>CM039620.1:4128176-6690676 GCA_022457165.1 Juglans mandshurica | reverse complement strand
ATAGGCATGTTAAAAGTATTAGCTAAAGTTTAAAGTATTAGAAAAAAAAAGATTCAATGGTCACTGTAATACCCCGGTCCCGGATGTGGTAAGAGAATTACAACATTTCACTTAAAATCATATATCATAGTACATATATAAACTTCAATCTCTCAACTACACATATATCTCAATGTTTTAACTTGACTACTTCAAATAATAACTAGTAACACCACAAATTCTTAATATAAACGTCGACCTCTCAGCATACCCAATCATCAGAGCACAACAAATTTACTGAATAAAATTCTCCAATAACCATGACATCCTTTTGTGCTTAATCCACTATGCTCACATAGCTTTACGCATGCTTCCTATTCATGATCCTTAGCTGAAACATCCAAAATATCTTAAAATTTTGTAGAGATAAGGGGTGAGTTATCAGCAACTTAGTAAGCAGAGAACATATACTAGTATGTAAACATGAGCATTTTCATAGAGTTCAGAATGTAGAACAAAATATCTTAGTTGGAGAATGCAGATCCAAAACATGTTATCAGAATATTAGATCAACAACAATTCAAAATGTTTATATTCTAAAATGTCTTTTGACATACCATGACTGAACATCACCATCTTATCATATCATAACAAAAATCATGTTTAACCCTCGTGGTAGGGTTGTGTATTATGCGGAAAACCAAGCAGAACATAAATCACCATGATACCAAAGCGATTGCACTCAGAATAGAGACCACTATTATATCCCGTGGCAGGGCCAGAGACTACTATTATAACCCGTGGCGGCGCCAGAGGCCACTATTAAAAAAAGAATTCATCCTTGAAATTTGTTGCACCTAACGTCAAGTGTTTCCACGCCTAATTTAATCACCAATAATTATGTCGAACCTATCATTCCAAGATTTTTAACTTTTCGATATTTTCGCCCGATGCCTTAAATACCACCTAATTGCCTAAGGTTAAAATCTCATAAATAAATTACTGATGTAACTAATCGATTTCCACACCTGCCCTAACAATTGTTACCAAACTTTATTAAAATAAAGAGTACATACTCACCTATATATCCAGATGATGGTCTCTTTCATCATTAGTCATAATTAATACCCCTTCTCATCACCCAACCTTTCAGCTCCTAAGGTACAGAACTTAGCATAATCTGTTGAGATGAAAGAATGGTATCCCCAAAATAAAAAATATCAGTAGTTTTTTTTTTTTTGAAAATGGGTAGAGTACCTGTATTGTGTTGGACTCAAGTCGACAGTGTATTGTGTTGATTCTTGCCCCGTGCAGCTGAATTAGTCCTCTGAGGTGGGTTGGGATTCAAACTACCATTTGATTGCCTTGGACAATCTATGACGAGGTGGCTATGCTTACCACATCGAAAACATCGGCCAGTTTTCCTTCTGCATTCCCCAAAGTGTACTACATTGCATGACTTGCAGGGGTTATTTTGTTGATTGCCCTGGACCTGTCTTTTGCCCGAGTTGTTCGCTACATTCCTCCTCTTCCATGGTCCTCGATTCTCTGCTCCTAAAGTTTGGCGCTTCTCTTGTGGCTTTGCCCCAGTATTGTGGCCTTATCCACTAACTTTGAAAAATTCTGTATCTGAAGGGCCACTACTCGCTCATATATCCGGTTATTTAGGCCTTCTTCAAACTTTCGGGTCTTCCTTTCCTCATCTGGGATCATATATGAGGCAAAGTGCAACAGTTCAACAAATCTGGCATCATATTGGTGCACTGTTATAGTCCTTTGCACTAAGTCGGCAAACTCTTTGGCCCTACCATCCCTGACCGATCTTGGAAAGAAACGGTCAAAGAAAATCTGCTTGAAGTGAGGCCAGCTAACCACTCCCCTCCCATTAGTTTTCCTAATGGTTCTCTTTCATATCCACCATCTTTTAGCCTCTTTGGTTAGCTTAAAGGTGGAGTACAGTACCTTCTGCTCATCAGTACAATTAAGGACGTGAAAGATTTCTTCGATGTCCTGAATCCAATCATCTACTAGGGTCGGGTCACCTCGCCCATAAAAAAATGGGTGGGTACATCTAATTAAACTGCTCTATAGTGCATCCGCCCTCCTCACTAGTTGCGTTCGAGTCTGCAAGATTCTGAACACGACGACGAGCTACCATCCTGGAAGACTCATACTCAGTTAAACGTTTCAAGGAGAGGAGGGTATTTAAAATAATAATTTAAATGTAAATGTAACTACTAAATAATATATGAATGCAACAAATCGGAACGTTCTTATCTTACTCATACTTTCCCTTATACTAAACCAAATTTAAGTAAACATACTCCTCAATAGTTTGTTAAAAATGAACCTCACCATTGTTTTTTTGTCCTACACTCTAGAATTCACATATGATAATCTTAACTTGCCATCAAGACAAACTTATATTCTTGATTAGAATCTAAACCTGCTATTCGGTCAATTATAGTCTACCAACTTTGAAGTCTAGTTTTCATTCCAGCCTATGTATCGCTCTACAATTTGAATCACAAATTCTCATCTAAAGCCTCAAATGTGACAAAACCAGTTCAAATTCACAAAATTTAACACCTCAAATTTCATAGAATATATTCTCAAAACCTGCAGATTCTGAAAATTTTAAATATCCACATGATCATCCTTATAGTCCTCAGATTCCTACACTTCCAATCTAAAAGTTACTCCCTAAAACCCACATATATCCAAACCTCATATGTTTATAGTCTGCAGAAACTCAAACCTGGCTTTGATACCAACTGCAACACTCTGGTCCCGGATGGGGTTGGAGAGTTACTACATTTCACTTAAAATCGTATATCACAGTACATATATAAACTTCAATCTCTCAACTACACATAGATCTCACTGTTTTAAATCGACTACTTCAAATAAGAACTAGTAACACCACAAATTCTTAATATAAATGTCAATCTCTCAACATACCACATCATCAGAGCACACCAATTTTAGTGAATAAAATTCTCCAATAACCATGATTTTGTGCTTAATCCACTATGCTCATATAGCCTTACGCATGCTTCTTATTCATGATCCTTAGCTGAAACATCCAAAATATCTAAAAATATTGTGGAGATAAGGGGTGAGTTATCAACAACTTATTAAGCAGAAAACATATACTAGTATGTAAACATGAGCCTTTTCATAGAGTTTAGAATGTTAAACAAAATATCTTAATTTCAGAATGCAGATCCAAAACATGTTATTAGAATATCAGAGCGACAGTTCAAAATGTTTATATTAAAAAATGTCCTTTGGCATAACATAACTGAACATCATCATCTTATCATATCATATCATAATAGAGACCATGTTTAACTCCTGTGGTAAGGTTAATTTGTGCATTCTGCAGAAAGCCAAGCATAACACAAATCACCATGATACCAAAACGATTGCACTCAGAACAGAGACTACTATTATATCTTGTGACAAGGCTAGGGATCATTATTATATCCTGTGACAGGGCCAGAGGTCACTATTATGTCACGTGATAGGGTCAGATGTCACTATTATCACCCGTGACAAGGCCAATGGCTACTATTATCACTCATGGCAGGGCCATATATCAAAGTAAAACAGAATCAGAATCATCGGATCATGACCAGAAATAGAATCAGAAATTTATGCCAAGGTTTTTAGATGCTACATTATATCAAAATAGAGTACTGAACAGATTCAGATCATTTCACATATTCAAAAAAAGATTCAGATCATCTTCGTATCACATGTACAAATTTTCATAAATTTTATATTTGCTCTTTTTGCATAATTCAGAAACATAATTTCACAATTTGCTCGTCTCTACACCTGTCATGACAAAAGAAATACTCTTTCATACATATTTCATGAGTAATGCAGAACAAATAGCTGAGGTTGTTTCAAATTTCTTTTCAAAACTTATCATGCACATTTTCATAAAATTAACCTCAATCAATTTTATTTTATGCAAAGTCTAGCATAAGAATCCCGCTTACCTGGACTTTTTTATTTTCTCTAATTTTTTCCACAACAGTGCCGAATGAATATTAATTATCACCTATAAAGTAGTCACGTAACCTTTGTAAATTTTCAATCGAACACTTACGTCGACACTTAAACGTGAAATGCTAAATTAACCTATTTTGCTAAAATTCTAAAATTCTCGTAATCAATATCGTTACTTCCAAAATTCATCGATATCCAAGGGCATTTTAGTAATAATGAAAAACTTGTATGCACTTTTTTTGTTGGGAAGGACTGAAAACCAAAACAATAAGAGGAAGATAGTGGGCTTATAGGAGGGAACCACCGTGCGACCGGGGCAAAACTCCAAAACTCACTAAGAGAGAAGGAGTCATGATAGAGCTGAGTGCGGTGGACAGTGGTGATCGCGATGGTGGAGCACTAAGAGAGAGAGAGAGAGAGAGAGAGAGAGAGTGTGTGTGTGTGTGATAAGAGATCGAGAGAGAGAGAGAGAGCGATGGCTTGGGGGTGGCGTAAGGTGCCTGGCGGCACTTTTTGTGTAGGTGCCGACATCAGGGTGGGGGCTGGCGACGTGCGGTGGCTCTCTCGAGATGCAGTGGTGGCTGGTTCAAGTTGTGGAATTACTCTATTTTTAGTGAAGCAGAACAGAGCGCTACCGTTGGTGATTTTCGATGGCTGGGCGACGGTGGTGTAGGGCAGCGTATTGGATGATCTTAACGTTGCATGGTGGCTGAGAGGGAGGAGACTATGATGTGGTGGCTGAAAACTATTAAATGTGCGTAGAGAGTGACTGGTTCATGGGAACCGTGGGAGGAGGAGATATGTTTTGAGATGGTTTACAGTGGTGAGAGGGTGTTTACATGAGATGGAGGCTGGCAGTTTGGGGAGGCAAAAGAAGCAACGTGGTGGTTGCAGTTATTGCGTTTGCCGTGGACTGGCTCTAGGGAAGTGGTTTTCATGGCTTTGGTTTCTTTTCTCTCGGCCTGTCCAAGTGCTTCGGTGGAGGTTTTCGGGTCACGTCAATGTGGGACTAATGGCTTGTGGAGGTGCAACAAGATAGGGATTGTGCAGTGGCTGGTGGCAGCAACAAGCCTTGGGCAGTTTCTATATGCAGAAGAGAAATACATGTGCTATATATATATATATAATATATATATATATATATATAATATATATATATATATATATATATATATATATATATATAGGTCAGGTGATTGGAAAACCCTAGAGAAAAATGAGAGAAAGAAACGTGTAATACCCAGAGCCTTAGCCCAAACCAGAAGGGAGGCCAAGCCCACGACGAAGCTAGCTAGGCCCACGACGATGTCGTTTTGGTAGGTGTCTTCTCTCATGATTGCAGTTTTCTTGCCAGACCGTTTCTTTTTTTTTTCTTTGCTTTCCCTTCAGTTTCTTTCACTTCTGAAAATCCCTCCACCTCAAATCCTTTTTTTTTTGCTCCACGTCTCTACAGTTTTCATTTCTTTTCCTTATCGTTTCCACCACACACTCAGACTCACACTCACCCACGGCGCCACTCGTTTGTTTCACTACCAGATGATCAAGTCATCCCCCAAACTTTCTCTCTCGCTCTTCTTTTTCTCCGTAAGTTCTCACCACCCCACGATCCATTCACTGCTCAAGCCCTTCAGTTGGTCTCACTGCCATGAAACACAGATGTTTTTCGTCCCATGCAAACCGTGTAACGTTGCCTTTCCGGTCCACAAAACACTGTAAACCAAACCATGCACCCAGGCACCCTGCCAACCCCTTCACGTCACAGCCATGCACCATGGTGGGAAACTAGTACCCCACTGCCCAACCCTTTGAGAAATTGCTACCACCTTGTCCCCTGCCATAAACGGCAACGCCACCCCCATCTTGCAGCACAACAACTCCGAATAGAAATCAACGTGCTGAGATCACCCCTCACGAGCTCCCCTCAACCCACGACCTCAACCCATGCATGGCAACACCTTGTTAGCCATCGTGTGAAAGCTGCCCAGCCTCCATATCCACGTAAAACTGACGCCACCACCCCTCACCTAACCACCACGGAAGCCCCAGCTCCTCCACGTGCCAACCCCGAAAGTCCTCCTCTGTTTTGCAAGACTGAAAAGTAGAACACCTGCCTCCCTCCATATTGAACCCCAGCAACATCGCCCAACTGCTCAGCCTCAAGCGGGAACAACCAAAAGACGCCGGTCGCACACCCAGGTCCGTCGTGACCACCCCTAGGTAAGCCCACACCAAATTCCCCCACTGCCGAGCTCTGCCTCCGTGCTCTCTCACTCTCTCTCTCTCTCTCTCTCTCAGTGCGCCGTCGTCAGGACAACCATCGTCCACCCCAACCCAACTCCGTCGCGACCTCCTTCCCCCACGGTGCTGTTGCCTCTTAGTTTTCCTTGGGTAAGTGCTACTGCCGCCGCTCACGTCTTGGTCCTCTATTTTTTTGTGGTAGTTTACTTTAAAAGATAATATTTTTGTGTCTCGGTTAACCTAATAGATGATGAGATGTACTATTACCATTTTTCCCTTTAGTATGATGTTTCCAGATATATTATTTCGGATGTATAGGTTAATGGATTTATATTTTAATGAGTTGATTATGTTACTATGTATATTGGGTTTGAAATCATGAGTTTTATATTACGTGCAGGTTATATTTTTATTTGGACGTAGACGTATGGACTTATAGTACTAAGTTAGTATACTGATGCTTTTAACAGAACAATTATAAGTTGATCATGTTTTAGTTTTTATATATTAAACTCACTTTGTATGAGTTTTTTTTAAATACAGATTAAATAAGTATTTTAAATATATTATTAGTATAAATATTTTTTTTAGAAGTACATAGTAGTGCAAGATTTTTATTTTGAACTCTTTAAAGAGAAACTAATTAGTCTATTTTTATTAAGTGAAATATTTGCTCCCCTACTTTAATCAGTTTTGTTCTAATGAGTCTTTAAACCAGAAATTTATTTTATGGCATAATTGTATTTATTATTAATATTATTATGTAATTTTAGAAATATTCTGAGTTTAATAGTTATGTGGATATTAAGGAATTTAGGAAGTGATGGTATTTTAGAATTAAGAGAAATTTTAGGTTTTTGAGGAATTAAAAAGGTACTTCAGGTGTAATATGTGATTATCTATTCATTGGAGATTCATTTGGAGATTCATTTGGAGATTTATTTAAGTTACATGAATTTTTATAGGTGACGATTGAGAATTGTTCAGTACTGTTGTGGAGAATTTCTAAAAAATTAAGAAGTCCAGGTAAGCGGGGTTCATATACTAGTTTTGTACAAAAGAAATGAAATGAGGTTGACTTTGAAAATATGCATCTTTGTTTTTTAAAAGAAATCTGAAAACGACCTCAGATATTTGTTCTGCATATGCATAAATTCTATATAAGAGAAAGTATTTTCTGTTATGAGTCATGATTGGTGTAGATATGAGCTCATTTTGTACATTCTGTTTTCTGAACTCTGCAGAAAGAGCGAATATGAAAATCTAAAGGTTTTGCTTTGATTAAATGAAGAAGTTTTGTTTATGTTATTCTTAACCATGTGAAATAATCTGAAGCTGTTTAGTATTCGAATTTGAAATGATGTGGCATCTGAAAACCTTGGCATGAATTTCTGATTCTGTATCTGAATATGATCTGGTTCCACTGTTGTTCTGTTCTATTTTTGTTAAGGCCCAGCCACGGGTATAATGATGGTTTATAACTCTACCACGGGGGTGAAACATGGTATACGGTCCAACCACAAGTATAATGGTGGTTTATAACCCTACCACGGGCTGAAACATGGTAGGGCTGTACAGGATCCGGCCGAACTGACCATCTCTGAAGAACTGGTCGGCAGGCGAGAGGATTTGAGGGAAAATCGAGGTCGGTGGTTCGGCGCCGATTTGAACCCCTGTGAAATCGTTGAATCGGCCAATCCTTTCTTTTTTTTTGAATATATGTATATAAAACAGCTCCATTTCACTTAAATGAGTGAAACGACGTCATTTTTAAAAGTGGAAGTAAAAAAAAAACATATAGAACGACGCCGTTTGTCTTTAAACCAAACGACGCCGTTTTGAATTAGGTTTCATTAACCCCCCCTCTTCTTCTTCTTTATCGCGTCTTCTTCTTGCTCCTGCGTCTTTTCTTTCCTCTGTAACCCTAAGCTTCTACTCTCACTCGACAATGGACGCGGCATCCCTCCTTCATCACAGAGACACCAACGGCAGACTAATTGAACCTCGCCACATCGAGACCGATAATATCGATTTTCTCTCCCCAATCAAGCGGTTTCGGCTGGTGCTGCGCTCTTATGGCAGACGTCCGTGGGGTTTCGGTTTTGTGCCAAAACCGACGCCGAAACCATCTGTGTACACCCCTAACACATGGTATACGACCCAGCCACGGGTATAATGGTGGCTTATAACCATACCACGGGGGTTAAACATGATATTTGTCCCAATGCAATGCTTCGATATGATATGAAGATGATGTCTCAGTTTAGGATATGCCGAAGGATTTTTGAATAAGAAAGTTTTTCTAAAAGTTTCGTTCTGATTTTTTGTAACAAGTTTTGTTTATGCATTCTGAAAGTAAATATGTTAGTTTTGCATTCTGAAAGTAAATGTTTTGTTCTGCATACCGAATTTTATAAATGCTTCTGTTTACATGCTAGTATAAGTTCTCTGCTTACTGAGTTGTTGATAACTCATCCCTTATCTCCATAATATTTTTCAGATATTTTAATGGTTCAGCTGATGATCAAGATTATGAGGCATTGGATGAGATGATTTAAGTATAGTGGATTAAGCATAGAAAGTTTTTATGAGTATTGGCAATTTTTATTAAGAAATTTTATTGTGTTATGATGACTTGACATTTTTGGAAAATTGGTTATATTGAAGAAATTAGTTTGAATCGAAATTTCTATATGATATTGAGAATTTGGAGTCTATTATTATATTGTTGAAATGTGAGTTTAAGTGATAGGAAGTAACTCTTCGACCCCTGCGGAACTGGGTCATTACAAAACGTGCATGGGAGAGGTGCATGGGCGTGGAATTGATCCCTGTGTTCTCACGGGCTTGGTCTTTTTGGGCCCATTTCAAAATATTTGGCCCACGTCTTGGATATTATATGAGTTAATAAATTGGGCCAGTTAGAACGGTCCAAAAATCTCTTTGGTTGTCCGAAAACTTTTGAGTTAAGTGCTTAATAATAATTAATGGATCTCGCCTCAAATTCTAAAATAACCATACTCGTCTCATATCTAAATAAAAAGATTCTACTTGATTAAATAATTTTAACCTAATTATCAACCTCAATAAGAATCCATACAATAATTAATTTTTGGGCCCGCAGCCGATCTTAAAATTATTTGTTACATACCAAGTGGACTTTTCATATCCATTACTCCAAAAGAAATATTTTATAGAACTTGCAATTAGCATAAGCTTGGTGTTGGACCTGGGCCTGGTCCTAGGTATGGGTTTTACACTTGGATATCAAATCAACTCTGAGGATATATAAATGAAAAACACTACTATGTCTACTCCATTTGACACCTACATTTGAACGCTTGTCTTTTTTTTATTTTTTTTTAACTTAGTGATTAAGGAAGTGATTTTAAATATATTGATGTATTTTTAAATGCATTTAAATATGTTAAAAAAATATGAAAAAAAAATAAAAAACTTTTTTACGCTGTGCGGTAAGCTCAGCGATCAAGATGGGGCGGCATATTTGCCGCACCCTATATATATATATAGGCTTATAGCTACATAAATTGATATTTCGAATTTTAATCGCCTAACTGATCCAAAATAGTAGTCAATTCTCTTCGGCCAATATATTAGCGGTCTTTTCGACAAGATTTTGAGCCCAAGGCTCATTTGTTGGGGGCTATATTTTGATTTGCACAACTTCTAAAGAAAAAATTAGAACAAAAAATAAAAGTGGTTTACTATTCATCATTTTATATAATACACATCACATACTTATTTTTAATTTTTTTAAGTTTTTTTTATTAAACTAATTAAATTATTCTACTTATCATTCATATAATACAACATAATTGTTAAGAAAAAAATTAAAAATTAAAAACTGTGGTGTGGGAATATTAATTAATGATGAGTAGAATATTTCTTGAGAAATATTGCTTTTTACATGCTGTAGTGGCAGACATCGTGTCACAAGTCGCACGGCATAAAAAATAGTTTTAAAAAATTCGAATATATCTTTAAAAAAATTATAAAACATGAAAACGTACAGGAAAAATAAAAGCTGGAAATATTCTAAATAATACCAAAACTAGAGGAACCATATTCGTATAAAAAATATAGAAAATATACAAATAAATATAAACAAAACACTATTAATGTGTACAAAAGAAAAAGCCAAAATAACAAAATTCAAAAGAAAAAAAAAAAAAAAAAAAAAAAAAAAAAAAAAAAAAAAAGGAAAACTGCGTGCGATGCCGACATCGAAAATTAATGAATTGATCGAACCACTTTTCTTTTAACGGGTGAGTGCTCAATACCCCCATGACTTTTCTTTTATTGGATCTTCGTTTTATATATATTTTTTTAATTTAGTTTATATTTTTACTTCTAATGTATAAATATGCAATTTATTTATATATTGTATACATATTCTTTATTTTTTTTTTTGTCTTGTTTAAGCTTTATCTAAAATAAATTTTGATTTTGATTTTTCGACCAATATTAATGTTTTTCAATTATTTTTCTTTAAGTAATGGACATTGCTACTTGGCCGCCAGGGCGTGCCCTAGTACTGCAATTGCACTTTTTTTTTTAAATATACAAATGTATTAGTTGTCATCTAATCCTTAACCATTATGGGAAAATAAAATAAAATGAATGAGCGGTTAAACTCTGAGAACAAAAATAAAAAGAGATGACTAACTAGCATTTTTCTTAACTAGTAATTTGTTAGCTAGAATTCTAACATATATATATATATATATATATATATATATATATCTACTTATATATAAAGTGCGAATGAGGTGTGAACAGTGTTTTCGTCTAACAATTTTTCTTTCCATTTTGTCCCCGTTTCTAATCCAAACTTTCAGTTCTGTTTGGCTGTATTTTCTCTCCCCCATCAGACAGCCCCTCTCCCCATGCATTTCTCTCGGCTCCTCCCAATCACAGCAGCCCGCCGTCACTCGTCGCCAACAACCACCGCACAAGCTTCCATTTCCACCAGTGACCACCTTTCACGGACCCAGCCACCACTAGTCTCTGTCTCCCCCACCCGAAATAGCTCCCCTCTCTCACAGGTTTGCCTCCTCAACCCCGCGTTGCCGTGCGCCACCAGCGACATCACCGGCCACCACGACAGCTCCTCCTAATGCCAGCGAGCACTATACCACTGAACCCAGCCCCTCACGCCAGTCCCTCTTCCCCCACGCGAGCCCCTCTCTCCTCTCAGGTTCCTCGCTTCACACGTCCGTGGCGCCACCGTCGACAACCTCCAGCTGCATCGAGCACCACCACGGGTCTCCCTTGACCTCCCCCTTCCTCCTCCCCTTGACCCGAAGCTCGTAGCTCCTCCCTAGGCCACACATGAAACCCACGGGTTTCTCCCCCTAGCGCCACTATCAGCCGCTCCCACGGCCACATCAAAAACACCAGAAGCTCCTCCCACCGACGACCTCCCCTAGCCACCCCCAAGCCCAGCCGAGCCACCTAGCTCCCCCATGCTCTCACTCTCTCACGGGTGTTTTTCCACCTCATGGCTCAATACACAATACACAATCCAATGCCTTTTGTACCCAATACACAAAAGCAAGTGAATTTCGGAATGTTGCTTTTTTTTTTTTTTAATTTACCAACTTTTCAATAAAATGGATGAAATAAATATAAATTAAAAAAAGAAATTTTGTATTTAATTATATCTTGATCTGCTTTAATAATTTGCAGACCAATAATAGATCAAATAAAGATAAATAATTTGTATAATGTTGAATAAACAATATTTTCGTCTAACATATTTTTTTCCAATTTTGTCCCTTATTTTATGTGGAATTTACATTTTGTTCTATTCCTTTTATTTCTCCGATTATGGCTATATTGTCTTTTTACATTTTTGAATTTCTAACTTCTTTTGATGGATTGAAACCTTCTGGAGATCTACAGTGTTTTCCTCCACTATCTTCTTTCCAATTTTTCCTTGATTTCCAATAAGGAAGTATATATTGTAGAGAAAAACCCAAGAAATGACAAGAACCCATTAATCTTTACCATTAAACCACACTGACGAAAATCTACTCCCTCTATAAAGAAAACCCACGGACAAGTTTCAAATTTTTAAATTGAACTAGAAAGAAAAACATAACCTAGAAACAAACGGATCTACACTCCATATTAGCGAAGAAAAATAACACATAGGAAAGAAGAACAAATTTCACAGGCAATCGAGAAACCCACCAATTTCACAAATACCAGTGCATCACAACACTCCAGATTTACGAAGAAATTAAAAAAAATGCTACATTTCCGAAAGTTTTTACGAAATAGTAGAAGTAAAAAAAAAGCCAAAAAGAGTTTGTGCGTGACGATGGTGAGGATGACGACGTTCTGCCTGGCTGTATTTCCTCTCCCCCATCCGACAAGCCTTCTCCCCTTGCGTTTCTCTCGGCTCCTCCCAGCCACAGTAGCCCACTGTCGCTCGTCCCCAGCCACCACCGTATGAGCTTCCCTTTCCACCAACGACCACCTCTCACGGACCCAGCCACCACGAGTCTCTCTCTCCCCCACCCAAAATAGCTTCCCTCTCTCATAGATTCGCCCTCCTCAACGCTGCGCCACCAGCGACGTCACCAGCCACCACGACAGCTTCCCCTCACGCTGGTGAGCACCATCCCATCGAACCCAGCCCCTCACGACAGTCCCTTTTCCCCCTTACGAGTCCCTCTCTCCTCTCAGGTTCCTCACTTCGCACGGTTGTGGAGCCGCCGTCGTTAGTCTCCAGCTGCACCGAGCACCACCACGGGTCTCCCCTAACCCCCCCTTCCTCCTCCCCTTGACCTGGAGCTCGCCCCTAGGCCACACACGAAACCCACAGGTTTCTCCCCTTAGCGCCACTATCAGCAGCTCCCACAGCCACCGCACCACCACCAGAAGCTCCTCCTCCCACCGACGACCTCCCCTAGCCACCCCCATGCCTAGCCAAGCCACTTAGCTCCCCCACGCTCCCTCACTCTCTCATGGGTGTTTTTCCACCTCACGACCCAATACACAATACACAATCCAACGCCACCTGTACTCAATACACAAAAGCAAGTGAATTTCGGAATGTTGTTTTTTCTTTTAATTTACCAACTTTTCAATAAAATGGATCAAATAAATATAAATAAAAAAAATAATTTTTTATTTAATTATATCTTGATCTGCTTTAATAATTTGCAGACCAATAATAGATCAAATAAAGATAAATAATTTGTATAATGTTGAATAAACAGTATTTTCGTCTAACATATTTTTTTCCAATTTTGTCCCTTATTTTATGAGGAATTTACATTTTGTTCTGTTCCTTTTATTTCTCCGATTATGGCTATATTGTCTTTTTACATTTTTGAATATCTAACTTCTTCTTATGGATTGAAACCTTCTGGAGATCTATAGTGTTTTCCTCCACTATTTTCTTTCCAATTTTGTCCTTGATTTCTAATAAGGAAGTATATACTGCAGAGAAAAATCCAAGAAATGACAATAACCCATTAATCTTTACCATTAAACCACGCTAACAAAAGTCTACGCCCTTCATAAAGAAAACCCATAGACAAGTTTCAAATTTTTAAATTAAACCAAAAAGAAAAACACAACCTAGAAACAAATGGATCTACACTCCATATTAGCGAATAAAAATAACCCAGAGGAAAGAAGAACAAATTTCACATGCAATCGAGAAACCCACAAATTTCACAAACACCAGTGCGTCACAACACTCCAGATTTACGAAGAAATTAAAAAAAATGCTACCTTTCCGAAGGTTTTTACGAAATAGTAGAAATTAAAAAAAAATCCAGAAGAGTCTGTGCGTGACGATGGTTAGGATGACGATGCATACTGAGTTAGTCTCCGTCAGCATGAGAGAAGGAGAACCCAACACTGTCCACTGATCCTTTTCAGACTCCCAACGCCATTACCAACCAAATGAAGCCAACAAAACAAAGATAAAAACAACGGGCTTTAGGAATGTGTGAACAATGCATATGGAGGCAAAGTATCTGCACAGGATAATAAAACGAGAATGATCACCTTGGTCGCAGCTTTTTGGAGGGTGTTTTTGTATGGAAGTGAAAAGGTTGGATAGGAACTAGGTGACCATGTCGGCGGAAGAAGATGAGAGAGAGAGAGAGAGAGAGAGAGAGAAGTAGGTGGTTTGGGGGTAGAGGAAAAGAGGGGGGGTTATTTTGGACTTTTGTTCTTCACATGTGAAAAAGAGAGAACTTGGCGTAGGTGGGTTAGGGGGAAAGGAAAAAATGTGAAAATAATACATAGAAAAATAAGAGAGAAAGAAATAGATAAAGAAAAAAATACTAAATTTTAAAATCAAATTTTTTATTCTTGATCTAAAATTAAAATTTTTTATTATAAAATAAAATGATGAACTTTAATAAATATTTCCTAGGAGAATAGAGTCATCTAAATAATGAGAGTTCTTAACATAAAATATATTAATGAATATTAAATAATATTCTTAAAATAATAAAATCATTTAAACAAATTAATTTTTTTAAAACTATATTATTTTCGGAACTCCATATTATAAAAAGATTTACTTGAAAAATTAGTCTTTGTTCAATAACACTATAAATACCTCATTTAAAATGATTTTGGTAAAATATTTAGAAGATTTTAGAATACTTGACTCAATTTAAAAATCATCGGCTAGATTTAAAATAAAAATATTAGATTTAATTTTTTTTTAAAGAAATGCTATTTATCATCTCCATACTATATATCAATATGTGATTTCTTTTTTTTTTTTTTTTTATGTGTAAGCACACATATTTAAACATCAATATATATATGTTTAAATTGAATGATAAAAATGAAAAATCACATGTTACTAGGTGCAAGACACGTTATATATATATATATATATATATAAGGGAGAGACTTTTTCTCTTGAAAAATGATTTACATGAAACCTAATTAAAACAGACTTTTTGAAATCCAAGGTGGAACATTTGTTTAAGGTGTGAACCAAAGATTGAACCATTTGTTTATGTCAATGCGTTATTATAACTTATCCCATATCATTTTGTTTAGCATTCCTGATGGGACAAGTCGATGCCAGATCATACTAGAGTTTTAATTTCTTAAGCAAAGTTTTCTTATCAGCAATCTTAATATTTAATTCTATTATAAGAAAAATGTTTAATATTCATGATTAGATATTTGCGATTACTTTGAAATTAAATCTCATTTCTTGTTAAAAATGATTATTTTCATCGCAAATAATTAACTACTAATAATATTTCTTTTTTCTTATAATATTATTATAAATCTTGTAGTTTATTTTACTACTTAATTATGATAATCATCTGTCAAATATCTTAAATTGGTACGTGATCAGCTGCTTTCTTTCAAATATGTTAAAAAAAGTAATAATTTCCTTTTTTATTTTACAGAGAAATAGGCAATAATTAGATTAATTGATTTGGAAATTAAGCAGCATAATTGCATTTTTTATGGCCAGAATTAATATATATAAGAAAGAAGTTTTTAAGAAAGGAATTATAAATAAATTGGCAAATTAATTAATGTTTAAAACTGTCATGCAAATTAATATCTCTTATATATGTTTGATCGATCCACCCATGCATCACCAAAACATTGAATCAGAGCAGCTCTGCATGTTTCCACGATGCCAGGCCCCTATAAAGTTACGTGAGAGATGAGATTTCTCAATCAAATGAAAAAGGAAATTAAAAGCAATTTCCTAATTCCGTTAAGATGCGCCCAAGTTTTAGAGTTTGAGAAAAAAATTAGACATTTATGGCATTATTTATCATTTAATAATAATATAAAATTAAAGGTAGTTGACGATGTGGTTTTCAAACATTAATTATAGCTACGATAGATGGATATTATAAGAAGTATCCAAGAAATGATCGATCGCCTTCCTTGTTGCACTTCAAGCCCACATGCATGCTTGGGTCAAACTTTAATTATATATCTTCGTTTCACACCTGATCTATGATCTCTATATATCTCTTTCTCTGTACCATTGAAAGGTTTGAGAATCTTTGGATTTAGGAAGGGAAATTTGGTGAGCGTCATGAGGATATGGCTGCAGCTTAGTTTTGTTGTTGTACTACTGGTTGCTGGGTTTCAGAGTAGCGAAGCCTATGGCTATGGAGGAATTTCTCTTGAAATAGGGAAAAAGATTGATAGAATAAATAAGATGGGTCCATACTTAGGTATTGTGGTGCCAAACTCCTTTGAGATGGACCCTCTTCTCCAGTCTCCCAGCTTTGTGGCTGATGAAAAGTTTCCCTTCTTGGACTTTTCAGGTAAATATATTATATTATATTATATATATATATATATATATATATGTGTGGATATATTTCCCTGGTGATGATCATGAAGTTTCTTCTGCACTGTGTTTCACAAGTTCATGATTTAGAACTTTTTTGGTTTTGACAGATGATTGTTCTTATAAATCGATCAGTTTTTATCCTGCTTCTGGCCTTTTAATTGCTTGATGATTTTGATGTGGTCGATCGACATGCAGGAAGAAGGTTTCGATTTGGAGAGCTGGCAAATGAGAAGGTTATTGTCGTTATGACAGGATTGAGCATGGTATGTACATGTTCTGCAGTATCTGTTGTAGCAGCTTCCCTTCTACTTTTCCTTTGTTTTCATAATATATATATATATATATATATATATATATATATATATATATTAATTTGGGGTTTCATTATATATCGACGTGTAGTACGTGCTGCTTCATGATTGGTTATTCATTTCTTCATGCATCGACTAGCTTAATGCAGGTATAGCCACACAATTACTGCTAAGCCTTTTCAAAGTGAAAGGTGTTGTGCACTATGGAATTGCTGGAAATGCAAATCCTAATCTCCAAGTTGGAGATGTTACTGTTCCCCAATATTGGGCTCATACAGGTCTTTGGAACTGGCAGGTACTGAAAAAACATATAATTTCTTCTCTGATCTCTCCATATATATACAGTTTGCTCATGTGACATGATATAAAGGGAATTATATATGAATATATAAGAACAGTTTTTGAATCTTAATTTCTTCATATATTTTTTTTCCTTTTGCTCTTTAATTTCCATCATCTTTGATTCTTTTCATCATCAGTTCTAACCAAAAGCATACAGAATAGAGGACCAAAGAGATAAAATGGTGGATCTTACACATCATAGACATGTCAACAAGTTATATAGCTAGGCAAAGAAGGAATTTTCAACGGATGGTATTGAATTAGAATAAAATATAAAGTATTTTGATCATTTCACATGTTCTGTTGACCGTTGAGCTAGATTATCAAATGAAATATCTCGTGTTTTACAACAAACAATACTATCTATTTTGCTTGAAATGGAGAGAATTACTGTTCATCTGGAATTAGGAAGCAGATTAAAAACATAGTTACTTTAAGTGGGTCTAAAAAAAGAAAGATTAGTTAGGTTTTAATTATATGATCATTACCAAATGCCCATGGTCCTCCAAAGTATGAACAAGTTTGCAGGTCAAAATATATAGTAGTTAGACTTGCGGTGTTTGAGGATTAATTCTTCTTCTACACATGGGCATTTGACTTGAAACATGAAGTAGCTTGAAATATGGTCCCAGAAACTTCATCCAACAACTCATTTACCGGCATATTTACACATGGGCATTTGACTTAAAACACCAAGTAGCTTGAAACATGGTCCGAGAAACTTCATCCAACAACTCATTTACCTGCATATTTATAACCTCTAATAGAACTTAGATACATTTGGAATGGCAAAAGAAGCACATGCATATAACTTAATATTTCATATTATACCTTGATCGTGCACGGATATTGATCAAGAAGAGTAGTAGTATTATTTGGCAGTTTAATCCATAATCTTTTGACTGTTTGCTGACAGCAGTTACACCTGCAATTACCTACGTTGTTCTAAGAAGTAATGTACCAATCCAAATTAGCTTTTCATCTTCTTTCTTTTTGTTTTTTGTTTCATTTGAAATGATGTCAGAGGTATGGAGATGGGCAAAATGATGAGTTAGCCTTGGAATCTAGTGGAGATTACACAAGAACTATTGGTTACCTGAGATTCTCTGATTACAACAATGTAACTGATCAAAATGGGAAGCATGGGGGGAATTTTCTGAACAATGTTTGGCATCAACCAGAAGAGATCTTCCCTGTTAGCGGAACTCCAGAAGTTAGGCAGCATGCCTTTTGGGTTCCCGTCGACAAGCATTACTTCACAGTTGCAAAGAAACTCAAGGTATATATCCCATTCAATTCAGTCTTTTTCTAATCATCTGACGAATTGGATGGTCTTTAATTCCTACTGAACTGCTGCAGTTAGGACCCACATGATGTGTCTATATCCATCCAAAGTTTTACCATTCAATTTAATTAGGAAATTAATTAGAATTTAAAGTTCAAATCCATAAAGCTCTGAATTATATATCTATATATCTATATTTTTCATCAGAACTTGAAGTTGGGGAGTTGTGTAAACACAACTTGTCTGCCAAGAACACCAGTTGTTGTGAGAGTCAAGAGGGGGATCAGTGCCAATGTTTTTGTGGACAACAGCGCCTACAGATCATTCTTGAATACGAAATTTAATGCCACTTCAATCGACATGGAGAGTGCTGCAATTGCTTTGGTTTGTCTTCAACAGAAGACACCTTTTATTGCAATCAGATCTCTCTCTGATTTGGCTGGTGGGGGCTCAGCTTTGTCCAATGAAGCCAATATCTTCTCCTCATTGGCAGCTCAAAATGCTGTTGATGCCGTTGTTAGATTCATCACCCTATTGTACTAATTACTAGTTTTATTATATTCTTGTATGCATCAAATTAAAGGTCTTATTCAAAAACTTCATAATCTTCTATCAATAATTGACCACCAACAAAAAAAATATTCTTAACATAAATGTGGGTTTCACTAACAAACTTATTATTAAACAATCATGGAATACAAAATACGTGATACTTCCATCTTATTATAAAATTCCATGTCATATAAAAATGAGGACTGTTATAGCCATAAATAGATTACACAAAAGCAATTCTATAAATTGACGTGGTTTTATGTGATCCGTTAGATATACTTTACAATAAAAATAACTTTACAATTTGACGAATCAGTACATGAAAATACGTCAGTTTGTGAGATTATTTTTGTATAATTCGTTTGTGGTTAAGGTATTTCTCTATAAAAATTAGTATTTATATAAGTAATTTTAAATACATAGCATATATATTGTGATTGAATGAGATGTTATATCATCCATACTCCGGAAGTATCTAATAATATTCGCGATCAATCACGAGATTGAATGATTATATTATATATATATATGTACACTAGCAGTGGTTTAACGTGTAAAGCACGTTTGCCACATTTGCCTAATTGGAAGAACAAATAAAATTCCTGAAAATAATGTGTTCAAACAGCAAATAAAGTGTAACTCTTTACATGCAGCACATAATTTTGAATAATTGAATTAGTTGTTAGTTCACAATCATCAAGATTGAAATAGTACATAAGATTGATTAGTAAATAGCCTAATGCATAGGAGCATAAAATCTAATATAAGGAAGCATCTATGAATTTCTATTTTTTCTACTTTAACAAAAAGAGTTTGTTCCAACCGTAGTATCTCCAAACATTTCCTTTGGGTTGATCATCTAAATGTGAAAGATCAATCACGATCATGTGTTAAATCTTTGCATTGAAGTTTCAGCTCTACAAATTAACCATATTTGACGGTAGAGATCAATGCATGCATGTCATATTACCTCCAACCATGCAAAAGATGTAGTGCGCTCATATGAAGCAAATCCACCCTCCCTGTTTCTGCATTTTCAAGAATAAGAAAATATACTCAAATTATAGCAAAAGAAGACACTTTCCAAAATTTGATTACATGAACAAAAATATTATCTCACGAATAATAAAAATTCAACCACACTACTCGATGACCCATGGAGTATTGAAAAGATACAGAGTCTTTTATTCCTATGTTGCTCTCAAGTTCTTTCATTATTAAAGTAAGCCTCTTATATTTTGGAAGCCCCAAAAATATTATAATTGTAGGAAATCATTTAGATAAAATGATTTTAATTAATTAAGAATATTATAAGATTTAAATTATGTTAAAAACTCTAATTATTTAGTTGGTTGTACTCTCTTAAAAATATTTAGTAAAACTTTATCGTTTATTTAATGATGAAAGATTAGTATTTTATAAATTAAAATTGATTTTAAATGTATGATATGATATTTATATTTTACTTATCTATTTTAAGTTAGTTTATTTTCAGTGTTTTAACCTCCACCGTTGGATCAAATCTGGGACTCAAGATGAAGGGTTGGGATTTAAAGCCCCAAACCCTAGCTTTTCTCCTCACTTTTCCCTCTAGCCGCACGCCCCTCTCCCTCTCGATCTCTCTTCTCCTCAAGTCCTCCCAGGGCCACCGTTGCTGCGCCACCACCAAGCCCAGTCACCATCTACCTTCCCTACACCGATCTCCTCCCCTAGACCTCTCTATATCTCCCCGCAACAGGCCGAAGCCCATAGCCCTCTCTCTTCCTCTCCATTTGATTTCCCTTCACCGCGACGCCGTGAGTAGCTCCTCCCATGAGCTTCGACGGCCACCTCTTCCCCATGACGCAGCTCCCGAGTCTCCCTCTCTCACGAAGCCTTTCTCTATCTCACGGGTTCTTGCTGTTGCACGGCCTAGATCCGCCACCTAAAACCCACGATGCCACCACCAGCCCTCAATGGCACCTCCCCTGCTCCTCCATGCCCAGCTGAGCCTCTACCTCTCCCTTGATTTGTTGTAACCCACGGCCCAGCCCTTGGAACCCCAGCGCCGCCATGCTCCTCCCCTTACTGCCACCACATGGTCACTGGGCACGAGGATTTATGTGTGGTCTGAAATTCTTCAAACCAGATGGACAAAAATGTAATGAGACCAAGCAAGGCAAGGGCATAAATGGAAAAAGTGGGATAAAAAGTGTCAAACACGAATTACAATTCATTCTTGTTCATCTCATATATATATATTGAAAAAGCAGTGGTTCTATCCAATACAACACCTAGAGGGGGGTGAATAAGTGCAGTTCGATTTTTCTGGTCTAATAAAATATATTGACAAGTAAGTAATTAAAAGATGAAACAAATCACTCAAATAATCAACATAGAGATTTGGTCATGAAGTGGAATCTCATTTGAAGAACTTCTTCAAAATCTAAAACTACTCCAAGTGTAAGACACCGCCTCAAATCTACTACAGAAACTTAATTGTTACAACCAATATAGAGACACTCACAAAACTTTTGTAGTTCCTAAACTTGGCTTGCAACACCACGAGTGACCCACTCGATCTCTACACGCATGTAGTGTTGGAACTTCGACCTTTCTATATCTTCTCAAGAGAACCTCTCGATCTCTACATCAGCAGCAGCTCCAGACTCTTCCCGGCCAATGAACACGTCCACTTCAATGGACTCAAATAAAGTTTGATCTTGAGTGTGGTGTGGTGGAGATATGTTTGTCCAAGAGAGATTCAACAATGTGGGGAAAATTTCTCTCAATGGCTCTTGGAAGCACCTAGGGTTTTTGCTCAGTTTCTCCACACCAAAGAACAGAAACAAGCTATTCTATTTATAGTCCCTGTTGATCACGGCGCTCAAAACCCTGAATTTTAAGTTGTCTTAAACATTGGCTCGAGCGAAATGTCGAGCGCAAGTTGAGCACACGTTGTCTTTCAGAAACTGCTCGAGCGACACGTCGAGTGCACATCGAGCGTACCTCTCTGGATGATTTCTGCTCGAGCGCTATGTCGAGTACACATCGAGCGGACATCTCTGAAAGAGTTCTGCTCGAGCGCTGAGTCGAGCGCACATCGAGCGAACCTCTCTGAATGAGTTCTGCTCGAGCGCTACGTCGAGCGCCCATCGTGCGAACTTCTCTGGAAGAGTTCTACTCAAGCGTTGAGTCGAGCGCACATAGAGTGAACCTTTCTGGATGAGTTCTGCTCGAGCACACCATCGAGCGCACATAGAGCGAACCTCTCTGGAAAAGTTATGCTCGAGCTGTGTTGAGCACACTTCAATCATTTTCATGTTAGACCGCTTCAACACTTGTTACAACATAGTTTTACACATATTTTCACAAGAATATGCCAACCAACTAATTTTTCCCTTAATATATATATATTATATATATATATATATATATATAAATGATTTCAAGTTGCTTGAGTTTGCATGTTAAGTACTTGTTGTAAACCTGCATAGAAACATTTTCAACTTTTTAAAGAAAAATAACACAAAGAGTACTAGATCTCTCTAGAACTTCTAAACAGCTTAATAAAACACACATTTCAAACAAATGAACAAGTTTTCTACAATTGCTATGCAGTTAACCCCGATCTCCAAAAGTACTACCTTATATACTCTAAGATATAATATAGCAAATTAAAAACTTAAGAGCCCACCAAAAATGATCAAGTACTTTATACCTACTCTACATATATTTATATAGCATGTTTGTTGGAAAGTGAAAACAAAACATAGAAAAAGAGCAAGAGAAAGCACGAACCCCATCACAGATGTTTCTTCCTCAACATCTAGCATCGATCATGAACTCCATCGACAAAGCATGAACTCAGCAGCACAAGCCTAGCTTCCAAAGATTATTACTTAATTTGAAGTATCTATACATTCTTTAGACGTACGTAGGGTCTCTTGATTGCCTTGTTGATCATCATCATGCATGGGTCGACTAATGTTAAATTTATTTAATTTCTTTTTTCAGATTTAATTTTCTTGGCCTAAACTTTACTTCTTTAACTAACTCCAACTTATATAAAGGAGTAGTTGAAGAGTCTACGTACATACGTACGTTGAAGGTAGCTATATATGTAAATGAAATTATAAGTAAATAATAAAATTCAAGTTACAAAGCCTTTAAACTTCCAAATTTATTAATACAATTAAGCACAAGTACTGAACATCTTAAGCAAGAGAAAAATAGATTTATGAAATGGTTTCACAGCATTTTATTGATATCAGTACTGTGAATTTTTTATATTTTATTTAAATACTCAATCAATAAATATTGTAAGCTTCTTAAATTAATACAAAAAATTGAAGATATTTTTCTTGTCAAATTATGTTGGGTCCCACCCAAGACAAACCATAAAAAAATAAATAAATAAAGAAATTCTGTGGCCGCATGAAGAATATATATATATATATATACACACACACACAGCCTAATTGATAGATACGTACGCGCTTTGCTTAAAAAATAGACGACAAGATGATGATCAAGAAGCGTTACTTGCAATTAACTTTAGGGTACGGCATAGAGCCAATTTGGAAGCAAATGGAAAGGTTTGGATAATATAATACAGAAGCCGGCCATGGCCAGGAGTCAGGACTAGGGCCAGCCCAGGACGGCAAAAAGGTCGTCGTTTTTAACCTAATCATCCAAGCCTCTCTGCCGGGATTCCATTTTGACTCAGAAATTTCAAATCTACAGAAATTTTATCAAAATAATATAATAATAATTTCTTGACCATGTACAATTTATGGATTATAGTTATAATAGGCTTAGTTTTTATTTATTTATTTATTATCGAATAACTTGTCACACTGTGTTTACTTTAATTGCAGAAATCATTTCATCTTTGATGTACGGGATATTATTAAAATTCTGCGATTAAGCGTGAGAATAATATTTCGTACACAAAAAAAAAAGTGATTGGATTAATAAAGAGGCATCCTCAGATCATATGGCATTAACCAAAAACAAAAACATGTATATATGCTTTAATTTCACACCCCCAAACTGACCTTACTCCCATTTCCCTCCCCCACTTCAACCCAAAACTCCAAAACCAACCTCCTCTTTAAACCTTTCCACTCCACACCACCACTAAACTACCATGATCACCACCTCATCCCAAATTCTCCACCATGCCACCATCTTCATCTCTGAAATCCTCTCCCAATCCGAGCTTCGCCACTACCTCCTCTCTGCCCTCCGCCCCAAAATCCCACCACGTGACCAAAACACCGTGAGCCTTGCGGCGGAGTCTCTTGAAAACGCAATTTCCACCACCACCCCCGCCATTCGATCCTCCTGTCTCCGCCTTACCGAACAACTCCTCCTCTCCAACCCTGAAAACCCCTTCTCCTTGTTTCTCCTTTCCCTCATCTACAGCCTCTGTGACCAACCCATCAACGCGGCTCTTAGTCTCCTCCATATATTCCAGACCGACCCTTCATTGGCTCGCTCGGAGATTGCACCGGTTCTCTTCGAGGAGCTATTCTTAGTCCATCTTCTCCCCGTTCTCCAATGGTTCAAAGAACAAAGATCCGCCATTTTGTCGTCTTCAACCTCGAACTCAGACTACATCAATGACGTCTCGTTATTCGATGATGATCAGTCGGTGGTTCTTCCCTGCACAAAAGTGTTGTCGAAGATGAGCGAGGGTCAAGCTTTGGAGCTGAAGGAGTTGGAGAGCAACTTCGAGGAGGTTCTTGACGAGAACTGCCGAGTTCTTGTGAAGTACTTTAATAGAGTTTTAGAAAATACAGGTGGCAATAAACCGATAGCTATTCCGCCATTGAAGTTGAGAAACCATGAAAAAGGTGGAAAACTCAAGCACAGGGATGCCGAGAAGATCAAAACCGACGAGCTTGGGATATTAAAAAACGGACGGTATAACGTAATGCTCTGCATACTATATATCTTGCATTTGTTCCTCAAATAATTTCCTTTTACATATATTCGTGTATATATATATATATATATATATATATATATATCTAAAATCACATATATATTTTTCATGTTTATATCAATCAAAACGTCTCCTAAATCATTTTCTATCATAGCCAACTAGGTGGGTAACCGGTCCGGTTCGATTTAGTTTTGGACATTTTAGAACCGAAAGATTGGTATACACCGATTTTTAGATTTGAAGAACCGATACTGTATCGGTTATACTCCTAAACCGATATTTTCGATTTTACAAATTTCAGTCCGGTTCGATCCGATTTTTCCGGTTTGTTATATACATAATATATATAATATAGTATATAACAATATAGTCATAATATATAGTTGTTTATATAGAATTTTAAAATTTAATGTTATATTAATTAGTAATTTACATATAATACAAAATTATATCAATATATAATTATATATATTATATATAAAAATTATATATAATATAAAAACTCATATAAAAAATTTAAATATATATATATAAACTGGTCCTGTTCGATGTTAGAAAAATGAAAATCGAAATTGGACCAATTTTGAGAAAAATGAAATCGGTATCAAACCGAACTGGTTTAGAACCGGATCGGACCGAACCCACTGTTTGGTCCGGTTTACTAGTTCACCAATATTTTTTTATCCCTAGAGCCAACTGTTGAAATTTTCATATTAATCCTATATTTACTTATTTTTTTTAAAAATAAATATACAATGCTTATATTCTATTGTAAATATCATTTTTTTTCAGTGAAAAAGGTGGACATACTTAAAAGTGTACAATCCATAAAACACCTTGATAAATGATTAGTCAAGAATTATAAAAATTTCTAAAAGAAATTTGAATTGAATATTAAAATAATTCTGAAAATTAAAAATATTCAATTGACTATATCAAAGAAAACAAAAATCACGTGGAAGGGAACCTTTTGGTAGTTTTGTTTCATAAAGAAAATGATGAAGACTTGATTGGGTCCAGCAGCACCGTAATTGTACTTTTTTGACCAGGGGGTCAAGCCTTGGGTGTCAAAATAGAAAAACTAGTTTGTAAATTCCGCAGATGACGTTCGAGGAAAGTGGGTTCGTTTGACTTTTACTTGGGCGGCCAATTCAATGAACAGAAGAAAAAAAAACAATCTATGGCACGTTCTAAATTAAGTAACCATTTTCATAATTATATTGACATACCATGAATTGCATAGAAGTTAAGCACATAGTTATCCGAGGTGATCTCCTTTTTCTTGTATCCAGAAGACCGAAGTCATCATCTTACAGTTAGCCGTGGCCAATTTATGATTGGTTTTTTGTTCTTGTTTCGCTTTATCTCTCTCTGTCTCTCTCTCTATATATATATATATGGTTTCAGTGTCAGCAAGAGATTCTCGGAATCTAGCATTGAAACTTTTGGTCTGGTCGTGTTGGTCAATGTTTTTTCCTCCGAATACTGCAGCCAATATGGGCGGAAGGAGAGAGGTCAGACGAATTCTACAGCAGCAGTAGCGCCAGCAAAAGCAAATCTCCACCATCTTATCCTCAAAGAGTTTCACCCGAGATTCTCAGAAACCGGAAATCCTTTAGGAGCTTGAAAGCATCGCCAAGTCCGAGTTTGGATTCTGAACTTGAGTCTTCATTGGACGATATTTCGGCCTCTTCTTCTTCTTCTTCTTCTTCTTCATCTTCTTCGGAATCTGAAGCCGAAACCGAGGTGATTGATATTAACAAAGATGATATCTCCACTATGGTCTGATTTACCTATGCAGATACCTAGTTCTAAATGTTCTGGCCCTGTCCTGTAGGAAAAGAACAAAAAAATGGCTTTGTTTGAGCCTAGACAGAACCAAATCAAAAAACAAAAGTGGCCCATTTCTGCGGAATCCAGTAGGTATGAGAAAATGAATATTACCCGTCATTATTGCATATTTTAATCAAAATTGTCCTTATATTTGGATTATTTCTGTTTTTGAGTCTCGTCCCTGACAGACTCATGGCAGATTTTGATAACCTGCCTGGTGGTGGAAAGCATACACCTCCCAAGGACTTTGTCTGCCCCATTACTAGCAATCTCTTTGATGATCCGGTGACCCTCGAAACGGGTCAGACATATGAGCGTAGAGCTATCCAGGAATGGCTTGAGAGAGGGAACTCTACGTGCCCAATAACCCGCCAGAAGCTGCAAATTAACAAGTTGCCTAAAACAAACTATGTTCTCAAAAGGCTTATCGCAAGCTGGCAAGAACAGAACATCGGTTCTGTTCCAAACCAGTCTGAGAATCCACAGCCCGAGTCTGAGCCGAACATGAAATCAGTAATGCCCTCATCTTCTCCCAATAGTGTCATAAGCCAAGCTACCATTGATGGAACAATGAGTGAGTTGCGACTTGCTGTTACCAATCTTTGTATGTCTGAAGTCCTGAAGGAGTCTGAAATGGCTGTCCTCCAAATCGAGCGATTCTGGCAGGAAGCGAATATGGATGTGGATATCCATTCTATGCTTTCAAGGCCAGCAGTTGTTAATGGGTTTGTGGAGATCCTTTTCAATTCAGTCGATCCTAGGGTGTTGAAAGCTACTATTTTTCTTCTCTCTGAGATGGGGTCCAAAGACAAAGATGTGATCCAGACACTTACCCGAGTTGACACTGATGTGGAATGTATTGTTGCTCTCTTCAAGAAGGGATTGATGGAGGCTGTTGTGCTGATATATCTGTTAAGGCCTTCAACAGCTAGTCTAGTAGAGATGGACATGGTTGACTCCCTCCTAAAAGTTATTAAGAAACAAGAGGGGGATTCGCTTCAAGTGTGTTTGAAGCCGAAAACAGCTGCTGTGCTTTTATTGGGACAGATGCTTGGAAGCGGGGAGGAAAGTATTGGATCATCAATGGCCAACACTCTGATTTCTGAGAAAATGATAGAAAGTATTGTTTGCAGTCTGGGAGCTGAGTGGGCAGAAGAGAGAATTGCTGCGGTTGGGATCTTATTGAGATGCATGGAGGAGGATGGGAAGTGCAGGAACACAATTGCTGATAAAGCTGATTTAGCTCCGGTTTTGGACAGCTTCACGGGTGCAAGTGATACAGAACGGTTTGAGATAGTTCGATTTCTCTCCGAGTTAGTTAAGTTAAACAGGTGATTTTCTCTCTATTAATGTTAATCTTTAAGTTTCTTCCTCATAAATCCAGGCCTACGACGGTAAATCAATGATTGATTGTTAATTTGGTTTCTCAGGAGGACTTTGAACGAGCAAGTTCTCCACATCATAAAGGAAGAAGGTGCTTTCAATACAATGCACACCCTCCTCGTTTATTTACAGACTGCTCTCCAAGACCAGTGCCCTATTGTGGCTGGTCTCCTTCTCCAACTTGATCTACTGGTTGGGATCCATCTCTCTCACTCTGCTACTGAATTTTAAGAAATTGGAAACCTCAATATATTTGTCAGATTAGAATGAATGTTGATTGCACAGAATATCAGTCAACGGTTGCCGGAATGCTTAACTAACTGTCTAGGTAGTAAGTTAATGACAAAGTATCTTTATTTGTAGTTGGAACCAAGAAAGATGAGTATATATCGGGAAGAAGCAATGGACACTCTCATTTCATGCCTCAGAAATTCAGAATTTCCAACTGCCCAATTAGCAGCAGCAGAGACAATTATGTCATTACAGGGGAGGTTCACTTCCTCTGGTAAACCCCTTACCCGTGCTTTACTTCTTAAACGTGCTGGTCTTGACAAAAGTTATCAAAGTCTCATGCGAATGGAGCAGCTCAGAAATATTCCTGGAGAATCTGAAGAAACTACGGTGAGCTTCTTTGAAAACTTTGAACGTCTCTCTCTCTCTCTCTCTCTGTCTGTGCTGGTTATGTGATTTATTTCTAACTAATCTCATCTCTTAACAAATTTTCAGCCACAGGAAGAGGAGAAGGCAGCTGATGATTGGGAAAGAAAAATGGCATTTGTTTTGGTAAGCCATGAGTTTGGTCTACTGTTTGAGGCTTTGGCGGAATGTATAAAGAGCAGATATGCCTCGTTATGCTCAGCATGCTTTCTCTCAGCAACATGGCTAATACAAATGCTAAATGTTCTTCCGGACACGGGCATACAAGGAGCAGCCCGTGTCTGTTTGCTCAAGCGCTTTGTATCAATATTCAGATCTGCAAAGGACGTTGAAGACAAAGCCCTTTCATTGCTTGCTCTAAGCGTATTCATCCATGAACCTGGTACGTACCAATATTGAAAACAAGAAATGCTTTTTTATGTATCAGAAGTTTTTGTGCGACTCTTACAGTAGTTGTCAACTCATGTGATCCACATACAGTACATGCTTAGAAAGCTTGTTTTTTAAGATGGAACATATATGTGTTCTTTATCACCCAGAAGCACTGTTGCCATATGTGGAAATTATTTGGTAAGATTATTGCAAAAACAAATCGGAAATCTGTTCTCAAAACCAAACCTTGTGCTATTCTGAATAAACATATGTTGTCTTAGTGAATAACAGGAGATGGATCCAGTGTAAATGCCTCCTATGATGGAGAATGTTGAAATATTTATAAGACTTCAGATGTCATCTTAAGTGATCTTTATAACATAAACATTGCACTTTTTGGGACCTAACTATAATTAAATATGTAAACATCCTTGAAATGTGAATTTCAGAGGGGCTGTGCGACCTAACGTCCTCCATGAAGGAAATTATGAAAGGTCTGAGAGAACTTAAAAAATTGTCACCCTTGGCATCTCAAATGTTGAAAGTTTTCTCCAAAGGAAGTGGCTCTTGTTCTGTAAGTTTGTTCTGCTTTCCTTGTGTCTATTCCAGCAAGAAGGACTACCTTAACAAGGATGTCTATTTATGTTTGGCAGCAGGACTTCTGGAGTCATAAAGAATTAGTTCAAGTAGACTGCAGCGAGAATGGAGAAGTTCTGTCAATAGCATGCTTCAAAGACAAGATATTTTCTGGCCATTCAGATGGAACTATAAAGGTAATGGTCCCGACAAGTTTGGTCAGGACGGTTTTTGTTAATTTATTTATGGAGAAATGTACACACCCATCCATATGTTCAAGCTGTACAGCCTATGAAAATAAAAGAACAAAAGAGTTCTCAATGAAGAGTTTGAGAATAAACAAGCTATGATTGCTTGTCCATTTCTTATTTATCATGCTTCCTGAATTGCATTGTGTAGAGTTCTATGAAATTTGAATTTGATGGCATTCTATTCTGAAACTCTGAAGGTCTGGACTGGTAGAGGTAGCATTCTTCATCCTATCCAAGAGGTTCGAGAGCACACCAAAGCAGTTACGGCTTTAGCAATTTTGCAGCCTGGAGAGAGACTATACAGTGGTTCACTAGATAGAACAACAAGGGTATGCATTTATAATTCTTCTATCTTAATTATTCAACTTCGACCTGAAGGTTTTATTATTTGATATGAGCAGGTTTGGTCTGTTGACAATGAAGTAATGCATTGTGTGCAAGTACATGATATGAAGGATCAGGTTCATAAACTAGTTGTTGCCAATAGCATTTCATGCTACATTCCACAGGGAGCTGGTGTCAAGGTACCTACCATATAAGGCATCCATTGAAATTTGGTGCTAGGGATTCTAATTTCTAATCAAGCCAGGCTAGTCTCATTGCCATTTCATAAAACTGCTTGAAAGAAAGCACCCTCACTGTTCTGTTTACTTTATTTGTTTGTTTTGGCCAAGTACATTTACGAGTTTATTATAGAGCTAGTGCTATATCTACTTCAACTGGAACTTTCGTTGAAGTCAGTGGAAAGTGTTGATTCCAAGTACTTTTAAGCCAGGCCATGCATTTTGATGTTTGCATTCTCAGCTTATATCTTCAAAATGTAATTGGAAACGTGACTTTCTATTCTTTCTGTAGATTCACTCATGGAATGGAGGATGCAAGTCTTTAAATACAAGTAAATCTGTCAAGTGCTTGGTGCTAGTACGCGGAAAACTATATTGTGGATGTCATGACAATAGCATCCAGGTAGATGGCGTTCTTCCATGTGGGGCTAATATCTGCATCAAGCTAGCAATAGTTTATTTTCCAGTATTTGTTCTGATTATTGAATTTTCATGGTCTTTAGGAAATTGATTTGGCAACAGAAACACTCAGTACCATTCAGAGTGGTTCTAGAAAACTATTAGGAAAAGCAAATTCTGTCAACGCACTTCAAGTTCACAATGGACTGATATATTCGGCTAGCTCTCCCTTAGATGGAGCAGCTGTGAAGGTATCTTGCAGAAAACATGATCTAATCCGGCTTTTATTATCACATTTCCTTCCCTTAAATTGTTCATCGCATTAGTTAGTTCTTGTTCCACAGTTGAAAAAAGAAAAAAGGAAAAACCAAAACATTCATTCCGAGAGCTGGAAAGAGCATAAGTTGTTTAACTTTTTAAGTTTTTTTTATCCATGATTTAGGTTCACTTTTTCTTTACTTTTGTTCATTGTGTCAGCAATAACAAGAAGCATCGTGAGCTGTAGTTCTTGAAATGTTTTTCCTAGTTACATCCACAAATGTTCATTGAAATATCAGCATTTGAACTTAGTTTCAAGAATAAATTCAATTGGGGGGTAATGTTTCAGTTCTTAATGTTGATATATTTATATATTTGTAAAGATATGGAATGCTTCAAATCATAGTATGGTCGGATCGTTGCCAACGGTGCTAGATGTGCGGTCTATGGCCATAAGCTCGGAGTTAATCTATCTAGGATGCAAGGGAGGAATCGTCGAAATTTGGGGTAGGGAGAAGAACAACAGAGTGGAAACGCTACAGAGTAGCAAAAATGGCAAGGTGAATTGCATGACTCTTGATGGCAATGAAGAAGTTTTGGTAATTGGAACAGCAGATGGCCAGATTCAGGTAAACAATCTCTTTCCTTCAGTCTCTAAATAAAGAAATAAACAGGTTTGCAAACAAAGTGTTCTCTATAATAGAAAGAGATGTAAACCGAAGCTCTGATACCAATTGTTGTACCAAAACCATCCAAAATCACACCCAAACAGAAGATAGAGACAATATGTAAGTGGTTCGGCAATTTGCCTACGTCCACTGTAGCGGAAACAGTAGATTTCAAAGTGTTTGTACAAAATATACAAACTCCAACAAGATTATCTCTATCTCTACAAATAGCCCTCTTCTATGTCCTACAGATACTATTTCGTTTACAATATAATCTCCTTTTATAGGAGAAGCTTCAAGAGACAAACAAACAATAAAAATAGCTGTAAGAGACAAACTTGATATTTTGGAGACAAACTTGATATTTAGAGACAAGCTTGATATTTCCAGACAAGCCTGATAGTTGGAGCAGATATCTAAGACTGTTGAGGAGCTACTATTCATACTTGGGTTGATATTTAACAGTAATTTCATGTTTGTTGCCTTTTAATGTTGAGTATCAAAGCCTCTTTGTTTGTTTGCAGGCATGGGAACTCGGCTAGAAATTATATGAGGAGCTATGAACTTTGGAGAACAGTTTTGGCTAAAATAATGACTGAAAGCTAAAAACAACTTGTATTCTTTGCACCTTCTAATTAAAAGTACATAATAAATATCAAAAGCTTTGGTAATTTCAATATTTGTTGCCTTTGAGATTTATTCCTGAAAATGTATATAGCTCGAACGAAATAGTGGAATATTTTTCCCTTCAATTGTAAGATCTGTCTGTAGCACTGTACAGAAATCGACCTTTATGCATATATTTACATGACATTATGGAAAATTAAGAAGTAAGAGAAGATCGAGTGGCATGAAGCATTTGCATTTATCTATTAATCCCAAGTGGCAAGGATATTCCTGTCATGCACCAGACATGTTTCTGACATTGTTTGAGACATTAGACTGTTAGGAACCACAAACATGCAATTTATGATGCCAAAAGTATGTGCATCAAATCTCCCTAATTGCATGACTTTCCACATGAACAAGAAAGAGAGGTTTTTATAGTTTTGTTGGGTCCAAGGAGCACCAAAAGTATATAACCAAGCCATAACAGCATCACTCTTCTACTCATTGAGAAGCTATTACACTGCAAAAGAATCCCATTCAAGCCAGCCTCTCTTTTTTTTAAAAAAAAAAAAATCCTTTATTTTGTTCAATTTTTTGGAGAATTTAATTATAAATTTATCTTGCATTTCGAATCCTACCATATCAAAATTAATATGAGTGGTTTTGATCTTCGGATCATCTTTAAAATATTATAACTTTTCATTGATAGTTTCTGACAGAAGTTAAAATCTTATTTAAACAGTTTTCCCAGACTATATTTTTTCACGTTGCCAGCAAATTAAATCATTTCTTTGTAGCACAAATCATAATCAAATAAAAGAAGATCAAATATAAATTAAACTTTGTATCAGATTAAAGTACTCTAAGAAACACAATTAAGTCAAGTAAATCCGAGCATAACCCTGGCTGTGATTGTAATGCCTCAATGGAAGGTCTAAACCACAAGGCCTATACTCTAAACTGACTAGTCAATGATACAATTGGAGTTTTATTGGAATCTTATAAAGTGTAAGAACTTCTCATTCTTAAACAATATGAGATCTCATATACCACCTATCCTTATCCATATCAAATGGAGTATCACAGTGATGATCATGCATACATATATATCTATATGTACGCTAGCTGCATGGGTATAAAATCTGTCGAAACAGGAGGAAAACTAAAGAAATGCACTTTTTTTTTTTTTTTTTTTTTTTGAAAACCTAAACCAACAAGAAGTTACAAGCAAAAGGGTGGCCTTAGAACCATGCCTTTATCATAGCCAGGTATGTACGTACGTACTGCATGTGATCTTCATATTTAATTTGTTTATATCTTATCACCTGCATATGCATGCATTAATATCCTCGACTTTCTGGGGCAAAAACTGGTACGTACAAATCACGTAGGTTTCTTTTTATAAATCTGGCCGCCAAATTGATCGATCTTCTTCGTTATCTTTGATCATAAATTTCTTGTATATGATATATATACATACATATATGTTATATATGTATATGTATAGGATCATGGTTTCAAAATTCTTACAAGTTATAATTTTTTGGCTACTAATGATTAGACATTTGATAATTTTCTGTAATCGTTTTTTTCCTGTTGATTAATGATATTATCATTTTCTATCCAATAAAAAAAAGAAAAGAAAAGGTGGCGATGATAGGGATTCATTCGAATATGATAATTGACATGACGAGGGAATATCATATCATAAGGATTAGCTGGCCGGAGCAAATGTATTATATGATCTGCCATATCTCATTTCATGCCTCTCATTGGAGCTTTCCTTTCTGATTCATACTTGGGTCGGTTTCGAGTGATATTTCATATGGCACATAAGTTATTAGCCTACTTGTAAGTCGTCAAATTTATTATTTTTGTTTTTCTTGTAATTGTAAGCAAATTAATATAATTTCATCAGTTACATTATTTTTATGTTTGCTGGGTCTTTAATTTCAAACATGTTAGATGGAGGGGCGCCCAAGTGGGGCTGACCCCCTCCAACGTCTGCTTGTAACGCATGGCTTTAAGCCATGCGTTACTTGTAACGTAACACATGTAACGCCATGCGTTACTGTTTTTCATCATAATTGAAGGCTGGCCTTTAAGGCCAGCCGTGCAGTCCTCCTCAATTGTGTTTTTGGCAACATCTTTAAAATAGAAAAAGACTCTCTCTCTTTTTGTTCTCTCTTGATAAAATACTTAGGCTGTGGATTTGTTAAGTGTTACTCTAATTCCATACTACGTAGTACACTTTCGCCACTAAGAGAAAACGCTTGGAGTTTATTAATCTGGAAAAACTTGTGGAGCAATTCTTTAAGCTGAGCTTGAGGTACTTTTCCGCTGTGCATTCTAACATTGGTATCAGAGCTATTTTTTGAATTGCTTCCAGTTTATAATTTTTTCTCGCATATGCTTGATAATTTGTAAGATGTTTTTTTTATCCTCTTTTCTTTTTATCTGTTAAAAAACAAAAAAAAATTATGGCCGCGCACCAGGTGGTGCTGCGAGCACCAACACAGTGGTGCCGCGTGCACCACCGCAAGACGCTGCGCGCACCACAAGGCGCTGCGAGCACCAACGCGGTGGTGCTGCGCACCACAGAGGTGCTGCGCGCACCACCGCGGTGCAGTGCGCACCAGTGTGGTGCTGAGCGCACCACCGCGGTGCAGCGCGCACCACGGAGGTGCCGCGCGCACCCAGTGGTGCCGCAAGCACCTGGCGGGTATGGCTTGCACCCAGCGGTGCCGCGCGCACCGCATGGTGCCGCGCGCACCGTGTGGAGCAGCCCACGGCGTTCAGAGCACTCCGGTGAGTGCTCTGCCGTCCAGCCCAAGGACGGTGGCACATTGTCACGGTGGCTTCAAGCCACTGTGTTTTTCTCGGTACTGTTCACATGAACAGTACTGATTCTGAAGGTTGAAGGTGACTCGGGCTGGGCTTGGCCCAATTTTTTTTTGGGCCATTCGGCCCTTTAGTGTTTTTTTTAAAAAAAAAAAAAAAGGGCCCAACCTTATTTTTTTTTACAGAAAATAAAATGAAGGGGATAAAAATTAGCATCTCTGGGACTCGAACCCAGGACCACCGGTCAAAGGTTGCGCGCACCACTGGGTTGCGACTTCCCTTTGGTTTAGGTGGGATTTTTTTTAATGTATTTATTATACATTTATTTTGTTTCTATTAAAAAATTTTGTTTTGCATGACTTAATATATGCTACGATATATTGTTATATTACATGTGATTTTTTATTTAATGTTTTAGATTAAATGTGATCACATGTGAATATATAGTTATATTCATGCTATTTTTTTTATTCCATTATGTTATATTACATGTGATCTTTTATTTAATTTGTTATATTAAATGTGATTACATGTATATGTGAATTGAACATGTGGATATGTGATTATTTTATCATCTATGAATGTTAGACTTGAATGTTTATACATTAGTCTTTATTGATAAAATAGAAAAATTCCCACTAAGTAGTCTTAGTTAGAAATGTCAGTGTAGATGATAGACTGAAAAAAAATTGCAGTGACCCCAGTAAGAACTGTAAATGCACTGTATAGCCAAAAGACCACAGTGACCCCAGTAAGAACTGTAAATGCACTGATGGAACAAGAAAAATAGACTGTAATGGTCTTATATGAACCATCTTTGTAGACTGGCCCAACAGGTTACTATGGTTGGAGTAGTTGTCATTGTAGACTCGCCCAAAAGGTTACTGCGATTTTAGTAGGTTATGTCTTTACATGTGACTAGGACTAGATGACTACTTAAGATAGTGGGAGTATGGTTGAGATTTATGATTAATTCTCCCATATTTTTTTTGAATTTGCGCGGATATTAAGGTTAGAAATTTAATAATTGGATATTGTGGCACAAGAGATGATTCTGAAGCCTAGCGATTTTTCGATCTTGCGACATGTCTAAATTATTTTTTTTCTAACTTGGATGGACGCGGCAGATTTCTTAGGTGTGTGTGTAATATCCCTTATTTGCGTATTGTAGTGAAATGGCATCCAAGAGTATAGTTGCCGATTTAAACAAAGGGGAGAAATTGGATGGAGAGAACTACGATATTTGGCATCGCAAGATCCAATATGTTTTAGATGAGCAAGAGGTCTTGGAGGCCTTATCTCACTCCCTTACTGAGCTCGAGGAAGGGACCTCGGAACAACACAAAATAGATCAACTAGCCTATACTCAATGGGCTAAGAAAAGTCGGTGCGCGCGCATAATAATGTTAAGCAGCATGCACAATGATCTAATGTGTGAGTTCGAGATCTACGACACTGCCCAAAACATGTGGGAGGCTTTGAAGTTGAAGTTTGGTGGAACTTCAGCCACTAGGTTGCGTGGGTTAACCATGAGGTTTGACTCATATAAGATGCGCTCTGACCACACGATGAAGCAGCATCTTAGGGCTATGTCAACCATGATCCGCAAACTTAAGTCGGCAGGAAACAACCTGACTGATGAACAGCAAGTCCAGGCAGTGATAAGATCACTGCCGAATTCTTGGGAGAATATGAGCCAGAACCTGACGCATTACGAGAATATCAAAGACTTTGATAATGTCTCGAGTCACTTGAAATTGGAGGCTGAGCGCCTAGAGGCTGCCAAGCCCAATCACACGTCCTATGTGGCTGATTCTGGTTCGCGTAAGGCATCAAGGCCTAAGCGCAAGAATTCCAAGAATGGGGTAGCTGCTGGACAAATTAAGAAGGTGTCAGGAACTTCTCAACGCAGCAAGAGGGGCAAGCGCGGGAAGAACAAATCGAAATTAGAGTGCTTCAACTGTGGAAAGAATGGCCACTTCGCTCGTGACTGCACTGAGCCGAAGAAGGTACACTCTGACTTTTCTCGCATTATTTTTGTAACTAGCCATGTGATGGTTGCTCACTCCTATCCTGTGTGGACTGTTGATTCATGAGCGACCGAACACATAGCGCGAGATAGAGTCGGATTTGTTGAGTATCGCCTGATTCCAACTGGGAGTCGTGATATCAAGGTGGGGAATGGAGCTAGCGTGGAGGTACTGGGACTTGGTACCTACAAGTTGGACTTGCGGGGTGGCCGCACTCTTTTTCTTCACAATGTGCTATACGCTCCCGAGATCCGACGAAACTTACTTTCTGTAGTCACTCTATTAAGACTTGGTTTTCAAATTGTATTTGAAAACAATTATGTTTCTTTTCATTTGGGCCATGTGTTTTATGGCAATGCTTTTCTTCAAGACGGTTTTATGATTTTGAATTTGGAGTATTCAAATATAAATGAGTCTATTGCTTTTCTTTCTACATTTGATATTTGGATTCATATAAATGGCATGCTAGGCTTGGCCATATAGGGCAAGATAGAATGACTAGGTTAGCTAGAGAAGGCCTAATAGGCAATCTCTCTAAGGTTATCTTGCCCACATGTGAACATTGTCTAATGGGAAAAGTTAAGAGAAAACCGTTTGGAAAAGCCACAAGGGCATCTTTTCCACTGCAATTAGTACACTCAGACATCTGTGGTCCAATGAGTGTGAGGGCAAGACACGGAGGTGTCTACTTCATCACATTTATAGATGATTTTTCACGTTACGGTCATGTCTACTTAATCTCCCATAAGTCTAAAGCATTGGAATGCTTTAGGCGATATCTAAGAATGGTTGAGAATCAGTTAGACAAGAGTTTAAAAGCTCTAAGAACTGACCGAGGACGAGAATATCTCTCTGAGCAATTTAAAAGGCTCTGTGATGAAAAAGGAAGCAAAAGACAGTTGACGATGCCGAGTATGCCGCAGCAAAATGGCGTGGCGGAAAGGAGGAATCAAACACTGCTTGAGATGGTTAGGTCAATGATGGCGCAAGCAAACCTACCAATTTCTTTTTGGGGGGATGCACTTTTGACTGCTGCCTACATTCTTAACCGAGTGCCCTCCAAATCAGTAACTTCCACCCCATATGAACTATGGACTGGCGAGAAACCCAATTTGAGTAACTTGCGGCCATGGGGTTCAACGGGTTTTGTTTACAACCTTTCTCATAAGTATGGGAAGTTAGGCCCTAGAGGGAAGAAGTGTATCTTTATAAGGTACTCAGAACACTCTAAAGGGTATGTATTAATAGGTGAACAATCTGATGGAAGTGTGACTGAGATTGAGTCACGAGATGTGGATTTCATTGAAGATAAGTTTCCAAGTAGAGGTGAGGTTGATAGGAGTTTAGAACTTCATGAGATTGTGGAACAAGAGGAAAGTGCTCCAAGGAATTTAGTTGAGAATGAGGAAGAAATTCTTCAAGCTCCTACAAATTATTTGAATCCGAGTGGGAGCACATCACTTGTCAATCAATCACAACAACCTCAGCCGCGTAGAAGCACACGTGAAAGTATTCCCCGTCATCGTTTTGAGATTGAAGGGGAAGCTTTTATGGTAGCTCCGCATGATGATGATGAGCCTAGGACAATTTATGAGGCTCTCTCATCTTCTACTAAAGATGAGTGGATGAAAGCTCTTAATGATGAGATTGAGTCTATGAAGACTAACCAGGTCTGGGATCTGGTTGATCTACCAATAGGGCATAAGACTATTGGGAACAAATGGGTTCTTAAGGTCAAACGCAAGTCGGATGGATCAATAGATAAGTACAAAGCTCGCTTAGTGGCGAAAGGATATACCCAACAGGAAGGTATAGACTATGAGGAGACTTTTTCACCAGTGGTGAGGTTTGCCTCAATTCGCCTGATTCTAGCTATAGTAGCAAACATGGATTTGGAACTCTACCAGATGGACGTTAAGACAACATTTCTCAATGGAGAACTAGATGAGGAGATCTATATGAATCAACCAACTGGTTTTGTGGTCAAAGGTCAAGAGCGCAAAGTGTGCAAGCTCAAACGATCTATATATGGCCTAAAGCAATCATCTAGACAATGGTACCTCAGATTCCATCGAGCCATTCTCTCGAATGGGTTTACGATGATCACAGAGGATCATTGTGTTTATGTCAAAAGGTCTAAGAAGAGTTTCATTATGTTGTCATTATATGTTGACGACATACTACTAGCTAGAAATAATAAAGGGTTGATAGTCACCACAAAAGAGTGGTTATTCTTCAATTTTGAGATGAAGGATATGGGTGAGGCAGAATACATTCTGGGAGTTAAGATCTACAGAGATCGCTCAAAGAGACTTTTGTGTTTGTCTCAATAGACTTACATAAAGAAAGTCCTCGAGCGCTTCCTAATGAATGGATGTAAACCCATTGACACCCCTGTTGCAAGGAGCGAGAACTTGTCTAAAATGATGTGTCCTAAGACTCAAAAAGAAAAAGAAAAGATGGCCCGTGTCCCTTATGCTAATGTTGTGGGTAGTCTGATGTACGCAATGATGTGTACTCGGCCTGACATATGCTATGCAGTTGGCTTAGGAGTAGATTCCAATCAAACCCCGGACTAGCTCACTGGAAAGCGGTCAAAAGGATTATGCGATATCTTAAGGGAACTGCGGACTATGTGCTGTGCTATCAGGGTTCAGATTTGCAGCTAAGAGGTTACAGTGATGCCGATTGGGGCAGCGACCTAGATGAGCGCAAATCAACCATTGAGTATGTCTTTCTGCTCAACCAAGGCGCCATTACATGGAACAACAAGAAACAACCCTGTATAGCGTTATCCACCATGGAGGCAGAATACATAGCATGTTCTGCAGCAGTTCAAGAAGCTGTTTGGTTATGGAGGTTCCTCAAGCATTTAGATATTGGCACGGATACATCAGATCCGGTGACAATATTTTGCGATAGCATGGCAGCTCTCGCATATGCTAAGGACTCAAAGTATCATGGAAGAACCAAACACATAGATATCAGATATCACTACATCAGAGACATGATAGCGCAAAAGGAAGTGGTTCTGAAACATCTTTCTACGAGTCGCATGGTTGCTAATCCCTTAACGAAGCCTATAGCAAGAGATGTCTTTGAGGCTCATGTTAGGAATCTAGGACTGCGTAGACTATAAATGTAATTTGTGTTTCAAATGACATATAGATGTAACATTTCCTTTGGGATATTAATACAATATGATTAAGTTCTTGTTTTTATCGTATTGTTTTTAATACACACACAAGATATGTCAACAGGCTTAGATCGGCTCACTCACACGAGTGATCGCCTCTAGCACTTAAGTAGCGAGTAGAGATGAGACATTGTGTCCCTAGGTACTTGTCCAAAGGGATAAGTTGGTTGACACAAAGTTATGTCGCCTTAGTGAGAGCTAAGATGAGGTCCATTGATAGGACTATGCATGGGTTACCCCACCATCCATGTAGCCTGTAGTAAGCCAGATGCGAGTTCCTCTTTGACGCCTTGGAGACGTGCAAATTGAGGAATTCGGGTTAGACGCTTAAGGAGCGGCTAGACTGAGATCTGTACGGTGTTGATATAGACATATGCTCTTTGAGAAAGAGAAATCTACCGTAGCATGTGTTTCATACTATATGTACTTATACGACCATATGAGTAAGTGAGTAAAATGTTTCCCTCTTTCTCACTGTGTGAGTCTCATTTCTTAAAAAATGTCCTTTACTTTTAACTATGTCACGAGATTGAGGTTGTGATGTTTGCTACTTTGGCATGCTGTCTATGGTCATGATTGATACGGTCTAAAGAGGCATTGTTGGGAAAGCAGTTCGCCCAAAATTGAGTGATATGAGTGTAAAGGGAAGACTATTCAATATCGTATCTTCGATAGTGTTTGCTGACGTCATACAAATGATGCTACATCTTGGTAGCGGCTAAAGGTTGTGAACACATTGAAATATTTGGAGGTAATCAAGCATTGTTCTGAGTTTTTTAAACTCAAGAGGGTTCAAAAATGCTTGATCTTGATGCGATCGAATAAGTCTAGGACATGACCAGACACGTTAGGGATATTACTATGCTGGTCTTCTCTGGGAGAGATTTGGTGTATGTACTCCCTCCTTTCTACAGATGTGCTTGGTGGTCGCACGGCCTATTTATTTGTATGAACAAGATAGAGAACATTAGAGAGATGCTGACTTGGGGTCATGCCCACTGTATGCGAGTGGGAGATGTTAGATGGAGGGGCGCCCAAGTGGGGCTGACCCCCTCCAACGTCTGCTTGTAACGCATGGCTTTAAGCCATGCGTTGCTTGTAATGTAACACATGTAACGCCATGCGTTACTGTTTTTCATCAGAATTGAAGGCTGGCCTTTAAGGCCAGCCGTGCATAGGAGGACTATATATAGTCCTCCTCAATTGTGTTTTTGGTAACATCTGAAAAATAGAAAAAGACTCTCTCTCTTTTTGTTCTCTCTTGATAAAATACTTAGGCTGTGGATTTGTTAAGTGTTACTCTAGTTCCATACTACGTAGTACACTTTCGCCACTAAGAGAAAACGCTTGGAGTTTATCAATTTGGAAAAACTTGTGGAGTAATTCTTTAAGCTGAGCTTGAGGTACTTTTCCGTTGTGCATTCTAACAAAACAAGAGTGTATTGTTTGGAAGCAACTTCAAGAAAAGAAAAGAAAATATCTATATACATATCACACGGTAAAAAAGTAATTGACCCCCTAAAAAAATTGTTGATTCCGCCACTGCTGCTTGTAGCCTACTATATATTAAAAAAACCAATAACATAATGAATGAAAAATTCAATAGTTGATGCATAATGGTATATACGTCATCATGACAAGTAGAATAAATTAAGTGAGACGAGAATTATATAATATATATGTAACATTAATTATATTAATACAGTTCTAGATCTGACATCGTTTCTGATCATGAATTACGTACACAGTTTATACTCTAATAGTTCATGGAATTACACAGTTTAATATAATTGCATTGTCTCAGTAGATATCATGCTAGGATTTTGATGGAAATGTTAATTGAATATAAAGTTAGCTGAGAGGTTTTTGGGATATATATATATATATGTCATTGCAGTAATTCTCTGTATATGAATATATTATAATGCTAGTACTTGATATAGCACTATTCTGCTATAGCATAGTATATGCTATAGCAGAATTTTTCTTGGAATATGCCACTTCATATAAAATGATATACCATCCAAGTTGGTAGATATATATATATATAGAGAGAGAGAGAGACCATGAAAGATTCAACTGTTGACATTTGGTATTTTAAATGAATCACCCTATGTCATAGATATTGTCCCTGGCCACAAATCTGAATATGATTACACTACAAGAAAATGCCATTTTTGCGGCCAAAAAATATTGCCGCGAGCAAGAATTGGACGGTAGAAGGCGTTTCTCACTGTAGCCGCGTTTTTCTTCTGGAGAGCAAGAAAATCACCGCTAAAAAGACTATTTGCGGCGACATATTGTCGCCGCAAATATTATCGCATATATAGCCTCGGTATATAGCACGTATGGATGTTTATGGCGACGTTTTCGCTTTATTTGCGGCGATTTTTAACCGCCGCAAAATGTCAGATTAAAATTCCGCGATTTCCCCTTCTTTATTTTCCCCCTTGTTTCATTTCCTTTTCCCCATTTTTTCTTTTCCCCCGAATCGATAGTCCCTCTCTATTATGAGTGAGTTTGCTGCCGCCCTTCCCAAGCTGTGCCTACTGCCGCGCCGTCGCCACCTCGCCGAGGAGGTGAGTCTCTCAATCCTCCGTCTGTTTCTTTCTTTATCTTCATCTCTGTGTACGCGTCTCTCTCTCTCTCCCTCTCCTTTATCTCTCTCTGTCCGTTTCTCCCACTGTCTATTTTGCCCTAGTTATCTCTCTCTCGGTTCCATCCTCATATGTGGGGATCTCGACTGGATTGTGGACGAGGGGCTGTTTCTCCATGCTTGATTGTGAATCTGTTAGAATGCAGTGCTTTATGTACATGATTGTGAATCTGTTAGAATGCAGGTTGTTTCCAAGACATCTTACAAGTTTGAATTGCTATTTGTTCTGTGAATTTTAGCAGTTGATGAGTTGCTAACTGCCATTCTGTAAAATTGCATTGTCCAGCCTCCTGAAAATTAGATTGGTTGTCAATTTGGTGATGGTTTTTTTGCATGTATATTTGTATATTCAGTTAGCATTCTATTGTCATGAATGGGGGCTTGAATTATTGCATTTAATTTAAGTGTATTTGCACATATTGATAATTTTATTTTGAAAAAAAAAAATCAAATGCTGTTTATCAACAATTAAAGCGGAAGAATGACACCTGTGTCAGTAAAAGGGGGAAAGGCAAACAAATGTGCTTGAAGGAATTGGTCTCATACAAAAGAAGCTGAAAAACATAATTCAGTGGAAGTAAGGGAATGTTTTATTCTCTTTTCAAAGTTCTATGTTATATTTGTTATCCTAACTGTGAGGACTGATTATCGACTGCATGTGAGAATTTACTTTGTTTGATGGATTATTTGATTAGAGGACTTGATGTCTAAAGGCCAGGGGAGGTTGATGATGTCGAGAGCTTGATGAAGGTTGTCGAGAGCTTGATGTCGAGAATAAGATTTCTGCTCTGGTGCTCCTGCTTTTGAGGATGTCGAGAGCTTTTAGTATATTCAGGCCCATGCCTTTTCTTTTTCCAAATTTTTTATACTTATTTTTTTTCCTATGTGTTTTTGATTCCTCATGATTGTTTGTAGTTGTATAATGATTGACCCTTTTATGGAGGCTTGGTTTTTTTTTATGCAAGGAAAATATGGGTCCGAAATATTTTTCTACATTTCTCAAGTTTCTATTTTTTTTCTTTGTGCATTTTGCTCTTTGAATGGTCTTTAACAGATTGCTTGGTTTGCTAGTTTAGTATCTTGAGATTTTCATTTCACTTTTGTTTTCTCTTATAATTCTTGTTTAATTTTGATGATCTTGAGGACTTTGGTTTATGCTCTGTAGTGTGTAATATATAGCAAAATAAGTTAGTTCTTTTTTAATGTTTGTATCATTCAGTTTTTATGTTGGAGCCCAAAGTTTTAACCAACCCTGTGGTGGTGGAATCTTACCCAAAATATACAACTCTAATACAAGTCTCAATTATCAGACACTTGTAGATGCATATTTTGAGCTAAAAGAAAATAGTAAACATGATGATGGGATTGAAAGATCAACAAAAATACTGAATTTGGGCATGTCTGAACCCCTAAACCTAACACAGCTTAATGGAACAGATTTGTCTTTGATGTTTTCTGTTTGCTACATCCAGCAAGAGGTTGCTTTACAACCAGCAGGAGAATACGATGTTCCTTGAAATATAAAATTAGTGCATGGGTTGGATTACACAGAATACGATGTTCTCCATTGATAGTAACCAATGTTTTTCTTTTTTCACTAATGTGTGTGTGAGTATATATATATATATATATATATATATATATATATATATATATATATATTTATCAAGATTCTAAAGTAGTATATAGAAATATAATCTATTTTATATATTATTAATAAAATATATAATATATAAAGACAATAAAGAAGGCAGGGGAATAATATTAGTGTTATTTATATTTAAAGTACTATATAGAAATATAATCTATTTTATATATCACAGATTTTGTAGTTAATAGTTAATATTATTAATACATATGTAATATAACTAGCAAATATGTTGTATCTCTCTTCACTAACAATATTATATCATGCCTAGCTATTTGAGTTGTCTTTAGCTTTTGTAAGCTGTTGTATTTGTTGCCTTGAGGCTGTCGAGAAGAAATTAAAAGTATACTTACTCCCATGTCAATGGCTGCTAGTCATGTTGTTAAGTAATTTGTTGAGAATACTTGATTATCTATTCTACCTTGCGTGAATTGGAAGCCCGCATTTTCTTTGTATTTATATGTGAGTCAGAAACTTAATGCCAGATTGCTTAGAACTCAATTTCCATCAACCATGCATTAGTATGAATATATATTGCTTAATGTTCAACTACCTGACTCTTCACACTTAATACCAGATTGCGTAGAACACTCTATATTTGATTATTGGGTGGACTTGATTATCAAAGCTCTATATGTCTTAATTTTCATCTCCCAAGGTTGTAATGGAAATTATTTGGCAGGGATATAATCACTGCACATGATGCTTTCCAGAGTACTGCATGCATGCTTCAGTGTTTTTTTTTTTAATGTTTGTATCATTCAGTTTTTATGTTGGAGCTTAAAGTTTTATGTTTGTTTTGGTTAGACTCATTACATTCTCTCAGACTTGTTCTTTCAAGAATCATAAACAAGAGGTTTAACATTTGAAAAGAAAATTACTTAGAGCCACAGAAGAAATAAATATATTGGAGGTTAGTACATATCAGAACTTTGATGCTTTCTTTTTGGTTACTATACAATTTTTGGCTATGAAAATGTTTACATATTTAAAGTTGTTGTGGCTGTATGTGAAACCCATATGTGCACATTATCCAAGATTGCATTTAGTGAATCTATTGCAAACATATTTCTGAAGATGTTTTGTCAATGATACAAGTGAAATCCATGTGTCATGTTTGTATATTCAACTTTTATATGATGTTTACCTTTTAGGGACATTTATTTTTATTCTTTTGGTTAATTTTTGTTGTGCTTGGATGTATATTTATTTTCCTTAAAATATAAAATTAGTTCATCGCTTGGATTTTGATGAATACCGTGTTCTGCATTTATATTTTTTTTAGGCATAATTGTTCTTTGCTGCGAATCCTAATTCACTGCAAATATTTTTTTTAAATGTTTATCATTATTTGCGGCGAGTCGTATTCGCCGCAAATAGTTGTTTCTGGAGAACTAATCTAGCGTAAAAAATGATTCTACCTTGCGTAAAAAGTTTATTTTCGACGACACCTTTTCGCGGGAAAAGATATCCCATCCGACGAAATCTGAAGGTCACCGTAATTAATCAACACAGACGATTTATTCTCGGCCGATTTGCTGCGAACGCATATCGGTCGGATGAAGTCTTTTGTGGCGGAAAGTATGCCTTTTGCGGCGAATAATACTCGCCGCAAAAGGCCAGATTTTTTGTAGTGTTAATGGACAGCTCTAATTAAACATATATATGTACAACATGATGCTACAACAATTTCTATGTAAGCTTCCCATTTAGGACACCATGCTTTATGGAGCAAGAGAAATTGATGTATTCCAGATCACAGATTATCTGGAGAAGGGACATTAATGCAACATGTTTTTTATTTATTTATTTATTTATTTTGCTGCGATTGTGTCTATATGTCCTGAAATTATCATACATGCAGTTTAAAAGGTACAAGGATTTGTAATTCCCTCCTATCCTTAGATTTTATTTGCAAACATCATTGTAGGTTTAATGTATTGTATTGTATTTTTATAAATAGTGGACTATCATTAACATTTAGTCATTGAGCCCATAATGGGATGAGTCATTTTAATAGACACATATGGAGCCCCTACTCTCACCACACTTTAAAAATAGAACTAACCCATTGAGTTCTATTTATGGGTTTTTTGTTCTTCCTCTTCTCTCTCTTAAGGCAAGAACCAAAAATCAGACAAAGAGGGATAGAGAGTAGTTCTCTCCATAGCTGGAAAATTTTCTCTTTTGCAGGAACCTTAAATCTCTATGGAAAATCCATCACAAGTTATTGGAGGTATGAACTCTCAATTTTATTGAACACATGCTTTGATTAAGGGAATAAATTATCACATATTGAGAATCTAACAGTTGGTATCAGAGCTGACCTTCCTATTTATCATGGATGTGTTTCTTTACTTTTCGTTGCGGTGACATGGAGCTATTAGCCTCCACCGTATGAAATATTCAACAAATCTTGCTAGCTCTTCTATGCATGGGGTTTATTTTCGGTGACTAGACTCTAGCTCTTGATTTTCGGTGACTTGCTACAAATTTGGCAAACAGTATAATAAAGCAACTGGGTGGATTGAATTTTTTTTTCTCTTGCAACTTTATCACTTGATTCCATGTGTTTATTAGATATTGAAAATGGGGTGGGGGCGCTAGCTCTTGATGTTTTTCCTTTTTCATTTTGTAAAAGGTTCCTCTTGTTCTAAATACTAAAGATTTGTTCAGATGCCATAAAAAAAATATTGGAGGAGGATAATAGTACTGTTTGTTGTGCTATTATATATATTATGGTAATAAAGAATCTTGTATGGAGATACTTTTGATTTTTTTGTCATTTTTGTTCTAATATCGATGGTTTGGAGTGGCTACATACTCACCTCTCATGGGACTAGTCATAATAAATTATCGGAGTTGTTATATTGATCATGCTTCCACTTAATGACATTATACTAAGATTCATAGGGATTAGGGGTGCTACTCGCCCCTCCTCCGCCGCCCGCCCCTGCATGGGTGGGGCTGGGAAATTGTTCCCAGTACTGGGCGGGGGCGGGGTACTCCGTCCGCTCGTCGGGGTGCAGGGGTGGACACTCATCCGTCCACCCCCCTACTGAGCCTTCGGCCCAGCTCAATTTTTGGGCCCTAAATGGCCCAAAATCTATTTTTGGGCCCAGAATCCGTTTTTGGGTTACTTTGGGCCCAAAATTTAACTAAAATAAATAAATATATTTAAAAATTAAAAAATATATATATATAGATAGAACTATTAACTATATACTAAATTTTAACTATTAACTAATTAAGTAATAATCATCACTAAGGCACTAAGCTATTACAAATTATAATTTACAATTATACAAATTAAGACTCAAAGAGAACAAATAAACTATTACAATATTACAAACTCCTCTAAAAATACTAAATATTACAAATTGTACTATTAACTATTGTAGAAACCTTACACGTAATTGTAAATTAACAATTATAACTCATAACTTTTTAATTTGATCAATTTGGGATGGCGCTGTGGCGATGAGTTCACTGAGTGGTGAGTTGTGTCGACTACTGTAAGACTGAAAATCAAGATCATAAAAGTTAATAAATTATAAAATCTGAAATATTAATAAGTTAAAACTAAAACAAATTAGAATTATTAAGTTATAAAATGAAACAAAATTTTAAAAAAATTAAATACAAAATATTGAAAATACTAACCAAGATGAGATTGGGAATTTGGGATTGGGCAATTGGGATTTGAGATGAAGATGAGGCAGATGAGCATAGATCCGTCATTAGGATTCGGCATATGTATATTGAGAATATAAAAGCTAAAAAATATACAAGCAAAATAATTAGATACTATAATATGATATAAAATTATAAATGTAAAAAAAAAATAAGGGACAAATTGTGCAAACCATGGCAATGTTGGGTCCAATACAAAGTCATATTGCATCGGAGGTAGCCATAGACGTCGTCTCATGTATCACTATAACAATAAAATTTGAAATGAAATTAATGAATACCAATTAAATGAAAATAAATTAATTAATAAGAATTTAGAAAATTAAATTAAAATAAATATCAGATCCAGGCTAATCACCACCCTCCTCCTCGACGTCACAACAACCTTTTGCTCATACTTTGGAATTTTATGTACTGAATCTATCTCGAAAGCAGAAAATCAAAACCTAACAAACAATAAAAACAACTCTCAAAACCAAATATCTGAAATCTCTCACAATGACAAGCATCTATTATAGCCGATAAAAAAATACATGCACCTATTCTTGGCGTTATTTAATGAGTAGGAGCGAAATCAAAACACACAACAATATGAGTAGTGCAAAATGTTCTGATTGAACATCACATCTCAAGAAAACACCAATGCTTCTTAAAATCGACAAAACTAACATACCGTATCTATTGAGGTTCCAGGATGCCAGTCATCTTCACAATGATTACTTGGGAAGCCCTACACAGTACACATTGTTCATCAATCATTCAAACCACATGCAGAATCAAGTCTCCATAGCACACAATTCACAAAATCTCATCCTCCATCTCCGATTACACCACATCCTTCCTCCAATCTCTGTTCCATAAAATAAATATCACAAAAAATTAAAGTAGATTTAAGGTTTCTTACCTTCGGCGACGGGGATGAAGATGGAGTCACGGAAGGCTATGACGACGGCGACGGAGATGCAGATTGTAGAACGAAAGCGATCGAGCAGCAAGCAATGGAGAGAGAGAGAGAGAGAGAGAGAGAGAGAGAGAATCTGGGTAGGGTAATCTCGCAGGGGGGGATCGAAACAAAAAATGAAATGACGTCTTTTTTCCATTGACGAAACGGCGTTGTTTCGTTATTTGTATATTTAAAAAAAAAAAGCCCAGGCATGAAACACCCCTCTCCAGCCCCCGCCTTAGGGGTCAGATGCGGGCAGCCCCTGCATCTGACGGACGGGGGGTCCGCCCCGTTAAACTGGGGCCACCCACCCCCGCTGCCCACCCCTAATACAGATAGTGAATTTTTGCCCCGTCGGCAAACCATTTTTTTGTAGGATGCTTAGGACGATAAAGATAATAGTTAAGTGCTTGGCATTTGGTGGCCTAGTCCTATCCTCTCGGTAGTGGGTCATTTTAAGTTCTTGTATTTAATTATTTTATTTTATCATGCGTAAGAGACTTTTATGTATCTTGGACTTTGGCATAGTGCGTAAGAATCTATTTTGAATAAGACTCTAGCATAGATATAATATTTTTGTCTAATGGAGACATTTATGGGTGCATGTTTATTCCTCCACATGCATAATAAATTTTGTTATATTCTCCTCAGCTTATGGCAATGCGGCTCTGTCTCTCTCTTTGTCTGCCATTAAGAGTCTAACAGGAACCAGTTATAAGGATTGATATGAGTTTCTCACTATTAATTTGGCTATCATGAATTTGGATTTGGCTTTTAGGGTCGATGCGCCTGTTGAACCCACTGGTGAAAGTTCTGTAGCTGAAAAGACTCGTTATGAGTAGTGGGTGCATTATAATAGGACTTGTCTCATAATTATGAAGTATACTATTGACAAGTTTATCAGGCAGAGCATAGCTGATACAGACTGTGCTAAAGAATATCTTGATGGCGTTGAGAATAAATTTACTAAGTTTGATAAGGCAGAAAAGGGAACGCTGATGAAAGTTCTTACTACCACAAACTATGATGGGGTTAGTGGAGTCCGAGAGCACATCATGAACCTTACTCATTTCTTTAACAAGCTCAAAGGAATGAAAGTTGAGTTAGCAGATAGCTTTCTTGTATGACAAGTGCTTGGATCTTTGCCATCTCAGTTTGATGCACTCGAGACCACTTATAATGCTCAGAAAGATGAATGGAGTTTGAGTGAAATGACTGCTATTATAACTCAAGAAGAGGAGATGATGAAAAATGTCAAGTCTCGTGCTGCTTTCATGGTAACTGTTGATAAACAGAACAAGAAGTTCTTCAAGCGTAATAGTAGCAACTCCTATAAGATGAAGAAATCTGAGAGGCCTCCTCGGCAAGCTAGTGTAAGTGTTCCAAATGCACCTAAGAATAAAGTTTTTAAGAGAAGGTGCAACTTATGTCATTTGTTTGGGCACAAGAGGGTTGATTGTAGGAGATTTAAGGCTTGGTTAGACAAGAAAGGTACACGTTCGCTACTAGTGTGTTTTGAGTCTAATCTAGTCGATGTGCCTCTTGATACTTGGTGGCTAGATATTGGTGCAACCATTCACACTTCAAATTCTTTGCAGGAATTAAAGAACCGCAGAAGACCAATTGATACAGAGTTGGTAGTAAATATGGGCAAAGGTGTGAAAGTTAAAGTTGAACATATTGGTGTTGTCATACTTATTTCGGCTTCTAAGCATGTTTTGAAATTGTCTAATACTGCTTTTATACCTTCCATCATAAGAAATCTTATCTCTGTTTCTATTTTTGACAAATGTGATTATGTTTTTCATTTTGGAAATGAAAAGGCTACAATCTTTTATGACTCTGTTGTGGTTGGTACTACTACTTTATATGATGGTTTGTAAAAAATTAACTTGCTTCCTGCTTTAGATCCTACTTCTTCTAGTGTCTCTGCTGTGAATGTTGTAGTTGGTTTTAAATGTACTAGATCCAATGAAAACTCTTCTATATTGTGGAACAAAATGTTGGGTCATATTTCTATAAAAAGAATGGAGAGGTTGATTAAAGATGGCATTCTAGTTGACTTGAATTTTTCTAATTTTGAAACTTGTGTTGCTTGTATCAAAGGGAAGCTTCCAGCGAAAACTAGAAAGCAAAAGATTAGTAGAAGTCTGGATATTCTAGATTTAATCCATATTGATATTTGTGGTCTCATTTCACCTGCCGCTTTGGAAAATTATAGATACTTTATTACCTTTATTGATAATTATTCTCGCTATGCTTGTATTGAGCTCATTCGAGAAAAATCAGACTCATTGGAAGCTTTTAAGGTTTTCAAGGCTGCTGTGGAACTCCAGAAAAATAAAAAAAAATCAAAGCAGTAAGATCAGATATGGTGAGTTTTATGGGAGATATAATGAAACTGGTAGAAATCCTGAACCTTTTGCTAGATTTATCGAGGCATGTGGTATTGAGGCTCAATACACAAAGCCTGGATTTCCTTAACAGACTGGTATTGCATAAAGAAGAAATCATACTCATATGGATATGGTGTGGTGTATGCTTAGTCATTCCACTTTACCTGAATTTTTATGGGGTGAGGCTTTGAAAACCTCTGCATATATTTTGAATCAAGTACCAAGTAAATCAAATCCTAAAACTTCTTATGAGTTATGGTCAGGTAAGAGACCTAGTTTGCATCATTTCCGTGTTTGAGACTGTAAAGCGGAAATAAGGCCTTATAATCCTTAGCAGAAGAAACTTGATTCTAAGATAATTACTGGTTGTTTTGTTGGCTACTGTGTGGGATCAAGAGGTTCTAGATTCTATTGCTCTTCTAATGTTACTAAAGTTATTGAATTTGATTGAGCCATTTTCTTTGAGGATGTTACTAACAGTGGAAGTTCCGCGCCACGTGAAGTTGTATTTAGGGAGGAGCGTGTTGTCCAAGACCATGTTGTTGACACTATAGTTGATGTTGATGTGGGGACTGATGATATTGTTATGAGGAGATCATAGAGAATTTGTAGACTAGCAATTTCAGATGATTATATTGTCTATTTGCAAGAGCATGAGTTTAATACTGGTATGTCTCTTGATCCAGCCTCTTTTAAGGAGGCCATTGATAGTCCTCAATCTTCATGTTGGATGGATGCTATGCATGATGAGATGGCATCGATGTGTCATAACGGATTATGGGATTTACTTGAATTGCCATGTGGCTATAGGCCAATTGGTTGCAAATGGGTTTTTAAAACCAAGTATAATTCTGAAGGCCAAGTAGAAAGATATAAAGCTAGGCTTGTTGCTAAGGGTTTTAACCAAAGACAAGGCATTGATTATAAGGACACTTTCTCGCCCGTTTCTACCAAGAATTCTTTTCGGATTATTATGGCATTGGTGGCTCATTTTGATCTCGAGCTGCATCAAATGGATGTCAAGACAACTTTCCTTAATAGACATCTATTTGAAGATGTGTACATGATGCAACTAGATGGTTTCCAAGTGGAAGGAAAGGAACACATGGTGTAAACGTAACAAGTCCATTTATGGGCTTAAGCAGGCGTCGAGACAATGGTACCTAAAGTTTGATGAGATTGTTGCCTCTTGTGGTTTTAAGGAGAATCTTGTTGATCAATGCATATATTTGAGGGTCAGTGGGAGTAAGTATATCTTTCTCGTTCTTTATGTTGATGATATATGTTGATGATATATTACTCACCGCAAATGACATTGACTTATGTTTGAGACAAAGCACATGTTGTCATATCATTTTGATATGAAAGATCTTGGTGAGACCTCTTATGTTTTAGGCATCCAGATTTTCCGTGAGAGATTTAGAGGCGTTCTTAGATTGTCTCAGAAAACCTACATCAATCAAGTTTTAAATAAGTTTAATATGCATTCTTGTTCTCCTGGGAAAGCACCTATTGTAAAAGGTGATAAATTTTTTAAGTCTCAATGCCCTCAGGATGATAGTGAGAGGACCCAAATGCAAACGGTTCCCTATTCGTCGTTTGTGGGTAGTTTCATGTATGCTCAAGTATGTACGCGACTTGATATTGCTTATGTTGTTGGTGTACTTGAGAGATACTCGAGTGATCTTGGTTTGACTCACTGGAAATCTGCAAAAAAAAAATACTTAGGTATTTGCAAGGTAGTAAAGATCTAATATTTACATATCAGCAATCTGACATTCTTAATGTAATTGGATATTTTGATGCCGATTTTGTGGGTTGTTCAGATGACAAGATATCCACTTCTGGTTATATTTATATGATGGTAGGAGGAGTTGTTTCTTGAAAAAGTGTCAAACAGACACTTACAGCTTCCTATACAATGGAGGCAGAGTATGTAGCTTGTTATAAGGCTACATGTCAGGCTATATGGTTCCGGAACTTTATCTTGGGGCTATGTGTTGTGAACATTATTTTGAGGCAGCTGAAGATATTTTGTGACAATTATGCAGCAGTCACTTTCTCTCGAAACACTAGGAACTCTTCTCGCTCCAAGCATATTGATATTAAGTATTTGTTTATTAGAGAGAAAATAGTCGAATCTTATATCTGTATTGAGCATATTTCTACAGAGCATATGTTAGCTGGATCCACTAACTAAAGGTTTAACTCCAAAACTATTTCAGGAGCATGTGACTCATTTGGGATTCTTAAAGTCTTCTGTTGTATTTAGTTAGTGGGAGTTCTGTGATCATTGACTGTTTGACTATATTGTTTATGCTCATATTCTATTTTAATTGTAGCAATGTTAATGAATGCCTGAGTCACGCGCATTTTGAACAGGGTGTACTTTATGTATTGAAACATATTGACTAGTCTCGTGCCTGGGTCACCCGCATTTTGGACAAGGCGATTGTTTATGTAATGAGACATTATGTTTAGTTTCATGCATGAGTCGCGCGCATTTTGGACAAGGCGTACTTTGTGTACTGAGATATATTGATTAGTCTCGTGCCTGAATCATGCGCATTATGGACAAGCCGTATTACCTAGAAGAGACAATCTGTTTTAGTCTATCCTGAGTCAGGTAGTTGTGAGTATAAGTTTGGTGTCATATATACTGTCGGTATAGTCACTAGACTAGGTGTTGCCTGCATTTTGGACAAGGCATATTGTTTAAAGACATTCAGATTTGTCTTTAGGGCTTCTTAGGGAAACGGGTGTTTTCCACTCTTTTGATTATTTCCATACTATACTTGCATCTCATCAACCTAAATTACGTGATTGCAAGTATTGATCATGTGTCGTATGCCCTGTCGGTATATTGTTAACTAACTTGTACTTGAAGGTTTAAATAAGGCATTTGATTTTAGGATGCTTGTTTGTGTTTATATTGAGATGAAATGTAATGTTGTCCAAGTGGGAGATTGTTGTATTTATTTTATAAATAGTGGACTAGCATTGACATTTAGTCATTGAGCCTATAATGGGATGAGCCATTTTAATAGACACATATGGAAGCCCCTAGTCTCACCCCACTTTAAAATAGAACTAGCTCATTGAGTTCTATTTGGGAGTTTTTTGCTCATCCTCTTCTCTCTCTTAAGGCAAGAACCAAAAATCAGACAAAGAGGGGTAGAGAGTAGTTCTCTCCATAGCTGTAAAATTTCCTCTTTTGCAGGAACCCTAAAGTTCAATGGAAAATCCATCACAAGTTATTGGAGGTATGAAATCTCAATTTTATTGAACACATGCTTTGATTAAGGGAAGAAATTATCACATCTTGTGAATCTAACATCATGTCCTTAAACTACTTGGCTGATATAATGTGGATAGATTTGTAAAAGAAATACGAAATCAACACAAGAAATTACATGGTCCAATCCTAATGGTCTACATCCACGGCAAGAACAGTCTAGGAGTCTTTATTATTGAAGAATGCATCAAAAAACTTGAGTTTACAATCACTTACAACCATTGATCACCGTACAAAATATGGATTGACTTCCTCGTAGTATCCTCTAACGAAATCACACCATAAAAATACACTTGATCATCTCCTTAAGTTTCAATTTGATCTTGATAAAACTAGGGTTTGAAAAACTCCTTCCGTTTCTCTCCAGATTGTGGCCTCAAAGAAAAGGTAAAGTTACATTTTGCTTCTGCATCCTGATCTCGATTCCCGTAGGCACTTAACTTTATATATAAGCTTCATAATTATAACTTTGCCATCACTTAATATTATAAATTAATTGCCATTAATCTATTTACAAAAATGTCATTAATAAAATACAAATTTAAAAGCTTGACACATCTTCAACAGATATGTTGGTGGGATAACAGCGACAGAAACAGATCATATTTATTCTAGTTGTCTTAATTGGTGATAAGAAACATTTTAATAAGGGTTGAGTTGGTCACAAAATATATATTTTACGTGACCGTATTTCCCAGGAAATATGTTCGTGAGAAATTAGACAAGTTATTCACCAAACCTGATGATAGTCGGGAAATACTAATTACCACCAAAGATTTCCATGACAAAAATTATTTTGCCACAATTTTATGCCAATTGAGAAAAGTGAAATTCAGTTTTGTCAAGAAAAACTTCACGGGAAATTCGTATTTCCAATCATGTAAGTATTCGCAAGAGATGATCTTATGGGTCTTGGAAATGCTAATTTCCACCAACACTTATCATCCAAAAAAAAAACTTAGTGTCATGACTTAATTGGTGGGTAAAAACATTAAGATACGACATTTACCACGAAAATCTTACTGGAAGACACAAATTTTTCCACAAAACAATAAACGTGAAATAAGTATTTCCAATCTTATAAGTTCTAAACAAATGATCTTTTCCGACAAGTGTCAATCTTGGAAAGAGTATTTTCCACCACAATTCATCATGTCAAAAACTATCTATTGTCACGATCGAAGAGACCCATGGCAAAAGAAATTTTGCTACCAGCTTATCGGTCGATAAAGGTATTATTTCTCACCACAAAGATAGGTAGGAGAACTTGATTGCCATGAAATTAAGACGTTTTATATATCCGCCGTTGATGTTGTGACAAAAAGTATGCTGGCCTTTTCCCATGAACAATGGTTTTGGTGGCTAAAATATTCGTATTCACGAGTTATATGCCAGTGTATGTCCCACGCCCACCACAAAAATTGGTGGAAAAAATGTTTTTTCACCACAGGCCGCTTTTACGGGAAAAACCGATATTTGTTGTAGTGACGTTACTCTATAAAAAGCTCCACGTTTTCTAAGATCATTAGCACGACGGTAACCTCTATGTAATGTGGCTATGTATAATGTACACGTTGTGAAGCATATTGCAATCTGCAGCTAGCTAGCTGCTAGCGGATCTCTCTAAGTACTATATATTCATCAAACAATAAAGGACGCCGAATCAATTCATCATGTCATGTAATCCAAGCGGCACATCATGAGAAAGCATCTGTTTATTCCCTTGTTCATGATTTTAACAAAGCTCTCTTCTTTTATCCCCTCTTGTAATCTTATATATATGTATATATATATATTCGAGGAAACTGTCTGCAGACTATACGATTTTCATTGCAGCTAGGGGACAAAAAGGATGAAGGAGAATTCGTCGGAGCAAATGGAAGTGAAAGCTGCGAAAACCAACCAACAACAGGTTACAAGCAAAAAGGGTGGCCTTAGAACCATGCCTTTTATCATAGGCACGTACTGCATGTGATCTTCATATTTCGACGTTTTCTTTGATATTACTTACATATTATAAGTAATTTAGGGATGATTTCGAAATTCTCACAAGTTTTATTTTTTATCAGCTAATGAGACATTTGAGAAGGTTGCGACCATTGGGCTTCATATGAATATGCTCATATACCTGATTACCGAATATCATTTGGACAGTGACACCGGAGTTTCTGTATTGTTTCTGTGGTCTGCCATTTCTAATTTCATGCCTGTCTTTGGAGCTTTCCTCTCTGATTCCTACTTGGGTCGGTTTCGGGTGATTGCATATGGCACAGTTATTAGCCTACTTGTAAGCATGCATATTAATCGTACTCTCCATTTGTTTTTTTTTTTTCTTTTGTGGGCAAATATTTCGTCAGTTGCATTACTTAATTACATATATTATATATATATATATATATATAATATATACATATATTTGACTAGCTAGGGTGTTTAATTTAAAACACTAGTACTGTGTTAAGAAGATTTGCCTCCAAAACTGATGTGAGTGATCATGTCACTTTATACAAAAAAATTTTAGTTACTGAATAGTGTGGAGAACATGATGATATCATTCATACTGGTGACATGGTAGGAGTTGATTTACCAAAGATGCTCAAACATTTGAATTGCAAGTAGAAGGAATCCAGTACTTTATATCGGAGCGATACCTTCAACACATGCATGTTACAGCAATATTGCATGCTAATCTCCAGCCTAGCTATATACTGATCTATCATCAATGAATAAAGTTTATTCATTAAATAAAAGAGGTAGGGCATTTTTCTAACTCTTAATGCCCTTAGCCAGCTGATCTAAATAAAGGTAGAGTTCTCTTCGGCCACTGGCTTCCTTGTAATTTGCTGGCCTGGACAGTGGATGGAACTAAGAGTACTGACAACCCGATGATGATCTCTTGCTTAATTAGTTGCTTCCTAACAAACAGAGCGGTTAACTCCAAAGTAGTGGCGGTTGATCCATGGCCCAGACCTGCATAAGATAGGAACACCTTGAAATATTCGATTTGAGATGCCCAGAAAAAAAAATATATAAATATATATTTATATATATAAATATATATATAAATATATATAAATATATATTTTTAATGATTTGATAAAATCTTAATCATTAAAAATACAACCAAAAATCTAAGATATATATATATATCTAGAAGAGCTAATTGACTGTAAGTACTTCTCCTACACGTTTTGCTACTTAATTTTTGTTGCAGATCACAAGTGATCAATAAATAAATAAAACTACTTATCCAGGATGTCATTTCTTTTTCACAGGGGTTGACGTTGTTATGGTTGACAGCAATTATTCCAAAAGCAAGGCCTCCCTATTGCGATCTAAAGCTAGGAAATTGTGAAGCCCCGAAGTCATCCCAGCTCGCACTTCTCTATTCTTCGTTTATTCTCATGTCCATCGGAGCAGGTGGCATTAGGCCATGTTCCTTAGCCTTTGGAGCAGATCAATTCAACGAGGTAGACAGTCTCACCAAAGAGAGAATCTTGCGAAGCTTCTTCAACTGGTACTATGTTTCCATTGGAGTCTCGGTAACACTTTCAATGACAGTTATAGTTTATATTCAACAAGCAGCAGGTTGGGTCGTGGGTTTTGGAATTCCTGTAGGGCTCATGTTCTTCTCTGCTGTTATGTTTTTGTTGGGTTCTTCACTTTATATCGTAGTAAGTGCAAACAAGAGCTTGTTTACCGGATTGGCCCAAGTGGCTGTGGCAGCTTGGAAAAACAAGCACCTTGCCTTGCCACCAAAGACTTCTGATGGATTATGGTACAATCACAAGGGTTCAAACCTACTTTCCCCAACAGATAAGCTAAGGTATAACTATATAAGATCATATATATCCGAGTTAACATGGCCATGTCTTCTGCTTTTATCATGCATTGGAAGTAATAACACCGATACCTTTTTATGCTAACTGATATGTAAGGCTTTCTTTCACCTCAGTAGTGTATTGAGTGTATCAATAAACGAATTTTCAAATATATTCTTCTATTAACAAGCCTTAGACACCCAAAATCACTAACTGTTTTGGAGATTCTTTAGGTTTCTAAACAAGGCCTGCATCATTGGATGTCCTGCAAAGGATGTGGATTCAGATGGCTTGGCTTTGAACCCATGGAGTCTATGCACAGCTACCCAAGTAGAAGAGCTGAAAGCACTAATCAAAGTTCTCCCAATTTGGTCCACCAGCATAATGGTCGCTGTGACACTAAACCAACAAGTATTTTCCATCCTCCAAGCGAGCACCATGGACAGACGCTTCATAAAAGACTTCAAAATCCCACCAGCCTCCTACAGCGTCTTTGGAATCCTTAGCATGGCAGCAACGGCGGCCATCTACGATACAGTTTTGGTTCCCTTGCTATCAAAGGTCACCAAACGGCGGCGTGGGCTTAGCCTAAAAGCACGGATGGGGGTTGGAGTGGCACTCACATGCGTGGCAACTGCAGTTTCAGCAATAGTAGAGACCAAACGCAGAAATGAAGCAATCAGAGAAGGGTTAGCCAATAGTCCTCTTGCGTTAGTGAACATGTCTGCAATGTGGCTGGTGCCACAACACTGCCTGCATGGAGTTGCTGAGGCCTTCAACATAATTGGGCAAATAGAGTTTTATTATTCTCAGTTCCCTGAGAGCATGAGTAGCATTGCCATGGCGCTTGTGTCTGTTGGGTTTGGTGTGGGGAACTTGGTGGCTAGTCTTATAGTCACTATTGTGAGTGCGGTGACCAAAAAAGGGGGGAAAGTGAGTTGGGTATCAAAGAACCTCAACATGGGCCACTATGATTACTATTACTGGTTACTGACCATTTTTAGTGTTGTTAATGTCTTTTACTACATTTTATGCAGTTGGTTATTTGGAAGTGAGGACAAGGATGAGATAGATAATGGCACGAAAGAGGAGGATATGGCCAAGTCCAAGACCTCTTCCCCTCATGTCGAGCCCAAATATGTTTGATTTGTATAATCCAACTGTTTATTGGATCAAGGCATGGTTTACACTCACATACAATTTCAAGGTGCATGAGGTCTCTGTCTTTATTCTATCTTCTAAAATCTCCACTTATGATGTTGGTTCTCACAATATCACTTTTCACTATTATGGACAAAATGTCATGGAATTATTATACTTGCAGATCGGTAAACACTACAACAAATAAGGTCTTTTGGAACAAAAACTTTCGTCCCAAAGTATATTTTGGGATGAAAAAAAACTATCCCAAGTTTGAACGGTATAAAACTGTCCCAAAATGTATTTTGGGACAAAAATCACAAATTCGTCCCAAAAAATATCTTTTGGGACAAAATTAAGCTGGACTGTTCGATCGCATTCGAATGGATTTTTTTTTTTTGGATGATTTAAATTTGTCTCAGAAATCCGTTTGAACGTTGTAAATAATGTTCGAACAATGAGGAACTGTTCGAACGGATATTTCATGGCCAGTCGATCGATACCACTCCTTTCGACCAAATACACATGAAGAAACGTTCTAACAAAAAAATTGATGATCGAACGTAAATAGTGAATTGCCTGTTAGAACACGTTCGAACGGCGTGCAATTTTTTACCGTTCGAACTCTAACTTGCGATGTTCAAATGGTTGTGTATGATTAATATATGTTCGAACGTTTGATGAGAGTTCGAACGGTTATTATTTTCTTGGACAATACTTAAAACCAAATAGATATTTATATTTCAAAAATACAATACAAATTGTTCAATACAAATAAAACTAATCTAATAAGTTAAAACTAAATAAATAAAATACTAACAATACTAATAAGATCATCAGTACATGATATATAATTATTCAATATGCAAAAACACTTCTAATGAAATTCAATTGTTTGGAGGCTTGAATTATTGCATAAGCATCTGCATTTGAAGCTGCATCTGTCTTTGTTATTCTTGCATTTGGAGTTGCATCTCTCTTTGTTGATCTTCTTGTTGTTTTATGCGCATCTCCATGTCTGTTTGTTTCGTCAATTGAGCATCTAACTCCTGCTGTTTTGCCATCAATTCTTCGATCCTAGAATTTGCATTCTCTAACGCAATGACAGTAGTGTTTGACGTTAATGAAGAGCCTGAAAGCTTTACACAGCGACCCAAACCTCTCAAGTAGCCTGAACGTTGACCCAGAACAAGATGATACATTATATATATATATATATATATATATATAAATATATATATCTTAGTTAGTCCTCATAGTTTAATTAATATGAGTTTAAGTATCAATAATTCTTATGTTTTTATAATATAATTTTAGCACATATTAAGTAATTAGTTGTAAGATAGTTTTTACTACTATTATCTTTTAAATATTAATATGAGTTTAAATATTAATAATCCTTATGTTTTTATAATATAATTTTAGCCCCTTTTAAGTTAGTTGTAAGATAGTTTTTACAACTATTATCTTTTAAATATTAATATGAATTTAAGTATTAATAATTCTTATAATATAATTTTAGCCTCTTTTAAGTTAGTTGTAAGATAGTTTTTACAACTATTATCTTTTAAATATTAATATGAGCTTAACTATAATATAATTCTTATGTTTTTATAATATAATTTTAGCATATATTAAGCAATTAATTGTAAGATAGTTTTTACAACCGTTCGAACACTGTAATATACTGTTCGAACATGTTTATACATTCGAACGGTATATTACCACGTTGAACATGTTTATCCGTTCGAATGGTTAATTACCACGTTCGTTAACCGTTCGAACGGTATCAACCCATTTTCCATACACCAGCCATTTCAAACGAGCTACAATCTCACAAAACATCATAAACTCATATTCAGAAAACACTACAAATATACAACATATATACTTCGAATAACAACCATCTAACAAACATATTTTGTGTTTAATCTAACAAACACCTACAAAATATATATATATAAACTACAAAATCAATAAAAAAAAATGACAGAATTAGAAGTAAAATGATAAAGAAAGTCATATCTTTAAGCAAAATATACTAAGGAATCCTCTTTGTAAGATGATAGAATGAATGATTGTGTGAAGAAAACGTAAGATTTTGGAGAGAAAACGGAGAAGAGAGAAAAATATGAGATAAAAATGAGGGACTAACGACGTGCGGGAAGATTATAAGTTATGGCCAACCGTTCGAACCTAAATAAAGTGCGGTCGAACGCGAAAATTTTTAGCCTACCAATTTTCCCGCCCGCACAAATTTCTTCAATATCGTTCGACCGGCTAAAAAGTATGTTCGAACAGTAATCTAGGAGTCTTTAATTGGAGGGTATTTTCCCACCACTGCAATAAATCGTTCGAACTATAACAAATAACATTCGAACGGTAATCCAAAGTCATTAATTGGCGTGATATTTTCCCACCACTGTAATAATCCGTTCGAATGTTTTTTTCATACATTCAAATGCAAATAATGTGTTCGAACGGTTTACGAATACGGTTCGAACACATCACCTTAATTTTTAAATATATTTTTTACCATTATTAAATGAAAAGTACTATAAGATCATATGTATTAGTAATATATACTATCATATATATAGTAATTAATATATACTATCATATATTTAGTAATCTATAATAAATATCATAGATATAATATAGTATATATTATACTATACTAAAGTATACTATAAAAATGTAAGATGATATCTATTAATAATATATACTATATATCATATATATAGTATCATATATATTATAATATACTAAATTAGTATAAAGGAAAATATATTAGTAATATATACTATATGATATATAGTAATCTAAACAATATATCATATATATCGTATCAAATATACTAAGATCACATAGTAAAGTATAGATAAATTTATAAGATGATAGTATATTAGTAATCTATACTCTCTATATATATATATATATATGTTGTATAGTATCATATATAACATATATAGTAAATTAGTATAATGGAATATATAAGTATGATATATATGTAGTTAAGTATAAACTCATAGTATATAGTACTATATACTATCATATATATATATATATATATATATATATATATATTACAACCTCATATATAACACTTTGATAGTAAAGTATTATGATATATTACTATTATACTATAATAAAATATATATAAATTATTGTGTTTTCATTTAAAGTATTATACTATCATAATATATATTATAATATTACATATATATTACAGTATATATAATCTACTATAATAGTATATATATTATATTAATTTATAGGATTATAAATATAATATATATGTAATATAAATTTTTACTAAACTTAAAATAAATATCGTTCGAACGTTGAACATTAACGTTTGAACGTTAGTTTAAAACCATTCGAATGGTCAAGTATAACGTTCAAACGATTATGCACATATAAGTTATCGCGGGTAGAACTCTCTCTCACGCCACCGTCCCCACCATTTGAAAACGAGATGAAACGTTTGAATGCCCATCAATCGCCGCCGTCTACCGCAGTAATCAGCACCTACGTCAAACACTCTTCCACCCAAGCGAAGGTGTGCATTTTTAAAGATATTTTACCATTTATTTTATGATTTTATGGTTTTATTCGTTTTCTCTAAAAAAATTATATTTTTTCATCAATAGTCACTGTATAACACAACAAATCCACCGTAGGATGTTTAGAAATGAAGAGTAGTATGTGTTTTGTCGAAGAAACCACGGAATCGATGCATTTTTTGATGTTTTCATGGCCGCTGAGTTGACTCAGCCATGGCCTAGTTCAATCTGGTTTCCGTTCGAACGCGTTCGAACGATTTAACCTTGACGTTCGAACGGTTTTCTGTGTCCGTTCGACCATATATTTTGTCGTTCGTACGCTTTATATTACCCGTTTACTTTGTATTAGTTTATTAAATTGCTTTCATCGTTTCGTTGAATTGTTCTATCAGTTAATTTATTAAATTGCTATTAGTATATAATTTGTAAATCTTTTCGTCGTCATTAGATTTTATCACTAATGTTGAATATATATATATTTTTTTTTAAATTTCAGATTCATAATAATGTCTTATAGGGGCCGTAACCGTGGTAGATCAGGGGAACCTTCCATTCAAACAGTTCGAGAGCGAACTGTTTTAATTGAGCAACAGGTAAAAATGTCTAATTTTGTGGCTCTTATATGGGAGGGTCATTCCCTCCCATCAATATTCAATGATTGTGGTTGGGCACCAATCTTAAATCAACAAGAAGAAGGAATGGAGCTCATTTCCTACATTGAGATCGTTACTAAGTTCTATAAACAGCTCGATAGTGCCAACCCAGACGATGGAGGGGCATACAGGATCTGTGTCCGAGGAGCTCCTGTTCTATTTTCAGCGGACGGACTCACTACATATCTCTAGATTCGTAGGCTTCTTGATGCCTATCCAAACCTGCCGCCTAGAGAGTCTGATCCTTTAGGTGATGCAGAGATATCTCAGGATGAGGGACCAGTTTACACAGATGAGATCAACACACTTGCTGATCATGAGGTCAAAGACTTGATTGTTGGTCCAGATGCTCCAGTGTACGATGGGACGAAGAGTATTAGGCAGGCAGATTTATCTTCTTTCTTCAAAATAATGAATTTGATTATCGCCAATAATATTGACCCTCAGCAACACAAGACCGAGGTCGGCATGGATCGAGCAAGATTTATGATATGGATCGCTCGTGGCATTCCAATCGACCTCGTGGGTTATATATTTGAGAGGATCCGATCAGAGGCTCGGTCCATTACGACAGATATACTGTCGTTTGTGATTCTCATCACTCGATTTTTGCTACATGCCGGGGTCGTGCTAGAACTTGCTGAGCGTTCCCGAGAGCCAATGGGACCGATCAATAGCACCATCCTGTCACGGAGCACAAGACACTCGAGATTTCGTTTTCGTGGAGCTGTTCCTGACAGGGATGATATTCAGAGAGATGCATAGCCAGGAGATACTGGAGTATCGCCTGGTGAGACATCTACACAGGCCGAGGCATCACACACATCTACTCGCAAGGAGATGACCGACATACTGCGTGCGGAGATCGGCATACACACATTAGCAGTGATTGATGCAGTGCATACTGCCATGTCTGAGTTGCGTACAAAGATTATGGCTACCATCTCTGGGTTACGTACAGAGATTAATGAGTTACGTACAGAGATTATTGCCAATAATGTAACTCAGGTCACGTTCAGTACTCGACTGGCACAGGTAGAGAGACAATTAGCTGCAGTCAAGGATGTGTGTAGAGACCTCGCATCACAGTAGTTTCTATTTTTTGTTTATATTTTTTTATTATAGTTATGGACAGTATATATGGTGTTTTGATAATTTACTTTAGTTGTAAATTAAATATTTTATCTTTTCTGGAGTAATTATTGATTTATATTATGTGGTGTATGGTTAATAATATTTATTTAACTAAAAATCTTATTTAACATAAAAGAAATCATTAAAATATTTTTAAATTAATTACATGAAATTAATTAATGAATTTGTATATATGATATATATATTTTTTATATTTTGAGTTTCGTACCGAGATTAATATTATACCTTCAAATATATAAATGTGGTGCTTGAATATGTTTTAACTAAATATATTCCGTTCGAACGGTTTAGAAACCTTCCCACTAGGATTTGCCACCAAATATTTTTCGTTCGAACACAAAATTATATCGTTCGAACGGTTATGAACTTTCCCCGCCATAGTAAATTACTTCCCCGCCAAAATTTTACTGTTCGAATGTATTTTTTTCCGTTCGAACTGAAAAAACTTTTTGAGACGATTTAATTCGTCATAGAAAACATTGTTCGAACGGGTATTTGACCGTTCGAATGATTTTGTAAAGTCATCAATTTTTTTGGACGAAATTTAAATTTCGTCTCAAAATCTTCGGTGTCCCGGTGCCTTCACCCCCACTTGCTGGTAAACCCTTTTCCGTCCTAGTTTGCGGGGTTTTTGGTCTTCTGAAACGGTCAATAGAATCAAACATTGGGCTCAAGTTTCGATTTTCTTTTCATTTCCGGATGTTTCTTAGTAGCAGCCAATAGGGTAAATTGTGTGGTCTTTCCGAGGTTGTTTCCTAATATATTGACGTCCTCTACTCTCTATTTTGTCTTCGAATATTGAAGTCAAATAATGTTGCTCTATACCTGTTAAATGTTGAATATATAATATTTTGGACGTTTCATTCAAAGTGAAATAATGGATGATAATGAGTAGTAATTACTGCTTCAGTTGGTCGGGTTTGGATACTTGAATCAGGGACTATGTGATTTATTTAGTTGATTGTTTTTGTGTGTGGCCAGCAAAGCTTGAAGCATGTACCGGGGTTCGTTGAGAAAGCAGAGGAGCTAAAATCAAAGGGCGTTGACGATATTCTCTTTGATCAGCGGTATCATCCATATCCTCTAATCTAAATCTTATATCTTTCCAAAGGTTCTGGCCCGTGATGTATTGTATATATATTATAATTGTGAGCGTAGATGGTCTACAGCACTTTCATGCCCTCCCAAGCTGAATTATTGAATGAAAGCTGATAGGCAGACAGGCAGAATAGCACCTTAATTCTACATGATGTTGTTTGGTATTCATGCCGTGGTTACATGGCCATTTTGTGGCTTCAAAATTTATTTTGAACACCAAGGGACATTCCATTTGTGTTACCAATATTTTATATTTGTTGGTACGAGTACTAAAGCGGATTAAGATATTATATTCATCCAAACCCTGAGGGGTAGCTCAACTGTTCTGGCCTTGAATTTGCTCCCCAATGGTCACCCACTGGAGATTTACCTGGTCGTTAACTTTTTTATAATATGGTCTATTAGATATGACGTTTCTTTATAATTTGGTTTGACTGTGTCCTGGTATTTGTCGATGTTTTGAAAATTATTGTGGAAATCCTTTGCATGTAACTGAAATTGTACTTTTTATGTATTCTGGAATTTTATGGATCTTTTCAGGTCAATAGAATATTTTAATCAAGTAAATGCTTACCATGTTACTTATAAAAAATAAATAAATAAAAAAGTAATTAAATGGTTACCATGTCTTACAGAAAGAAGTTTCGCATAAATTTTATTTGAGCCTTTGCAGTTCTTGCTGTATGTTTTTGGGTAGAATGAGATAACTCCCTGAAACAAGAACAAGTTTATCATCTTATTGCCATGTTGGACATACATATGTGCGTGACTGTTTGATACCATTCCAGGATTACAATCTCCTGAGCTTTGTGTTGTTTTCAGTACTTTTTGCCAAATCAGAACTGTTATATCAATACTTTCCATTTAACCTAACTTCCCAAGACATTAAACTGATTGCAGACTATGCTACAACTTTATGAAAGCTATTTAATGCAAGTTTATCTTAGATTGATCCTGGGATAATTGCCAAAAGGACATTAGTTCAATCATGCTTCAGTTTTTCATAATCTGAAAATAAATTCTGTCGGATTAATTTGCCCAATTCTCATGACATAATTTGGAATAAGTAGAAGTTGAACATTTTCAGCTATTTTAAAATTGGTATTGAAGTTCTGTTAACCAAATCCATTCTTTGTGTTTGAACTAACAAAAAAGCTTTAGTTCTTTTGTCCCTCCAATATGAGACCGCTGAAACTATTTTAAATCCTGGTGATTAAAGTGAAACAAGTAGTGGAACTTGGATCATTGTATTCCTTTTTCTCAATGAGAAATGTTTTAACACATCAATTTTACACAATAAAGTTTACACATTGACGTGGTTTAATATGATCTATCAGATTGTAAAGCTCTTTTTATTATAAAGTAGATCTAACATATTACATTAAGCCACACTAGTATGTAAAAGTTTTTTGTATAAAATGTGTATGTAGACCTAATATGTCTCGTTCTCAATTGACTATTCAGCATTTTGATGATTTCAAGATGTGTCCTATTCATGCCATTGGATGATTTATTTAGTTAAAGAAAAAAGGGGAAGTCAAATTTTTGGATCTGATATAGAGGCTGGAAAAACTAAATTTCTTATTGCAAACATGGAATTTTTACTTCAGTTTTGACTCTCATTTGCAGTTAATGACCCCTTTGTTATGAAGGCATGGGCCAAAACTTACCCTGAGAACAAGCATGTCAAGTTCCTAGCCGATGGCTCAGCAAAATACACCCATGCTCTTAATTGGTCTTGAGGTTGACCTTGCAGAGAAAGGACTTGGCACTCGTGCTAGGAGGTTTGCTCTCTTGGTTGATGACCTCAAAGTGAAGGTCACAAATGTTGAATCTGGGGGTGCATTCACCTTCTCCAGTGCCGACGATATCCTCAAGGCATCTCACGAAGTAAAACATAAAAAGAAGGATGAATGCAAGCAAGGAAGACATGAAGACACTGAGCAACAAAGCTGCAGTACATGAGGAAATATATGCAGCAACAAAATTTGAGATAAAAGTACATTGCAGAAAAAGAGAACTGAAAAGCAACAGCAAAGGAAGAACAAAAGCAACAAGAAAAAGGAGAAAAGTGTTGTCACAGAAAAGCAAAGGATTATCTGTGAAATACATGACTGCACACACAAAACAAAGTCAGGAAATCAACTTGTAAAGCACTGCCGAGACCATGCTGTCCATAAAGCTGCTATAGATTACTTGTAACTAAGTAGAAAGTTTAAAATCATTTTCTTTCTGTCTTTGTAATGTATAAATAATAGTAAGTGTTGTATCATTCGATTGAGATCAATGAGAATGAGATTTTCCTTCATACTTGTGCATTTCAAATTTCTGTGCATGTTTTAACAAGGCACTTTGAATATTCATTCATACCCATGCTTCCTTTTGTCTATGAGCTCTTACTGCTCACTATGAATGCAAAAATAAAGATGTTGAGTATTACTCCTTTTATTGTGGATTGTGGCTCAATATTATGCTTAAGAACAATCCTTTGGCAGTAGATTCTGCTTACATGATTGTCACGGATGTGGAATGAAAGATACTTCTGGTTGTGTAAATCGTGGGACTATGCATGAGGATGCTACAATAATTAATAATAATTGCTTTTGTTCCAAATGATGTTATAGGTAAAATTAAAATTTTGAGGTTGGATAAGAGATAACTCAAATATTCGATATTTATTTTAGAAAATTATACTTTTAACATGAACCGTGCTCGAACAGTAAAAGAATTTATCCTCCATGTTTCGTTTCGATTCCTTGTCACAATCCCATTCCTCAATATTTTGTTATTTTAGTATGGTATAATCTCCTTATACAAAGGAAAAGGTACGTTTAGTGTCATGTTTTAATGGATTATTACGAGTCTAGAGGACAAATTTAATTTGGGAACATTTTACCGATGAAACCAAATGCACGATAGAAGTGTTCAATATCTGAGTCAAGGTCCTCCTCAAGCTCGATCCAAACTGCGAAAGAGCTGAATTTGGACACAAACTGAAATTGTTGATTGGGAAGCAGATGACGACCATGCAATTACACTCGGTATGTTTGGGTATTGACTTCATCTTAGCCTATTTCAAACTAATTATTTACGACACTCATTACTTTTTCAACTTTTCATAAAAAAATAAATATATCTCAACCTACTTCGTCTATTCAAATATATATCTCAAACACATAAATCTCATGCGTTCTTTTTGAAAAAGTGAATAAATATGACTTACATGTAAAAAATATTTTTTTATAATAGACTATTTTTTTTTAAAATAAATGCGTTGAACTTGCACATTCTAATAATATATATAATTTAACATTACTACTCAGGGAATTGTCAAATGGTCATCCAATGCGCCTGTTTTATAACTCTCACCATTTTTCTTTACATTGCACAAATCTAAAATATTTTCGACTTCCTATGGGATTAATTTTTTTTAGAGTAACGTTAGGTACAGCTTCAAATAGATAAATCTCATACAAGTCCTTTATTAAAAAGTGTGTTTCACTAATAAAGAATAATTTTTTCTTACACTTTTTTATAATGGAGTTCATGTTTTTACAAAAACTTCTATGAGACTTATCTATTTGGGGTTTGTACAGATCACTTTTCTTTTTTTAATCCTAAGATGTGTATTTATTATTTTATTTGTTAATTTATATTTATTTGTTTGATAAATTTTCTTCTTACTAAATTGTATTTATTTAAGTATAATTCTATTTAATATTACAATTCTTCTGGGTGTAAGCGATGTTGTATACCGATTGCGTAACCGACTCTCTACTTGAAGAGTTTTGTCAGATATATTATAAAAAACAAAAAAAGAAAGAAAGAAACAACACAAAGAATAGAAAGAACATCTTCAGGAAGGAAAACAACGCAGCCCGCATTCATCTCCCCCAAATCTCTTCCTCAACGCCATTCATCTCCCCCAAATTTCTTCCTCAACGCAGGCATCTCTCCCAAATCTCTTCCTCAACGCAGGCATTTCCTCTGCGCGCGATTGCGACGATCTCCTCTCCTCTCCTCTTAATTAGTGCTTTTAAATTATGTTGTGTTCTGTTCTTTTTAAATTATATATAATATGCTTTTTTTTATCTATTGTTAGCTGCCCCAAAACACTACGGAAGTGTTGGACTTTAGTGAAACCCAGACTGGCACTGCAGAGATTGAGACACAAGAAAGTGTAATGGTTTTTGTTCCACTTTGTCACGCTCACTATTTGATTTTGTTACATGTGGATGAGTTTTTAACTATTATATTATGTCACAAATGCAACTTGGGGCGGATGAAACCCAGCCGAATAGCTTGTCTGGGACACAACCGTGGCTATAAGTCAATGTACTTGGAGAAAATCTAGTTGAGAAATATTGTACTAATGTATTGATGTTAGATTAGGAGGAATATTGTACTGATGTTAAATACTTCTTTTTGGATGGATGGGAAGTTGAGAAAATCTGGTTGAGGAATACTATACTGATGTATTGATGTTAGATTACGAGGAATATTGTACTGATGTTAATACTTCTTTTTGGATGGATGGGAAGTTGAGAAAAATATATTATTGGCATTTTAAGTATATCTGTACTTGGAACTTGTTGATATTTTTAGCTCTTTTTACTCAAAACATGTTGCAAGGGAAGTTTGTGGAATCAGGGACTTGAATGAAGTTCTAAGTTTATGGTACTGAGTGTAGGAATTTGAAAAGTACATTTGTGGATGGTCTCTTTTTGCCAAGCAATTTGCCATGATCTGTCTATTTTTACAGTTGAATCTCCCATTTATAAATACCAAGAGTACTGATGCGCATGCATCTTTTCAAAATAATCAATATATGACACCCATGACCAAGGTAAAAATAATAAAATTATCTCACAAAGATCACACTTATCAGCTTCATATAATGAAATTATATACAAGAGTACTAATGCGCATGCATCGTTTACAAGAAAGTTCACAACTAGTTTGTTGAGGTTATACACAACAAAGGCTACAAAAGTATATACAAAGTTCCCTCCAGTAATATAGTTTCATTGTGACCGTATGCAATAGCATGAAATTAATATAGAAATAACCCAATACACACGAAGTAATGTGCATTTACGCCGGTTGTTTGCTTGTTGCATTTGAATATCAAGTTGGTCATTGTGGACTCCCAACTCTCTTTACAATCTCTTTCTCTCTTCTTCGAAGCTTTTTCTCATTCCTTAACAACTCAATTTATATCTTCACATGTTCTTTCTCTTTCTTCATTGCCATCTGCCCATTTGAAATAGTTGCAGTGTGGTAATCCCTAATTATATACAAACAAACGACATGTATGTAAAATATCAAACTTTTGTACAAACCCAAATGCACGTCAAAGTAATAAAAAAAACTTTCTACCTCTGTATTGTACTTTGGACACCCAAAAAATGATCGCCCCAGATTTCTTGGCGTATTCGATGTTCTAAGTGAAACGGACTTCGCACAGGTGCACATTGGGTTGTTCGTCGAAGTACGATTAAAAAGAGAAGATGAAGAAGCTGATGATGACATCCTAATGAAGAAGCGGGCTTCAACAAACATGTTCCCAATGTACAGCCCATAAACAATGACAACAAATCAACCAAAACTTTGCATATTACCAAAACTTTGCAAAGTTTTGCATATTACCAAAATACAGAATTTGCATATGGCTGCCTATGATTGGAGGCTGTCTTTCCAAAATAGAGAGGTACATATAAGTTCCCTCTGTTCTTCCGTTATGCTTTTTTTCCTACCATTTTACCGACCCAACACACTTTATTCCTGTGAGTAGAGTAGTTGTGGCTTTCATGATATGGAAAAATAAGAGCACCTTTCTTAATTTTAATATGAAGCCATGTTTCAGTGGAATAGCTACATTTCCTTAACATTAATACGGTAAAACTTTCAGGGACCAATAAATTTGGTTCTGATGGACCAATTAATAAGGTATAGCTCCAATTATAAGCACGTTTCTTATGGCTACACTTGTTGCTCCTCCAAATTTACATAAATGGAATCCGTGTTTTAAAACTCTGTAGGAAAGGCAATGGATCATTCCATTACCTTATTGTTTCCAAGCACGCCTTACTATATTGTTTTCCTCTGTATATGTTGCTCTTAGCTTTCATAGCCATTTACTACCTAGTAAAACCCGAAAGATTAATGCTGAGTTTCACTGACATAGTTTTTAATTGGGGAAAAGCAGATCCGGGACCAAGCTCTTAGTAGATTGAAAAGTAAAATTGAGCTTATGTATCTAACCAACGGCTATAAGAAAGTGGTAGTGGTACCCAATTCTATGGGGGTTATATATTTTCTCCATTTCCTAAAATGGGTAGAATCACCTCTTCCTACAGCCAAGCATATTACAGCAATCATGAATATTGGTCCAGCATTTCTTGGTGTTCCAAAGGCAGTTAGTAATATATTTTCATCCGAGGCCAAAGACATTGCATTTATCAGGTTCGTCTTTGCACTCTTTCCCCTCAGTTGGCATTTTTTATATTGAAAATTGACTACAATAATAGATTCTCAGCAATTCTTATAATGTAAAGTCATGGAATACGCCAACCAGCCTGCCAACAATATTTTTTTTTTCATATATTTTTCTCCCAAATTTTAATACCTGAGAACTCAGAAGATTAGGTTTCGGTTGCTCCTTTCTTGCCATTTTTTATAGATAGAGATGGTAAAAACCTAAATTCAAAACCTGAATTTTGAAAACCACAAATCAAAATATATCCACAATACAAAATTAATCAACTAGATAATTATCTGCTACATATATATATATATATATATATATATATATACGGTGGTAGCAGCTGTGTTTGCGGGGAAGAGGCGCAACGAAGGCACACAGAGAACTTTAGTGCTCGGACCAAAAAATGGGGGTTAAATGAAAAATGAGAGCTTTTAGGTGGAAGAGAGAAGAGAATTGACAGCCTGAAAAGAAGCCACGCGGAGAAGAGAAGCAGAGAAGGCACACGGAGGGGCTCAAACCAAAGAAGATGGCCAGAGAATAGCGAAGGCACGCATGCGGAGGGGCTCAAACCATAGAAGAGAGAGGGCACGTTGAGAAGAGAGAGGGCACGAAGACTTTGCGTTTCCTTCAAAACTGTGCATTTTGTCAAAACTTTTCATTTAACTTCAGATCCTGCCCAAACCTTCAGCTCATTCAAGTAAAATAAAAAACAGTTCGTTCCATTAAATCAATCCATGTCAGCACTTCGGTGCACTTCGGTATGCAATGTCGCCTGAGTTAAGAGTTTTCTTTAATATTATATAAGAGATGTGTGCGAAAATGGGTGTCAGAGTTGGCAGAGAGAAACACGTGGCGCTTTCTTTTCCATCTCTCTGTTCAAGTTCCTACATGTGTATGAATAGCTACAACTAGGGGTGGGAAAAATTTTTGAGATTCTAACTCCATTGGAGAGTTGGTGGAATTCGGAGTTGAAGTCGAAGTCACTCCGACTCCGAACTCCGAATGTTTTTTTTTTTTTTAAATACATGATCAAAACGACGTCATTCCACTTCAATAGGAACGACGTCGTTTCGCTCAACGAGGGACATTTTGGTCAAGTAAGTGTAACTAAACGACGATGTTCCGCTTGAAGATGGGGGTTCAAAACGCAGGACCCCCTTCTTCCCCCCTCACTTTCGCACAACAATCCCTTTGGCCTCTGTCTCCACAGTCACACGAGTTCACCTAACCCGTCGTCTGCCATCATCTGAGGCCTCTGCCAGCCACCTTCCAGAGTTCATCACAAATGGTAAGAATGATTTGTTGTTCTTCCTCTAATAGATTTGTTATTCCTCCTCAAATTGTAAAAATATAAAATGTGATTTGTGATTTGTTGTTCCTCCTCCTCCCTTTGTGAAATGTGTATGATTGATTGTTCATTTCAATGATTTATGGTTTGCATTTCAAAGATTTCGATTTTTAGGCTGTTAAATTTAAGAATTGAGGGATTTAGGTTTTGGAAAAATCGGATGTTTTTGTTCCAAGTAACATTCACACAAATTGTCCGATCGAGCCTTCGCTCACATGTGACTCGAGCAAACATCATACAGATTGTTTTATCGAGCCTTCACTCGAGTGTGGCTCAAGCGAGCATTACACAGATTGTTCGCTTGAGCCTTCCCTCAAGTGTGGCTTAAAATAACATTCATTTTTTTGTGTTTTATTTATTTTTTAAAATGAAAAACACGACTAGACACATATGTTTTTTCTTTTCAATGTGTTTCCAATTTGTAGATAATTTTCATAACATGTTAAATGACGGTTGTTTGTTAATTGTTTCAGATTATTTGCTTAAATTATGGATGCTACACTATCTCGCCAGAATTCTCTACAAGAGGATGACGCATAGCCGTTGGCATCACCGACAGATACTTCAGGTCATAGACCTCCATCTAGAGCAGATACCTCTTGTGCTAGTAGTCGAGTCTCAATAGATTTAGAATACGTTGACATGCTTACTGAGGAGAAGGAGTTGATGAATGTTGAGAAAAAAAGGTCGTGGACATGGGCACATTTCACCAAAGTTCTCGGTGATCGTGAGAACCCGCAGGCTCGATGCCACTACTGTGGGCAACTATGCGGTTTTCATTCTAAGAAGCAAGGCATGTTAGTATTAATAGCACATCTTAAGGGCTGCCAGCAGTATAAGATACACAAACGGCTGTTAGCAACTAATCAGACGAAGATAAGTTACGAGACTTCTACGGTTACTGATGACACGCGGATTAAGAAGCTATCAATCCCTCAATATAGTGAGAAGACGTTGAGGGATATTTTTGCAGAGATGATCATCACTGATGAGATGTCTTTTACCACAGTTGACAAGGCAAGCTTCCACAAATTTGTGCACACTTTAGAGCCACGATTTCCCATGCCTTCACAATATACTGCCAAGAAGAAGGCACCAATGAAGAAAATATTTGTCGCCACTAGCCAGAGAGTGTCATTTAGACTGATACATGGACCTCCATACAGAATGTGGGCTACATATGTATCACAGTCCACTTTATTAACAGTGAGTGGATTTTACAGAAGAGGATTATCGGCTTGAAAGAAGTTGTTGATCACAAGGGTTTATCCATTGGCAAGGAGATGGATGACTGTATAAAGGATTGAGGGATCAGAAAATTGCTTTGTATCACAGTTGACAATGCCAGTGCGAATGACGCTGCCATTGATTGCTTTGTATGACGTTCATCCATTGGCATGGAGTAGATATCGTTGATGCAGAGAGCTATAGGCTTGAATAAGGTAACTTTATGATTTTAAATATTTTTTACATAATTTTAATGTTTTTACTATTTAATTTATAATTTATATGATTTTGTAGATCTAGTTATAAACTCCAGACTAATTATGGATGACTGAGACGGACGCACCGTGGGATGACCCCTTTATTGGTGAGAAACTCAATATCACGATTATCATCATGCAAAACTCGTTAGAGTTAGAGGCGGAGGAGAGTTCATAATGTGTCCTATTTTATGTCATATTAATATATCACTTGGCTAATGGTTTAAAAGTCTATAATTAAATGACTAAAGAAAAGATAGTGCATCTAATTAATAAAACCCTTTGCAGGAAAATTAGAAATCACTATCGAGTCATAAACTCAAATGCATGGACTGTCAAAACTGATGTGGGGGATTCAGGATTATGGTTATTTCATATTTGAATTTATTTTGGTATTATAAATTTAAATTTATTGCTATTTGTAATTTTAAATTTAATTTTATCGTTTGTGATTTGTAGTTTGATTTGGTTATTATATTTAAGCTTTAACTTTTTAACTTATTTTTTACAATATTTTAGATTTTTTTAATTATCTTTTTTCGAAACTTTGTTTTTTTTTAAATATTTTTAAACAAGGGTGGGCCAATCAAAATTTCAAATTGGGCCTTGGATATTGGGCCCACAACCTAGGCCCAATCTGAGTATGGCAATTGGGGCCTAGTAGCTGGGAAGTCCACTTCACTTCGATCGAAGCTCTGAGCTCCAGTCAAAGCTCAGAGTTTCGATCGGAGTCAAACTCCAACTACGATTGGAATCTGAGTCGGAGTAGCTTTTAACCTCCGACCCTAGTCAGAATCAGAGGTCAGAGTCGGAAACCACCCCTTGCTACAATGATAAAGGATATTTTTGTCCAATATCTTTCTAACAGTGGCATTAGAGGTTTTCAAGTTTTAAATAATTAAAGTATCACCTGTCCTACTTAAAAAAAATAAAAAATAAAAATAACCCCTTCTAGAAATTTGAATAAATGGTATAAAAGTTATTTTAAATGCATACATAAATTTGGTGGATAACCATTTCGTTTCCACCTCTTATAATTCTAGCACATTCATATACCGACTCTTAGAATTCACATTCATGTACCAACTCTTAGAATCTCTAAATTCATCAACGTATATCATTAACTCATATATCATCCCTTCATATTCATTATCCTCCTATGCCAATAAAACGGTGTTTTGAGGATCATTTGTAGTACAGAAGAAATTCAAAGGGAATAATATTGAGCTCTTGAAGATCCGAGTTTACATTGCTATCTTTCAAATCTCTTGCTACTTCTCTTTAGTTTTATAACACGTTATTAGTACGAAACTCTATCCAACCATTGTGTGCTTTTGATCTTTGGCAAGATATTTGTGTAACATTTTCCTAACAGCTATAAGTTTTCTCTTCCATAAATATTGATATCTGCTTATTGCAATATAAATCATCTTATAAAATTTTATTATAATAAATGTGATATTATATAAAGCATAATGTTATCATATCAATTCGATGAATATTCTTTTATTCTATATGTTAATTCGATTTTAAATATTTCTTTCTCATTCAATACTATTAAGAAAAGAAATGAAGCATCTCTGAAGGATCATTCTAAAGCAATAATTTTATTAGAAATTGAGTACCTTACAATAAAATATCCATTGATTCTATGAGATAGTTTAAGGGGGTAATATGTGTACCAGAAGACCATGATCTACCCAAAAGCTTATTATGATTAAATGCACCTGAAATTGCACAATTGAAATTGTGTAAAGAAAAAAAAATCATTAGTGATGATATATTTGAAATGAAACATATAACATATCCACCCCTCGAATGTGCTCCTGCAGTAGCAATATCGAGTGCGAATGTTCACTAAATATTTTACTAGTGGCTGAACAAAACAACGAGCTGTTAATAAAAAAAATCAACATTCTTGTCCAACCAGATCTACTCCATTCCTTGAAGTGAATGAAATATCATTTCATCAAAGGAATTTGTGGTCACGAACGTGGTAGAAAAAAAAAACTATCAAGATTAAGGAGAGCTTACTCAAAGTTTTTAAAAGAAAAATTCTCCATACCACCAAAAGTGGAACACCATGACGAAATAAGATGAAAATATAGACTTACATATAAAGCCTGTAAAGAAATATGAAAATAAATATCACAAATGTGATATGAAAAGACATTGGTCATGTACCTCGTCCAAATATTTGGTGGGCCTATATCAAGCATCTATGAAGGAAAAAGAAAAATGGGTCGAAATGAATTTTGCCGACCACAAGGATCCAGAAAATCATCTAACTTATTTTTATCATCCAAATGTGATGGTCCTAACTCATCTCAATATTCTTGATTTCTTTATAGATCCAAACAAAGAAAATAATATTTTAATTAGTGATACATATGACCATAACAATTAATTTTATTTATTTATTATAATTACATTATGTTTGAGTCTTTATCTTTTAAAACATCCTGTTAAATTTTCTTTTGCATTAATAAAGTTTTATACATATTTTTGTTTATAAGGAGACATGAATTCTATTGATGCATTGACCAATTCCAAGATTATTGTTAAAGATATGTGTCTGGCAGACAGTTGTACAACACTCAATTTGAGCCAACGTCAATACAATATCTGGGTCATCGAACCTAATTGAAGGCTCTAGAATAGCTGGCATCAGGTTGTTAAAAGGAACAAAATTTTGTATTGAAGATACTTTATATTTTTAAAATCTAGAAGAAATTTACTGAATTTTAAAGATATTTTTCATAATCGTTATCATGTTGAAACCACCAATGAAGGCAGTGATAGATATCTTTACATTACAACACTAAATTTGAACCAGAAGCTCATATTAGAAAAACTATCAGTTTTCTCTTCTGGGTTATACTATACAACATTGAAAATAATTTAATCACATGTTGTAATGCATCATAAGTGCTCTGATCCAAAAATATTTATGCTTTGGCATGATCTTCTTGGTCATCTAGGATCAATCATGATGCGTCGAATAATTGAGAATTTATATGGACATCCCTTAAAGATTCAGAAGATTTTTTTATCAAGTGATTATCCATGCGTAGCATGTTTGAAAGGAAAACTAATTGTCAGACAATCCATTTCCACTGTAATTATTGAGTCTCTATCATCTTTACAAAGAATCCATTGAGATATATGTGGACCTATACATCTACCATGTAGGTCATTTAGATATTTTATGGTTTTAATAGATCCATCAACTAGATGGTCACTTGTTTGTCTACTTTCTATTCGAGATGTTGCATTTACTAGACTTCTTGCACAAATTATTAAATTACGGGCTCAATTTTCTGATTATCCAATTCAGTCTATTCGATTGGATAATGTAGAAGAATTTACATTAAAACTTTTGATAATTATTGCATATCAGTTGGGATTAACGTTGAACATCTTATTGCTCATATACATACTCAGAATGGTTTAGCTGAGTCATTTATTAAACGTATGCAATTAATTGCTCGACCATTACTTTTGAAAACAAAACTTCATGTCTCAGCTTGGATATATGCAATTTTGCATGCTCCATCATTAGTTCAAATAAGATCAACTGCCAATAATAAATATTCTCCATTGTAACTCATTTGGCCAATTACCAAATATTTTTCATCTTCATTCTTTTGGTTGTGCTATGTATATCCAATTGCACATTCCCAACGCACTAAAATGAGTTATCAATGTAGCCTTGGCATTTATATTGGTTTTAATTCTCCCTCCATTATTAGATACCTAGAGCCTTTAACTGAAGATCTTTTTAAGGCTTGTTTTGAAAATTGTCATTTTGATGAAATAGTCTTCCCACTATTAGGGGAGAAAAGTTGCCAGAAGTACAAAAGCAAATAACATGGAACACTTTAACGCTATCTCATCTTGATCTTCGTACAAATTGATATGAACTGGAAGTTCAAAAGATCATTTATTTGCAAACTATTGCAAATAAATTACCGAATGCCTTTACAAGATTTTCCATGACAAGATTTTAACAAGACATGTTCTTTGTATATGGTGATCCAAGGGGGGGTGTTATAAATGCATATATGAATTTGGTGGATGACCATTTGGTTTCCACCTCTTATAATTCTAGCACATTTACGTATCGATTCTTAGAATTCTCATTTATATCCCAACTATTGGAATTTCTAAATTCAACAATATATCTTATTAATTCATATATCATCCCTTCATATTCCTTTTCCTCCTATACTTATAAAGGATGTCTCGAGTATTATTTATAGTACAAAATAAATTCAAAGAGAATGATATTGAGCTCCTGAAGATCTAAGTTTATATTACTATCTTTCAAATCTCTTGCTGCTTATCTTTAATTTTACAATAAAAATAAAATTAATCCAAAACTCTTAGTTGTTAATTTAATGAATAATGATGGGCTTATCGAGGATCTCACTGATTTTTTTTACTTAATAATTAAAGAATCATTTTTTAATGAATTTGTGATTTTTATCTTTTTTTTTCTAAATATTTAAAGGGTTTAAAAAATGTTTGAAAAAAAAATGGCCTTCTTGGTGGACAATGTCGGTATGTGTAGGAGCACTCTAATTTCATATCTTAAATTTTGATTTTTAAAGAATTTAATATTTTACACCGGGTAATGTGACAGGCCTAAGAAGATGGATTAGGGTAACTTAACTACGAAAAATTCTACTCATTATTTCTATATGACACACTAAACATGATTTTTTTTTTATTTTTTTTTATCAAATATGTTGTATATAAATGATAAGTAAAAGAACTTAATTAGTGTAAGAGAAATAAAATAAAAAAATAAAAATAAGTGTGATGTATAGTATATAAAATAATAAATAACAAAAGTCATTAACCACTAAAGCTCTCATGGGTGACAAAACGCACCCGCAGGTGTGTACAACCACCCCAAAGATTGTCTACATCATACAGGCAACTAGATCCATCTTGTGCAAGTTGCTTTTGCAACTATCTTGCGCAAGGTGAATTGATGTAGCTAGTGCGAGGCAGCCTAATTTAGAAAAATATCAATTAAGACTGCATTTCTTGTGTCTAAAAAAGTAGTAAAGTTTTATGAAAATGTTTTTCAGGTCCACTACTAACTAGACTATTATTTCTTTTAGAAATGAAAAGGTAATTTAAGGCAAAAGCATGATAAGGTTACAAAACTGAAGGACAATGAAATTCATTTTATTAGAAACATAATCTTCACCTTTACAACAACAAATAAGATGATTCATGCATACTTATGCCTCATTTATATGTTGTAATGATAAATCAGTCAAATAGTTTGAGTTAAAATATTTTATTAAATTTTAAGAAAAAAATTGAATAAAATACTATAAAGTTAAAATATTTTTTTTAATATAATTTTTGTTTTAGATTTTTTAAAAAGTGAATTATTTTTTATGTTTTGTTTAGAAGTTTAAAAAATTATAATGATTAGATAATAATTATATGAAAAAATTAAAAATTAAAAATTAAATAATATTTATATTTAAATAATATTTAAAAAAAATAACATGTTATAAGATGAGTTGAGAACGATATCTAAACTAGGAGTGCTAGAAATTCTCAAAATGTTTACAAAATGAACTACATAGGGATAATTGCGCTACAAGTCTTCTGCTAAGGTACTGTTTGAATATAAAAATAATTTCATCTCATTATTATAATTTTTTTAAAATTTTCACATAAAATATAATAAATAATTTAAAATTTTCAAATTCTAAAATAATAATAATATTAAAAAATAATCATCTTGTTATTAAACAGTCCAAAGACTCCAAACGGACCTAAATGACATAAAGCGACAAGCTTTGCAACCTTGGCCATAGGTGCCCGTTTGAAAGAGGGGCCCATATCCTCTGCATTCAAAAAGTTTTGAGTTCTCCACTCCCGTTGGATTTGAAATCTATTGAGAGGGATGGAAAAGTACACTGAAACCCTTTGACTACAATGAATAACACTTCTCTGTATCTCCGTCTCTCTCACTTTACTCGCATTTGTTTATGTTTTAATCTTTTCTTGAAAAGTAGAAGAGGCTCCTTTATTTATATATCAATGTCATCTTCACACATCCAGTCACTGTTTTCTTCCTTCTTCGTCTCGTTTTGTTAGAACTTTTTCTTTGAAGCTTCTTGTTTTTACTTTAACTTTAAAGATTCTATCATATATAGCAGTGCTGTAGCTCAAGAGCTACTGTACAAGTTGTGGAGTTTTGAGTGGAAGATGAGTGCTTCAAAGTTCATTAAATGTGTCACAGTTGGAGATGGAGCTGTTGGGAAGACCTGTATGCTCATTTGTTACACCAGCAACAAGTTCCCCACTGTAAGTCTTTCATTACCAACCCGACTAAAAACCCTTCCGTTTCTTGTTTTGTTCCATTTATGGCCATTTCATGAGGTTTCTGCTCGTGGGCCTTTCCCTCCTCAACCGGTCCTTAATAAAAGTGAGTTAAACAGAGCATAAATATATGGAAAAATCCACTTCTCTTTTAAGCTTGGTATATGTTTTTGTACAGCAAAAAATCTAGTTTGAATTGGGCGTGCTATTTTGAGCACTGCGCCAGGGATCTATCTCCACACCTCTCTCAATCTATGTGTTGCCTTTTGACAGGATTATATACCCACAGTGTTTGACAATTTCAGTGCCAATGTGGCCGTGGATGGGAACATTGTCAACCTGGGACTATGGGATACTGCAGGTATTAGTTTGCCCAATAGACAAGCTTCATCTACAATTGCTCGCTTTAGAGTTTGATGTTATGATTTTAATCGGTTACTTATTCTTGATACTCTTTGCCCTCTGGTTTTAAGGCCAGGAAGATTATAGCAGGTTAAGGCCACTGAGTTACAGAGGTGCAGACATATTTGTTTTAGCTTTCTCATTAATCAGTAGGGCAAGCTATGAAAATGTTCTTAAGAAGGTACTGACTTGAATGCGGTTCCCTTTGTCACTTTATCCTGTTTTTACTTTTTCTCTTTTTCCCTTTTCCTTTATTGTTGCAATTTTAGATCACGTTTGGAAAAAGTAGGCTATTTAATGCTTTTGATTAAAGCCACGAAGTTGTTTTTCCCCCCTTCATTGACATAGATACTTGTACTCTTTAAATTTGATCTCCATGATCTTTCAAGGAAGTCATCATTGGTTTATTGTCTGTGAGTATGGTGCTTTTGCTTCTAATGTTTATAGATTCAGTATACCAGTAACTGAAGTTATCCATTCGTTGTTTTTACCCTCAGTGGATGCCTGAACTTCGAAGATTTGCACCCAGTGTTCCAATTGTTCTTGTTGGAACAAAGTTAGGTAGGCATCTTCACATTTTCGTATCGAGCAGAATTTGGTATCATTGTATAGAGATGTTGCGGATAACATTGAGCTTATCATTATTTTTATATATTATAGATCTTCGTGAGGATGGTAGGTTTTTAGCTGATCATATGGGATCTAATGTCATTACCTCGGTTCAGGTCAGCATTGTTTATCTTTTTAAAATTAAAATTGTATATACTCAGAAAATTTTATCTATCTTGCATAAGATTAGCTAATTCGGCAAAATATACAGGGAGAGGAACTGAGGAAACAAATTGGTGCAGCAGCTTATATAGAGTGCAGCTCTAAGACTCAACAGGTAGGTTGTCAGTCCATTTTCAGTGCTTTCTGAATAGTTCTCTTGAAGAATATTTTGATTTGCTAAGACTACTAGACAATGACAAGGACTTCCATCTAATTATTTAGAATGTCAAAGCTGTATTTGATACTGCAATTAAGGTTGTTCTTCAACCACCAAGGAGGAAGGAGATGGCAAGGAAGAAAAGGCACAGAAGGTCTGGCTGCACAATTGCGTAAGTACATTTTTCCCTTGTTCTGTTGTATTTCTGTCTTATGTCAGAAAGAGAGAAGTGGTAGGTTAGCATTTTCTAATGTAGGTTCTTCAGTTGTTTAGGAGATGACACTAAATTTTTACTTGAGAGGTGTACTAATTGGTGTCTACAACCTAATGGTTTTGGTATAGAGAATGATGTGAGGATGTCAGGTACATTCTAAGAGTTTTGAATGCTCAAATAGCTCTGCCCAGAAAAGGGAAAAAAAAAAAAAATCAAATGACTGCAATTCATGGTTAAAGTACCACTCCTTTTTCCCCCTCTAACAATGCCTTGTAGGCAGATGGGACTAAAACTTCTTGTGAGAAAGCTGAAGTCCGTGAGTGTTAAAGAATGGCCTAATAAGAATAAGAAATCAGTAGAGAGAATTTGTACCAAGTAGTACACTACATGTTTTTATCATAAATTATATGCTTGTATATTTCCCCAAGGGGGAACCAGGCAAAGAATTTGATCGGATATCTCAATCGTGGCAAATCAGGAAAAGGATTGTTCAAATCCTAGTAATAATGTCATGAAAACAATTACTTATAGTCGCTTATTTTGGGTAGTAGGACTGTGATATGTTTGTTCTTTCAAACCAGGAAGTCTCAGGCTCCAGCTTTTAAAATACAGTTACATGCTATGTGATTATGATCAATTTATTGGATGGTTTTATGGACAAAAAATCTTCTCTTTCTCTGCTCCCATTAAACTAATCATGAAGGTTATAATGCTTCTTTAAGAAGCAAGACCATGTGATGTGTTTACTTGTGTAACCTCTCCACTATCATCCATCTTGCAAAAGTAAAAGGTATTTTATATCATAATTATGGATTTGCTACATGGCCTTAATGAATCACCCCCCAATACAGATTCAAATTCTCTCTCGAGCCTATCACTAGGATGTGCTGGACTACTTTGTATCATTAAATTTGCATATTTCTTTAACTTCAGGACTATTGTCTGTGGAGGCTGCGCTGCTAGGACATATTGAAACAGCAGTGGAATGATAACCACTTTCAACATGCATTTATGGTGAAGATGCTTTTTTTATGCTGATTGCTCAGCCGATCTCAAAATTTGGCTAATGTGTGTACTTTAGTTTCAGAGACATAGTTTGAGCTAAAGAAATATTTAACTTCACTTCTGAAGTTGGCTAGAATAGAAGTGGGATGGAATTGTTGATTCTCTCATGTATTGTTACTAGGCAAATTTTGTTCAGTCTGGTTGTTGCTAAAGTGAGTGCTGCTTGGTATGTATTAATACCATAAAACTGTTATCCACCATGAGTAATTCTACATACAATCGTGAAGTGCGTAAACTTCGCGAAATCGCTTTGAAAAATAGTGGGGTCTACTATTAAAAAATTATTTTTTTTTCATGTGGGTCCCATGTTTTATTCACTTTTTTCAAAACGATTACGCGACGATTACACAATTCACAGTTGCAAATAAATGTGGAAGCAGCTTCGAGTTTAATTGGTTGCTTGTTAAAAGTACAAGGATGAACAGTGAGCTCCAGCCAGATCAAGAAATTTTTAAAAAAAAATGTAGGGGGTGACAGCTCAGAAGAGGGGTGACAGCTGAGGGGGTGACTCTCTAATGCATCATCCCCCTTTCCATCTTTCCTTGTTTTTTTTCACTTGTTTTCACCCAATATTCTTCCTTTCTCTCCAGGACTCGGGCAGATTTTAAACATTCTGCCCGCCATGCTATTCCTACCATTAGAATTGTCGTCCTTTGCTCTACTATTGCCAATCATCTGCTGCCCCAAACCATTGGCTCATGGTTGTGTCTGCCATAAGCCACTGAAGTAATGGTTTTTGGACCTCCTTTTATCCAACTTTTTAAAACTAATTGTCCCTAATCAGTGGCAGAATCGAGATTTTAACTAAAACAAAAAATAGCTAAAAATGAATTGATGACACTAGTAAATGTTTCCTCTAGAGATCATATTTATATTAAGAAAACATTGCATAATCGCTTTATAAGTAATCCGATAAAAAAACATATGTATGATAATGAAGTTTACACGATTTGGTACAAGGTTTTGTAGGTCTTGACACTAGTGGCAGTGTTCTCATTTTGGGTAGGGATGTTTTAATGAGTTGGTGAATGAATTGCTTGGGTGTGTTTGAATGTTGGAAACTTGGAACTGTCTCTAATTGTTAGTCTTCGACTCATCTTCCTGCCTTGTTATTTTCATTTATTACTCTTTCTTTCCTCCTTTTTTTCGAAAGTTAGAACCTATGATCTAAGGTCGTTTGCCCACCCACAACCACCATGCTCCTTTTCTATAGTTGACGGTCTATCGATCCATGACTCTCCACTCCACTGTTGGATCAACATTTCATCATGCACATGTCGACCATGCTCTGCCATTATAGTGGTGCTTAAGGCTCGGTCTGGATACACAAAACATCTAATCTCATCTTATTATTACAATTTTCCTAAACTCCCACACAAAATATAATAAACAATTCAATTTTTTCAAATCTCAAAATAAAAATTATATTCTAACAATATTTTATTCAACTTTTAACAAAATATCTAATCTTATCTAAACTGCGTAACCAAACGAGGCCTAAGACCCACAATTTTCGAAAGTAAGAGTAATGTTAGATATAGGTCTCAAATAGATAAGTTTCACACAGTCTCTTTATAAAAGGTGGGTTCCACTAAAAAAGTAGATGCAGATGCCCACTAGAATGTTTTGCTTCAAGCATCTACGTTTTTTGTAAATGGACTGCGTAGGATTTATCTATTTGAAACTTATACAAATCATTTTTTTTTTTTTTTGGTGGGATTCTCTAAAATAGGTGAAGTTCATTATATCATTATCGTATCACAACCTTTTGATGAAATTGCACCAAAACCCACTTTTTATGGCTGTCCTTTCCTCGGCTTGGCAAAGGAAGATGCAATTATATTTATTCTAAAGAGTGATGTTAGCTGCCGCCCAAGAAGCTGGGTGTGAGGACTAGGTAAAATTCATCTTTTTTTATTTTTTTATTTTTATTTTTTATATTTTTTTAACATTTTTAAAAAATTTTAAAAATTTTTTTAAAAAAATCAATATATTAATAATCATTTTTTTAATTAGTAAATAAAAAAAATTAAATACCTGAACGGTCAAAATAAAAAGATAAAATGAGATGACATTATTCTATTCTAAATGACATGTCATTATATTGTGGCAGAAATTCGAAGCCCAAGCACCTGCCAAGCACCTAGCTTTCTCTATTGCGACTTAATTCAATGCATCCTCATAATTCCCAAGAGAGAACTTGATGCAAAATCACTCAACAAAGTAAAGTAAAGAATTCCTCCCTTGAATAACGCATCAAAAGCAGTACACGACCACCCTCTTCAATTTTTACTTATTTATTTATTTATAAGCAATTCCAAGTGGTTTTCATAATCGGAAAATTCCAAGTGGTTTTCATAGAAATTTCAACACTATCTTAGTCTTGCATAGATCAATTTTCATACCCTACTTTTATCGACGAGATATATAGTCAAAAGAAACAACCAACCGCATGAGAAATGAGACAGTTGGATGAAACATAATGACAAGTAAACATCTTTGCACTGTTTTTCTACCTCCAGAGTCAATTTAATGATGCTGGTCCCATCACTGATATATGCATATATGCCATCCATCTACTGCTTATGCTTACTGGTTTCTGTGGCTTCTTTCCAGTACTGTCGAGCTCATGTCCAATGGAGTACCATGTGTATTGTTTACATGCATTAATTGCTCTTTTGCTCTGTTTTTGCTGCAAAATAATTAATGTCTAAGTGGCTTCAGTGCACTGTGCCATGTGCAAGTATAATCTGCAAATGACCCACCCATACCCATAAAACGTTGTCAAGGGTGTGTGATTGATTAAAGTCCGTTGCAATAATTGTTTCTCTTTTTCTTTTTAATTATTATTTTTTGTTGGCAGATACTAATAATTATTATGAATAATTAGTGCCCAAACCTCAACAAAGGGGGAAATGGCTCTAATTAATTGGGCTAATTTTTTTGTTTCTTGGCTTGACATGAAGAAATGGTCACCATAAGGGTGATTTTTGAGACCGTTCATAGTCGGACTACTTTGAGAGGTTTATAACTTGTTGGTAATAGTCTAATAGTACGGTTTAGAAGTGATTTTCATTCAACTTTAGCCTCATGTTTTTGGTAGAAGAAGTGTAAAGCTGTTGGTAAAAAGGGAGATCAAGATCAAGATTGGAAGATGGAGCATAGGACTGTAATAAACCCGAGCCGAGTTGGTCTTTGGTTTGCCAAGCTCGGTTCAATTCAAAATACTCGAGTTTGAGAATTTTTTTTTTTTTATTCTTTGTTTAAACTCGACTCGATAAGCTAAACTCTCAACTTGAGCTCGAGCTCGATCTAGTCCCACAAACAAGTTCGAGTCGAGTCGAGCCGAGCTCAAGTTCAAGCTCGAATTATTATTATTTTTTAATAAAATTTAATAATTAATAAAAAAAAATATCTAATATTGAATTTATACAACTGACAAGTAGAACCTCTATTAAATTATAAAATTTTAAAAAAATTATAAATAATTAATATCTAACTAGTTAATATTTATCGAAAATAACAATATATTATATGCATACATATATTATTAATACATACACTTAATATGATAACATATATCTATTTCATATATGGTTCTCACATACTAATATATGAGATTATTAAATTTTATATGAAATTAGACATAAGTATATACATAGGTGTATGTATATATTTATTAATATATGAATGAGTTTTAATCGAGTCGAGCTAACGAGTCGACTCGAGCTAACGAGTCGACTCGAACATAAACGAGCAGGCCTTAACGAGCCTTAGTCGAGTCAAGTTTAGTCAAGTTTTGTCGGGTATGTATCATCTACAAATCGAGTGGGTATCTGCTTTCACAAACGAGTTTTTTTTTTTCACGAGTCGAGTTCGATTTGAGTTTAACCGAGCGAGTACCGAGCAGCCTATCGAACAGATTGGTTCATTTACAGCCCTAGTAAAGTAGGACGACTCACGATGGCCATTTGCCTTGGTGACGATGTGTAAGTCCACACGCCTGAGAAAAATGGTTAATGGTCAATAAAAAATAAAAAAAATATAACACTAGAGATCTTCCGATTAATAGATATGTAACCAAATGAGATCTAAGAAATCAAAGAAAATATTAAAAATGAGGTAAATGATTTAAATAAAGGAGGATTGATCTCCTAGAAATCCCTCTCCAAAAATCTCTCTTAGAGAGGTCCATCCTGATTTTCGACACGCGCTGCACCATTTGATTTCTTGATCCATGCTCTTCAGTGCTCAATCACCATCGTTCCTCTCGTACTGACAAATGCGCATGTATTCAAATTCTCACATCTTGTGTTCTATCCATCATTTTTTAAGCCCAACTAACAATAATAAAATTAACTATATGTTTGGGATTACGGAGAGTAATATAGTTTTTAACTTAAAATTTATAGTTGTAAAGTTTAAAGTAGTAAGCTTTACTATTAAAAAGTTCTTCATTATTTAATAATCATATGCCTAAAGTATTTTCAAACATGTTAAATTTGTTTTGAAACAAATTAAAAAAATAAAAATTCTTGTTGCAATCGCCTAGGGGAACCAACGTGCAACCGACGTCCAAGTGGGAAAATGAAACGAACCGTTTCATTCATTTATTCCCTTTCGTGGTTCCCCTCTCGTTTCCCCCCCTTTCTTTTCCATTCCCCTTTCGTTTCTCCCTTTCTTTTGTCAACGAGATTTCTTAAATACTCAGTGACCATCAGAACCCTCTTGATGACTTAGAACTCTCCCTTGACACTTTTTCAACTCAAATGTCTACAAACTTGGTGGAGTTGGTCTTGAAGAGGTGCAAGAATCTTGGGTTCTCTACTCACAGGTTCTTTCTTTGGGCTAAAACAATTATGGGCTTTGAGCATAATTTTGAGAACTATCAGATCTTGGTTGATATCCTAAGAAGTAGTAAGCAATTTGCTAAATTATGGGATTTTCTTATAGAAATAAGAGTGACAAAGTTTTTTCCTAGAGCTGTTGTTGAAGCTTGGTTAACTCAAGAAGAGGATCTGAAACCTACGGTGAATAGATCGAAGTTCCACGATGACAAAGACAACCTCCAACCCACGGTGCATAGATCGACTCTGCAAACCCCCAAAATCTGTCACTCCGTCGGTTACGCACGAAGAAGAAAAGCTCCACCCACGAAGATGAAGAGAAGCGTTTGTAACCCAGTGTATTTCTTAGCATTTTTACATTTTTCATCTGTAACCTAGTGCTCTCCCATAATGAATTGGATCTTTGTTGCCGATTTTTGCATCTTTTTTTTATGAGAACATGCAATTTCCAGTGAAGGATGTTTTTGATCATGTTGCATCACCGATTCTAAGCCCTCCTTAAAGGATCCAAGAAATCTACCTATAAATTTTGCAACTTCTAGCTATGAAGAACTAGACCTTTGTAGTTTACTCTAAAAATTATTTCAGTACTACTATAAGCAGGTAGAAGTTGTGCCTATATGTGCACGATACTGACGTGGCATTTTGAAAATGCCACGTCAGCTTTGATTATTAAGAAAAACAGAAGAAGAGGACGAACGCCAGAAGAAGAAAGGGAAAACACCCAATGGTTTCGTTTCTAAAATCTCTTCCACTCTTTTGTCTGTAGAATGATTTCGTTAGTTGGTCGTCTCTCTCGATTGGTCGTCTCTCTCAATGTACCTACTCGCCCTTGCATTCTGAACAAAACCCTAAAGGATTCTTGTTAAAAAAAAAAGAATCATTCGCCACTGGATTGATCTTACCCATCAGTGCTCTCTAGCACTCGTTCACCTATGATCTTACTGGAAAACTACACAGCTCAACTCTTTTTTTCCTAACTTTAGCAGTTTTCTTGTGTTTCTATATGTTGTGGCATATTTGGCGTTATGTGAAAACATGTGAAGAATTTTGTTTTCTTTGTCAAATTTATGGAATCGATTCGGGGAGCTTCTAACGTGATGTTTGGATTATGTTTGCACGATTGATTCTATGATTTTAGACTTTGGAGTAGATTTGGTGGTGAAAACTTTGGGCTTTGAATTAAGAAGGGAGAATTATGGAGTTCTAAGTAGACTGTTGAAGGAGGAAAGGCATTCGGACTTAACTCGAAACGCACCATTTCATTTAATCCAAACGGTGCGTTTCAACTCCATGTAGGACGTCATCCGCAAGGCCTTTGTCAAAATCCCAAGTTTTGTGGCTCACAGCCAAGCTGCCAACCATGCCATGACAAGCCTTGATAGGCCCATGACTAATGCCATGACAAGGCTAGACAACCTTACTGCCCATGCCTCGACACTGCCGCTAATATGCCCCAACAGCCCCATGGGCCAGGCCACGACACTGTCACTGACAAGCCTTGACAACCCCTTGAAACTATCACTGACATGCCTTAACAACCTTATAGCAGCCTGCCATGACATACCTCCACAGGCATGCCATGATATGTCCAAGATAGCTCCACAGGCATGCCATGACAGCCTAACCAGCGAGGTTAGTGGCTGCCCAAGCTAGCAACGCGAGCAACAAGCCCAGCACACCTAACACGCGCAACAGCCCAGCAGCGCGTGCACGCCCAGTGCCCAAGCACCTTGCCTGGGCCATGCCAGCCCAGTAGCAGCATAGCCCCAACGCCCAGGCCCCTTGCCTGGGCCATGCCAGCTAGGCAGTGCGTGCAACCCCAGCAAGCAGGCCAGCGCCCAAGTCTATGTCAGCCACGCCAGCCACATGCCAGCAGCCAACCAACCATGCCCATGTGCCATTCCATGGGCCAGTCTAGGCCACCAAGGGCCTACATATGACACGGGCCATCATGGGGCCCGCCCAAGACCTATTTTACATGGGGGTCTTTTAGGGTTTTCCACTTATGTTATTGCTTTAAATAGGACATTTAGACATTTCATTTACATATTTTGGCAAATTCCTTTGGGACGGTTTATTTGTTCTTGAGATCACTTTCGGTGCTTTTGTACTTAGGCTACTTGGGTGAAATTTGTGAATCCCAAGGAGAGGATCATCGCCTTGCAGTTCGTGAATAAATGTTGTTCCATTTATCTATCCATTTATCTATCTTTGTTTTATCACCTTACAATTTGTGAATAGTTGTTGATTCATTTATCCATCTTTTGCATATTTTCCATCCTCTATTCAATATCCAAAGTATCCATAGTTTATTCATATATTTTCTAGTTTGTTCATATATTCTCTTGTATTTTCTTACCTCACAAACACATTTTAAGCCTCCATCTTTCCAATCCCATATTTCCCATAATTTCCACTTTCCAAAGTTAGCCACCCTTCATCCAAATTAGACCTAGCTGAAACCCTAGAGTCCCACAAGGAAATTCTTACATTTTAAAAATCATCATCTCATCTTCTAAATCCAATCCCTAGAATCACCCAATCATACCAAAGACCTTCATCCTCTTGCCATATCCAAATCCTATCTTCTATCTCCAAATCTTTAAATTCTAGGAACAACCCTAGACTAATTCAAACACTACCAAATCCTCATTTCCAAGCCTTAGCCAAATTCCCATCATCCCTAAATTGTCTCCAATAATTTAGGAGTCCTAGCCTCACTCATCCATATCCTTCCAAACCCTAGCAACTCATCCTACACACCAACTCTAATCCAACTCCTCCCAATTTCGTAATCCCTCTGAGCCACCACCCAAACCCTAGCCTAACTTCACCATACTAACCCAAAACATTACCTAAGTGGTGCCAACACCAAGAACCATCATCAAGTCGTTCAATATTACATCAAACACACAAATTCACAACTTAGATCACCCCAACTGACCATCATCATCAATTCCACCACTAAACATCATACCTCCATCAACCTAAGGACTCTCTATTGCATCAATTCGTTCAAGGCCAAGCAAGTTAGCAAGAATCATTCAGTCATCACAAGGCAAGGCAAGCTAGCAAACCCTAATATTTAGAGACTAGACCGAGGTCCCTTTTAGCCTTCCCTCGTGCGCCTGCGTTTAGAGTTTTTCAAATTATTTTGAATTCATTTTTTTTAAATCAGCTGATGTGGCACAACCGGTTGCACCACGGTTATGCAAGGTCGATTGTCCGTAGAAGAACTCTTAAAATAATACTTTGATGTAGAAATAATATAAAAAGTCATTTGATTTTTTAAAAATTATGATCATATCCTTGATAGAAATCAAATCTTATAATCAAATAACAATGAATATAGTCTAACATGATTTTTAGGAAGAAAAATCCCTTCAACGATACATAAGTGAAAAAATATCCTTTTAGAATAAGACTAAAGGGTAAAGTGATAATTATCTAAAAGTTATATAGATATTTTTACACATTGACAGTTTTATTAAAATTGTAACTACATTTTGCATTATCCGAAAAAACATGTTTCGAAAAAACATGTTTTTCTTGTAATATTTTTCCTCAAACGTAATTTTGAGCTTATTTAAGATTAAAAAAATATTTTAATATGTAACAACCAAACAATTTAATTTTATTATTAAAGAGTTTTTAAAATTATTTAAATACTTTTAAAACCCTTATCGCAACTCCAAATAGATCCTAAAGTCGTAGTCCACTATCTAAATGAATGGAGATTCACGATAAAATAACAAACCTTTTCATGCTTTTTCACACTCGATTCCACTTTTCTTAGAGGGAATACGCAAGGCGTACATCTCCTAAGACTATATTTGACCTTATTCATTTATAAATATTCATCTCAAAATAATAATTAGAAAAAAAAATTATATAAAAATTAATTTATAAAATGACATGATTTGATAATATTATAAAATTATGATAAATTAAGTAAAATAAATCACGTGAGATCACGTGAGTTTACGAATGTATGCTTGGTCTTAAGTCCGTTTAGATTGAGAAATAATCTCAACTCATATCATCATTATAATTTTTTAAATTTTTATATAAAATATAATTAAAAAATTTAACTTTTTTTTTAATTTAAAAAATTAATAATATTATAATAATATTTTTATTAATTTAAATCATTTCCGCCCGTAGCAGCAATTGACTAGAAAAGTATTAGCGATTGCAACGGCATTACACAGGCTAGGAAAAATAGATATATACGGGCAATACAGCTGCTGCTGTGCTGCACTCCCCAAACCGTAGGCTCGCCCTAAACCCTCACTCCGTAGAATGGAGTCCCACCAACCAACAAAGAGCTGGAGCATCCATACCCGACCCGAAATCATAGCCAAGTACGAAATCCTGGAGCGCGTTGGCTCCGGCGCCTACTCCGACGTCTACAGAGCCCGAAGGCTCTCCGACAACCTCGTCGTCGCTCTCAAAGAGGTCCACGACTACCAGTCGGCGTTCCGCGAAATCGAGGCCCTCCAGATCCTGCGCAATTGCCCAAACGTCGTCGTTCTGCACGAGTACTTCTGGCGGGAGGATGGGGACGACGACGCGGTGCTCGTTTTGGAGTACCTGAGGACGGACTTGGCCACGGTGGTCAAGGAGGCAAAGAGGGACGGTCGTGGGATTGGTGTCGGAGAGGTGAAGCGGTGGATGATCCAGATTCTCTGTGGACTGGACGCTTGCCACAGGAACATGATTGTGCATCGGGATTTGAAGCCCAGTAATTTGTTGGTTTCGGATGATGGGGTGCTCAAGCTCGCAGATTTTGGCCAGGTAATGTTAATGTAATTAAGGTGGTCAAAGAAGCGTGCTTTTTTTGTGTTTGTTCGGTTGATGAGAAAGGAAAAGAAATGGGAGAGAAGAAATTGTCCTTTTTGCTTGATGGGTTTGGGCTGGTTTTGATCGAGATCTTAAATCTTTATATCATTATCTAAATTCTTATGGGCTCGTGTCAAGTATTTAATTCACTGGTAGATGGTGTTAGGAACTTCAATTTTCTCTTGATGTGTTTTGAGTTTGGAACTCTTTTGAGATGGTGAATGAGTTTTGTTATTGTTATTGTTATTTTTTATTTTTATTTTTATTTTTATAAGAATCTTTATTTTTTATTTATTTTTATTGTCTTTTTTATCATTATGAAAGAGTTAGAGACTGGAAAGGAGCCCCTTGTTAGTTGGCTTTTAATTAAAGAAAGCTTTGCACGTTGCTTCATTGCATTTCAAGAAATGGCTTTGCGCATTATGGTGAATCAATGACAATTGGTTTCTACAAGCACTGGCTGAAAAGGATTGGACTTGTGGTGGTAGTCATTATAATTTAGATTTAACAATTACAATTTCACCGTTGCAGTTTGAGGTCCAATTTTCCAAAATGAGAATGATGTTTGCACAAGAATTATTCTTTTTTCTTTTTCTCGAAGAGTTATTATAGATGTAGGGGATAGTATGGGGGATGGGGTTTCATGCTCATTTACATCGTGATTCCTTGGTTTTTTGTTGAGTTTTGAGTCTGCTGCTTATCCCTCAGTTTGAGGGTTCAAACATTTTAGTTCCAACAGGACACTATGTTGAAACTTATACGTTCTCGCATTTGGATGTAATTGGTACTTGCTGCAAGTATATAATCTTTTGAATGAAGCTTTTGTTGTCATTTTGTCAAGGTCTGAAATGTTATTAGTTGACTCTGATTTCAGGCAAGGATACTCCTGGAACCTGGATATGTTGCTGCCTACAACGGCCCAGCTCTTTACGAACAAAACCCTGTAAATCCAGAAAATACCTTTCGTCCACCTGAAGGTTTTACAGAAACACACAATTCATGCCTAGAGGCATATGAAATACAAGAGCAGGGAACTATAAGTAAAGAAGAATATTTTAGACAGTTAGATGAGGTCAAGGCTAAAAAGGCCGTAGATGAAACTGATAAGGAAACAAATTTTTATGATGGGAATGCATCTTGTCTTGCAACATGCTCGACGTGCGACATGGAGGATGATCCTTTCGAGAGTGCATATTCCTATGAGGCTGGAGAGGGTGGAGAAAATAGACAAGGTTGTCTCACATCCTGTGTTGGAACTCGTTGGTTCAGAGCCCCTGAACTACTCTATGGATCCATAGACTATGGTTTAGAGATTGATCTATGGTCATTGGGTTGCATATTTGCTGAACTTTTTACTCTGGAGCCCCTTTTTCCGGGAACTGCTGATATTGATCAGCTCAGCAGAATTTTTAATGTCTTGGGAAACTTAACTGAGGAAGTATGGCCAGCTTGTTCTAAACTTCCTGACTATAACATGATTTCATTCAATAAGGTTGAGAATCCGATTGGTTTGGGAGCATGCATGCCCAATCTCTCCCCTGACGAAATCTCTCTGGTCAAAAGACTTGTCTGCTATGACCCAGCTAGTAGAGCCACAGCAATGGAACTGCTCCATGACAAGTTTTTCAGTGAAGAGCCTCTTCCGGTTCCCGTATCTGAGTTATGGGTTCCTTCAACCAGAAGTGGGCAAGATGAGGACACTCCTGGAGGATGGTATGAGTACGATGAAATGGGTTCAGATTCTGATTTTGAGGACTTTGGCCCTGTGAATGTTACCAGCACTAGTACTGGTTTTTCCATACAATTCCCTTGAGATCAAGGGCAGTGAGGATTCTCTTGATTTATTCAATTATTTGGTGGTAATTTGTATAATTACATATTGGAAGATCATAATTTTGTTTTGACTATTGAAAGGTAACTTTGAAGTATATTGGACTGCTGAAAATATTGCCTGTTTATGCAATACAGATTTTTTCTGCTCTTGCCTGTGAAATGTACATAGAGGATTGCAATGATATTTCTTTGTTCAAAATCTTGTGCAGCAAGTAATTGAATGAAGGCACTTCGAATACTTATATGCTGCTAGAATAAACAGGGAGGCACATGTGGCTTTCCCTACTAGAAAAAGGTCAGTTCTCTATCTCTGAAGCTCCCAAAAAGGGTAATATACTCGTACGCTTTTCTTTATTTCTTTTTTCTTTTCTTTTTTTAATTTTATTTTTATAATTCTATTTTTTAAATAGAAGGCGATTATATACATATATATATATATATATATAAATAGATTTCAAATAAAAACTTATTACATTAGACCTCTCGGTTGTATTAGCTGATTGTGCCTGTGGCCACTTGTCATCCTTCCTTTTTTCTTCCTGGCAAGCAATTAATATTATAAACATTTAGGTCTCGTTTGGTTACACAGATGAAATAAGATGAAAGTTAAAAGTTGAATAAAATATTATTATAATATTATTTTTTAATATTATTTTTATTTTAAGATTTGAAAAAGTTGAATTGTTTATTGTATTTTATGTGAAAATTTGAAAAAATTGTAATAGTTAGATGTAACAGATCCTCTTATGAAAATTGTAAAAGATAATAAATTCAATTCGAGGATTAGGTTCTCCAGAAAGAAAACCATAGAAAAAGAAGGAAAGAACTTTCGTAATATTTCATATCATTCCTCAAAGAGGTTATGCAGGTCCCTTAAATGTCAGAATTTTCCAACGGAATGCTGATACACTAAAGGCCAAAATTCATTACACAACAAGAAATAAAAGGCAACGTGAAAATAAGATAACAACGGACAAGATAACTGGGTTGACCCAACAAGCTATCACTACAATTAATTCAACTAAGCACGTATAAGCCCATGAACTCTTCAACTAGCCCACGACAGCGAGTCCATGATGCCTCTGCAGCCCATAAGTCTTCTTTTAATTTTTCACTACACTAAACTTCTAAGTTCACAAACTAAGTCCCAAGGTACACTAAGCTCCCCTTCTATGCTTTGTTCCTTGCACTGGAAATCCTCTTTCATCTGTGAGTATAATTCCCAAGTTGCTTCGTCATCCACTTGGCCTTGTCAGCGAACAAGCACCTCTACACAGGCCTGGTTCTTCACCTTCTTTAGGCATTTAAAGGTTCTTTTTTGGTTTGGGCTTCAACTAATAGGCTGTGACCTTGTTCCCAAGTTTCTTTTTGAGCTATGATACATGAAATGCTGCATGAATTTTTTATGTGGATGGCAGATCTAAGCGATATGCCACCGTACCAATACGCTACAGAACTTGAAATGGGCCAAACAAACATAGTGAGAGCTTTAGATCCCGGCGTTTGGACATTAAGATCTGGCGGTAGAGTTGAAGCCACATGTATTCCCAATCTCCCACCCTAAACTTCTGCTCCTTCCTCCATAAGTCAACGTACTTTTTCATGTGCTCTTGTTAAGTTATGTTTGAGTAGTTGAAGTATCTGCACCCTAGATTTGAGATTCCTGTCCACTGATTTTGTGTTAGCTGTCCCTGTTACATAACTGAGAAGACATGGGGGTGGGTATCCATATAGGGCTTCAAAAGGGGTAAGTTTGGTGTAGACATGGGGGTAGAATTGTACTACCTTGAGAAACATCCGAGGTAGTTTTTTAGGGTCTTATTTATAGCTTCAGACTGTCCATCAATCTGAGGGTGGTAGGCTGTAGATAAATGCATTTGGACCCCCTGTAGGCTTAGAAATTCCTTCCAAAAGTTACTGGTGAAGATGGGATCTCGATTAGGCACCACTGACTTAGGCAGCCCATGTAGCTTGAACACATATAGGAGGAAGACTTCTACCACTATTCTAGCTATGTACGGGTGCTTAAGGGGGGGTAAAGTGACTATTTTTGGTCAATTTGTCCACTACTATCCATAGGGTGTCAAGTCCCTTAAACTTGGGCGGGCCATCAATGAAATCCATGGTGACATGGGTCCAGGTCGAGTGTTATCCACCTTGACCCTCTGACATAGGTCACATGTAACACCCCCTTCCCGTAGGATAGAAATATTACTAACCTTTAAAACATAATGCCCGGTAAAGAGATTCATATTCTGAAATACCTCATTTATTGAAATTCATCAAAACGATAAAACTAAAATGAACATGATTGTTTTGGAAATTGAACGAATATAAAAGAACATAAACTAATCCTATGAATGACATAAAAATGAATTTAGTTCTTGTGAAATATCACTTATTCACTCCTAAGTCTTTGTACTATATCTATTCCTGGCCATCCAGCTCTTCATCATCATAGACATCATCTGCGAGAATTTAGACATGGAAGAAAACAAGAAGACAAACAAAAATAATGAGTCAAATACTCAGTAAGTAGTACATCATACCGTAAATATAATTTTTGCCTAACATGCATTTAATTTCTATGGTACCCTTCATAACATACATATAACTTCATAGATTTCAATCAAACACGTAACATGACTTTCTGAAAGATTTTACATACATATATCATCACAGACTCACATAGCATACATTTTTATTATTAACATAAGCGGAAGCATATATAATCGAAACATGTAATTGTGAATGCATAATATCTTGGTTATCTTGTCTTAACATGAAATGAAACACGCTTGAGTCTGTGTTTTCACTTATCTAGCATAACATGGAGTGAAACACGCTTGAGTCCGTGTTTCATTTAACTTGCATAACATGAAGCAAAACACGCTTGAGTCCGTGTTTCACTTACTTGCATAACATGAAGCGAAACACGCTTGAGTCCGTATTTCACTTATCTTGCATAACATGAAAGGAAACACGCTTGAGTCCGTGTTTCACTTAACTTGCATAACATGGAGTGAGCGTATTTCACTCAACTTGCATAACATGGAGTGAAACACGCTTGGATCCGTGTTTCACTTAACTTGTGGTTAACCACGCTTGAATCCGTGGCACCATAACATTTCTTATCTTTCTTAATGTATGAGATTTTATTAGACTTCATGAACCTTTCTAACATGGCATAATCTTGTACATGGCATAGCATAACATGACATGACATGACATATTCTTGTACATGGCATATTCTTGTTCATGGCATAGCATAATATGATATAGTATGGCATATTCTTGTACATGGCATAGACATAACATGGCATGACATATTCTTATACATGGCATATTCTTGTACATGGTATAACATAATATGATATGGCATATTCTTGTACATGGCATAGTATAACGTGACATTACATAACATGCTCTGAACGTTTTATGACATTCCAAGGCATACATGATCCAGGTACTACATGAATATGGCATACATGATCTAAGTACTATATGGACATGGCATATATAATCTAAGCATTTCATGAACATGGTTTGCATAATCTGATTATTCCATTACATGGCATACTTGACTTTGAACTACTAAATGAACATCTCATGGCTTTCATATGATTTTAGTAACATTCAATCAATGGAACAACAAATTCATTCATTCAAGCATAATCCCATATTTCATCAAAGATCAAAAAGGAAACTAACCTTGACTTGCCTCTTAGCGTAGCGTAGTTAATAATCATAAGCACATCATATTTTTATACATAATAATAATATTCACAGTACGCATGCATTATATGATCATATTATTTACCTCTTAGCGCTGCTTTCTGATTTTCAACTTGTAGCGCGTTACCTATACGAAGTGCTAATCATCACTAACCTTTCTAGAAAGATGTGTCACAGCATTCTAAATACTTGGGATCATTTGTAATAGTATCTATTCAAAACTCATCACATATTCCTTGACTTCTATCTAAACATAACTTAATCATTTTATAAAAATCTTAGTCAAAGTCAACTGAAATATTAACAAAATAATGGACCCAACAATAGTTAAAAAAATACTTTAAAAATATACTTTAAAATTCCTTAAGACTTGCTGCTGTAAAATGGTTTGTAAACTTCCCCCTGATTACCATAAATGTGGACCCTTTTAGCAATAACTCTTACAACACAGCCCACACTTAAAACAAATCTAATTTAAATCATATGTTTAATAAAACTCACCCAGCTCTTATAGGAAAACAGACAACGTAATGCACAGATTTAAAACATGAAGTCTCCCATAGGCACTATAGGCTACACTGAAATTATAAAGAAAGTCTCTTTAGTAGGATTTACGGAGGCCTATAAGCAAAGGGTATTCTGGGAAATCATCCTAAAGGGGCATGAGTGTTACGGGAAAACTGAAATTATAGGCTTAGGGGGGGGGGGGGGGAACATTCTCATTGCTTACAGAGAAGTTGAACAGAACAAAGGAAATGGTTCTGCGATGCTCACCGAGAGAAGAAGGCTGAGGCGACGGCGGCTCTGGAGTGGTTGGAAGTGACCGACGACGCAAATGGGTCCTCTGGGCAGTGGCGCGATGCAAGGGAGAGAGAGAAAGAGAGTGAGGGAGTTAGACCGAGACAGTGAAAATCACGGGAAGGAAGAGATCTCGTCAGGGACTTACCAGAAAAGGGTGGTTTCAACGAGGTTGGGTTGGCCGGCGTTTTCTGGCGCCGTGGGTTGTGCTCCGACGTCCTAGGGTGGTCGGCGATGGCTGGGCAGAAATAAGGCTTATGTGGAATTGTGGTTTCTCAAGTTATTTCAATGTGTGCAATACAGAGGCTTAGTGAGTTTCTTATAGGCGATGGGAGGGAACAACGTGAACCCTTAGGAGATTGACTGAAATGTGAAGTTGCCTAGACTTTAGGAACCTACTCTTACGTGGATACAGTTTCCAAGAGGGTTTGAAGAGTTTGAATTGGAATTGATCTCAAACTGGAAACCGAACTAATATGGGGACTAAGTGGATAGAGTATACGAAGGTTTTAAGGGAAAGAAATCACTAATTTAATCTATCTGTTAGCACAAAATTTAAAATGATAAAATAAATAAAATAAAATAATAATAAATAAAATACTAGTTTTAAGCCCTAAATTTGGACCCGTATGTTACATCACAGTTCCTTATAAATTGTTTAACCTCATTTTTCTGTCCAGGCTAGAAAAAATCCTTCCTAACTCTGTGTATAGTTTTATCATACCCCCCCCCCCCAAAGGGTTGCTATGTGATAGCTCTAGCAATTTCTTCTTGAAGGTGGGTTGGTTTGGTATATACAATCTCCCTTAATACAACAAGAAGTCCCCTCTTAGAATATAGTCTGTTGGTAACTCTTCCCTTTTGCACTGATCTATTAAGCCCTTAAGCAATTCATCATTCTCGTAGGCTCCCATCAACTCATACATCCAGTCAACGGTAGGTAAGGTAATTAGGGCTAGTGAACATTCTTTCTCAGCCCACTTTCTAGATAATGCATCTGCTACTTTGTTAGTGGCCCACTTTTTGTATTTCACCATAAAATCATAACCAAGGAGTTTGGTTATCCACCTCTACAGGGCAGGGGTACCCTCCTTTTGATCTAACAAATATTTCAAGCTCTGTTGATCAATCTTGACTACAAGTTTTTGTACCAGCAAGTAGGGCCTCCACTTGAATACAATTGAGATAAGAGCATAGAGCTCATTCTCATAGGTAGACATTAAGAGAGCTCTCCCCTTCAGTGCTTGACTAAAAATGAGATTGGCCTTCTTTTTTGCATGAGCACTGCCCCAACAGCTCCTCCCGAGGCATTACACTCAATAGTGAAAGGTAGTGTGAAGTCTTGTAAAGCTAGGACTAGTGGCTGTGTAATAGCTTGCTTTTAGCCTTTCAAATGCTTTCTTCCCCTCTTATGTCCACTGAAAATTATTCTATTTCAATATCCCTGTCGGTGGGGCAGCAACGCCCCCGTACTCTTGAATGAACCTCCTGTAATACCCTGTGAGGCCCAAGAACCCTCTCAGCTCCTTTATGTTGTGTGGTAGGAGCCAATTCCTCATGGCCTGTAGCTTGTCTGGGTCAGCCTTAACCCCTTGGTGAGAGATCAGGTGGCCCAAGTAAGAGATCTCAGCACACCCAAACTTACATTTGGTGAGCTTGGCATAAAGCTGGTGCTGTTGTAGAGTTGTGAAGAGTGGTCCTTAAATGCTCCAAATGTTCCTGTTCAGACTTGTACACCAATATATCATAAAACAAAATAAGAACAAATTTTCTTAAGTAGGGCTTAAACACCTCATTCACGAGGCTTTGAAAAGTATATGGGACATTGGTCTGCCCAAAGGGCATGACAAGAAATTCGTTGTAGCCCTCATGAGTCCTAAAGGCTGTTTTAGGCACATCCTGAGGTTTCACTCGAATTTAGTGATAAGTTGACCTTAGGTCCAGTAACTGCCTTATGTAATTCATCTAGGAGCTCCTCAACCACAAGGATGAGAAATCTATCTTTTACTATCACATTGTTCTACCTCTGTAGTCCACACAAAGTCTCCATGTTCTGTCAGATTTTCTCACCAATAGGACAGGGGAGGAGAAAGGATGTTGGCTTGGCTGGAGTACCCAACTATTCAGTAGCTCATTCACAATTTTTTTTATCTCATCCTTTTGGAAATATGGATATTAATAGGGCCTAAGGAAAATGAGTTTGGTTCTTGGAAATAAGGTTATGGCATGGTCATGGGATCTTGGAGGAGGTAACCGTTTAGGTTCTAAGAATATTTCCTAAAAGTTCCTTAATAGTTGCTTAATTTCTTGGGAGGGCTCACAATCAATTCTGTTTTGTTCAGTATTCTCTTCTTCTAACAATTGTAAAACTACCCCCTTGGATTCCATCTTATTAAACATGTTCAGGGACCCTACCTCGATTAATTGTGTTGCAACCAAACCTTTGAGTTGTACTGGTTTACCCAAGTAGTCAAACTCCATACTTAATTCTTCAAAATTCCACAGAATGGGACCTAACTCCCTCAGCCACTGTATGCCCAACACCATATCACAGCTTGCTAGTACCAGGATAAACACATTAATATAAAAGCAAGTATCCTGGACAGTCACTTTAATGCCCTTGCATTGGCCCTCACTAGGGACTAAATCCATTAGTTACTCTGACCCTCACTGTGATACCCCATATGATATGGATAAGGGTAGGTGGTATATGGGATCTCATATTGCTTGGGAATGAGAAGTTCTTGCTTTTTATAAGGTTTCAATGGGGCTCCAATTGTATCATTGACTAATCCTTTTGGAGTATAGGCTGTGGTTTGGGCCTTCCATTGGAGCGTTACACTCACTCCTTCAATGTTATTAACAGTGATATGTGTATTATTAACCACCCTTGAATCCAAAAAATTGTGGGTGGATCTTGAGTCTATAAGGATGGTTATCTATCTTTGCCCAAGCCTTCCCTTGACTCTTATGGTTTTTGGGTTAAGAGACCATGTAATTGCATGGAGGGATATTTCTAGCTTCTCTAACAAGTTACTCCCCTCTACAACTTCCTTCCCTTCCCTACTCTCCACTGGTTCCAGAGAGTTTTCTTTTTCCAACTTCCTCTCCTTTAAGACTTCCTCAAGTAAGTAGAGCTTAGGACTATGACATTTATGTTCTGGCCCCTGCTTAGAGTCACAATAGTAACATAACCCTTTTCTCTCTTGTCTTTCATCTGTTGTTGGTTGATCTTTTGGATGGGTAGGGTCGACTTTGGTGGGGTAGGGTTTTTTAAGATTCCTGGTTCTTGAGAAAAAAAAATGGTGCTGTTTTGGGGTATTTTTTGTGCAGGTTCAGGATTTCTTCTTGGATCTTGGATAAACTGTAGGTTGTTACCAGTGTAGGGGGTTAAACATCCTCACAGGTAGTCTTATGTCATCCTTCAACCCACTTAGGAAACAACTGAGCTTGTAAGGCTCAGACAATCCCCTTAGCCTATTTGATAGGGTCTCAAATTTGACTTTGTATTCCTCTATAGTCCCGCTTTGTCTAAGTCTAGTTAAAGACTCCATGGGGTCATCATAGGCATTTGGTCCATACTTAACCCAAAGTGCCCTGACCAGTGAATCCCAATTTGTTAATTGCCCTGATTCCTCCAAATCTTGAAACCAAACAAGAGCCTTACCTTCCATATGAAAGGAGGCTAATCTAACCTTGTGTTGTGGCAGTGTGTTATAAAAGTTAAAGAAATGATGTACCTTATACAACCATCCCGTGGGGTCATCTCCTTGAAAAATAGGAAACGCCAAACTCATTGTCCTTGTCTGGACCTCTCCCCCATGTGTAATGCCCATGTCCTCTTTGTTCTCTCCTCCATATGAGGATTCTTCAAGACTGTAATTTTGATTTCTTCTCTGCATTTTTGTTCTTAAAGCTGCTAATTGTAAAGTAACAACTTCTACTTGTCTTTTCAGGGCCAACATCTCGTCTTCAAGGTTTGATTCTAGGCATCAGAAGTCTTCTTGTGCACTTCAGTTTCCTTTTTTAAGGTTGTCTTGGAGCTGTGTCAACCTAGTCCCATCTGCCATAGCAATGCAGCTCTATTACTCCTTTTCACAGAACCGGTTCTCTAATACCAAAGTTGTAACAGATTCCCTTATGAAAATTGTAAAAGATAATAAACTCACTTCGAGGGTGAGGTTCTCCAGGAAGAAAACCAAAGAAAAAGAAGGAAATAATTTTCGTAATATTCCAGACCATTCCTCAAAGAGGTTATGCAAGTTCCTTAAATGTCAGAATTTCCCAATGGAATGCTGACACACTAAAGGCCAAAATTCATTACACAACAAGAAATAAAAGGCAACACGGAAATAAGATAACAACTGACAAGATAACTGGGCCTGGCCCAACAGACTATCACTAAAATTAACTCAACTCAGCACGCATAAGCCCACGAACTCTTCAATGAGCCCACGATAGCGAGTCCATGACGCCTCTGCAACCCATAAGTCTTCTTTTAATCTTTCACTTCACTAAACTTCTAAGTTCACGAACTAAGTCTCGAAGTACACTGAGCTCCCCTTCTATGCTTGGTTCCTTGCACTGGAAATCCCTAGATTCGATTGTGAGATTAGATGAGATGAGATGAGATAATTTGTATTACCAAACGAAGCCTTAAGATAGGAGGTAGAGGGGAGGGGTGGAGATCTCCAACAACTGAGTCAAATTAAGTTCCACAAAGCTGTAAAAAGAAAATAACATTTCAGAAATGGACCAATAGGTTTGACCTGAATGCTCTTTCGGTACAAAGCCTAAAGAAGGGCCATCCAGATCAGTGGTTTTTTTGTATTGTTGGGCTGTGTCAGAAAAATGAGTATGATATAGTAGCTGCTGTAAATGAGAAGGGTTTAGAAAGGGGAGTACAATGACTTCAGTCTTGAAGGAAAGCGGTAAGATAAGGAGATAGCGAGGGTCAAACCTCTAGGTCATAAGAATCAGTACGGACGCCTATGTTGCACACGATGATTGGTTAGTAGCTCTGATGGTCGCATCTTGGAGAATAGTAGTCGCTAAGTTAAACGGTGTGATGCATATTGTCGTTGAAGAGATGGAAGCATGGGGCACATGTGATTCATGCACGACCGGGGCAGTGCATGAGACTCACACATTGGTCTATTTTCTACACCGCTTATTCTACCTTAAAGATTAGTGGTTTGAGTTCTGTTGGCAGCACGAGTGCAGCCAAGAGGTGATCTCGGAGCAACAGGTCAAATTTCCTCTTCACTAATCTCTGAAAAAAAAAAAAAAAAAAAACAAGAAGGCATGAAAGTAAAATTTGACCAAACAAAGATGTCTAGCAAAGGAAAAAGACTGTAGGGGTGTAATCGGTCCAGTTTTGTGTTTTTATAACCGAACCGGTATACACTGGTTTTGAAATTTTAAGAACTGATATCGGACCCATTCACCGGAACTTATTTTTCTGGTTTCTATCCAGTTTTGTCGGTTTTACGCATTATCTATGTTGTAATAGTATGATGCTGTAATTATACATCCTAGTATAGTATTGAATTTAACTATAATCTATAGAAACTTTAGACTCTTTATATGAGTATATATGATGAAGGGTGGCTATTTTTATTTTTATTTTTTTGCTTTCTTGTTCAGATGTATTTTCTTAACACTTTTAAATATTTTAAAAAAATCCACAATATCATTAAAAAAAACATTTCCTTAATCATTAAGGAAAAAAAAAATTAAAAATCTCATTGGAAAACCCCAATGGGAAGACTAGCATTTCCCTATGATGAAATGTGTAAAAATGTATTTACAAAAAGAATATTTATATGAATATTATAATTAATTATGCCAAAAACGTATTTATCATTGATATATATCAAAAGTAAATTTATATTAATAAGTTAATATTTGTGTTCATGTTTAAGATTATAATTTATATGTTAGAATTTCATGTTCTATTAATTAGCAATTTAGCATATAATATATATAATATAATATAAAAAATTATAAATATATATATATCAATTCAGTTTAAATCAATTTTCAAAATACTGATTTTATAAAAACCAATACCACACATATCCTTAACAACCAATACCGCACCCAACCGTTTAAAAACCAAACAAACTTGTAGATCCAGTCCAACCAATTTTTCAATTTTTTTACACCCCTAGATGGGAGGGGGGGGCATCTTAGAGATGGTCGGGCTGGGTGTATCGGTGAGGGAAAAAAATCCCTTAACACTAGTGTAATTGTGTTCCTCCGCTTGTCATCATTTTATCCAGTCGTACAAAGTAGTTTCTCAACCAAAAACACAAAAGGAAAACATAACCGTTTTTTTCTTCCCAAACAAAAAAAGTGAGGTTTTGTGATATTAAACAAAATAAGAAAAGGAAAGGATTGTTGAAATAAAGAAGATTGTACAAACCTTTAACCTTTTTAAATCAACCGATGGGTTAACCAGCTCTCTTTTCTCTGATGAGCGATTCCATTCTCTCCCTTCTCCTTAGTAGAGAATTTCCTACCCTTCTCCCTTCCTAAGCTTTTCACTTCACTCCCAGACTTCTCGTTATGAATCCATCCAATTCAGATTTGGAGAAACTCATTACCCAGGCAGAAGCCCTCTCATGGAATGACCTAAATCTGGAACCGGAACCAGAGGTGGCGAAGAATTTCTCTGCACTAGCACTCGTTGGTAAGCTTATCTCCATGAAAGCCCTTAATAGACAAACATTCCATGCAACCATTAGAGCTAGCTGGAGCTTTGTGCCACACCTTTCCATCGAAGATGTAGGGGAAAACACATTTCTTTTCACCTTTGCCTCGCATCAGGAAATACACCGAGTGCTGGACAATAGGCCCTGGAATTTCAAGGGCTTTCACATGGTTCTAAGGCAGTGGCCCCCAGGTTTAAGCATCCATGATATTCCCCTTCATATGTCCATTTTCTGGATACAGGTTCACGGGTTACCATTAGAAATGTTGACTAAACCAAATGCGGCAAAAATCGGTCAAGTCCTTGGAAATCTTCTAGAAGTAGATTTTGCATCCATCTTTGGAGTCACGATCAGACGTTACCTCCGAATAAAGGTTGAAATCAACATCAACAACCCATTATCAGAAGGATTTGAACTTCTTCGCCCCAATGGAATCTCTCACAGGATCTATTTTAAATACGAGCGTCTTTCGGAATTCTGCTACACTTGTGGAAAGCTCGATCATATTCAACAAGCTTGCTCCACTTACGTCAGGCACAACACTAGTTCATTGTATGGGCCATGGATGCGTGCCCCCACAGCAAATAACCGTCGAGGGAATCCTTTTGATCTTCCTCGAAATGCATATGAGCCACCCCCGCATGCAAGTCTAACATGTGAGCAAATGATGCGAGTCACCAACCCCACCTCCATGCATGAAAATAGAGTATGTGACGAACCACTGCCCAATACTGGATCACTCAAGGACCTTGCATATCAGGTAAAAGGCAAAGGAAAGATGTTCTCTGCATCCAACAGTCATCAAACTGGAGAGAGTGAAGACGATGCATATGGTCGCCATCTTCGCGAAGGAACACTTCCACTTCCAGCAAGTCAACAGTTCATACAAAGTCAACACTCCAACAGTAAATCCCCCTATGCAGGAAGCTTGTCGTTTTTTGAAGATAAATATACAGAAGAATTAAATGCAGAACAAGACATGCTGAGACAAAAAAATGCAGAACAAGACATACAAGCCCCAGAATTAAATGCTACCTATAGTTTATCCTCTGCTTTTGGCAGTGAAACCCAACAGCTCCACGTCTTGAGCTCAGAGATGACCTCATATGTGCCACGTTCGCCATCAGTTTTAATGCAGCACTCATTTGTCCCCCATAAGTATATCCCCGAAATGGAAGACCTTCAGTCATCCAATATATCTTAGAAGGGACAAAAGTCATCAGTTTTCAAAAGAATCCTCAAGCAATTTGAAGATTTGCAGGGGCCCATTTATGCATCAAGCCCAGCGCTCTCTTTACTCGTCAGCCCAACTGGAAAAGCATGTCTAGCCCTGAAGACATCGGCCTCTGAGACTCCAATTTATCTCGACAAGCCTCTCAAACCTATCCCTAAAAAGCCCACAGAGGCCTTATGGCCGGTTGCTATGCTTCATGCGCTGGAACAGGAACCTCATCTCCACCTTTCATTAGCCCCTCGACAAGAAGCAGAGACCATTACACTACCCTCTGAATCGCAATCTTTCTTCACATCAAAGCAGGCGGGTAAAAAGCGGTTGCTGGAAATCCCGGATAGTGCTATTCCTCCAAAGAAACAAACAAAACTAGTCATTTGTGACTCCAAGCCAACAAATGTTGCTGATAAAGCTGTTGTTAATGAAGCTGTCACTGTGCAAGCCAGCGAAGACCCACTTCCAGATGAAGACCTATCGCTCAATGCCTACATTCAGAAGATTAAAAAGGAGAACATGGAGAAAAAGGGGAAGCAACAATCTCGAAATCTGGGCAGATTCCACCCATACTCAAGAAACGAGGGCTTCGACAAAGAGGGTAACATCTCTCAATCCCCCTCAACTTTAGTTTCCTCCAATATCCAACTGGCCAAAGCGGCAGGGCCTTATCTGCCCCAAAATGATATATGAGGATCCTCTCATGGAATTGCAGAGGTCTGGCCCGACCTACTGCAAAACGAAGCCTGAGGGCCCATATTAGGTCTCACCAACCTGATGTGGTTTTCTTATCGGAGACTTTTTTGCAGGAAAAAAATACTACTAGTGTTGTAAATACTTTTGGTTTCTCTCTATCTATAAGTGCGCCTTGTGTAGGAAAAAATGGTGGCCTTTTGTTAATGTGGCGCCCTGGTGTGGATATGGAACCCATCTTTGTATCTAGTAATGTTATCGCTATACTAGTGTACTCTGATCCTGTATATATGCCATGGCTCCTGTTATTAGTCTACTGTCCTGTGCAATATTTGCAGAAGCTAACCTTTTGGAATACACTTACATCTATAGTAAGTAGTTACTCGGGTCCTATATTGGGTTTAGGAGATTTTAATACTCTTCTGAGTCAACAAGAAAAGTTGGGTGGAAGGCCTTTTGCTTCATCATCTTCACCCTCTGGCCTCCAAAAGTTTATGAATCTCAATGGGTTTGCAGATCTAGGCTACTGTGGGCCTAAATTTACATGGTCTAACAATAGGCAGGGCAGAAGTCGAATTAAGGGGAGATTGGACCGTGCGATTTCAAACTCCCATTGGACTCTGCTCAATCCTGACTCCAGACTCTTCCACCTTCCTATACATAACTCTGATCACTCGCCCATTTTATTATTTACTCAAGGAAATACCAAACTCAAAAGGCCCTTCAAGTTTGAGGAGTTTTGGTCAAGAGATGAATCCTGTGCCTCAATAATAAAGGCAGCCTGGTCTGTTACAGTGTATGGCACGCCCTTCTTCATACTAACTCAAAAGCTCAAAGCAGTGAAAAGAGCTGTTAAAGATTGGAATGCTAAGCATTTTGGTCACATTCAAACTAGTATCAAGAATCTCACTGACCTGCTTAGTCAAGTACAACAGCAAGATGGTCAATTGCAAGATCTTCCTACTAATTCACTTTCTCAAGAGGGATCTATCAAAGACTGTCTTAATGAATACCTTCAAAGAGAGGAGCTCTTGTGGAAACAAAAATCAAGAATCCAATGGTTGACAACTACTGACTTGAACACCAGATTTTTTCACATGTCGACTACTATTAAACGCCGGAAAAATGAGATCCACTGCTTGAAAAATGACTCCAACCAATGGGACTCCAATCCTCAGAATATTCAATCCATGTTTCTCAATCATTTTCACAAAATATTCCAGTCCTCCAATCCAATATTCCCAGAAAACCTCAACAACCTATTCCCAACAATTATAACAGACCAGGAAAATGAACTTCTCTGTCAGATACCATCAGAAGAGGAAATTCTGAGCACCATCAAGCAAATACCTTCTTCAAAGGCCCTTGGTCTAGATGGGTTCACGGGGTTTTTTTACAAAACATACTGGGAAATTGTCAGAACAGACTTGATTCAAGCCATACAAAGTTTCTTCATACATGGCAAGTTGCTTAGAGAGATGAATCATACACATATTGTCCTCATTCCCAAGAATAGCTCTCCTAACACAGTCCATCAATACAGACCCATTAGCCTTTCGAATGTAAGCTATAAAATCATAGCCAAGCTTCTGGCTAATCGGCTAAAGAGGGTCATGCACAAGTTTATTTCTCCAAACCAATCAGCTTTTCTCCCAGGGAAAGTAATTCAAGAAAATATCATCATCGCTCAAGAAGTTTTCCATGTTATGAAGAGAAAGCAAGGGAGACAAGGTCTTATGGCAATCAAAATAGATATGGAAAAAGCTTTTGATTTTATGGAGTGGTCTTTCATTCTTAATATCTTCAAATGTCTGGGTTTCAATACTACTTGGATTCAATGGATCAAGGAATGTATTACCACAATCTCATATTCGGTAGTCATCAATGGAAGTCCCCATGGTTTTTTTCATCCTTCCAGAGGTCTCAGGCAGGGGGATCCTCTCTCCCCTTTCCTCTTTATATTAGGATCAGAAGCTCTCTCTAGGTTGTTATTAAGGCAGGAACAAACTGAGTCTCTTAAAGGTGTCAGCATCAGTAGGAATGGACCATCTTTCTCGCATTTGTTATTTGTTGATGATCTAATTCTGTTTGGTTCTGCCAACTGTAACACTGCCTCAGCCTTTGACAGAACACTAGATATCTATTCTCAGTGGTCGGGACAAAAAGTCAATAACTCCAAGTCTTCCATTCAGTTCAGCAACAACAGTAGACAAGCAACCAAAACAGCTATCAGGAATATCCTTCATTTCAAACTCTCCTCTTCAAAGATTAAATATCTAGGAGTACCTCTCAACTCTGGTAGTCCGATGAAATCACACCTAAATGATATCTTGGCAAAAATTCAAGAAAAACTCGCAGGCTGGAAATCAAAACTTCTATCTCAAGCAGGGAGGACCACGCTTATCAGAACTGTCGCAAGCACAATACCTTCTCATACTATGGCTACAACTCTGATACCTGTAAACATGGCAAAAAAACTTGATCGTTCTTTGATGAGATTTTGGTGGGGATTTGAAACTCAACAACAGCATAAATACACTCCCAAGGCGTGGTCCTCTATTTGCATGCCCAAATCTTTGGGAGGCTTAGGAATCAGGCTTGCATCCCATTTCAACAAAGCCCTCTTGGGCAAATTAGTCTGGCATCTTATTAGCAATGAATCAAGTGCATGGAAAACAGCTCTTTTGAACAAATATATGCCAAATAGAGATTGGGTGACTGTAAAGGCCAAAGCTTCAGATTCAAGATTTTGGAAATGCATCATAAAGCAGAAGGATTTCATCTTGTCCAGTGTACTCATTCAAATTAATAATGGCACTGCCACGCATGTGTGGTCGGATCCTTGGCTCCCTTCTCTACACCCCCCGATCCCTACTCCACAAAGTTCAGGTATAAACCATTATCCAGATCTTAGAGTTGCTGAATTAACACTTGAAAATCCTAGAAGATGGAACATGCTTCTTTTAAACACTTTGTTCTCTCCTGAAACAATTGCTGCAATACAAAGCATCCATCTTTCTCAATATCAATTCCATAATATCATTGATCTACCCAAATGGAAACATCACTCTTCAGGCAATTACAGTGTAAAGTCTGCTTATGCAGCTTTGGTTCTTACCACAAATCCAATTGCACCTGATCTCACATGGAAGAAATTGTGGAAAGTCAAGTTACATGATCGATTGAAGCTTTTCCTATGGAAAGTCTATAATGCAATCCTTCCCACTAAACTTTCACTTAGTCACTGCCTCTCACTCACAGAAGATCAGGTTCTTTGTTCTCTTTGTCATATGGAAAATGAAAATCTGGATCATCTCTTTCTCAATTGTATTTTCTCTAGATTTTTGTGGAGAAATGCTCCATGGCCACTAGATATAACTTGCTTCACACAAGCTGGCATAAGGAACTGGATTCATATTATCCTAAACCCATCTGACACACTACAGATTCCTGCTTCTGAAGTTCATAACTTTCAGCTTTTCTCCACATTAGCTATGGATACTTTATGGTTTATACGGAATCAGACCACACATAATATTGCAAGCCATACAATCCATTACTTCATAACAAAAACGCAGGAACTATATAGAGAACATGCCAAGGCTTGGGAGATGGAACCCATCGAATCATAGCATAGTTGGCGACCCCCTGAATCTGAGGATTCATTTTCCATCACCTTTGATGTGGCAGTTAGAAATAATAGCAGCACCTCACTGGCAGTCTGCAGAAATAACCAGGGCACCTTCCAATTTGTTGTTGCACAAAACAATCAGCACGTTGATCCAAACCTCGGGGAAGCAACAGCTGCCTTCATAGGTGTCCAAGAGGCATATACAAGACAGATTGCTAAAATTGTTATTCAAGGAGACTCTCTAAATACCATTAAATCCATCAATGATCCTCAGAAGGCCATCAATTGGGAATCGGAAGGGGTAGCTCGAGACACAAAGTTCTTGCTTCAAGACTTTCAACAATGGCAAGCTGAAAAAATACATCAATCACAGAATCGATGCGCGCATTCCATTGCGCAATGGGCTCATTCCAACTTAGAGTTCGGAAATATCCCACTTATTAAAGTACCAACCTGTTTGCTGGAATTCCCAAGTGGGAAAGACCCACCGTCTGTAATATATTAGTTTTTAACTCTTTCTTATGTTTTCTGTAATTTATGTTTTTGTACTTTATGTTTTATGGCTTTCTTTAAAGTTGTAAGGAACTTATGTTAATGGAATGCATCAACTACTTGCTGAGAAAAAAAAAAAAGAAGATTGTACAATATGGCCCATCAACACGATCTTTCAGTGTGCAAAGGCCAATTGATTTTTTTTTTTTTTTTTTTTTTTTTTTATGTCTTCGGCAAGGATCAATGCGCCTAAATTTTAATACAAATATTTGCAATACATGGACAATTTGCAAGGAATTGGCATTCCTAACTTCGCAAATCATTACCAAAATCTGACCTGCAACAGTATACATCGGCCAAACATGCACCTACAGCTCTCTCTAACTATACACTCCTTCATTACGTATTGCTGCAACTTCGGAAGAAACTTGAAGCTGCAACTTCACTTAAATTATAAAAAGTTTCGGGTGGTGAACGATTCAGCATAAAAAGTACCACTTCTAGTCTTGTGGAAGAAGGGCTATCTCAATTTCTTGAAGCGATTTCCCTTTGGTCTCCATCACATTTCTTTTCACAAACATCACAGCCACTAAACAAAAGGTACCAAACATTGAGTACAAGAGCTGTGGCCCAAGTTTCTCCAGCAAACGCAAGAACAGCAACCCCACAAAGAAATTGATCACCTGAAGAAACACCAGCATTTGGCCAGAAATTTATTCTAGCAGCATATAATTCACGAAATAATTATGCATACACCAGCATTTTTTCAATCTAGAAACTCCTCCCAGGTGTGGATCCAGAAGCTAGCAAGAGCAGATATAAAGCTAATTAGAAACAAAGGAAGGAGAAGATAGTTACCCAATGAACTGACATACAGACTGCCATAGCTTTCGCCCTAATTCGGCTGGGGAAAATTTCAGGTAGAAGGAGACCCGGAACTGGACCAGCTCCAAGCGCAAATGTAAAGACAAACCTGCACAAAGAAATTCAGCAATGCATCATCTGATTATTGACTAGAGAAATTCAAGAAACAAAACGACGACCATTTATCATGATACGGCCGTTTCATGAAGCACATTTTGCATTTGAATACATTTATAAAAAGTGCATCTGTAACAAGTTCATCTTCAAAATGAATGTACTAAAAGATTACTCACAGCAGCATGCCACCAACAGATAGATACAATTCTCCAGAGCCTGGTATATAAGAACTTGCTGCAACAGCTTGAAGGGCCATAGATATTGCCTGGGCAGGTATGATAAAAAAAAAGTTTCATATCAGGATCTTAGATCATTAACTCCGGATATTGTTAGAAGTAAAAACCAGGAGAAGAGATTTTAGATGTGCCGGTTGAGCTGTGCGCGACATTAGCGGCAACGTTGGTGAGTTATTAGTTCAATACATAATGCAGGAAAATGAATGCGTACTGCCAGCCTGTTATGGAATATTAAAATAGCCACTTTTCTTTATGCTGGACAATTATGCTAGTCCATTTTCCATATGAAAGCATAAGTCTTCTTTCACTTTAAACCTGAGAACCAATATTTTTTGAGCTCCTTCTTAGTACCAGAAACATTCACATGCATTCTTGAGTACATATATCCTATCTGAGTTAAATGGCATATCCAGTCATATACATTTATTTCAATTCTCATTTTATTTTCTAGCTTTCACATACACATGTTGATTTGATAGGAAAAATAATATACATTACATCCTCGTCCCGTTAGCATAATGTGATGAGAATAAGATAAGAGTGTAGTATACAGCATAACATGATTTAATATTATAATCATAATATTAATTTGTATGTAAAATGGAGAAAGTGATGCAAATACAATTTACCATTCCAAAAAAGCTCCACAGGAGGAGGACCTTTCTTCCTAGTTTATCCATCAAAGCCATCGCAATAATAGATCCTGAATGATATAAAAGTTTATGCTGTCATGACAGAATGCATCATCGTAGACATGTAAGGGGAGGAGTACCATGAACTGAAGCTATACCTGTTAAATTTGCAATTCCTATGAAGCAATTGGCAAGGGTTGATGGAACTCCCGCACTTTTAAAAACAGTTGAAGAGAAATAAAATACAGCATTTATACCAGATAGCTGTTGTAAAGCAAATAGGGTTGACCCAATAAAAACAACTGCAAAAGGAATGCGTGAATAACAAAGCACTTTTGGAAAGGCCAAAAAGAACATGACAGAAGAACAAGCAATGGTGAAAACAGCCATGGATTCTGAAGAGAAAGAGACGTTACAAATCTTCAAAGAAGTATACCAGAAAAGTATCATATGTACCTCTAAAATGGCGACCATAGAGCAATTCTGAGATCTTCACAGTATCAGTGTCATCTCCCCTGTCCGATTTAGATAATTCTGCCAATGCTAGTTGGGCATGTGATCCTCCTAGGAGCTTCTCAAATGCAGCTTCGGCTTCCTCGGTTCTTCCTCTCTGAATCACAACAATGAGGAACAGAAGGTGTTCATCTTCGGCATAATTACATAACTGTATAAACTTAATTGGAAGTTTATCCCCCCCCCCCCCCCCCCCAAAAAAAAAAAAGGCCTAAACTGAACAATACAAGAAATTAAAAAATAGAGAGAAAGTACGGCAACTTTGGGAGCTGATACAGAAAACTGACTGCATCTTTGTGCACATCGGTTTTGCAATCATGAACGTGTGTGCATGTTTTATTATTTAGTCTAAATAAAGATTTTATTAAAAGTCAAAAGGCAATGCATAAAGACAAATACCTGAATGTTTGTTTTGGTACTTCTCTTTATAGGTAATCAAAGATTTTATTAAAAGTCAAAAGGCAATGCATAAAGACAAATACCTGAATATTTGTTTTGGTACTTCTCTTTATAGGTAATCAAAGATTTTATTAAAAGTCAAAAGGCATCGCCCAGATACCTGAATCTTTGTGCCCCTGACTATTTCCATTTATGGTATAAAAAGTGCAAAATATCAACAGGAGTTATAAACTAAATAGGATTTTTTTTCCAAAAAAAGACGGATTAGAGCTTTGTTCTTAAAGCATTTCAGCTCATATATGTCTTTGATATATTTAAATATGAATTAGTAAGGAATTTATTCATACTGAGTAACAGACAGCAATTACAGAAAACAAGTGAAAGGAAACCTTATATAGCCAAGGGGGACTCTCTGCACAAAACACCATGGCAACAAGTAGTATTGAAGCTGGAATTGTAGATATCCAGAAGCAGATGCGCCACCTGATCAGCACATGGATTAAGAAGTATACGAAATTGTCAAACATGAAATACAGATGCCAAGGGATTAGTATATCTTACCAGCCCGCAATTTCTTTGACAGGAATTCCAATAAACAGAGCTCCAATAAGTCCAAGACATGTTGCAATTTGAATAAAGCTTCCATAAGTACCCCTCACAAAAGCAGGAGAAACCTACTCACACAGATGGGACAAAAGAGGATAAGAAACAAGAACTTCCTTGCATCAACCAAGAAAAAGTAAGCCAGAATCAATTAGAAAAAATTGTAACAAACCTCCGTTACATAGAGAGACGCAACAGGGGGTCCCAAGCCCATTCCAGTACCAACAAGTAACCGGCCCAAGAGCATACCCTCAAGATTTTTTGTCATTGCACTGGAAATGCACGTTATTATTTTTATTATTTTTTAACAAAAGAAGTAGAAAAAATATATGGAACATCAAAGTCTAAAATCATTAATATTTGTATACATTGAACACGTGAAAAAAATAGACCTAGAAGGCTACTATTCACCAACAAAAGCATGCTACAACTTTTTATGATAAATAAGAAAAAATTTCTTCATATGAAAGAGGGTGTAACCCATACACATGAAATATACAAGAGATCCACCTAAATTGCAAAAGGGAAACGTGATAGAACTTCATGAAAGTACAAAAAGAAGACCCTACAGTATTGTGGACTACTATCCAATAAGTGTGCAAGAATTGAGGGAACATAGCATTGCAGATGGCACTATCAATTCGATTAGATTTTCTAAACCCATCTGCAAATCCTCCATATAGAAATGGAAAAAAACACAAATTTTAGCTGTAATTGACGACTGTCAACCCCAAAAGCCCCTTTTACCTATAGAAATATACATTTAGACATCCAGAAAACTTCAGGAGGTTGAAATAACTAATATCAACTAGACCAAACCAAATGGACTAGAAAATATAATATATGAAGAGCTAAAAATCAAGACTGCAACAAATGGACAAGAAAATATAAATATAATTTATTTTTTTGTCACATTAGCATACCTGATAGAAGCACCAATAATCATAGGCAAAGCACACAACTGGAAAGCTCTACGTCGCCCAACCCCATCAGCAACCCAACCACTGAGCAGAGATCCAACAAAGGCACCACCAAGACACGTACTCACAACCAGACCTTCACTTAAAATAATTGACAAAACCTCTTAAATAAGAGAGCTAGATGCAGAAATCAAAAAACAGATTAGAGCAAGAAAGGCCAAATATCACCTTCTGCCAAGGTATTCCCGCTGAAACCAAGATCTACAGAAATGCTTTCAAGTGGTTCATTAACTACTCTGTATAAAACAGTATAAAAATAAGTTCAAAAAGGAAACTACCTTGATTGTGTGCTTCATTCTCTAAAAACAAAGAGAAAAGAAAAAGAAGAAAAGACTGTGAGTTCAAAGACGGAGCACCAACCCTGTATGGTAGCCAAATAAGAAAGAAGATATGGTTGCAACTACTACATGAGGTAAAGAAAGCCTCCATGAAGGGCTTGAAGTTTCTGGAGACATACTGTTCTGTAGAGGAACTACAAGGCAAGCAAGAGTAAAGCCCAATTAGCAATATGCTAGGTCATGTTCACACAAATTAGAAGTGTATAACTAAACTAGACCACTACTCAATGACCTTCTTATGGTCTCCCAAGCTACGTAACAGGTCTACTCAGACTTCTATGCCACCTTTTTCATCTGCTCTTTCATCTTAAGTTACCAATTGCATATTCACAATTACCGACCAAAAAGGAAACTCTAAAGGAAAATTAGCCTCAAACCCCACAGAGCATAATTTGCTACAAGTTTAAGATAATTTGATGACACAAAATAGGGGTGGGCAAAACCACCACCGGCTCCAGCTCTGACTCCGGCCGACGTCCGCTCCGACTCCGACTTTGGTGGAGTCGGAAAAATTGGAGTTCGGAGACGGAGTTAGAGTTGTTGTGAAAAAAATGGTTGGAGTCAAAGCCAATGTCAGCTTCGACTTCCGAACTCCAACGAATAAAAAAGAAATGACACGATATTAGCGAAACAAATAAACAAACGATTTGATAAAGATAGAGAGATAGATAGCCAGCATTCATTCATTCACCATTTCGCTAAGGGAGATCGGTGCTGATGAAAGGAAGTTGAAGACGGAAACCCTAGCACAACTAGAAAAAATTTGGGCAATTTATAGTAACAAGCTCATGTTCTTTGGGATCGATAAGTTGGGCCTTTGGGTTTTTTGTAGAATAAAATCATCGTCCAAGTTAGGATTTGTATTGTATCGGGCTTCTATGCCAAGGCCCAAACAGAATTCCCAAGACCCATTAGGGCACCGTTTAAAGGGAGCATATATTTGTTGTCTTCTACCAATCATCTTCTCTCTCTCTCTCTCTCTCTCTCTCCATTCGAGATAGTTCATCCGTTGCAAAGCCATTTCAACCCATCTTCCACCATCGCCTATTGCAACGCATCGCCACTAGTAAGTCTCTCGGCCTCTCTCACTCTGTGGCTCCGATGCTCCAACTCTGACTTCAACAACTCCGATCGGAGTCGGAATCCGCTCCAATTCTAAGTTGGAGTCGGAGCACAACTTGGCCTCCAACTTTGGCCAGAGTTGGGTTCCGTCGAAGTCGGAGCCCAGCCCTAACACAAAATCCATTCCAGTGGGAAATAAGCAATTCTTCACAGCACAAGATCAAGCAATAGTTATGTGTTCAGTATATAACCACACCTCAAAATTAAAGCCGACTGTGCAAAGCATAAAACATAAGTAGAACTGAAATGATTATTCACCAAATAAAGTTACCTGAGTTTTCTTCCATGTCAACTGTATTTGCAGAGTCCCTCGACGGCAAGCGCTTGTACATCGAGTAAGCTTCACGTTGACGTACCCACATGCCAAACTTTGACCAGCCTTTTTCCCGGATTCCCTAATTTAAAGAATTTTACACAAACACTATTATGTTTCCATTGCATCCACTGTGGACCAGATCAAATAAAACACTCTACGTTAATTATGATAGTTTCTCATTCAAATGAAAAAAAAAAACACTAGCGTTCCATTTGGTTCCCAAGAAGAAATAGAAAAACTGATATGATTTTTCGTTCTCTTGTTGCTGCGATCTACGCTTAGGAAAACACAAAATCACTCAACTATGCATATTATCAAGCATATTGTATATTTTCACACGTGTACAGTCTCATGTATTTTATGTTTACTTGTATTTTTACATTTAATTATTTTGCTTCTAGTATAAATACTCTGTACCTCATTAACAGAGGGACTTTCTTGGAAAATAGCAATATCAGATTTTTCCACAGGAAACTTCTAGGGTTTCTCTACGTGTTATGGTATCAGATGTTCTTTGTCTTCCAGGGCGCCGCCTCAACAGAATCTTCCCAATGATGCTACCAATACTCATAGTGCTCAGTTGTTTTGTGACATTCAGGCTGCTTTACACATCGCTGCCAATCCAGTTTTTCACGAACGGACTAAACATATTGAGCTGGATTGCCATTTCATACGTGACAAGATTCAAGCTGGAATAATCAAGACTTTTCACCTTGCTTCCCAACATCAACTTGCTGATGTCCTTACCAAAGCTCTTGGATGTCAGCAGTTTCAAGACTACCAAGATGGGAGTTCATTCCATTTACTCTCCATCTTGAAGGGGGGTATCAAGCATATTGTATATTTTCACACGTGTACATAGTCTCATGTATTTTATGTTTACTTGTGTTTTTACATTTAATTATTTTGCGTCTAGTATAAATACTCTGTACCTCATTAACAGAGGGACTTTTTTGGCAAATTGCAATATCAGTTTTTTCCACAGGAAACTTCTAGGGTTTCACTACTTGTTACATATTTAGGTAATAGGATATCAGACAAATTACATACGCCCAAACCAAATTAAGTTTCCAAATTACGAGTGTTTCGAGCAAATCCATAGAATCGAACCAAATGAAACACATTCCAGACTCCAGAGCCCCAAACCAAAGAAGATCAGTACAAAAGACGGCGCTGCAAAATTATGGAAAAAGCTCGTAATGAAAGAAAACGAAGACGAAGACGTACCGATCATGAAATAATCAATAAATAAAAAGATCCGGAACTATGAGCGAGTTCGATGAACAGGCGTGTGGGCCAGTGGAGATTCCGTGAGCGTCTCCGAGCCCTCCTGGTCTGCGACCAACTCAAGAAAGGAGCAAAAAAATGAAAAATTCTAGGAGGGTAACGGAGAATAAAGCAACCGTGTGTGCTCGCTCTGTTTGTGGTGCGATTGTTTCAGCGAGAGCTTCCTTTCTACTTAATACTTATACATGGAGAAAGGAAACAGAGAGGGCCAGCTGCGTACGGAGTGGGGGAATGTCAATGAATGGTAATTATTAATCGTATGATTAAAAGTTGATAGGATAAAAGTTGGTACTTATCTTGTCTCTTCATCGTATAAATAACAAGATAATATGATTAATTGATAAGATAAAATGAGATAAAAATCGATAATTAAATATAATATTATTATAATATAATATTTTTAATATTATTTTTATTTTAAAATTTTAAAAAAATAAATTATTTATTATATTTTATGTAAAAGTTTTTAAAAAATTATAATAATTAAATAAGACGAGATAAAATGAAATGATTCACCTAAATTGCTCGTGGGTCATACTTCTATTTTTTTCTAAGCACGCACTTCCTTAAATCTAAAGGATAAAAATACATGAGAGGGTGGTGGAACTCCTCTACAAACATCCTGTTCAGAAAATAAAATATCAATAAATTGTTTCCACCTATTCTCTTTTGAACAATCCGTCAAGTGGACTTTGATACCATTGCCAGGGTTAATGACGTATTTTGTTACTTTGAGATATATGATGAAGAGACCTGCTTCTTCCACCTCAAGATCTTGGGTTAGGAAAAGTGGAAACATAATTAGATATGTAGCATTAGGAGGTTTGTGCTAGTGGTGGCCAAAATAGTTGGTGCACGGCTATGTCAGCAGATGAGATACATGCGCCGCAGGCATCGAGGCAGAGTGGTTCAGATTTAGTATTTTTTAGGGTGTTGAAACTCCTATCATGGCGCATGTCGTCGAAATATGCTTGGAGCAGCTGTGCGTCGACTTCACGCATGGTTCAGATTGTTCGTGTGACTCATGCGCTAGTCTTTATACTGCATTCTACCAAGTACTTGGAGATCAGCGATTGGGGATAGCATGGTGGAGCACGTGTGGGTATATGGTCATTGAAGAGCAATTTCTTTTTTCTCATAAACATACTTATGTACTAATAAAAACAACACATTATAGATAGTTTTCATAGAAGCAATTTAATTTATACAAGAGGGTGGTGGATCTTTGTCACTATGAAAATCTAATAGACATTGTGGAACTTCAATAAGGGGTATGCTTCCGAATGCATTATTGGAGGCTGCCCATTGCGGAATTCCATGTGCGCATCGATTCTAGGTTCGATGTATTTTGATTGCCTTCCAGGATTCAACGTTGTTCAACATGAGTCTTGTGTCTCGGTTGATTCCTTCCGCTAGCCAGTCTTGGTTTTTTGTTGATTCATTCAATGTTGTTATTGTTCTTTGGGAGTCACCTTCAATTCTGATTTTCTTCAATTGTTGTCTCTGAGCTTCCTTTACCCCCGATGTATGCTGCCATTGCTTCTCCTTGGTTCGGATTGCAGCCAGTTGAGTGAGCTGTTACAATTAAAGATACTTCTTGGTTGTGAGACCTGCCTATCACCACTGATGTATTACCACTTGATCTAACTGCTACCTCAAAAGTTATGGAAGTTTGCTCTAGGTGGGGAGGTGTCCAATCAATATTTTGTTGCCAATCTTTCCATTCCCAAGCACTACAGTGGTCTCTAAAGGACTGGCTAACATTCACTATAAACTTATTTATGGTCATTTTTTTGGAGTTATGGACCACTTGATTTCGGTAGAACTAGAGATTGTCCATTGCCACCATAACAAAAAGTTGGAATTTATGGGTGTCATTTTTATCCATTTGGAGATGGGCTTCAAGATTTAGGATGCACATGATCCAGGTGTTGATGTCATGGTTGCCAATGGAGGAGAGATCAAGAGGCCTGGGGGATTATCTCCACAAAACTCTAGAATAGGGGCAGTCAAGAAAAATATGAGACGCAGATTCTTCAGCCGAGTTACATATGGGGCAAACTAATTGGCAGTTTTTTAGGAGAGCATGGGTAGGAAGAATGTTATTGTAAATTTTCCTTAGGAAGAGCTTTAGCCTATCTTGGATTTTCAGTTTCTAGATTTTCTTCCAAACTTGTGGATCGTTTCTGCTTAATTGGTTTACCAGAGCAGCGTAAGCTGATTTGACAGAGAAGTTTCTCGACGATTAATGCTTCCATATGGGCCTATCACTAATTGTGTGGAAGTGAAGTTGGGCTAGGGGGATTTTCTTAATTTCATTGGTTGTGTTCTAAGAGAATAAAGCATTTAAGAGAACAGAGGTCCATCTCCTTGGTTCCTCAAGAGTTAGTTCAGCTACTCTTAGTTGAGGGTCTTGGACAATGTTTGGAGATGAAGGAGTTCGGAGTGGTGGAGAAAGGGTGGGGATCCAGTGATCAATCCAGGCCTTGTATGGACCGCATTGTTGATTTGAAAACATAGGTTGGATACTAAAAAGTCTCTTTGTTTGAGCAAATGCTTCTAGAAAGTAGAGTCTGAGGATTTCCCCTGAACAGGCAGCCAAGAGTTTTTTTTTCACTTACTTATCCTTGATCAAGGTTTTCCAAAGAGCGGTGTCATTGTTCAGAAGGCTCCAGCCCAATTTACAGAATAAGGCTTTATTAAAGTCTGAGGAAATTCTAATTCCTAAACCCTCCATGGATTTTGGTTTATAGATGGACTTCCAAGATTTTGGGGTGAAATTATGAGTTTTTTCTGGGTCGAACCCCCACCAAAATTTCGTGAGAGCTTGATCAATTCTTTTTGTGATTGATCTCGGGATAAGGATGCTTGCCATCCAGTAGGTTGGAATGGAACTGGTCACTGACTTGATTAAGGTTGTTCTACCTGCTTGAGAAAGAAGTTTTATTTTCCAACCCGAGAGTTTTGCCTAGATTTTCTCCAACATCTCCTTATAATGGTTCATACCCGTCCTTTCAAAGCCTAAGGGGAGGCCCAAGTATTTTATTCTGGAAGAGTTTTTGAGATTAAGGATTTCTTTTATGGATCTGGTGTCTGAGGCTGGAGAGTTTCTGCTGAATTGGATTGAAGATTTGTTTTTGTTGATCTTTTGACCTGACCAAGATTGGTACATGTTCAGACATCTGAGGAGAGAATTGGCATTGTGGATGGTAGCTTTGCTAAAAAGAATTAGATCATCCGCAAAAAGCAGATGGGTTATAGAGGGCCCACCTCTACTAACTCTGATGCCCTGCAAGTTGCCCTCATTCTCTTCTTTGATGATAAGCCTAGAGAGAACTTCGCACCCAATTACGAATAGGAATGGAGAAAGGGGGTCCCCTTGCCTTAGTCCTCTAGAGGGGTTGAAGTGACCTACAGGATCCCCATTCACTACTACAGAGAAGAGATCGTGGTGATGCATTCTTCAATCCACTTTATCCAATCAGGGTGAAATCCAAAGGACGTTAAAATGCTTAAGAGAAATCTTCATTCCATAAGATCAAAGGCTTTCTCCATATCAATCTTTACAGCCATAATCCCCTTTTTGCCCCTTTTTTATGTGGTGGAAGATCTCTTGGGCTATGATAGTATTTTCTTGGATAATTCTCCCTGGAATGAAGGCTAGTTATTGTGGGGAAATGAACTTGTGGAGCACTTTTTTAAGCCTGTTTGCGAGAATTTTTGCAATCACTTTATAACAGACGTTGGATACAATGTGAGTATGGTTGAGATCCTTAATGTCTTGCCCAATGATGAAGAAATTTTTAATGAGTTTAAAATAGTCTTCTTTTACAATTTTCCAATAGAATTTGTAGAAGAAGCCTGTAAAGCCATCAGGACCAGGGGCCTTGGAGGAAGGATTTTGTTTTATAGTGGAAGTAATTTCCTCATCGTTAGGGATTTGACAGAGGAAATTATTATCCTGTACTGAAATCTTGTGAGGGAACAGTTCATCCAACTCGTTTGTCAAATTGGGGTCGGAAGTGTTGTAGATGTTTTGGAAATGATCAATGAACATTTTGTGAATGCTGTGAGTATCATGGACCCAGTGGTTTGATTGGTTCTTGAGGCTGTGTATGAGGTTTCTCTTTCTTCTCATGGTGGAGGACATATGGAAGAATTTGGTGTTTAGGTCTGTGGTGGTGAGCCACTGAAGCCAGGATTTTTGTTTCCAGAGAATTTCCTCCCTTTTGAGCTGTTCATTGAGACAGGTAACCAGGCTATCCTCAAGAAGCATGGAATCTTCATAGGGATCAAGCTTTTGGACAGCTACGAGCTGTTGGTTGAGCTCTCTAATACAGGTTTGGACATGGCCAAAGTGGTGTCTATTCTAGATTTTTAATGCAGATTTGACTGCATTAAGCTTCTAAACTAGAACAAAATTCAGTGGGCCCTCAATGGCTACATTCCAAGAATTTTTCACTACGGTCAGACTACTAGGGTCCCTTGCCCAAAATTCTTGAAATTTAAAAAATCTATTAGGGTTTTCTTTACCACTAGTGTCCAACAGCAAGGGAGCATGGTCCGAGGATTGGATTGGGAAATGAAAAATCCTAGCATCCGAGAAGAGGTTAGTCCAATGTGAATTTGTAACTCCTTTGTCAAGTCTTTCTCTAATGTGATTTTTGCCATGTCTTTTGTTAGACCAAGTGTACTTTGGGCCCGAGAAACCTAAGTCAACCATACCATTTTGATTCATAAAGTGACTTAATCCATTAGCCTGAGAAGAAGAGGCAAAAGCTTTCTCGCCAAATTTTTCAAATTGATTGAGGATAGCATTAAAGTCTCGTAGAGGGAAACTCGAGACAATACTATTAAGCAGATCCCAGAAGACAATTTTTTCCCTAGGTTGAGTTGGACAATATACAAATAGCAACAACCAAGGTATATAAACAGGATCAGAGTACACCATAAAAGCCATTGCATTGCTGGAAATATATACAGGTTCCACGTCCAAGCCAGGATGCCACATACACAAAAGGCCTCCCTATTTTTTCAAGGGAGGTACATGCAGAAATAAAGAAAAACCTAATTTATTCACAACACCAATTATTTTTTCATCATTCAAAATTTTTTCATCTAGGAAAACGATATCAGGATGGTGGGACCTGATTTGTCCCCTCAAAAAACACACTGCAGAGGGTCGGGCGATCCCTCTGAAGTTCCAACATAGATGCTTCATGACTGAATTGGTGGCAGATTTGGTTCTACCGTCATAGCCTTATCATCAAACACAGAAGAGATGTGGTCTTAGGGTTACCGTCGGGAGCCGACTTAGGAGTAACCTAAATGGCATCGGTCTGATGAAGCTCCTTTCCATGGTGGAATTTTTTGCTGCTGAGTGCTCTCCTACTGGATCCATTTGCCTTGACTAACGATGCTAATGACTAATTCCCATCCTCGAATCCTTTAGCTTGCAGGTACGCTGATCTCTTCTTTGGTGGGATCTTGACCTCCAGATGGGTTGACTCACACTTCTTTGGATTTGGTAGGGTCTCTGGTGGGGTGGGGGGAGGGGATTCTAGGGTTTCAGGGATGGTAAGGATTGGGAATTCGGTGGTGAGGTTAAGTGGTTGAGTCGGGGGGGAAGGGGCAGACGAGTGGGATGGGGGCCTGGGTTCATGGGTTATGTTTTTTGCGTTGGTTTTGGTTAATTTTAGAATTGCTTGGGCCTTAATGCTGTCGGTAAAGGGCTTGAAAGTCGATGTGGGCTTTGAGTGAATCACTTAGGCTTTAGGGGAATACTTGGGCTCATCAGCTTGCAATCCTTCGGGCCAGGCTTGTCATTAAACCTGATAGGCTTTAAAGGTGACTGGGTCGGTGGGCCCAAATGCTGAACTTTCTTTTAAAACACTGAGGGGCTTGTTGTAGAGTGTTGTGCCCTTGATCACTGAACGAAGGGCATTTGTGTCTTTTGTTGCGAAGCTGAATGGGGGCTAATTTACGTTGATGTGCTCTGTGTGGATTTTGAAAAATCTCCTGTAGAGATTCTTGAGACGAACATGACTTGAATGGAGAAGGGATTGGCGGCTTTAATCCACTGTTTGATAGGTGTGAATGGAGGGCATTTGCATTGAAAGCATTGAATGGGGCTACCAATCGCATATTGGGCCACTATTCATCTTCTTAAACAAGATGTGTTGCTAAAAGTTCTACACTGAGCCTCTGGTTTTCCGCACGAGCAATTGCAATAGGCCAATGACCCGTGCACTGAGTGCCTGCAAAAATGTGGATTGCAGTGCTTTGGTTTTCGGATATGGTAAAGCAGGGACTCATCTCTGTAAACATTTTTTCTTTCCCTTTGTTTGTTGGATTTTTAAGCGCGGGATTCTAATGGTGTTGGTGATCTGCTTCAGTCTCCCTGATGCGGACTGGGGACAGAGTGGGTACTAGTGCGATGCATGCCTGGTTTTCACATTGATTGCCTCCATGTGGATCATTTCTTCTTAAGACCATATTCTTGGCTCTCATCCATGGTCCAAATTACGAGACTTTAGGAAGAATTGCAAATGTGGGGCATGACTGAGCTAGATGGCCTAAGCAGCCACATGCATAGCAGAAGTTAGAGAGCCTTTCATACTTCATCAGAATTTTTCTCAGTTCTCTGTTCAGTATTGCCAGATCGAAACCTTCGAGTAGGGGCTTCTCTATGTTGATTTCCACATGATCCTGAGGTACCTCTGCAGTGTAACACCAAAGATGGATGCTTTATCCACCTCTATGAGGTTACCTAAATCTTTCCAATTCTTTCTGCATTTTTGTTGATTAGCAGCTCCATGGGGAGGCCATGAATTTGAACCCAGTAGACTGAATAGTTTAGAGGCACCTCGTTGATGTTAAGCCCTAGTGGCCATTGCCTAAGAACCATATGATAACCCTTAAAGTTCCAATGCCTGTATGCTAAGACTCTTTCTCTATCTTGTTGGTTTGGGAATGTAAAGAGAAAAGTATTGACATCAATATCTTCAATTATAAGGCCAACGATGAAGCTCCAAACGGCTTTTGTTGTGGCATGAAAGGTATTCTTGTTTAATGGTTTGGAGGAGATCAGTTTACCTACCAGTGTGAGATTGGAGAAATGGTTGACAGGGGCTGCTTCGGGCTCCAATTGCATATCACTCCATGTCACCACTTGAGCTTGTCTTACGAGTGTTTCGATCTCAAGGTGTTGGGATGCCATTGCTAGTGAGCAGGGTAATTTTTGTGTTGTGTAGGGGGGTGAAAGTGGGCTGGGAAATGGCTTAACGATGTTGTTTGTCAATAGTGTTGTATGGGGGGATGTTGGTGAGGGAGTGTTGAAGAGGGTATGGTTCAAAGTTGGGGGATTTTGGCAGGTGGTTTGTCCTTAAGGCGGGGAGATACTATATAGAGGGGAAAACCCAAACTAGAGGTAGAGAGAAACTCATCTTAGAGAGAGAGTTGGGCAAGCATTGAAGAGCAATTGATTGGTCCTCAACCGAGCTAAGAAGAAAGAAAAATAAAACATAGAAATTTAATAGGAAAAGCAAGAAGGAAGGGAGAGAGTAAAAGAGGGAGATTAGGCAGTTTGGTTGGTTCTCTTTGTTGATGAAAAAAAAAATTGATGGTTGCGTATGTCGTTGCATTCTTTTTCAGTTTCCTATTTACTGCCTGTGAATAAAAACTTGCATTGCCTTCCCGTCTTATCATTTCTAATGGGCAAAATCAGCCCACTAGAACTTGGGTTCCTGTTGTGAAATATTATTCAAAGTACACACACCAACGATGACAAATAAAGTAAAAGCAACACAATCAAGAACACGACACAATATTTACGTGGTTCGGCAAATTGTCTACGTCCACAGGAGCTGCAGAAATCTTATTAACCAGAGAAGATTACAATCACTCAATCTCAACTCACACTCTCTAGGGCCTTTTTGCTCTCTCACACAATATGCACTCACAAGACAATTATTCTCTCTCAAAATATGCTTCCAGCCATACAACACAAGTCTAATATGACATATATATAGTGAATGGCACTGGAAACCCTAATAGGCAAAAACTGCATACTTCGCTCGAGCAGACTGTCGAGCGCGACTCGAGCGAACAGCCAAATGAACATTGGCTCGAGCGGAGTGTCAAGCGAACACTAGGGTTTGTGTCTCGCTCGAGCGGAGTGTCGAGCGAGACTCGAGCGAACCTCTCTGACTTGCCTTTGCTCGAGCGGTCTGTCCAGCGATGTCGAGCGAACCTCTCTAACTTGCCTTCACTCGAGCGGTCTGTCGAGCGAAGTCGAGCAAACTTGGCTCGAGCCAACTGTCGAGCCAACTGTCAAGCCAACTTTCAGCAAACACTTTTTCAGCTCCAAAACCAGTCTCCACATATACCCCAACAATCTCCCACTTGGAGACTAGGTCTCAACATGCCAGCCACTGTTTCCAGCCAAACTCTATCATCTCTGCAGCTCACAGCTCCCGTCTTCAAGCTAGAAAACGCACTGAAGTCAAGCCCGACTTCAGACTTCCACATACATCGCCCTTAGGACAACTCACAACTCCCACTGCACTAGGAGTATCCGGTCTCGAACCGATCTTGGCAACCTTAGCCAACTTTCCCAGGCTTTCATGAGGAACGACAAAGCTGACTCCCTTTGGCTTCCTCACATGTTTCGCGCGATCAAGCATGCCTTTCTGCACTCTTTTATTTCACTGCACATCACTGGACTCTGATGTCAAATATAAAGAGTTAGATCTCTTACCATGCGCTAAGACCAGCGCACCCTTAGTGATCTTCCAAGTTCCTCTAGAGAATGCTACTGCAAAACCGCTGGCATCAAGCTGTCCCACAGAGATCAGGTTTTTCTTCAAATTTGGAACATGTCTGACTTGCTGTAAAGTCCACACGCTCCTGTTTGGAAGTGTGATGTGCACATCACGCATTCCCACTACATCCAATGCCTCTCCATCAGCCGTATACATCTTCCCAAAATTACCAGCAACATAATGTTGCATGATTTCTCAATGTGAAGTGCTATGGAACGAAAACCCTGAATCCAACACCCAATCATCAATCGGACTGTGCACTGCAAGAAGTAAGACATCATGAATTTCTTCTGCCACTACATTCACAGCATCATCATCAGAACTTTCTTGATTCCTGCAGTTTCTCTTGATGTGGCCCGGCTTGCCACAACTCCAGCATGTGATCTGCTGCCCAGATCTCATCTTGCTATTTCCCCTGCTCTTGGAGATTGATCTTCCATGTCCTCTGTCCCTATTGTCAACAATCAGGGCAGATCCTGAACTCGAAGACTCACCCATGTCTCTCCTACGTACCTCTTCAGCAAGCACCATGTCAGGTATGTCATCGTAGTTCAGTTTTACCTTGCTGGCTGAACTACTCACAGCCATCCTCATGGCCTCCCAACTATTTGGCAACGATGCCAATAGAATCAACGCTCTGATCTCATCATCAAACTCAATCTCTACAGAAGATAGTTGATTTGTGATCGTATTGAATTCATTCAAGTGTTGGGCTACAGACATACCTTCAGACATCTTCAGATTGAACAATTTCTTCATCAAGTGCACCTTATTGTTCGCAGACGGCTTTTCATACATACCTGATAAAGTCGCCATGAGATCCACCGTGGTTCTCTCCTTATTGACATTGTGTGCCACTATTCTTGACAAAGTCAGCCGAACAAGACCTAGAACCTGTTGATCTAACAGGGTCCACTCAGCATCAGCCATACTCTCCGGCTTCTTTCCCAACAATGGAAGGTGGAGCCTCTTCCCATAGAGATAATCCTCAATCTGCATCTTCCAGTACCCAAAATCAGTGCCGTCGAACTTCTCGATCCCGGATGCGTTTACTTTATCTCCAGCCATCATTCTCTTTCAGATCCAACCTTGGCTCTTGATACCAGTTGTTGTGAAATACTATTCAAAGTACACACACCAACGATGACAAATAAAGTAAAAGCAACACAATCAAGAACACGACACAATATTTACGTGGTTCGGCAAATTGCCTACGTCCACAGGAGCTGCAGAAATCTTATTAACCAGAGGAGATTACAATCACTCAATCTCAACTCACACTCTCTATGGCCTTTTTGCTCTCTCACACAATATGCACTTACAAGACAATTGTTCTCTCTCAAAATATGCTTCTAGCCATACAACACAAGTCTAATATGACATATATATAGTGAATGGCACTGGAAACCCTAATAGGCAAAAACTGCGTACTTCGCTCGAGCGGACTGTCGAGCGCGACTCGAGCGAACAGCCAAATGAACATTGGCTCGAGCAGAGTGTCAAGCGAACACTAGGGTTTGTGTCTCGCTCGAGCGGAGTGTCGAGCGAACCTCTCTGACTTGCCTTTGCTCGAGCGGTCTGTCGAGCGAACCTCTCTGACTTGCCTTAGCTCGAGCGGTTTGTCGAGCGAACTTGGCTCGAGCCAACTGTCGAGCCAACTTTCAGCAAACACTTTTTCAGCTCCAAAACCAGTCTCCACATATACCCCAATAGTTCCTTCCACCAGCTCAAGTGTATGATGAGACCAAAGATCATGTCTTTTAATTTTATATATTCTATCATGCTCATGTTTTTTATCTGAACGAGGACAATGAGGTAATGGATTAGGCAAGTGGAAACTTCTACTAAAAACACCAAAACAGTTGATTGAAACATCTCCTTTTTGGGTGTGGTCTTCGATCATAATATTTTGGTCTCTACTCGTTAGACGTAGGCTTGCAATCTATTTGGGTCGGGTTTTTTTCTTCCCTCTATGTTCTATTAAGATTTTTTATCACAAAAGTCTCCCCTGTCAATTTAATTTCAACCGGTAGAAGGGCCTTGCACCCATTTTCTATATTGAATATCAATTTAAGTTCAAACCTAATCAAAACTTTAACATTTGAGTTTATCTACAATTTCCATTATAATGATCTTTATAGGAATACAAATCTTAAAATTATTTAAACATACAAACATGTACTACACTACACCATTAGATGTCCTTTTGAATTGACGATAAACATACAAATAAACAACATAACAGAGGTTGCAACTTAAACTTGTGCAAATATAATTTCTATATACAAATACACAACATAATAGAGGCTACAAATAAAATGCAATGACATGATTTCTATATATAACTACCTTGTGTAGATACCAAACCACCAAGCAAAGATGGTGACTCAAACATTTTGCTCTCATTACAAAATGGAAATCGAAATATAGACAAAGTAAAAGTCACAATGTCTCCTAATATAACCTTCAATCGACCAGCAAATCATGTTTCCTTCCATGTGTAGAAGTAAAATCCAAATTTCTACAAAACATGAAGCCTCTTAAAATCAATGATAAGGAAAAGCAAAAAGAAAAGTTCTCTTTCTATCATAAGGAATCTATCAAAAGAAAGTGGACTACAACCTCAATATGTTAGATCAAATTTCTGCGAAACATGAAGCCTCTTAAAATTAGTTATAAGGAAAAGCAAAAAGGAAAGTGCTCTTTTGATCAGAAGAAATCTAGAGTGGACTACAACATCATTATGTAAGATCAAAACAACAAGTCCTTGATATCTTAAGAGAAATGGCAAGTAGAACAATCACCTAAATGCCAATAGCTTAAAGCCTTTAGTCATTCCTCATCAACATAACTAAAACTTGATTTTGGATCAAATTTTAAAAAACATGATGATTATTAAATGATAAAAAGAATAAACATTATTAAAAATTTAGTAAATATGCAAATAAGAAATAAGTTGATTACCAGATTCCACCTTAAAGCTTTCAACATTATCCAAGAACACATAAAGATCAATGACAATTAGATCTCTCAACCAATTTTGAGTATAAATGAGTACCTCAACTATTTTTGGAGACAATGAACTACGAAATGGGTCAAACACACAATCTCCTGCACCAAAGTCTAACTCAAAAGAAATAGTGGAAACGGAAATGACCATCACATCCCATGCAACTCTCAATAGAATATAATACTTTACTTCATTGATTTTTCACTAATCTAAAATATTAGAATCTGGAGCTCATGCCTCATAACTATGTGACAAAATTGATCAAGCTTTGATTTACTCATCAAATTAGATTCAAAATTAGATTTAGTAATTTCTTGGTCATACTCAATCCAAAAACTCTACTAAGAATCGGAATCAATCGTACTAGGATCAACTAAAAAAAAGAGGCTATTAACATGGAACAACTCCGCTTGAACTTCCATATATAGCACCATACTCTCCTTACATGTCAATCATCAACTGTTTCACTTTTGTAATCATTTCTTCTACTAAATTTAAACCATATATTTTTTTAATTAAAAATGTAATAGTTTAAATTTGTGTCTTGGATTAAGAACAACAGCAATGAATATCATCAAATTAATCTTTTCAGACGATCCCTAAAATTTATCATACTTTCTCTTCATATTCACCGCCATATATTTCAATTATGGATCATCATTTTAACTCATTTTTTATAATTGTGTTGGATGCTACAAAACTTATAGGAATAAGTATTTGATGTGACATACAAAATGTTAAAAAGACCCTAGTAGCATCATAAGAAAACTTCAAAAACTTTACAAATACTCAAATTCTAATTCTCTCCTAGTCACTAGAGTCTAGAGGGGTCAAGTTAACATTTTGACAATAACGAAGAAAATAATCATCATACTTTTCCAATTCCAAAAAATGACTTTTGAAATTTTTCTGCTACTTCCAACATGAGATAAGTCGACTTCCATCTAGTGGAAACATCAAGGCATACCAATCTTGAACAATTGATTTTTCTCATTCTCTATACATTTTTTGAATTTCTCCATTCTTGCTAGAGAGGATCTAACATACCTGACCACATTACGCACCATTGTGATTGAATCATGACAACCTTTCGACCCATCATTCACAATGAGGTTCATAATACACTCGTAAACATGATGTGAATATACTTCCCACCCAACAAATGATCTCCCACAAACATTTTTAAATAATTGATGGTAATTTTGTTTGAGGAAGCATTGTGAACTGTAAGAGTAAAGATCTTGTCAATACCTTGTAGGCATGAATCTACATGCTTTCCAATAGTGTCTTCTTCGTGATTAAGAATCATACAAAAGCTTATAATTCTTTGTGTGATTTCTATTCACAGTTGATAAAGTGTGCAGTAAGACACATATAATTTTTAAGTTTTGAATAGATGTCCAAGTGTCAGTTGTTAAACTAACCCGTCCAACAGCCTGAAATATTTTCCTCAACTTCTTTCTCTATTTTAAATAGTTTAATATAGTTTTTTTACTTTTAGTGGTTCGAGATAGCATTTGGAATGTTGGTTCAAGTAATCTACATACCTTCTTAAATCCTTGGGCTTCCACTACTCTAAAACGGAACCTCATCACAAATTATCATCTTTGTAATCGTCATTCGTACATTTTCTGAATCAAACTTAGTACAGTTGCCATGCTACTCATATCGTTATCTCCCTCACGACTCAGCTTGTTAATTTGTGGGTCTGATTCTATTACGGTGTTGATTACAAATACTAACATGTTGTAACATACTTAATGGATCATGTTTTTTGGGGTGACAAGAATAAGTGTTATGGAAGTAATTACACCCACTTTTAGGTCACTTAACGAACATTCATCTATTTTTGTGAAATATTCTCACACCGTTGAGGGGTCCTTACTTACCCCTATTTAGAGAAAAAGGAGACAGATGTTACTATCACCAGACAAGTTAATGTTTAAAACCATACATGATCGGCTTTCCAAATGAATAGTAGTCTAATCATCTCTTAAATTTGTTGGAGTGTTACTTTTAAAACAATCCATATATGACTGACATGTAATAGATGAGAATATAAATTAAAATCTTATTTTAAGCAAAATAAAAAATAGATGTTGATCATATATTTTTGCTTCGAAGTGCACTACTATGCATCATATTTATAAATCCAAACACAAATACGTCATTTCTTTAGTAAAGTTTTAAGTTATCTAGAAGTATAACTGATCTAAATGAGAGGGAGTGTATATTGGTGTGAAGAGCATGCAAGAAACATTTAGATGCACCTTAGATTTGAATAATGGCATTAGTAATAGTATAAAGTGAAAGAGTGAACAACAACCAATGATAGTATAGAGAAATGATAGTTGCAGTCGTGAGTGTGCAAGCGTGTGCAATCACTTTGAAAAAAATGAATAAATACGGGACTCACATGAAAAAAATTTAATTTTTTAATAGTAGACCCCACTCTTTTTCAAAGCGACTGCACGGTACTTGCGCGCTCCACGACTGCATGTAGCATTACTCTAGTATTTATACTTTTTGGATTGAACTTGTATATTTTTTGATAGTTAACACTCCAATGAGTATGAGAGGCACAACAATAATATTGGAAATTATTTATTGAGTTACATAAAACACACCTCTAAAATTTAATATATGCAATTAGAATGTGAAAAAATAATAGAGTAGATCAACCACCCTACAAGGTATATCCGAAGCTATCCCAAGCAATCCGAAGATAGCATTCCATAAAACACTAGTCACCTCACAATGCAATAAAAGACCATCAATCAACTAGAAGAGAAATATCTACTAAGCCAGTGCATAAGGAGGATGGGGGCATTTCCTGCAGATATCCGACCATTGGGGTTCCTATAATGGTTAGATATCTTTGATGTCATCAAGGATTTGAGGCCATTATGATTCATAGCCACCAAACAAGATTTATGAGTAAGTTGAACCCAACCTAGTTAATTCACACACCAAACACCACATCAATGTTATTACCAACTATGAAGCTACCAATTTTAATATAATCATATAAGAGAGGGGCAAGCAGGGGGATTATACCCAACATAAATATTGATTTATAATAGATTAAAATAGCAACAAAAACAACAGAAAAATACTTTTGTTTTCATAAACAAAGAAAATATAAGGTTGAGACAAAGATGCAAACTCCCTCTACCAGATTGTAAAACAATGGACCTTGTTCTGCAAGAGAATAGCCTAGAATTGAACCTCAAACCAATAGAGTGAACTAAAACCATAAAAACTGAATAAAATAAAATGAAAAAAGGATATATAGTACCAAACTCAAATAAATATCGGGATCGGTTTTGTCAAACATCTTGTGTTATGTAAAAGCTCGAGTTTTATGCAAAAGCCATGGAAGACAAACATAAGGCAGATTGGGTTGTCTCTGTGTGTTGTTAGAATTTGAAAAAAAATCACACTAATAATAATGGTTATGATATTTTAACAAAGATTGTAATAAGGGAGAAACTTGAGACTTATTACTCAATCATTGGGATAGTGAGTCCTCCCATATAGTCAGGAGGGGGAGATTTGTTGTGTTGGATTTTCCCTCCTATATGGAGGATGACCCATGTGGGACCATTACACCCACATGGAGAGAGGGTTTAGGCCATATTAATTAGGTTTTAAACCTAATTGAAGTGGTCATTAGAAGTAGAGCTGAAAACGTGAGAGAGGAGAAGAGAAAAAGACAAATTCCAAAATAGAGGAGCTCGTCTAGCTTCAGTCATACGCTTTCATCGGAGTCTTCTGTGGTCCAATTGAGTTGAATTTTGGTAGGCACGTCCACTCGGCAAGACTCTACAATCGAAACGATGGAGATAGAATTTGGAGCAATATTTCTAGTGTCGAGGGACGTGAACAGTAATTCATTTTGGTGAGATCTCTCCAATCATACTGTTTGGTTGCCAAGAAATTATTTCTTGATATTATTGTTGATTGTATGCTTCTAGTTCTATCTAGAGGGAATAATTGTATAGCCATTATTTGTTGATAGTGGACATTTGGGTGGACTACAGTTCCGTGGTTTTTCCTCCAATATAAGGGAGGTTTTTCACTTAAAAATTATTTGTCTCTGTGTGTGTGATTTTGGCTTATATTGTGCTCTATTGAATTGCTTCCTAACAGGTTCACACAAATTAGGAGAAAATTATTGCCTATATTTAGTAATTGATTTGGTTATTCCGAATCAGTAACTAATTTCTCCCAACGAAGTGGTATTAGAACGGAGTCATAACTATTGAATATTTTGTGTTAAATAACCCACAGGTCCTAAGATCGAAAACATAGTTGTGATACCAGTGTTGGGTGGTCATGAGCTTTCTCAGCCCTAAAAGCAAGCTCTAGGGGTGAGGCTTTCCCACAGATTTATAAGCTGACTACCAGTCCATTTCACGATTAATGTGGGACAACACCAACAATCTATCCTTCACATATTGGGTCATGGATCGGAACAACGACAATTTGTTTCTCCCACAGACTGTTAGGCCGAGATTGTTGGTAAGCCTTGACTCTGATATCAGTGTTGGGTGCTCATGGGCCTGTCTCAACCCCAAAATCTAGTTTAAGGGGGTAAGGCTTTCTCTCACACTTATAAATTGACCACTGGCCCCTTGCACAACCGATGTGGGATAACCCTAACAAAACAAATCAAATGGGTGAAGAACTTGCAACCAAAATAATCCTAACCCATATTGATCCATCATGGAAGTGCCTCAATATAGCTATGCCATCTATTGAGATTGTAGAACGTGTATATGCAATGTATAACCTTTATATTCAATTAAATATACTTCACCTACTCGTGGAAAGATATGATAACTCAAAAAGGCCCCCTCTCTACAGTTCTATTATACACATTAAATACACACCAAATATTCTCTTTCCTCAAGTTATCCTCGACACCACACTATTCTTGGTGCCTCTTGAAAGATTTTGTTTTGTCGCCTAACTTTAGTATTTTCTACTATTCAAACTAAAGTTTTGAATACCGTATCGGAGGCCATACCGGTCAAGGCACTAGAATGAAATATTTTGATATCGATATCATTTCATGTGCTGTTTCAGAATAATATTTCGGTATTGATATCGTTTCGTGTACCGTTTCGGAATAGTTTATACCTGGATAAATTATATATAACCAATCATTAACTGTATTCCAAAATAACAACAAAATAAGTCATAAATTCAATACTTCTCAATACAAGTCTTAAGTTTTAAGTAACAATTAACATAAGTTCTTAAGTTTTAAGTTACAACAAACATCATATCAAAAAAAGCACTCATCCTCATCAAAAAGACAATAAGGATCAGGATTCAACATGTTAATTAAAATATTTTCATCAACGTCACCACCGTCATTAACATCAACACCAACATTATCATCGTCTTCCTTATTTAGTGAGGCTAATGGCTCCTCAATACTTGCCCAATCCAAATCTTCTCCATCAAGAAGCTCAGATTCTTCACCCACCCATTCTTCCATCAAGTCAATGTTTTCAAGATTGATTGGATCTAAAGCATCTCTTCCCTTTTTTATGCACTCGTCAAAATAAAATCAAATATAAGTGAAAATGTTATATATTTTTCAACTGTGAAAAACATTAGCATTAAAAAAATTTATCTCTCTCGCAGCTTCAAGTTATAACGAACAAATACTAAGTCATTCAAACGTATGCACTAATCTATTTCTCTTCTTCGAATGAATAAAATCAAATGTGCTTCAGTTTCTCTCACATCCAGTTGCACTACAACATTAACTTAGTACTCGAACAGCAAACCTTTGAAACGTTGAAACCTCGCAACCAAATTGGGTCCACCATGCAACTATAATTATAATGCAATTATAAATTATTAATTAAATGCAATTAAAAATAAATTAAGATAAAATTTAAAGTACAAAGTTACTATTTAAGAAATGATATTGATAAATGATAATACTTGGATTAATCTTATCACGCTGGCGGATTGCTAAAGAATGTCCAAACTCACCTACTACATTCTTATACAAGTCAAGTTCTGCAATGATTTTGTCTTGATTATCGAGATCAAATTCCATCTTCATAACACAGCTGTTGAAACCTCTTACAACATTATTTTTATTTTTAAAACTGGGGCTATAGTAAATTCCAGGGTTAAGAAAACAACCCGCCGCATTTAATGGACTATGAAACTGCTTATCCCATCTAGAATCAATGATCCTGGTGAATGGACTGAATACATTAACTTTGTTATTGCATCTATTTCCCTATGTTGCTCTTAGAATGACTTGATGCAATCCATTTATCACAAGTAAACATTTGTCTGAGTTCTTTCTTAAACAAGAGCAAACATTGGATACTTAAAAAATTTATCGCAAACCTTGTAATTGCAGGACGACATAAATCATGACCTTTGGTGAAATCTTTTCTCATCAATGTCAAAACCCAACCATGGTTATAGATGAACTTTGTTATCATTTTTGCCTTTTTTATAGTATCATCAATAAGGGAAAAATGTGTTGGATCAGAAAAATTCTCCAACATCAAGTCTATGCAATGAGCTGCACAAGGGGACCAGCAGAAAGAGCCATACTTCTGTTGTAACTTTTTTCCTGCAGCTTTATAACTTGCATCATTGTCCGTTATGAACTGCACAAGATTTTCAGCTCTAATTTCTTGAACAACCACATCAAAGATATTAAACAATATTTTAACATCTTTTCTAAGGCCAAATGTATCAACAGACTTCTTCAAGAATATTGTACATTTCGGACAATAAACTGGAAAGTTGATTATTGATTGTTGCTTCTAGTTGTCCAACCATCTACCATTAGTGAACAACCGGTCTCATTCCAAGCTAAGGGTGGGCAACGGGGCCCCGCACCCGCTGTCCCGCTCCGCTTCCGCCCCGCCCCGCATCTAGGGCCCCTAGCGGGGGCGGGTGGCGGGGAGGGCCCAACCCCGCCCCGCATTTCCCCCGCCTCGCCCCTGCCCCCATTTATATATATATATATATATATATATATTATTAAATATATATTTATATTTTAAAAATTGTGTATATATAAATATATATTACAATTTGTTAGACTTGTTCACAAAATATACATTGACAAATTTAAAAACTACATAGTTTAAAAATTAATACACTACAATTTACACAAAATATGCATTAACAAATTTAAAAACTACATAGTTTAAAAATTAATACACTACAATTTACACAAAATATGTACTAGCAAATTTAAAAATTACATAGTTTTTAAATTATAGTTATATTTACAAAATTTAAATTTATAATTTGGATCTAAAAATGTATTTTTAATTACTTTTGTACTTATAAATAATTTTTAAATCAAATAAAAGTAGTATTTTTTTAAGTGAAAAGAGGAATCTGCCCCGCACCCCGCCCCCTCATTCCGGGGGCGGGGGACGGGGGTGAAAACCCCACCCCCAGCCCCATGCGGGGCGGGGTGCGGGGAAGGGGTGCCCCCGCCCCGTAGGGGGCGGGTAGCACCCCTATTCCAAGCCTTCTTAATTTGTTGCAAATAATCTTGAACCTCATTCACAGCCATCTTTAACAAATTTCCTTTCAACTCATATAAAGAAGGGCTCTTGAATCCTGGCCCGATAGCAGTCATGGCATCAATAGCTGGTGGATAAAATTTGGATTGAGCAGCATTGAAAGACAGATTAGCATTATACCACCAGCGTGCTATAGTCATTTTTGCGTTTACAATTATCTCATTCAAACACATAGAACTCTTAATAGGTTGGGCTCCAGGAGTTGTTCTTGGAGCAAAAAATCTACTCAATCCCTAACTAATTTTCCAGTTCCAGATTCTTTTGACTTCCCCTTACCTTTTGAAAGCTGACACTGTCCCTCCATGCTATTACTATTATCAATATCATCAGATGTTAAATCTGTATCGCCTCCAATCTCTAAACTTATTTTTCTTTTCTTCTCTTTGCTTTTTTTCATTTCATCAAGCAACTCCTTCATTTGCCTTTTTACATTTTCAGAGACATTTTTACATGCTTCTATATTGCATAGAATCCCAACTAGATGATGCTTCAACCGAGTGATCCCGCCACCTCTAATTACTTTATTACAATATAAACATTCAATATTATTTCGTGCCCCTGGCACTGCACGTGCATGGGTCCATGCAGGATCTTTTGATCTTACAAGAGCAAGTGTTGAAGTTGAAGTCATACTCATACCACCGGTTGATTGACAACTAGACATTTTTAACTATTAAAGTATAAAAAATTAACACTTATAAGTAAGCAAAAGCTATAGATACAATGTAGAACTTAAAAACAAATAAACACTATAAAAATATAATCTAAAAGATCTTTATGATTAACGAAAAAATCAAATTAATAGCGAAAGGGAAAGCAAAAGAACATAACTTTTGTCTTTCTGCCTTCTAGGCATCAAAAGCGAAAGAGAAAAAAATGAAATCTTAAATGGGAAGATATTCGGTCTCAATATTCCCCACCTCCTCCTTATTCCAGCAAAGTTCAGGCATTGACGACGTACATACAACATATTTTCTTGTATCTCTATAATTTTTTTTTTTAAGCGTGGTTCAATAGAGGTTGCCCTTTTCTTTCTCCATTCAAACATTGGACAGAAAATAGGAAGAGGTGTAAACACGTGTGGTTAAAGATGCAGCTAAAAAAGACATCCTTACACGGATACTTTGGAGTTTGGAGAAGCGAGTCACGACTGCGAGACAAGCTGACGGAGACGACGACGTGCGACGCGAGTTGAGGAAGGGGTGAAATTTCGGAGGTCTAGGGTGCCGCAGCTGCAGTGAAATCGAATTGGGAATTTGGAAAAAAAAAAGTAAAAAACAAAACCCTAAGTTATAACATGTTAGCATGAAAGTTCGAAATAGCCCCTAGATGTTTACTTAAATCGCGAAAATACCATCCAAACAGACTTCAGAATATGTACCGGGCGAAATACTTTTTTCGGCCGAGGAAGTAAATACCGGTTGGTACACCCGGTATTTGGGGCGGTACGAAACGATTACCCGTACCGGACTAGTGGCCGGTATGGTACGGTATAAAAAACACTGATTCAAACAACACTCCCATAACCTTTTTTTTTTTTTTTTTTTTTTTTTTTTTTTTTTTTTTTTACGGTTGACAACTGACAAGTTGCATTCTCATATCATAGAAGTTCACTCTTTGGTCTGTTTTCCATAAAGAGCAGTGCAAGAACACTGAATTATTTTTTGCCTTCCATATTTTGGTTCAATTGGAAATCATTGCCTTCAACCCGATATCAAGTAGTTCTAAAATTATATTTTGCATATGGGTGTAGGCATCTACCTATAAACCAAATATGGTATTGATCATAGTTAGCTAAGATTATAGTAGTGAATATTTTTTGTTGTGTTTGGGTAATGAGGTATTCTGTAAATAGTAGTAAAAAAATAATAATAAAATATTGAATAGTAATAAAAAGTAAGTCAAAATTAATAGTAGTGAAGTATTATCAGAATACTGAGAATACCTCAGTACCCAAACTAGGCATTCCTTAGTACCCAACTTCCATGACAGAATTTCAATAACGCTAATAGTTCTACAATTTATAAGTTGGACATATAGATTACTACGGAACTTATTACAATTAGAAATATTATAAATATAGACACATAAAATAAAGTTCAGATGAGGTTTGGATAATGAGTTGAAATCATATAAGTTGAGATGAAAGTTGAAAAAAAATATTATTAAAATATTATTTTTTAATATTTTTATTATTTTGAGATGAGTTGAAGACATTTCTTATCCAAACCGGGTTAATCTATTCAATTAAGACATTATCTACTCAATAAAATTGTTTTAATGGAAGTTAATGTGATTAAATTCTTCCATATTGAAATTAGTTAAAAATATGATAAATATAGATATTAAAAACTCTAAGATTATATATATTAGTGGACCATCTCATATATTGATCCATTTATTTTAGATAAATGATATTTATATTTTAAAGTGTACAGTTCTTACATATTCATTTTGAAAAAAAAAATCTAAATTTAAAACTCAAATAAAATAATTATTTTTTAAAAATGATCCTCATTTATATAAAATAAAATACCCAAAAACTACACGCCCTGATACTATAAAACATTACCCTTTATTTTAACCTCATGATTTTGGACAAAAACATTAGAAATCTGAGAAATCCTAAAGAATAATGTTATTATTTTGCTTCATTTTGTCTCTTATTTTGTATGCATTTATTTTTTATATTTATTAATTAAGGAAGTGATTTTAATGTATTGATTTTTTTTATATAGTTTTTTAAAAAATATTTTAAAATATTAAAAATATATAAATTAAAAAATTAAAAAAGAAAATTTTGGCTGTGGCCCGTGGCACGCCTACCGGTCGCTGGGCCGCAGGCAGCACTCAATCCTAAATAGGGTTACATCTGCCTTGTCATCGAAATCTCGGCAGTCAAGACACGCCCTCATCACCACCATCTGCACGCACACAGACCCAGAGAATGTCCTCGAGAGACAAGGACCAGACGACAACGCACCACCAGCCTTTCATCAGCAGCCTCGTCGTCCGGCCCTCCGTCAGCGAAAGCGCCGGAGACGGTGGCCCCGAAGGTGGCGCCGGAGGTCGTGTCAGCGATTACGAGCCAGGAGAGGTTCGTCGTGAGCTTCCTCCGTACTCTCGCTTCGATCGATATTCCGATGAGCCTGGTTCGTCTCTCGCTCCCTCTCCATCTTCTCGTTTGTGTGGGTGTGATTTTCTAATGTTCTGATTGAGTTTGGAATGTTTAGGATTATGCTCTTCTCTTTTAAGAATCAAGATTCAGGTTTCAACTAGAGGAATTGACGTGTTTCCAAACCCTAGATTGTGTAGTAGGATTGCTTCTGGTTTTTGTTAAATCAAATGTATTGTTCTTTTGTTTCTGATTTTAGCCGGTTTCCGAATAATTATGACTGATTTAGTATTTTTTTTTTTGCTTATTTTTCCTTTTTTTAATCATTGGTTTTAAATTTGATTTTTTGAGTTTAATTGGTTTTTATTCGCATCTTAAATGTGATTGGGAATGTGTTTATCTCAATGAAGAAGCAGCTTTTGTTATGCGTACCGTTGAGCATGAATTTAGAGAATTGATTGATGCAAAAGGAAGTTAGTCCCATTGATTTTGCTCGAGGAAATTCGTGATTTTAAAAGGAATAGTATTTTTATATTCTTGATTAAATGATATGGGGAGAAAGGTTTTTATTATGTATTTAAATTTTGTGGTGATATTTAATCTTTGTTAACCATGTGGAAATCTAGCTTGTGTTACAGGCTGAGTAGCTTTATTGCAGGCGTTAGAGTCTCTAAGTATTATCTTGGACTTTGAATTAGTCTGGTGTGGTATCTTTTAATGAGCAAATCACAACCATGAATAGGGATACTGAAATGAACGTTTACTCTAGTCACAAAAGAAGGTGAAAGTTTGAGATGGCTGCTTATTGTGGCTTTGTTTTATTTTCACTGATGCCATTCGTTTGAAGATGCCATTCTGAATGATGAATTTGTGTTGTTAAACGCAATGGAGCAATTTGTTCTTTGGAATGTCCTTATAGGCCTGTGTAAATGAATGGCATAGTTTGGAGGACAAATCCCGCTAAAAGGACTCAGTTATAAATTTAGTTTCCTCTGAAATTGTATGAAAGCCTATGCAAATTCAGGGTCACATTGAGGAACAATTGATCTCCATATTCATTTTGGTATTTGTGATTCTCTCTCATGTTTGCATCTAATCAAATTTTAGTCATGGACTTAGAGTTACAAATGTTTTATGTTTTATTATGTATTTTTCTTTGGCAATATAAGATATATTATCTTTACCAGTAGGCTCTGCTGTTGAAATTATATTGCCGGATGATTCTATCTAGTAATACTCAATGGTGTTTTTAAAGCCTGTTGACTATTCCTTACATTGCATGCTGACCATGTGGATCGAGTATCACTTATGGAGTATCAAACTGCGAATAAATTTTGCTATTATGTTTACAGCTCTGAATGTTGCCTTCAAGCACCTGGGCCTTAAGGGAGCCATGTTGGTGTGAGTGTGGTCTTGGATCATGGTATGGGGAAAATGTGTTTTGTATTAGAACTAAGTATTTTATGGTACTTGCCATCTGTGGATACTGTTCATCGTGTTTGAATTTATGGAGTGCAGAACCACTGAGAATAAGGGCCTGGGTCTCATTTGTTGCAAGTCATGGTCATGGATATTTGATTGGGTATTTCTGGGAATGAAGTGGATGGGTTGGGTTCAAATAAATAATATCCAACTGGGACTACCAGTCATTTTTATTATTAATTTGAAAAGATCCAAGGGGTCATATGCCTTGATAAAGCATCTGAAAACCACACTCTCATTAGCGTTACTGTGATGATATTTCCAATTCATTATCAATCAAAAGAACAAGAAAGAGAAGTTCATGTATACTCCCTGTGTACTTGGGCTTTGCCTATTTCTATGAATAAAACTTCTTGATTACCGATCTAAACAAGTATACAAGACAGAGAAGTAGAAAGACTTTCAACTGCAAGAAGTTCAGTCTGGTAAAATGGTACCGAATCTACCTTTCTGGAAGCTGGCATTGTTTTTGGAAGAAGATGTTTACTCGAGCATTATAATTTTTGGTTTTCATGGGTTTCCTTAATACATGGAAATGTATGGTTCTGTACGCCCTCTTTACTGATAGATTCTAGCAGCTCCTTTGTGGATATATGGACTTGGATTAACCTTCTGAGGAATGATGGTTTAGATGGGGGTTTCATTTTTATTTCTTTCCCTTGGTTGGTGAAAATAGGCTAGTCAGACTGTTTTAATAGTAACCAATGTGAGATTGTACTTTTCAGAGTTGTTACGGTGGATGATATATGCATGGAGGTTTGGGAACTTCTCTGTTATGTTACTTTCTATCTTCTACTGAGCTTCTAGTAGGTCTTGGTCATAATCATATTTCTGACGAGTGGTGAGTTGATACAGAAAATGGCTCCAGGTCTTTAAAAGCTTGGGTTATTGTTTTCTTAAATGTCTCATTCCTTTCTATTGTTTTGAACTTATAGGAAGCATAGTAAATGGCAGACATAACATGAATTTACTCTTCTGGAATATGACATGCCTTTACTGTGTCACCACACTTTCTCATTCTGATGAACTGTTTCTCTGGTTGGTGGAAAACTTTGACATTGATGTTTCTGTTAAGTCAAATTTGGGGGTGTTTAACAAGATGCTGGATTGGTTATTGAAAAGAAGCAGACCAAGTTGGTGGTCGGTAAAGTATTGAGTTATTTGGATGCTTGCTATTTGGTGGGTATTTGTTGTTGCTTTCCTCTCTGGGTTCACTCTATTGGTCTTGCTGCTCCTTTTAGCTGCTGTGTTTCAACTGTGAGGTTTTGGATCAAGGGTTTATTGGAGGTGTTTATGTATCTGCTGGATTAGTATTAGGCACATATCCATCTTCTCTATGTGCTGGCTGCAGAGCTGGATGAAGTTCGCTTTCTTATCACTACTATGGCTCTGTGTTAAGTTATGTTTTCACCAGATCGATGATGTTTAGCATTAATTATCAGATGTTTAGGTTCAAAAATATATATTATGTAATAGTACATGGGGTGATGGACGTGGCTTTTGTAGAGATAGTAATTCTGGACTTGTTTTCTTTTCGAAGACTACGAGCAGTTACGATAGGTGGTGAGTACAAGTAACCACTGTTTGATTTGTCATTCTTTTGTTATATTCACTGGTGATGTGGACCATTTGTTTCGGAAGTAACAAAGGCAGATATCATCTTTGCCTTTCACATAAATTTTTGCTTTCTGCTACCTGTGTCAAGGAAGATACCTTCAATGATGGAAACTGTCCTTGCAAACTTTGTTCGAATAAGTCATTTATTAGTTTCATGGTCACAGTTCTTCAGCTTCATGAGTGTACCATAATTTCACATTTTCCCCTTATCTGATCAGGGGTGGCTTATCTCTAGACTTCACTGGCTTTCTTTTTCCAGGATATAGAATTCATGCAGGTTCTGGTTCTCCTATACGCCACAGAGCTGCAGATCATCGTTACAGTCCTAATTTTAATCATTCTGGTGGTCTGCCACGCAGCCATGAATTTGGCAACGGGAGGGGTCCTAGTAGATATCGAGACTATTCACCCCCTTATGGTCGAGGAAGGGGTGGTGGCAAGCCGTTTGGTAGAGCTTTTGACAGGCCTGGGTTTGGTCCTGGGCCATTCAGAGGTGAAGGCATGAGTAGAAATAATCCAAATGTGCGTCCAAGAGAAGGAGATTGGATTTGCCCAGATCCTTTGTAAGTCCATATCTTCAATTTTAAGACTTAAGTTGACTTGTAAAAAAAAAAAAACATTTCAAGTTGCGATTTTCTGTTTTTTTTTTTTTTTCCTTTGACTATCATGTTTTATACTGGGCGGCAGTTTTTCAGTTCACAATGTCTACTGGCTTTTGCTAATTGTGTTTTGCAAATTTTAGTTGTATTAGAATGGCTTTTCTAGGACAAATGGTCTTGATTATATTGGGACACCCCCCCCCCCCCCCTGCTTGTTCTGCTGCTAATTCTGCAGCAGGCATTAGGTGCAAACAGTTTTTGGTTTTAGCAAGCTTTGTCTACTGTTCTTTCTGTTGGATCTATCGCATGGAGAATCTAAGTGTACCTTCTTTGTCTGACTTATTTCTTGATTATGCCTTAGGTGTGGGAACCTGAATTTTGCAAGGCGAGAGTACTGCAATAGCTGCAAGAAATTTCGCTACGGGCCTGGGGGTAGTCCTCGGAGAGGCTATCCCAGCCCACCTCCTCAACACGGTCCCCCAAGACGCTTCCCTGGCCCACCTCCCTTGGAACGTTCTCCTGGAAGGACCATGAATGGCTATAGGTCTCCGCCTCGTGGTTGGGCTAGGGATGGCCCCAGGGAGTTTGGGGCTGGTGGTCTGCCACCTCCCAGGCATGAAGGTAGGTTTTCTGGTCACTACATGGGGAGAGATCGGCTCGACTATCCAGAAGATGACTACCGGGGGAGGCACAAGTTTGATAGGCCAATCCCAATGGACTGGGGGCACAGGGACCGTGGCAGGGATGTCTTCTTCAATGAAAGGAAAGGATTCGAGAGGAGGCCACCCTCTCCACCACCAGCACCACCACCAGCACCACCAGCACCATTTCCCCTGCATCGTGAACGCTGGGCTCGTGATGTTAGAGAGAGGAGCCGCTCTCCGATGAGGGGCGGCCTGCCACCAAAAGACTATCGCCGGGATATGCACATGGAGTGGGGACAAGATGATCGGCGTGCTCTGGGGCGAGATGGAATTGGAGATGCTTATTAAAAAGAACCCGGGGGGGGGGGGGGGGGGGGGGGGGGGGGGGGGAGGTGTAATTTTGGTTTAAGTAGGTGTTTGTTTTTGTTTTTGTTTTTGTTTATGTTTAGAGAGGAAGAATATTCACAGCACAGGACTAATTATTTCCGACCATGGTAAAATGGTATTACTTTAAATAGAATTTTTTTTGTTAATAACCTTAAATGGGTGAAATTTTTTTTTTCAATTATCAGTTTATTAGTCTTGTTGACACAAAAATATCAGTATTGGTGTTTGAATTTTACTTTTCTTTCATCTGCTTTGGTTTTTTTCTCTTTTACGTGTATGGGTTTGCTTCTTTTCTCGTTGGTAGGTGATGCCTGAGCTTCGAGATCCCTCGGTGGAGATTACGTTCCTTTCTTGTCATGGGCCACGAACTTGCCACTTGCCAGGATGTTTATCTCGCATTTTGCACATTGGCTACGCCTGTAGAAGCCAGTACTATTTATCCAAAGCATATGATGTATGTTGAATTTAGATCACTCTAGAGAGAGAGAGAGAGAGAGAGAGAGAGAGAGAGAGAGAGAGAATACATGAAGTGGACTCTATAGAATAAATGTTCTGCATTAAATGAAATGACATTCGCTTCATATGTTTATCTCACTCTAGACTATCCTGGAGTTCTTAACCGAACTCTAGAGAATTTTAATTCATGTGGGTTTAATTCATTCCAAATTGAAACTTTAAAAAGAGAGAATAAAAAATAATATTTGGTTTAATTTTTCAAACGTGTTTATCAAGGTATTTTCATCATAAGTTTTTCGTATTTTTGAAAAATCAAAATAATAAATTACATACATACATTAAAGATTAATGAAATATTCTAAATTAAAAAAAATAGAAAATCTTGAAATGCGGGCATGACCCAAAATTCCCCCACCATAGCCTAACATTAAGGCTCGTTTGGATAGTGAGATGAGATGATTTTAGATGAACTGAATAAAATATTGTTTTTCAATATTATTATTGATTTGAAATTTGAAAAAGTTAAATTGTTTATTATATTTTATATAGAAATTGGGAAAAGTTGTAATGATGAGATGAGATAGGTTGAGAGTGTTTCTGTATTCAAATGGAGCCTATTTCATAAAACCTAAATAACTAAGAATCAAATATCCAAGAATCACAACTTATTTCACAAAAGTCAATAGCCAAGAACACAAATAATGGAATAAATTTCGCACAACTCAACAAATCAAACACAAAACAACAGGATCATCTGTGAAGACAAAACATGAAGAATCTCTTGTACTTTTCTCAACAAAGACAACCATGAAGATAAAGAAGATGATGAAATGGAAAAGATGACAAGGAAGAAGAAATAACAGATAAGGAGATTTGGGGAGATCAGAGACAAAAAGAGAGGGAGATGAGAGACAAATAGAGAGGGATATGAGAAGAAGAAAGTAAGAGTGAAAGAATGATCTCAAAACTCTATGGAATCTAATGACATCAATTTGAATCCGTTATGGGTCTAACTTCTGTGTATGATTGTAATGGCGTGAATAAAATGGTTTATAATGGAATTTGAACTTAATGTAATAAATAAGATGGAATGAACGGAAGATATTTGTGAAATTGAAAATGAGAATTGGAGAATGTATTGATATTAGGGTTGATTCAAGACAATTCCTTAACCTCCAGAGTGTTCCAGCACAAGCAAATTTCCAAATATCCTTTCTAAATCCCCCCCATTTCCCTCGTATCCCCCCGTAGTGATGACTAACATAACCACTGGCTAAACAACACGTGTAAGTAAATAATCGACTACAAGGAAATTAAACAACTACTTGGAAATAAAACTATTTTAGGAATTCAAATGTCATTATTCTAAGAAATGAAACACTGCATTCTATTGGCTAATCATCCCTCAAAATGGTGCGCTTCAAGGCAGCTATTGAACCACTCTTACCTCCCTAAAACGGTGTGTCTCACACTTCCTTAAACGCTGCGTCTTTAGTTCCTCTTCACTTAGCCTTCTTCCCCCCATCTTGACAGAAACACTTTGTCTTCTTCCTCTTCACTTTGACTGAACCCTCCTCTTCTCACCTCTTGCTTCGCTTCCATGGACAGCCATAACACTCTCTTCCCCTTAAAGAACCTTGCCCACAAGGTGAGGGTAAAGTTATTGCATCTTCCATAAAAGGTCCCAACTGTTGTCTTTGTGCGAGGCTCGACCCACTTAATCAACACTTCTGTAACAGCACGATGTCCTTGCCATTTGAGTCGCAGCTCCAAAATTGCCTTAGGCTCGGGTTAGATCTCACCATGGACATTCACGAGAGGTAGTGAGGGAATGTGTTGGATCCAAGTTCCAAGTTTCCTTTTGAGGCAGGACACATGGAAGACGGGGTGGATCCGAGATGTAGTTGGTAAGTCAAGCCGGTAGGCCACCTTCCCCAACTGTCGGACCACCTGAAAAGGCCCATAGAACTGTGGGAACAACTTTAAGTTGTATCGAGCAGCTAGGGATTTTTGCTTGTAGGGCTGCAATCGGAGGTAAACCCAATCCCTCTCTTCGAATTCTCTTTCAGTTCATCTTTGATCTGCATAGAGTTTCATTCTTTGCTGTGCGAATTCCAAATTTTCCTTAAAGGAGACATCTTGGTCAAAGTGTAGTATGAACTATTATCCCACCACTCGGCCATTGGCAACCACTGAACCCATCCCTTAGGTTTAGACCCTGCATAAGTCCTCAAATATCCCTCTAGACACTTGTTTAAGGCCTTGATTTGTCCTTTTGTTTCTGGATGGTCTACACCTGCATAAGTTTCCTTTTGAGGCAGGAGACATGGAAGACGAGGTGGATCCAAGATGTGGTTGGTAAGTCAAGGCGGTAGGCCACCTTCCCCAACTTTTGGCCCACCTGGAAGGGCCCATAGAACTGCTGGGACAACTTTAAGTTGTGTCGAGCAGCTAGGGATTTTTGCCTGTAGGGTTGCAATCGGAGGTAAACCTAATCCCCCTCTTCAAATTCCCTTTCAGTTCATCTTTGATCTGCATAAAGTTTCATTCTTTGCTGTGCGAATTCCAAATTTTCCTCAAAGGAGACATCTTGGTCGAAGTGTGGTATGAACTATTATACCACCACTTGGCCATTAGCAACCACTGAACCCATCCCTTAGGTTTAGACCCTGCATAAGTCCTCAAATATCCCTCTAGACACTTGTTTAAGGCCTCGGTTTATCCTTCTATTTCTGGATGGTAAACTAAGCAATAATTCAAGGATGTCCCTTGTAATAGGGTTCTCTAGAAATAACTAAGGAAGATTGGGTCTTGATCTGATATGATTGCTTTAAGAAGACCATGTAGCTTAAACACGTCTTTGAGAAACATTTGAGCCATAACAGCAGCTGTGTAAGGGTGAGACAAGGCCATGAAGTGACCATATTTTGTTAACCTGTCAACTTTTACAAGAATAACACTGGCCCCTTGTGATACTGGTAACCCTTCAATTAAATCTAGGGAAATCTCTTCCCAGGCCTACTGTGGAATGGGAAAAGGTTGGAGGAGTTCAAGAGAGGGAACTGTCTCAGCCTTGTTGACCTGACACAAATCACATTCACGAACTAATTTTTTTATGTCCTTCATCCCCTTCCAAGTGAAAGCCCTCTTGGCCCATTGGTACGTTTTAAGGTAACCCGAATGACCTGCTTATGGGTCTTCGTGTATAAACTGTAAGACCTTCCATTTAAATGAAGATCGAGGGTCTATCAGAAATCTGCCCCTCTTGAGTAGTAGACCTTGCTGGAGAGTAAGCCTTTTTGGGGCCTCTTGGTTAGTCTAGAGCTTGGACAGTATGTCCCCCAACTCAGGTGAGTTCGAGTAGCTCATTTTGAGCTCGTGTATCCAATCTGAGGTTGGAAAAGAGATGACTGCCAGCACCCCTTCAGGCTGTGGTTCTGGTTCATATTTCCTGGAAAGAGTGTCCGCCACCTTATTTTCTGAGGTTGGAAAAGAGATGACTGCCAGCATCCCTTCAGGCTGTGGTTCTGGTTCATATTTCCTGGAAAGAGTGTCCGCCACCTTATTTTCCTTACCTTTTTTGTACTTAATTCGAAAGTTGTAACCCATAAGCTTTGTAACCCACTTTTGTTGTGCTATTGTCCCAACCTTTTGCTCTAAAAGAAACTTTAGAGCCTGCAGATCCATTTTAATGATAAAAGCTTGGCCCAATAAATAAGGCCGCCACCTTTGCACTACTGTGACAAGGGCCATCAACTCCTTTTCGTAGGTGGAAAGGGCAAGGGCCTTGCCCTTTAAGGCCTTGCTCAAATATGCAATAGGCTATACCATTTGCGTTAGGACAACCCATATCCCACAGCTGCTTGCATCACATTCGATAGTGAAGGGTTGGGAGAAATCTGGTAATCTGAGTATGGGATGGTTGGTTACAGCAATTTAATGTCCTGAATGCCTGGGCAGCACTATCATCCCATGTGAATGCATTCTTCCTTAAGAGACTAGTTAACGGGGCTATAATTAGCCCAGCCCATACCCCTTGATGAATTTTCGGTAATAACCTGTTAAGCTTAGGAATCCCTGCAAGGACTTAGTGTTTTTGGGCACTGGCCACTCCAGCGTTGCTGCCACCTTCTTAGGGTTAGCTTTACCCCATCACTAGTCACAATATGCCCCAAATAGTCTACTTCAGCCACGCCAAAGAGGCACTTAAACCTCTTAGTATACAAGTTATAATGAGCTAGAGTTTCTAGAACCTGTTTTAAATGACCCACATGTTCATCCATGCTACTACTGTAAACAAGAATGTCATCGAAAAAAACTAGTATAAACCTTCTTAAAAAGGGTTTAAAAATTGTGTTCATCAGCCCCTGAAATGTGGAAGGGGCGTTGGTAAGCCCGAAAGGCATTACCAAAATCTCATAGTGGCCTTCATGGGTTCGGAAGGCCATATTTGGTACATCTTCAAGCACCAACCTGATTTGGTGGTAGCTAGACCTTAGGTCCAATTTAGAGAAAACCACTACCCCGTTTAGCTCATATAATAATTCATCAATTACAGGGATGAAAAATTTGTCCTTCATCGTTTCCTGATTTAAGTCCCTGTAATCCACGCATAAGCGCCAACTTCCATCTTGTTTTCTTACTAATAGCACAGAAGATGAGAAGGGACTTGAGTTGGGCCTAATCACACCTGCCTTAAGTAGTTCAGTGACAATCTTTTCTATCTTTGCCTTTTGGTATTGAGGGTACCTATATGGCCTAGTAGATATGGGGCTAGTTCCCTCTTTCAATACTATTTTGTAGTCATGGGTTCTCTTTGGGGGTAGCCCTACGGGCGTTTGAGACACCTGTTTAAAGTCAACCAGTAGTTGCATAATCTCTCGGCAACACACAAAATTAAATTCGTTGATATCTCTAGGGACTAAATGTAAGAAAAGCCCCTTCCCCTTGTTAAGAGTGTGCCACTTTTTTTTCTTCTTTCCCTCATCAACAGTAGTCTCCATCAATTTCAGTCCTCTTAACCCTAGCACCTGTCCCTTCCTCTAGAACTTCATATGTAAACTAGAGAAATCTCATGTAACAAGCCCTAGTGTCTTAAGCCATTGTACCCTTAGGACAGCAACACATCAAGCTAAGGGTAGAAAATAAAATGAAATGCAGAAACTAGTACCTTGTATATTTGTCAACACACTGTTGCAGCTACCCATACTTTGCAAAATTTCACCATTTGCCACCTGAACCTAAAGCCTTCCAGCCTCATCGATAGGTAGTTTATTTTTGCTGATAACCGAAGGATCAAGGAAGTTATGGGTGCTTCCCGAATCCACCAATATTACCACCATATTATCTCCAATTTTACCACACAAGCAAATTTCCGGATGTCCCTTCTGAATTCTCCCCACTTCCTTCATAACCCCCTCAGGAATGACTAACATAACCACTGGCTAAACAACACGTGTAAGTAAATAACCGACTAAAGGAAATAAAACGACTAAATGGAAATAAAACTATTACAGGAATTCAAATGCCATTATTCTAAGAAATGAAACACTGCGTTCTACTAACTGGTCATCCCACAAAACGGTGCACTTCAAGTCAGCTACTGAACCCCTCTTACCTCCTTAAAACGGTGCGTCTCACACTTCTTTAAATGCTGCATCTTGAGTTTCTCTTCACTTAGCCTTCTTCTCCCATCTCAACAGAAATACTTTGTTTTCTTCCTCTTCACTTTGACTGAGCCCTCCTCTTCTCACCTCTTGCTTCGCTTCTAAGGAGGGCCATAATAGAATCTATTTTTTTATAAGAAAAACGTTACTTTTATTTATAAGTAGCTTAAAACTAGACAAATGGCTATCTGACTTACCACTTGCCCATATACACAAAATTGGGGGAAAAAAAAACATTTGCCTACTTGACCAATGATAATGGATGTGTTATCCATTCATTATCTAATGAGTTGGACACTTTAGATAGGTAAGCTCGGTCCGACTGACCTATCGCCCACTGCTAAAATAAAATGCGGGTTTTTTAGAACTAGAAACTAATTATAGAAAGTGGAAATTCATAAGACTTCGCACAATGTAGTAAACCCAACAACTTATTTTGCTATTAATACTATTATTTTTTCTTAAGAGCCATGCATTATTATTATTATTATTAGTTTTAAAATTCAAATAGGAATAAATTTATTAAGAAGTACCAAATAATCAGTCATTACATTATTTTTCATTCAACACTGAATTCAGAATCTGCATAGGACCTTCATATATCCATACATTTTCTTCAGAAAAAGAAAGGCTAGCTTTGTAAGCTTGTGAGCTACACTATTAGCTTCTCTATATGTGAAACTGACACTCTAGCTTAGTCTTTCATAAAGCATATACTCCTTGCATCATCAATCAAAGTGTCATAGTCTTTGTAAATTTCCTCATTATTGTTTGTTGCCTTAACTACCATCTGGGAGCCACCTTCCAAAACCACACTTGTCAACCCCAATTCTATGCATAAAACCATTGCCCTTTGTACAGCAAGAGCTTTAGCTATGGTTGGTTTCATGATGTGATTAAAATTTGAGCATAGAAAGGCCAAGATATTCCTTTCAGCATCTTTGATTATGACTCCAATTCCCACTTTCTTTGAAGAGATATCCACATCAGCATCCCAATTTGCTTTAACTAACCTATCATGTGGCTTCTTCGAGTTAATTAGGTTTATGTCAGTACTTATTGAGTGTCTGTTATCTTGTTGGTGACTTTGAGCTTCAATGAGTTCATCAAGTCCTTGTTTTGCAGTTTGAAACACCATTATGGGATGCCCAAACTTGTTTTCAAAAATTAGAGAATTTCTTCTTATCTGTATCCTTCTCATTGTATATGCCACCAACTCTACCTCCTCATCCGTCAACCTCACATTCAGCTTCTTCCTTAAATCTAAAAAAAATTTCTTTGTATTGGACCACTTTTGAATTGTACTATTAGGTTCAATCCAAACATCAGTTGTTGCAGGATAGCTCCACAATGCATGGAAAATTTACTCTTATTATCTTTCACATATTGGACACAAGTTAGTATCAATGATATTCTTCTTAAAGAGATTAAGTCTAGTTGAGGAGTATGTCATGTCCAGCCTTCCATAAAAAATGTTTCACCATACCTTGCACCCTTAACTTCCATATCAACTGCCAGTCACCTACTGTATCAATAGCATTCGAGGGTTCCCTTTTCAGCAATTTCACTCTTGTGTGCTTTAGGTGATGAGCACTCTTGACAATGAAAATCTCATTATTAGATGGGGCCCATATCAATTTGTCCTCAGCACCTAGTCTACTCAAGGGGATTTTATAACTTCAACCTCTTCATTACTAAAGGTATCATTAATTAACCTTTCATTCCATCGATCAGTCTCTGCCTCAATAAGCTCACTCACATTTGAGTCTCTATCTAGAGTTTTTTTTTTTAAAGGGATTGAACTCGATATGAAGTAGGTATTGGTAGCCAATTATCCTTAAATTGTGATATGGATGTCATTAACAACCCTCCAAAATAATCATTCTTTAACCAATTCTAGAGAAGAACACAAACTCCTCCAAATCAATGAGGGCCCAGTACCAAGCTTAGTATCTAACAACTCCCCATGCTTGAACTATTTCTCCGTCAATATTTTTGAAACCAAGGAGATAGGTTTCTTTAACATCCTCCAACACTGCGTTGCAAGCATAGCCTTATTGAAACTTTCAATATCTCTAAATCCTAAACCTCTTATCTTCTTTGATTTCCCCATCTTAGACCAATTCTTCCACTAAGTTCTATTCTCTTTCTGCTTGTGGCCCCACCAGAACCTCGACATCATAAAGGTTATCTCTTTGTACAACCTCCTTGGAAGCTTGAAAATACTCATAGAAAAGGTTGGTATTGCTTGTATCACGGCTTTTATCAAGATTTCCTTCCCCGCTTGAGATATAAATTGTTCTTCCAACTATTAATTTTAAACCAAATCCTCTCCTTTAGATGCCTAAAAGTATTATACTGGATCTAACCACCATACAAGGTAAACCTAAGTACTTTTCATAATTACTACAAGCAGACACATCAGTTACTTGCAGAATTTGTTGTTTAACAGCCATTCGGTATTGGAGCTGAAAAAAATGGTAGTTTTCTGCTTGTTCAAAAATTGACCCAAGGCCTTCTCATACTTATTCAAGAGCCATTGAATCTTTGACCAATATGTAAGTTTTGCCCCTCCAAAGATGACACAATCATCTGTAGTAAATAGTTAACCCTTGTGCCACCTCTTGAGACTGCTACCCCCTTGTATCTCCACATCTTTCAGATGAGTCAATTAAGGAACTCAGTCCTTCAACACACAAGATAAATAAATATGGGGGATATGGGTCCCCTGCCCTATTCCTCTAAGGGTTTGATTATTTCCCCTGGCTGCCAATTGACAAGCACATAGTACGTCATTGAAGTAATACACTCCATGATTAGTGAAATCCACCTACCCCCAAAACCAAGTTTCCTCATAATTGCCTCCAAGAAACACCACTCAATTTTGTTATATGCTTTTGACATATCAAACTTAAGAGCCAAACTTCTCGTCTTTCATTTTTTTCTTGTCTTCATAGTGTGCAATGCTTCATATGCTACCATGAAATTATCAGTGATAAGTCTTCCAGGTATGAAGACACTTTAGTTGCTAGAAATGATGGAAGTGAACACCTTTTTTAATATGTTAGAGCATTGACATTGGCCTAGCTAAATGCTAGTGAATTGCAAAATATGCCGAGTTTTACATTAAAAATCATGCATTGAGCTAGCTAAAAGGTAAAAAGTGGGACTTTGAGCTACAATGAATGGAATGCAAAGGTTTGGTGTCCTACTGTTTGGGAGCCAAATGTATATTTGATTCAATTAAAATCATAACTGCTTCTCTGTTTTGCCCCTACGTAATTCATTTCCAGTCCCTTTCTCTCACAATGAATTGTAAATGTAATTTTTGGGTAGAAGGATTGGCAAAATGTGTTTAGTGGATTCAAGAATTATAGATATGATTGTTGGATGATTAGGTTGGCAAATAATAATTTAATTAAAATTTAAATTATTAAATAACATATAGTCAGTATAATTGTAAAATATAAAAAACAAATTAGAAAAAAATTATTATTAAAAAATAATATTTTATTATTATTTTGGCTAATAGATGGATAATCCAATGTAGGAATCTCTATTGAATGGCAAACGCAAAAGGCAAAACATGTGATTTTAGCCAAATCTTGTCTTTGCCTCTGCCTTTGCCTACACCATTGCTAGTGCTCTTAGCTAACATTTTGGATACAAGTTTATACAAGACATTACATAAATTGATGGGTCTAAATTCACTAACATCAGAAGGGTTTTTTACTCTAGGGATTAATGCAATATAAGTAAAGTTAATATCATAATCCATACTCTCCCCATTTAGAAAGCTTAAGATAGCTTTACATACCTCATCTCTCAATGTATCACAATAAACTTGATAAAAATAAGCTCCATAGCCATCAAGGCCTGGTGATTTCAAATGTGCCATCTGCTTCAATGTTTTTTCCACCTCGACTATTGTGAACTCCTTTTGCAGTTCTTCATTCATTACCAAGGTAACTCTTGGATCAAAAGAGTTTTGGCAGTCCTCTATTGCTTCCACAGAAGGGTTCGAAGAATTGAATATATTATGGAAGGGTTAATTACACTTTACCCACTCGAACTTTCACTCAATTCACAATGTGTCTCCGCAACTAATAATTGCACCAGCAGAGTGAAATGTAATGGAAATTCTGAACACATGCTTCTCACGTGCCTAACTACCACTTCAAAGACAAAATCACCCCTGACTTCATCGACTTCATGGCCCTGTGCTCCTCATTGTAGTGAAAATCCCTCAATATCTACCGCACTTCGCATCTGGGCATCTTGTGGAGAAGTAGAGCAGGGGCTTCGCATCCATTTGCTGAAGATTGGTGTGTTTCCTCATTTTTTTTCCTAGGTGAAAGAACTATTGTATAAGCAAGTGATGCAAGTATTCCAATACACGACTAACACGTATATTTCAGAAAGTTGTGAAAGATGTCAAATGGTTCATCTAGCATAAGCTGGGGTGGTAAAACACCACCATATGACCCATTTTGCCGTTGCGTTGTAATTTGCGGGCACGTCTAAAAGTGTCAACTATGGACGATAACTACAAAAGGAAGTTTTGGAGATACCCATATTGGACTCTTAGTTGTCAACATGGGGGTGGAGACAGGTGTTGTACATTTTTTGATTGGATAAATAATAATTTTTGCTCCACGTGTGTAGATGTCGTTGGCCAGATACTTTGAATACGAAGTCGTGAGTTGAAGATTGAGAAGTCAGAATTGGAGGCTAACTTGGTGATGGAGAGGGAGGGCAGGGAGCATATCCTAGCATTGTTGTATAAGGAGAAGGAAAAATCTAAGGTCTTACGCAAGAAATACAATAACTGCATATGGTGTGGTGTCACTGTAATTGTTCTGGTTGTTGCCGTTATCTGCATGAAAATGTCCCATGATGGTGATGAAGGTCACAAGAACTTGATGATAGCGTAGGATTGGTTAATGTGATTTTCTGGATGTGTATTGACTGTGATTATTGTTTTGAACTTGATTATTCTATTGGACATCACTTGTTGTGTTGACTTTGGTTGTTGTATATAATTTGGACTTGTATTGAATTTGGTGGAAAGAGTGGGTTGTTCCTTATCCAAAAAGCCTCAGTATATTGATGTCAAATGGTGGTAATAATGATTAATAATAATATCACCATACATATCAAAATCCCTTAATTGGAATGTCACCAATACACCATAAAACTAAAAAAGCATAACTATTGGACCATTACAAAAAATGCATAACTATTGGACCATTGCCACAAAAGTAGTCCCTTTCCTAATGCCTAATGTAGTCTTTTTTCATTTTCTGTGTACAATAGTAGTCAATATTGCCAGTTTGGTCTCTTATGTTTTCCCTTTTGATTTTGGTTCATCCTCTCCACACGTGAAGATGCCTCTACACCCTTCCATTTATACACTGATTCATTAGCCTAGTCTATGATGGTGGCCCTCAAGTCTTGTAGACTGCCTCCTAGGTGCTCGTTTGGCAATCAACTTTGGCACACGACCCACATTGGCTTAAAGTTGATTAGTTTGGACTACTGGACTTGTTTGGCCTGCTGCCTACGAAGGCAGCGACAGTGGAGTGTGTTCAGTTTGCCTAGATTGGATTGTTGGCTGTGAAGGTTCTGACATTGGAGGTTATGAAATGACCTAGTATCATATTTAAATGTAAATGAATGGAATCAACATTCTTAACATATATGTAAATTAATACTATATTAAATAAGGAAGACTTAGCCACTAACCAGTTCATCTGGAAATGAAGCATCTTGAAATTCTGCTGCAGAAGTAAAGGAAGGCGTGCCTGCGTTCCGACGCAAAAATTTTCTTCTGTTGTGACCAGCTTGCTTACACCTCGAACAGGTCATAGTCACACCAATTTTCCTCAATCCGTTTGCTTCTTGTTGATTGTCCTAATTTCTTCTTCGATATTTCTTCGGCCTCCCGGGTTGTTTCCTAACCTCAGGAGCAATGGGCTTCTCGTATGTGGTAGTGAGCCACTGATCCTCACTAGGCATAGGATAAATTAAAGGCTCGTATGCTGCCCTCCACATCTCCACACTATAGTAATGGTGCACATATTCCTTGGGGTCTTGGTCAGAATACACAATACATGTGCATGCTTTGAGGGCATGAAATACCTGTCATGCCCCATCTCAAACATGAGCAGGTCCTCTTGCCCAAATCAACTATATATTGCCTACCAACATTGTTAACCTCAAACTGACCACCTCCTTCATAGGCTGGAGTACAATAGATGGACAGGTCATGCACAAGTTCAAGCTTCTCAATTATCTGAGGTGTTATTCTATTCTCTCATTTACCAATTCCTTCCATTTTCAATTGATACCACCTCATCAGTTTCTTCCGTATAGTCTCACCATAGTCACAATGGGCTTATCTCATGCTTGTAGAATATACGCATTGAAACATTCACTGAAATTATTCACTACTAAGTCAGATTTACAAGATGTGTTAAACCATGCTCTAGACTATTGTGATGGGTCTATGACCTTCATGTAGTCATATGCAGGCTCACTGAGGGCTTTCAGTTCCTCCATGGCTCTCTCAAAGTCCCTCTTAGTGTATGTTGTGGCTGCCTGCCACAAATTCTCCTTCAGGGCCACACCCTTATGGCCAGCATCTTGAAAATTGGCATATAAATGTCTCACACAAATACGGCTGTCATTGTAAGGCACCAACTCCTTCATTACTAGCTTTAAACCCTACAAGAAATATTGGATGAGTGGCTCATTTAATAGGTTTGACTTAACATAATATATTGAAAGTTGCACAAAATGACCTTTTGTCTGTCACTGATAAATGTCCACCCGCCTTCAGGTTGCTGTCCAAGATCGGATATAAGTGTCTCAATAAACCATCCTTAACTATCCTTCAACTCTGCCTCCACAATGACCATGACAATTGGGTACATGTTTTCATTTGCATCCCTACTAACAGCACATAGGACAGCTCATACTTGGTCACAATCGTTTGTATCTCAATCCAGGACAGCTCATCCTCATCATAAGGTTCATGATACACATCAGTCTTACCCCCAACATGTTCCTCATTATACTGCCTATCAATTACCCCACCTTGATGGACTTCAAAAAGCAACTTCCTCGTAGCCATCCTACAAAAATTGTCAATTAAATTAGTGTTGGGCCAAACAGATAAAATTAAAAATAGTCAAACCAAGCACCAAACATAAAGTAAACAAATGGATCTATTGAACCAAACAGATAAAATTTTCCTTTTTCCTATGCAAAGGACCACCTCTGTCACAACCTGACAACAGAAAACAACAGCATACAATAACACCTCGGATAGTTGTTCTCAAACTGGGACCACTAAAAGCCACTCAGCCACACATCCAGCATACAAAATCGGACCCACCCGCGTGCAACATTGGACACAGACATGCTCAAAACCGCAACATTGGACACATACATCCTCAAAACCAAAACATTGGATATGCAAAATTCACGTATAACAAATTGAACATATGTCCATGCACAAATATTGAAGATACGCACAGATGGAACAAATAAATAAGCCCACAAAGAAGACAGAGATAAATTCGATGAAGACCGCCCAAAATGTTTGAAGTCACTTAGATTGGTGTGTTTACCACGAAAAACCAGTTCTCCAAGAGTTTGGGGTCGATGAAGTCACGGGTCTGGTCTGGTCTAGAGAGAAAAAAAAGTTAGGGTTTTCAAAATTCTCCTTCACTTTGGTCTCGATGAAGTCAGGGGTGATTTTGTCTTTGCAGTAGTAGTTAGGCACGTGAGAAGCAGGTGTTCAAAATTTCCGTTAACTTTAACTCTGCTTGTAGACGGAATGAGGGGGATTGGTATGTTTTGAAAGTAAGCGAGTCAACTTTGTTGCAATTATTAGTTGTGAGAGTACATTGTGAGTTAAGTGAAAGCTCGAGGGGGCAAAGTGTAATTAACTCATTATGGAAGTAAAATGGAAGGCCCTTTCTATCTCTCTCTACTCAGTCACCATTCTACCCTGGAAATCTTTAATATGCTTGATCCAATTCTTCTTACTTCTCTGGCTATCACAAGCATGAAAATACTTGGAATTCTTATCACTAAGCTGGTACCAACTTCTCTTTGCTCTTTGCTTCCATTTCATGTTATCTTGCTCAGAAAGCAATCTTAATTCTTCTTGTACCCCTTTGATTATAGCAACATTGTGAGTGACTTCATTCTCCTTCTCCTTCTTAACTCTGTTAGTTTTTTCCATTATCTCCCTCTCAGCTTCTTGGGCTTTCTGAGCACTCCATCTAGTTAAATCCCCTCCACAGGACCTTAATTTATTATGCACCTTTTTAAAAGAACCTGTTCTGCATCATTTCTTGCCCAGGCCTTTTGGATGATGGTCCCCCCCTCTTCCTCCATAGCCCATTTGGCTTCAAATCTGAATAACCTCTTCCTTCTCCTCGCTACTAAGTTTTCCTCATTCAACACTAATAAGATGGGCTTATGGTTTGATCTCCTTGCAAGCATAACTTCCACATCCCCACTTTTAAAGATCTTTGACTACTGAGTATTAACCACATCTCTATCCAGCCTCTACTTTGTAAAGGTCTCATTGTCATGTTTACTACTCCATGTAAATTTATCCCCTTCCATCCCAAATAATAAAAGATTGTTGATCTCTAGGACTTGTCTAAAGTCTTCCACTACCTTTTAGATTGAGATACAATTTCATTGAAATCACCAATTACACACTAAGCTTGATCTATGGGTGGCTTTAATAATGACAACAGATTCCATGTCTCTTTCATTTTACTCAATTCAGGGTGACCATAGAGGCTTATGAGAAACCAGTGAACATTTTTTCTTCATAAACTATTCTAGCATGAATATGATGCTGAGAATAATTCACTATTTCAACAACCACTTCTATGTCCCACATCAAAGCCAGCCCCCTCTCCTCATCTCCTACCCATTGGATCCACTACAAAACAACCATTAAAATACAAAATTTTTTTTATCCCATCAAACTAGCATGCAGGTAGTTTTGTCTCAATGAGAAAAACTACCTTGGGTTTCTTATCTTTTATCAAAGGTAAAAGTTTTGAACTGTCCAAGGGTTCTTAAGCCTCGACAGTTCCAATTTAAGATTTTCATGATAATTGGCAAGCTAATTAGCAACCTTCTCCATAGACGCACTGTTGGGATTTCCTGATCAAATTCATATTGTTTTCCTTTTTTCATAGGTCCTACCCCTTATACTTATCTATTTCAAAACTACGTTTACAACCATAACTCAATAAGGGGATAACATTGTTACCTTTAGGACGAGCTCCTCTTCCAGCTTCCCTAGGCTAGCTTCCCTTCTCCTGATTTGATCTCGGACTTCCCATCAGTAGTAAAGAACGACTGTTTTGAACAGTTGATCATTGTTTGGGCCTTTCTTTGTGTAGCATGGTGGGCCTTCAATCCACACCCCCATCTCCTAGGCCCAAGACCTCTTTACTTAACTCCTTTACCTGCCCATGCTTATCTTCATGTCTATCATCTTCTTTTTCAGATATTGGAGATTCAGTTTCCTCTTCACCCACCGCCATCAACTCCCTGGTTCCCTCCTGATTGAAATTAAGATTCTTTCATTTGAATCCCCCATTTCCTCCTCAAATCCCGCACCTTCATATACGAATTTTGAAATCCCTCGATTCTCGCCTTCTGTTTCTCTTCTTTCTGAACCAACCACATTCTCTGTGTCACCGGCCGGTACCGGAGTAGATTTTGTGTTTGACACTCCTTTCCGATTTCCCCTAATGAGACTCCTGATCACTCTCTCCAAGTTTTTCTTGTTCAACTCTAGATTGTGATAAAAAAAATCTCCTTCGAGTAATATTATCAGCACGGAGCCACGAGCCAAACTAGGATTTTCACCTTTGCTCTGCAATGTCATAAATCCCGTGCTGATACTACCCATCTCCCCATGTACAAGTCTCCCACACTTGAAACACACTCAAAGTAGTTTCACATATCACAGAGGCACCAAGATTCTCGTCCCTGTCAAGTTAACAAGTTTGCCCCTTGAAATTGTCTCTTAAATCGACTTTATTTGAACTCTGGAGATCAATTCCTTGACAGTACCAATTGTCGCTCTGATTTGGTGCCCTCTCTCACAGTTCATGCACATCAGAGGGAGGTTATGCAATTGGATCCAAAAAACCTCATAATCAAAGCTCATCTTTGGGGGTGTTAAGCCATCAAACGGTTTCAGAATGAAGAGAGAATTATCAAAATGCCTAGGTTTCCCTTCCAAAACTTTGCATTTGTCTGCCTGGTTCTCAAACGTTATCACAAATAAACTTGGGCTTATGCCTTGGAAAGAAAAGAACCTGCCCAATTTCCAAATCTTGGTTACGGTAGATCGAACTTCCTCCTTATCAATCATACAGTCTGAGCACAACTTCCCTACCAAACTTTTTTCTCCTCTCTTCATCACCTCACCCAGATGCTCTGTTCCAAGATCTATCACTGAATTTTCTTCCTCAGATAGGCATAATTGTGTCCACATTTCTTCCAAGTCCTGAATTTCTTGCCCCACTCAGTCCTGTACTCAGACTAGGGAACTCTTCCTCTCTTACTCTAGGAGTAAGCCAAGCCAAGCCTATTTACTCGACATTTCCCTTCTTAGAGGAGAGCTGGAGGAGACTTCGAAATTATATTTTAGATCATTTTTTTACAATTAAGTCTAATCTCCAATTATTAGTACCGCACCACGTTTTGGTTTCTCCACTTTCAATTTTGGCCGTCCATTTTACTTGATTCGTACCAACTAGCGCCAACATTTTCTTTCTTTTTTTATTTATTTTTGGGATAAATTATAATAATAATACTACATATAATCATAGTATGTATAAACGTTGTACAGTCATTTTAAAAAAGTAAAATTTATTATTAAAAAATTAATTTTTATTTTATGTAGGTCTTATATTTATTTATTTATTTTAAAATAATTATACTGCGCTTGTATATTCAAGACTGCATTTATCATTTTTCAAATTATAAATATCTTGTTTTCACGGTATAATTCCGCTGACACCGATTTTTGTGGAAAATCATTATCCCCTTAATCCGACGATCAACCACTGCTTACTCATGCCCCTATGAATTCTCACCGTTAGATCTTTTCACCCACAACCACCGTTGGATCAAATTACCAGCACTAATCTCACCATTCAATATTCACAAAATTGAATTTCAAAAGCTCGGGAGAGAGAGGGAGCAGAGACGAACAAAGCAAAAGTCCCTATACTCCTTCCTCTCTTCTTCTTCTTCTTCTTCTTCTTCATCCCCTTCATTACTTTCTCTTACAGTACCGAACTCTGTGTATATTTGTGTTGTCTCTCGCTCTTTCAAATTTTTATTTTTTTTCATTCCTTTTTGTATGTGAATTAAACCCTCTCGAATTCGGTCATTAGCTGCTGAACTTCGGCTTGAATTTTGAGCTGCAAAATCGTGCATTTGAGAATATATTGGTGGCTCTCGAATTAGTTCTAGATCTGAAAGTCTCTGAATTTGAGGAATTTGGGCGATTGTCTTGAAGTAATCAGTGGATTGAGTTATTGAAGAAGGAAAGAGAATAATAGGAATTTTGATTGAGTTTTTTAATTTTCGGTTTGATGGGGGAAGGTGAGGGAAGCGATTTCCCTCAGAAAAAGGCTCAATCGGAAGGTACGTCGGCCTCGGCGTCCACGGAGGCTCCGGCGGTTAAGAAGCTGGCAAGGCAGCTGGATTTCACAGCCTTCAGTGGTGGTGGGGGTTCGGGGAGTGTGGTCTTGCCGGAGCACCCGCAGCCGCAGCCTCAGACGCAGCCCCAGATGGTGGCGGCGACGGTGACAGTCGCATCGCAGACGCAACCGCATATGATGGTGATGCCAGTGATGGCGCAACCGCCGCCACCTCACGCGGCTCATCCGCCATTGAGGGTTGTGTAAGTGTGTGCAATTCTGGTTTTCCAGGAGCGAAATTTGATTTTTTTTTCTAATTTATTATTTGGGCAATTGTGATTGTTGGTTCTTGAGAAAATTGCGCGATTGGTTGGAAATATTTGGTTCTTTCTAAAGAGTGAAATTTGGTTACTTGCGCTTGTGGTTTGTTGAGAAGGAATTTGTTTGATTTGGAAGCTTTGTCTGAGGAAAAGTGAGGTTCGTGTTATTGTGTTTGTGTGTTTCATTGAGAAAGTTGCTCATTTGTTTAAAAGATTTGCTTTTGGAGTGTGACGTTCGCTGTGTTTCTGATATTATGAGGCTTCCTATATACTGAAATTACAGTTGTTGCTCTATATCCAGCTCTAATTCTCATTAGGCTACTTTGTTGTTTTGTGGATCTTGAAGTTATTTATTTCCCATATTTATAGAATAGTGGGAGGATTAAATTCTTTCCAATGACATAAATAGTCCTTCTACACTAAAAATTGCCTGGCATGTAGACGCTTAAATTTAGCCCTTTTATACTTGAAATGGTGAGATCACCTGAAACTCTGCATTTTGTTTTCCACCCATCTACATATTGTAGCGTGCGGCAGTCTTGTTTGCTTTCTTTATTCTCTTTGAGAATGTGTTAACTATTTCCTTTAAGCAGAAGTTCTACCCTGTTGATGTCTGTATGAATTCTCCAATATTTATAATGGTGTATTATGTTGCACCACATATGAGATTGACTTCATGGCCTTTTTTCCAGTTATAGTTTACCCTTTTATTTTCTCATCTTGCTTTTGCATGAATTCTCCAATATTTATAATGGTCCTTATAATAGTTTTTGCTGGTGAAATGATATACTATGAGTTCTTATCTTAAATTTGGTTAATTTAGTGAAGACACATTTGCACAATCTTGAAGCTCACAGAAGTAGTAGTCCACAAATACACATACTTTATCGATATGGCACGTATATATTCATATGAAAACTCAAGATTTTCTCTCTTAAATTTGATATAACGCCCTACCATTTCTTCCTCCAGAAAACCGGAATCCCCAAAATCAAAACCAAGACCCAATTCTGATGTAAAGGATGGTACTCCAAAGAAGCAAAAACAGTGCAATTGCAAACACTCGCGATGCTTAAAGTTGTAAGTAGATGACCCATTTGCACTCTCCTGTTATTGAAAATTGTTAGGTTCTACTCTTGAATTATTCTGCTCATGCAAACATTGATTATTATACCATTTAATATGGGCTGTGGTCCCACTACTTCATAACAATTTAATTCTAAGTTATGTAACTTGAGCTGACAACATTTTTCCTTAAGACTCGTTGTGAACCAAAAAAGGAATAAAATTAATACACTTTTTAATCTTCTCTTTCTTGTTTTAACCAAGAAGTTACATATTACATGCAATCTTTGAGGTCATCAAGGGGTAAGTCCAGATTGTAGCTAGAAGTTAGGTACTATCTAAGAAGTACACAGCATTCTTGTATAATTCTATGAGATTTACATGTTTCTTCTGTTTTGTTTGTGCATGTCATGGTTGCGTGTATTTGCTTTGTAATTTTCTTTTCAGATTTTTAATAAGCCTTCGATTAATAGAACAATTTGATAGATAATGGTGCAAGGATGCGTTTGGGGTAGGCTGAAGGCATAAGTGCTAGCAAATATAAGTGCAGCTTAGATATAAGATAGCTAATTAAAAATCATTAAATAAAAAATTGTTTGTATTGCACTGTTATTACACATATTATTGGGCTTATTTGAAGTTGGGTTTCCAAGACCGCAACCCAGGTCCAACTTATTCATCCGGAACTTGATCATTTGTTATAAATCTCAAACAAGCTTTATTCATTGCTTTGGTATTGCCACCTATATTGCCCATCCTAGCAATCAATGGGAATGTGATCTTTCATATTGGATAAGAAAAGGAAAAAAAAAAAAAAAAAAAAAGATCTTAAGCATGCAAAAGTGTGCTCCATCTTCAATTTAACCAAGTGCATATACTCTTGTGGTACTTCAAGACTTTCAAACTATTGGGTTGGCCAACTTTCCTCTTTCACCGTTCTTTTTGTTGGACAAAATTTTAAAGTTTGTTTAGTTAATCAGCATTTGAAATGCTTTTTTCATAAAATGATGTGCTTATTTTGTATATATTGGAAAAACAAAATGGAACATGCCCACAATCGTGCATGTGTGTGCGTGTACAAGTACATATTTGTCCTTGTGAGTACGTGTGTGTGTGCACGCTCTCATACCCATGGAAACCAGTAAGGCCATACCTAAGCTTTTTGAAGCATCTGAATATATGAGGCTTGAATTCTATGCTTCTATTGGCTTAGAGCCAACTACATTGTGCCTCTTAAGTAATTTTTCTTCTTGTTATCATTTTGAGTTGTCTTACGACAACTTCATTTTTTATAGATTGTGTGTGATATAGTATTTTGTATTAGTGCTTTTTACCAATAGATTATTTGTGATATAGTATTTCTTATTAGTGCTTTTTACCAATGTGAATCTTGTTTTGTCAATGTCATCGTGATCAGGTATTGTGAGTGTTTTGCATCTGGAATATACTGTGATGGATGCAACTGCGTAAATTGTTATAACAATGTTGAGAATGAAGCTGCTAGGCGAGAGGCTGTAGAAGCTACTTTAGAACGTAATCCAAATGCATTCAGGCCAAAAATTGCAAGCAGCCCACATGGATTGCGGGATAATAGGGTATGTCAATCTAAGAATGCAGCATTTTGTATTTTGTTGTTTACCAAGTACCAGGTAACCTGTGGTTGTATAGATGACAAATGCAAGAAGTATAGTATTTAGCTATCTTTCTATTAACAGAGTTACCCAATGTTTCTAAGGGGCTCCATTTATCGTGTGTCTAGACTAGTCATTGTGGCATCTTTATTACTGTCAATGATGGATCTACTCCTACGATACCATTCTAAATATCTGCTGTTGTTCATATGGGATCGTTAGTGCTAAAACCTCTGTCATCAGGAATTCCTATTATTTGCTAGCAGTTTGCGTGGTTTGTGCATGAGATGATAACTAGGGATTAGTAGATAGAGGGTTGTTATTTTGTTACTTACTGCACTTTGGAATGATGTGTGTGTGTGTTTTTGGCTTCATATTCTTTTTTGGCTTGTTTGTTTTTGTTGCCTTTTCTGATTTACATGTAACTAGGATAATATTTTTTGCCATTATTAAAAGTATTGGACTAGAAAAGGGAAAAATACATGTTCTCATCTAATAATTTGGAACGTTTACCTTGGTAATACACGGACATTAGTATACTCTATAAATTGTTCTCTTTTGTGGCCTTTTTTTTGGATTGGGGGGTGTGTGGGGTATGGTCCTATGGAGACCCGATCCTTGCACATCCCTTATGAGAGAAGGGTGCAAATATCATCAGGCTGGAAAGCCATTGGCATTCTCTTTGGCTTTTAATAAAAACATATGTTGTTTTGAATTATATGCAGGAGGAGGCCGGGGAAGTTTTAATATTGGGAAAGCACAACAAGGGATGCCATTGCAAAAAATCCGGATGCCTCAAAAAATACTGTGAGTGTTTCCAAGCCAACATTCTCTGCTCAGAAAATTGTAAATGCATAGACTGCAAGAATTTTGAGGGTAGCGAAGAGAGACAAGCTCTATTTCATGGAGATCAAGGCAACAATATGGCATATATTCAGCAGCTAGCAAATGCCGCCATAACTGGAGCTATTGGTTCCTCTGGCTATGCATCCCCTCCAATATCAAAGAAAAAAAAGGTTCAGGAGCTCTTCTTTGATTCAGCAGCTAAGGACCCGTCCATTTACCAGCATGGGCAATTTCCACAGGTGAACTTGATCTTGACATATTTGAGGAGGACATTTTGAGTGGTTACTGGTTAAAAGTGGTGAATAGAAGTGAATATATTGCTATTAAAATTCAGGCTTCTGATAAATCACTTGACCATGTGTTTTATGGATATTCACAGTTGTGCTTTAGTTATAAAAATAAAGTTGCTGCAGTTATTAATGATCAACTATGCATTGGCAGGATATGGCTGCTTTTTTCTTAATGCATGGATAAAAATTATGGAGTTTTTTTTATTATGGAAAATTAATAAATAGTATTTGGGTTTAAAACTCTTAAAAAAATTTGCATAGGTTCCAAGGTTACCTTTTTAGTACTTTGGTCTTGGGTTTAGAAAATAAATGGTCTATCCATTAACAATTTGTCTGAAACCCTAACTGCAAAGTGCCACGTGGCACATGTCTAACAAAATATGAAAAATAAAAATAAGGTCAAAATAGTTCAAAAAGTCAATGTTAGAAAAAATTAAAACACATGAAACAAAAACTAAATATAAAAATCTTCAAAAAAAGGCCTGCAAAACATAAAAACTAAAATAAATAAAATGAAAAATAAAAAAACATGTAAGAACATTAAAAATATAAATGTAAAACAAAAATTAAAAAAGAAAAGGAAAGAAATAAATGAGACCACCCCCATCTCCTCTGCCACTGATGGGGAGAGCCCTGTGACCATTTGAGGCCTGGGGAGAGGGGGGGGGGGGGGGGGGGGGGGGGGTTCCAACCCCTCATTGTTCTCATTGTGTAGGGGCTGGAAAATAGGCAACCTTTGCATGGCAGAAAGAGGGTTGGGACCAACCCCCATTGCGTGGGGGCTGGTGTTCTCAGCCCGCGTGTGGAGTGGACAGGATGACACCCTTTCTTAGGTTTTTTTTTTTTTAATTTTTTGCATTTTAAAAACTATTTTTGTTTGATTTTTATATTTCGTTAGACTGGTGCCTTGTCACATCAATAAACATGATGGCATAGCACTTTGCTGTTAGGGTTTTTTGCAGATAGCTAACCGAAAGACCGTTTTTAAAAAATCCCAGAATCTAAGGGTAAGGATTAGAAAATAAGTTTTGAAAACTGAGCGATCATTTGTTAAATTGGTGTAAATTCTGGGACTTTTTACTAACTCCCCCTTTTAATTACTTACTATCAATGAACTTCCTCTCATTTTGACTTCTAGGAACTACAGTCAGAATTTATGGTAACATATTTAAGTTCATGTTTCTATGTTTGCCAGGCAAACTATCTCAAAGCTTCTGCACCCTCCTCTTCCTTGTGTTCAGTCCCAGGTGCACGTGTTGGTGGAGCTGCAGCATTAGGCCCTTCAAAATTTACATATAGGTAAAAATTGTGGTCTTCTGCTAAATGTCATTAATCTGCTCGGTTACCTTGCTGACTTGTATGTAATTGGTGAAGGTCTCTCCTAGCAGACATTATCCAACCACAGGATGTGAAGGAGCTTTGCTCAGTTTTGATGGTACTATCAGCAGAAGCTGCCAGAACAATTGCAGGTATGTCATGATTTGTGTATAAGTTCATATTACCGGCTAGGTATAGGTGCTTCTAGAGGTTTTATTTGACTCATTTACTGATGAATTATTTCCCAATTCTGGAACATTTGAGTATGATGAACATTTGATTAAATGTCCAGAGCAAAGAAGTGCAACAGAAAAGCGGGCAGATCAGATGGAAATTTCCCTGGCTACCGAAACTCAAGAAAGGTTTCAAAGCCGGAGGGAACCTGTTGTTGAGAAAGCCGTGGCTGATAATTGTTCAAGTGCTACCCAGGCAGATAAAATCTTGGCCGAAGATTCCAGTTCAGATGGTGCCGATGTGCCAAAAGGAAGGCCCATGTCTCCTGGAACTTTAGCATTGATGTGTGATGAACAAGATGCAATGTTCATGGCATCTACTTCACCTGATGGATTGATGGGCCATGGAAACACGTCTTCACTGTTGCCTTATGGACAAGGTATGACAGAGGTCTATGCAGAGCAGGAAAGGATTGTTCTGACAAAGCTTCGAGATTGTCTAAATAGGCTCATTACTTTTGGAGAAATAAAAGGCAAGTTAATCTCCCTCGAAATTTTGATAAATAGCTGAACTGTGAATGAAAGGCACATCAATATTTTCAAATAAAATCTTTGTTTGAGACACGGAAAACTTCAACAACAGAGTCAAGAGAGACCTCAAAATAAAGTAATGGCATTTTATATATGTTATTAATGCTTAAAATTCAACACTAGAGGCTAAGTTATGGCTGACTGAACAAATAAACCAGTTTCGAGTCTGAAAATAGGAATCATTGGTTTTTCTTTTTGTTGGGGTGGGGTGGGAGATGGTTGCTTTCTTATGTTGTATTCAAAACTGAAAGATAGCTTCCTTGCAGTCGGAACAACAATCAGCCAGTTGTAAATTATACAAGCCTGAAACACCAGCGGACACCCCCCCCCCCCCCCCTTCCCCCCCACCCCCAAGCGAAATAATTATATTATATGCATAGTCCCAAACATCTTACAAAATAATAATGTTAACTAGAGCAGCAACAACGACGATGACGACCACAATTGTAATTATTTTGTTCTTTTGTATTGAGAACTATTGACATCCTCTTCCATGATATCTTACAGAGACGAACTGTTCGTCATTGGCCAGAAGTGAATTTGGGGATCATAGAGAAGTACCGAGTAATGGTACTGCCACTGCCACTGCCAATGCCAATTCCAGAACTGAAGCAGGGAATCAACATGGTCCAGTTAGCAATGGTATTGCAAAAGCTGTAGTTCTACCTGCAGCCAAGACATCTCAGATGATCATTCCAGCAGTTGAGACCAATAGTAATGATCTCCTTCCAAAAGTTCCCTTCCTCCCCCAAAATGGTGATAGTAAACATAAGACTGAAAAAGAGATGTAAAAGATTTATAGTACAGAAATTTGGTCCAAGGCATTCCCCTGCATCTCCATAATGCTACGCCATTGTTGGGTTTTCTTCAATGCAGTTTCAAGATGGTATTGGGCCTCATTGTTAGAGCTGATAGGGATCTAATTCATGTTTCTTTTTACTTTCTATTCTTTTCCTCTGCGCCATTGTCAATTTGTTATATTTCCAAGTTAGTTTCCAGCATCAACCCTAGTTTGAGCACAAAGTGGTGTAAAATGCTGAGCCTTGTAATTGCACAAGATGTCATTTAGATTATTAAAGCGAATGACAATCTAGCTTGTATTGTTAGGTGCTCGGAATTTTCTTCACTATTCGCATTTCTATAGAAACAAAGGGCAGTCTCATAATTTAACACGGAATGAGTTTCTTAGAATTTCAAGAATAATACGTTTGGTGTATATTTGATATCTTGTAACCCAATTCAAATAGGCACATTTTATCTCTAGTGCAACAGTTTTTTATGCTTTATAAGTGACTACTGAAGGTCGGCATCTCAGTATTGATATCGAAAGTTGAGTTCGAGTGAGTAATAGATGGTCAAATTCTGTTGGTTTAATGTTCTTCTAACACAAGTAAAAACTTGTGTTTTTCTTCAACTTATATTTTATGTGCAATATTAGTTTATTTATTTATCAAGCGGGTTTAAACTTATTTACAAACTATTTAATTTTTGACAAAATAGATTGTTTGTTGTAAATACACGGAAAGTATTTGATGGATGGCTGTAATACTCCGTATTTTAATATATTTTTTTATTGAATGATTATTTTTATTAAATTAAATATTAGTTCTCTTGTTTTAAGTCTTATCAGATTTTTAGTTGGTTTATTTTTATAATTTTTATTTTGTGAAAATTATTTTGATGTGCTATCTTATTATTAATTATGGTTATGCATTTAAATTGTTTTTCATTTTTAATTAATTTATTGTTGGATTTAATTATTTTATTTAACTTTCTGTTTTGAAATCTTTTTCGTTGGATCATTTTTGTGGCCCAAGATGTAAGATTGAACCTTATTTCTTTCCCTTCATTTTTTCTTTTCCCTTTTTCTTTCTTCTCTTTTTCTTTTTTCCCATTTAATTTCTCCTCTCTCTCCCGTGCGCTGTGTCGCTCTCCCCCTCACCCTGTGCGTTTTTCTTCTCCTCCCCAGCCCGCCGTCGTGTGCCTCCGTCTGGAGACACCGCCCAACCCGCCGCTGTGCGCTGTCGTTTGCTCCCACGCGCAACACTAAGCCGCGGCGTTCCTTGTGCTCGCGCGCCGCCGTCGCGCCACCTCTGGCCACCACTTCATCCTCGACCTCCTAGCAACCCAATGCACCCAACCCCAGCTCCAATCCGCCACCGGTGAAGTACATCCAACTCCATTTCCGTTTTGGGCTTTTTGGTCTCTAACCGCCGCCTCTCACGGCCAACCACCACCACCACTAGCTTCACCGACATCCATAAGCCCTTCCCTATCAATCTCGGGTCTTCGTTTGTACCTGTTCAAAAGTGGGTTTTTGAGACCCACGGCCATAGTGCATTTGGCACTGTTCTGTTGCTGTGTTGCCACTTCGTGCAGTTCCGTGATCCTTCGGAAATTATAAAATAGTACTGTAAGTATTTTTCCAAATAATTTTTGAGATTTAAATGTATTTTTGCGCTAACTCATTTATTAACTGTGATTAGTTGGTTGTGCCAGACTGAGTCCGAGGAATAAGGGGTCGGTTAGATTGGAGGATGGAGTTATTTGTGTGATTGGTTTATGTTGTGATTTGTCAGTTGTTGGATAATGTGTTGTATCATGTACATTGCATATTTGCACGCATATTCATGTTTGTAACTGAAAACTGGGTTTTCGCATAATTGCATACATGTTCATGTGTATAATTGAAAAACTGGATTTTCATGTGAGAGAAAGGAAAGAGATTGTAGGGATGGTGGTAAGTAGGGATGGTGGTGTAGTCCCGCCTGTGATTCCCGCCTACGGTGCACGAGGTAGGGATGGTGGTAAGCAGGGATGGTGATATAGTCCCTCCTGTGATTCCCGCCTACAGTGCTTTGATATGTATTCATTGTGTGGAAAGGAACTGTAGGGATGGTGGTAAGCAGAGATGGTGGTAGAGTCGCGCCTGTGATTCCCGCCTACGGTGCACGCGGTAGGGATGGTGATAAGCAGGGATGGTGGTAGAGTCTCGCCTGTGATTCTCGCCTACAATGCACACTGTAGGGATTGTGGTAAGCAGGGATGGTGGTATAGTCCCGCCTGCGATTCCCGCCTACAGTGTCCGATAAATGGTTAGATTTTGTATGAATCATTTTCTGGAAAAATGTCGGATTATATTTTTGGACCAAAATGGGATTTTGGCGTGCATTGGAAAATAATCATTTTTCGAAAAAAATGAGGTTTTGGGTCACATTTGTGCTTCGCCATGTACTCATGCTTGTTGGCTGCATTAATGTATTTTTATCTCTTGGGTTGCTTGGTTGATTACTTGCTGAGATTCATAATCTCACGGTATTCGATACTCTGCGGTACCGTTTTATGGTACCGTAGATTTTGATGCAGATGAAGACGAAGAGCTTGAGGGATCGACTCCGTGAAGGGAGTGACATATGGTTGTTTTTGGATTATGGGATTTGTTTCCCTTTTGTCTATGTATTCGGCTTTTTACTTTATTTTACGGATAACTGTATAATTTTTTAAAGGTAATTTATTTTGAATATTTGTATTAAACAATTCTGGTACTTAGTCAACGTATTTAAATTATCCGCTGCATTTTTGTTGTACACTTCTGCATGTACACACACTTGGCACTTATCGTTGGGATGCGTGACGCCGGTTGTCATCATCCGGGTGTCTCGATTCCCGTATTCCCGTACATGGGGGTCGGAGTCGCCACAATGGCCATTAGAATTCTTCCATATTCATGTATCCATTTAATTCATGTATTGTCATTCTCTAAGTTCATATACTCATTTAATATCATGTATCCTCCATGTCTATAAAAAGGTATATGTAGTAGATTAAAAACAAGGAAGTTGAAGAGAAATAATATTTAGTTCTTGAAGAACTAATTCTAGATATTGTGGTCTTTCAATTCTTTTGCTACTTTTCTTTAGTTTTACAACACGTTATCAGCATGAGACTCTAGCCAATTGTCGTGTTATTTGACATTGAAAGCTATCTGTAAGATTGCTCTGATCACTGCAAGTCATTCCACAATTTTATAATGTCATTTTATAATTACCATGGTATGTTCATATTTTCGAATGATGCTATGATATATATTTTATGCAATACTCTTTGAAGTAAAATATTATATTGTCAATGCAATTCATATGACTTCATAAAGTTTATAATTCTTGCATATTCTAAATCTTATAATATTTACTTATTCGATTTTTAATATATTTGTTATAGATAATGTCGAATCTTACAAAATTAGAATTTGTTGCTCTCAACGTTTCTGGCAACAATTACTTATCTTGGATTTTAGATGCTAAAATCCATCTTGATGCAATGAACCTTGAAAATACTATCCATGAAAATAATGAAATGTCCCTGCAGCAGGATTGTGCTAAAAGAATGATTTTTCTTCGCCATCATTTGCATGAGGAATTGAAAACTAAGTATCGGACTATAAAAAATCTCTTGATTTTATGGAATAGTCTAAGGGAGAGATACGAGCGCCAGAAGACCATTATCCTTCCAAAAGCTCGCTATGATTGGATGCACCTGAGGTTGCAAGATTTTAAAATAGTGTCTGAGTACAACTCTGCACTTTTCAAAATAAGCTCACAGTTAAAATTATGTGGTGAGAAAGTCACTAATAGAGATATGTTAGAAAAAACAAATACCACATTCCATGCCTCGAATGTGCTCCTGCAACAGCAATATCAATAGCGCAAGTTCATAAAATATTCTGAACTAATATCTTGTCTGTTAGTGGCTGAACAGAACAATGAGCTTTTAATGAAAAATCATCAATCTTGTCAAACTAGTTCTACTCCATTCCCTGAAATGAATAAAACTTCATTTCATAATCATAAAGGAAATCGTGGACGTGGTCAGGGACGTGGTCGTGGTCGTGGTAAAAAAAACTATAAAAAGCAAGGAGACCGTATTCAAAATTACTTAAAGAAAAACTCAGTATACCACCGGAAGTGGAACAACAATGAGATAAAAAATGATGAATATAAAGGCTCATAGAATAAGCCTGCGAAGAACTATGAGAATAAATGTTTTAGATGTGGTATGAATGGACATTGGCCACGTACCTGTCGTACACCAAAACATTTGGTAGACCTATATTAGGCCTCCATTAAAGAAAAGGAAAATGGGGTCGAAATGAATTTTGTTGATCACAAGAATCCAGTAGATTCAACATATACCCCAAATGGAATGGATCTCACCTATCTGGATGTTTTTTATTTCTTTGTGAACCCCAACGAAAATACAGATTTTTTAATTAGTGATGATTTTGGATACAATAATTAATTTTCTTTATTTACCTTGTAATCACATTATATTTCAGTTATTATCTTTGAATACATTGTAATTTTCCTTTAAATTAATAAAGTTTTATATGTGTTTTGCTTTTATTGATGAAGCATGGATTTTATTGATGAATTAATCAATTTGAAGAAAATTGATAGAAATGTATATCTTGCAGACAGTTGTACTACACATACAACTATTAAACATAAGAAATATTTTCAATATTTAACATTGAATAGAGCTAATGTCATACCATATCCGGTTCCTCAAACTTAATTGAAGGCTCCGGAAGAGCAAATATAATGTTACTAGAAGGAACACAATTTTATATTGACAATGCTTTGTATTGTTCAAAACCTAGAAGAAATTTACTAAGTTTTAAAGATATTCGTCGTAATGGTTATCATGTTGAAACCATCAATGAAGGCAGTAATGAATATCTTTATATTACTTCTATGATTTCGGGCCAGAAGCTCATATTAGAAAAACTGTCAGCTTTCTCTTCGGGCTTATATTATACAACTATGAGTACAATTAAATCAAATATTGTAATGCACCGGAAGTGCTCTGATCCAAAAAATTTTATGCTTTGGAATGATCGCGTTGGACATCTGGGATCTATTATGATGCGACGAATAATTGAGAACTCACATGGACATCTTCTAAAGAACCTGAAGATTCTGTTACCAAGTGATTATCCATGTGCATCATGTTCTCAAGAAAAACTTATTATCAGATCATCCCCTTCTAAGGTAGTAATTGAATCTCCATCATTTTTAGAAAGAATTCATGGGGACATATGTGGGTCAATACATCCGCCATGTGAACCATTTAGATATTTTATGGTTTTAATAGATGCATCAATTAGATTGTCACATGTTTGTCTACTCTCTACTCGTAATGTTGCATTTGCTAGACTTCTTGCACAAATTATTAGATTACGAGCTCAATTTCCTGATTATCCAATCAAGTCTATCAGATTGGATAATGCAACAGAATTTACATCTCAAACCTTTGATGATTCTTACATGTCAATAGGAATTCATGTTGAACATTCAGTTGCCCATGTACATACTCAGAACAATCTAGCCGAATCATTTATTAAACGACTTCAATTAATTGCTAGACATTTGCTTATGAGAACAAAACTACATGTTTTTGTTTGGGGACATGCACTTTTACATGCTGCATCATTAGTTCGGATTAGACCAACTGCCCATAATAAATACTCCATATTGCAACTTTCTTTTGGTCAACTACCAAATATTTCATCTTCGTATTTTTGGTTGTGCTATCTATGTTCCGATTGTACCTCTCAAACGTACTAAGATGGGCCCTCAACGAAGACTTGGTATTTATATTGATTTTGATTCTCCTTCTATTATTAGATATCTTGAACTTTTAACTAGTGATATTTTTAAGGCACATTTCGAAAATTGTCATTTTGATGAAACCATTTTTCTACCATTAGGAAAAGAAAATGTGCTTGGAGCACAAAAAAAAAAACATGGAATGCATCGACATTATCTCATATTGATCCTCATACAAATCAATGTGAACTAGAAGTTTAGAAGATTATTCATTTACAATGTATTGCAAATCAATTACCGGATGCATTTACTGATAGTAAGAAAATAATAAAATCTCATATTTCAGCGGCTAATATCCCTGTGCTGATTGAAGTCCCTGTAGGATAATCAAGAAATCAAGCAGCAAATGAATCTAAGACATGCCTGAAGCGTGGAAGACTTATTGGGGCAAAGGATAAGATTCTCCGAAAGAAAAAAGCAAAAGAAATTGGTATTTTTGAAGAAACCATACCCACGAAACAAGCAACAAAATTCATTGATCCATCCAAACTTTCAAATATCAAATTCTCCTGAAAAAGAATCCTCTGAAGAGGAATCTCCTAATGAGATATCTCCTGAAAATGAACAGGTACTTGAAAATAACGAGATCTCAATAAATTATGTAAGTACAGGAGAATTATGGATATAAATAAAATTATTGTCGATAATATATTTTCATTTAAAGTTGCAATTGATATTACCAGAAGTAATGATGAAATTGAACCATAAATCATCATAGAATGTCAACATAAAAATTATTGGCCAAAATAGAAAAATGCAATTAATGTAGAATTGAATTCACTTGCAAAACGTGAAGTATTTGGACCTGTAGTCCAAACACCTAAAGGTGTTACACCTGTTGGATATAAGTATTTGTAAGAAAACGTAATCGGAAAAATGAAATCGTGAGATATAAAGCACGACTTGTTGCACAAGGTTTCTCGCAAAAACATGATATTGATTTTCAAGAAACATATTCTTCTGTAATGGATTCAATTACAATCAGATTTTTTATTAGCTTGGTAGTAATAGAAAGTTTGGATATGCATTTAATGAATGTGATTACTGCATATTTATATAAATCACTAGATAATTATATATATATATATATATGAAAATCCTTGAAGGATATACTGCCCGAAGCATATAATTCAAAATTCAGAAGTATTTATTCTATCAAGTTACAAAAATCATTATATGGTTTAAAGCAATCCTAGCATATGTGGTACAATCGTCTTAACGAATATCTATTGAAAAAAAGATTTGAGAATAATCCAATTTGTTCATGTGTTTTTATTAAGAAGTTAGAGTCTGGATTCACAATTATTGTAGTATATGTGGATGATTTAAATCTTGTTAGAATTCCAGAAGAGCTCACGACTTATTTGAAAAATGAATTTGAAATGAAAGGTCTTGGAAAAACCATATTTTGTCTTGGTTTACAAATTGAACATCTTTCAAATGAAATTTTAGTTCAACAGTCTACATAAACAGAAAAAGTCATGAAGCACTTTTATATAGATAAAGTTCACCTTTTAAGCACTCTAATGGTTGTTCGATCACTTGATGTTGAGAATGACCCTTTTTGTCCTCGAGGGGAAGATGAAGAAATTCTAATGAAGTACCATATCTTAGTGCCTTAATGTATCTTGCAAATTCTACAAGACCTGATATTACATTTTCAATCAACTTACTAGCAAGATATAATTCTACACCAACTCGAAGACATTGGAATGGAGTCAAACATGTTCTACGTTACCTTCGTAGTACGATCGACATGGAATTATTTTATCCAAAAGAATCAAGCACACAATTAATTAAATATGCAGATGCAGGTTATCTATTTGATTCGCATAAATGACGTTCTCAAATAGGATACATATTTACATATGGAGGTACAACTATTTTATGGAAGTTTGTCAAACAAACAATAGTAGCTACTTCTTCCAATCACTCATAAATTATTGCAATACATGAAGCAAGCTGTAAATGCATTTGGTTAAGATCAATAACAGCATATTCAAGAAAAGTGTGGTTTACCTACAATCAAAGACAGCCCAACAATATTTTACGAAGATAATGCGGCATGTATTATGCAAATAAGAAGCGACTACATCAAAGGCAATAGGACCAAACATATTTCACAATAATTCTTTTATACACACGAGCTTCAAAAGGGTGGTGACATTGATGTCAAGAAAATACAATCAAGTGATAATTTGACAGACTTATTCACTAAAACTTTACCAACTGCAACATTCAAAAAGTTAGTACATAATATTTGAATGCGACGGCTCAAGAATATTTCATCATGAACAATTGAAGATTTGCATACCTATGAGGAGAAGTTAATTATCATCTAAATTGTACTCTTTTTCCTTTGCTAAAGTTTTTCCCATGGGGTTTTCCTTTGCAAGGTTTTAATGAGGCAATCCTAAAATATTCAGAGACACATTAGAATGTTATATTTTTTTTCCTTCGCCACAAGTTTTTCCCACTGGGTTTTCTTGGGCAATGTTTTAACGAGACATATTATTTGTGTATGGTCATTCAAGGGGAAGTGTTGTAAATACATGGAATGTATTTGATGGATGACCATTAGAATTCTTCCATATTCATGTATCCATATTTTCCATGTTCATGTATCCCTTTGATTCATGTATTGTCATTCCCTAAGTTCATATATTCATTTAATATCATGTATCCTCCATGCCTATAAAAGAGTGTATTGAGGAGCATTTGTAGTAGACTAAAATCAAGGAAGTTGAAGAGAAATAATATTTAATTCCTAAAGAACTAATTCTAGATATTGTGGTTTTTTAATTCTCTTGTTACTTTTCTTTAGTTTTACAATATTGTTTATATTTTAACTAATAACTATATATATACAATTTTTGGCTAACCAACTTTGAATGTTTACTTGGAGTGGTCAGGATTTTCCAAAACAGATTGTAAGTTAGAGAGAAACTGACCAAAAGGAAATTTAAAACATTGGTTGTTAGAATAGGAACTTTCCCAAGAAAAGGAAAAAAACAAAGAATGAAAGAAAAAACAAAGTATTCCTAATGAGCACTAGTTTTGCTAATGTAGAAAACATTAGAGCATGAGTTGCTTTGCCAAAAAAAAAAGTTGGTTTCTATTAATTAGGTCTTTGCTAGTTTACGTAAACCCTGACTTAATTTAGGGGTTTCAAGATTATAGGAAAACTCTAAATTAAGTTAGAGTTTCAAGATTGAAAGTTGAATAAAAAAATAATTAAATCTATTTACTTTAGATTATTGACATGAGTTATAGACTAAGTTGAAAGTTGAAAGTTATGTGAATCAATTTGCTTTAGGTAATTAAATCCATTTGCTTTAGATTATTGACATGAGTTATAGAATTAATTTAAGGGTTTCAAGATTGAAAGTTGAAACTCCTAATTGTTGGAAATATTTTTTATGCAATGGTGACTTTTATTGCATGAAATGGTGACTTTTATTGCAATCTTTTTTTATCAATGTGAATCCTTGGTGTTGCTGTGAATTTGTGGTGTTGACTGCTGATGTTAGTGGCATGTTTTCATTTCTAATTTTTTACTGTTTTGGGGAATCAGGAATGTCTAGTCCAGCAAATTTTAGTGATAGCTCTCCTACCCCTACCCCTAACCCAACACCTAACTCTACATCTGGCACTAACCCCACGAACCCTAGTCCTAACCCTACGGAGACAGAATCTTACCCTGTCCCCAAGGTCACACAAAGCAAGAAACATGTTTCCATAGTTTGGTCTCACTTTACCAAACTAGAAGGTTATAACCCCAATAACCTCCAAGAAAAATGTAACTACTGTGGTAAACTTTATGGATATCACTATAGGAAACATGATACATCACAATTAAAGATCCGCTTAGAAGAACAATGCAAGAAGAGTCTAATATTAAATCCTTACTAGAGAAGAGTCAATCTAAAGTAGAGATTGGACTAAAAAAAAATGTCGGATGAGAGTAGTGGGGGTTCAACGTTGAATGAGTATACTAAGTATGATCCCGATGATTGTAGAAGAAAGTTAGCTTGTATGGTTATCATGGACGAGCTACCTTTTTAGTTTATGGAGGGGAGAGAGTTTTAAATGTTCTAATTGCTTGGAACCTAAATTTAATATTCCTTCTTGCCACACAATGGCAAATGATGTTAAAAAACATTACAAGAAAGAGAAAGATTTATTGAAGGGTCAATTGGCCGGTTAAGTAGGTTGTCTCACTACCGATACTTGGACATCCGTCGAAAATTATAAATTACATGTCTTTGACTGTGCATTTCATTGATTGTGATTGGACACTATACAAAAAAATTGTGAAGTTTTGTCAAATTTCCTATCACAAAGATGAGACGGTTGGGAAGGCCTTGGAGGCTGCAATAAAGGAGTGAGGGTTGGTACGGGTTTTGACAATTACAGCTGATAATGTCTTGTCTAATGATGTCGCCTTGAGATATCTTAAAACCTATCTTAGAGAGGCAAATAAGACAATCTTAGGTGGTGACTGTTTGCATGTTAGATGTACACATATTTTAAATTTAATTGTGACTGATGGGTTCAAAGATGTTGATGACTCGGTTGCACGAGTCAGAACAACTGTAAGATTTGTGAGATATACTCCTGCTAGATTGGAGAAATTCAAGGTTGCTGCGGGGAATACATGCATAACATCCAATAAGGGCCTTTGTATTGATGTTCCTACAAGATGAAACTCAACCTTCTTGATGTTGGAGGCGGCCTTTGAATTATTGGGTGATGAAGACATTCAATATGTCAAATATTTTGATGAGCACAAATGATTAAGAAAGCCTATTGATGATAATTGAGAGGTTGTTGCTACTTTTGTAGATTTTTTGAGGCTTTTCTATGAGGCCACATTGAGGCTATCTGGTTCTTTGTACCCTACATCCAATGATTTCTGTCAACAAATATGTAGAATGAAATAAGAATTTGATGAACTGTGTAGGGGTGACCATATTAGGATGCGAGAGATGATATTGATGATGAGAGTTGAATATGACAAGTATTGGGGAGATTTGAATAGGCTAAATATTTTGTTATATGTAGTTGTTGCTCTTGATCCCCAGATCAATATTTATGGCAAGATATATGGTTTGAAACTTGCGCACGGGAACGCATGGGCTGAGCTTATTGGGAAAATGGTTAGAGAAACTATTGGTAAATTGTTGAATGAGTTTTCCGTGATCAGGGGTAGTAATGCACATACACCTACACCTACCCCACCACCTCTTCCAGAAGCCGGGGAGGAGAAAAAGCGTAGGTTGGCGTGGGGTGAAAGCCTCTCACAGAACCCCTTACTAGTTCGTCAATCTATGGAGGCGAAGTCGGAGATAGACAGATATTTGCTAGGGAATCTTCTCCTATATACACGATAATTTGATATATTAGCATGGTGGAAGACCAATGCCGTGAAATATCTCATCATTGGAGAGATAGCCCGCAATATTTTAGTTATCCCTATTAGCATCGTTGCCTCAGAGTCGGCCTTTAGTACCGGAGGGCGCATATTTGCTCCATTCCAAAGTTCATTGTCTACTACCATTGTGGAGACATTGATTTGTACGTAAAATTGGATCAACGGGATGAAAATTCATGTTTAGAATGTTCTTGACTTTAAGGAGATCGACGAGGAGGAAAGTGGTGATCAGCTTGGATCTGGTAATCGTTGATTTCATTTTATTATTTTGATTTATTTATATTCATTTCATCGATATTAATTTTAAAAAATCTAATTATTATACCAATACATGAGATGACGTCTACCTCCGTTGCAGTATGATTTCGTGATATTGGACCCACCACTGCCATTTGCCATAGTTTTGTACAGTTTGTATTGTCCCTTAATTATTTTTTGTATTTATATAATTTTTTGTATCTAATTATTTTTTCTTCTATTTTTTTAGATTTTATAATCTTACTGTCATATATGCAACTAAAGCCTTAATCCTAATCCCAAGCCCAAGGACCAAAATTCAAATGATATATTCTCATCTTGTTTAGTCAAATTTTAGTTTCTAATTTTTTTTTCATTTCTAATATATGTTTGTAATTTTAATTTGTATAATTCTAATTGATTTTTCTTATAAATTGTTAATGTTTCAGATTTTATGATCTCGCAGCAATCAGCACTAATTACATGTCTTTCCACCCTTGGCCACCCGTCCCAAATGTTAAACAGCTCACTTAGTTCAGTCATATTCAATGATTCAGTTATTTGTAATGTTGATACAATGTTTTATGTTTGTAATTTTGTAATTGTTTTCTCTTAATTTGTATGTATTAACGTAATAGCTTAGTTATTATTATTAATTTATTAGGTGGTAGTAGTACTTCATTTTCTCTTAATTCGTATATTATTTTTATTATTGTAAATTCCTTTTTTTTGTTTTTTGTTTTTTTTTTTTGTTTTTTGTTAATTTCTTGGCCCAAAATATCCCAGAACCTGGTTCTAGGCCCATTTCAGTGATTTTTGAAACATGTTATGGGCCGAAGGCCCATTCGGGGGGAGGGGGGCAGACGGATAAGGTGTCTGCCCCCGCACCCCAACACCCGGACAGGATATCCCGCCCCAGTGTGCAGGGGCATGTTCCGGGGTGCAAAACCCCACCCCCGCCCATGCGAGGGCAGGGGGTAGAGATGGGGCTACCCTGCCCCGTAGGATGCAGGTAGAACCCCTATCTCAATCTATTTATATTCAAACACATATCAATGAGACTTATAAAATATTACTATTCACAGATCAACTCAATCATCTAACCTCAATATCCAAACGCAAGTAAGTGAGCAGGTATTCTAGGCCTATTCCCAAGACCGCCATAAGCCCCCATCAGACTTTGTACCCACAGAGACCGAGCAGTACACTGCACATCAAAGAGATGCATGCTAAATATGAAGAGAGAGAGAGAGAGAGAGAGAGAGAGAGAGAGGAAAGTGGTACAACTGTGTTTGGTTGTTGGAGTGAGTTCAACTCATCCTAAACTAATTATTGATGGGACCCCACTAATTTTTCAAATTCTCATAAAAAAAAGTTAAAACTCATTACCTACTTCATACATTCAAACACATCTCAATGAGATCTACAAAATATCATTATTTACGTATCAACTCAGATCATCTAACCTTAGTATCCAAATGCAAGTAAGTGAGCAGGTATTCTAGGCTTAGTCTCAGTACCGCCATAAGCCCCCATCAAACTTTGTACCCACAGAGACCGAGCAGTACACACATCAAAGAGATGCATGCTAAATATATATATATATATAGAGAGAGAGAGAGAGAGAGAGAGAGAGAGAGAGAGAGAGAGAGGAAAGTGGTACAACTATGTTTGGTTGTTGGAGTGAGTTCAACTCATCCTAAACTAATTATTGATGGGACCCCACTAATTTTTCAAATTCTCATAAAAAAAGTTAAACTCATTACCTACTTCATACATTCAAACACATATCTCAACCTATTTACATTCAAATACATCTCAATGAGATCTACAAAATATTATTATTCATGTATCAACTTAGATCATCTAACCTTAGTATCCAAATGCAAGTAAGTGAGCAGGTGTTCTAGGCCTAGTCTCGGTACCACCACAAGCCCCCATCAGGCTTTGTACCCACAGAGACCGAGCAGTACACTACACATCGAAGAGATGCATGAGAGAGAGAGAGAGAGAGAGAGAGAGAGAGAGAGAGAGAGGTAGTTTTAGTTTGGAAAATATAGTTGTCACATTAATTAAAAAACTTTATTCGGATAAACTAAATATTTATGTATAGATTGTAAACTAAAGAAAACACGAGCTTTTCGTTGGGAATTCTTAGAACGTGGAATAAAAAAAATAAAAACACATGCAGTAAATGTGACTCACTTTGTACTTAACTTTCTTTCTACACTAATTCTTAAAAGTTCGAACAAATACTTGAGAGAACCGATAGGAATATCAAACACCATTCACTTGAAATTGTGTTATCCTCTTCACCTGTTAAGTAATGCCTACGTAGTTAAAAATTGCTTGAAGCTAATGAGAGCCAATATGAAAACCTTTCTTCCCCTTAACCTCCAAGACTCATTGCATTTCTCTTTTAAACAAATTGAGACAAAAAAAAGACCATTTGAGAGTGATGATAAAACAAGTGGGTTCTAATTAAAGAGTATTGACACAACCCTGAGTTTCGTCTCAAAGATTAGTTCTAAGTTTGTACTAGAATGTAGAAGTAGCCTGAGGGGAGCGGCCCGTTTGGATACAGAGTCGAGATAAAACTATCTCACATCATCTAATTTCAACTAATAATCTCATTACTATTCACAAATCATCTCAACTCATCTCATCTCACTATTCAAACAGGCCCTTAAGTTGCTTTTATAGAACATGGTAAAAAAAGGTCTATCAAGTCGGAAAGAGAAAGAAGGAAAGCTTCAACAAACACATTTAAAAACCTTTATAATTTCTGAATATTTGAAAAATTACAAGCCAGCTGAACGTGACTAATTTATTTGCCCACAAAAATAACAAAAGGGTCATAACTTATTTGTCCTCTCCATAATCGTATGCTTTTAGGATCGGTGTGAATTTGAAGTTACTGCTCACAGGCGGGACTTTGATGATGGAGATGATGTTGCAGGTGCACTCTGCAGGAGAAAGTCAAATAATGTCATTTACTTTTTCTTCTGTTTGGAAGAAAAGGGTTCACTGCCATGAGAGAGAGAGAGAGAGAGAGAGAACTTCTTTGCTATTTTCCACTACACCACATGGGAGTTTGCCTATGCAGGAGAACAATAATAGTGTATGTACAAGGTTTCAATTAAACCATTCCAAATGGCAAGGAACCAAACTAATTTACTAAACCATTTGAGGCAAACTTTAAATATTACTATAAAACAAACAAGAAGTTGATTCTGACAACCAAAGGTAGTGAAATTATTACCAGTATCATCACGAATTAACCTCTCCCTATTGTTGGCATGGAAAAACAACTAAACTAGTAAAAAGGTAATGGTATATTGCAATGAAACAAACAAGAAGCTGAACCACGCCGCATCAAAATTAATGCTGGGGTCAATTAACCTCTTCCTATCAGGTGGAAATCTGTAGGTTTTTTTTTAATTTTAAGTGATGCATGCAAAGGAGCACATGAGAGGAAAAGAAGGAGAAGAAGAAGAAACCAGGTTCTTTTTTTTTTTTTTTTCTCTTTTCTTACCAACGGGATGCCTCTTCTTGCCCTTTCTTCCAAAAACCTTGATGGTTTAAAAAAGCTGCCATATAGTTCTGACCATTTCTTAAGACTGGTATAAACATGGTTAGGCCCAACTGTATCTGCCCAAAAAACAATGCCACCACTGCAACAAAGAAATGATAGCTGTGAGGGATTATGAAATAATTACTAGATAAAGGAAATTTAAGTTTGTAAGATGAAAAATTTACTCGTAACCCTAAGAATAACATCCAGTGTGGTAGGCATTCAAGCCAATAATTTTGTTATGATTAAACTCACAGGCATCTTAATATCTGCCATGTGTTATGAGCATTGGGACTCTTGTAATATATCATATTTATGATTCAATAAAATATGCCTAACATTGGTAGATATGCACAGATGTTGTGCCTATGTCTACAAACCTGGAGAGGATTTTATTCTCTTGAAAGTCAAATACACAGTACAGCAGTACAATGAGCGGCCGTACAAGAATACAATATGTATATGTAGTGCGCGTGGTGAAATCCTAATTTGAGTTATTAGCGGTAAACTCTAATTAAGGGTCTGGTCGGACCGGTTTAGGAGCTAAAACCGGGTCAAAAAATTTTCCATTGAAAGTCCACTCAAAACCACAACGAATTGGTCACCAAATCAAGCCGACACAAAGCAGAACCAGGATCCCACAGAAGCCCAACATCAATAGCCCATTTGGACAATAATTTTGTGAAAACCTGTAAATCAACTCCTCCTTTCTAACATCGCAATTCTATTGTTCCCAGAGTAACCATCCATTGAATATCACAGCCTTTCTAATTTTTTCAATCCAGAAGACTGCATTTAACAACAGATTTCTCACAGGGGCAAGATATATGCAACTTATTGGCACAACAGTTGATGAATTCTTAATTATTTTCATTCAAAAAGGGGGAAAGGCACAAATAACTCAATTATGCATTACGTGTGCGTCACACACTCACAGGTTGGCAAGAGGTGAATTCAACATGAGAAGACTGGTATGCATACAAATATGGCTGAGCATACACACTGATAAATCAAATTAGAAAGGAAATGATCATGAAGTCACTCACCGATAAGATGGAAAACTCATTCCAAGAACAGATGCAACGTCAAGGTCTGATGCTTGAACAACTACTCCTTCATCTAAAACACGACATGCCTCATTCACCACCGGAAAGAGTATCATTTCCACTATTTCTTTGTCGGTAACAGATATAGGCTGCCAGCATTAAGATAATCCAGCAAACGCATTAGGCAACTTTGTCTCATATGGAATGAAAAGATGAACATCCTCAGAAATGGGACCAGTAACAACTTTGAAGCAGTACTACGTGGAATATATGTATTGATGTGGAGAAGATTACCTTTCCACCAGGCATAATGTTAGTTAGTCGTCTAGACTCCTCAATAATTGGAAGCACAGAGGAGTCAGGCTTTGGCTTGCTTCCCTTTTCATAAATGTAGTATCCTTTTCCATTGTTTTTACCTAAAAAAATGGAATGGATAGGCAGCCAAAGTATAAACATAAAATGCATTAGCAACTTCAAAATCATAAGCAATATTCATATGGGAGGTTCTATAAGTCTTGTTACCATTTCTTCCACTTTTGACCAAAAGTTCAACCAACGGTGACGTAACTGTGCGATCGGGGAATGCATTAGCAAATTCTTTCGCAACTGCAAGGGCCACTCCATATCCGGCTAAGTCTTGAAGCCTGCAAGTCATGAGCAAAAGGTACTTGACATCACAGTTCAAAATCATTTTTTAGGTTAATGTTTTTAGGCTTTTGATGATAAGGTTCAAACAGGAAGCTCAAGCTGCTTGACACTCTATTGGTGCCCCAGGAAGAGCTTTGCAGTGGCAAAAACTTGATCATCACATGCACATATGCAAAATAATTTTTTTTTGGTAAGGCAATTTTATTAAGAGTGCATAGGTGCGCAGCCCAAGCATGTATACAAGAGAAAAACTCAATTAGGAAGATTGAAAACAAAAGGACATAAAATCGAGGGATAATGTTAAGCGAGAATATAAATGCAAAGGATAATGTTAAGGGAAGAAGATTACTGGAAAGGACCCATGGGAAGGCCAAAACTACTGATCACCCTGTCAATTCTGAACACATCCACACCTAAATTTACCAGAACATGTGCGCCTTGTGTATAAGGGAAAAATGTCCGATTGACTGCAAAGCCAGTGCAGTTACCAACTACTACAGGGACTTTTTTTATTGTTTTCCCAACTGTCATGAGATCGAGAATAACTTGAGCAGATGTCTTCTCCGTCCTTACAATCTCCAGAAGAGGCATCACATGGGCAGGACTGTTCATCAAAAGATAACCATTTTTTTATAAGTATGATTCAAAAGAGAAAAATTAACCAAAGGAAATATGAAAGGCATCACAATTGAATAAATGCTTGAACTAAAGAAGAGGACTACTGTAGTAAGATAGCAAAGTAATTGGACTACCTTGATGTGTTGCCACAAAACATGACTGATGTAATAAAGCATGAAAGTTAGACACATAAACCACAAAAGATATGCATAAAGCAATTCAAATATATTAGTATGTTGAATTATGCTGCCATGGCAAGTTCATGAAAACAAGGGCATTGCCCTGTAATCACGTTATTAGTTTAATTTTCAAAATCAAAAGAGAAGAACCATAATTTTTATGAGAATAAAAATTATGGTTATTCTTTTTTGAGAAAAGAATTATACCGAGAAAAGAATCTATTAAGTTCAAGATGTTCTGCGCAAATTATACCCCATCTTATGCCATAGAATGTTGAGATTTGAGTTCCCTTTGAAAACCCATAGGTTGTGTTTGGATAAACAGGTTGAATTTGGATTTGAATTTTTAAATCAAGAGATTTAAACTGTGTTGATTCCAAATCTCTTGATTTTGAAAATTTTTGTTAGGATGAATTTTAGAAATGAAGGGATTTTGAGATTCATTGTAACGTATTTGTTAGAATGATTTGAAATTCCTTTTCAATAAAAATATAATTTGAAAACAAAGATTTTGAGGGATTAAGATCCTGCTGGGATTTGATTCAAATCCAAACCCCATCCTTATTTTTATGTTCCAAAAACGATATTCGGATTTTAAAGGACCAAATTCAAATCCTCCCTTCAATAAGGTATTTACACCATTTCCTGAGTGAAGAAATCACAGAACCTGTAGGGCGAAGAGTCCTGACTTACTGAGGAAAAAAAGAGCCATCAATGTATTATCTCGAACCAAACAAAACTTCAGGAGAAAAGTTTTCAGAAACTATTAAGTATCCTCGATTTTGTTCCATGAGAAAGACCTTTCTGTCATCCAGAGAGGTGATTGTGCCTCAGATCATATCTATTTGATGTAAGAATCTCATAGTTCAATAATTGAGTAGTTCTTCTGTTGGCTGAGTGCAACTAAGGGCCCTAAGTGAGTGCGGTACTTTCAGCTATTATTGAACATGTACTCAGACAACTAATGAGAAGGTGTAAAAGAATATTTTTTTTTTTTGTAAGTAGAAGGTGAAATATATTAACCTTTAATTTAAAGAGCATACGATAGCAAGCATGTATTTGTGAAGAGAATAAAATAACCTGAAGAAATGTGCCCCCACGATCCGATCTTGAGAGCTGGCCTTTTCCCCTACCAAATTGAGGTCGATAGTAGATGTGTTTGTAGCCAAAATGCAGTGGGCAGGGCAGGCTTTCTCAATTTCACTAAATATTTTTTGTTTTAAAGGAAGACTTTCAATGACAGCCTACAAAAGAGGACAAACCGAATCATGTTAAACAGGCAGCACTAACAAAATATCAAGGTTGTCCATTCATAAGACCTTTCAATATCAGAAAAACACGATAATGAGTAGATGAAGAGAACATAGTGAGCAAACATAATCAGGATAACGCTTCTGCCAGCTGTAGATTAAGTTTACCAAATCGGTTTTACAAACCGAAAACAGTGCTGCTAGGATGTTTTAAGTTTAACGTTCTAGGTTTTCACTATCAGCCCACCTCAATGACCATATCCACTTCTTTGAAGTCTGCATAGTCCAACACACCTTTGACCATTGATAAGGTTTTTTCTGCCTTATCCTGTGTCAGCTTTCCTTTTGTTACTAAGCCTCGAACATTTGCTGTCACACAAAATTCAGTGCCGTAAATTTCTATTACAGGGAAATATTACAATAGTAGCATACCAGAAAGATTCCTATAGCTAAGATTGCTGAAACAATGTCCTTACCAAATAAAGGCAAACTAAATGGGAAATAACATTGAATCTCAATAACCCCATGAATAAAGTAATCACCTTCTATTGTTCTTATTCCCTTCAGAAGATATTCAGAGTTGACTTCCTTGAGAACAACATATATGTTATTCAAAATAAGAGCTGTAGCTATCCCAGAACCCATTAGACCTCCCCCGATAACAGCAACTTTCTTTACATGCCTCGGTTTGAGCCCAAGATCAGTAACATTAGGCACCTATAAAAAATGTTGAAAAAGAGGAAATGTTAAAAAAAATGAATTCAATTTAAAGAATACAAATCAGGACAACTTGATAAAAATCATTCCAAGAATGTTTTTACTTGGTACATTAGGCTTGGATTAATTGTATGTCTTCAAAAGTTCAATGAATTTACAAGGTTCTTTACGACTGTTCAATTTTGCCCAAAAACCAAGACATTTACGATGATGGCATTTTTGTTATATGTTTGTTTCTTAAAATTTGGACATACCACAACTTGAATTTTCGTTCATCCATGAAAGGACACCGATCATACGATTTTAGGGCTTCACATTGCTGATTATTACCAACTCGAAAATCCAAAATTCAGCATTTCCATTATTAGAAAGGCAATTTTTTTGCAGAAGGTAGCAAAAGATGACAATCATGCTTGTTGAACCAAGAAAGGAAAGGGATCTGAGTTCCTTCTTACAGGTAAAATAAAACTTTATTGAATCAAAATAAATTTTGGAACTCTTACTTGTTAAACCAAGAACAAAAAGGCAATTTGAGTTCAAACTTTTGGAACAGAAATAGAAGATTCCTCAAATGAAGTACATTCTAGGAGCAGCATAAGCAAATTAACAATTCAACCATTGAAAGGAACATCATCTCTTTTTTTATAAGTAGAACTTTATCAATATCAATAGGTGTAGCCAAGTACACTGGATGTATATAACTTGAATAGGCATAAAATACTTTCCTCTCATTCAACATCAAAATTTGAATAAAAGACAGGGTTTGCAAAATTTTAGTCCAATCATATTCTGACTAAGTACTGAAAAACATACCTAGGAAAGAATCCAGACAGATGCAGACAAACTACAAAATTTATGGCATGTTTGGAAATCATTTTCATCTCATCTTATTTCCTTCCCAAACATTACTCAAACCACTCATTACAAAAAAAAAAAAACATTACTCAAACACAAACACTTTCAAGCTAATCATTAAAACTTTTCCAAATTTTCAAACAAAAAATAAAAAAACAATTCAAGTTTTTCAAATCCCAAAACAAAAATAATATTAAAAAATTAGATTTTAATAATATTTTAACTTTATAATATGTTTTATTCAATTTTTTCTCTCTCATTTCCCAAAACTCAAAAAAAACTCAACTCAAACTATCTCACAACTATTCACAAACCATCTTACTACTATTCACAAAATTCTCATCTCATCTCATTTCCCAAGCATCCCTTAAGTCAGCACATACAAATATCTTAACATAATTCAAACTATGCGTTATTGTCTAGAACCTTGTTCTCTATAAGCATCGTGTAAACCAATTTTTTTTTATAAGTATCATGTAAACCAATATTTTAACAAGAATTTGTCGTCCAAATCCAGGTAAATTTAGCATGATTGAATCAAAATATAACATTTACAATAAAAATAAATACAAGACCACTAGCATCCAAGCAAGAATCATGCAAATCGATAAATCCTAAATTCGAAAAACAAGCAAAGGGCCAGAGATAGTACATCATCACTTCTAGTACCTTGGATGTTGCACGCTGGGCAAAAAAGACATGAACAAGTCCTTTTGAAGTGTCTGACAAGACTAACTCCTTGAATAATTTTGCCTCCTGCAATGATAATTTCAAATATTAGATTATGATTCCAGAGTGACCAAACATGCCTACAACTCCAGTAGCAACAACAAATATCTGATTCCCAGAGGAGAGACAACCATAGATTGCTAGTATTATACAGGAGCACACATTTAATGGTAGATCCCAAAACCCTAATTACCTTTAAAACACCACTATATCCTCCATGAACAATGCCCTCCTCCAGCACATCAAGGCAGACCTGGTGCTGAGGCATATTTGGTGCAGTTTTTCTGGCTTGTTGTCTTGCAATTTTTATTATATCACGGGCTTCAGACAGGGAACCAAGCTTGTCTGTCCTGTAAAGGGAACGTATCCATGGCTTGCGCCTATTTGCAATGTCTAAAGCCCATAGCCGAGATACTTTCAGCAACTCTTCAGAGGCCACAACAGCATCAATAAGACCTAGCTTCTTCCCTTCTTCCGACATGATTGGTTTCGACAACTGAAAAGTTTATACACTTGGATTAATGAGAAAGGAATTGAACCACACAAATGAGAGACAAGCTCACACCTTCCAAGATTATTCAGATAAAGAGTGTGCGTTGGTTTCACTCTTCCCGCAATATAATTGTAGTAAGAAATGTTAATGCAGTTACTTTTGTATTTGAAAAATTTAAAGCATTAGAAAATTTCATGGCTAAGTATCACTAGCGATTGGAATTACATGTTAAATACACTATCACACTACCATCTAATCAAAGCATGATACAGGGATGTGGAATGAGAACCCTCTTAACGTCTCTTCCAACTTAATTCTCCTTAAATCTAATCAAATAGTGTGCTAAAGATGTGATTTTATATTTTAAGCAAATTTGTCACAAAACATTATTATTGTGCAAACTGCTAATTTTCTCCCCTTCTCTACTGCTTTAACCGACCATGGAGATTCCATCATCATATATTCTCTCTCCTTCCCCCAAAAATATATCTTCTCCACAAACAAACAAGCATCTATATCAGTAAGTACGTCAATTGGAAAGTGTGAAAGTCAGTTGACAAGCTCTACGCAATTTGAAGTGAGAAAACAAAATGAATAGAATGAAGACCTACCAGCATCATTTCAACAGCCTTTGACAGCCCCACAAGCCTTGGGAGACGTTGTGTGCCTTATAAAACAACCAAGGTTTTAATACTAGGTCGATGATTATAACAGATGAAAAAATAACGAGTCATAATAAAGTGTCTGTGTGCGTGCACCGCTGTTTGAATACAGGTGTACCTCCAAACCCTGGAATAACTCCAAGTGTCAGCTCGGGTAAGCCAAGCTGAGTTCTTGGTGCTGCAATACGTGCATGGGATCCCTGCAAGAGTCTAACTGGAATGAGGCAATCGTGCAAAGATTCTGACCATCAAATTCAATAAAACAAGAGGATAAAGCAAAGGAAGTGAAATAATGGAAACTGCTCCAGCCTAACAACAAACACAAACCAGTGCCAACTCTAAGCCACCTCCAAGAGCAAGTCCTTCCACAGCAGCAACTACAGGCTTTTTGCAATCTGTGGTTATGAAAAAACAAGATTGAAAAAGTCAAGCATTTATTGAGAAGGTACAAGACTTTTTCTTTAAAAACATAAAACATGAACTTTCGGAAATGAATAATGTCACGCAATCCTGGAGTGCGCAAGCACCACAAAATCCTTTTGAAAAAGAGTAGATCCTATTAAAAAAATTAGTTTTTTTTCCATGTAGGTCCGTGTTTTCCCAGAAACAATATCCACGAGACCCTGAAGGTTAAAGTTGTGAAAATACCTTCGATTGTGTCGACCACAAGATCCACCGATACATCGGGCATAAGCGAAATATCCCCTGCCAAGCCAAACGATACAGTTGGGAATTCTTAAGTACTGACGCCATAATCTAGAATGTATGTTTATATAGCTCAACTGTTCAGGGTATGTCAATTAACTCGTACCAGTCTTGTGAACCTTCTCGAAAACATTGATGTCAAATCCAGCAGAAAACCTCCTTCCTTTGCCTTCAATGAACAAATATAACCCAAAAAAAAAAAACAGAGCCCATTGTCCAGTAAGTAAATGAAAATCTCGCACCGATCACTCTCATAAAACGAATTCCCAGCAGAAAATTCGACAATATTCACAAATTTGCGCATGGTACATATTGGAGCAAGATGTAGCCAAATCGAGTTGTCGTAAACATGATTTCCAGGAAAATTAGCACCTAGAACTACATAGCGATCACCGGCTTACAGACCGTTCAACTCGATCAAACGCACAAAAAAGAACACTGAAACAAAGGCGAGCTGAAAGAATGTCATCAAATAAAGAAACGAGGCTCGAAAACGTTACCTGTCAAAACGATAGCTTTCACATCATCTCTCCTCGACGCCTCGGTGAATTTCTCCTTCAAACCTAAAATAACTGCACCGAAAAACAAATCTGAGCCAAAACCGAACTAGACAAAACAACAGTATTACATAATCGGAAAAAAAAAAAAAAAAGACGGAAAACGGGAGTGGAGCTCACTTGGAACGGCTAAGGCGTTAACCGGCGGGTTAGAAATGGTGATGACAGCAACGCCGTCGCTTCCGACCTCCAAGGTAACCTTAACCTCCCCCATGGATAGCCGATTAGATCGGAGAGAAGCTCTCTCAGTTACGAATGATAGCAACGAAGATGGAGTGCTCCACTGGAATTCAAGATTGTATGGCCAGCCAGCTTTTTATAAAGGACAAGGTGACCAGTTCTCGACTGTCCTACCATCACTGAGAATGGTTGCAGAGCAGTGATCTTCTGTTGCTAATAAAAAATAAGCATGGAGAACACTGAGTTATGATTGCGTAGTTTCTGAGCTTAAGTCAAAGAAATGGGATCACAGCCAATAGGATCTCGCTTACGTTGCTTACCTGCAAAAGGGTTCCCAGTGGTAGCACCCGCTGAAACACTCCCTGTGATGAGATCGTTTTTCGTGCTTTTTTAGTCTTTCGAGAGAAATAATAATTATATATTGATTGGTGAATTACTCGGAAACGGCGTCGTGGGAACGGCTATCGGTCAAGGTCTTCTTCTACTGAAACATGTTTATAATATGAAACACGATGCGAAGAGAACCACTCTCTACATCTTTCTCATAATAACCTATTAAAATATTATTTTTTCTTAAATTCAAGTGGATTAAAAATAAATTAGCTCCAAATAACTTTCATTTAAGCTAATGTTTTAATAGGTAATTGTGCAAGAGTGAATAATTCACGTATAATTTTTTTACAATATTTTATAAAATTATGTTTTTAAATGAAGATATTCTTATAAAATGAGTTGTTTTTATAAGTTATTCTATCCAAATATTATTCAATTAAAATATAGTTATATAAATAATTATAAAAATAGTTATGTATTTATTAATTTTTATTGCATAAATATTTTGCAATGATTGTCTATTTGATGAATAATGTCATTTCAATTCAACGTGAAAGATGAACTGCTGCAAAACTATTTAACGGTGATACTCATTGCTCAAATCAAAAGTTGAGAGCTCAATGATAGTCAGATATTGCCTTAGGCTATGTTTGACTATTAAAGTATTCTCAATACCTTTTAAGTCTCTCCTATTTTTTAAAATACTTCACATGTCAAATAACTTAAAATACTTTTAATAGGATCCACAAACTCACTTCAATTTCTACTTATAAGTATTTACAAACATTCTATAATACTTATCACTATTATATATAAATAAAAAATAAAATCGATATAATATTTATCATTATTAAATATAAATAAAATAAAATCACTATAATATATAAATAAAAAATAGTTGTCACTATTATATATAAATAAAAAATAAAATTGCTATAATATATAAATAAAAAATAAAATCGCTATAATATATAAATAAAAAATAAAATCGCTATAATATTTATCATTATTAAATATAAATAAAAAATAAAATTATTATAATATATAAATAAAAAATAAAATCACTATAATATATAAATAAAAAATAAAATCAATGTAATATTTATCACTATTAAATATAAATAAAAAATAAAATCATTATAATATATAAATAAAAAATAAAATCACTATAATATATAAATAAAAAATAAAATCACTATAATATTTATCACTATTAAATATAAATAAAAAATAAAATCATTATAATATATAAATAAAAAATAAAATCACTATAATATATAAATAAAAAATAAAATCGCTATAATATATAAATAAAAAATAAAATCATTATAATATATAAATAAAAAATAAAATCACTATAATATTTATCACTATTAAATATAAATAAAAAATAAAATCATTATAATATATAAATAAAAAATAAAATCACTAAAATATATAAATAAAAAATAAAAAAAACTATTATATCTAAATAAAAAATAAAATACTATAATATATAAATAAAAAATAAAATCACTATAATATATAAATAAAAAATAAAATCACTATAATATATAAATAAAAAATAAAATCACTATAATATATAAATAAAAAATAAAATCACTATAATATATCACTATTAAATATAAATAAAAATAAAATCATTATAATATTTATCTCTATTATATATAAATAAAAAATAAAATCACTAAAATATATAAATAAAAAATAAAATCACTATAATATTTATCACTCTTATATATAAATTAAAAATAAAATCACTATAATATATAAATAAAAAATAACATTACTATAATATTTATCACTATTATATATATATATATATAAATAAAATCATTATAATATTTATCACTATTATATATAAATTAAAAATAAAATCATTATAATATTTACCATTATTATATATAAAAATAAAATAAAATCACTACAATATTTATTAATATTAAAAAATCACTATAATAAAATCATTATAATATTTATTATTAAAAATAAAATCACTATAATATTTATGGGACCCACACATTTTTCAACTACCTACCTAAAAGTCAACTACTCAACATACTTCACACATCCAAACAACTCAAAATACTCTCAATGGGACCCACAAACTCACTCCAATCTCTACTCATAATTATTCACAAACATTATCAACATTTCTCAAGTATTCTCACTACCCAAACGTACCCTTAATCTTATACATAAACTATGTCAATAGGGATTGGAAATTGTTTCTTCAATAACTTTTCACACCTTATGAGATTAACATCTTTGGGTTCCAAGGGTATGGTCGCCATGTATGTAGAGTTTCATTGAGTCAGAACGTCCAGTTGCAACATACTAGAAGATGAGATCTCAAATTGTTTGGCTATGCCTTAAACTAGCGGAGCTACTGGGGGGAAGCTCTTACATATCTCACAAGGTTCCGGACTTTAGTAATGGAATCATCAACCTCCTTCAATCCCTTAGAAACTATGAGATTGATGATATGAGCACAATATCGAACATGGATAAACAGGTGCTCACAAATGATATCCTCCTTTATTGTCGTATTTCGTCTGAACCAATCAATGGCAGTGTCATTCGCACTGGCATTGTCAACCGTGATACAAAGCAATTTTTTGATCCCTCAATCCTTTATAATCATCCATCTTCTTGCTAACGGATGAACCCTTGTGATTAAAAATTCATTTGAAATCGATAATCCGTCTCTACAATGTTTACTCACTATCAATAAAGTTGGTTGTGATACACATGTAGCCCACATTTTGTATGGAGGTCCACGTATCAATTGTAAATGACACTTTCTGGCTAGTGGCAACAAACATTTCCTTTATCACTGCCTTCTCCTTGGCATGCCTCTCCAAACAATCATGCATCACCGTATACCGTGAAGGTATGGAAAATCGTGGCTCTAAAGTGTGCATAAATTTGTGGAAGCCTGCTTTGTCAACCATAGTAAAAAGCATCTCATCAGTGATGGTTATCTCTATAAAAACATCCCTCAGCATCTTCTCACTATATTGAGGGATTGAAAATTTCTTAATCTGCGTGCCATCAATGGCCTTAGAAGTCTCGTAACTTAGCTTCGTCTGATCAGTTGCCACCAACCCTTTGTGTATCTTATACCGTTGGTAGCCCATATGATGTGCTATTAATAGAAGTCTTCGCCTTGCTTTTTCGAATGACAACCGCATAACTCCCCACAATAGTGGCATCGAGCCTGCAGGTTCTTACGATCACCGAGAACTTTGGTGAAATGTTTTCATGTCCACGACCTTTTTTTACTAAGCCAGGCTGGTCGATTGACCTCAACATTCATGAACTCCTCTTCCTCATTAAGTATATCAACATCTTCTAAATCTATTGGAACTCGACTACATGCACAAGAGCTAGCTACTCTAGATGGGGGTTTATGGCCCAAAGTACCTGTTGGTGACGCCAATAGCTATACGTCATCCTCTCGTGGAGAATCGCGGCGAGATGGTATAGCATCCATAATTTGCTATGAAATTAATTTGAAACAATTACCAAACAATCGCCATTTAACATGTTCTGAAAATTATCTACCCATTGGAAACACATTGAAAAGAAAAAACATATGTGTCTAATCGTGTTTGTGATTTTAAAAATAAATAAAACACAAAAGCTGAAAGTTCGCTCTAGCCACACTCGAGCGAAGGGTCAAGCAAACAATTTGTGTGAATATCGCTTGAGCCACACTAGAGTGAAAGCTTGAGCAAACAATCTGTGTGATATTCGCTCAAGCCACACTCGAGTGAACATCAAGTAAAAGTTGCCTGAAGGGCACCATTCGGCTTTTTCCAAACAAAATCTCACAAATCTCATGACTAAAACTCTAAAAATAGAAATCCTCCCATTCAAACAATAAATCAACAACAAAAATGTCAAAAACCACAAAAACAACAAATTTCACAGACAACTTCAACAATCTTTGAACCTTAAATCAGGGCTAGTTTGTTTCAAGACTAAAATCTAAAACTTTGAAAACTTTGAAAATCTCTCATCTCATCATTACAACTTTCACAAATTTTCAGACAAAATAAAATAAACAATTCAAAATTTTCAAATCACAAAACAAAAATAATATTAAAAAATATATTCTAACAATTTTTTATTCAACTATTTAACTTTAATCTCAGCTCATCTTATTTCATCTCATCTCATCTTTGAAAACAAACGAGGCTTGAATTAATAAACAATTAAAACATTTATAACAAAATATAAGATGTAAGTCTTACCAGAAAGAACGGCGGATGGAATTCTCTCTACGGTGGTTGCGGCGATGCAAGTGATTGAGAGAGAAGAGTTGGAGAAGGAGAACTAGAGAGGAGAGAGAGAGTTCCTATGCGAGAAGAAGTGAGAATGAAATGAAAGGGGTCCTGTGTTTTGGACCCCTTTGTGAATAAAATGATGTCGTTTCGTTTAAACCGAACGATTTCATTTTAATTAGACCATTTTTTTTAAATAGTGTCAGAGTCGGAGCGACGTCAGAGCTCGGATAGAGTTGGAGTGGTTGAAGCTTTTACCCACCCCTAATATGAAATTTCATGTTGTTTGAGAGTGAGAAATTATTGCTATTTATAATTATTTTTAAAGGATTTCAATCATACCATTGATTAGTCCTTGTAAAGTATAGCCCAAATATGGCTTTGGCATTCCCCTTTATGTGTTACAAATGGTATATCCCAACTAAAAGTATAGGACTTGTGGTGTCACCTATGATGGAGATGGAATGACCCGGTGAGAACATCAAAAATTTAAAAAGAAAGATTGTGATACCCCATATTGACTAATGAGTATAGGTGATATGTGAGATCCAATGTTACTTGGGAGAGAAAAGTTATTGCTCTTTATGATAATTCAAATGAGACTCCATTTATACCATTAACTAAGGCTTGATTTAGATGTTGATATAAGATGAGATTAGATGATAAATCTGTGAATAATAGTAAAATAATATATGAATAGTAGTAAAATTGTTTGAGTTAAGAATTTTATAGGGTTTTGGAAAATGAGAGTAAAAGCCTAGTTTGGGTAGTACTAATTGTTATTATTTCTTACCTACTTTTTACTATTATTCACTACTATTTAATATTTTGTCATTATTTTTTCACTACTATTTACAGAATATCTTATATCACCTCACTACTTAAACGCAACCTAAAAGTTGAATACAAAAATTATAAAATTAAAATATTGCTAGAATATAAATTTTTAATTTTTTTTTAAGTTTAAAAAATTGAATTATTTTTTGTGTTTTGTTTAAAAGTTTAGGATGTAATAATTAGGTAATAATTAGATGAAAAATTGAAAATTAAAAATTAACAAGTATTTATATTTAAGTAATATTTAAATATTGAAATAAGATGAGATAGATTCATCTCAACATCCAAACGATGCATAATTCTTTCAAAGTATTAGTGAGGCAGAACTCCATATTTACTTAATCATTAATTCTTTCTATCTTAATGCTTATATATTGGAAAACCGGTCAGAACCGGACCGGTTGGGAAAAAAATATAAAAATTAATATTTTATATATAAGTTTTATATATAATATATAATTATATATGAAATAATTTCATATTATAATTTATAAATTATAACATAAAATATTAATCTTAAATATGAACATTTGTAATTTGTTTGATAATATGTTATTAATATAATTATATATAAGATAATGTTATTATAATTTATAAAATAAAAGTTTAATCTTAAAGATGAAAATTTAATTTATCATATGCTTTAAACATAAAATATATATTTAAATTATTAATAACATTTTATTTGTAGCTTTTTTTAAAAACAATAGTATCTCATCTCATTTATAAAGTCAAAAAACTAAAACTTTTGTCATATACAATTTTCTGTATAACTTCCTGTGGACTTTCCTCAATCCAACAGATTTCATCTTCTGTAAGTAGAGACTTCTTTGGTAGACTATGTGCAACACTATTTCCTTCCCTAAAACCCAAAGTCCAATGAAGACCTTGTGAGAACAATCTCTTTGTATCCTCGATCAGCTGTCCATTCTCAGACTCATATTTTTCCTCAACTAGCACTGTCTCTATCACCCCTTTTGCATCCCCTTCCATCATGACAGACCCAAACTCCAGCTCCTTAATAAAGTTCTATGGATCTCTTTAAGGCCAAACACTCAACAATAAAGGGAGAAAAAACATGATCTTTCCTGGAGCAGACAACAGCCATAACCTCTCCATTACAATCCCTTACTACAATTCCTATGCCTATCCTCCTGTTCTTCAAATCAACCGCATCATCAACATTAAGCTTGTATTTGTCTGGCATAGGTCTCTTCCATCTCCTATCCTCCCTATTCACCTCACTTATTGCCTGCCTTCCCTTCATTCTGAGAGTTGCCTCATGATACTCCTCTAGGAACACCAAAGCAGATCTCACCACTTTACCAGGGCTACCAAACTCATTTTCAAAAACAAAAGCATTCCTCCTTCCCCAAATACCCCTCATGATAGCAACAACTATTTCCAAACAACTCTTGGAAAGTCTTTTAATCAACTCCATCCACAAGCTAGTGAAATCCTGCACCTGATTCCTCCACTTCCTCACCTGGCTTTCAACTTCAGCCCACACATCAGCAGCCGCAGGACAGCACCACAAGGCATGCTTAACATCCTCCGCTTCTCTTTTACACACCAGACATAGGGAATACTCAGTCACCTTCCTTTTGTACAGGTTATTCCTTGTGGGAAGAACATTATTCAAAGCATCCCAAACAAAATGCTTATAACCCCCAGGCACCTCCATAGACCACACCTTCTTCCACTGATCTGCATCCCTACTTCCTGCAGAGGTATTCCATCTCCTTTATATCTTCAGTTGCACATCAGCATGGTAAGCACTTCTTACAGTGAACTTACCCTTCTTTGAGAAGCCCCAAAACATCCTATCAGCTGCCCCAAAACAGCTAATGGGTATGGCACAAATCATATCAGCTTCTTCCTTATTAAACACCCCAGCAATCAAATCCACTTTCCATTCCTTCCTCTCCTCATCAATTAATTCAGCCACCTTTGCATTTGCTGCTAGAACTTGGACAGGACATTGAACACAATAAGAAATAGGAGAAGGAAGCCATTTCTGGCCCCATATCATGATATTCCTTCCATTTCCCACCCTCCACCTCAGGCCCCTTTCAACCACATCCTTCACCTCCCATAAACTTCACCAAATTAGAGAAGGGGATCTCCCTAATTTTGCTACAGTAAAGAACTGACCTTTCAAGTATTTTTCATTAAATATTCGGGCCACTAGTGAATCTTGCCTTTGGACCAATCTCCATCCTTGTTTAGCCAATATGGCTCTATTAAAGCACTTCATACTCCTAAAACCAAGACCACCCTCAGCTTTAGAAACACCCAACATCTCCCATTTCTTCTAATGAATACCAGCCTCTATCCTATTGTTTTTCCACCAAAACCTTGAGATCGTAGCCTCTAAGTCACTACACCATTTCTTTGGCAACTTGAACACACTTATAGAATAAATAGGGATGGCTTGCAATACAATCTTCGCCATCACTTCCTTTCCAGTCCTAGACAAGAAATTGGTCTTCCAATTCTGATTTTTCTGCCACACCCTATCTTTGATACTTCGAAAAGTATTGTATTTTGCCTTCCCTACCACTGTAGGAAGGTCCAGATATATCTCAAAATTATCATATAAAATAGCACTAGCCTCTCTTTTGATCCCCTCTTTAGTTAAAAAACTGGTATTGGAACTGAACATTAAATAGGTCTTTTGCTTATTCAAGGCCTGTCCAGAACTTCTTCATAACAATTCAAAATGGTTGAATTTCTCTCCATTCCTCAACCTTTGCTCTACTAAAAATTATGCAGTCATCAGCAAACATAAGGTGATTCACCCTTGTAACTCCTCTAGCTATTGCCATGCCTGGTATATCACCCCTCAATTCTGCCTTCCTCAGCAACTGGCTCAAACCCTCTGCACATATGATGAACAAGTAAGGGGACAAAGGGTCCGCTTGTCTCAACCCCCTAGATGGTCATATGATATTCCCTGGCTGTCCATTTAGTAACACTGAGTATGTCATAGAACAAACACAATCCATAATCAGCCTTGTTATCTTCTCCCCAAACCCCATTTGCATTAACATGGCCTTAAAAAAAGACCATTTCACCCTATCATAGGCCTTGACCATATCTAACTTAATGGTCATGCTTCCCACCTTCCCTTTCTGTTTTGCTTTCATAGAATGTAAAGGCTCAAGCAATCATAATGTTGTCAGTAATGAGCCTTTTAGGGATAAAAACACTCTGATTAGCATAAATAATGTCTTGCAAAACCCCCTTAATTTTGTTTGCTATCACCTTAGAAATCAACTTATAAAGCACGTTACACAGGCTAATAGGCCTATAATCTTTTGCTGAAAGGGGAGTTTTAACCTTAGGAATTAAAGCCAGGTAAGTATAGTTGAGCTTCCTGTCCAAGGGACCCCTATTCAGCACCTCAAGAACAGTGTCCTTCACTTTTGCACCAATCACACCCCAATGATTCTTATAAAAGCCCGCTCCAAAGCCATCAGGCCCACGAGATTTTAAAGGTGACATCTCTTTTAAAGCCCTCTCCACATCTCTTTTAAAAATTTTACTTATAGCTATACTAATATATAATTAATACTGATATATTATATATAGCTAAATAATCACTATACTAAGAAATCACATATAAAATAATGATATAGTAATAAATTACTATACTAATACTATCACTATAATACTATCAATAATATAGTTATAATAAATTAAACTCACTATAACAATTAACAAATACTAATATAACAATTAACAAACTCACAATAGCTATAGTTATACTTATAGTCTAAGAAATTGCTGGAGATACAAAGGGATTCCACAAACTGACGTGGTATAATACCACATCAGATTTTTTTTTTTTAACTTTTAGAATGCCCCGCTGCTCTCTCTCTCTCTCCCTTTTCCCCACCTTTCTTTTCAGTCCTAGACCCTGCACGAAGACGAGGCATCATTCCATGGCTTGAGGCATGATGCCATGTCAGATTTTTTTTTTCTTACTTTTTTTTTTAAATTTCCAAAAACTTGCTGCAGACTACTGTGTCATCCATCCCGTTCAGTCCTGTTCAGCGTCTTCTCAATTTCTCAACTCCTGCATCCCGTTTTAGCTTCATTTCTCACCTGCATCTCGTTTCTAGCACCTACGTTGGCCACTGGTAAGTTTATTCCATGGCTAGAGGCTTTTTTTTACCCACATTGCTTGCTCTCTTTGGTGTATATGCATTTTACGCACATGGCTTTGGATATTTATGCATTTTACGCACATGGGTTTTTTTTTTAACTTCTCTAATATTACACTTTGATATTTGTAATTAAAAATTCAACAAAATCTCCTAATTTTTCATACAACAAACATAATTTGGAGCAATTTGTTTCTTCCTTTTGAACCAGATAACACATTAACCTCAAAATTTGTACCTTTTGGCAGAGCAGCAGTATCAGTCGACTAGAAAAGATCTTAAGTAATCTAAGTATTATTGGAAAGTGAGGGTTGTTGGAGCATGAAGTATCAGTGAGGGCTGTCCGGTGACAAGTTGTGGGCGATGGAGAACACGCAGTCTTCGTGCAGGGTCTAGGAAGGAAAAGAAAGGTGGGGAAAAGGGAGAGAGAGAGAGAGAGAGAGAGAGAGAGAGAGAGAGAGAGAGAGAGGGGGGGGGGGGGGGGGGGAAGGGAGAGCAGCAGGGCATTCTGAAAAAGCTGACGTGGTATAATACCACGTCAATTTGTGGGATCCATTTGTATCTCCAGCAGTTTCCTATAGTCTAATATAGATTATAATTATACTTATATTATATAGCTATACTAATATATAGCTATACTAATATTCTAATATTAATATTATTATATAGTCTAACTAATACTAATAGTTTAATATATACTATAGTTATATATTATTATAGTCTAATATATTATATAGATATAATAATATATAACTAATACTAATAGTCTAATATAGATTATAGTTATACTTATACTAATATAGTTATACTAAATCACTATAACTAATACTAATATATAGCTATACTAATAATCTAATATTAATATTATTATATAGTCCAATATATTATATAACTATACTAATATATAACTAATACTAATAGTCTAATATAGACTGTAGTTATAGTTATACTAATATAGTTATACTAAATTACTATAACTAATACTAATATATAACTATACTAATGGTCTAATATTAATACTATTATATAATCTAATATATTATATAACTATAACTAATACTAATATATATACTAATACTAATAGTTTAATATAGACTATAGTTATAATTATACTAATATAGTTATACTAAATCACTATAACTAATACTAATATATAGTTATACTAATAGTCTAATATTAATACTATTATATAGTCCAATATATTAAATAGCTATAACTAATATTAATATATATACTAATAGTCTAATATAGACTACAGTTATACTTATATAGTTATACTAAATCATTATAACTAATACTAATATATAACTATACTAATATTAGTCTAATATTAATACTATTATATAGTCTAATATATTATATAGCTATAACTAATACTAATATTTATTCTAATACTAATAGCCTAATATAGACTATAGTTATACTTATACAAAATTATTGATATAGATATAGACTTATACTTATAGTATAAGAGTTTAGTCTAATTAGACTATTAGTAATAATTTTGATATTATTACTAAATAGCACCGTTGCACCTCCAGTCTCCCAAAGTACCCAAACCCTAGGACTCGCCCCTCTCTTCCTCACTCTCTCACTCTGCCTCTCTGCATCTCTGCCCTCTCACGCAGCCACGGCCCACGGCCCACGCCGTTGCACTGTGCACATCTCGTCATCACCCCCTCAGCCTGAGTCCCCTCCCTCTTACCATCGCCCCCTCAGAAACATAGACCCGCTCTCTCACCATTGCACCTCCCCTCACAACCTGACCTTTCGAGCCTTTCCCGTCGCACACACAGCCCCTCGGCCCTTATCTCAACGCTGCGCTGCCCTCTCTGTCTCTCACCATCTCACACAGCCCTCCCATCTCTCACGTAGCCGACAGCCCCTCTCTCACGTCTCTCTGTCTTCGACGGTAATTTTTCTTGGAACAATCTCGGATGTTTATATCATTTTTAATCTTCGTTGGTTTAATTGTTATGGGAACTTTTTTGTTTCAAAGGTTTATTGGTTAAATGGGAACTTTAGACATCTTTGAGAATTTTCGTCTAGGTGTTGCTCTTTGGACTTAATTCCTATACAATTTTGTGCATCTTTCTTTGAGGTCAGGATTGTTTAGACATATGCTCCCAATTGTTAAAAGAAAGCATAACAGAGAAACTATTTTACTTTGGGTTGTCGATTTGAAACACAACAAAGAAAGCCTAATACTTCCAAGTTGAGTGAGACTCTTACGTCTGCATTGATATGGTTGGGTTGCAGACTTCCTAGGTTTTTATTTTTCTAAGGTTCTAAGGACCACGTTAGGCTAAAGCTCTGTTTGTTTTGTTTGATTAAGCATTTGAGTTGAATGAAATCTTTCGAGTGGCTTTGCTCCATTGCCTTCGGTCCCATATCTCTTGTATGACTTCTAAAGATGAAATCTCCTATTTCTACCAAGTCAAAAATGAAAAATAAAACATCTACTGAATTGTAAAAAAAACCTACCTACCAGTTGGATGCCCTTTTGGAAGATTTATTTGCTCTCATACTGTAACGCCTCGTTCACGTATGATAAAGATGTTACTAACATTCATAACATAATATCCGGTAAAGAGATTCATTTCTTGAAATACCTCATTTATTGAGAATCATAAAAAAATTAAAACTAAATTGAATATGATTGTTTCGAAAACTGAACGTAAAATAAAAGAACATAAACTAATCCTATTAATGACATAAAATAAATCTAATTCTTGTGTGAATATCCCTTATTCCTCCCTAAGTCTTTGTACTAGATCTATTCCTGGCCATCCAGTTCTGCGCCATCATAATCACGATCTGTGAGAATTAAACATGGAAGAAAACAAGAAGACAAACAAAACTGAGTTGAATACTTAGTAAGTAGCACATCATACCATAAAATATAATTTGGCCTAGCATGAACTTAATTTATGAAGACTCTTCATAACATACATACAACATCACATATTCACAATCATACACGTAACATAACTTTTTGAAAACTTTACATACACACATATATCATCTTTGATTCACATAATATATCTATTCATCATTAACATGAGTGGAAGCATACATAATCATGACAAACATGTACCGTGAATACATAATAACTTGTTTATCTTGTCATAATATGGAGTGAAATACGCTTAAGTCCGTGTTTCACTTAAATTGCATAACATGGAGTGAAACACGCTTGGGTCCGTGTTTCACTTAATTTGTGGTTAACCACGCTTGAGTCGGTGACATCGTAACAATTCTTATCTTTCTTAATGCATGAAAATTTATTAGGCTTCATGAACATTTCTAACATGGCATATTCGTGTACATGGCATAGCATAACATGACATAACATATCATATTCTTGTACATGACATAGCATAGCATGGCATATTCCTGTACAGGGCATAGCATAGCATGGCATATTCTTGTACATAGTATAACATGGCATAACATAACATGGCATTTTCTTATACATGGCATAGCATAACATGACATGACATAACATGCTCTGAACGTTTTATGACATTCCATGGCATACATGATCTAAGTACTACATGAACATGGCATACATGATCTAAGTACTACATGAACATGGCATACATGATCTAAGTATTACATGGACATGGCTATTCCATTACATGGCATACTTGACTTGTGGAACTACATGAGCATCTCATGGCTTTCATATGATTTTAGTAATATCCAATCAATCGAACAACAAATTCATTCATTCAAGCATAATCTCATATTTTATCAAAGATCGTAAAAGGAATCTAACATTGCCTTGCCTCTTAGTGTAGCGTAGTTAACTATCATAAGTACATCATATTTTCATACATAACAATAATATTCACAGTAAGCATGCATTTATATGATCATACTATTTACTTCTTAGTGTCGCTTCCTGATTCCCACTTTGTAGCGTGCTACCTATATGAGGCACTAATTGTCACTAACTTTCTTAGAAAGACGTGTCATAGCATTCTAAATGCTTAAAATCATATATAGAGATAATTTAATTATACTAAGAATAATACATAATAATATCATTCAAAACTCATAACATATTCCTTGACTTCTATTAAAAATATATTTAACAATTTTTATAAAAATCTAGTTAAAAGTCAGTTGGAATATTAACTAAATAATAGGTTCCAAAAATAGTTTACGAAAAAAAGATACTTTTAATTCCTTAAAAGTATGCTTTAAATAGATTATGCTTTAAATTCCTTAAATATTTCTGGTAAAAATAAGTCTCCGCCTCATATATATATATATATATATATATATATATATATATATATTCAATTAAAAGCTAAGCCTATTAAAACGACATACCAGAGTGTTTTATGAAAATAAACCCTGCCCAACCTACTATGTCATATAAAACATGTCCAACAAGACTCAGCTTAATAGGAGGGCATTTTTGGAAAATAGGCATACTGGGCAGGGGCATTTTGGAAAGGTTGAAAGTAAAGGAAGTAAAAGAAAACACAGGCTTACGGGGAAGACATTAGGTCGTGAACCTGGGACTCACCGAGAGAGGGATCAGATGCGATGAAGGGTTGTGGTGGCTGGCTGAGGTTCACGGTGGCTAGGAGTGGTCGGTGTCGTAATGAGCTTCTCGGAAGGAGTGCGAGGCGAAGGGAGGTGCCTGGTCGGCGGGTTCTGTGGCTGCCTTGGGGTGATCCGACTCTTCTAGTGGTCTACGAAGTGCTGAGTAGAAAACACTGTTGCTTCTAGTATTCATCGTGGAGAGAAAACAATGGAAAATAAGCTTAGAGGCGTCGACGCACGTCGTGGAGGAAGGAAAGCTTACCGTCGGTGTGCTCTGTGGTAGTTTCCGGCGAGGTGGCTGACTTGGTATGTAGAGTAGTGCTAGGGTGGCTGTTGGGAAGTGGTTGTGGGGGCAAATGTATCCTTTCTTAAATCATTTTTTATAAATTTACTAAACATATAATTTTTTCAAAAGGTTTATGCAATTGTGGGGGCAAAGAGTAGCCTTTTACCTCTTAAGATAGGATACATTCCAAAGCATTGTATTGGGCTCTCATCCATAAACAGTATTGTTCCCCGAGAGCACCTGCTTTCATATATAGTGATGAATCTGATCTGTAATAATATTCTAGCTAGGTATCCTTTTGATGTAGTTTCAGATTCCATGCATTTGTCTTTAGCTATTGGTCTCTCTCTCTCACACATATATTTGTTCCAAGGTCCAGATTGCTAGCTACTTTCAATGCTTCTCTCTCTCACAAATCTCATGCATTCGCTAAATTAAAACCAGAAAACCGGACCGAACCGGTAAAACCAGATATATCGGTTTAGGGGGGTAATTAGTATGTAATCGGTTTTTAAAAATACAAAACTGATACATACTGGTTCGGTCCTAAATTTTATCTAAAACCGGACCAGACCGAATACACCCATAAGAATGACAAAAATGATAAATTACATATTGATAAGGTGAATGTATATTGTGTAAGTCTTCCTTATAGCATTTCTCGTCTCTCTAAACTTTTTGTTTAATTAAATAATTTTTATCTGTTAAATAATTTTTCAGAATTTAAAATGATTAATTTATTTATTGAAACTATTTATTGAAACTATTTATTTTGAAGGAAATGGTTAGGAATTTGAATTAGAGAATCCAGCGGCGTCGTTTTATACATTGGTGTCGACCACCTGAGTAAAAAACCCCTTTCTCGGTCAAAACCCTGCGGTACCTCGAAACATCAGCACAGACCAGGAATATCTAGTAGCTCTATACGAAGCCAACAATGGCGTCCTCTAAGGTGATTTCAAGGTTGTCGTCAAGATTACAGCCCCTCGCTCTCAAGCTCGGTAAAAGATCGCTCGCACCTGAACTCTCTCCTCTCAATTCCTGCTCTCAATCGCACACCTCTGTCTCTGCGAGGCGCATTTCTCGCATTTCTCGGTGAGATCCCTTAACTCTTATCTCTAGGTATTATTTTCTTACATTATGCTCAGCTTCCGAGAAAAGGCATTGAAAATTTTGAATATTTTCGGATTCGCCTTTATATGAGGACCTAATATAACTTTTTTGATAAGTATGAGGACCTAATATAACTGACCTAATAAACGAAGAGTTTTCAACTTAAAGAGAGAAAAAAAACGAGAGCAGAAGATTCAACTTAGCATTTTGCCTTCCTAAGTTTTCCCTGTAACTACTTAATAAAAAAAAGAAAAAAGAGGTTTTCCCTGTAACCGAACAGCGATTAACTGTTGCATTTGTGGTAATTTATTTTTGTTGTGCTTAGATTGCCCGTGGAGTTAAGCAGCATGGAGACAATGATGCCATTGCACAGCGCGATAGCGTCAGCTCGACTTACATCTAGCTTGTCCGTTGAGTCAAAGAGCTGGAGTTTAGTTCCTCAAGGTATGTCACATGTACCAATTTTTTTTTTTTTTTTTAATGCTTGGTCATTAACTTGACGTTTCAATAGTGGTAGAGAGAGAATTTGCTTTAGAGTTCTTTGCTGAAAAATGCATTCACCTGGAATGTATAAGAACAGGAAGCTTAGTGCACGCCGCCTGCTTGTAAGTGTGACTAGGAGAAGTTCATTAATGGTATTTCCAAATGCAGATGAGTTTTTCTCTCATTGGCCCTACTTGCATTGAGACTTTCGGAACTGCAACTCTATAAGGTAGGATAGATATTGATCATCTTGACTTAACTTAGACCTGTGGCAATTATCTAGGCTTGGGGATATTTACCTATATAAAAAAATTAATCTAGGCTTGGGGATATGTGTTGTTTTATATTCCAGGCTGTTAAAGTGCCACGCCCCCCTTCTATTCAAATTATTCTACATGGTACATGCCCATTCTAGTTTTCCACAAATGCTTTTATTGAATTCTATGACAAACTTCTAAACAGAACCCCAAAGGATTAACCTTTGTCATGGTCTTGTTCAGTGGAGAAAGTAGACCATTAATTGGAGAATTCAATATTTCGAATTGTGGAACTCTCGAATCATGCTTGATGAGTGAACTAATACGAAATATCTGGACTTAATAAACCAACCTTTTGTTATGAAATCTGTAATGTATATTTATTAAAATCGCAAAGGGGCACAACCCTAGTACACATGAAGTCTAGAAAAGGATGCACTGAACCAGTGCGAAAAAGAAAAAGAGCTAAAGTCTTTGAAGTCTTTAGTGCTATCTGTGTTAAAAGATTTAAATTACTTCCTGATAGAATCCCATGAAATTAGCTCCCCATTTTCTTAGAAAAGTTAGTTGGAACTTGCTCTGAGTAAACTGGTGATTAAGGGTCCGTTTGGCAACACAACTGTTCTAAAGTATTCTCAGATATTTCCTTTCCAAACATCACAAAACACTTTTCAATTTCAAATTTTCACATTGAGATTGTTTAATAGAGCATTACTTGGGAAATGGCTTTGGAGATACCACTTGGAAAGAAATGCTTTATGGAGAAATGTTATTGATGTAAAATATGGTAGTTTGTGGGGATGTTGGTGCTCAAAAGATACAAGAGGTGCATACGGGGTGAGTTTGTGGAAGTTCATTAGGAAAGGATGGGGGGAATTTTCTAATCATATTACATTAAAGGTGGGAGATGGGAAGAGGATACTTTTCTGGCATGACTTGTGGTGTGGGGAGTCTACACTTAAATTGGATTTTCCCTCCCTTTTCAGAATTGCAAGGGATCAAAATGCAGCTGTGGGATATTCTTTCTTTTGCATTGACAATAATATTCAGTGGAATGTTAACTTTTTTGGGGATGTTAATGACTGGGAAGTGGATGATGTTAAGGCTTTTCTGGAAAGACTTTACATTTCAAAGTTGATGCTAGGTAGGGAGGACAACATGCTGTGGATTCCTGCAGGAAATTCTAAGTTCTCAGCTTCCTCTTTTTACAGCATATTAACCAGTCAGGAGCTGTGAATTCCCCTGGAAAAACAGATGGAAAGTGAAAGTTCCTTCCATGGTCGCTTTTTTCTGTTGGGTGGTATCCCTGGGAAAATTGTTGACAACTGTAAATCTTAGAAGGAGAGGTATGTACATTGCTGATTGGTGTGTCATGTGCAAGAAGGATGGGGAATATGTTAATCATCTCTTTCTTCGTTGTGAAGTGGCCAGGTTCTTGTGGAATGAGGTATTGAATTGGTTTGGTCTTCTTTGGGTAATGCCTAAGGAAGTAGTGGATTTATTGGTAGGGTGGAAGGGAGTGAAGGGTAGCAAGAATGCTGTTGATTTTTGGAAGATGATTCCTTCTTGTCTAATGTGGTGTCTATGGTTTGAAAGAACGTTCTTTAGGAGACCTTAAGGATTTTTTCTTTAGTACTTTGAGTTTGTGCACTAAAACTTTTGTATGGTTGATAATTTCCAGAATTTGTTTTAGATTTTCCTTTTGGTATTAGAAAGTAGTAGGTATATCCTTTGTATACGTCCTATGTACTTGGGTTTATGCCTATTCTTGGGAATAAAATCTCTTATTACTTATAAAAAATAAAAAAAAAATCAAATTTTCAACTTTTCCATCAAATCATTACCTAATCATTACAACTTTCCTAGACTCCCAAACAAAACGCAAAAAAAAAAGAAAATACTAATTTTTCAAATTTCAAAACAAAAATTATATTCAAACAATTTTTTAATTTTATAATATTTTTATTCAAATTTTTCTCTCTCCTTTCCCAAAATCCAATAAAATATCTTAAATCAAACCATTTCACTACTATTCACAGATATATTGAGATATTCTAACTATCCAAACGGGCTCTAAGTGGTCTACTGGAGGTGGACTGTGGATATGCAGATACCAACAGTTTATTTGTTCAGACAGAATGGTGAGCTGAAGCTCGGGAGGTAGCACAGGGATACTTAGGCCTCTCTTTGATCCTGATTGATTCTAACCTAGTAACTGGAGCAAAAGTTTTATCAAGATCTATACATTCCGACTGTGTGTATCCTTCTGCCGCTTACCCAACCTTGTTCCTAAGAACGATACTGTTTTCATCAGTTTTGTTCTTAAAACCCATTTGGTATCAATGACATTGGTATCTTTAGGTCTAGTGCTTCTTCGCCTTCGCAAACTTCAAATAAGCTATATGAGAAGTTCATTGGTCAAAAATTGATTACCATTCCGGTTAAGTAACTCTATTTAGTCAAAAGTTAAGTGATCAGAAAGCGGTTAAGTAATACTTGAGTTGGACAATTCTTGCAAGCTGTGACGATAGATTTAAAAAGGAAACAATCTCTTCGTTTCTTTGGAGAGGGCCAAAATCCCACCTGAAGTGGCTTGCTATGCTCTTTTTTGCTAGCTGCGAAAGGGCACACAGTCGTTCCCAAAACAGAAAAATATACAAATCTACAGCAGAATGGACACCAATCGTGTGTCAGTCAACCATGAGTTATGTTTGCTCAATATGAGTGAGTTATGATCACAAGTGTGTATGGAGGCAACAATATATACATCATTATGCTTCCTCTAATATTATTACCAAACTTTTCTATTGCAGGGATATCAATGCCTTTATGACTGTTGCAGCACCAACTTCTTACAAGGCAGCGGTTTCTATTTGATGGCAATTTCATTTTTGTTCTTCTTTAGAGGCCTGTCTCAAACTGTTCTTCTGCTATTTATAAAGAGCATTAGCTTCAACGGATGTCAGTTAATGCTTAGACTGCTCCCCTTCAAGTTAATTTTTTCTTTAGATATAGTTTCTGGAACGTTTATTTCCAGGTGCTTGGTTGAGTTTTTGATAACCTTAATGAAGTATGCATTGTTCTATATGCCAACGAAGTAACATATAGCCTTTTTCTCCTGCTATTACATGTTATATTAACAAATTTGCGCAGGCATTTATAAGGTTATTCATTTCCATTTGAGAAACTGGTCTTACACTACCACCTGTTTAGAACTATGTCATATATGTTGGAGAAAGCCTGCCAAAAAAATAAAATAAAAGGGGGGGCTCTCATAATAGGTGGAAAGGGTAGTTCTTTGTGGCACAGTCACAGTCGCTCTGTTGTTCAAGATAGTTAAATCCTTTCGTCAGTTTATTGTCTGGATTGAATTAGGATGGTTTAGATAGTGAAATGAGATGAAATGGTTTTAGATGAAAATTGAATAAAATATTGTTAGAATATTATTTTTTAATATTATTATTATTTTGAAATTTGAAAAAGTTGAATTGTTTATTATATTGTGTAAGGATTTTAGAAAATTGTAATGATGAGATGAGATGATTTCTGTATCCAAACGGGGCCTAAATGTTGCCTTGGCTAGTTGTCAAATTTGATATGCTTTTTGGTTTCAATATTTTGACGATGAGCAATGCTACTTTTCATCTTGATTTTTGTCATCTGCCCAATAACACCAATTATGTGGCACATTTTAAGTGTATTTATATGTTAATCACTTAAAAATGAAAGTCATGTAAGATATGACACATCAGTTGGTGTATCTGTGAATGACAAAATCTATGACGGAGGACGACATTTATTTACGAGGATTAGTGGCCTTCTTGTATTTTTGTACAAAATCCATTGATAAAGGTATATGGTAAGAATATTTACAATACATGCGGTGTTCAGTTGTAGGCAGACATTGCTTAATGAGTTGATGTGCTCTTCTTCCCCTTCGTCCCTTTTAAAAATCGTACTTCTGACGTGCAATATATGAAAAATAATAAAAGATCATAGTGGCATCATGATTTATTTTCATGGAACCAATGGGAGGGGTTGTCCAGTTTGCTACATGGGGATTTTTGGTTTTTGTTGCCAAACTAGGGAATGTTCTTTGAAAAGACGATTAACCAGCTTTGAAATTTCTACAGAGGAGGGGATGATTTGCCCACAGTTGGCTTTGTTTCGAAACATTCAAATTTGATTAATGGCTACGGATGCAGCAATTTGGAATGGATGAATTGAATCAAGTGGGATGTATAGAGTGGGATTGGGGGAGACAATGATGTTGATTCAGTTTTGGATGGGCTGAGTGGAGAAGGTTTCAATATTGAGAGGCCAAGGGGATTGGTGCTAAATAACACGAGATAAATGGCATTTAAGGAAGGTACGTTCTAAGGTGTCGGGATGATTGGAAAAGAGGGCATGGATTGGTTTGGATGAAATTGGAAACTAGAGTTGAGTCATCAAGGTTGGTGTTAGGGATAGGTGAATGATGGTGGGGGATCCAATTATCAATAAAGGCTTTGATGAACCGCTTATTCCTTGAGAGATGACAGATTTTGTTTTGCATAGTCCTTTCCAATATGCATTTAATATTGATATCCACTTGTTGAGATATAAATCACTTTATAAAATCTTGATATGATCTATGTGATATTATATAGAATATAATATTATCATATTAATGCGATGAATATTCTTGTCTTCTATATTTTAATTTGATTTTAAATACTTATTACTCATTAATACTTAATATATTTATTATAGGTCATGTCAAATCTTACAAAACTTGAATTTGTTGCCCTCAATGTTTTTGCCAACAATTATTTATCATGAGTCCTTGATATTAAGATTCATCTTGAAAATATTATTAAGATAGAAAATGAAGCATTGATGTAAAATCGTGCCAAAACAATAATTTTACTTCGCCATCATTTATATGAGAACTGTGAATTGAATACCTCACAATATAATATCAATTAATTCTATGGAATAGTTTTAGGGAGAGATATAAGTATCATAAGACTCTCATCCTCCAAAAATTTCGTTATGATTAGATGCACTTGAAGTTGCAAAATTATTAATTAATACAACTCTATACTTTAAGAAAAATAAGTTCACAATTAAAACCGTGGAGAAAAAGTCGGTGATGGGGATATGCTGGAAAAAACATATACTATATTTCATGTCTCGAATGTACTCCTACAATAGCAATATCGAAGTGAAAGTCTATTAAGTATTTTGAACTAATATCTTGTTTGCTAGTGGCTAAACAAAATAACAGGTTGTTAATGAAAAATCACAAGTCTCATCCAACCGGTTCTACTCCATTTCCTGAAATGAATGAATTCTTCTTTTATCATAATAAATGAAACTGTGTTCGTGGTAGAAAAAAATATTGAAATCAAGGAGAGCATACTCAAAATTTTTTAAAGAGAAATGCTACATACCGCCATAAGTGGAACCACATCGTGATAAAGTAATATGAAAATAAAAGTTTGCAGAATATGCTAATAAAGAAATATAGAGATAAACGTCACATGTATGTTATTAAAGGGCATTGGTAACGTACATGTTGTATGGTAACGTATCTGTTGTACGTCAAAATATTTGGTGGACCTATTTAACGCTCCTATGAAGAAGAAAAATGGATCGAAACAAATTTTGCCAAATACAAAGACTCAGAAGATCATCTAACTTATTTTGATAACCCAAATGGAATGGATCTTACCCATTTGAATGTTTTTTTATTTCTTTGTGGATATTAACGAAGATCGTGACATTTTGATTAGTGAGGCACAACAATTAATTTTCTTTATTATGTAATCACATTCACATTATGCTTGAATTGATATCTTTTATTACATCTTGTTAAACTTTCTTTTGAATTAATGAATTTTTATATATATTTTGGTTCTATTGATAAGTTGACCAATTTCAAGAAATCAGTGAATATTTATGTTTGGTAAAAAGTTGCACAACACAGTTCTTATAAATATTTTTAATATTTAACATTAAGTAGTGCCAACATCAATACAATATTTGGTTTATCGAATCTCATTGAAGGCTCTGGAAGAGCCAATATCATGTTACCAAAAAGAACAAAAATTTGTATTTACTATGCTTTTTATTCTTCAAATTTTAGAAAAGATTTACTCAATTTAAAATAGTTGTTGTAATGGTTATCATGTTAAAACCACCAATAAAGACAGTGAATAATATCCTTATATTATAACAATTAATTTGGATTAGAAGCTCATAATAGAAAAACTGTCAACTTTCACTTTTGGGTTATAGTATACAACAATGAAAACAATTGAATCACATGTTATAGTACACCATAAGTACTCTGATCCAAAGATCTTTATACTTTTGCATGATTATATTGGTCATCTGAGGATCAATTATGATGTGCCAAATAATTGAAAATTCATGTGGACACCCTTTAAAGAACCAACAGATTTTTTTATCAAGTGATTATCTGTGTATAACATGTTCAAAAGCAAAGTTAATTATTACACAATCCTCTTCCGAAGTAATTATTAAATTTCTATCATTTCTACAAAGAGTCCATGGAGATATATATGGACTTATGCATCAATCATGTGAGCCATTTAGATATTTTATGATTTTAATAAATGTATCAACTAGACGGTCACATGTTTGTCTACTCTCTAATCAAAATATTGTATTTGCTAATTTTTTTGTACAAATTATTAGACTACGGGCTCAATTTTTTGATTATCCAATTCAATCTATTTGATTGGATATTGTAGAAGATTTTACATCCAACACTTTTGATGATTATTATATATTAGTTGGAATTAATATTGAACATCTTGTTGCCCATACATACATTTAAATGTCTGCAATTAATTTTCCGACCATTAGTTTTGAAAACAAAACTATTTGTCTCTACTTGGGGATACGCAATTTTATATGCTGCATCATTGGCTCGAATAAGACCAACTGCCTATAATAACTATTTTCCATTGCAACTTGCATTTTGCCAACCACCAAATATTTTTCATTTTCATAATTTTGGTTGTGTTGTTCATGTTCCGATTATATCTACCAACCACACTAAGATTGGTCCTCAACGTAGAGTTGAAATTATGTTAGTTTTTATTCTCTCCATTATTGGATACCTCGAGCTTTTAATTGAAAATATTTTTAAGGCAAATTTGTCATTTTGATAAAATAGTCTTTCTACCATTAAGGATAAAAAAAAGTTGTCAGAAGCACAAAGACTAATAATATGGAACACTTTGACACAATTTCATCTTTATTCTCGTACAAATAAATATGAACAAGAACTTCAAGTGGTTATTCATTTGCAAGTTATTACAAATCAATTACTAGATAATTTTACTATCAATAAGAAAATAGCGAAATCTCACATTCTTGCTACTAATACTTCAGCAAAGATCGATATTCTTATAAGATAATTAAATAATACAACAGTTAATGAGTCTAAAACATGCCTAAAGTGTGGAATTATTGGTGCAAATGATAATAATCTTCGGAAGAGAAAACAAAAATAAATGAAATGGGTGCTTATGAAGAGGCCATAAACAGAAAACATGCAATAAGAGCAATAGATCTATCCAAATTTTTGTACAAAATTTTCCTATAATAGAATCTCCTGAAGTGGAATCTTCAGAAGAGTTATCTCCTAAAGAGTCATCCTCTAAAGAGGAAAATGTATATGAAAATAAGGAGAACTCGATACATGAGGTTGTAAGAAAAAACCAAAAAACCGATCAAACCGAACAAGACCGAACCTACTAGTTCAATTAGTTTAAGTTCCTAGAAACCAAAATCGATTAAAATTGTTTTGGTACCTATTTCCAAGATTTGAAAATCAAATTGGACCGAACCTATATTTTTAATTTTTTTATTATATATATTATAATTTTTTTAATTTGTATACTATATATATTACACATATTATAAATTAATATAACAAGAAATTTTAATCTTATTACTTATGCTTCCTTGAAATAAACTTAGTTTTAAATATAAATATTAATATTAAGTTATTAAGATGTCATTATTTATCCTTATATATTAAGTTAAATACATATATAATAGGGTAAAAGTATAAGAGTATATATTTTATATATATATATACAATTGTAATTTTCTTAAGCTAAGTAATTGGTAGTTAGTTATTCTATAACTCTTTTTTATATATGCTTTGGAGTTCGACCATTTATTTTGGTGGTTGCATTTGCAATTATTTTAGTGTATTTTTTCTTAGATTTTGTTTATTTGGCTAATTAGTTGTATGCATGGTGTTTTTTAAAATCGTTTTTTTGCTCTATCATAGTTGTGATAAAAAAAAAAAAAAACATTTGAGTTAAAAAACCAGCTAGCCCAACAAAAAGCCCAAAACCGAATTACACATGTAAACCAAATCAAACCGAATCGAAATTGAAAAAATTGAAAGTTTCAGTTTTTTGAATGAATCAGTCTGTATCGATTTTTAGAATTTTAAAACCAACTTAGACCAATACGATTTCAAATATGTCCAAAATCAAACCAAATCGAACCGATTACACCCCTATCGATACATTATATAAATATGGGAGAATTATTCAATATAAATAAAATTGTTCTCAACAACATATTTTCATTTAAAATAGTTCTAGATATCATCATAAGTGATGAAGAAAATTAACCAAAAATCTTTAAAGAATGTCAACATAGAAATAATTGACTAAAATGAAAAAAAAAACAATTCATGCATGATTGATGTCTTTAGCAAAGTGCGAAACATTTTGACTTGTAGTCCAAATACCTAAAAATGTGATGCATATTGGATATAATTGGATATTTGGACATAAAAGTAACAACTTGGTGCACAAGGTTTCTCACATAAACTTGGTATTGATTATAAAAAAATATATTCCCTTATAGTAAATGCAATTATATTTATATTTTTTATTAGCTTAGTAGCTGTAGAAAATGTGGATATAGGTTTAATGGATGTTGTTACAATATATTTATATGGATCACTGGGTAATTATATATATATATATATATATATATGAAAATTCCTAAAGAATATAAAATGCCTGAAGGATGAAATTCAAAGTTTCAAAATATTTATTCTATCAAGGTACAAAGATGTTTATATGGTTTAAAGCAATACAAAAGCATGGGGCATGATCGTTTGAACGAATATCTAATAACATAAGGATTTGAAAATGTATATATGATATTTGTGGATGATCATTTAGATTTTACCTCTTAGAATCTAGCATATTCATGAATCAACTATTGGAATTCCTAAATTTATCAATATATCTCATTAATTTAAGTATCATCATTTCATATTCCTTATGCTCCAATGTTTGTAAAACAGTGCCTTGAGGATCATCTGTATAATAAAAAAAAAATAGAAGTGAATGATATTGAGCTCTTAAAGAGTTAAGTTTATATTGAAATCTTTCTATTTTATTACTACTTCTCTTTAATTTCACAACAAAAACTACATTTTATTTTTAAAAAATTTACTCGGGGTGGTCAATCCAACCGGAATGCCATTTATTTTAGGAATTTCTCATCAATTTCATTAAACCATTAATATTTTGCGACCAAATAAAAAATTCAAGAATAGGAATGAATAGAATTGCTCCAAACCAAAGTGTGAGAATAAAAAATGCACATCTTCTCTGTTACTCTAGGTAAGTACTCTTAGACTCCCAAGTCTATTGAATTCAGTTGCTTTTTTCACCTCCCTAATGCACTAAACCCACGTTCCCCATTTCTGGTGTCTATTACAGACCAACCTCAAATAAGAGAAAATGTGAAGAATTTCAGTGGTTTAGCAGCCGAGAAGACAAAAAGAAACTTAACGAAATGTAAAGTTGCAAAGAAACCTTTAGGTTTTAAAGAAATGAGGAAGAAGGGTTCTAGGAGTTCTTCTTTGAGGTCTAGAGATGAGAATATAATGTTTAATTCTTCAGAGGGTGGGGGTAGTTTAGTGGTTGATGGAAAAACACAAAAGAAACTCAAGAATGATGATGCTAATCGGGTGGGATAAAATGAAAATAACCAATTCATGTAGAATTGATATAAGTAGCAAAGCGTAAAGTATTTAAACATGTCCAAACACCTAAATGTGTGATACTTGTTGGATATAAGTAAGTATTTGTACATAAATATAATGAGAAGAATAAAACTGTAAGATATAAAACACGACTTGTTGTACAAGGTTTCTTGCAGAAACCTAGTAGTGATTATGAAAAAACATATTCCCTTATAGTGGATGCAATTACATTTAATTTCTTTTTAACGTGGTAGTTACAAAAAATTTGGATATGCGTTTAATGAATGTTGTTATAACTTATTTATATGGATCATTAGATAATGATATATATATATATATATATATATATATATATATGTATGAAGATCCCTGAAGGATATAAAATGTCTGAAGTATATAATTCACAATCTCGAAATATTTAGTTTATCAACCTACAAAGATGCTTATATGGGTTAAAGCAATCTAGATGCATGTGGTACAATCGTCTCTGTGAATATCTAATAAAAAAAAGATTTGAAAATAATCTAATTTGCCAGTTCTTGTTAGGACTGTAGAAAAGCTCATGAAAACCACAACTTATTTGAAAAATGAGTTTGAAATGAAAAACATATGAAAAAAACTTCGTCTTGGTCTACAAATTAAGTATTTTTCAAATTGAATTCTTGTCCATTAGTTAACATATACAGAAAAATTCTTGAAACTCTTTTACTTGGACAAAGTGCTTAATTTTAGTATTTAATGGTTGTCTAGTCACTTGATGTGAAAAAGAATTGATTTTTCCCTTAAGAAGATGGTGAAGAAATTTTTCGTCCTGCAGTACTGTATTTAAGTGCAATTGGTGCATTAATATATCTTACAAACTGTACACAACCAGTCATTGCATTTTCAAACAACTTACTTGTAAGATACAGTTTTGTATCAACTCGAAGGCATTGGATTGAAGTCAAACATAGTCTATGCACTTTCATGGAGTAGTTGACATGTGATTCTTTAATTCAAAAGGATTGTATTCTGAATTAATTGGTTATACAGACTTGAGTTATCTTTCCAACTCGCATAAAAAAAAAATCACAAACAAGATAACTATTCACTTGTAGAGGTACTGCTATTTCATGGGGATATGCCAAGCAAACATTAGTTTTTACTTCTTCCAACCACTCAGAGATTATTATAATTCATGGGACAAGTAGGGAATGCAGCATTTGGTTAAAATCAGTAATTCGACACATTCGAGAAAAACATGATTTATCTACAATTAAAGAAAGCCCAAAAATATTATATAAAGATAATGCAACTTGTGTCACTCAAATCAAGGGAGGCAACTACATTCAGATTTTTTATTAACTTGGTAGTCATAAAAAATTTGGATATGCGTTTAATGAATAGTACCAAGCATAGTCTACCAAGGTTTTTTTTATACACATGAGCCCTAGAAGATTGGTGATATTGATGTCAAACAAATATGATCATGTGATGATTTGACATATATATTCACTAAAGCATTACCAACTGCAATATTTAAGAAGTTGGTATACAATAATGAAACGCGTAAGCTCAAGGATATTTCATTATAAACTATTGAAGTTCTACATAGTTTTGAGGGAGAGAAAATGAGCATATGGATTGTACTGTTTTTCCTTTGCTAAGGTTTCTTTCCATTGAGTTTTCCTTTGCAAGGTCTTAACGAGGCAATTTTAAAGTATTCCAAGGTATACAAGAATATTATACATTTTTTCCTTCTCCATTGGTTTTTTTCCGTTGGATTTTTTCTTGGCATTGTTTTAACGAGGCATACTATTCGCGTATGGTCATCCTAGGGGGACTGCTGTAAATGCATACATGAACTTGGTGGATGCGCATTTAGAGCTGGTTTGAATGTTGCGATGAGATGAGACGAGAATGTTTGGATGTTGAGTTAAGATGAGAAATTTCTCATCTCATCTTAACATTCAAATACATTTTTAATATTAAATTTTTTAACTTTCTCATCTAATTATAATCTAATCATTACAACTTTTCCAAACTTTCAAACAAAACACAAAAAATATATCAATTTTTTTAAATAAAAAATTATTATATTAAAAATTATATTCTAACAATATTTTAACTTTATAATATTTTTATTCAATTTTTTCTCTCTCATTTTCTAAAACCTCATAAAACATCTTAACTCAAACTATTTCACTATTATTCACATATTTTTCATCTCATCTCAACACCTAAATGAGGCCTTAGATTTCACCTCTTAGAATTCTAGCACATTCATGTATCAACTCTTAGAATTTCTAAATTGTCAATATATCTCATTAATTTATTTATCATAATTTCATATTCCTTATCTTTCAATACCTACAAAAGGGTGCATTGAAGATCATTTACAAGAAATTAGAAGTGATATTGAACTCTTGAAAAACTAAGTTTATATATGAATCTTTTTTCTCTTGCTAATTCACTTTAATTTCACAACAAGAACTACATTTTTATTTTTTAAAACTTTAGTGGTGGTGATGCCATTTATTTTAGAAATCTATTGTTAATTTTATTAAATCATTAATATTTTGCAACCAAATAAAAATTTCAAGAATAAGAATGATAAAAAAATGGCCTAAACTAAAGAATGTGAATAAAAATTTATATTTAGAATTATCCACAACGGTTCAACTTATCATTATATAATAGTGATGTATACCAATATTACTAAGAAGTTCTTCCAACGGCCACAAATGACTTCCTTTGCCTTCAATACCCTACAAACAAACTTATTTTCCGTTACTCTAAATAAGTACTCTTCTACGCCTAAATCTATAGCATTTAGTTTCTTTTCTCACCTTTCAAACACAATAAATCCACATTCCCCATTTCTAGTGTTTGTTATGGATCAACCTCAAATAGGAGAAAATGTGAAGAACTTTGGTGGTTCAACGATCAAGAAGAGAGAAAGAAACTTATCGAAAGGTAAAGTTATAAGGAAACCTTTAGGTTTTAGAGAAATGAAGAATAAGGGTTTTGAGAGTTCTTATTTGAGATCTAGAGATGAGAATATAATGTTTAATTCTTCTTAGGGTGGGAATAGTTTAGTGGTTGATGGAAAGACAAAAGAAACTCAAGAAAGGTGATGATAATTGGGTGAGAAAGGAAAATAAGGGGAAGAGATTTAAGAAAACTAAATCTTGAGAAGTTTCTTTGAGGGTTGCATTGAATATTTGCTTGAAAAGAGGGGATGTCTTGGGCACAATTCATTTGTACGATAAAACATTAAGTGAAGGGATTAAGATGAGATAGTACCATTATGCTATACTTTTGTATCTTTGTTCTTCCGCGGCTGTGGGTGTTATTTGTCCTTCCAAAAGTGGGAGTGGTAGTAGGACTTTGAATGCAATCAACTCAACCAATGAAGTTTCTAATTTAAATTCCATGGGGATGAGTGCATTGCAACATAAGGGTAACATGAATTCAGGTACTACGGAGTTGATTATTGAAATAAATAGAAACAAAATTTTAAAAAAAAATTATATTGTTCGGTAGAAAAAATGTGTAGAAGTCTCTGTATCCCTAGCACCACCCTTCCAGAATTATTAGTAGAATGAAATTTCGACATTTATTTATTTTTCTTATATTTTTACTCACTTTATTTATTTATTGTCTCATTTTGTTGATGATGTTTATGAAAAATTTCAATTGAACAATTCATTCTAGTCTAAAGATAATCGACCCCTCCAAACTTATAACCTTGACTTCGTCCTAGCTTATGATTGTGTTGTGTATGTTCCAATTGTACTTTCCCAACGCATTAAGATGGGTCCTTAATGTAGATTTGAGATTTATATTGATTTTGATTATTCCTCCATCATTAGATACCTCGAGCTTTTAACTGAAGATATTTTTAAGGTACGTTTTGAAGATTGTCATTTTGATGAAACACTCTTCCCACAATTAGGAAGAAAAGTTGTCAAAAGGATAAAAACTAATAACATAAAACACTTTGATGTTGTCTTATTTTGATTCTCATACAAACGAATATGAACTAGAAGTTTAAATGATAATTTATTTGTAAGCTATTGTAAATAAATCATCGGATGCCTTTATTAACAATAAAAAAAATAGTGAAGTCTCACATTCCAACTTCTAATACTGCAACAAAAATCGATGTCCCTATAGAACATTGAATAATATAGCAGCTAATGAGTCTAAGATATGTTTGAACCATGGAAGATCTATTGATGCAAAAAATAAGATTTTCTGGAAGAGCAAAACACAAATAAAAGAAATTTGTGCTCCTAAAGAGGCCATACCTACAAAATAGGCAACAAGACAATAGAATCATCCAAACTTTCTATCCAAAGTTTATGTACAAAATGCTCCCATATAGAATCCCCCGAAATAGAATCTCTTGAAGAGTTATCCTCTAAAGAGGATAAGATATATGAAAATAACGCAATCTCAATACATTATGTAAGTACAAGAGAATTGTTTGATAGAAATAAAATTGTTGTCGACAATATATTTTCATTTAAAGTGACTCTAGATATCACTAGAAGTGATAATGAAATTGAACAAAAAATCGTTGAATAATATCGACGTAAAAATAACTGACCAAAATGGAAAGAAACAATTTATGCAAAATTGATGTCAGTAAAAAAACATAAAGTATTTAGATCTATAGTCCAAACACGTAAACGTGTAATGCAAGTTGAATATAAGTTGATATTTGTATTTAAACGTAACGACTTGTTGCACAAGCTTCTCGCATAAATTTGGTATTGATTATGAAGAAACATATTCATGTGCTTTTGATATAATTACATTTATATGTTTTATTAACTTGGTAGTCACATAAAATTTGGATATGCGTTAAATGAATGTTGTTACACATATTTATATGGATAACTGTTGACAGCTCAAAAGCCCATAATTCACTTCAAAGGCCCATTCTATATCACTGTTAGTGAGCCCATCTGGCAGGTCGTGTTTTGCAATAAAACCAAACCCATCTCATACAACACAAAGCCCGGCTCAATCCTCAAAAAATCTGGTCTTTAACCCCTCACAACCTGACCCATCCCCTTTGAAATGACCCATAAATTCAGCTTAGACCATAATTCCAATTCAACTCAAGCAATCAAACATTTCTGGCCAGCTAAATAGCAGTGCCCTGAAGGAAAACAACACCTGCACACATGAAATTTTTCTACCCAGCCAATATACCCTCTTGTCTTCTATCACAATCGTGTCCACTCAAAAAATAAAATCCATTCCCAATCCTCTTCCTCTTCCAAAACGGAATCACAAAAACTAAATATTTCTAGCCAAATAATCACCAAAAAACTTGAACTTGGTTCAAAGAAAAGGCGGACTCATGAAGGGCAAGGAGAGACGGCCTCATTGGGAGAGGATTCACATAACAAGCGAAGCAAGCAAAAGCAAGTCCATCAAATACTTTCAGACTCTGAGGAAATGGAGAAATCCCGATTGTAAAATTTTTCCAATGTGCAAAAAGGAAAAAACGCAACATCCTAGAAAAGCAAACAAAAAAACCAAGATTTTCTCCATATCAAAGGGAAGCACGGCACTTGGGTAACATGTCTCAGACTCAAATCTTGAATTTCTTTTCATTGGATTTTGAAGCCAAAGTGGCAGGGCAAATACTGTCACCAGATAAAAAATGAGGATCATGTGTTGGAATTGCAGGGGCCTTGCCCGTCCCCGTGCAATTAGAAGCTTGATGGCAAATATCTGGTCTCTAAAACTTGATATCATCTTCCTATCGAAGAAAATTTTGAATGCTATGAATATTAGTACTATTGTAAATAGATTAGGTTTCAACTTGTATGTAAATATCCCACTAGATAGTAAATGGGGTGAACTTTTGTGTATGTGGAAAAATGACATGGATGTAGAACCTGTTTATATGAATAGTAATGTAATGACTATGTTTGTGTACTTGAATCTTGTTCATTCCTCATGGCTGTTAAATCTTGTTTATTATCCTGCGCATTATAGTAAAAAAGAAATTTTTTGGAACAATATTGAAAGAATTACAAATAATTTTAATGGTCATGTCCTTAGCATTGGTGATTGTAATGATGTCCTCAGCCAGTCTGAAAAACAAGGAGGTCGATCCTTTGTTTGCTCCTCAAATTTAAATGGACTTAGAGCTTACATGGAAACAAATGGGATGGTTGACATTGGTTTTCATGGACCAAAATACACTTGGACTAACAACAGACAATGAATTAGGAACATTAGAGAAAGACATGACAAAGGGATTGTTCTTCTTGGCTTAATCTTTTTCCAGATACTACCCTTCAACATCTCCCCATTAGCTCTTTTAATCATTTACCAATAATTCTGGACACTATGAGAAGCAATCATCATAGATATCCCTTCAAATTTGAAGAATTTTGGATAAGGGACCCAACCTGTCAGATAGTGGTTCAAAGAGCTTGGAATACCTCTCATGTAGGAACACCTGGTTTTATTTTATCCAAATAATTGAAAGAGGTAAAAAAAGTTTTAAAAAACTTGGAATAAAAATCACTTTGGAAACATTTAGAATTCCATAAAAATTTTGAAGCAAACCCTTTCAAACATTCAAAGCAATGATCTTACCTCTCAAGCCATGGATTCTGAAGGTGAGATCAAGGCCCTCCTTGATGAACAGCTTAAGAGGGAGGAAATCATTTGGAGACAAAAGTCAAGAGTTCAATAGTTGACAATAACTGATCTCAACACAAAATTTTTTCACTTGTCAACAACAATCAAGAGGAGGGCTAATTCCATTGAGAGTTTAAAGTTGAATCCCAATAACTGGACGACTGATCAAAATGTCATTCAAAACACATTTTTTGATCATTTCAAATGCATATACACTTCTTCCAATCTCAATTAAAACATGGAGTTAGAAGATTTGTTCCCTGACAAGATCTCAAACATGGAAAACAACTTTCTCTGTGAAATCCCTACTGATGATGAAATCATTAGTGCCATTAAACAAACACCTTTAGTGAAAGCTCCTGGCCCTGATGGTTTCACTGGTTTGTTTAACAAGAAGTATTGGGACATCATAAAAACTGACTTCATAGCAGCCATAAAAAATTTCTTCATTCATGGTAAGCTACTAAAGGAAATGAATCACACTCATATTGCAGAGAATACCATCCTTGCCCAAGAGATCTTTCATCATCTTAAAAAGAAGAGGGGGAAGGAGGGTATTATGGTAGTTAAGATAGACATGGAGAAGACCTTTGATATGATGGAATGGAGTTTCATTTTGAACATTATGACAGTGTTTGGCTTCAGCAGGAGCTGGATTAACTGGATAAAAGAGTGCATTACCACTGTTTCCTACTCAGTGATTATTAATAGGATACCTTGTGGATATCTTCATCCTTCCCGAGGGCTTAGGCAATGAGACCCTCTTTCTCCTTTTCTGTTCATCTTAAGTACATAAGTTTTAACGAGACTCATCACTAGGGAAGAAAATTTGGGGCTTCTAAAATGGGAAAAAATTTGCAGAAATAGCCCACCAATTTCTCACTTGCTTTTTGCTGATGATCTCATTATTTTTGGTAAAGCCACTCAACAGAATAAAAAATTGTTTGGAAAAATACTCTTCTTGGTCTGGCCAAAAAATCTATTCCAGCAAATCATCCATTCAATTCAGCAGGAATACTCTTCGTCAAAAGAAAATAGAGGTTAAAAATCTATTTGGTTATAAAAATGACTCTTCAAAAATAAAATACCTGAGACTTCCTCTCTCTTTTAAAGCTTAAAAAAAAAAATCCATTTTGAAGATCTACAAGAAAGAATCTTTGAACTATTGGAAAGATGGAAGGCAAAAGTTCTCTCTTAAGCCAGTAGAACAACTTTAATTCGATCTGTTGCTAGCTCCATCCCATCTTATGTCATGTCCACTCTCTTGATCCCAAAATCAGTCACAAAAAAAATTGACAAAGCCTTCTCAAAGTTTTGGTGGGGATTCCCAATTGAAAAATAAAAAGCTTCACACCCAAATCTTGGAAGTCAATATGCAAACCCAAATCCATTGGAGGCCTTGGCTTAAGATTGATGTCAGATTTCAATAAAGCCCTCCTGTGTAAAATTGGTTGGAACATTTCAAATGAAAGCAATGTCACTTAGAAAATTGTATTGATTGAAAAATATTTAGAAAATTCTAATTTCTTTGATACTCTTCCAAAAGTTTCAGATTCTTGGATTTGGAAATGCATTTTAAAGCAAAGAGATTTCTTGAAATAGAGTGTGTGCTATCAAATAAATAATGGCACAAGCACAAAGATGTGGTCTAATCCATGGATCCCAACTTAGCCGAATTTTAAACCAATTCCAAAGAACAGCTCCATCACCTTAGATAGGACCCTAGTTGTCTCTGAGCTTACAATGGAAGAACCTAGAAGATGGAACATCCTACTATTACAAGCCCTTTTCCATCCTAATACTATGACTGAAATTCTGAAAATATCTATAGCTCAAACTGATTTTCACAGACAGGCGGATAAACTCAGATGGATGCACCATTCTTCTGGAAAATTCTTAGTGAAATCTGTCTATGCTGCCATCACCATTAATTCCAATCCACCGTAGGTTCAAACAAACATTTGGAAAAATCTTTGGAAGATTAAAATTCAAGATAGATTAAAATTGCTTTGCTAGAAAATTTTGAATAACATAATTCCAAAAAAATCCTTAGTGAAAAGATTTGCACCCCTAACATAGGAGGAAATACAACGTCCCATATGCAACAATGAGGAAGAGACTCAAGCACATTTGTTCTTTACTTGCCCTTTCACATTTGGAGGCAATCACCTTGGCCCTTGGATATTACATGTGTTGCTAATCATGAAATTTGTGATTGAATTGAATGCATCATCTCCCCCATACAAAAGTTGAACATTTTGGCTAGAGAGGAGCAAGACTTTCAAATATTTGCTATCAATGCTATGGACAATATTTGGTTTTTAAGAAATAAAATTGTTCATGAGTCTTTAATTCCAAATCTTGATAATTTTATGACTGGCACTTTGAGAACTTATAAGGAATACTGTAATGCGTGGGACATTAAAAAAGTGAATGAAAGCCATGACTGGAGAGCTACACCAAACGAGCATTACACTCTATTCTTTGATGTAACAATTAGACAAACAGGTAGCACAACAGCAGCACTATGCAGATTAGAAGAGGGCTACCCAATCTTTGTCATTACAAAGCATATTGATAGTCATAACCCAAATCTAGGAAAAGCCACTGCAATGAACATTGGATTAAAGGAGGCTAGACACAGCAATATAAAAAAATTAGTCATTGCAGGCAATTCACTAGTGGGTTTGCAAGGGGAAATGATCCTGACAAGGTAGCAGATTGGACCATTCAGCCTAAAGTCAGCGACATCAAATCTTTGCTGAATTCATTCGATAGCTGGCACACCAAAAAGATACATCGAGATCATAATCGATGCGCGCATTCCATTGCACAGTGGGTAGCTTCCAAGAATTTATATGGAAGCATACCCATTTCCTTTATTCCACCTTGCATGTTGGATTTTCACAGTGGAAAAGATCCTCCTTTTAATTTACACTAGCTGATGATGTACAACATAATTTATTTTTTCTTAATCTTGTAAGAACAGTTTTTATTTACGAATGAATCTATTTTGTTGAGAATATATATATATATATATATATATATATATGAAAATCCCTAAAAGATATAAAATGTCTGAAGCATGTAATTCAAAATTTTAAAATATTTATTCTATCAAACTACAAAGATCTTTATATGGATTAAAGCAATCCAGACACATGTGGTACAATCGTCTCAATGAATATCTAATAAAATAAATATTTAAAAATAATCCAATTTATCCATGTATTTTTATTAAGAAATTAGATTCTGGATTTGCTATTGTTACGGTATATATAGATGACTTAAATCTTGTTAAGACTCTATAAGAGCTTATGAAAATCACAACTTATTTAAAAAGTGAGTTTGAAATGAAATACCTTGAAAAAATATAATTTTATTTTGGTCTGTAAATTGAGCACTTTTTAAATGGAATTCTTATCCATCAGTCGACATATACAGAAAAAGCCCTAAGCACTTTTACGTAGATAAATCTCATCCTTTAAGTACTTAATTCAATGGTTGTTTGGTTACTTGATATGCAAAATGACCCATTTCGTCCTAAAAAAAAATGATAAAGAAATTTACAATCATAAAGTACCGTATCTAAGTACAATTGGTGTATTAATATATTTTGCAAATTGCACACGACCAGATATTGCATTTTCAATCAACTTAATAGCAATATACAATTCTACATCAACTCGAAGGCATTGTAATGGGCTTAAACAAATTCTATGTTACTTTTGTGGAATAGTCGACATAAGATTATTTTATCCAAAAGGATTGAATCCTCAATTAATTGGTTATACAGACTTAGATTACATTTCTGATTCGCATAAAGGAATATTACAAACAAAATACCTATTCACTTGTGGAGGTACTTTTATTTCATAGAGATCTGTCAAACAAACATTAGTTGTTTCTAGGGGTTTAACCGGTTCAGTTATATCCGGTTTTGGACCTTTTTAAGAACCTAACCAGTATACACTAGTTTTAAAAATCTAAGAACCGATACCGGACCGATTCACCCCCAAATTTGGAACTTTCGATTTTTCAAGTCTCGGTCTGGTCTGGTCTGGTCCAATTGTTTTGGTTTTAAGGATAAACAAAATCACACCCCAACAAAACTTTAGCAAATGATTGATCCATATCCTTCATTTTATTTTATACTAATTTTATTTTATAAGATTCAAATTTATATATTATATCAAGATTCAAATATTGCACTAAAAATTATAAGATTAATTTATGTTACATCATAATAAAATGTTATATTAAGATTCATAATATTAATTTTATGTTATATAAAATGTTAGTGTTAATTACATTTTGCTCCCTTGAACTTTCACTCAATTCACAATGTGCCTCTGAAACTGATAATTGCATCAAAGTGACTTTCAAAACTTACCAATCCTCCATTCCGTCTACTAACAACGTCAAATCTAACGAAAATTCACTGAAAATATATAATTTTCCTCTAATTTATTATTATTGACCATATAAAATATAAAATAATATATACTATCAATTACTAATAAATCATAAATCATTAACCATATATAAAATTATTTGATACCTAAGTTGCAAGTAAATATGAATAATCTATATACACAATGAAATTATTTGATATTCATTAACCATATATAAATTAATGCAAAAAATTTATTTAAATTACTAAATTAAAATTAAGTGAATTATTAATGTGGGTTATGTAACTAACTCATTAAAAGAATATTTTACTATAATTATATTTATGATGTCGATAGTTACTACTTACTAATTTAGACTTTACTCTTTAATATGCATAATTATAATAATATCATACATTTTATATATGGTTAATGATTTATGATTTATTATTAATTGATAGCATATATTATTTTATATTTTATATGGTCAATGATAATAAATTAGATGAAAATTACATCTTCGCAGTGAATGTTATGCACATGAGCATCACATGCAGTGAATTTTCATTAGATTTGATGCTGGTGGTAGACAGAAAGGGGGATTTGTAAGTTTTGAAAGTAAGCGGGTCCACTTTGATGCAATTATTAGTTTCGGAGGCATATTGTGAATTGAGTGAAAGTTCGGCAGACAAAGTGTAATTAACCCCAAATGTTATTTTAAATTTTATATTATAAGATTAATAGAGTACATGAATAATAAAATTTTAAAATTTTATATTATATTAATTAGCAATTTAGCATATAATATAAAAAATTATATATACTATAAAAATACTTTATATATAATATAAAAAATTAAAAATAATATATATGTACCGGTTTGGACCGGTATTCTAAAAACCAAAATCGGAACCGGACGATAATGCATTTAGTTAAGATGGATAACTCAATACATTTGAGAAAATTGTGGTTTATCCACAATCAAATATAGCCTGGAAACATTATATGAAGATAATGTTGTTTGTATCATAAAAATCAAGGAAGACTATATCAAATGTGATAGAACTAAACATATTTCGCCAAAATTCTTTTATACACATGAACTCCAGATGAGTTGTGATATTGATGTCAAACAAATCCGATCATGTGATAATTTGACGGACCTACTCACTAAAGTTTTACCAATTGTAACATTTAAGATTTTGATACACGACATTTAAATGATTCAATACAAGGATTTTTTATTATAAACTACTGAAGTTCTACATATTTTTTAAGGAGAGAAAATGATCATACGTATTATCCTCTTTTTCCTTCACTAATGTCTTTTTCCATTGAATTTTTTTTTTTTGCAAGATTTTAATAAAACAATCCTAAAGTATTTCAAAATACATAAGAATATTGTATTCTTTTTCCTTCGCCATTTGTTTTTCCCCATTGGGTTTTCTTTGGCAAGGTTTTAACGAGGCACATTCTTCGTGTATGGTCATCTAAGGGAGAGTGTTATAAATGCATACATGAATTTGGTAGATGACCATTTTAAATTCCATCTTTTAGACTTCTAGCCCATTCATGTATAAATTCTTGAAATTTCCAAACTGATCAATGTATATTATAAATTTATGTATCACCCTTTCATATTCTTTATCTCCTAATGCCTATAAAAAGATAATTTAAGGATCATTTGTATAACATAAGAAATTAGAAGTGAATGATACTGAGTTTTTAAAGAGCTAAATTTATATTTTTATTCTCTTATTATTTCTCTTTAATTCAACAAAAATTATATTTTTATTTTTTAAAAGAAAATTAGTGGAGGTGGTCAATCCACCCGGAATGGCATTTATTTTAAGATTTTTTTTTTATCAATTTCATTAAATTATTAATATTTAAGTTTTGTTATTCGTCATTTCTACATACCAAACACCACATTTTTATTTTTATTTTATTCTTCTTAAATTAATTGACTTTTTTTACTCATCATCTATATATCATACATTTGACAAGAGAAAAAAATAAAATAAAATAAAAGTGTAAATGTGTGGTGTATAAGAATAATGAATAATTTTTTTTAATATTTTACTATCAAATAAAAATTATAAGAATAGGAATGAACATAAATTCCTCAAACCAAATATTCATATTTTGGTGTTATCCACATCCACAGCAGTCTAACTTATCATTGATTCATTGTATAATATTGCCTCGTACCAAGTTCCAACATAAGAGCAAGTCCTTCCGACGGCCATAGATGGCGTCCTTTGCCTTCAACACTCTGCAACCCTTCTCCGTCACTCTCTGTAAGTCTTCTTCTACTCCAAGTCTTTTGAATTCCTTTTTTTCTGCATTTTCCACTTGCTCACCTCCCAAACACACTAAAACAACGTTCCCCTTTCTTGTAGTTAGAGCACGTGTTAATCACATTGAAACCAGGGTGTCTGTTACGGACCAACCTCAAACAAAAACAGTGAATTTAAGAACTGTAAAAGAAGATGGCGCTGGCTTTTCTTCTGCAAGGGCTATAGATGGCAGAACAGGAAGAAAAAATGTGAAGAACCTCGGTGGTTCAGCGGTGGAGAAGACAGAAAGGACATTAACAAAAGATAAAAACGCAAGGAAGACTTTGGGTTTTAGAGAAATGAGGAAGAAGGGTTCTGGGAGTTCTTCTTTGAGGTCTAGAGACGAGAATATAATGTTTAATTCTTCAGAGGGTGGGGGTAGTATAGTGGTTGATGGAAAGACAAAGAAGAAACCCAAGAAAGGTCATGATAATCGGGTGGGAAAGGAGGGGAAGGGATCTAGGAAAACTGAATCTTCAGAAGTTGCTTTGAGGATTGCATTTGACATGTGCTCGAAAAGAGGGGATGTCTTGGGCGCAATTCAATTTTACGATAAAGCATTAAGCGAAGCGATTAAGATGGGGCAGTACCATTATACTGTACTTTTGTATCTTTGTTCCTCAGCGGCTATGGGTGTTATTCATCCTTCCAAAAGTGGGAGTGGTAGTAGGACTTTGAATGCAATCGACTCAGCCAATGGAGTTTCTAGTTTAAATTCCATGGGGATGAGTGCATTGCAACACAAGGGTAACAGGAATTCAGGTGCTACGGAGTTGAGTATTCCTTTGTCAAATAATGAGCATCTAGTTGATTTTGCAACAAGTAATGGAACAAAAAATAAAATGGAGTTGGCTTCTAGTAATAGGTTCAACAATTTAGGTAGTACTTACAATGAAAAGGAGAGCTTTAGCCAGTATTCTAACAGGATTACAAAGTTGAATTCTCAACCTTTGGATGGAGTAAGTAATCCAAAAAAGGGTGGTGATGATTTTTCAAGCACAAAATATGGGAGTGGTAACCAAGAAGATCATAAAATTCAAGTTGGTGAAGATGTCAAGAAGTATGCACTTCAAAGGGGATTTGAGATCTACGAGAAGATGTGTTTGGATAATGTCCCAATGAATGAAGCAGCATTGACCTCAGTGGCTAGAATGGCAATGTCGACAGGTAATGGTGACCTGGCATTTGATATGGTGAAGCAAATGAAGTCATTGGGGATAAATCCAAGATTGCGTTCTTATGGTCCTGCCCTATCTTCTTTCTGCAATAGTGGCGATATTGACAAAGCATTTGCCGTTGAGAAACACATGTTGGAGAATGGTGTCTATCCAGAGGAGCCTGAACTGGAGGCACTCCTAAGAGCAAGTGTGGAAGCCGGTAAAGGTGACAAGGTGTACTACTTGTTACATAAACTAAGAACTAGTGTACGGCAGGTCTCATCCACTACTGCAGATTTGATTGTTAAATGGTTTAATAGCAAAGCAGCTGCTAGAGTGGGTAAAACAAAATGGGATCAAAGTTTGATAAAGGAAGCAACTGAAAATAGAGGTGGAGGCTGGCATGGACAGGGCTGGTTGGGGAAAGGAAGGTGGAGCATTTCCTATACGACTGTTGGAGTTGATGGTTTGTGTAAATGCTGTGGGGAGAAATTGGCAATGATTGACCTTGATCCTAAAGAAACAGAGAGTTTTGCTGAGTCTGTTGCATCTATTGCTATACAGAGAGAGAGAAAATCAAGCTTTCAGAAATTTCAAGTATGAAAATTTCTTGATCATTATTGTTCTAGCGTTGTATGTGGTCTTAACATGGAAAATAAACAACTTTCTATTTGCAGCAATGGCTTGACTATTATGGGCCTTTTGAAGCAGTCGTAGATGCAGCCAATGTTGGTCTTTTTGACCAGAAGAAATTTGTACCATCCAAGGTATGTTGTCTGATGGCTCAAGTAATGGGATGCTGATAAGGCTTTCCTTTTCTTTTTTTTCTTTTTTAATGGTTTTTATTTTTGTATTTTTGGGTTCTTAAGGTCAGTGCTGTTGTTAATGGAATACGCCAGAAGCTTCCTTCGAAGAAATGGCCTCTTATTGTTTTGCATAACAAGCGTACAACTGGACGGAAGATGGATGAACCAGTAAATAGGGCCTTGATCGAGAAATGGAAAACTGCCGATGCACTGTATGCAACACCTACTGGGTCAAATGACGATTGGTGAGAAATATGTACCTTTGGAATCCATTTAGCTAGCCTGATATTCATTTATGATTTACTTTAATTTACTAAATTTGATGATATCTTACTTCGATGATGCATTTGCATTTACAGTATTCTTGTTAATAACCTGTCCTTCAGGTACTGGTTGTATGCAGCAATAAAGTTTAAGTGCTTAATCGTGACAAATGATGAGATGAGAGACCATACATTTCAACTTCTAGGAAATGACTTCTTCCCAAAATGGAAAGAGAGGCACCAAGTGAGTGAAGCTCTTGAGCCCCAGTGCTTTCAAGCAGCCTTTCTCAGCTCTATATGGTTTATGTTGCAGATAAATAAGATTTTGAGTTAATTTGTTTTCTTTTCTTGATAATTTGGTCCAAAATTGCTTTCTGATTTCTGCGACCGGTAGTTCTTTTTCTTCTAGAAAATTTATTTTAATGCATTTGTCCTAACAAAGCATCTATTTTTTGAATATAAGGTGCATTTCAGATTTTCTCATGCTGGTCCAGTCTTTCACATGCCTCCTCCTTGCTCTGTTGTAATTCAGGTCAGAACCAGTTGATTCCTGGTATGGGGTACCATTTATTTCCAAAGTAAACTAAAAAATGGATGAAAGTTATGAGTAGTCTGATATTTGTATTTCTGCAGTTATGAGTAGTAACTATTGAAAGGAGATAAATCAGTGATCTAACTACAATTAGTGTACATGTTGACAGGAATCTGATTATGGCCACTGGCATATTCCAGTTGTATCAGAACATGATTATGAAACAGAAAGAATATGGCTGTGTTTTACACGTGCTAAATCGTTTATGGCAAGGCAAGATTCTGCCTCTAGCCCTGAAGGTAATTCACTAATTTCAATCAAATTAATTATTTGTTTTTTAACCATGTTGGTCAGCAACACTAAATTCACCATGCCTTGTTGCTTAATAATAGCAGCCCTCAGAGCATATTTCGTCCATCCCATTAAAAATGAATGCGTTAAAAAATGTCTCTTAGAATTTGAAATGTAAATAGTCACAAGATCTGGAATGAGTGTAATTTACTCTGGGGAATCATTAATATTCGATAGGATTTTAGAAATTTTAAAGTATATATCCAGAGATTATTCTCTAAGACCGATTATGGTATTCTGTGTTTAATAATCGTGCAAGGGAGCATTATGTATACAATTCTGCTACAGGTACCCGCCTTCTGAAACTTCCTAGACAGATACATTTCAAAATTCTTAATGTGATTTCACAAAGTCATAAGACGAGAAACTGCATTGAAATAATAGAAGAAATCTTTCAAGTTACTCTTGAAGTGTTTTCAGATTGTGTAAACACTTTGTTGATGGGTCATTCCGATCCTCTCCGAAGCTAGCGTCTATCCACCTTGGTAAAAGTGCCACTCGTTGAGATTGTTCTTCAATGCTCGTCGCATCTAGCTCAACATATACCTTTTCCTAATTGAAATTACCAAGTCTCGTCTTCTCTCTAATCTAAACCAAGGAAAAAGAGTTCTTTGTCCTTATTCCATTTGGTTGCCAAAACAGATTGTAGAAAAGAGAAAATGTTAGGTTTCAACTTCCATTCCATCACAGGTTGTTATAAATCCTAATAAATATTCAGTTCTTTTGTTCAATCTCCACTGTCCTCTAGAATCCTAACAATGAAATAAAAATGTTTGCAAGCAAAAATAAATAAATAAAATCAAATATAAATGGTAAATGCCAAATATCCTCAATGATTTCTTTCTTCTCTTGGAAAAAGTCAGAGGCTTCTTTATTATGAAGAAATCTGAGAACTGGGTTGGGACTGGGAATTTTTTCTTGGAATGGTCAAACTTGAGTATAGATAGACAAGTCAAGACAAACTCGGTAATTTTTGTATTTGCCAGCAGGATAGAAATGCAGGGAATCCGTGTGGGAAAGTAAGTGTAGTAGGTTGATATTAGTTTGTTTCCAGTATTTATTTTCAAAATATTGAATTTTCTGATATAACCTGCCGTTCATATAAATTTTATAAAGACTACTAAAGAATTTCCATGTCTTATTCAAATTTTATAATTGCAAATGCAAATGGGGCTTTGACAAAGTTTATCTGGTCTATCTTAACCAAACCCTAATGCATTATGAAAACTTCTTTGAAACTTCAAGTCATTCTATTTTGGAGAGCCAAAGTCTTGGAATCTCAGTCTTGTCCCTGTCTGGGTATGATAGGATTGCGTGACTTATTGTGAGTTTTTGCTAGTCCCTTTTCGCAAACTTCAACACAATCTGCCTAATTTGGTAGGAACTAAAATATTGAGAAGCTTCCATGCCTAAAATTTCGTTAGTTATTGTACGCAGTGTTCTTCACATATTTATTGAGATTTAGTTCTGTTTTTGGCCTAGAGATATGCATATGTATTGTTTAAGCTGGAAATTGCTTTTTACTCTCACGCACACAGTCACACCTGTTCATTGTCATCTATGAGTTGATAGTAACCTTCTTTTGTGTTAATGGATTCAACTCAACTTCACTGCTGATGGACTGTCTGACTGTGCTTGCTTGTAATAAACAGAATCTCAATCCCTTCAGCGTAATGAGGGACATGCTAGGTCAGCTGCTCAAACTGAAGTGAAGATAAAGTCGCAACCTTCTGATGCAAAACGTGAAAATAAAAGTCCAACTCAGGAAATCTACAAAAATCTGAGAGAGATCCTGTTAGCATCTGCATGCTCAAATGATCATCACACTATACTACAACAGATTGAGGCTGCAGAGATGTATGGTAACTGTGTACTTGATTTTCAAATATAAACCATATGGCTTTCCAGCTCGGGACCTCAAATGATGCTGTGGGAAACCTAACTCCAAACCAAGATCTCCTTGAACAGTCACGTGGCTCATGCAACCGGCCATCTTGCTCGACAGAAAGCTCTGCAGTTCAGAGTACTCTTTTGTCGCTGCTGAATTTAAATGTACTTCTTTGAGTCTTCTTGGCATCATGATGTTAATCTTACCAGAGGAGTTTTTTTGGGGGCTGCTGTGAAATCCTTCTGGGGTTCCTCTCACGTTAGTTGGGGGCGAGAGGAGGTCAATTCATGCAAAGGTGTTGTCTTCTTTATTCAGAAAAAAGTAGTAGTCTTCTATTCTATCTTCCTTCTGTATAGTCATTTCATCTTTTAGCTAGTATTAAAAAAAAAAAAAAGAATTTGCAGAGAACTGCTGCTGGAATATTTTACAGCAAGCCTTGTCTGCCAGCCGCATGCCCAAGATGCTTTGGATACTAGGATTTCTTGGGCAAAATCAGTCGGCTCAGCCATTAACCATGATCAATCAGGTAGAATCCTACGGAAGCCACGTGTATGATTCATAAATCATTTATGTCTCTCCGCCAGTCGTTCCTTTTTGCAATGTTCATCATTGTACTGCAAATTATGGGTATTCTTTAGTAGTTTGGTGCAGCCAAAAGAACTGAAGAAGGAAAACAAAAAGGATAGAAAGAAAAAGAGCAGTATTATATCCAGCATCTTCACCCGTACTTTGGGTAGAAAAATGACTCCACTTAGACTTTGTGTGCTTATGAAAAAGCTCCATGCATGTTCCATTTTACCAAATAGCTCATGAGGGTTATTAGCTCATGCTCCATTGTTCCTATTTTAAGCTCCCATATTAGATAGTGCTCTGTTTTTTCACAACTCTCTAATAAAATAAAATTATTTTTTGCATTCAACAAGGAGCCACTCTTTGTAGGAGCTGGGGCTGGAACCTAGTCGAGACGTTGTTTCAGAGTAGTGCTACATGTATTTACAGTTTTACTTATAAGATTCATTTTGTTAATTTTCTTTTGAAATTTCAAATTTTGAATTTCAAATTTCATGATTTTTAGCATATCAATAACTAATACGTGGAGAAGTAAGTTTTTTGTAAGTTTTTCTTAAGTACATTTAGCATTTTCCCAAAAAAAAAAAAAAAATCAGTGAGTGTTCTCCACCTACTGGTGGGCCACTCCTTGATGGGGGCTACAACCCAGGATGCCAATAATTGGCAAATTCATAGCATTTAGCAAGGACGTGTAGTCTATTCTTGCATGACTTTATGTTCATGTGACAATATTTCTGTCAAATATTTAAACAGTGAAAGATGAAAGGATTTATTGATAACAAGCTGAACCTCTAGGAGGAGATAAGAAAGACTTTAGTAAGGAAGAAAATCACACAAGACAAACAAGAAAAAGCTAGACAAAAGTTTTCTTTCATCTTTGCTAGACAAGCCATCGATAGAGACATAGCAATGACTTGTCACATTACGTGATGATAAAATAAAAAATAAAAATAAAAAATGTAAGAAAATAAAGATAATGAAAAATAATTATTGCACGATATCAATATTGATATGTCTATCGCTTTAATTGTGAAAAAAAAAATTTAATTGGCTATCATAGCAATTTTGAGGAGAGGTTTGGATTTAAAATCTACCTTAACTCATCTCATCTAATCATTACAATTTTTTCAAATTTTTATACAAAATATAATAAATAATTCAACTTTTTCAAATTATAAAACAACTTTTTCAAATTCTCACACAAAATATAATAAATAATTCAATTTTTATTTTACTATTCACAAACCATCTCAACTCATCTCTGAATCCAAACATCTCCTAAATCTTTATTAGCAAATTATTTAATAGGTCAAAACACAGTGATTTGGATTCAGAGATGAGTTGAGATTGGTTGAGATGATTTGTGAATAGTAGAATAAAAGTTAATTTATTTATTATATTTTGTGTGTGAATTTGGGAATGTTGTTTGGGGATTTGAAAAAGTTGAATTGTTTATTATATTTTGTGTGAGAATTTAGAAAAGTTATAGAGATGAGATAAGTTAAGATGAATTGAAATGGATTTTGAATGACTGAGTTTATAATATTTTCTTAAAACAGAAAAAGAAATAAAAGGATATTAAATATTTTATTCGAAAGATATGTCAGTATATAGAGGAGTCTGGCACTCGCTGCTGAGCCTCAGCATGCTGTCAGTGAGCCACGGCACTTTCTTTTAGAAAGGAACGAACACGAAATCACGGGGCTGAAACTGTTTTTGTCATCTTCCACCATGAACACGTATGTACGTGCTCTACAAGCCTTTGGTTGTTTTTCCATGTTCAATCCATTGTGGGAAACTCATCATCAGAACTTCACGAGCCTCCAGTCACCGACCTCTTTCTGTCTCTCGGCCCCCCCATCTTTCATTACGACCCGTATTCATCCTAATCCACCACTTATTCGAAATACAGCCAGAGAGAGCGAGACACAGTTTTTGTAGTATTTGGAGGCTGTTCTCTCTTCAGGCTTGAAACCCACCTGTTTTTTTTTTTTTTTAATCTTCAACTGCATTTAGCTATAGAAAGAAGCAAAGAGAGAATGCAGGAGTGCTCTGTGTCTGCTGCTTCTTCTTCTTCTTCTTCCTCCTTTCAAAGTCTAGAGGATGATCCCAGGCCTGAGGAAATCATACGCTTTGAAAAGTCTCTACAGGTGCACTTTCATCTCCACTAAATTTTGCAGCTTTTGTTCATTTCATGACAATTCATTAGTTTTCTGATTGCAGGAACTTAGAGAGTTACGTGCTCAGCTTCATTATGCTGCCGATTATTCGGAAACGACGTTCTTGAATGCCAAAGAGAAGAAAATGTGAGTACCTTGATTGAAATTACCTAAACGGTTGGCCGTTTACTGGTAGTTTAATTAGTTACTCCATATGAAAACGGTCCACTGTTTCTAGTATTTAAGAACCGGTCAGTCTTTTGTATGCAGGGTGATGGAAAACACAAAAGAGTACATATGCAGGTCCGTGGTCACTGTTGTTGATCACCTTGGGACTGTCTCTGCTGACCTCAACTGCCGAATTTCTCAGACTAATGCTTTTTCTGATGCCGAGCTTCGAATCAATTGCCTAAAGCAAGTTAGTACTGACATTGTTTTGAAAAATTGAACTTGTTTTGTAAATCAAATCATGTCAATTAGCAGGACAGTGAGTGTGTCCTCATACCGACTCGTTGCTCGCGCTGATCATGGTGCATGTCAATACAGTAAGATGATATAGTTATAACAAGTACTTAAACTTGTTTGGTGCATTTGGCAGAGACTTCTGGTATGTGAACAATATGCTCACAAGCTTGCTCTATCTAGACTACGGTGGAGTGAGAGTATGAGAAGATATCATCGTCGTTATTTATCAATGCGTAATTATCTTGACAAAACTTCATATTTGCTACTAGTCTACCAAAAAATGTGCATAATTTATTCCCTATTTAATTTAATTAATGCTTTTTATGCCCCCTCTTTGGATCAGCAATTACAACCGTTGAGAAAGCATGTGAAGAAGGTTCAAGGTAAAAGTTTTTCCTTTCTACGCCTTCTCTAAAACACTGAAATTAAGGTTGTGGGGACTGTTGGGCTGCATGCATGGCTTCACATTGTGGCGTGATTAAGAGGCTTCAAACAAGAACACATTTTCAACCCTGTGTTGAATACTCTTATCATTCCTTGAGTATAACTAAAATAGTAGCAATTTAAGAAGAAACAAAAAAGGCACATGCTCGAGTGTGTTGTGGGTTTTGTACATGTAGTGCACACATAAGCTTTGCATTGCAGCCTGCACAATGACCTTTCTATGACAGCAATTAATCTGGGACAGAACTGGAGTTTCCATTGCTATGATAGATTCGATATAAATACAGGGATACTGATGATCAAACTGATGGCAAGATCATAGACCAACATGAACTTGAAAGAGAGGACGTGCCGCTTTTCTTGTACACATACACTCATAAGCCCTCTCTTGAGAATGGGGACAGCGAATCAGCATTAGGTAATTTATAAAAAAAAAAAAAAAAAACACTTCTCTTATCAACAAGCAATGGATGGGCTGTTCTCTTTTTCTTACAGTACTAATTTTGTTCTTTCACATGGTATAGCATTGCCTGTTCGTGATGGTTTGTCTATATTGTCAAAAGGTCTAAATACCACTTTTCATTTCCAGGTGAGTGAGGTTTTATATACAGTATTGCCTCTGATACCACTCCATAACCACGGATATGGATTTCATTTTTTGCTCTTTTGTTGCAGGGAGTTCAAAAGATTGGACGAAGTCGAAAGTCATTCCAGGGTAGTGACATCTTATCCCTCATTCGGCGAACCAAACGAACGACATGAATAATTAAGGATCTCCACTTCCATCTGTTTATCTTGCCTTCCTTGTATCATTGGTGGAAATGCTTTATTGAGTAGAGATTTGAAGTTTCTCTGTCCGGAGGAATCACAAAATTAGGACAGCCACCCAAATGCCATGGTATTTGAACCAACTTAGGAATTTCTATTGCGTTATGACTGCTCCAATTGCTAATGGTATGTTGCTTCCTGAGAGATTTTACTCTTGAAAGTTGCTTTCTTGATGGTTTAAATTCACCGAAGTTGTCATTTCCAAGAGTCTACTGATGTGATTAAAATCTGAGTCTGTCCTGTATTTTATACATTGAGTCGAGATTATATAGCAAGCCAACTTTTGTCTTTTTTCTTAAGTTTAATGTCAAGATGAAATCTGAAGCCTTCAGAAATTTATTTATTTATTTTGTTCTCTTTCCTAAACTAAATAGGCCTCATGAATCGGATCAGATACTATCAAATTCATGGAAATGTGTTAATATCAAATTTTCTTTACTTTATCTTTCTGACTTGGGTATTTTGGCTAATATCGAGCTGTCATCAAGACCAAATGTACAGAGAAAAAAGCTGAAACCAGAAAGGAGGACAAGAGGAAAAAAAAAATAGTGTACAAGTCAAGAAATCCAGAATGAAAGTGCATTCCAAGTGCATCAAACCGCACAAATAAAATGCAGACTTCCCTTTCCACGCTCGGAAGGAAGCACGAAGACAAGAATTACTAACTCAACCGAATCCTACATGGGTCTGGATATTTACACTTTTAGCTTTTAGCTTGAGTCGTCCTTCTACTTGCAAGTCTGTTTTGTAAGACACCTTCCACACTCTTGCCATGACAAAATTTGATTTACAGCGTATGTCTTCCACACTGACTTGCAGATATAATTTGTTAGCCCTACATTTCACTCCCTCTCTATCTCAACTGTATTTTTCTTCCTTTCTTTGTCATCTTTTGCTACTGGCACTAATGGCGAGCTGTTGGACTTCTTAGTCCACTCAGGTTCTCAAGCTTCTCTAAATAGGACATCTTCTTGGCGGTCACAACGTTCCCAAGTTTGCTCTTATACCTGTCATTTTCTTCTTTAAAGTAGCTGTCCACATTGCCTGCTGGGCAATTCTTCTTCATTTCAGTTGCTCCCTTATCCCAATTCCAACCCATGAAATCCGATAGTGTCATTGAATTCGGTGCTTCGGAAGAACACCACTTGTCTATCTCTATCTCTTCACGAGTCAATGGTGAAGAATCCACTGCACTGTTCCTGTTGGGTTCTGCTTGTAGTAGTTTTTGAGTGCGAGAATCAGCATACAGGACATCCTCAATTCTGGACAGGACATTGAATGCTAAGCTTTCTATTATCCTCGAATAGCTCTCTAAAATAGCCTGTCCCACATCCTGTGCAGATTAAGTACAAAAATAATGGGTTTCTTAGTTCTATGTAGTTTGAGAAATAGTAAAAGCTAGAAAGGAAAAAAAAGAAAAAAAGAAATAATGAAACAGAAAAGGGGGCAGTTGAATGTTGTTCTTTACCATATTATATTGGATCTTCGATATGTCAAGTACAGATTGTGGAAGTCCTGGAAACCGCTGCTTAAGTAGGAGTAAGATGGTTTCTGCTCTTTCTTCAAAGAGTTCTCTCTTCTCCAAGCTCACACCTGAAGCCCATGCAGACTTTCCATCCTTGCTGTGCATCTTCCTCTTCCAAATCACAATCGAGGCCTCGATTCTGTTCTTAAGGTCAAGCACTTTATGCTCCGTGGTCAAGTCCATGGTTGAGAGGAATTGCCCTGGATCAAAGTACTCTACTGTAATGCTCTTATAGATTGAGTCTCCAAGGCTTGCTCTCCCATTCTGTTGAAATATAACAGCACAAATCAACCTATGTAACACAATTACACAAGCCATTGTCAATGAGGGCATTTCATCTTATTACCTTTGGCAGGGATTCAATATAGCTTTCAGGGATCTCCATTTCTGACAGTACTTGAGCATTTATTGCCATGGCTGCCTTTAGTACTTGGTTCACAGATTCTTTCTGAAAGAGCAGCCATTTTCGGAAGACATTGGATAGTCCATTCGATGGAACTTTAACTGTGGGTAACCACCATTTATCATCATTTCTACCGGCGTTACCCTTCTCAGATTCATTGGCATCTTTGGACACATACCAGAACTCGTTTTGGCTTCCAAAGTTTTCCAGGTAGCCCTGTTCATTATAATTTCATCAGTCCAAGTTGTGAATTGATCTAGGCCATATGAAAGAATGATCCTTCTATATAGAAACGAGAAGTACTTACAATGAGCATTGCATCAAGCTTGCGGAGTGCAGGAATGTTCATGAGCAAATCACTTCTTTGTTTTGTCACCATTATCTATGAAAATAGGGAAAAAATGTTAAGAGGAAAACAAATATGGTCAAAATTACACAGGTTGTGTGTGTCAGAGAGAGAGAGAGAGAGGTTTATCACCTCCATATTTGTTCCATCCATGGATTTCTGCTGTGAAGGAACAAATTCCACAATGTGATCAGTTACAGATAAAAGCCACTCAATTTCTTTTCTCCATCTTGATTTCCTCTCTGGAGACATGGGCTCCAGCTTCGATTTTTCTCCAAAAACAGATGCTGCAATATTGCAGGAAAACAAGAAGGACAAACAACATATCTCAGCAATTGCCATTGCTTAATTTTATTTCAACTTCCTTCAAAACCGAAACCTTATCCATATATGATTTTAATGAACAAATATCAGAAGGGAAAAAAAAGTACCGGCAAGGTTTGTGATGGCATTTGACAAAGCCAAAGCCGAAGAAACACCCTTTCCACCACCCGACATATCTTCACCAAGAAGCAGCTTAGAAAACCTGTCCTTCATCATATCCATATCTGAACAAAGCCACAGAAAAAATTTAAAAGAAGAAATTATTGGGTTAAAGAGAAAAAGACATGATTATGCAATTATATATGATTTTCTTTTGTCATCAGATTAACATGGAGCTATAGCAACTTAAAACTGCAAGCCAATTAAGATGAAGATCCTACCTGAATTTGGCCTGGCAGCTTGAGGACTTCCTGCCCCGGCTCCACTTCTATCCAACCGTGAAATTGGACCCGTGCAGCGATCAACCGACGAACCAATATGGTGGCGCTCCAATGGACTTCCTAAAAACCTCGTTTCATGACATCTTGAAAGCACCTTCTCTTCTGCAGCCTCTAAACCATCCTGCCCATTCTCAATGATCATACTCTGAACCTGCCGGCCTGGAATCTCAAACATCTTCTTGAAATTGAATGATCTGGACTTCTGTACGCTGTTTTGGTGTCCGAAGGCTCGGACCATAGTTTAACAAAAAGAAACCAAGGGAGAAACAAACCAAATGACAATGATATGGGACAAACTAACTTGGGTTACAAGACAGCTAAAGTTAATGATGTTCTACAGGAGAAAGGAGGAGAAAGAGGAGAAGAACTCCTTCTCCTAACTTAATGAGAGGCTAGAGATGGGATTTGCATGGCTTTTTTTTATTTTATTTTTACAAATGTTGATGAGATTATGAGAAGGAAGAACTGTTTAGTGCAAATATTCTATTTTTTGCAAGCGTGGAACGTGGGGTGCATGTTTGAGAGGAAGAGAAACGAGGGGTGGTCAGCACACGAAACAAGTACAAAACGAATTAACAAAACGTTAAATGGTAATTTGCTGGGGTTTGTTCATGGAATGAGTGGATGGGAGGAGGCTGGTCGGACAAAAAGCCCGGGAAAAACATACAAACTTAACTGACATTTTCTACTTTTATTTCTGCAGACCCTAATTTTATCCCACCACCAAAGAGTCTTATCAGATCTCACAACTACCATGATCAATCAGGTTTGTTTGGGGCTTAAGACGAGGCATAAAATTCTCATCTGATTGCATTTAATCTCGTTCCATCTTACTCTCAAACTTAATTTAAATACAAAATTTTTAAACTAATCATTACAACTTTTTCAAATCTTCAAACAAAAATAATATTATAAAATTATATTTTTATAATATTTTAACTTGATAATATTTTGTATTCAATTTTTTTTTCACTCATTTATTAAAATTCAAAAAATACTCAACTCAAACTATCTCACTACTATTTACAAGATTTCCGCCATAAAATGTTTGTTGTTTTAATAAAGATTTTGGATTTTAATCATTTGCCCGGAAAGAAACTTACATGTAAGGTTAGGGAATCTGTTGGTGAATTAAATTGAATTTTATTTGTGATGAAAGTTTTGAAAATTCATTACTGCTACAAAGTATTTACTTGGGTTTTGCTTTTATAATAATTGAGTAATGTTATATACAGTTGTGAAATGAATAACGTTGTGCAGTCGTTTTGAAAAAGAGTAAGATCTACTATTTACTTTTTTTAAAACGACTGTACGGCGACTGCACGCTCACAACTGCAAATATCATTTCTAGTAATAATTGGATACCATAATCATATGCTCACAGCACGTCCAAAACTCGTTGACCCACGATGTCTGACAAAACAAAATGTCGTTGTTCTGTCTCTTACTTTGTTTAAGCTTCAATAGAAACTAATAATTAAAGCCAATATCAAAACAGCTAGCTAGCACTTAAGTTCAAACGTTAAATCAATTATATAAGCCAAAAGTCAATGCGTGTTCATGATAGTGATGGAGCACTACTACTTAGGCTTGCAACAACTCCTCCATCTTTTTCCCTCTCTTTTAGGGGAGAGAATTGGCTTATGATTAAAGAAAACTAGTTCTGATTCTTTAAACCAAGTCAAACATGTTTTGTTTAATGTGATTGGAGGAATCTTATGTATATAAAGCCTAGTAGGTGGGGGTAGGGGTGTAAAACAAAACTGAAAATAAGTTGGATCGGAAGAGACAAGAACGAACCGGTACTGCTCGATTTGTAAGTGATCTGGAACAATACTGATTCTTAAGAACCAAAACGGGTCCTAAAATGGTGTGATACCGGTTTTCATATTTTGAAAATCGGTTTAAATTGAACCGGACCGGTATATATATTTATAATTTTTTATATTATATTATATGTTAAATTACAAATTAGTATAACATAAAATTTTATAAATATTAATATTAAGTTATTAATATAAACTTACTTTTCATATATATATATATATCAATATTAAGTTATAAATATATTTTTAGCATAATGTAATATATAAGTTTAGAATTTATATAAACTATAGTTAAATAATGTATTTATTACATAATAAATACTGTACTTGTACTATAATATAAACAACATACTTATACTATAATATAAATAGACTTAATAGTTTTTAGCATATGTAAATATCATATTATTACTAATATAGATATTCCATAAAACCAGACCGGATCAGACCAAAATCAGAAAAACCAGAAGGTCAGGTTTCGATAGTAAATCAGTCCGGTAATTAGTTTTTAAATTTTCAAAATCAGTGTATACCGGTTCAGTTTTAAAAAATGTACAAAACCGAACCTGTTACACCCCTAAGTGGGCGGTTTTCCAATTCCCAGCTAAGTTGCTTCAAGCTGTGGAATTCAAGAGGTAATGAGAAGAGTCGAGGGACATTAGTCATGATACTTGTAATCGTTTCCCACTAAAATTTCTATGAAAGTCGCTTCGCCATCTGAAAGTTATCGAGTCCCTTTGATTCATGACTCAAAATTTCACCCCATAACACGAAAAAATTATAAATTACAAAGAATTCTCTACTAATAAATTTGACATATTCATAGTTTACATCACTCTTCAAGTCTGAAAATCAAGCACAACTTTAAAATGTAATGGATAAACCATACTATATACATCACCCTTCATAACTTAGAAGTTGGCACTTCCACTCAAAATATCATATAAACTGCACACATATACAAACAACATAGCTACATTCATAAGGAATATTAAATAAGTACACCCACTATCTGTTTCATGTGAGAGAGTCAATTATCTGCAATTCTTCGTCAGATAGGATGAGGGGGTTGAAAAGCTTGTAGCACCTGTGTGCTCAAGAAAAAACTTCTTGTCTGTACCCTTCCCAGGCGTCCCGCATCCACTGAAATCAGGAACACATTGCTCTGCCTAAACAGTTTACAAATAAATAAATAAATAATGAATCGAAGACAGTAAGTAAAGTCATGAAGAAATAAGGTTAGAGTTCCAATGAAAACACATTTATACAACCAGGTCCAAAAGCTACAAAAGAAGTATTGATTCAGAATAAATGCACATATGCACGTACAGACTGCAGTCCTTAGAAATGCCCCTTACCAAGTCACCGGGAGGAATGTTCTCCTGCTCATTATGAAGAAAACAATTATCCTCCCCAGATAAGTTTTGGTCGCCGGAGAATACTATCTTTGAGGGCGTTACAGGATCATCACCTGCCAAACCGTCCCAAGCGTTGGCAAATACAGTTGCAGTGTCCTCATTAAGCTGTCTCATCAACCCAATGGCATCATAGCTTCTCATCCCAGGGCTCAAGAAGTATCCCAAATCCTGCAGAGGTGGTAGTTGAAAATGTTATACAAATTACAGTGATTTTGCTATCTAGTCCATCAGGGTTTAAATATTTGCTTTATGCTGGTGATCAGAACTGCCAAGAATGAGATCCATACTTCCAACTATTTTAATATTGTCACCTTTGTTCTCTTGGCTAGATTGTTGCCCCCAACTAAGATATAAAGTACAGCGCAATCTTAAACTATGAATCTTCACCAAACTTAATGAGCAAGAGATTCATTGAAACAGTGACCCCCTTCTTTTTACTAATTTCTCAGGATGAAATAGGGGTGTTCCATGTTAAAGAGGCAACACTGCATTGCCTCTCGAAAAAGTTGTTCTTATCTTATCTGCCTTAGCGATTGTCACTGCATCTGTAGTATTATTATCCACCATATTTTATCACCCCATTCTAGAAGCAACTCAAGATTCTTTGCTCTTTCTTCTTGAACCTTTCACCCACTGACTTAACATGCGGAGAAAGGTCTACTCTTCTCACTGACTCATGTGCCAATAAATTGTAAGTTCATACTTCATACCCTCACTTTCATGTTTAAAGGAAAACCTTCATTCCTAGAGTAAGGGTGTCATATAGCTAGCCGTTTGAGAGTTCCTTGAGTATAATTTAAAGCCATTAGTTATAGTGTGAGTGTATCAAGAATTTTGTTCAGTGCAGTCTACATGTGAGAAGTGCTCTTTAAGGTGTGCCTTTTAAAGTTTGTATGTGGCTTTGATATTAGCGCTTGTATATTTCATCTTTGCTAGTTGTACTTTTATAATAAAGTGCTCTTTTTATTCCATGCATCTGATATCAGAGTTGGAGATAGTTTGTCAAGGGAAAGTGTGGGGAGATTCTTGCTCAAGCGCAATTTGGGACAATGACGTTCATCAGTCATGAACGCTGCTTGCTTGGAAGCAAATGAGATTGCACCAAGTCACAATGAATGCCGTGCTGATAGCACTTTAATTTTGCAACCAAGATAACAATAAAAAAAGATGTTGGAGCACATTCAAAATGCCAGCACACTTAAAGAAGTGATACACTTAAAGCTCATTTGTCAAGGAAAATGATATGAACCTTCAACTCCTTAATTTCAAATTAATGTTGACAACTAGTGGGAGCTCATAGTATTTTTACAAAGGTAGAGTCTTTTTGTAGAATTTTCTGCGTTAGATTCTTCTGTTACGATTAATGAACAATGCATTAGGACGATCATTGAGTTAGACTCAGCTTCTCTACAATTGAGTTAGAAAAGTTATTAACTAACCAAGAAACTTTAGCCAAACAATTGGCTGCAGTCTCATTGAAAAGCTAGGAGGGGCAAATGTTGAGTAGCAATAGGAAAGGTCGACCCAAAAGACAAAGGAGCTCGTGTCAAAGAAAGAAAAGAGCAAGGACAGATTAAGTGTTTAAATGATAAAGAAGAGGGATGCTCCAGAAATTACAAATGAATAAATGATAAATGTTTCAATTGTGGCATGATAAGCCACTTGCAAGAGATAGAAAAGATCACCAAGACACATATGTCAATAAAGGTGAGTTCATGCATCCCTTGCCACAGTAAATTTTGAGAGAGAAGTTTGTTCAGAAGGAAGATACTTGGACAATGGAGCAATTGCCGAGCAATGTTTCTAAACTATAATTAAAGAAGAAGCAAGAGCCTAAGCATAGAGATAGAGAAACTAGCTCTTGTTGCACACAAGCAATGGTGGCAGCGACAAAGTTTGCTATGTAGGTTATAACGTTTGCTATGGTGGTAGCGACAAAGTTTGTGAACACAACATGATGATTTATCGGTGGTCAACATAGCTAAGAGTTTAGAACTCAAGAGAGGATGGAAACTCTTCGTTAAATGTGCTCAAATGAGTCTAGGGCATGATGAAACACTTTAGGGATATTGCAATTCTTGTTCTCTAGGGTAGAGTCTAGTGCTTTCACTAATTTTTTGCAAGTGCGCTTAGAGGTAATACTAAGAATCATGCTTGGGGGGCCATGCCCACTATGTGCGCGAGTGAGAGATGTAGTAATGAGAAGGGGCACCCTTAGCGGGCATGCTTAGTGTGAGTGCGAGTAGTTCTAGTAGTAATGCTTGGCTTTACTACTAGAACACCTATGCAATGAGGCCACTTCACTACCATTAATTTTCGGGCATAATGCCACAAGTGAGCATTGCTATATGCAAATGCAAAATCACATGTTTTGGAGATTGCCTGGGCCAAATTATTAATTTTTTTTTCCTTAAATTATTTTTTATATATATATTTTGCAATTAGCACCCACTAAAATGAAAAAAAAATATATATATATTATAATAATAAAATGAAGGTGAAGGTTTTGTTCTATTCTCGAGGGAGGGAGAAGAGGAAAGGGTTGTGTGAGAGAGAGAGAGAGAGAGAGAGAGAGAGAGAGTGGGAGGAGAGAGAAAAAATTAATAAAATAGCATTTGTGGAGTGAATAGTGCATTTGCAAAGATGTATTGACACTGTTCATAGTTATGGAAATATTTACATATGCATAATCCAATGACAATGCTCTTAGGTTGTGGATTGATCAAGTGTACTCTAGAAATTGTTTAGTGGTACACTCTCAACCATTGTGATGAGTAGGGGTGTAAGAAAAACCGAAAACCGTTCAGCCCCCCCAACTCTGGTCTCCTCAAAGGGGATTTGGCATAGTGCTTTCACTATGTTTTTGCAGGTGCGCTTAGAGGTCACAGTAAGAAAGTTATGCTTGGGGCCATCCATGCCCACCATGTGCGAGTGGGAGATGTAGTAATGAGAGGGAACCCTTAGCGGGTGTGCTTAGTGTGGTGCGAGTGGTAGTAATGCTTGGCTAGACACCTATGCAATGAGGCCCCACTTCACTACCATTAATTGTCGGGCATAACGCCACAAGTGTTAGGTTGTGGATGGATCAAGTGTTATTCTAGAAATTGTTTAGTGGTACACTCAACCATTGTGATGAGTAGGGGGTGTAAGAAAAACCAAAAAGCCGATCGAATTATATCAACCGGTTCAGTCTGGTTCACAACTAGTTCAGTCGGTTTCGGTTCCTAGTTTGGTCCAATTCAATTTTCAAATCATAAAAATTAGGACTAAACCGAACCGAAATATATATTTTTAATCTTATATATATTATAAAATTAATATAACATGAATTTTAAACTTATTATTTATGCTTCCTTGATATAAACTTATTCTTAAATATAAATATTGTTTTTTTTTTATAAGTATTGTTTTTTTTATAAGTGACTCTTAAACATGAATATTAATATTAAGTTATTAATATGTTATTATTTATCCTTATATATTAAGTTACATACTTATAATATGATATAAGTATACGGTACACTTTTATAAGTACATTTTTACACATTTTTTGTGGTTATGCATGGTGTTTTTGAAAATAATGTTTTTGGCTCTTATCATATTTGGGATAAAAAAAAAATCATTTGGGTCAGAAAAAACCAACTAGCCCAACAAAAAATTCCAAAACCAAATCACACCTGTAAACTGAACTGAATCGGACCGAAACCAAAAGTTCCAATTTCCTGAATGAATCGGTTTGTATCAGTTCTCAGAATTCCAAAATCGACTTAGACTGGTTCGGTCCAAAATATGTTAAAAACCGAACCAAACCTAACCGGTTACACCACTAGTGATGAGGAACAATGATGATCTTGGAAAAGGAACCCATGAAGTAAGACGGTATTCATGCCTTATTCATCTTCTGTTGTGCAATTTACATGAGCTTTAACAATTGTCAATCACCCAAATTGCTCTTAGGCTGTGGACTGATTGTGTTACTCTAGAAATTGTTTAGTGGTACACTTAACAATTGTGATGAGGAACAACAATCATGGCAAGGGAACACATGAAAAAGGTATTCGTGCCTTATTCGTCTTCTGCTAAGCAATTTACATAAGCTTTAACAACTATCACCCACATTGGATCATTTGTTGGCATGAATGAGGATTTGTTGTTAGTATCACAACTAACAGCCTCAAGTACATGGTGTTTTGCCTTGAGCAATGACAAATGGCTCCTGGAGACAATGTTAGGTTTTTGTCACCCTTCCAAAAATTATAAATCTTGACGGTAAGTTGCTTTTAAGGCCTCGTTTGGTTACACAGATGCGATGAGAAATCTGTGAATAGTAGTGAGATAATTTGTGAATAGTAGTGAAATGGTTTGAGTTAAGATTTTTATGGGGTTTTCGGAGAGAATAGAGAAAAAATTGAATAAAAAAATTATAAAGTTAAAAGAGGGTTAGAATATAATTTTTTTATATTAATTTTGTTTTGGGATTTGGAAAATTTGAATTGTTTTTTGTGTTTTGTTTGGAAGTTTGAGAAAGTTGTAATGACAATGATTAGATGAAAATTTTGAAAATTTGAAAATTTGAAATTGAAAAATGTTTGTATTTGAATGGTGTTTGGATGTTGAGATGAGATGAGATGGTTTGAAAGGTTTGTGAAAGAGAGAGCAGCAAGAACCAAATTTTTTTGAAGCTCCATAAAGAGTAGCAAAAGCTTGTGGAAAACTGGTATGCATAAAACATCATACAAGGAATAAAGAGGAAGTTAGATCACCACTATAACCCAGAAGGTCAAGCAGACAATGAAGGCTGCTTAAGTATGCTAATGCAGCCATCATTGAAGAAAACAGCATCCAATGGCACACTAGGGAGAAGATAAATAGAAGAAACCCATCAACACAGAAGACCAATTTGCAGCATATTCACAATTCTAAATTCTTCCAAGTCTTCAGAATTTCTGGGAGGGAGCAATTTTTTACAAGTACATTGAGTGGTAGTACTTACCTTTCCTTTCCAGAAATTTATTTTTTACTTCTTTAAGCAACTGTCACTGCATATCTACAGTTATCCATCAGATTTATCACCTCCTAGAAGCAGCTCAAGAATGTTTTCTCTTCCTTCTTGAACCCCTTCTACCCACTAAGTTAACGTGTGGAGAAGAACTATTCTTCTCACCGGCTTGTGTGCCTACTGAAATATGAATAGCAAGATCATGCCCTTCCATTGCATGTGTCAATGTGAGCCTTAAAGTCCTAGCGTGAAGGTGTCGTATAGCTAGATGTTCATGACATTCTTGAGTAGCTTGATAAGTTCCTTGAGTGTAGTTGAGAGCTCATGAATAGTGTGATTTTTGTCAAGAATATTCTGTTGGGTGCTATCCACGAGTGAGGAGAAGTGTGCTTTTAAGTGTCCCTTTCAGTTTGTCTGGCGTGTATTGGTGCTTGTATATGTAGTCATTGCTAGTTGTACTTTTATGATCAAAGTGTACCTTTTCAGTCTTTGCTAGTTGTACTTAATTAAATTGCTCCTTTAGAATATTTTTCTCTACATTCCAAAACCAAAGCATTGAAAATTCATCCAACTGTTACTGTTGAAAAATTATTCGAAAAAGGTAGAACACACTTTATTATGGAAGTATAGTTACACTCAGACAATACCACAGACAAAAACCAGACAAACAAGTACTAATGTTCAAGTCACACATGCAGGATACTTCAAAATACACTTATCACTAGACACTCACACTTGCACCTTAAGTGCTCTCATGCACCCGAGAAAATCCTCATACCGCAGCTTACACAGGTCACTTTCACAGAGCATACCCCCCCCCCCCCCCTCCCCCCCCCCCCAGGCCACAAGATGAAAGCTTAAGCTGTCCACATATTACGTTGGCAACGGTGAAAGAAAAATTCTGTAAATGATTCTAGGTGGAGGAGGTAAAATCTGGTAGAGTTCTATAGAAAGAAAAGGCAGTATGTTTTAGGCAGTGGAGAAGAACATTCTAGAGGGAGTGAAGCCTGTGTTGCCTTTTTTTATAGTTACAAATGGCATTCCTATGTTAAAGTATTCCCATCAATAACCCCAATCAATTCACCATCCAAATGATAACAACCTAATTTGCATTAGTACTACTTCTTCCTACCACAAAAGGCCTTGTAAATTTTACTTTAGTAAGACGTTATTATCCTTTTTCTAATCTGGTCAAAGCAATTGGGCATTAAAGATTCTCATAAGTTATCAACTACTATGCTACCAACATTTTCATAATAAGGTAACTGAACAGTATCAGCAACAATTGGACTTTAAAATTTTAAATTACCTCAAATGTCATATCCATATCAAATCTTGGTCCAGGAAGGAAAGTATTCACGAACAAAGGAGACTTCCATGCTGATGGAGATTCGATTCCTCTTTTTCTATTTGGAGTCTCCTCAAACCTAGAACTTGAAGGAAAAAATAAACAACAGATAAGAAATTTGATTAGAACCTCAAACTATCAAAAAGAAATATAGGCTAAATGAGCTATGGGAATTCTCAGTTTTACTGAGTTCATAACTCTCAGCCAAGAAGAATATGCAACCAAGAAGGCACGATGCTTTAGGTATTAAAATTTTCAAAAGAACATAGACAGATGCATAGATATACATAAACATACACATCATATAGATGGCAAGTCCTTTTATATATGATCAAGAATTTGCACGTACAAGCACTCTCTTCGATTAACAGTTGTATCATGTTACCTATCATGTTTTTTGTATGTTAAGTAGTACAGGTTTTGTAGTGTTACTCATCATGTTATATCAAATAAAACTATAACAATGTGCTCTGCTCTATTAAGTAAATTTCAATAAGTTCAAGTTTCTGCAACAATGACTGATCATCACGTTTTATGATTGTATCTGTAAGAATACAGGAAATATATAACAGCATTCCCATGATAAAACACAAGTATGGTACTTGGGCTAAGCATTTGAAATTTTTTCAATAAAATTTTAATAAACATTTAAAAAAACAACACAAGAATGGTAACTTACATGCTAAATATATCAGCATCATCCCCAGCATTTCCACTAGTGGTTTCTGGAGGCTGTGATGATGGTGCACACTCTGTAGATGCAACAGCTACAAAGTTCTCATTTTTCAAAGATGATGGCTCTAAATTGCCACCCCGGTATGCTTTAGGATCCAATCTTATAACATATTGGCCTCTGGGACTTAAAACTGCCATACTCAAAGTTCTAGTTGTTTGGTGTTCATCTCTATTGGGAGAAAATACCAGCTGTTCATCTATGTTACGTTCAACAAGCACTCCCGTAGGCTGTAAAAGAATTAAAATAATTGATTTAAACCAGGAAGTAAGTAATAATTTGCACAAGGGTGAACAAGTAACAGAAATTTCAGGCCAGCTAGTTCTGCAATACAAGCGAAATTTTAGTTAACATGTCTTTGCTTCCAACTCATAAGTGATAGGATCCAATGGTAAACAATTGTACTAGCTGCAGAAAAGAGTTTCTTCCACTTTATAATAAGAGAATGACCAAAACATGCTCCATCACTACTACATAAGGAAATTTGCTCAGATATTTCAATTATCTATATTCCGATATTGTAGGATCTCAGTAGAAAACTCCAAAAGGAACAATGAAGAAACAATGGTAACTCGCACAATTAAACTCATCCACTGGAATTGCAAGAAATCAATATGTATTAATTTAAAAAAAAAAAACAAAGCAACTGATGAATAAATACAAAACAACTTACAATTAGGACAGAAGTGCCATCATCGATCTTGGACTTAGGATTGATACTCATGGTACCCTTCTTCACAATCTTCTCTGGAGAATTAGTGCTCCCAATGTCTTTCTCTGATATTCTACTCTCCAAATTCCCAATGCTCTCTTTTTCCTCTTCAAAAGCACGGTCCGTATTAGCTTTATCCTGCATGGAGTCTTCAAAATCCACTTTTTGGTCAACTGGAGAATCAATAGAACATATGGACATTGCAGAAACCCCATTCTCTTCTAAAATTGATTCCAGAGAAGAAAAGGTACTGGTCAAGCTAAATGTCCTCATATTTGTATCCTTTTCATGTTCTTTGTCTCCTTTTGTTTCTTCAACAGGTGACAAGGGTTCTTGCAGTCTCTTTTTCATGATGGATGTTGTACATGTGAAGCTTTTAGCAGCCTTATCTGATATAGCATCTGGAGTACTTTTATGAATTGGTGAATCCCACAAGCTACGTGGTGAGGCAAAGTTCATTGGATGCATCAGCAGTTGGCGAATCCCAAAAGGACTGTATGCTTGCTGCATATCAACACCAGATGTTATGAGATCAAAGTTGAGAAAAGGAACATCAAAGCCTGGGAAACGGAGAGGCCGGTAAGATAGAGCTCCTGAATCCTGTTCTACTGTATTCACTCTAGCATCATCATCCATTGAGGGGAGGGCTTGCATAGAATCTGAATTCACCAAACCAAGAACGTCCCCAGGAGCCAACTTCGAAGTAACCTTTGCCTCATCCGAGTTTGAAAGTTTTGCATTTTCATCATTGGAGGAAAAGGTTTGGACAGAGTCTGAGTTTACTGTACTAAATATATCCACAGGAACTAGTTTTGGGGCATTCTTTGCCTCATCTAGTTTCATACAGTTGTCTTTTTCATCTGCATCTATACCAAGAGAGTCTACATAGATGAAATCATCACTTGAAATTGGAATGGCCTCAAAATCTGAAATTCCTCCTACGACATCCTTTAGAGGGGCACATGACTCCAAAGCAAAAGTTCTGGTGGTTGCCAAGCTCTGAGAGTCAGATTGGCAATTTATCATAATCGTGGCACCATCCAGGTCATTTGATTGTTCTGTCACATTCCCATGAAAAACACATTCAAGACTTCTTGCCTCTGATAATGTAATCTCAAGAAGATCACTCTCAGATAATAGGTTATCCATTTTAGCAGAACCAATGTTTTCAATTGTAGCAGAGGTGTTCAATCCAGCAGAGCTCTGTGTCTGAATACAACCTTTGTTGTGGCTTTCATTTTCACATTTACCTTGTTCAGATGTTCCAACAAACCCTGATGAGTCCTGCGAGACATCCACAAAGACGTTGGACAATTTATGGGAACTATACTGGCAATCTTTAATATCAGAAGCTTCAGCCGTTTGTAATAAATAGTGCTCCACATTATGCCCCTTTCTATGATCAGATTCTTCACTCCTAACATTCTCCATTGCATCTGCTGTTCCAGAATCAAACTGAAAGCAATTGACTGCTAATGATCCTCGACTACATTCTGAAGTTTCAGCTTCTTCAACCCCATCCACTTGGCTCTGTTGCATCCCCACAGACAATGAACTTGGATGTTCTACATAAGGCAGACCTTGAAACTGTTCCAGTAATCCTGATGCCAAATAAGATTCCAACTTCTTTTTCACGGAGCTGTTCCAATGATTTTTTATTGCATTGTCTGTCCTGATGCAAACAAGCGCAATGATGTTTCAGAGGAATTATTATTTTGGCCAAAGATTATTTATGTATTCATGTCAGTAAATATGCAATTTAAATTTACCTGCCAGGCAAAACTTTCTGTAACTCGGCCCACTTGTTCCCATAAATTTGATGAGCACGAATTAAAGCCATCTCCTCTTCCTGTGTCCAAGGTTCCTTGTTTATGGCAGGGTTGAGATGGTTGTGCCACCTAAAAACAATGAAAATCTGAAAAATTAAGCCACGGTGTTGCATCAATAACCCTTTCAATATGATCACATCCAGAAAAAGTAGATATCACTAGAACTGATATTGCACAGATATTACACATAAAACAACATTCCCAGGAAGACCAATTCTCCAGCTACAGGTGTGTCCCTTGTAACGCCCCCTACCTTATTGTCTTATCATATGGGAGGGATATCAAAATCTCCCCCCTTAAATTCCCGACGTCCTTGTCGGACCCATCCATCGTAGGTGGCACAGCTCAAATCCCACATTTCTGGTTGGGGGATACACCACCTACCTTACTTATCCTCTTTTCATATGGGATATCACATCCCTAAACTAAGGAGTAATAAGTGTCACTTAAAAAGTTTCATTATAGGTAATTCATTTAAATTTAAGATTTAATTTCAAGTCATGAGTTGGGGGGCCGGGTATAGGTACCGGCCCACCCGGGCCCCACCTGAGGTGGGCAGGCACTAGCCTCCCTAGGAAAAAACGAGGGGCGGGTGCCAGGTGGGGCACTGCCCCGCCCGGGTTTATATTGTATTATATTACATATATTTGAAAAAACAAAATTTTTTTAATTAAACAACATTGTTCTATTTTAGGTTAAATTTTAAATTAAACCTTCACCAAATTCTGATATTTTCCAAAATCAGATGTTAGAAAAAAATTGCAAACAAGTGAAACCAAAAAGTACCACAGCCAGCATTTCAGAAGCTAACTCTCATAGTTGTTTGGAACAAAATCTCTTTTAAGGTGAAGCTAATTCTCAAATGAGTTTGGAACAAAATCTCTTTTAAGGTGAAGGGGGAGGGAGAGATATAGAATGAATAAACAAATCAATGATCACACCTTTCTCGACATTGCTTTCCAATACGTCCAGGTAATGCTTCTGCAATGGTTGACCACTTCTTTGCCCCATATCTATTAACTAACTCGATTATCATTTGATCTTCCTGTTTATAATGTTACAAAATCAGCCACTTAATACCATGGAATCACAAATGGCATCAGTTAAAAGTTAGAGAAGTGTCAACTATCCGCTAACCAGCAATTTGAAGGCAGGATTATAGAACAGTCTATGTGTTTCCTAAACAACATACCTCTTTAGACCATGGGCCTTTGACGAGTTCAGGATTTAAGACCTTCTGCCACCTGTGTAGACACTGCACATCTGTTCGATCTTTAAAATATGCCGCTGCATGTTACAAAATAACGCATGATATTTCCATCCTCCACTATCTGAACTTTTAAGCTCTACTTAACTTCCGAGTGAATGAAGGAAGCAAATATGATTATTGTGATTTTTATTTTCAAACTTCTATGAGTTGATTCTTGACTTTATCAGAAACAAGTGAGAAGAGCCAACATGTTAAAAGATGAGGTAAAACTGCACAACGTATTACAGATTTGAGCATATGTCAGCTTCACTCAACCATATACATGCTTACGTGTATTGTAAGCTTGTAAGCTTATTTTGTATAATAGTTATGAACACAGAAAAGATTTTCTCAAATTCTGACTCAATCCTTTTACTTGAAGCTTCCGTTTAAAATTGCTGGAATCTCTGGATTTCAAAATTTTTTTTTTGTGGGGGGGGGGGGGGGGGGGGGGGGGGGGACCAAAGCTATAACTGATCTACACATATTTTTTCTGGATCATAGGCTGAACTGAATTATCTCAAAATTTCATAAATCGTTCAATCAAATTTGTCATGTCCGGTGTTTACGTTTCATACACATATTAGTTTTCAATTAAATCTTGATTAGTTAACATTAAGATAGATGTTGGCATCTTGCCCACGAAGATTTGTCACTTTCTTGAAACATACCTATTTTTTTCCAACTTTTTCCTTTGTAATGTTCAACCGCCCTGCGCAATACCTCGTCCTGCATATAAGATACAAACCTTTGTCATAAGTTGTTCATGAAAGACAGAACGCATACCATCTAAGGCTCATCCGAAAAAATACCTCTTCGGCAGTCCATTTTCCCGTTGTGGAGCGTCTTGTAGGACCAGTAGTTCTCCTAAAACAGTCATGTTGTACTCCATAAGAATGCATATATCGAAAAGATGACGCATACTAATGTGTCAAATATGATTGTGTATATTTACCCATGCCAAGGCCTCATGTGCTGAGAACCATCACTTTGTCCGCCAGAAGCAGTAACCGGAAATCGGGCTCGCTTGCAATTTGTCGTCCTCAACCTAGTCATCGTTCTTCCTCAACAAAAAAATGAACCCGCATGCTTCAATTAACTCTCGATGGCGACTCGGTACACAGCAAGCCACCGCGAACATTATAACCCTATCCAAAAGGCTTCAGTATCCACAGACACGGAGACCAGATAGACCTGAAAGCAATCGAATCGGTTGACAAAACATCACCAAACTCAAAATCAAAATTTTCAAACGGATGGTGCGCGATTTTATATATAAATCTGTATACAAACTCACCGAGCAAAAGGCTTCAAATTCACAAAGAGAATTGAACCGAGTCTGTGCAATTTGCAGATCCTATTGAAGAGATATATGTTCTACTCTCTGATGCGTACAAGGATCTGCAAATGCACTATCAATTCTGCACAGAGCGAGCAAGAGAGAGAGAGAGAGAGAGAGAGAGAGAGGGAGTGCAACGGTCGAGAAGAATTTGAAAAGATAAAGGGGTCCCTGGTTTAAATATCGAGCAAGTCGTGGAAAATCAAGGCCCTGGGTAACGTATCTTAACGGCTCCCCACGGGAACGTTTATAATTATATTTATCAGGAAAATTCTATACATCCCACTTTCAATTATATTAAAAAAAAATATTTATTTTAATTTTAATTTTGATTTGATGTATTGAAATTTAAAAACAAATTATTTTATTGATAAATTGTAAATAAACTTTATTCTAACATTGCATTTTTCCATGTTCAAGCATTACAATGCTCCTTATAGATTTCTGAGGTCTTTTTGACAAAATGATCTATTGTTGGGATTGTGACATCATGAGCAATTTGATTTCTAGCGAATCAGAGATTATCCATTGCTAAAACATCCAAAAATTCGAAAATGATGGGATTCACTGACCGTGAGGTTTAACTGGTTTGTGTGATTCCAAATCAAGTTTATCCAGTTATTGATACCTAGATGCAGTAAAGATGAGATTTCCAAAGGCCAGGGAGATTGTCTCCACAAGATTATTGTATAAGGACAATTCAAGAATAGATGATCAGTAGTTTCTACTTCTAATTGGCAGATTGCCTTTTTACTTTTTATTTTTTTTCTTTTACTTATTTTTTTCTTCCACGTAAATTTTGCCACGTACAGCCGGTTGCATCCCCTTTACGCAAGTCGATTGTACGTAGTAAAACTACTAGTCTGCTACTCTGCTCTGCACTGCACAAGACTTATGACAACTCCACGGCTATTTTTCCCAAAAGAACCTGTGTACAAAAGGCAACTGACCCTTAAAAAATAACTCTTAAGTGCCTTCTTTCAAAAACAAAGATCTCAAAAAAAAAAAAAAAAAATCGATTAAATTTTTGAAATTGAACTTATAAGTAATTAATCTATAAGATAAAAATAATTTTGTACAGGGAGTCAAGATAATTTTTTAGAGAGGAGGTCAACACAAGATGATATTAATATCATCCTATTAAATCATAAAAAATTAATATGCACTATTTTTTTTTTCAAACTTTGGGGGGCCTGCCCCTTAATGGTTCCGCCACTGCACACCACAAATAATTTTTTATTTTATTTTTTCTCTTACCAAATGTATAGTATATGGATGATGAGTAGAAACACTCAATTAGTTTAAGAAAAATAAAACAAAAAAATTTTAAAAAAAATAAAATTAAATTTGGTATGTGATGTGTGGGGATGATGAGTAGAAAAACTCATTAATAACTGAATAAATAACTAATGTAAGAGTTGATAGGAAACTTTATCACATCAGTTAGCAACAGTGTTGGGTGGGCCCCGTACCTAACCTCTTCTACACATTTTTTTTCCTTTGGTTATCTTTTCCCCACCCCCGACGGTTTTCCCTTCCCCTTTCCTTCTTGATTTTCAGTTTTCTCTGCATCCGATTTCCTCTCCCACGTTGTTGTAACCTCCACCCCAGCTTCATTAAAACACCCCACTCGAACCCAATTCCATAACTGACCTCTTCATTCATGGGTTTCACCTTCCCTGTAGGTACTCCCTCTCCTTCTCATCGCTGTTCAGTCGAATGCCATTCTCCATTCACGCTGGTAAAGATCTCACCTACTATCTCCCCATTTTACACTAACCTCCACCATTGCCAACCAGTCTCCACAACTGCTCCTCCACTTTCAGCAGCCCCAAAATAGAGCAACAAACCTCCATCTCTGACAACCACCCCTTAGCCCTTCTATCACCTAGGTCTAAGACACTGCACCACCATAGCGCCGATTGCACCACCATGGAGACTACCGTAAGTCTTGGTCGTCCCTTACAGCAAGCCAAGTTACACCACACCAAAATCAAATCGAGCCCATCACGTATGCATGACCCACTTGAGTCCCTCGCAAGGCAGCCCATCGAACACCACCACCCAACTGTTGTCAACCCACACACGAACACTATTTCCTAACCACCGTGCCCAACCACCTTCACTCAATGCAACCTCTGTTCTTGCCCCACACAAAACTGAGAACCACCAAGCTTTTGCACTGTCTAGAGCTCAACCAGCTTTCTCCATACAAAATCGATGCAACCCATGCACGAAGGTCCCCCGGCCCGTTTTTATACAACAAAACAGAGCAAGTTTTCTTGCTCAGCCCCCCATCGTGCACTGCCGCGACACCACCATTGGAAGGTTCCCAAGTTGCTAAGTGTTTCAAGGATACACATAGACAAATCATGTAGCCCCTAACCTCCACGCTTCACACTCGGTAGCCACATGGACATGCCGACATCAAGCTCCCTCTCTCACGTTATTTCTCTCTCCGTCTCTCTCTCTCTCTCTCTCTCTCTCTCTCTCATAAATTTTTCTCTCCCTCCCACGGTGCCATGTCGTCGCTCCCAGCCACCTTGTCGCCGTTGAGTTGCTGCCTCTCGCTCTCTCTCGGTAAAAATATTTTCCTCCTCCATAAATGTATGTTGCTTTGTAAAAATTACTTGGGCTGAATTCATCTTAGATCATGGGTTGTTTACGTACTGGTATCTTTTTGTAGTTGGTTATGTTATATTATTACGAAGTTAAACCTGTTTGTTATTGGGTTGGACTCGGGATCTAAATTATTTTTGGGCCGAGTAATATTTTTTTATTACGGCGACTGTTTCATTGTTTAAGTGGATTGGGTTCGATTTCTTAAATAGACTGGGGATTGAGTTGAAATTAGGTAAAGTAAATTAAGTATATATTGATGAATTTGAAAATTGATGATATTTTATGATTATGAGAATTTTAGGTATTGAGGAATTAAATAGGTTAATTTTTAGCATTTCAGATTTAAATATCGAGATATGTGTTTGACCGAAAATTTTTGAAAATTACATGATTATTTTATAGGTGACAATTTATATTTGTTCGGCATTGTTGAAGAAAATTTCTGAAAAGTTAAGAAGTGCAGGTAAGTGAGGTTCATATGCTAGATTTGTATAAAAATAAAATGAACTAAGGTTGGTTTGTAAAAATTTGCATGTTATGTTTTGAAAGGAAAATGTGAAAACAACCTCTGTTATGTGTTCTGCATTCATTCATAAAATATGTATGAAAAGAGAAAATTACTTTTTGACATGAATAGCGTAGACATGAGCAATATTTGACATGTTTCTTAAATGTGCAAAAGAGCTAATATTATATCTGAGAATTTTTGTGCATGTGATATGAAAATGTTTGGATCTGTTTTTAGATCATATGAAATGATATGAATATGTTCAGCACGTGGTTTGATATGATATGTATCTGAAAAACCTTTGGCATGACTTATCTATTTTTATTCTGATTCTGATTCTGGTTCTGATATGATGATACTGGTTCACGTGATATATTTGATACCAACATAATATGATATGATATGATATGAGTGCACCCACTTTGGAAGCAAAGAAGTCTTTTATGTGTTCTTTTCTGTGTGCACACTCGGGGCTCCGAGAATTAATAAGAGGAAGTTTCACAATATGATACTGCATGATTTGGCCACCGATGATAGCACAACCCTACCACGGGGGTTAAATATGATATATGATATGATACGATACAATACGATATGATATGATAAGATGAAAATGTTCAGTTATGTTATACCAAAACGTTTTTGAATACGAAAAGGGTCTTTGAATACGAAAAAAAATCTTTGAATATGAATAGTTGGGTTTTGAGTATGAAAAGATTGAAAAGTTCCTCTGATTTTCTGATAACATGTTTCTAAGATCTGCATATGAAAATGATTTTTTTTCTGTATACTGAACTTTCTGTAAATGCTCACGTTTACATACTAATATATGTTTTCCGCTTATTAAGTTGTTGATAACTCACCCCTTATTTTCATAACATTTTTCAAATAATTTTGATGGCACAGCTGGGGATCAAAACTAGAAATCATGTATAAGGCTACGTGAACATAGTGGAATAAGTACAAATATGGTATTTTGGTTATTGGAGATTTTATTTCATAGTTATGTTTTACTCTATTGACTTGGTATCTTGAAAGGTTGATGTTAAATTTGAGATTTTTGTGGTGTGTAGATTAATCTTATTGGAGTATATGGTCTGAAACAGTGAGTTGTACGTGTCATTGAAAACTTTGGAGTCTATAACTATATGGTTGAAAAATGATTTTGAGTGACAATGAGTAACTCTCCGATCCATCCGAGACCGGGGCGTTACATCAGCAATTATATTATTAAAAAGAACAAAAAAAAAAAAAAAACCAGGAAGAAGTTCATTCAATCTTCATCTATTCATTCGAGTTTCATCCAAAAAGAAAAGAAAACGTAGCAAATACTTCCTTTCTCTCATAAAAGAAACGAACATTTAACTTACCACCACATTTTCCTTTGTGAGGCATAACGAAATTGGACTGTAAACTCATTAATGGCATCAGATTCAAAAGCAACTTATATTCTCATTTAGGGTTATAAATGAACCAGTCTGTTCGATAGTCCGCTCGGTTAAACTCGAATCAAACTCGATTCGTGAAAAAAAAATTTGTTCATGAAAATATATACCCGCTTGATTTGTAAATGACACATACTCGACAAAAAATGACTCGACTCGACTCGGTTAGGCTCATTAAGACCCGTTCGTTTATGCTCGAGTCGACTCGTTAGTTCGACTAGATTAAAACTCATTCATATATTGATAAATATATACATACACCTATGTATATATACATATATATGTATTAGCTAATAATATAAGCATACTAATTTTATAATTAAATATATAATATGTAATCTAATTACTTATGTCTATATAGTGAATATACTTCATAGGTATATTTTATAATTTATATAATAATTAGTCGATAAAATTTAATAATTTCATATACTAGTATGTGAGAACCATATATGAAATAGATATATGCTATCATATTAAGTGTATGTATTAATAATATATGTAGGCATATAATATGTTGTTATTTTGGATAAATATCAACTAGTTAGATACTAATTATATATAATTTTTTTAAAAAATTTTATAATTCAATAGAGGTTTCACTTGTTAATTGTATAAATTCAATATTAGATCTTTTTTTTTAATTTATTAATTATTAAATCTTATTCAAAAAATAAACAATTCGAGCTCGGCTCAACTCGAACTTGTTTGTGGGACGAACTCGAACTCGAGTTGAGAGTTTAACTTATCAAGTCGAGCTCGAACAAAGAATAAAAAAAAATCTCGAATATTTTAAGTCGAGTCGAGCTCGGCAAGCCAAAGACCGGCTCGACTCGACTCGATTACAACCCTAGTCAAATTACAACACACACATATGTAATATAAAGGAAACTCAATGCGAAAGAACTTTTTTTTTTTATTTTGAAGTTGTTTCCCTTTTCTGGGTAGTATTTTCTTTATAGATTTGCTTAGCCTTCTTCGCATGAGTTTTTGTCCCATTTGTTTGGGGTTATTGCCAATGGTTACCATTGTGGATGAGATAGATTTGCCTAGGGTTTCCATGAGTATGGTAAGCACAGTGAGGATGAATCTTCATGGTCGATTTCTGATAAGCTACCGATGCCAGGATCTGGCGGGGGTACCTATCGGCCACCGGCATCGAAAATCTAGAAGCGGAATCATGAGATGACGACGACGATCATGATAAAGATGAAGCCGATGAGGACAAAGGAATAGGAGAAATGATTTTTTTTTTTTTTGGATTTGGCCAGCGATAGGAACGCTCTGATCTTCAGAGATGAAGGTGGCGATGCTGCTCGGTCGTATTCCTCGATGAGGTTAGTGATATCCTTATCGGATGTGATCAATACCAGAGCGTCAAGGTCCTCTGAAGGCAATCCAAGACGAATGAGAGGGAATCATCGTCTGCCAGTAGTAGCAATCTTAAGAGGCTCGTGATTTTGAGAGGGTCATCGAGATTCAGATGGACGCGGCAAGATTCAGAGGTGTTATGACCAGGAACCTATGTGATACATCTGGCAATTTCAAGTAGCCAGCCACTCCAACGTTGCTCACGGCAATATGTTTTGAGAAAATAGTTGATAATTCATTCATGATAACTGGGCCTTTAATAGGCGTTTTACAGGTGCAAAAAATAAGGAAACTACTACGCATGGACTGTGCGTGACCCACTTAATTCGCACGGACTGGTGCGTGACCCATTCAACTTAACCCACGACATAACAGCTCATAGACTAAGTCTGCTGGACATACATAATCGAAAATACCCTCAATTAATAAAGTAACTTGCATAACCAAATAACTAAAACAATTATTGAGTTGGGCGTGTAACACAACCCCTCTCTTCAGAAGAACTCGCCCACGAGTTCGGGATATGTCCTGTGCAGCTCTTCCGAGTCCATCCAGGTCGCGTCCTCTTCGTTGGTCCCCTTCCATTGAACCAGGAAGTCAACCCCTGCTCGGTTCCCCTTTCTCTTGAGCCTTCTCTCTATTATCTTTTCGGGTTCGGGAGCCATGGCGCCATTCTCCATCACTGTCGGTAACCTAGGGTTAGGGTTTATTTGATTCCCAATCTTCTTTTTGAGGCAAGATATGTGAAATACCGGGTAGATCTTAGAATCTTTGGGTAGATCGAGTTTATAAGCAACTTTCCCGAGTCTTTGAATGATTTGAAAAGGCCCGAAATATCTTGGTGAAAGTTTCAAATTTTTTCTTACTGCTACCATCATTTGCCTATACGGTCTCAACCTTAAGTAGACCCAATCCCCCACACTGTATTCTCTTTCTGTTCTTTTCTTATCTGCGTATATCTTCATTCTCCTTTGAGCTTCTTGTAGGTTTTCCCGTGCCAACGTGAGGATGAGGTCTCGGCTCCTCATCCCGTCTTCAATGGCTTGTACTGCCGTGGTTCCTGGTTCATATGGGAGTAGGCGTGGAGGTTCTTGCCCGTAGACTATCTCAAAGGGGGAAAACCCGGTGGAGGAATGCTTTGAGGTATTGTATGTCCACTCGGCTAGAGCTAACCAACTAGCCCAATCTTTGGGCCGGTCACTGGTAAAGCACCTGAGGTAACCCTCTAACCATTTGTTCATCACTTCAGTCTGCTCGTCCGTTTGAGGATGGTATGCCGAACTCATCAATAACTTTGTTCCACTGAGATGGAAGATTTCCTTCCAAAAGTTGCTTGTGAATATTGCATCTCTGTTACTGACTATGCTCTGTGGTATGCTGTGCAATTTAAAAATATTTTCCATGAATGCTTTCGCCACTATTGTTGCTGTGTATGGATGTGCCATTGGTCTGAAATGATTGTACTTGCTGAATCTGTCTACTACCACCATAATGACACTGTATCCCTTGGATTGAGGCAGTCCCTCTATGAAATCCATGCTGATATCCACCCACACTTTACTTGGTATCGGCAGAGGCTGTAGAGCCCCAGCTGGTTTGAGATTTTCTGTTTTGTTTCTTTGGCATACCTCGCATTCTCTTATGAATTTTCTGATGTCTTTTCTCATGCCATGCCAAAAAAATTCTCTCTTGAGTCTGGAGTGAGTCTTCTATGAACCAGTATGCCCTCCCATGGGGCTGCTATGGAATTGCTGCATGACTTGCTCCTGCTGTCTCTTGAGAGTCCCCAAATGTAGCCTCCCTTTATAAAAGAGGAATCCTCCTCTAATCTGGTATTTGAGGGAATCAAGTTTACCTTGATGGTAGTAGTTGAGTAACTGCTGCAGCTGTGGATCTTGTAGATATATTTGACAAAGGTCCTCCCACCAATTAACCATCACCATGCTTATTGCCTTGGCTTCCCCATGGTTAGTCACGGCTACCTCTTGGTCTGCCTTGATCTGGCAGCTTGGAAAGAGCATCTGCTGCTTTATTCCCTTTGCCACTTCTGTACTCAACACAAAAATCAAAGCCTAACAGCTTTGTTAGCCATTTTTGTTGAAAAGGTGTTCCAACTTTCTGCTCCAAAAGGTATTTTAAGGGCTTGTTGATCTGTCCTTATCTTAAAGCTGTGGCCCAACAAGTAATGTCTCCATTTCCGAACAGCTAACACAAGAGCCAAAAATTCTTTTTCATAAGTGGATAGAAACAGATTTTTACCTTTTAAGGCTTGACTTAAATAAGCTAGTGGCCTTCCTTCCTGCATTAGGACAGCTCCCAACCCATTTCCAGAAGCATCACATTCGACTATGAATACTTTGGAAAAATCCGGTAATCCGAGTACGGGTGGAGTCACCATAGCTAACTTTAATGCTGTCAATGCTTGGTTAGCTTCCTCACTCCACTTAAAGGAATTTTTCTTGAGTAATGCAGTCAGAGGGGCTGCAATACTTCCATATCCCTTTACAAACTTTCTGTAATAACCTGTTAAACCCAAAAATCCCCTTAAAGCTTTAGGATTCTTAGGTACAGGCCACTCCATCATTGCTGTAATTTTTAGTGGATCTGCTTTAACTCCTTCTTTGGAGATTATATGGCCCAAATACTCCACCTCTCGACAACCAAAAACACATTTTGAAGCTTTAGCATACAGCTGGTGCTGTTTTAAAACTTCTAAAACAGCTTTAAGATGCCCCACGTGTTCCTCAACAGATTTGCTGTATACAAGTATGTCATCAAAAAAAACTAAAAAAAATTTCCTGAGATATGGCCTGAATATCCCATTCATCAACCCTTGAAAGGTTGATGGAGCATTGGTGAGCTCAAAGGGCATCACTAAAAATTCATAATGTCCCTCATGTGTACGAAAGGCAGTTTTTGGCACATCCTCAGGTTTCATCCTGATTTAATGATAGCCCGATCTCAAGTCAAGTTTAGAAAAGAGTTCAGCGCCATTTAATTCATCCAACAACTCATCTATATTAGGGATGGGAAACTTATCTTTAATGGTATCTTTGTTGAGGGCTCGATAATCAATGCACATCCGCCAACTCTCATCCGCTTTTCTCACCAAGAGAACTGGTGAAGAATATGGACTTTGACTTGGTTGGATGATCCCAACTTTGAGCATCTCCCTGACCAGCTTCTCAATTTCTTCTTTTTGATAATATGGGTACCGATAGGGTCGAACACATGTCGATTTGGCTGCTTCTTGTAGTTGGATCTGGTGGTCATGACTTCTAGGAGGTGGGAGTCCATTAGGTTCTGCAAACACTGTTTTAAATTCTTTTAAAACAACTTGTATGGTAGGTTCTACTGGTACTCCTTCTTGATGGTCCTTGATCTCCATAAACTGCAGCCATATCCCTCTTCCTTCTGTGAGGGCAGCCTTGCTCAAACTATGTTCCTCTTCTATGGCCTTCTCGGGTAGTTTCAAGCCTTGCAGAAATAAATTCACCCCTTCCACAAAGAAACTCATACTCAAATCAGCAAAGTTCCACTGAATCGTACCCAAACTCTTTAACCAATCCACCCCTAACACAACATCACAGCCTCCCAATGTTAATAGAAACAGGTTGGCTAAAATATTACAGCTTTGCATCTTGAAAAGAACTGCCTTACAGCAACCAAGGCAAGGAAGGGTGTCTCCATTGGCGACTTGGACTGCCAAGTGGCTTTCTTCCACTGGTAGTTTAGCCCTCTTTACTACATTCACATCAACAAAACTATTGTACTACCGGTATCTATAAGAACAATAATTGAGCAAGTGCCAATTTTCCCAACTAACCTCATGGTTTTGGGAGAAGGTGCTCCAGCAATAGCACGATATACCCAATAATTCAGCTTGTTGGACAGCAAGTATGACTTCTGTCTCTAGCTAGTTTAAAATCTCTTCTTCTTGCAACTCTTCTTCTCCTTCTCTTTCAAATTCCATCCCTTCCAGTAAGTAAAGTTTAGGCCTGCTGCATTTATGTCCTTGGTGATATTTTTCATCACAAAAATAGCATAAACCTTTATCTCTTCTTTCTTGCATTTGATTGGGACTTACACGCTGTATGGGATAAGAATTTCTTCTTTGAAATGGTGGTTGGGGTCTCGGGTTTTGAGGGGCTGGTAGTCTAAGTATTGGATTTGGGGCTGGTAATCTGGGTATGGTGTTTTGTCCAGGTAATCTAAGTGGTGCAGGTTTAAAAGAGGGTGCATGATGGTTATTTTGGGCTTGGGGATTTCGAAAAAAACACTGTTTTCTAGTTACTTCTTCCTCTTGTAGCCTAGCTAAACCAAAGGTAGCAGCAAGGGTATTTGGTTTGAACATGGTAACAATGATCCGTAATTCATCTTTTAATCCACTTAGAAAAGTACTTATGCGAAACCATTCACTTACCCCACTTATTTTGTTGGATAGGTTCTCAAAAGCTGTCTGGTACTCCTCCACACTCGCTGTTTGCCTTAGTTTGGTGAATGTACCTACTGGATCCTCGTATGCCAAAGGCCCAAATCTGGTGCGAAGAGCCTCCAAGAAGTCATCCCATTTTGCCACTGGACTTGAATCTTTCAGCCAGTAATACCAAGTCAGTGCCTTCTCTTCCATGTGAAACGAGGCAATTTCCAGCTTGTGGTCTTCCGGAGTTTCAAAGTAATTGAAAAATTGCTGCGCCTTCAAGATCCATTCACTGGGATCTCCTCCATTGAAGCGAGGAAAGTCCAACCAGAGGGATCTCGCTCGGATGCCCCCTTGTCCAACAAACAAGGGATTAGCATTTATTTTTGTATTATTAGAACTTCCTTCCCCTAAACTAAGCTTGGCCGTAATTTGTACCAAGCTGTCATAGCTTGATGCCAAGTTATTGAGCTGCTGTAGCACGCCCTCTATTAGCATTCCATGTCTGGATTGCTCCTCCTTCAGTGCAGTTGTACTTCCTTGTAAATTATTTATTGTTTCGGACAACTGTGACAGTCGTGTTCCTTCAGCCATGTCGCAGGAACGCGGCTCTGAGAATACTTTTGTTATGACCAGGAACCTATGTGATAAATCTGGCAATTTCAAGTAGCCAGCCACTCCAACGTTGCTCACGGCAATGTGTTTTGAGAAAATAGTTGATAATTCATTCATGATAACTGGGCCTTTAATAGGCGTTTTACAGGTGCAAAAAATAAGGAAACTACTACGCATGGATTGTGCGTGACCCACTTAATTCGCACGGACTGGTGCGTGACCCATTCAACTTAACCCACGACATAACAGCCCATAGACTAAGTCTGCTGGACATACATAACCGAAAATACCCTCAATTAATAAGTAACTTGCATAACCAAATAACTAAAACAATTATTGAGTTGGGCGTGTAACAAGAGGGCTTAGGGTTCTGTAATGGAAAGGAAAATGGAGGCTCTTCGCGTGGGAAAGAGGTTGAAGGTTGGAGGCCACATGGCCTTTACATGAAGCACACCATTTCATGAGACATTAGTAGTGAGGAACTCGATTGTGGCATTTTGCTATGAAACGCTTCGTTTCATTAAGACACCCTAAACGGCGTGCACGGGGCCTCCCCCATATGCCTGACTTTAGCATTTTTTCTTTTTTTAATTAAAAAAATCCTATTTCATTTTTTCTTCATCTTATTTTTTTTTTGAAAAAATCTATTCATCATCTCAACTATAATCATCATTCCATGATATGGTATTAGATGATATGTTTAGAAGTAAAATGTAATAAATAATTTCTAATCACCTAATGTCACATCATAAAATGATGGAAGGATGATGAAAATTAAGATGATAATCTTTTTTTTTTTTTTTTTTTTTTCTTCTCATAATTCGCTTTGGGCAAATGAGCTCGCACAGACACAAGAAACTTTTGGCCCGATGGGCGATGAGTTAGAGAACGATGGCGTTGGGTCTCTAGTCTAGTGGAGTCCCATAGTTTCTCTGGTTCAAAACCACCTCTTGGCCATGGATCTCGAACCTTCGATTGGATAGTTGATTGTTTCATTTGGATGGTCAATTTTTGGCTTGGATATTGTAGATTGGACAGATGATCAAACTATGGTGCTGCTAACTTGTCTGTCTAATCAACGAGGGCATATGGACAATGGGTAGATACTAAACACTACCATGTCAATACAATAAAATAATAAATAAATAAATGCTTAACATATAGAAAATGTATTTTATTTGTTTTGGTATATGAAATGAGATGAGATAAAAGTTAAAAATTAAATAAAATATTATTATAATATATTTTTTTAATATTACTATTGTTTTGGGATTTAAAAAAATTGAATTGTTTATTTTATTTTATATGAAAATTTAGAAAAATTGTAATGATTAGATTAGATGAGATGTGTTGTGAAAACAAACGAGGCCTCTCAAAAATTTTTTATTTGAAAATTCTCACAATAATTGGGAGCTAAAGCATGTGGAACTCATAGGAAGTAATATTATTTTTTAAAATTAATAATTATTTATAATCATTTCCAATTATCATCCTATTATCCTTCTTTAAAAATATTAAAAACAATTTATTTTTCATATGGTATTAAATTAAAAATAATAATAATTAAAAAGGATGAATATCCTGCTTCCTGTATCTATGTGTAGAGCTGACGTCAAGGGAACAAAGATAATGTAGATTTGTTTGGTCGGTGTCACTGAAAAGTGGTGTCGGAGTGATAACATTTGTCGTATCGTACGACATAAAGAGTGGTTGGTGCTATTTTATCCAAAATTTATTGAAATAGGCATTGATTATATTAATATAATTTTAGTATTTTACACCCCCCACAACATAATATGGAAATAAGTTTATTTGCATTAAACATGTTATAATAAATATATTTACTGATCATATTTTTTCTTTTTCTTTTTTATATATAAAAAATAATAATGTTAGTTTTTAACAAATTTTAAAAGGGCCAAGTTCCCAAATCCCTTCATCCTATGTACATTTACATACAACTGCTAACCTCCCCTTGTTGGGAGTTTCGAACTTCAAACCAAAAATACATTATTTTTCCTTCAAATGTCGCACCTTTTTTCAATCCTTCCAAGGCGTAGATGCAAAGGGTATATGAAGTTTCATGGCCTAGTTTGGTTGTACAATCCAAGCATATAGGAAGAGTCATGGCAGATGGAGACTCGTTAGAAAATCCAGTGAGAGCTTAAGAATAATCTTTTATATGCTTGAGTCGAATTTCTTTTCTTTTATTTTTTTTTCTTGAAAATCATGTTCCTCATAGTATAAGATAGATGGTCATATGTCATATGTCATATGTATGGGTCTCTTCTTTTGTAGGAGGTTCAAAGTATCCCTACATATTGTTTGCATCATGTTCCTTTCAAGGTCTTGTGGAGATAGATGAGGCATTCCCTCTATTTCAAGTTTTACTTCTTGACCAATGATGCCCCGAGCCCTCTTAGACTAGTTGAGACTTTTCTCCTAGAATAATGAGATTTTTGCCTCAGCAAGTGCTTATTCCTTTTTTGGGTTTGAACCCTTGGCCTTGGACGCGGTAGTGTGGATTTAGGCTGCATTTGAATATTGAGATGATCTCAAATTATTTGAGGTGATAATGTTTTGTGGATCATTGAGACATGTTTGAATGTATGAAAGAGATTGAAATGAGTTTAACTTTTTTATGAAAAGTTGAAAAACTAGTAAATCTCATCAATAATTAGTTTGAGATAAGTTGAGGTATGCTTCTCAACCAAACATAGTGTTATTGAGCCTTGTGGGAATAGATTTTGCCCATCGAAGAGTACTCTTATAACTTTAAAAAAAATTGAAATTTAGGTCAAAGTGTCAATCATCTCGTCCGTTAACTTTTTTGCCCATCAAATGGAAAAAAAATACCATTTAAATAGAAAAAAAAATACCATCTAAACAACACACGTTTTCTACTGACAAAAAGCTTATACAGTATATTGTATTTGTATTTGTCCCATTGAATATATTCTTGTTGAAATGTGGCTTGATTCCTGATAAAAACGTGTATTTACAAATTGTTCGCTCGAGTGAAGTTTCAGACAGAGAGTTCGCGCATCACCTACTCAATAGACAGCTCGAGCAGGACCCAACTCAAGAGTTCGCTCGTCACCTGCTCGACACTCAGCTCAAGCGGGAAGCCAACCCATGAGTTCACTCATTTGTTGCTTGACACTCAGCCCGAGCCCAACGCTAGCCCTAATGTTCGTTCAAGCACTGCTCGACACACTGCTCGAGAAAATGTTCAGTTTTAGGGCTTCTCGCTTCGTGGAGTATATATACATGCTATACTTTATGTATTTTTCGATTTGGAGAACTTTGAAGCAGCGGTATGATATATATATATAGAGAGTGAGAGAGAGAGAATAATTTTGTAAAGAATCCTGAGAGTTCATTGGGTGTATTTGGGATTGAGGATTTTGCGATTGATCTCTTATACTCCACCTTTGTTGATAGTAAATTCATGAAGACCGACTCAGCCAGTAGACGTAGGCTCACATTGAGCCGAACCATTTAAATCTTGGTGTTCTTTGTGTGATTGTCGAATTTTATTTTGTTTACTTCCATTGTTATATTTCAAATTAGCCTTTTGATAACCAACTAGTCCTAACAATTCTTACCACCAATAGAAGGATAAAAGAAATCACAATTCTAAAATAAATATTAGGAGTTTATTTACTTGACCATAAATATATATATTTCTTTAGGGATACATTTGTGTATATATATATATATATATATTACATTAAGATAAATACTTTCAGTCCCAAAAAAATTTTACAAAAATAAATTTATAAACTAACGTGACTTGATGTCATATATTAGATTATAAAACTAATTTTATTATAAAATATATCTAACGTATTATACGAACTCATATCAGTTTATGAATTTATTTTTATAAAATCTTATAACAATTCTCATATGCGAATGGACATTATAGTGCCGTGAGATCAAACTAATTAAGAAGTTTCATAGTTATTATCCAGATTCTAAGATCTAAAATCTTATTATAAGATGGACATTCAAATTAAATTATATAACATTTATTAATGTACATGTAGATCTCATAAACAGCATTAATTGCTCAATCCGTCATATCAAATTGAATGAAAGGGATGGAAGAGTAGAAGTTAAAATATACGTGTGGTGTAGCCAACAAATTCTTCCGAGAAAGTTAAATGCTTTTATTTTATTTTTATTTTTTTAACATATTTTTTTATATCTTCAAATATATTTATTTAAAAAAAATCATAATATTATTCAAAAATACTTTTTTAATTATTGAGTAAAAAAAATTGTATCGAGATTCATTATCGGTAAGAATCCAGAAGATACAAAGCATTTCCCAACTGCCTGCAAATTATGTCAGCCTGAGATAATGGACGGCAATGCTTCAATGGCAATTCGACCAACTTCAATGTCCAATATAAATGGCATTATTCACAAGATTTTTTTTATCTTTACGAAATGTTTGCTTTCACAACTCCTTTCAATTCATTTTATCTCATCTCATCATTATAATTTTTTTAAATGAGAAATACTTTAACCACACATAGATTACATAAAAGTAATCACACAAACTGAAGTAGTTTTATGTGTTTCGTCAGATTGTGAAGTTACTTTTATTGTAAAGTAAATCGAACAGATCACATGAAATTACGTCAGTTTCTAGAATTACTTTTATGTAATCTTTTTTGTGACTATAACATACCTCTTTTTAAATTACCACATAAAATAAAATAAATAATTCAACTTTTTCAAATTCTAAAATAAAAATAATATTAAAAAAATATATTCAAATAATATTTTATTTAACATTAAACTTTAATTTTAACTTATCTTATTTTATCTGTAAAAACAAAGGCTTAAACAAACGAGACGTATGCAAAACGACACCAAATGACTATAGAATTAGAATCTTAGAGCATTAGTATTGGATTCATCATTTTTATCTTTAAAATTTGATGAAAAGTACATATTTTTCATAAATCTAAAACCTCCATATCTATAACTCTACATTGGATTAGTTATTGGATTCATCAAAATAATAATATAATATTATTTTGTTAATAATAATATTTTAAATTTATTTTTTTATATTTTATAATTACACTAACTATATGTTAATTAATAATTTAATTTGATATTTAAATTATAGTTTCCCAACTCAAATATATTGTGGCTCAAAATTAAGAAACAATAATTTAAGTAAATAAAATAATGGTTATAGAGTGTGAATAATGAGTCTTCAAATTTGAAAATGAAAGAAAATGTACTGTAGCTAAAAAGTTGACATTTGAGCACAGGGTGAATTCAATGTTAGGATTTTAAAGCTAAAATTATTGATTATTTTTTTTTTCCTGACGAAGAATCTCACCAGTGCTATCTATCATTTGAGTACATAATCAATACATAATTATCAGGGCTCCCAAGTAAAAGGCTTTATCTTTGACAACAAAGATTCTAGGAAAAATAAAAAGTAATAATAATATTAAATCACGCTTTATCTTTGTGTCAAAAAAAATTTAGTATCTCATTTTCTAGAACAAAACAAAAATGCAATCAATTCTCACAAAATAATTTAAAAAAAAAAAACCTAAAGATTTTTTATGATTTTCCATTCCAAACATTCTTTCTACAATTAGAAAATAGACAAGCACAATTTTTAATTCTGTAATATTTAATATTCACTACAAGAAAACCGTTTATTTATGCCTAATTATTTACTGCGAAAATGACTATTTTTTATCAAAAATAATATGTTTTCTTCATAAATAGTCCTTATCGTGGCAAATAATCCACTACAAATACTTATTTTTCTTGTAGTAATTATCCGTGGATAATATAGATCTCAATATTAAATAAACATTAAATATTATAAAAAAAAATATTTTAGAGAAGTAATTGTAGGATCCCAATCCCTTTAGAACTATCTCAAATTGTATCAGTTATCAAGCTTCCCATCCCTTTTCAACTGTACTAAAGAAAATGGGTAAATTTATTGACTTAGCTTTCGAGTGGAAGTTGTAGTTAAACTATTAAATTTCAAACAACGACTAGAACCATAAATTATTAATGTAAAGTGGTGACGATTCTGAGTGCATTTATGATAGGCACCAAAAAATGAGAATGAAATGGCAATGCTGCAAGACTCCCGTGACTGCATTTCAACCCCCTCTTGATTTGGGTAGCTTTGCGAGTATCTACTACCCACTGACCAAATTAAAGTACTCCCAAATAGGATTGAAAATTTTAAATTTAAATCGGAAAATCGGTTAGGACCGGATCGAATCGGACAGGTTGATTCGGTTTTGAACGGGTCCGGTCCGGAACCGGTTTCTATTTTATGAAAACCAGCCGGTTCCGGTCCGGTTCCAGTTCTGTAGTTTCTGGGACCGGACCGGACCAAACCGGACCGATTGGAAAAAAAAAATATAAAAATTAATTTTATATATTATACAAAATATTTATATATATAATATATAATTATATGTTAAATTTTTATATATAATATATATAATTATATATCATATATGAAAAAATTTTATATTATAATTTATAAATAATAACATAAAATGTTAATCTTAAATATGAACATTTGTAATTTATTTGATCATATGTTATTAATATAATTATATATAAGATAATGTTGTTATAATTTATAAAATAAAAGTTTAATCTTAAAGATGAAAATTTAATTGATCATATGCTTTAAGCATAATATATATATTAAATTATTAATAACATTTTATAATAAGAATTAACACTTTATTATATGTTTTTACATTTAAAAAAAAAAACAGGAAAATCGGACCGGACCGGAAACCGGTAAAACCGGAGATACCGGTTTAGGAGGGTAATCGGGGCGTCATCGGTTTTGAAAAATACAAAACCGGTACATACCGGTTCGGTCCTAGATTTTGTCCAAAACCGGACTGGACCGGTTACACCCCTACTCCCAAGTGAGGTAAATCTCATGCCTAATGTTGGTTGATAAATTTAGCAAGAAGAATTTTATGCATCAGTCATTATTCACTTTCACATTCTATACTTATATTTAGTTTTTTCATAAGGTGTGTGAGTGTTTTTCCTAGAGTGTGAGATGTGGAGTAGTGAATAGTAGCTGATGAGAAGAATTTTTCATTAAGCAATATGTATAGATTTGTTTAAAATGAGTGATTTTTCATCATTACAATGAGATCCACATGAGAAAATTTATTTTTTTATTTTAAAATCTCACTTTTTTAGAAGATTTATAGGAGACTTATATATTGTCATAAGCCTGTATCTAGTATTGCTTTTCGTTTTAAAAAGTTATTCTATACTATTCTTATGCACGTTATGTTAGGGGTATACAGGAATCGGCGAAACCGGCCGTGAACCAATCAGACCGACTGTCGGAGCACGGAACCGGTAAAGAACCGGTCAGCGGTCGAGAGGAATTGAGGGACCGATATCGACGGTTCGGTGCCGGTTTGAACCCCTGGGAAACCGCTAAACCGACCAATTCGGTCTACCTATATATTTTTTTTGAATATATGTATATAAAACGGCACCGTTTCACTTAAATGAGTGAAAAGATGACGTTTTAGAGGCTGAAAGTAAAAATATATATATAACAGAACGGTGCCGTTTCAAAATGACTTAATAACCTCCCCCCCCCCCCCAACCCCTCTTCTTCTTCTTCTTCTTCTTCCCCGCATCATCTTCTTCCTCATTGCAACTCTTTTCTTCTTCCATGCCAGCGATAGCGTGAGGCTTTTTCCTCGTAACCTCAGTTACTCCTCCTTCATAGAAGACGCCGATGGTGGACCAAAGACCGCACCGACGCATGTCGAGAACGATATGATCGGTTTTCTCTCCCCAAACTCACGGTTTCGGCCGGTTCCATAGACCCATGGCAGACATTGGTGATGTATCGATTTTGCGCTGAAACCTATGCCGAACCCATCGGTGTACAGCCCTATGTTATGTCATTATAATAAAATGTCAGCGGAATACTGCGATATATATAGCTCTTATTGAGGTGTAGAATGCATAGAATATTTATGTTTGCATTGTCCTAATGCTTGTTTGAACCTCTAATTATATATTCTCAATCGATTAATCTATTGAGTAATTTAGTTTGTTTAAGAATATGGGGGAGACATAACATATGAAGAAAGATACAAATGAAAGAGAGAATAAATTTGAATATTCAATATTTTCTAAGAAGAGAAACAAAATGTATGTAATCTTATGATCTTTATATAAATAAAAGTCAATATCAAGAAGGCATTAGCCTCTTAAAAAGTCATATGCTTCAAAGGGTTAGAGATGCACATTAAAAACCTAAATATAGTTAAAATCTTAAACCCATCTCTAAATCTACATTTTTTTTTATAGATTTTGATTATTTAAATTGAATATAGTCATGCATACAAGTTAAGTTTAAATAGATTATATACATTATCCTCTTTCATAAATTATATATTATAAGCATTGCAATAAGGCAATCTTTCTAATAAAAAAGATCCTTTTTATCTTAAATAACACTATTAATTACAAGGGACTAGCTAAACTAATAATTAAATGAAAAAAGAAGATATAACAATACCCCAATTTTGGCTGTATTACACCAAAAAGATTAAAGAGAAGAACTAAGACCTCAATCAATATAGTATATATATAAATAATGATATACGTATAATTTTTTTTTACAACTTTTATATAAGCAATATTTTAAATTGAGAGTAGTTTGTAAAACCATGGTACTTTTATGGATTATTTTCTATATAAAATATCTTTAATTTAAAATATAGTTAGATGATTGTTTAAAAAATTGAAAAAAAATATCATATATATTATTTTTTTATATATAATTAAAAATTACGTGATTTAATATAATTCGTTAAAATATTATTATTTTTAATTAAAAGAGACAGTCCGGCAGAAATGGTCAGAAACGACCCATACTACTCCCTCTACGTTAAACTGTTAAAGACGTGAATAAATAAACTACGAAGACTGGAGAGGTAGTTCTGTTTGCCAGCAAGCTCACATCTTACAAGTTGCTATTCTGTTGTCCTATCTTCACTTTCCCCCCTCTTCATGGTTTTGAAGAGGTTTTTTTGGCTTCTTTATCACTCTGAAACACGCGTACTGTCACAACCAAAATGCTCCCAATAGTGAGGCTAGAATCTCTCAACGATTTCCTTGTCCCGAAGCCCCAATAAACAAAGCACCAAGATCACCATAGCCTTAGAAATCTCTTTGCTTTGGGATAACAAAGTTGGTTCACTTTCACAAAGTCAATGCACCGACTGTTTTGCTCCTGCTCTGTGGATCTAATTAAAGTCTCTCCCAGCTCACTTGCAGGTGAGATTTCTTTTGAAAGCTGTTCTGGGTCTTGATCTGCTTTGCTTTGCTTTTGTGACTATTCTTTATGCGTCTCATCTGGGTTCTGTGTTCTGCTCTTGTTATCTTTCTGTTAGTTCGGTTTTGAATAGATGCTAAAGGAGAGATTTTGGTCGTCATTGCTTAGAAAGAACAGGTCGGGAAGCTATGCACGTATTCTTTCGGTAACTATTTATGACTTGTTTTCATGCATTCCCTCTCTCTCTCTCTCTCTCTCTCTCTCTCTGAATTTTTCTGACTTATATATTTGGTTTTGATGCTAGAGCAGAAGAATTAAATTGACCAATGCCAGGAAAGAACAACCTATGAACTCAGGTAAGTACGCTTCAAGTTTTAATGGGTTGATGAATCTTGCTTTCAATTTGTTAAGCACATCTTCAATTGCTATAATTTTCTTATTTTTATCTCAATTGTCAGAGAGAGATAACATCCACGCCTTCAATCTTTCAAGTCCTTTTCTTATCACCCCCACTCCGAAATCCCCCATCCAGGCTTCTCTCTCTCTCTAAGAAACATGGTTGATTAGCTTGTTAAGGATTAATAGGGATGAGAAAATAGTGAACAAGGAGGTGGGATTTCATGCATGGGGCTTGCCCGGTATTTATTGTTTGAAAGTTTCAGAAGGAGAATGATTTATTCGTTCTTTTTAGAAATTGCTTTCATTTATTTTGGCCGAACCTTATTATTTGTTCCTCTGCTTTTTTCATCAGAACCGAACAAGTATATTTTTGTCTCTTACAGACAACATTGCAACCGGTTGGTTAGAATATTCCGGACCATGTAAGTATTTGAGTATTTTATTAGGATAGGTTCTTAAAGTATTGGCTGCATTTGACTCTGTCAATGCAATTTTTTGGCGCAGAATATGCCTCGAGACCGTCTGAGATTAGCCGTGTATAGATCATTTGTCAAATGTCATGATCGAAAAGGATTTGTAGATTGTAAGACAATCAGAAGATCAAGGAAAAGTTCTCAAGAAATGGACCACAAGATCGAAAGCCAAAGAACACCACAGAACTCGAATACATCTATGGCGTATAAGGCAGAGAAAGGAGAGGTGCTCTCTAAAGGGTTGAAAGAAGAAGTTCATGGTCCATCTTCCTTTCAACTCATGGAGGTCTCCAGAGGAGCTCAGAAGCTGAACCAGATGATTGACATGTGGTCTAAAGGAGTGAAATTTAATGGGCAGTCTAAAGTTATTGCAAAAGACTTGTTGAAAAGTTCTCTTGATCTGCAGGAGTCTCTAATCATGCTAGGAAAGTTGCAAGAAGCTTCAGATTACATGGTTCAGTCAAAAAAGAAGCAGAAGGAGATGTCAGAAAGTAGAAGAATAGATGAAGTGGGGAATGAGAGAACATATTCTAGGCGAAATGAGGATCAAAATACATCCATAGCATACAGGGCAGAGAAAGGGGATATGCTCTCAAAAGGGTTGACAGAAGAAGTTCATAATCCATCTTCCTTTCAACTGGTGGAGGTCTCCAGAGGAGCTCAGAAGCTGACCCAGATGATTGACTCATGGTCCAAAGGAGTGACATTTGATGGGCAGTCCGAAGATATTGCAAAAGATTTGTTGAATGGAGCTCTTGATCTGCAGAAGTCTCTAATCGCGCTAGGAAAGTTGCAGGAAGCTTCAGATTATATGGCCAAGTTAAAAAAGCAGAATGAGAAGTCAGAAAGGAGAAGAATTGATGAAGTGGGGATTGAGAGAACATATTCTACTCAACTTGAGTATCACAATTTCTCAATGGAACTTCAAAAGCCAAGACTTTCTGTTGATGGCTCTTCCAGGAATCACATTGAGGAGCTTAAGAAAGTGATCGTTGACAGCCTTGCTAGGCAGAATCTGTTGCCAAACCCAACCTCTAAAGAAACAGATTTTCTTCACAAAAGATGTTTTGACTCAGCTTCAGAAACCCCTTCGACAAGCTCGAACAAGTCTTTGATGGTTCATGCAAGTGATATTGATTCTACTGACTCCTTTCTTTCATCAACAGACCCACAGAGCAAGACAAAAGCCCCTAATTTGATTGCCAAGCTTATGGGTCTACAAGAACTCCCTTCAAAATCAATGCAGGCCACTCAACAGAAACATCCAGAGAGTGAAAGAATTCCGAATCAGCAAAGGCCTATGTTTGACATCGATATGCCAAAGGGAAGGAAGCCCCTATATACGGCACAGAATGTGGATCCAGAGCGGAGGAATCTGAAGAAAATTCTTGAAACCATGCAATATAAAGGACTTCTGAAGAGCATTTCTGCCAGGGATCTTAATCCTAATCCCTACCATTCCAGTTATTTCAATTCCAAACAAAGGTTGATTGATGAGATACACCCCATTGTTCTTATTAAGCCTACGCGTGTCCCATGTCAATTGGAGAATTACGACACACCAGTGCTTCAGGAAGACGAATCTTTGAACACTAAAGAGATTCTCCCAAAACTGAAAGTAAAAGAAGAGCTTCCTTCCAAAACTCGCAAAGAAGGGGCTTTAAGTTCCAAGAAAATTCGTTCCAAAATGGATGCAGCAGAGACGCCATTCAAAATGCATAGCTTACAAGGAGCAAAGGATCATAAAGTAGTCAGGAAAACAGAAGAGAAAGAAGTCAAGCCTAAAGAAAAGGCTTCAAATAAGCTGAAAGCTTCTGGTCCTGCAGCTCACGAACGGCAGAAAAAAGAGTCGATTGACAAGGCAACTGGTAAGATTCAAAAAGTTACTGCTGCCAGCAGGGGACTTCTGGAAATGAAAAATGTGAAAGCTAAAATTGTCCCAAGATCTGAAGTTCATGCCAAGGTGACCTCTATAAAGCTGAAAAAGCCTGAAAATGGATCGAACCTCATAAACAACCAGGCTCCCAGGCAACCAAGTACCACCAAAAAGACCATCTCAAGACACGCAACAAAAACTCTCATTTCTTATTCCTCTGATCAGAAAAAGAATCAGAAGAAGAAGACGAAGCCCGTCAGGGAGCCTAAAGAAGCTAAATCAATTGTAAGTCTTTCTTATAACAAGTCTCTATGACTCAGCCCTAATGAATTTGATGAAACTTTTGTTTTTGTTGTAAAACCCACTGAAGCTGATTCAGAAGTATGAGAACTACAACCTAGTATTTAGCTTTTCCCAAGTTATTGGAACTTTGAATGAAGGAGAATTTTGGGGCTGTGAAAATTAATGCATTCTTCTTTGCAGATCGAAAATTCCGGATCCAAAGAAGATGGCAAGATGATCAATCTTAATAGTGAACACTGCTCTCCTCTGATGAGAATTAACACTGTTCTTGTGGATAAACTCCCCATGGAGGAGGAAAAGGAAGTCACTGAATCCCACTTTGAAGGTAACATACTATTGTATGATTATGCTGGGTCAAAGTCTGATACTGAACTACGGTGAATTGGTGATACTGGTGAAATAAGTGGTGTGATTGCATATGAAGGCTGAGTTTTCAGTATGTTTAGGCATCTGAACACATGCATATAATATGGCATTTGTATGTTTAAGGCATCTCACATGTCTCGATCATAGACATGGATACATACACTCACGATGTCTGAGTTTTCAGTATTTATGAAAGTAGAAAAGTCAAGATTTAAGAGAGCCTAACATAGCTTTGTCCAAGCTAGTATCAATTCGCCTTGCAAACATATTGACAAGTGTCTTTATGAAACACATTAGAAACTGCAGAAAAGATTGAGTTTTACTGATCCGATATGCGAAATTGGTAATATATTTATTTCCATGGCTCAAGTATCTGCATGTTCTACCTCCAGAAATCAGGAAAAGAACTACAATACTGATTCAATTACGAACATTTCCCTTGAAAAATTAAATTTATGTGTTTTCATGTGCCCAATTTAGATGTTATGTAACTTCATTTTCTTTTTTTTTTATTGTAGAGCATTGCAGTATTAGCCAGAGTTCTCTTTCTGAAGTCACACCATCAAGCCCCGAACATGAAAGGGATGATAAAACTACTGCAGTGGAAGTTTACAATCACATCTTTCATAGTAGAACAGATATCAAAAGCTCTAAAACTGGAAGTAATCTTAGAGCATTGCTCTTGAGCAGTCCATCATTCCTCAGTCGTGTGGAGGAGCTTTTTGATCTCAATGAGAGTAGTACTGCAATTTTACAAACACCTGACATCGATGATTCGATGGTAGCCAATCATAGACTCTCTTTAGAATGTGCAAATGAACTCATTGAACGCAAAGGCCTTCGAGTGTCACAGGCAGTCCATCATTCGTTACTGATGCGTGTGGGCCAATTCAGAGCATCCATATCAATAGACAAGTTAGTGGAGGAAGTTTGTAATGGTGTTGAAAATCTGAGAAGCTACAGCAAGCTTACTGGTGGCAGTCTTCCCGTAGACAGTCTTTTTGCAATGTTGGGGAGAGATATAAACTGCAATGGAGTGGAAAATGGAATTTGGGAGTTGGGTTGGAGGCATGAAGTCTCTGTGGATTATGCAGAGCAAGTGGTAAATGAGATAGAGACGCTAGTTTTCAATGGATTGATTGAGGAGGTCCTTACATAGATTGTAAATCGGCATATTATAGATATTTGTTTGGTTACATAGGTTTGAGAGGCCAATAGCACTAAAGCTTTTTGTATATACAATGATGCAATCCTGAATACAAGACAGGAGAGCTGAAACTGTTAACCCCAGTGCCACAAGGCTATGATCATTTCCGAATGTCATGTTTGTAAGCAATCAAATGAATATCTTCTAACAAATGAACCGTAACTTTGAATACTGGCAGTTGAGTGGATATATGGTCTTTGATTGTGCAGATCATTTTAACTCATTCTGTTCTCAGCAAGTACAAATGTATTAAGGATTCCAGAAGAAGAGATTTTGTATGGATTATCATTGTTTTTATGATTTACGTGGAAAACAGTCATACAAATGAAGCAGTCACGTCTTATCTAGTATGGCCACCCACCTTATTGCTGTTTTAGATGTCCCCAAAGCGGTGTTATGTAGCTTGAATAAGCTCCTAAGCTCTTTCTTTTGGGGTGAAGCTGGAGGCAAGAGTAGGAGGAAATGGATATCCTGGAAGAATATATGTACGCCTACGGACGAAGGTGGTTTGGGTATTAGGGATTTTGGGGATGTTCAAAGAGCCTTACACATGAAACTTGCATGGAATCTTATCAAGGGCAACTCTCTTTGGGCAGATTTTTTCAGAGGTAAATATGTTAAAGGGAACCACTTATCCCTCCTAACTCCTACTAAAGGGACCCGCTTTTGGAAATCTATTGTCCGAAGTATCCCAGACGTGATAAAAAGCTCCAAATGGATAGTGAAAGAAGGTAATATCTCTTTCTGGTATGACAATTGGGATGACGAAGGCCCGCTCTACGGTAAATACCCTGTGGCTGAACATCCATTGATTAAGATAAAGGAGTGTCGCATTGAGAGTGAATGGGATATTTCCCTCCTGAATAGATTAGTGGGCCATCAGAAAGCCAATGAACTGTATGATTTTCTGGCAAGACGGAAGGAGGGTCAAGATGCGCTTGTTTGGCTGAAGGATAATGAGGGAAAGTTCACTACTAAGAGTGCCTGGGATTGTATAAGGGTTCGGGCCCCCCCTTACCCTGGGCTCAGTGGATATGGCACACTCATCTCCCCAAGAAGATCTCCATCATGATGTGGAAGGCTACTAACAATTACCTCAGTGTTGACAAAAATATTAGAATGGTGGGTGTCTCAATGGCCTCTAAGTGTAATTGTTGTCAAAAGGGCCATACTGAGGACCTGAACCATGTGCTCTGCACGGGAGATTTCGCAAGATACATTTGGCGTCTAGCGGCCACTCACCTAGGGGTTCATATGGCCTCTTTTTACACTTGGAACGATCAAATTAATTTTTGGTTTCGTCGTGCGGGTAAATCTTCTCAGGTTAGAATCATCTTTGGCCTTCTGCCCTCTATTATTTATTGGAAACTTTGGGAGAGGCGCTGTAAAGCCCGGTATGAAGATAAAGCTCAGTCAAAAGAATCGGTTTGGCACGCTATTAAACTTTGGCTCAGGCGCACCATGGACCAGATCATGAAAGTGTGCTCCCTCTCCGTCCAGGACATAGATATTTTGAATAGACTAGATATCCCCGTTTTACTCCCTAGGCCCAAGAGGGTCCGGGTGGTAAAATGGCACCGGCCCCGTCAAGACTGGGTAAAACTCAATACCGATGGTAGTAGTTTCGGGAACCCTGGCACCTCGGGCGCTGGGGGTGTTATTCGGGATGAGGATGGTAGATTACTTGTGGCTTATTCTATGCCCTTGGGTTTTGGTACCAATAACTTTGCTGAACTCAAAAGCTTATTGGAAGGTGTTCGCAGATGTCACGCACTTGGATTTTATCGGGTTCAAATAGAGACCGACTCTCAATTGGTGGTTAATTGGATTGAAAGGAATAAGTGCCCCATTTGGTATTTAGAAGATTTCTGGGAGGAGATACAAGAACATCTGAATAGCCTGGAGTACACAGTGAATCACATCTTTCGTGAAGGTAATGCCGTGGCTGACTTTCTAGCTAAGTGTGGGGCGGAAGGGTTGAACTCTGATTGGGATGACATTCACATGCTGCCTAGCCTGGTGCGGGGTCTTCTCCGCATGGACAAGCTGGGTATGCCATACCTGAGGATATCTTAAGTTTCGTGTCAGGTCTGTTTGTTCGTTGTTTATTTGTTTCTCGTTGTTTTCAAATTATTTGCGTTTCTGCTTGCTTTGTGTTCTGATTTTTTTGCAGGTGCCCCTCTTTTGGCTAGCTGGGATGTAGGTTTTTGTATCTTATTTAAAGCCGTGTATCCTATATGGTTATACTGATTTTGATGCCTGGGTTTTTTATTTAGTGCTTATGTAAGTCCCAGGTGTCGTTCTTGTAACCACGGTTTCCCTCCGCCACAAGTGAGGACAATCAATAAAATTGGGGTCCCGTCCTCTTTTAAAAAAAAAAAAAAAAAAAAAAAAAAAAAAAAAAGTCATACAAATGAAGCAGGACGCTGGACGTGTACTTCTGTAAACAAAAATCATTTATTTTTCTAAATTTTCAGGTAAAATAAAATAAATAACTTAATTTTTTTTAATTTTAAAACAAAAATAATATTAAAAAAATATAATTTTAATTTCAACTCATCATATCTAATCTCATCTCATCTACAAAAACAAACGAGACGTCTTCCTTAATAACTTTGATGGCCATCAAGAAAAACGACCTAAACCTTTATATATTATATAGGCCGGAAGTCTTTCCCAATCAACCATTAGAGCATTGGTATTGGACTAGTCAAAAGTCAGTAAAATCTAAAATATAACCAAGTTTTGTATAAATGACCTGCATTGAACTAACTAAAGATCATTAACTTAGACTTAGAGCTACAGTAATTTTAAAATAATTTTTAAAGTTAGAGTCACTATTCAATCATTAAACTCATATTTTATTCACAAATAATCAACAAGGCTTTATTAAATTCTTTTTAAAACTTTCATTAGTAAACAAGGCTAATATTATGTCCAGATTTTTCAAGAAATTTTTTTGTAAACAAGGCTATATTATGTTTGATAATTAGGTTGATATAAAAAATAGTTAGAAAATAATAATTTTAAGTAAAAATTAAATTATTAATCAATATATAGAGTGTATTTATAAAATATATAAAAAAAAAAGTTTATTTAAGAATATTATTATCAAAAAATAAAATATTATATTATGTTATTATTTTAACTTTAAGATAGATAGTCCAATATAACTTATTATCTTCAATAATTTTAGCTGATATAAATCCGTGGGAAAGAAATCTCTTTAATCCACGATCAATTTGAAAACTTATCCAAAAAAATCAAAATCAAACTAATAAAAAATTTAGACTCATTGAAGAAGTTTCAAAAACTTAAATTATTTGTAATTGATTCATTTGAAACTTACAAATAATCTTTAAGATCAGATTCATCTTTGTGCCATCATCAGCTTTAGCTAAGATCTCAAAACCAAATTTTAAACCTGAATCGCTGTACCATTGCCAATCCTCTTAAACCTCCATCTGTCATGCCAAGATTTACGATTTGAAAGGACACGGAAGCTAAAGACAAACTAGTTATGTCTTGTTGCATAGCTTGGCTCAATGCAATTGACTTCTTGGAATTTGCCGTATACAAGAAAGCTGTCCCCATTGAAAGTGACAAGCACAGAAGAAAACAACAATACATTCCTCCAGCACATGGCCACGATTCTCATCATCATCATGGATTTGAACTTTGACTAAAGAAAAGTAATATACTAATACATATATATATATATATATATGCCAGATTAAAAAGTCGAAATTTGAAATAAATACACATGGCAATTAAACAGATAACAGATGACATAGTTCTAAACAAGTTCTTTTCTCTTTCTCAATATACATACATACATATATACATGTATGTATAAATTTTAGGAAGAGGCTCCCTTGAAGATAAGGAAATTGAGGGTCTCCAGAGCAAAATACATGAAAGTCCCGGGTGTATGAGTGAAGAAACAGCCAAAATTTGAACCCACCACACATTGCCATCCACTCCCATACATCTTATCAAACTCCTGAAAACACAAGAACCCATGAAATGAACAACATTCAATAATCAATATCAAACCACAAAATGTATACATGAAATTTTTTTAGCTTTAGGTGCAAGAAGTTCTTATACCCTCTTGATGGGCAGTGAACAAGAAGTTCTTTAATCCAAAAAAAAAAAAAAAGAGAGAGAATCATTCTTATACCCTCTTGACATGAGCAGCAATGAAGATGCAATCAATCACATCGTGGAGATCTAGGGCCTGAGAAGCACAAGCCATGGCTTGAATCTGCATCTTCTCTGGCATGTCTGTTTCCTTAATCCGAGCTTTTCCTTCCAACATCTTTCGGCTCTCCTTTTGGAATCCCAGAAATGATTCTCTCAAATACAATATGATATATATCTGTTAAGGAAGAATCTATGGCTGTGAATCTGGAGCACAGCCAACAAGAAGCTTTCCTATCTCCTCCAATATCCATGGTCACGGTCCAAAAGGACTGATTTATAAGCGTATGAGAACATTGAGGCTGGCACGTCGCCCAACCTTTTTGTTCACTTTTTTGTCTGCATCCTCCACTTTTCCCACCTCTTTTTCATTCCATCACACATCACTCCTCAACTGCAAAGAAATTTCTTCTGATTATTACGCATCCCATGTTTTTTTATTTTTCGAATATTGTATATATGTAACGTGTGATATATATATATATATTCTAATGCGACTAATGAAGCTCTGTTAATCATATTAAAAACGTATATCCTTTCACGTACTTCTTTTAAGTGTGTTAAAAATTTATATACTTCATCAAGCTCTATTAATCATGTTTTTCTTAATGGCCATTATTATTAATATTATTATTTAAAAAAAAAAAAAAAAAGGAAACTTTGAAGTGCATGATGCTGACTTGGTAGACTATTTCTTTCCATACGGATGCTAATCAGTGTGAATGGAAATGCAAAATTCAAAATGGAAAATCTAAAGACAAATCCAACATAGATTAGCGCCGTAGGATTGTTTGTTGTAGGGTAGACGACATGGATTGGAATAAGATGCAATCATCTGGTACTTTTAGCGGTCTGTTCTCTGTTCAATACGCCCCGCGAGCCACGTCCTTAGTGTGTGAAACCGAGAGGACAGTAGAAGTTTGGTTAGAATGTCAGCCAACTAGTCTTTGGAAGGAAGAAATGCAACCTTAAGTGATTTGGCAGCGACTCGATCGTCAACAAAGTGGAAATCAATTTCCATATGTTTGGTGCGGGAGTGAAGAACTGGATTGATGGATAGGTAAATAGCTCCAAGATTATCACACCAAAGTAAGGGAGATTGAGGAAGAAAGACATGGAGTTCCTTGAGAAGGGACTGGATCCAAACTAATTCAAAGGTGGTATTGGCTAGAGACTTGTATTCAGCCTCGGTGCTTGAGTGAGCAACAGTATGTTGCTTGCGAGAGCTCTAGGAGACTAAATTCTGACCAAGGAAAATGCAATAACCACCGGTAGAGTGGCGGTCATCAGGACAACCTGCCCAATCCACATCAAAAAATGCTTGAATTTGAAGATTAGATGATTTGTGAAGGAAGAGACCAAAATTTATGGTCTGCTTGAGATACCAAATGAGGAGTTTGACAGCCTGCCAGTGAGTGTATTTTGGACAGTGCATAAATTGGTAGATTTTATTAACTATGAAGGCGATGTCAGGACGGGTCAATGACAGATATTAGAGATTGCCGACGACACTCCGATAGAGTGTTTGATCAGCAAAAGAGGGAGTATCAAATAGTGAAAGACGAGTTGAGGCAGCCATTGGAGATGTTACTCCTTTGGCAGAGAGCATATTGGTATGACACAGTAAATCAAGAATATACTTGCACTGAGAGAGATTAATTTCATTTGAAAAATAGGATATTTCAAGCCCAAGGAAATAAGACAACTTCCCTAAATCCTTGACAGGGAAAGCCGAACCAAGAAAGGTTACAAGACTATCAATTTGTGCTTGGTCTGAATTGGTGACAACAATGTCATCAATATAGATTAAAACATAGATAACAGATTGAGAAGAGTAAATAAACAAAGAAGGATTAGACTTAGTAATACCGAAAACCATCTCTTGATAAGTGAGGGGATGGACCCCAAATGTCTACAAAGATTTAAATGTAAGGGTCCTGCAGACTGATTAACAGAATGTTTAAAGGATAATTGCCTACACTTGGCAAGAGGACAACTATTACAAAAAAAGTTCGGCTGAGAGAGAACAAAAGGTAAACATTTGGTGTGCAAAATGTGGGAGACAAGCCGAGGAGAGGGATGACCGAGTCTATGGTGCCACTGATCAATAGTTGTTCATTCACCAAAAAGTACTAGATGATCTGATGGAGAACTAGAAGAAGGAGGGAAGTGATAAAGTCCATTATGCGAGGGGCCTTGAATTAAAATTGCTCCCGTCCATGTGTCCTTCACATGGAAAAAGGAGTCATGAAACTCAAAGAACATGGCATTATCAGAACAAAAATAATTGACTGAAACAAGATTTTTGGTGATTTGCAGAACAAATAAGAGATTTCGAAGAATAAATTTTGAATGAGAGGAAGAGAGAGAAGAATCACCGAAATGAGTAATGGGTAGAGCAGTGTCATCCCCAACTTTGATTTGTTCAAATCCAGAGTAAGCATCAGATGAGATGTTCAAATTTTGGAAGTCCGACGTGATGTGGTTCATAGCAGCAGAATCAAGATACCATTGTTTGTTAGTTGGTGATTGAGAATTTGTATAGTGGGCAGACAAAGAATGCAGAGGACCATATTGATATGCCTAGTCGAACTTGTGATAACATTGTAGGGCGACATAGCCTATTTTTTGACACACTTGGCAGGTGGGCTTGCTGTGTTGTTGCGGGAAGGGTTGCTGAAAAGGAGAAAACGAGCGACCACCACAAGTGCAACCACTACAATAGCCATATCGACCACCATGTTGATTGCCTCGAGGAGCTCGAGAAGAAGAATTAGTTGTGAGATTAACAAAAGGGGTGGGAAGCAAACCTTGTTGCATTGATGTAAGAGAGATGCGGCTTTCTAAGGTGAGAAGTAAGTTGAAAAGTTCCGCAGAGGAGATTGGGGTGGCACGGGGGTAGTCACAGAAATAACAAAGGTTTCAAACTCAGAGTTGAGTCCATTTAGAAGATAGGAAACAACTTCAGAGTCTTTTAATGATTCGCCCGCAGCAATCATAGTGTCAGAAAGGAGACGAACTTTGCGATAAGAGTGTGATTGAGAGAGAACCCTTTTTAAGGTTTGTGAGCTGATGTTTGATTTGGAAAATTTTAGCTTGGGACTGGGAGGTAAACATCGTTTCAAGATTTATTCAGATTTCCCTGGATGTGCGAGAGGCTATAGCTTGAGCCATAATGGTTTCTGTAAGGGAAGAAAGAAGAGCACTGAGTAAGAATTGATCGGTGCGATGCCATTGAAGGTAGGCAGGGTTGGCTTGGGTTGAAGAAGAAATGGATAATGAGGGAGAGGAAGCTGGGAGAATCGGAGGTGGTGGGGGAGAAAAACCATCAATAAATTGATATAGCTCTTGGCCATGGAGTTAGGGAATAATTTGGGCTCTCCAGAGAAGATAGTTATCAGATCCAAGTTTGACAAAGACGATGTGGGAAATGTTGTTTGGAAGCTGGAAGGTAGTGGGTGGGTTTTTATCGAAGGAGGAAGATGAATTTTTGCCAGCCATGGATAGACGTCAGTCGTAGTTCAATCTCTGGTACCATGATAGATTTAGAAGGAGAGAAGGAAAAGAGTTTCTGGAAATGGTTCTATTCGCATTTAAATATTATGAATGTACAATGAGGTATTTATAAACATATTGCAGCATTAACAGAGTACGTAGGCGCATGGTATCAAGTAGGTGGTGCGCTGCTGTAACATAATGCTTTATAGAGTTTGTTAGAATATTTCATAGCACTACAATACAACCAATCAGATTCTTACAATACAATCACAAGGGTAAAGTCTCTGCCTAGTCTCCGTGAATCCAGAATCTTCTAGTGGATGAGCTGATTTGGTGGAATCTTGCTGAATCATTTGTGAGCTGGAGATGACCTATTCAATACAGACCAAGCGGTTACCGACCAAATCTTTTGTCAAAACCGGGCGGTAAACAACGCCTAGTCCCCCTCTCTCTCTCTCTCTTTCTAGTTGACTTCGACTTTGGTTTGAATTTGTAATTTTTGTGTGAAGAACCAAATTCTTTTGTAACTTTTCCCCTCTTTTTTTTTTTTTGTTTTATTGTTTTTGAAATTGATTTTAACAAACAAGGGGTCGAGGTGGTGGATCACTGGATTCACCATCCGCCTCTTCCCATCCAACAGTAATGCCAAGGGACGATTCCTTCAGCCTTTTCAGGTGTGGGTGCAATGCAGGCAAAAAACAGGACCGATATGGATGGCACAAAGGCAGGTGGAGGAAGGATATGAAACACCTTCGCACCGCCCTAGTGTGGTGAGAGAGGCAAACGGGCAAGTTCCCCCACACGCCACTTTCTTCCATATGTTTTTTAAAAGAGAAATGCTTTAGGTGTGTTTTTAACACAAATCCATTGCAAAAAGCTTATATAAAACAAGGGCATCCCTCTTGCACGTGCCATTCCAATTCGGATGAACTACTCTGCTTGGTGGTTACTTGGTACATCGACTTGGATATAGGACAATCTGATACCTTTTGTTATCTACAAAATCGAATTGATGTCCAAGGAGATTTAAACAAATACCCTCCTATTGAAATCTGACACTTCAACGACCACTGATTGAAAATCTAATTACAATTTTAGCCTTATCAAAAGATTGGTACTGTGATTACTCCAACTGAATATGAACCAAGTTACTAAACAAACAACTCCACTACATCAAACATCTTCACTCCTAGCTTCTATTAGGCCTGCTTCTATCAACAGGCATAACCCGTGAATCCAGAGTCGACAGGATCTGAGGCATTGACATGCCCCCAGACACAACGATTTCTGCAATTGAAGAGCAAATTATCACGTCAACCTAAACCAGATGGTGAGTGCAAATAAAGAACTTTTTCTTTGTTTATTTTCTAAAACAAAAAACTTATAATAGAATGGAGAGCCCCTCAACCAATAAAAGTATCTTCAATTTTGCAGTCTTTTTTGTTCTATGCTGTGATGAACAACATGGGCTTTCGGGTGCCATTGAGAGAGAATTCTAGATTTGGTCTGGTTACAACACAGACCAGAAGGTGATATCAGGCTGACAACAATTCACTTTTTTCCTGCCTCTGCATTTAAACCATAAAATAGCAGCTAAAGGAAATAAACTACTCACCAATTCCTTCACGCACGGATAAACTTGGTCTGATAATATCCTTGGCATTGACCAGAAACATATCACCAATGTAAAGGTGGTTTGTTGGAACATAGACACAGCATAGCTCCTCCTCTCCAGAATAGTTCTGCATTAATTTTTTTATTTAAAAATCAGTACAAATGCTATATATTTCTGATAAGCATAGATCAGCTTATGCTATAATTCCATATTCAATACTTTCACAGCTTTCAACTCGTAGAAGACATGCCCAATTTACATAAGCAACCAAGGACCAGTGACGATTTTTAGCAACAAATAAGTTTTCCATTGTGATCTATCCAAGGTCAACAATTGAAATAAGCACTACAAAATACACTTCAAGAGACAAACCAATGGTTCAAAGATAAGAGGAGTTAATAATTGTAAACCCTAGGGGTTGGCCTAAGTGGTAAGGGCCACGGCTTGGACCCTTGGTGGTATGTTCCTTCAAATCTAAGGTTCAAACCCTTGGTGTAAACAATTTCTAGGGCCACATTCCATTGGTGAAAAGCCGATAATTTACCCAATCCATGTGATGGGAATCTGTTACACAGGTCCGAGGTTTAGCTGCGTAAAAAGACACTGTTTGCACGGTCTATAGAATTCCTCACCATAAAAAAAATAAATTACTGCTACATCCACAGAAGAATTATACAAAAACAATCCCACAAACTAACATGGCTTTATCTGATCCGTTATATCTACTTTACAATAAAAGTAACTCTATAATCTGACGAACCAAATTAAGCCACGTCAGTTTGTGGGTTTATTTTTGTATAATCCATTTGTAGCTAGAGTATTTCCTAAAAAAATAATTGCAAAAAATACTGTACCAAAACCAATTACTGATTTAGTTTGTGAACTTTCTATATCTGTGAGAGTAGTTTTTCTTAAAACAGAGAAGGCGAAACATTATGGAAACATCCAATGAACAAAGTTTTGTCAAAAGACTATTGGGTCGCCTCCATCATGGGATAATAGAACATCAAAAAGAGAACAAAATACAGGTGACTCCCAACCCCAGTCCAGGAGACGCTGTGTACACACACTCATGTGTCTTCATATAGAAGAAACAAGGGTCAACCTCATTCTGCAATGGGAAATCATGCTAAAACAAAGGCGGAGAGTAGACTCAAGCCAGGAAATTCGGTCTCGCTTGGATAGCGAGATGAGACGAGATGAGATGATTTGTTAATAGTAGTGAAATGGTTTGAGTTAATATGTTTAATGGAGTTTTGGGAAAGGAGAGAGAAAAAGTTGAATAAAAATATTATTATGATATTATTTTTGTTTTGAGATTTGAAAAAGTTGAATTTTTTTTTTGTATTTTGTTCAGAAGTTTGGGAAAGTAGTAATGATTAGATGAAAAAGTTGAAGATTTGAAATTGAAAAGTGTTTGTGTTTGTAGTGTTTGGATATTGAGATGAGATGGGATGAGATGATATGAGTTGGGAGGACTTTGCTATCCAAACCAGTGAGATACGAGCAGCATGCAATTGTGCTTTACTAGAGTAGAGCATCACAAGCAACAACAATATTATACATATTGTATAGCTTTTGCAACATCTGAAGTATGCAAGCAAGAAATATACTATGCGAACACAAATATGAAGACAAATCGTGAAGAACAAGAGTGCAAAACACCTCCACCTATAAAAAAAAAACAACCCAAGCTGATTTGGCCAAATGAGTTTGCTTGTTTGGGTTAACCAGAACAGAGTCAAACCCTATGCACAACCCCCAAAGTTAATATAAAAGATAGCACGTATGGCCACGCACATTTATGAAGAGCATAGTAAATTTGAGGTAATAATAGTTCCACACGCTAATGATAAAGTTTAATGGAGGCAGTTCAATGACGATCATTTCAGAAATAAATTTTTTTCAGACCTGGAGGGTGACGGATGAAGTAATGAACCCAAATGCATATTCACCGATACGGGGATGCCTTATTATGGCTACTTCCTTAAAGGCCTGTGTGTTTTGATCTGCAACCAAACAGATTAGGATATAAATTGTCCCACTAAAACTGATTTACTCAAAATACAAACAATAAAATGAGCACAAACCACACCTGGTGATATGGCAGCACTAATTTGCTTCGAGGCATTGTAGATATGGCGAACAAATGGCATCCTTTTGATAAACCATTCGCCAAGTGCAAGGACAGATGTACCCAACCATGATGACATGAACACCCCAACCAAAAAGATGAATGTTATAGAAGTTACAAAACCAAGACCTGCACAATTTTATATATATAAGTAATTCACGAGAAGTACAAGACAGGTGAAAACTTCAATAGGATAATGAGGTTCAGATCATTATGGCAAAGACAAGATGAACTTTTTTTTTACAACATAGAACATCACCAAGGCAGGGTCTGAACCCACCAAGGGGAGTAAACCCTAGTTATACAAGTCTATGATCCCACCCGCCACAAGAAATTTAGTATGAACTATAGAAGAATGTTTTCAGATACATGAGAAAGGTGCTCAATGCATGAAGCAAGACAGCCACCTCACAACAAATGAGAGCAACTTTAGAAACCCCACAAAGTTAAATGTTCCTCTTAGTAAGCTAGGGGGCAGCCACCTCTGTGACGCCCTCAATCTCCACTTAGGATGAAATAGAGACTTAGAGCGTTGGGAGATACAACACATGGTTACATACCCCCGTTCATGACAGCTAATATGCAATGCATCTTAGTATGCAACTAACAGTATGCAATAATCGCACGGAAAAAGGATCACTCTAATCCAACCATCTTCACCATTCCCCCAGAATGGTAGTAGTTGTGTCAGGACCAACTTTTGACGAACAGGATGGTAATGAACTCCACCCCATGGCTTTAGATGATTGAGAACGAGCATGACACCAATCGAAATATGGAGTTAATAGTAATGTTCCTAGAGATGGTCCTATTCACCGTGGAGCGTATTAAAGAGATGTTTTGAGTCACCTTTTTATGAACCTTGTCTGTAATAAGGAGACAAATTGCAGCAGTGTGGAAAATGGTCCCCACATGCCTTATTTGGTGCATATGGAATGAAACAAATGATAGAATCTTCACGGATCACAAACAGGCAAGGAGGAGCTCAAGAATTTCTGTATTCACATTCTTCTCTTATGGACTGTATCTATAAACTTTAATGGTCTTAGTCTAAATGATTTCTAGAATCTTTTTCTTCTACTAACCAGGTGTCTCTCATGCATACTATGTGCAAATTAATAAAATCTTCATACTTATCAGAAAAAAAAAAAAAAGGTTCCCAATCCCTTAATCTGCATATGACAGGGGAAATTATAACTAGAGGCTAGAGCAATAGAATTTACATCTAGGTATAGAAGCAGTATCTTTGTTTCCTCACCAAACAGAACATATTAGCAAAAAAGATCTCCAGGGAAAAAGAATCGTTGGAATGACTGTTGATAGAGTGGCATTAAATTCATATCATGAATTTTGAACTTTCAGAAAACAATACCAAAGGTTATGTCTATATTAACATTTATAAAATTATACATAAAATAGAGCTACAACATGTGTTTAATCAACAGAAGCACGTAACAGCAATTGACAATCAAAGTAACAAGAATCTCCCACTATCATAAAAGGGAAATGATTTCCTCAGAGTAGTCTTCATTCTGCAGAAGCAAAGCAGCAAGGCAAAACAAGCCATGCACCTGAAAATGCTCCCTCAGAACTCAGAAGATCATTTCTCAGAAATCATTGATTAATACATCTCAGACACATTACCAAGCTATGAATGGAGGAAAAGATACCGATTTCACAGTAACAATATACTTACCAAAGATATCAATTCCAAGATGAGCATAGATAGGAGAGAAAAAGCCATCAACAAAGTGAATAAACCACCATGTTATGTAGAAAGTAATTGCTATTGGAAGTAGGATGACACTGCAAAACAGCTAAAAGTAAGCAACTACTATAATAGAAAAAAAGTACAATAAGCCCACATCTTAAAAGTAGAAAACATCCATAAAAGTATAGCTTTTATAATAGTTGGATGCCATAAGACTAAACATAAATGATAAAAACAAGAACACCATACCCATAGTTTTCCAAGTACAATTCTATGCAATGAAATCAAGTATCAGAGAATAAAAACTTCCAAAATTGTAAGTTCATCTAGTGGGATGGCAGTCTTATTTACTAAAGGAACAACTCCTTCAATACACAAGGTTAAATTCAAATTACTTAATCTTCCAATATACGAAAGTCTAGACTTGTGAGTTTAAGATAAGCTCCAACACCCAAGAAGTCCTCCAAGTGATATGACCAGGAAATTGCACATTTCGATATATATCTACCAGAACATTTTTATTTCTGTTTCCAGATTAACCTCTCTTATATAAGTCCCTGGGGAATTAACATGTTTTCAACATTCTCAACCCTAGCGGTTGGCTCAAGTGGCAAAGGCCTTGGTTTTGGTGGTATGCTCCCTCCAAGGTCTAAGGTTCGAATCCCACTAGGAGCAAACAATCTCTAGGGGCCATCAGACTAGGGGATTTTTCCCTTGAATTACCCAAGGTGCACTTGCGGGGAACTCCTTGCCAAGGGCCTGTGCACCCCCAGGATTAGTTGGGACACTGTTCTCAGACACTTGGTGCCAATAAAAAAAAAACATTTTCATTCAAAAAGCTAATAGTGGCTGCTGCTGCTTCAAGCACAGAACTTTATTAGCATTGTCACTCTTTTAAAAGTCCTGCGTCTCATACATAAAACACTCAGATCATGAACCATTACTAAGAATCTATACAAGCACCCAAAATACTCATAAAATGCCAAACCAAGTAAAGATCCACTTATATGAAAACAATAAAACTTCTGAAGTCCCAAAGGGTAGGTACCATATGTATCTTTAAAAAGTAAAGAAAAGGTAAGTTGCCGTTTCTACAGTTTTAAAAGAGTTTTGAAGAGAAAATCATCTTTGTACTACAACTCATATGGTCCATCCATTGAGTAAACAAGGTAAGGTTAATTTTTGCAACAATGTGCAGGAGCTATGGTTTGAGACCCTCTCTTCAAGAAATATATCCAAGAAGTTGTTCAGAAGTAGATTTATTATTTACATATCACCATGGTTTCTGCTAACCTAGCGACTCCTAGACAACCCCTTTGAGGAAAAACTAATAAGGTTAGAGATGAAATTCTGTGGCCCGAAGTCGAGATTAGAAGTGCAAGGGGAACAAGTACAAAAAGAATGCCACCCCTTCACGGTAGAAAGCCAAAACATGACGCAAATTATCCAAACCATGACACATGTGAGTAAAGAAAAGGTAGCAACTAGAGTTCCCCTTAGTGAGGATTAGGTTCCTTTTAATCTCCTTGAGCTCATATATTAAGCAATCATTCTATGCAAAGAATATTAAGTTCCCAAGGAAACTACCAACCCATTTAAAACTAATTTCTAGAATACAATTTCTTTTGGGATAACCCACAGTTCCTATAATTGATAATTTCACTGCTGATAGTTTCACCGCTGGTATAGTTAAAATTTGAATACATGCCAACACAATATGAATTTATCCCAAACAGATTCCTTCATCCGCAAAAAGAAAAAAATTGTTATGCTGAACCAACAGAAAGAAAAAAAATTTCCACAGATTTGATGTGTTTAGATTTGTGTTCATCTATGTTCCTCTGCATAACTGAACAAATATAATGAGTGTTTAGTAGATGTCTTAATGAGAAATGATGAGGAGAAGGCAAGAATTGCGCACCATCCAGTCATGAACTTTTTTGAAGCCCAGCTCCTAATAACTTTGGAAAAAGTCTACATAGTGAATACAGTGTACAGAAACTGTCAGTAGTGTATATGAACATGAAAATGGAGCCATTCAGAGCACTAAGACCAACACACATGTATTTTAGGGTCACAACTACAAGAAGGAATGTCAATTTGTGTAACCAACAACGGGTAGACAAGACAGTTGAAATTAGTGAAATAATATTCACAGTACTATGTTGAATTAGTAACGAACAAACTAGAAGCCTAAGAACATAATTGTCTTGGTAAAAGCTATTTCAATCTAACACTCTATATTCGAGTATGAGCACGTGTTGCTGATGCATTTTGAAAAACAACGAATACTGCCAGCAATTGTCTGTAAGGTTTCCTGAAAACCCCCTTATTCAATTCCGTGACTTGTAGGGGGTATGCATGGTTCAAGTGCCAAGAACAACAGAGTTTTTAAATAGAGAACTACAGTATATATACAGATACAGCGGGTGTACAAGCCCAAGCCTGGTGCAGTTCCTTTTGAAAAAAAGTGGGACCCACCATAAAATAGTTAATTTTTTCACTTTTATATGGATCTCACTTTTATAAAAGGGTCTATGCAGGTTTTGCACACCATACGTCTGTACAGATCATTTTCCTTCTAAATGTCTATTGAATTCCTGCAAAGACCTATTCAAATCTTTCAGATTCTAATTTCTAAACAAGCTCGTTCTACTCAGATTTTTTTTTTCGATCGATAAAAAAACTACTCAGATATAAAACCTAATTCCGAACAAACCTCGGATATGAGTTGTTTAAACACCAGTCTTTCGGTCATATCAGAATTAGCAGACAATTTGAGCAACCGAGTTCAAGTTTAACTTGTTTTATTTATGAATGCAACATCTAAAGCATTAACATTAGTACCAAAATCAGCATAAAACGAAAGCATTATAAGAACAGGTAAACGGGGGCAAAAAAGTAAGTTACAAAACCTCCACATAGCAAAAGATAAAAACAGTTGAAGCACAATCCAAACGAGAATTTCAATTTTCCATCACTTTTGCAAGGAGCAAACAAAGATTAGAAAATCCCAACAGGATGAGAAGAGAGAGGGGGAGATCACCTCCCGGCCAGCGTGGTGCGAAGACGAGAACGAAGAAGAAGGCTTGGAGGCAGAGGAGGAGGAGACGTCGCCGTCACCGGAGCTTGCCACAGGGATGAGAAGCTCTCGATCTCTCTCTCTGCTGGCCATGACGATCGCCGATTTCTCGTCCCCCATAACAAGAAAAGCGAAGCCGTTTAAGGAATTCAAAAACAAAAGTTAATAACGGCCTACGACGCCACCCCCCCAACAGTACAGTGCCGGTCAGCGAGAGAGAGAGAGAGGAAGAAGAGGAGGTTGCTGAAGAAAGATCAATGGAGTGTGAAACAAATCTCTCGTCCTATCCTGCAGACCTTTTTCAAATTTGGTAACTTCACCTGAGGTTGGTTTGAGATTCGTAGGGATTAAAATTTAATAATAAAGAGAGTATTAACGTACTTATAAATCGTCACCGTAAATGCACTCGCAATGCGACTTCTTCCTTATTTTCTCATTCTTCCTCATTTTCAATTATTTTCTATTTTATTTATAGATTTGTGAAGATAATTAAAATGTTTCAATGATATTAAAAGATGAAACATTTTATTTACAAATTACTGAAAAATTCACTTTTTCATGTTGTTGATATATTTTGATTTTATTTATTAAAAAAATTTAAAACTGAATTATCTTATAAATTAAATTGTATCATGTCAACAATATAAAATATATGTATTGCGAGCAAAATTTCTATCCTATCTTTCATTCTTATTTTGTTATTTTCAATTACAAAAATTAATGTTACTTATTTTAAATAGTACTTGACTACTATTTTCATTTAATTAATTGATATAAGAAATCAAAATAACTTAAAATGCATCATCATAAAAGTATATACAATTAAATATCATAAAATTTAGGACAAATAATAATATTATTAAATAAATCGGACGGGATGCCACGTTATGACGTATTCAAGAAAGAAAATGTGTCTAAGTGGCACTTGAATACGTCATAACGTGGCGGATTACGCGATGATCATATATAGGGCTGTTCATCCGAGCTGGGGCTCGGGCGGAACTCGTATTACAAAATTCGGACCTACCCGGTCCGTGTGCAAGTATGAAAATCGGGTTCCGAATTTAAAAACTGGTACCCAAGTTTATATATATATAAAAAAATATCGTCAGCCTTGACCCTTAAGTTTTTAACTCACACCTCTCCCTCTCTCTCTATTTCAAGCTTCGGCTATCGTCGCTCTCTCTCCTCGCAGTATCTGTATCGCTGTCAATCTTTCAGTAGGACTCTCTGTCCTGATCTGTGAGCACTCCAATATGTGAACAATGAATGATAAACATGGTGATATGTGAGCATGTAGAAAAGGATTAGTAGTACTCATCTTTGAATAAATCTTATGTGGATATAAGTATATGCAGTTCTTTTATTCGATCTGCTCTTTTTTTTAAGAGATACGTATTTATTGAGTAGATATGGTGAATTGGATCTCTTCTTTATACTTGGAACTCGTCGAATGATTAAAATCATACACTGTTCTTAAATTATGCTAAGAGATACGTAGTTATTGGGTAACAGGGTAGGTGCGGTATTTTGAGGAGAAGGGCTGATATTCATTTTAGGTTTGAGGAAAATATTGGGTTTTGCTCAATTTATAGAGAAAAGTTGAGAAATTAGTGAGTGGGTTTTGGAATTCTTCTTAGGAGCCTGTAGGAACTGGAAATTTTGTGGACGGAAAGGAAGGAGAATAATCAATAAAGCAAAGGTTAAAGCTTAACATGGTCCTATTAGATTGCTGTTATACCCGAACAAGCATTTAACATGGTCAAGTTTTTATAAACTCTCTGGATACTTATTTATTCTTTAGAAACCTCTTCTTTGGTCTTTAGGGTGCAATAGCTTCTTTTCTTCCAACTTACGTCTCATTGTTGCTTAAACTAATCTCATTGAACTTTTTGTTTGGAAGTGCAATGTCTGGTCTGCAGATATAATAGCCTTCTTTGGAATTTATGCATGGAAGGTAATATTCAGACATGGTGAATTTGGTGTTTCTTTTCATGGTTTGTGTATTTCTCTATTGAAATACATTCTTTCTCTTCAGTTTGGGTGGCTGCAGAGAACATACTTGAAGTTGCTATTTCGTGTGGGATTAAATCACTATGGAAGACCATGTTAATGATATGTTACTCATATCTTGTAATTTTATATTTTGTAATATAATGTATAAATACAAAATAATGTAATATGTAGTGGATTACATTTTGGATTGCATGCATTTTACATGATGAATTTTAGATTTTTTTTTTTTACATGCATTTAATTAAAAAGGTAATTATTTTTTCTGGCTTTATTTATTAAATTTAGTTTTCTATTTTAATATATTTTTATTATTATAGACAATGTTCAATGCATTAGTATATTGTTTTCAATATGACTTCTTGAAAAAACTTTAATAAAATATAGGCTTTTATATATATAAAAAACAAATTATACTTTTCAACAGTCTTTTTTTCTTGAAAATTTGTAATAAAATATTGGCTAAAAATAATGCTTTTCAACATTATTTTTTTCTTGAAAAAAAACTAATATCATATAGGCTTTTGAAAAAAAAAAAAAAAAAAAAAAAAAAAAGTGCAACCCAAACCCAGATTTCCGGGTTTTAAAAACTAAGATTTTGAAAATCGTTTCGTACCGGTCGAATAGTCAATACAGAATAGGATATAGTTTTGTACTTGTCAAAATTTCGGCCGTATCGGTCAATATTTCAAATTTCGATTGATATACATATGTCGGCCTTTATTTTTATTTTTTATTTTTTATTTTTTATTTTTTATTTTTTTCATTTCTTCAAATTGCAGGCTATTTTTGGACTCCCAATTCAAAACAAATTATGCTTTTCAACATTATTGTTTTTTTGAAAAAAAAAAGTAATAACATATAGGCTTTTGTAAAAAAAAAAAAAAAAATTGGGTGTAGCCCGGGCCAAGATTTTCGGATTTTAAAAATCAAGGTTTTGAAAATCGTTTCGTATCAGCTGGTAAGATTGAAATATGTCATTCCGGCTGGGTAGTCGATGCAGAGAAGGATATAGTTTTATACAGGTCAAAATTTCGATCGAATTGGCCGATACCGGCCGATATTTCGGATTTCGATTGATATACATATTTCGGCCTTTATTTTTTATTTTTTATTTCTTCAAACTGCAGGCTATTTTTGGACCCCAAATTTAAACTAGACTAGTTATAATTTATATATATAATTTATTCATATATTGAGTATTCTGAAACGGTACTGGTACCGAAATATCTCATCCTCGACTGAAATGGTATTCAAAACATTGTTAAAAACACGTTTTCATCCAGTTTCAGCCTGAGTCATAACTTGAGATAACCTGGTCTGGATTCCGGCTTAGGTTTAAAACCTGGGTTTCGGGAGGGGTATACTCTGGTACCCGGTCCCAAACTTGGGTGAACAGTCTTACTCATATATCATTATCTAATCCAAACCAATCTTGTTGCACTTTCATATAATTTCAATATATCTTGTCTTGTGTCAAGACATGTAATGTTAGATACTAAGTGTGTCTTACTTTTTAAAAAGATTTGTATGAGACTTACATATATTAAAATTATATAAATTATTTTCAAATATATATTATAAAGAGATGAAAAACCCATCTAATCAATTTTAAAAGCAAAATAAATATTAATTCTAAATTGAAAGCACAACTTTCACACAAGGAAAATGCTAAGCGTCCCGCTCCCAGCTCCCGCTGGGAGCTACCACTTGCATTAGTGTGTGTTTTTTTATGTATTTTTTTTAGTTATTTTTTTTTTATAGATTTTGTTAATAATTTTAAATATTTAAAAAAAATAAAAAAATTCATAATATTATTAAAAAATATTTTCTTAATCATGAAGTAAATAAAAAATAATTTTTTTTTATTTTACTTTGTGATTAAGAAAGTATTTTTTAATAATGTTGTAAATTTATTTTATTTTTTTAAAATATTTAAAAGTATTAAAAAATATCTGTAAAAAATAACTAAAAACAAATATATGAAAAAATACATGCTAGAGCCAACGATAGCTCCCAGTGACCGCCACGGTGGCTCTAGCAGTACTCTTTCACACAATATGTGACTAATCAAAATCTCTCTCTTTCTCTCTCCTAGTTGTACCTAAAGATTTATCCAATATGCGGCTCTTCTCCTTTTTTTTCTCTATCCCTCCATGTTAATACCTATATTAGTAGTATTTTTCTTATTTTACATTAGAAAATGATTAATTTATAGCCTTCCAGCTAGGATTATAAATTTAGAGGGGGAAATGGGCCAAATATTTTTAGGCCGGAATAAGTAATTCAATATATAAATAAAGTGATGAAAAGTAGAAGAAATTTGTTTTTCGAAATTTCATTATTTTAATAATTTTGAAAATTTTATGCGTAGGCTTGTCATATATTACATTTCAAAGAAGAATGAATATAGTAGAGTTCATATAGAGAGATCAGATGGTGTTTATAACAATTGTGGACATCTTCTACAAGACACTCAGACTCTGCTGTCCAACTTGAAAAGGCATGAGAATTTCGACTAGCAAAAGTTGCACTCGATTTAGATTTTGAATCTGTTTCCATAGAAGGTGTTCCAGATTGTATTCAAGCCTTTGTATTTTCTTATGCAAATTAATGAAAGTTAGTCTGTTTTTATTAAAAAAAAAAATGATATGTATGGTGTGTTTTACACATTAATTTAATAATAGAATAACTCTTTACAAAATCATATTTCTTTTTACATAATTACATTTCCATGTAAAATACAAAAGAATAATGCTATTATATTCCCTTCATTTGTCCCCTCATTTTGACCGCTCATGTATTTATTTTTATTTTTAATTTTTTTTAATAGTTAAAGAAGTAACTATTAGTGTATTTGTATTTTTTTTTAAATGCGTAAACATGTTTAAAAATGTTTGAAATAAAAAGCAAAAAAAAAGAGAGAGGATATACCCTACTTTTTCTTATGAAAAAATAAAGAAAAAGTTATCAGGTGTGGTTGTGTGAGGTGTAAGGGTGAATAGTGGCTAATGCATAACAAAATTTATGAAAATTTTATTTTTTTAAGGATATACCCTACTTTTTCTTAAAGAGAATGCGCAAAACTTGCACACTCTTGAATTATTATTCTATTACTCTTTCTGAGTGATTCATGGGCATGACTCATTATTATATCGATGAGTCCAATTGGATACTGGGAGGTTTGGATACAAAAAATATTTTAACTTGTCTCATCTTATCTAATCTAATCATTACAATTTTTTTAAATTTTCACATAAAATGCAATAAATAATTCAATAATTTCAAATCTCAAAATAATAATAATATTAAAAAAGTAATATTTTAACAATATTTTATTCAACATTTAACTCACTATCCAAACCTCCCCTTATAATATTTCAATATATTTGTAAATAGTAGTGAAATTGTTTGAGTTAAAATATTTTATTAGATTTTTGGGAAAGAAGAGAGAAAAAGTTAATAAAATTAAAAAAATAATTTATAATATTAAAAAATTAATATTTTAACAATATTTTATTCAACCTTCAACTCACTATCCAAACCTCCCCTTATAATATTTCAATATATTTGTAAATAGTAGTGAAATTGTTTGAGTTAAAATATTTTATTAGATTTTTGGAAAAGAAGAGAGAAAAAGTTAATAAAATTGAAAAAATAATTTATAATATTAAAAAATTAATATTTTAACAATATTTTATTCAACCTTCAACTCACTATCCAAACCTCCCCTTATAATATTTCAATATATTTATAAATAGTAGTGAAATTGTTTGAGTTAAAATGTTTTATTAGATTTTTGAGAAAAAAGAAAGAAAAAGTTGATAAAATTGAAAAAATAATTTATAATATTAAAAAATTAATATTTTAATAATATTTTATTCAACCTTCAACTCACTATCCAGACCTCCCCTTATAATATTTCAATATATTTGTAAATAGTAATAAAATTGTTTGAGTTAAAATGTTTTATTCGATTTTGGGAAAGAAGAAGAGAGGAAAAGTTAATAAAATTAAAAAATTATTTGAAATTTTTTTTAAAGAGAAATGATATTTGCAATCGTGTAGTGCTCAGGCACCACTGATAAAGTGTAAAAAATTACATGATTAAGTTGCTAAAACGAATGAATTGTTTAACTAAAAAATGAATTAAGCACTTAATTATGTAGTAATTTTTAATACTTGACTCAATATTAAATTTTGATATTTTACACTTGAAAGAGTTATAATGCAGCTAGTCCACACAAAAAATTAATACCTCAAAATTTTACTCCTCTTATATCTTGGCATTATAAAAAAATGTTAAAACACATGTGATTCTTCGAAATATCCAAATGGCACAACAACGTCAAAAGAAGGCACTAGAAACTCAGCTCACGCGGGATGCAAAACGCAGGGGCTGGAACGTGGCTTGAGGAGCTTCACACACGGACAGCAGACTCACGCACGCGGAAATGCACTGCAAGGGAAAGAAAAGTGGAGCAAGACACGAGAACAGAGAGGATCGTTGACTCACAAGCAGCTCACACGGGCATACCAACTCACGCGAAACTGCAGGGATCATGGCCTCCCTTCAGCGCAAGGCGTGCACTTCAGAGAAAAAGAAAGGGCAAGACGTGAATTGCAGGGGTGGAGACGAAACGCAGCTGAGTCGAAAACGGACGCACGGTATAAAAGGAAATATTTTTTTTGTGCGCCATCGGTTTTTCTCCGGGTTTTTTTTCTAGCTTTTTCTTTTGGGGATTTTCGGCTGCAGCAAATTTATTCGGCAATTTTCGTTTAGAGCAGTAGTAGCTAGAGATGTTAGGATTTATTTTTTCTGGACATTTTGCTACTCTAGAGATGACATGTTAGATTTTTAATTTGGGATTCAAGGAGTAATACTGTTTGGGGTTGAATTTTTTTTCGATGTTTTGTGATTTTGATAATTAACTTTTTGGATTATTTTTCAATTTGCATCTAGAAAGGATTGAAGTTCTTTGTTCTTGGTTTAGTTCAGTTGTAGACGTAAAAACGTAATTGATACTTGAACAAGTAACAAGACTTTGATGGTTTTCTTTCACTATTTTACAGTCGTTATATAATCTGTCAAGTAGTTTTATTAAGCTAAAAATTATGGTTCATTATTATGTTATCCAACCATGATTTTTAGGAATGAAAGAATGGTTGAGATAAGATGAAAAGAGAAGTAAATCCATCACCAAATTAATGGTTAAAAATTGCATCACAAGTGTTTGTTTTATTGTTTCTTACAAGTCAATTTCTATACATTTCCTCTAAACCTCTTGATTATTAGTAAATTTAAAAACATGAATTCACATTTATTTTCAGTTTTACTCGCGCTTGAACTCCTAGAACAACCAACAATTTCAGTCTTAATTCAATCCACACTTCCTTAGTAAATAATCCCCATTTTGGTGTCGATATAGTTAGTGGTCAACCTTTGAAATTTATTTATCATTTCTTACTATTTTTGTTCATTGTTAGATCTTTTGGTTTAGTGATTTCTTATCATTTCGAAATTTCTTGTCACCATAAACTGTAATATGTTGTCTTGGGAATATGAAATGTTTGTTTAATTTCCATTGTCCCTGTGAATTCGATTTCGGGATTTACCCTTATATTACTTTGACAGCTTCTACGCTTGGAAGTCGAAATTAAAAGTTGATCAGCTGTGCAATTCCTATGAAAAAAGTAAGTAAATACGAGATCCACATTAAAAAAACTAATTTTTTAATAGTGAACTCTACAATTTTTCAAATAGATTGCGCGGCGCTTGCGCACTCTACGACTGTATGTAGTATTATTTTTTTTTTAATATTATTTTTGTTTTGAAATTTGAAAAAAGTAATATTATTTTTTGTGTTTTGTTTAAGAGTTTGAAAAAGTTGTAATAATTAAATAATGATTAGATGAAAAATTTAAAAATTTGAAATTGAAAGTGTTTTGTATTTGAGTGATGCTTCCATCTCATCTCATCATATTTCATCTTAATATCCAAGCAATACAAACACAAATACTTTTCAATTTCATATTTTCAAATTTTTATATAATCATTACCTAATTATTACAACTTTTCCAAACTTTTAAACAAAACATAAAAATAATTCACTTTTTTCAAATCTCAACATAAAAATAATGTTAAAAATTTATATTCTAACAATAACTTTATCATATTTTTATTCAAATTTTTATCTCTCATTTTCCAAGACTACATAAAATATTTTAACTAAAACCATTTCTAATTGATCTTATCTCAACTCAAATATCTAATTACTATTTCTCAACTCATCTTATCTTAACTCACTGTCTAAACCAGACCTAATGGCATGTTTGGAAATAATTCTCATTCCATACCATCTTATATCATCTCATCTGATTTCCTTCCTAAAAATTATTCAAATACAAACAATTTTAAACTAATCATTACAAATTTTTTAAAATTGCAAACAAAAAATAAAAAACAATTTAACTTTTTCAAATTTCAAGATAAATATAATATTTTAACAATATTTTAATTTTAAAATATTTTTTATTCAATTTTCTTTCTCTCATTTCTTAAAATTTAAAAATTAATTAACTAAAATTATTTCATTACTATTTACAAATCATCTTATTGTTATTACAAAATGAATTCGGTTATACATCAGCTGACACTCTCAATACACCTTTAGTAAAAATTTATTTATTTATTTATTTATTTTTTTAACGTAACACCAGTGTTGAGGATGTAAGCCGATATAAATCATTTTTGTTTACAAAATTTTCTCATCCATTCTCAAAGTATCACGACATTTGGACGCGTACCAAAGCACACCGTTTCGAGGGCGCATGTCAGTGCGAAGTTGCCAACTCCCCCAGCCAAAGGCCCAAAAGCACCCCGCGTATTATAGCAGAATCGAAATTCGAAACAAAACCCTAGCAAAACGCAAACCCTAGAACATGACCACACGCCGCTCTATAAGTAGCAGCAAACGGCACTCAGACCTCTCAGTTATGGCGTCTCTGATGCGTTAGCTTCTATCATTGGTCTCACTATTTTAAGATTCAAAACTTTTTTCCCTAATCCTTTTTAGCGCTTTTAGATTCGTGTTAGAGAGCTCAGGGGACGATGATATTCTTTGTAACTTAAGGTCTCGTTCGTCGTAATTGGCCCAATGGGTCTTGCCGATCATCCTGATATATCACCACCCATATTCTGAGGTCCTTACATGGCAAGGAGAATCTTTATTTTCACCCCATATTTTTCTATTCGTCTAGTAATTTATCAATTTTATTTGGTTTAATTGTCGTTCTGAGTTCTGTTTTTTTTCGCATATCGCGTCGGCCGATGATTAAATAGATATTTTAAAGACAAGCATATGTCTGAATCAATCTATGTCGATTAATCTAATCTTCTCTCTGAGGCCTGCTGTATGGTTGCTGGGAAAACTGATAAATAGATATCTAATTTTGGGTTTTGTTAGTTTTGACTTCAAATGCATGAAGTTAGTTAGTAGTTGCAGAGTAAAAGCTGATCTTTTTATTAAATTTATTTATGATGGTGGTTCAACTTTACAATTCTCTATTTGCCACCAACTAAATCTTAGTGTTGTTCAATTAAATTGCAGCCGATGATGAAACAAACGGTATTTGCACAACGTATGACAGTTCATGATTACATTAATACCTACTGCCTTCCTTCTGAGGCCTTGCAATTCTTTTTTAATTTTGCAATTACTTCCTTTATTTTTCTTTGAATGAGGGTTGATTGATATGTTTCTTATATTTTATGGATAGCATATGGGTCGTGTGATGAACAGTAGCATAGTTCAGATGATACTCTGTGATTATCACATTGCACGTCTTTCGCTCCTATCTGATGACCCATTTCTCCATTGCCGTTTGTGTCTTTTTGCCAATTGGAAAAGTCGTTTATAGGAATTGTGAAAATAATTGTGTTCATCTGATACCTCCAATCCTATTGGATATATAGGAATCATTGTTTTATTTGTGTACCCGTTTGTTTTGTTCTGGATGTGCTGTGGATTGGCCAATGATTATTTACCAATTTAGACAAGCATATGTCTGAATCATTTGCTGTTGACAAACTAATCTTCTCTATGAGGCCAAATTCTCCCTTCACTCTTCTCTTCCCTTGAAAACAACCCTATTCTTGTTATAGATGGATTTGATGATGCACCATGCTCATCTGAGGGATTCTCTGCCTTTGTTTTGTTTGGTTGATGTCAGTCTTATTCTTTACAACTTCTATAAAGCACTAACTAGGTATGGTTAATGTAGATGATTTCCTTCAACACGTTTTATAATGCTCTACTATTGTGTTATTCATAACAAAATGTTTGCTAATGCTCTTTTTCTTTTTATTGTATTAAATCTTATCATGTATTCCACAAGGACTGTGAGGATTTGTGTTAATGGTCTCGTTCGTCGTAATGGCAGGTTTGCCTTGCCGACCATCCTGATATAATCTGAGTCCCATTTTTAAACAATATAATTGTCAGCATATCTAGTTGCCTTGCCGACCATGCTCTTTTTCTTTCTGATTAGTGTATCTTGGTAACTCAGGAGCATGTGGTTTGGAATACATGGTTTTTGCCAAAGCTTTATTATAAAACTTTTCTTGCTGATAACAATTGTTACTGCACCAGTATTGTTTTGCTCCCATGCAGGTCATTCCTCAGCCAAGTAATTGGTCTGCAAGTGTTGCTTTGAATTGCCTGGGAATCTCCTTTCTTCAGTCACGTTCAATGCCCCATTGCAGTGTCCCAAGGGAGGGAGACCGTGAGATGGCATGGCATTGCAGCATACCAACTGTAGTATCATCATTGTGGCAGTTGTAATCGGTACTCGAAATCAAATAAGGCTTGTGCTGGGTTTTGTAACGTTATAATAATCTCTATCTGCTGTTATTCAAATTCTTTTAATGGCATCGATAATTATTGTCAGAATGTAGTTGGTCAGTGAATTTTCGCTTCTCTGGGAAATCAAAACATGCAAACGGTCGTTGGATCCGAAGCTGCAAATTAACTGCACAACTACATAACTAAAACGGCTCATAATGTCGGAAACTTTTTAAAAAGGTTTTATGGAAGAAAAAGAAAAGAAAAAGACCTCTCGATTTGAAAGAAGTACAGTATGTTACTTGTGACGGTAATCTGAGCGAATATGTCACCGGCGGAGACAGCTTAGTTGGCCGTACGCACGCCAGCTGATAAAGAGAAATGATTTACCACTCGTTTGTTTTCAGAGATCATATGAGTTGAGATTAAAGTTAAAATGTTGAATAAAATATTGTTAAAATATATTTTTTAATATTATTATTATTTTGATATTTGAAAAAGTTGAATTGTTTATTATATTTTATGTGAAAATTTAAAAAAATTATAATGATGAGGTGAGGTGAGGTTAGATGAGTTGAGTTGAGGTATGTTTTGAATCCAAATCTCTCCCTAATCTAATCATTACAAATTTTTCATATAAAATAAAATAAATAATTCAACTTTTCAAATTTTAAAATAAAAATAATATTAAAAAAATATTTTAATAATATTTTATTTAAATTTTAACTTTCATCTCATCTTATCTCATATGTAAAAACAAACGAAGAATACTATACCTTTGCCTTTCGCTCAACAGCATAGCGTAGCACCAACATTCTCATCCCAATTCCTATAAAATTCTCTCAATTATAACTTAAATACACCATTCCATAAAGATAAAATTTTACTAATCTTCAAAAATTCTTCTACATCTCATTTTCTATAAATTCTTCATTCTTTAAAACTATTACATCTTTTATCTTTTTCCTAGATTAACCAATATCAACTTCTACATAAATTTAATAATAATTATTAGGATTTTAATAATAATTAATATTCGCCATTTCAAATGATATTTTATTTATAACCAATAATTAAATGACAAGAGTTGCAATGTTATAAATAATAATAACGGTATTGTATTTGTAACAATAATTATTATCGCCGTACAATGTACCATTATTGCCCATTCACACTAGTCCCAAAACACAAATTGCATGTGCCATGAATGAAATAATGTTATAATTACATACACTGAAAATGGTCATACACCAAACCCAAAAGTTTATTACATGTCAACATAAGATTACTCAGAATTTTTCAAAATAAATTGCCAAACAAATAACCACGATATCGAAATCACAATAATCAAACTCGTTTTCTCCAGTTTTCTCTTACGCCCCTCTAAATCAATTTCTACTCGATGTCTAGAAGTACTAATGTGCTTATAATATATTAATGTGATTGTAACGTGTATCTTGCTCATATTATGCTTACTTATATATATATATATATATATATATATATATATATAACTGCATTGGAGTGTGTTTATCCACAAATAATTGCAATTCAACATCACAGTGCAATTCACAGCACAAAGTAATGAAACAACACAAAACAATAAACAAAACTAAACAATTAAGCTATGTATAGAGCAATGAAACTACACATAGCAATGAAACAACACAGAGTAATTAAATAGCATAGAGCAGTGAAACTGTATAGAAAAATGAAACTGCACATAGCAATAAAACAACACAAAGCATTGAAATAACACTGAGCAATTTACAACACAAAGTAATGAAACAACATAGAGCGATGAAACTGCACAGAGCAATGAAACTGCACAAAGCAATAAAACAGCATGATCGGAATCCAACAACATAGAGCAATGAAACAACAAAGAGCAATGAATTAGCACAGACCAATCCAACATCACATATCAATGAAATAGTACAGATCAATCCAACAGTAGGCAAAAAAATCTAGGGCTTTTTTCCTTCATAATTTGCAATATGTATATCAGTGGAAAATAGCCTCAAATCCAATCATAGAAAATGGCAATCTCAGCACATGGAGGAATAAATTGCTCAGAAAAATCTAGGGTTTTTGTCCTAAATTGCAATTCACAAATCAGTGTACATAGTCCCAAATCTAAGCATAGAAAATGATTATTACAATAATGGAGGAAATACATTGTAACAAAAATTCGAGAAAAACATTTATTCGAAGGAGATTTGAAAACCCGAAGGAAATCTATGGTTTTTTGTCAAAACATTGGATTTGAAAATCCAGCCACGAAGGAACCTTATTCTTAGTGAAATGAGATAGAAAAGCTTGGTGCAAATAGCCATGGAGAATCCTGAATGGATGAAATTCCATCCATGGAGGAAGCTGAATTGTCAGTGTGTGCCAATGAGAATGAGGGAACTCAGTAATGGAGAAACTGAGAGGGGATATATTGCAATGATTATCACAGCAATGGAGGAAATACATTGCAACAAAAATCCGAGAAAAACATTTATTTGAAGGAGATTTGAAAACCCGAAGGAAATCTAGGGTTTTTTTTGTCAAAATGTTGGATCTGAAAATCCAGCCATGAAAGAACCTTATTCTCAGTGAAATGGGATAGAGAAGCTCGATGCAAACAACCATTGAAGATCTTGAATGGATGAAATTCCATCCATGAAGGAAGCTAAATTGTTAGTGTGTGCGAATGAGAATGGATGAACCTAGCAATGGAGAAACTGAGAGGGGATACATTGCAATGATTATCACAGCAATGGAGGAAATACATTGCAACAAAAATCCGAGAAAAACATTTATTCGAAGGAGATTTGAAAACCTGAAGGAAATCTAGGGTTTTTTTTATCAAAATGTTGGATATGAAAATCCAGCCATGGAGGAACCTTATTCTCAGTGAAATGTGATAGAGAAGCTCGGTGCAAACAGCCATTTAAGATATTGAATGGATGAAATTCCATCCATGGAGGAAACTGAATTGTCAGTGTGTGCGAATGAGAATGGATGAACCTAGCAATGGAGGAACTGAGAGGGGATAGAGATACTTACAGTAATGATCGAATGGAGAGGCTGTCGTCGATGGTAGCTGCGGTGTGAGGGAGTGGCGAAAATGATGAAGGCACCCAACGATCGAAGGGAGGGAGACGCGGGAGTAACGAGCAGCAGCCAACGAAAATAATATTTGGGGATCCATTGTAATATATGAATTATACCACCCATTTTAGGGATACTGTTGGAGGAGAGTTTGGGGTAGAGTCAAAACCCTAATTTTTTTTAAAGAAAAAGACTATTCTGTCGCTCTAAACGTACCGCTTGGTTTGACCGCTCGATAATTTTTTTTTTTTTACTTAATGATAAAGGAAGTGATTTTAAGTGGAGAAATGATATGTACAAGCCTCAAATAGACAAGTCTCATACAAGCCCTTGTAAAAAAGTGGACTCCACCTTAAAAAAGTATAAAAAAATTATTTTTTATTAGTGGGATCTATTGTTTTACAAAATGCTTGTATGTGGTTTGTCTATTTGGAGCTTGTATCTAACATTACTCTTTTAAGTGTAGTGATATATATTTTTTATTTTATAAAAATATTTAAATATATTAAAAAAATAAAAAAAAAATAAAGAAAAGAAAAATCAAAAAGTGAAGAGCTAGACATTTGAGCGGATTACTTTTAAGTGACAGAGTAACCCGACTATTTTTTAAATTATAAGAAAAAATGATGGTTAGGACACGAAATGCGAACGCTCCGAAGGGATCAAATATATACGCTTGCAAGGAATTAGAAAGAAGTCCAGTATGTTAGTTGTGACAGTAATCCGAGCGAATATGTCACCGACGGAGACAGCCTAGTTGGCCGTACGCACGCCACTTGACAAAACGATATCGTCGTTGTCTATTCTGAGTCTGTTCCTGCCGACACTTGATACCCGAGCCCACGGACTCGATTCCCAACACGACCGTTTTGTATCAAAATCTCTCTTCCCCTTCCTTCCCTAAATAAAATACCTTTTGCCTTTCGCTCAACAGCATAGCGTAGCACCACTGAGCTATATTATAAGTAACTCTCACTTCCATTTTCGTCTCTCTTCTGCTCTTTCGAGAAGCCAATTGATTCCTACCTGCTTTGCGATTTATGCTTTTCAATTTCATTTTGAAGTATTCTACCCCCGAACCTTGAGAATTTTACAATGATGCACGCCAAGTCCGATTCCGACGTGACTAGTCTGGATCCATCGTCGCCGAGGTCCCCAAAACGTGCCGTTTACTACGTGCAGAGCCCCTCCCGGGATTCCCACGATGGCGACAAATCTTTGTCCATGCAACCCACTCCGGTCTCCAACAGCCCCGTGGATAGCCCCTCCCACCCCTCCTACGGCCGCCACTCCCGCGCCTCCTCCGCCAGCCGATTCTCTGGAACTTTCCGCTCCGGTGATGGGCGTAAGGCCGGTCGGAAGAGAAACGACAAGGCGTGGCCCCAGTGCGACGTGATCCAGGAGGAAGGGAACTACGACGAGTTCTATGGGATTCGTAGAGGGTTTTCCAGACGTTGCCAGGCTATGATTGCCGTGTTTGGGTTCTTCGCCATTTTCAGCGTGTTTTGTCTGATCCTTTGGGGTGCCAGTCGCCCTTACAAAGCTCGCGTCAGTGTCAAGGTATTCCAAAATGAGGGAAAAAAAAAACGAGCTTTCTTTAGTTTTTAGTCTATTTTGATGTCAATTCTAATCCTCTCTGATGGGGAATGCTTTTTTGTTCCAGAGCTTGACTGTGCATAATTTCTATTTTGGGGAAGGATCGGACTCAACGGGAGTCCCGACCAAGATGCTGACAGTAAATTGTTCAGTGAAGATGAGTGTTTACAACCCGGCTACATTTTTTGGCATTCATGTCAGCTCCGCTCCTGTCAATCTTATGTATTCAGAAATTGCAGTAGCAACCGGGCAGGTAAGATTACATTGACCACCACTGTTGGATTTGGTTTGATAAGTAGAATTAAGCTAAAACACGAACAATATATGGCATTGCAATTGCAAATAGCACGTGATTGGAAACACTCTTTGAGTAAAACAGGATATATTGCTTGTGAAAGATCGAGAAAACTTTAACACGTTGAAGTACAGACGTGAATGCAATGTGCGCGAGAGTGAGAGGGTAGTCTCACAATAGCAGTAACAAGAGAAACCAATCTCACATGATTTGGTCCAGACTCATGGAGTTCAAAAGAAAAAAGATCTTAAAACTAACTTCACACAAGGGAAGTTGGAAATTTTGGACTCTTTTTTGTACCCAGTTTGGGTAGAAACTTGAGTGCAGAGTGAAGAATTGTAAAACTAATTTTATATATGCATTCATTGTTTTAAGCTATTCAATTCAGCTTATGTCCTTTCTGGGAACGTGCAGTTGAAAAAATACTATCAACCAAGAAAGAGCCACCGGATAGTGTCTGTGAACCTCCAAGGAAGCAAGGTTCCTCTATATGGGGCTGGGGGGAGCTTGGTTGCGTCTGATAATAATGGAGAAATCCCAATGCTGCTAGACTTTGAAGTGAAATCACGAGGGAATGTGGTGGGAAGATTGGTGAAGTCAAAGCATCATAGGCATGTCACCTGTTCCTTACTTATCGATTCTCGTAACAACAAACCCACCAAACTGAAAGAAAATTCGTGTACATATGATTGAGTTATTTTGAGGTTTTGTTGGAAGCCGTACAAACTACAAACATCTCTGAAGGTGTAGTTTTATTTCATTGATTTTGTTGCTTCTAACCCGAGAGGAGAAGAAAACGCTTGAATTTCTATGTAATGTTGTAATAGCCAAAATGATAATTTGGCCCTTCCCCTTGCCATTAGGGCAGGATGTATGTTGAAAACTGGAAAGGTAGCAGTTATTTATGGAGAGCTTATTATGCTAATGTTGTGAGCAAGAACGAGCGAAGTTCTTTGTTGTTTTTGTTTATATATGGGACACTATGGTAGCTGGAAAACTTAAATTGATAGGTCCTTCAGCAATTTTTATGTATTTTTATTTTTAAAGAATAATGCTACTTATTTAAGTATTTAAATTTGTGCACGGTATCTTATCAGCACGCAAAGAAGACTTTCTTTGCCTCCAAAGTTCAAGCAATCTATAATAATTGAGTTTTATGCATGTAAGTTTTGACTATCTTACTACATTATTATTAAGTAAAACTTAATCATTACTTTAGTACTTATATTATTAATTGAGAATTAAATAGTCTCCTTTGTTTTTTTTATAACTTGTGACTTTATTTTTTTATAACTGACTTTATTAAATTAAAAGCAAAAAAAAAAAAAAAAAAAAATATAACTTGAGGTATGTTAACTCAGTTGCCTAAAGATGCTTGAGAAATACTCGTGATATAGTAGATTTTATAAAGTAAACCTACAAACTGACATAGTTTAATGTGTTATGTTAGTTGTTTCCATCACTTTTGTGTTGATCTGCAAAAGGATTTAGCAATTAATTTTAATGAGACTAGGGATGCATATCGATTCAATTCAAATTTACATAATCTAAGATTGAGAATGAGGGCTTCTGGAAAAAAAATAAAGCCCATCTTATAAAAACGTTATGTTTCCTTATAAACAACAGACATGAGGAAATCTGCACAACGAAAGGTGATTTCCAAGGAGGGAACACATGGGTGCCATCCTCAGGCGGCTATTTCACTTTGTCACTGGACTGCTCTCCTGCATGTCTACAGCACAGCCAGCCCCAAGAACTGTGCTCCCAATCCTGTTTGGGGGCCAATACCGAAGTACTGATCTTCCTATTATATTCTTGGCAGGCAGGGGACCCCTATCAAAATTCCATTCACAAAACAAGCAAGAAATAAGAAAACAGGATATGGGAAAGAAAACCATGGTATCGAAGACAAAATGATTTTTGTAACTGAGAAGTTTTTGGGATTAGATAATGTTACCAAGCGTGTGAATCGTAGCTATTATTACGGTTGTCACCCATCACAAAGACATAGTTTTCTGGTACACTCTGGAAGGCAAACGCAAAATATTATCAGTTTTGAAATCAAGAGTGCTTGCCAAGATTTCACAACCCATGGTTCAAAGATAAGAAACCACCACCAATTTCTGGCTCGGATGGTAATTTTCTTGTGGCTTATACTTGAGATTGGTTCAAATTTTCCGATACTAGAGATATAATGGCAAATGCTTCCCACTTCCTATTGATGAAAAGAGGAGGGGAAAAGAAGGAAAAACATGAAGGGATTACTTTACTTACAATCGGTGTCATGTCATAAGAAGGTGGTTCAAGAATAAAATCTTCATTTCTCTCAACGCCATTAACTATAAGCTTCCCTTTACGAACCTGCGAGCAGACAATTACCAAAAGTTGGATTCTAGCAATCAAGATATCAAAAGACAGCCGTGCTTGGTAACAAGGACTCATTTACCACACCTTAATTTCATTACCAACAGTTATTTCTAAGCTACAATTCCTTGTACAGGCGCACAAGAACAACGAGATAATGTATAAAGTAAGGCTTAACCGTGTGTCTCTTTATGAACAAGAGATTCAACAACAAGCAGACAAAAGATGGTAGTTGTAAAAATTATGAAATAAAGTAGCAAACTACAGAATGTTAATCAGGGAAGTACTTATCTATCGATCTCACCTCCACCATGTCACCTTCCTTGGCAACAACTCGTTTAATAAAGACTTCATAATCAGTATATCCCACTTTTTGAAGGACTGGTGGAGTTTTGAATATCACTATATCATTTGCACATGGCTTTCTGAAATAATATGAGACCTGAGAATGCGGAGACATATATACTTGTTATGTGCATATACTTCAAAATTAAATATCTCATCAAACAGTCACAACACAGTGGTATTGGACTTATGAGCATTCAGAATTTCAGACTATAAGAGTTCCGATGAGGAGTCCCTCACTTTTGACAGTTCTAAGATTCCGATTGTAAACAGCATATTGATTAAAGTGTTTGGAAATGAAGATTGAAGCTTACAAGTCAGCAGTCTCACCCCTATGCATAACCGAATAAAATTTTTGGCAGATAGCTTATGGGCTTAAAAACTTATAAGTTTTGTCATATAACGAGATTCATGAATAGAGAATACCAAAACTTGTCTGGCAATTGGCATTCTTTACTTACATGGCAACAACGAGAAACACCTACTTACATGGCATTCTTTACTTTCACTTGGAATGACCTAGTAAAAGATCCCACAAAACGATTCTACACTCAAGTCAATTCTTTGCTACTCCTTCAAAAGTATTTTCTGTCTCCCAAAACTCAACCCTCATACATCCCACCCCATTGTCACCTTCAATTTACCATCACCTTAACTGATCTCATTTTTCAAGAAGCTCAATGACCCACCATAAATATAAAACAAAAGAACCTTTGCTGTCAAATAGATTTTTTTTTTTTATTGCATCACGCATCAAGGTTCTCTCATGTTATTGTGCAAACTTAAGGGCCTCAAGTGGAAGAGAGACACATGAAATGAGCCCCACAACATTTATTACTTATTAAGATTGTCCGAAATATTTATACGGGCAACAATAAATGTTATAAGGCCCAATTCACCTGTCTCTCTCCAAGGTTCAAGTTCGAGCAATAACTGTAGGGAAAACAGCCTATCTTGACTTAGGCATTGTATTGATTTAAGAAACAATCTATTCATCATCCATTTTCTCATCATCCTCTCATTATGGCATTATATGATAGGTTCATAAGTGAGATAGAATAAAGAGTAATGCTAGAGAGAGGCCATTATAGCAGTGCACACTTTGCACTCACTGCATGGCTGCTTCTAATTGATTGTTCCCAATACTCACTTGGGGAGATGTGTGGTCTAGATGATACCACATCATGTGTGCAAAATAGATGCTCCCAATAGTGGCTTCTATCTATATTTATTCTTGATTTAAATAGGAACTACATGAATCAAATAAAGATATTTACAATATATGTACAGCTATATATTTCCTATACAAGAGAATTTGTTCTGCTATATATGGTAAACAAATGTGCTAGAATAATGTAGAGGAGTGGATCACGCTGGAGAGAATAATGCAGAGGAGTGGATCACGGCATAGAGAATATCTTATCAATAAGTTGAGGGTATATTTTTCGGCCATCACAGGTTGTTTATTACTTTTCAGTTTTGGCACATTTTAAAACCTTCTTCTCTTTATCAATGGAGCCTATATATACATGGCATTACAACTCCAAAAATAAGGCATAATTGTCATCACCAAGTTGTATAATTCAAACCTACATAACAGTCAAAACATAAACATCCCCTTAGATTCTTAAATAGCGACATTGCAATCCAGGCCCGAACTTAATAAGTTAATCACACCCCTGAATAGCATATTACCAGCCAAACCTCATCAACATACATACAGTAAAAATTAAAAAACACAGAATACGAAAAAAAAAAACGAAGCTTCACCAAAATAACAACCGCACCTACCTTTTCTGCGAAGATTCGATCTCCGACATCAAATGTAGGATACATAGACAACGAAGGAATGTACCTCGGCTCGGCTACGAAGGATCGGAAAGCCAGCGATATAGCCAGCACCGCAAACAGTGTCTGCGCATCGTCGGAAGTGAAATTCAACCAATCTGGCAAAGGCCCAGAACCCCCACTCTTCTTCTTCTTCTTCTTCTTCTCCACCTGCCCATCATCCCCATCTTCACTACCGCCACCACCTCCTTCTCCCCCTCCGCCTTCTCCACTAGCAGACTCCAAAACAGCGTTGGTATCTTCTACAGCGTCCTTAGAAGCACAACAGTAGAGAGTTTGGAAATGGGTCACGTGGTTTTGGAGCTTAAATCCTAGGAAATGTGGGGTTATGGAAAGACAGGTGCATTGGGCTTGTGTGGTGGGATAAGGAGCGGATAAAATCGGGTGGATGTTGAAGATCGGGAAAATAGGACTTATGGTGGGTTTGAGGAACGGGGTTGAGGGGTTATTAGAGTTTTGAACCGAAGCTAATGGATGGAGGACATGAAGACAGTGAAGAGATAGCATCTCTCTAACTCTTCGCGTCGAGCAATACAGTTTACAAAGTCTTTTGGAAGAGCTGAAAGTCAGATTTTGTATTGATGCAGTCGGGAGTTTTTGCGTTCAAATCCTAGTGGCCTATATTTGATATCGGTACAATGGCCGCCTACATTTTACGGCTAACCTTATCAAGTTATCAAGTTACATTTTGCTATGAATCGACTATTCACTCCAACATTTTACATTTATAATTTTTTTCATAAAATATGAAAATATTTTTTATAAGATGTGAAAATATTTTTCATAAAGTATAGAGTATGAAGTAGTGAATAGTGACTGATGAAAAGAATTTTTCGTTTGATCACAAGTAGTTTATTTATTATTCGAGTTGAGTTCTAATTCATTTTAGCAAAATAAATTATTTATAAATAATCTTATCTACAAATTTAAACAAATAAATTTTGAGATTTTGTAACTATCTTTAATACTTATACACACATCAATGACTATATTCATAAAGATTTATGCAATATGAATTCGGGGTGATACTAGAGACAAGGTCAACCCTTCCCCGCACCCTACCCTCGGCGGAGGGGGGGGTAGGGTTGGAGGCGTGGGCAGGGCCCCCTGCCTCAGTGCTAGGGTCCCCCACCCCGGTGTTGGGGGCAGGGTTGGACACCTTATTTGCCTCACTCCCTGCCCAATCCAATGGTACCCATGCCCATTGGGCCTAAAAATTATTTTTGGATCTAAAAATATTTTTTTGAACCCAAATTATCACATAATTTATTTTGAAAATTAAAATTTGTAAATATAACCATAATTTAAAAACTAATAACATAGTTTTTAAATTTTTAGAATTGTATTCACTTTATTGCATTGCCTTGGCCTTATAGGCCAACCTTTATATAGGAGACCAAGACAATGCAATGAAATGAATAAAACTCTAATAAATTGAATATAAATATGCATAAATAAATATTTATATAAGTCCTAGCGGGGCAGGGCGAGGGTCAGCAGCTAGGATTTCTTCATGTAGGATGAGGGCCCCCGCCCCCGCATAGGTGAGCGGGGTTGCCTGCCCCCTATGCAGGGGCGGGGTAGCGGGGTACAGGCCCTAGCTGCCCACCCTAATATAAATAGTATTAAGAACATAATTTTCTCTTTATATTTTTAAATGATTAAATATATTTATTAAAAAAATAAATAATATTATAGAAAGAATAATTATGAAGTTATTGGAGTTTCTACGTGCTTATATGAGTTAAACCGAGTATTATATGAATTGTATGATTTAATAATTGATTATAGTCTTCTACATACAAATATCTGAATTGATCTTGGCATCTTGCTGTTTGTCGAATAGTCTTATTTATTTCCAGCTCTGTTGATAACCTATACTTTAAAAAGATAAAATAAATTAAATTATATAAACATAGACATTCCTATTATCTCGGAAGAACTCAACAACCATTTAAAATTGTATACTTTACCATAATTTTGTGTTTTATTTTTCACTTTAGCTGATTCTGTATTAAATTTATTCGGCCTATTCTACTGTCGGAATCACTTCCTACACCCCCAACTTCAAATGCTTTGAGATCTTACTGAAAGAAACTGTAGGTTATGTAGACAAGACATTCAAAACGTTTTGATCAATCTGTTGTTGTCTCACACAACTGAGGCCATCACAAGGATAAGGGTCTTTTTGTTAACTTATGTGAAAGTAGCAAAATTCTAGAACTATTTGAGAAGCTGTGATTGTTTACTTTGATGTTTATTCTTCTTTGGGTTCACGAACTACATTAACTTTGTTTTGAGCTTACAAATTTTAGGTGAAATCGAGTTCCCAAAACACGATTTTAGATGCACTATTAAATGGAAAAGGAAAATCGGAATAATGTTATCAAAACATCCAGAAAGTAATTACTGAAATTCCTAAAAGTAATTTTGTAAAAAAAAAAAAAAAAGGCCTCATTAAGATGGTTGCTGTCGTCTCAATTTTGGGTTCGATTAATTACGGACAAAGAGATTGGAACGAATCATTTAGATATAAAGATCGTAAAATTTATCAAAGGAAAATCTTGGCTAGACTAGAGGAATATCTTGTTCAATGTCTAGGGGTCAAATCAGTAGTTTAAAAGTTAGTTTCGAGATAAAATCGAAAGTCAAGTTAAGAGATAAGACTAAGAAGAGATAAAGAAAGACACTCAAACTCCTAAAATGAAAGAGATTAGAATTCTAAAAGTATTGGCAATGGCCTAGCAAGTCCAAATTAAAAACAAATGTGGGAAAATACATTGCCTTGGCCTAGCTAAACTTCCCAAGTTTGACATTTATGCTTACAATATATCTTAGCTCCTCTCCATATCTAGCGAGGTACTGTTCACCATTGAAAGATATATTTTATTATTTCATTTACCCTCTCTATTTCCCTCGTTCTTTCTCTTTCTTCATCACATTTCCCTCGTTTTTCTTTTTCTTCATCTCGAAACGTGCAAAACACTAGACTTGCGTTTTCTTCAATCGTCCACGCTCTCTTCTCTCTGTCGATCGTCCACGTCGTCGTCTTCTAGCCCACAAATCGTCCACGCCGTCGTTTTCCAGCCCACAAGAGACCTGTGCATTTTCTTCACAAATCTATCACAACAAAATCACCATTTGGGTATTTCTTACAAACTGATTTCCAATTTGGATTTTTCCGTGTGTTTTGCTTTACATGGGGTTCGATTTATGCTTTGTTCGATTTTCATGGTCTTACATGGGTTTCGATTTACACTCTGTTTTGATGTGGAATTTATTCTTTTATTGAGTTGGGTTTTCTTTTCTTTTATTGTTTTGTTTTCCGTTGTCTTGAAAAAGTTGAACAACCGATCGAAAACCATGCACGTCTCTGTTCTGTACAAGGCCTACAATACAGTCTACATTTCTCCAAATATCTACTTGTTAATGCACGTAAGTTTCATGTTAAAGATCTAGATTATGCATATTTGGTTTAGTTGAAGAGTTCACTATATTGAGCCTAGTGCTTTCAGTAATAGCTTCTTAAAGTAGATTTTCTATTTATTAACATCTTTAAAAAAAAGGGTATAAAAATGACATGAACAAAAAAAACATTTACCAATATCCTGTTCAAATAGTCATTGTATTCTAAGACACATAAATATACAATGCTTACAAATATTCTATTCAAATACCCAGGAGAGAAAATAATATTTTCATTCACTTGATTTTCTCAACATTCTTGTATGGATTTACATGGAGGTAGAAGATTCCCTATTTCTTTGTTGTGCTTGTATTGTGTCTGTTGTGGTGTATTTCTGCTGTGCATGCGTGATGTCCTCTGTTGTGATGGTTTGTGCATTCTGTTATGGCCCTTGTCCTCTGCTTTGACAGATTTAATATGGCCCTTCACTAGTAGATCAAGTAACTTTCATGCTTTAAAGTGAAAATTGTTTACTTGGCTTATTCAAAAGCGAGTTTTTTAATTGGTTTGGAGAGTACTCTTGTGCCTTGAAATCGAAGTGGCTTGGTTGACGCTATAGAATATTGAACAACGTATTTTCATTTCTCCAGTTTGTTGGGCACTGGATGATCTGGAACAATCAATAGGTTTAACATTATTTTGATGTTTACTGTTGTTGCCTCTAGATTCCATTATCATCAAAATATGAGCAATCGAGAGACTACACATCTTCGTCAAGGAAGATCATAGTGATGAACAAGATGGACCTTGCAAATCGGTCTCAAATTAAGGTGGAGTGTGGAGTGTTTTGGGGTACATTTGGAGACTGTTTTGGCTATTTGTGAACTGGATGTTATGGACTTATTAAAAAAAAAAGAAACTGGATGTTATGGATGTTATTCACTGGATGTATTGTCCCAGTTCTTCTATTACCAAACTCTGCTCAACTCTAGAATGCTTTAGCTCAAAGTTCAAGCCAAATTTGTACACTAGGTAATTCTGGGTTATTTGTAGCTATCAAAAGTATAGTAAAGGTTGAATAAATTTTCTTTGAATAAAATTTATTACTTATCAAAAAAAAAAAAAAAAAAGGTATGGTAAATGTTGAGATATTTTACAATAATATGCAGGCCAAACTCCCTCTTGTTCAAATTATGGAAGAATGTGACGATGAAGAATATGGAAACAGAGTATTATGGATGTTAGTGCTATTTCGAATGTAAATGAATACAGAATTACAAATTACATGAATTCCAAATGTAAATGTTTGTTGGCTTCGACCACAATTCTAAATGTAAATTTTGGGTAGAAGAAATGTTGGTATGTTTGTATATGTGATTGTTGGGTAAATGGTTGGTAAAATATATTTATTGAATAATTTGGTTGAGGGAAAAAATAGTTGGAAAATAATAATTTTATTTTTTAATAAAATTATTAATTAATATATGAAGTGTGTTTGTAAAATATTAAAAAAAATTATCAAATATTATTAAAATATATAATATTTTATTTTTATTTAGACTTTAAGATAACTAGTCCAATGTGGACTAATCTAGCTAGAAGTGCATGTTATGGCCAAAAGATAACATTCTTAAGACGGATCTCTCCACAAGATCTCGACACCCAAGATCTCTCCATAGACTCTCCATAGGCTGGCCACAAAAGCTCCTATACCCAAACTCCACCACGCATAGCAACTCCAAAAGATTTTTCCTAAATTCCTCATTGTATTGTGAGATATGTAAAGCCGTGCGAGATTGTAAAATTACCAATCATAGTGGATTTTGCCCCCAAACAACCCGATGACGTAGGCATTATGCTGAACCACGTAAATCTATGTGTCTTTCTTTATTTATTCTTTTTGGCTTATTTACTATTTATTTTATGGATGAACACGAAGAGCACCGTATCGATGCCCAAATCATCATCATGGGCCGATTATGATTCTTTCCTACCTCTGGTTTGTTGTACAAATTAAGGCATTAACACAATGTGTAGCAGAAAAGGATGCATTCAAGTTGTTCACATTCCAAGGATTGATTTTTCATCACTTAAATGACAAAAAAAATGATAAACACAGTTGATCACCTTATTTACCAACTTATATAATACATTTAATAGTAACCATATACATGCTTGGAAGAAATGAACTTTGTCTTTGTATGCATATACCTTTCTTGTACAACAATGGTTGATGGCATATGTTGCTTCTGCCAAGAGAGAAGAAGATAGGATCACTGTAGTCACGTATCTTTGCTCAATCAATATATAAACACTACTCCACATGTATTTACACAAGGCCTGCATGTCCGGACTTGACTCTGGCACTGCTTCCTACATATGATCATTGGTTGCACTCCAAATGCAAATCTACGAGCGAGATCCATGGAAATGGTTGCATGTCGCTTGCTCTCGGATGAAATCTCAGATCCTTTAATCACCAGTCTGCTTCTCAAGTTAGCAACAGATGATCCATTCTGATTAGTTGCAACTACTTCAGGTATCTGCAGAAGATTAGAATAAGCAGCACTAACATTTTGTTTCTTATAAACTAATCCAGGTAAACACTCGGGGACCTCACTCTTATAATTTTGTACATCTTCACATTCTTTGTCTGCGTAATTTAAAATTCTCATGGCTTCATTAACTAAGCCAATGGCACGCCAAGCCTGAGCAACAAGCTGGATAGTGGTCTTTTCAGGAACAACACCCTTCTCTTCCATAATTTGGAGAATGTCTTCTGCTTTCTGGGGTTGTTTTGCTTCTCCATACCCCCATATTAGAGTCTCAAATGTTTTCAAAGTAGGGGTGATTCCCGTTTGACACATTTTTTCATAAATCCTTGTAGCATGCTCCATTTTGCCTGCATTGCACCACCCGCTGATGATGGTAGTGAATATAACAACATTTGGATGCACACCAAAATTGCCCATTGAAGTCAGGAGGGCTTCTGCCTTCCCAGGCTCTCCAGTGCGCACAAAGCCTTTCGCAAGAATACTAAATGTATGAATGTCAGGTTCTATGCAAGCCTTTACCATGTCATTGAAGATCTCCTGGCATTTGCCCATGAGCCCGGCTGAGCTCCATGCATCCATCATGGTGCTAAATGTTACCACATCTGGTTTGACCCCAAATTCTTCCATCATTGTCAGTGCCTGTCCAATTTATTACTTTCTAGGTAAATGCTCACATAGAAGAGCTAGGAAACTAAATACATTCATAATGCTGGTATAAACATGAATTCTCTGTTTATTGTGATAAAATTTCTCTCTTTCCAGGGGTTCTCACTTCTCATGATCTAATTTCCTCAAGAGTGTAACCTAACCATAAAGCAAAATCAGCCCCAGGTCCTACCACAGGAGAACATATGTTTTAGTTATGGGGATGCCTTGTAGATCTTTACAAGCTCAGAGTGGTAAACAAAGTTGTAAACAACCATATGGCTTTCAATGATGCATATAAAAGATTTGTCCTTTTGGGTGGAAGATCAGCAAGGTGATTGAATTTTTGTTATGGCCAATCTTGCTCTAACATTCATATCATAAACTCATAAGGTTTGTTTACCACTCTATCATATTAAAGTTGATTTACAACCTAAAAATAACTTCCCTGATTCTAGGATGAAATCTACAGAGTATAAATCTACCAAAAAGATGGAGAATATAACAATTGAATGGATGCGGGAACTCACCTCATCAACTCCATCACTGTCTGCAATGTCTAGAAATCCTTTGATAAGTGAGTTGAAAACATAAAGATTTGGATTTACACCAAGATCCTTCATTCTGTACACAAACCTCAAGGCCTCTGTCATATTACCTTCTTTACAATACCCATCAATGATTATGCCACAAGTACGCTCATTAGGCCGGGCTTTGTTTCTCTGCATCTCCAGTATCATCCCTTCAGCGCTACTTGTCTCCCTATTCTGCGCATAAGCCCTTGCTAATGTGTTATAGGTGACAACATCAGGTTGCACACCAGATCCCACCATTCTGTATACCACATTCCATGCTTCTGTAATATTCTTCTTGTTACACCAGGCTCTAACAAGAATATTGTATGTCCTGTCATTTGGTTTAATGTTTTCTTCCTCTAACATTAGCTCAAGCAGTCTCGTAGATTCTTCAGGTTTACCAGCAATTCCGTACCCCTTAATTAGGGCATTGAAAGTGCTGGTTGTGGGCTTACATCCACTCTGTTTCATTCTGTGATAGATTTTCATGGCTTCCTCAACATTTCCGGATTCAGAGAAAGCATTGATCATGGCATTATAGAATATTGAATCAGGCTTCAAACCATTCTTTTCCACTTTAGATATGAGAGAAGGGATGGACTTGAAACGCTTTTGAAGGGTCAAGGCAGCTACAAGAGTTGTATATGTTATAAGAGTTGGCCTGTGTCCCTCTTCTGCTATGCTCTTGAAAACGCTATGGGCTTCTTGAGGCTTCCTCCTTTCTATCAGAATACTCATCAATTTTGTTCTTGAACGAACTGTTTGGCAACTGTGTTTATCCAAACAGACAGGGCAACTCAATTGAATTTGTGAATCTGACGTTGACATTGAATGTATTTTGTCCTGCTTATGGAGATATGGCTCCTGAGAAGTTCAACGACCGTAAGAATGTGGCAGTCACTGTGGATAAATGCAAATGATATGAAAGTAGTAACTTTAAATTAATTCTAAAGTTCCTGTATATGACTAGCTTTCTAATTTGGGGGATGACCACTCAAAAACAAAAAAGGGCCAAGTAAGCAGCTGAGATAATTTCTGCAGAGAATTGATCTTGATTTTCTTACTTTAGAACCAACTGGGAAGGAGCAATAATATGTCTAATGTAATACACATAAAGTGCAACAAGGCAGCTAGACTAATTCTGAAATAATTTCTGCAGAAAATTGATCTTGACTTTCTTACTTTAGAACCAACTAGGTAGGAGCAATAAGATGTCTAATGTAATACACATAAAGTGCAACAAGGCAGTTGGACTAATTAAGTTAACTAGATATATGAACAAGTTTCATGTGGTTAGTACCTTTACTCGTGATGCTTCAATTTGTTTCTTCCCTGTGGTTGTTCCTTCTTGGCGCTTACCCATGATGAAAATATGGGTCTCTCCCAGCCAAAATGTCTCAATATCTCTCTACCTGCTTCTCAATAATTTGTTCTACCGCTTTCTTGCCTGGTTGGATCTGTATTCTGGCTATCATACCATATACACGAGGGCAGAAATTGTTTTCCTGTCCCAGCTTTATTGTCTCTACGCATATGCTTTATAATGCGTCTTCTCCTAGGTGGAGCCTAGAAAGATCAAAACAAAACATTAACAAACATTTGACTAAGAGAATGAGTCATATGACCTGTAGCATTCCAGCATGTTTATATGTGCATTCATTGATTGGATAATCATATGAATACAACTGTTTTACAACCAGTTTTACATGATAATACCACTTCATTAAAATTATTCAAGTATTTTTTTTAGTTTTGAGTTTCCCACCTGATTTAAATTTCAAATTTCGTCTATCCGCCTTCCATATTACACAAATTTGTAGAAAGAGTTGTAAAAAATGTTATGTATGTATCATTTGTTCACCAAATAGAACTAGGAAGACCAGGAACAAGTAACAACCCAAATTCTTCCACAGGATCAGTACTAGACGGAGAAGAATCATTGAGAAGAAACTGCCATTTTATGCAATAATGGGTCATCTACTGGATTCTATTGAATCATCAGATCTAATCTTCTGTCAGATATGAACAATATATGATGTGAAGTTTGATAATAAAATGAATCAACAGACTATAGGACTACTCGTGAAACCCTTATGAGAATTCATTGGAAACAGTGGGCGAAGATTGTATGCTCAGGTACCAAAATTTCAGATAGAGATGCCATTTCAGATGGAACCCACCGAGCCGTTGCTCTGCTCCTCTTCCGCAAAATTCATGGGAGGCTGAACTAGTATTAAAATAATTGAAAGTTATATGTATGACACAAAATTAGGAAAACTTGATCCCAGCCAACCTATCTGGAGCCACACCATTCAGTGGTGGATGAGTCGGATCCAAAATTCATCTTTGGAGGCCGAACTAGTATTATATTAACTACATCTCTCATAAAGTACATTGTACAGAAGGTATTAAAAACATAATTTAAGATACAAAGTATTCTCAATATACTTGTCAATTTAGGAATATATGGCGTGCATTTATAGACACAATAAATACAGATAAAGGTTTTACCTATTTAACCAAAAACATAATATGTTCAGCATTTTTAATAGAGTTAACAATGAGGAATGTTGAAGAGAACTCAAGGGAAAATGGAGAAAAGACATGAGTAGAAAAGAGGAAGTACAAGAGAAAAAGAAAAAGTTTAAAGGGACTTAAGGAAGAATATAGAAAGATTACAAACTTTCAATATTTTTCAAAATATATTTATAGTTGTTGAACTTTACAAAATTTTTTGGGACATACATTTAAGTTTTAATAATAATAATTTTTTTATTAAAAAAGAACTAGATTTTGAGTTTTAGTAAAAACCTAAAAATATTTTTCTAATTTTCTTTTAAAATATGATAATTACAGATTTTTTTTTGTAGTTCAAGGGCTATTTTAGTTTTCATCCAGGTGGAAGGAATTTTTTAAACAATGTTGGGGGGCTCTCCAAACCGTTCATTAGTGAGACAAATCTTTCTGGAATCGTCAGGAACAGGAATTGTGATACCCCATATGATATGGATAAGGGTAGGTGGTGTATGGATCCCACATTACTTGGGAATGAGAAGTTCTTGCTCTTTATAAGGTTCCAATAGGGCTCTAATTGTATCATTGACTAGTCCTTTTGGAGTATAGGCCATGTGGTTTGGGCCTTCCATTGGGATGTTACAAATGGTATCAGAGCTTATCCCAACCAGAAATGTAGGACTTGAGCCGTGTCACCTACAATGGACAGGCCCGACGAGGACGTCGGGAATTTAAGGGAGGTAGATTGTGATACCCCATATGATATGGATAAGGGTAGGTGGTGTATGGGATCCCACATTACTTGGGAAGGAGAAGTTCTTGCTCTTTATAAGGTTCTAGTGGGGCTCCAATTGTATCATTGACTAGTCCTTTTGGAGTATAGGCCATGTGGTTTGGGCCTTCCATTGGGGCGTTACAGGAATACTCCAGCAAGAGGACATTGCAACAAAATCTCCAAGCAACAGGTACAGCAAACTAAATTTACAGAACCAGAAGTGTCGAAGACCCAATTATGCTCTTTTCTATTTCTATTTCTTTTTCTCTTCCATCATAAGATACTATGGAATCTTCAGGAAGAGGAATATAGGAGCAGATGATGAGCAAAGCTGAACAACTTGACCCTAATTAATTGTTAATCATGATACATTCTTCCATATTCTTTACAAAATCATTTCCAAGCAACCAAATTTACAGAACTAGAAGACCCAATTATACACTTTCGGGGCAAATTACCCTTACTAAATATGAATTGCAACATTACTAGAAATGTAGAGCAACCCCAAACCAGAAACTTATATTTAAAAAAAAAACAGATTTTTATGAACACAGACGCGCAAATGAACCGAAGAAGTAGAGCTTGGAGGTAGTACCTCCTCAGTCGGGCATCTGCGAGGCGTAGGGAGAGAGTAGCCACAGAGAGATTTGCATGGCTGGCTGCAGCACTTTGCATGTACTGGCCGATATATAAAAGTAGCAATAGCAGAAGTTTGCATATTTCTGTAGTGTAGTGTTCCTTCTTGTGTTGGTGCTGCGACAGCCAGTTATCCACCACAGAATCTCATCCACAAATACTAACTCAGATTCAGAGATTTTGGATAATTTGCTGTGGCTCTGTACATTTAGAAGCAAAATAAAAAAGAAAAAGAAAAAAAAATGAGTATATAATTTGGGGGTGCAGATTTTGCCACGCCAGCTTTTCTAAGGAAGGTCAACGTCTTTCCACAGATCAGATTTTGCGCGACATTTTGGGTTGGGTGCTGGCCTTTGGTACACCTTTCATTACTTCCAATGGCCGATTTCAGATTTTTCATGCATGGCGTTTCAAGAGACTCTGAATATTTCCGTTTAGATACGGAAACGATTTCATCTCATCTCATCTCATCATAATAATTTTTTTATATAAAATATAATAAATAATTTAAAATTTTAAAACAATAATAATAATATTAAAAAAATATTTTAATAATATTTTATTCAACTTTCATCTAAAACTATCTCATCACGTTTCACTATCTAAACGAGACGTAAATCTCGCTCCTCTTCATCCTAATCACATTTATTGACGGAGAAATGATTATTAAATAATTTTTTATAATCTTATAATCATTTGTACATTGGATAATTATTAAATAAAAAATTCTACAGACAACCGCCCCTGCATCCCCGCCGTAGAACCGGTTCCCACGTGGCAGGCAAAACCGATGCCGTTGCTTTTCTTTGTTTTGGCTCTCCGCAACGACGCCATTTCTTTTATTTTATTTTTTTCCCTTCGTACCCCTTTCCGATTCAATTTCCCTTCCTGCCTCCAATTCTTTCCCCCTTTCCAGACCCCCTTCGTTTCCTCCTATGATTCCTTCTTCCCTCCGAAATCCCCTTCGTGGCCCATCACATACCTAATTCTTGCAACTCATTCCATCTTTCACCATCGAAGTTGACCCACGAAACCAACGTTCGTGGTGCTCAAGCACGACATCTGTAGAATCATTCGTCTTCATCAAGCACGATTCGTCTTCCTCAAGCACTGTTCCCCACTTTCCCACTCGAAACAACAATCCATTCGAAGCCGAAACCCTAACCATAATCCAACCCGCGGCGTAATCCCTTGAGGTAATTTGTCCAAAATCTAACCCTAACCCTAACATCAAGTAAGTGTAATTTTGGTTTTACTTTCCTTCTAGCATACATTTTAGCTCCAAGGGTGATTTTTTTTTTAATGATTTTTGATGGATTGTTTTAGCACCCAGCTTGTGAAAATCCAAGCTTTTGAATTAGATTTGTAGTGATGTTGATGGCTTTTATCCTCAATTACTAATCCATATATGCTTGTGATCACAACTGCATGCTTGTGTTTATGGCTTCATGTGCGTGCTTGCTTCTAGGAACCGTTATGTGCTGAGAATGAAATTACATAATTTGTAGACACAAATTTCAGTTTGATTGAAGTTGTATAATATAAAATGTGCTATTCTATAAAACATTTTATTTTTACAAAATAGATTTCAATAGTTTTTTTTTTCTGACTTTTCTATTTGTGGTTAATTCTTATGTATTGTTCTAGACTAAATCAATATATATAAAAAAAAGACACAGAATTAGTACCATATTATATATAAAATTAGACCTGTTGTCAAGGCCAAATAACAAGATAAGGTTGAGCTTAAGGGCTTTTTACATATATAGTGATTGGGAACAAGACGACAAACTAATGCAACTAAACACAAAAAGATAGAAATTAGCACAATAAAGGAAATAAAGGGATGTTGCAATGTTTAATTAGACTTGTTTGATTAGAAGACAACAATGTTTAACAGAGGATTTAACCATAATTGGTGCAAAATATTTGTGTTCATGAGATTGAGATTGTTGTTCATGACTTTGGAAGTTTAGGGTTTAGGAGGACCCCCACACATGAAATTCACATAAAAGCTAAACAATCATAGAGATTAATATGATACTATAGAATAATACTGGTTAACATTGGTTAACACTTGGCTAACACTGAGTGATACTATAGAATAATACTGGTTAACATTGGTTAACACTTGGCTAACACTGAGTAATACTATAGAATATCTTATGTAGTAAAATCCACCTTTGGCTCATTTATCTCATAGAGAATCATAAATTTTCGCTACTTAACACTTCCTATATTCAGCCAACATCAATTTAGAAGACAAATAAATAATAACAAGGAATAAAAAAATACAAGTAATGTTAAGATTTCAGACTTTGAATTGTTTTTGTTGCATTATGATCCTGGTTTTGATTTTGAAATATTTGTGTTCATTTTTGTTAGCATCAATTCAGTCTAATGAATCCAAACTTTTTTTCTCCCTTTACGCATCAAATCAATTGGTTACACTGCTTACTTGCACATTTCTAAAGCCTCTGTCTAGATGTCATCATCAACATCTATGACTTCTTCAACCTCACAGAAGCATAAACCATTATGAGCTTCAACCTCACCATTAAGCTTCTGTGAGGTTGAAGCTACACTGAGATACTCAAATACTGACAAAAATCCAGGATGACCCTTCTTAGGTTATCCGAATTACAACACAGAGGTAACTACATAATTTGTAGTGTAAAATGCTTAATATAATGATTAATATTATTTACATATAACATTTTTTATATATGTAAAAAATGATCAAGGATTACTATACTGCAAGTTTTTCAAGTAGGCAGATAGTAATCACAACTATGAGCTCCAACTTCAAGAAAGATACAATGAGCTGTTAAGGAGCCAAAAAGAGCTCGAGAAGAAACTCGAAGACATCAAGAAGATGGAGATTAAGCTTTGTAAGAGAGCAGATGAGATCGAGAAGAGAGAGTTGGGGTTGTTGGAGTAAGAAGTTGAAATATTGCGTTCACACAGATTACTCCGGTTATATTGGGCTTTTGTAGTTGTTGTGTCATGTTATGTTATGTAATAGTATGTAGGTGATTTTGGAACTTGGTATATGTTATAAAATTTGTAGGCTTATGTTTGACTAATTAGTTGGTGCTTACAAGAGTTCACCAACGAATTTTGTGAAATTTGTACTTAGCTTAAGTTTCTGAAGTGATTTGGGATTGAGTTTTGTATAAATGAATGATTAGTTTAACTTTTTGATGTTCTTTAATCTAACTAGTCTGTAATGGGATTGCTTCAAAATTTGTAATTTGATGTTTGTTGAATTGTCACAGATTCTATCCATAGCATATATATATATATATATGTATATGTATATTTATATAGTTTGTCTGATCCATGCTTGTTATAATTGATATACAGAGAATGGGAGCTGGGTGAAAAAAGTATATGCACGTGCATGCACAAACTCAAAATAACGAACCTGCTATATATGGTCATTCAAAGCACACATAGTTATAATCATTCCCATTTGCTCCAAAATAACGAACAAATCAACCTGCTATATATATATATGGCCATTCAACATAAGCATTCCCATTTGCTCAAAAAAATCTCATTTAAGTACACAAAACTCCAACATGCTATATATGGTCTTCAAATTACACTTACATTCCAATACACAGTTTCAATACATTCAAATACACTCACATCAAAATACATTCCAATACATAGTTCCAATACATTCCATGATTTACACTCCTATACACAGTTTCAATACATTCCAATACACTCACATCAAAACACATTCCAATATATAGTTCCAATACATTCAATACAAAAAAAGTATCTGAATATTAAAATTAAAACATCTCATTGCGCCGGTTGTGATCCATCCTTGTCAGATTGCATCGATTGTGATCCATCCAACCCAAATTGCATCTGTAATGAATAATGTTCAAATATTAATGTGATATCGATAGTGCAATCTGAATATTTAAAACTTACACTTTCTTGACTTGCAAACACTGTTTCACGGAACATGGTTCCATTAATGTCTGGAACAGCCCGGTGATAAATATTCGTGTCTGGAACAACCTGGTGATACATATTTGTTAGAAAGCTCTACAATATTATTAATTAAAATGTAAACCCTTAATATACCTGCACGTCATCAACATTTGTCATATCTATCTCTAAAGTACCGAATAAATTCTTGCAACTACTCATAACTGGTGTATCTCCTCCATCACGCTATTAATCAAGTAAGAAAGTACAAAATACATTAGTCATATTTGTTGTTATAAAATATAAAAACAAAAGTCATTAAATATCTGCACCTCTTTACGTTTCCCTTTTCCTGGTGCATTTTTTTTCTTCGCTTTAGCTTTTCGCATGTCTGTCTCCATCCTGGATGCTCTCCTCAGAGATGAGGGTATGCCTTTCCCTTGCACAACACGTGGACTGAGTACTTGCTTAGAACTACCAACTGTAATTGTGTCATTTGTCGTACAACCAACATTGGAACCCGTTTGGGTCATCAATGGGAGTTCTTGGTTGGCACAATACAAGTCAATCATTGCATATAACTTATTAGTTGCATCCTCAATATGCTCTTTCAAACCCACTGCATGAGTGATCATCTGATAACAGATATTCAACATACATGAATATCTATTACAATCTGCTCGCTGATCCTCTCTGTCATAGCTGTTGTGGATTAACATATATCTCATTTGATGTCCTTCCTCCATCGATCTAAAATCAAAGATTTAATCCCGTTACATTTGAATACCGCTAAAATGTGCCAACACAATATCCCCCTCATCTCAAATAAACTACAAAAATACTTTACAAATGCATCTTCCTCACTAAATTTCACATAATGTTTAACCAACTTAGTGAACTCTTCCAAACGAATTTCATCCTCTACTAGATATGTCTTTACTGCACCATCAAGCTTAAGTAACTCTGGATCCATATCAATGATGCCGATAATTTGCTGTTGGACTTCCTTGAATTTAGTATTCGTGTACAAATCTTAAAACCTCTTCTCAATCGGAGATCTAGATATGCAGAGGATTGTGACATTAAATGTGTGGAAGTTCGTGGTATTTTCATTCTCAATTTTTTTTAACGCGTTCTCAAACTGATCGACAAACTCTTTCAAGTTTGTCTTAGCATGAACATAGTCTTAAAAAAAAGCATTTATGCTCTCGCTCTGCTGCGTTGTACTCATTCCAGCCTTGAAAAACTCTCTCAAGAATGCTGGCACCCAATGTTCACGCTCAGCGTATAAACTTTGCAACCACGCATTCTCATGCAAGTTGTATGTGGTAATTAACTGATTCCAAAATTCCTCAAACTCTTCAACGCTTTGGGTATCATACACACATTTCATCAGGTGATTTTTCATCCCATTTTTGTAGGATCCATAAGAGCCAAGCTTCTCGGGAACTTTCTTCAGTATATGTCATAGGCAAAATCTATGTTGGCTTTTTGGGAAAATAAGAGTAATTGCATTTTTCATCGCTCTATCCTGATCAGTGATAATAGCTTTCGGAACTATACCATTCATACACTGTAACCAAATCTGGAATAACCACACAAAGGTCTCGGTATCCTCACTGGAAATTAAGCCTACTCCCAACAGAATTGACTGCTCATGGTGGTTTACACCAACGAATGGTGCAAAGGGCATCCCATATCTATTTGTCATGTATGTGGTGTCGAATGTGACCACATCACCGAAATATTGGTAGACAGCTCTACTACGGGGGTCTGCCCAGAAAATATTCTTTAACCTCCCTTCATCATCTAAATCCATCAATGTAAAAAACTCAGGATTTTTGTGCATCCGTAAAATGTACTCTCGAAGCGCTCCAGCACCACCTGCGTCAAGTTATAGATACCTTGCCTTGTCGATGTAGTTACGATAATCCTTTTCTAAAAATGAAAGGTTCTCGAATCCACCCGCACCAACAACGAGAGATCTAAAGCTCTTTTTCGTTCAGATGCCAACCAAATCATTTGTATCTAATACCCTTTTTCTTAAATCAAAAGAAGCGGGATTTCTTTAGACTGAGATCATGGTTATGGATATTATGAACTGTAGTCAACCAAAACTTTCCCTCAGATTTTAAGGCATTAATCTTTGCCTTACATTCCATCTTTCCTGTCGGACGTGGGTTGGCGACATTCAAAGTCTTATTCTGGCCTTCCCACTGCGAGCACAAGCAAGTGTGACATATCTAACAGTCTCATCATCTCCCATCTCAGTTCTTTTTGTCATCACCCCAAACCTGCATTTCTTATCATATTGCTTATAATAACTCATTAAATCTTCAAAGAAATTAAACTCCATCCCCGACTTTGGCTCACCAATCATATCATCACCATCCATCTACACATTCTGAGATGTCTCGGCATTGCCATCCTCGGTTTCCCGTGGATTTGGTCTATCCTCGTTACTTTCTTCAACTCTAGAGGATGTACATGGCACTTCAGTTTTCCCACCATCCAGTTTATTATCCTCTAAGCCAAGTGGTCTGCTTGTCGCGGAGCTTGTATTGATGAAAGGAGTCGGAGGTTCCAAGTCATGTTGAAATGGATAACCAGCATTCTGCAAAATGAAAAAAAATAAAAAATGGAAATAAAACTCCTGAAAAGTAGCCAACTTATAAAAATAAATAATAACATGTTATTACCACCTGTATGTTGAATGGATATTGGTTGCCAACTAGATATAGCACAAAAGCCGGTGGCCACGCAGGGACTAGTCCATAGTAACCAGGCATGTAATTTTGAATGTTTGGACAAGTTGATGGTATGTCTTAACATGTTATTGGAATAAGTTATTGATGTATTTTGAAAATAAATATTAACTCAACAAATTACAATCCAGTTTTAATATATTAAATGATATAACATACCGCGGATGTAGGATTTAAGGTAGATGGTGTTACCGACTTTAGTTGTTCTTTCCCATTTCCCATGCTGCGAGGGAGACAAATGTATTGTCAATATATCTCTTACATATCTCCATTAAAGAGAGAATCATTTATTGGCAAAATTATTCTTAATAAGGGCTTAGTAATGGAGTTAAGCATGCAAGCTATAACTATCTTATTGAGATAACTTTTGCTAATGGGCAGGTTCCACTAAAATATGTCACAAATATGGAAAATGTCTCAATAATTGGAATCAGAAAATATTTATAGTATCTAAAGCAAGCTTCCTTCGCATGGGGTCAGCTATTTTGATGTTATTTCAAGACAAAGATATGCGTTATGTAATGTCTTCCATAGCAAAGATCCACTACAAGAAAACTGCTTATTTGCAGCCAGTTAATTCCAGCGAAATGACTATTTACAGCTAAAATTAGTCTGTTTTGGTCACAAATGGTCTTTTCGCCGCAATTAAATGGCCACAAAAGCCCATTTTCCTTGTAGTGATCCTACTATTACATCCATCACTCCTTATGTCTTTTAAATACCTACTACAACTACCTTAAGATGCCCCACCACACATCCAATTTCTAGGAAAATTAAGATTTAAAAAACCCTTAAGCCTAAAGTCACTTTAAAGTTTTAGAAATTTTTTTTATAAGGATAGAAAAGTGCCATAATTGTCCAAACTTCAGAAACTCAGAGCAACATCTATTGAAGTGGATCACAAGGCTAGTATCACTCTATATATGAACACTAAGGTCTTGGATGCAAATCCCACTTTGCAGAACATGAACATAGACCAGTAACCTTATGAAGAGCCTTTAATGGGAATTAGAGGAAAAAAAAAGTCCCACTATCACAAAGATTTTACTGAGATTTCACTGAGATTCCATCGAGATAGTACATAAGCAAAACTCTAGAAGTCCAAAACTTGTGATTACCTAATAAATTTCACTGAGATAATGTAGGATTGGGTTGAAGAACTAACGGAAACTCTTACAACGACCGCATACCTCTCTCTCACCCACGACGCCGCGACTCAGAGATTTGTAGGCTGTGACGACGACGATCGTGGGATGACGACCATACACGGAATGAACCACCAGATTTCTTCAGACGCACGATGACGATTAGATCTCCCTCTCCGATTTCGTTCTCTTGCAAGCTTTCTTAAGCTACAGAATGTGTTTTTGTTTTCATTTCCCACCTTTTTGCATACAGGATGTTTCGTTTCTTTTGTTTTTTGTTTTTTGTTTTTTTTTTAATAATATTATCTCTGCCATGCCAGCTGATTCCGCGGCGGGTCCTCAAACCTGTCATCTGTAGAATTTTTGTTATTAAAGAAGAGTTATGCTACATACAGTCGTGGAATGTGCAAATGTTATGCAGTCGTTTTGAAAAAGAGTGAGGTCCACTATTAAAAAATTAATTTCTTTTCTTGTGGGTCCCATATTTATTTACTTTTTTCAAAGCGATTGCACGGCGCTTACACACTCACGACTGCAAGTATCATTTCTCATCTTAAAATATGCTATATAACTATTTTTACAATTTCTTTTTACAACTTTGTTTATTGATGGCATTTCTTTATGTAAAATAATGATATTTTTTTTAGAATAATGCTAGCATGTCCTCTTATTTTGTCCCTTCATTTTGACCACTTATGTATTTATTTATTTTTAATTTCTTTTGCTTATTGATTAAAGAAGTGACTATTAGTGTATTGATATTTTTTTATTTTTTAAGAATGTTTAAATATGTTAAAAAAATTTGAAAAAGATAAATAAAAAAGATAAATTTTACCTAGACGGCATGCCCAATGGTCATTTCTTGGTGGCAACCTAACATCACTCTTCTTATAAATACTTTACATAATAATAGATTCATCGTTCATCATCCTATTATGCGTCATTAAATTATGAAAAAATTATTTAATATTTTAATTGTCTATCAATTATTTAATTCTCATTTTAAAAAAATCAATTATTTAATTCTACATCAAATAATATTGAGAGGATAATGGTTAAAAAGAGCATGAATTATATTTTTCTATTTTATAGCTTATTCTATGAGACCATTAATGCTAGTCTTCATCCAAGATCATGTCATCCCTAGTCACACTTAATGATATGACAGATTTTAAGTGGATTCATATGTTAACTATTATACAACAACCATTTATAAATAATGAAATTTAGGATAACGAAAAGTATTTATCATTTTATAAAGAGTTTTGTTATGTTTAAACAAGTTTATGTACCAATCTGCGTACTAATATTGTTATCTTTATATTTTAAATTTAAATTAGCACTATTTTCAATAAAATCTAATTTCTGACCAATCATATTGAATGAATGCGTATATTAACACGCAAAATCACTTAGTTAGATTTTTCCTTTTATAAAAAACAAACATCCACTTAAGTTCTTATCTAAACTTGGAGATAGGGAAAAGAAGAGTTATAGACACGTGAGATATTGAGGGCTACAAAATTTATTGATCACTTAATGCTGCACGAGAAATTCGTGTGGGTTTCAATAAATGTAGTAGAATCTATTTTAACTATCTATCTCTCTTTAATCATAACCATCCCATTTCCATTGTTCATATCCTTCTCAGCATTCTCTTGAACCTTCAGTGCAGTTGAAGGGCCCGCACCACATCCTTCATTGCTGGTCATGATTCGATCTCACGATCACGTATGCAACAGTCTGCAATCTCCCCGAACTTATGAAGACATTCAGAAGCAATCTCACCCCTCAAACAAGGTCAATGATCTCATCAAGGGTCCTACTATGGTAGCATTTCTTTGCACATTGGGCCAAGTTTACTTGCTCCTTTGGCAGGTCTGGCATCAATGCTGGCCTAGCACACAATTCCTCAAATAGAACCACCCCAAATGAGTACACGTCATATTTTTCTGTCAGCTTCTGTCTACGGTAGTACTCTGGGTCCACGTACCCAAAACCACCCTTCACAAGGGTGTTGAAGTGGGATTGGGACATGCTTGTGGGATCCAGTTTTGACAGACTGAAATCTGAAACCTTCCTTAGCCAACAACCTAGCTCTCATCTAGCAGTATGTTTGTAGGTTTCACGTTGCGGTGAATTATTGTGTCCTTCACACCTGTATGAAGGTAGTTCAGCCCATGCGCAGTGCCGATGCAAATTTGAATGCGTTGCTTCCATGTAAGAACAGGGTTCTCAGTTTCATAAAGATGAGAACAGAGGGTCCCTCGTGCCATGTACTGGTACACAAGGATCATCTCGTCTTGATCATCACAGTATCCAATTAAAGCCACGAGATTAGCATGGCGAAGCTTGGAGAGCATGTAGATCTTAGTCCAAAACTCATGGGTCCCTTGCTTTGATAATGGGTTTAGTTGTTTGATCGCAACCGCGATGGAGCCACCGTCAATATACCCTTTGTAAACATTTCCGAATCTTCCGGCTCCTATGACTAATTGATGATTGAAGTTCTGGGTGGCAGCTTTAATCTCCATGATCGAGAAGTACTGACAGAGATTCGATGGCAATGTTGAAACATTCTCGACTGTGGACCTCCACATCTTGGAAAATGGGACCGCATTTTGCCAAGCTGGTACTGAATTCATCCAGCCTCCTCCTTCTTTACTTACAGTGAGCTAAGAAACATATATAACTGAGTATTTGCAAGCAAAGCACTGATGGGAAAGCCAATTGCCATCATAAACGGTGAGAGGCTATTTTTATGTCTCATCTTCTTCTCCAGTGCTGAGGATCTTAGACCCACCATCGGTGCTAAGTTACCGTCCGATTGGTTCAACTTGAATATCTCCATGCAGATAGCATCTGCAAACTGTGGTCTTTGAAACCAGCTTGTAGATCATTAAGGATGCAGTGCGAGCTTGGGTTTTTTTGGGAACCAACACGACGTAGTCTATGTGCACTGGAATTCCATTGCCGCCACTCCATTCGATCACATCCTCTTGATCTTCTGTCGTTTGGTTGTAGATGAATATAGAAAACACCCGTTGATTTGTGAGCGTAACTTCAATTTGAGTCTCGCAGAAATGAAGCCTAACCAAATAAAAGAACCCAGCATCCACAAGAAAAATCCAAGTGAGATTGTATTGCAAGTTCACGTTAGGATCCTTACCCATTGTACGGGAATTACTGTACACAATCTCTGGTGCTGTGCATCTTGGAGTGTCTACAGTGTACTTAATTGAAACATTGGATTGGTGATGAGGCATGGTGCCAAGCGCCCTTCCAAAGATGTAATCTTCATCCTGGTCCAATTGCGCCACCCACGTTTAACCTATACAACGTCTCAAGAGCGAATGGGTTAATTTGGAAATAGAAGGGTGTGTTCGGGTTGCCTACAAGGGTCATTGTGGATATGTCTCGATTACGAATTATATATAAGCTATTTGGCATGGAAACAACCTCGAGACAGTTGATGAAGGCATAAGAGCTTGGAGATGGTATAAAGGTTGCGTCAAGGCTTTGATTGTTTTGCACGTCAATAATGAATTCTTTGACAAGATATGTCGTGGAAGGATTTGAAGCGGAGACGAAGAGATAGGCGTTGAAGTTGCTTAAGAGGGGGTTTTGGCAATGACGGAGAGAAAGGATTTGGTTATGTCGCGGTTGGAGTATGATGCAGGGTAAAAGTATAGACGGTGGAACTTTGGGCCGAACGAGACGGGGACGGAATAGGTGAATTTGGACTGCTGATCAAATATACGAGTCGTCATGTAGGGGACTTGGGAAAGGGAAGGATCTTGTTCAGAGGCTTCGGATGACGATGAAGCGCTATGAATGTTGCGGGGGGAAAACTTCGAGTTGGGATCGCCTTCCCAGCGTCGACCATCAAGTGAGGTAGAGTTGGAGGAAGAGCCACAATTGAGGAGAAAATAATCGATTGGAGTGTAAGGAGGTAGGGTTTCAGAGGTGGTGATGGGGAGGGACGTTGGGAAAAGATGGAGGATGGTGGAGAGGTAGAGAGCAAAGCTTACCATGGGTGCCGATAGAGGTGCATATTGTCGTATTTAAGGGTATAATCGGTCCGGTTTTGAATAAAATCTAGGATCGAACCGGTATGTACCGGTTTTATATTTTTCAAAACTAATTACGTACCGGTTACCCTCCTAAACCGGTACTTCCGGTCCGGTCCGGTCCCATTTTTCGGTTTTTTTAAAATATAAGTTTCACAATTTGTCATTAAAAATTTGTTTATAAAAAAAAAAAAACTGATTTAAAAAAAACTGTTTTATACTTTTATTAATATATTAGACTATATAATAGTATTAATATTAGACTATTGGTATAGTTATAAGTTATATATTAGTATTAGTTATAAACTTTTAATGATTTAGTATTAACATTTTATGTAATAATTTATAAATTATAATAAGAAATTATTTCATATATGAATATATATAATTATATATATTATATATAAAAATTTCATATAAAAATTTATAATTATATATTATATATAAAACTTATATATATTAATATTTAATATATATAAAATATTTTATATAAAACTTATATATAAAAATATTATTTTTTATTTTTTTAATCAACCGGTCCGATCCGGTTCGGTTCGGTAAAAAAAATCCCAGAATCGAAACCGGACCGGAACCAGTCGGTTTTTACATTTTAAAAATCGGTTCCGGACTGGACCGGTTCAAAACCGGTAAAACCGATCCAGTCCGATCTAGATCGATTTTCCGGTTTGAGTTTACACCCACTCGTATTGACTGCCCTGGAATTCGTTAATAATATGCAGCAGAACCCGGCCAATGTGTAAAGCTGCTTATGACTTTTGACTGTGTGAGTCATGACCAACAACTCTTTTTGTAAAATTATTATTTACATTTTTTTTCTTTCTTGTATGCTTTATTTGTACCCTAAGCTTTCCATTGAACTGAATAGATAAAGAAATACTTGAATATAATATTAGTTTTTAATATGATAGACAGATATATAAATTAGAGAAATGATACTTGCAGTCGTGAGTGTGCAAGCGCCATGCAGTCGCTTTGAAAAAAGTAAATAAATATGAGACCCATATAAAAAGAAATTAATTTTTTAATAGTAGACTCCACTCTTTTTCAAAAAGATTGCATGGCGTTTACGCATTCCACGACTGTATGTAGCGTTACTCACGTGGCGTGTTTGAGTTAGCTCCTGCGATTACTGGTGATTTTCATAACTGCTTTGTTGGTTTATACTTTGCTTTTCTCTCACTGATGAGAGTCTTCTTTTTGCCGTTGGTGCAAGTTTTACTCCTTTGATTCACTTTACCCCACAGTTTTGTGATAATATAGGCTTTTCTATTTTGTGTTATGGCTAATGAACTTGCGGAGAAGTGAAAAACTATGCAATTGTCAGATGTTGAACAAGGTGAAGTGTTTCTGCATGAACGATTGGGTTTACATTGTCAGTCTCCCAAGGATCATTATTTCATTTTCAAGTTGTTATATGTAAGTATTTTAACAAAGATGCTTTAAGACAAGAGCGATGCTACAGGCAGGCACAAGTCCGTGCCTGCGCGCGGACTCCTCTGACGTGGCATTTTGCCACGTCAGCAATTATTAAAAAAAAAAAAAAAGGCAAAAGCAAGACAGAACAGGCGGGAGAGTAAAACGAAGAAGAAAGTTAAGCCATTTTCGAAGAGGAAAGCGGGAGAGCTGAAACGAAGACAGAGAAGTTGATTTACGAAGAGAACAAACGGGAGGAACTGAGAAAAAAAGTAGAGAAGCCGAGATTTCACCGTCAAAGTAAGATTTCCAGTTTTTGATTTTTTTTCATCTTGCTGTGAAATCTTTTTTATTGGAGACATTGAGCTCCAGACGACCCGTGTGAGTGAATCCAAACTCGTCGAAGGGAATAATACTGGAAAATTTTAGTGTGCTTTATTTTTAAAAAACTGGCAATTAGTATATTGTTTTTAGTGAATCCAAACCCGCGTGTAGTTAGTGAATTTTTTTTTGATAAAGTTAGTATGCTTTGTGTAGTATCTTACATCTAGATATTTTCCTTCATGAAATTTTTAGTACATCCATTGTTTTTAGTGAATCCAAACCCGTGTGCATTGTTTTTCAAAAGCTGGAATTTTTTTTTTATAAACTTAGTGTGCTTTGTATAGTATTTTACATCTAGATATTTCTATTCATGAAATTTTTTGTACATCCATTGTTTTTAGTGAATCCAAACCCGTGTGCATTGTTTTTCAAAAGCTGGAATTTTTTTTTTTTTTGATAAACTTAGTGTGCTTTGTATAGTATTTTACATCTAGATATTTCTATTCATGAAATTTTTTGTACATCCATTGTTTTTAGTGAATCGAAACCCGTGTGCATTGTTTTTCAAAAGCTGGAAATTTTTTTTTTTAACTTCATACTTGAGCTTGAACTGACATAGGCTTGATCTTGAAGCTTGTCCTTTCTTTTAATGAAGTTAGTGTGCTTTGTGTAGTATCCTTTGTGTAGTATCTTACATGTAGACATTTTCATTCATGAAATTTTTAGTACATTTGAAGTATTTGACATTTGACATTATCATTGTCTGTTCTTTAAACATAATGGGATGATTATTATTTAAACATAATGGGATGATCAATAATATCTGTTGACCAATGGTATCATTTGTCATAAAAAAAATCCATAGTATCTATACATGTAAGCTTGACTGGTTTTTTAAAAATGCCCAACTTGATTGTGTATATATGTTGCTGCAGTATTTACGTAAAAAGTAAGATCCACTTGGTTTCATTGTTGAGGTAAATGGAGAAAGAAAAAGAAGATGCATCCCGCATAACAGCTCCTATCACAAATCCATCAACGCAGGTATTGTAAAGCTCTTTCAACAGTTGGCGTGTGTTTAATTTATGTGTAGTCATTGGTAATACGGTTGATTAACATTATGTTGCTATATGTTAGGACATATCAAGACCACTGCATCCAAATTACATGTCAAGTTATTACGGTCCATTGGCTCATGCGTGGTTACCACCTTTTGTGCCTCCTCCAAGTGCCAGCCCATGGAGCTCTACTGTCGCTGCCACGTCAAGTGCCGCCATACCAATGATGGGACCTCCTCCAACTGCGTACCCATATCAATGGAGCAACCAGGTGATAATGTCTTTGAATATTTCGTCTAATTATTCGTCTTTAATTTTCGGAACTTGAATATTTCGTCTAATTATTTATCTTTAATTTTTTTATGGAAAACTGCAGCAACACCCATGGAACACTACCTCAGTTGCCACGTCAAATACTGCTACCTTGAGTAGTTCTGCTCCCGCGTCAAGTACTGCTGCCTTGTATAGTTCTGTCATACCAATGATGGGACCTCCTCCAACTGCGTACCCATATCAATGGAGCAACCAGGTGATCATTTTTTCGTATATGTATTTATTGTAGTTAATGCTAGACTTGAATATTGGGCTAACTATTTATGTTTACATTTTTTTTTTTTGAAAATTATAGCAATACCCATGGATCTCTACTTCCGCTCCCATGTCTAGCTCAGCAAGTAGCGTCAGCTCTAGTGTAGCTGTTAGTTCTAGTGTACAAACCAACGCTAGTGTCGCTACTAGCTCTTGTTCGGCTTTACCAACATTTTTTCCTCCAACTTCTACTACCCCATTTCCATGTGGCAGTGAGGTGATGTCTTGGATTCTCCACATTCACTGTATTTTACATTATCCATAACAAATTTTAACATATAATACTTTTTCAACTATTTTACAGGAAAATAAAGTGCAGCAAAGTGACTCTGTTGAAGAAATTAGTGAGGCCACATTAGACTCGATAGAAGTTGAGGCGCAACCTACTACCTCTTTGGATAATACCATTGATACCAAGGAGGCTGGCACTGAGGGAGGTGATATCACTGAGGAGCCAAAGCCAGGAATGCGCTTTGAGTCGGAGGATGAGTTAATGAATTACTATAAACATTACGGAAAGCAATGTGGTTTTCCGGTAATGACACAAAGGAGTAAAAGAGAGAAGGATGGGACTGTGAAATATGTCACTGTGGGATGTGCTCGGGGTGGCAAGGCACGAAATAGGGCATCAAACGTCTCCAAGCCTCGGCCAACAAGCAAAACAGACTGCAAGGCAAGGATGAATGTCATGTTAAAGGATGGGAAGTTGTGTGTCACATCCGTATTGAACACACACAATCATGTGCTCAGTCCAAAAAAATCTAGGTTCTTCAGATGCAACAGAGAAGTTAATGAGTCTGTTAGGAGAGTGTTGGATACAAATGATGAGGCTGGCATACGGATTAATAAGAGTTTTCATGCTCTTGTCACTGAGGCGGGTGGGTTTGAGAACGTACCATTTGGAGAAAAAGATTGTCGTAACTACATTAACAAGGCACGACACCTGCGTCTTGGTAAAGGTGGTGCTCAAGCGTTGTTTGAGTATTTTAGAAGGATGCAATACAAGAATGATGGCTTTTTCAGCCTTATGGAATTGGACGATGATGATAGACTGAAAAGTGTGTTTTGGGCGGATGCCCGTAGTAGAGGGGCCTACAACTACTTTGGAGATGTGGTAACATTTGATACCACATACCTGACAAATAGGTATGGAATGCCATTTGCACCGTTTGTGGGTGTAAACCATCATGGACAGTCAATCCTGTTGGGTGCAGGCCTTATTTCAAGTGAGGATACAGAATCATTTGTTTGGTTATTTAAAGCTTGGCTTGATTGCATGGATGGAAAAACACCTAATACTATTATTACAGATCAAGATCGTGCTATGAAAAATGCCATCGCCATTGTCTTTCCCAGCACGCGGCATAAATATTGCTTGTGGCACATATTGCGAAAGGTCCCAGAGAAACTTGGTTCCCATGGTCAATACAAATGTAGCCTGAAAAGTAAATTGCTATCTTGCGTATATGACTCTCTTACAATTGAGGAGTTTGAGAATTCTTGGAAAAGCTTCAATGATACTTTCCACTTGCATGAAAATGCATGGTTGCAAAGCTTATATGCGGAAAGAGAGTTTTGGGTGCCGGTATATTTAAAGAACTCTTTTTGGGCTGGAATGAGTACAACTCAACGCAGTGAGAGCATGAATGCTTTCTTCGATGGCTACGTGCATGCCAGAACAAATCTTAAAGAATTTGTTGATCAGTTCGACAATGCTCTGAAGAAAAAAATTGAGAACAAAAACCAAGCTGACTTCAATTCATTTAACTTCACCATTCCTTGCATATCACACTTGGCTCTTGAGAAGAAGTTTCAAGATGTATACACAAATGCAAAATTTAAGGAGGTTCAGCAAGAAATAATGGGAATGATATATTGTCATTGTCGTTTCGAGAAAATGGAGGGAGTAATTGCAATTTACTCGGTCGATGATCAAGTCAAGGCTGAAGATTTCATCAAGGAGGTTACGTATACTCTTTACTTTAATGAGGCCGAGTGTGAGGCGAAGTGTGTTTGTGGGTTGTTTGAGATGCGAGGAATAATATGTAGACATATTCTTGCAATCTTTTCAGCTAAGAAAGTCCGTGAGTTGCCAGAGAAGTACATATTAGACCGGTGGCGGAAAGACATAAAACGGGCTTATACTTTTATTTCGACCAATTATGACGCTGTTGATCGGAGACCTGAAACTGTTAGATATAAACATATTTTAAGAACTTTCAATGAGGTAATAACAAATGCAGTTTCGACCGATGGGCATACTGAGGAAATGATTTCAAACTTGATTGCGATGAATGAGGTTTGGCGCACATCGAAGCCCTCCAACACGGATTCCAATGTTGGAGGAAGTACCGTGAATGCATTCACAGAAGGAAGTTCCAAGAAGGTTCTAAGTCCCCATGTTGTTAGAGGCAAGGGAAGACCCCCGTGTAAGAGGAGGATGTCCACGATGGAGGAAAGAGTGAAGAAAATTAAAACTAAGACTGCAAATAAGAGAAAAGATAAAGGAAAAAGTTGCACTGTGGTAGGAGCATATTTATTGTAAATTATTACCTAATGTTACTTCAGGCCACATTTGAACTCTAATTATTTTTTATGTTGTCAGAGGCGTAGATTGGACACCGAACCATTGGAAAGCACTGAAAACCAACTCGGCCTATCGGAAATGAGGATGCAAGAAAATGTACAAACTCCCATAATGGTCAATGAAGAAAGTGGACAACATCCAGTGATGGGGACACAAGAAAGTGTACACTTTCTTCTTGAGGTCATTTTTTTGTATAGTTAGTGGTTTTTATTATGTGGGTCTTACTTTGTCTGCTATTATGTTCACAGATACAACTAGGAATGGATGGAACGCAGCCAGAGACAGAATTTGGAACGCAACCCAGCAGTTTCTTGTAGCAAGATTTTAGAGATCCATTATGTTTACTAGGCTTGAGTGTTGATGGAATTTGGGTTGTTTGCGTGTTGGTGTTGGTATATTGGAGTATGTGATGTATTAGTGGTGAAAGTGTATGTTTAGTATATGTGGCATAGTATTTGAGGCCACGCTTTGCACATTTTGTATCCAAGTACGCTATATATGTAAATTTGAGTTTCTATTCAAGTACTCAATTTATGTGGTTTTGATTGAATGTGAATGTTTGATTGATTGGTTATGAGTTGAGATTATACTGTGTTTGATATTGCCTCTTATGTCCACATGGAAAAAAGTAACTCAATAAACCTGTAGTAACTCAATAAACATTATAAAATAAAGTCTTAGGAATGAAGATTTTATACAATGGAGAATAACGTCTCAAATACATAATTTGAAAGTCTCGACTTACAAACGCTAAGTTTCTATAAAATACAAATACAAACTCGTCAACGCAGTGACAGTATCAAATATAAGTAAATAACTATGGCTATTAGCCAAAGTACAAGAAATAGTTTGCGTGCATGTAGCATGTCGGCTTCTTGACTGCAAAAATGGACGTGATCATTATGGAGTGCCAACTCCCTCTTCTCAAACTCTGCTTCTCTTTTTTTAAGTTCTTCATCTTGTCTTAATACTTCTGCTTCTCTCTTTTTAAGTTCTTCCTCTTTCTTTAATACTTCTGTTTCTCTCTTTACAAGGGCTTGCTCTTTGTATTCACTACTATCAGACCACTTGAAAAAGTTGCACTGTGGTAATCCCTGATTATAAATAAATAATCAAGGCAACTTGAGGTCAAAATTTTTGTCATTATTACAGTAATATGAAAACATAAACTTGCAAATACTATTAATTGCGTCTACCTCTTTGTTGTAGAGTGGACACCCAAAGAAAGGTCGCCCCGGATTTCTTCGAGTATTTGATATTCTAAGTACAGCTTGATTCCCACAACTGCACATTGGGACGTTACTCGATGTACGATTCAGCAACGATGTTGAAGCAACTGATGACGACATTCTAAATCTGAAAGAGATGTGAGACATAACGTCAGTTATCAAGCATATTCACTCTGCACTAAATTTCAATAAACCTTGACCATTTTCTAGAGATGCAGGATTTCTTATTAACTTGCTCGAAACCTTTCAGTTTCTGTCTTCTACAGGTACACCCATGGTTGAAGAAATGACCTTGAGTATGCAAAGCATAAACTCTGTCTTAGGTGTCTGTTTGACTGCTGGGCCAAGGGATAGGTATATTTTCGAAAAGGCATTAAATATTTTACTCCAAGTCCATGTTCTAAAGTTCCTTGATTTCTGTATTCAGCGTTTTCTTCACCTTAATAAGAGATTTAAGCCCTCTGTGTATAAAGAAGAGGACCTCCTGGTTTTCAGTAAAACATTAGCTTCTCACTTCAGAAACAGATGGTTGTCTATGAAGGTGAAGTCCAAAGACATGGTCAGAAATAGTTCCTTTGGAAATCAAACATTTAAAAAGGGCAGTGTTGCTCTGGATACCATATATGAAGACCTGGACACATCAAATAATAAGACATGTCAATAATAGAGTGGGTTCACCAGAGACTCCCACTTCCAATGCATTGGTTTTTGAGTCCAATCTCAACCATCTGTGATGGCAAGTATGCTGGCCTGCAAAGAGATCAAACACAAAATCTTGTGCAGGACCCTCATGATTTGCTTGAAACTGTGAAAGCTGGACTTTTCTTTAATTTAGGCATTGAAGCCATGTCCACTTTCAAATCCTCTGATGCCCCCTCCCCTGTTCAGAGGGTACCTTTAGTTTGGAAATTACATTCTTTATCTGTGATCTTACTTGTCGGAATGGGCATGTTTGAAGAAGAGAAGAGCAGGGATGTTTATGAAGCGTTGCAAGATATCTATGGGCAGCTTCTTGACCAATCAAGAACGTGTATAAGTGTTGACCTTAGTTAGGAGAATAATGTAGATTTATTGTCTGAATCCAGAAATAAAGATAATGCCGAGTTTCTAATGTTTCAGTCAGAAATAAGATGATGTTGTCATATTGAAATCTAAAGCACTAGCAATTAAAAGATTCTTGTTTCTCTGATTTTTTTTTTAAAAGATAGCATTAAGTATGTGAGAGAGTAGGATTGTTTTCTTTGCATTAAGTTTGAATTTAGTCAGTAGGGGTATTCTTGTAGATATCTTAGTATAGTTTTTTGGAAGCTATCATATAGTGTTGGGCAGACTTTTAAGTTCAAAGTTACAATGGAGACTTTGATATCCATGGTTTTAACTTGGGCAGGTAGAACTAATTCTATTTCACGTAGCATTAAAATCAATTATAATTACATGCTCGATGTTGATTTGATGGATGGAAATTAATGTTAATGAATACGAGGGGATTATATATCTGCCGCCTGGATTGGTGTTGACTTGATCTTAACTCTCAAGGAATGTTGGGAAACTATATATGCAAGAAATGAGCTGTGCTATTTATAAGATCATGTCAATCGAATTTGTGCTGGCCAGGAATGCATGCATGCTAATAATTCCTTTATATATTCATCATTGATCATGGCATGATGATCATGATCAAGGAATGCGTTTCGTATAAAATAATCTCCTTACATCAAAAGCATGATCAATTCTTATCCTGAATCAATTTTTCATGTGGAAGGGTAGATTGTGGAAGATGCAACCCATATTTTTAATAATTCATGCAAAGTGAAGATGTGCATACCGAGTATGTGTGATTCCAGGGCATTTATTAAATAAAAAAGGAAGATATATCTCATATTAGGGCTTTGGAGACACTCAATTCAATTCTTTGTATTTGGTCTTTCTATTAGTATTTCCATTATACATGAAAAAGAAGAATGAAATGGATAGTCAGGGAAAATACAAGGTGATGGTTGATGGAATGCCCATCCTGCTTTTGTTACTACATGATGTACATATACATTGGCAAGTAATTTTTCTTTCTGTTTCCTATAATATGATGTTCATGCCTGTATGTAAGACGTGGAATGCAAACTAATTAAATGGAACCAACCATTTAGGAAACCCAATCTCCCTTGAATCAAACTAATCAGGAACCCACTTCAATCCAAAATAAATAGCTATTCATACCAATCTACGCCTGCCTTGTTGCTAGCAGAAGTACAGGCTCAATAATCTCCTTATATCCAAAATAAATAGCTAACAGCGAAACAACAATTAGAACTTATACTATAAAAACACATACAATATACTATAAAATACATACAATGATTCAGGGCTAACAGCGAAACAACAATTAGAACCCTAAAGCACCACGAAATCATAAGGAGAAATGAAAGTAACCTCGGATGGCGCCGCTTGGTGGATCGCTGGAGCGTGAATCTTCCTTGGCGTCGCACAGGTGCGTTAGGGTTAGGTGCGTTAGGGTTAGGTTTATCTTTGGGAGCAAGATCGGGTAGGGACTCGTTAGGGGAAGAAAGGGGAAACGAAGAGGAGATTCGATGAGTATGGGCAACGAAAGGAAGAGGGATTCGAAATCGCCCTAGGAGAGCAGAGAGTTCGTGGGAGGGAGGGAGGGAGGGAGGGAGACGGATCGTAGAAGAAATCCAAAACGCCGCGTTTTGGTTCACGCAGGCAGCCATAAGAGTGGAAACAAAACGCACCGTTTTATTTACTCAAAACTGTGCGTTTTGTTTCCACGTAGGATGTCGTCCGCGGGGAGGCCTAACTCATGCCTGCGTTTAGAGATTTCCTTAAGACAATGATGAAAGAATTTACGGTGCCTGGACAGGTTCTTTTCTTGGCCCTCACCAGACCGGCCCAACTATACCGAGTATGAGGCCTATATAAGGGGCCCAACTAGTTAGATAGCTACGGGCTCACCATACACTCGCCACCATGAGATTGTACCACCCAATGAGATTAATATGGAAACTGTCGCCAATCAAATATAACTACCATAAGAAAACAGTAAAATATTTGAGATGTTTATCCATGACTTGTTAATACTTTATTTCTTAAAGCATATAATAAGAATTTTATAATCGAGCTCCCGAGATTTGGCAAAAATGATTGAACTATCCTTACCAACAATAACCCGCATCTATATAAAGGGCTGACGTTAACAGTCCAAAGTAATTTTCTGATCCCTCATTGCAAGGCAATACATATATATTTCTAACTTAAACATCGGAGGCGCACCAGGCACACCGGACCACCCTATTTTCTTGTCACAAGTTAGCGATCGAGATCAGTTGGCGATGAAACACGTCCAAAATAATGGCACTGTATGTGGGATATGAACATAATTTTTAAAGACATTTCAATGTGGTTTTCACATGTCTGCCATGACATGCTCCCACACAATCCATGACTAGGAAATCAGTTTTACAAATATGGAAGCATGGTTGTTGGAGATGGAAAAATAGTTAAGGAAGATGAGTGTGGCAATGGAAGCTCTCCAGCAAGAATACAAGAGCCTGGGATGGAAAAATCAAAACTATAGTGTGGGTGTCCCGCCAAACCACAACAAACAACCAAAAGGAGAGGCACACAGTGCAGGAAGAATGAATACCGAGGAGGTAGAAAAGAAAAAGCTCACAACGAATTCCGCAGTCTTGTTGATAAGTATGAGTAGATAGCTAGGATGATGGGGAGGTCATCCTCAGTCGATCAGTTGCTTAACCGCATAGATTTACCCTATAGCATGGAGGTGATGGTCGGGCTGCTCTCACAGAAGTTCAAGGTATTGTATATAGAGCAATACGACGGGTCGCAAGATCTAGTAGACCACCTAGAGAATTCTAAAGCGCACATGACCCTTCACAGATTCCCTGGAGAGGTAGCATGTCGAGCTTTCCCATTAACGTTGAAAGGCGTGGCGAGAGACTAATTCAAAGCATTATGACCGAGATCAATAGATAGCTTCGAAGAATTGGCCAAGCAATTCCTGATGCAATTCGTGGAGGAGAGAGTCTGAAGGTATACCTCACCCAGTTCAAGAAAGATTGATTAACCACTGATGATCAAGACAAGAAAATTATGCTGATAGCTTTTTTGGGGGGAGTATGGCCTTGAAGCCCATTCATGGTGGAGCTAGCATAGAGGACTCCGTCAACACTGAGAGAGTTCATGGATAGGGTCGACGACTTTGTCAATGCCAAAAACACGCTACAAGTCCTAATTGCACCATTGAAAGTAGAGTTGAAGGAAGAAGGTAGGGACCCTTAGAGATCGAGTGACAAAAGAACCTTGAAGAAAACTTGGCAAAGCAAGCATGACAAAAGGCGAGAAAGGCAAGCGCCCTTTGCGAACGAGGTCCGAGATCTGCTCACAACAATCTGAATGTGCAATCAAAAGAGAGTCATTGGACCAAAGTGAAGGCAACCAGGTGAGGAGAGGATGAAGTTTTTGTACCTACCATCAGAATGACAGCCACTAGATAGAATATTTCTATACAATGAAAAGAAGAGTTGAAGAGTTATGGGGAAGCGGCGAGTTGGAACAGCTGGTTGTGGAACGTTCAAAGCCCGTGAAGCAGGCGATTCGGAGGAGAACAGAGCAAGATTGAAACGACCGACAAAGCATGAGCCCAAAAAGGCGGCGACCGACATGGGAAGATGATTGAGATGCTCCTCGCTAGAACCCATACCATAGCGATGCACCCTTGAGCGAAATTTGTACTATAGCAGGAGGGTTCACCGGGGAGGAACCTCTGCATCCAGTAGAAAAACACACACTCGTAGGGCGAGATATGAAGAAGTATACACGATAGACAGACTGCCTAAGCAACCAAGGCAAAAGAGCCCGGAGAGCATCTCTTTTGGGGAAGAAGATTGCGAAGGTTCTTGTATCCACATGACAATGCATTGGTGGTAATATTCTTAGTTGCCAATTACACTACCATGAGGATTTTTATCGACAATGAAAGCTCAGTATATATTCTCTTTTGGGCTGCTTTTGCCAAGATGGGCATCGATCCTAGCAAATTGCGGCCATTGCCCACACTCTTGAAGGGATTCTCCGGAGATGAAGTATAATACCTGGGCGCAATAACCCTACTAGTCACAGCCAGGAAGGGGTTGCAAACTGCCACTATGATGACCGAATTCCTTGTGGTCAAGGCTAGAGGTGTAAACTCAAACCGGAAAACTGGAAAACCGGTCCGGACCGGACCGGTTTTACCGGTTTTGAACCGGTCCGGTCCGGAACCGATTTTTAAAATGTAAAAACCGGCCAATTCCGATCCGGTTCCGGTTGCGGTTCCGGGATTTTTTGGACCGGACCGGAGTTGATTAAAAAAAATAAAAAATAATATTTTTATATATAAGTTTTATATATAATGTATAATCATAAATTTTTATATGAAATTTTTATATATAATATATATAATTATATACATTCATATATGAAATAATTTCTTATTATAATTTATAAATTATTACATAAAATGTTAATACTAAATCACTAAAAATTTATGACTAATACTAATATATAAAAAAAGTATAAAACAGTTTTTTTTAAATCAGTTTTTTTTTTTTTTTTTTTATAAACAAATTTTTAATGACAAATTGTGAAATTTACCTTTTTAAAAAAACTGGAAAACTGGACCGGAAACCGGTAAAACCAGAAGTACCGGTTTAGGAGGGTAACCGGTGCGTAATCGGTTTTGAAAAATACAAAACCGGTACATACCAGTTTGGTCCTAGATTTTATCCAAAACCGGACCGAACCGGATCGGTTACACCCCTAGTCAAGGCTCCCTCATCTTACAACGCTATATTGGGGCGCCCGTTCTTGTAGAGTCTCAGAGCTGTCACTTATACCTACCATTTGAAGATGAAATTTTCGATAGAGGCGGGAGTAGGACAGGTCCAAGGCAAGCAAGCCCTAACTCAAGAGTGTTATGCACAAAAGCTCAAGTGGGGGGAGCAGATGTTTGTACAGTGAACAACCAGAGTCAAGGAGAAGTCCTACCCCCGACACGGGTCCTACTCAACCGTGACTTGGAAACGCAGGATGAAGAAAATTTGCAGCAAGCAGAAGTAAATGAGCCACTTGAGTTAGTAATGTTGCACCCAAAACGATCGAAGACTACAACACGGATTGGGACTAGGCTCTAGCCCGAGATTCGAGAGGCACTAAAGCAGCTCTTGGTTGAACATAGGGATGTGTTTGCGTGGAGCCACGAAGATATGCTCGGGATAGATAACACAGTCATTAAGCATCACCTTTGCGTCGACCCAACCATCAAGAAGTTTAGACAGAAGGGGAGGTCATTCAGCACAGAGAAGTACGTGGCCATCGCCGAAGAAGTCGATTGACTACTCACCGCAGGATTCATCAGCAAGGATCACTACCCCGAATGGTTGTCTAATGTAGTACTGGTAAAAAAGTCCAATGGAAAATGGAAGATGTGCGTGGATTTTACCAACCTCAACAAGGCATGCCCAAAGGACAGTTTCCTATTGTTGCGGATCGATTTGATAATAGACTCTACAGAGAGACATTGGATTCTAAGCTTCATGAATGCCTACTTGGAGTACAATCAGATCCGGACGAACCCGACAGCTTCTAAATTTTTTCTCTTGAAAAACATTAGTTTCACAGAGGATTTCTCCTCTATCGAAATTTTTTTAATTTAATGATTAAATAAGTGTTTTTAAATGAATATGTGATTTGTTTTTTAAAATATTTAAATAGTTTTAAAAAATAGTGAAAGAAAAAGTGAAAAAAGAAAAGAAAAAATATTTTAACTTATCTGTAGAAAATTTCGGTAAAAATACATGTGGTCGTAGCAACGTCCTTTTCTATTTTCTTCACATGATCCCAAGTGTTTTCTTCACATGAATAGAGCTCATGAAGATGCCACATAAGAGACTATCGGTTTTGATTTATTATAATGTTCTAACTTGATTCGTTCACATGACCCATAAAGAAAAGTGACATCACAAACTTTTAGGGGATATTTAGTACTAGTTTGGATTTAGAGATGAGATGAAATGATTTTTAAATGATTATGAAAGTTGAAAAAAAATATTGTTAGAATATTATTTTTTTAATATTATTATTATTATTATTATTTTGGAATTTGAAAAAATTGAATTGTTTATTATATTTTGTGTAAAAATTTGAAAAAGTTATAATGATAAGATGAGATGAGATGAGATGAAACACTTTCTGAATCCAAATGGAACTTTAGAGAATGAGATAATATGAGAATTTTATAAATAGTTTTATAAATAGTTGTAAAATAGTTTGTGAATAGTAGTGAGATAAATATTTATTGAGTTTTAGAAAATGAAAGAGAAAAAATTGACTAAAATGCATTATAAGGTTAAAATATTATTAAAATATAATTTTTTAATGTTATTCTTATTTTGAAATTTAAAAAAGTTAATTTTTTTTTAATTTTTATTTGAAAAGTTAGAAAAATTATAATGATTAATTTAAAAAATTTTAATGATTAATTTGAAAAAAATTATAATGATTAATTTAAAAATATTTATATTTAAATGATGATTAGAAATTAAATGAAATGGAAGGAAATGGGATGAGATTGTTTTCCATACATAAATAGCCTTCGAACATGTCAATTCTGCCTTATAAATGTGCGTTTGGAAAAGTGCGATAACCTTGGAAGGTAGGTCAATAATTTAGAATATAATACGCGTTACACAGTACGCACTACGCAATTGAATCGTTGATGCATGGATTTGGGTTTGATGTCGAATCTGATTATACCGAGCTGAAAGATTCGATATTAATAGTATTGGACTACCTCGGAAAGGTATATCAGGGTAAATCCAACGTGAAAATGGGAAAATTCCTCAAGGAAAGGTTGGCATTCATCGGTTGGACGAGAACATGGGCGATATTGTGTACGTGTTAATATTTTGATCATAACTTTGGCTATAGGTATTAGAATTGCACATATAATTCCAATTCGAAAAAATCTTTTCGACGCACATGTTACAGTCACCACACTATGCCTGGTGGTCCCCGTTTTGAACTTAAAATCATCTATTTTTCCCTCCAAATCGTCATTATAAGTTATATTTTTTCTTTTAATTCATTTTCCTTTTGTGGTATTGTTTATTTTTAAGAATGATTATATTCTGAATTTTTTAGCTAGATTTTAGCGAGATACTTATCTTATTTCGTATTTTGTTATTTGGCCATAATTGAAATTTTATTTTATTTTAGCTATTTAAGCCCGACTTGTGGGCTTAGGAAGAGATCTAATTATTATTTTTAAAGAAATCCTAATCTCAGAGTTTTCTTTCGGGTTGCATCAGTTGGCATTAGAGCTTTAGCGTTTTCCTAGGGTGATTTATGATCAGTTTTCATGGTTGGTGGTAGAGGTCGTGGTCGGAGTATGCAAGTTCCGAGTGGGGAAGTCCCTCACCGTGATTGTAACGTACAAGACGCAATGATTACAGAGTTAGATAGCAGAATTATCCCAATGTTTAGAGACACAAAATCTGAAGGGTCAGACGTATGATCAATATTCTGACTCTAGTTTCAAGAACCTATATCACAATTGTGCTCCATTTCGGGAGTATTGTGATAGGGAGGAGCGAGATGGAGACCTAGGCTTTAGAGATACCGAAATTTTTTGGTACTTTGCAGGCTGAGGGTTTCATCAAATGGTTACACGAGATGGAGCGTAATTTTTATTACAAAGATGTCCCAAATCATATGAAGGTGAAATCGGTTGCCATTAAGTTGAAGGGCCGAGCATCTGCCCATGGGAGCACTTGAAGCGGTCTCAGGAGCGAGCGATAGGGCAAGGCCAAGATTGGCGATTGGGAGAAGATGAAGGGTCACTTTTTGACCTTCAAATATACTTAAACCTTGTTTCAGTGACATTGAGGCATGGAGCGAGATCCGTTGATGAATACACCGAGGAGTTCTATCAATTGGTGCCTTGGAATGATCTTTCCAAGATTGAAGAGTAGATAGTGGCATGCTACCTAGGGGGCTTGCAGTAGCCTTTACAGAACAATTTTGGGGGGAGGGGGGGGAGTCTTTTCGCATGAGACTCACCTTATTTTGCAATGCTGCTATATTCGGTGTTTTAGATGTAGGGAGACTGATCACAGGGGAACATAATGGAAAAAACCTTTTGATTAGCGAGGATAACATGGAGGATGTTGAGGACATTGGAGAACGAGTCTATGAAGAGGGTAGCGATGAAGGAGATGTTTTGCATGGAGATGGTAAAGAGACCCTTGTCGTCAAAAAATGTTTACTAACCCCAAGGGTGATTCAGGCGAAGATTGGTTGAGGACTAATATTTTTCACACTACCTGCAATATTTATTAGAAGATGCGTAAACTGATCATAAATAGCGGTAACTGTGTGAACATGGTCTTCAAGGAAGCAGTTCAGAAGCTAACTCAAAACAAACTACCACTCGAAGCCATATAAGCTGTCGTGGTTGAAGAAGGGAAGTGAGATCAAAGTTGACCGTTGGTGTTTGGTCTCTTTTTTTATTGGCCGAAAGTATTTTGATAACACATGATGTGACATGGTATCCATAGATGCTTGCCACTTACTGTTAGGCAGGCTATGACAATATGATCGAAGCGTGGTTCATAATGGGCTCAAAACATCTATTCCTTTAGCATTAAAGAGAAGAAGATCGTTTTAGCACCTCGTAAGGAGGGAGTTGTTCCTGCTCCTAAGGCTAAAAAAAGGGACAATCTTTTATCTAGGGCTAAATTCTGGGATGAGGCGAAAAAAGAGGGCATGGTGTACGCCTTGGTGCTATGTGATAGTAGTGGTGGAGCTGATTGTGATTTGTCTTCGGAGGTGCAACAGATGCTATCTGAGTTCACAGATATGATGTCAAAGGACCTTCCCCCTGGCCTTCCACCTATGAGAGATATAAAACATTACATTGACTTGGTGCCGGGATCTGGTTTGCCCAATAGAGCAGCATATCACCTCAACCCCAAAGAATTTGAAGAGTTGTAATCAATGTTTTGAATACCGTACCGGTCAATGTACTGGAATGAAATATTTCGGTATCGGTACCGTTTCGAGATAGTCGATATATGAATAAATTATATATATAAATATATAAAAATTATATTCCAAAATAATAGTCTATATATGAATAAATTATATATAAATAGATATATATAAATTATAAATAGTCTAGTCTTAATTGAGGATAAAAAAATAAGCTTGTAGTTTGAAAAAATGAAAAGAAAAATAATAAATAAAGGCCGAAATATAGGCCGGTAAGGCCAGTACGAAATATATATGATACCTGTACCGGCCCAGAGGCCGGTATGGTAATTACCGGCCGTACGGTACGAGATTAAAAACACTGGTTGTAATGCCAAGTACCAGAGTTGTTGGAGAAGGGCTACATCCGTGAGAGTATGAGCCCGCGTGCAGTTCCTACCCTCCTGGTGCCTAAGAAAGATGGTTCGTGGGGGTATGTATGTGGATAGTAGAGCCATTAACAGGATTGCCGTAAAGTAGAAATTTCCAATTACCTACCTAGATGACATGTTGGATCAGTTGTTAGGCTCTAAGGTCTTTTTCAAAATTGACCTTAATAGTACCACCATATCAGAATATGCCCTGGCGACGAATGGAAGAAAAGACACAACATGGTATATAGGAGTGGATGGTCATGCCTTTCGAACTGTCCAACGCACCCAGTACGTTTATGAGATTTATGCATAAAGTATTGTGGCCGTTTATGAGGAAGTTTGTCATTGTGTACTTCGATGACATCCTCATATATAGTCTGACGTGGGAGACACAAATAGAGCACTTCTGAGTTGTCTTCGAGACGTTAGGAAATGAATGTTTGTTCGTTAATCAAAAGAAGTGTTCATTTCTCACCATTTCTATCACATTCCTTAGATTTGTTATTTCTACTGACGGTGTCCTTGTAGATCAGTCCAAAGTAGAAGCCATTTTGGAGTGACCAACACCTAAGACCCTACACGATGTGGGAGTTTCCATGAATTGGCGTCCTTTTATCGTCGATTCATCTGAAATCTCAGCACTCTAATTACTCCCATCATAGAGTGCCTGAAGGGGTGAGCATTCAAATAGTCCAATGAAGCAGAGACTAGTTTCTGACTAGTCAAGTAGAAGAGGATAGAAGCACCAGTTTTCGCACTCCCTAATTTTTAGAAAATCTTCAAGTTGAACTGTGATGCTTCTGAAGTGGATATTGGTGGTATTTTGAGACAAGAAGGGCGACTTGTTGCATTTTTCAGCAAAAAGTTGTCACGATCGAAGAAGAACTACTCCACATACGACTTGGAGTGCTACGCCATTATACAGTCTTTGAAGCATTGGCGACACTATTTAGTTCCGAAGGAGTTTATTCTAATTATTGATCACGAGGCATTGAAGTACATCAACGGGCAATAGAAGCTAAGCAGATGACATGCCAGGTGGGTCAGCTATTTGCAAGAGTTCATATTGTCATTAAGACACCAGTTAGGGAGCTTGAATCGGGCTGCAGATGCTTTGAGTTTATAGATGTCACTCCTCACTACCATGAGTAGAGTGGCGGGTTTTGACACGTTCAGGGATTTGTATGCAAAAGATCCTTTATTCGGAGATATCTTTATGGTGGTAACTGAGGGTAAGCGGAATGATTTTCTTTTACACAACAGTTTTTTTGTTTCATCATCTACAATTGTGTGTTCTATATTGTTATTTAAGAGAGCACATTATACGAGAATTACATGGTGATGGACACTTTGGGAGAGAAAAGACTTTGGCATTGATCGCCGCAGATTATTATATTCCCAAATTGACCTGTGACGTCGCACATTACATAGAGAGGTGTCTTGTGTGCCAGAGAGCGAAGGGGACCCTGATCAATGTTGGGCTTTGTACTTCGTTACCTATACCTGAGGGCCCATGACTATATGTTAGCATGGATTTTGTCTTGGGTTACCCCAAACCCATTGAGCCGGTCTTGGTTGTGGTTGAAAATTTTTCAACATGACCCATTTTGTAACTTGCAGAAAGATCATGGACGCCACATAAATTGCCCGTCTTTATTTCGAGAAGATTGCCCGCCTGCATGGTGTCTCTCGGTCCATCACCTCAGATCGAGATACGAAGTTTATGAGTAATTCATGGAAGAATTTGTGGGAGAAAATGGGAACGAAACTGAACTTTAGTAGTGCATTCCATCCCCAAATAAATGGATAGATCGAGGTGGTGGATCGTAGTTTGGGAAACCTTCTGCGAAGCTTGGCCGGTACTAAGCCAGAACAGTAAGACCTCACCTTATCTAAGGTTGAGTTTTCTTACAACCGATCAAAGAACATGACTACACACAACTAAGCCCATTTGAGATTGTGTACGGGCAGAAACCATCGGGCATACTTGACTTGGCACCCATTCCAAGTACTGGTCGCCTGAACGTGAAAGCCGAGAAGATAGCAGTGCACCTTTAGGAAATACAAGACCAAGTCAAATAGGCAATCCAGGCAAGCAATGCAAAGTACAAGACTTAGGCCGACAATAGCCGTCGCCAGGTATTTTTTGATGTTGGAAATTTTGTTTGGACTATGCTAACCCGTGATCATTTTCTTGTTGGTGAATACAATAAGTTGAAGGACTAAAAGATTGGATCTTGTGAAGTTTTTCGGAAGATCAACGACAATGCATACAGGTTACGTCTTCCTAGTCATATGAAGACTTCTGACATGTTCAACATCAAACACCTCAGTCCGTGCTTTATCGATGCTGACGTGAACTTGAGGGCGAGTTTTTTCCAACCCGGAGAGACTACCTACCTTGAGAAGGCAGATCAGTGTAAATTCGAAGTGAAGAAGGTGAAGATTCCTCGATTCAGCGATGAAAGGTTAGCATTCCTCGGTTGGGCGAAGAAAACAGGCAATATTGCGCAAATGTCAATAGTTTGGTCACAACTTTGGCTACAGATATCAGAATCGCACATATGACCCCAATTCGAAAAGCGCATTTTGGTGTGCACGTCGTTGTCATCATGCTATGCTTGTTGATACCCATTTCGACCCCAAAATCATCCATTGTTTTCCTCCAAATCGTCATTTTAAGTTACTTTTTCTATTTTAAATTTTTTTCCTTTTATGATAATGTTTATTGTTATGAATGATTTTATTCATAATTTTTGGGCTGGATTTTAGTGAGATATTTATTTTATTTCGAATTTTTTTATTTGGCTATAATTGGAATTTTGCTTTTCTTTACCTATTTAAGTCCGGCTTATGTCCTAGTTTCATGAGAGATTAGATTTTTTTTAAAGAAATCCTAATATCAGAGTTTATCTTAGAGTTTTTTTTCTATATAACTTCTTTTTTTCAATCTCAATCTCTAACTTTCGTTATTTAGCAAACTGTAAGAATAATATTAATTTTTATTCTATTCGGGCGTCAGCAGTCCAATTGCATTCTTTCTTTCTGGGTTGAATGTTAGGAACGTTGTGATTCCTGGAAAGAGAAATAGAAAGGCAAAAGCGCACTGAGAATGGAGAAATTATAGCAAAAAAGATGGCATCACTTGGGCTTAATGCATTTATAATTTTATAGTGCTATGCTACCTTTACCTTTAAAGATTCTTTTTGTGTATAACTTTCTTTTTAAATAGGAAAACACTACAAATACAAAAAGATCCTACACACTAATGTGGCACACTGTGAGTGTGCCATGTTTTCTTCTTCTTCTTCTTTTTTCCTTACTTTTTTTCCTCCTCCCGTGCGATTCCCCACCCCTCCTCCTCCTTTCCCTCTCTGTCTCCATCCGTCTCCACTCTTCCCATCATCTCCATGGTGGTCAGGGACCACCTCAGGGCCGACAGAATCCTCCAGCGGTCCAAGCAGCACCGTTTGGCGGTGGGGGGATGGGAGCTCCCATGCACGGCAGCTCGCCGACCACCATGGCGACGACGAGAAGGATGGAGATGGGCAGAGACAGAGAGGGAAAAGGGGAGGAGGGGTGGGGACTCTCACAGGAGAGGCACTGACGTGAGTGAGACGGTGCCGCTTGAATCGTCGGTGGCTTTTGCCGGCCTTGAGGTGGTCCCCAACCACTATTGCAGCCACAGAGAGGGTGGAGATAGGCGGAGACAGAGGGAGGAGGGGTGGGGAGACGCACGGGAAGGGGGAAAAAAGGAAAAAAGAAAAGAAAAGAAAAGTGAGGAGACGTGGCACACTGTGTCACATCAGTTTGTGTGATCCTTTTGTATTTGTAGCAGTCCTCTTTTAAATGTTCTCTAAAAAGACTAAAATTACTTATACATAGGGATGGATTCGCCTGTGCTGCTTTTGCCAAAGTGAATGGGCCTACTAATTAGACATACTGCTGAAGTTGATAATGGCATGCATAATGCTTAAAAATGTATAATTTGACTAGTTGGAACAAATCGGCCGGAGCTGATCTTCATCCTCTCTAATTTGTTTCTCAAGTTGTTACACATGATTCCATGCTCACACCTATGATCTTGTTCGTCTTCTTACCTTTCCTTCTACGTCATAATATATATAAATATGTCCATAGCTACTCCTCCCTACAGGCTACACTAGTGGACTTAACTTTCCAATCGATGACTTTGACTGTATGAGTCATGACCTAACAACACTTTTTAGAAAATTATTATTTACATTTTTTTCTTTCTTGTATAATTTATTTGTACCTAAATGATGTCAATATTATTTCAATCCAGTGGGTTGGGAGGGGAATATTCCTTCTAACTATTATTTATATATTAATTCAGATTATTTGAGATCATTTCAACATCTGAATGCAATCTGAGTTTTCTATTGAACTAAATAGATTAATAAAATATTTGAATATAATATTAGTTTTGGGTAAAAAATACTCTACCCACCAACTTTATAATAGATTATATATATATATATATATATATATATATATATGTATGTATTTTGCTTCATTTTGATGTCAATAGGTAATTTATAGAATTTCTAATTTAAAAAACCCGAGTTTTCGTCAGGTTCATATAAAAGGCTTTAAATTAACTTTCCAAATATGGTCCACTTCTAAAGCTAAAGTTGGTATATGAATCACTTTCATGGAGAAAATTTGGATTCCAATGCGATGGGGCCGGCCTACGTGGCAAACCACTTGATAATGGATTATTAACTTTCCAAGTAAATATCAAACCGCAACACAATGTTATTTTAAGATAAATAAATAATCTTATTAATTTATAAATAAAAGCTAACAAAAGAGAGAAAGAAAAGAGAAATTCTATTTGCAATCCTCATTTAGAGATTGTATGTATAGGTCTTTTATTAAATAAAAAAATATATCATTTTAAGAGGGATAGTTTTATAATTTTAAAAAATTTTAAAGCTAAAATAACTTAGACTTATATTACAGTCTCCAAATAGGGACTATACCTAGTATTGCTCGAACTAAAATTAATTAGGCTTTCAGCCGAATTTAGCTATAAATTCTAATCTCTCTCTCTCTTTTTTTTTTTTTTTTTAAGTCCACCTTATTCGTTCGTTGGTACCAGACAAGATTTACAAGTTCTTCTATTCAGCATTAACTATATACTAGTTAAAAAAAATATAAAACAAAAACAGTTACATTTAAAATTAAGTACTAATAGATAGGAAAGATCGTGACTTTTTTGGATTTTGTCTGTCTTTTCTTTTTCTTTTTCACTTTATAGCCTAAAGAAAGTTGGTTAATCATAATTGGGTTAGTGCTTAAAAATGTATATTTTTCTATATATATATGCTGCTAACTTTATGGAGTTGGAACAAAACGGATCGGAGCTGATCTTCATCCTCACCTAATCGTTTCTCAAGTTATTACACACGATCTCCATGCTCACACCTATGATCTTCTTGTTCGTCTTCTTAGCTTTCCAGCTTCTATGTCATATATCCATAGCTACTCCTCCTCCTCCTCCTCCTACACCTCTTTACACTGCAGATGATGATATTTCACTCAACTGCGGTGCTTTTGGCAACTCAAAGGCTATGGATGGGCGCCTATGGATAGGAGAAATGGACTCCAAATTCACTCCCCTCGAAGATCACAACCACCCCAAATCTGTTACCTCTACAGCCCAACAACAAGACACCGTCGATACTGTCCCCTACACAACTGCCCGTTTATCTTATTCCCCATTCACGTACGTGTTTCCAATCACGGCATCCGGACAAAAGATCATTCGCTTCTACTTTTACCCGGCTTCTTACGTTGGTTTTGATAGGTCTAAGCTGGACTTCTTCACTGTTCAAGCGGGTTCGTTCATCTTACTCGGAAACTTCAGTGCTTCCCTTCTTGCTAATCACTTGGGCGAATATACTCTCTCTAAAGAGTTCTGTATCAACATTGAAAAGGATCAGAATTTGACTTTAACGTTCATCCCAACTCCAAGTCATGGTTCTACTAATTTCTATGCTTTTATTAATGGAATTGAGATTGTCTCCATGCCAGACGACCTGTACTACAAGCCAGAAGGTGAGGGCATACCTTACATAGGCCAAAACTCTGTGTTCTACAGATTCTATGACATGGCACTGGAGATGGGTTTTCGATTACATGTGGGCGGGAGATTTATATCACTGATAGAAGATGCATACATGTATAGAGAATGGTCCGGGGATGGAAATTATGATGGCGGCGCCGTACCCCCTCGTGAGCCATACTTGATCCTCACATACACGCAACTATCAAATTACAAGATTGCATCCACCGAGGTCTATTGGTCTAAAATGTCCATGGGTCATAACATGAGTACCAAGAACATGCTAATCTCTAATTTGACTTGGGTTACTTTACACGTCGATTCGGGATTTGAGTATCTGGTGAGGCTCCAATATTTCTGCGAAGTGGAGCGGAACGTTACAAGCCTTTGTCAAAGGCAATTTATCATCTATATAGATAATACCACAGCCAAACATGTCGCTGATGTAATGCTTTGGAGCGAAGGTAGGGATACGCGGCCTGTTTATCGTGACTACGTGGTAATGATCCAAAATGATCAGGGAGTTGATCAGGGCAAGCGTAAGCTTTTCATTGCAGTACTACATCCTATAGCAACTCCCACAACTTACAAAAATGCCATTTTAAACGTGATTCAAGTGTTCGAGTTGGTCAGCAACCCAAAGCAGAGCCTTCCCAGATCCAATCTTGAATATGTGACCCCTCCACAGCCAGCTCAAAACACTGCTCCAATGACTCATGTGGCTCAAGAAGCTACTACGACGGTTGTGGCTCAAGAACCAGCTGCGCCTTTAATAACCAACGAGTCTTCATGGTCAAAGAAAACAATAATATCAATTGCCATTGGAAGTGTTGTGGGCTTCTTGGCCGTCGCAATTCTAGTGTGCTGCAAGGCTCTTTGGAAATCTAGGAACAAGGACTGTGGTTCTAACAATTCACTAACGAAGTGTTCAGCACCTGACAAAGGAAAGTCAACACGGGCAAAAGCCTCATCACTGCCCGGAGAGCTATGCCGCCGATTCTCACTAGAAGAAATCACAACAGCAACCCACAACTTCCATGAAGAATTGATTATTGGCGTTGGTGGCTTTGGGAAGGTATATAAGGGTCTCGTTGAAGAGAGTACAATGACTGTGGCGATCAAACGCTTGAACCCAGAGTCAAAGCAAGGTCGCAAAGAGTTCTGGACAGAGATTGAGATGCTCTCGCAACTTCGCCATGTCCACCTCGTCTCTCTCATTGGTTACTGCAATGACGAGGGCGAGATGATCCTCGTCTATGACTACATGGCCAATGGGACACTTCGAGACCACCTCTAAGACACGAATAGGGATCCCCTCCCGTGGATACAAAGGCTCGACATTTGCATCGGAGCAGCCTGTGGTCTGAACTACCTGCACACGGGAGTGAAGCACCCCATCATCCACCGTGACGTAAAGACGACCAACATTTTGTTGGACGAAAACTGCGTGGCCAAGGTTTCGGATTTCGGGTTGTCCAAAGTGGGTCTGGAAAACGCGGCTGTTAGTACCATGGTAAAGGGCACGTTCGGGTACTTGGATCCGGATTACGCAAGACGTCGGCAACTGACAGAAAAATCGGACGTGTACTCGTTCGGCGTAGTGCTGCTTGAAGTATTATGTGCCCGAAAAGCACTGAACCCAAAATTGGAGGAGGAGCAATGGAATTTGGCCAACTGGGCCAAGAAATGCATTGAGAAGGGGATCATGGGTGAGATCATAGATCCGAATCTGATGGGCAATATAGCTCCGGAGTGTTTCAAGGTGTACATGAATGTCGCAGAGAACTGCGTACGTGATCAGGGGATCCAACGGCCCACCATGAACGATGTTATGGAAAACCTCAACTTTGCATTGCAACTACAGAAGGAAGCCGACATTGTGAAGAAGGAAGCCAATCCAGCCGACAACCAAGCCTATACGGAAGTGTTATCATTCGATGTTTCCGACATCACCGGAGCTCGTCGATACAATAACGTTTTCAGTGGACATGTGTCGGAATCGGATAGTGGGACCTGGTTGATTAGTAATAATACAGGGGATCATGACCTACCCGAGTCGAATTGATACGGATAGGTTGGTGTGAAGATTTGTTTACGGATAACAGCAACTTTGCAGAGGTATTTTCTTGGTTTGGGTTTGTGCAGCTTAGAAAACATTATTTTACCATAAAAAATTCATCTTTATGAACTCCTAAAAATTATTATTTCTAATAAATTCATCTGGCCAGTTAATTTCTTCTCCGTCGAGTTCTCCGACGTGAGCATATCAGGATGCATTTCTGAAAGCATTGTATGAACTCCTAGCATCACTGCAGAGAGCGTTTGTGAGCTTCAACTTTTCTTTCGTACAGGGGATGAGAACTAAAACAAAATTAAATATTACAGAAGAAGACCGGAATCTATCAAAACAAATGTTAAAAGTGTTAGAATTAAAATAAATGAAAATATCAAAGTCAAGATTTTAATATAATAGTAATAGATCTGTTGAATTTGTTATTTATTATTGTTGAAAAGTGACTAGTCAAATTTATAAAAATAAATTCTCTCACAAAATTTTGATCAAACTTTGTTGATTCCATACTCTTAATCTGTTATTGATGCGATTACTTAGATTTGAAAATGATTCGTTATGTTTTTTTTGGGTGGATTTTCATAGGAGTAATGCTAGATACAGTCATGGATTGTGCAAGCATCGTGCACTCCTTTAAAAAAAAAGTGGAATCTATTATTAAAAAATTAATTTTTTCATGTGGGTCCCATCTTTACTCATTTTTTTTAAAGGAGTGCGCGGCGCTTGCGCATTCCATGACTGCAAATATCATTTTTCTTTTCATAGGCTTGTGCAATGGAGCGTAGCTTTTGGCATATAGGCTTGTGGCATGGAGCATAGGTCTTGAGATGCACTTAACATTCTCCTCGAGTGAGTGATGCAAAAAAATAAAATTAGAGTTTCCCTCATGTAACCTTATATATATATATATATAATATATATATGTTTATTTTGAACAATATGGTCAGTAAAGTTTCGTCCTAAAATGTATTTTATGATTTCTCAAAGAATAAAACCCTTTTCAATTCTATTGATGTAGCCATGTTATTGAAACACGTTAATTTTATATAATATGATTGATTTACTTGTATCTCCTTTTATTTTTCTGTCATCATTTCCACCTCTTATTTTATGTTTTCCTTAAGAATGTGTGGGGCAGTACTTCTTATATCAAGTTCAGAGAAGGGAGAAATATATGCATTATGCCTGCGTGAGTTTGTGACTTAGGCTGATCGCCATTCTCGATCGATGTCAAGAGGAACTTTCTTATGTGCAATTATTCTAGGCCGACATGTTTATTTGGAAATGGAATTGAAGTGAGAATTTCATAACTTTTTAACAAAAACGTCATTTTTCTTATTTTTAAGTTTTCATTTAAAATGAAATAAAAATTAAAAATTAAAAAAATGGTGCAATAGTGGCCAGCCACCTATAAAAAAAAAATACTCTAGTCACAAAGGAATTACACAAAAATAATCTCATAAACTGACCTGACTTGATGTGGTTCATCAGATTATAAAGTTACTTCTATTGTAAAGTAGATCTAACGGAATAGATGAAACAATATCAGTTTGTTGGATTATTTTTGTGTAATTAATTTGTGGATGTAGCAGTACTCATAAAAAAACGGAGGGGTGATTGGACCACCACCTATCGAAGGCAATCTGGCCACCCCATGGCCATAGGGTTAGCCACCCTCATTCATTGTGGCTGGAAGGGTTGCCTCAACCAACCACAAAATTTTTTGGAAAAAAAAAAAGTCTTTTATAAATGTGTTGTGCTATAGATCAACCACTATTCACGGTTGATCCGTAGCACACATTACGTGTCTTTTTTTTCTTTTTTAAACAAAATCCCATTTTCTCCTCCCCCACCTGATTCCTTCTCCCCCCACTCGATTCCCTCTCTCGGCTCACTGCCTCACGCAGCCCCGCCGTGCGCCACCTGCAATGCCACCGCCCACCACTATCGGCTCCCCCTCACGCCAGAAACCTCCAGCCATCTTCAAACCTCCATGTATAGCGCCCTCTCTCAACCCGAAATGGGTTCTCCTACATTGTTTGTCATTGCTACCGCCGCCTTCGTCAGCCTCCAGCCCCACCATCGAGCACCACCAAGCCCCTTGATCTCCCCCTAGCCCCGTCGAGCACGGCAGCCCTCTCCCTCTCTTTCCTGAAATGGGTTCACCCATACAGGTTCTGCCCCTTACCGAGCCGTACGCCGCCACCTCGAGCCTCCCTCAGCCACCACCAGCTCCACCACATCTCCCTTAGCCCTCCATGCTCAGCCATACCTCTCATTTGGCCTATGGGGGTACGAGTGGGGGAGAGGATGGTGATGCGGGTTGCGGGTGGGGGAGAGGATACCGACACAGATTGGGGGAGAGGATGTTGACGCGGGCGGGTGGTGGGGGTGGGGGAAGAGGATGGGCGAGGGGCAGGAATGGGAGGTCTCGGGTGACACGAGGGTAGAGAGAGGAAGAAAAATGAAATATGTTAAATGAGAGGGAAGTGAGTTTTGTTATAAGGTGTTTTTGGTCATTTTATTTAGGGACATGTAGGGTGTGATCCGGATGATACTAAACAGTGGCTGCTCCCAATACTTTTTCTTTATAAATTTATATTAATGTCTTTGTAATCCTCTCAAATTTGGGCGGAAGGACTATTTCTCGTGTTGGAGAATGCGAATAACTATTCTCTCTCTTGAGAAGATAACAAAACAAAAGAATGGTTATAATTGGGTCCACAAATGAGGCCATGATTGACAAGAAATGGTAGGAGACTTCAATGGATATTCACAACAAACCAACATATCATATATAGTAATAGAGTCGATAAAGAACCCAATAAAACCAGATCAATTTAGTTGAATCTCATAGATGACATATCGTTTAGAACATTGAAGATTATCTGACATGAAATACTAGAAAGACATCATGGAGTTGAGACAAAATGTGGTTGAGTTTCTTTTTAAACAAGATGCTATTAAGTTCTGCACTAAATATAAGTTAGATTCATTTAGTGTGCATGTCCGTGCTTAAAATTTCTCGTTTAAACACACAGAAGTGACCTGTTTCATTTCTAGTTTTGGAGACTTGACTGCTAGAGAGAAGTAATATTACACAAATAAAAACATCATCTCCGTCCCTAGAGCATTTTCATTGGAATAGTCAAATCCAAATAAAGTCACTTAAATGGCTAATAGGATATGAAAATATGCTACATTAGATTAGGCAAATTCATTTAAGAGTAACTTTCAGTTACAGTAAATCCAAGCTTTTGGTCATATTTGGATGTGCACTGTAGCTTGACCAAAGCAATTGTTTACTATTATTCTGTTTCTCTCCTCTTGATTTTTTCTCTTTCTACCGAACTATGTTGCTTTTTCCTTGATTTTTTTTCCTCTACGTTTATGCTTCTTTGCTCTACCCTCATGAAATGGACTAGTCCAATTGAATATCATCACGTTTATGGTTATTAGCATTAAATCAACATTGAAAATATGATTTTTTAACCAATAATTTAATTAGAATATGATTACTAATTAACATATAATCAATAGAATAGAAAAATATGATAAAAATAAATAATTTTAAAAATTCATGTCATATTAGTTAAAAATTAGGTTTGACTTTGGCTATTCCAATGAGAATGCTCTAAGGGGCGGTAATCACCACCTTTAGGGTGACTTGAGGGGTGTAAATCTTGATGCGGATTCACGTACTCGATTATACCTAGATCCTCATTTAGGTTTATAATGCAGTTCGGGTACCCACTTAGCTTAACTCGAATATAACCTAGACAATTGCCTAGCCTCACCCGATTACAAAAATTTGAGTATCTGGATACTCAAGTTGTAACCGAATATCCTAATATGTCAAAAAATCATTTTAAAGAGGAAGATTACAAACATAAATTTACATTGTTTCACTTATAAGACTTTTTTTTTTTAAATGTCCTGTAATCCGGTATTAACCCCATATCCACATTATATAATAGTACCCACATCCGGATAGAAGCATGTGCAAAATCCGAATACCCACTTGGATGATCCAGTTTTCCAATGTTTGGATTGGACTGATAAAAAACTAGCCGAGATGTACGAATTACTGGTGCTTTATTTGAATAGGCTATATGCATATTTCTTCAAAGTGCGTGATCTTTATAAGGTATTAACATAAAAAGGAAAATTATATTGCTCCTTTGGAAAGGGACCTTATGGCCCTATGGGCTTATAAACTAATAAAATGGAAAAATGTAATCAGATAAAAGATTTAGAAATCAATGGAGGTGGTACACTGTAAAATCAGACCAGACTAGATCAAAATGAAATCGTAAAAATAGAAAATTTTAATTTTGATAATGAATACATCGTATCGATTATTAAATTTTTAAATCTAATATATATTCATTCAATTATAAAATATGTCTAAAATCGGACGAAACGGAACCACTGTTATAAACATCCACCCGACTTACTTTGAGATATGAAAGAATTTTGCTATGTACAAGTAAGTTTGCGTATTAATCTGCATACTAATATTCTTGTCTTCATATTCTAAATTTAAATTAGCACTATTTTCAATAAAGTCTACTTTCTAACTAATCATATTGAATTGATGTACATATTAATGCGCAGAATCGCTTACAACTAGATTTTTCCAATATGGAAAGATATTCAGTGAAGCCTTACATTTTGATATCATTAGTATAAATAAATAAATAAAATTAGAATGCCAACCTCTTTATTAAAACAAAAGCACATTAATTTTTATTATTAGAAAAATCACATTAGTTAATTTCATTAAAACGGCGTGATTGGAGAGGCAATAATCACACTAGAAATTAATATTAATCTAAATAAACATGAAAAATATAGATTAACAAATAAATAATTAAGATAATATATTAGAACTTAACGGATAACTTATGGAAAAGTTAATTTACTAAATTGACCATTTTTTCCCCTCAAACTACTTCACGAACGAAGAACTCATCGTCCGAGAGCCAAAACAAATCTCCCACCACCTGAACTGAACGTAGGCATCAGATTCAACTGAACAATCTCTCCGATGTGGGAACGTTCCCGCCGAATCAATAACCCTTCGTCGAGCTTTATTACTGTGTCTTCTCCGCCATGATCAGACGCCAAACCTCCGCCTTCACTTCCTTCTCACTCTCTTTCCTCTTCCTCCTCGTTTTTCTCTCTCTCCTCCCTTTCAAACCCTCTCTTCTCCCTTCTCAACCAACCCTAAGTTCCTCACAACCCAACTCAACTCTGCCCCAAAGCCCTCCCCTTCGCAACAACTACATCGTCCGGTTTCTCCAGTACAAGCCTGCGGAGGAGCATCGGGATTATCTCGAGTCGAGCGTTCGATCCGACGGCTGGGAATGGATCGACCGGAAGAATCCGTCATCCAAGTACCCGACCGATTTCGGCTTGGTTTCGATCCAGGAGATTGCGAGGGAGAGGGTGATTGGGGAGATTAGGAAATTGGGGTTGGTGAAGGATGTAAATATGGACTTGACCTACAGGAGGGGTTTACTTGAGCAGAAGAGGAAGGGTAAGGCTGGCGCTGGGAGTAGGGCCAGGGTTGGCGCTTTTGTCGACGGGAAGAAGCGACCAGGGAAGATTTTTACGGCGATGTCATTTAGCGAGGGCGATGGCGAGGGGGAGTATTATTCTGCAATTAGCAATTCTTCGATTAGGTGGGGACGCCACTTTTTGATGCAGGTAATTGTCCCTTTATCTTTATGATTTGGATTCTGTTTGGTTTGGCCCCGGGGGGGGGGGATCGAGGAAGGGGAATGGGAAAGGATTGAAATCTGGGGAAGTTTTATGCTTATCTGCTTTTTTGGATAATTTGGTTGCTTATAAGATATGAAGAGCCCCGCGTTTATTAGTCAGTGGAATTTAATATCGGTCAAATTCTTGGTTACTGATAGGGAGCATTTGCCAGCTTCGTGCATGTCATTGGTAATATATCTAGATTATGCGATGCTGCTGGAAGCTTGTAATCCGAGAGTTTCTGTTCCTTTAGGCACAATCCATATTATATTTCCAAAGACACTCGCACACCTACTTATCAACAACAAAATAATTTCCAAAGACACACCTCTGAACTTTGTAAACTTATGCTGCTTATGGATGTAAACAATTAAGAACGTGCTGAACCTTTTACATGTGTACTGAAAATTTCCTTTTAATTTAATGAACTTTGAGATACAGTTGGTAGAACAAGCTCTCTATTTCTGGATGTATTCTTATGCTCTGAGGTTTATTTTATTGTTGCAGAAGTCTCAAGTTACTTCCTTGTTCGGAGCTGAAGTTCTGTGGTCAAAAGGTTATACTGGTGCAAAAGTCAAAATGGCCATCTTTGATACTGGCATTCGAGCTAATCATCCACATTTTCGTAATATCAAGGTAACACTGATTGAGAAAATGTCCTGGAGTGTTCTGTGTATCTGCATTTTTATAGATTGGAACTTAAAATGTGCTTTTAAATGAGGTTTTAGTGGAGGAACCGATTATTAATATTGAGGTTATAATCAGGAGCGTACAAACTGGACCAATGAGGATACACTAAATGACAATCTCGGACATGGTACATTTGTTGCTGGTGTTATAGCTGGTGGAGATGCAGAGTGTCTTGGTTTTGCTCCAGATACAGAGATTTATGCTTTTCGTGTGTTTACTGATGCACAGGTAAAGCAAATTTGACAGGTGTTACAGCTTTGTGTATATTTAAGGTTCTGTCTGCCCCATTTAACTTTAAGTTGGATTTAGGTGTCACTTTTTTTCCTCACTATGTGGTTTCACATTGGCATATTATGTGCAATCCTGCTTTGTAGTTAGTCCATAGGATTTATACTTCACAAATGGATATGGATTTCTCTCTCGAACGTTCACTAAATTCATATCAGCAGGTTATTGAAAAGTTTGTATTTTGTTTATTATGTGTATTCATATATATTTTAAATTATTATTATTTTTTTAACACTTGGATTTAGTCAAGAAAATTATTAAGATTATAATAAACTTTCATTCAGCCTATTGCAGGTATCATACACATCATGGTTCCTTGATGCGTTCAATTATGCCATGGCAACCAATATGGATGTACTCAATTTGAGTATAGGAGGACCTGATTACTTGGATCTCCCATTTGTAGAGAAGGTAAGATGCCATTGGCTTGATATAATTTGATATAACAGTATTTTTAAAAAGGGGGAAAAATATGTATCAGAATCATATTATCTCTATCACATATAATAACCCTTTTTTTGCAGCATACCTTTCCACCACATTGCTATTACCACTCAATTTCACAAATTATGCTTTGGTTTGTATAAGTTAATGCTGTTGCTATCACTTTTTCCCCTTTTACATAGTTTCTGTTCCTTTGCTCTCTAGGTTTGGGAAATAACAGCAAATAACATAATTATGGTCTCGGCAATTGGAAATGATGGACCACTTTATGGTACTTTAAACAATCCAGCAGACCAAAGTGACGTCATCGGCGTTGGTGGCATTGACTACAATGACCACATAGCCTCATTTTCTTCACGTGGGATGAGTACTTGGGAGATTCCTCATGGGTACTCTATCTGCATTCATTTCATAGACTTTAAATTTGTCCACAGTATTACATTGTTACTTTTTTTGGGGATAAAATATTCTCTCTTTTTTTATATATAAGATTGAATTTTATTCAACAAATGTAATAGGCGAAGCCCATGTACACAGAAAGTATACAAAAGAAACACCTAATTACATTCTATAAAGAGGAAAATGAAAATAGAAAATCATGAGCCGAAACTCCATCAAGCCCTACTGCGGAAAACCACTGCAATAAAGAAAATACAAAGAATTTCCAGATTTCTTACCATATACACCACATGAGACACAACGGAACCATCTTCCACACAACAGCCACTTGAGTAGAACTTCAAAGCCCCATCCAGCACGCAAGCAAATCCCCTACTTTCATAGGCATCACCCAAACCAACCCAACTCTACTGAAAACACCACCCCACAAAGCCTTGCCGCCTTGCAGTGCAGAAGTAAATGATCCACAGATTCCCCTTGTTTCTTACTCATGAAACACCACTCCATAATAACAAATCCACGCTTTCTCAAATTATCGATTGTTAAAATGTTTCCAAGTGATTCTGTCCATATGGAAAAAGCAACTTTGGAGGGCACATGAGACCTCCAAATACACTTCCAAGGAAAAGGAGAACAATGCTGAACAGTCAACACCTTATAGTAAGACCGTACCGAGAATTTCTTGCTATTTGTATGCTTCCATATGATTTTATCCCTTTCATTATCCCCAACCCGCAAGGAATATAAGAAGCTGAAAAAATCAGAAACCTCCTCAAGTTCCCAGTCCTGTACAGCTCTAGTAAAACCAACATCCCACTGCAAGGTTCCATTAGAATGGACTAACAAATCAGAAACAGAAGCATTCCGATGAGCTGCTATACGAAAAATAACTGGAAACACGGTAAAAAGAGCCCAATCACCACACCAAATATCAAACCAAAAAGGGATCCTTGAACCCTCATCAACAACAAAGTTCGTATGTATAACAAAATTCTCCCATCCCTTTCTAATAAATTTCCAAAGACTCACACCATAAGCCCCCCTAGCCTCCTTAGAACCACCCCCCCCCCCCCCCCCCCCCCAATCACACCCATATTTCCGATTTATAACCTCCCTCCACAATGATTCCCCTTCCAATGATACCTCCACAACCATTTCCCCAACAAGGCCTTGTTAAAGCTAACTCAAATTACGAATCCCCAAACTACCATTTGAAATAGGAGAACAAACTCTATTCCAATTGACAAGGTGGAATTTTAGTTTCCTCACCCATTCCACCCTACAAAAATGTACGAAATAATTTTTCAATTTGGTTTTCCACCCCTACAGGCGAAGGAAATAAAGAAAGGTAATAAGTTGGGAAATTGGAAAGAGTACTTTTAATAGGAGTAATTCTTCCTCCTTTTGATAAGTATAACTGCTTCCAACCCGCCAGCCTTTTCTCAATCTTCTCAACCACCCCATCCCAAATAGACTTAGCCTTGGAAGACACCCCCAACGGAAGGCCAAGATATTTCATAGGTAGAGTAGCAACTTTACACCCCAAAAAATCCTCCAAACAGTTAATATTCTGCACCTCCCCCACTGGGACCATCTCCAACTTGCCCAAATTCACCTTAAGGCCTGATACAGCTTCAAAACATAATAACACAGCTCTAAAGGCTTGAATCTACCCACGATCAGCATCACAAAAAATAATAGTATCATCTGCAAAAAGAAGATGAGAAAGTAATAAAGCTATTGTTAACATTTCCCACCCCCCCCCCCCCCCCCCCCCCCAACCCCACCCCCTTCAGCAGCCTCTGCCATTCGACTCAAAGCTTCCATGATAATGACAAAAAGGAGGGGGGATAATGGGTCCCCCTGTCTCAAACTATGAGAACTATGGAAAAAACCACAAGGATTTCCATTAACTAACACTGAAAACTATGGAAAAAACCACGAGAACTATATTTCTGCTTCTCTTTTTTGTATTATGCGTGTGCCGTTTGGCATGGGCACTTGGGAGATTCCTTGTGGCTATACTTCACCATGGTCACTAAATTTTTCCAGTATATTACATTGGTTTTTACTTGCTTTTGATGTAAAAAATAATATTGCTGCTTCTGTTTTCTTTTTCTCCTTTCTTTGTCTGTCTGTCTATTTTTTGAGCAATACTAAAGTTATTTACTAATTCTGATAAATCTATCTTAGGTTCTACTCTCTCTGTGGCCAAGGGAGAAGATATCATTTAAAGCTACAAAATTCAGTGTGTTATGTGTAAAGAACACTTTACATCACCATGTCTCTTATGTCTAAAGACTGGGTTGTGTGTACCAAAACTTACATGTGCTCTTGAACTAAACCTTATAAACTTATGCCCTTGAGCCTAGCTCCTCATTTGCTGAATATACATGTGGATTGGTTTTCTTCTTCAATCTTATTTATGATTTACTTACTGTTAGCCATCCATGTCAAAAATTCATTTTTGTTGCCTTCCCCCTCTCTTCCCTCCAACCCCTGGATTATTTAGTAACCTGACAGTTCCATCATCCATGCAAAGGAGATTTTGCCAATTATGCAAACAAAAGTAAAATCTGTGAAATCTGTTTATGTATGTAGTGTTTGTTCTAGAGTTGTACGTCTATTGTATCCAAACTTAATTGAAGGATTTAAGCTTTTGCTGCTCAGGTAACTTATTCAATTCTTTATGCAGTTGATAAAATAACTTAGTGAGGATCCTCTCCATATTAAAAGAACTTTGAGTCTTGTGCAGTTCAGTCACCCTCCAACTTCATCCATGCAGGGGGTCCACCTTTTACTGCATGTTAGCTGATTGAAAGGGCCTGTCTTGAAACTTATGACTTTCTTTAAACTGGGGGAGTAGCATTGTTACTCCAATGATTCTTTCTGCCAAATTTTTTTTTTTTTTTATAAGTAAGAGATCAATATTATATATATGAATGAAATAGGCATAGCCTATGTACAGAAGAAGTAAATAGAAAAACACCTAAATACATTCTACGTGCGATAAATTAAAGACAAAAAATCATGAACATTGCCCCCTGCAATACAATGGCGGAAAGCCAAGACAATAATGTGTGGAACAAAAAATTCTTCAACTCAGCCAGTGTGCGTTCCTTATCTTCAAAGCAGCGCACATTCCTTTCTGTCCAAATACACCACATGATGCACAACGGAATCATCTTCCACACCATTGCCACTTGATGACAGCCTTGCATCTTCCTCCAACAACCCAACATATCCACCACCCTCATAGGCATAACCCAAGCAACATCAACCTTTTGAAAAATCTCATCCCACAACACCCTCGCTACCTCACAATGTAGTAAGAGATGGTCTACCGATTCTCCATTCTTTCTACACATGTAGCACCAATCCATGACTACACATCCTCTCTTCCTCAAATTATCCGTGGTCAAGATCTTCCCAAGGGCGGCACTCCAAACAAAAAAGGCTACTCTAGAAGGCACACGAGACCTCCAAATATTCTTCCAGGGAAACGGAGTATTATCTTGAGTTGTCAAGATGTTATAATACGCCTTCATTGTGCATAACTTGTGATTGTTAGATCTCCACTTCAATCGATCACACTGTGCTATAGGGGTCCTTGTAGAATATAGTGAACTGAAAAATTCTGCAACAATAGATAATTCCAAGTCATGGAAATCCCTACTAAAGAGAATGTTCCACTGATACGAGCCATGAGAAAATAATCGCACAGCCGCCACTGACGCCTCCTTGTTAACTGCAATACGATATAGAGCCGGAAAAGCCCTTCCCAAAGTTTGATCTCCACACCACATGTCCTGCCAAAAACTTATTTGATTGCCCTTACCAATTACAAAACGGATTTGATTTGCAAAGCATGGCCACCCCTTCCTTATAAACTTCCATAAACCCACACCATATCCCCCTCTTACTTCGTTGGAACACCAACCTTCCCTAGCGACGCCATATCTAGCATCAACAATTTCCTTCCAAAATGATCCCTCCTCCAAGTGATATCTGCAAAGCCATTTTTCCAATAAAGCTTTACTAAAAGTCCTCAAGTTACACACTCCCAATCCTCCATTCACAACTGAGGCACAAACTTTTTTCCATCTAAGTAGATGAAATTTCTTCTCCTCCCCCATGCCTTCCCATAAGAATGCCCTAAATAGTTTATCCATCCTATTTACCACCCCTACAGGCATAGGAAACAAAGATAAAAAGTATGTGGGGAGGTTAGTGAGAGTACTCTTAATAAGAGTGAGGTGACCCCCTTTTGATAAATACCCGTTTCCAACCAGTCAACCTTTTCTCTATTTTCTCCACCACCCCATCCCAAATAGCTCTTTTCTTAAAAGTTGCTCCCAACAGAAGGCCCAGATATTTCATTGGAAAAGAAGACACCTTACATTCCAACAGGCTTGCTAAGCTGAGGATGTTAGGAACCGCACCCACAAGCTTGCTTAACTAATAAGTCCTATGCTGTTCCATTCTTGACCATTTTCTTATCAACATTGTCTCACTCTGTCAATTGGGTTTCCTAAAAAGGATGGTGAATCTATTAATCACCTTTTCCTTCACTGCGAAGTGACAAGATTCTTGTGGAACCAGGTTTTGAGTTGGACAGGATTACATTGAGTAATGCCCAGGGAAGTGGTGGATTTATTGGTAGGGTGGGAAGGGTGTGAAGGGCTGTAAGAAGGCGGTGAGTGTTTGGAAAATGATTCCTCCTTGTCTTATGTGGTGCATTTGGCTCGAAAGAAATGGGAGATGCTTCGAAGATAGAGAACGTTCTTTGGGAGATCTTAGGGCTTTTTTCTTGAGTACTTTGAGTTCTTGGGCTAAAGCTTTTGTAATGGCGGATAATTTTCTGCATCTGTTTTAGCTTTATGGTGTTAGTTTTCTTTTTGTTTCTGGAAGTTGTAGGTATTTCCTTTGTATACGTCCTGTGTACTTGGGTTTATGCCTATTTCTTTGAATAAAATTATTACTTATAAAAAAAAAAACACTGTCAATTGGGTTTCTTGGATATGTGATCCATCTACTTAGTGTTCTGGTTGTAAACCAGTTCAGTCCTTGCTTTCTCTCTACTGGATAATCTTTGTGTCATTCCCTCAAGGTTTTAAACCGATACTGATGGCTATTACCATATCTTATTTTTCCTTTGTTGTCAGTGCTTCTCTAAACAACGCTTGCAATTTTGTACTTGGATCTGTAGTTTATTTTATCCCTGTACATGCTTGCTTTGTTATGCTTATGACTGCAAAGCTTTAGCTCTGTTAAATTTGCATTTACAGTTATGGTCGTGTGAAGCCAGATGTCGTTGCCTATGGGCGAGAAATTATGGGTTCCAAGATCAGTACTGGTTGTAAAAGTCTATCGGGCACTAGTGTGGCAAGTCCCGTGGTTGCTGGTGTTGTATGCTTGCTTGTTAGTGTCATCCCCGAAAGCAGACAGAAAGACATTTTAAATCCGGCAAGCATGAAACAAGCATTGGTTGAGGGAGCTGCTAAGCTTTCAGGTCCCAATATGTATGAGCAGGGTGCAGGCAGAGTTGATCTGTAAGTTTCCCAGTTAGCAGGGCCCCTTAGTCTTATGCGAGATTTTGTTTCTTGGTTTTTAGTTATTGCCTTTAGTTGTTTTGCTGCAAGTTCTAAATTTGGAATTTATCAGGTTAGAATCATTTGAAATCCTTAAGAACTACCAACCACGGGCAAGCATCTTCCCTGGTGTTCTGGATTATACAGATTGCCCTTATTCCTGGCCTTTTTGTCGTCAACCACTCTATGCAGGTGCCATGCCTGTCATCTTTAATGCCACTATTTTGAATGGGATGGGTGTAATTGGCTATCTTGAAAGTCCACCAACATGGCATCCTTCCAATGAGGAAGGGAATCTGTTAAGCATTCACTTTACTTATTCTGAGGTCATCTGGCCTTGGACTGGTTATTTAGCGCTTCACATGCAAATTAAGGAGGAAGGTTCCCAGTTTTCTGGAGAGATTGAGGGCAATGTAACTCTTCAGGTGTACAGTCCTCCAGCTCGAGGAGAGAATCGCCCTCGAATCAGTACATGTGTGCTTCACTTGAAGTTAAAAGTGGTCCCAACTCCAGCAAGGTCAAAACGTGTTTTATGGGATCAGTTCCACAGTATTAAATATCCTCCTGGTTATATTCCAAGAGATTCTCTTGATGTTCGTAATGACATTCTTGACTGGCATGGAGATCACCTGCATACGAATTTTCACATTATGTTCAACATGTTGCGAGATGCTGGATATTTTGTTGAAACTCTTGGCTCTCCTCTTACATGCTTTGATGCTCGCCAGTACGGGACGCTTCTGCTGGTAGATCTCGAAGATGAGTACTTTGAGGAGGAGATTGAAAAGCTGAGAGAAGATGTTATTAGTACTGGGCTGGGGCTTGCTGTATTTGCTGAGTGGTATAATGTGGAAACAATGGTAAAAATGAGATTTTTTGATGATAATACACGCAGCTGGTGGACTCCAGTTACTGGAGGTGCAAATATTCCAGCACTTAATGATCTTTTGGCCCCATTTGGGATTGCTTTTGGAGATAAGATTCTTAATGGTGATTTTTCTATTGACGGTGAGCAGAGTCGATATGCATCTGGAACAGATATAGTGAGGTTTCCGGCAGGTGGTTTTGTGCACAGTTTCCCTTTCCTGGATAGCTCAGAGAGTGGGGCCACTCAAAATGTATTGTTGACTTCAGGCATGACCAAGGTGAGCAGTCAAGGGGGCTTTTTTTATTTTTTCCCCTCCATTGATTTTAAAGAGTGGAAAGCTTTTTAAAATTGGGGAAACTATACTTTGCACCAGTGAACTACCACCGATCTTTTAATGTTTACTTTAAATTGCACCTGCGATTAATATCTGAACGAGGGTGCAAATATGTGTGTCTGTCTGTCTTTCTCTCTCACACATGCACAAACAAAGACTTGCACAGCACAAATGATTTTGTCAATCAATTTCTTAGAAAGCTGTATCAAATATAAAACAATCAATCTGAAATTTAAGTTCAACTAACTCATTTATAGGGCAATATAATTCTTCCATCATACAGGCATGAATTTTTGTCTTTAGAAATATGTATATGGTCTGTGAAAATGCTAATATATGGGGTCTATCAATGGCAGGCAGACTCTCCCATTCTTGGTCTTTTAGGTGTGGGTGATGGTCGGGTTGCAGTATATGGAGACTCCAATTGCTTAGACAGTAGCCACATGGTCACCAATTGTTATTGGCTTTTGAGAAAAATATTGGATTACACTAGCGGGAACATCAGAGATCCAGTGCTTTTCTCTGATTCAGTCAAACGAGATACACGCTTGCATGTAGAAGACAACCAATTACCTTTGCGCAGAACTGATGTTAATTTCTCTACTTATTCAGCTGTTGTGGGAAAGGAATTGATCTGCAGGAGTGACTCCAGATATGAAATTTGGGGGACCAAGGGCTACAATTTACAGGTTAGGGGAAGAAACAGAAAACTGCCCGGTTATCCTCTCATTGATTTGGGGAGAGGTTTAAATTCAACAGCAGACAGTTCCAATTTGAGGCATCCCAAGTTGCATGTGAAAAATAAGGGTGATTCGGGAAAGGGATACTTGGACCTGATCTACCGGGATGAGGTAAGAAACAGAAACTTTGGGTGGATTTCTTCCTAATGGCTCTGTCCAACTTCCAACAGGAAGTGTTATTTGTTCTTTCTTTTTTTTTTCTTTATATTTATTATTCGAATCTTCTTTTGTATTATAACATCAATTAACCCATTTTCTTTCTTGCTTGCAGGCTGAGGCACCAGTAACAATTGCTAGTCATTGGCTTGTTCCTGCAGTAATTGCAGTAACTGGTTAGTGATCATTGAATTTTGATCTCTGAATTTTGATGCTTGTAGATATCTGTCATTTTTCTAATGTTTTGCTGTTGTTCGTCAGGTCTTCTTTTGTTTTTGAGCTTTTGGCGAATTCGACAGAAGCGGCGCCGACGAAGGAAAGGATCTGGTTCTGGTCGTTTTGCCAATCTGTAGTAAGGAATTGAAGTTTTCTGTAGCTTAACCCTGTATCATTGTTATACTACCATAGAATTTCTTTGTAACATGTTACACATGTTCAAGATTTTTGTTTTCGGCATCACCACAGGAAGTTAGTTTGTATTCTTCATAGGTTTGTAGTTTTATTCTTTGCTAGGATGCTCTTCAGTGGCACAAATTTTCAATATAGTGAAACACGCAATCACGGGTAACAGCCTAGTGGAAAGTTCGAACCTCTGTAGAGCAAAAAAGTTATGAGTTCAAATTTCTGGTTAATTCTTTTCTTTGCAAAGAGAAAACATGGTTCCTTGAGATAAAGACTTCTAGAACAATTAGGAAAACGTGGAAAAATAAATAGGAAATAAAACTAAAAATTGCTTTTGAGGTTAGCATACGTCTTGGAGTTGGCAGATGATATCTTGTAGGTCATGTTATGGTTAATTATTTATCAGTCAGGGAAAATGTATGCTTCTCTTCCAATTTATCAATCATTTTACATTTTGCGGCACAAACTACAAATATTGATACATTGTAACAAAAAACCAACAAATAGATGTGGTACAAATGTAAGATGCCCTATTATTTAAAAATTATCTTTTAAATCAAATTATGCCGTGTGGATGGTGTGTGGTATAAAGGCCTTCAAATATAAATTATTCTATATATTTTCCTTCTTAATATGTGTTAATATGTGGCAGAATAAAGAGAGGTCCTCTGGTTTCTTAAATGCATCCAAGAGGGAGGAAGCTATAAAGGAAAATGATTAACTTGCATTTCTCCTACAACTTTATATTAAATGAATGGTAGCTTTGTAAAATTGAAAGCCATTTTTACTGAAGTGGCATCCTTGCATTGGTTGATTTGAAATGGATTGTAAAAGAGTTGTAATTATAATTTATATTAGCACTCAACTGCAAAATTAGGTCTGCAAAAGTCCAGCATCTCTGGCAGACTTTTATGTCAACTCTCAAAATGGCTGAGAGGGAAGGCTTTAAATTCACATACCCAAACAATGCAGGCTAGATTTTAGGGAGATGTCCATGAATTTGATCTCAATTTGAGATCTGACTTAACATGGTGGATGAAGAATTTTCTAGAAAGTCAATAAGTGAGCTATCAAGTATACTTGTTATCGAAGTTTCTCTCTTTCCAATCATTATGGAGATGATAACAGGCCATAAATTGAAAAGGAGCTTCAATTCTTTTAGTTTTGATTGCTCTCTGCACTATGAAACGTTTAGATTTATTTTACAATAAAAATAATTTTAAAATCTAACATACCACATCAAATCATGTCGTTTTATAGATTTATTTTTGTAAGATTTTGTATGGCTAAAGCGTTTCTCCTAAATCAAACATGGCAGGTCCCGGTTTTTGCTTGAAGAGAGGGAGGGCCAGGGAAAGAGGAGAAAACCTTGGCAGTCAGTAGTAACATTTATTCTGTTTGCTGGCTTTTGTGCAATGAGAGTTCAGGTAAAGGCAAAGAACAGTTCGATCTATGCTCACCGTGCGGCCGTGCACCTGACAAGATGAATCCACCACCTCCCTTAGCGAGCTCATCGCAAAACCCCACCATGGCATGCTCCATTTCCACTTCATCGTTCGACTTCTCTTTTTTTAGATTAGTTATAAGTTAGAGACTACGTTGGAAATCATACTCCAATGCACAGAATACTCCACAAGAGTGATAGCAAAATTTGGTTTGAAGAACAAGAAGACGGTCTTCAATTGGCTAATGACATTAAAGTTCAGCTTAAAGCACTGCACGCCCCAGTAATCCGAGAAGAAAACAATCAAATTATATAGATCAGAAGGATTGCAGAGATCAGTACAGAAGGATTATGTTCTAGAGACGGAATAGAGTACAAAATTTAAACATGAGAAAGAGAACAAGTACAATATGTATAGCCATATCAAGCTCCCTATCCTCGGGTGATTACTAATGTACATGGAACCTCTAAGAAACTTCCCTGAATTATTAGTGAGTGGGTGGCAACTGGAGAAGAGTTTCACAGTTGCCTATTTTCCTTCCTTGATTTATACAACTTGATCGAGATCTCTTCTAACATTCACAACCCGATGATCTTTGCTGCTGTCGACCAACCACATCAATGGTGTCAGGGAGGTAGCTTCATCATCAACAGAGAAAATTGAAAATTAGCATCCACCATGATATTTGCATGTATCATTATCAGATGCAGAAAACATAGTGTAAACTAAGGAATGAAGTCAGGCAAGGGATTGAAAAACTCAAATAACCAAGTATTTGGAAAACAAAAATGGCAGGATTTTATCTTTAGGATACTCCTTCCAAGTTCTGCCAAACACAGTAATCTTACATGCTGCATTACAATCCCAAACAAAACTCTGCCATAGATGGAACCAAGACAGATTTTAAAACTTGCACATTTAATGTGGTAGAAGTGATAGGAAAGCCATATAACTATCAATCAGGAAAGTCAAAACTGATTATCACAAAAAAAAAATAATAATAATAATGGCAGGTGCGTAAATTAGTTCTTACATTTCTTCTTCAGGTTCATTTTTTAGAGCATCTTTTGCTATACACTGGAAAGCAGCTTCTACATTGAAACCTTCTTTTGCAGAAGTTTCAAAATAGGGAATATTTCCCTTGGAGGCACACCATGCCCTTGCCTTCTTCTCAGATACCTGAAAGCGCATAATGTAAGAACATAGTTCAGGGAGAAAGGACAGAAAAACAAAAACATATCCAGAAAGGCAAACATTGAAGCAGTTTTTGCAGCCTTGCATAAAAAGTTTATTTCATCACTTCCTTCCGCTCTCATGGTATAACAGTATATAACATGAGTTCTGATCAACTTTGGATAATCCAATATAAAATGAGGAACCTGAGTCAGAAGAAAAGGAACTCATCTTACCACCCTACTATTGCCAGCATCAACATCTATCTTGTTCCCCAAAACAACAAATGGGAAGTTTTCTGGATCAGAAGGGCCGGCCTAAATATTAAATCCAAATCAGAAAGAATTCAATCACAAATACAATTGAAAATTGCATTGGTCAAATGCTGATGAATCAAAAACTACCTGAATCAGAAACTCTTCCCTCCAGTTCTTGAGGTTATCAAATGATTTCATGACATTCACATCATAGACTAGAACACAACAGTCCGCCCCACGGTAAAATGCCACTCCAAGGCTTTGAAACCTTTCCTGCCCAGCAGTATCCCATATCTAAAAGTAATAGGATCACAGATTGTCAGTCTAAAACGAGAAGGAATCGGCTTGCTGATCATAAAATAATATTGCACAAAAGCCAAATTGATATCTGCGGTTTGGGATCATAAACCTGCAATGTAAAAAGCCTATCCTCAAATTGCACTTCTTTCGTCAAGAAATCTGCTCCTATTGTTGCTTTGTATTGATTACTGAACTTGCGATTAACAAATCTAATAACGAGTACAAGGCAAATCACGATACAAAATTGCAACAACATGTGTGTTTGTGTGTGCTTGAACAGTCTGTATGTGCATATGCAAGCAAACCATATATAGCAAGTTAAGAGGATACTGATTCATCAGAGAAGTCTTCCCGACCCTGCCAAAGTTCAAAAAACAACAAAATGAGCATTAGTAAAATTACTCCAATACAATTGAAGAAACATAAACAATTAGTATATGTTTGGTTGGTTAGAAAAGTGAAGGAAAGATTACATATTGACATGTTTGCCATTTTCTTCTTCGCAATCATCCAACAATTTGAACCATTGATAATTATTCGTAAATTTTCAATCTCTCAGAGAGCATCGATTAAAAAATACTTCAATAAAAACCACAGGCATTTATTCCATTTACTACATCATTGTATCCAGAACAAAACCCAGGCTTAATTTGTAATCAAGAACCCGAGAAAGTAATGATCTACTCGCAGTTCCACCTCTGAGTAATCAAACAGAGGGTAAAAAAAATGAGGCCCAAATTTTTTTAAGAAGAAAATCTCACCCGCTGTCACCGAGGATTATGACCTTTAGAAGCATACGCCTTCTAGAAGCCATAAATTGAAATGAAGAGGCCACGAAAATTTTCCGCGAAAATTATGGTTTCCTTCTCTATGAGTGAGCAGAACAAAGAAAAACTGAAACTTTCCGAGTTTTTTTCTAGATATGTATTATGTATATTCAGAATGCACAAGGCGAGGATTCTGCTTTTCCCCCGAAACTAATCATAAATAGACGGTCAGCAAAATCAGAGAATCATTTAGGAATCTAACAACTACCAGTCTCCCACCCCCCTTTCCTGGTCGAAAATATCTATTCATCGTCTCAACTCTTATCATTCTCTTATTATCTTATGATGCGACATTAGATAATAAGTTCACAAATAAAATATAATAAATAATTTTCAATCACCTAATACCACATCATAAGACGATAAAAAGATGATAGAAATTAAGATGATGAGTAGCATTACTTCTTTTCAACAATACAAAATAACAAACTTTTCAAATCTATCACTAAAATATTAAAATATTAATTAATTTTAATATTTTTATTTATTTTAATTCTAATTATAATTAAAATATTTATTTATTATTAAAAAATATATATTAATTTTTTAACGTTGATATTATTTCAATTGATATAATTTCTTAATGACTTCTTTTTAAGATCAGAGAATTTTGCAAATGAGAAACAAGTATTGTAGATTTTTTTTACTGGGAAACCGAGATTCTAAACTCTGAAATAGCCAAACGTATACCGTATACGACTTCCTTTTATTCTGGAATAGCAAAACTCATGAGTTACTGATGCTCTTTAAGTATTTCTTAGTAGACTAACTAAAGTTTGGCCAAAATTTAACTACGGCTCTTTAAGTATTAATCTATAAGTTTTAATTTTATAAATTTTTCCTTAGGCTTAAGATTTTGTACATAAGATAGTCCTAGAATTCGTATGGAGTAGTCCTAGAATAAGTATGGCGTGGTACTTCTTATCTATAAAAACAAGTCATGATAGGCATCCTATGACTGATTAGGAGTATCACGTGCCCATTCTTCAGGACTACCTAATAATTAATCGACGGACCGGACTGATTTTATCGGTTTTGAACCAGTTCAGTCTGAAACCGATTTTTAAAATTTAAAAATTGGCCGGTTCCGGTCCGGTTCCGGTTTCGAAATTCTTTAGACCGGACCGGACCGGACCGGTTGATTAAAAAAACTAAAAAATAATATTTTTATATATAAGTTTTATATATAATGTATAATTATAAATTTTTATGTGAAATTTATATAATTATATATATTCATTATGAAATAATTTCTTATTATAATTTATAAATTATTACATAAAATGTTAATACTAAATCACTAAAAGTTTATAACTAATACTAATATATAACTTATAACTATATCAATAGTCTAATATTAATACTATTATATAGTCTAATATATTAATAAAAATATAAAACAGTTTTTTTTAAATCATTTTTTTTTATAAACAAATTTTTAATGACAAATTGTGAAATTTACATTTTAAAAAAACTGGAAAATCGGACCGGAAACCGGTAAAACCGGAAATACCGGTTTAGGAGGATAACTGGTGCGTAATCGGTTTTGAAAAATACAAAACCGGTACATACCGGTTCGGTCTTAGATTTTATCCAAAACCGGACCGAACCGGACCGGTTACACCCCTATTAATTACATGAGAATTTATTTGAGAACTTGCCAATTATGTCTTAGAGGTAAACCCTAATGCTTCAAATGCTCTTATGGCTTATACAAAGTCATATGCTACTAAACTGGGGACTTCAAATGAGGCAGAGATTTATTCAATCCCAATTACTACGTACTTTTATCTTTGAAACAATCTCAATTGATGATTGGTAAACCTATGGTTTTCTTCACTCTTTTGGAAGTTGAGAGATCTTAAACTCCTCTTCAATTTGCTTTAATTGCTAAGTTTTCCAATGGTAGACCTTTAATGGATGCTATTTGTGGCCTTACTCTTATGAAATGAAACCGTGCTCAACCTCCTCTTGTGGGGCTTATTGACAATCACATGTATTGATCAGACTTTAATCAATAGAGTATCATGCTAAGAACTTCACAACCAAAGATGAATCTCCTATATGGCCTAGACTCTTATTGCCCCCTCAATTTTTGTGTTCCATCTTGTTGATGTTGTGTTTTGTACCCTGGGCAACGGGACACTCCGCTAGACTGTGCCCGTAAGGTTCAAAGGAGAAGGGCTTGGGTGGTATGGGATATCTCTGATGCCAAAGCCAGAATACTAGAGTGAAAGTAGAGCTCGAGGGAGCGTTGTGGCAGAGAGAGAGAGAGAGAGAGAGAGTGAGGTTGGAGAAAAAATCCCCTCATTGACCTCATACGGGATATATATGCCTGGTTGGGTGGTCCCTGACGTTCATCAGTAGTTTGCGTGTAGGTGTACTGAACGTTCTCCTAGCGGCAGGCATCCCCCTGTCTTGTCGGTTATGGCCTTGCCATTTTGTACTGGGGTTGTACTATTGTCCTCCTTGTTCCTTTTGTCAGTTGGCAGACGAACCTTGCCTGGTCGCGGTTATCTGAGTGGGCCGGCGGCCATCCCTGTCGTTGCGTGTTGGCCTTGCCGGCCATTAAACACAGCGTGTCCATGATCTGTCGTGGCCTTCAATGTCCTTCCTGCAATTGGCTACCTGGGAGAGGTGACGGCCGCCTCTGACGTTGCATGCAAGGCTTGTCGGCCATTAAATGCGACATACCCTCTCCCTGTGGAGCTTCCCATGTTCTAGCAAGGAACGTGTCTATCATCTTGCCCCCTCTTCCTAGACCCTCACAGGCCTTGCCCATTCCTCTTCCTAGTCGTTCCATAGTTAGGCCGTCTTGGGCGTGTCTCGATTTTGAGGGCGATGAGGGGCCTTGATGGGTCTACTGGGGAATGCGCATTGCCCATCCTATTAGGGGGAGTAACCTGCCCTCACACATATTATATAAAAGCTTTTGTTCACACTGATTTACCCACTTTGACACATGCTTGACCAAAACTTAACAATCAATCAAGAAAATATTATTAGGGGTTGGTGATGATGGGTTTGGTTTTGGCAAAAATTCATATACGAGAGATTTCCTAGTTTCTTCAAGCATTGTAGAATGCAAGGCCACAATATAAGTGACTGTAAAAGACTTCATAATATGAAAACTGCTCAAGCTACCTCAACCCCATTATTGCCTCATGTTGAGGAAGTTTGGGTTTCGAAACCTAACTCTGTTGGAAATCCGATTGTTTCTTTCTCTTAGATGAATACAACTGAAGAAGTTGTTTTCACCCAACCTACTTTGGTTCTTGATAATGCCCTTCATGTGGAGAGGCTACTTGGTGATGATAAGCTTGAGGAGATTAAGCTTGACTCTATTCTGCACTAGATAAGCATGTTAACAGCATCATGATGACCTAAACCTTCTTTTTTCCCCTAAGCAAGCATATTATGTGTGTGTATGTAACAATTACAAGATGCAAGAGTCAAGAGGGTAAAAGACCCCAATAATCATCTCAATCAAACTAATACAACACAATAAAAAGAAGAAGAAGAAGAAGAAGTATATGAAGCCAAGAACTTGGTCCCCCCTTCCCCCCCCCCCCCCCCCCCCCCCCCCACCCATTACTCACAAGAGAGAACTGCCTAAAGCGGTTTTGATACAATTTGAAATTCGGATTGCAGTACTACAACCAAAAGCTACATTGGATTGGTTTGTGCTGCATTTTGTTGGTCTGGATTGGCTGAAGTAGAATTCCACTTCATCTTTCTCCTTAATTCTTCTTTAGATATTTCTGAGTAATAATTAGTGAAGTTGATTCCGCACAGTTTATTAATCAAAACTCTTCATATGACCTTGTTTTATATGATCAAAGTATACAAGGTCATGTAGAAGGGATGACTTGTACAAATGGGAGAGACTTGATTGAGACTTCAATCCTGTTTGGGCTTCAAAGTTTCGTGCAGTCACCCTCTCTCACGTCAAAAAATATATATACTTACCATTGCCCTTCGCTTCTTGAATACAAAAGAACTTTTGAGGTTTGGAGCCCCTCTTCTTTTAGGTTTCAAAAGATGTGGACAACATCCTGGTTTTATTGATTTTGGCTTTGCTAATTGGAGGCAAGCCTGCACTTTTGTTGGCTTGAAGAAGTTGGCTTTCAAGCTGAGAAAAGTGTTGTTTCTTCTAAAATTAATTAATTAATTAATTAATTAATTAAAAAAAAACCAGGAAAAGTGAGGTATAAATCTGCAAGTTGGATTGAGGCCCATCAAACTGAAATCCAACAAGAAGAACATGGCAAATGGTTCCTTCCACATGCTACGAGGAAGAAAGTAAATATATGGCAGTTTATAGTGGGCCCACGGCCACAAACCGCAAAAATGGAAAAGAAAGCAAAAGGGACACCAATTTGGCATTATAATCATCAGCTCAGTTACAGAAGCAACGAGCAACTAAACTCCAGCATCTTTTACGCATGTGCGTTCTGCGTGTAGGGTCCAGTTTACGCTCAAAAGTAGGCAATGGGGTTGGACCAACTGCAACGACTATTTTCCCCTCCAGCAATTTTATTAATATTTAATCTAAAATTTATTACTTTCGATCATGATGATCAGTTATAAACTCAACCAATCCCGTGCAACCATTTTAAAAAAAAGTGCAATCATTTTAAAAAAAATAAATAAATATGAAATTCACATAAAAAGAAATTAATTTTTTAATAGTAGACCCTACTACACGACGTTTACACATTCCACGACTGTATATAATATTATTCTTTTTAATTTTTTTCTTTTTAAACTAATTGATTTCTTTTACTTATCATTCATATACCATATATTTGGTAAGAGAAAAAAAAATAAAAATTATATATAGTATGAGAATGATGAGTAAAATTTTTCTTTACCAAATACCATTGTTCTGACTTCGCCAGATAAACAAGACTATGCTTTCTTTGGCATGCATGTGAGTCTGCGACCTTATCAAGCAAACGTGGAGATTTGCTGGCTCTTCAGTGTTTCTTTTCTAGTGCGTTTGCGCATCCATGCACGCGTGCTTGCATTTGTGAGTGCTGTTTATCAAGTTCCCTTTCACTGGCTTGCATACATGATAGGAAGTGACTCGCTTTCAAATTCAACCAAATCCAAAAACAGATGTTGGTTGCATTAAATCAAGCAAAACCCCAAGGATAGGAACCAATCCCTGATCTAGAAAGAAAGATTGCTTACCAAACATATCTGTAACAACTAAAATCGATTGACATGGTAAGCATGGTACAGTTGCAGATATGAAAAATACAAAATACAGAAATAACTTGCAGTGCTTTGCCATCACCTCTTCAACAACATCCCACCTAATTTTTACTTTCCAATACAAGCAAAACTGACAAGACAACGAATGGAGATGAGGGCATTAAGCATATTTGAACAACGAATAAAAGAATCGAACAAGTTTCTCTGTTATTTTCTCGTATAAGCAACTATTGATAAATACATTGTGAAAAAACCGATAAGTCGAAAGAAAAAGAAAATGTGTTATAACTCGTACAGAACATGTCATCCTGTGATCAACTTGACAAAGTGTAAAAATCATTTACATGAGAATGAAAGGGCATCGGTTGTCAAGACCTTCCACTGAAAACTTGGCTGCTTTTCTTCATCTTTCCCATCTCCATTTCCCGGGTGGTGTGGCCTTCACTGCTAGAGCCAGAAGGGTACAAACCATATTCGCTGGTTGGTCCACTGTACTCACCACTGGCACCATACTCCTGGCTTCCCAATGCCATCTTCCTGAATTTCTTCATGTCCTCGTTGTATTGACTGGTGTCATAGTCTGAGCTTCCATGAGAACTGTATACAGTGCCGTGTACAGGTCTGATTCCTTCATTAAGATCAGCTAGAGATGCATCTCCTTCCAAAGCACGAACAATCTGCATAATTCCAGTTAATAATTACTGGGTAGAAGCCTTTCAATTTTAATGAATAGCAAATACAAAGATGACCTTTAAAGGACTTGGCAATGCTAGTAAGACCCAAGCATGGCCTTCACCAGCAGCAACAGACTCTGTATTGTCAAAAGGAGCAATATTCAAAAACATGACTTTTCTGGACAATATTCCACCTTTTACGCCAGCAAAGATGGCATTGGATAGTCTCGTCAGATTCTACCCGTCTTTTAACCATAAAGATCCACCAGCCAAAATATACATGGAATAGGCTCCTAAATTCCAAGTTAACTAGCAAGCTACATATGCAAGATATTTAGTGCCCATACTCATAGACCAAACTTTCTAGTATGCCTATTCCAAAACAAAAACTATTTGTTTGTTTCAACAGATTTAACTGCTGCATTTGGTCAAGTCAATCAATAGACTGTCTGACAAGTAAATACCTAGGTCAATCAAAAATGAAAATTTAAACTCTACCTGGCTCATTCGTGGGCGACGCCGGGCTGAATGACGCACACAAGCTGCAGCACAAGCAACCATGCTAGCCATCTCATTGGGTTCATAATCATTTTTCAGCCTTGGATCAACCAGAGCATCAAAGTTTCTCTCTTCAAGAGCTCGTGTGAGCAAAGGCCTTGCCTGTAATGCCAACAGAGATTTAGTTTTTATATCTGGCATCTGATTTTGAAAAATCGTATTTGTCATTAGAAATAAGAATTCCTCACTCACCCACTCTACTAAACTCTCCTCCATATGGGTTGTGTCAACAGGTCGGTGTCCAGTGATCAACTCCAAAAGCATGACCCCATAGGAGAAAACATCAGATTTGTCTGAAAGTTTTCCACTTGAAGCATATTCTGGAGCCAGATACCTGCCACAGGAGAGTATGTGAGAACTTGGAGAATATATCCTGACAATCAGAAGACTGGACGGCAGAGCATCAAGCACAGTTCACTGTTCAGATGAACATAATTGGCAACACACCAATGCAGCAGGAATTCACATGGACCTTTTGGTTGCAACAACTGCATGCAGAAACCGCCTATATACTAGATCTGGGTGCACTGAGGCTTATTAATTTATAAAGAGGTTACAACAAACATAATTTTGGAAAAGAAGAACCTACGATAATCCAATTCAGACTAGGTCATATCAACTAATATATTAACTATCAAAACCACAAAAGTAAGCAACAAGAATATGAAGAGTTGGTCTTACCCAAAAGTTCCCATCACCCGGGTGGAGACATGAGTATTGGCATCAGAAGAAAACTTAGCAAGTCCAAAATCTGCAACCTGAGCAACAGTATTGCCAAATTTGTTAAATCAGATCTCATGAGGAAAACAATAGAATTATTAAATTGCCAAATAGAGAATATGTTGGTTCAAATAAACAAGATCAACAAGAATTTAATGGGCAGACCATTGTCAACGTTGCAATAAAAAAAAGGCATAACTTCCATTTATGACAATGAAAAAGGTGACAGGTCATAAGAAATCAGTATTGAAATTGATACCTTTGCCTCAAACTTGAAATCTAAAAGTATATTAGCTGCTTTGATATCACGATGAATGATCCTGGGATGGCCTACATGTATATAGTTTTACAATGTTAAAGTTTAAACAAAACGTCAGCAACTCAAATAAAAGAGTGATTGCTCGAATATGAGAGAGATAAAGAGAGAGAACTCACAATCCTCATGAAGATATGCCAGTCCTTTTGCAGATCCTAAAGCAATTTTAAGTCTGGTGGGCCAATCCATAGTAGGTCGTCCCTTCCCTGCAATAAGAATCCTCTATCAAGATCTCAGCAACAGCATAACAATGAGCACCTCAATGCTTTGTAACACATGAAGCATCTACCAACTATTATTCAATATTGCGACAAAAAACCAACAAAGAATCAATGATTATTATTAGTAGCAAAATGAGAAACAAACAATTGAGCCAAAATCTTTTTTTTTTTTTATAAGTACAGTTGAGCCAAAATCATGTAAAAACAGCAAAGAAAAAAGCATATAAATTTAGAGGAAACTGGGGAGCATCCCATTTGGTGCTTAACAAGAAAGATCTATATATTAATTACCAACAAAAAGTGCTGAAGAAACAAACTTACCATGTAAGTGGAACTCTAAAGTATTGTTCGTAACAAACTCATAAACAAGCAGTCTTTGGGACCCAGTGATACAGTACCCAACCAATGAGACCAGATGTTTGTGATGCACTCGGCTAATAATCTCAACCTCTGCCTGAAACTCACGCTCCCCCTGCCCGCTCCCAGCTTTCAACTGCTTAATAGCTACTTCCTTGCCATTTGGAAGAACTCCTCTATGCACATACCCAAATCCACCCTGTCCAAGGAGGTTGGCATCCGAAAAGCCATCCGTTGCCATTGCTAATTCCTCATATGTAAAAGTGCTCTTTGAGAAACCTAATACCATTCCTGGATGAGGTGGTGGGAGGAGTGGGTTTTCTGACCCTGAATAATTGGAGCCTGAACCTCCACTGCTGCTCAGGAAATTTGGTGGTGGTGGGGGCTTTGGTGTCATAAGAGAACTTGTTGGTGAGTGGGGTGGTCGTGATGCAACTGCTGGTGGAGGAGAGGGTTTTGGAAACACTCCGACAACATGATCTGCGGGTGGGGGAGCATTGTGCTGTTGCCAATGCTGTGGTGCGCCACCGTAAGGTTCATCTGGAAATTCCAACAGACACTAGAAATGAGCTAATAATATTTTTATGCTTTTTTTATTGCAGTCAGGCTCTGATCAAAATTAAGTTAATGAGTTCATTTTTCCATTTCCACAAGTTCCACAACTGAGAAATGGCAATAGAAAACAACAGTAGCAGAAAGGCATTGGTATTGCTTCAAATAGTCAGGTATTGTCATGGAAAGCAATAATCTAAAATAAAATAAAAAACTGAAAAATGATCAACAAGAAACGCAACAACGCAAAATCATTTTGCTACGCAATCGATTAAAAGCTTATCTTTTGGATGAGAAACATAATAAAACAGCTTGGAATGTCATAGCTGAAAAATGTCCAACTAGACAACAAACACACATTAACCAGATCTTTATCCAAACCCACATTAATAACACTTATGCACGTCAATCTATGACTGCCTGGGAAAGGAAAAACACACTAAATTAGATCCTCTTATTTTTCAATAAAACATTTTCCAGGCATGTTGCCAGATCTAATATCTCACAGTCAACAAAAACTAAAAATAAAAAATAAATAAAACCTAATAAATTACCAAAAAAAAAAACTAAAATGTAAGGTGAAAACCTATAAACTCGAATCGCAGAAGAAATCAAGAATACTTGGTCAAAACTAAAAACTTCCCCAAAAAATTCCTTTCTCCGACTACCCAACGAAATCACAATGAGAAAACCCACACACAAAAACTTAGAATTGATGGAGTTCAGTCAAAATTCAAAAAACCAAGAATGAAATCAAATCTCATTTTCAGATATGCAATTAACAAGAAATATTATTCGAGGTAAAAAAAACAGAGAGAGAGAGAGAGCTTTTACTTTTGGGTCCAGGAGGTGGAGGCGGATAGTAGACCTCCTCGTCACGGCGCCTCCTCTTCTTCTTGCAACACACGCACAATATACTCAGCACGACCAAAATCAGCACGCCACCGATCGCTATCCCCACCACAACCCCGGTAGATATACCATTCGACGAGGAGTCCGGCGACGACGACGAATTAGTGGGCGGGGGCGGCGGGCTCCTAACAGTCGGGGTGTTACCAGAACTAGACGGAGGCGGCGGGCTTCGCGTCGCCGGGGGTGATGGAGTGCTCGACGGAGGAGGAGGAGAGGAAGCCGGTGTGCTCGGTGGCGTAGAGGAAGTAGGTGGAGAAGGAGGTGACGGAGATGAGGTCGGGGGAGTGGGAGAGGGTGTGGACGGTGGTGGAGAAGACGGCGTGGATGGTGGTGGCGCAGATGGAGTGGAAGGTGCTGGTGGAGAAGGAGTGGACGGAGGAGGAGCGGAGGGAGTAGCCGGCGGAGGAGCAGATGGAGTGGCGGGGGGAGGCGCGGAGGGAGTAGCCGGAGGGGGAGCAGAGGGAGTAGCCGGAGGCGGAGCGGAGGGAGTGGAAGGAGGCGGAGCAGAGGGAGTCGCAGGAGCAGGCGAGGAGGGAGTGGTAGGAGACGCGCCGGGGGACTGAGACATGGCTTATAAGAAAAGGAGGTACTTTCTCTCCAGAGAGAGAGAGAGAGAGAGAGAGAATAAGGTTGCGTAGTATGAATTGGGAATGGAAAAGAGAAGAGTCCTTTAATGGTAAGGGCACATGGAGAAGGAGGAGGAGGAGGAGGAGTGATGTTTGGAAGTTGGAAGTTTGAACACAAAACACACGCGAGCTGTGAACAGTTTGGCTTCGTTTGGAAGTTGTGCTCTTCTCAACTCATTTTAATTCATTATTACAATTTTTTCAAATTTTAATATAAAATATAATAAATAATTTAATTTTTTCAAATCTTAAAATAATAATAATAATAAATAATAATATTCTAACAATATTTTATCATCTTCATTCAATTTAATTCAATTCACTTCAACATCCAAACAACCTGCGTTTGGATTTGGGACTTGGGAGAGGAATAATCAATCGTATTCGGCAGTGTTTACGCACACCACAACACCTCAAACAAACAATTCCTACAGAGTACAGCGTACAAAAGGAGGACAGACAGACTCAGCAGAGCAGAGATGCGTGTGTCGTCTCGTAGTGTCGTGTGTGTTTTGTGGGTGAGGGGGCCCAACGCGTCAGTTTCGCGCTTCTCTCCGCTTATCAAGAAATATATCTACTAATCCATCTAAGAAAACACCATCAAATTGAATTCGTGCCTTAAAAGTAAAATTCAGAAATAAATTATCCTATGAATTTGTATGGTTATTGGATAAAATTTAATATTTATTTAATTTTTTTTAAAGTGGTTATACGACGCTTGCATACTCACAACTGTAATTATCATTAAATTTTAATTTTATAAATTAAATTTTATTATTTTAATTATGTGAATAATATGTCGACCGATTTTAAAATAGAATAACTCATGATATAATATATATATTATATATAAACTCTAAATTTTATTTTCTTACCCAAAAGGAAAAATATCAAAAAAGAAAAAGAAAAAGAATGTTATCTTTGACTGTATTAATTAATAGGGCACCAATCATGGAAACTTTTCAACAATGTGAAAGAGAACTGTCAAAAAAATTCATTATCTAATATTTTCAGAAACAACAAAAGAAAAAGAAAATATGCCTACGTTTTTTGTGATTGGTCAATTACGAAAAGGTCAAAAATTAGGTAGCTTATATATTTTGTATTTTTATATTGTATTTTGTATTTTTTTTTTTCAATTTTTAAAGCCCATCCATCACAGGGACAGTGGCTGTTATCCTGTTACTCTAAGTAAAGAAAAAAAAAAAACAGCTGGATACCAACTTAACCCCGCCCCCAAAACGACGTAGACATGTTATCCGTAAGGAAATAGTGAGGCTCAATTTGTACTATTTTAAAGAAAATACTATAGTCGTACTACTTAAAAATAAATTTATAAATTAATGTAATTTAATAAAGTACATCAAATTATAAAATTATTTTTATTATAAAATAAATTTAACAAATTTTATGAAGTCACATTAATTTATAGGTTTATTTTATATAATCTTTTGTATCTATTATAAATATATTTTAAATACAAAATTGAAAGAATAAAAATAAAAATATATATATATAAAATTTAACAATATAATATATTATAATTTTAAGAGGTTAAATTATGTCAATAGTAGTTTTGACACCGCCATATGGCACCGATTCCATTCGTTCTCCTTTTTTTTTTGTTTTGTTTTTTTTTATTTTTATTGATAAGGGAGAAAAGACCAAAGAGCCGTGTTACGTCCACCGCTCCCAGCTTCCAACGGGAGCTACCGTTAGACAAAATTTTTTTTTTTTTTACTTTTTTTATATGTATTTTTTAACATTTTTAAATATTTAAAAAAAATAAAAAAAATCACAATATTATTAAAAAATATTTTATTAATCATTAAGTAAAAAAAATTAAAAATCACAGCGGTAAAATAGAGTGGTAGAAATGAACGATAAGAATAGTGTTTTTCAAAGACCAAAATCATGAGGCTCTAAAACAAAGCTTTTTGAGAAAATTCCAATGTTTTGAATACCGTACCGGACATCGTACCGGTCAAGGCACTGGAACGAAATATTTCGGTACCGGTACCGTTTCGGGATAGCGTTTCGGGATAACGTTTCGGGATAGTCAATATATAAATAAATTATATATATAAAAATTATATTCCAAAATAATAGTCTATATATAAATAAATTATATATAAATACATATATATATAAATTATAAATAGTCTAATTTGAATTAAGGGTTAAAAATAAGTTTGTAGTATGAAAAAACTGAAAAAAAAAAAAAAAAAAAAAAATACAGGCCGAAATATCGGCCGGTACCGGCCGAAATATAGGCCGGTACAGGCCGAAATTTAGTCCGGTATGGCCGGTACCGGCCGGTACGGCCGGTATTTTAGCCGGTACGGTACAGATATAGTACCTGTACCGGCCGGACGGCCGAAACGAAAAATTTCGGCCGTACCGGCCGGTACGGTACGGGATTTAAAACACTGGAAAATTCCATGGCATGGCAGGCAAGGAATGCTTCAATTTATCAAAAAAAAAAAAGGTGCAACATATGAGCCTATCCTCCTCCAAAGTCAATTCCAGCACTTGGGTCAAGCACCATAAGGTTGGCAATGGAAGTTGGTGGGTGTAATTTGCCTCCAAATTTGAAATAAAAATTATGATTTTTTCTTTCATTAAATCAAAACCCAGATAGATAAAATAAATGAATAAATAAATAAGTTAAAATGATTAATTTGAGGAGATAAAAATATCTTTTTTATTCTCATTTGAATTTGACAACAAAAAAAAAAAAAGTACAGCATGTCTGTAGATTTGGTAAAAGATGATAAAAAAACCCAATACATATCTTGTCTAAACATAAGAAGCTTCTTCCTCTTTGATTTTCTTTGCCCTTGAATCAGACATTATATGCTTTCATTGGTATACTTATTATCAAAGACCTTGCATTAGTCCATGCAGCAAATGATATTAGGCCTCGTTTGTTCTTAGAAATGAGATAATTTGAGATTAAAATTAAAAAATTGAATAAAAAATTGTTGAAATATATTTTTTAATATTATTTTTGTTTTAAGATTTGAAAAAGTTGAATTTTTTATTTTATTTTGTGTGAAAATTTGAAAAAGTTATAATGATAAAATGAGAGATTTTCAAAGTTTTTAAAATTTAAAATTTTAATCTTGAAAACAAACCAGCCCATTACATTCTTAAGTTATTACAAATTGGTAATATGTACCAAATCTTTGAATCTAATTTAATTGCGAAGATTGTATCAAGTTATCTATTTTGAGAAATGATATTTATAGTCACAGAGTGTTCAAGCGTCATACACTTTTTTTAAAAAAGTAAGTTAATATAAAACTCGTATGAAAAAAATTAAATTTTTAATAGTGGACCCAACTCTTTTTAAAAAAATGCATAGTATTTACACAATTCATAATTGTATTTAGCATTGCTTATCTGTTTGGAGTCATTTTTGGATTCGACCAATATGCTTAAAATATTATAATAATAAACATGAAGGGTGAGAAGTGAAGGGTGATGAGCCTGCCGGCATGCAATTATATAAAAACAGAATCCTTGCAGCTTAGCCGTCCATATGCCGGCGGGAAGTCATATTCAGACGTGTGAGGAAGCTGGCATTTGAGAACATGGGCACATCTGACTTGAAAATCTCATCCTCCACTTTCATGATCAAGGGCTTTTTCTGGCCATCAATGCTTAATACTCCCTATCTTCCTAAAAGGAAATCAGCTGGATATACTTTGCATTAAAAAATTACAAGGAGTAAGATCAAAATGTTTATGGCAAAGTTTGACATTTCTAACATTATGCAAATTTAAACCACATGGAAAAAGATATTCTTAGCCGGACGATATTAAATTAAGAGAAATATTATAGAGTTCATTTTATATATGAGTAATATTATATATACTTACACTTTTAAGTTTTTTTTTTTAATTTCAAATTTCATAATTTTCAGTATATCAATAACTGACATGTGGAAAAGAAAATTTTTTATAAATTTTTCTTAAATACATATAACATTTTTCTTTATATATTTATCTCTCGTTCGAAAATCTTAAATCTTTAGAAAATACATTAAAAAGACCTTCATAGGATAATACACTAAAATCTACCAATTTTAACTACTAATTATACAATTTTTATGCATATAATCTCCATGAAAAAATCTTGTAATTATTACTGTACTTTTTTTTAAGGAAAATACTACTCTCACCGCTAGTTTTTACCACTAGTTTCTACCGTTGTGAGTTATTTATTTATTTATTATTATTATTTTTTACTTAATAATTAAGTAAGTGTTTTTTAATAATATTATGAATTTTTTTTATTTTTTTAAATATAATTAAATGTGTTAAAAAATATATATATATAAAAAAAAAATCCCAAATACATTAGCGGGAGCCCCAGCGGTGGGAGTAACACCGCTCTTTTTTTTAAGAAATGGGCCGTTGACCTAGGAATTCTGATATTTTTTTTTATAATTAAATAAGTTTCGAGATAAAATATATTGATGGCATATTTGTTGAATTTGAAAGAGATGGGGGCAAGTCAAGATTCACATCACATGGCAAAATTATTATATATATAATTTTCCACATAATTAGGGGCATGACAATCGGGTCATCAGCCAAATATACCAATTATCCTTGTAGGACAAACACACCAAACCGCGTCAAACACCTTCTAAATTGTCACATGCTTTTTCTTTTTTTCTTTTTTTGAGGATGGGCTTCGCTACTCATTTATTTTCACAATTCTTCTTAATTTATCTTATCTTATCTCATCTAATTATTATAATTTTTTTAAATTATCACACAAAATAAAATAAACAATTTAACTTTTTAGAATTTTAACTTTGGTCAAAGTTTTTTAAATATATATATTTAAATTTTGGAATTTCAAATGGATAACAGATGGTAAGAAGTCGAATCATAATATTTAATATTTTTTTTATAATGACAAATAGACATAAATAATAAATTCATAATAGTTATTGAATTTTTAATATTGTCCGAGAACATTTATAGCAATAAAATACTATAAAACTCATTTTATTCAACTATCTTTTTTATTTTAGATTTTTATAATGGCTTATTTAGAGGGTGGTCTATCTTCTATCATGATTTGCAAATACAATAACTTCTATTAAAAAAAATAGAGTATTTTATAAAACTATTTTTTATCGTAAGTATTATCTAATAAAGTTAATTAATAAATATGCGCGAAGAATAATATATCATTAAGCAAACATGTAGGCACGTCTAGAAAAGCACAAAACGTGTAATATTGGATCCTAAACTCTTTTTTAAGGAAATAAAATCATCAAATATCGAGTTTACTAGTATTATAAAAAAATAAAAAAAAATAAATCAAATTTATAAAAGAGAAAAGAAAAGAAACTATAGAATTCATATTCCCATCTCATGTTCTCGTGCCTGCGGTGAATGCGGAACTTGATAGGTGAAAACTGAAAAAGGTTTGGAATTTTCGGGTATTCCAAAGTCCTTTAGAAATTGTTTTTTCAAATGACAAAGAAGACTAATCTTCTTTGAGTACTACCTTCGTTGTCAGATTATGCATTCTTTTTTTAAAAAAGAGTATACTATTAAAAAAATAATTTTTTATATGAGTCTTATATTTATTCATTTTTTTAGAACGAATGTGCAAGACTGTCACATCTTAAAACTGTATAAGTCATTTCTCATATTCTTTTGTGCTGTACTAGTTAGAAAGTGTTTACTTGGGTTTCCTCATCTTTTACTCATGTATTCCTCTATTGGTTATAAATATTACATATAAGAGTAAGAGATATATCCATTTTAAAAAATGATCTTTTTTATGTAAATTTCAAATTTACCTACGTTTTTTTTTAAAGACAGTGCTCCTTAAAATTACAAATATCATTTCTTTACGTATGTAAAATAAAAGAAAAGAAAAAAAATCTCAAAACATGGTACTTTTATTGGATAAAATGATCAATGATTACAATATTTCTCCTTCAATACTAAAGGAATTATTTGCATAAGCCCATCCTCAATCAACACCCTTTCATTAGAAATTGAAATATCAAGCTTTGCTAACATATGAGCAACATTGGTTACCTCTCTATAAGTGAAACAAATGCTCCAGTTGTGTTGATTTGCAAGAATACTGCGCACATCCTCAATCACAATACCATAATCTGCATTAATTTCCTCCCGACTATGTGTAGATGCTACTACAACCTTGGAGTCACCTTCTAACACCACATTAGATAGTTCCTAGTTCTTGACACAGAGTTGCAGCTCTTCTAAGTGCATATGCTTCAACTATATCAAGTTTCACATAGTGATTAATGTTTAGACATAGAGAGGCTATAAGTTCACTCTCACTATTTCTGACCACAACCCCGATTAACTTTAAACTTCAGCTCAGTTGGTTTTTTCCAATTAGTTTGTTGTCTACCTAAACCTCTCAAGTGACTCCCTTCCTTTCTGGTACTTTGTGCTAAGGTAAAATCTTCTAGACTTTGTTTTGCTGACTGGAATTACTGTCTTGGGTGTTCAAATTTGTTTTCAAACAACATGGAATTCCTTCTAAACCAGATCCTCCCCATTATAGAAGCTACTAATTATATGTCTTCACTGTTTAATCTGTCATTTAACCTCTTCCATAGCTGCAAGTGTAACTCCATACTGGACCATTTTTTAACTGGGCTGTTGGTTTCACCCCAGACATCATTTGCTGCAGGGTAACTCCAAAGTGCATGAATTGTAGTTTCTGTTTCTCTCTCACATACTAGACATGAGTCTGTTTCTGTTATCTTTTTCTTTAACAGATTTTCTCTAGTTGGGAGTTTATCATGTGCTGCCTTCCATAGAAATTGATTCACTATATTCTGCACTCTAAGTCTCCATATCAACTCCGATTCACTTCTTTTCTCTGTTGCATCAGAAGATTCACCCATTCTCGATCTTATTCTAGTGTGTTGTAGGTGTAGGTCATCTTTATTTAAACTGTTCAATGGGATTCTTTTAACCAATGCAGCTTCATCTTTGTAAAATACTTCCATCTACCTGATTCTCCTTCCACTTACCACACCCCTCCTCAATTAGCTCACTTACATTGGAGTCAATATCTAGAATTCTAACTGTTGATTGAACTCTGTAAGATATTGGTGTTGGCATCCACTTATCCTTTCAGATTTTGATTTGTTTACCATTCCCCACTCACAACACCAACCCTACTTGAACCAGATCTAGGGATGAACATAAGCTTTTTCATATTAAAGAAGGCCTTGAACCCAACTTTGCATCTAGTAGATCCTTTTGCTTAAAATAATTCTCCCTCATAATTGTGGCCACCTACAACTTTGCATCGAATTAGGATTCTTCATCAACCTCCAGCATTGTTTTGCCAATAATGCCAAGTTAAAATTTTCTAGGTGTCTAAATCCTAAGCCTCATCTATTATTGGATTCACCCATCTTTGTCCAACTCCTCCAAATAATCTTCTTTTCACTGTTTTTTTTACCCCACCAGAACCTTAACAACATAGATGAAATTTCAGCACACAATCTCTTAGAGAGCTTGACCACACTCATTGAATAAGTAGGCAGAGCTTGCAACAAAACTTTTTATCATCATTTCTTTTCCTGATTAAGAGAGGAAGGTATTCTTCCAACTACTAATTCTCTTCCAAACTCTCTCTTTTAATAACAGTGTTATACTTTGATTTACCTACCATAGAAGGTAAACTCAAGTATTTTTCGTAACTACCACAAACTGAAATTTCTGCTACTTGCAAAATTTGATCCCTGACATTCACAACAGCATTTGAACTAAAAAATAATGTTGTTTTTTGCAGGTTTAGCAGCTGCCCTGAAGCCCTCTCATACTTGTTTAGGATCTCTTGTATATTCATCCATTCACTAGTAGTTGCCCTTCCAAATATAACAAAATCATCTGCAATTAGTAGATAATTTATGCTAGTTCCACCCTTTGTAACTACAACCTCCTTTGTCTCTCCCTTCTTTTTAGATGCTTCAATTAAAGAGCTCAAACCTTTAGCACAAAAAAAAAAAATATGGAGAGATGGGATCCCCTTGCCTTATATCTATTGTAGGCTTAATGGTCTCACCAGGCTGCCTATTAATGAGAACCGAGTATGTCATTTAAGTAACACAATCCATAATTACTTTTATCCACCTCTCCAAATCCAAGTTTTTTCATTATTTCTTCCCAGAATCTCTACTCAATTCTGTCATATGCCTTTGACATATCCAGTTTGAGAGCCATGCTTCTTTCCTTGCCTTTCTTTCTAGTCTTCATGGTGTGCAAAGCTTCATAAGTAATCATCACATTATCAGTGATGAGTCAAGTACAAATGCACTTTGGTTGTTAGATATAATGGAGGGCAGTACCTTTTTCAACCTATTTGCTAGCACTTTTGATACAAGCTTATAAAATACATTACATAAGCTAATTGGTCTAAAATCACTAACAACAGAAGGGTTATTCACTTTTGGAACTAAAGCAATATATGTGAAATTAATACATTGGTCTAAGTTCCCCTCATTTAAAAAGGTTAAGATAGCTTGGTATACCTCCTTTCCCACTGTGTGCTAGAAAGTTTGATAAAAACATGCCCCAAACCCACAAGGACCTGGGGACTTCAGCGGTGCCATTTGCTGCAGGGCTGCCTTCACCTCTTCACTTGTGAATTCCTTTTGCAGCTTCATATTCATGTCACTGGTCACTTTCTGTTCTACAGGGGCAAGACATTCTGCTATTGCCTCTTGAGTTGGGTTTGGAGATCTAAAAATGTTCTGAAAATACTGATTAAAAGCTGCTTCAATCCCTTCATGCTCAATCTTTATTCTTCCTTCTTGGTCTTTAACGAGCCAGATCAGTTGTGATGAGCCATAAATGACTTTTTATGACAGAATATATATTATTTACAAAATTTATGAATTTCTCTAAAAACTTCAACCAACTGATTTTGGATTTATATAATATGAGTCTTGGTTTGTTTATTCAACACAAGCTTGAGTTATTTTTGAACAAAATAACATTCATCATCTTTTTATCCATCATCATTCCCGCATATCAGTCCTCTCCGCAAATCCACCTAGCATGTCGAGGCTATAAAATATTATGCATTTGGATTTCAATTGTTTTGAAATTCGATTTGTTTGATTTGGGCTGAGATTTTTTTTTTTTTTTATTTCTATCTCATTCCCGCTATTCATCTTTATTTAGTTTACTTTTGTTGTGAGTTTCGATTTTTGCTATTCATCTTGATGGGTTCGATTTTGCTTGCCTGAAGATTATTGTCAGATATGCTAACTAAAGACAGGAAAAAGAAGAAGAAGAAGAAGAAGAAGAAGAAATTGTTCTGAAAGTAACTGTCAAAGCATGTGCAAAGATGTTGAAAGGGAACTTCATTATGAACTCATAGAAACATTACATGTCAATTAAGAATTCCACACATTGGAATGCTTCATCAATGAATTATAGTCTGTTCTGTCCACACAACCCAACCTTTACTGGACTCTTTGTGCCTGGGTGGTCAAATTTTTGGAATCAATGTATAACTGAACTCCTAATTGTTAAGGAAGGTTTGAAGAGGATGCAGGGTATAAAGACCACTAATTGGCTGCTAGTGTTGTTCACTTACCTTGTGATCTATTTAGTTACAGCACTAGACATCCTTCCCGAAGAGCATTGGCCTGATCTACATATATTCCTAATTCTTTCAGGCTGTAATTCTACCAAGAACTCACGTACCATGAAATGTGCTGCCACTGGTAGAAAGGATTATGAAGGTACAAACTACAGAAAGTGAGAAAACTGACACCCAAGTGTTCTCTGTGTACATCTCCATGGCATCTGTAAAAGAAAATCGAGTGCGGTTTTCAGCCCAGTTTCGGAGGCGATCTGCTTCTGCTGCATCTAATGCCCTTTCCTGCAATATATGCCAAAATCAGCTTACAGAAACAATATGTAACAAGTTGACGCTCCCCACTAAAGCTTGGCCATTATTTTCAAATTAATAGGCCATTTGACTATAGTCAGCCAAAAGTCCAATAAGTTCAATAGGATATTCCCCTGCTTAATATGAGAATAAAATTCCAACTTAAACCCGATTATGAGGCGAGGTATAACTAAAGCATGAATTGTGATGCCTCCATGATCAAATTATTTCACCATTTGATTTCGAAGTATCGAAATATATATATATATATATATATATATATATATATATATATATATATATATATTAAGAATAAATCTTCACAGCCTCCTCACACTCCACACTCCACATTTTTTTAAATTTTTATTTTTTTTTCTTTTATCAAATATTTATTATATGAATAATGAATAGAAAATTTGAAATAATATTAAAAAATAAACTTAAAAAAAATTTAAAAAAAAAATTTAAAATTTTAAAATTTTAAAAAAATGTGGAGTGTGGAGTACTTATTTTAGAACTGCAACATTTTTTTTGTCTTCCGTACCTTTATAGATCTACTTAATTATAAGTATCCCAATGCCTGACAGTATCCAAACAGGAAATCAAGGCCCTGAGTTCTGAACTAGATTGCATTTACCAGGAGAGAATACACTAAAGAAGCAAAATCAGAAAACTAGAAGTTAGAAATAAGATAATAGACTCAGGGGCCACACAGCATGTCATTATAATTCTTTACTGGCCTGAACTTGGCATCACCAGTTTTGCTGGCAATGAATGCCATATCTAAGTAGCGAATTAGGCAAAAATGGAAAATATGAATTGCACTGCTCCACCATGATCTATTTGGATATAGGGGAATCAATGTGGTAAGTTTATAGTTATATAACACACTCACATTCAATCATTAGGAATATAAAGATTTATGTTTTTTCACTGCATGGAACTTTCTAAGAAAAACCTCTGAATGTCACAGAAAACTCATAGTCCGGCTGCTCAAGGGTGTGTAAAATAATTCCAGCAAAATAATGAAGATTACCTGTGCATCAAACCAGCGATCTCGTCGAAGTCATGCAGTGACTAAAGCAAGCAAGATCCTAGGAGGAGTCAAGTAATTGATTGCCTTCCCTGTACCCTTTACAACCCGCATCCTTGGAACTAAAGTTCTAGCAACTGTTTCGGGATGCTCACAGATAATGTTAAACATTTGCTTATTTTTTACACTTGAGCCACTGCAAACCATAGAAGAAGCCAATAGACAACGTAAATGAAGTTAGCCCAATAGCTATAGATAGAAAAACGGATGAAACTGTGTGATACCCCATATTGTAAGGATAAAGATATGTGGTGAATGAGATCCCATATTGCTTGGGAAGGAAAAGTGCTTGCTCTTTATAAGGTTCCAATGGGTCTCCAATTGTATCATTGGCTAGTCCTTTTTGGAATATAGGTCATGTGGTTTGGACATTCCATTGGGGCATTACAAATGGTATTAGAGACTATCTCAATCAGAAATGTGGGACTTGAGCCATGCCACCTACAACAGATAGGCCCGACGAGGACGTCAGGAATTTAAGGAGAGAGATTGTAATACCCCATATGATAAAGATAAGGGTAGGTGGTGAATGTGAACCCACATTGCTTGGTAAGGAAAAGTTATTGTTGTTTATAAAGTTTCAATGAGGCTTCAATTGTATCATTGACTAGTCATTTTTGGAGTATAGGTCAAGTGGTTTGGGCCTTCTATTGGGGCGTTACAAACTAACTGGTATATCAAAAAGAAAAATAGATGAAACCTTCAAGCCTAAACATAAAAATACAGGTTTAATACGAAAACATATGGGGGTAAAACAAATGGTTGAGGCCCATTAAGATGGCATTAGAGAGGAAACCGAAATGAATTATATGCATTGCAACAGACAGGAATGCTTCCTGTGCACCTCAGGAGCAGATTTGTAAGGACCGTGCCTGGAGATGCAGTGTGAACCCCAACTTTCGATCGCTTACACTCTTTTAAGAGAGATGCTTGAAGCTGCCGAAGTCCACACTTTGTTGAGCCATAGCTGCAAGTCAAAGGATATATGTTAATCAATCCCATCAACCACAAAATAGTTCAACTTCCATTAGTCATTGAATAATAATTTGCCAAAACCTTATGAAAAAATAATTTTCCAAAAGCAGTTTAAAAATTTTTCCACCTCTGTTCAGTACAAAGTAGTTGAGTTCCCACGATAACTAAAAATGAAAGAACTTACACAACTGTGAGAGGGGTACTAGATCCCCCAGAACCTGCACCATCCATGTTAAATATGTGGCCCCCCTTATACTGGTTCTTCATCACTTGCATGGCCTCTCGTGTGCAAAGAAGAGAGCCAACCAGGTTCGTTGAGACAATCTAGCATGAAGTGGACACATGAGAGGCAAATCAATTCAAGCTCTAAGGTAAGACCATCCTTACAAGGGTAGTAAACAATCATGAAGAGTTGGCAGGATTATTAGGCAAAACTACTACAATCTGAAAACAAGTTTGAACCATATCATTCAAAGGCATGAACACATCATCCATGCCTTCTTCCAGTCACACACATGCATCCGTGCTTCCCCCCAAACAAGATATTTCTCGATATTAAGTTATTGTACAGCAATTTGAACTCCGTTTAATAAAAAGTAGAATTCAAATAACGAAAGCTAGCCATGTCTAGAATCAGTCATATATGAAACAGTTGGTGATTTGATATAACAGCTCCCATAACTTCCAAAACAAAGAGCTTATAAGGTTTTTGAGAAGATATCCTGTTTACCCAAAATGCACCTAAGTGCACACACATGACAAACTTCTCAAATACCAGATCTATCAAAAAGAGTTGATAACTGTTTGATATGTCAATGAATACCTGTCTAATATCTTCATCAGAAAACTGCAGCAATGGTCTAAAACCTTTATTCATGCCAGCATTGTTTATCTGTCAAACAATGTAAGTACAAATTGGAATATCTTAGTAATTGATATAACATTTATAATCATGTCACATAACATACAAGGATCTCACTTCTTATGGTATCTTAACCAGGAATATGACTAATAAAGACAAGGATAAAAGATTACTGGTATCAAAGAGACAAGGACAAAATTCGGGCAATATTTTCAAATCATCGTTGCCAATCCCACAAAATGGTACCTTGTCCAAATAAGATATTGCTATCCAATTTACTGGCTTCTCATTACCGTAGTTTGTAGTTAAATGAAAGAAAAATTCTTTTGATCAGCCACTATTCACCACCCCACACCCCACACTCTATGAAAATGTAACACCCCCTTCTCGTAGGCTAGGAGTGCCACGTATTTTCCATAAAAATAATCCGGTAATAGATCCCATAATTTCATAATTGAAAAAAACTGAACTTTTATTATGCGGAAAAAATGTCTAATAAAACTGTCTCCCAAACATTAAATGAAATAACTGAAATAAATTCATGTCATAAAGACATGTTTTATTTTAGAAAGTCTGAACTAAAATAAAATGCTCATTCTACTCCTGGCCTGCCTGCTCGTAATCCTCATCATCACCTGGGTGGTTAAAACATGAAAACAAACTAAAATGAGTCGATGACTCAGTAAGAAATCTATCACAACGTAAACATAATAAACATAAGATTTTCATAACAACTTCCATGCTGAGCTTAAAATCATGTCTGTTCATACTGATGCTTATGCTATGTATGACTGATTTAACTGAATTAACTGACTGATTTATCTGACTTATCTGACTGGCCAACACACTTAACCCTGTGTGCAAGGTTGTGCACCGGCCCCACAGCCCGCTGCAGCAAGGGGAACCGCTGATAGTATTCTAGCATACTATGGTGGACCATGACTAAGTTCATGGCTTGCACACCACCCTGAGCTGAACTGAACTGCATTGGTACCATGCATCTGAATGGCCATCTTATTAACTGATCTGATCTTATCTTACACTTGAATTTAAAAATGGCTTATGTGTCTTATACACATGAGATGCATGACATACTACGTACATAATCATAAATTTTGAATCTGAACATGATGCGAAATGACATGATCGTATGCTATGCTGGATGACATGCTTTCATATGACAAGAGCGGTTCATAAATAATGGCTATCAAAGAACTGGCTTGAATAATACATACATATAAGCTAACTGTGATGATCCTCATTTATGATCAAATTTACTTACCTCGCTGCGTTTCTTCTTGAATAATACTTCGTAACTTGAGACCTATATTCAATAAATAACTATCACTAAACTGTTTGGAAATAAATAAACAACTACTAACATCTTACTTAACTAAATTCGGAAATTATAAAATATAGTCAACCCAATATTTCGTTTAAGACTAAAATCAATAATTCATAGTATTTTAAACTACTTAAAAATACTTATTTATAATTTAGTGGAAATACTCGAGCTATTTTAAAAATAAGTCATTAAAACTTAAATTCTTAAACTAAGTTTCATTTCCTTAACATAATAATTATATCTTATAAGAAACCTAATAAATTCTATTAAATATTCTTAACATAATAATTTTTATTAAATTCTTACTAAATTGATAAAGGAAATATTAACTAAAATATTAGACTTAAAAGTATACTTTAAAAACATATTTCCAATCTTTAAACATTTTTATTAAAATGAACCTTTAACTAATATATTTATTTAATTAAAAACTAACCTTTAAACTATTAAGCCCAATAAAATTACTAAAACCGTCGTTAAAATAAGATTAAATCTAATTTAAAATACCCTTTCAAATTCTTTAACTATTTTCTTGTAAAAAATGAGCTCATCACTAATATATTTATTTAATAACAAAAATTACTCAACCAAAATATTAAAATCACTAGAACAATTATTAAATAAAAATATAAGATGAACTCAAATTAAGTACAAGTCCATTAAAGATTTTATTAAAATCTGCAATAGTTGCAAACTCTAGCCCATGAAAATAACATTATAACAGGAGCCCAAACCAAATAAATAAACCCATCCCAACCTCATACGGGCCTAAGGCCCAAGGCCCATCAAAAGAAACCCACGGGTTCTTCAAGAACCCGAGTACTCGGCAACCAATTAACAGAGTAGAGAGAAAGGGTCTGCGATGGTGGAACTCACCGAGAGAGGGTAGAGGGCGACGGCGGCGCTGAGTGGTTGGAGTGACTGGCGACGCGACGGGGTCTCTGGGAAGGGTGGTGCGACGTCGTGACACAGAGAGAGAGAGAGAGAGAGAGAGAGAGAGAGAGAGAGAGAGAGAACTGTTAGTCCGAAAACATCCCGAAAACTACCGAGAAAGAGAGGAGGCTGGCGGCAGTCGTGGGCTTACCGGAAGGGAGTGGGTGCGACGGGACTAGGACGGCCGGCAGTTTCTGTGGTGGCTGGTCGGTGGTTCGACGTCCCTCTAGGTGGCTACCGTTGAAGCAAAACAGAGGCTTCGGCCTTCACGTCTGTGGCTGCTGCGGCGTGTCTTCGCGGTTGGGGATGGTCCAGTGTCTTCTAAGGTGGCCGGTGGTGGCGTCGGCGTGTTCTGGGTAGCTTGGAGTCGCCGTGGTTGATGGTGGTTCGCGGCACGACATATTGGGTGCTCTGTTTCGTGAGTGAAAAACAGAGTCATTCTGTGCAACGGTGGTGCGAAGTCTCTTCACCGTGGCGTGCACGGTTGTGCGTGGTCTGGACAGTGGAGTTGCTGCGGTGGAGGTTTGCTGTGAAGCAAGGCTGAGACGTCCAGAGCGGAGAAATTACTCATCAACTGAGTGACGTACGAGTTTGGTTTCCATGGTAATTTACGGAGAGGAAACAGCTTGGGCGGCAGTGGCTATCGATATTTATAGGCCTAACTGGTTGAGAACCAAAAAGGAAAACCCTAGAGAAAAAGAGACGTTAAAGTGCATGAGTTTGAGAACGTATATCTCCCATGCAAGTTGTTGCCGTGAAAGTCGTAGGGATAGAAACAAACAAGATTTAAATTCAAATCCAAAACTCTAATAATCTGATAATAATAATAATAATAATAATAACCTAATTATCAAACCTAATAAAATATCCATGTAATTATCTCTAATGATATAGGATCGGGATGTTGCAGAAAAACACCTACACACCCTATGAAAAAGCTATAGGTGTGGGGTGTGAGAGTGAATAGTGGCTGATGCATAGCATTTCTAGACACTGCCCCTAGAAGTTGTTTGCACCCAAGGGTTCGAACCTTTGACCAGAGGGGAGCATACCCCCAAGAACAAGGCCCTTACCACTTGCGCCAACCCCTAGGGATTAATAAGTTTCAATTCTTTCAAGGTTTGAACATATAAGCTTTTGCAAAGGAACAATAAAATAGAAGAATTCTTGAAAACACGAATGAAAATGCATAATCCCAAAAAAAATGCAACTGTCACATACCGTTTTCAGTAATAACAGCAACTAGAGACTGGCTAGCAACAATCATCAATTGAAAAAGTGAGACACTCACCCAGATGTTGATAGAGCCAAGTTCATAGACAGCAAAGTTTGCCAGTTTTTGTACATCATCAGGTGCACATACATTACACGGAATGCCCACCACTTTTGCTTGTTGCAGCTTTCTCCTAGATGAGTCACCTGCCTTGGTCATACATTCCTCTAGGTTATCCTTGAGTTCTTTGACAGTCATATCTATAGACTCAGGGCTGCCTTCAAAAGATCCATTAATGGAAGGGGCCTTTGTGAGTGATAACTATTTTGAAATTATAGGCAGCATTAGAGAAATAAACCAATATCCTAATTCTGAATACCACCTGCGAGATGCAACAACCACGCGATCTCCAGAAAGAAGAAATTCACGAGCAAGAGCTTTTCCCAGTCCCCTTGTGCTGTACCATATATTTAAAACATGCATAACATAGAATCGTTACATTTTCATAGTGATAAGCAACTGGCAGTCCACTAGCCAAATTGTGATTACACCCTAGTAATTGGTCCCAAGTCACAGACAGGACAGCTTGTGAATTGGAAGAAAGAAACACCCACACATGCTATTATTAAGCTTCAACATTAGATGACATATAATACAACTTTCAATACTCTAACTAATCAAGAAGTGTGTACATTGATGGACATGATAATATGGCATTACAGAGCCCCCCTCCCAAAAAAAAAAAAAATACATAAGTACATGTGGAATTTAATACTTCATTATAACAAAATGCAAAATTTGTGGAATTTAAAACTACCTATTGAAGTCAAACCAACTACTTTGACATCCCAAGAAGAGAGGCAAAGAGAGGGAGATATCACCTTCCAGTTATGACAACATTACGTAGACCAGCTCGACAATGTTCCTCTAAAACCATATTTGCTCCTATCATGGTTCCAATAATAATTCCTCCAAGCCAGCTATACCAAACCAAAGTGTCCATTTGACTATCTCCACCTTCACAAAATCGCACACCATTGAGTTCTTGTATATATCGAGTATCTACTTGTGCTCTTTGTTAAGACCAATATAAATTATTAAATTTACCTATTCCCATTAACTTAGTTTTTAGGACAAGTTCGAATCTTGACTTTACACTTCACTCTATTAATAAAATATTCCACGTGTTGGGCTCACTTATTAAGGTTTTGGGTGTGTTAAGACAAATATAAATGATTAAATCTACCTTCTCCCATCAGCTTAAGGTTTTGGGACAAGTGGTGATTTCACATAGGGGTGACAATTCGTGTTTTTGGATCGTGTTCGTGTCATGTCAAGTCATTAATATTCGACTATATAGGTTAACCCGAATCTGACCCATTAAGCTAAACGTGTTAAACTTTCAAACCCATCCATTTAAATAACGGGTTGTATCGTGTCACTCGTTTAATAATTAATTAGAAATAGGTTAACACGACACGACTCATTTAAACCCGTTTAATGTAAATGGGTTGAACTAACAAGTGTAACTCATTTGACCTGATTAACATAATTTTACATAAAGTTAAAATCTATGTTTATTAGTAGCCACAATATCTTATATATATATATCAATTTTTTAAATTTTTACCATATAATAAAACCAATATTACAAATCATACAATAACAAATATGAGCATAGGTCTATAATTACAATCTCAACAATAAAAACATAAGCATACTGAGAAATACTAATATTACAACTTAACAATAATAAAATTACAATTTTGAAATAAAATCTAAACAGGTCAAAACGAATTGATTTTGGGTTAAGTAGGTTGAACCGTTATTGACCCGTTTATAAATCGTATCTTAACGGGTAAACCCGTTTTGACTCAAACCCGTTAACATCAAACCCAAACCCGCTAATTTTATGTCATGTTCGTGTTGAGCTCACGGGTCTGTCACATATTGCCACCCCTAATTTCACACTATTAACTTATATTAACTAATCATGCACCCACGCAATAAGCGGCTGATTTCACATACTTTTTCAACTACTAATTGCGAAAGATTAAATATAGAGAAAAGAGACAAAATTATACAGGAAAGAAGTGGAAGTGTCTCAAATCTTTAAAATCCAAAATTGCATAATATTTATTAATATGATCTTCCAAATTAATTTAAACTTGAATTACCAAATTTATGAACATTTAACATAAAAAATGGATGACGTGGCTCAACAAGAGTAAAATTCGAGACTTTCGAAACTTATATATGCTATCGACATGTGCATTCTTGTTTAGAGTGCAAGTTCACTAACCTGACAACAGAAATTCAATTTCAAGTATCACTCCCGTGCTCATCATGGTTACAATATATCTTCCAATTTGAATGGCAATCTATGAGTGGGAGAGAGAGAGAGAGTCATGTTAAAGTTGAACATATAATCCCCAATCGGGAAATCACATACAAGTTAACCAGAAAACAAAATCACTAATTGACTAAACACTAAATAAATAAAGGCAACCAAACCTTCTGCGCTCAGGAAATTTTGCATACCCTTAATTTTTTGGCAGCCGAAAGGATTTCAAACTTCACGTCTACGTCGTGATTGCTATCCCAAGGGGTTGGCACAAGTGGTGAAGGCCTTGATCTTGGGATATCACTCTCTTCAAGGTCCAAGATTCAACACCTCATGGGTACAAACAATCATTTGGAGCCACACCCATGGTGAAAAGCTAGCAATTTAACCAGTTTTGTGTAAGAAAACTTTCGAAAGTGCAGTGCAAGGGACTAGAGTTTACTCTACAGGAGTGGGTCCCAAGGCCCTGAGGGCCTTGGAGAGGTTCCCGACATAAAAAATAAAAAAAAAAAGCAAAAAAAAAAAACTACGGACTATGGGCAAGATCTTTTGAATGAGGCAACAATACTTTGCACACCATTCGATTTTCTGAATTGATAATTCTTAACAAATTAAGGAAGTTTAATTTGGAACGGGAGAACAAAGAAATAATGGCATCCTGATTCTTATGATTTTTGTCGTTTTGTTCCCAATAATGGAAAGTTTAACTACAGAAGTCGGACCTCCAGCTATTCTCGCCTGAGCTAAGTAAAGATTTGGGAAAATTCGTGAATTATAATTAGTAAAACAGAAACATTGTTTCCAGTCTAGTGCTTCTTATGTTAAAAAAAGTCGTAAATTTGGTGAATTTACCATTCCATCTCACCAAATAAGGGAAGAATATTAACCATAATAACATAATGTGTATGCAACTGACCGAAGAGAACACCTTCTCCACCTTGGCCACAACCCTGTCATACTCGTCCCCATGAGCCAATCTAAAACCACCCAAAATTGTAGTCATCAAAGATTTCCAAAACCCACTTCCGCTTTCGAGCTTAGCCTCACTTCCCTTCAAATTCCAAGACTTTCTCGCTCTTTGCACAAATCCCGACCGGGTCGTCCCAACCGGAACATGCATAAACTTGGTCCGGGAACGACTGGCTGGCCGGTTCTTTGGTCGTTCTTGAAGCAGTACTCGAAGCTTTGTGGGAAAATGCGAAGCCTAGTTGCTGTAGCCATGGCTATTCTAAACTGGAAAGAGGATCCTGATAATTCACTGTTCCAACATTTATGGGTGTGGCATATTTACGTACGTTGTAATTTATATATATTCATTACAAACATCTCAAAATAAAAAAACAAAATTAAAAAGTGTGTAAAAATGAAAAATTGTACCAAAATATTTGAGAGAGAGAAGACGGGGGAGGAATCCATGGGAGAGTGGAATGTGACGACCACACGTTGAAGCAACCACATCCACATGTGTACCGCTGACACGTGGCGTTCTGGGTTTGTATCGCTTTTTGTTTGGTTAAGGTGGGGAAATTGGACGGTTGTTTTGTGTAGTACAGATTAACCATATTCTGAAGATTGATAGGAAGCTCCATGGGCTTATTCTTTGGAATATATATACCTTCCGAAATAAAAAAGAATAAATATAGATAGAAGTTACTGTTAGAAATATCCATTTTAGACCACACATCTCCCTAAGTGAGTGTTGGGAACAATCAACTAGAAGCAATCATGTAGTGAATACAAAATGTGCACTGTTATAATGGCATTACTCAATAAAAAATGTCATCAAATACACTTAACATCATGCATGCTATGCTAGTGGGTGGAGCTTTCGCATAGACACATTGTTTGTTGAGTGACTATGCCCCCACAATATATTTAGTAACTATGTTTATTTTTTAAAATAAAGATATTTTTTATTAAATAATATTACTTTTATAATATATTTTATAACAATATTCATTATTTTTAAATATAATTGTGTAAAGTGACGAAAAAAGTAATATATCTCAAATGATAGAGCTGTTCAGATTCATCAATCATAGTACTTACTATAAAGTGTCCATGCATGAGTGATCCTATACATTTAATCCAAAAATTAATATAAACAATATTTAAGGAACAATAAATATTATCAATATATCAATTTAGAAAATACATATGATGCATGTTTACATGATACATTTGATTCGGTTTGGTTGACATCTCACTTGTAGATATATTTAGAATCCCTTGGTGTTCTGGTAGTGATACGTTTTAGGGTCTGTTTGGAAATACAATTGTTTTCGGGTATTTTTAGATATTCTCAGATATTTCATTCTCAAACATCATTCAAATATAAAACATTTTTCCATTTCAGATTTTCAACTTTTTTATCTAATTATTACTTAATTATTACAATTTTTTCATACTTCAAATAAAAAAAAAAACACAACCCTATATATAAGTCCCAAACTTTCAAACAAAAATTATATTCAAACAATTTCTTAATTTCATAATATTTTTATTTAATTTTTTCTCTCTCATTTTCCAAAACCTAATAAGACATCTTAACTCAAATTATTTAACTACAATTCACAAACTAATATAAAAGTTGAACTCTTTATAATTCCAAAAGTTAATTTATAAATTAATATGATTTGATAATTGAACTCTTTTTATTATAATATAATTTTAGGTATCATATTAATATGTCAACTTTAATTTTGGAATTATTTTTTTATAGACCCAATGCTTATCAACGTTTCTTTGTTTTTTGCATGAAGTCTCGTATGGTCGTGGTTGAGAAACAATTGTTTATTAAAGTTGGAAAACCTCATGACCAGAGAAGGAAACGAATTCGAGAGAATTCTATTTGGTGCACACAACGAAGTAGGAACAATGGTGTTTCATTTGATCAAGAACATCTAAACTAGTTAAATTGAATTTTCCAATATATAATGGTTTGGAAGATCCGGATTCATTCCATCAAGCCGTTTTTCGAGTTTCAAATAATGGAAGAGCATAAGAAAATACAAATGTCCAAGCTCTCTGAAAAACTTCATACAGAAAGCTTGCTTGTCTCAATAGGATTCCTACTGTTAATGTCATGTTTCGCAGCCTGAGTACTTTTGCGATAACCAAGCTCACACTACCTGTAACTAAGAAGAAGAAAGGGCTCCGGTGACGTTTGGGGTCACTTCGATGCCAAAGTCAACGAACAATCCTTTAGTGGTGATAATAACTCTGCAGCTGCAACAGCCTTTCTAGCAACACCAGTACAATCAGAAGACCCATCCACATCAACAACAGTAGGACCAGCAGGACCAGCAGTTGCAGCAATCAAATCTCGGCCAGGTGTAGGCTAGAACAATGAGATTGGACTTTCTTGTTTTCAATGGTGAAGACCCTGCAAGTTGGATTTACAAAGTTAATCAATTTTTTCATTTTCATGACACACTGCCACATCACCGATTGAGGCTTGCCTTTTTTCACAAGGAGGGAAAAGCCCTCATTTGGTTCCAAGAAATGGAAGACACTGTCTAGACTCGAGGTTGGGACTCATTCACTAAGGCGCTGTTGATTAGGTAAGGGCCTAATGCATATGACGGCCCTATGAAAGCCCTCATTAGATTGAGGCAAATTGGGACAGTAGAGGACTACCAGACAAGGTTTGAAACCTTATCTAATAGATTACGGGGGTTGTCCAATATCTACAAATTAAGTTTTTTTTAACGGCTTAATGGACGAGATCCGGTTAACTGTACGAATATTTAACCCCACCAACCTAACCACAACTTACAGCCTGGCCAAAATGCTAGAAGAAAACGTTAACCTGTCCAAAAGAAACTCCAGATCCAGCATAAACTAGTCACCTAACCCTGGAATTTTGAAAATACCAAACACTTACCAATCCGAAACCAGCAAAAACCACCAAAACAAGCCAACCTTTCCCATCCATAAAATAAGCCAAACTCATATGAAAGAAAGAAGAGAAAAATTGCTATGTTATCATTGTGATGTAAAATGGGTCCTTGGGCATAGATATCAAAACCCCAAACTGTATTTGCTGAAAGAGGTGTTGCTAGACAATGACATTAGTGGGGGGCCTTGAGGAGGAAGTGTGCGAGAAAGGTGAAGAAAATCACGTTATTTTTGACATGTCAACAACTCAAACAAATCCTGAAATTTCACTACACGCAATCACCGGATCACATAACCAAAGAACAATGAGGGTGAAAGAAAGGATTGGAAATCAGTGGGTCACTATACTAATTGATACCGGGTCTACACGTAATTTGTTGCTACAGGCTTCTGTTATATGGAACACTGTAGCAATAGTGAAGGACATCTGAAAAGTAATGAAACCCTAAATTTCCCTTTCCTATATTTTCTCTCTATTTTCTAGGCGCTTCCCTCGAAGTGAGTTTATTCGTGTGTGTGATTTCCCTTTAATTTCTGGTGTGTTACAGAATTATTTCTGTTTAATGTTCTATGGTGATTGATGAATGCTTGGGAGTGTATTGATGTGTGTTAGGTCATCATCTTTTCTTAATTTTCTTGGAGCGAGCGTGTGGGCAAATGTGGTCAATAATATTGGTTTGCTTTTGTTAACACAAACACATTCACAGTCTGGCCTACGATTCATTGCAATGATTGCATCCTCATGTTTCTGCGTAGTTCATCGCGTGCAGATATATATCTGTTTTCTTTTTTCGCCATTGCTCTTTCCCTACCCGCTCTGCATTTAAATCCAGATTATTCAACGTTTGTACATTTTTTTGGGTAAATGAAGAAGATGGTAGAGGGCAATTGGCCTGGGAGGTGGTCGTGATCATAATAACACCTATATTAGATTCAAAGTTTAAGATAAGATAGTTCGCACAAATCACGGACTTGCAGATTTGCATGAAGTTTGAATTAAAATATCTTATCCGATTGTAATGAATTCTATTGTGAAGTGTAAAGAATTTGATTTTGAATGAAAAACAGAAACCATGGTGAAGTTGTTCGCTTCATTTATTTTCGAAAATAATCTGAGTATTTGCAGGCTGAAAAATTATAGATTCAGAATTCAAGCAAAGAAAGAAGAAAAAATATGGCTGACCATAAGCAGGAGGCAGTCTGCGTGACCGGAGCCAACGGGTTCATTGGATCATGGCTGGTCAAAACCCTCCTCAACTCTGGCTACTCCTCCATCCACGCCTCTATTTTCCCCGGCTCCGATCCTTCCCACCTCTTCGCTCTTCCCGGCGCTAAAGACCGCCTGGTGGTGTACGAAGCCGACATCTTGGATCTGGATGCAGTATGCAAGGCCGTTGATGGTTGTAAGGGTGTCTTCCACGTTGCCTCACCTTGCACGCTGGAGGACCCAAAGGATCCCGAGAAGGAACTAGTTCTGCCTGCTGTGCAGGGCACCCTCAATGTGTTGGAAGCTGCTCTGAGGTCCAAGGTGAGGCGCGTGGTTCTCACTTCTTCCATTTCTGCGATGGTTCCCAACCCCAACTGGCCCCCGCACAAAACCTTCGACGAGTCCTCCTGGACCGACCTCGATTACTGCAAATCTCGCCAGGTCTGCTCAATAATCACACTTTTCGATATGCATTAGTTAAACGGTGTTTCTAATTTTGTGATGCATTCCTTGTGTCTTGGGTTTGGCAGAAATGGTATCCAGTGTCGAAGACATTGGCGGAGAAAGCAGCCTGGGAATTTGCTGAGAAGCACGGAATAGATGTAGTAGCCATCCATCCGGCTACATGTCTTGGCCCACTCTTGCAACCTGGTTTGAATGCGAGCTGTGCAGTATTGCTGAGCTTGCTACAGGGATCGCAGGATACTCAAGAATATCACTGGCTGGGAGCTGTGCATGTTGGAGATGTAGCCAAGGCGCAAGTTTTGCTCCTTGAGACTCCTTCTGCTTCTGGTAGATATCTGTGTACCGGTGGTATCTATCAGTTTGGTGATTTTGCTGAGAGAGTCTCTAAAATTTTCCCTGAGTATCCTATCCACAGGTTAGTAGCTTAAACCAAAATTCCCTCAATTCAAGTATTATGACTTTGCATAATTGATATGTGCAGGCTAATCATACGCAAAATCCATGTCTAGGAGTAAATAAAAGACTTTGGTATTGGAAATTTGCAGACAGATCCAACAATACAACTAAAGTGAGGTGAACTAAAAACATTCTATAGACACAGACTTAAACAAGCATTGACAATCTACAAAGTAAAAAAATATAAAGCAATAATTAAATTACAAAAAGATTTTGTTGATAAATCGACAAATTTGTCAAAAGAAAAAATACTGTGGATGCTCAGCCACCACCTGAAATATACCAATAGAAGTATTTTGTTACAACCAATTTAGATAAAGCTTTGTAGAAACTGGATTTGGCTTGCATAAAACTGACCAACTCAATCTCTTCACCCACAAATGAAGCCATCCACTCCACGTAATCTCTTATAGCTCCAATGAACTCACCGATAATATCTAATCTCAGGATCATCAATAGCACATGTGCCGATGAATTGTGTTTAAGAACAACAATAATAAGAAAAAACCCAGTCTTTAAAGCACAAGAAAGCCCAAGGTTTTTTCCCACTCTTCAATAACAAGGAATCTTGCAATTATGGTCACATGAACATGATTTGATCCCTTCTTCTTGCAATTATATTCCTTTATTGCCAGTCGGTATTTGGGTGCTTCTATATGAGCTATAATTTGGATGTTTTTGTTTGTGCTGTATGAGATGAAATTCTTTTGTATGGTTCTTAGAATGGGAGTTCTTTGAGTTTCTATACCTGTATCAATAAAGTTTATGACTGGGTTGAAGACTGTCTTTAGATTCAAGTGATTGCAGATTATATGACATTCCTTTGCATGTGAATATATTTAATGTTCTATGCTGAATTATGCTTGCTTGTTTTTTAGTAGAAGTAGATACAGGTTGGTCAATCCTGTCTGCTAATCGATGGTTGACATCTATAATGGTCCTAATAATGATTATGCACGTATTTCATGTCCATCTCACATGCATATTGCAAGGATATCACAATTTTCACTTGATTTAAAGATCTAACACTTAACTCACAAACGCTATGAATCATGCTCTTAAGTGTGGATGTCACGGGTGTGTAGAAAACTTTCTGTACCAAGTTTAGTACAACTCATTTCGGCAGAGTGATTAACCTGCATGAGTGTATTGATAACCGAGAATGAAGTTATTTTGTTATTTATTATATTTCACTTGTAAACCTATAATCTAATGCCACATTATGGGATGATGAGAATTGGGATGATGAATAAATTTTTTCTTTATTCAACTCGCATCTCGCATCAATTGATACCTCTTATTGTTGTTGCATCTCCACTAGCTCTCAAGAACAGAACACAAGTTATCAAACTCGTCATCCAGCGACCAGCTTTATCAGCCATTTTGATCTTTCAGTCTTCCACTTTTTGTATTTTTTTTAATAGAAAAATATATGATCCATGTGGCGGAAGTTCATAACTTGAATTAGCTACAGGTTTACCGGGGAAACTCAGCCAGGACTGACGGCATGCCAAGATGCAGCGAGGAGATTAATCGATATGGGTCTGGTCTTCACTCCTGTAGAAGATGCTGTTCGGGACGCGGTGGAGAGCCTCAAAGCTAAAGGCTTCCTGCCCCCACAAACTGCCTGAGTCTTAGGCTATTTCGTTATTATTATTTTTAATTTTAGTATATAACAAGAAAACTTTCATGCTTCTTTGCTTTATCTATTAGTTGGAGTCTATTAATGGCAAAGGTTGCAATGAAGTTTTTATTTTTATTTTTCTAGAAGTGATACAATTACTTTCAGCATCCTCTTTCTCTTTGGTTTCCATCAGATTGAACATAAAATCATTTTCTCACAGTAATGTGTTGCTATATAATTAACAACCTCATTCACATATTACCCATTAAGCCTAGTTTGGATAGTGAGTTGAGGTAAAATGAAAGTTAAAAAAAATATTGTTAGAATATTATTTTTTAATATAAATTTTATTTTAAGATTTAAAAAAGTTGAATTATTTATTATATTTTGTTTGAAAGTTTGAGAAAATTGTAATTATTAGATAAGATGAGATGAGATGAGATGTATTTACAGTTTTACTAAACAGTACCTTGCTCATTATTCTTCTTTTACTGAACCATATGCGATGATCAAAATATCGGATGATGGTTAAATGAACCGATAATATTTTGTAATCCAATAATTACAGATCTAAGTGATTTATTAGAATTAATCCAATAGGTAACATTTCGTTTCTTTCACAATTTCTCTTAAATCATCTTATTAATTATTATAATTTTTTTAAATTTCTATTCAAAATAAAATAAATAATTTAATTTTTTTAAATCTCAAAATAAAAATAATATTAAAAAAATATTTTAATAATATTTTATTTAACTTTTAATTTTAATCTCAACTCAATTTATTTTATCTTATCTATGAAAATAAACGAGACTTTGGAAGGCTAATAATAGGTTGAATAATAGGTTTGGATTATCTAAAGTTTTTATCCAAATTTTACCTACAATATTATAATTACCATGAATTTTTTTAAATATTCAATAATTGTGATAAGACTTAATTTATTAGTTTATTTTTTTAATCAGTTGGGATTAATTTATGTCTAGACATCTAAATCCCCAAATGAGAATCTAAGGTAGCTCAGCTGGCAACAGCCAGAGTTGAGCGACAGACAGCGGGAATTTGAAATCAGCATAAAAGAGATTGACCAGAATTTACAGAATCCCTGTTGTGTCAGTGCGGACGCGGGTTCAAGTTTGAGCTCCGGCTTCATCTCCTTGCTGACCGACAGAGACTCCAACACCCAACCAAAGTCCTCGGCCACACAACAGTCTCTGTAATTTCAATCTCTCTGTCTCTCTCTCATTGCCATTATCTCTGTTTTTTTGTTCTTTTGGAGAGAGACAGAGTCCCGATTCATAGGCATGCAGAAGCCACAGAACCAGCGGTCAAGATCTGCCAAACCAACCACTATTCATGGCTACGCTCAGTCCGGTGACCTTCTTGGATTTCAAAGGCTACTCCGAGACAACCCGTCTCTTATCAACGACAGAAACCCCGTCGTAAGATCCCATTCTCTCTCTTTATACGAGCTGGGTTTTTTCGTTCGGCCCAAAATCGCAATTCTTTTGTGTACCTTCAATTTGATGGTTTTTTTTTTTCGAAAAGGGTGCGAGTTGTGTCCTGAAAATCAAACGAATTGAATGCATTTGAGCCCTATGCTCGACTACCATATACTTTTGATCCGAGGGGAATGAATTTTGGTGGGTAAGAGATGTTGTATTAGTTTCTCAAGGAAATTCATACTGTCATTGCCTAAGGCCAGAATTTTGTTTTTCTTTCTTAAACCTGTTAGTGTGCATCTAGAGTGTTTGGCTGGTCGGTGCAGATTTGTGGTTCAGTTTGGAGAGGAAACAGGCACAAAATTGATTTTTTTATTGATATCAAGAATAGAAATGCGAATGGATCTATTGGGACGAATGAACTTCATGTTAGTGTGCATTAAGGGTTGCATTGAGCCTTTATTTTTGTTATATAATTCAATCTTGTCATTTTTTTAACCGTGCATTGGATATAGAGAGTCTCATTAGGTAAATTTACTAGAGTTTCATAATGTGTGTAACGCGGCGATTGCATATACTAGAGAATCTGTCAATGCTGAATAGTTAGGATGAACGTGGAACAGATGAGTAGTAACTTCAGCAAACGTTGGAGTGGAAACAATGTATTGTAGGCAGTAATGCTGTTATTAAAAAAGATTAAAATGCATAGCCTTTGTTTTTTTTTTTTTTTTGTTATTGGGTTTTTCTTTTGCTTCTGTATATCTGCTTCTATTTTAAAGAGCTGAAGAAATCAGGTCTGCTTTTCATTTTGTTGGTTGATGCACTCATGAACCTGCATCTTATATGAAGTTGTTTATTCTTCTATTTAATGCATCCCTTTTGTTTGCTTGATTTCAGATGGCACAAACGCCACTTCACGTTTCTGCTGGTTATAACAGGGCTGAGTTAATCAAATTTCTTCTTGATCGGCAAGGGACAGATAAGGTTGAGTTGGAAGCCAAGAACATGGTAAGTATTAATGTAATTGGTGTTTTTGGAAAAAGTGCATACATTACAATGATGCTTGGGATTTATTAAGCCTATGCTCACGACTTATTGATCTTGTCATTGATTCCTGAGTGTCAAAATGCTGTGCTTTGCAGTATGGAGAAACTCCTTTGCACATGGCAGCAAAGAATGGGTGCAATGATGCTGCACAGTTGCTTCTTGGTCATGGTGCTATTATTGAAGCCAAAGCAAATGTGCTTTTTCTTATTACCTTATGATCCATTTTTTGAAGAGTTCAAATTAAAAGTGGGATTTGGATTTCTGATGGTAAACTCTATATTGTGCTGTCTTATTAATGCAGAATGGAATGACACCATTACATCTTGCTGTTTGGTACTCACTTCGAGCTGAAGATTGTTCGACTGTCAATACATTGCTCGAGTACAATGCTGATTGTAGTGCTAAGGATAATGTACGGTGGATTGCAATTGCTTGCCATATTTTGGCTTAGTAAAGATTGTCCCTTTGTAAATAATCGTAGTTGGTGTAACATATGAATTGCAGGAGGGCATGACTCCTCTAAATCATCTCTCACCAGGCCCAGGAAGTGAAAAGTTGCGGGAACTATTGAACTGGCATCTTGAAGAGCAGCGGAAGAGAAGAGCAATCGAAGCATGCAGTGAAACTAAAGCTAAGATGGATGAGCTTGAAAATGAAATATCAAATGTAGTAGGTTTGCATGAGCTTAAGGTACAACTACGGAAATGGGCAAGGGGGATGCTTTTGGATGAGAGGCGTAGAGCCCTTGGGCTGAAAGTTGGCACCAGAAGAACCCCACATATGGCATTCCTTGGCAATCCTGGAACAGGTAGTTGCTGCCAAGATTGTTTGTGTCTCATAATGATGTTTCTTTATTTTCCTTCAACACTGAAATTCCTGTTTATATTGCGATGGTACTTGCTCTCTGAGTTTGGAATAAAATCTTATTTTAAATCATTAACATTGTAAGAAAAAGACCGTGTTACTTTAGGCATCTTATTTTTATTAAAGGAAATTCAGATCATGTAAGAAAACAAGGTAGGCTTCTTGAGTTGGCTTGTTACAAGGCTTATCCAAATTTCAAACACTTCAAGTCAACTCAGTTCTCCACCACCCCCTCCCCTCCCCCCTACTACTACTATATCCGAACACATCACCTGCTTGTCACTTGTTTTATAAATTTTGTAAAGCAGGATGATTAGTATTATCTTCAACAGGTAAGACTATGGTAGCTCGAATCCTAGGAAGATTACTGCATATGGTGGGGATTCTGCCAACCGACAGGGTAACAGAAGTGCAGCGGACTGATTTGGTTGGAGAATTCGTTGGTCATACTGGGCCAAAAACTAGGAGAAAGGTACACCACTTGGCTCTCTGAATTATGCTCTTAGAATCTCTCTCTCTGTAGAGACAAGTTTTTACTGTAACAAACTAAGTATAGAAAACTGTACACAGATTAAAGAAGCAGAAGGAGGAATTCTTTTTGTGGATGAGGCATATCGACTGATACCCATGCAGAAGGCAGATGATAAGGACTATGGATTGGAAGCTTTAGAAGAGATTATGTCTGTGATGGACAGTGGAAAAGTTGTTGTCATATTTGCTGGGTATACTGAACCAATGAAGCGTGTGATTGCTTCTAATGAAGGCTTCTGCAGACGGGTGACCAAGTTTTTCAATTTTAATGACTTCAGTTCAGAAGAACTAGCCAAGATTCTCCATATCAAGATGAACAATCAAGCAGAAGATAGCTTGTTGTATGGATTTAAGTTACACCCATCATGCACTGAAGAAGCCGTGGCAGCATTGATACAGAGAGAAACAACAGAAAAGCAGCGGAAGGAGATGAATGGTGGTTTGGTGGATCCAATGCTAGTCAATGCTAGAGAGCATTTGGACCTCAGGTTAAGTTTTGACTGTATAGACACCGATGAACTTTGCACCCTTACCATAAAGGATTTAGAAGCTGGTCTGCGGCTGTTATCACGATGAGGGGAAGGGATAAATTTAGACTCGAAAAACTCGGTAGCCATTCTTTTTGCCAGGATGGTCGGATCATTTCACATTGAATTTCGAAGATTTATATATACTCCTTTACCACTTTGAAGATGAGTTCCAATTACAGCCAAGGACTCGGAAGCAGGCATTAGTGGTATGGAGAGCTGGCTGGCCTATATTCAAACGAGTTGTTTACTACCCTTTAATTGGAACCTTCACACACTCGAGATCTACTGGCTGGGGTTCTATTACATTACATACGTTGTATTGATTACCATTGATCAATAACTTTCTCTTATGAGATTTTTTACTGTAAAAAAAAAAAAAAAAAAAAAAAACTCTCTTATGAATTTGAATTTGCATTGTTCTTTTCTTCATTCACATGAATAATAAGAAACCGCAAGGTTGCATGAGCTTATTCACTTGTCTTCTACTTCCCTAATTTTCACAATTTTTCTCTCTACATAACCGGGTTTACTTTCAAATCCTTCTACTCTCATTTGATAACTCCAATACCACTATTCTAGCGTTGCCAGTTGTTGGAAAATGATCTTCTCCATTTAACCTGAAATGAATAGTATTTGTGTAGTGTAAAACCCAAAATACTTTATTCATTTGCTGGGTTAATCTTAATTCCATCTAAAATAAGTAACCCAGAAAATAAAATAATTCATGAGAACCGAAGGAGTTTCATAAAATAAGTAACCACAGAAAGGAGTTTTATAAAAGTAAATTTACAAATAGTACATTAGGTTATAAAATTATTTTTATTTTTATAATAAAATAGATATACATATCTTATCATATATTAATTTGTAAATTAACTTTTTTGAAGGAAAATGACAAAATACTACTAAATAACAATTTGTATACAACTATTTAATAAAATAATATTATTTTAAATTTAATTTTGGCTTTTACTTGTGTTTAAATATAATAAAAAATATTATTATATTTAAAATTGTCTATAAGTTGTGAATAAATTATTAGCTATCACTTCGGTACAACTTTTTCAGCACGATTACTACTTGCATAAACTACCCTAAAAGATAAGTACCTAAAACTCCGATCCTTTGCTAACTTAACTACTTCGAGGCCAAAGCTCTCTTCTTTCTCGTGGTTGCCTGAGTTCCTGAACCAAAGACATACAAGCATTAAATCCAAGCTCATCTTCACGTTATTAGCTCATTAACATGATATTTAACTGTATTATTCAGAGAGACTAAATACCTTCTCTGAAGTTGCTCTTGAATCGGACGGCAACATAGCGCAAATACCTCATTCTACCGGTTCCTGTGGTCTTCCTCCGAATCGCCTTCACACTCCAATTGTCTAATAAATCCACAACAAAAGGCCATCACATGAGTTGTCACAAGTTGAAGAAGAAAGAGGAGCTGCATGGATGCATTCATGAATGGCAGATTCGATATACGAAGCTAATATGTGTATATATATATGTGTGTATATATATATAATGATAAAAGAAAAGCTCACATTTCCTGTACGGCTGGAAGGATAGCCGCAGGAAGCGCACTGACTCTTCTGGAGGTGAAAGCTGCGACGGCCGCACCTCACACAGAGCGTATGAGTCTTGTTCCTCCTCTTCCTGTTCCTTTACCCTGTTTTGATCAACAGAAAAGCAGAAACAGCCCTCATTAATTCCCTGTATGATTGCATAGAGAGAGTACGTGAAAATGAGAACGTAATAGTAAAAAAAGTTTGGATATATCTCGTCATGTACTGCCCTGGTTTTAAAAAACAAAAGATTTCGCCTCAGTTTAGTTCTTTTCTTAAGCTTTCTCGGCAGCCAAACAGAGGAAATTATAAGTTACAGGATCAATAACAATTCAAAAGAAACAGAGATACCATCTTGTGGCAGCTAGCTGGGAAAAGAATCTCCCACCGCAGAAGTTAGATTTTGAGTGCTCTAGATCTTTTTTCACGGTGGAGGTTGTTTTTCAGCTTTACAAGCGGCGTACTGTTCAATAAAATACCCTTAAAACATCCTCGGAAATAACAGAATGAACAGTGTCTTGGCACGTCTTATGTCGGTTGGCGGTTAAACGAGTGATACAATGCCATGCGGCTGCGGATCAATACAAGCCTCCAAAGCCCGATATGATGATTTCAATCGGGCCTGGCTCTATTACATGGGTTGAGGGCCCATAGTTGGAGCCTGGCTATGTAGAAGAACAGATTGGAGGCCAGCCATGACATGCATTCCTAAGCATTTCCAGGGCGGAGATGAAAACATATATATGGAGGCCGGGAATAATGGTGGTGGGTACGGTTTGGTAATTGGCAACACCACCTGCTAATATATATGTCTAGAATACGCAGTTCGGATACTATTGGCTTTCATATGATGCGGCTAGTGGCCGATCGAATTAAGGACTGATCTCCAAAGAGGGGCAAACAAATTTCAATCTGCTTATTTTATCCAAGTTTTCGTGGTTTTACATTGTAAAAGTCTGAGAAGAATTTGTATTCTTATTGATTGAATGATGGTACGTACATCTATATAATGAATTTACATGAATACAATAGTTGCTGTTTGAATATGTTGGTAATGGGTAAATCGCATGACCAAGTAGTGTCCATATAGATGGAGAGTTATTTGTTAACTCCCCCACCACTATCAGAACTCTCGGGAGGTTATTTAACTTCCACATATTTAGGGAAGTTAATTAACTTCCAGGTGTGTAAACTCTTTAAAATAAGAGTTCGTACATAATTTGGGTGTGTGAAAAAGAGTCCTAAAAAAAGACAAAAACTCTCTCTCTTCATTTTTCCTAGAGAAACCATCTAGATCTCTTGATCTTGAAACGTGGAATTTTCTAAGAGATTCTAGTAGCCTTTTAAACGATGTAGAAGTGTAAACAACAAAGTGACGTGAGCTATAAGATTATCAAAGATCCGACCTTGTGGGAATTCCGCTTTTTGAGATAATTCGATTTAACTTTATTTAACAAAATATTTGAATTATACAAGAGATAAATGAGAAGTTCTATCTAACTAGATAAACTTAATTTGAATCTGAATCTTGAGTTGTTGAGGTTGTTGCCGAGGTTCCGTTACTTACAAGTTGGCATGTAAACACAGTGCACACATTTAATTTGTTATGCGACCAATTATAATTATAGAAAGAATAAAAGAATCAATAATATTATTTGATGCATGGTAGCTCATATATATTAATGTAGAAGCTGGCCGGACGTTCCACGTACAGACTGCATGTAATTAGTGCATGTCTTGTGATTATTATTTCTATCTACTATATATAAATTTGGTGAACTGCATGCGTGAATTTTAGAATAGTGAAAATGAATGATCAGCAGGCGCGCAGCAATCAGTTTTAATTTCAAACATGCATGCATGCGAGTTATTGTACTTTGTCCAAATGACACCGATCCCGATATTTTAAGGGTGAGATATCGGCATGAGGTCTGAAATTTGAATTCCCATATATATCTATGCCTGATGATCACTTAATTTATCCGTAATTTAACGTTGATAAGAAATTTGTATAGATTTAATTAGTTTGTGAACTCCAACGTAGTCCCTCATCTGATAAAAACTGGGTGCATCTGTAACTTAAAAAAAAAATAAAAATAAAATAAATCTCACCTTTTTATGATCGAATCAATTTTTATTTTTAAAAAATAGGCTAGGTACGTGGAACTTGCACACCGATCTCGTTTGGATTCAGAGATGAGTTGAGATGTTTTTAGATGAGTTGAATAAAATATTATTAGAATATTATTTTTATTTTTATTATTGTAAGCTGCTGGAATATTTAAATGCTAAGAAGCTGTCACCAACACATACAGAGCCCAGCATGGGTACCATATATGTATATATGCTTGTGAGTATTTATAAACTGATCAAACTGTTTGAACACTAAATCAACGCCTTTGGTGCTTTTTTTGCTCGAAAGGATTCCAATTTTAAGGTAAACAGGACAGAAGGCGCGCACCTAAAAAAGGTGAATATATCAATATTCTCATGCAAGCTGAAAATCTAGATCTTCACTACCAAAAAAACCGTGATATGCGGGCAACGTTTAAAATAAATGTCGGTATTCGATTTGTTTCAGACATTAATGAACGTGGGAGTACTGGAGAGGTTGTAAATTGTAAAATGACAAATGTTTGGTCTACGTGTAAAACTATGTTATAAATTAATATGTTTTGACGTGATATATGTGAGATTGTATAAAATATAAAATAGATTTAACATATTGCATCAAACTAACCGTATCATTGTGTAATTTTATTTTTGTAAGATCTATGTATATATCTAGCATTTCTCTTGAGAAAAACCCATAAAAAACAGAAAAAGAAAAAGAAATTATAAGAACAAGGATGACAGTGGAGGACAGATATGGTCTGTCACGGGTCTAGCTTGGACATATATATATATATATATATATAATATGCTGATGCTTGCATAGACAACATCCAATAACCTAGCTACATGCATGCATGAGATTGTAATGGTACAATTAACCCGCTTTTCATGACTGCCTGTTCAATGACTTTTACCATCGTGTACATAGCCGCCTAGCTAGGCGCTACAAAATCCAGGCATTCTTCATGTAAAAAACATCAACATGTACCTGCATACCACAAACCTGAACCATGTGCGTGTGCCGTTTGCCTGACCTAATTTTTGAAATTCCATGTATAGAGCCAAATTACTAATTAGTTTACTGTTCAAACTATCTGCAATATTCATGAAGAAAGTGCATGGTTGAATTGATTTGCTGATCTTATAATATTTTATTAAGGTTGTAAGCTGGTCTCATGCATACAGACAAAATAAACGACAACTCCACATGAAAAGTGAAATTATATAAACAAACCGATCGACCTTAACCAAAAGTCATAATTCAAATGTCAAAATATATACTTACTGCGGTTCCTCTCTGATCTATTCCTTTCTTTGAAAAGCCAGTTGGAAATGGCTGAAATTTTGCAGAGCCTTTGAACACACACATAAATAACGATGCATCAAAGCAAGCAAAGGTGGTGTAGGAAATCTATGCTACAATGTAGGTCTTCTTGTCATTAAGCTAACTTCAACTTCAAAAGCTGAATTAAACTGTCTGTTAGCTCTTGGTGGGTCATTTTGTAGAAAAGGGCAAAAGCTGCATCCTTTGGTTTGTTTTGTTGTTGTTGGAACCTTCTATGACTATGAGATGCTGGATCCCTAATGTGAGAGAGAGATAACTTGACATAATGTAACGCTTCAATGGAAAGCTCAAACCACATAGCCTATATTCTAAAATGACTAGTCAATGATACAATTGAAACCCTATTGGAACCTTATAAAGAGTAAGAATCTCTTCTTCCCAAACAATGTGGGATCCCATACACCACCTACACTTATCCATATCATATAGGGTATCACACATAATGTTAATTTGATCAAATGCTGATGAAGTCTTGCGTTTTCTTTTGGGAAGTGAAATGGAAGACTCCCTACTTAAAGATTCAACTTTATGATGCATCCAAAGGCGCTTAGATCCACTACACTTTCATGTCGTCAAACCTGTGGACTAGTTGAAGCAGACAGGAGCATATCGACAAAATGTGTATGTAGATCCAAAACATGCAGATCATCTAAATATGACAATTGACAATATAATAAAATTTGCCCATACCGAACATGGAAAAGGCGACACTATTACTACTGTTTACCTAATTTGTCCTCGACCATGCATGAGTCTCGCATTTCAAAGTTCTCTCTCTCTCTGTCGTGTTTGTAATATCTGATTTCTGGTATAGTACTACGTACAAACGTACGTGCATGTCGATCAAATCATCAAAGAAGTAGTATCTGATCAGGCCAAGCCCTTTCGAAGCAGCAGCGCTAGGTCAACAAAGTGACAAACAGTAGTCTTTTCTTTTCTCAAGTTTAGTTTAGTCCACAAGGACAATAAAACCAAATAGTATTTTCATAAAAAATATGACAAATTAAGAAGGCCAATCTATATTCAACAAATTAATAAGAAGACTTACTAATTAGTGACCCTTGGCCTCCTAAAATTTATAAGAAAACGCTTGAATTCTCGTGTGCACTAACAATCTCTCTCTCTCTCTCTCTCTCTCTCTCTCTCTCTCTCTCTCTCTCTCTCTCTCTCTCTCTCTCTATATATATATATATATAATATTCACACATCAATTCAAATGTGAAGTACTCTTCACGTACAAGTTTTAAATTTGTAGCCACTTTTAGTTATTTCTAAACATGAGTTTAATCACATTTTAAATATTTATATTCTAACGCATTAATATATTTATGAGGTACGTGTGTATAATATACACGTATGTCGTAGGAAATTTTAGGTTTTCATAACCAAATACTCAAATATTAATTTTAAATTTAAGTTTGACCCCTATTTAGTTCCTAAAATCGAACCTAAGTTAAATTGCTTTTATAACTAATTACAGTCCATTAATTAAATAATTAAAAAGAGTAACAACCATCCTCTCATCCGCGTCCTTTATTATTGCAACGCCATTAAATGATTGTAAAACTATTTGTTATTAATTACTTATCATCTAATCATTAGATGTCAAATAAGAAGATAATGATGAGGGGATGATAATTAAGAAGATTCTTCATAAATCAATAAATAGATCATAACTTCATCTTCATCTTCATCATATTTTGCAACGAAAATATAAACACATGAATAGTTTACATGAGGTCTGGACATTTCTCTATAGGATGGTTAATTTACATGTCGTACTTATCCCTCTTTTGAAACAAAAAAGAAGCAATATTACCGTCAGTTAGTGTATAAATATATCACTTGTTATGAAATTCTTTACAATTAAAAAAAAATCAAAACTATTTTTTTGTTAATTGATGTCAATTTTCTACATAATGATGTAGTTGATGTGTGTTAAAATATTACAATACTTAGAATACATTCATAATATATTATTATTGTAATATGTACTGTAAAATAATTTATTCTTTATCATATTTAGTTTATTGTGTAAATTAATAAGACATATGTTATTATTTCTCTAACTTCATTCCCCTGTAAATAGGACATATATATGTTAAAGTAGTATTCAGAATATATAACAAAGATATATACCTTAAAGTCTAGTCTCTCATTTTTCCCACTAAAGATATACTTTTTTCCATGACAGTCACTCTTGGGAAGAACCCATATTTGTTGTAGTGTTTTTATTTTATTTTATTTTTATTTTCAACATTAATGAATAGACCTGTAAATATACTTTAATTTTCAACACGATTCAAGTAATTCTACCACGTGTTTATAAATTATAAAAATTAACTCCAAAGAAAGTATACTTTTTTGGTATGCATGCAAGGGCAAGTGGTATGCTTGCACAATTTTTTAGAACATAAATGATATTTGTAGTCGTGAAGTGCGCAATCATTTTTTAAAAATTGAGTAAATATGGGGCCCACATAAAAAAATTAAGTTTTTAATATATAGTAGACTCTACTCTTTTTCAAAATGATTGCACAATACTTACGAATTACACGACTGTATGTAGTATCACTCGCCAAAAATGCAGAAAACAGGCTACTGCAAATTCAGTTTACACTACGTACACACCATCTTAATTAATTTACATGCATGTTCCATTGTAATATTATGTTAAGATAAATTATATATGCAGTTTAGAATGTGTAAATATTGTGTATTCTTTTTTTTTTTAAAGTAAGATATACTATTAAAAAAGTAAAGTCTCGCGTGCTTTTTTTTTTTTTTTTGAAGTTTGTAAATCTAGAATTCACATAGAAAAATTATTTTTTAATAATGTACCTTACTTGTTTTCAAAATAAATATGCAAAACTTACGTATCTTAAGACTGTATTATCCAGCATTACTCTTCTATTAGTTATAAGGTCAATTATTCAAATCATCTTTATGACTTTTTCTTTAGAACCCAACAACCAGCTTTTAACCAATAATTTGAATTTGAAATACTGATCAAGAATTACGTACAACCCTCCATACACTAGTACTTTAGTTTATTACTCCATCGGTCAGTCCCCTACTGATCATATATATATATATATATATATATATATATAGCTTTCACTTTATTATATATATACATCATGTACATTGTACGTACTAAGTACTGCATTGCAGTGGACAGAAGAAATTAAATTAAAAGACAAGGTGGCATTCATGATGAATTGCTAGCTAGCTAGCTAGCTAGTCATAATGCATGATTGTTTGATATCCTTCGAATCTGCAAATTCGTTGCATCGATCGTTAAACAGATCAACTTTTCATTGAGCTTATGAATGATTGTTTCGCCGCCCCGAATGATTTTAATTAGACTCGTGATTGTTTGTATATATATATATATATATAAAGCAACGAGCTGCATGCAGGTAAGTCCGGTTTGGATACAAGAAATGTTTTATCTCATCTTATCTAGTTATTACAAATTTTTTAAATTTTTACACAAAATATAATAAACAATTCAATTTTTTCAAATCTCAAAACAATAATAATATTAAAAAATAATATTATAATAATATTTTATTCAACTTTTAACTTTCATCTCAATTCAAGATCTTATCTCAACTTACTATCCAAAAAGGCATATGTCTAAAATGTACAATGTCAAGACAGGCAGTAGTTCCATATATATAAATTATGACCTAGCTATATATTAATTGTTGTCATAATAAATCCATTGGAATTTCGAAAATCCAGCTCCAACTAGCTAGCTCGACCGTTAAGACATTATTAATTAAGTAACACAATTTAATGTAATTAGGTTTTAATTTTTATATCAAACCAATTAATTGCTAATATACCACAAATAATCATGTTATGAATCACGGTTGGTTCACCTTTTAATACCTATTTGAATTGGATAATTAAGAATGTTCAGTGTAATTTATTTTATAATTAGAACCTGTCAATTTTGATAATTTAAAATATTGCAAAATGTAAAACCTACGTACAATAACTAATTTAGGATACACAATTTTATATTTTTTGTAGTATTCATTTTTATACGTTAAGGATATAATAAATAATTTAATATATCTCTTCTCGTTAGTTTAAATGATTATTTTACTTGATGAACATCTTAATTAAGGCCTTGTTTGTTTTCAAAAAATATCACATCTCATCTCATCTAATCATTACAACTTTTCCAACTTCCAATACAAAATAAAATAAACAATTCAACTTTTTCAAATTCCAAAATAAAGTATTCTCTCGTTCTCTCTTAAGAGTGGAAGAGGTGGAGTGTTTTAATCACGGCTTACGGTTTATATTAGTAACGGTGGTGCTTCCTGGTATAGTGTTATGGATTTAGGGTGCTAGTTATGGATAGTTTGGAAGAGAAGTGGAAACAATTAAGGTAACATAGGAAGAAGATAGGCAAATTGAAGTAGATGTTGCCAATTTGACTGATATCACTTATATGAAAGGTGAAAGGAGCATTGTGGGTAAGGTCTGCACAGATTGTCTAATAAGCAAGGAAGTGATAAAATCAACTATGGCAAAAATCTAGCGGGTGAACAAGCCTTTTCAGTTCCAAGATATTAGCCCCAACCTCTATGTGATTACATTTAAGACTAAAGCGGAGAGGGAAAGAGTTTTGGAAGGGAGACCGTGGTTTTCCTTTATAACAATCTTTTCATTCTCAAGCCGTTCGATAGATTGACTCCTCCTCAACTAGAAGTACAACTAAATGGCAAAAACCAACTGGCAGGTATGTGAAAGCTAATTGGGATGCGTCTGTGGATACATGAAACCTATTATCGTTGAAGGCATGGCTTTAAGGAAGGCAATGGAGATATGTGCATATTTGGGCTTTGCTAGAGTAGTATTTGAAGGGGACTCTCAAGTTATTGTAAAGGCAACAAACAACAATGAAGATTTTATAACAGAGTATGGATTTTTGGTGTATGATACTCGGTCAATGTTGAAAGAATGGCTTGGATGGAAGGTGATATTTAACTACATAGATAAGTCACAGTTGAAACTTCGGTTCATTAATGAAATGAGTCTATTTCCATTAAAAAATAAAAAAGTGGCTCATCTACTAGCAAAATTGGCTCTTGACTAAGATGTTGGTATTGCAATAAATATTATTGATGGTTATTGATTATAAAAAAAAAAAAAAGACAAATAATAATTTAACAAATTTAAATATTGGGCTGCCTGCCTAGCTAATTTTCTCAAGTAGAATTAAAGAATAGGACGAAGACAGCGAGCAAAAGTCACTCTCAGAGCCTTTTAAAATAATACCGCTTTTCTCATGATTTAAAGAACATCTACTAGTTTCGATTTTCTCATGCATCATCTTTCTCTCTATATCCTCTCCTCATAATAGTACCGCCGTCTCTCTTCCGAAGTCTCTCCCGGCCCACGCAAAGCCTCTCTCATGGAAAACCGATTCAAGCTGCGAATCTCTCGCTTGTTCCGAGCCTCAATCGGCTCTTGCCGGTCTCGAAACCTCTCCGACGTTGTCGAAAAAGCCGTCTTTGTCCCACAAAACCACCAAAAGTTCCACATGATCGAGCCCGGCTTGTCCCCAAAGCATCGAGCCTTTCGCTCCATTTGCAGACCCAAACCTTCCCAAACCCCAGAAATCATCCACAACAGCTGCATAATACCTGCCAGTGAGTTACTCTCCAGAAGGAAAGTCTCTGAGCCATTTTCACCTTTCGCATCGGCCAACCCCGCTGGACGAACCTGGCCTCCTGCGTCTCGAATCTCTCCCTTGAATCCGTTCTTCCAGGTCGAAGATTTAAAGTTTAAGCAGAATAAGAAAGGCTCAGATAGAAGCAAGAATAAGAAGAAAAAGAAGACGACCCAGATGAAGAACAAGCATGCAGAAGCCTTTCCCTTTAGATCTTTTTCGCAGGAGGATATGAGTTTTGGTGGGTGGTGGTATAGCAGCGAAGACGATGAAGATGAAAGAGAGGACGAGACCGACACTCTTTTCTCTTCCAAGAGCCTCTCTTCCGATTCATCCGAGTATCAGCGACGTCGTTCTCGTCGGAAACGGCACGGGGCTCCGCGGACTGCTCGAAGTTCTGCTGGGCTGGGTCTAATGCTAATGCAGGGGAAAGTGAAGGATAGCTTTGCTGTGGTGAAGAGGTCCAGCGATCCGTACAACGATTTCAGGACATCAATGGTGGAAATGATCGTTGAGAAGCAGATGTTTGCGGCCAAAGATTTGGAGCAACTCTTGCAGTGTTTCCTGTCTCTGAATTCGTACCATCATCATAAGATCATTGTGGAGGCGTTCACCGAGATATGCGAGGCTCTGTTTTGTAATTGGTCTTGAAGAAAACTGTCTTTGTTTTCTGCGAATGCTTAGTCTTTCTAGGAAAAATGTTAGCCAGAAAACTAACTTCATTAATGGATAATCCTCCATTTTCTCCAATTCTCTTGATCAAGTTTTTACTGCCAATCTTTTCATGGTTTCATATAGCCAACATTTTACAGAGATCAGTGTGGGATTTTCTTGTTTTAGTCTTTGATTATACAGCGAAACAACTGTGTTTGAAAAGACGAAGAATGTGGCCAACATTAGAAGATCAGGAAGTAGGATATGTCCCGCCCATAAGCAAGGACGTGAATAGTTGTTGATGCTTTAAAACAGCTAAAAGTGAAATGAGAAGACAAAGCCACGGGTGTTTCATGTTTCTTAACCTTTTATGGATAGGGCCTGGACTTTTCAACATGGAACTTGAAAAGATGTGGATGGGAACGATTGTTTTGCTTGATTTGAAAACAAATGCGCTCCGAAAAACATAAAAGGCTGTCTCAAATTCTTGCGTGGTTGACTTGAATCACTTGTGAAAAAGATAATAAGCTCGATCGTTATCATTTTTACTGCTTGCAAGCCAAAAAGGCCTCTTTTTACTTCTTGGACTTTAAGAAAACCAGCTTTACCTTTTTTCCTTTGAAAATAACTGGTATGAGCTAGGATTAGAACATTTGAAATCACACTCATAGAGATCAATATCATGATTAAATATTCTTGTATAAGCTAACAGAAAAGGGAAAGTTTCTAATGCTAGTTGAATGACAAAGGATGATATTCAAACATCCTAGATTAATAAAAGACCAAAAATGGTCAGATCTCCTTGTTGGCAAGGCAATTTAGCCATGATTGGCACGACACCCGTGCGTCGACAAATAAAAAACAACATGAATTTAGTAAGTTTTCAAAATTGCTGGTAGATAAAAGACACAAGTTATATGATGAAGAGTTAGGTACATGCAGATTTGTTGTGTTGTTAAACCATTTCAGATTTAATAATACAATCCATTTGTCTCCATTATATGGCTTATGGGGGGAAAAAACACCACAAACCAAACATATATAGCCACATGTACCCTAACATCGAACAGATCAGTTCAATTCTTATAGCATTATGTCCTGTTGTCCTTGAGCCGTTTGTGTTTCAAATAAAACACAACCAGTAAGGGAGCTCAAAGCTGGTAATGACAGTAGTAGTAATAAAAAAAAGAAGACCCATTTGATCAGGTCTCATTGGACAACATGACTAGCTTTGATACACTAAAAAAGCATCAATGGTGGGCTGACAATGGCATGCATCAGGTTTTGTTTGAACATTTATATTAGAAAGAAGAAAAAGAAAAGAGGAGTTGGTATCTAAGAGGTATAAGGAATGATGCACGAACCCCATTAAACAAAACAAAGAGCTTTTGAAACTGAAACGTCGTAGATGCATGAAAAGTCCTTTTCGAAGAATTGATGAGAAAGGCAGAATGGAATGAGAAAATATGGGAGGTAAAAATTAATGTTGAGGGATTTACTGAGGTAGAGAATATTATGAACAGCAAGAAAACCTCTTATTTTGTAGGGGACCATGCATGTCTGAGATTGATAGCTGTTTTACATTGCATGTATAAAAGGGATGGATGGAAAAGATAAAGAAAAAAAAAGGAGAAATAATCTGTATAAGTCCCAATAGACAAATTTCATGCAAGCTTTTGTAAAAAAATAGACCCTATATTAAAAAAATATAAAAAAAAATATTTTTTATTAATAAAACTTAAATTTTTACAAAAAGAACTTTTCTATTTGTAACTTGTACATTGGGGCGAGAGAAGATGGATTTTGAATGTCTCGCTTCTCTATGTTGGGTGGGTGCAGCGAGCTTTCTGTGGCAAATCTGGGATGTCACTTTTGGAGCAAATGACAAACTGTGAAGTAAATTTGTTGTTGGCATTCCAGATATAGGCTACAAATTAAAGAGTGTCTGTTTATGGCAGCAGTTCTATTATTTTGCTCAGTTTCTTGTCTATTGGGTTAGCATTCTGGTTAAGGTTCACGATTTTGGGTTCTCGGGCCTCTTCTCTCTCTCTCTCATACACACTACAGAACAACAAAATAAAGGAATGGAACAGGTGCAAGCGCAAAGTGATCAGGTTTCGATTGTCCAACACAGGACCAACCCGGTTCATTCCGCCTTTGCTGGGCCATGATTTGGGGTTTCAGTTAAGAGAAAATATAAATACAATCCTACTGTATATAACATCCGCATCAAACTTAATATATTGGGTGAAAAAAAAAAAAAAGAAATTTACCTGCCTTCCGGCTGTTCTCCAACATCTCTCTTCAGCTAAATATGGTCATTTACTAAAAATCCCATATCTACCGGAGCATCCTTGCTACCGGAGCTGCCTTAACGAAAACAGCAAAAGAAAAGGTGAAAATGGAGGTTCGGGCACTTGGTTTAGCCCAAAGATAGCACCCATCAAAAGGAACTCCAGTTGGGTTGAGTCAATACGTTGGGCTTCATTACAGGCCAGGCCGGGCATGAAAAGGGATGGTTTGGAAATAGATCTCGTATCAATTACTATTCACTTTCACACCTTATATCTATAATTTATTTTTCATAATGTGTGGATTATTTTCATTAGGTGTAGAGTATGGAGTAGTGAATAGTAGCGATGAGAATAATTTTTCTAAAACTATATTATAATAATATTTTAATTTTATAATTTTTTTATTCAATTTTTTTCTTCTCCTTTCTCAAAACTCAAAAAATACTCAATTTAGACCCATTTGAATTCAAATATAGTTTGATCTGATCATTATAATTTTTTCAAATTTTCACATAAAATATAATAAATAATTTAATTTTTTCAAATCTCAAAACAATAATAATATTAAAAAATAATATTTTATTCAACTCATTTAAAATAATCTTATCTTATTTTATTATTTAAATTAGTCCTTAAACTATTTTATTATTATTTATAAATTATTTTAATTACTATTAATAAAATTTTTATTTATCACTCTCCAAACCAACCCTATGAATAGCCCAATGGGCTATGGGGGTGTTTTGCACAAATCTTGAGCAGCAAGGGACCAGGGTTGAGAGCCGTGAGAGCAGCCGCTAGGTCACACTCTACTGTACAAGTGACATGGACAGGTTCCAACTCTAGAACGCGTGGCCTAATGCCATTGGTAGGAGTTGATAGTATAGCACAACTGTATCAGTCGGGTAGGCCAATAGCCGTTCTTTAGTCTTTATCATCAGCCGAATATCATCACTTTGTGACAGTTTGTGTAGTACAGAGTACTGTAGCCGCCGCCAACAACAACCGTGTATTAGGTTTACTCCCCCAGCCAGCGAAACGGCTAAGAGCATGATGTATTGACATTAACACTCTGATTAATATCCTTCTTCTGACAATCAATTCACTAATAAAAAAGATGCGACATGTTTAAGAAAGAAGAAGGGTACTCAAAAATATTAAAACTTGATTAATTAATTTGTTAGTATTCAGGAGAAAACCAACGCATGTATGCATGACGGTATCAATATATAGTTTATAAGAAAACTGCTTATTTGTGATCCGTTATTTTTTATAAAAATAAATATTTTCTGTCAAAATGAGTTTATTTTTGTTACAAATAGCCATTATCATGGTAAATTATCAACAAATACCTCCTGCATATATAGTACATACATATCTGAAATTTTACTTCAAACTTGCCCAAGTACTATTTACGAATTAGCCACTTCTAATATAACGATTTCACCTCCACTTCCAGTTTCAGAGAAAGGGATATATGACCCTTAAGAGTTTAGAAGTTAACAAGTAAACATGATATTATTATTTGCCGTGTGCGACGATTAGTACTATTGTGTTAGATGTGTCAATACGTAAGTTTATAGCTTGCTTTTGATCTCGTGAATTTTTATGAGGATGTTGAATATATATTGTGCATGCAACTATATTGATTAGCTTAAAAATTATCTTGCATGCATGGTCTGTATTGATGCATAAGTTTAGATATTGATATAATGTTTTAACATCATGATGATGATATATATATATATATAGATAAAGTACTCTCACAACAAACTTAAATGTTTTTGTTTAGAAAAATTATTTTCATCAGTCACAATTCACCACCTCGCACTCCACACCTTATAAAAAACACTCTCACACCTTATGAAAAAAGCTATAAGTATGAAGTGTGAGAGTAAATAGTGATTGATGTATAAAATTTCTCTTTTATTTAACCCCTGCATTAATATTGGGTATTATACAAAGGAATAGTACTAGGCAGGAGGTTACGTACATGAATCATAATGTATCCTTAAAATCGTATTTGGTACATCTTTTTGGTCTTTTATATTCATTTCTAAAAACTTTTCATTGTCCAAAAAGGATATCTTAATTTTGACACTTAATTCCCACAAAAGTTTTGACTGATCATATTGTTATAAAAGAGAGGATCGATTGTGATTAACTTAATATTAATTACACGACTTTCGAATGGAAAATGTAAAGGGGAGTGTTGAGAGAGATCATCAGGTTCAATTAATATAAAGGTAAGATGGGAGATTTCTTTTCAAGAAGTCATTCCCTCCCAAAAATGTGGGCCGGAAAGCAGTCCCATGCATGCTGCTTTCAGAAAAAAGAAACAAAACTCCCCGACGCGGGTTTGACCCTTAAAAATGATAAAAAAATAAAATAAAAAATAATAATAATATTAGAGAGAAATTATTATAGCAGTGCATACTTTACATTTATTGCGTGACTGCTTCTAGTTGATTGTTTCCAACACTCACTTGGAGAGATGTGTGGTTTAGATGATGCCACATTATGTGTGCAAAATGAAGGCTCTCAATAGTAATTTTTATCTATATTTATTCTTGTGAAAAAATACTCATGTAGATGAAAAAGGCTGAATCTTAGTTTAAAATTAACGTTATGAAAATTACATGATGTGAGCTAGATTAACAATATTAATTGTAGAAATATATACAAATGATCATGACATAATATTAAAAAAAAAAAAAAAAAACCGGCCTCTAACGTCATTTCTTACTTTTAAAGTTCTATCTGACCACATTACATGACTCATGTCGTACGTGGATTGGCTGTGGACCACAATGTTTGAATCTCTGTCAATATCAGATATGTTCAACGTTTGAAAAAGAAGCAAGCTGGAGTACTACTACTGGGATATTATTCAGTCCCATTAATTAATTAGTATATATTTTATACAAAGTATTGGTATATTATAAATTCTATTTGCGTGGAATTGTATTTATAGTTTTATTGATGAATAAGGATAAAAAGAAAAAATAATATCATTTTAAAAAGAATATATATTATTATAATTTTAAATTTTTTTTAAATATAATTATATGAATATGCATAAATGAGAATGGTACGTAGACTAACTCTTGTTTTATATATACATGCATTACAATCCCTTCTGTTCAATCATCAGCACAGAATAATTTAGTTTGAAAAAGAAGAACAAGACCAAGGCCAGCTAGCTAGCCATCCGTGATTAACGGGATGGTAATCCCACGTGTAACAAATATTAATAAATTTCTAATAATATATATCAATGTGAGCATTCCGATTGAAATTAGGACTTAATTAATATTGTGCGAAGCCATTACATGATAAATAAAGTAGAGTACTATACCTCATCTATTCAGCATGACTTATTCTGTTCTGAAGTCGGTATATAAAATATAAGGAATGCTACACCTACAAAAGGATTACATAAAAGTAATCCCACAAACTGACATGGTTTCATGTGAGCTGTCAGATCTGTAATACAATAAAATTAACTTTACAATATGACAGATCACATCAAGACACATCAATTTGTAGGATTATTTTTATGTAATCACTTTGTGGCTAGAGTATATCATTCATATAACTTAAATAGCAAGATTTCATTTATGATAAAATATTATATATATATATATATATATATATATATATATATATATATATGTATATGCTCTTCTTGGTCCTCCTTTCTAACTTAAAATTACAGTCACAGATGGATCGAAGGGGTGAAAGGCCAAAACTCCCTTTTACCTGGATTTCATTTCACAATCTATCGAGCCAGCTTGATCGGTATATACTGCATGGAGGTAGGTTCCGTCTAGCTAGGTGAATGCCAATGGTACTAAGGAGTTTATAAAATTATACGTACCCTCACGATCATGAAATACAAAGATGTATATATATATAAGCATTAAATCCAATCAATTAGTAAGCCGGCCGCTAGAGATGATGATCTGCGATCGGGCGAGAGAGAAAGGCTCAATTCAACAACCACGCGGGGACGCACCCGCTCCTTTCATTCTCCTAAAGGTGCTACACACCAACTCCACCATCAAAAGTAAAAGCAACGAAACTATCTTTATTTATTTATTATTGTATATAAATTGTAAATGGGGCTCAATTCACACGCTTTCTTCTATACTGGACATCTTCATGAGAGAGAGAGAGAGAGAAAAGAGTGGGGACCCGTTTGGGAAGCAAGAAGAAAACACAGAGACAAGAGAGGAGCGTGTGAGGACAAAGAGAAAAACAAAGTGGGGATGATGCAAAGGAGAGAAAGAAATTGAAGGAAAAGCCCGTTTTCCTAGAGAAAGTTAAACAACCTTTCACTGGCTCCTCCATTTCCTTCTACCTGTATAAAGAAACCTTCACGGAAGATCATCATCAACAAGAAGCCAAGCAAAGATCATCGATATTTTTCCGACTTTTCTTTGCAGAGAATATTGGTAGAATCAACCAACAAACATCTCATCTAGCTATTATTATCACCAATAATGCTGCTACGAAACTCCATTTCCAACACCAAGAAGTTCTTCCAGAAAACCCTACAAAGCTTCAAGTCTTTGTTTTCCGAAGGCTACCAAAAGCTTCCCAAAACCCCTCCTCTTAATCCCTTTTCTTGCAGGGCGAGCGCAGACATGAATGTCCAGCCTAGTTACAAAGACTTGGACAAGTTCTACACCGACCAATGGGAGTCATCAGATAAAGATCACATGAAGATCATGGCAAAGAAGGAAATTATCCACAAGCAAAGTACAACGGCATCATCAACTCAACAAGAAAAAGAGGTTTATGGTGGGAGCTTCTTGAAGTTTTCGCAGGCAACTCCAGTGAAGAAGAATCATGTAGAAAGGAGATCAGAAGAATATGATCATCATCATAACCATCATGAAGATGATCAGATAAAAAGCATACCCTACCAAAGGAGGAGACAAGAAAATTCTTGTTCTAAAGGTACGATGATGAGAGAGGGTGGGATCAGGACTTGCTTGGTGGCACAAAAGCTAAAGGAGATGGAGACGTTGGATATGGGGAATGTCGATCATTTGTTGGACATAGAAGAGGTTCTTCATTACTATTCTCGCCTCACTTGCCCCGCCTACCTCGACATAGTTGACAAGTTTTTCATGGACATTTACGACGAATTCTTTGGTGCTGCAACGATAGCTTTAACGCCAGCAAGCAGCATCAATTCAAGGCTGAGGCAACGACGATCAGTGATGAGGTCCTAGACTTTCTCTTTCTTGGAGAAATTTGGAGACTTATTGAAGGATACTATCAGAGAAAACTTGGAGAAATATAACCGATCAAGATCGACCTGGTGGCCGGAATTCTTTTCTTTGCACTTTGTGAATCCATTTTTACTTTCATTTTAAATTCACACTCTTGCCTTGATCTTTGATTGATTAATCGCTTTGTTCATAGTCTTGTGCCCGTTGTCGAAAATTGTTTGGGTGTTTCTAAAGGTTATTTAATTTTCTTTAATTCCTTGATTATTAATGCATTGACGTACAATTAAGGAATTTTTTCCCTTAAGCAAGTTTGATATATTATAATTAAAAATTAAAGAATACAAAAATACATGAGTAAGGGATTGAGAGATCCCGACAAACACCATTTCTTAATTAATGCATTACTATATAAAAGGGAAAATAAATGAGTTCTAGAAACAAATAAATATTTCTTGTCCCTCTCTATTAGGAGGGAGCCGCACAAAGTGATAGTTTTTATACAATCGAGAGTAAGATTGTAGTTCCATGACTGTAGCCTAAGGTGATTGTAGTAACTGCATTTTGTCTTGAAATGGCTGTTGGGAAAGTCCACTGCCTCGTCTTCATGATCCTGTAGCCAAATATCACTACAACAGAAAGGGTCTTTTGGGACAAAAATTTTTGTCCCAAAAAAATTTTTGGGACGAAAAAAATTCGTCCCAAAGTCGTTCCAATATCACTGTGCCAAAAGGTAATTTGGGACGAAAATCACCATTTCGTCCCAAAAAATTTCTTTTGGGACGAAATTGAAGGAAACCGTTCGAACGAAATTTTTTTTGTCACGATTTAAATTCGTCTCAGAAAATAGTTCGAACGAAAAAAATTTTAAGTTTGAACAGTAGTGACGTGTTTGAACGATTTCGAAATATGTTTGAACACACATGAATTCGTTCGAACGTTATGAATTGTCTTTGTGTTCGAACGTTAAATGGTCAGGTCGAACGGTATATGGGTTCGAACGGTATAGGCTATTTTCGAACAAGACTGAAATTAGTTACGTTCGAACGTTGTGTGATCGTTCGAACTCTACGAACATAAATTTCGTTTGAACATTACATTTACGTTCGAACGCTATTGTCGTTACATAGAGTTCGAACGTTTTACGTTCGTTCGAACGATATCTCTTTAATTTAAATCAATAATAGAAAACCAAATAGACATTCATACTATTTGAAAAAATACATTAGAAACTATTTAACACTCACAAAAGTGTTAAAATAAGCGCAAACTAAATAAATAACAGTCGAGACGGGTATTGTTCGTACATAAATAGATAATCCCAAAATCCATCAGTTGCTTGGAGGCCCGTACTGTTGCATAAGCTGCTGCATTTGGAGTTGCATCTGTCTTCTGAACTCTTCTTGTTGTTCTTCATGTTGTTTGAGGCGCATCTCCATATCTGCTTGTTTTGCCAATTGAGCCTCTAACTCATGCTGTCTTGCAGTCAATTCTTCGATTCTGGAATTTGCATTCTCTAGCGCTATAGAAGTCATAGATGCATTCCCAGAAGAAGAGGAAGAAGGACCAGGCTTTACACAACGACCCAAACCCCTCAAATATCCTGAACGTTGACCCAGGACTTGTGTAAAAATCTCAATATCACTTGTTGAGGAATTTTGATCTGACAAAGATTCAGCACGTAGAGCAACCATTTTATCCTAGCCATATATAAGAAAAAGAATTAATATCGTCATAAATATTCTAATATATTTAATTAAAACAGGTTATAAAACTTACATAATTTTCACGGGCATCAGGATGAGTCTACTCTCCATTATGATCAGTGTGCGATGCAGCATATAATTTTGTCAAATCATAATTAGTATCTGAATCTTGCTACAATAAATGTGTTAAGATATAAAGTCATTATGATTCATCCAAATAATTAACTATATCCAATAAAAAAATAGCAATACCAATTTCTTAGAAAGACGATGGAAAGATTTTGAGCCTGCATGATGATTAATCTTCAATTTTGATCTATTTGTTTTGTTTATAGAACTTCGCTCCTGCAAAAAAATTGAAAATATTATGAAGCGAAATGATAGATAGGACAAGTAAAATAATTAAATTTCATTATACCTGATATGATGGATCCTCAAACATGTCACAAAGTTTCTCCCACTCAGAAGGTCGGACATCCTGGAAAGGATGTTGGCGTACATCTTCCTTCTTCTCAAACTTATTATAATGCTCATGACACCTTGCCTTATATTTGCGGAATTCATTACCCATAAGCTCTTCCACAGTCTTACGCTCCTCTCTCCGACCAAAATTTAATTCGAAATCATCCTTAAAAAAATAGTCACAAACACATTATCATTTATAATATTCTAAATTTAAGTAAAATATAGAAATTTATTATACTAAATCAATGTTTTAAACATTACCAAACAACGCTTCTTGATAAGCTCTTTAACATCTTGGGGGACTTTCTTCCATGAAGTCGTTGCCAAAGGTGCGTAAGTTCGTGTAAGAGCACCCACATGTGATGCAAGCCAAGCTGCTGGTTGTCCTTCGCCCCCAGTATGTTCGTCAGGAATGTTAACCTTGATATTACCCACCTTTCGATATTTTTCCAACGTCACCCCTCTAGTGGTGCCTCGACCTTGACGAGATTGTACTGTAGATTCTATAAAATATAACATTGTAATCAATTTCATTTATATCTCTATTATAGGACCTTAATTAATAACTTTTATGAGTATTAGATTTTTACCTTGTTCTGTAGAATCATTCTCTAATGGTGAGTCTGAAGGAGAGCTAGGAACAGGTGGAGATGGGTTGCGAACTTCCTTCCTCTTTGGCGGCATAATTTTAAACTACTGATACATTCAATAAGTAATATATTTGTCATCAAGTGTAATGTTAACACATAATTGGTCAATCAGAATCTGTATCAGTTTCATTTGACAATTCGCTCTCATCATCTGTAGATACTTCAGATGATTCAACATTTTCCTCAACTGTCGCATCAACAATTTCAGCCTCAATATCTTCTTTATTTAATGGAATCATCTCGTACTGGCTCAAATCCACAAACAAATTTAAGGCGGGTTGACTCTCTTGGTATGCTTCTTGAGTAGAAGAGTCATCTTTTTCTTCATCTTGTCCTTCCACCTGAGGGATAACATCATATATATTTCTTGGAGAATATTTTTGAACTACTCGCCATTGATTTCCTAACTTCGGGTCATCTAAGTAGAATACTTGAGATGCTTGAGAAGCCAAAATAAAAGAATCATCTTCATACCATTTTTTTGATGTATTAACACTAAAAAAATATTCATCATCACGGACTCCAGTACGATGATTGCTTAAATCCCACCAATCACACTTAAACAGATACACCGCAAGCTCTCCCAAATATTCCATTCCAATTATATCGACAATAACTCCATAGAAATCAATATTTTCTCCATCATGACTTCCTTTGACTAGGACACCACTATTTTGGGTTTTCCTATAACAATCTCGATCCAGTGTGTGATACCTACTTCCCCGAGAAATACATGCAGAATATCGAGCAGCGCGTCTCGATGGGCCACGCGCCAATGCATACAGTTCATCAGATATATCATTTGGATTATTCGCATGCAATTGTACAACCTACATATTAAGTAAAGCATATACTATATCAAAGTTGAAATTAATATTTTTTAATTTGTTATTGAGTAACGCATATGTAATTTCATTACCCGTTCTTCAAACCATCTCGGGAACTCCTCGTCATGTTTCTGGTTTATATCATTTACTCCTAGTTCATTGAGCACGCTAATATGATCACTGTAATTGATGATTACCACAAATATTTTATATTTTGTATTTTTTTAAAAGTAATGAGGCAATTTAAATTAAGAAAAAGTTATAACTTACTTCAAGTAGTTCTCTATCTCAGGGCAATTGTTCAGCACGTACCACTGAGCTTTCTCGAACTCTCTTCCACACAAGTCATAACCACGCACTGCACCAATTGATCGAACTTGTTGGGAAAACACAGAAAATATATTCCGTTGTTTTGCTCGGTCAACGTCAAAGTTTCTTTCTGGCCGATCAAACCGAGTGTCAACTCCGTGGAAATATTTGGAACAGAAGGTATGCCACTCATCGTCAATATATGCTTCTGCAATTGATCCTTCTGGACGGGCCTTGTTACCCACTGTACGTTTCAACTTTCCAAGAAATCGTTCAATGGGATACATCCATCTATATTGAACTGGTTCTGCAAGTCGAGCCTCACGTGGCAAATGAACGGCTAGGTGAACCATGACATCGAAGAATGACGGTGGATAAATACTTTCTAGCTTACACAATATTATGACAATTTCTCGTTCCATTCGATCCAAAGCTTCTACATTCAACGTCCTAGCACATAAGTCTTTAAAAAATGCACCCAACTCAGTCAAAGCCACGCGCACATCTCTGGTCAAGTACCCACGGATACCAATAGGCAAGATACGCTGTAAGAAAACATGACAATCATGACTTTTTAATCCAGTTATTTTCCAATCATTTGTTCTCACTCACCTTGTTAGATTCGAGGCATAACCGTCTGGTAATTTGATCTTCATTAGCCACTCACAAAATGTAACCCTTTCATTCCTTGACAATGTATACCACCCAATCGGCACGTAGACAGACGAACCATTTTCTTGCAACTGCATTTCCCGTCTTATTCCCAACCGCTTCAAATCCTTCCTTGAGTTTATTGTATCCTTTGTTTTTCCTTCAATTGACATCAATGTTCCCAGTACGGATTCGCAAATATTTTTTTCAATATACATGACATCAAGGCTATGTCATAATTTTAACTTCGACCAGTACGGGAGTTCGAAAAATATACTCTTCTTTGTCCAATTCAACTCATTCGTAGCTCGTTTTCTCTTTCGTTATTTTTTACCAAATTCATTACAACCAACATCTATAAATTGTGCAAGTACATCTTCGCCAGACAAATATGGTGGAGGTTGGCCCCATTCAACAGTTCCATCAAACATTCTAGAATTTCCACGCCATCTATGGTCACCAGGTAAAAATCGACGATGACCAATAAAACATAATTTCCTCCCGTACGTAAGCCATTCAGATTTTGTATATTTGTTACAAGTTGGACATGCCATTTTCCCCTTAGTACTCCAACCTGACAAATTCTCATAAGCTGGAAAATCATTTATTGTCCACAACACCGCAGCATGCATCTTGAACGACTTGCCTGTTGACGAATCAAATGTGACAACCCCATTCTCCCACAAATCTTTCAATTCTGCAATCAATGGCTGTAAGTGTATGTCTATATCATTTCCCGGTGACCTCGGACCTGGGATGAGCAAACTCATCATGAAATATGGATCTTTCATACACTTCCACGGTGGTAAATTATATGGCATAAGTACAACTGGCCAAGTACTATGACTAGTACTCATGTTCCCAAAAGGATTAAATCCATCTGTTGCCAACCCAAGTCTTACATTACGCGGTTCTTCAACAAACCATGGGTGTTCCTGATCAAATTCCTTCCACACCTGGGAGTCAGCAGGATGTGACAAAATATTATCGTTCCTTACTCTATCTGATGAGTGCCATGTCATATCTACAGCCGTTGCGCGTGACATAAATAATCGTTGTAATCTAGGTATCAATGGAAAGTGGCGTACGACCTTTTGCGGAACATTGCCTTGTCCGATGTCCATCTTGACTCGTGGCATATAGGACACTCGTTCAACTGCTCATTCTCTCGCCAAAATAATATGCAGTCATTCTTACATGCATGTATTACGTTGTAATCAAATCCGAGTCCTCGTTTCAACATTTTTGCTTCATAGAAGTTACGAGGTAAAGTATTGTCTGTCAGCAGTGCCTCTTTAAACAGCTCAAGTAACATATTGACTGCCTTAATAGATAATCGACACATTGATTTTATGTGAAGCAATCTTACGGTAAACGACAACTTACTATGTCTTCTGCATCCTGGATATAGCTCACGCTGTGAATCATTCCACAGGCGTGCAAAAGTGTTATGGCTCCCACCACTTGAGATTGATGTGTCCGTGTCACCTTGATCTATAAACATTCCCGCACCGACTTCACCTAACATTTCCTCCATATCCTCATCGTAATCATCTCCAACAATCTCTGATTGTACATCTTCATCGATTTCTTCTTCTTCATGTGGAGCCTCAAATGAAGTTGGATATGGTTCGCCGTGTAAGACCCAATCAGTATAACCCTTATCAATACCTTTTACAAACAGATGCTCTCTCACCAAGTCTATCTTATGAGAACGCAAATTCCTGCATTCTCTGCATGGGCATCTGATACGCCCATCACTATCACATGTACCCAATGCAAACTCCAAGAATTTCTTAACACCTTCAGCATATACATTGTAATTCTGACCCAATCGATCGCTAACTCTCATCCAACTCTTATCCATGCCGACTATATTCATTACAAACAATATTGTAATGCATTAGCAAACAACCATGTATCATGTACCAATTAATGAGTATGCCACCTTTCACCGGGTAGTTGGTCCTATCCCGTTTGGGATTGTAAGATCATAGTCGCCAACCTATGAGCAAATATCTGTCACGTCCAACAAAATTTCGGTAGCATCTCCCCATAGTTCTCCAAATATGCTCGTCTGGTTGTGTGTACTGACGATTTACACGTCGTTGCACCATCACCGAAATTGCATATCCAGAGAACAATGGATGAATCTACCAAAATCATAATGTTGGACGACAACAGATATAGTTCTATAGTTTGCGAGAATGATCTTACAATCCCAAACTGTCCACTCTGGACAATTCAAGAGTTATCAATCAAGCATTCATCCGGATTGATAACCTCGAACGGGTCTAAGGTTTATTTTGATGAATAAACAATACAAAATACGCTTGAATATGTGAAACAATAACAACGTATTATTTATACAACAATACAACAAAAACATAATTAGTAGGTATTATTTCAAGATTTATTCCAGAATTTAATTTAAATATTAGTTTTACCTGTTTATAATTAAGTATTTTAATTTAAAGATTTAGTAGTATTTTAATTTGAATATTAATTTTATTAATTTATAATTAAGTATTTAAGTATTATTAAATCTTAACTATTTATATTTTAATTTAAAGATTTAGTAGTATTTTAATTTGAATATTAATTTTATTAATTTATAATTAAGTATTTAAGTATTATTAAATCTTAACTATTTATATTTTAATTTAAAGATTTAGTAATATTTTAATTTGAATATTAATTTTATTAATTTATAATTAACAATATTAAATGGTAATTGGTCCTAATTATTTGTGATTTAGTAGTACATATAATTTATATATATTCCAAACTATTTGTATTCTGTATACGTTATTGATGTAATGTCATTACCCGTTCGAACGATGAGAACCTATGTTCGAACAAAATGAATACATTCGAACGGTAATCCTAACCCGTTCGAACGTATTCATTCCAGATTCTAGTCGTCTTCAACAACGCCGAAAATTCCATTAATTACAAACTCTAACAAACACAAACAACAATCTCAAAGCATACAACTTTCTAACATTGCAAAATATTAAGTTCAAACCATACATTTCTATTTTAAAATAAATACCTGAATTTTTGAAGATGAAAATGAAATAATCCGAGAATAATCCGAAAATAATCACAAACTATCCTACAAGTATTAATCCGAGAATAATGGAGTGAGATGAACAATTTTTTTGAGCTTAAGGACTAGTTTGAGAAAGAATACCTCTGATATGCGAAGGGGTAATCTTCGGGCGATCACACGGAGCGACCTTGCGCGCAGGAGGAGAGAAACAGAATTGTGAGGTCCTGTCGTGTTTTTGAAGAACAATCATGTTCGAATGGTTATTTACTAACCGTTCGAACGTGAAAATATTAAGCGGGAGAAAATTCCCTCCTAATTTTCACGTTCGAACGTATAAAAAGTATGTTCGAACGTTATTGACTTATTCCCGCTCAAAAATTAAACGTTCGAACTTTAATTTTTAACTGTTCAAACGGTATTGTAAATGTTTATTTATAATTTTTTTTTATTATATATAGACATATTAGATGATACAATAGTTTAATTGGCGGGATATTTTTCCACCACTACAATAATCCGTTCGAACTATAACAAATTACGTTCGAACGGTAATCCAGCTGTCTTTAATTGGCGGGATGTTTTCCCACCATTTGCCTTTTCCGTTCGAATGTTTTTTTTACGTTCAAACGTTAACATGTGTGTTCGAACGGTGTACGAGTACTGTTCGAACACATATCCTTTATGTTTAAATATAACTTTTTTCATCATTAAATGAAAAGTACTATAACATCATATGTATTAGTTATATATACTATCATATATAATGTAATATATACTATCATATATATAGTAATCTATACTAAATATATAGTATATATAGTAATATATATTATCATATATATATATAGTGACCTATACTATCATATATATTATTAAGATCATATGTATTAGTAATATATACTCACATATAATATATATCACTAAGGTCACATAATAAAGTGTAGAGAAATTTATAAGATGATAGTATATTAGTAAGCTATACTCTATATATATATGTTGTATAATATCATATATAATTTTAGTAGGTAAAGTATAATGGAATATATAATATAACATATATTAGTTAAGTATAAACTCATACCATATAGTACTACATGCTATTATATGGTACTATATATATATATATATATATTAATATATCATAAATAACACTTTGATAGTAAAGTATTATGATATATTACTATTATACTATAAAAAAATATTTTATAAGTTATTATACTTTCATTTAAAGTATTCTACTATTATAATATATATTATAATATTACATATATATTACAGTATATATAATCCACTATAATGGTATATATATTATACTAATTTATAGGAATATAAATATAGTATATATTTAATATATTTTTTAATAAACTTCCAAAGCTTCCGTTCGAACTTGAAATAGTAACGGTCGAACGGTTTTATATTACCATTCGAACATTAACTATTACCGTTCGAATGGTTATGCACGTATAAGTTATCGCGGGCAGCGATTTATCTCACGCCGCCGTCCCCACCGTTTGAAAAAGCGAGAAAACGTTTGAACGCACTACATTCACCGTCGTCTGCCGTCGTGATCACCACATACGTCAAACACTTTTCCTCCCAAGTAAAGGTATGTATTTTCAAACTCATTTTACCGTTTATTTTATAATTTTATGGTTTTATTTGTTTTTTTTTTAAAAATTACATTTTTTCATCAATAATTACCGTAGAACATCATAAATCTATCGTAGGATGTTTAGAAATGAAGAGTACTTTGTTTTTAGTCGAAGAAACCACGGAATCGATTAATTTTTGAGTATTTTCATGGCCGCTGAGTTGACTCAGCCATGGCCGAGTTAGATCTGTTTTACATTCGAACGGTATTAACCAGTCCGTTCGAACGGGTAAACCGGTACGTTCGAACTTGATAGACACGTTCGAACGTTATTAATTGTCCGTTCGACCATATATTTAGACGTTCGAATGCTAATTATTAAATTCAATCCATTAACATTTTATTAGCTTATTAAATTGTTTTCATCGTTTAATTGATTATATGTTCTATCAATTAATTTATTAAATTGCTATTAGTATATAATTTTGTAAATCTTTTAGTCGTAATTAGATTTTATCACTAATCTTGAATGTATATTTTATTTTTAAAATTTCAGGATCATAATAATGTCTTATCGGGGCCGTAAACGTGGTAGATCAGGAGAACCTTCCATCCAAACAGTTCGAGAGCGAACCGTTTTACTTGAGCGACAAGTAAAACTGTTTGATTTTGTCGCTCTTATATGGGAGGGTCATTCCCTCCCATCAGTATTCAATGATCGTGGTTGGGCACCAATCTTAGATCAGCGAGAAGAAGGAATGGAGCTCGTTTCCTTCATTGAGATCGTTACTGAGTTCTATAAAGAGCTCGGTGCTGCTAGCCCAGAAGATGGAGGGGCATATAGGATCTGTGTCTGAGGAGCTCCTGTTATATTTTCAGCGAACGGACTTGCTGCATATCTGGGTATTCCTAGGCTTCTTGATGCCTATCCAAACCTGCCGCCTAGAGAGTCTGGTCCTTCAGGTGATGCAGCTATGTCTCAGGACGGGGGACCAGATTACACAGATGAGATCGATACACTTGCTGATCATGAGGTCAAAGACTTGATTGTTGGTCCAGATGCTCTAGTGTACGATGGCTCCAAGAGTATTAGGCAGGCAGATTTATCTTCTTTCTTCAAGATTATGAATTTGATCATTGCCAACAATATTGACCCATGGCAGCACAAGACCGAGGTCGGCATGGATCGAGCAAGATTTATGATACGGGTCGCTCGTGGCATCCCGATCGACCTCGTTGGTTATATATTTGAGAGGATCCGATCAGAGGCACGGCTCATTACAACAGATATACTGCCGTTTGAGATCCTCATCACTCGATTTTTGCTACATGCCGGGGTTGTGTCCGAACCTGCCGAGCGTTCTCGATTTCCGATGGCACCGATCAACAGCACCACCCTATCACGGAGCACGGGACACTCTAGATTTCGTTTTCGTGGGGCTGTTCCTGACAGGGCTGAGATTCAGAGAGATGCGCAGCCGGGAGATACTGGAGTATCGGCTGGTGAGACATCTACACAGGCTGAGACATAACGCACATATATTCGCGAGGAGATGACCGACATATTGCGTGCTGAGATCGGTGTACACACATCAGCAGTGATTGATGCAATGCATATTGCCATGTCTGAGTTGTGTACAGAGATTATGGCTACCGTCTTTGGGTTACGTACAGAGGTTAATGAGTTACGTACAGCGATTAATGCCAATAATGCAACTCAGGTCACAATTAGTACTCGACTGACACAGGTAGAGACACAATTAGCTGCAGTCGAGGATGTGTGTAGAGACCTCACATCACAATAGTTTTTATCTTTTATTTATATTTTCTTTTGTTGTAATTATGAACAATATATATGGCATTTTGATAATTTGCTTTATTTGGTTGATTAATATATATGTGGTTGATAATATTTATTTAACTAAAAATCTTATTTAACGTAAAAGAAATCATTAAAATATTTTAAAATTAATTACATAAAATTAATTAATGAATTTGTATATATGATAGATATTTTTTATATTTTGAGTTTCGTATCGAGATTAATATTATACCTTCGAATGTATAAATGTGGTGCTTGAATATGTTGTAACTAAATATATTCCGTTCGAAAGGTTTAGAAACCTTCATGCCAGGATTTGCCACCAAATATTTTCCGTTCGAACACAACAAATTCTCGTTCGAACGTTTTTTAACTTTCCCCGCCATAATAAAGTAATTCTCCGCCAAATTTTACTGTTCGAACGAGAGAAATTTTTTGAGACGATTTAATTCGTCGCAGAAAATACTGTTCGAACGGTTATTTTGACGTTCGAACGATTTTCTAAATTCATCGACTTTTTGGGACGAAATTTAAATTTCGTCCCAAAAAATGACTTTTAGGGAGGAAAAAAATTTCGTCCCAAAATCTCAAATTTATTGTAGTGTATGATAACTCTTATAATAAAAAATCAGTTAAAAAATCCAAACTCCATTGTGTTAAACATCGCGGACTCCACATGACTCTCCCATTAATATTGACGGTCTGATATATATCTTAATAGATTGTATAATTTGTATGATTGTAATTTTCGAGTATCAATTTTCATAGAAAAATACTACTTACCATTATCGTTTTCTCATAATTTTTTAGGTACATTAATTAACCAGTTGGAAGATAATTAGACGTATATGATTATAAATAAATTTATAATCATTTGATAGCACAAGATAATAATTAAAAGGATATTGAATAACACATATTTTGATAATTTTAGATTACCAAATATAAAATATATGATAATTATTAAAAACATTTAGTGTACGCAATCATTATTATTTTTATTAATAAGGGCCAGGATGAAAAGATTTGTCCTTTTTGGGTTACTATTTCTTACAACTTTCTAATTAGAATATCTTTTACAATTTGGAGAGAGATGTACACGTATGCATGCATGTAGGTTTTTCTGTATCTAATAGTATTGATGAGTGAAAACTGATTTATACACAATATTTTTTATAATATATTTTACAACAATGTGTTAAATGAAAAGTAATTTTATAAATAAAAGTAACATTATTTTATAAAAATACGGCCTTATCTTACAATATTATTATAAAATATATTATGAAATGTGTTATTTGTGTATCTTTACTCAAAATAAAAGTGAGATGGATGTGAATTACCTCGTGTACATGGCTGGCCTTCACTCAGTCTATTATTTTCAGTGGATCGAATCACGTACATGACGTTGCAAATATCTCACAAGCAGCTTACTTTCAGTTTCATGCATGTTCGGATTACCTGAATGTTGCGACAGAAAGAAATACACAATCATTAATTGAAGATCCTAGCCTGTAGGTCAAACACTGTACATTATCATAACAGTTTCCCAATATTTTTTTTTTAGTTCTCTTAATTAAAGGTTTAATTTTAAATGAAGGTAATTAAAATTATATATTAATTCTTTGTTTTATTTTTTATTTTTTTAATTTTTGATCGTTTGAACATGTAGCTAGCTAGCGTAGTTTTGATAGTTTAGAATGCAGCATGTAAAACCAAAGAAATTTAAAAATGCATAATGGCCAGTACTGCACTACTACTTATTCATTTTTTAGATTATTTTCAAATATTGGAGAAATTTGAAAATAAAAGGTTTTTTACAACAGTGAAATGTACCAATTTAGGAACATAGCCTTCAGAAAGCCTAATTAATCAACAGTAGAGACAGAGTTTAGCACGTTGATTTTCTTGAGTTTAATGGGCTGAAGCTGCTCAAGGCCGGGCCGGGGCAAGTAAGCGTTACATCAGATAGATAGAATAGAATTTGTTCAGGCTGGCTGACAACGAAAGTGGGCAGTTTCTTTTTGGTAGGCTTCTAACAAATGGGACAAGACAACATTAATGCCAAGCTGGCCAGATCCACTGAGCTTTCACAAGTATTACAGATCATATCATACCAATCAGAAGAATAATGGAGACAGAACTATCAGTTTGCAAATTTGAAGTCATAAAAAAGAGGATGGATTGTGAGGGATGCATGTTTTATGGAGTAGGGAAGTGGGAATTGAGATTGTGAATTTTTTCCATCACCACATTAATGCAAAAATTTTACATGAGAGGAAGAATGTACTATGGTTATTAGCAGGCTTCTATGGCCACCACCTCAAGGTGAGTAAAAGAAGAGTAACTTGGAATCTCCTATCATTGTTAAAACTATCCACAGACCAATCTTGGTGTGTAATTGGTGACTCATAAAATTGTAACTTAAGCTGAGAAAGTGGGAGGGAGACCTAGACCTGAAGCCCAGATGGAAGATTTTAGACAAGCCTTAGAAGTAAATAACATATATGATTTGGGATGGAAGGGGAATAAGTATACATGGAAGAATAGGCATACATATGAAACATTTACAAAAGAGAGATTGGATAGGATTGTTGCTAGGGTAGTGATAGGCTTACTACTCTATTACTACCCATTTATTACTCATAGTTCATTTCAAGTTTTTTATTTTTTTATCATTTTATTTTAAGTATTTTTTTAACATCCTTAACTATTAAGAAAAAATTAAAAAAATATATAATTTTACTAATAGTTACTTCCTTAACCATTAAGTAAAATAAAAAATTAAAATATAAAATGAGTAGTAAATGAGTAGTAAGAGGGTTGTAATCCTTTCATTTTCCTTGTTGCTAACACCCAATGATCAGATTTATTCAGAAATAGAGAGGTAGAAGTCTTGGTAGTTAGACAATCTGATCATAAGCCTTTTTTACTAGAGGCAAGTGAGGAGAATCAAGTGATGCAAAACAGAAAGAGAATTTTCAGATATGAAGCCAAATGGGTTATGGATGAGGAAGGAGGGACAATGATAAAAGAGTTTTGGGCTAGAAATGCCGCAGAACAAAACCTACTAAGGAATGCGCAAAAAAAATAAAATTGAAGTATTGTAGAGGAGATTGAGGCCGCATTTGGATGTTGAGATGATCTCAGATGATCTAAGTTGATATGTAAATATAAATAGTAATGTTTTCTAGTCCCATTGAGATGTGTTTGAATGTAAATAGGTTGAGATATGTATTTGAGTGAATGAAGTAGGTTGAGATGAGTTTAACTTTTTTTATAGAAAGTTGAAAAAGTAATGGGTTCCATCAATGATTGGCTTGAGATGAGTTGAGTTGATTTTAACAACCAAATGCACCCTTAATTAGATGGAGCTCACAAAGAGATAAAGAAGCTGAGAAAGAAATAGTGCAAAAAATAGAGAAACTAAAGTATGAACAAGAGAATGAAGGGACTTGTAATGTTGCTACAATTAAACTATTGCAAGCAGAATTGGGATTGCTGCTTGGGCAAGAAGATATGAAATGGAAGCAGAAACCAAAGAGAACTTGGTGACATGAATACAAAGTTCTTCCTGTCATGTGCCACTCAAAGAAGAAGAAAGAATCAAGCTCAACAAATTATAGAATCACAGGGCAAGTTTATGACTGAGCAAAAAGAGATTGAAGGGGTCTTTCACCAATATTTTCAAAGTCTGTTCATATCTTCATACATTTCTTTGGAGGCAATAGAAGAACGACTAAGAGCTGTTGAGCAAAGAGTCACCAGTGCGATGAATGAAGAGCTAGAAAAGGAGTTTACAAGAGCTGAGGTGGAGTAGACTTTGAAGCAGATGACTCCTTTAAAGTCTCCACAGGACCTAATGGATATGAAACTTGTTTCTACCAAGCCTATTAGAGTATTGTGGGAGAGGAGGTATGTAAAGCTATATTAAGTTTTTTAAATTTGGAGGGGGGGGGGGGGGGGGGGGATGGATGCTTGTATCAATTTTACCTACATAGCTCTAATTCCAAAAGTTAAAAACCCCTCTATTTAGTGAATTCAGACCTCTTAGTTTATGTAATGTCTTGTATAAAATTATTTCAAAAGTGTTAACTAACAGATTGAAGAATGTACTTCCTACCATTATTTCCATCAACCAAAGTGCTTTCTTACCTGGAAGACTCATAACTAACAATGTTATGATAGTTTATGAAACACAACACACAATGAAGACAAGGCAAAGAGGGAGGGCTGTCAGTATTGCTCTCAAACTAGGCATGTCAAAAGCTTATGACATGATTGAATGGATGATGAGTGCACGAAAGTGTAATCTGAACATTACTTTTACAAGTTTAATTGCTAGATTATATGTGTTATTTGGGCATTTTGATTATGTTTTCCAATTTAAATTTAAATTCTATAGTGCCCAAGTTTTGATTCAGTGTCTAATGACTCTATTGCAAAAAATGATTAAGTTGAAGTCTGGCTAATAAGGAAGAAAAGAACATTCAATGGAGAATTTCATACGTCTAAAGTCAAAGATATTAGCGTCATAAACAAGGAAGGAAAGTGCAATTATGAAAAATATTTGGAATCTGTAGCTTCTCTGAGTATCCATCAGTATTATAGTCATATCTTCCCCGTCAGATTTCCGATTGAGGCGAATGAAGATGGTTTGGAAAACAAACTTAATGGGCTACATTTGTTCCAAAAATAGTAATTTTCTAATTCGGCCGTTTACTATGCTAAAAACAGTACTCAATATGCAATTGGAAATCTGGAATACTACATCCGCGAGATTGGCACATTATTTTCTTTCTAAAAGATGATGGCTTGAAGGAAGAAGGAGATAAATTCTATAACGTGGAGAGGTAGATGGATTTTTTTTTTTTTTTGTGGGGGGTTTTTTTCTTTTGCAGAGAGTCATCTTCCAAAAAATGAATTCTTCTTCTTTCGAATGGAGAGCTAATTCTTTGGGGTGAAGCTAGAGGTGAACTTGCTTGAACGATGATGATTTCAATTCTATTGGATTCATGTAATAAACTTTCTTGTTGATACAATTCTTGTTTATCATCTCTTATTAGTCTTTCTTGTATTTGGATAATTTTATAACCAATGTTTTTCATAGATTCAATCATGCTTTCTCTATGGGATTGTTGAGGTGTTTATGTTCAAATTTGGTTGTTAATCTTATTGGTGTGATTCTCTACTGCAGTATTGCTATTGAATATATTGTTGTCTTTGAATCTAAGTCTAATAGGATAGCAATCCGTGCTCTCAAAAGAAGAGTGGTTTTCAAGAATTACATTTGAACAAATTGGTTATAAAGATATGTTTTCCGGTTAGAGATTCTGGTGCTATGATCTCTTATTGAGTATCCAATGAATCTACTATGAATAGAATTATCAAGTTTAAGTAAGGGATTCCCGATGCTTCGCTTCTATTAATTCTAGTCAAACATTTTCATTATTACATTTTGGCTCTTCAATTTATTTCTTTTTAGAAGGGATTCATCTTACATTGTTACTTTTATTTTTGTTCTCTTAAATTTTTAGTCTCTTTTAGTGTTTCTACCATTTCCCTGTGGAATCGACACCCCAATCTATATTGCGACAGTCGCGTGATTCCTTGGGTGTAGTCAAGTGGAGTTATTTGGAGGCTATGATGAGAAGGCTTGGTTTTGGTGACAAGTGGATCTCTTTGATTATGGAGTGTGTTACATTGGTAACATACTCAATACTTGTTAATGGATAGCCTAGGGATGTCATAAAGCTTACTTGAGGAATAAGACAAGGAGACCCCATTTCCCCCTACTTATTCATTCTATGTGCAGAAGGCCTAAGTTTTTTGATAGACTCAGCTGAAAGATTGAATGATATCGAGGAAGGGGGTAGCAGTCTCGTGGGGGGCACAAGAGTAAATCACTTACTCTTTGCTGATGACTGTGTAATTTTGGGAAGAGCTAAGCTTGTTGAATGGTTGAAGATTCAAGGCTTTTTAAGCACATATGAGAAAGCATCGAGTCAATGTTTGAACATGCAGAAGACTACAATATTTTTCAGTTCCAGCATTGGTATGTCAATTAGGTCATAGATCCAACAAGCTGTAGCAGGGTTATCTGTATATGGAAGTTATGAGAGGTATCTTGGTTTACCAACTATGGTGGGGACATCAAGGTATAAAACTTTTAGAAAATTGAAGGAGAGGGTCTGAACCAAAATTAATAGTTGGAAGAATACCTTTATATTGCAAGTAGAGAAGGAAATACTACTTAAAGCTTTAGTACAAGCAGTACCAACTTTCTTCATGAGTGTGTTCAAATTACCAAGAAGACTTTATAAGAAGATTTCTTCCATTATGGCAAGATTTTAGTGGGGCCACAAGCATAATGACAAGAAAGTTCAGTGGAGAAGTTGGTTCAAAAGGGGTGAATTAAAGAAGAAATGTGGTATGCGTTTTAGAGACATTGAAAGCTTTAATAAAACAATGCTTGCCAAACAATGTTAGAGACTGTTGAATCATCCTTACTCATTAGTTGCAAAAACAATGAGAGAGAAATACTTTAAACATGAGAAGCTATTAGATGCTAAGCTGGGGTGTGGCTTTTCTTTTATTTGGAGAAGTTTGTGGTCTTTCCTTGACTTAGTGAATGGGGGTCTGATCTGGAGGGTGGGAGATGATAGTAATATCAAGATCTAGAAGGAAAAATGGTTGTCAACCCCTACCTCTCATCGAGTGCAATCTATTGTTAAAAACCTACCTAGTGATTCAAAAGTGCAGCAGCTTATTGATACTGATACTGGTGCATGGATGGAAACTTTGATTTATGATACTTTTGATGAAAGTGAACCTGATGCTATATGTAGCATACCTCTAAGCAGACTGGGTACTATGGATAAAATGGTTAGGGACTTGCTAATTATGGAAGTTTTTTAGTTAAAAGTGCTTACCATCTTAAGCATTCAAGGATGAAAATGGTGAAAGGAGATGGCTCGGATATGGCTAAATTAGAATCTGGTTATAACTTGATATGGGGACTGAATGTACAAGGAGTAGTGAAGCACTTTGTATGGAAGACTGGTCATGATTTACTTCCAACCAGACTTAATATCTTCAAGAAGAACATAACTAAAACCAACTTGTGCCCAGTTTGTGAAAAGAAACTTGAAACAACTGTCCACGCACTTTGGAGCTATCCTGCAGCATCAGATGTTTGAGCAAAGCAAGATAGTCCAGTGCAAAGTGGAGTAGCACAAAGTTTGACTTTCTGGATTTGTGGAAAAGGCTGAATTTGTATCTGAAAGTGGAAGAGGTGGAATTGGTGGCAAATACTAAGGAGAATCTAGTTAAGAAGAAACTTGCTAATATTTGAAAATAAGTTTGAATCCCAGGAAGTGTATTAAGAAGTGCTAAATATGTGTGGATAGAGGATGGTCCTATACAGATTGCTAATTTTATACTGAGTGAAAAATATTGTAATGGCTGAGTTTATTGATATTCAATAAAGATATCATCTTTGATTTAAAAAAAAAAAATCTCCTTAGTTAATGAAAAATATCTTGGATTGGATTTCTAGGGAGTATCTCGTAAAGGTATTATAAGATTAATCTTATGTCAGATTTCCATCTAGAGAAGTGCTACAGTCACAAAGAAATTTTATAAAAGTAAAAATTTACAAATTGACATGGTTTCATGCGATATATTAGATCTACTTTACAATACAAATAATTTTACAATCTAACGTATCACATCAAATCACATTAGTTTATGAGTTTACTTTTATAAAACTCCTTTATGGTTAAAACATTTCACTTATATTAAATAATCTAATGCAAAAAGCTGGCGAGAAACACATGCATGGCTTGAAGAATGGAATAGAAACACCATCTTTTTTTCCATTTTTTTTTCTAAAAGGAAGATCAATTTTATATCTTCTGATACTCTACCTTCTCTTACTCTACCTTCAAGGATTATCGTTTATGAGAATGAGCAACAAATAAATCATTCAACAGTTGTATCCTTTGACAATCACCTCCCAAACAAACCTATACAAGATCTCTCTCATATTTTGAAGGTTATTTCAGTAAAGAATTTTGGAACTTCGAAAGACAAAACTAGCTCATTGGAACTTTTATTTATTTTGAATTCTCTTTGAATTTCATTATTACCTAATTGGCTATAAATTGCGTGGTAATGAAAATCTCTAACCCATGTGTCAGAACTTAATTCTATTCCATTTGATCTTGAAAGCATTAGAAATGAAAGAAAGGAATCTAAAAATAAATAGTTAAATCTTAATTTGAATTTAGACATGTAATTTAGTTAGCTTTAGATCCAACACGGATGTGTAATACTTATACCTTGTTCAGATTAAGTAGTCATTTTTTTCATTTTAAAGCCTTATTTATGGAAAATAATTGCAAATTGATTGGCATAAAGGTGTCATAGGTCATCATCCCAGTACTGGAACACAATAAAGATCTCTGGTTCGCATCCACGCGATGTCAGATAGTTCACCTTTCAGTAATTTTTGTCTAGCCATGGCTTCTGATCACTGACCATGTGCACCATAGATAGAATTGAAAAGAAATGAAAGTAAAACTGGTTGTTAGATGCATATAATATCATATCCAGCTTGTCACTTGAATATATATGGTAGATTTTAGTTGAACATCATATGGTAAACTTAATTAGGGCTTATTTGGTGGGAAATTAGTACATTAATGCTTATTTAATTGTAAGAACATTGTTGGATGCAGGAAAATGGAGTTTCATAGTTTATTGAGAGATGAATAGAGATGAGATATGCCATATTTTACAACCAGCGACCATGCTTCAATGAAGAGACACAAGGAATGCTAATAGCACAATGTAATTATTCTTCTAAGGCTCTAAATGTTGTCTGCTCTATTGAAATGTGATATAAATACTAATATGAATACATCTCTTTTTATATAGAAGTTGTGCATGGATAAAATGCTTTGAGTATAAATGATAGTATTGAAGTTACTGACATAAGACTCTGGTTTTTCATTACATCTTTACCCAATTCCATGCTTAAGCAGTGCCCTTTATTAGGTTGCTGAAATATATTCATTACTAGATGGACAATTTATTGTTAGTTCAGAAGTTTATTTGTGTCCAATTTTGTTCAAGCTCAAAAGATTTCAGATGCAGTTTATTTAGACATGCAACTTCTGTCTAAATAAATTGTACCCGAAATTTTTTTCAAGCAAGCAACATCAAAAGAGGCTCTTTAAAGTAGCTAAAAAAAAAAACCTGATACTGCATATTTTCAGTGAAAATTGGGTGGTCTAGGAAACCTTTTACATCGCAGGCTTTATTTGTGACAACAATATTGCTGTGGACGATAAATCTTTCTCCCATCAATAAACATTAAAAAGACCATTTGCAACGCCACCAATTCGCCGTAATTATGTTCTCAGTTGGTACAGAACATCTATCTATTTCTAGCAAAAAGAATTATTTGTTGACTACACAATACCACCGAAAATAATGTTCTCTTATGTTGACCCTAACACCTATTTACGACAAAAGTTTTTGGTCGGAATTGCATTGGTCATTTGCGGCCTTTTTTTTTTTTTTGTACAAAGACACCATGTTGGTCAGCACTTATTTCGTACCATTTGTAGTTTTTTTTTTGTTGCCAACTTTATATTCATTAGCAACAACATTTATCGCCACAATAGAGTTGAATATTTGCGACCATGTCTAACTATTGCCGCATGATACCTTTTGTGACGCTTCTTTCAAGGTCACTTTGTGGCGGTAAAAAAGGGACGCAAACACTAGTTTACGGCGAAATAAGATACTTCTTGCAACGATATTGAGCGCTGAAAATTTTTGTATTTCTTGTAGTGTTATTTCCACAACTACAAGTGGTTTCAAGCTAGAAGAGTAGTCTCAAAATCTGAATGAATTCAAAATGTCCTTATATATAGAACTGATCACGTTATTCTGTTAAGAGCACTGGCAGCGGCTTCGGTAAAATGAAGAGAAGTCTAAAATTTGAATGGACTGGGAGTGGAACCGCTGGCATTGGATTCGGTAAAGCTGAAATCCCAAGCTTTGAGCTACAGGAAATTTAGTTTCATCTTCATATTTGAAGACTCACTATTCATGAGTCTATCCCATTATTTTATTACAAAATACAGCAGACTAGCTACTAGTTTGGATTTGAAAATTAGTTTGTGAAATGTGTTTGTTGGGTAATTAGGTTGAGAAAAAGAAATTAGTTGGGAAATAATAATTTAAGTATCAAATTAAATTATTAATCTACATATAGTTAGTATAATTGTAAAATATGAAAAAATAAATAAAAAATATTATTATTAAAAAAATAATATTATATTATATTTTGATAAATTTAATGACTAATCCAATGTGAGATTATGGATAGGGAGGCTTTGAATTTATGAAAAATATGTACTTTTCATCAAATTTTAAAGATAACTTTGCTGAAGCTAATGCTAATGCTCTTGACGAACTAAATTTCAAACTTGTGTTAGATCCTCCGGTCTCATCTCTCGACTGAGCTACCTGTATATATAGGTACGTCATTGCTGACTGGAGTAAAACAATTTAGATCCTATTCTTCTTTGATCCATCTCAGATTCTCAAGGTCAACCAACATCCTTGCTCGAACCGAGTTTTCAGACATGCAAATCACTTGGGCACGTACGTATTTGGGTAAGCATTAATTTGATCCATATTTCATTACGAGAAAAGATATTTATAATTGTGAATTGTGCAACCGTTGTGTAATCGCTATGAAAAAAGTGAATAAAATATAAGACCCACATGAAAAAAATTAATTTTTTAATAGTAGACTCCACTCCTTTTCAAAGCGATTACACGATATTTACGCACTTCATATTTGTATATAGAATTACTCTTTCATTATAGAGAATAACTTAACCCAGGCCAATCCATTTTTTCTCACATAATAGAATTGAATGAAACCATGCCATGTACACCCTATACCCAATCTATTGTGGTTAGGGGTGTAACCGGTCCGGTTTTGGATAAAATCTAGAACCGAACAGGTATGTACCGGTTTTGTATTTTTCAAAACCGATTACGCACCGGTTATCCTCCTAAACCGGTACTTCCGGTTTTACCAGTTTCCGGTCCGGTCCGGTCCGGTTTTCCGATTTTTTTAAAATGTAAGTTTCACAATTTGTCATTAAAAATTTGTTTATAAAAAAAAAAAAAAAAACAGATTTAAAAAAAACTGTTTTATACTTTTATTAATATATTAGACTATATAATAATATTAATATTAGACTATTGATATAGTTATAAGTTATATATTAGTATTAATTATAAACTTTTAGTGATTTAGTATTACATTTTATGTAATAATTTATAAATTATAATAAGAAATTATTTCATATATGAATATATATATTATATATAAATTTCACATAAAAATTTATAATTATACATTATATATAAAACTTATATATATTAATATTTAATATATATATATATATAAAATATTTTGTATAAAACTTATATATAAAAATATTATTTTTATTTTTTTTAATCAACCGGTCCAGTTCGGCCAAAAAATCCCGGAACCGGAACCAGCCAGTTTTTAGATTTTAAAAATCGGTTCCGGACCGGACCGGTTCAAAACCGGTCCGGACCGGACCGGTTTTCCAGTTTGAGTTTACACCCCTAATGGCGACCGGTCCGGACCGATTTTCCGGTTTGAGTTTACACCCCTAATGGCGGCGCAGTGGAGGGAAATCAAAGGAAGAGAGAGGGCTATGTGCTTCGGCCTGTTGTGGGGGAGAGAGAGAGAGAGGGGTCTGTGGGGAGAACATCGACGTGGGGAAGGTCGTTAATGACTGGGCTTGGTGGTGGCGTGGCAACTACAACCGACAACGCTGAGAGGAGCCGAGGAAAAGAGAGATCAAGAGGGAGAGGGTGTGCGGCTAGAGGGAGGGAGGAGAGAGAGGCAAGAGGGAAAAGTGAGGGAAAAGCTAGGGTTTAGGGCTTTAAATCTCAACCCTTCATCTTGAGTCTCCAGATTTGATCCAACGGTGGAGGTTAAAACACTGAAAATAAACTAACTTAAAATATTAAAATATAAATATCATATCAATGTCATATCATACATTTAAAATCAACTTTAATTTATAAAATATTAATATTTCATCATTAAATAAATGATAAAGTTTTGTTAAATATTTTTAAAAGAGTAAAACCATCTAAATAATTAGAGTTTTTAACATAATTTAAATCTCATAATATTCTTAATTAACTAAAATCATTTAGATAAAAAGATTTTCTACAATTATAATATTTTTGAGACTTCCAAAATATAAGAGGCTTACTTTAATGATAAAATAACGTGAGAGCAACATAAGAATAAAAGACTACGTATTTTTTCAGTGCTCCATGGGTCATCGAGTAGTGTGGTTGAATTTTTATCAATCATGAAATAATTTTTTTGTTCATGCGATCAAATTTTAGAAAGTATCTTCTCTTGCCATAATTTAAGTTTATTTAATTTCTTATTCTTGAAAAGAAACATGAAGGGTGAATTTGCTTCATACGAGCTCACCACATCTTTTGCATAGTTGGAGGTAGCATGATATGCATGTATTGATCTCTACCGTCAAATATGGTTAATTTGTAAAGCTAAAACTTCCATGCAAAGCTTTAACACGTGTTCGTGATTAATCTTTCACATCTAAATGATCAACTCAAAGGAAATGTTTGGAGATACTGCAGTTGGAATAAACTCTTCTTATTAAAGTAGAGAAAGATAAAAATTCATAGATGCTTGCTTATATTAGGTTTTATGCTCTTATACATTAGGTTATTTACTAATCAATCTTATGTACTCTTTCAGTCTTAATGAATGTAAACTAACAACTGATTCAATTATTCAAAATTTTGTATTGCATGTAAGGAATCACACTTTATTTACTGTTTGAACATATTATTTTAAAAATTTTTATTTTTTCTTTCAATTAGACAAATGTGGCAAACGTGTTTGCACGTTAAATCATTGCTAGAGTGAATATATATATATATATTTTTTCCTGAGCGGACAAACTTATGATTCATGTGGAAATAGTTCATGTAGAGCCATTACTGGTGATGCTAATACTTTATTTTAAAATAAAAATAAAAATAAAAATAGAAAGTACATCGAATTAAGATTCTCAAACTAGTTTTGAGTAGGGGTGTAAATTCAAACCGAAAAACCGGTCCGGACCGGACCGGACCGGACCAGTTTTACCGGTTCTTAGAATGTGAAAACCGGCCGGTTCCGGTTCAGTTATGGTTTTAGGATTTTTCAGACCGGACTGGACCGGACCAGTTGATAAAAAATATATATAAAAAATAATATTTGTATTATTGTATATATAAGTTTTATACAAAATATTATATATATTAATATATATAAGTTTTATATATTATGTATAATTATAAATTTTTATGTGAAATTTTTATATATAATATATATAATTATATATATTGATATATGAAATAATTTCTTATTATAATTTATAAATTATTACATAAAATGTTAATACTAAATCACTAAAAATTTATTACTAATACTAATAGTCTAATATAGACCAATGACTATAGTTATACTTATAATTAAAACTACAAGTTTTTATTAAAAGTTTATAACTAATACTAATATTAAATATATAGTTTATAACTAATACTAATATATAACTTATAACTATATCAATAGTCTAATATTAATACTATTATATAGTCTAATATATTAATAAAAGTATAAAACGGTTTTACAAATTTTTACAAATTTTGTAACATATCTATATATATATATTATAATAAGAGTAATTTAGAACATTTTCCGTTGGGTCTAATGTATCCTAGAATATGGACAAATTTTTGGGAGACTTGCTCATGCATTAAAAAAAAGCAGAAATTTTAATGCAAGCAAATAAATCTAGATATTATAATCCTCTGCATGATCGATTTGTTGAGTGCATCCACACGTACATGAGGTCAACATTTTATTAATTAATATATTTCCTTGTGTCGGGATATAAATTTTGTAATGCTCATGAGTTTATTTGTCGATCGAGGAGGCTGATGAATTCATAAATAAATAAAAATAAAAAGAGAGATCAATTTTGCAGGTCCAAAAGGTTTGGATTCACAAGTCCATGAGGTTCCGATCTTGGGCCGTTACTGCATGGCTCTATCTTTCCATCAAATTACTATTTTAATTGATGAAGTACTTGACCGACAAATGTTGTGAAGAGGTTTTGCTTTTGGTGGCGAAAGCAATACTTATCATTGAGCGTGATTTTACGTTTATCTATAGTACTATAAGTTACTAATGAAAACTTAACCTACTTAACTAATTCTTTGAAGTTAAGCAATGATGTGTCATGTATATATAATATAGGAAAATGCTAGTTTGCATCTTTGGTTTGACCATGATCAGTGCATTTTGATTTTTTTTAATGTTTAAAAAAGTAATTACTAGTGAATTTGTGTATTTTTTAAATATTTAAAAGATATTTTTGAAAAAAAAAAGTGAGATTGCACTAAGGGCACGCCCAGCAATAACAGTTGGGCAAGTACAGTAGAAAGACCATAAAATATGACATATATAAGGAGGGGGGGGGGTTGAAGTCAATAATAGTTAAGCAAAAGTTTATGGAGGAGGTTTAGATCTTCTATAGTTCTTATCCAAAATCTAAGGTCTATAATGAGAGAAAGATAGACATATTAAGTAGGTTTACAATAATTATATATAGTTGTCGGAGAAAATTTCCTAGACAACATTAAATACTCAATAAATGTTACTCTAAATATTGTAAGGCTAACTTCACGTGACTATTTATCTCTAGCCTTGAATTTTAACATTTAGGTTAAAATTAACGTTAAAATTCAAGGGGTCAAAATCCAACTCAATTATATATTATTCCCAAACATTATGCCCTTGGTAAAACGTTCCTAGTTAATGTGTGTAGATATGGTGTCAAATGTTAAGGAATTATTAGTAAAGAAAAATTATATTCCAAAGTCGGTGTGTAGAGCATACCTATTAAAGTATTTATATTCACAAAAGCCACACAATCCTTTTGAAAAAAGTGAGTATATACGGGACCCGCATGAAAAATTAATTTTTTAATTGTAGACCTCACTCTTTTTCAAAATTATTGCGTGGCGCTTGCGCACTTTACGACTGTATATATCATTACTCTTTTTTCAAATCTAAAAAAAAATTATATTAAAAAAATTATATTCTAACAATGTTTTAAATTATAATACTTTTATTCAACTTTTTTTTTTCTCTCATTTTTCAAAATTTCATAAAACATCTTAACTCAAACTATTTCACTACTATTTATAGATTTTTCATCTCATGTCATTTCATCTCGACATCCAAACAAGGCACTACAACAAATTTGACTTTTTTGAACAAATTTGTTTTAGGACGATTTTTTTTTTGTCCCTAAAAGTGACTTTTAGGGATAAAATCCAAATCTCATCCCAAAAACAACGCAAATTTTAATTACAATTCAAACAATAATATTTAGAGAGGAAATCATTTGTCCCTAAAATTGATTGTCGGTTCGATCAGTAATAATTTGTTCGAACTAGAATAGTATCCGTTCGAATCGAAACAGTGTCTATTTGAACTAAAATATTGTCTATTTGAATGAGAATAGTTTTTGTTCAAAGAGTTAAATCTTAGTGAAATTTTGCCGGGATTTGGAATGCGCTAATTTTTTAAATTTTACTGTTCAAACGGTTTATTATATCTGTTTGAACTGTATTAATTTCGTTCAATTTGTACCAAACCCATTTGAATTGTAATAATATTTTCGAACTAGAATAGTGTCTATTCAAACGAGAATAGTGTATGTTTGAACGTTAATAGTTTTACTTCAAACGGTTAAATTTCAATGAAGTTTGTCTACTAATTTTTGCAAATTTTACCATTCGAACATTTTTTAAGTTGTTTGAACAATCAACAATGTCCTAAAAAATATAAAGTGCCCCAGACTTTAAGAAGTCTGGGATATTTACAGCTGAGAGAGAGAGAGAGTAGCATACCAAACGTGGGAAAACTTATGGAGTATTCTTGTGAAGTTGGGAATGAGAAAAGTTATTTTTTCTTTCAAATAAATGAGATTTTTTTTTTTGTAGTTTAAATTTTCATTTTTTCTATACTCTACTAATGTTTCTCTTTTTTGTTCTTATAGAGGATGCTTGGTGCTCAAAAATCACTTTTTTGGTTTTGTATTTGAGGTATAGTTACATAGATTTTATTATTGTTTTCAATTTTCTTGAAATATATAAAAGCTTGTTGTTTGCTATAAATGTACTTGCTTTTATTTTTTTGGTACCTTACGTTGTTCTTTATTGTTATAATATTATTTATTACAAATTCTGGATGCTTGGTGTAGATTTGATGTTTATATTCTATAGGCTAATATTATTATGTAGTTTGGAAATAGTATGTGATTCTAGCAAAATATGTAAGATGGTGTTTAGATATAATAAAGTTTGAATGTTATATGTTGGGAATGAATATATCATCTCTAATTAAAAAAAGATTGCAACTAGTTGGGCTGAAATATATGTGCCAAGAGATTCAAGTGTAAGGAGTTATAAACCCACAATAATAAATGTTGTTGGTCTTATAGGAAGTATACCTTCAATTAATTTTGCTATGGAATAATTTTTTTCATTAATGATGTCTCAATTAGAATTAGGTGTTATCATTTGATGCTTGAATTGCTAGTTAAAAGAGAAACCTAGTATTGATATAATTCTATGTTCATTAGCATACATCATCTGTTTACTATTTGTAGAGGAATAATTTTCGTATATGCCTACAAGGCTATATATCCTGGCCTAGTTGTAGATGCATTTGAGGTGATGATCCCTTTGTATGAATTTGATCTTTGTGGTTGGAATGATTGAAGTGTCTTGATGCAAAATTGGGAGTGGTTTTTAGACAAAAGTTGTGTGGGTCTTCAAGCTTTTCTAGATAGAAGAAAAATGTTCTTTAGGAATTGCCTGGTGTAATTAATATAAGTTGTTCCTTTAATTATTTACTAATTGCCTCGTGTTTATGTAAATTTTTCGGAATTGTTCTTGACTACAAGGGAAGATAAAAAGTTCAAGACTTGAATATCCTTGACTTGAACAGATTTGAAAAAAACAAAAGTATTAAAATTTTAAACTTGTTCCGTTTCATTATTTTGTATTTTACGCATGTTCAAGGCTAACTATGTAATGGGTTGTGTAAACACTTTCAATTAATTTGTTATGGTTAAGAATTTGAGGGGATTTTGTAATGAAGATTTTTTTTTATAGCTTTTATATTAATTTTCCTGATTTTATGACTATTTGCTGCTAGATGAAGGCAACAAATGGTTATATTTATTTTTAAATTTTACATAAAAATATTTGTTGGGAGATTAGTTCGCTACAATTGACACCCTTGGTAAAAAACCTCATTTCCTGCGAGATAATTTTGCAGGAAAAGATTTTTTGGGGCCAGCTTTGTCGCCACAAATAGTTATTTGCGACATTTTTAATCGGACAAATGGTTGTTTGCGACTAGTTCTCCAAAACAAAATTCATTCTGTTATGACTATTAGGAACATAATTTTCTTTTCGTCCCAAATAAAATCCATTCGAATGGTACTATTTTTTGCATTTGAACGACTATTCGAACAATTTCAAATGCAAATGACAGATTTCATCCAAAAAATTATTTTTTGAGATGAAATTTGAATTTCAACCCAAAAAAGCTTTTGAGACAAATTAGTGATGAAAATAATTCGTCTCAAAAAAATTTTAGAGATGAAATCAAAACCTTTTGAGACGAAAATTTTCTTCCCTAAAAAGTAAATTTGTTGTAATAGCTTTCGTTAATTTGTTTAGAAGCATAATACTTTTCTTTTAGAAAAAAACCGTGCAATATTTCTTAATATTGATGCCCATGCAGCTACTGGTTTTGGCCGCTTGTGGTGGTCCTGATGCCATCATGTACAAGTAGTTTTGTAAGTACATGAAGTTTAAAGATGATCATGTCCACTTGGGTGAGCCTGTAATTAGTGTATTGGTGGCTATGTCCTTTATTAGGAAACAGTTCAGCCTTTAGCCGTGTTTGGAAATTGGCCTTGATTCTTTGTTGTTAGAACTTTATCTTTTGTGATTGTCTTTGCATCTATATCGACGCAGGCCACTTGGATACCCAAATAACACGGAATCCAAAATGTGTTTGGGATCGATCTTGTACCTTCTTTCTTGGAATTGGCCCGATTTGAAGCCAGAGAAGATTCCCTCAGTACATTTGAGAGATCCCAAGAAGATCATGGCCGTGTGGAATATTGCGCCATGCACTCGAAAGTTGACCTAGTAAGTTTTGTAGTACTCTGATCGATCTCCTTCCTTTAAGCAATTATAGAAACCTCTCTAGACATGATCTTCTCTTGCAACCAAAGGTGGAGATAAGGAGCTACCTTTTAAGACAATATTGCTGTCGTTCTCAATTTACTCTTTGGGATATCTAGCTAAGGGAAGTGAGAAGGAATATTTTATAGCGGATCTTCGCTTTAACTTCAACTCTACTTGACCAACCATGGTGGAAGTTAGAGCTATATATATACAAACACACACACACACACAGATCATAGAAAACATGCATGGGAATGAAGGATCATGCTACAACCACTGAGATCAGTGGGTACCGAATGTGTAATTTTTTTTTTTTTTTTTGCTTTAAACATTTTTTAAACCCTCTTAAACATTGAAAAAAAACTTGTTAAAAACATTTTCTTAACCATTAAGTAAAAAAAAAAAAAAACAAATCGGTAGCTTTCATCGATAATCTTTAGATCAGGGCTTTTAGTTTGTCCTTTTTTTATTGTTTTGTTGTTTCGGTGTTTTGGTTCGGGGTATTGTTTTGATTTTTTTGTTACACGGTATTCCTCTGACTTAAGTGAGGACTTATTTTAATAAAGTTTGGAGGTTACCTGAAAAAAAAAGAATAATACAACTTAAAACTTAAAATAATATATTTCTATCCTTAATTTCTCTTGAAATAATTAATGGTTTTAGGCTCTGAAAAAGGGAGGATCATGATCGTCCAATGTGCTTAGTTAGCTAGCTAGCTAGTCCAATCCTATAGTAAATTATGCATATATGCTGTAAGCTCGATCCCCGGCCGAGACAGAAAAAGAAATTTGATCGAGCAGATTATCAGAAATAAAGTACTGCAACTTATTAATTCACACCCAAGACCTATTCAATTTTGGAATTCCATAACATGTGGAGTAGTTAGCTAGCTAGGGACGGTTTAATGATTGAAGAAGACAATACACAAGTGGTGGTCCATTGCTGTGTCCATCTCAACATTCCTTTCCTTTCCTCTCTCTCTCTCTCTCTCTCTGCTCAGTTTCTTCCCTAGTGCTTCTGACGACTCGTCGTGTTCCTGTCACTCCCCTCGCGCGCCTGCATGTCTTGCCCTTTTCAACTACGTAATAAAGTGGACTCAGAGAGATTGGGATCCATTTTACCACGTTCTCACCTCCTCCTCCGGCTTGCTGGGAATCGTTCTACTATAAGCAAATATCTGTTTGTTTTGGACCGCAGCAAGTGCCAAAAGGACTGTAAAGCATGTAAAAAGGAGTGTTGAAGGAGATATTTACAAGTTGAGCATGCAGCTAGCAATACCTCTAGCTAGCTAGTAAAGTGATCACCAATCGTTGTTATACTTACACAAAAAAAATAAAATAAAATAAAATAACCAAGATGCTGTTCTAGATCTTACAAGATCTAGTTTCCAATGGCTTATAATGGTTATCTTTTAAAAATCAAGATGATCAAATGCTGCATACCTTTAATTTGATTTCAAAGGAGATCACATCACAAGAACAACCAAAACTATCAGCATCAGTATCAGGCCAAACGTAGTAAATTATTTTTTAAAGTACTAGTACTGCATCTGACATTAATGAAGTACTGGCAGATTAACCATATGATCAAATGCTTTTCAGCTTTGGCAGCGAAGTAATGCTCTCTGGGTCTAGATATGATAATGATACTCCACTCATACTTTGTATGTTTTTAGACTGTATATATGAAATACAGAGATAATTGCATAGTTCTTTTGAGGACTCGGTCTACATGTGATCATCGACCGACCTCCTTTTCCTGCAACTCCTTCCACAAATAATCGGCACAACATGCAAAAGCTTTATGATATATATCAACAGATAGCTAGCTAGTAACATTCATTCTGAACTAATGGCATATAGTCCAGAAAGTAAATGTAGAATGTGAACTAGCTATGATCGTTCAGACAGTTAACTGCAATAAGCTTTTGGACCACGAACTAATAAATGCATGCAGTAAATATATCAATCCGATGGTCAAAATCCGTTTGCATGATGTACAGCACGTCATGTACCTGCAATGAGAAGGAATTAAGCTTGCGCTGGGGTGGCGACATGTAATGACGGCGTGGCGTGGCTATCACGTGCAGTCTGGACTACCATAATACACTGTATTTGTAGGGCTGCACAAGGTGGTTGAGGCGACGTTGAAACCTCATGGAACAACTACAGATCGATGTAGTACTACCCCCAAAGACCTAGAGTACTTCAAACAAAACGTTGATAGGAGAAAATGGCTTAAGCCATCTTCGTTGGCGTTTCTGGGTATTATCAAACTTTTGACGATTAAAACCCTAAACTTAAAATGTAAACTTGTTAGCTAGTGGACTAGATCGATCGAGCAATTAGTTATAGCATTATATTTTAGCTTTTTTTTTCATGTATCCATTAACCTAATTTTCTTTTGAGGGAGAAAAGATATAAACGAACAGCATTTATATATATATATATATATATATATATATATATATATAGTAGAAGAAGAAGAAGAAGAAGATCAAAATTAAGGACAAGGAACTAAGGGGCTATGTATTAAGTTTTCTTTCTCTCTCCAGATGATTTTTCTCTTGGGTGTCTCTCTATCCAAGCAGCCAGATATCTCAGCCTCTCCACCCAGGGGGGTTGGAGCTTCGGCTCCTCCCTCCCTCCAACTGTCCAGCCATCGACCGCCATCATGTATATCAGTTTTTTTCCAATTTTTTTTCTAGTTTTCTGGCTATAGCACCAAGATGTTTCGATCTGCTGCTTATCGACCTTCTACGGCCACCACCCGCCCCACCATCAAACTCCCGAGTCGCCGATATGTTGGATGGAATGAGAAACTGTCCAAATGAGTGGTTCATGTGTCTCACGTGCAGTTTACAGTGCGCGTGAAACTCATGCGCCGCTGTGCTAGGGTGAGTCTTTTGCCGCCATGGGATCAGCGGCTTCGGATCTCTTAGATCCACTACCTTCTTCCCTAGAGTGTCACATGAGCCGCACGTGCCACCACCGCCAGTGACGGTCCTATGCCAGCGTATCGGCATATCTTCAGGTTGTTATTTCTCTATGTTCTTGCTTTTCCTAACTAATGATCAAGATAAAGTGGTTGTGAAAATCTCATTCAATTGGATCAGACCAGCAAAATATAGCACACAACTCTCAACTGCGGCTTTTAGTCGTAGTTTTATAGTCTGTTTATCAGACTATGTTAAAACTGCTTTAAGTGATTTCCCTTTAGTGGCCAGGAAATGGATGGGAGTCAAACTTTTAGCTCCAGATCCCACTTTTTTATTTTCTCTGGTGTTGCTTTTGCTTTTTCTAAAATGATTGTTGGGACTCTCACCCCATTAAATATTGTATCTTAATTTGTAACTACTTATAAGTTAATCTATGTTATGTTCAACTTGAAAAAAAAAAGGGCCTATATATTAAAAGAGCAATTAATTATGGGATATCTAATGGGCCAGGCAATTATTAGTAGGCCACCAATGCTCTTCCTAAGTGGGATTTCAGAAGTAGAAATTTCTTGATGTTGATACTCTCTCTCTCTCTCTGATCTCTCTCTCGTATACGGTCTTTATATATTCTGAGGCCAAAGATTCGATTTTCATTGACCGAATGCTCATAAACTCCATCCGGTCGGAATAAATCCCACCAAAATAAGAGAAAATCTCTAGCCTCAAAGTAACAGTACTTCCATGCATGCAGTATTCATGTAACTATATATGTTCAATGTCCATTTGCAAGCACTGTACACCAATCATATATATTGTTTAATGTCAATATATATATATATATATATATATATATATTATAAAGTAAGTATTTCTATTCATTAGTCTAGAATATATAAGTTGTGTCTGGTTGGGCTAAAATACAAGCATACCATATTCCATTCACAGTTTCCAAAGCACTTAGCTAATTTGACAGGGACCGACGTTGGGGATGAATAGAAAACCTTATACATTGACACAATTTTTCATAAATACATCAGATCAGACCCCATTTAGCGTTGACAGCTAGGGTTGAAGCTGTGGTGGAGAGTGTATGGATTTCCAATAAACAATGGTGGTCCGAGTTACTGATGAAGATATATGTATATATATGTAGTACAGAAAAGATCCATGGGATTAAGCTGGCAATGATGAGAAAAAGGATTGATGCAATCCTTCATGTATCATTAAAAATATTTGAAAGCTGCCAAAATATTCTACCGAATTAATTAATATAGAGATCAGAACCTGAGGGTCCCTTCATCTTCGTATATGCATGGGACCTTTACAAGCAAAAAGGAATTTCTCTCCGTTCTTTTAGTTACTTTTGAATAGAATTTTCTTTTGTTTTCCACAGGATAAGCTATGCATTAATGGTCCCTGCCTGCTCGATCCCTAGCTGTCTAGCTAGCTCTAAGGTCACTTCAAGGTTGAATAAATAATCTCTCTTCATCATTTGATAGTTCGGTAGTACTAGAAACAAGTTAGAACGTGTTGTTCACATGAAGCTCCAAAGCATGACAGTTACATTAGGAGTGGTTTGGATTCAGAGATGAGTTGAGATGGGTTGAGATGATTTATAAATAGTAGAATAGAAGTTGAATTATTTATTATATTTTATGTGAAAATTTAGAAAAGTTATTTTAGAATTTGAAAAAGTTGAATTTTTTATTATATTTTGTATAGAAATTTGAGAAAATTGTAATGATGAGATGAAATGAGTTGAGATGAGTTGAGGTGGGTTTTGAATGCAAACGATCTCACCACCTGATCTCATATTAGCAGAAAGTTCAAATTGATGGAAACATCATATTAATTTGTACTGTACACTGATTACAAATAGCAATGACATAGTATAATTTATATTCCAAGATCACCACTACCACCAACACTAAACATTTAAGGGTAAAAATACATGACCAAAACTCTTTGCATGCAGCTGATCTGTTAACAATATTTGCAGATTTTCAGTTCCTCAAACTATTTTTTCCTATCCCACTTACCCTGCATCTCTAACATAGTTTATAGAAATGATGAAATTGTCCCTCACCACCTGATCTCCCAACTTCTCACTCTTCTTCCCAAGGTCGGTCTAGTGCAAATGGAAGCTGAGAACTGATCATATCCTAGTACTTTTGCTTTCCTGGCCTTACTATCCTCTAAACAAATGGGGGACCTTTCTTGGAACAAACCATCTTGTTCAGGGTTCCATGGAATTAAGTCCATACCATGATTGTCTCTCTCCTTCTCGATCAGTTCATAATTGTGGTGGTGGTGGTGCACGAGGGAAAGCCGTAAGATGGCTGGCCTCAGCTTTCCAGCGGAGCTCTATATCTTCTGCAATTTTCCTGGCATCGAAAGACGTGCCTAGCAGGCCACGTTTGGTAAAGCCCACAGCGTACAGCCCACATCCGCCTTTCCATCCATTCGGGAATGATTCCCGAGGTAACCCATCTTTCTCGGAAAACATATCACTCTCCTGATAACAACATTTCAAAGCTCTTTACATGCATTTTCCTTCACTCTTATGAACATGGGATCAAATAGTAATAAATTAAGCATATTCTACCTTTAACCAAGATGGTACATTACTTTTGTAACCCGTGGCTAGAATGATAGCATCGAAATTTTCTACTTTCCCATCAACAAACTCCACAGCATGGTGCCTGAATCGCTTTATTGCTTTGAATACCTACACATCGGAGAGGTAAAATTACGCTTCTCATCTACGCGATACGCTGGAATCATGTTATAAAACAAGCCATGTTTCATATATGGTTATAATATATATTGTAGTAGGAAAAATGTCTGTTTAAGAAATTAACCTTGATTTGTCCAGTTTTGATCTTAGCAAGTGTTCCAACATCCAAGACGGGTGTCTTGCCAGACTTGTTCTTGAGCTCAAGAGGGCCAGGCTTTGGGCGATTTAGTCCAACTTGAGCTGTGTCCCCTAGCATCAAGTGTGACATCAGAAGTAAGAATTGATCCACAAGGCGCATGGGGAGCCACTTGAGCAACCACATGGACAATCCGAAAGTTGATCTTCCCAGCATCTCTTGGGGCAAAACATGCACCTGCAACAGGATTTAGAAAAAAAGGACCTGAGGTTATTAAAAGCATAGAAAAAGGGCAAAAATATGAAGCTGGCATGAGGCCTCTTATGAATCCCAAAAGTTCGATTTCAATATGCCTCTTCTAGGACATGACTTCCATGTCATTTTTCCAAACCTAGAATTCTGCAACGGTGACATTCACAGCGGAATCTTTTTCTAGAGAGGATTTTATGCAAAAGAAAGTACACTAGGCTGAATGCCATGAGAATTTGGGCAGCTGACCATTGTTGCACGCGCGTGCCAACAAGTTCCAAGAAAGTTATAAAAGAATGACATCTTCTCCTGAAAAGTTCTTTCTGTAACTGCTATAATATCTCGACAGACATTCGTTTTTAGTTTCTTTTCTGTTTTTTCCTGAGTTAAACAGACTTTCGTTTGCTTTGGAAAATGCCCAGTCCAAATTAAGCCAACACCACAACAGTAGATAATGATCACGAGCTGTAAATCTTTGTTTCCAGTACTTTATCTTAATTTTTAAACTGTATCTTGCTTGATGAAAATTATAAGCTAATTCATCATAAAGGGTTCAGCTTGTAGTATCAAAAGCAATGAGAAGAACCACTGCGGGGAATTTTTGTTGAAACAATACCGACTTTATCTGTTTAATCATGACTTTGAGACGTAAGATTCTTTATATGGAAGACTTAATAAAACTTCTATAGTGCTTTCTTGACAGTTAATTTTGATGGGGGAGGAAAAACTAGTTGGTACGTGTTGCCTGTGTAACTGCTAAATATAGAAGTAAAGAAGAGAACTTGATGATTTTAGAACTTTAGATATGCTCACCGAATCTCTAACAACAAGGGAAGGTCGAGCACTGAAGTTGCAGAGATCCAAGCAGACCTCCATGCCTGAGTTCCCACATCCAACCACCAAAACACTATTTCCACTAAACATATCCCCGCTCTTGTACGCGCTCGTGTGCAAAATAGGCCCACCGAATTCATTCATACCCTCAATTTGCGGCATAATATTCTCGGCATTCTCTCCTGTTGCAACTATCAGCCATTTGCACGCGTACTCTGCTTCTTCACTTTTCAAGCCTGTGGTCCTAACCCTCCAAAATGAGCCAAGTTGTTCAAACTCTGCGCTCACTACTGTTTTGTTGAACACAGGTATTATGTTAAAACGGTCTGCGTAGGCCTTCAAATAGGACACAAACTGTTGTTTAGTTGGATAGGTGGGGAAATTCTTGGGGAATGGCATGAGTGGAAGCTCACAGAATTGCCTTGGAAGATGAAGGCGGAGACGATCATATGTCTTATGCTGCCATAAGGAAGCTAGGCAATCAGCTCTCTCGATGATTAAGCTGGGAACACCTCTTTGCTTAAGACAAGCAGCCGCAGCTAAACCTGAAGGGCCAGCCCCAACTATGACTGGCCCTGGCACCCATATACACCTTGGTTTGGCCGTCTTCTCATCAAGATGATCATGGACTCGCTTGCCTTCCAATTCTTTTAAGTAGTCCATAAACAGCTGGTGAGAAAAGCCAAAGGGAAAAAAAAAGGTAGGAAAAAGTATCAAACTTAATCTGCTTCAGACCTTGGAGGGTTCATGCAAAAAAATAATAAGAAGAAGAAGAATAAGAAGAAAACGGAGGATGATATCGATATATGATTTTGAAACAGATTCCAGTTTTCTTTTTTTCACATGGAAGTGAGCTGGAGTTGGGATTTCTTGGAATTCTGGATAGATGGGATTTCTTCTTTTAAATGTGGGTTTGATCTTTTGGTTTTATTCAGTGGAGGAGAAAACGGAAAGCGAGGGTACTGAAGAACATGAGGAAGCGCTTTTGCTTAGAGCCAAATGTAAGAAGAATAGACTAGAGGTCATGATGATTTCACTTTGCAGTATATATAGTAAGCTCATGCTGAGCTTCCATGTATATACCGGTGGCTCGTGGTTAAGTTTTAATTTTCTTTCTTTCTTTTTTTTTTAAAAATAAAAAATAAAAAGAACTTAAATTAGTTCATATGTATGCTAGAAGAGAAGACCAAGCTGGTTAGAAAACTTTACCTGGATTGATTATATATAGTTACATTCTTATTTATTGAGTAGTATTGTCAGGAAAGACCTAAACAAACCTAGAAAGCACTTTGCTTGGCAAAGTAGGATATATTGGGGGTATCCGCATAATGCGCTTTAAGGCATGCGCCCTTGTGTGATTATAGTGACATTATTTTTATCTATTAATTGGGTATATGTAGTAGTCATTGACGGCAGGCCAAAACTTAGAAAGTTTGCTGCAAAATGAATATTACTACTGTTCATTAATTAGTGTAAAAAGCGTACTTAAGTATTTTAATAATTTCTCTTTCACGTTATATTGGCGAGTGAAATTATCAAAATATCTTATGTAAAGAAAGGTGCTGAGCAAGCATTGTGAGTAGGACATTAATGCTACGATATATCGATCTATCTAGCGTACGTACTGATCTCCTATTGATGGCAGTACTTCGTGGCCGTTGTTATAAGAAAATTATTTATTTATAATCAGTTATTTTTAATAAAAATAATTATTTTTTATCAAAATAATTAGATTATTTTTATTTCAAATAGTCATTATTATCACAAATAATTTATTTTTATTAATATTTATTTTTCTTGTACCGCACAGATAATTAGGTGGAAATTTTGAGGTTATTGTAATTAACTAGGTGATTTGCAGTTAGGTTTTCTAGGCTCAAACCAATTGGATATGGAGCCCCTCGCAAGAAAAGACAGTACTATTGATGATTTGTCCTTTCACAACCCCTTTTAAAAGACACTACATATGGTGCCGTTTTTGACATTACTACTACAGAAATTTGATCTAGATTCGCTTGTTTGATGATTGATATGCTCATGCCACCATTGTTTGAATAAGAGTGCTTAGAAAAATTTTATCCATCATCTGATCTTCAATATTGATCATCATCTATTCATCATTCTCTAATTACATGATATCAGATAATTAATGGATGATTATTATAATTAGTAGTATTATTCCTAACTTTACAGTATATTAACATCTTTCGATTTTTGCCTGATCGAGCGGCCTGATGAGCTGGTGGCCTAGAGACTTTAGGCTGGCCTGGAGACTAATTTAGATTGCGTTTAGATGTTGAATTGAGGTGAGTTGAGTTGAGATGATAAAATATTGTTAGAATATTATTATTATTTTAAGATTTAAAAAAATTGAATTGTTTATTATATTTTATGTTGAAATTTGAAAAAGTTGTAATGATGAGTTGAGATGAGTTGAGGATCCAATCCTATATATGTAATTTGATAAATAAGAGGCTATTATATATATATTGACATGCATGATCATGCTAATTATAAGGACATCATGAAACTCATGCCCATTATCACAAACTACCAACTTAGTACCAGTACTTTATCTTTAGCGAGAGGTTGAGGTCACATGAAAAGGCTACTGTTAGTAACAATATTAATGATCAGATCATTGATGAGTCACATGAAAAGCTACAAATAATTATTTGCTTAAAATCGATCGTTAGATCAATGTGTACGTGTTTTTCTTTAGAAAGAGATTAATTTCTCTAATATGTTGTTAATTAATTAATAGTTATTTAATTTGGAGTATTCAAGCTGCCTAACTTCGTTTGTGCAAATTAATGTAGTTAATACATACATATATATATATATATATATATATATATATAAGATAAGATATTCTTGGCTTCATGATTTATATATATAATCAAGAAGACAAATCTCTGTTGTAACATGATGCACACAATTAATTTACTATGAACAAAATATGTCTTGAGAAAAACAACATTGTACGTACATTAATGCACCTTGAGGCAATTCAATGTCCTTTCCCTTTTTATTTTTAAATCGTATATACCGGCTAGCATGGACGAAACCAAGGGGAGGGTATGGCGCGGCCTGGACCCCAAGGCTATATGAACAAAACTTCATATTTCATAGTGGTGTTGGGTTCCTCATGTTAGGAGGAGGAGTGTGTTGTTTACTTCTTCTCCTTTGGAGAATGAGTTTTGATGCAAGGTGTTTTTTCCTCTATTTTGATACAGAAAATGATACTCTCTTTTTTAGAGTTTTTATAAAGTTAGTCGTACAATACCCATCGTAAAGATTTTGTACACGGGGATGCTTACAATTGATGCTGGTTTGACTTGTAATTTGAGTCACAGATGTTACTTCCTTTATGGAATGAAATGAAATGAAGTCTATTTCTTATAAAAAAATATTTTATATTTTATATATATTATTATTTTTCATGTAATTTTATTTCATATAATATTTTGCTAGAGAAAATGTCAATTCTTAAGGAGGTTTATTTGAAAAATAATATTTATTTTTAAACACATTTAAAACATATATAGAAGAAGATAAATAAAGTATTTTTAGTTCTAATCATCATTAATATTCTCTAAAAGTTTTGTAAGGATTTTAAATCATAATTTTAAATTTTATGTTTGCTTAAACTTTATTAAACTTTATGTATACACTTTTTAATTAAAACATTATATAAACTTATAATTTGTTGTTATGATTTTTGTGAAATGCCTACTTTCTTTAGGTTTTGAATTTATTTATTTTTTCTTACTCTTTAATCATTTTTTTTGTTTATTATCATTTTATTAGCGGTGTTCCTAAATATGTCCACTTGAGTAATTCATTCCAATTTAAAACACTTGGCCCCTCCAAAATTAAAATCCTGGCTTCGTCCGGCCTGTCGGCTATTGCTAATTAATTCGATGATATTTTTTATCATAAGCAGCACGATGGAGATCCTCAACATGATTATGTCATTCCTTGAGATAACTTTGAGTTGGATTTGTATAGCCTACTGTCAAGAGTTTCATAAACTGAAAATGGAAAATATGAAAAACTGGAAATATCACACGTAGGCTATCTGAAGTGAAAAATATTGAATGAATCAAGTGCTTTGATCATTTGAGTTTACATATATTTATACTAAAAATAGAAAATAACTAACTAATGTATATTGTCTACTTTAGCCTTCCAACTAATGTATACTAATCTATTTTAGCCTTGGCCTTTCCTTCTTTGGATTTTAACTCCATGTTTTCTATATGGGATGCTATACTCCAACACCCTCCCTCAAGATGAACATGAATATTGAGAATGTTCATCTTGCGTAGAATGTGATGTAAAGGCAATGAACCCAATGGCTTGGTGAGTATGTCTGCCAACTGAAGCCGAGAGGGAATGTAAAACAACTTGATAAGCTTCTCTTGCAATTTCTCTCGAACCAAGTGACAATCAATTTGTATGTGCTTAGTTCTCTCATGCTGAACTGGGTTGGTGGCATTAGACATTGTTGATTTGCTATCTGTGTATAGAGCTGTGGTCTGTTGATGATCAATCTGCAAGTCCTGCAAGGCATAAACCAACCATTGCACCTCACATGTTGTAGCTGCAAGAGCTCGATACTCTGCTTTAGCAGAGAATCTACTAATTGTGGCTTGCTTTTTGGACTTCCAAGAAATTAGGGAATTGCCCAAAAATGTTGCAAAACCTGTTATGCTTCTCCTGGTGTCGATGCAGCCTGCCCAATCACTATCTGAGAAGGCTTTGAGATGAAGTTCTGAAGATGATGAGAAAAACAAACCCTAACCTGGTGAAGCTTTTAGATATCTGAGGACCCTCATTGCTACTTTGTGATGGCTGACAGCTGGTTTTGCTAGAAACTGACTTAACACTTAGACATAATAGGCAAGATCTGGTATGGTGATTGTCAAGTATAACAATCTATCAACCAGTCTCCTATATGCTAATGGATCTTCATAAAGTTCTGGATCATCAACCATGAGTTTGAGATTTGATTCCATTGGAAAAGTAGCAGGCTTTGAGCCTAGGTTACCAGTGTCTTGTAATATGTCCAAGGCATATTTTCGTTGGCAAAGTGAAATACCAGTTTTTGATCTTGCTATTTCTAGATCAAGAAAATATTTCAATGGTACCAAATCTTTAATGGTAAATTGATCATGTACGAACTTCTTCAAGAGCTGAATTTGCTGCAAATCATCACTTACTAGCAACACATCATTAACATAAACAAGTAATGCCATGAAAGAAGTTGCTGACTTTTTAATAAACAATGAGCAATCAGATTTTCCTTGAGTGAAACCATAAGTGATAAGAGAGTTAGACAATTTCTCAAACCATTGTCTAGATGCTTGTTTAAGGCCATAGAGACTTTTTAAAAGTCTACAAACTTTGTTGTTCTAATTAGGCAGTCCAGGGGACAAGTCCATATAAACCTGTTCATGTAATTCACCATGTAAAAAAGCATTATTTACATCTAGTTGGTGAATGTGCCAATTTTTAATTGCAACAACAGCAAGTAGAAGTCGAATGGAAGTAATTTTGGCAGCATGTGAGAAGGTATCAAAAAAATCTAAACCTTCTTGTTGAGTGTAACCTTTTGCCACTATTCTTGCTTTATGTCTTTTTATGGTGCCATCAGATTTATATTTGATCCTGAATACCCATTTACAACCAATTGTTTGTTTATTTTTAGGTAAAGTTACAAGCTCCCATGTTTTATTTAACTCTAAAGCATGTAATTCATTTTTCATAGCTTGTTGCCATTATGGAAATTGGACAGCTTGTTTATATGTGTTGAGTTCAGATGAAGTTGTTATTGAGGCAAGAAAAGCTCTATGAGAAGGTGATAATCTGCCAGTAGAAAGAAAATGAGAAATATGATAGAAGTTACCTTTGGTGGAACCATCATTAGAGAAAGTTGAATGGGTTGCATTTGAGGTAACTTGACTGCAATAGTAATCTTGCAGAAGAATAGATGGTTTTCGAACTCTAGTGGATTTTCTGAGTTGTGGTAGATTATTGGAAATACTATTATTCTGAGATAGAGAAATATCTTGGTCAGTGTATGAATGAAGGTTATCATCATGGGAATTTGGTGATATAGATTGATTAGAAAGAGTAGTAGGGTTAGTGAAAAATAATTGTTGTTTTTTGATGGTGGGAATAAGAATGTATGATTTTGTGGATTAGAAGGTGTTTCTATAAAAGGGATAATATTTTCATGGAATGTGACATTTCTGGAGATCCATGACTTTGTAACCCTTTACATTAGAAGGGTACCCGAGGAATAAGCATTTAACAGCTCTAGGATCAAACTTATGTATGTGATTTTGAAGTGTAAAGGCAAAACAAAGACAACCAAACACCTTTAAATGGGATAGTTTTGGTGTTTTGTTGAAAAGAATTTCATAAGGGATTTTATTATTAAGAAGAAGGGTAGGTATTCTGTTGATTATATGAGCTGCTGTGAGAACACAGTCACTCCAACTAATGTATACTAAGGAACTCCTATAACTCGTTGGTGTAAATTATAAATTCATTGGCTAAGGAAGAGGGTCAGAATGTATTAGCAGCTGCCGCATTACAAAGTCATCAATATCTTGTCAAGTTATTAGAATCATGTTGTTCCTACAAGTAAACAAATTATGATAATCAAGATTTGAGAAAAAATATTTTTCAGAAGAATAATTCTATTTGAAAACCTTTATATATATAGTACCACACATTATCCACATGGTTTAAATATTTGATTTTGAAGATAAATTTTTAAAGAAGAATAACTATTTGAGAACCTTTACAGTACCACACATGCATCATCCACATGGTTTAAATATTTGATTTTGAAGATAAATTTTTAAAATTTGAATCTTACAAATCAAATTATGTCATGTGGATGATGTCACTACAAGAAAATAGGTTTTTTTTTTTCTCTTTCTTCCAGCGATTTTAAAATCGCCGCAAAAAAAATCTCCGCAAATAATCCTTATTTACGAAGATTTTAATTTCGCCGTTGATTTTTTTTCTCAAATTTGGGATTTGGTGAGAGAGAATGGTACTGTTCACATTTTGCAGCGACTTTATATCTATTGCGGCGATTTATGTCGTATACAGTTACCACACTTGTAAATAAGGGCTAATTAATCATAATACTTAAGTAACTTACAATTGATTTAGTCCCATGCATGACTCAAAACTTTGCGAACCTAGCCAGCGTACTGATGGATACACCAAAATACACTCGTGATCAATATGTAGTACGATGTAATTCACATTAATAAATGTCTTACATTTCAAGTACTCTCTTATTTTCTTGCATGGAACTATATGTGTGTGTCTGTGTGGGGTATTTATATATATAATTATATATCATGATGTCATTAGTGTTTTCACGGAACGTTCAAGTACTATTTTTTTTAATGAAAAAGATAGTATCTCAATTTTATTGATAGTCCTCCCTTTTGACGGAAGAAAACCATGTTTAAAGTACTATTATTGTTGAATGGATCGAATAGAGTCGAAATGAGAAAAGAAGCTGACCGTCATAATCAATAGAAAATAAATGGGGCAATACCTATCATGGTTTGGCTCTTAGGCCTATGTCCACAAGTGGTCCAACGATATCGATAACTTCACTATAAAATGAAGAGATTACACCATGAGGGGCTCATTGGCTCATTGGTGTTTCGCGAATTTCCCAGATTTTACATATTCTATCTCTCTCTCTCATGACCTACCCTAGCTTGCAGCTTAATTCTTAATTTTCTATTACTTTTTGTTACGAAGTTTTTCTCCTTTGTTTGTGCTTGTCTCTTTCTTCGATCTTTTTGAGATCAGGTGCGCCAGTCAAATTCCATCATTTAGGTTCAAAGTATGATGATCTTGAGGTTAGTAGCTAGGCGGCAAGCCATGCCTTAATTTATAACTAGATGGACATTCTATATATAAATATATATATATATATATATATATATTATTTGATGGACCAAATTAGGGGATACTTTAAGGGTTTAACAGATCAAGCCTAGCTCGTAATTCCTATATGCATGCGACTTGTTTTGTTTAGTCAAGCATTGAGAATTTTTCACGTATCCGTAGAGTTAATTTGTAGATGGCTAATAATTAAGGCTTGTTTGGTTATCTTATGTCACAAGCTCGTTGCATTATCTGCTTCCTGAAGAGCTCGAATTAATTAAGGACATACAGGCAACTATCTTATCATGTCACTCTTTGCATTATCTGCTTAATTGTTTGGTGATTCTTTGAAGTGCCATGCCCAAATTAACGGTCCCTGGTCAATATCATGCATGCAACCCGTTACTGCATGCACTTGGGTACCTTGCCGATCGAATACTGTGAGGATTCCCAATGATCAAGATCAAAATACCCTGTCGATGTTGAGGTGCCTTGATGAAGTGGTTCTCAGTCATGGTCTTTATAAGGTATTGGTGCGTACGTAAGCTGTGTCTTGTTGAAATTATAATATCTTGATTTGATTTTTATAATATTTAAGATATTTATCTTATCTTATCTCAACGTAATTTTTCTATAAATATGGATGTTATATGTCTTGTATTCAGCAACAATTGATAAAGTAAAAATGTAGCTCTCAAAATTAATGTATCTTTCCCTTTTTCTCATTTCTTCATCTTCTATTATATTTTATTTTATTTTCTATATTGTCTTGTTGGAGGGGTCCTCAACCAAGGTCTAGGTTTGAAGACATGCAAGATGATGGCAAGTAAAAACCAAAACTCCCATTGATAATCTTGGCTACATGATTCTTAAGACAACTACTCACAATGGCTTAATTATTTTATATTAATTTGTATGCAAAATAGCTAACAACATGTAAAAATAAGGTCTCCATGCAGAGATCATGCAAAGTACGTAAATGCAATATATATATATATATATATGAGCTAATATAAAGTACTACTGCATCTCTATATATATATTTGGAACGAACTATTCATACATGTAAAAAAATTATTATTATTTATTTTTTTGCCCTCTCTTTCTTAATTTATATATAGTTATCACATAATTTACACATGACAGTCATATATATATATATATATATAAATTAAGTTTCCAATTCTATTAATTTCTTTTAGGTAAGACAAAGATCAATATATATATATACCAAATTAATTACTTGTGTACGTCTCTGATCGATCTTTCGTGTTCACCCGTGACTAACTAACTAGCTAGGATGCCAAATTATTCAGGATACATGATAAACCAATTAAGTCACTCATACGACAAAGAAGACATCTTTTTCTTTCACGTTGAAGAAACTGATCATCAAAATAATATCCAATTAATTTAATATATATGAATTTTGGATAACTTTTAACACTCGATTACAAAGCAGAATCTTTCAGTAACGTCTACTCATGCATGCATGATACTGACTGTCAAGCATGTATAAAACAAAGTATTCATAGAAAGTACAAAGAAAAGTCGATCTCACGATAGTTAATTACCAATGGTAGTACATGAGCAAGCAGCATTTTAAATCTGAGGAAAATCTTGGACCATCGTTCGTGCATGGCCTTTATAATCATAATTGAGTAGGGACAGAGATTGAATATAGTAGCTAGCTAGGTAGCTAGCTAGGAGTCCATCCAATGCAAGAATCCATGCATATTGTCCGGAGCCTGATCATGCCGTCATCTTATACGCAAGTCATATATATTCACAGCATATATAGAGAATTGAAAGTTGATGCACGAGAGTAGTAGTACTTTCTTTGAAAAATAAATTAAAGTAGTATTGATTTATTTAATGAAATGAGAGAATAACATGATCAAGCTTTTTGGCTAGTGGGGCTAAGTTAATTTCCATGAAAAGAAGAGTACTTGAGGTTGATTATAAATAGTTAAATCATCTATAGTACCCATGATTACATGTTCCCATATTATATATATATGTTATAGTCATATTACTGTGGAAGTACTTCAAGTTGTGCAATATTATATGTGGTAAGGTATATATGTAGCAACATACATGGTGGTGGCGATGGCATGCATCGATCAAATGAGATCCTCTCTAATCGTCTGATCAAATTGGATGGTGCAATATATAAAGAGATGAACACATGAGGTTAAATACTCATGATGCATCTGCGGTTTATATATATCGCTCGAAATTCTACATACAAGACTCACACAATGTATCTATCTCTATCCAGAATTGAACCATCAAATTTGGTCATGCAATTATATGTACAAGATATATTCAACATCAATTACTAATTAATTGGTGTGATTATATTCTAATCGAAGTTGACTTAAGTTAATTACAATATTAATGCTGGAAATTCATGTTTAAGAATGAAAGGGTCGTGTGATTGGCTAATAACCTGCAACTAGGGTGCTTTAATTCAAAAGTCCACCATCACTTTAGACAAAAGTGAGACAAATATAAAACTATATATAAAGGTTTTCTAACTTGGATTATTGGATGTGATAGAATTATTCTTTTTCTTATCCCATCAACATTAATATTATTAATAACATAAGTGGTGTCTTATAATAGTGAATTAGGACTTTCTAGAATAAATATATATTTTCAGCCAACTTCAGAATTAGCTTGCAGCTTTAATTATACCATATACTAAGATATATATATATATATATATGCGCATATATAAATAATTAGAAGGCTAGATTCTTGAGTATTGCATGATCGATGAAAAGTGAAGTGCAGCAATCCTTCCAGGAAAGATAGGAAGCAATTCAATATCTTTTTTGTAGAAGACTTCCCCATTTGGTGTATAAGACATTCTTTAATGGTTGTTTAATTATCACATCTGATGATCGTCTGCTTACATTCCTCGCAAAAACAATGCCACTTGGGCGCACTAAGACATACAGCTATTAGCCGCCTCTTATCTAGCTAGCTAGCTGCTAGATAGCCTTTACAAGTTTAATTTTTTAATAAGAAAAAAAAAACCTTAATTTACTTATGGATCATTGCTAATTATTCGCACATCGTTAACTTTATTTAATAAAATAATATTTTATATTTTATTATTCTTATTTTTAGGGAATTCGGATGTGTGTCAGTGTGTGTATATTATATTGTTAGTAGTAGTAAGAAGCTAAAATATATATACACTTCGGAAAAATATAAGCTGTTCGCATGCATGACTTTGCGCTGTGTCGTATATAAGTTTTTATAAACTGAAAGGCTATCTTTTTTTGAATGGAAAAATGATACACTGTCGTGGCATAGTGAAAAGCTGAATCTACTAGCAAAGATATCTCACAACTAGATCTTTTGTACGAGTACTCAAAGAACGAATCTAGAATTACGATTAATTATAATATTATATATATATATATATATATATATATATAAGTTAAGAATATAATACAAACAATTAACTATCACTACAACAAATTTTAATTTTAGAGACAAAATTATTTAGGGACAAATTGAATTTCATCCCTAAAAGTAATTATTGCGTCTCAAAAAATGGATGATTTTACAAAACCGTTCGAACGTCTAAATAACCGGTCGAACAAGATCTTCTGTGACGAATTAGATTGTCTCAAAAGGTTACATCAGTTCAAACGGATAAAAATCTGTTCAAACAGATAAATCTTGGCGGAGAAGTAATTTATTTTGCCAGGTTCAAAACCGTTCAAACCACAATTGTGTTGTTCGAACATGATAGATTTGGTGGTAAAATTTGGCAGAAAGGTTTCTAGACCATTCGAACGACGCATATTTAGTTCGAATGTATAGTATTAATCTCTGTACGTAACTCAAAATATAAAAAATGTATATATATATATATATATTATATTATGACTTACTGTAAAATAAAATATTTACGAATTCATAAATTAATTTTATATAATTAATTTAAAAATACTTTAGTGATTTCTTTTATGCTAAATAAAATTTTTAGTTAAATAAATATTATCATCTATACACCACATAATATAAATCAATAATTAATTCAGAAAAAATAAAAAAAGATTTAATTTATAACTAAAGCAAATTATCAAAACACCAGATACTGTCCATAACAAAAACAAAAAAAATATAAATAAAAGATAAAAACTACTGTGATGCGAGGTCTTTACACACATTCTCAACTGCAGCTAATCGTCTCTCTACCTGTGTCAGTCGAGTAGTGAGTGTGACCTTAATTGCATTATCGACATGAATCTCTGTACGTAAGTCAGAGATGCTAGCAGTAATCTCTATACGCAACTCAGACAAGGTAGTATGCACAACATCGATCAACACTTATGTGTGTATGCAGATCTTAGCATGCAGTATGTCGGCCATCTCCTCGCAGTATGCCGATCTTAGGTGTTTATTGATTTTATAGTTTATATATATTGTGTAGATGTTTATTGGATTAAATTCGAAATATACATATGTTGTATGTTTGCCATGTTATGTATATATAGTTGTTATTCGAAGTATATATGTTGAATGTTTGTAGTGTTTTCTGAATATGAGTTTGTGATGTTTTCTGAGATTGTGTTTTGTCTCTGACTTGTGTTTGGATTCTGGGCTAAAACCGTTCGAACACTATAATGTTCCGTTCGAACGAATTATCCTGTTAGAACAGACATTTAAGTGTTTGAACGGTTGTACTCCCGAGTTATAATTAATACTTAAAAATAATAAATATAAAAATTATTAATATTTAAACTCATATTAGTTGAATAAAAGATAATTAATTAAAAACTACGAGGACAAACTTAAAAAATATAATAAAATAAAATTATAATTAATACTTAAAAATAATAAGCATAAGAATTATGAATACTTAAACTTATATTAGATGTATATAAGATAATTACATTCCAGAGGCAGACGAACCACATGAAAAAGTTAATAGTCCAGCAAATGAAGTAGCCTATTTAGAAAATGAATCAAGCATCAATCTATTTGTTGATTTAAACCAATATGACATGATCGCATTGCGTAGAGAAGATGTTCAACTCGAAGTAATTGAGGATGAAATGTTAGAAGAACATGAATCTACTGAAGTTTCTTGTGAGGATGAGGGCGACTGGTCCAGCAAAACTGATAGTGAATGAATTTCAAATAGATATTTGTGTAAGTATCATTCTTATAAATATCCGTAATGTTAGTTCGAGTAATAATTTATTTCAATTTTAAATAGATATGTCTTCCAAACGCAAAGCAACACGTGCGCCATGCCCATCCATTACCGACTCCCCATGTGGTTCACCTGCCATCATTACTAGACCCAGAACAAGGTATAGTATATCAAATTAAATACCACAATTAGTGCTCGATTTAAGTAATATATATATATCTATAAAATAAAAATAATTTAATTCAAATATATGTTTTAATTACTGTATATATAGTTGTTGTAAGCCAACGTCGAGGTCGAGGCACTACGAGGAGTGTCTGCATAGAGAAAGTAAAGAAATTGGGTAAAATTAAAGTTGATATTCTTGATGATCACACCGGTGGCTCCAGAGATTCGGCAGTATGGCCTACTTCTTATGTTGGTACGCTTACTCCGTATTCATCGATAGCTACATCCTCCTTGTCTAAACCAAGATGTAAAAGACCACTTAAAAAATTGTTGTCAGGTAATAAGTTACAACCCAAGAAACTAAGTATAACATGTTAACTTAAAGTTATTGTGTATTCATACTAATTGTTTATCATTTTTAAAGGACAAGTTTGAACATAATTTTGGCCGATGAGAGGATAGAACTAATGTCAAATGCATTTTGGAGGTACAAAGGTCGATGCCATGTACACTATTAGAAGTTCAGTACTATAACAGAGGCACGCCAAAATCCATTCCGAGCAATGCCACCAAATGAATGGGAGAAGGTTTGTGATATGTTTAAAAATCCTACTTATCAGGTAATTTCGCTGCTATCTTTTTTTAATAATATATGATAGGTGTATTAAACATATAGACATAATTTTTTTTTTAGCAACGAAGTACTATGAACAAAACAAATAAATCAAATTTAACGATACACCATCATGCAGGTTATCATGCAGGTTCTCGATCTTTTCATCGTTTGTCTAACAAAATTGTAAGTTATTCTAGTCCACGATAAATATTAACATATAATACACTTTTCTGATTTAAGTTCTAATATAGTTTTTTTTTTGCAGAAAGAAGAAAGTCATGTTGACTATGATCTGACCTAATTGTATGCTAAAATTGTATGCTAAAGCACATAAAAATCAAGATGGTGTTTGGACCAGTTCCAAAGCAAAGGGAAATTATGTAAGTTTAAATTTCTTTAATTCCATTGACTAATAATATTTTTGTTATTTATACTAACTTTAATGTTTTTATTTTTGTAAGACGAGATGATATCTTTTAAGGAAACTGTTGTGGATCCATCTGATGAATCATATGTCAACGATGCACATATCCTTTCTCAAGTTCTTGGATCACATTCTGGATATTTGAGGGGTTTAGGAAGTTACGTGAAGTCATCCTCAACATCATCATCCTCTTCTCGAGCCAGATCGAATGACGACAAGATTAAGGAATTGGAGGAAGCAACGCTTGAGATAAAACGATTGAGGTCCAAAGAAAAAGAGTTGCTGACCCGATTAAATCAAGCAGCAGATCTTGAGGTGAGATTAGAAGAGAGGCTGCTCTTGAATAACCAAAAAATGTTTGAAGAGTTCCAGTCAATCGTGATGTCCCAAAAGTCTTTGTCATCTCCACAATCTTAAAATTTATTTTTTCTTTCATTGTCTTTCAATTATGATGTTCCAAAACATTTAAACAATTGTGATGTTTGAACTACAATTTCTGTAATATTAGTATTATGTTTTTAATTAAATTTTGTACTGTATGATTAATACCATTCGAAGGATAAATAACATGTTCGAACGGTCAATTACCATTTATAACTCCATTCGAACAAAAACAGATCCATTTGAATACAAAATAAAGCATTCGAACGACAACAATGAAATACAGTCCGTATGTCCGTTTGAACAATTAATTATTTGTTCGAACAACATAAATTTCCAAAACCCCATTGAAAGGACATAATTTATGTTCGAACACAAGTCATTTGATAAATTTATTGGTTCGAACGAATAAAATATGTTCGAACACTCTGTCAGTTCGAACAGAATCAAATATGGTCATTTGTTCGAATGAATATTTTGTATGTTTGAACAGTAAGTATCGGTTCGAATCGATAATTTTCCATTCGAACGTATTTTTGAGACGAAAAATTTTTGTCGTAAAAAAAAATAACCGATCGAACAGGTTTAACTTGTTCAACCCAATTTTGTCCCTAAAAGTCATTTTTTGAGACGAAATTCAATTTTCGTGTCTAAAATCCTTTTTAGACAAAATAGAGACAAAATCTTTTCATCCCCTAAAGTAATTACGGACGAAAATTAGATTTTTTTAGACAAAATGATTTGTCTCTTGTAGTGTTTGCAATATCTTCGTATCAATTTAAGTTTTTTGGATAAGTAATGGCGATTTTACAATTTCCCAATTAGGCGGGATTCTATTAATATTAACAGCAAATCAGAGAATAAAAAGTAGTAACTAGTTGTTCTACCAAAACAAGCCTTAGAGAACGTAAACAATGTAAATAAAGAGTTTCTAACAAAAATTAGAATTTTAAAAGTCATGGCAAGTTCACTACTAAAGTGATGGTCAGATGCATAAATTGTCGCATGCACGACTTATAATCGCAAAATTTACATGCTGATCTATTGAATATCTTGCATGCGAGCTCGATCGCAGGAAACAACCATTGATAAACTGGTTGGCATTGTGCAAACTTTTCGCTAAAGGCTCGCAAGCTTGAAGGAAGCTCGAGCGTGGGTCGCGCTAGCAGCTAGTTAGCATGTCATGTGGTTCTTTATTTATTGTTACTCCTTTCTCAGCCCCTGATCTAATTATTGCATGCCCTTAAACTCGATCTTTATGGACCCATTTGGAAATCATCTCATGTGTTGGAAACAATTCATCTTCAAATCCCAATCATCGTTATAATCTCCATCTTTTAGATGGCTAATCAATGATATCAATCCCTTCCATCCCATCTAATTTATCAATAGCAAAAGGTGAATCGCCCCATCTCTCATCAATCTCTTAGTCTTAAACCTAATTTTCTTTTTTTCTTTTCTTTTTTTTTTTTTTTTTTTGCACAAACTTTAGATTATAAAATGGTTATACCGTTTATTTATTTCCAACAAATTACTCCCCATAAAAATTTTCCAATGCGGATCAATCATCTTTTTGACTATATATATATCAAGAATCATACTCATGTCTTTAAACATATATATATATAATATATATATATCAATCAAAGCCAATATCATGACTTTTGTTTGGAAAACCTAACAGAAGACACTACAACACAATTGCTTTTTAGTGACGGTTGGGAAATTGTGACAGTCCCTAGACCGTCACTAAAAGGCATTTTCTGTGAAAGTTTTTGGAAACCGTCACTAAAGATAGAATGAGATTTTTTTACATTCGAACATATGGGAAATATGCGTTCGAACGTCACATATACGTTCGAACGTTATGTCTGTTTACGTTGGAACGTAAAATGTTATGAACGTCACATATGCGTTCGAATGTTATTAATTTTACGTTCGAACGTAAAATGTTTGCACCAATGTTCGAACGTTAAGTAATAACATTCGAACGTTCATTGTAAATTTAAATTAAATGACTTTAATTTAAAAATTATGTGATTTTTATTGTGCATAATTTGTGAACAAGTCTAAAAAATTGAATTGTATATATTTATATATACACACTTTGTAATATATAAATATATATTATTGATTTCTATATATTTGAAATGCAGTGATTTAGTATTAAAGTTGGAAATTATAACATCAAAGAAGATTAAAAATTGAAATTAAAAAACGATAAAAATATTCAATAATATTTTTCGTTACAAATATTAAAAATAAAATACAAAAATTGATAGAACGTAGTAAACAACAGTCAGATGATAACGTTATCTGCAAAAGTCGAACTCCGTACTTCCTCAGTCAAGGTATCAACCTTGTCATTGAGGATAGTTACACGATGGGTGAGTTCGGCAACAGATGCCGATATAGCCTCGAGCGATCGATCGATCTTATGATCAATATGCGCAGTCAGCTGTGATATGACCGCATCAACCCAAGCAGGCCGCACATCTCTTGCAGATGTACTCGGCGTATGCTGACTACTACTCCCGACATGACCTGGCTCAGGATGCGTCGGAGGAACTAGATCCTCTACAGGGGGTGGCTGACGTCCCCTCGCCTGTCCAATGCTACGCCGATGCGTGGTCATGTCGAGGGGGCTCATCTGATCTTTGACCCGCTCCTCTGGCTGGGTCGGCACTCCCCGTGCAAGTAATAGTCGGCTGATGAGGACACCATATGGGAGATTATCCGTGGAGACGATGCTCGCCTCGTAACGGATCCTCTAAAAAATGTGCAGTGGCAAATCTATAGGATCTCCACGTGCCACTCGTATCAAAAATTGTGCCCGAAGCTAACTAAATGTGGTTTTATGAGCCACAGGATCGACATTTGTTGCAACAATCAGGTGCAACATGCGGAAGAAATGCAGCAGATGGATCTGGTTGAAGGCGTTCTTCCGCTCGATCTGCATGCGATCCCTCCCGGTGAGGATGTAGAAATCCTCGTCTCAGTCATCATCCCGAGCCTCGACGCCAGTATCCTCAGCCTCTGACTGGCCTGCATCTCTGGCTGATGCTGGCTCACATCCCCGGTCAGTAGATGATGTAGAAGTGCCTACATCCTCACGGGGTGTTGAGTGTGTAAATGTCTGAGCACCTCGATGAATCCCGAGGTGCTCGCAGATGACATCTGCCGATACCTCAATAGAAACACCGCGTACAGTCACGGTGTGAGAGGATGCATCCGGAGGCATGTCACACATCCCCATATAGAATTCTTGAACCATTGAGGGGTATACCTTCCCCCTCAATGTGCAGATATTTCCCCAGTCTCTACTGAGGAAAACATCTCTTAGGTTCGTCTGCTGCCAACAGAGTTCGTCGAACTCATTAATTAAGACCTCTCTCTCTACCATAACAGTACGAGCTCCGATACGGGCAGTGTCCGACGTGGCTCCTTCCCTCCCTCGTTTTCGTGTATGCAGTGGAAGAGCCATATCCTGAAAATAGAAAAGGAAAAAAAAATTATTTACAATAATGCATTTTTTTGTATTAATTTTAAGATGCTCTGCATTAACGTTCGAACGTTAAAGATAAAAACGTTCGGACGTTAATTTATACGTTCGCACGTAAAATAATGTAAATAAATTTACGTTCAAACGTAAAACAAATACGTTCGAATGTACAGATGTACGTTCGAACATAAGCAGTAAACAAATACGTTCGAATTTAAGTTCGAACGTATTTGTTTTACGTGTGAACGTAAATATGAACGTCCTAACGTATGTCGTTTAATAATATTCACGTCTGAATGTAAGACGATTAACGTTCGAACGTGGAAGCCGTAACGGCTCTGTAATTTAAACGTCGTACGTTCGAATGTCTTGGTGAAACGTTCGAACGTTTCGACGCAGAATGGCTGAGTCGACTCAGCCATTATTGAAATCTCGAAAATTTCTCTACATGGGTCTAAATGCCGAAATGTCACCATGTAAATGAAGTATACACTTCAAGAAACATTTCTACGGTGACTTTTCGGCCAATGACTGGCCGTGGTGGCCGGAAAATGAAGTTGAAAATCCGGTAATACTTATCCGGTTTTAAACAAAACTCAATCCAAATCTCAATCTAAATCTCAATAAAATACATGTTATTTGCAAAAAAGATGAATGCCTACCTTTTAGTGACGGTTATGGCGGAGTTGACGGCGGCGGTGACGGAGGCGTGGTGGCAAATAACGGAGAAGACGATGGTAACGGGTAGGGAAATGTCGTTTCGACGTTCGGTTTTGGCCTTATATACACAGAACGTTCGAACGTACTTATTATTACGTTCGAACGTTTGTCAATTTAATTTCCAAAATTTTATCTATAATATATTATATTATAAATGTTTAAGTTATATATTAGTATGTTATATAATATTATTGACAATTAGATTATTGGTTTTTTTGTGAGTGCTTGTTATATTTATAAAGTTTAGCAATATGTTTATACATGTTGTTGTGATTTTATGCTTACTCTTGAAATAATTGTGATTATTGTTTGTGAATTTTGTGAATAGTTTATGAGTTTATGGTGTTTATTGATGAATTAATAAGTAACAATTTAATATATATTATTGATTTATATATATGGTATAGTTTATATATTATATACGTTGATGTTCTCATTTAAAGTATATTATGCTATCATACTATACAATGTAGTATATAGTTATCGATATATAAAATGTAGTATATATATTATACTATAAGTTAGTATATAATAAAGAATTTAATAAGTAACAATTTAATATATATTATTGATTTATATATATGGTATAGTTTATATATTATATGCGTTGATGTTCTCATTTAAATTATATTATGCTATCATACCATACAATGTAGTATATAGTTATAGATATATAAAATGTAGCATATATATTATACTATATGTTAGTATATAATAAAGAATTTAATAAGTAACAATTTAATATATATTATTGATTTATATATATGGTATAGTTTATCATTTAAATTATATTATTCTATCATACTATACAATGTAGTATATAGTTATAGATATATAAAATGTAGTATATATATTATACCATATTGTTAATATATAATAAAGAATTTAATAAGTAACAATTTAATATATATTATTGATTTATATATATGGTATAGTTTATCATTTAAATTATATTATGCTATCATACTATACAATATAATATATAGTTATAGATATATAAAATGTAGTATATATATTATACTATAAGTTAGTATATAATAAAGAATTTAATAAGTAACAATTTAATATATATTATTGATTTATATATATGGTATAGTTTATATATTATATACGTTGATGTTCTCATTTAAAGTATATTATGCTATCATACTATACAATGTAGTATATAGTTATCGATATATAAAATGTAGTATATATATTATACTATAAGTTAGTATATAATAAATAATTTAATAAGTAACAATTTAATATATATTATTGATTTATATATATGGTATAGTTTATATATTATATATGTTGATGTTCTCATTTAAATTATATTATGCTATCATACCATACAATGTAGTATATAGTTATAGATATATAAAATGTAACATATATATTATACTATATGTTAGTATATAATAAAGAATTTAATAAGTAACAATTTAATATATATTATTGATTTATATATATGGTATAGTTTATCATTTAAATTATATTATGCTATCATACTATACAATGTAGTATATAATTATAGATATATAAAATGTAGTATATATATTATACTATATGTTAATATATAATAAAGAATTTAATAAGTAACAATTTAATATATATTATTGATTTATATATATGGTATAGTTTATCATTTAAATTATATTATGCTATCATACTATACAATGTAGTATATAGTTATAGATATATAAAATGTAGTATATATATTATACTATAAGTTAAGTATAGTAGGAATCGTACGTTCGAACGTTTCAAGTTAACGTTCGAACGTTAAACTAAGAGGCGGGAATTTTCCCGCTCGATTAAGGTATCTGTGTGATTATTCAGACGTTCGGACGTTTATACTATACGTTCGAACACCAGTTAAATTAGTGCGTGAGATTTCCCGCTCAAATATGGTAACACTTTCATGAAATGTACGTTCGGACGTTTAAGTTAAATGTTCGAACGTTTATCTATAAATCTACGAACGTTCGAACGAAAAATTGTGATACATTCGAACATATATGAGGAAAGTGCGGGAACTTTCCCGCTAGATTTTATGTTATATCATAAGAGGGGTACGTTCGAACGTGTATTGTAAACGTTCGAACGTTCTGGGCGGGAATAATTTTAGAATATAACGTTCGGACGTAAAAATTAAACGTTCGAACGTTTAAACTAATAATTTTAGAACTTAATCAGTACGCGCACGGGAGGAAGCGCATTATTTCTTCTTCTCCTGTGCGCGCAACACAGAGAGAGAGAGAGAGAGAGAGAGAGTTAGAGTGAGAGAGAGTTGAGTTAGAGAGTGAGAGAGAGTTGAGTTTTGGTAAGATAATATTTTTATTTCTTGTCTTTATTTAAATTTTATGATATTTATAGAATGTGTTTTTGTTAATGATTATTTCTAATAAGTTAGTGTTGTATTTTTTTGAAGGATTGCTTGTTTTGGGAAGTTTGAAGATTTTGATTTGTAAGAGGATATTGTGAGTGCTAGGTATATTTCTAAACTTTATCAATATGTTGTTGTGATTTGATGCTTACTCTTTATCATATTGTGATTATTGTTTGTATAGTTTGTAAATAGTTTGTGAGTTATTTTAAATATGTTGTGATATAAATTTGAAATATTGTGTTTATTATTAGAAATATATTGTCATTAGGCTTTGTTAATACATGTTTATTGCTTACTCAAGTTTAGAAATATGTTAATACATGTGTCATGTTATTTTGTGAATATATTGTGAGTTATTGTGATATGAACTTGAAATATTTAAATTATTATTTGTGAATGACGTTTGAATATGTTTACATTGTTACAAATATATTGTCCTTAAGCTTTGTTAATACATGTGGCATGTTATTTTATGCTTACTTTTTATCATATTGTGATTATTATTTGTATAGTTTCTAAATAGTTTGTGAGTTATAATAATATGTTGTGATATAAATTTGAAATATTGTGTTTATTATTAGAAATATATTGTTATTAGGCTTTGTTAATACATGTGGCATGTTATTTTGTGAATATATTGTGAGTTATTGTGAATATGTCGTGATATGGATTTGAAAAATTGTGATAACTCTTTAAGAATTATAATAATTAAAATTATTGTATAACCATTGAAATTTAAGTATGATAATTAAATATTTATAATAATATTTGAAATTAAGTAATAACAACCATAAAAGTAACTCTTTAAGAATTATAATAATTAAAATTATAGTATAACCTTTGAAATTAAGTATAACAATTAAAATTATACTTTAAGAATAATGATCTTGTACACAACGAGGGAATATGATCTTGAATAAATGTTAAAATTTCAATTTAATTGCTTGACTGTCATAGTCTCTTCGGCCTTTAGAGTTGTCAAGGTCGGACAGTTTGTGACGGTTAAGTAATTAGACTAAAATTTAAACATTTCTTCAAGATCATTCTCCCTCGTTTGTGGGGAGATAACTTGGCGAGTCGTACAAAAATTTGTTCCTCGAAATATATATGAAGCAGGAACGAGTGCAGATTACGAGAATAGTGGAGATGAAGATGACAATCCGATTGTTGAGGCATACCAGGAAGATGGAGAGGGTATTAACTTGTTTGTTGACCTCGGTACACTCGAGTTGCTCCCCTTGTGTAGAGATGATGTCCCACCCGTACATCTCGACCCGTCTGTATTAAATGATCATTCAATTAAAGTTAGTTTGGAGGAAGATGAAGAAGACAAGTCAGAAGATGAATACGAATCAGAATCCGGGCAGGAGGTGGATAAAGATGATGAAGAAGAGGTGCATAATGATGATGAAGATGTTATTGATGGAGATTCTGAAACAAGCATGGAAAATTCATCTGAAGAGTAAAAGTACTAAATATTTTATTTATATAGGTGACTATAAAATATCTTAAATTTTCATAATTTCTTCTAATTAATTTTCTTTGATATAATTAATTATTTTAAAGAATGCCGCCAAAACGACAACGAAGAAATGTGCCTCCGCCAAGTCCAAGTCCTGAATCCATTGAGGACTCCCCACTCGAGGAATCCGTTCCTGAAGATCAAGCTAACACAGAAGAGAACAATAGACAGTCGACACCTACCAGTAAGGAAATATTGTCGTTGATAATTATATATATAGTTAATACTTTTTTCTCAATAACTATATAATTATAATTATACTATATCTATTATTATCATGTAGTTCATGCATCTGCACGTCGCGGTCGTGGCTATACACGTGGAATCTCTCTTGAAAAAAATAGAAGGCACGGTAAACTGAAGATCACAATTCCTGATAATTCCACTGGAGGAGTGGATGATAATGCAGCAGCGCTTTCCTCCTATATTGGCACAGTAGTTCGAGCTTATGCTCCATTCTATGTACGCTCATGGCGAGATGTTCTGAATGAGATTAAGGAGCACATTCGAAGTCGTGTGCTGGTGAGTTTACTTTTCAGAACATTTTTTTCACTTAGATTAATATATTATATTTTTTACCTGATTCCCTTGTTAGGATGAATTCGACCTCGACTTTGGCCGTAGCGAGGATTTGAGAACCGTGAATGAGTTGATGGCTACACTATTCCGACGTCACAAAGGACGATGTCATGACCACTTCAAGAAGTTTGAGACGTTGGAAGAGGCTACGCAGTCTCCTTTTCAGCAGATGAAGTTAGATGATTGGAGAAAGTGTTGTGATCTTTTCGCATCTCCAGATTATCAGGTATTTTACATTTATATCTTTTAATTATTTACATTCATATTCGTTTTATACATTATATGTATACATATTACAATTAACATTTTTAATATATTTTGTAGCACTTGAGTTCTACAAATGCACAGAATAGATCCGTTCTGACTGTCCACCATCGTGCCGGTTCAAGGTCATTCCACCGTCTTGCTGAAAAAATGGTAATTAAAAAATTATAGAATTCATTTATTTTCCTGATATTCTTTCTGATAAGTACTAACATTATCTTTTTAAAATTGCTAATATTGTCGCTTTGTTAAAAACGTGATGATCCAGAAAACTTTTCCCTCATTCATGTCTATGCTGCTGCTCACACTAATGAGCATAGTGAGTGGATGGATCCTGTCGCTGCAGATAATTATGTAAGCAGTGTTAATTTTGTTAAATAAATTTTTTATAGAACATTTTAATAGTTTATTTCTTATTTCTATTTCTTTTAATACGTTACTAATTATTTACGATCATTACCTTTTAAATTACAGAGCAAAATGTTGGAGATGCAGTCGACTTCTGTGGAATCCTCTCCTAGTGACATAGACATATTCACCCAAGTGCTCGGGCCGCAGTCTAGTATGGCAAGAGGTTTGGGACGATCTATCAAGCATAAATGTTCATCCTCCTCAACCTCATCGGCTTCACAAATTAATAATCTTACAGCAGATTTAGAAGCTGCACGGCGTGAGAATGAGTATATGAGGTCGAGACAGCAAGAGTTAGAGTCTCTCTTAGAACGACAGTCTCATTTAGAGACGCGTTTGCAGGACCAACAGAGAGACCAGGAGGAAAGAATACGCAGTGAAGTGCAAGAGCAAGTGCAACGAGAGATGATGGTGCAAATGGAGCGTATTATGTCGTTGCAACAGAATCCCCGTGGGCGAGGGAAAAAGAAGAAATAAATTTTATCAATATTTCTAACTAGTTTTAATATCTAATTTTATACTTTTATAAGACATTGTTACTTGTTAATTGGGTATGTAATATGATACCATTGGTATTTTATTTTTAAATTTTATGAAATTAGTATTTCTGATCTGTACGTTTGAATGTAAATAAAAATCGTTCGAACGTTGCTTCACACTGTAACAAACGTTCGAACGTAAATACAATTGAATCGTTCGAACGTTAAACCGACTAACGTTCGAACAAAGAACTTGCATTCGGACGCTCCTTCGTTTACATTCGAAATAACGTCCGAACATTAAACGCGCTACGTTTGAACATTTACGTTTACGTTCGAACAAATGTTTGAACGTTTATTGTAATTAACGTTTGGACGCATTAACATTCGAACGTAAATATGATATGTTCGAACGATATACAACAAACGTCAACTTCTCTCATTCGAACGCCAATCGGTCGGGTATAACGTCCGAACGTTTAATTTTACGTCTGAACGTGATTTTCTGTGACAGTTCATAACCGTCACAAAAAAAGGAACGTTCGAACGTTGTACCGAACGGAACACTTCCAACCGTCACTAAAAATATTTTTTGTGACGGTTGAACAGTAAACCGTCACCAAATGTTTTCTATGACGCACTTTAGGTGACGGTTTCAAACCGTCACCAAATATGTTTAGTGACGGTTTACCATTATTTTGTGACAGTTTCCTCTGTCACAAAACACACATTCTGTTGTAGTGAGATTTTTAACCCAAGAAAATTCCCATCATGTTTCGCATTCTCAAAATACAGTTGAGGTTTTTCCACTATTTGGAACTTCATCAAACACATATAATTGGCTATATATCAATCCTCCGAAAACCCAGCTTCCTCATTAATCCACATGAGATGGATTTGGTGCATGGATGGTTTCGAGGTTGGATAAAAAGGGTCAAGATCACGGCGCGGAGCTTGGTCAAAGCATCAAGCTCGATCAACTCTAGTGCATCAAGCTTCATGATCTTCATTCATTGAACTCAATATGCATGATATATATAGGAAAATGATTGCTCTGACCTTATCAACCAACGCATTTTGGCTTAGGCAAAATGTGAATATGTTAACATAAAGACCTCATGATTCTTTTGTAAAACTCAAAAAACCAATCTCATAATTTTCAGAAGAATATTATAATAAAGAAATTAATACTCTCCGAGGGATTGATCTATTATTTGAGAATCAGAAAATAACCATGCCAAAGAAGTTTGCCAAAGTAAAAGGGGTATAAATTGTGAAAACAAAAAAGCATCATGTGTTAGGAAAACTAAAAAACTATGACCAATTTTTAATAAAAATTAGTAAATTAATCATATTTTTATTTAGTAATTCTAATCTTAAATTAGTAGCTTAAGTGAAGATATAATCTTTATTTTAAGAATTGAACTTAATAATTATATATTTTAAAATAATACAAACGTGGAGTAGAAGATATAATAGTGTCAATAATATATATATATAGTAATTAAAGTGCGAAGTGAATGATGTGGCTTCACGTGGTACATGAGCGGTTGGGTGTTGCTCTTTGGAGTCCCACATCGGTGGGAAATGGGGAAGTGGCAAGGCCTAAGGCCTATAAAAGGAGGGTTAATCTCCTTGATTAAGTGCACCAAGTCATAAGCTTAGCTAGTAACTTGTGACTCTAGTAAAATTTCTCTGTTGTCCTTTTTTGTAAAAGGGGAAGAGGTGAGAGTTAAAATTTTGCTAGTGGAAAAGCTTTGTGGGTGTCCTTGGGGTGAGGAGAAAAATTTTGTGATTGTAATAATTTTTCAAATAGTAGATTTTCTTCTCTAGGTCTGGTGGTTTTTATCCTGTTTTGAGAGTTTTCTATGTAAATTCTTGTGTTGTTATTATTTCTCTATTTCTTTTTATATTCCTACAAAGGGTGGATCCTAGAGGTGGAGGTCCAAATTTTCAAGTGGTATCAGAGCATTGGTCCTTTTGGTGGGGTGGAGCTTTGGTGTGGTAATGTAGATACGTACTGTCTAAGGAGGTTTTGTCTAGAAGATTAGAATTTAAGCGGGACCATTGTGATCTTCCAATCTTTCCTGCGAACTTACTTAATTAGTGAGTACTATTTATTTCTAAGGTAAAATTCATCGAGGCAATGTCAGGAAGTATGGCTTCAAATCCTAACAGATTTGAGATGGAGAAATTTTGAGGGGAGAATCAATTTTGGCTTGTGGCAAGTTCAAGTCAAGGATGTTTTGATTCAATCATGATTACACAAGGTGTTGAAGGGCAGATCAACCCCTGAAGTCAGCAATGATACTAGCGACTGGTGAAACGGCTAGTACTACAAGGGGCATGTTCGGCAAGTGCCTCCAAGTCAATAAACGGAGATACTGGTAATGAAGCTAACGTTGTGTTTCTCTCCAGGGAAGACAGTGTCTTTTGAAAAGGGACATGTGTATCCTTATGGCATGCCGCTAATTCCCAAAGTTGCCATGATATATGATGTGTTAATATTAACGGGTCCACAAGTTTGCACACATGCATTGGTTTGGCATTGATGCAGGGAATGTGGTGGAAATTCATGTTGATGGATGAGAACTTCTAGAAAAGCCAAACGTGGAAGTTACACCATATTTTTTAGCAATGTTGTTTTCGACATGGGCCGAAGTGAAATGCTTGTAATTGGTTTATTCTGATATATGCTTTTATGGTGAAGCATGATAGTAGAAACTATGCAGATCTTCATTGTAGTGGAGCGTGGCTGTGGAACCAGCCAAAGTCGCAAGGTGGAGATTGTTGAGTGTTGCTCTTTGGAGTTCCACATCAGTGGGAAGTGGCAAGGTCCAAGGCATATAAAAGGAGGGTTAACCTCCTGATTAAGTACACTAAGTCATAAGCTTAGCTAGTAACTTGCGACTCTAATAAAATTCCTCTGTTATCCTTTTTTGTAAAAAGGGAATAGGTGAGAATTAAAATTTTGCTAGTGGGGAAACTTTGTACGTGTCATTGGGGTGAAGAGAAAAATTATATAATTGTAATAATTTTTCACATAGTGGATTTTCTTTTCTGGGTTTAGTGGTTTTTCTCCTATTTTGGGTGTTTTCCGCGTAAATTCTTGTGTTGTTATTATTTCTCTACTTTTCTTGATATTCTCGCAGAGGGTGGATCCTAAGGGGTGAATTTGGGAACTTCAAATTCCCAACAGGAGCAAAGATTTATATATGCTTTAAAAATGATCACATGGTACTATATAGATATAGATAATTAGAACTATCTCTTAATAGTTCCCCTGGCTTCCATATATAACAGAATAATTCATCAAGATTTTATAATTCAGAATTAAACGTTGATCTTACTATCTTTTTTTAAAACGTTCTTATATTATCATATGCATGAGTTGTACAACATATTTGTGATCAATTTCTCAGCTTACTAATTTCTGGGAAATCTTGAAAGTTATGATAAGTTTTGGTTCATGGTATAAGAACATTATTAATTAATAGTTTCTTGAGTGATTTTTACTTTTAGCAAATTGGAAACAAATCGTCAAGAGTCTGATGGTCTGATGGTATATAATTTGGTTCTCGGCCTCGTTTGTTTTCACTAACTTCTCTCAACTCATCTCATCTCATCTCATCTCATCTAATCATTATAATTTTTTCAAGTTTCCATACAAAATAAAATAAATAATTTAATTTTTTAAAATCTCAAAACAAAAATAATATTAAAAAATATATTCTAACAATATTTTATTCAACTTTTAATTTTAATCTCATCTCATCTGCGAAAACAAACGAGATACATTAGAAAAGTAATAATAACTTGGATTGGAAACCCCCCACCCCACTTGTATGAAAAAAAAACAAAAAAAAAAAAATAGAAGCAAATCGGCAGTACATCAGATCATAAAGCTAGCAATTGCCAATTATAACCAGATAAATCCCACTATATATTCGTCCTCCCTAGCTTTTCGGTTTTCTTTTTTCTTTTTTACTTCTCTTGGAATGTGAACAAAGATGTAATGCGTCATTTCTTGATCTTGCATGGGAGGATCATATTCCATGTTGTTCAGCTTTACTTTACTCTTTTTTTCTTCCTTTTTCAATTCTAGTAAATATTTTAACTCGAGTGCTAGCAGGAATATAATAAAACTGATAAAAAGCTGATAAAACAAAATATCAGGAACTAGTGGGGCATGCATTAGAGAAACGCATCTGATCACTACTTCGACGTACACAAATACAAAACGTTTTCTTTTTGTGCCAATAATTGGTATATTTGATCATATTTAATCAAAAAACAGTCAAGAAATGGCAATAATATTAGATCATGAAGAGTTAATGCGTAGTTTGGTGATTTAGCTGAATGTCCATTACGTGAATGTGGTATAAAGTACGTAGTACTTGTAAATCAGATTCATTTTGTTGAGTTATGAAGCCTGGTTTGAGCTAAGAAGACATCAAGCCGAGAGTTTGCTCGACAAGATGCTCGAACGAAAGTCAAGCACAGAGTTCACTCAAAGCTCACTCAATGCTGGTTGGCTCGAGCGAACCTCGAACAGAGAGTTCGTTGGAGGCCGCTTGAACGAATAACCATGTTTTGTTGTCTTAGGCTTTATGATGTCGTGCACTATATATATGTTATGTTTATGTTAAAATATGTAAGATTGAAAAGAGAGAGATGTCTTGTGAGCATTCTTGAAAGAGAAAGAAGCCTTAGAGAGAGAGTTCAGATTGTGGGTAGAGGGAAACTCTTGTAACTCATTGTGCTTTGTAATCTCCTCTTAATAAAATTCTCTGCAGCTCTGTCGATGTAGACACATTACTAAACTACGTAAATCTTGAGTCAAGTTATTGTGTGCGATTGATTCATGTGTTCCTGCATATGTGGGTGTGGTATTTTTCACAACAACTAGTACCAAGAGCCACGGTTCGGATCTGAGGCTGAACGATGTTTGGAGAAGATGTGAAGGTTGGCATCATTGCTAAATAGTTGAGAGGTCATAAGAATGACGGTGAGTAATTCTGCAAGCAAGATGAAATTAAATTATGGTGATTGTTAACGTCATGTTTCGCATACCTTTAAGTTAGGCTCCGGCAACTCAAGTCTTACGAAATGGGCTTGCAAAATACAAGGGAGAAAGCAACTTGGGGAGGGTGGCCTCGAGGCTAGAGAGTCTCTGATGCTAAAGTTAGTAACTATTCTTGAAAGTTTGAAAATAAGTGAAAGAGTTTAGGGATCAGAGAGAGTATTCTAGTACTTGGGACCTGCTATTTATATTACAAGTCTAGGGGGACAAATCGTGTCTGCCCCCATAGAGTCTGCGTTCTTCGTACTGTTCCCTGTGTCAGAATCCTTTAATGCGGCGTGGCTCTATGATGGTGTCATTAATGTGGCGTGTAGCCCGGGGTAGTGGTGACATTAATGCGACGTGGTTCTCCAATTTCCTTCTTCCAGATAGTATCTTTGGTTGTCCGTTGATGTCTTTCCTATTAGGAGATCAAGGGTTCCCCACACATTACACCTACTATGCAGACGAGCACTTGAGAGCTAGACACTTCTCGAGGGGCCTTCAGATCGATGAGTTACATACCCTGCAGCACCCTCCCTCCTGTAGGTTGTGTCCAGAGGACCCTTCCCATGGGCCGGGTTGGAGACTTTGTTTGTCCTGGGCTAGGTCTTTGGTCTTAATTCCCTTAGCTTTCATTCACAGGCCTGCTAGGTTTAGTTTTTTGGGGGGGAGGGGAATCCCTTACAATTATTCTCACTAGATGAGTACGGTCGGAATTTATTACTACTCGAATCTACCTTGCCACTGAAGTCGGGATCTCTTCGTTGACATGTGCACGACTCCGAAGTCCAGGGAGACTCCCGTCATTTGGTTATCCTGGCAACGGTTCCCCATCATTCTTGATTGGCTCACCTTTTGATGATTTTGATAACGTCTTTCCAAGCTCATTAATGTGAGGGTGTCAGACGGCTCTTTACTTTCGCATCGCTTCGCGGTTTACATTTCTAAAGTTCGAAGCAGCTCACACTTCTTCCTTCTGCCATGGGATATGGAAGACCCACCATTGTCTTTCCCCTACATAAAGTTGGAGTTGGGATTACGTTTCTTTTCATTATGTTGTAGCCTTCTTGCCATTTTAGTCTTCTCTTACTGATTGTTGCATGTTGGTCCTTCTTGTCGCCAAAGTACTTCTCAGCTGGCGGCTTTCATTATGGACGGCCAGAAGGCTATTAAGCAAGAGAACCTCAGCCTATGTTTGATAACTAACATCTCCCTTCACTATGCTCAAGGCAAAAGGGAAGAGAGGGAGCTGCTGGAGCGCAAGCTGGAGAAGACGCGACAAGACCTAGCGGATGAGCGCAGGAGGGTCAATAAGCCACCGCCGGAAGAAACTCAAGAGGAAGGCGAGGGAGGAGAATGAGCAATTGGAGCGGCTTAACCAGAGTCTTCGGGATGACTTATCCCAAGTGCAGGATGTCGCCCTTCACCTGGATAGGCAGCTAAAGTTGTTCCTGAGAATTCGTGATGAAGTGTGAGGACACGGGCTTGTCGAGGGTCTTAGCTCAATGCTGGACCACCTGTTGGGGAGTCCGGAGCTGCATTCGAGGTCTTTCACGAAGTATCTACAAGGCCTTAATCTTGCCGACATTCCCACCAACATGGCGACCTTCAGATTTGGCTGCAACCTAGGGAGGAAAGTGATGCTCGTCACTTTCCTAGGTCCGGTTGTTCCCGCCCCAACCGCTGCAAGGCTGGGTGATCTTGCTCCTAATGCTCTCGACGCTGAGACTTGACGATCCCATGCCTGAGTTTCTTGGAGTGCTGCGGCTTTGTTGTTTTGTTCTTCCTTTCCTTTTTTTCCTTTTGGCCGAATGTATGTACCTGCATTGTATCGCCCAACGACTTGTATATAAAATTAATTAATGAAAATACCGTATTCTTCCATCGTACCAACTTGTCCATTGTGCCTTCTTTTCAAGCATTGTCCTTTCTTTGTTTTTGTGACCAGCCTAGGGAAATTTTGGCGTGGGAATCCTGCCCACCCCGCTTGCCGGCCGTTCATCCATCTATGCTGCACTTGTTTGCTTTTATCAAATAGTCATCCTCCCGGAACCTTCCTATAACTTTCTTGCTGATATCTTCCCAATTTTCTGTTGTACCTGCTGGCTTTAGTCACGTACCGTTGCACTAGTCATTTTGTTGGTTGTACCCGGCTATGTCTTTTGAATATTCCCTCCTTAATGTGTGGCCAGCCTGGGGAGCTAGCCATAAGGTTTACGACCCACCCTGCCAGCCGGCGACTTCCCCTTTCGCACTGCTTTCGTCAGCCTTTGCCACTTGGCCGATCTCTTTGGGCCTTAACGACTTGTGCTGGTTGTCTTTATTTCTCTATTTATCTTCCTATCGTGTTTTACTCCGCTTGGCTCTTTTATTCTCCATTTTATCCTTCCTTTATCACACAATCTTCCGGCGGGGATGATCCCATGACCCGCTGCAGGGAGACAAGACGGCCTCTGACTTGACTTGCCTCCTTCATCCGCGGCAATGTGGGCTGCTCGGGCAGCTTGGAATTATACACATCTTCCTTCACCTATCATTTCGTATCCATCCTGTTTGCCAAGTGAGAATGTTATCATTACTCTTTTTGGAACAATGGTCGATGTCACAAACTTGAGTCTTTTGGCCTGTATCATACCATGCTTGTTGTTTTCCGCCATAACGCTGTTTTTCACACCGTTGATGTCCATGCCTTTTGCTCCAACATTTAGGTGGTTCATAGACTCGGCCCACTCTTCGCCGGGGAGAGGTCAGGACGCCTTAGGCCGACCTACCTCTTTAAACCCTGAGAAGGTAATTTCTTTGGATGACTGTTGGCCCACTTTGTCCTTGACTTGTAGTGAGTATTCGAACATTCTATGACTGGGCTCACTTATACTTGTTGATACCGTGTAGCTTCCTGTGTGATGTCTTTTCCTCTTTGGGGATTATGTTTACGTAAGATAGCTGAAAGACTAAGCCCGCACTCCATTGGAGAGAGGATGGGATGCCTCAAGTCAACCCGCCCCTTTTGGTTCCCCAAGGAGGTAACTTTTTTAGGCAGCCGCAGGGCCAGTCTGCTCTTTCACCGTGATTGGAGTCGGGGTAAGTATTCTGGTAACCGTGAGGCTGATCCCGCTCTCCACTGTTACTGAACTTGCTCCAGCTCATTAACATCACAGGGAAAGGTAACACTTTGAGCCAGGCTGTAATGCCCCAATAAAAGGTCTAAACCACATGATCTATACTCCAAAATGACTAATTAATGATAGAATTGAAGCTCTTATTGGAACTTTATAAAGAGCAATAATTTTTCCTTCCCAAGTAATGTAAGATCTCATACACTACCTACCCTTATCCTTATCATATGCAGTATCACAATCTACTTCCTTGAATTCCCGACGTCCTCATCGGACCAGTCCATCGTAGGTGACACAGCTCAAGTCCCACATTTATAGTTGGGATATGCTCTGATACTATTTGTAATGCCTCAATGGAACGCCCAAACCATATGGGCTATACTCCAAAAAAACTAGGTAGTGATATAATTGAAGCCCTATTGGAACCTTATAAAGACCAAGAACTTCTCCTTCCCAAGCAACGTGGGATCCCATACACCACCTACCATTATCTTTATCGTATAGGGTATCACAATGAAACAGAACCCACTCTCCGTTCGCAGTGGAGGTCGGGGTAAGTATTCGGGTAGCCGCGAGGCTGATCTCACTCTCCATCGCGGGAGGGATAAAACAACATTTAGGCCTACATTTCCCTATAGTATCCCGCAGGGAGGTAAGTCGTTCGGGCAGTCTGTTACTAAACCCACTTACGCCTGTTGACGCTTACGAGGAAGGTAAAGTTTTTTATTTCGGGTAGCTGAGGACTAATCAGCACTCCATCGTCGGAGGGACAAGGCAACCTTTAGGCCTACCTTTCTCTGTGGTATCCTGCAAGAAGGTAAGTTTGGGCAACGATATAGCTGGTCTGTTATTCGCTGCTATAGGTGTCAGGGTAAGTTGTTCGAGTTGCCAAGGGGGCATGACCCGTTCTCCATCGCAGGAGGGGTAGAATACCCTTCGGCCTGGTTCTCTCATTTGGTCCTGCGGGAGGTACGTTATTTGGGCAGATAGGACCCACACCCACTCGTTAATATTGTAGGGAAGGTAAGTGTTGGGTTAGGCAGGCGCTGATCTCATTCTTCATTGCGGCGGAGGACGGGGTAATTCATTTAGGGAGCCATCAGGCTGATCCCGCTCTCCATTGTGGGAGGGACAATGCAACCTTTAGGCCTACATTTCCCTATGGTGCCCCACAGGGAGGTATATTGTTCAGGTAGTTTGTGACTGGACCCGCACCTACTTGTTGACGCTGGCAAGGAAGGTAAGCATTCATCTTCAGGTCGCCCGAAAGCTAACCCACACTCCGCCGCGAGAGAGATAAGGCAACCTTTAAGCCTACATTTTCTTATAGTATCCCGCGGGGAGGTAAACATCAATCCGTCGATGACTTTGTCGTTGCAAATTGTCTCGTTGGCGCTTTCAAGAAATTACATGTTGGAGAAAAAGATATTACAAGACAAAGGGAAATGGAGTTTTTGACTTGAAAGGTTGTCGCTCATTCTTCCTTTTGGGGCCATGCACCCTTTACTCCCCTTCGAGCCTGGTAGGGCGAGTTGCAAACAAAGGCTTATCAGGGCTCTTCAAGTGGTGCATGGCCTATTCTTTCCTAGCAGTGCCGTCCGAGGTAAGCCCACCATCCTTCTGCTTCAGCTCCTGGACATAACATTCATTTGCCAAGATTTGTTCGCATCGAACTTCTCTAACTCCTTAGGGAGTTGGGAACTTCATCTTGAGGTGGTAAGTCGACGTGAAGGCCCGCAAACTGTTGAGGGTAGGCCTTCCAATAATGTCGTTGTGTGATAACGGGGGTCCTTACTACCAGGAAGTCGACCATGACAAGGGCCGTGTATGAGGACCGACAATGTGATGGTTCCCACAGGCTAAACCATACTCCTGGAGAATTCTTTCAATGGCATGGTGGCCTGTTGCAGTAGAGCAGCATCTATTCCCATTTTTGTGAAGACTTCCCAAAATAGGATGTCCGCAAAACTCCCGTTGTCAATGAGGATTCTATGGGTGGTGAAATTAGCGACGAGCATAGTGAACACCAACGTGTCGTCGTGGGGATATAGGACCCCCTCCTCGTCGGCCTCCGTGAAGGAGATGACAGGGCTAGGGTCATCCCTTCGATGCTTTGGGCATGGTACTCAGTTGAGTACACATCGTGGTATCGGACCCACCTGGCGTGTGCTTTTTTGCTCGAGAAGGAAACACCCCCACCCGTGAATCCTCCAACTATGGTTCGAACTTCTTCGAGTGGAACCCCCCTCCCCAGCGTGGTGGAGAACAAGGATGAACTTGTTGTGGTTCCTGTGGTGGTCATCGTCGGGGGCTGTCTTCCCTCATGTGTTGGTTGCCTCGATCCCTGCTCCTTTCTCTCGACCTTCCCCTTTTTTCTTGCTCCAGTCTCCAGGTTGAGGGGTGGCGTTGCCTTTCCTGCTCTGCATATTCCTTCCTCCCTTGTTGAAAGAAACAATCATCGATATTATGTGAGGTGGACCTGTGGTATGTGCAGTAGCGGCGCGTTATATCCCAATCATCCTCTCTTCGAGCAGCAAAGGTGTCAGCCTCGCGAAAGGTAAACGTGGACCAGTCGAACCGAGGTCCCGGTCCCCTTGTCAGGACTTTCTCCCCCCTCTTATCGTGGGAGCTCTCCTCCAGCTTCTTGTGGGGCTTAGCTTTAGTCGGGGCCTTTGCCCTCTTCAATGCCCGCTCCAACTTTTGGCTCCATCAACACCCGAAGAGTGTCTTCCGCATTGATGAGGTTATCGGCCTGGTCCATGAACTCTCGTAACATCATGGGAGTCCTCCTTGCCAGCTCGGCCTTAAATTGGGATCACAGCCATACTCCTCCTAGAAGCGGCGCCAAGGTTATCTTCTCATCTTGATCGTCGGTGGTCATGCGCTCCTTGTTGAACCGAGCTAGGTACGCCGCCTCCTTCAACTCAAAATGAACTGAGTCAGGAACAGTCTGGCTAGCTCGCCAAAACAAGGGATATGGGATCAAGCAAGTGGGAGTTAGCTGAGATGAAGCTGACCAGACTTCAAGAGAGGAAGCAGAGATTGCACAAGGGATGGGCACGTCAACTAAAGACATAACAGACTAGCAGTAGGAGATGGGATCAGTCGCCCAGATCAGAGAATGGGATATCAACAATAGGTTCTCTAAGTCGCCCAGCAAGTCGCCCATCGTCGAAACTCAGGCAAAAAGTTCGCTCGAGGTGTGCTTGACAGTTGGCTTGAGTAAAGCTCAAGCAAAGATTTCACTCGAGACTTGCTCAATGTTTAGCTCGAATGAACGTCGGACAGAGAGTTCGCTCGAGGCACGCTTGACACTCCGCTCGAGAGAATAATTTTGTTTTCCCACCCTAGGGTTTCTGAGGCCGTGCACCATATATTTGTTATGTTTATGTTCAAAATATTTAATGTTGAACAAAGTGAAACGACAGAAACAGAGAGAGGTGTCTTGTGAGCATTCTTGAGAAAGTTAAGATTGTGAGTAGAAGGAAGCACTTGTAACTCACTATGTCATTTGTAATCTCCTCGAAATATGTAGGCACATTGTCAAATCACGTAAATTTTGTATTGTGTTATTGTGTGTGATTGATTTTTGTGTTTTTGTATTTATTTCACTATCTGTCTCATTATCATTATTTGTGGGTGTGGTGTTTTTCACAACACATTTTTATAGTTATTTGGAAAGTGGGTATGCAACCAATCAAATAATTCCCTTTTACTCATCATTTGCAAATAATCTAGATTGGGATATTATTTTAATATGATCAGGATCAGCCGATCACTTAATTCTATTAAAATTGAATAATGTCTTGGTGTGCCAGCTACCTACAAACTTAAAATACGTACGGTTGGTAATGACCATTCATTACTTCTGAAAGCCAAAATTGAGAACTCATGTTTGAGCCAGGAAATGCATATTTAATTTGTATTTGTGCTGATTTGATCGATCACAAGAACAAATGCACGACAATACTTACAAACAAGCTGATTGACTGAACTCTATCAAATGCGAGTATACGATCGAGAATCATAAAATATATGCAGGGCACCATGTCAGCCACTAGCTACTTTAGTCAGGAATTCTTAATTAAGAACATTATAATCTTTAAATCAGTTGTAAACATGAAGCGTAATTGATTAGACAGTTGTGGGAATGCCACTAGAAGGTTGTGGGAAGGTCCCTTAATTTCCTTTGTGACTTTTAAATATATTAAAGCTCTTCTCGATATTTTCTTCGTGATTTGACGCCTTTTATATGTATTATTAGAGCATTAGCATTGGCTTCATCAAAAGCCTAGCCAAATGCAAAATTTGATGAATTTCATCAAAATATGGCTGCATTGAATTAGTCAAATAGATAAATGTGAAACTTTGAGCTACAGTAAATTTATAGGTTTCTTCAAATTTGAAGGTCTACTATTCATTCATCAAATCTATTTTTTATTCACTTTTAATCTCCAAATGTCTTTTTTATTCACATTTAATCTCCAATCGTGTTGCAATAATAATGTAAGCATCAAATTAAATTATTAATCAACATATGATTAGTGTAATTGTAAAATATGAAAAAAAAAATAAAAATATTTTTATTAAAAAAATAATATTATATTATTATTTTGATGAATTCAATGACTAATTCAATGTGGAGTTATGGCTAGGAAAATTTTGGATTTATAGAAATAATGTACTTTTCATCAAATTTTAGAGATAATTTTGATGAAGCCAATATATACCAATGCTCTTAGTATTTGAAAAGTATATATTTAACGTCAAAGATCATGCATCATGATGTCGACGAAGAAAGCCAATATTATTGTTAATTAAATAATCGTGAAACTACACGTTGGAAATCTTGCGGGATATATCATCATGTATACGAACTACTCATGTGGATATAATATAGTTTAAATTAACCAAAGGAATTAAGAATATTATATGATGATGATGATGATGATATACTAATTTATTCCCCCCACATCATGTATAGTACGTACCAATAATGGAATTAGAAACAATATTGTTGAGGTGGTGGAAGACAATATATAGTATCCCGATACATGAAGATTAGGGATCGAGCAGGAGGATTAACAGATCAGGGTCCTAGCTAGCATTCTAGCTGTGCCATTAATATTGGCATGCATGCACCAGTTTTGATGGAAATGGAATTAAGAAGCAAAGGAAAGGTTTTATTGTACAAGCTACGTACGTACGTACCTACCTGATTAATGCGTCAAATTTAAAACAAAGAACAAAAACGATCGATCAATTTCTTTGACGGTAGAGATCGATCTGCATCAATATTAATTTATTTATTTACTCATTTATAAATAAAGGAAAACCTCAGTTTATGTATATCCGAGTGCATGCATGACAACCCGAAATGAAACGTGAATTATATATTTATTAATGGAAAGGCAGTAATATTCCTTTTGCACAAATTTCCTGTTTAAATTGCGTGCCTTGCAACCATTGTAATTAAATTGTAAGGAAAATGAGTCCTTTGATTTGAATGAATCTCAGTTACTTTTGGGGGCAAACCCGATATATATAGCCAGCAACAAAGTGGGCCTGTATGGACCATTTTTAATTTTTTTGTCACGGGCTTCACCAAAATTAATGAACACAAGCTGCAGTAGGCAGAGCGGCTAGGCTGCCTACGCTGCCTAGATTATTCTATTTCTACTTTGAGATAGGTAATACAAGCAGGCCAAACACAGACACACGGATAGATATATATTTATATATATCTCTGTGTGTGGGGGGGGGGGGGGGGGGGGGGGGGGGGTGGAATAGGATAGCAGAGTTGTATTGAAGGATTTTTGCAGGATTCTCAGAAATTTAGTAAAAACCAAGGGGAAATAACTAGAAACAGTTTTAAAAATATTTGTATACATGGACCTATTCGGTTCTACGTAAAACAGATTCTGGGCAAAAAGCTTTTTGATATAATCGGTTTTTGAAGCAGAATAATATTAGGTTGAGGTAATAGGCTTAGCATATGGATCATAGGATGTACTAAAAGTAGTAGAAAATGAAGCAGATTTAATAATAGGGATACCACCAAGAGTAGTAAACCTATTAGTAATATTAAGGGGAGTAGTAGGCTCATTTTTTATGAGCTTTATGTTAGGAATTGGGTGAGGAGTGGAAATAATCTTCCCATTGTCTTATTTATTTATTTATTTATTTTGCTCATAGTTGCTACATAAATTCACGAGTAAGAAAATCAGGAATATAATTTTGAGATCTTTTAATATATTCAGTATCAAAATTAAATACACTTAAAATAGCTTGACATTTGGCAAAAATACGCTTAGAATAGATGCTTTCAACATCTTTTTCTAAAACATATTTAGCATTTTTACAATCAATACTTTATAAGAATTTTTTATTTAACAAATCATTTTAAAATTTAGAGATACATAGTACTATAGATAAAATTTCTTTTTTAATAGTACTATAATTAATTTGTGCATTATTCCATATTTCAAAATGGAAAAGAACAATTTATTCAGGTGAATCTAGTGAAATAGTTTGTTTTAGAAAATCACCATAACCAATGTCCGAGGCATCTGTTTCAACAATTTTGAAAGAAGCAGAAATAGGAATACTAAGACATGGAAGAGTTTTAACATATGTCTTGATCTGTTTAATAAGATTAGTATGAATTTCAATCCAAGGACAAGGATTGGAATGTAGTCGCTCAAAGAGTGGACGACATTGTTTTCTCATACCTTGTAGAATTCTGCAACATCGTTGAGAGAAATCCCTAATAATGATGCATTGATTCCCACTAATGATTCCTGCAAAAACCGAGATTCCTTCTGATTGGACTCTTATTTTTTAGTAACTTTACTATGGTCAAATGAATAGTAAAAAAATAAATTTACTATTCAGTATTATTGTTCATTGTACTTGTATTTACTATTCACTATTGTTGAAATAATTGTAAAGATGTCTCCTTGATCTATAAAAAGAGAACCTAGCTTCATAGGAGAATCATCTTCTTTTTCTCTCATCTCTCTTTGATACCACTTGTTCCTTATCTAACTTCCTGATACATTTTGTAAGTTATATTGAATAAATGACTATTTCTACTTACATTCATTTTCTCTACTTACATTCATCTTCTCTTTATCATTATTATTTTCATCTGATTCCAATTATCTGGTCTTACTTTTACTATTTTATTAATTCCATGCAGTTATCTGGTCTTACTTTCATTTCTTTTGTTTATTTACCTGCACTAGTACTAGTCCAGGTCCCTACTTCAACTCCATTCATCCGGTATCATGCCCCTTCATATATATATGAATATATACATGAGCTTGTCTCAATTTTTCCGCCACCGGAAAATACTGTACATGCTCTTGTAGTACGTAGTACCATTGCCAACATCATGTAATATTTGATAAAGTACTACTTATGTTGAACTCGTATTAATTAATTAATTAGGACCCAATAATATAAATAAAGGGAATGATCATCCAATCACAAATGCAAAATGGAGTAGTACGTACGTACTAGCTAGCTAGAACCGTTAACAATGAAGGATGAGACATTAATCGAACTAATTAATTAACACGATGGATACTGAACTATAGTTTTGTTTTGGCATGATTACTAAGAGTGATATATATATATATATATATATCTTTCTATTATATAAGTGGCTATTTAATGCCGTTAAACGGAAATTCTTATTTTCCGTTAACTTTCTGTTAAATTAACGTCAAGTCACTATTGCAGCTTTGGGAACAGTTATTTTCTTATTTTTTAGTCAGTTTTCAATTTTTCACATCTTTATCCATTGAGTATTAGGTTGTTTTGGGTTTATTATTTTTGTCCTTTATCCGATTGTGTCAGTCCACCACTTTTATGCTTTTTCCCTGTATAATTTCAGGTTTGATTTATTATTTTTATCCTTTATATTTTGCCAGTTGTGTTAGTATACCATTTTTATGCTTTTTTCCTGTTTACTTTTTCTCTTCTACAAGTTGTATGATTCAGAAGCTTTTAATTAATTTCATTGACAGTGATGTTATTGGAGTTTCTGATGCACTGACTGCAGCTGATGATTTTGTGTCAGTACATGCTTTTTCTCTTTATATGCTTGTCTTCGTATGCTTTTTGTCTTCTGCAGGTTTAATCAGTACATACATATAAGCAATTGTGTCTGTTTAAAAACAAAACTGACAAAAAAAAAAGCATGCTTACTAAAGAAGAAGGAATAAAAATCACAAAAACAAAAACAAAAAAAAAACGTAAAACATTAAAAAAATGTAAAAAAAAAAAAATCAATCAAAATCTAAAAAATAGATAAACAAAATCACAAAAACCATCAAAAAAAAATTCTTAATCTGAGTATAAAAAAACTCCATCATTACTGGGAAAAAAAATTTGCACGTTGCCCAGAAGCTGATTTTGTGCCGTTGTCAGGGCAGTGCTCCAATATTAGCTTCCATCATCCTGTTATTTCCCTTTCTACAAAATAAAATAAAATATACATTAGAAAGATTTTTAAAAAGAATACATCTAAGTAGATAAAAAAAATTGTACAAAAAAAAAACTGTGCCCCTTGCTGAACACAAAAAAACATATACATGCATATTTGACGAGTTTTTTTTCCTTATCTGATTTGGGAGTTTTTCTTTTCTCATGTCTGGCTTGGTTGGTTTTGCAGTGGTCGCCTGGGAGGAAAGGGGACATTGCACTTTAAAAAGATAATGTGTTTTGAGAGGCCAAACCAAACCAAACCACCTGACATCTATGCAGCCTCGCTTCCAACTAAACAAATTCTTGTTTTTGCTCCTCATACAACTTCACTTCCAACTAAACAAATTTTGGTATTTGTTGAGGAACAAGCAAATTGTCATAGGTGAATAATTGATTAAAGTGTTCGGTGTTCATGTTTGGCAAAACTCTTCTCTTCTCTTCCATTTTTTTCTTTTACTGGTTCAGTGTTCATCTTTGGCAAACTTCTTCTCTTCTCTTCTATTTTTTTCTTTTACTGGTTTTTTATGTTTACTGCTGGTTTTTATTGGTGATTTGTTTTCAACTGCTTTCCCAGTTTGTAAGGTGTTTTTGGCTGAGGATCAGCTGAACATTTCTGACTTTTATCTTTGTAAGTGTATGGTATTATTTATTTTGTCACGTCATTTGTTATATAATTTATTTATTTATTGTTGTTCTATTTTATGTGGTTTATAAGGCAACACTTTCATTAATCAAAATGGTGCATATGCTATTCTATTTATTCATTAATAGTGCATGTGTATTGTGTGCTTTGGTGTTATTTATTGTTGTTCTATTTTCTACTGATTATGAGGCAACACTTTGATTATTGTGTGGTTTGATGGTGACCTAAAAATCTTAACTTTCTATGTAGTTGTTCTATTTTATAATGTTTATGAGGCAACACTTTGTTTAATGAAAATTGTGCATATGTTATTCTATTTATTCATTAATAGTGCATGTGTATTGCGTGGTTTGATGGTGACCTAAAAGTCTTAAGTTTCTATGTAGGGTTGGATATATAAATATATAAAGGTTACACGAACCTTTCATAAAATGGTGTATGTGCAAGTGTTGGCCCATGCAAACAATTTTATATATAGAATGCCCGCAGACATGAGCACCCAAAATATATAAAACATGTTCCAAAAATTAGTGATTGCAGCAAAATAATATTATTGCTTTGAAGAGACAACGAATAACAAAAAAACAAAGGCATTGAAGAGACAACGAATAACAAAAAAACAAAGGCAACACAAAAAGTCTCTTCACATATTTGTGAATAATAAACCTCAACAGATAAAATGCAACAATAAATAAATATAATATTATTTATATTAAGACAACGAATAACAAAACAAAAAGTCAACACAAAAACATGTTCCAAAAATTAGATTGATTGCAGCAAAATAATATTATATCTTTGAACAGACAACGAATAACAAAAAAAAAAGGCAACACAAAAAATCTCTTCACATATTTGAGAAGAATAAACCTCAACAGATAAAAGGCAACAATAATAACAGAAGAACAAAAAGCAAAAAAATTCCCAACTTGGATCTTCAAAATAGATCTTCAAATCAAGAAGCAACAAAAATTAAAAAAGTTTCTCAAAAACATTTCTTTCTCTCCCCTCTGTTACTCACCACCATTTCTCTACCTAACATCAATCATAGAATCATGCAAATAAAAAAAAAAACTCAAAATCAGATCTTGGATCATCTTTAACAACATGCAAAAAAAAGATTAGATAGCACGGAAATAACAGGAAAATACCGAAAGGGGTTGCAGACTGCAGTGCTTCGTGGCTGCTGTCAATAATTAAAAAAATTTCACAAAAATGTTTCTTTTTCTCCCCTCTGCTACTCACCACCATTTCTCTACCTACCATCATTCACAGAATCATGCAAATAAAAAAAAAAAAAAAACCCAAAATCAGATCTTGGATCATCTTCAACAACATGCAAAAAAAAGATTAGATAGCACGAAAATAACAGCAAAATACCAAAAGAGGTTGCCGTGCTCCATGGCTACTGTCGATGGTGGCAGATTGCAGAGGCAGAGACGGGAAAGTGAGGCGAGACGACACGAGAGAGTGAGGCAAGAGAGTTGAAGAAAAACGGAGAGAAGACGTGGTGGTGGGAGAAACAGAGAGATGCAGAAACGAGGGTGGGTGAGTTCGGGGAGATGGGTATGGCGGCGCAAGGTTCAGCAAGAAGAAGAAGAAGAAGAAGAAGAAATAAGAAAGAAGAAAGAAGAAAAAGAAGAAATGGGAGAAGGGAGGGGAGGGTTCGTGCGACGCTTCAGAGAGGGGAAGAGAAAAACATGAAACCCTTAGGGTTTTTGCAAGAAGAAGAAGAAAGAAGAAAGAAGAAGAAGAAGAAATGGGAGAAGGGAGGGGAGGGTTTGTGCGGTGCATCAAAGGGGAAGAGAAAAACATGAAATCCCCTTAGGGTTTCAGCAAGAAGAAGAAGAAGAAAGAAAGAAAAAAGAAAAAAGAAGAAGAAGAATTGGGAGAAGGGAATGGAGGGTTTGTGCGACGCTTCAGAGGGGAAGAGAAAAACATGAAATCCCTAGAGTTTCACTTCAGCAGCGCCAAAACGGCGCAGTTTATGCAAGGCTGCGCTCCTTTTTTCTCTCACACGGGGTGGGCCCGAAGTCACACACACAAAACCCAATCGAAATAGATCACTATAAAACCACTATAAAAAGCCTAAACTCAAAGAAAAAGAATAGAGATGAAAAAGATTAGAACATAATTACTTAAAATAAGATAAAACAACCATCCACTTAAAAATAAATGCCAACAACAATAATAATTAAAATAAAAATAAAAGCCAATAATTATAGGTAATTAACTAATTAAAAACACACTAGGGTTCTTTCTTGCTTCAAATGGCATCGTATGGGTTGCTGAAGTGTTAGAGGCTAAGTTTTAGATGTGAGAATTTGGGCTTTTTTTTTTTAGCTTTAGATCTGAAAAATACATAAGCGTTAGAAATAATTTCCAACCTAACTATTTAAAATGTTAAATAGTAATTCATTACTCTATTTAAATGTTATTCCTGTTATTTAAAATGTTATTCATGTTATTTTACTATTTTACAATAGTAAAATAAAATAATAAAAAGATCATAATAATAATAAAAAAATTGAAATTAAAGAGTCAATGATAATATAAAATATTATTAGAAAATTGAAGTTTATATCATATATTATTGTGACACAGGAGGCCCAATTTGAAAAACGAAAATAATATATAAGAAAACACATTAACACTAAATATACAAGAACTTTTGCAATAGTAAAATAAAATAATGAAGATGATCATAATAATAATAATAATAAATGAAATTAAAGAGCTAATAATAATATAAAATATTATTAGAAAATTGAAATTTATCTAATATATTATTTTGACACAGAAGGCCCAATCCGAAAAACTAAAATAATATATAAGAAAACACTTTAATACAAAATACACAACAATTTTTACAATAGTAAAATAAAATAATGAAGACACTCATAATAATAATAATAATAAATTGAAATTAAAGAGCCAATAATAATATAAAATATTATTAAAAAATTGAAGTTTATGTAATATATTATTGTGACAGAAAAGGCCCAATCCGAAAAATCAAAATAATATAAAAGAAAATACCTTAACACAAAATACACAACAACTTTTACAATAATAAAATAAAATAATGAAGACTATCATAATAATAATAAAAAATTGAAATTAAAGAGTCAATAATAATATAAAATATTATTAGAAAATTGAAGTTTATATAATATATTATTGTGACAAAACAGGAGAAGTGTAAAAAAAATTCTTGTGTCCTTATTGGGTTTGGGATTAATGAGAAAGTTTTGAATAAAATACTATAAACAAGTTTTAAAAGTGGTTTAAATTTTTTTTGCATCGCTCCAAAATGTTTGCAAAAGACATATTTGAACAATCTTTTTGTGCTTATATGTGTGTGTATGTATACAATACAATCGAAACTTACAATATCTTTTATGTCTAGACAGGAATTATCCTCTTTATCAATAGATCTAAATATATAAAAGACTCCATTATTCGTTACAAGACCTGTAAGTGTCTTTTTATATAATATATATTTATATATTTCTTTTTTTGTTGGACCATGCTTGTAATTTTTAGTGGGTACTTACTAATAGCAAATTAATTTTGAGAAATATTTTATTTTATGAATTTTGATATGTGATATCGTTCTATGTTTTTTATAGGTTATATTTTCATGGTATTTTTTCATTTCATGTATTATTTTGTTATCTTCGTTTCCTTGTTGATTTAATATGTATTTTTTAACATATTAATAAATGAAAGCGTTTATAGCATTTAAAATGCACCAATGGAGGTATGCATTTCGCATTAAGTAGTTATTAATTATCCATTTAGTCTTGATTGTGTGGAACAGTATCCAACGTTTGGAGGAATTGTTTGCTTCATTAACATAATGAGAAGTGGTAAGATTGTGTTAATAAGTTATGTAGCATTTATTTTTAAATAGTAATATTAATTTTGTAAAAGTTAAGTTTGAAAACTATTTTTTGAAGATCATGGAAACCAACCCGTAAAGAAAATCTCATATAAAGATTTACCAGAAGAGAAAAATGAAGAAGGTCATAGAAAACAGAGAGAAATATATGCTAAAAAAAGTATATAGAAGTAATTCCATCCAGTTAAAAGATTCAGTTTCATTTGGGGATGATCGAATGACTACGTCAATTGATGAACCTTCAAATGATGATGTCCAACACATAAACATCATTCAGGACTTCACTGTTCCACAAAAAGTGTCAAAGAGACAACGAATTTTCCGCATTAATGTTGACCGATGAATTTGGTTCATCTCACGAAGTATGTGTTCCTCCTGGTGTTAATGTCTGTGTGGTTGATTCAGAGGTAACTTCATCATTAAACAATGTGACGAATCGTTCTGATTGTCTAAGTGATTCTATGGATTTTCTGACACGTAAATCAGGAAACACATACATAGATGAAACAACCGTCTCTAATTAGCTTTTGATTCAACAGGTTTTCCTGAAATTATTTTTCTATCTTTCTTATTTAAGTAACCTTATATTCTTTTTAATTGAAATTTGAGAATATCCTATTCAAATAGGCTCCATGTGTTATTCGGAAAGAGTCAACATTTGAAACAAATATACCGTCACCTTGTAAGGGTAAGAAACAAATATAATTATATTATTCATTTTTTTGATTCCATTGTCAACTCTTGCCACTTTTCAAATAGTGTCAGTAGTCAGATCGTTCAAAAAATTCGATGGGTTTATGCCTATTGTCTTGTGTTCATTTTTTAACTCAATAGGTGGGGGACATCGCCGCTCTGCTGGACTTAGATAATTATTACAAGTCGTGCCATCTAAAGCATATTCTTTGCTATATGTGCCTTGTTGCAAACATTGTAAAGCAAAGCGATTCTATCATGAAACAAATGGATTTTGTTGTGCTGATGGGACAATTTCTTTGGCCACAAATGATGTCCCTGATCAGCTTTATGATCTTTTTACCTCTGACACAGATAAAGCCGCGCATTTTAAGACCTATGTTCGAACTAATAATAATAAGTTCGCGTTTACATCTTTTGCAGTTAAATTCGATAGAGATCTTTGCAAACGGAATAGAGGAATTTATATATTCTGAACTCATGGACAGATCTATTACTATATCAATTATTTAGTCCCTTTAAATGGTCGTCATTCTTATCTCCAATTGTATTTCTTTGATACTGAGCATGAATTAGAAAATCGCATTTTTTATTCAGACAGAATGAATCCATCAATTATAGCTCAACTCATCGATATTCTACGCATCAATCCATACTCTGTGTTTATTCGGTCTCTTGGTGATTTGTCAAATTTGGAAAATCAAGTAATCCATATAAGATCAGCATGTATTCAATGCCCCGACATCTTCACAAGTTGCAGTAGTATGGGTTGAAAATGAAGATGCAGATCAGTTGGGAGGACGAGATATTTGTCATTCTGGTGGAAGTCATATAGTTCAGTATTATTTTCGCCGCTATGATCCACTTCAGCATCCGCTGTTATTTCCATTTGGGGATGCTGGTTGGCATCAAGGCATTCGAATGGTTAATAGAGGAAGCACATTAATACGTAATGAAACAATCCAATCAATAGATCATCACTAATCAATCTCAGCAAAAGAGTTACTTACAAGAGAACAGGGATATGAGAGTGTAATCTTAATCTTCTCATTTTGTACTTAGTTTGTAGGTGTCCAATTTTATAATATTTCATTCTCCTTCAAATTTTATAGCATTAAACAGAAAAATGAAGGATCCAATTGTTTCGTATCGTGAATATTATTGATACAAATTACAAATCAGAGAAATGTCAGATCAATTTTGTCGCTGTCTGGTCGTCTATTGCAACAATTTATTGTTGATATTAATGTTAAGATCGAGACGTCAAGATTAGATTATTTTCATAGCAAACAACAACATATTCGATCTGAGTTATATCAAGGTATTGTTGATACCATCACGCTTGGGGAAACTAATGCTTCTAATATTGGAAAACGATTTATTCTGCCTTCGTTGTTTATTAGGGGTTCAAGAGACATGCGAAAAAGATATATGGAAGCAATGACTTTAGTTCAGCGTTATGGTAAACCAAATATTTTTTTAATAATGACATACAATCCAAACTGTCAAGAAATTTCATATGAATTATGCCTGCATGAACAATGTCAAAATCGGCCTGATTTGGTTGCTTGGGTCTTTCGTGCAAAATTAGAAGAATTAAAGGATTGATTATTCAAGCGGCAAATATTTAGAAAAGTCTATGCATATGTTTATGTTATTGAGCACCAAAAAAGAGGAATTCCACATGCTCATTTTTTAATTATATTACAGAAGAATTAAAAACTCTATGCGCCTGAATCTTTTGATGAGATTGTATAGGCAGAAATGCCTAATAAAAATAAGAATTTGCACTTACATAAAGCTGTTATCAAGCATATGATGCATGGACCATGTGGGGTGTTCAATCAAACAAATGTTTGTATGAAAAAAAATGGTTATTACAAAAACAGTTATCCAAAAAATTTTGCATCACGTACGACTATTGGAAATAACTGCTTCCCAATATATAGGCGATCTAACAATGGAATAACTATCAATGTGAGAGATCAAAATTTGGATAATCGTTGGGTCGTTCAATATAATCCGTATTTACTTGCAACATTTGATTGTCACATTAACATCGAGATTTGTTCTACGGTAAAAGTAGTCAAATATCTTTATAAGTACATTTATAGATGGCATAATCGTGTTGCTTTCAATTTGGTTTCTGAACAAAACAATCAACAATTCCAATCGGCCCGTTGGATTGCTCCGCCTGAAGTTATGTGGAGAATATATGGCTTCATTGTCAATGAAATGTACCCAGCAGTGTATAGCTTACATTTACATCCTGAGAATCGACATCAATTAACTTTTCGAGCAAATGAAGACTTAATCAATGTTCTCAACTCTGATCGGTCTGCAAAATCGATGTTAATAGAATTCTTTGCATTAAACCAAGTGGATGAGAATGTCAGGACGTTGTTGTACAAAGAATTTCCAGAATTCTATGTTTGGAGCCAACAATACAAAGAGTGGACTTATCGAAAAGATAAAACTGTTATAGTCGAATTGTTACAAAAAATTTATTTGAAGGTGAGAGGTATTATCTACGTATATTGCTAAATCATGTAAAAGGACCTTTGTAATTTGAAAAACTTAGGACAGTTGATAGTGTTGTGGCTCCAACATTTCGTGAGGCAGCAACTATGCGTGGTTTGCTACAGAGAGACAGCAGCTTAGAAGATTGTTTACATGAAGTATCTCTATATCAAATGCCGTCCAGTTTGAGATGGCTATTTGCAACTATATTGGTTTATTGTAATCCAACCAATCCGATAAAGCTTTGGGAAAGTTCTGAGCAAGATACAGTTGATTTTAGGTTAACTAAAGATTCTATATTCAATGTAAGAATGCAAGTTTTGCGCTCAATCTCTTTTACACATGAATAAATGGGGAAAGATATTAATTCGTTCCATCTTCTTGATGACAATATTTGTTTCGATGAAGACCAATTTGAATCTAGGGAAATCGATGATGAATTTACTGTTGAAATTCCAGAAGTAGATATTGTTGCATCAGAAGCCCTTAATAATGAACAACGACATGTCTATAATGAAGTTTTGGGAAAGGTTTTTTCAAACAGAGTTGCTACATTCTTTGTTGATGGCCCTAGTAGGACAGGGAATACATTCTTGTATAAGGCACTTCTCGCCGCAGTAAGATCAAAAAAAGTAGTGGCTTTTGCAACTGCTTCATCTGGTGTTGCTGCATCTATCCTTCCTGGAGGTCGCGCTTTAAGATTCCATTGGATACTGAAGAACATAGCATGTGTTGTGTCAGTAAACAAAGTGCTCTTGCAAAGCTACTACGTGTAGCAAAGTTAATTATATGGGACGAGGCCCCTATGTCAAGAAAACAACACAAGCATTAGATAAAATATTACGAGACATTAATGATTCAGAGTTAACATTCGGTGCAAAAGTTGTCATTTTTTGTAGAGATTTTCGCCAAGTTTTACCTCAGGTAAATGAACAAGACAAGAACAAGTCGACGCCAGTTTGGTTTCTTCCTATTTGTGATCTACATTCATCAAGTTTCATTTAACTGAAAATATGCAAGCAAGATTGAATCTAGTTTTTTCAGAATATGTATTAGAATTAGGCAACGGAATGCCACCAATCACAGTTGATGAAACTATAAAAATTCCTGATGGCATGCTTGTTCTGTATGAGGATGACTGCACTTCTTTGGATAATTTAATAGATGCTATTTTCCATGATATTCATGAATATTCAATAAATATTTCGGCTATGATGAATCGGGTCATATTAACACCAAAGAACAGTTATGTTGATGAAATAAATGCATTACTAATTCATAGGTTTCCTGGTGAGCTAAGCCGATATTATAGCTTTAATGAAGCAATAGATGCACCTGAACAATCAGTCATTGAGGATTTTTTAAATACTCTAACCCCAATTGGACTTTCTCCTCATGAATTATTACTAAAGATAAACTGTCTCATCATGCTGCTTAGAAACATTAATCATTCAGAAGGATTATGCAACGGAACACGCCTAATTTGTCGGGCTTTTGATTGAAATGTCATTGATGCAGAAATCGCAGTTGGACACCATAGCGGAAAAAGAGTCTTTATTCCAAGGATTCCATTCTTACCAAATGTTAATGAAAATAATGGTTTCTCATTCAAACGAATCCAGTTCCCTATCATATTAAGATTTGCAATGACAATAAATAAGTCACAAGGGCAAATATTGGATTTTGTTGGGATATATTTACCTCAATCTATTTTCTCACATGGTCAATTATATGTGGTTTTATCAAGGGCTAAGACTGCATCTATAGTAAAGGTTTTAATACGGCCGGTGTCGACTGAACGATCAGAAAAGAAATGTACAAAAAGCATTGTGTATACGGAATTATTAAGATTAGCATCTTCAGATTAATGTTATATGGGTAATGATTCAATTGTATAATTTGAGTTTAACTACTTAAACAAAATTACACATTTAATAAAATTCTCTTTTTTGTATGTTTAGTATAATGTTCTTGAAATATTTATTGTGTTTTTTAATTTTCTTTGCAAATTTCTTTTTAAATTTAGTATTGGGTTTATTATACTTACACATTTAATATATTTGTATATGAATAGCTTTAAAGATGCGGACGGTTTATACATCGATAAAAGATATCACTCCAAATACAAGGTATTGGAAGATGAAAATGATCGTGGCAGACAAGTCACTCAAACGAATAAATCAACGCTCACTAGTAAAGTACCAAAGCCTAACATTGGTTGATCCAGATATATAGTATTTATTTCTATCTATTATCTTCTTCTTTTTTTCGTGTACTAAAAACTTATAAAGGATTTTGTTATTCTTACATCCTCTCTATTAAATTTTATTTTTTTTATTTTTTTACCACTGATTTGTTGGGTGTTTTGATGTTTAATTTTTTAAATCTTTTTATATTATATAAATGTTGATGATGTTCCATTCATTTAGTTCTCTTCTTGTGACATATTTAAAAAAAATATTATTTTCTTAAAACTCAAAAACAATTTAAGATCAAACAAAATTATTATGCTCAATTATTCATTACAATTTTTTTTTATAAATTGTTCGTTTCAATTTCTTATACTGTACATGAAAATCGAGTGTAAGAGACAATGTTTGATAATGATATTGACTCACGAGATAATACTTTACATATTTTCCGGTCATATTACATCAGTAATGCATATGTGAAGCCATTAGATCCAAAGTATAGAATTGAAACACATGAATATCAATAGATTCTAAATTCTAAAATGATAATTGAGAAAGTTCCGAAAGATGAAGAACAATTGGAGCCACCGAAGTACCAACTCATTCCATTCAACGAATTAGACGCTTACAAAAACTCAATTGCAGAAATAGGTAATTCACTTTTTATTTTAGAATCTTTAATTATCAATATATTAAAAACTTAAATCTTATTTGTCAGATGTTTTAGCTGTTGCAATCCGTATCAAGCCATGTAGAGAGATAACTTTAGCGTATGGACCGACAACTATTCAGGAAATCTATGTCATTAATCAAAGGTAAAAATATTTTTTGGGTAGATCGCTCTTTTAGAATTATGTTTCATTCTTTATTTTTTACATATTCTGTTAATTCTTTTTTTATTCCAATCTTGTAGTTTAAATCTCATATGTTTAACTATGTGGAGTCAATTTGTGCAAGATGAATGCAAAAAAATCTCGGAAATAATTGGGACAAAGCCAGTTATACTTGAAACAAGAATAAGAGTTAGTTCTTATAATGATATTTTTAATAATTAACAATCTTATATTTTCTTTTATATTGTATATGTTTGCATTAATCATAATCTCTATTTCCAATTAAGGATTGTCTCTTTCATCGCGTCCGAAAAGTAAATTTATGTTCATTCATGTTCTTCTTGAGGCAACTTCATTGCAAGAGTAGTAATCGTCACAAATAAGTCATTATTTGTTTCATGCCACTTGAATATTGAAATCTCCATATTTTTATTTCTTATGTTGCATTTGTTTTTATGAATTTTAAGGGCGGCGATTAATGTTTTATTAATTGAGAGTATTATTGCAAAATGCTTGACATACCCGTCTACATCTCTGTCTTCTATTGGTATTCGAGTAATCAAGAATTGTGATGTTTCTGAGTTCATCAAAAGTTTACAACACATGGAGGTAAAATCCAATTTTTCGTAACAAATTCAAATATTTATACAATCAATTCATCTAAAAAATTGTTTCTAATGTAATGTAGAAAGCAAAATTTTGTATATAGGCGAAAATAATTGTAGTTGACTTGTGCCAGATTTTTTTTACATGTCATATATTGGCTGTAATAAAGGAACTGGGTATGATTACAATAATAGCTTCATTTGTTACCATTGCAAATACCAAAAAATTTCCCAACCACGGTATGTATATTTCAAATTTTTTGTTTTGTTTGATAATTTATGTAGTAGATTTAATATATAGCTTTTATTGATTCTAACTTAAAATGATATTTTCATCAAATTTATAGTTGTCGAGCATATGTTGAACTCGATGATGGTACAGGAAAACTATATGCTATTATGTTTGGTGGAGTTGTAGAGCAAGCACTCGGTTCTTCAGCAGTTGAGCTTATGAATCACACTGACGATGTATGTATTCTTATTTTCCATTGCATTAATTGTTGTGAGTAAAAAAGTCTATCTTAGAATTTTTGACATGTTCACTACATTATCTATGAGCACATTGAGCTTTATATTAAAAAAATTATTAAAAGCAAATTATAACAAAAATCATTTAAATTGATTTTTATATACTTATCTGTTATGCTAATTTTATTTTTGTTTATAACATGCATGGTAATTTAATTAATAACATTGCATTCAAATATTTGTGTTAACTTACAAGACATTAATTTCCAGCATATATGTTCTTTAAATTTTTATTAATCATGGAAGATTATTAAAAATTTCATTTGCAAGAGCATCTGTCATATATAGAAAATCTTGTAGCACAAGTTTTGCAGAAAGAATGGATGATTGAACTTTTAGTAGACTCCAATCAACTCAACCAACAGCAGCACAAGAATTTCAATGTCATCTGTATTGATGCAGTACAAGATGACACAAAATGATGCATCATAGTAAAAATATCATAGGACTCATATTTTGAACTGATGTTTTTGTTGGGATTGTTGCTAAAACTATTAATGTTATAAATATGTGTTAGACTATGTTATATTTTGAACTAATGTTTTTGTTGGGTTTGTATTAAATTTATCGACAACTTTACTAAAATTATCGATGTTATAAATATGTGTTGCACTATGTTGTTTTCTGAACTAATGTTTTTATCATCTAATCTATGCAAGCATGTAATTATTATACTCTACTTAACTATCATTATCCCTAAATATTTGCTAAATTTCACATTTTTTTCCATATGCTTTAAATTATTGATTAAATTCAACAGATTATTCCAACATAGTCTCACTAATAATCTCCTGATCCCATTAACTTCAAAATGGAAGTCTTCCATTATAATAAAAACGGAATTAATAGATTTTATTAAGTTAAAGATAAAACGAAAGAGCAATGCTAGATATAAATCTCAAATAGACAAGTTTCATATAAACTTTTTGTAAAAAAATAAGTCTCACTAATAAAGAATAGTTTTTTTTTTATATTTTTTTAATGTGGGTCTAATTTTTTACAATGACTTATATAAAATTTGTCTATTTAAATCTTGTACAAATCATTTCTCAAAACGAAATTAGGAAAAAGGCTTATGAATACAGTTGGCATTTAATTGGGATATGAAAGAAAAAGTAGTTATACCCGCCGGTTTTCCTTCCTTTTGTTTTTTAGTTATTATATCATGTATAATAGAGCACAATATCTATATCACTGATATGATTTAATTTATAAAATTTAAGTTTTAAAAATTATATTTCAAATCAAATTATATTATATAAACACTTAGAGAAATAGAGAGTAAAATTAATTTTCACTAAATGCCTGGAAATAAACTAAACAAAAAAAATTACACGTTCCTGATCATGAATATCCCTTCAGCCTTGAGGTTCATGATCCTTACTAACTACATAACATGAATTTTTTCGCATCTTCAAACATATAATATATTCTCATAAATCACATGATGAGAATATTGTAAATGTTGATAGAAATGCCGCTCCAATCTCTTCATACATCTCTTAAATATTTTATCTTAAACTCTACATCTTAAAGTAGAAAAAAAATAGAGAACATGAAGTGAGTACAAAGTCATTAAGATAAAAAAAATTTTAAGACTCCCCGACATAATTTATTAAAGCGTTTAATATTGTCTAAAAAATTCGCTTTAATATTGTAGGATCATTCATGTATAGTTGTTTAAAGAAAATTTTCAGCAAACATAAAGATACCCAATAAACATTACGATGTACAAGATCTAGTTTATATATACGAGCTTATAACCCGTGCAATGCGCGGATCGTTGTGTATGTTGTGTACAAGAGAGAGATCCAGAGAGAGACATGATTTTATAGTCGAGAAATTTGAAACAGTTTATAGGGCAATTTATTTTGACGAAACAATATAAAAAGTTGAATTAATGCCTTTGGGTGAAGTCTAGAATCGATTTATATCTTTATATGTAAAAAAAAATGAAACTTAAAAATTATAACAGTTTATAATGAAACATTACTGTGAAAATGATTACTGTTTCATAAACATAACACTTCAAGATTCTATTTTTTATTCCAATTATTGCCAACAATAGCCTACTTTTATTGATAGAATCACATCAGAGTCATATGAAACAATATAAAGGTTGACGAAACAATATAAAGGTTGAAATAGTGACTTTGGGTAGTGTCTTGAATCGGTTTATATTTTTATATGTAAGAAAAAATAAATAAAACTTAAAAGTTATAAAAGTTTATAATAAACATTACTTTTAAAATGATTATCGTTTCATAAACATAATACTCCAAGATTCTATTTTTTATTCTAATTATTGCCAACAATAATTTACTTTTATGGGTAGAATGTCATGTCGGAGATATATGATTCCGCTTTTATATATAATAATAGATAAATATATATATATATATATATATATATATTCTATCCTAACCCAAAAACTATAAAAATCCAAGCAATATAGTCTTCAAATCACATTAAGAAGAGTTGCATGGGGGGAGATCAGCATGATAAGGCTCAGTTTGATTGAGAAACATTATCAAACTATTTCATCTTTTCTTATCATTACAATTTTTACAAATCTCTATATAAAATATAATAAATAATTTAATTTTTTTCAAATATCAAAATAATAATAATATTAAAAAATAATATTATAACAATATTTTATTTAACTTTCAATTTTCATCTCAATTCATCTCATTTCAACTTATTATGAAAACTAACCTTATTATTTTTTCAGTAATCAACCTGATCGAAATGCTATCGTGGACCATCTTGGAAACGCATCAAAAACCAAAAATAAAAATAAAAATAAAACGACAGTGGAGCCTAAAATACATGGGACAGATTTCCCCAATCTTATTAGACAAGACCTTCCCCTCTGGGCCAGACACAGGTGTCATCCTGTCTACTTATACTATTGGAGTATAATTATTAGTGCATATTGCTTTATATTTATATAATATTTTATTTACTTATTTACTTATTTATTTATTATTATTATTATTATCGAGAGCATCATAGCTGATTCATAGCAATGGCATTCCACTGAAGTGGTGTGTAGAGGAGGTCCTACAGTCTTAAAATACACCCTAGAAAAAAAAAAGAATCACATGGTTCCAGAGCTGTGTTATTTCATGCGTGGTGGGGCCCTCTTCGAGTCATGGGGATTCGTCGTCCCACCATCATAATGTGTGCCAGAGCACCACCATATTGGTGTTATGTGATCCGGCTTAAAAATGCCAAACACAAGGACACGACGAAAAATATATATATAAAGCGATGCATTGGGAAATCAACACGTGTCCCCTCCCACGTGCACTCTGCAGCCACCATGATTGGTCCCCACCCCAAAAGAGATGCCTTTGACCCCATAGTGGGCCCTCTATCCTTTCCCATTATTGCCATCACTGGCCCCACTTCCTCGCCGAGTTGCACTCGCATCGCGACACGCGTCTAGTGAATCCCAAAAAAAGTGCATTAGTTTTCCGGTGGGCCCCACTTGACCCATCCCTAATGTTAATCCATTCATTATTATCATTATTTTGTTACGTTTATTTGAAGAAATTATTTTAGAAAATTAAATAAATTTTATTATTATTTTAAAATTTAAAAAAAAATTGAATTATTTATTACATTTTATACGAAGATTTAAAAAAATTATAATGATTAAATAAAATAAAATGAGATGATTTCTATATTTACCGAGTCTTTAATTATTTATTTTCATCAGTATATTTTATTTATGATAAAAAAATTATTAGAATTTATAAAAAAAAATCTTATAAATAAACATACTTAATATTATATATAATATAATTTTATGGCTGTTTTTCCTTCACGGCGCGCCATTGGCTTTGTAATATATAATGGAAGGAAACAAAAATGCCATCTCAGGTAGGGCAAGGCATAGAATACAGAGTGGTGACAGGACCCAATGACCTAACATTTCCACTTCAGTATTTATTACATAATAATGGAATGTGTATTAAAGAAACATATCCAACCTATATGTCATAAAAAAGAGAAATAATAATTATAATTATGAGTGTGTAAGTACCACGTAATTATTTTAAAAAATATAAATAAATATGAAAGTTATATGAAAAAAAAATAATTTTTTAAAAATAAATATTATTTTTTTTAAAATGACTGAATAATACTTAATATTTCCGCACTCTACTGTATTATGTATCATTACTAACTAAAAAAGGAAAGGAAAAGAAGTGGCAGTTTGTTTTATTTTACGTGGGCAGTTTCCCATCCTGAAATCTTGAGAGGCGTCCCAGAGGCGAGGCGAAGGGTCATTGCTCAAGTGGGCTCTGTAATGTTTCGATGCAGCCAATCACAGCAGCACTTGCATTGTGGTTTTTGGATTGTTTAGACCAATCCGAGACTCCGCCTGGAAAACCTACCAAACACATATATCTGGAGCTGCGTCGAGACTCCCATTTCACATTGGCATGGACCCCAAATCCCTCTAATTCATATAATTTTGAGCGACAGCTCACGTCATTCCTGTAATTCTGGTCTCTCTCTCTCTCTCTCTCTGGCAGGCACCACGTACCAACTAAATTACATGGATCCTTCCCCAATTGGTCATGTTGCATAGCCATATTGTAGCTTAATCTCTATACGTTTGCTGTAATCTTGTTTTCATTTAAGTGGCCTTTCTTCAAGGATTCTCAACTTTGATAGAAATTTTTTTAAAATGTTGCTTATACAGTTTGTTCTTTATTCTAATCAATTCTTATATAGAGTTTAGTTACAAGACAATATTAACTATGATGAGTTTGAATATACGAGAATTATTTGGGTATAGTGATTTTAGCTACCCAACAATTTCAATGCTTTTAAGTATCTAAAAAGATAGACACGTAAAATCTAGCATCTATTTTTATGTATTTTTTTTTTAAAGTAATGTTAGAGAGAAACCATTATAACAGTACACACTTTACACTCACTGCGTGATTGTTTCTAATTGATTGTTTCTAACACTCACTTGGAAAAATATGTGGTCTACATGATGTCACATCATGTATGTAAAATAGATGCTACTAATAGTAACTTCTATCTAGATTTATTCTTTTTTTTAATATATTTGGAGGAGGTGGATTTCAAACTTCAAACCTTCATTTTAGAGATTGAGGATTATGCTAATCAGGATATAGACTTTTTGACATATATTCCTATGTGTTTTGAATTATCTCAAAGTCTATAAACATCCCTAGATATTGACTTTTATTATTATTTCTTTTTTGAAAAATAATTAACATTATAGCATATATCAAGCACATAATTTTAATCTTTTCTTTGGTTTAGGAAAACACCAACCAAAAAAAAAAAGAAAAAAAAAAGATAGAAATTAATAGAAAAGATAGCATCCAAGAGAAATCTTGTGAATCAACTATCTAAAAGCTAAAGCTAAAAGCCACCTCTGAACAGAGAAAACGGATAAGGCGGTGGCGGACTCGCTTCCACCCCAGCCGCCATTTCTGTGAAAAGGCTTACTTGGCCACTGCTCCCATTTCCATAACCCGACATATTACTTTCTGGCGGAGACACCGCCGTGCTATTTCCAATTCCCGTAGTAGTGGCCGTTGGCGCCGACAAAAAGGGGCTATCAATGGCGATGCAACCAAAAGGTTCTTGGGCAATCGAATAAGAACCCATCACCTGCCTTTGGATAAACCATCCCGGCGTCGGGTTATCCGGCGACGATTGTTCACGAAAATTATCGATTTCAAAACCAGTCTCCGGCGACGACGAATTTACGCCTTGAGTTGTTCCCTCTTCTTCGTCCTCAGTCTTTATCGAAGAAGACGACGACGCCGAAGGTATCATTAGCCGCCGTTTCTTCTCGCTCATAAGTCTCCTGCTCCGTTCTTTCTGGAGCATTAGGCGGGGTATAATATCTGGGTCTTCCACGACTTTGTGCAAGAACGCCATCATTTGCTCCGGCCTTCTCTCCGTCGCCTCCAAACGCCTGTTCATGCCACGAAGCTCTTCGTCCAGCGCCTTCTGCTCCTCCTTCAACCTCGCTATTTCCATAACCAGTTCCTCTTCATCATCTACATCTTCGTGTTTCGACCCTTGCGTATTCGAATTCCGACTCTGCCTCCTCCGCACGATGTTCCTCAACAAGTGCTTCTGGCCTCGGAGAAACCACTCATTCGCGAATTCCCATCTATCAGGATCCACCTTTCTGAATCCCTGATCATTTACAGAACACAAGAGAACATTTTTTCATCACGGTCTTGTAAGAAACCAAACACAAAGAGACAACGATTTGCTACAGTTTTGTTTTGTTTTTGTTTTCTTACTCACATAGGTGTTGAGCTGTCGGACGAAACTGGAGAAGTTGTTGTGCTTGAAATACGCAGGTAAGATCCTCTGCGAGAAGTCCAAGGGATCGATGACGATGAAGCTGTTGTTGGCTCTTCCCCAGGTGATCAAACTATCCGTCGTCGGATCGTTGATCATCTGATAAGTCTTCATAACGAACGGCGCGATGACGTTGTTCGCCTCCATTCCATAAACAGCGAGCATACTATTTCTGAGATGGAACTGAGTGTGCGTGCGGGGACTGAGTAGGAGGGCCTCTGCCTACAGAAACCGTGAAAAATGGGTGAGGCAGCACCGTAATATATAAAAAGGACGCATGTACAGTAGCACTAGATAACGTGGCGTCCATCCAGGACGGTTTTGATATTTTCCTTGGGTCACGGGATGGGACCCACGTGGCTCCACTTTTTTATCATCTTTATGCGACAGGTCATCACCTCCGGCGATTAGATATTTTCCTAGACGGGAGGACCTTCTCCCACGCGCATTTACAAAGCGTGTGAGATGAGTGGTACGCTTGCAAACAATTGTCGATATTGGCTAAAAGCCTAACGACAAGGCGGATTTTCTTTGAGAATAAAAACAAAAAAATAAAAAGATTCGTATATTTGAAAGGGAATGGAACTTTTTTTTTTGTCAACTTTCCTTTTCGAAATCACCTTTTTTCTTTGTCAAACTTTCTATTTCGCAACCAGCTTGTTGGGTGTGTTTGGATGTTGAAGTGAATTGAGTTGAGTTAATAAAATATTGTTAGAATATTATTTTTTAATATTATTATTATTTTGATATTTGAAAAAATTGAATTATTTATTATATTTTGTGTTGGGAATTGAAAAAGTTATAATGATGAATTGAGATGAGTTGAGATAAGTTTGTGATCCAAACTCACCATGTAGTTTAAAGCATTCAAAAAATTAATTATATTTCTAGTTAAGATATAATTATATTTCCATGTCAATAAGTACGTAAGCGCCGTGTAATCGGTTTGTAAAATAGTGAAGTCTACTATTAAAAAATTAGTTTCTTTCATACGTGTCTTGTATTTATTCACTTTTTTAAAAAAAGATCGTACGGCGCTTGCATACTCCACGATTGTAAATATCATTTTTTAAATAAAGTACTACAAATACAATAAACAGAATTATAGGTAACTTTGAGTTGAGTTTTTACGAATTTAATTTATTTAATAAATAAGTCTAGATTTTCTTGTAATCTTAATTCGTTTATTAATTTATGCTGCTTCAGGAGTTTTCGAGGTTTTTCTTGCCTCCCAAACATTGTGTTAAGACTTGAGCCGACAAGTTGCACACAGTAGGAAAGAGCGTGAAGGCGATCCAAGATTTATAAAATATTATATTATAATAAATAAAAACAAGCCTATCAGAGTCAGAGAGAGAGTGCCAAATACGGAGGGAAAAGAATAGTGGCTTAGATTCAGCTGCTCTGTATCGCGATTCGGGACATTGCTTTTGTGCCAACTGCCAAGGCTGCTCGTGCGTTGGCGCATTATCCATTAACAAATATAAAGTGAAAAATAATTTATAACAGTAAAAGTTTCGTATATTTTATTTTAAAAAAATTAAGAAAATTTTGAGACTCCTATAAAAATTTAATATTTTTATAATAGATTTTATTTTTTTAAATAGAATATACAGAAATTAGACACTTTAAAACTTTTTATATAACTAATCTAAAAATTAATATTAATTATTATCCTTTCAATATTTTTTTTAAGATGAGTGTTGATATCCGAAATCTTGTAAAAGTAAAGTTATTAATTGATGAAATGCAAGATTTAGTTTATAAGTTAATTAGAGGAGTTTTATAATTCACTCGTTAACTTAACAAGTTATATCAGTTTATAAGTTTATTTTTATAAAATTTTTATATAAATTATATATTTTTATATTTTAACATAATATCAAAAATCATAAATAAATAAATATTATTTATTAAGTTTTAAAATATTTTCGAAATAATGTTAAACGAACTGTAAATGAGTAAAAAATAATAAATACTTTTTAAATATTAATGTCATAACAACAAAGAAAAAAGTGATAATATTTTTTAAATCTTACGACAAATATTACACCTGTCCAATATTATATATATATATATATATATATATATATATATATATATATTCATGGCATGCACTTAGATCCGTTGGACACGTGTACGGCTCAAGTTGGAGAGTCGTGTTAGGAGCGTAGGGAGCAGTTTGATATAGTCCAGTATCAGATCTATACTTGGTTGTCTGCTCCTTATAGGCTCTTATAGTTATCATGACAACCCTGTCGGTTGAATTTTGAGTAAGACTTACTTCAAATTAATTATTTTTCAAGATCTCGTGGTGGAACACGTGTCACGCATCATCTAAATATTAAACATGTCCGTACATTTAAAAATATTCTTATTTGTAAATTATTGATCTTTTATTCAATAAATAATTCCACTATTTTTTTTTTATTCAAATAATGGTTAAAATACTTTTCAATTATTACAGCTTCTTTTCATTTAAATCGATATTATTGGATAAATTTTAAATTCGCTATGTTAAAATTTCAATGTCAAGCTTTATGAGTTTAGAAATGTATACTAGATTGAATTAATAAATAATTCGAGGGTTAAATCTTTTAATGAAGATCATGGAATACAATTTCAATAATAAATATTAATAAGATGTGGACGAATGTTATCTTTATCTTTTTTTTTTTTTATCTTTAAAGAAAATGAGATCCATTACTTGCCCAAATCAGAAATGGGCTCTTTAATTTGATTAAGGGTTTGGACAGTAAGATAAAATAAAATGAAATGATTTTAGATAAGTTGAATAAAATATTGTTAGAATATTATTTTTTAATATTATTATTGTTTTGAGATTTAAAAAAATTGAATTGTTTATTATATTTTATGTGAAAATTTAAAAAAATTGTAATGATGAAATAAGATAAGATGAAACATTTTGTGTATCCAAACGAGTCCTAAATATCCATTAAACAAGTTTTATGCACTTGACCCACACGATGTGCAACAAAAGTGCAAAAGGGGCCATGCAATCTAATCCACAAAAATATATACAGCACAAGATGAAAAAACGTACATGATTCCAAAAGGAAACTTGACAACAATTTTGTGTTCGAGGGAACAAAAGAAATCCTCCACATATCTCACAAACTTGATAATAATTTATTCAAATCTTTATTATTTTTACTTGAAATGGATAATATCTACGTAGAATGTTTAATATTCTTATTTGTTATTCTTTATCTTAAATCTTGTTGTCTTTTATCTCGTTTTGTTATACAAATCATCTCATCTCATCTAATCATTATAATTTTTTCAAACTCTCACATAAAATATAATAAACAATTCAATTTTCTCAAATTCCAAAAATAAAAATATTCTAACAATATTTTTTTCAACTTTAATCTCATCACATCTCATCTGTGTAACAATGGAGGCCTTAGTCATACTTATTGAAGTAACACATTTTTTTTTTTTTTTTTTTTGTGATTTCATGTATCAACTACATAAATAACAATTAGTAGTACTTAAAGCATGTCACACAACATGTGTATAATTGGAAACGACAAAGCTTAAGTTGAAGAACACAATCTTTCTTTTAAATGATCAGATCATAACGTGAGCAGTACTATAAATGCTTCATATTTTATGATAAATAGTAAATGCATAGTGGTGAGAGGAAACGTTGTTTCCTTATAACTTATAACTTCAGATCATATTTCGATTTCTCGAAAAATCGAGACATAACTTCAAACCTACAATTAAGTGTGGCCTTGCATTGATAGTCAATGATATGATCAGATAGAGTGAGATTTGTCCCTTCTTTCAGATCATCCCCCATTAATATGCACCAAATCAGACCCATGATAATATATTTGACTCTTTTTTTTTTGTATTTGTCACACATATCTAGCTTTAATTAACCAAGATATGTTAGATTTAGAAAGAAATATTATTTTATACAATGTATAGCTAATTACTCTAATTGTAATCATCATGTTTACGTAGGCTTGCATGTGATATACATCCACAAACATCTTGCTCTTCATGTCACATTCATGCTATTATGCTAACAGTGGTGAATTATAAAGGACTACTAAGATCAGTGCCTAATTAAATAATTAATGGTTGGCCAAGCAATTTGAATTGAAGCTGCTTATATATTATTGGTCTGTTTTCTTAAGGTCTAAGTTTGATAGACCAACTCCAAAATAATATAACAACATATATTAGATTTATATTTATAATCCAATTAATCTGATCAGCACATACATAATATACATTTGATTTATCGCAAAAATAACTAGCGAGAATTAGAGGAAATTAGTAGTTTTTTTATATTTTTGATACATTTGGAGAGGGGGATTTCGAATTCAAGACTTTCATTTTGAAGATTGGAAATTTATATCAATCAGACTAGAGACTTTTGATAAGAAGAAACTAGTAGTTAAATACAATGATAGATTAAAGTCATAATTTAATTATATTAAATAACGTGACAAAAATGATAAAATTGAAAATAAATATAAAAAAAAACCACATCATTTTCTATTAATTTATATTTGACTAATAACCGACTTAATTAGGGTATTGAAAATTACACAAATTGTCACGTCTCATCAAGTGCCCTGCGTTGTGGGTAAACGTGATCAATATTAAATGGACGATGCTACAGCTCCCACTTGGCTTCCGCTGAAGTTATAATACGTGTTTTCATATATTTTATGTGTTTTTTTTAAGTAATTTTTTATATAGATTTTTTTAATATTTTTAAAAAATAAAATAAATTTAGAATATTATTAAAAAATATTTCTTTAGTAAAATAAAAAATCATGAAAAAATATTTTTTATTTTACTTTGTAATTAAGAAAGTATTTTTTAATGATTTTTTTTTTGTTTTTAATTAAGGAAGTGTTTTTAATGATGTTCTAAATTTATTTTATTTTTTAAAAATATTTAAAATTATTAAAAAAATTTATATAAAAAATAACTTAAAAAAACACATTGCTAATCTCCAACAGGAGCTCCCAACAGAAAATATAGCATTTTTCATATTAAATACTTGAGTAAAGCTAGCGTGCCACTTGCAGCTTACCGCTCCTGGTATAAAGTTAGTGATTTTTTTTATCTAATTTTTTTATTCACATTTTTTTATTATTTTTAAATATTTTTACAAAATATAAAAATATATCGATATATTAAAAATCACTTCTTTAATTATTAAATAAAAATATATTATTATTAAATTTTTTTCATAAAGCGATAAATAGAGCTGTAAACTTTGTACCACAAAATAGATTTTTCTTAAATAGTAGTGATAAACACATAACTCTTTATACAACACTTTTCACAACACATGTTATAATATAAATATATTTTTGTAAAGTGATATTAGTTTTATAAGATATTTTATAAAAATATTATTCTTTTTAAAATATTGTTATAAAAAGTACTGTATAAAATATTGTATATTTATCATTTTTTCCTAAATACTTTTCTTTATAATTGATTAGATGGATCAGAAAAGGTCAAAAATGGTGATGAGAGAGCATACGTGGAAGGGGAAGAAAAGAGTCCTGCTACGGTCCCGTATTCGGGACCTAAAAGTTGTTTCAATAAAGGTAAATTTTTTTTTTTTTATGTATTATTTTAATCATTATAAATATTTTAAAAAAAATAAAACATTTACACCATCATTAAAAAATAAAATTTTAATCATTCGGTTAGAAAAAAAGAAAAGGCAATGATAGAGACATGATATGGGGTTGAGACAAAGATTATAAGGTCTAATCACACAGCAAAGTAGTTAGGGAGTTGTTTATAGCCTGTTGAACTTAAGCCGACCTATCTATAATAGCTAGAAGAATCCTGGCGGCCTGATTCTTCATTCCAATCAAAGATGCTCATCTAATTAAGAAAGTGTAGCAAGCACTCTTTCTTTCTAGCTTTTAGGACTCTATACAGAAATCATTTCACTTTATTTTATTTTATTTTATTTTATTATTATAATTTTTTATAAAAAATATTATAAAAAAGTTAACTTTTTTAAATTTTAAAATAATAATAATATTCTAACAATATTTTATTCAATTCATATAAAATCATTTCAACTCGAGAAAAAATATTTATAACCGTAAATTATGCAACTGCTGCGTAATCACTTGAAAAAATTAAATAAAATATAGGACTCACATGAAAAAAATTAATTTTTTAATAGTGGATCACACTATTTTTCAAAACGATTACGCGGCGTTTATGCACTTCACAGTTATATGTAGAATTATTCTTTCATCTCATCTTACCATTCAAACGAATCCTTAATCTATTATATTAATTATTTTCTTCAGTTGTGAATTATAATTATGGTATTGGTACATGTATGATAAGCATTAGTTAACTCTGTGCTAGCAACAATTAATACAAAGGATGCAAGATTATTCAAAATAAATGAACATAAAATGTTTGCAAATAACGTGACACGTTTTAGATAGTTTTATAAGTCAACTACTTAAAATAATAGTCGGTTAGTATATATCACATAGAATCATGTGTGATTGAGAGAAATAAAATCTATGATGAAGATCGAAATTAATATTTTTCCTAATTAAACATCTTATTTGAGATATTAACAAGAATTATCTAAACTCTAGATTTAATATGATTATTGATCAGGGGCTTAACTTTCTTGCTTGCCCCTCAGGCCTCGGTTACTTGATATGATATATAAGACGATGAGTTTCTTCAAAGTTCAAACCCCATATTTTAACAGATGAGTTTCATGGCTTAAAGGTTTAATTAATTAGGCATTGGAGCTAGCTGCAACTTTCCTAGCATGAGGGTCTTAATTGTACAACCTGATTAATTGCGAAGTTTAACTTTTTATAAATGTTTATTAATTGTAATAAATCATATAGCGAAAAAGAAAAATAGAACGAAGCATTACAGATAAAAGAGTATTTAGTGACATGATTTTTTAATTTCTTTTAGTGACATGGATTCAAGCACGGTTGTTAATTGGATCAAAAGATGCTCTTGTTCTGTTTGGTACCTTGAAGACTACTGGGTATTAAAGAGAAATGATTTAGTTATAAAAAGATCATATAAAAGTAAATCACAAAATGATGTGACTTAATATGGTACGTTAAATTGTAAAACTATTTTTATTATAAACTAAATCTAACATATCATATAAAGTCATGTCAATTTATAAGTTTACTTTTATGATATCTTTTTGTAACTATATATAGCACTTTTCTTTAATATAATATTAGATGAGGTGTCTCGTTAGGATCAAAACACTTCCAAAATTATAACAATATTATAGATTGGCCACCATTAAATAACAAGATATGTATATACTGTAGGGGTGAAAACTGACGCCAACCAATGTCTGAAAAAATGGGGGAGCCACCAGTCAATAGGGAGGAGGAAACCGATCGAGGCGATTCTCAGTCGGCGTCAATTACCCTGGCGGCGATTATCCACTGAGAGAATAATGAGATAGACTGAGAGAGAGAGTTGCATAGGAGAGAGAGTTACAGAGGAGAGAGAGAAAGAGAGTTGCAGAGTAAATCAGGAGGGAAGAAAAGGCTGGGGAAGAAGAAGACATGTCTCAAAACGACGTTGTTCCACTTAAGTTTAAGTAAAATGGCGTCGTTTTCGTTATCTATTGTAATACTTATAGTTACAAAACGACGTTATTCCACTTAAATTTAAGTGGAACGGCGTCGTTTCGATAAGGGTATATTAAAAAAAAGTTTTATTATATTGGTCGGTTCAACAGTCCGGTCTAGCTTCAAACCAGAATCGAATCGTTGAATGTCGATTTCTTCAAATTGCCACCGCACGCCGACTGGTTCTCCACTGGTTTCGGCCGATTCCTGACTCGGCCAGTTGGTTCGCATCGGTTTCTGTACAATCCTAGTACATAGTACATACACTCGAGGGAATTCTGGTTTAAACAAACTATATCTTGTTTCACTTTAGAAAGCATGTGCATCTCTCTCTCTCTCTCTCTCTATATATATATATATAAGAAATGATAGTTGTAGTTATGAGTGCGCAACCGTCGTACAATCACTTTGAAAAAAATGAATAAATACGAGATCCACATGAAAAAAAAAAATTAATTTTTTAATAGTGAACCCCACTCTTTTTCAAAGCGACTGTACGACGTTTGCGTACTTTACGACTGTATGTAACATTACTCATATATTATTATCCGGCCAAATGGACGGTGGATATCATGTTGCTTCTTCTTTCTTTATGGCAAAAATTGGAAAGAGATGGGCAGTCAATTTAGATACATTATTACTTGGGGTTCGGTTTAGCGTGTTGGGCCTTGTGTGTTTGGAAACATCAAACATCGGATGCTCAAAGAGGTGCATTAGTGGCAGCGAAGTTGTTTTGCATAGACATGACATGGTCATGTGCTAAGTACTTTCATTGATGTGGATTCAACCCATAAAATCGACAGCAGCATATGAATACAATATTGACTCTCTAAGCCATTGAACATCTCCAACTCTTCTAATGCTTGGGTTTTTTATTAGGCATTGGGTTTTGTATTATTATAAACTTTGTAAAGACAGTTATACTTGATGAATGAGAATATACAACACATTTTACAGTCAAAAAAAAAAAAAAATGCTTGGGTTTTGCTGGGTGGGTCCTATTTTCCTTTTGTTTTGGAGGATTTTGATTGGAGCAGAGAGTGGACACGTTACAAGGAGATGACGATAAAAAAAAGTTGAATTCTCTGTGTCATCTTGCATGAACAACGTCCTCCTCAAATGAAAATCCAATGCCACGTGTAAAAGTACACATTTTTATTGGTTGACCGAGATTGACATCTTGATTTTGGGTCCCACCGTGCTAACAGGTAGCACAAGGGCTGAGTAGTGAGCAGCCGAGGGCAATCAAATGTTTTTTTTCCCCCCTAAGGAATCAAATATATCATTCAAATAATGAAAATGAGAAGCACGGTTGGTTGGTGGAGTTTAGGGGCGTTCGGATGCTAAAATTTGAGCGATTATCTATTTGGATTAATCTAGTTATCCGCCCTTAATCCGAATTTATTCCGGATAGATAATCGGATTATAACAGGATTTAATTTGAGTTTTATTCAGTTTTTATTTTTTATTATTTTTTTAAAAAAAACACTTTAAAACTTAAAAAAATGTTTGTGTAGCACTTGTTTTTTTTAAATAATTTTGATATGCTTAAATTGCCCAAATTGTTTTAAAAAAATAATTTAAATACTTTTTACAAGATTTTTTATAAAAAAAATCAATTAAAAAATAAAATAAATAAAAATACAAAATAAATAATATTGTTGTTACATCACAATGCAAAACATAAATTTACAAAAAATAAAATAAATAATAATACATCACAACTAATTAACTAAAACATAAATTTACAAAGAACAAAAGAAATAATAATACATCACAACTAATTAAACTAAAACATAAATTTACAAAGATAAAAATGCATTAGTCTTCACATCTTGAATAATGCATCCTTACATGGATTATAAATCCTATTGTTTCGTTGTAATCGAGAAGCTCCTTCCACTGTTTCCCAATGCTCAACTGCAACAAACAAGTTTGACATAAGATGCTTGTCTATATTATCATCACAACCCATTAAATATAAAATTTCTAAAATTGAGCTAATGAATGATGTATCAAGTCTTAATAACTTCACAACTGATACTTCTGGTTGAATTACATTGACATTATATATCAAGGTCTCAAATGATGAGTGGAGCATTAAACGACTGACATATTCACTAAAGCTCTTCCTTAGCATTGACATCAATTCTTAATTGACAAATTGATGCTTCTAGATTTTCCACCATCAATTTGAGGGGGGATGTCACTAAGATAAGATTTAACACTAACTATTGTAAATAGACATGACCCAGGAAATCAGTAGACATAAAGCCAGGAATTCTGGCATGATCGTGTAGACATGAATAAGGAAATAAGCTAGGAAATCTGGGACATCGAATGATCAGCCAAGAGTCTAACTTCTGAAACTCATTTACATGTCCAAGGGTCTATGAAAAGGCTCAATTCCTTTTGAAGGGTTTTGGTTGCAATCTAAAGGCTTGATGTTTTTTTTTTTTTTTTTTAATTTTTGTAGTGCTCATAATTTTCATTCTTAAATTATTTGCATCTTTGGTGTATCTGTTTGTAGTTGAATTTTCATAAAGGAAATCAGGAGTTTGGAGCTCAAGATCTGTCCTATATGATCATACCTTGCAGTTATTGGCATCAAAATCTAGACCAAGCAATTCCAATGCCTTTTTGTCATTTCCACTCCCGTACTCGTACATAGATTCTGCAAGCCCAAGTACACGGGGTGTTCACCATATACATTACAAGGCAAATTCAATCAGCTCCAAGAAAAAAATAGAAACAAGATAAACTCATCATTATATGGCAAAGATAGCAGAAATCATAACAAACCAGCATTACTCTCTGCATTAATTGCTGCTTCTTCTTGCTCATCCTAGAGAATCTACAAGATAATGGGATTTTGATACAGAAGGAAAAATAATATAAACCAAACAAACAGAGTATTACAATGAATTATTACAAAAATAAAGGGAACCTTAAGAAGAGGGTTAAGTTGAAGTTGAAGTTGAAGTTGCTGAAGTTGCTAAAGTTGAAAGAAGAAGGGGTTACCTTAAGCAGAAAAAAATGTAGAGGTTAAGTTAAATGGATAAATTAATAATAAAAAATCAAACTTAACAAATAAAAGTGTTTACCTTCGATGTCAACGCCTTCTACATGCTCCTCGACCTCCCAAGAACTAAGTGGTTCACAAGTCAACCAATTTTGTGTGCAAATTAGTGTTTGGACAGTCTCCGGAGCTAATGAGCTTCGGTATGGGTCTATTACACGTCCACCGGTGCTGAATGCAGACTCGGATGCGACTGAGTGTGTCTAGGCTCTAAATAACCCAAAAATTTAACAAATGTCGAATGCTCTATAACGTTGAATGGCAATTCATACTGGATAAGCAAAATTAAAATCATCGCCTTTAATTTTTCACGATCATATTGTCCTAACACTTGAGGGCTAGATCATTTACCATACATCCTAACTCTAGTGTGTGATGGTGATTTATCATTTCCAAGATTTTTATTCTCTCTAATGGGAGAGTTCGAACAAGAATATTTTAGATGGTGTGACATTGATGAAATACCATTTTTATAATGGCATCCGTAAATCTTAAAGCAATAATTGCATTGAGCTTTAGGTGCAATGGGATCAACAAGTTCAACCCTTGTAAATGATCTCATACATGAGATTGGTTCGTAGCCTTCTTGGCCCTTTTTGACTTTGGAGGGAGAGAAGGTGTGGGGTTTTGGGTATTCCTAAAGGAAGACACTAAATGACTAGTATTTTCCTCTATGTCCAATGAAATAGGCGCTGATCTACTGACACTACCACTAAAACTACCTTCCATCTGTTTTAAACATAAGAAAAAAAAAATCTATAATAAAAATCAAACCAATAGCTAACGTGATAGCCAAAAAAATTATTATGCATGGAAGATATTATGCTTGCAACACAAAAATAAAAATAAAAAACCAAAAAATGTTCCTAAAGCTGCATTACTACTCCTATATATGTTCTTTTAGTACGCAGCAAAGTAGAGAAGGTGCATGGAACCACCGCATTCTCTGATGATCATGAGCAGGAATTCAGATCCACAAAAGTATATATATATATATGATCAGATCAGACTTATGTAGAAACCAACCCAATTCATGATTCATCTTTTACCTTTATCCTTCAAAATGCCGGCCATTTTGGTATGAAGATTAAACAGATATAATTCAGAAGAATATATATATATATATATATATATATATATGTTATAATCGAAATTGCCGAAAGATTCAAATGAAGGTACCAAAACATTAATTAACCTCACAAAACCCAGGACGTAAATATAATTTGAACAGGAATATATATCATAACTTAAGAATTTCCATTTATTGCTTTGATTATACCAACAGATTGCAATGAAGTTATTATTATAATTTCATGGTAATGATCATATGGGTGCAGGCGAACATCTCTTTATATATATATATAGACAACAAGTACAATTCATGCATATATATATATATATATGCACAACAAGAATCTAGTTCCACCTTTGAAGCCAACAAGTCCATTTCTACCAAGAGAAACCCCTCTACAGCTACTCTTCAAGCAGGCAAATCTTGATATATCAAATATGAATATTGTTACACTAATAACTTTTGTAATTCTTTTACAACAACTGATAAGAAAAAAAAAAAAAAAATATATATATATATATATATATATATATATATATATATATATAACCTCATCAAAATGCTAAAATATTCTTCTCGATTTGAATATTTTAATTTTACAAAATTACTTTTTAAATTATATTAATAAGTTCAGAAAATAATAATATTTTGTATATATAATTTTCTATTCCAAAATCATGTCTGTCTCCATGCATGGCTAGCTATACATTTATATTCACGGATAGAAACAAGTTAATCTTCTATATATACAACCATATATAAATATAAATATATATATATATATACATATACATATATATATATATACATATATACATATATATACATATATATATATATATATATATATATATATATATATATATGCGCGCGCGCGCGCATGTTTGATATTATTGTCTTGGATTAATAATATTCTTGTGCTCATTAATCATCAGCTTAAGACAAAAAATTAATAGTTGTCAAGTGATTATATATATGTAATTAATTAAAACTCCATGAGTTTTTCAATTCAAGGAGTAGATATAATTTTGGTACAAAAGAGAGTAGATATATATATATATATATATATATATATATATATATATATATATATATATATATATATATATGCACAAGCTAGTAGTACTAAAACATTCCTTACGTTATACCAAAAGCAGATGGAAATAAAAGGCATAATACCATAAACTCACTATAACAGCAAGAAAACTAAATCCCATGTGAAAAACAGAACAAAGGAAAAAATCCACTAATAAAATATCGAAACAAGCTTATAGAGTAAAGGAAAATACCTTAAGAGCTTAGGGAGAGAGAGAATATGGATGGTAGCCTCCGTGTGTCTCACCCAGATGCGCAAAGCACTTCGAAGCTTCTGAAGACGAGAAAGGGGCGAGAGATAACAGAGCCTTGAGAGAGAAGGCCAGAAGGGATTGGAGAAGACGAGAAAGCTGCAAACCCTAAGCGAGAGAGAAGGCAGATTCGAGACTGAGAGAGACGACGGATTCAAGAAGACAAGAGAGCAAACCCTACGATTCGAGAAAGCAAACTTGAAGAGTCGAAGACAATTTTGACTGAAGACAAGAAAGGGGGGGGTTTTTTTCATTTTAAATGACTCGGTTAAAGATAACCGGGTCACATAACCGAATCCGAAATTTTTTAACCGCCTGGGTGTAATCCGGGCGGATAGCTGCCTAAATGCACCTGGATTTCCGAGTTTCGGACCGTATCCTGAAAAAAAACCGGTCTAGTTGAACACCCTTAGTGGAGTTTCCTAACAATCACTCCATTACAACAATTATAATGAAAATGTGAAAAAAAAAATTAGGACCAATTACTTGGTCCCCACCCATACCTTACAAAGAGGGCGCTGTCTTAAATGATGGTTTTTTGCAGTTCGCACAGCTGTTCGAACTATGGAACCACCGCTGGAGGCGGTAGAAGCTAAAGGTGCATTGCAGTTTGTTGTCTTGAGATGTTTTCTGAAAAGACACGTATTCCCTTCATCAAGATCGATTAGATAAAGCAGAAATATAGTAGAAAAACCGGCATTGGATGGACTGAACTGCGGCGGACCAAGTTTCTTCACGTGCTAGCGATTGTGAGATGGGGTGGGGCAGATATAAAAGATCTTGACGTGGAGAATCTACTGGTGCGGCATGTGACGGCCACGTGCGAAACAAGCCACTCGTGGGCGTCACGCGTCAAGATTTTCACTGTGGTTCCGCTTCATCCTGGTAGATCGACGGCTTGGGAGTTGCATGGTGGGGTGCGTGTAGATAGTCGGTTGCCAGAGTACAGTAGATCTAACCAAAACCGAACCAGTGGAAAGGAGAGAAAAAAAAAACTATCATGAAAACATATATACAGATCGATACTAAAAAAGAAACGGAGTGGAGGATGGGAGCTTTGCTCTCTGGTACAAACACTAAAAAATGATGAATAACTTTTCTAGAGAGAATGAGTAGCTTCTCTTTCTAAAAAGGAGCCTCCCCAATCCCAGGATCAAGAGGAATCAAATGTTAATTGGACGTTGACATTGTTTTAGCCATTAATGTTTTTACGAGCTTGTTGAGGAGTGTTAAAATAACATAAAGACAAGAAACTAAAAGACAGAGGACTGAAAAGTGGAGATGAAAACAAATGTTCTCTATATTTCTTCAGTGTGTCAATACAGTGCATCGAGGTGGTATTTATACACAAAAGAAAAGAATATTCTATTTATAACAGAATGCACAGAATTACACAAAAGGATGACACGTGTTGTAACAATAAAATCTTCTAGATTATTCTGTATTGCTGTTGAGTGCTTGAGTGCCTTTGGGTGGAGCAGACGTTGCAGCTGCTGGTGAGGATGGTGCAGAGGTGATAGTGCTAATACGCCCCTACAAGCCAAGCATGATTGGAAGGACTGTGAGGCTCGATCTTAAAGTGCAGAATCTGGAAAGCGACAATGGCTTTGTAAAAATGTCAGCCAATTGATCCTTGCTGGAGAGAAAAGATACTTGAAGGGCTTTGGCATGAATCCGATCCATTACAAAATGGTAATCGATGTCAACATGTTTGGTGCGGCAGTGCATCACAGGATTAATGGACAGATACGTTGCACCCAAATTATCACAGTAAAGAATAGGAGGTTTGGACAGAAAAATTCTCAATTCAGAAAGAAGAGCTTATAGCCACAATAACTCACAAGGTGCATGTGCTAAAGATTTATATTCTGCTTCAGTACTCGATCTTGCAATTGTTGATTGCTTCTTAGAACTCCAACAAACCAGATTTTTTCCCGTAAAAAACACAATATCCACCAGTAGATTTTCTATCATCTGGGCATCCAGCCCAATCAGCATCAGAAAAAGCAGCCAAAGCAGGAGAGGGAGAGGAAGTAATAGCCAAACCATAATCCATGGTGTGCTTGAGATAGCGTAAAATATGCTTAACTGCTTGCTAGTGGGACAAACAGGGTGCATGCATGAATTGGCACACCCGATTCACAGAGAAAGACAAATCTGGTCTAGTGAACAATAAGTATTGTAAACTTCCAACTACACTTCTATAAAGAGAGGGATCTTCCATAGATGTGGAATCGAAAGCTGACAGTTTTGTGGAAGGGGACATGGGGCTATTCACAGGCTTACAATTGCTCATATTAGTCTTCTTGAGCAAGTCAATAATGTACTTGCACTGTGGTAAAGTAATTCCAGTGGAATTTCTACGACATTCAAGCCCCAAAAAATAGTGAAGGTCGCCCAAGTTTTTAAGAGGAAAGTCAGCTTGCAGAATATCAACAAGTTGAGCCAAAGCATTCATGTCATTGCCAGTGAGAATGGCATCATCCACATAGACCAAAAAATAAATTGTCACAGATTGATGACAATAGACAAACAGAGATGCATCAGATTTAGAGGCAATAAAACCTAATTCCAAGAGACGTGAACTGAGTCGTGCGTACCATGCACGAGGAGTCTGTTTAAGGCCATATAGTGCTCGGTTGAGTTTACAGACATAGTGCGGGAATTGTGGGTGAACAAATCCCGGTGGTTGTGACATGAACACTTGTTCATCCAAAGTACCGTGCAAAAAAACATTTTGCACATCCAGTTGTTGGATCGTCCATCCAGAAGACACGGCAATGGAGAGCACTAACCTGATGGAAGTTGGCTTAATGACTGGGCTAAACGTCTCTGAGTAATCGAGCCCCTCAAGCTAACTATAGCCCTTAGCTACAGGTCGGGCTTTTCTCTGTTCGATTGATCCATCCAAGAGGTGTTTGGTCTTAAAAATCCATCGGCAACCTACAAGATTTTGGTTAGATGCAGGTGGAACTAGAGACCAAGTATTATTGGATAAGAGAGCATCAAACTCTAATTGCATAGAACGGCGCCATTCGTGACACTTCAAGGCTTTAGTCACTGAGGTGGGCTTGTGGGGTGTCTCGGCAGAGATGGTATGAGCTTGTGGTCGAGGCCACGCAATAGTGCCATCAGTGTGAATTTTTGGAAAATGAAGGTTGGACTTGGATCTTGTTTTCATAAGATGTGTAGAGGAAGGAGGCAACGGGGATGATAGAGATTATGAAGGAGATGAAGATGATGACCTAGGTGAAGTAGAATGTGGGCGAGTTATGTTGGTGGGCTCGAATGAGGCTATAGGCTGAGAAGCTGTGGAATGTGAGTTATATATAGATGCAGGTGTGGACGAAATTGGGCTGGGAGATATGGACTGGGTGGTAGGAGATATGGGCCAAGGAGAAATGTGGTTGAGAGTCATTTCCGGATTAATGGATGAGGGGGATATATGTAAAAAGGGAATAGTATGTGGACTAGGCTGAGAAATCGGGGACGAGTCAGACGTGTGTGTAGAAAAATAAAACTTTGACTCATCAAATAGCACATCTCTAGATACATACATGCGAGCAGTAGGTACATGAAAACATAGATAGCCACGATGATCCGAGCTATACCCAAGGAATACGCAAGGAAGGGATCGATATTCCATTTTATGATGATTATAAGGCCTAAGGTTAGGCCAACAAATGCATCCGAAAGATTTTAAGAAGGTATAGTCAGGAACTTTGTGAAATAAAAGTTCAAATGGAGTTTTAAAATTTAGAACAGAAGAAGGAAGTCGATTGATGAGAAAAACTACAGCGGTAAATGCATCAATCCAATATAAATGTGGACTAGATGAATGAGAGAGAAGAGCTAACCCAGTCTCAACAATGTGTCGGTATTTTCTTTCAACCGACCCATTTTGAGAATATGCATATGGACAAGAGAGACTGTGAGAGATACCAAAAGATTGTAAAACAGTATGTAAAGATCTATATTCACCACCCCAATCTGTTTGTAAGGCACATATTTTTGTATTAAAAAGAGTCTCTACATGAAGTTTGAAAAATAAGAAAGTAGAAGTTACATCAGATTTGCATTTTAATGGAAATAACCATGTAAATCTGCTATAATCATCTACAAACGAAACATAATAACGGAAACCACCACGGGAAAGAACCGGTGCAGGACCCCAAACATCTGAAAACAAAAGTTGAAGAGGAGCAGTCGAGTGAGAGGTGGAGTGATTATATGGAAGCTGATGAAGTTTTGCTTGACAGCATGAGGAACATAAGTCAGGCATGGTGGAGGAGTGCACGAGAAGAGAGACTTGGAGATAATTCTACGAACTAGCTGCATGGAAGGATGTCCAAGCCTGATGTGCCATAGAAAGGGAGATGCTCGGATGCTTGTATGTGCTTGAGGAGAAGAAGAAACAGATGGAAACACATACATTACATCTTTAGTTTTGCCTTGGAGCAGAATTTGGTTGGTATGAACATCCTTCACACGAAAAAAAGTAGAATAAAATTCAAAGAAAACATCATTATCTTCACAAAAATTTTTGAACAGAAATTAAATTCTTAGAAATAGAAGGAACATGATAGAGTTTTGAGAGAAGGAGTTTGCCAAAATTGGAGTGCACGGTGGAGCTGCCAACATGTTGAATTGGAAGAGATGTGCCATCACTTATACACACTTGCTCGTCACCCTTGTATTTTGTGGGACTAATAGATAAGTTAGAAAAGTCATGGGTAAAGTGATGAGTAGCTACCGAATCAGGGTACCAAAGGTCGTCAACCGAAGGAGGTGGGGTGGGGAAGGATGTGGGGACATTGGTGAAGTGGGCTGAAAGAGAGGGAGGTGGAGGTGACTAGTAGCTGTGATTGAATCTGTGGTAACAATTAAGGGCAGTGTGGCCTTGTTTGAGACAGACTTGGCAAGTGGGACGGGATGGAGAGAAATGGGAAGATGAAGTTCGTCCACCATTACGACAACGACCACGACCACGCCCTCAAAATCCTCCTCTGCCACGATAAAACCCACGGCCTCGAGTGTTATTTTCAGTGGGAGATTTGAAAGTGGAATTTGCAGAGAACTCGGTGGTGGCAGTAAGATTAGTAATCTAATGAGAGAGCCTTGATTCATGCGTAAGTAAGTGGCTGTAGACCTGAGGGGTACTAAGGTGTTCCACGAGAGTGGTTATAGAAGTGACCACAGAGTCAAAGTCGGAACCCAAACCAGCCAAGAGATATGTGATAAATTCAGAAGATGAGAGAGTTTTACCAACCATGGCAAGAGTATCTCTAAGGAGTTTTGCCTTTTGATAGTAGTCAGATATGGAGTCCAAACCTTTCTTTAAGGTGGCTAGTTGATATTGCACTTGCATGAGACGTGCTTGAGATTTTGCAGAGAAGAGATCAGCAAGAGTGGCCCAGATCTCTTGAGAAGTAGAGGCATCCAAAACATGAGCAATGAGATTCTTAGATAAGGATGATATTAGCACACTCGTAATGGCTTGATCTTGTTATTGCCAAGTCAAGTATTCTGGATTGGGATTTTTTGAACTTTTAACAAGTTGCGGGGGAGGGTTAGTGGTGCCATCAACAAACCCAAATAGATTTTGACCTTTGAGGTAAGGCATGATTTGAGCCTTCCTAAAGAGGTAATTGTCATGAGTGAGTTTCACTGTAACTAAGTGGGAAGAAGATGCGAGGGGAGAAACAGAGAAATGGGGTTGGGATTGTGAAGAAGTTTCTGCCATGAAAGAACCTTAGACGTGAGTCTTATATGGCTCTTGATACCATGTTAAAATAACATAAAGACAAGAAACTAAAAGACAAAAGACTGAAAAGTGGAAATGAAAACAAATGTTCTCTGTATTTCTTCAGTGTGTCAATACAGTGCATTGAGGTGGTATTTATACACAAAAAACAAGAATATTCTCTTTATAACAGAATGCACAGAATTACACAAAAGGATGACACGTGTTGTAACAATAAAATCTTCTAGATTATTCTGTATTGTTGTCGAGTGCTTGAGTGCCTTTGGGTGGAGCAGACGTTGCAACTATTGGTGAGGATGGTGCAGAGGTGATAGTGCTAATAAGGAGTGACACATCATCGACCACTTTAGCATCATAATTTGGCAACTTTAAAGCCAGGCATTGTCACCGAGGTTTGCAACAAAAGGAGGTGTTTTTCCCTCCATAACAAACACAGATGTTATAAAAAAAAATTGGGGATGAGATTCAGTTATAAAAAGAAGGGAACACTTTCACCATCCAAACGTATGTGAATGAACCAAAAGTTTATTTGCTACTAAAGTGTCTACCACGTGGGGCGGTGCATAGGGCCCACTTGCACACGGCAACGCGTGTAATCACATATGGTTGGTCCGGTCACTAAAGGAGAGTTGGTGGTGGAGGATGGCTAAGGGAAGATGGCTTAGCTAGCGTATATGGGGCAGAATCCTGCTGAATATGAGAAAATCTTAAAAACAAAACAAACAAACAAAATCTAGAAGAAAACCATAGTATTCGGGAGTGCTGAACGTCAAGAAGGAAAAGAGAAGAGTGACTCCTCCCCTAGCTGTCGACGGATGAGAAACTCTAGGAAGAGGTCAGTAAATTGGAGAAAACTCAGTAAAGATGAGTTGACTAAAAAAAAAAGGCTCCTGGATTGAGTGGAAAATAGAAAGAAAAAGTAAAAGGGTGGAAGAGTAAGGAGAGGGGGTGGAGAATGAGCTGCTTCCTGTCCCAGAATAGAAGAGACGACTTGGGGGGAGCAGCGAAGAGGGATGAGGAGCGGGAGTGGAAAATAAGCAAGATTTAAGTTAAGAGCAGCTCTAGTTTTGCACCTTCAATGCTCTTAGCTTCAAAACTTTGGATGTGGCTTCTGTCATTGTCAATGTGTTGATTTTCACGACCATGTAATTGTCTCTGTTTTTCTCATTTCAGTGATAAAGTTAGTATTAGAGCAATAAGATATCAAACTGGGAGGGAACTTTGAGACTACCAAGTAGCATGTAACATAAAATGCAGCAAATTTATATGGAAAAATGGAAGTGTTCTGAAACAGAGCAAATGAAATTCATCAGTTCCATTTCAAGTATGGTCCATTACACAAGCCGCTCAGCAAAGAAAATGTCATTGAAGATTTTGCAAGCTCTATATTAACAAGCTTAACAACCCAAGCAGGGTGTTTCCACCACTAATAAATTACAGCCGCAGAGCTTTTGAAAAAAAAAAAAAAGTGGGAGTGAGCAGATATATGTAATAATATGTATCATGTTTCATTTGCTATAACTTGTTCCAAGTCGAGATAGTGACAATGAAGGCTAAAAAAAAAACTGGCTCCATATAGTGAAAACCAAACCGCCAACGAGGAAATTGAGCAATCAAACAAGAGCTCAACAAAATCCACAGCATATCAAACAATGGTTTTCATCGGCACTCTCCCATGAATGAGATCAATTACTAGAAGAAACCAACACATGGTACTCGTTTAGACGCCTCTGAAATTGAGCCAACTGGGTCTGTAGTTGAAGTATTCCTGCAGCCTTCTGTGAAAGAATGGCATTTAATTTGGAGATATAATCATCCAGTTGATTGCCTGGCTGATCCGCTTCAACCAGCAGATCCATCTCCTGCATAAAATACTCCAGTCATACAAAGTCCAAGCATGGCAAACGAGAAGAATTGAGCCAAAAAGAAACTGTTAATTACCTCCTTAACAATGTCTATTGTCTCTTCCACCTGTCTCCGGTGAGCAGTAACAAGATCTTCCTCTTCCTGCTATCAAGCATGTTGGGATTTTACTTAGCAATTTAATGAGTGAAATGCAAATCAGTATCTGATACCAAGAATGTGGTTACCTTTAGCAGGGCAGTAAGATCATCGTCAGCATGAGAATTATTGGCTTCAAAGTCTGCCATGTCCCTCCATTTCACCAGGGTGTCAATCTTCCTCTTATCATCCAAAACTGACCTTTGGTAGGCCTCTAGCTTCTTATTATTCATTCGTGATGGCTTCTCTTGTTCATAAGTCTGCTCAGAGTAATCAAAATCATCTTCAGCAGTGTCACTTTGACCACCTCTCTGACCTTTGTAATAATCTGAATACACAGATGCAGGCAAACTTCCCTCTATCCTCCCACTAGGAACACGATCCACATTAAATGGTGGGGAAGGTTCGGTTTCAATCTGTTTTGGCCAGCCAAACCTGTTCTTGTCATTTGCAACAGAAGTTATGTTATCCTCAAAAATCGATTCAGCGGGTAACGCTGAAGACAGGGGCAATGCAGTTGATTCTCTCAGGTTTGAGGTTGAAGACAAGGGATCCCTCCTGGAGCTGTTCCCTTTCGATAGACTCTTCACTCTGTAAGATAGATATCCATCAGAAGATCTAAGAAAAAAAGATCCAATTATCCACCAACTTTTTTGGACAACAAAATATACCTGTCAGCATATCTTAGTGTGTTGAGAGTGTGTTCACATGATCCCGAGCTAGGTGAAATGCACGATATCATAACAGTGCGGGAGTCTCCAACAAATGAATCCCTAAGAACTTCAGTTAATTTACTCCCTCTGAAAGGAATGTGACCTTGGTCGTTGTCAAGAGCTCTAATACATTCTTTCAAAGCGAGTAAGCTTTTATTGATTTCAGCACCTTCCATTCTAACAAAAATTTAAAATAAGTACAATGATTACAAGTTTAGACACCGTAACTACAGACATTTGTAAAAGTGTGAGTTACAGACAGGCCATAAAATAGATATAACGAAAACAAGTGTTTTTAACTTGGTCCACTTTCTGGCAGGGAATATTGCCTACCTGTAACTTTTTGAAAATGCATAGTTTTACTTCACTGGAGTATCATATCAAATGAATGCTCAGATTTCAAGAAAGCATATCCCTACCTTGTTTGCTTGTCATTATCAGTTGTATCTGCACCACGTTCACTTCCAGCAAGATCTATAAAGGATAGCTTGCCTACTAGTCGGGCAGGCTTTGATTCACTCCCATCAGCTGATCTCTTGATACAGAGCTGAAGAATAGCATGTGATCGGGAGGATTCCTCGTTTGCACCAGTTGTACCAGTACTTCTGGTAGCATTTCCTTTCTCAATAAGCTCCTTGATTGTCTCAACATTTGATACCCTGTATTCTTGCAAGCCCACAATGCAAACCTGCTGTTTCCCATCCTCCCTCATGCAAAGCTTTCTGCAAAAGTAGGATTGATTCAGGAAACAAACCTGGAAACCTGATGTGTCTTTTATATCCTACAGGATTAAAAACTTACTTCCGATCATTGAGGAGATCAAAAAGTTTCCCTCCATATATCTCAAAAAAGCTGACAAATAATTGAAACCCTTGGTTCCGGTATGTATGATGCATTAATCTTAAAATATCTTGGGATGCTTCAAGGGGAAGTGGTTGCATTGTGTAAGTCTTTCCACTCCCTGAAAGAGCAAATATGATAAACTTAAGCTGAACAAAAGAGATCAACCATTCTCACAACTAATATTAGAACTCCCAGATACAATTCTCCCTATACTTTTCTCAATTGAGAAGACCTAAACCACTTGCCTGTCTGCCCATATGCAAAGCAAGTTGCTTTAGTTTTGTGGAAAATCAGTGGGACTATGGGCTCCACGGTCTCAGAGTACACCTACAGTAACGAAGTATGAGATATAATAAAGCCAGCTTACTGATGATCATGAGATAAACCAAGTCTTGCCATATACTCACTTCATCATTTGGCACATCTTCATTCAGCACGGCATCAAAAACAAATTCATGCTTCTCAACATATTCTGTTAAGTCAACCTGCAGAAGGTGATGAATTAGATTTCGGAAGAAATCAAGCCCTAGATCAAAGCCCATTCATCATACAATGCATTTCAGTTCAAAGATACAGCACATGCATTAAAATTAGTCGTAAACCTGTGCAATTCGTAGGAAAAGTTAATCGATTAGATGAAAAATAACTTGATCTCCAAACTTTGGCTGAATAACTCGATCTTCTCTCCCCTCACTCTCTTTTGTTTCTATATTAGTGAAAAAAAATAAAAAAAAAACCTCATAAACTTTGCTCAAGGTGAGAAAGAGACCAAAAACTCTTTGAACGGTGTGCCAAAGTAACTCTAGCTATCAAGAATCATAACTTATTGACTCTTTAACTTTCTTTGGAATTCAGTTTTCTTTGCTAATTGAAAAAACCAAACTTATAAGAACAAAAAAAAACAGCTACCTTTAAATGAGAATTAATAACTTGATTAGATATATCATTTTTCACTTAATAACTTTAACTTAATGGCCTATATTATCTAATTCCAATTTAATAATATAATGGTAAAATGGATAATGGTGCTTCATTGGAGTAAAACTTCATGCTTCCAAAACTTTTTTTTTATAAGTAACTTCATGCTTCCAAAACTAAACATTGTAATAGAAGGTTCAAAGTATGACCAAGAAATCCAACGGCAATATACAGCCATGATCAACATAGAGAACTATTACAATCATATCTTTCTAATTACCAATTCAAGGCTCTCCAGTTCCACTCTTCAATTCCAATTTCAGATAGAGTTATAGGAAGGCAAAGTCATGTTCTTGTACAAGCAGATATTAGTTTGATTATCTCACACCAGTTTTTTTTTTTCTATGATGGGGGAACCACCCCACGGCAGAGCCCTTAGGACTCACCCATGGAACCTAAACCCCTGGGGAGACTAGCACAGCAACCCACTGCCATGGCCTCCCACTTAAATCGTAGTTTGATCCAGGGGGAATCGAACTTGTGGCATGGGGCTCATGCACACAAGTTCGCCCTTACCACTTGGGCTGCCCACGGGTGGGTATCTAACACCAGTTAAGATATGAAACAATTACAATGTCAGATATACTCAAAACTCCCGTGATTTTCATTAAAATAAGTTCAATACCATTAGGCAAAGATCAGCATATCCCAAGAGGATTGGGGGAGAGGGGGGTTGGAGGAAAAAACACATCTAGATATTGACGTCATACAAATGACAATGAATAAAATGAACCAGCAAGTTCTCACCTTGAGTTTTGTTTCATGAACGGTCAAAGAATTGGAATTCAGCTCTATAGTAATAATATCTTCCTCTTTCTTTGCTATTTCCTTTTTATTCAGTGGCCTCTTGCGCACCTGTAGCGAAAACCACCAATTATCAGAAGAAAATAGGTGGTAAAACACAGCAAAAATGTATGGTGCATGTCTATGCATTTGTCACGCCATATAGCTTCATTTTGAGGTCGCTTTACAACATCCACAGCCTACAACCACCTGTGCTTGACTGATCTGGTTGGCAATGCAATTTGTTAAAGGGCTCAAAATTCCCCATTTGCCACAGTAAAGACTAGGAGAAGCATTGAAACGGTATCTAAGAGACATACCACAACTTTGATCTTGGCAACATTATTGGCCCTTTCTTTATCTGCTGAGAAACTTTTGAGTAGATTATTCTCAGGCAGTCCACGGGATCTGTTTGTCAGCTTGGCGATATGAGCAAATGGGTCAGAGTCATCAAAACTCTTAACGTGAAGAGTTTGATGAAGTTGCGATCCATCATATATACTTGGAACCTGCATCTAACAGTTGGTTGCACAAGAACAGTTACTTATACATGCGTACATAAGTTATCACAAATCTACCAACAAGTTTTTGATAGGTACAAATTTACCAACGACTAAAACGAAGTCATTAAAAACTGTTGAATCAGGCAGACAATTTAATCTTTGAAAAACACCTTAGATGACAGAAACTATTTAAAGCTCAAAAAGCGTTTCACAAAGACTAGAAGGTACCAAATTCAACCTGTGGAATTGAATTGCCCATCACAGCAAATTCATTCACGCCTCAAATGATGAGGTGAGAATTTCAAATGTTTTTCATCTCAAGAAAGTCTAAAACTTAAACCTCACCGTTATTTCCAACTAAAGTTGTCATTTCATTTGAACCGATTTATAACATTATAAACCATCATAAGTGGCTACGATGTAGCCATTCAAACTCTATCAAATGGGCGAATACGCGCCGAACATCAGATTCATGTGATGTCCAAACATGCAATACTTTAATTACGTTTGTTTTCTTTTATTTTGTACATTGATTACAACGGCTTCTCTTTTTTGTTTCTATATTTCAATAATCATCTTTTCTACAGTATCTTGCACAGCAAAGGGGGAAAAGTCAAATCCAGCATCTTATCGCGTACATTTTGAGTGAAGAAATAAAAAGTTGAGAAATTCTCGTCCGAAGATAAAAGGTAAAACTAACCTCTGGTAATAGCTCTGTGTCCAAGGAATGGAGATCGAGCAAGCCGGGGCTGAACTCACTGGCGGAGACTTGATCGTCGCCATTCTTTCTCAAGCTCGAGGACCGCGATCCGGTAGGAGTAGAAGGGTCCGCCACGAGGCTCCTGCTCATTCTCGAGCCCTGAGCTCCGCCATAGAAACCGAAGTCCTGCACAAGAAATGACTCGTTTTTATGGAAAAAATAAGCGCCGCAATCGCAGGTACTATGAGGATCAGTAAGTTTTCAAAAAAGGAAATAAAATGGAGCACCTGAGAGAGACTCGACGATTGAAGCCACTTATTAGAAGACGCCGTCTCGATGAAGTGGTCGGAGTACTGACGCTGGTGGTGCGACGACGAACTAGATCGGGACATCTGTCTCCCCACTACGTTCATCTTCCTCAACAGAACTCTTTCTACTACGATCTAACCGATGGGCTTTTGCTTCAACAAAATCACAACACGGCCGGCCGAGCACTGAAGATAAAAGAAAAGTTGTTGTCTTTTCTGCAGATTTAGCTTGAAGATTTTCTTGAGTGCTGGGAACAAAATGTATGAGAAGCTGGGTGTGTGAGCCCCTGAGGGAGGTGTTGGTTGGAGGATATATCGTCTAAATGAACGGTACCAGAGAGAGAAAGAGCAGGAAAAGCAGAGAGAGAGAGGAAATGATTTTGAAACTTTGAAAAGAAAGACCGGGGACGGGGGGGAAGTGGAGGGGGCAATTCTCAAGGCGCGTATGTTCGCGTACACGTAGCAGGAAAGGTACTGGCGCGTGTCTCCCACTCCTTAATGGGGGCAGGAGGAAGACCTTTCGAGGAGCCAGTGGCGGGGTCTAGAGGGATTTTCCACGGCTTTTAACGGCTTTTATATCATATCTTACTGAGGTAGCTTGGTATTAATGTTCACTGGATTTAAAAAATTATTAAACAGTTAATTAAATTTTGTACGATAGATTCCCTTGGTAGATCTTTTTTCATGACTGTTAGATGGAATACTAACGTGGCGAGACTCGAGTCTTCAGTCTTGTCCATTGGGAAAACTTTACTCATCATGCCATTGTGTACTTGTTGGGAAAACAAACCATTTTATTTTATTTCAAAATTTTTAATAATTTATTTCTTAAACATCACTTAAATATAAATATTTTTCAATTTCAAATATTTAACTTTTTCATCTAATCATTATAATTTTTTCAAACTCCAAAACAAAACACAAAAAATAATACAATTTTTTTAAAATTTTAAAACAAAAATTATATAAAAAAATTATATTCTAACAATATTTTAACTTTATAATATTTTTATTCAATTTTTTCTCTCTTCTTTTCCAAAACCCAAAAATCATTTTAACTCAAATCATTTTACTATTATTCATAAATTATTTCACTATTATTCACATAATTCTCATCTTATTGCATTCTTCAAACACCCTCACCACTGTCATATCACTATTATGAGCTGACGTTATTCATCAATCTTTAAAATCTTTCTTTTAAAACATAAGAGATGGTCTAAGGATAATAGAAAGTGTCACATTTATAAAAGAAAAGAGAACGGCTATAAATATAAAAAGATTACACAAAAGTAGAAAGGTGGTAGGCCGAAAAATCGTTGAACGCTTCAACTTGACCACTAAAGAAGGTGAAGGCTGGGCATGGCAACCGTTGTAGCGTGATACCCTTTTGTAAAGAAGGACCCGACACTAGTCTTCGAGGTCCAAGATAGCTCGAGTCAGACACATTGAAGAAGTGAAAGAATTGAACAAAATCATAAAAGATCTTAAACAGAACAGACACATATCGAGGTTGGAATGGGATCGGTTGTTTTCATGTCTCACTATTGAAACCTGACTCACCCCTATCTTTCCTATTTCTCTTCGTGTTTTTTGTTGTGTTTGCTTTGTTCATGACTTGAGCCCTCTCAAAAACAAACTTGATTATAAGTCAAATGTGTCTTTGTTGGGTATTTGACCCCACTAAAGACAAACACAATCCAGAAAGAAATATCATCACCTTGGTATTGAATACAGTCCTCGAGTCCATGTCGTGATAATAGAAAGAGTACCGTCTGGATGTAGATGTAGTTAGTCTAGCACTTCCCCCCCACCCCCAAAAGAAGCTGGGGAACCAGGGCTCTGATCACAACTAAGTTCTATTTTTTTCAATCAAAATTGGCGTTGAGTTTGCCGAAAAAAAGAAAAGAGAAGACAATAATTATCGTCTGCTCTAGAAAACTACAAGCAACTACATCAACAACTTCTTCTTCAAAGGATACAATCACTCTTTTCTTTTATAGCCCACCTCGTTATTCTATTTGGATATATTCTAAAGTTTGCACGTCACCTTTACCCATTTTTGTTTAAGGGAATGAATGGGAGGGAGTTTGGGAGCTATGAGTCGACGAGAAGGTTCTATTCCCTCTGTGTCCCAATACCTTTCACTTCCCTCCAAAAGAAAATGCTAATGCAAACTCTACTTTCTAACTAATGTAACTAAGTTAGTGTGTAGATGGCATGTTGCAATTAGGACCATAAATTGGGCGAGTTTTCCCCTCATCGATAGTCAGTCGGAATGCTATCCCTTTTCTCCTTCATCACTCATACATCAAAATATGGTATATAGTTTACATTATCTTTTTTTATATATATACAAGAAACTATACTGAATCACTTATTTGTTTGTTCTTTAACGTTGTCCTGACTAATGAGCATCACTTAGGCCTTCATTATTGAGACTTTGCTAGGATCTACAACGCTTCAGTAGGCCCTAGGCACTGATGTAAGGTTAAAGTTTTCACCAATGCTTAATACTATCTAGTCTACATTGCACTCCCATAATAATAAGGCAAGAAAGCAGAAAAACAAGTACAAACCATCTTATCCGGGATTCCCTTGGTGGTCTATCATATATAAGATAAGATTACGGCTGCATTTAGGAGTGTCATCTCAATCTGAATTGTCTGAAGATGAATTATTCCCTGAAGCATCAGCTGAATTAACATATCAAGTTTATCCCGAAACAACGGATTCCTCACCCTCAGGAGCCTGAAGTAACTCATCCTCATCAGCCCCAAGCCAAGTAACGAATCTGAATGCCTATCTCCAGCCAAATTCCTTTCATAAGACTTATCAGAAGAAGCAATTGGATAAAAATCATGCACTGAATGAGAAGGAGATGTTTACACAAACGAACAGAACCTAACTCTACTTTTTTTTTTTCTTTCTCTTGCTATTATCCTCTCAACAAGTTAGTCAATATCAGTAGTGAAAAAAGTATAGTAGTCCCCTATCATCAGTTAGTAGTTGAATAATCCCAGTAGTAGTCCTCTTGCTTAGCGAAATTAGCCCTTAATGGACAATGATAGGCAAACCAAAGCTTTCACATCGCAGTGTAAGCGTGCTTGCGCACCGGCACAACAAAATTAGAATCCGCTGGCTCAAATGAGTGGCTCACTTCCTTGAGAGGGGGCTTATGGGGGTAACGATATGATCTAATATCTAACCAACAAGCTATGAGTTTCAATCAAGCCTGTAACTTAATGAATTAATGAGTTCGGTCTTTAATCAGTATAGGAATACCTAACTACATCTTTATTGACCCTCAATCAGTTGATTGGATTGAAGGACGAAGGAATAGGGTAAGAAATGCCCTTCTTGATGAATACAGTCTAATGAAAACGGTTTACATAGAGCTACAGTAGATCTGTAACTGCCCCGGACACTTTGTTTTCCATATATAAGGGATTCCTTCCCTTATCCTCTATATAGGTCATCTTTGGTCTCAGCCTTAGTCTTGGACTGATCTCACACTCAAATCCCAAGTTTGTTTATAAAGAGAAGACAAAAAATAGGCAAGGGGTGGAATACCACAAAATACCATTCGGGGATGTCAATCAGGCCATTCAAGGAGACAGCAAGCGAGCTGGGACCAAAGCTCGCTATGCCACATTTTGGAATGCATGGGAAAGTTTCGCCAAATAGATAGAATGGCAAGCTTCATTACCATTCAATTAATCTCATCGGTTGTTGGTTAATAAAAACACGAATTTTGATAGGGCAGAGGACTGATACTATAAGTAGGACAAACGTAGTGAGGGAACTCCTCTATTTGTAGCTTGACAACTCAACCAACGACACCTGGTCTGAATTAGAGCAGCAGCGTTGACCTTGCATAGATGATCCTTACCCGTGAAGGCAGAAACAGTACCTGTTGTTAACAAAACGGAGTCTCAAAAACTCAATTATTGTATTTTCAAGCGGAGCACCAGTAAAAGACCTAGAGGCCTATGAAAGTCACGTTTTTACTTAAGAAAGATGGAGCCTTTGCGAGGATGTCTTTAATCAGCCAATGCCAAGGCAATAAAGGTAGCATCAAACTTACTTGCCCTTTAATTCCTACAATCCCCGATGACAGAAGAAATATAAGCTAAAATGGGAGCTGGAGAGCCAAGAAGAAAGATTCTCACTTGGACAAGAGATGCATATGAGTTTTGGTTTAGCTCCAAGAAGCCTGGGAGAGAAGGATGCAGGGCTAAACCTAAACATATGCATGGTTAAAAAGGACAAAAGGCCATTCCCTGTGTTGCTCGAGAATTTGTTAATTATTTTGATCTTTATCCTGGTGGCACTCTCTTACTAACTATTTTTTTGTTTTTGTGCTTTAGCCAGCCTTATTCATCTACGAGACAGAGGAGAGGGTGTGAAAATGCGATATCATGAATTTCTCCTTGAAAGACATCCTCTATTGACGAATCAATTTGAAGCCTACGATTCCCCTGAGAATGGATCTCTCATTTGGGCAAAAAGGTTGTGGAAAAGGATTCCAAATCAGGCTTTACTCACTTGAGCAGCTTTTCAGAAAGAAGGATGTTCTAAACCAAGCACAAGCAGTTAGTAGTCTCAAAGAGTAATGAAGTTGGATCAAGAAGGTCGAAAGCCTGGCAATAAAGCTCACGTTGTTGACACCTCTTGTCTGTCAATGAGTGATTTATCGTATGTGTAAAGACGGGTAGACCGTCTCATCTCTTTCCTCAAAGTGGTGGATCGAACTTCGATCATGTCACGAGAGTGGATTCAGTTGGTTTCATTGGTCATTCTACGAACCTGACAGCTATCACTTACTAGTCAATGCAATCAAGGTCAGTTTCAATCTTCTTTGAAGCTTGAAAGTAAAAGAGTCTTGTGTATTTGTTTGTGGAATTATTGCTTCAAAGAATCATCCTCAAGAATTACAACATTGGCTTCTTGCTTATCAAAGGTTACAGTCCTTATAAAACCAAAAGAGCAATCTAATGATGGACATCTTGCATCAGTGCTTAAGCCTGTTCCCTAGAGTGTTTGGCATGTAGCTCCTTACCTTTAGGTTTAGAGCAACAAATAATGAATTAGAAGGAATGTAGCTCCTTGGTTGCCCCGATCCCGATGTTGAGTGAGGCCAGTAGGATCCCCTTCCTTGTTTAGTAGGGAACGAAGAATACACAGGGAATAAAGTAAATCAATCTCTTTATGTAGCCCCCCGGGAATACACAGGAAATCAAGCTTCTTCCTTTCACTTCGCCTTCTCCTTAGTTTAGGGAATTAAGCAACCCGATCTTAAGTCATTTATGTTGTAATCGTTGCTATTGCCCATAGCCTTAGTTGAGGGAAAGCAAACTAGAAAGAGAATTAAGCAATTTATGTAGCTGCTATTGGTCTTGGGGAATCAATAAATGGAGTTGAAGAACCAGACATATTACTAACACCAATTAGACATAGAGAGAAGTAACTTATCTCTATATGTCTTAATCCCTTATCCTTGTATGCACGCCTCCAACGAAGAAGGTAGACGACCTAATGAGCATGTTCAGCTTCAAAAATTCCTGGAATCCTACTACATTCACACAGGAAAAAAAACATGGCTAGCAGATAACTATTTTTTTATTGTAGAAAGCAATCAGTTCTTCTGATCTTATTCAAGCTGGGAAAAGTTTCCTTTATCCATTCCAAAAGTGTAGGAGCCTATGTAGAAGAAGTTGTAGAAGAGCACCACCACAGTTCAGGTCCTGACACATGGGGTGGCTCTTGCGTGCCTTATTTATGCGAGTGGCATACTGTACAGTACTGTACTGTATTGTGCTGAACATTAACAAAAGCCATGGCCTTCCACTACGTTAGAATTGCCCCTGGGCCCACCCTGCGAGGCCAGAGTGGGCTCAGCGGTTAGGTCAGCCCCCATTCGAATTACAATACACAGCTTGATCTCAACCTTATTTTAATTTATTGAACTTGAAGACGCTACAAATCATAATAGAATAACTTTCGAGACAATGCCCAAATCGTTATGCCTTTCGTGCAAGTCAGAACTCCCGACAAGGAATTTTACTACCTTAGGACTGTTATAGTTACGACCGCTGTTCACCTGGGCTTCGGTCGCCTGCTCCCCTGTCATTAGGTCACCAAATTCCTAGACCTTTCGGCACTGGGTAGGCGTCAGCCCTCATACATGGTCTTACGACTTTGCAGAGGCTTATGTTTTTTGTAAACAGTCGCCCGCCTTTCTTCTGCCGAAAGATGCTTTGCCAGAAGTGACAAGGGGGGCTGGGGAAGGCCGATGGCTAGATGAGGGTGAACCTTCCGTAGAAGCTTTGCCCCTTACTTTACAGATGGATTTTTATAGGCAATCAAACTTTACTTAACTCAGTCCAAACAATGCCCAAAGACTCCCATGCCTTTCTTAGTTGGACCAACTTAACCGGTGATTTTCGTCTTCCTGAATTAGGAGAGCATGAACAAGTCTCTCCTTTTATTTGGGGGGGGGGGGGGCAGTCAAAGAATGAAGCAAACCAAATGATTGTTCTAGAATGGCTATTCCTCACAATTGGTGCTGTTGATCTCTCCTAGGTAGAAGAATACACAAGGTTGGGCATAGATCAGAAGGAAAGAGATGCTAAAGTTGTCTGTCACAAGAGGCCTCCTGTCGTTGTCACTTGCAAGATAAGGCCAAAAACTTGACTTTACTAAACAAGCGAGAAAAGTTCTATTTATTATATTATTAAAGCAACAAGCAAGGGATTGAGCTTTAGAAAGACATTGCAACAAGAAAACGGATGCGCGTTGCTAACGTGCAACGGCTTTCACGTCGTTGCTTGTTCGTTAGCGCTTTAGTTTTCTTGCTCCCTAGCTGCAATCTTTCTAAATCGGGGGCAGAGGGTTATACACAATAAGATGAAGATGGTGAGGCTTTAGTTGTTTCAATTGCAAATATCATCATATTACTATTCATTTTGAATAAGCCAGTGAAGACACATCATTTGATCCTGGTTCAAGTGAGGTATTTCCCACCAATTAAAGCATAGTACTCGCTTCTAATTTAGCTGAGCCCGTAACTACTCTACTCGAAACACCCAGCGTGGAAGTGGCCAAAGAAGAAATTTGAATTAGCCTAGAGAAAGGAACTTTTTAGGCCTTCGAGAGAGACCATACGACTGTTCTCGTCAGGTGGGCACTAGCTTTACGCTCAACAACAATACGACTTAGGGGATAGCTTCCGGAGCAGCGGTAGCCGGGTGATGAGCTTGAGGCTCATCAAGAATAGAAGGGCCCCTTTCCCTTTCATTGATTCTATCTTTCGGCCAGGGGTTGGTTAGGTGCCAAATAAATAGAACCCACTATTGATTTGAGATATTGATAAGGTGAATACCCAATCTATTCAATGCTAGGCATAATGAATATTAGGACCTCAAAAAAAATTCTTTCTTGGTCCTATCTAATGAACTTTAAGGTGTATGAAGTTTTATATTTTGTTTTTTAAATAGAAGTAGGTAGATAGAGACTCTATTTAACTTAAGTTGATCTAGGCCAAAAGCATACCTATGTCAAGATAATCCTTCTTTGAAACACTTTGGTAGTGCTTCTTTATTTTGATTGGAATCTAAATAATGAATTAGAGCACACGGAGCCATCTCACTCAATAGAATAAATGATGCTCATTGTGGACTCTTATGGATGGGAGAAAAGTAATCCTTAGCAAAAAGGTAAGAACCTTCGAACAAAGTACTAAAATAGTTATAGTGAACCAGGGATCACTGTGAGACTTCAAAACAAGAGCTAGGAAGAACTTGCAACAGCAAAATTGTTAGAGTGAAGTGAGCAAGTTCACAATGTGGTTCAATCATCCACAAATTGTGAACCTTCGTCTTGACCTCAACATTTTCACTATCTAGGTGGGAATCTGTATTCCCATCTATCTTTTCACTTATACTTATATGGGGGAACTCTTTCAGTGCTAACCCCGTGCGGTTACTTACTACCTTGCTCAGAAAAGAAGAAACATCACAAGTGGGGATGCTCCCTCCAGCATGAGCAAACCTTTTTGGAACTAGTTAGGAATGGGCACAAATATCCTAGCCCAAAACTTATAGCAGCTTGCTAAACAAAAGCTAAGAGAAAAAATAGCATAGGTAATAGTGGTAAACAAAATGGGAGCAGGCTAAACCGTGAAAACGAGGTTGTGGGAGAGCAATACAAGCAGGTTCTTTCTTTACAACTGGATTTTACCCCGTCCAGTCCTATTACAAACAAAAGAAGCAAAGAAGGGAAATCTTCGTAAAGGCAGCAATGGGTGTTTCCAAAAACTAGATTGGACGTTATTCCGGTTCATCTCCATTTTCGTGAAACTATTCCTCAAGCAAGGCAGCAGTTGATCGAATTAGATAACCCTTTGGGCAATCGACCAAACCCAGCACATCAAATCCTGATCAACAACTTGGCAGTTTGATAGAGAGCTTACCACCCCGCCCTTTATAGTTGCAACTGTTGTCAATAGAAACAAAATTCCACAGGTCGCTCCTCTAGTTGAAGTATCAGACCCTTTTTTCGTTGCCCAGGTTACACCTTCAGAATACCCCAGAAGGGAATTTTGCTCTACTTCCCTTACTCTTCACTGTAGGTCTAGCCATGCATAGAAGTAGTGGATCGAAAACACAGCATTTCACTGGCATGGACCCACTTTCTCTTGGGCAACAGTGACCATTTACTTTCATTTCGACTTTACTAGTAGAGTAAGGAATTCGGAACCATGCACAATGAGCTTGCCTTAGACCATAAATTGTCCTGTTTAGTTTACATATACGTGTAGAAATCTACAAACTGATGTGGTTTCATAAAATCTGTTAAATTTATTTTATAATAAAAGTAACTTTACAATCTGATGTGTCATATCAAACCATGTCAGTTTGTGGATTAAATTTTGTGTAATTTATTTGTGGCTAAAATATTTCTCAAAAGAAAAAAGTGTTACATCCCCAAAGTAACCTCACAAAAATTTAAACTCACAAACTAATATAGCTAGCATTACTCTTATTGAAATTTTTCTTAAAAAAAATCTTTTTTATTTTACATTGGGTGTCTAAGAACAAAGTCTAGACTAATCCTAGAGGTGCACAGGCCCTTGACAGAAAGTTTCTTGCAAGTGCACTTCAAGTAACTTAAAAGAAAATCTCCCAATCTAATAGCCCCTAGAAATTATTTGCACATGAGATGATTATGGTACCACATAAATACAAAGAGATACATATGAGATCAGAGTATAGTATATAATATTTTATTTTTATTTTTATTTCATTTAATGTGATAACATAATGCATGAGAACTATACACATTAATATTTATTTTGGTTAATGTGATAGTATCGGACAAATTTCATAGCATGCATCAAAATAAACTGAATTAGGCTCCGTTTGGATTCAGAGTTAATCTCAATTCATCTAATTATTACAACTTCATCAAATTACAATTCAATTTTTTTAAATTTTAAAATAATAATAATATTAAAAAAATAATATTTTATTCAATTTTTAATTTTTATCTCATTTTACATCGCTATTCAAACATCACCTTAATCATTCCTCAATCAAAATGAATAAAATTAGCATCCGCTCCTCTTTTTTAAAATTGAAGATTCCTCCCATTTTTGAACTAAAATATATACAAGGTTTGAAACGGGATCCGTTGAACCACGCACATGGTATAGGCGGGTGTGTCCAAGCGCGCGTGAATTGTGGTGCTTTGAGGTCTGACCGAAATGGTCCAATCTTTATTATGTATACAGTGTTTGGTAAAGTATGTAAAGGGCCCGTGGCCCGTGGGAGGGTGGGGGCAGAGCGGCAGGAGAGTTGGTGTTGGCCCGCACGTCGCCGAGTGCCGTGGCCCCGCGCTTTGAGTAGATCGCGGGCTGTGCGCTGTGCCTCTGCCTCTGCCTGTGCGTTGTGTGCACGATCTTTAGGCTCTGTTCAAGAGTTTTATTTTTTGGGTGGAGCCCACGTGCTGTTCTTTATGTTGGCAAACCAGTCGCTATTCAATTTCACTCATTCTAATTTGGTTTTTTTAGAGTCAGAATTTTTTTTTTCAAGTCTTTGCTTCTTGCCTTCTTTGATAAGAGTGGGAAAATTCAATTTGAATTGAGTATTGCTGGTGGGAGCTTTCATTGTTTGTGACTTTGATAGCCAAATACGAAGTGATAGCAAAATAGATCATTGGTCATTCTTCTAAATTTGGTTGATAAATAATTTAGTCGTGAGAGATTTTATAAAAATAAATTCATAAACTGATATTATTTAATATGATATGTCATATTGTAAAATAATTTTTATTATAAAATAAATTTAACAGAGAAACAATATAGAGATCCACAATTGGTGGAATTGGTGACATATAGAAAAATAAAAAATAAAAATTCTAAGAAAAAAAACTCCATAGATCACTAATTATAAGGTACAATCCAGTAGCAAGTCGCCGTCCGTCGTCTATCGTCCCGCCATCCATAGACTTTTCAGGATCATCAAGTACAAAGATTGTAAAACAATGAACAACGACACAGTCATGAATCATGCGTGCATGGAATCTTGAGAAACATCAATCAACATGCATGCCGGTTGTTAACTGTAGTGAACAGCCCTTGAAGGATTTTTATGGATGGAATGGAAAATGGTTACAGGGATGCACATTATTATAAGAAGCCCTGTTCTGTAGGAAAGATGCATCTCTTTTGGGTTGGGGTTTGAACTGGTCGAGGGTTTTCATTGGACTTGGATAGCCTACGCGGTTGCATCCTTAATGCTGGGAACCTGTTTAACTCATGAAATCTCAACTTCTACGATTCTTGTGCTTCTTGATTGGAAGTTGCACTCCTCAGTTCCAACTATTTTGCTCAGTCCTAATGGCTTCCTTTATTTTTGGTACATGAAGAAGACTTTTTCTTTAATAATATATATATAAAAAAAGAGAAATGATAATTGCAACAGTGAGTGTGCAAGCATTGTGCAATCACTTTAAAAAAAATAAATAAATATAGGACCCACAAAAAAAAAAAAAATTTAATAGCAGACTCACTTTTTTTCAAAGTGATAGTACGGTACTTCCGCACTCCACGACTATATGTAACATTACTCATAAAAAAAAAAAAAACAAGTTTTATAAAGAACTAAATTTTTGTGCCATCAATTTTTTACACCATCGGCAAAATTCGACATGAACCTGACACGTAATAGTAGGATTAGAATTTAGGTTAATTTGAATCCACCCGAAATTGGTTTGATTAATAATTAGATTTAAGCTTTAGTATGCAATTTGTATCTTAATATTAACGAACGCCTCTGCTCTTATATAGTATTATATTATTTATTTTTTCAGAAGTTTAAATTGAGATAAATTTAATAAAACAATTTAATGAATATTTTTTTAGCTAATTTCTTATATCAAATGTTTAATATAAAAAAAGGTTAGTAAAAATATGCCACTTAAGACTAGAAGAAATCCAAAAAATTATCCATTGACACCATGCAGTCATCTGTGGCTGAGGTCGGTTGTATTTACGATGCATTTTCAGATATTCTGTAAATAGTAATAAAAAAATAATTAAAAAATAATAATAAAATATTAAATATTAATGAATTGTAGATAAAATATAATAATAAAATAATCAATAATAATTAGATATTCTAAAAATAATACCCAAAGTAAGCCTGGGAAAGGAAAGGGTAAAAAAAAAAAAAAAGGTAAGTTGAAGAAAAGAAAATTGAAAAAAGGAAACTAAAATTAAAAAGGGTGAAGATTTGGGTCAGAATCGTAAATAAATAGAGTAGAGAGGCGGTTGGGGTATTTGTATCTCCGGTCCGGAGTCGGAGTGAGAAGGCAGGCGTTGAGAGAGAGAAGAAAAAATGAATATGGCTTCCATTTGTCTCTCAATTCCCTCCTCCAAAACCCTAGCCATCCCCTCTCCGTCATCATCTTCGTCTCCATCTTCCTCTTCATATTCTTCTTCGTTTCCAGCTGCTGCGAGGGCTCACACATGCCGTCTCCTTCGCTGTAGATGCTCTTTGCTCACCGTTCCTACGTTCCATTCTCTGCGCATCGTTCCAAGTAACCGCGGGAGGGCGAAGAAGCTGCAGGTGGTCCGTATGGCCCCCGACGAAGAGAAACTCACTCGCCGCAATCCTCTCGATTTCCCCATCGTATATCTCTCTCCCTGTCTGATTTGATGAATTCCTTCTATTTATACTTAATCTTCGTTAATACTCGAGGTTAAATTACTTTGGAAGATGATTCCCTGCTGAAACTCCACCTGGCATGTCTCAGACTCCAAAATTTATTTAAAAAGTGAAATTCTTTCATCAGAAATCTGTGGAATCCTTTAGAAGCAGCAATTGTGAGTTAAGGTTATGAGCTTTATTGCACAAAACTATAACCCGCAATTTTAATTGTCTGTATAATGTCTTGATGGTCAGAAATATTGGCAAAACTTAATATGATTATGCATAATTTTTTTTACAAGTATTTGATTATGCAGTTTTAGAAAATCAGCTTTGAATTGTACCCCACTCAAAGACTTAGCTGATGTTGGAGCTTGAAATTTAGTCAATCGGGTAAAATATTTTGAATGACTCTAATGTTGCATTGTATCCATTAACAGTTGGTGCATCTCTACCTTTTAAAGAGAGAGATTACGTGATAGTTGTATTTGCACACAATCACTCTGCTCAGTGGTGATGTCAATTGAATGTTGGTTCTACTTGAACGATCACTTCTACTATTAAAAGAAATGCATTGTCATGTTGGCGATGAATTGCAAAGTTCCTATACATTTAACTTATTTAGAAACTTGTTGCAGTTGGTCTATATTCGCTATGAATATTTTTTTGTCGATGGAGATCTGATAAATCAGGTACTTTGATCTGATGGTAGGAGTGGGATAGGCCAAAGCCAGGGCGTAGACCTGATATATTTCCCCAATTCAGTCCTATGAAAACACCATTACCACCTCCGTTGCCATATGATCCTCCAGAAGAAGATGAAGAAGAGGACGAGAAGAAAGAGGAAGAGGAGGAAGATCCTGAAAAGGAAGAGCCAGAACAACCTGAGAAGCAGTAGAGCTCTGTCTGGCAAAGACATCGGCCTTTAACCTCTTTCAAAATTTTGTTTTTGTTTTTCTAGTTCATGTTACCTTATGCTTTATGTAGTGCAAATACATGATGGATAATAAGGTAATAGTCATCTAGTTAGAATGCTGCTTCAGTGATGTTATCGAAGTTTAGTCACACACAAGTGTTGTTGTGAAGTAGTTTCGATTCCTGTTTTGGTAAACTTTAAAGTGACATAAGAGATTGGATTCAATGAATGATTGCTTCTGATATTGGAGTTGGGTTGACTGTTTTCGTTTTGGACTGTGTCTGTATCTTTACTCGTTTGGTACCATCATTTCGGCTTCCCTCAACAACTTCGAAAGCTAGGATCGTTTTTCATAAGATAACTACAAGATGTAATGCCTTTGGATTGCATATGCTCAATTACCTATTTGAATGTAAATGGTTTCCAGTGGATGAAAGGATTATGCAAAGCTCGTTCTGGGGACTTTTTGCAGGCAAATTTTAAAGGGCAGGTTTCAATTTCTGTTCTGGTAAATCTTTCAAGTAATTGCTATACGTGTGAGGGAGCTTGCAATGTTCTATCTCTCTCAAAGTTGTTTAGTCCATGTAGCAGATAAGTTGTTGTTTAAATTACCTATAGATCATTACACCAAGAGATGGACATTTTCATACCTCATTCTTTTTCTAAAAAGGGAATGTGTTAGCTAGTGAAACAAATTCAGTCTGATGAAAAGCCTGGGATTTAGAAAATGAAGGGCCTGGCTCTTAACCATTGAAAAGGTAATTATTGCTTTTATTACAATCATTTGGGTGTAGAATGAGAATAGAAAAAATCACTAGGTTGCATGTAACACAATTTCTGCCTAAAGGGTTTTAAGGTTCCCGAATTTTTCAGGAGGATGCAAGAAAACTAACAGTATCTCTATCTTGCTTCCATTACAGATATGGATACACAATTTACCGAATTAAAGACCAACTTTCCATCAGTTAATGTTGAAGCTGCTTCACTTCTGCCAAAAGAATATGCGGGTTGTTTTGGTTCAGGTAGGAACATCCCCTCATTAGTGAACATGGGGAGGATATCTGACATAGTTGGTCTATCTGCTGCACTTTCCTGCACACATAGGAGACCAACATGGATGTATCTGAAAACTTCAGCTCTGGGACATGAGGAGTCCAGATATGGGTCTATAAACTCAAGAATATTACCTTGCTTCCACAAATCCCATGCCTGAAATTATTTTCATTATTTGTGCAAAATGTGAGTTATGATATAATTTAAAAAGAAAATTATTCAATTGTGACTGGAATAGGTATAAGGTTTATTCGAATTCTAACTTGCTCTATAAGGGCGAGAACGCCTGTCGAGGAGAAGACTGTGTTCTTCCTACCACTCACAATCTCCAGCAATAGGACCCCAAAACTGTAAACGTCAGACTTGACAGAGAAAATTCCATTCATGGCATACTCGGGGGACATATAGCCACTGTATTAGAAAAAAGAAAGTTCAGAGATTGAAATCAAATTTTAAAAATCAGATATTTGCAAATTCACAAAATGACATGTTTGTGTGTATTCGTGCATTCGAAATGTAATCTTTACTCACTATGTCCCAACAACCCTCTTTGTATTTGCTCTGGACTCATTCTCCCCAAAAATTCTAGCAATGCCAAAATCTGATATTTTAGGGTTCATATCATTGCCAAGTAAGATGTTACTAGCTTTTAAGTCTCTGTGTATTATTTTCAATCTGGAATACTTATGAAGATAAATAAGTCCTTGTGCAACCCCTTCAATAATGCCAGTACGCATTCTCCAATCCAAAAGTTTCTTTTTGGTGGGATCTGTCATGAAGTAAAATGCAGAGGTGGTCAGTGGTCACTGTGATGATCATACTCCAAGTAAATGAAAATTCAGGGGTTATTTTCAATTTTGCATGAGAGAAACTTATCAACAAACCGAAAATAAAGGAGTCCAAGCTTTTATTGGGCATGTATTTTTAGATCAGTATCTTCTCGTCTTCGTGAATGCAACAACCCAAGAGCGTAACGAGATTCACATGTTGAAGTTCAGCTATTAGTGTAATCTCATTCATGAATTCCTCAAGCCCTTGTCCTGAATTTCTTGCCAGTCTTTTCACCGCAACATGTTGTCCATCTAGTAACACACCCTATACATCAATTTTCTCAATGTTAGAGAACAATTGTCTGAGATAAGCCTGATTCAATAATTTCAATAGCTGACCTTGTAAACTGGTCCAAAACCACCCTCTCCTAGCTTGTTGGACAATGAGAAGCTCTCTGTTAAAGCCGAAATTTCAGAAAAACTATATAACTGAAAGTTGTGGCCCTTGTCTGTGCGTCTTTTGATCTTATCCTCGAGTCTGAAGAGCGGCAGGGATCTTAACTCGATTATCGCCTTGTCTTGGCTTGTTTCTCCTTCTACTGATGAGTACAGAAATATACAAACTTGAGTTACCTATACATGCAACTGATAAATTATATGCCAACCGCAAATTACCTCGTACTTACCATTGTTTTGCTTTATCCTTCTTTTGTAGCAGAAGTAACCCGCAAATAGCATTGCTAGAGCAGGTGCAATAACAACGATCCACCACAAATGCTTTATACTTCTCCCTGAATCTTCCTGTGTGCCTCCTGTAGGTGTACCCTCTGATAAACAATCACAAAAATCAGCTCTAAGATCGTTGGACCAGTTGCTGATGGAATTTGTGCTCGAGACACATCTATATATCAGATAAGACAGTCATAAGCTTGTTTTAGGCAGTGTTTGAAATCATTACACAAACCCGTTATACATTTCTACCATTTGATATCATTCAACGCATGCAAGACCAGACCATTTATTGCGCACACCATGTCTATATGCTGTTGTTTGTTACATGGTTCACATTTAGATGTTCACATGATTTTGCAACTGTTGTTACTGATGAGATTTAGACACTCAGGTTCTTAGAGGGCCACTTAGCATTCAACAAAACAGACGATAGAATGGCTAAAATGATGGAATAAAACGATTGGAGAAGGAAAATTGCAGAAGATGCACAATGTGAGATTCAGTAGCAATTGAAGGTAAATTGTAGCAAAGTCATACGTACCTGTACTATTTCCTTGCGATAAGATGTAAACAACATTGAAGTTCGGATTCCGGATGAAACTTGCTCCCTTACTCCAAAATTCACATCCAGTCCCATTGTCAAAATGAGTTCCATAGGCAATGCAGGAGCAATTATTCCAGCAGCTAGTGTGACAATCACTGAGAGCCAAGCTGGAATTAGAGTTAGAATAAACTAATTGCTGTTCTTTATAATAACCTATTGCTGGCACAAACAACTCAGAACTGTTTCTGCATTCTGTGGGATTCTGTTGTATGCAAACCGCATTAGGATGGTTCACATTGAATTTGCATGGACTGGTAGTTGTGTTTTGCCATGTAGTACCATCCGAAGCTAAAGTGAATTGCAAGATCTGCCCCCAAGAATTCAGCTCCCACCTTGAAGTAGTAGAATTGTCCTTAACAGAATACGAGAAGTACTTTTCATCCTCATTTGACACAAAGCTAAATTCATATGTTCTTGAATCAGGGGCCATATTCTGAAAGCGCCCATTATTCCAGGCTCCACTAGTCCAGTATATATCCTCTCGCTTCCAGATGATCAACTGATTGGCACTACCGGGGTCCACACCGAGCCTGAAAGCTCCTGGTGCTGGAATTTGGTCACTTAACCATGAATTTAGTGCCCAACTATATCCACTTATTGGGTTCATGCCTAGTTTCATTCCAGGAAGTAGTGTATTGGTCGGATAATTGAAGCTTTCCCACAATACTCGCCCTGCAATGCCATTAGAATCTACCTCTTCTATCACTAAGTTCCCAGAATCCAAGAGGGTGGCAGTCACATTACTTGAGACTGCCTGGTTGGGATTTATCACAATTGTCTGCCCTCCATTTCGTGTGATCTTCAACAATCCTTGGTCGTCCAAGGTAAGAACCCCAGATGAATCAGTGATCGGATCATCCTGGTTTGCCACCCAGACTGATTCTGGATGATGTGGTAGTTTGCTGTACCATATTCCTAAGTAATAGTAACTTGAAGAGCCCGGCTTGAAGAACCCTAATTTGAAGAGACCTGCTGCAGAAAGTAGATGCTCCCCAACTCTGATCTGTTGGCCTTGCTTTAGAGTAAGTAAATATTCTTGACAAGATGAGTAAGGATATTCTATGCAAAGACATGAGATAAGGAAGAGCATGAGGCTTCTGAGTTTAGCCATTAGCAAATATTTTATCACCAGAAATCTTGTAACAAAAATTTCCTGCAACTTTGTAGGTTTTTCTTGGGATGGAAACTTGTTTGAACTTCAAACAAAAAGGCCAAATTGGACATTGAGGCATGCTAAAAGCGACTTCCCTAAAAAAATAAAAGACCAATTTTTTTTTTCTTTGTTTTGCTTTAAAAATAAAAATAAAAAAACAAAGCATGTTTGAAATTTTGGACTCATGACATGAGGGTAGGTTGAGTTTTGCACTCTATTTGAAAATCACTATCACATTCAGGGGCGGAATTAGGATTTAATGCGTGGCGGCGATTAGCAAAATATATCGTATGTAGAAGATAACACTTAACATTAACTATATAACATTAATCATATAAGGTTGTTATCTAGGAATATACTAAATTATTAAATCCACTCATCTAAACCTCTTACTTGAGCTCCATCGGACTCAAGTGAAAGATAAAAATTAATATAGAAATAGTTATGTAAGATTTTTTGAAGCAAATGATAAAAATTAAGTAAATAAATATAAATTTTTTTGTTGAATCTAAGATTGAATATTGTAAAGTCTCTATAATATAGATAGAAATAGTTATGCGAGATTTGTTGCATTCGCTCCTAATTGTTAACTTAATGGTAGTATATATGTACTTACTAACAAAACTAATCCAAACAAGCTAGCTAGTGGAAGACTTAAAAAGAAAAGTGTAAATAAATAAGAAAAATGAGGTTGTAAATTTACCAAATAGCTTATAAAAAGAGACCAAGATATTTTATTGCCTCTTATGAGATGTAAAAAAAAAAAATGAGAATATGAGATTTTATTAATGATAAAAAATAGGTGTAATTATGAAAAAATTAAAAGAAATCTAGACAACTAAGTACTAAAACGAGATTTTTGAAAATATTTAAAAGAAAAATGATCTTTATATTAAGATATTTTTAAAAAAATCATATATTAAAACATATTTTTTTAAAATTTTGGAGGCGATAGCCCCCAACAACTAACGTAGGTCCGCCCCTGATGACATTGATCGTCAAACGATGTTTTCTTTTTAAATGCAAACAGATTCCGTAATCTGATTGCCCAGAATTGGAGACTGAGCCTCCAAAGGCTGCATTGTTATTCAACTTTGAAGGGTGCCGGTGAAGTGGTACTCTGGTTCTAGAAGGAATGCAAACAAATTATAGTCTCGACTCTCGGCTTCTTGTTTTGGAGCTGATTAGTCTGGGCTTTCTCTCTCTTGCCTGTGGATGTTTGTTTACTTACACGAATCTCGTCAAAACTGACTTTTTAAAATTAACAAAACAAATCTTTATAAAACTCTTCTTGCAACAGAGTTCGTGCATCAAAAACGTGTATCTATACTAATATATAAGACATTTATTTAATAAAAAAATATTTTCATCTTTTATTTTTTATTTTTTTTAAAAAAATCATCTCAAAGTTGATACACGGTTTGACACACCAAACATCTTGCACATAGACTCATTTTATTTAATTAAATAAAACATATAAGAAATGAGTATTTATTATTAAATTTTAAAACAAGGCCGTAGGTTTTTATTTATTTATTTATTTATTTATCTATTTTTTTTATAAAATAAATATTTTAAGAATTCCATCAATTTATCATTAAAACTTTAGAGGGAGGTAACGTGTCAATCTTTGATAAGATTGACTCACAGTAGCCTTGTCTTGTTTGGATATAAAGATGTTCTCATCTCATTTCATCATTACAATTTTCTTAAATTCTCATACAAAATAATAAACAATTCAATTTCTTCAAATACTAAAACAATAATAATATTAAAAAATAATATTCTAATAATATTTTATTCAATTTATCTAAAACTATCTCATCTCATCTTATCTCACTCTCTAAACGAGCCCTTAATATTCACATCAGGCAATCGAAGGCTGGCATGTAAGAGCACTCTCATTGAATTAGCCAAAGCTAAAGTACATTTTTTATGAATGTAAGATGAATTTAACTTTTGACTATTCCATTTATATAAATCTCCACATTGGAATAGCTATTTTTTCATTATATAATAATAAAATAATATAAGATGAATTTGACTTTAACTATTCACATCAAATCTCCACATTGGATTATCCATTTATTCATTATATAGTAATGAGTAATTAATAATTAAAAAAGTATTTAATTTTTTTAATTATTAATTTGTTTTATTTTATCATATTTTAGAAAAATATTCAATGGACAACACAATCACACCAAATCAGATGGTCAATGGACAAAATAAATAGACAAAGTCGTTGATGGAGACTTCGGAAGAGAGAAACAAATGATATAAAATGGACTTGATGAATGAACAGTATCTTCCAAATTTGAAAATTACTTTAGAAGATACTGTATAACTATTTCAATGTGATATATTTTATGGCTCAATAGCTAAATTTTCATTGAATTTAACTTTTAGCTAATCTAATGAGACTGCTCTAACATGGGTCAATTTTATCGATGATTTTCTAAAGCCAAATTAATGAATGTAATTAAGTTTATGTATTAGTTTTATAAAAGTTGAAAGCCAAATTGTAAAAACCTGAAGATTTAATTACCAATTTTGCATTCAACTCTCTATTTAAAAAAAAAAAAAAAGAGCGCGGGACCTGCAAACGTGACCCGTAAGTACGCAACATTCTTTGGTCATTTTTTTTTTACCTTTGTGAGTTATAAATGCATGCGATTGTGTTAAATATTTTAACATGAATATTAATAATTGAATTTTTAATTTTTTATGATCCATAATAATAAAATAATGATACTTAACACGTACATTTATCCATCTGTTTGATGAAAAAATTAATCTGACTATGAGAGAAAGATCACCCTAACAATTTAGCCTCACAAGTGTCTCTCGATGGCTAAAGGCACTCTAATGTTGTACGTGAGAACCCTTAATCCCTCAGTACTATTTATAGACTTCTGGCCATCAAGAAATCTAAGACTCTGTGTTTGACTGTGATTAGAGATATAGAGCTAATCTTATCACTTAGGAGTTTTCTTATCCCGTTATAATTCATCTATTAACTAATAAGTTTTGAGTTCTTTCAAACTCTATCAAGATGAGTGTGTGTGATATAGAGTTTAAATAAAATTCTTACATTCTCTCACTTGGCCCATATGTCCATAAAATAATATTTTCCGTTCATGGGTTTATTACAGGAAATTAACCATACTGTGCAAATTCATATCCTTAAACCTTCATAGCTCAAGATACATTTCATGAGTTCCGTAATATCAATGTTAAACCAGCTACTAATGTGAGTCATGGCGGTCCTCTGTTATATAATCAACAAATTCCCTTACATGTACCACAACACCAGTAACTTAATTTAACACGATCTTTAATTGAGACAATTAAGGCTAATACTATAATATCTTAGGTTTCAATTCATGTCTATTGTAGACATTATCTTGTCATCATTCATTCACATCATTTAATGTACATATAAAGTGGAAAGACAAGAAAACATTAACAAAACAACCATAATAGATATCATTAAGTGTCCAAATAGAATTAAAAAACATCCATTAGCTCATTAACATGTTCACATCATAAGACCCATTCTATCAACATGTTCTTTAAACTGCTTCGGTACTAGACCTTTTATTAATGGGTCTGTTATCATAAGCATAGTATTAATATTTTCTATGGACATTGTTTGTTTTTGTACTTCCTCCTTGACGCTTAAGTATTTGAGCTCCATGTGCTTAGCACCTTTAGAATACCTATCATTCTTGGAGAAAAATATTGCAGAGGAATTATCACAATAAATTCTCAGTGGCCTGGTTATAGAGTCAACAACTCCAAGCCTTGAGATAAAGTTCCTCAGCCATAAACTATGCACTGTGGCCTCAAAGCATGCCACAAACTCAGACTCCATTGTAGATGAAGTAGTGATTGTTTATTTTATACTTCTCTATGAGATCGCTCCACCATCCAATAGGAAAATATAACCTGAAGTAGATTTCCTGCTATCAGAGCAACCAGCAAAATCAAAGTCTGAGTATCCAGTTACCTCCAAACTATCAGTTCTTCTGAAGGTAAGCTAATAATTCTTAGTTTCTTGTAGGTATTGCAATACACTCTTTGCTGCTTACTAATGAGACATCCCTAGGTTACTTTGGTAGTGCCTAAACATGAAAACTAATGTTTGGCCTCGTGCAAATCTGTGCACATATCAGGCTCCCCAAAACAGAAGCATAGGGGATTTTTGCCATCTCTTTACGCTCCCACTCAGCTTTAGGACATTGTGATAGGCTAAACTTATCACCTTTTGATATCGGAGAATCAAGTGATGAACAACTTTTCATGCCAAATCTCTCAAGAATTCTTTTTATATAACTTTTCTGAGACAATCTCAACAGTTCTTGTTTTTTATCTCAAAAAATTTTGATTCCGATCACAAAGGATGCCTCACCCATATCTTTCATTTCAAAGTTCTTAGAGAGAAAACCTTTGGCTTCATAAAGTAAGCCAAGATCACTATTAGCTAACAATATATCATCAACATACAGGATCAAAATTATGAACTTACTCCCACTGAACTTTAGGTATATACATCAATCAACGATGTTTTCTTTAAATCCAAAGGCAGTAATGGTATCATTGAACTTAAGTACCACTTTCGGGAAGCTTGCTTAAGCCCGTATATCGATTTCTTAAGCCCACATACTAGGTAATCTTTGCCCTTTTCTAAGTAGCCTTCTGGCTGCTCTATGTAGATCTCTTCATCCAAACTTTCATTTAAAAATACGGTTTTCACATTCATCTGGTGTAACTCTAAATCATAATGAGCCACCAATGACATAATGATTCTGAAAGAGTCATTTTTAGATGCTGGAGAAAATGTCTCAATGCCTTCTTTCTGAGTGAAACCCTTGGCAACAAGTCCGGCCTTATATTGTTCAACATTGTTTTTTGAGTCACGTTTGGTCTTAAAGACCCATTTACACCCGACTCTTTTACTCCCTTCAAGCAATTCAACGAGATCCCAGACTTGATTTTGATCCATGGATTTCAACTCTTCTTTCATGACATCGATCCATTTACTAGAATCACTTCCCTCTAAGGCTTGTGAAAATGTTAGTAGATCTTTACTTGTCCTAATGTCAAATTCAAATTCCTGGAGATACACCACATAGTCTGCTGAAATAGCAGGTCTCCGATCTCGCTGAGATCTGAGTAAGACAACCTGTTCTTGTGACTCCAAACTTGGTTCATCAGTGGTATTATCATTCTGAGATAAGTGATCATTTACTTGTTCCAATGTATTATTATGATGATCAATTAGAGGAACTATTATATTTTATGAGGATGTAGGTATAGGGACATCTACCCGTACTTCCTCAATGATCACATCTCTGGGTTCAATTCTCCCATTGATCTTGCCAAGTTCAATGAATTTGGCATTTCCTATTTCCACCATTCTCGGACTGTGATTAGAATAGTAAAACCTACACATTTTGGATCTCTCTGGGTATCCAATAAAGTACCCGCTTACTGTTCTAAGATCTAATTTCCTTTCATGTGGATTGTAAAGTCTCATTTCAGCTGGGCAACTCACACATGCATGTGCCTTAAACTTGGTGTCCTACCAGTCCATAGCTCGAACAAAGTTTTTTGGAACTGACTTACTAGGAACTCAGTTTAAAATATACATATGTCATCTTAATAGCTTCACCCCACAATGACTTGGGTAAGGTAGAATTGCTAACAATACTTTTGACCATATCCAATAAGGTCCGATTAAGCCTTCTGCAACACCGTTTTGCTGTGGCGTCTCGGGCATCGTGTACTGTGCAATAATGTCAGGCTGTTCAAGAAGTTTAGCAAATGGGCCAGGGTTATGACCCGATTCGTCATACTTTCCATAGTACTCTCCACCTTGATCCGACCTAATAATTTTCACATTTCTATCTAACTGCCTTTCCACCTCCATAAGAAATACTTCAAGTACTGAAACAACTTGAGATTTCTCATGTAGCAGATAGATATATCCAAACCGTGAAAAATAATCTATAAAGGTGATAAAATACTTTTCTCCACCAAAACATTCAGTGGAGAATGATCCACATATATCTGTGTGAATTATTTCAAGAAGTTCCGTACTTCTCGTGGCACCTTTCTTAGTATGTTTGGTTTGCTTTCCTTTAATGCAATCCATACACACTTCAAGTAGTAAAATCAAGATGCGGAAGAATTCATTCGTTTACTAATCTCTATAACCTTTCTTTGGAGATGTGCCCCAATCTTTTATGCCACAAGTCATAAGAATTTTCATTCATTATGTTTCTTTTAGTTTCAATACATGTTTCATGGTGCTGGGTATATGTATTTTTAATAAATGTATTATCGATGCAAAGTCGATAAAGGCCATCGGAAAGAAACCCAGTTGCAATAGATAAATTATTTCTAAAAATATTGAAACTACCATTATGGAACGAAAAAGAATAACCATCAATATTTAGTCTGGATAAGAAAATCAAATTACGCCTCACAGAAGGCACATATACTGTGTTATGAAGGTCTAAATAATGACCGGTACTCAAAACTAAACAAAAAGTTCTTATGGCTTAAAGTTCAGCCTTATTCTCATTTCCCATAAAGATAAATCGCTCACTGGGGTTTGGTGTTTGGCTTGTAAGGTATCCCTGCATGGTTATGAAAATATGAACATTAGCACCCAAATCTAGCCACCAAGAGTTAGTGGGAACATTTACAAGGTTTGATTCAAAACATACAAAGGCAAGTGGCTTACCATTCTTTTCAAACCAAGCCTTACGTTTCGGACATTCAGCTTTCATGTGTCCATGCTTCCCACAAAAGTAGCTATTGTTATGCTGGATTTGATTAACTTTCTCATGCTGCTTTCCTTTTGGTAGTCCAGTTTGTTTCATTTTGCCATAATGATGCTTTTTCTTTCCAGCTTCTTTAGTCATAAAATTAGCAAAGTAATGTCCTTGTTATTTCAGCCTTGCTTCCTTTTGAACTACCATACTTGCCAACTAATTCACATTTTATTTATCTTTAATAGAATTATAATGCATCTGGAATGGACCATACTGAGGTGGCAATGAGTTCAGAATAAACTGAACAATGAAGGACTCATCTACTTTCATTCCCAGGGTTTGTAATCTGGCAGCAATATTTGTCATTTTAAGGATATGTTCTTGCATTCATTTAGCATCATCATATTTCAGGATGGTAAGTCTAGCCATAAGTGTTCTTGCTAAAGATTTATCTGCGGACCGAAACCTTTCCTGAGCATTTTTCAAAAACATTTGGGCATCCTCAGTATTAGAGAGTGAATTTTTTATATTTCGGCTATAGACATTTTCATGAACATTAGACTTAACTTGTTTGATCTCTTCCACTGTTTAGATGACTCTCTCTTATCTTTATTACTACTCTCAGTGATGGGGGGATCTAAACAAATAACGAAACGATGTCGTTTCGTTATTTGTTATTAAGTAAAAAAAACCCGTCGTTTCATGCCTGGTTTTTTATTTATATATATATACTTATATATATTTATTATTATGTGGGGTGAGGGATTTGTGGGGTAGGGGTCACCCCTATCCCACCCCAGCCCCCACCTGGGTGCTAGATGCGGGCGGGGCCACCCGCCCCCCGCACCTGACGGACGAGATAATCCACCCCGCCACACGGGGGCAGGGCGGAAACTGGGTCGAGCCTACTGTATAGGCCCGATACCTTCCCCTACATTTTTCTTTTAGTTTTCTACCGGGTTGGGCCACAACAGTGGCCCTTCTTCTACTTCTTCCTTTGGCAATTATAGCACCACACCACAGTCATGTTGCTTCCTTTGGTTCGGCGCAACCGTGGACATTGCCAGCGAGGGGAAGACGACATGGCATCCCCAGCCTGTTAGGGACCCCGGTCTTGTCCCTAACACTAAGGGTCCGCGGCTAGTCTTGGTGATGATGGTAACCGAGTGTTCTTGCCACTTGCTTGGCCTTCCACCAAAGGATGGTGTTTGAGTGATGGGATGATGGTGTATTTGGGTAGGCTAAGTGTTTAGGCTAAGGCAAATCAATGTGGGAGGATGGCCTTGATCTTGAGTGAGGTGCAAAAATGTTGGAGGCAATGGTTGAATGGATGAGATGAGGTTAGGGTTTGGGATGGAAGCACTTAGGGTTGTCGTGGGCTAGGGTAGAATGGCTTAGGATTATGGGTGTTTGATGCTATGGGAATGGCTTAAGGGTTGCCCTTAATGTTTGGGCCACTTGGATGGTGATTAGGGTAGGAATGATGAAGTGTAGCTAGGGTTTTATGAGGTGGCTATGGGGGATTTCGAGATTGGCATGAGATGGCTTAAGGTTGGAGTTTAGGATGATGCTAGGGTTTGGGAATGAGTTGGAAGAATGAAGCTAGGGTTTGGTTGGCTTGGGAATGGTTATGGGAAGTTGTAAGATGGAAGGAATCTTTGAGTGAGAGGGAAGTTTGAATTTTGAATTAAGATGACAAGTCAATGGTTGACTTGGAGAGATTGTAGGAAGAGTGATTTAAGGAATTGAAGATGATTTGCAATTCCTTAAATTAAGGGATTTGAATTTGAATTTGAATTTGAATTAGAGTTGGAGGAAGTCAAGACTCCTAAAATGAATGAGTTTCCTTATAGGACTTGACTAGGGCTTATGTGGAAGATGGATGCAAGACTCCTAAAAGGAATGGGTTTCCTTATGGAGCCTTGAGGTGGGCGACTAGGGTTTGATGGAGATGAAGGCAAGACTCCCAAAAGGAATGGGTTTCCTTATGGAGCCTTGAGGTGGTCAGCTAGGTTAAGTCCCACTAAGGCAAGTAGTGGCCGAATAGGACTTTGTACCAAGGGGGAAAGTGTGTTTCGGCTAGGCTAGGGTTTGAAGAGGCAAATCAAATATGGAAAGTTGACACACTTATGGAAAAGATGACAAACACTAGGTTGGTCGAATTTTGTGGCTTGGATGGATTCGAAGAACAAACTTATGAAGAACACCAAGAACAAGATGAAGAACACTTAAGAACAAAAGCAACAATAATACTCATGAACTTAAATGATCAAAAGAACCAACAAGATTAATTCAACACTTATTCATGAATTGCACAAGAGTTGAATATAACTCATAAATTGATAAACACAACTTGGATTCACGAATTGCACCAAGTTGCAAGAACAAGATAGATAGATTGAACCACACCTATTCACGAATTGCAAGGTGTGATTCTCTCTTAGGGGATTCACGAATTGCACCCCAAAGAGCCCAAGTGCTTAGCACCGATGGATGATCTCAAGAACAAGTCTACCCACTTAGGGAATTTGCCAAAGGTTTAAAAGATAGTAATGCAAAGCCTAATGGTCCTATTTATAAGAGTTACAAGTTAGAAACTCCCAATAGGTCCCATGGAAAATAAATAATTAAATAAAAATTAATAATTAAAAATAACATAGTTGGCATGGGTCAAGTTGACCCATGGCATGCATGAGCCCATGGATGGGCTAGGTTGGCTGATGGAGTGTGGCTGGCAGGGCCCTAGGCTGGTCTGGGCTTGTGCAGGTTGGCATGGCCCAGGCAGGCTGCCTGGGCGCTGGGCTTGCTGGGGCGCGTGCGTGGGCGCTGGACTGCTGCACGCTGTGCGCGCGGGGCGTGGGCGAGGCTTGCGCGTGCGCAGCCACGCGTGCTGTGCGCGCTGTGCGTGCTGGGCTACGCGCTGGGCGTGCAGGCTGCATGCTGAATGGGCTGGTTTGGTCACCAACCCCCTTGGGCACCCCGGGCATGTCAATGCAGGCCCCATGGCATGCCCCTAAGGCTGTTTTGGGGTTCTCTAGCCTTGTCCCCACATGGCTAGTGGCTTGGCCATGGGCCACAAAACATGGGTCTCTACCACTCAAGGTTCCTTTTTTTTTTTTTTTTTTTTTTCGCGGCGGCCTTTGGGCTTTAAAGCCCTCCGCGTTGCCGACACAAAGACGTCGTGGAGAAGGTTCCCAGCCTCCTCCTAGTGCCGACAACCATAAGCTCCGACAAGATTCTCAATCGAGCAGGGACAGCACCGATTTGGGACTTCACAGTTCCTCTACGCTACCCTTTACGCCGCCAAGTTGCCTGCACGGTGATACGGCCACCTTACGTCGCATGCGGCCAACACACATCGACTCCTCCATCATATATGCAAGACGGTTTCTCAACCCCATTACCAAGCACATATACAATACAACAAGGGAGAAATAAGAAAAAACCTCAAAAATCGAAAACACATACAAGTTTACAACACAACACTCAGCGACTCATAGTTTCTCTACACGCAATAACAACATACAGAAAAAAGTGAAAATAAAACCCAAGCAAGATTAGAAGGAAAGACGTGAGGGAGTTTCTCAGACTTTATCTTCCTATAGTATACACTCAATATGGCAAAAGTGAAATTCAAAACATATACATAAAGTCTCTTTGTCGGTCCTCGTGAAAATCAAACACATAATAGATAAAGAGAATACCATCGTAATTTCTCTTCCTGATCTAAAAAGCAGTCTTTTTACTCTTTTGCAGCATGATAAAATCACAGATACAAAAGCACATATAAAACCAAATATTTTTTCACTGTATGTATTATTGAGATCATAAAAAATCTATAACTTAAAGCTTTGATACCGCATATTAAATATTTTAACATGGACATTAATAATTGAATATTTGATTTTCTATGATCCACAATAATAAAATAATGATAATTAAACATGTACCTTTTCTCCATCTGTTTGATGAAAAAATTAATCTGACTATAAGAAAATGATTACTCTAGCAACTTAGCCTTACAAGTATCTCCCGATGGCTAGAGGCACTCTAATGTTGTAGGTGAGAACTCTTAACCTCTCAGTACTATTAATTATAGATTTATGGCCATCAAGAAATCTAAGAATTTGTGTTTGGCTGTGATTATAAAGATATAGAGTTAATCTTATTTCTTAGGAGTTTTTTTATGTCATTATAACTTATCTATTAACTGATAAGTTTTGAATTATTTCAAATTTGATCATGGGTGTGAGAGAATTAGAGTTTAAACTTTAAATTAAACATATTGTTCTTCGTACGAAACAGGGACCGGTAGTTCTGAATGTCCGGTGAAGATGGTCAGCAGAGATACAACTCCTCCAACACAATAATAATCTCTCTCTCTCTTAATTTCTTGATTCAAGAATCCATTTCCAGTTTGCTTACTTTCTCTCTCTCTGGATTCAAGAATCCATTTCCAGTTTACTTTCTACCTCGGCCACTCCTCATCTCCCAATCAAGGCCATGGTACGTACCTGTTGAGTATGTGGAGTCTGGTTCACGCCGCTCGAGCGAAGCGTCTAGCCGCTCGAGCGAACACAAGATAGAGAGCTTCGCTCGAAGGAAGCTCGACAGACCGCTCGAGCAATTGCGGGACAGAGAGGTTCGCTCGATGACCGCTCGACTCACGGCTCGAGCGGAGGGAAGTCAGAGAGCTTCGCTCGAAGGAAGCTCGACAGACCGCTCGAGCAATTGCGGGACAGAGAGGTTCGCTCGATGACCGCTCGACTCACGGCTCGAGCGGAGGGAAGTCAGAGAGCTTCGCTTGAGGAGCCGCTCGACTCACGGCTCGAGCAATTGCGGGAAACAAGTTCGCTCGACGCGGGCTCGACACGCCGCTCGAGCGAACATCGCTAATTCACCAGAATTAGGGTTTCCGCCGTACAACATATATATATTGTTTTTCTTTTGTCTTGCACAGTGTCTGTGTGAACAGTAGTCGTTCTACATCATTGTATTGTGATTCCTCAAGAAATAAAAATCCTCTGCAGCTCCCGTGGACGTAGGCAATTTGTCGAACCACGTAAATACTGTGTCGTGTGTGATTGTTTAATTTCGTTCATTTATTTTCACTTTATTGTCATCGTTTTCACAACAATTGGTATCAAGAGCCAAGGTTCGGGTCTGAGAAAAACGATGGCTGGAGAAGAAGTGAGAGTATCGGGGATCGAGAAGTTCGATGGCACGGATTATGGGTATTGGAGAATGCAGATAGAGGATTACCTCTATGGGAAGAAACTCTATCTTCCATTGTTGGGGAAGAAGCCGGACATCATGTCAGTTGCTGATTGGACTCTGTTGGATCGACAGGTCCTGGGGGTTATTCGTTTAACCCTGTCGAGATCCGTTGCACACAACGTCATCAAAAAGAAGACGACTGCGGATCTCATAGCGGCTTTATCAGGTATGTATGAAAAGCCGTCAGCAAATAATAAGGTATATCTGATGAAGAAGTTATTTAATTTAAAGATGTCGGATGGTACGTCTGTTGCACAGCATTTGAATGATTTCAATACTATCACAAATCAATTGTCGTCTGTTGAAATTGAATTTGATGATGAGATACGTGCATTGATACTATTGGCATCACTGCCAAATAGTTGGGAAGCCATGAGAATGGCTGTTAGCAATTCTGCTGGTAAGTCAAAATTGAAATATGATGACATCCGTGATTTGATTTTGACTGAGGAGGTACGCAGGAGAGATTCAGGTGAGACCTCAGCTTTGAGTTCAGCACTGAATGTTGACTCTCGGGGAAGAGCACAAGACAGGAACTCATACAGAGGCAGATCAAAATCAAAGAACAGGAGCAAGAGCAAGATGAGACCTGGCCAGTAGGCAATTTGTTGGAATTGTGGCAAGGCTGGCCACATAAAGAAGAATTGCAGAAATCCCAAGAAGACAGAGAACGATAGTGCTAATGTGGTAACTGAAGAATTACAGGATGCACTATTGCTTGCAGTTCATAGTCCAGTTGATGACTGGATACTTGATTCAGGGGCATCTTTCCATACATCTTCCCACCGGGAGATAATGCAAAACTATGTTGCGGGTGACTTTGGAAAGGTGTATTTGGCTGATGGAGAAGCCTTGAATGTAATTGGAATAGGAGACATCGACATCGTACTCCCCAACAAGAACAAATGGACCTTGCAAAAGGTCAGACACATCCCTGAGTTAAAGAAGAACCTTATTTCTGTTGGGCAACTTGATGATTGTGGCCACTCAGTGGTGTTCTCAGACAGCACCTGGAAGGTCACCAAAGGGGCACTAGTACTGGCTCGGGGTAAGAAAACTGGTACACTCTATATGACTACTGGTTTGAATAACACTATTGCCACTACCGTTGCAGAGAGTACAACAGACTTGTGGCATTGCAGGCTTGGCCATATGAGTCAGAAGGGCATGAAGGAACTCCTGTCTAGAGGCAAGCTACCAGAACTGAAGGCAGTTGATCTCAGTATGTGTGAGAGCTGTATTATGGGGAAACAGAAGAATGTCAGTTTCTTGAAGAGTGGTAGAACACTGAAGTCAGAGAGACTAGATCTTGTGCACACTGATGTGTGGGGACCTTCCCCAGTGGCATCTCTTGGAGGTTCTCGCTACTATGTCACTTTTATTGATGATCACAGCAGGAAGGTATGGGTTTATTTTCTGAAACATAAATCTGATGTATTTAATGTGTTCAAAAATTGGAAAGCCATGGTTGATAATGAAACAGACTTGAAGTTGAAATGCTTGAGGTCTGATAATGGTGGTGAGTATATTGATGGCGGGTTCAAGGAGTATTGTGCAACTCAGGGAATCAGAATGGAGAAGACCATTCCTGGGACACCACAGCAAAATGGAGTTGCTGAACGTATGAACAGAACCATAAATGAGCGTGCTAGAAGCATGAGGCTACACGCTGGGCTACCACCTACTTTCTGGGCAGATGCAGTTAGCACTGCAGTATATTTGATAAACAGAGGACCATCAGTTCCTTTGGATTGTGGATTGCCTGAGGAGACTTGGAGCGGGAAAGAGGTCAAATTTTCTCATCTTAAAATATTTGGCTGTCTTTCTTATGTTCTTATTGATTCTGATGCTCGTAATAAGCTTGAGGCTAAGTCAAGGAAATGTTATTTCATTGGCTATGGAGACGAGGCATTTGGCTATCGTTTCTGGGATGATCAGGGTCGGAAGATTATAAGAAGCAGAAATGTGATCTTCAATGAGAAGATTGTCTACAAAGACAAGTCCAGTACAGTTGCTGAAGCAGCCCCTCAGGAGTCTGAGTTTGTGAGTTTGGATGATCTACCAGAGGTCACAGTGCAGTACAGAGATGTGAGTGATGGGGAGAGTGGGTCCAGCACACCCATTCCCATTATTCCGCAATCAGATCCAGAGCCGTCCACTCCAATAGCTGCAGTTCGAAAGTCAGTTAGGACTATACGTCCTTCACAACGTTTCTCACCTTCTTTGAATTACATCTTGTTGACAGATGGTGGAGAACCACAAAGTTACCAAGAAACCTTGCAAGATGAAAATTCTAGCAAGTGAGAGTTGGCCATGAAGGATGAGATGGATTCCCTGTTAGGGAATCAGACATGGGAGTTGACAAAACTTCCATCAAGGAAGAAGGCATTACACAACAAGTGAGTGTACCGGGTGAAAACTGAGCATGATGGCAGTAAGAGGTACAAGGCCAGACTTGTTGTAAAAGGCTTCCAACAGAAACAGGGCATTGACTATTCTGAGATCTTTTCTCCTGTGGTAAAGATCACAACCATCAGGCTAGTTTTGGCTATGGTTGCTACTGAAGATCTATTTCTTGAGCAGCTAGATGTGAAGACAGCTTTTCTTCATGGAGATCTTGAAGAAGACATCTACATGCACCAACCTGAGGGGTTTGTGGTACAGGGAAAGGAAGGTTCAGTTTGCAGACTAAAGAAGAGCTTGTATGGCCTGAAACAAGCTCCCAGACAGTGGTACAAGAAATTTGATAGTTTCATGTGCAGTGCAGGGTACATCAGATGTCAGGCAGATCATTGTTGCTATGTTAGACAGTTTGACAATTCTTATATTATTTTGTTGCTATATGTGGATGACATGCTCATTGCAGGGGCTAGTATTGATGAGATCAATAGTTTGAAGAAGCAGATGTCAGAGCATTTTGCAATGAAGGATTTGGGAGCTGCAAAACAAATCCTTGGCATGAGAATTGCTAGAGACAGAATCAGAGGCACGTTGAGACTTTCACAGGCTGAGTATGTGAAAAAGGTACTCAACCGGTTCAATATGGACAAGGCCAAGTCAGTTGGCACACCCTTAGGAAGTCACTTCAGACTCAGCAAGGATCAGGCACCAAAGTCAGAGGAGGAACAAGACTATATGAGTAAGGTTCCTTATGCCTCAGCTATTGGGTCACTCATGTATGCTATGGTTTGCACTAGACCAGATATTGCCCATGCAGTGGGAGTTGTGAGTAGATACATGAGTAATCCTGGAAAACAACATTGGAAAGCAGTGAAGTGGATTTTGAGGTACTTAAAAGGCTCCTCAGAAACGTGCTTGTGTTTCTCAGGAGAGGGCTTAGAGGTACAAGGCTATGTTGATGCTGATTTGGCTGGAGATATTGATAGCAGAAAAAGTACCACAGGGTTTGTCTACACTCTGGGTGGTACTGCAGTTTCATGGGGCTCTAATCTACAGAAAACAGTTTCTTTGTCTACTACAGAAGCTGAGTATATTGCAGTTTCAGAAGCTGCAAAGGAGATGGTTTGGATACAGGGCTTCTTGGAGGAATTGGGTAAAAAGAATCAGAATGGCACCCTCTACAGTGACAGCCAGAGTGCCATATTCCTTGCCAAGAATCCAGCATTTCATTCCAGGACTAAACACATTCAGATCAGATATCACTTTATACGATCATTGTTGGATGATGGACAGTTGCTACTTGAGAAAATTTGTGGAAGTAAGAACCCTGCTGATATGTTGACAAAGGGTGTTACACTTGAGAAACTGAAGTTGTGCGCAACTTCAGTTGGTCTTCTAGCATGAAGACAGGAGCTGTGAGTTGCAGAGGTGGAGGATATCATGTTTGAGGCAGAGGACGACATGTGGGTGTACCAGTCTCCAAGTGGGAGAATTGTTGAGTATGTGGAGTCTGGTTCACGCCGCTCGAGCGAAGCGTCTAGCCGCTTTAGCGAACACAAGACAGAGAGCTTCGCTCGAAGGAAGCTCGACAGACCGCTCGAGCAATTGCGGGACAGAGAGGTTCGCTCGATGACCGCTCGACTCACGGCTCGAGCGGAGGGAAGTCAGAGAGCTTCGCTCGAAGGAAGCTCGACAGACCGCTCGAGCAATTGCGGGACAGAGAGGTTCGCTCGATGACCGCTCGACTCACGGCTCGAGCGGAGGGAAGTCAGAGAGCTTCGCTTGAGGAGCCGCTCGACTCACGGCTCGAGCAATTGCGGGAAACAAGTTCGCTCGACGCGGGCTCGACACGCCGCTCGAGCGAACATCGCTAATTCACCAGAATTAGGGTTTCCGCCGTACAACATATATATATTGTTTTTCTTTTGTCTTGCACAGTGTCTGTGTGAACAGTAGCCGTTCTACATCATTGTATTGTGATTCCTCAAGAAATAAAAATCCTCTGCAGCTCCCGTGGACGTAGGCAATTTGCCGAACCACGTAAATACTGTGTCGTGTGTGATTGTTTAATTTCGTGCATTTATTTTCACTTTATTGTCATCGTTTTCACAACAGTACCGGCCTCCAATCTCTTTGGCTTTTAATATTGCTAATTTATCAAAAACATGACTTCATATATGTATGCATTCATGGGTCTCTGCAATTTTATGTTTTCAGACTTTGATTCTCTCTTGGCTTCTCTCTCTCTGGTTGTTGCAGTCTCTCACACCTTTGATGTTTAAGTCAGTGCTGAGGCTACTGGCATCGCTCATCAGTGAGCCTGCGGTTTCAGTCTCGACGTTACTGTACTACAGCGATCTTATACCTCAAAATAATATCCTTCTGGAGAGACTGGTTCGCCACGATTTGCTGGATGACGAAAACTATCTCTTCCATTTTCTTGTTAATTTCTTGAGATGCTTCTGGTAGCTATATTATCTCGCGTCAATTAATATTGGCCTGCTGTGATTTGACTGCTCATTTTCCTATATATATATATATATTGTTTTGAGAAACTTTCCATATCAATATGACCAAGCTTTGTTTGAAGTTAGTGACTAATTTATAATCTTGGTGTTGTGTAAGAAGTCAAATTAATTTAATCTGCTTGAAAGGTAGATGATAACGAACACATGATGTAATACAAAATTGCGGTACGATCGAACATTCTTGAATTAACCCCAAAAACCAAAGGGGAGAGAGAGAGAGAGAAGAAAAAAGATAAAGCGACAAGCTGACTTTCCTATGATCATCAGTCATACATATCTTTACACCATCATCAGAGAAAAAGCCATATATACATATATTGTCGCTTCAGAAGAGAGCTCCCATTGGAGTGAAGGATCGATCGATCCTCCAGCTAGCTAGTGATACGACATGATGATCCTCCACGGCCTGTTTTATACATCCTAAACTATTATTCAGAAGTTGGGAAGTGGATCGATATCCACTTCAGAAAACTGGTATGTACGTGCCCAAAAAGGCAGTACTGCTACTCGATCTTTTGATTTTAAAAGTCAGTCGCCCAGCTCTTGCTTTTGCTAATACGTTAGTGTTTTGAACTTCTCGAAGTCTCTAAAATTTAAGGCTTAAAGCTAGCCTCCCATTACTTTCTTTTTGCGAATCGATTAATCGAGGTAGCTAGGAGAACGTGTCCCTTTAAGTTTTTCTCCCCACTTTTGCTCCACCAATTCTGCAATTGATCTAGTACTTACTACACAGCTTTCTCAAAAAGTAGCAAGCTCAATTCGGAAGACTGACACAGAATATACGTGCATGCCATCATGTATAATGATTGTAGACATCATGAGCAGCCTCATTATCCACCGATGATAGCCAGAAAATTCAAGTTAGTTTTTGTCGTTAGGATGGCAATCCCACGAGGTTGCGTTGTTGCTTGCAAGCTTTTTTTTAAGGGAATTGCTATATCACACTCCACTATTCATCACACTCTCCACACACTTCACATAGTTTTTTTTTTTTTTTTTTCTCTTTTTTTTTTTTTCACCCAGCACATAGAGTGTGCTGGGCTGCTTCACACAGTAGCAGATTTATTCTTTTTTTAATTTTAATTTTAAAAAAGAGAAATTCTAGTCTCCGGGATTGCGTGTGCAGAATTAAACGGGAAAACGCACCGTTTTGGGAGGGAAAAAGGCACCCTTCCCAGTTGAGCAATCCCGGAGACAGTCACAAAACAGTGGGGCGCACAGTGGGGCAGATGCCCGCATTTTTTCCCCCTTCCTCAGCATGAGTCCTTCCCCCTTCCTCAACGGGAAACAGTCACAAAACAAGCATAAGAATTCAGTGGACACGTTTGAATCAGCTGGGCTTTCCTCCAACATGTCCAAAGCAGAGAAACTTTCCTCTGAAATCGAGCCAAGATCAAGCTCACCACTTCATCGTCTCATGGGGTCAAGGAAATGAGGGGTATTGTTTAGTATTTCGTGAGCAGGCCATGAGTTAAGCCCTATAGAAGGGCGATATATATGTTGTTCATAGAAGGGAGTGATTCGGAGAATGTGTGGTAGGAGTGTGGTAGCTGTATCCATTGCCTGGAGGCTGAAGCATTGAGCATTCTGAGAAACGAACAACAATTGTTGATTTCTATACTACTTGTTTGGTTCTGGTTAAAACAAGATTCACTTCTTCACTATGGATTATATTGTAGAAGTAGAGACGAAAGGCTTTGATTGTTGTATATGTAGTAGATATTCACCCAGATTTCTATCTAAATTGGTATATTTGGGAGGTAGCTAAGATTGATCGTGTGTAATGAATATTCAAACTTATTATACGTATTCGTGAGCCTTAATTTTTTTTTTTTTCCGCACTGACTTTGAGTTTTTGGTTGGTTGCTTGCAAAATGGAGGTGGGGGAGCGAAAGAACGTGGATTGGATGGTGGGTTTTGTTTTGCCCACCAAGTGTTTGGTTTTAGTCTTAGTTGGAAAGGATCATTTGTTTTCTAGACTATAATAAGTCTGCTAGAAATGACGGAAATTCGTCATTTTGGTTTTATTTTCAAAATGTTGCAGCCTAGAGAATTCATCAATCTTTCTTAAGTTTCATTCAAGTTGGAATCCTGATCAGAAAATTAAGTGGATTTCAGAGGAAAAAATCGGATTTCAAAGGAAAAATGAGATTTTGACTGAAGAAAGTGTTAAGGGATATTATTGTAATTTTAAAAAGTTTTTAAGGACAAAACTCTCTAGGCTTTCGTGGGCAGTCCCCGAACGAGGATTGTACCTAGACGAATTCTTTAAAAAAAAGAAAATTTGATCGATGGCTTTTAAGTTTTTGGCATTTTTAAAAGCTTATTACAAATGTTTATTTGTTTTGGAATGAAAATATTTTTGATTGAAACTCCCTCTAAAGTACTCAAAGAGGAGTTCTATATGAGTAATGATTTATAAAAGTTTTAAATATATAAGTTTTGTGTAAGTCTTTTGTAAAAAAATAACCTCACCATGAAAAAACATAAGAAAAAATTATTTTTTCTAATAGGATCTATATTTTTACAAAAAACTTGCATAAAACTTATACACGTACATCAATGGTGATAGTTACAATGGCATAGCTTGCTTCAAACTCGAGACTTTAGAGGGGATTTCTTGGCTTTATTTGTGTCTTGCACCTCATATAATATCTACATCAAATGCTCCCCGAAGACACAATTAAAGCACACTTGTCTAGCTAGTATGCTTTCGACATGCTATTATTTCTAGTGTCTTCGAAGGTTTCTTTTATTGTTAGAATAAGTTTGTCGGGGTGTAACAAAGATGAGAGAGAGGTCATGGATATTAGGCCTGGTTCGTTTTAATAAACTATCTTATCTCATTTCATTTCATTTTATTTAATTTTTGCAGAGACGCTCATTTTAAGAAATCTTAAATAAAATCATGGCTCCCAACATGTGTCGCATAACCTATATATATTAACCTAATCTTATGATACACAGTTGGAGTGTTTTTTTCAACCAATTTTGAAGCAAGTCATGCGTGCTTAACGTATTATTTAATCATGATGTGACCCTAATTCTAATTGTTTCCTTTTACACTGTTAAAGGATAGAGTTTTAGATAATTACTAATTGGAAGACAAAACCCAGTCATATAATATTGCCCATTTTCTACGCTTCACATATAAATTATACGAATCACATTATCGACCTATACATCTTTCTAAGCTTGGATGAAAATTGATTTTAAAGAACAAATATTATTATATACTTCATAGACACATGATAACATATTTTCTTTAAATTATTATAAATATGGTTAGGTTTATTCTACGAATTAAATATTTTTATAAACCAAAACTTATTATGTCAATTTTTATTTTTATTTTTATAAATAGATTATTAAGAATATAATAAAAATAATTAATTCTACTTATTCTTATGAGGTCACACGTGTGGAAAAGTGTTCTTCACATCAATTTAAAACTCGTGAGTCGTAAATAAATAATTTACAATATTTTTATTTTATAATATTTTTATTCAATTTTTTCTTGATAGGATTTTTTTTATTGTCTGAAAAAAAAAAGAAATTAAAGAGAGAAATATTTGCTTTTAAACCATTAAAACTTATATATATTGGGGAAATTATTTATGCAAGACAAATCTTGTGCATTCCTTATAAAAAAGTGCTCAAGTTCTAAAATTCATATAAAAAAAATTTATTTTTTAATAATAAAATTTATTTTTTTAAAATAAAATATACGAGACTTGTATTTTCTGTGACTTCATTTAAGTTAGCATCATCTCAAATTATCAATAATTTGAGACTCTTGTAAAGATCTGACCTTCAAAATTATATTAAGTGAGTTATCTTTCATTCATTTCAATAATAGAATTGAATTAGAATACAAAATATTAACTTTCTATAATTTAAGAGTTGGAAAAATATTTGCATCTGTCCCACTCCAGGGCACACTCAACGTAATGAGTGTAAAAAAAAGAAAAAAAAATGAAATGAAGTGTGTGTTGGTGTGGGGCAGATGTATAGCATTTCCCTTAAGAGTTTAAGCGTACTTGAATCTATTAATATATATATATATATATATTTATAACTGTAAATTGTGTAATCGCGAGTTTATTATTAAAAAATTATTTTTTTTTTCATGTGAGTCTCATGTTTTATTCACTTTTCTTAAAGTGATTACACAGTGGTTAATAATTTACCGTTACAAATATATTTTCTTATAAAATATAGGATGGAAATAGTCATAAAAGTCCTTGTGTATATGATTTGTAATAATTTAGGTGAGGGAAGTAGTGGAGGGTGGATTTGGGTGAAGGTGGGTGAGGACCAGTAGGAGGTTGATGGAATCTCCACTGCTCCGCTGGACCGCATATTTTCTTTCTTAATTTTTTTTTGTTTTTTGAAGCGTGCTTACTTTACCATGGCTTTTGCATTATTCTATGAAATTACGACAACGACTACAAAGGCAGACACGTTGACTCTTGCTTGCACCGTTTAAATAATGAGCAATGTTAAATATAGTCATCATTTAGAGATTACAATATAAGTTTAGATAATTTTATCTTTAAATATTTTTTAAATTACAAAATTCTCTCTTGAAATGATAATTTTTCTTATTTAATAAAAGGCCTGCACATGCAATCTCCAAGTGAAAACTTGCAAATAAAATTTCTCTTAAATAATAGAAGTGTTATATTTCACCTCATTTTATTATTATAATTTTTTTAAAATTTTATATAAAATATAATAAAAAATTTAATTTTTTTAAATTTAAAATAATAATAATTTTTAAAAAATAATATTTTATTTAATTTTTAATTTTTATTTAAACTATCTTTATCTCATTTTATTTTAGTGTTAAACCGCATCTAAAAAAGACTTGCGCCCCTGTTTTTATTTTTTATTTTTTATTTTTATCAATTGCGCCCCTGTTTTCACTTTTGGCATTACCAATAAATTAAGGCTTGATTTGAACTGTGCGATGAGATAGAATGATATATAAATAATAATAAAATAATTTGAGAATAAGATGGTGGTAACGGGTTGACGTACCCACTTGTTATAAATTTGTTATTTTATTTTATTTTTTTTTCTTTTAAATATTTTTTTAACATTCTTAATTATTAATAAAAAAATATATAATTTCACTAATAATTATATAAAAAATAAAAAAAATAAAATACATGAGAATAAGATTAAGCGCTAAGTCTGAGGAACTTTATTAGTATTTTTTTTTATGAATAATAGTAAAATAATTTAAATAAAATTTTATGAAATTTTGAAAAATGTGATAAGTAAATTTATTAAATTAATTATTTTTTAAAATAAAGTCTTGGAATCTATATGCCGCGAGCTACGAGACCATTGGACCCCGTCGGAAATCCTGTATTCCCCAAAGTACCCTGGCAACGTTTATCACATTATGAAAAGGACAAGGACATTATGGTAAGAAAGGATAAACCAAGAAGTTCGTTCAGAGCAGGGAGTCAAGAGAGAGTAGATGAGTATTTCAAAAGAAAGCGTGAGACTCTGACGCACTTATAGCGGCTTTTGATGGACACAGACCTTTTTTGATTTTTTTTGAGAGCTGTGTTTTCGTTCATGTCGAATCCTTCTCTGACTCCAACTCAGTACTGAGAGATCCACAATGTTGGACGGACTTCTCGGCCGCAGCTTTGGCTCCAAATGGTTTTTTCTTCTCTATCTATCTATGGCTGTTTTAATGTATATCTTTTGGGTTCTTGGATTTTGATTTGTTTCCTGGATTTTGGTTTTTGTGTGTGTGGTTGTAGTAAGTCGTTGATTAAATTGACCAAGACTCGGATCGATGTGATTCGGAGGAAGAGAAAGGCGACTGAGAAGTTTCTGAAGAAAGACATCGCCGATTTGCTTGCCAATGGCCTTGATATCAATGCTTATCAGAGGGTAATTCTTCGTGCTCTTGACTTTTCATTCTGTTTCGTTCCCTTCATCCGATTGGATCTTTCAAGTCGAGTGTTTTAGTGAATCTAGTTCACTGTCATTTTTTAGTTGCCGAGTAAGTTCAGCCAGAGAAGAAGCAATATAGATCCTGGATTTTACAGTTTAATTATTTATAAGAAAAAACGACAGAAAGCAAAAAAGCTCACTAATTATCCTAAATTGTAGATTTTTTGGATGCAAAATCGTCTCTTTGAATATATGTGTATATATATATATATATATATATATTTATTTATCCTCTCTAGACTTAAAAGTTATTTTTCATTTTGACTTTATTTTCCCCTGCGTAGCAACTTCTATGGTCGAAACAGAGTGTGCTCTCTGTTTCGACCATATTTGACAAGTAGTTGAAATGCAAGCAAATGAAGATTAACCTTGCTTGAACAGTAATAATACGGACTTTCTTCATAATTTCATGACACTGGTGCAATGTAGTTATCTTTGTTTACTATGGAATTGGATTTTAAGCTGGGGGGCGGGGGGCCCACAAAGGACTCATAACCTGAGCCACTTTCAAAAGAGCTACTGCCTTTTCTTGGTCACTCATGGATTGACCAATTGCAGAAACGCGACCTCATGTTTCTTTGGACATTAGAAGAGACTCAGAATTCTTGGAGGGAACTTAGAATTTTTTGCATGACATATAACTTGTTAAGTTGTAAACCCCCTGCAAAAGGTTCAACAAGTGCATTCCACACCTCTGTTGAAGTGCAAGTCCCACAACTAGTCAAAGTGAGTCTTCATGCAGAGTGCTGGTGATCCAGCGTCAAACAAATCAATCTGAATATTTTTTCCCTTGTGGTTATGTAGTCTGTGTTATCTGAAAGCAAATTTTCTCCTGCACCTGCATAGATGGATTATACATTTTCAGCCATTGGAAATCATCCATCTAGAAATCTGGGCATCTCCTTGCTCTCATTCTAATCATTCTGTTCGTTTCCAGATTAAGAGTTTAACTCATTAGCTAAGATCCTGTATCCCTTATTCGGACCTGGTTAAGTAATGGTAGAAAGTGGTGCATTCTGGGACATCAGACTTGGTGGGTTTTTCTGTTTTGGATGGATGATTGTGACCTGATTGCACTTGTAGATTGTGCCAACGGCTCTGTTTTTAGATCTTCTAATAGTTTTTGTTTCGAGTACCTTTGCTCAAAGAACTGTTATTATTTCTTGCGAGGTGGTGAAACAGGCTGATGGTCTTCTAGTCGAGTTGGTGCTTTCTTTCTGCTATGATTATGTTGAGCTATCATGTGATTTCGTGTTGAAACATCTTTCAATAATCCAAAAACTGAGGTAAGGTTTGATTTTTATTGTTACAGTTTCTGATGAGCTGTTTGCTGGCCTCTAAGCGTAGTCAAAATTCCGTGATAACCCAATATTGTAGTCTAGCTATGCGATATGTATGTGTTTAAGATATATTTTATATATGTGAATCCATATTTCAAAATATATTGGGCACATATCAGTGGCTATATTAATATTCAGAAAAACAATTTATGAAAGCTTTTTTTTTTAGGTGGGTACCACTTTTTTCAAAGGGCTTGCACGCACTTGTATTTTGCATTATTCTAATATCAAATGGGTAGAAAACACAGGATAAGAGTATACTATAAATTGCAAATTTATCTCTATATCATACTCTTTATATTTAGTTGTACCGATCCAAGGATGGCCCAAACTACATCTGGACCCATACTTCAAAATGACTATTCAATGGTATACTTGGAGCCTATTGGAATTATTATAAAAAGCAAGAACTTCTCCCTCCCAAACAATGTAGGATCTAATTCATCACCTATACTCACTCAGTACAGATTGTTTGATATTCATCCAAGTGAGTATAGGTGGTGAATGCAATCCCGTATTGTGTTTGGGTGGGAAAATTTCTTGCTCTTTGTAATGATTTCAAGGGGATCCAATTGTACCATTGGCTAGTGTTTTTGGAGTATGTGGCTTGGGCCTTGCTTGGGTTGTTACATTAATGCACCATATTGGCTAGAAAATCCACTTCATATGCCAAAATTTGAGGTATGAAATTCTTTTCCATTGACCTTAACTATTAGCTGGTTAGCCGTCATCTGATGATAATCACCTATGGAGTTCATCTTGTCCGCATACTTCCTTTAGAATTAGTTTTTAGCTACATGTTGTATTAAGCTCATCTTTTATCTATTGCACATGTAATACCATTATGTATACCGATTAAAAAAATAATAATACCATTATGTATTGTTGACCTATCATGTAATAATTGGACAGCAAGGATGACCATTCGAATTGGATATATGTTATGTACTATCTGTTATAGGATTATAGATTTAGACGAAATCTAGTGGGTGTATTTTTGTGGGAGCTGGCATATGAAAAAGTTGGGATAGATGCAATATGGCTGCCATTCTTTTAGACAGCTTCCTTTTAATTGGATATTAAATCTTTACATCTTATTTATATGTATAATTGCTGGGTAATTATACCGTATAATTATTGGGATTGCTTGATCTATTTTTTATTTACTCTATGCTGCTAAATAAACATAATAGAGTTACCGGGTATTGGTTGGTCATCTTAGGAATATCACCTGGTATAACATGTTGATTTCATAGGTAAATGTTTATGAATAGTTGAATACATATATATCCAAAATAAATCCTTTTTGAGATTCGCAATTAGTTCCTAATCCGAATGTACGCTGCCTGGACGTGTTGTACTTTTTCTTGTAAACATAAGGATGCTAATAGGTCCCCTCTCTCTCTCTCTCTCTCTCTCTCTCACACACACACACACACACACACACACACATGGTGAATGATTAACTGCCATATGATACCAAGCCATTTAACTTCAACATGTTTATTTTTTAGTAGAAGATTTCCTTTCAAGAAATAGAATGAGACGTCCAATATGTTTGTTTGGATGCATATCCTCATAATGAGTTTGGCATTAATAAATTTCTGGTGGGTCCTGTTCCACTAGACTTACATGTTTTGATATATGAGTTATGGTCCTACTATTTTGAAGGCTTGGTCTCGAAGGCCAACGTGAAAGTGAGTTACAGTTTTTGTTAGTTGATCTTAGGCGATCATACTATTCTTTTCTCTCAAAACATCTTTGTTCAACATTTCTCTAGCTTCACCATCTTCTCTACAGGGAATGCCCTGAGGATTGTAGGGAGGCTGTGTCATCCCTAATGTTTGCTGCTGCAAGATTTTCAGATTTGCCAGAATTACGTGATCTTAGGCAAATATTTCAAGAGAGATACGGGAATTCCCTGGACTTAATTGCGAATCAAGAGGTAATGCTTTAATAACTTTAAATAAAATAATTCAACATTCATAACTGTTCTAGTACTAATTGGCTGAGCTGCTCATATATAGTTTGTTCAGAATTTGACTCCAAAGCCATCTACATTGGAGAAGAAAGTTCAATTAATGCAAGACATAGCACGAGAGTTTTCAATAGTATGGGATTCCAAGGCTTTTGAGAAGAGGATGTCTATACCCTCCACAAATGTAAAGGTGTGTCCTGCATTCTATCATTCTGGATATTAGTCCTATAAAAATAAATTTAATAAATTTTCTATGGATATTACTGGCGGATAGAAATAGAGAGCAGACCCTGGGATTGTTAGGATTACTGGGACGACTCATTTACTGAAAAGCATCCTTTATACTTTTTTTTTGAAAATTTGAAGTCATATTGCTATCCTCAAAATGTCTTCCACACATTTGAATTTACTTGCAATTTCTGTGCTTACTGCAGGTGCAACCTAAAATCTATGGCTCTTTCAACGTCACTGTTGATGAAAATAAGTCATATAGTGGCATGGGAACCATCCCAAGAGGAGAGAAGTCTGATGTTTCATTTAAAGAAAGACGTGAACTTACTAATGGGCGTGGGTTGTGCAATGGCCATGAGCATACTGTATTAGAAAGAGAACTGGACTCTCGGTCTAGACATGAACTCTCTGGTAAGGATTACAAGGGCGCCAATGGCAGAGAACGAACTATCCTAGAAAAGGATGGTTATCACCCTTCATACCAAGGACAGCAAGAGGTTGCTGATATCAAACACGAAGCACGGAATTTTAAAGGTGATGCCACCCTGAAATCATTTAGATCTGGCACTTCATCTCGAGGAAAGCGAGTGGAAGTCATTGATGGTGGACCCGGGTTGCTTATTGGTAGGGAGAATTCCTCCCCCGGAAGAGACTACCCAGGACCTTTACTTCGTGGACATCCAGAAATTTCTCGTAGTTGTGTAGGACAGCAGTCGAAGGGCAATGGCAAAGAATTGTTAGCTGGTAATAATCATGCTGGTCAACATGATATTACAAACTCAGTGAAGAAATTTGAGGAGGATGTAGTTCACAGTGTGAAGCCCCACTATAATAATGCCATCCCTCCTTATGTTAAGCCTAAAGCAAAGGCTAGCAAATCTGGACACAATTTAGGATCTTCACTGGCTGGTTTTGACAGCAGTGTAGCCCTTACTGACCCTCCAATGCACAAGAAAGGCAATGGGGGTAGCACTTCAGAGAGGATCCAATTAGGATCATATCATCCTGTCCACGAGAGGCAGGTTGTTGGAACTGCAAGTGTGAATGGTCATGGTCAAGAAAAAGATCAACTTTATCAGGATAATGTAGCTGGTAACACAATACCAAAACCAAGATCAGCCCGAAGGAAACACACGAAACCACATCCTGAGTACAATGATGCTGGCTATCTTGAAGATACAGGGCTTGTTGCAAGAAAATCAAGAAGCAAGGCAAGGGACCACTCAAGACGTGGCTTGCAAGTTTTGTTTGATGATGAGCACTGTCAGAAGGATGAAGAGGAAAGGATATTGGACAAACTGCTGATGCAGTATAGTAAGAAACCATCACCTTATGAACCAGGAAGGGTGAGAAAGTCTAAATCTCGTCGGTCACATCAAGCAAGCACTGATGCGAGTGTATCCCCACTGACTAGCAGAGAAGTGCATGATGAGAAGCCAGAGATGGTTCCTCCTCCGCCTCGGTCAATTTCTCTACCTCATGAGCATAGAGAGCAATCAGAGGCAGCCAAAGCGTTTTCTCGTGCTGCTTCTTTTCAGCCTGATAGGTCAAACCCAGCTCGGCATGTGCATCCTAAGCTGCCAGACTATGATGATTTGGCTGCCAGGTTTGCAGCCCTTAAAGGTAGGTAAAGGGGATGAACGTGCAGATTCTCTTTATCAGCGCGAGTTCAACCATTCTAAACTTGCCGCATTTGTTTCCCATCGTGCTTCTGGTGCTGGCATAGAAGAAAAGTAGCATGGCTATACTCTTCATAATTGGATCACCGTACAAGCTTGGCTTTGTTGTTGCATTTATGCTACTGAGTATAGCTCTAGTGTATGGCTGGGATTGCTGTTTTTCTGAAGTGGATGGATGGACAATTGCATCTATAGGTCATATATTTTGGTACAGGTCCTGATCTATTATTGGTTGTGAGAGTTGTAACAATGCTGTGTAGCTTCAAATACTAGAGGTTTTATTATGTTTCGATAGAGGTTGGGGATTGAGATTGCCTACATTGAAAATAGTTGCTTTGTACCCAAAAAAGAAAAAAAAAAGAAAAAAAAGAAGAGATGCTAGAGTTCCACTGTCAAAGATGAAGACTTGTTTCATGGTTAACTAATTATAATTTCAGTTTCGTTTGAGCTACATTTGTAGTTGCTTTATTCAGGGTAAATTTTCAAATTTTCAATCTTTCGGTCTTGTATTAAGTACTATAAAGCTAATTGCTAATACCAAATTGACCTATATGACCTTAAATTTCAGAAAATCCCAGTTAGCCCAGCAAAAAGAAAAAATTTGGAGAGCAGCCACTGTTTGGGAGTAGCCGGATCACACCCTATGTGACTTTAATTGAAATGACCAAAAATTCTATACAACAAAATCCACGTTCTGCATGTTTCCTCTTATTTCACTCATTCATATTCTTTTTACTTCCTCTCTCCCCCCCGCTTCGCCCATCCTCCCCCTTGCCCGTCGCCCATCCTCTTCCCCCACCCCTACCACCCGTATTGCCCATCCTCTCCCCCACCCCAACCCCTTCGTCGCCCATTATCTCCCCCATCCCTCCTGTGTTGCCCATCTTCTGCGGGATCTGAAGGGGTGGTCAAGGAGAGGCTACGGTGGAGCTGGTGGTGCCGTCGACTGTTGAGGTGGTGACATGGTGGTTTGGTGGTGCAGATTTGGCCATGAGGGAGAGAGGGCCCGTGAGGGAGAGGGCATGTGAGGGAGAGAGGAAGGTTGACGTGGGCTGGAGAAGGAGGGTATGGCCGAGGGGTGGAGGTCCAGCGTGCTTGTGGGCGACGACGCGTGGCTGTAGGTGGCGGAATGTGAGCCGTGATGTGGGGAAACTGTGTAGAGAGAGAGGGTGTGTGTGTGAGGGAAGAGGGAGGAGCTACGGGCCTCGGGCTGGGGGAGGAGGAAGGGCTCAGTGGTGGTGGTCGGTGGCTGTGGTGGGAGGCCCAATCGACGGCGGCGGCAGTGGATTTGAGCTGCGACGGGGACATGCATGAGAAGAGAGAAACAAGAAGGAGAGGGGGAGGGGCTGCGAGGACTCGTTGTAAGGAAGGAAAAAAAAAACAGCCACGTAGGGTGTTCAATGTGTGCAATGCTATAGTAGCTACTCCCTAGAAGAACTCCAGCAAAAAAAAATTTTGACATATCTCAGAATCAAGAATCCAGAATCCCAAAGTCCGATACCCCTTTTGAAGATTCACTTCCACTCCACTGTCAAAGGTTAAACACTGTTGCCCCAAGATAAACAAATTATGAAAGATTCTTTTATAACATTATTCAATGTCTTAGGTCAATTATATATATTTTATTATATCTTACGCAATATATTCATTTAGTATATTTGTTTAGGATATCTAAACTTTTATTTACTCACTCTCATCTCACTATAATGAAGTGATATTGTTTATCAACTTTTGATTTTTTTAAAAAATAAAATAAAAGACGATCTAAATAATAAAAGTACTATATTTTACTTAATACAGTAAGGGTGAGATAAGACTGTGATATGTTACATTAATATTTTTTAACATTTTAAGTGTTTGTTTTGCATCTAAGACTGAAAACAAACAAAATCCGAGCAAAGTTGCAGTAGCTGACATTCAAAAGTACTATAAATACAAAAAAAAAATCAAATTATAATTTAACGTATCACAACAAGTCATGTCAGATTATAAATTTATATTTTATAAATTTTATTGCGGCTAAAATATTTCTCTTGAAAAATTATACCAATCATTCGTCAGAGATTTTTTGCAAAGCAAAAAGACTGGTTACTCGCTTTAAAACCCCATAGTGCAAATACAAGTGCGCACAAATTGGCAACATGGATCGCGTCGTTACCCCCAAAGATGCATTCCGGTGAGCTTATCCCATACGCCATCTCCTCCCACAGGGAAAAGACCCCACCCTTCACTAATTTATAATATTGCAAGTAGCTTTATTAATAGGAAAATAATACATAACCCAGTGGTCTCATACTTATCTTTCGGATATTTTAATTTTTTTAATGATTAAAAAAGTGAATATTAATAAAATTGTAATTTTTTTTTTCGATTAAGAATGCTTAAAAAATATTTTTAAAAAAATGAAAAATAAAGAAGTGCAATTTGCACTAATAGTAACTTTAAGGGAGGCAAATCTACGAGACGAGGGTAAGTTTGGATTCCAAACTCATATCAATTTATCTTATCTAATTATTATAATTTTTTTAAATTTCAATATAAAATATAATAAATAATTTAATTTTTTCAAATTTTAAAATAATAATAATATTAAAAAATAAATTCTAATAATATTTTATTTAACTTTCAACTTTCATCTTAACTCAAGTCAACCCAGTTCAATATCCAAACACAGCCTGAGTAGCAGAATTCTATATAAAGAGTGGTGCTACGGCCACTGAAAATTTGGTACCGAATAGTGTAGATTGTTTTTTTTTTCTTTCTATTTTCTTCAACTATTTCTTAGATCTCTTTAAATATTTTTAAAAATAAAAAAATTACAAAATCAGTAAAAACACCATTCCTTAATTATTAAGCAAAAAAAATATTAAAAAAAAAATTCGATACAAAATATGTGTCTATGTCATTTCTCTATTTATATTTGCCAGGAAAAAAAAAATAAAAATCTGACACCCGCCGTGCTCTTTTTGCCTACTTTTGATAAGGACGAGTCTTGTTGTTTCCCTTTCGATGATCATAGGGCACCATCTAAGCTGACAATACCACCTTGGTCCCTTGTGAGATCCCTGATTTTCTCTTTTAGTTCTCCACCTTAGTGGCCTGTTTAAGGTACTGTTCATTGGCTAACAAAGAGGAGGAAATACTATAGTAGTAGTAGTAGTAGTAGTAGTAAATGATTCAATTCACATATTCCATGGACAACTTTAGGGACACTCAGTTATTTCACAACAAAGAAGAGGTAAAATCATGGCAGGTATTTCTCATTGTTCAAGTACTTTGAGTCCCTCCCCGGCTTATTTGTCTGCACTACTCATTGCAAAATCGATTCCCAGGTCATTTGTATGCACTGCTTAATAGGTCTATTGCATACAATTAAGTAATCAAATTTTGCTCTTTACCTATCACACTTCTTACTTCAGTGTTTATTCACTTTGTATTCAATAATCATTGTCTCGGCCATACAGAGTTATGCAAGATGTCTGAAAGTGTCGCAAATTGTTATCTAATGAGATCTTAAAATGTACATAGAACAAATGTTCTTACAGCATGTTTGTGAAGCTTGCATGTCAGTCTGCACCTTTGATTAGCCACAATGAATTTCCATCTGATTGAGTAGTGGTGATGTCCTTAAAAGTGATCAAGGAAAACCTGCTATAAGATGGGAGCTGGCAAAATAAGGGAAACAAAATATTTCTTCCTGTCAAATATAAATTGTTTGAGATATTCTACATATAAGCACTAACTAAATACATCACCCGCAGGTAAGGTAGCTCGATCACTGACGGATCAAAATTATGAAGGAGATCTGGACCATCACTTTGACTTCATGTTTTCAAATAATAAATAAAAATGGTGACTGCACAATAACTAATGGTAAGTTCGCAAGATTGCAAGCATTACATACAGTTGCAGAGGAAGTATGGGCATCACGCAGAGCAGCAAAACAGTCTTCTTCCACTTTCTTGTGATCTGCCCTGTAACTTCATCCCAGTTGTACGTGACGGGTTAGCTTTCGCCAGTCTCTTTGCTGCAAAATAGCTCATCTCTATAAGCACGAAAAAGTTCTGGGTAAAACAGATAATCAAATTTAGTTAACAGTTGGTTGATGTCACCATACATGGATAAATGTCAGAGCCATATTAAAAAAAAGTTGTCACCAAAGGATGAAGCCACCATTGGACATATACTAAAGAAGTTGTTTTGAAGCCATAAGTGACCTCGCCCACCCCCCGGCACATTTTAGGATTCTTATTTCTTGAATTTTTTTCCCTTACAGGGTCAAATATTGGGAATGCCATAAATTTGAAGCTTGAGTCAACCCTCGATCTTAAACAGAAAAAAGTAGCTAAAGTTACCTATCTCATAGAAGAGCTCGTTCACATTCTGTGCAGTTTTTGCAGATGTTTCAACAAAAACCAAGCCATTTTCTTTAGCATACTGATCACCATCCTGCAACCATTATTACAGAGTATTGAAAAATTTTGTTTTTGGCAAATGCATCAAGCAATGGACTCATTTGCAATAATGATCATCACAACCAACATATAACCTGCTTGAACAATTAACACATTCTCTCTCTGTCAAATTACAAATGTCAAGTTGCAACCAATGTGCCACTGAGTACACTCAGCTACAAACAGTATCAAGGTGCAACCAATGTGCCATTGAGTACACTCAACTACAAACAGTATAAAGGTAAGAATATTGGACCGTAACAGTGTAGCTACCTCTTTTCTTTGGTTCAATGGTTTTCTGCTATAGTTTTAAAGGGAGGGAATATTCATGAGTTTTTGCTTTCTTTTCAGCTTTCTAGAATGCAATTAGGTGTCTCTTTTGTATACTTCCCGTGTACATGGGGGGCTTTGCCTAGTTTCATTTGATCAATAAAGTTTCCTACTTATCAAAAAAAAAGTGTAGCTACCTCAGCTGGCACTTTCCTCTTCCCTTCCAAGTCAGCCTTGTTGGCAGCCAAGAACATTATCAAATTTGGATTTCCTGATTTGGCAAAATAAGAAAGCAGATTAGCTATTGAACTAAATTCACTTGAATAATCAGTTTATGTGCATAAGTGGTCATGATATCAAGTTGAAGGATCCAGCCAATAGATGACCTTAAGTTTGATTTCTACATTAATTCTGTTTATGGTTTTCATTAAATCCTCTATAACTCAGTCAATTTAAGGGGTGGTCAAACATATAAAAGCCTTGAGATGGAATTTTTTCAGAACTGATAAATACGGTCAAATTGAACCCAAAGGGTCATAACAATAGTGGCAAGTCTTTTTCCATGACCCCACCCTCCACTCATTTTGTAAGTTCAAGAAGTTTCATTTGAGCTATAATTCATTGGCTATAATGAAAAATTATATAATAACAAAAATTTATCTTTTAAGGTATCACCGAAGCAAAATTGGCCCCTGCATATTGTGAAGACAGCAAAACATGCAGTGAACAGATTGTAAAATAGAGACTACTATGGTTCCACAATAGAAGAAAATATAGAAGGTATAAAGTAACAAATATAATCTCACTCCTAAAGGAAAGCAATCCCAGGCAATTTATTGTACAGGAAACCACCCATGGATATGGGCATACATACATCCCATCTGGGTGCCACAGGGGCCTCACAAAATGGATTGTCTGGATCAGTGCATCTCAAGAAGGTTAAAGACTTTCATTGCAGGTGATTCGGTCCTGATTCGAAGTATTACAGCTTGAAAATTTCATACACAGATTGATGATGGAGACAATGATTGAAGAAGCAATAGAAAAAAGAAGAAGATTATACAGGATAGTTTTAGCCTCTGCTTGTATGTGTTGAATTCATTATTTTCTGTCAATTACCTTGTCTTTGCAATTCCTGAACCCACTTTTTGGCTCGTACAAATGAATCCTAAAAAATAAGCACATGCATTTAAAGAGTCAGATAGATCCCTAGTTTCAGATTACATAACTCTGACAAGTTCCTTTTTTTCCAAAGAAAGATAATTTAATTGGATATACAATCCAAGCCACAAAGTAACAAAAGAAGGGGCTGGGGACCCCTAGCTATAAACATCCCAAAAAAAAAAAAACGTTGCAGGTAAAATGAGAACCAACTGAAAAAAGTTCTTAATGAAGATTTTTGTTGCTCTAACAGTCTTACTACTTGAAAAAAGCATTCACAAAATCACAGATAGATCTCAAGATTATAATCAACGTGGGTAACTTCAAGAGAGGACACACAGGGCCATCTGAACACTACAATGTTCAAAGAAATGGACACAAACACTAGAGAGGATTAAGGTAATTGGCTACTAAAGCTTAGAATTGACGTTCGAAAACCTGCTTAAGTTTAGATCACTAGTAACGATATTAGTTGGACACAAGAATGAGTATGTGAGCGGCTAAAAATAAAACTAATTCTCGATGAAATTAACATGTGAAAAGCTAGTAATAAGGTTAGTAGATTCTTGTAAAATAGCTACCATGCTTGTAATGTCATAAACCACAACAGCTGCTGCTGCACCACGATAGTACATAGGAGCCAAACTATGATATCTCTCCTGTCCTGCTGTATCCCATATATCAAATTTAATAGTGGCCTCATTTAGTGACAAGACCTGTGTGAAGAAGGCCGCTCCAATGGTTGATTCCTGCATCTTATACTCATGTTAGAGGTTGTACACTATCATGATTTTGAGGAAGGAAAAAGAGAGTGCAGATAAATAGTAACGAAACAGAAAAGGAACCTGGTACTCAGAAAATTGGCCTTTGACAAATCTCAACACCAAACTTGTTTTTCCGGCTCCCATGTCGCCAAGAAATACCTAGGGTAAAAGCTTGATAAAATCAAAAACAACAAAAGCTTTCTCTTTCGCCAATGATCCATAACCATTCCTATCAATTTCGAAATTCTTATATATAAGACAACTAATAGCTAATTCAAAATCTTTCTTGCATTTCCGGGGGATAAGCTGGGATCATACCCTCCACGCCACAATACGATTTTAACAATCCATAAATCATATATCATTGGCAACCAAGCTCATGAAGTCCACATAATCTCGGGGAGACGACCAAGAAACAAGAATGTCTCATAAGACGGATGTCGATTTTAGTGGCAATCATGCATAAAAGCTATCTACGATCGTAAAATCATACAGTTCCCTCCTTTCTTCACACAGCTACGTGTAGTAATTAAGGCATATGATTACTTATAAAAAAAAAAAAAAAAGTAATTAAGGCATACGATTTGGCAAATAATTATGTTAATCAGCATTTATATATCTATAACAGGTTGTGTAGTATGAAAAGTCCGTATTCGAAGGTACCCAAAGCAACAAATTTCAGATGCTACATATCAAAGTTGTTAAATTCGTGTCTCAAAAATCTTATCCATGTGAAATAAAGTTAAACCCTTTTCATTGTTTGGGCGAATTCTAAGAAAATAAGGAAGACATACCCACCAGCTTGGCTTGTACGTTCTTGTTGCCCGTCCTCGCCATTCTCAATCTAAAGAATAAAACACTCTTCAAGATTTTAACCAAAGGAGAAGCAAGGCTGCGCGCAGAGAGAAGTTAACAGTTTTGAAAGCGAAATCTGGGAGAGCGAAACACCTGTTACTGCTTTTGGAAAGGTGTAGACGAGGAGGAAAAGGAGATGGAAATTGCCATTAGCGAAGAAGTGTTTCTTGATTCCACGAAAGCTTGGATCAGCCTAAACACACGTAGGAAATGAATAAGTAGTAGCGGGTTTAGAATGGGACTGGTAGTTTTGTCCGTTGACTGGTTGGTTTCTGATTTTTGTCCATTTTTTCTTTTTTTATTTGCCTGGTTCCTCAGTTCTCACTCTTTTTGTCTTCTTGTTTTGTCCACTTTGTGGCTCAGGCGGATTTACCTTGGATCAAGATTTCAGGACCGTTTTTTATGTGATGGGTTGAAATTAAAATTAAAAAATTAAATAAAATATTGTCAGAATATATATTTTAATATTATTTTTATTTTAGAATTTAAAAAGTTATATTGTTTATTTTATTTTTATTTTAGAATTTGAAAAAGTTGAATTGTTTATTATTTTGTATGGAGATTTGAGAAAGTTGTAATGATGAGGTGAGGTGAGATGTTTCCTGAAAACAAACGAGACCCATATACAAATTTTACGTTTTTGAGATTTTGATCTCTTGATTCCAACACACTCTTATCTATTATGATTTTGAATTTATGAATCTTGTTTCTCTTCTTCGTATAATCTTTTTCTTATGAGGTTAGATAATCATGTCTGCATTTTCTATGAATAAAGTCTTTGATCAGTTTTTCTAATCTAATAAATGTTTTGATTTTCTCAATTTATGTTTTTTAAATGGGAAATTATTTTAATGGTACAAGTTCTAATTACTCATTTCTGATATAATTTATTACTTAATTGTAGAAGAAGTTAGCTCTTAATGGATAAAGTTACTTCGATACATTCTATGAAAGACTCATGACATTGAAACAAAATTTATAAAGTTTTCATTGGCATACAAAATAAGAATGTAAGGGGAGAAAAGACCAAGGTGTTCAACCAGATTCTAGTGATCAAGATGCTAATATATATATAAGAGACTTTCTTAAAAGATGATACATTACCCTTCGAATCTTAGGGTATTTGAAATCTTGAGTTGATTCTGAAATACTTTTTGAAATTAAAAAAAAAAGGAATAAGAAAGAAAAAGGAAAAAAATATATAGTTTTGAAAGATTTCTAGAAACTAATAGGGAAATTATATAAGGTTTGATGTATATATGTTTGGTTGAGAATGTTTGAAAATTGATGACTTTTTTTAGATTAGATGTTTATGGGGTTTCATGGAGGTAGATATGAAATTCTATATTAAATATATATATTTTAAATTTTTTGCATTGAAGTTTGTAAAAATAGAATTAAAAAGTTGTTTATATATAATTTTGAGCATTTTTACTTTAGTTATTGTAAAAGTTAGGAGTGGGGGCACACCCGGTTTGGACGGTCCGCTTATCCTGATTGATTTCGAGTTTACAGACTCTTTCTCTCTCTCTTCTGATCTTTCTCCCAACGCCTTTGAATCCCTTTCAGTTTCTCTTCTCCCAACCATCTTCTTCTCATGCTCGTCTTCTTTTCTTTTTCTCTTGCTCATCTTCTTATTTTCTCCTCATTCTTCATTTCTTCTCCTCGATTGGGTAAAACAACCAACCATGGTCGCGGGTCTCAAGCCAGATCTATATTTTCTATTTGTTTTTTTTTTTGGTGTTCTCGACCTAGATCTATATTTTCAAACTAGATCAATGTTTTGTAGTTTGAGTTTTAATTTTTATTTTTATGTAGATTTTGGTTAGATCTTTATTTTAGTGTTGATCTTATCCAGGTTTACGGGTGGAGGGGAGAAAAAACTCGTTCATCTGGTCAACAGGGATGGACAAACCAAACAAGGGGGTGGGGGACCATAGGGCGGGTAGCAGGCCTTGTAAAAATTGTATATACAATTGTATCAAGTTGTCTAAGACTCTATTTGTAATCCTATACTTTCTCAGACTTTAGTATATGTAACCTTTGTCTAAAAAAACAAAACAGAAAGTAATACACTCCGCCACCACGAGAAGGAAGAGGCCGAAGGAAATTACTGTGAAACAGCTACTTGATCAACTGAGATGAACAAAGAACACCGTCGAATTCAAAAAGCTCGTGTAGAACAACAGTAAATACCGATCCGAAAGATATTATTGCTTGATGTATTTGTTCTTCCGCTGTAGATTATTATGCATCGACAACATCATCAACAATAACACTACTAATTATAATAAGAGTCGGGCTACTCTGACGCCTAGCCTGCTCTACTTGACCAATAGTTGTTTTTACAATTTTTGTTTTTTTTTTTTCATTTTTCTATTCACATTTTTCTAATATATTTAAATATTTTTAAAAAATAAAAAAAATACATCAATACACTTAAAATCACTTATTTAATTATTAAGTAAAAATAAAAAATATTTTTTTTTTTCCGAACTGTCAAGTGGAGCGGTAACAATTGGTGGGCAAACTAGCTTTTTCCTTATAATAATGGTGACCATATATAATAACAAGGTTTTACCATTAATGTGGGTGGTGGCACGAATCCTTGCCAATGATTGTAAGCACTCTGCTTTTGAAACTAGTCAACACTTTGCCCCGTTTGTTAGGAAAAAAAAGTGACATTTGCCTCCAATTCGTGTGTTTTTGAAAACTTCATATCTATGAAAATAAGGATTCTAATACTATTTGGTCTATCGAAATCGATCTTTTTATTTTTGCCAAGGAACTCAAAGTCATAAATGAACTTATACCAATTAGATCTTGATCTTAAAATCTGTCGATATATTGTTTTGGCCTCAACAATATAGTCAGATGACTCTCTGTTCTCACATGTTGGTTCTTGGTAATAGTCTGTTTGGGGGTGTTCATTCATGACTTGTTTAATGATAAATGATAGGAAATAAAGAACAGTATTTACGTGGTTCGACTTGTCCACTAGCTTTATATCACATCTTCCCTTTATATCTGATCAAGTATTGTCCATTGTCAAACCCTCTTTTTCTCCTTTCCTTCTTTTTCATAGTAGGCTTTCATCTTCATAAGTCTTCAGTGGGCATTACACTTGCACTCATTTTATCCTTAAAAAATCATTATAGAAGTTTCTTTCTTTCAAGGAACATGATCAGTTTGTAACATTTGCCCAATCACAACATGCATGAGCACGCTAGTGTTAGCTAAAACTTAGCTAATTAGACCTATAATCTCTCTGCATTGGATTAGGCATAATCATCTCATTTTGATTATGAGCAACAATCATTCAACAAACTTATATATGAACAGTAGTAACTCAGACAAATGCTATACAATATTGCTCTGGTGGACATAGTTTGGGAATTTGTTTTCCATTTTTGTACATTGTGGTGGACATGATTTTTATATATTTTGATTTCTAGGTTGTTGGATATGAGCATGAAACTGATTTTGTACATATTCTGATGCCTTGTACTGTTTGAAAATGAAGATAAATATTTAAGTTTTTTTATATATTTTGATGTATATATTTGTTGGAAATTATGAAAATGAATATAAAAAAGTATTTAAATAACAAATAAAAGAAAGCATTAAAAAGGAGATAAAAAATAATATTTTATTATTATAAAAAGTGAGATATGGGGTTCAAGTGTTGAGTGGGTAGTCAAAGTTAAAAATTGACATATTAGTCAAATTTTAACTAAAAATTTGTATCTTAACAACTATATTAACGGGCAAAGAGATTTTGGAGGTTTATTGCAGAGCCTGGTATAGAGTCACTGTACAGTCATACACTCGCTTTGATTTCCAAAGCTTTAAACCTCAGTACCTGCTTGAAAATCAGTCGATCATCTCATTGGCCGTTTTGAAACACTTTTGGGAGGCTATTGTCGTTGTTGCTAACCGTTCCAAAAAGCCAAATTGATATGGAGAAAGGCAGAGATCACCCATGTTGTTTCTTATAAAGAAATTATATTTGCAATCGTGAGTATGTAAGTGTTATATAATCATTTAAAAAAAAGTAAATAAATACAATATTCACATGATAAATAGATTCCATTTTTTTTCAAAATGATTGTACGATATTTGTATATTTTATGACTGTATATAACATTATTCTTATTACGTACAGGAATCAGCAGAATATGGTAGAGATGGAACTGAAAGGTGGATAAAGTATGGGGAAACAGTCCAAAATGATAATTCCGCACTTCAAGGCTAAAGGGGTTTTAAACTGATCATCAGGGAGAGTTTCTGCAGCATGACCAATATGCCAGTCCCGCGATCTATATAGGGTCACATAATCATGAGATCAGAGCCACCAAATGCTCCCAATTACTACGCGAGAATTATATGTATATATATATATGCCAAGGTGTTCAAAATCTGTAGGCAAATTACTTTGTGACCAGGAAATTATATTAAGAAAATATGCCAAGTGCATGTACGTACATTCAGCCACATGTAATATCGACGGCCCACAATCACATGGTAAACCTCATCTCTTCATGCAACCAGTCGCAGCATGCACCACGTCATGCGCACCTTTAATTTGTTTCTTCTGCTTTTTTGAAGGTTGTGTGATTATCATCATCTCATGCAGTTTCCCAACAATAAATGTTTTTGATTTTTCAATAATATTTGTTTTACTTAAATTACACAAAATGATAGTACGTACTGTATGTGCATGCAGAGCCCTCATATCTTATAAGTTTGAAATTAGCTAATATATATGGAATTAACCTAACCAGCTAATTAAAGCAGAATCCTGATCTTTGAACTTTGAGTACTAGAGATAGGAAGGGAGCTTTCTTCTGCTTTGTTACTCGCACTATGGACAAAACAAGGAGGAATCAAATTTGGGCACCACTTGATTGCATTATTTGCTCTTACCTCACCCTCTAAAAGGATAATATTAGTTTGTCGTCTTCTCTTATATGCTTAAAATAATTGAGATCCTCTCCATTGTTCTTATCAAATTGAATGGACTAATAAAAAAAACACAGAGATTGCATATGGTTAAATTCTTTTTTAAAATCTTAAACGAATTGAATACTTTAAGAGCTCGTTGTTACGCAGTTCAGATGAGATGAGATGAGATGATATATATGTTTTGTTAAAAGTTAAATAAAATATTATTATAATATAATTTTTTAATATTTTGAAATTTGAAAAAATTGAATTGTTTATTATATTTTGTGTGAGAATTTGAAAAAATTGTAATGATTATATGAGATGAGATAGTTTAATTTAGTGTAATCAAACTAGTCCTAAGACTCATATTATACGTCTATTTCTCTCTCATGAATTAAACTCTCTCTCTCTAAGATATGTATTCACAAACACATATAGGTGTATATATATTCCTCATGTTTGTCTATCTTGAAGCTAACTTTGCATATTAAGTTGGGGTTTCTCCATTCTCTCTCTCTCTTAAACAAAGATATATAATATAACATATGGCTTCGAAAAGTGGTAACGTTTCCACGACTCCGAAAAGTGGCAGAGGAGGAGAAGGCGCCGTTGACGCTGCATCAACAAGTTCACCAAAAGGAGGCCAATGCTTGTGTTCACCAACGACGCACCAAGGGTCGTTCCGTTGCAGGTTTCATCGGTCATCGGCTAAAATGATGAAGCGATCAATCTCCATGCCCGCCAATACCTCTTCAGCCGCTGCCCTCTCTCCCAACTCTGTCGGGTCTACGTAATACATGCTAGCTGATCTATATATGCTTTCAAATTAAACAATTGTCTTATATATATCGCTCCTTCAAAATCCATCTAGAACTCAATTTGGGATTCTGTCTGCTTGTGGTTTATTCATGTGAAGCTCTTCAAAAGTCACAGTCACACACACACACACACAAAGCATATTGTTGGATCTATAATATTGTTGTTTGGTACATATATATGATCTCTTTTCTCTTATTCATGAAAACATTAACATATTTTGATCAGAGCTGCATGCAATGCGTCTGTGTGTGTGTGTGTGTGTGTGTGTATATATATATATATATATGAGACTGCAGGCTGCAGCCGCTAGCACTAATTTCTCTCAACCAAATGATCTTAATGACTATTGAGTTCTAAGAAAAATGGCTGACAACTTAATTTCCAAGCAAGTTTATTATTCAAGGTAATAAAATTCCTGCGAACCTAGAAACAATCATCATATCTTCTTTTACCTCACAACTCACCGATCATCATAAACTCCTCTGAAAATCAGTGACATTTACGATTTCTTTTTGGTCCAAAAAATATCAGCCAGCTGCTAAGTACCATTAGTGGTCTGTAATTCATATCTGGAGATCAGATTGCATCCATTGTAGTTGTGGGTGGGTGAACTACGATTTTTCAAAAAAAAATCAAAAATTCGGATTACGACGTAATTATGGTCGTGAATCGAGATGGGTTTTGAATGGCCAACGAATTTTAGTCATTTTATATTTGTTCAGAATAATATCAATGATAAAATCCACAAAGCCCCATGTTTTGTTTTTTCAATATATTCAACAGCCAAAAAGGTGATGTCCCTCGATAATGACTCTGAAAGAAAATTTGACGTGCAAACTAATTTGTCTGTAACATATTCACTTCTTTTTCGTTGATCTCTACTGGCCTTATCTTTTTTTGTTGCCAAGCATGTTATATAGCTGTTAGATGTCACTTTCTCAATACAAATATTCTTGAGTTCACCTTTAGCGATATTCGGAAATCTCTCTCTCTCTGATCTCTAGTAAAAAGCCTATTTTTGCCGGAGGAGTCCTCTCTCTCATTTATCCATCTACCCACTTTTTCTATCAAGGTAGTTCTCTTTTCTTAGTTTATTTTATTTCCTTCAAATTCGAAAAAGACAAGTTTATAATTTTCTAACAACTCTCGAGAGACGCGAGTTGCACAAAAAGACTCTTAGGCCGCAAATTGTTCGGAGGATAGTGGCAGTTTTGCGAAAATTATCGTGTGTGTTCATCACGCGCTACTCACAACTGCGCGTGGTCCTCACGTGCCACCCATTCTGGCAGCTTTTCTCGCCACACGCATTGGATCATCAGAATCGCCACCATCAGATCTTTTAGATCTGATTTTTGTGGCTGAAAAGATACAAGCGTGTTGCCTTTACGCACCGTCACAAATTTTGAAGTCTATCGGAGTTGGTCCAAACTGTAATCCGTCATTTTTCTCATCCATCTTACTGCATTCCTTATTATTTTCCGGTCTTATTGTTTAGTAAAAAAAAAAAAGAGTTCATCTCTTGGATGTTTGTCCTCTCTTTTTATGAAGGATGAGGTTTAGTCTCTGTTTAGGCAGAGTGTTGTCTCTTGGACGTTTGTCTGTATAGAGTATTAACAGTAGTAAAGACCAGACCAGTCCAGTCACATAAGGAAAATAGTATACAGGTAGAGTTTTAAATGTACTAATTGGTTTATGAGGTAATGGTTGATATGAGGATATCCTTGCATATATCCGGTTATGAATGTATCATGAATGAATGTTGATAGTTTCCCTTAAAAGAAATAAAAATTCTTGAGTTCTGTTTATTAATAAAAATTCTATTAATCGTTTAGAAACGAAACTCATGTCACAAGGAATGCCTGTTTGGGAACAAAAAATTTCTCTAAAGAAAAATGTTATTCTTTTTCATTTTTATATTTTTGTCATTGGTATTAAATAATTAATTAATGATGAAAATTTGTATTATTTTTCATCGTTTAATGTAAAATTAGATGATGATGAAAGGATGCAAATTAAAAGAATAATAAATAGCATTTTCCTTTTAAAAAATCATACTTTCTTAATTAAAAATGTATTTCACATTCGATTCAAACATCTTGTCCGGTCCACACCAAGATTTTATCATCTCTCAAAAATAAGTTTTATCAAATAATTTCCATTGATTTTCACGATTGATCTAAAAAACCTCTCTCACAAAAACAATTCATTAAACATTATTTAAATGGACTCTACCAATTTTTTTAAGTTTCACTAAAAGTATTTCTCAATTTTTTTTTTTAATCTAAACATACTTTCTATATATGGCCCCATCACTTTCATAAAACTCCTCAAAGTCTCTCTAAAAATGTTCATCTTGATTTAAAAAATCTTCATGAAAATCATACCTAAAAAAAGAGAGAGAGAAAAGAGAATAGAGAATAGAAAAGAAAACTGTAAGGCGCACTTTAAGTAATATTCTGAAATAATGCAAGTAGCTACAAATTCATATATAGTACGGATATTAGTTTGAGGATCAGATTCGAGTATATATATCCATACAATTGTAACGTACATTGTTATTAGAGAATAGGGATCTTATAACATAAGTCGATCTGTTATATAGAAGTAATTGATATACAAACTATGGGGGGGAGAGAGAGAGAGAGAGAGAGAGAGAGAGAGAGAGAGAGAGAGGGAGATGTATATATCTTATAAGGATCAAAGACCTCTAGAATTAATAAACAATTCAAATATAATTTTACAATTACCTTCATGATCTTATCCCCTTCGAATTAATGATGTCCAATTCTTTCATGTACTTGAAAGTGTCCAACCCTTATTGAGTGTGCAAAATTATACTCTCAGAATATGATGAGACATCGATAATGTCATTAAAATGACATCAATCTATGATAAAAATTACTCTTACTTTATAAGTAAGGTGAATGTGTTCGATAATTATTACTCTTATTTCAAAAGGAATGTCTTTTAGATTAAAATGTCTTTGAATTTTCAACTCTCAGTCGAGTGATGGGTTTTAGAGAAAAATAAACACGGCACATGTCGGTATGCGTATTATAATCATTACTATTAAGTAATATAGGTCTCCTGCCAACGGTAGGGTGTTTTTAGTTGTTGAAATTAACTCAACCTATTTCAAATCAATTATTGATGGAGCTTTAATTACTATTTTTTCAACTTCTCATAAAAAAGTTAAATTCATCTCAACCTATTTATATTCAAACACATCTCAATGAGATCACTTACAAAATACTACTATTCATAGATCAACTCAGAACATCTGAGATCACCTCAACATCTAAATGCAGCTTAAATATTATAGTTTAAATTTTACAAATCAAATCTTACCATTATTTAAGTAATGTGGATGATATGTTTTATATACCGACTTGAGAATAGAATAACTTCCAGACATTTGATTTTGATCTTTTAATTGGTATTATGATTTGATTTGGTTAACTAAAAGTCTTCACAAAACTTATATATATTTAATCAGGGTTGAAGCCAAGATTTATGTAAAAGAGGGCCTAAGAATATATAAAAATTTGTAAGTAACAAAAATTTAAAGATTACTTAAAAGTGTACAAGAGTGCATTAGTATAATATAGTAAGTTTTAAGTTTGAATGTAGAATAAAAAATAAAAATATTTAATATGCAAATTGATCTCAATATTCTTTTAACAAATAAACATTATTAATTATCACATTCATTCTCAATGAACATATATATGATTTATGGAGAATAAATCATATTTGGGACTAAAAAAATTTACATCTAATACTCTTTTATTACAAAAATCTCTTCATTCCTTTTTCGATAGGTTAAGAAAAAGAAAAGATTAAAATAATTTTTTTTTTCAAAAAAATCTACAGACATATTTTTTCTCCAAAAAGACTGTCTCTTTTTTTATGCATAAAAAAGTATGCAAATTCTTTTTGGAGAAAATTACTTTAATTCTTTTTACTAAGAAGATCTTGATATTTTAAAAATTTAGAAATAAACAGACAGAAGAAGAACGTCTTCTGTTATGGTTGAAGCAGTCCCACTAGATGAATTGCTTCCACTTTGTTTTTTTGGCATGTGTCACATTCACAAACAAAAGCTCGGATATTCCTACGTAAACCAAGCCAGAAAAACTCATTTTTAACTCTTGAATATGTCTTAAGTACTCCTGTGTGGCTCTCTAATAAACTATTGTGGAATTATTGCAGGATCTATTGCTGGAATGGCATCAGGGTTTCAAGATGTAATATGCCCTTGTAAAAGAGCAAACCATTGCAGACCTGGTAGTGAGTTGGGTCCAAGATTCCCTGATGGTAGTGGCTAATAAACTCTTACAACTTGGGATCTTGAGGGTAAGATTTTTTGTAACTCCTCTATCCATTGTGTTTGTATCATGCTTACTGCTTGGAGTTGGATATGTGGGTGTTGGTTTTGGTTGGTGAATTTGGCTGGTTTTGGGCAGTCTAGGTTGGTTGTCAAATTGGTTGTAGGTGTTGAGCTCTCAAGAAAGGGTATACATGATAATTTATTTGTTTTCCCACTCTTGTATTCCACAGAAAAATCGTAGCCCAATAACTTAGGCATGCTTTGGATAGAGAGATGTTTTCATCTCATCTCATCTCAATATCCAAACACCACAAATACAAATATTTTTCAATTTTAAATTTTTTAACTTTTTCATATAATCATTACTTAATTATTATAACTTTCTCAAATTTTCAAACAAAATGTAAAAAAATAATTTCACTTTTTCAAATCTCAAAACAAAATTAATATTAAAAAATAATACTATAACAATATTTTAACTTTATAATATTTTTATTCAACTTTTTCTCTCTCTTTTTCCAAAATCGCATAAAACATTTTAACTCAAATTATTTCTAACTTATCCCATCTCAACTCAAATATCTTACTACTATTTACAAATCATCTCAACTCATCTCATATCATCTCAACTCAGTATCCAAACCAGGCTGTAGACCCATTTTTGTTGGGCAGGAGTGCCTATCCTTTGCTCCAAAAGATATTTCAAGACTTGTTGATAAGTGTGTACCTTGAAATATTGCCCTGCAAAGTAATGACATCACTTCCTTACTGCCATCACCAGTGCTAGGAGCTCTTTCTCGTAGGTAAATGGTGTGAGAGTCTTGCCTTTTAGCCCTTGGCTGAGATAGGCAATTGGTTGCCCTTCCTGCATTAAGATCGCTCCTAAGTCTTCTCTTGAAGCATCATATCCCACTACAAATGTCTTTGAAAAATTTGGTAATCTAAAAAATGGTGGTTTCACCATTGCTTCCTTGAGTTGCTCAAAAGCTTTTTGTGCCTTTTTAGTCCAAATGAAAGAAGTCTTTTTGAGTAATGTCGTGAGAGGTGCTGCAATTGTTTTGTAGTTCTATACAACTTACGGTAATACCCTGTAAGACCCAGAAATTCATGTAACTCCTTAAGATTTGTCGGTTAGGCCAATTCTACATAGCAGTAATCTTTTGGGGATCGGCCTTAACACCCTCTTGATAGATTAAGTGCCCTAAGTACTCCACTTCTTTGCTGCCAAAAATACATTTAGAAGCTTCTGCAAAAATTTGATGAGATTTTAGAGTCTCCAACACAATACGTAAATGCTCTTCTAATGATTTATTGTAAATTAAAATATCATCAAAGAAAACCAAGACAAACATCCTTAGGTATTGTCTGAAAACTTCGTTAATCAACTCTTGAAAGGTAGATGGAGCATTGGTGAGCCCAAAGGGCATTATAAAAAATTCATAATGACTTCCATGGGTTTGGAAAGTTGTCTTTTGTATATCAGTAGGATACATTCTAATTTGATGGTATCCAAAATGTAGATCCAATTTAGAAAAAATTACTACCCCATATAGTTTATCTAATAGTTCATCAATATTAGGGATATGATACTTATCTTTCACTATATTTTTGTTGAGAGCATGGTAATCTACGCACATATGCCAACTTCCATCCGCTTTCCTGACTAAGAGAACAAGAGATGAGTAGGGGCTTTGACTACCCCTAATGATGTCACTGCTTAACATTTCTACCACCAAACACTCTATTTCCTCTTTTTGGTACTAGGGATATCTGTAAGGTTGCACACACTCTGGTTTAGAGCCTTCTTGTACTTGTATCTTATGATCATGACTCCGAGGTGGAGGTAGACCATGAGGTTCAGCAAAAACTACTCCAAATTCCTCCACCATTTGCTGAACAATAGGGTTAATCTCGGCTTCAGACTTCACAAGAGCATCTCCTATCAGATGCAACCAAATACCATTCACTGATCCCATTTTTAACTTAGGGACATGATTTTCTTCCTCCAAAGCCTTGATAGATTAGTAGGTTCCCTGTAACTTCACCAATACACCATTAAGAGTAAACTTGTAAGGTTAGGAAAATTACATAAAATAGAACCAAGACTCCCTAACCAATCCACTCCTCACACCACGTTGTAGCCTCCTAGGGTCAATAAACAGAGATGAGCCTTAAAATGTAGGTTTTGTAACTGAATAAGAACTATCCTACAGAAATCGAGGCAAAGAAGACTATCTTCATTAGCCACTTTGACTGACAGATGGCTCTCTCCCACTGGCAGTCTAGTCTTCTTTGGTACATATGGATCCACAAAACTATGAGTACTTCCTGTGTCAATGAGAATCAGCACCTTGTGGTGATTAATAATCCATTCCAACCTCATAGTCTTTGGTGATGGGGGACCTGTTATGGCATGTAAAGAGATGCCTTTTCTTCCCCTGTAGCCTAAAGTATCTTAAGCTTTTCCTTGCTCTTTTTCTTCCTCCTCCAGGCCCTCCAATAGAAATATTTTTGGGCGACTACACCTCTGGACTGGGAGAAATTTCTAATCACAATAATAACAGAACCCTCTTTCTTGTCTCTATTGCATTTGGATTGGTATAATGCTCTTAATGGGTACGGTTGGTTGGGTCTTGGGTCTTGTCAGTTGGGTGGGGCTTCTAGTCTTAGGATAGTTGTTGGGGCAGGAAGTTTTGGGGTGTAGTTTTGGATAGTGGGGGTGGGGCTTTTTGTTTGGCTTCTGGGTAAAAATCCTTGGGTTCTCCTAAAAACTTCTTCTTATTGCAATCTAGCCAACCCAAAAGCAGTCGATAAGGTGGTGGATTTGAAGATGGAGACAATAATTCTAATGTCATTCCTTAGCCCACTAAGAAAAGTACTAATATGGAACTCCTCCGTCAGCCCACTAATCCTATTAGATATGACCTCAAACTGTGTTTTGGTACTCTTCAACCGTGGACGTCTATCACAATCTTGTAAAGGCCCCTACATGGTCCTCATAAGTTGAGGGCCCAAAACGTACTTTTAAAGCTAAAACAAAATCCTCCTAGGTATGGACTGGGCTAGAGTCCATTAGCCAACAATACAAAGAAAGAGCCTTACCCTCCATATGAAAAAAAAAAAAAAAAAAAAAAAAAACTATCTGTAGCTTTTGATCATCTGGAGTATTACAGTAAGAAAAAAATTGTTGGGCCTTAAGAACCCATTCCACTGGAGAACTATCAAACTTAGGAAAATCCAACCTAAGAGTCCTAGATTGAATTCCCACATTCCCTTCAAACAAATGACTATTATTGACCTGACCCTTGGGATTGGAAGAGCCTTCTCTAGATTATTGATTTCTAGCCATGCCAAGTTGTTAATATGTTGTAATACTAATTCCAGCATTTGTCTCTATCTATATTGTTCTTCTTGCAGGTGCACAGTTTCCCCCTTCAGAGTGGACACACCTTCAGCCATTGCGCAGGAACACGACTCTGAGACCACTATTATGTATTGAGTTAATAAAGTAAATAGCAACAGTAACTATGGCACTTCGATGAGCCAAGGCCTCCAAATACTTTGCAAATTTATGGATGGAATCTCATAACTTTCATTGATGGATCCTAACAGTATTTATAAACAAACTTCAAATATCTGCTACTAGACTAAAGCTTAACTAACTCCCTACATTACAACCCACTCGACCACAAACCCCACACGTCTAACAAGGCCCACGACTGAGTTCTACTTGAACAATAACCAGACACCACAACTTAACATGAAAAAATACATAAAATAACCTTGAACATAATAATATTGACCGGCCCCACGTAGCCCTGGACATAAGACCAAAACATAAGGGATCGAGAATCATAACATATACACAAACCTATAAAGCATTCACAGTGCCATTTTCATCCATATCTTTCTATGCATGTGCACTGTTGAGTTTCTTGAAGGCTTTATTCGAGAATCTCTACTAATGAACACCCATTTAGACATAACAAATATAAAGATAAGGAAGAGGTTTAATAGTTTCTACCGTGCATTGCTAGGCATAAATCTGGTCATTGAGTACTCTCTCCCTCTGTATAGCATATGAAAAAAACAGAACAATGAGTTTTCAAATATAAAAATGAGTGACTTTTTCCATAAAAGCATAGAAAGTCGGGCTTTGAAAAAAAGTACAGAATAGATGGAGGGGCGAAACTAAGATTTGGTGTTTGGGGGGCGATTGACAAAGTATGTGGTATGTGTCAGCATAAGTAATATGTGTTTTTTGCACGCGACTATATAAAGAACAATAATCTTACGTCATAAAATTGTACAAAAAAATGTCTATAAATCATTTTATAAGAGAATTTTCTTTTCTCTTAGTTTGCTAGAGACCTTTACAAAAAGAAAAGAAACTGAAATATCAATTTAGGATTTCCTCTTCAAATTAAGCTCGACGACGATCTTTCATGGTATAAAATTCGTCTATTATCATCTATGAAGTAGAATTCTTGGCAATTTCTTTCTCAATATAAACTAGCAAATGATCTACAAGATACTTATCTTCTATTTGAGTACGCAATCTAGTTTTTATAAGTTTCATGGCAGAAAATGCTCGCACAGTAGTAGCAATAGAAACGTGAAGAGTTAATAATAGACAAATTAACATGTCAATCAAATAATAAATTTTTACTTTTCTAAAATTGCTAGTCCTCTGCATAGCTCAGATAATGTATACATATTTTGAAAATCAGAATGTGTTAGTACATCAAGCTCATAGTGCTGCAATTGAATTCTCAAAATGAATTTTTCTAGCTCAATAAAATCCCATGGATAAAACTTCTCAACCAATTTGCATACATCTCTTCAGGTTGGATTCTTGAAATTTTAGAGGGATGCTCATCAGTGACAGAAGCATCATGTTTCATTGTTACCAAGCTCTCTAAACATATATTATTCTCAGAATTATCCACGTCTTTCTTTTTAAAAAAATAATCAATTGTTCTCGGCTTGCTTATATATATTTTTCTATACATTAAGAAAAATTTATAGATTACAAATAAATCTGAAAAACACATAATAAATAATGATATAAAGTTGTTAGATTTGTTTTTGTATAGTTTGTATTACTTTTAATAAGTAAAAAAAAAAAAGCATGTGAATAACATATAAATTTCACAAAAGCAAGTGAAAAAAAAAAAGAGCATGTGAGTCTCTCACAGATAAAATCACTAGAGCACTAACGGTGATTCAAAAAATTAAATCACTAGGCTCAAGATAATCATCATGATTCATAAACTTTTAGATCCATGCATTTAGAATATTAACGATGAAGATGAAAGGAAATAAAATATAATTGTTCTTGCAAGTAACTAGTAATAATGTATATAAGTACGCGTTTAGATTAACATATCCTGAACTATATATAGGTGTTATTGGTGGTAACTACTTTCAGAGAAAACCAACCGACAACTGTACAGCTGTACTTTGGCTCTAGTGTTAGTGTTGTAGAGAAGGAAAATAGTGCTTAAAGAGATACACGGCTGAATTGCAGAGAAAGAGGATACACGATATATTATATGGGTAGTGATAGAGTTACTGCTTTTTTTACTACTCATTTACTATTTGTAATGTATTTATATTTTTATTATTTTCTTAAGTATTTTTTTAACATTCTTAATCATTAAGAAAAAATTAAAAAATATCTAATTTTACTAATATTTACTTTTTTAATCATTAAGTAAAATATAAAATTAAATACAAAATTAAATAAAATAATAATAAATAAATAATAGAAGTACAGTAATCCTATATTTTTCATATCATATCTGTGTGAGAATAATAGATTGAATAACAGCATTAGTGTGTCAAATACAAAGTCAGAAGATCAGATCAATCCCACGCCGAACGCCGTACTGGGTTGTGTTCAAATGAAAAGTTGATGTTCAGTTAGTAGGATGTCAAATCAATCCTAGAGTTAGAGTGATAGAGTGTTGATGTTTGAGTAGCGGCAATTTCAATATTTAAAGAAAAGATATAAATATATATCATATTAAATTTTAAATTTTTTGAGAGTGGGGTCAATTTCAGCTGTTATATAGTATATTAATTTAGAGTTTTGTTATATACAAGTAAGTTTACATATTAATCTTTATATTAATGTTGTTGCTTTCATATTTTAAATTTAAATTAGTATTATTTTTAATAAAATATACTTTCTGACCAATCATATTAAATAAATATGCATTAATATGTAAAATCGCTTATAATTACATTTTTCATTAATTTTTAAGAAGTTTTTGGGGGCGGTAATCCCTCACAGTTTCGCCTCTAAATGCATGGTTTTGAAAAAGAAAAAAGTGGCGGGCTTCATGAGACATTGAGTTACATAACATTAATCAAACAAATGAGTTTGAAAAAAAAAAAAAAAATTAGTGACTGGTTTCTTGAAAAATACAAACTGCTGAACATTGAAAAAAAAAAAGCACAGAATGCTTGATTTGGGAAAAAGAATCGGTGGTTGGTTTAATGAAAAATACAAAGCATAAATCGAATGAATGAGTAAACATACCTTTAAATATGTGGAAACATGGTGGTGGGAAAAAATTAGAGACAAAGGAGAGAGAGAGAGAGTAATGTTTGGTCCATTGGTACGAAGGAGAAATTGACACATTATATTTATTCTGCTATAGACGGTCGTTATTTACAGTCGGTGCGCAGTCGTTGACGCCACGTCAATTTAAAAAAAAAAATCTGAGCTTTACCTTCTGGGTACGCCAACCTCATCATCACCAAGCTAGTGCATCTCAACATTTTAAGCTGAAAAATTTCAGGCAATGTAAAACCCATCTCGGTACTTTCCCTCCACTAGGTAGGCTTAACAGCTCCATAAATGGTACTTTCCCTTTTGATTTCCCTCCACTTGGTAGGCTTAACTTCCTGAACATTCACTTAATAATTTCACACTAGTAGTTGACCTAGACAAGTATCGGAGATTTGGAAAATCCGTGTTCATCCAGTCTGGGACCTCAATTTTCAATACTTCCAAAACACTAAGCATTGATCATTTCCAACCTCATTCCAAAACCCCACCTCACAGTCGCAGACTCGTCCTAAAACACAACCCTTTGAACAAAAACTCCAGCACTAAAAACCCGAAATCAAAATAACAAAGCTCTGGTTCTGGGTCTATCATGTGCATCTGCGTCAGTCTTTGTTTTCATGGCCATCTGTATGGGTTTGTTGTACGGAAGGAACATACTTGCAAGACAGAACAAATGGGCAATCTCCAAACCTGTCCAATTGCCCTTCAAGTACGAGAAATCAGGATAGTTTTCATTCGAGACGGAGTCGAGAAATTCATGGGTCGCGGACATCAAAGAACCAACCTCGGCTCCAGTGTTGATGTTCGAGAAGCCATTGATGAATTTGATCTTCAAGGATCTGATCGCCACCACTTCACACTTCGGCAAGGAGTCCCAGCTCGCAGAAGGTAGGAGTGAGCCCGTGTACAGAGCCATCCTCTAGGGAGAAATCCATGAAAATTTTTTAGAGAGGTCTTCGTCTTCGAGGGAGAGAATCACAGAGTCTTGACGAAATAGAATTCATCTTCGAGGGAGAGAAACACAAAGTGGGAGGGAAATGGAAGGAGGGAGAGTCGGAGGGAGTGAAACGATGTGTTTTTATTTTTCCACATCAAACGCGTTTGCACCACGCTTGCACCAAGCGACTGCGTATAGCTTTTTTCTTATACATTTGGTCTCTTCGAAGAGAGAGCGTTTCTTCTCAACTTTGTCAGCGGAACCGATGTATGATTTTGAAAGAGGTCCTAACATCCTGTAAGCCAGTGCAAGGAAACTATAAAATGGAGTTTACAAACGGTGTGGGAAAGACTCAGCCACACTAAACATCTAAACATAACAAATATAAATACTTTTTAATTTAAATTTTTAATATTTTTATCTAATCATTATCTAATTATTACAATTTTTCAAAACTTTTAAATAAAATACAAAATATAATTCAATTTTTTCAAATGGAAAAATATAAATAATATAAAAAATTATATTCTAACAATATTTTAACTTTATAATATATTTTTTTCAACTTTTTCTCCCCCATTTTTCAATATTTCATAAAACATATTAACTCAAATCATTTCCCTACTATTCACAAATCACTTCACTACTATTTACATATCATCCTATCCCATCTGACTATCCAAATGAGACTAATGTGAATGGAAAAGAGGCATAAATGAATTTTCATTCGTAAAGATATTTGAACGGTTTTGAAACTCAGACATCTAATTGGTCTCGTTTGTTTTCACAGATGAGATGAATTGAGATTAAAATTAAAAATTGAATAAAATATTGTAATAATATATATTTTTTATATTATTTTTGTTTTGGGATTTGAAAAAATTGAATTGTTTATTTTATTTTGTGTGAAAATTTGAAAAAATTGTAATGATTATATTAGATTAAATTAGATGAAATGAGTTGAGACAAATTATGAAAACAAACGAGGCTTAAATCACTCCTCAACATGTTTAAAAATAAGAATATATGAACCCCCAAAAACGCACCACATCTCACTTGGTTTGGTAAACATTTAATGTACGCATAATCAACAAATATGGGATGGAAAGGTAACTCAGATATCCTGAAAATGATTTTAAGAGCATTGACAATGGCTTTGAAAAAGGGAAATTGACTTTGTTGGGTTTGTTCTAGTTGTGAATGATTGGTGTCTGTTTGGTATATAATATGCTGCCATTTATATTGGATAGTCTTTAATATTAGCCAACCATTAAACAATACCTCAAACTCAAACTGGAGATGACCGTGAGCTAAGAATGTGATAGACCTAGAACTGGAGTTTAGTGGTGAATCAAGTGTCTTATTGTATTATAGTGGAGCTCTTATTTGTTTCTTGAGAGTTGTTTCTTCACCTAAAGTTCTTTTATTTTTTTCATCAGGTCATTAAAAAATAACTTTCTATCTGGAGGAATACCAGATGCCTTTCAACAGTTCCTGGTGTGATGAACTTGTAGGCATATTTTCTTTTATTTCAAATAGCCTTATCTGCATCTTACTTTCTATTTTAATGGTTGTGACCAAATGTTGTGGTGCAGAGATTTGTCGAGCAAATATGTGCTGCCTTCTGCAACTCATAATTGTTTCTTGCTTTTTGTATAGGAACATTATGAAATCCATCATCTTTACACTTTGTGAAGTAGATTAACATTATATTCAAATGGTTAAGGAAATCTAAGCAGTTTATTGATTGAATTAAACCTCTTAATTTGCATTTTCTACTACGAAGCTTAGTAGGGAATGCACAATGGACTTGCCAATTGATAGTCAAGTTCTTGGCAAAAATTTTAGTTTGTTGGTTTCAAGAATTGTTGTATAAATTTTTTTTGGTCAAATATTATTAAAATATATGAAGTGTATTTGCATAATATAAAAAAAATTGTCAAATATTATTAAAATATATAATATTATATTATTATTTTGACTGTAAGATAGCTAGTCTAATGTGAACTCACTTAATAAAAAGTTAATATTATAATCAAAAGTTAAGATTCTACCCAAATTTTAGATTTGATAATAGCTAGACATTGCCAATGCTCTAAACAGTGCTATTTTGAAGTCTTCATATTATACATCATTTACATATTATAATTTAATTATTAATATTTAAAATTTAAAATTTATTTTTAAAGGATGTTTACGTATGGGCGTAAAATCTTTAAATACATTTAAAGAAAAATATTTACATCAGTCTACTATTTATAACACACTCAACATACTTAGTGTATTGAGCAAAGTTTTGAATACCGTACCGGAAGTCGTACCGGTCAAGGCACTGGAACGAAATATTTCGGTACCGGTACCGTTTCGGGATAACGTTTCGGGATAGTCAATATATAAATAAATTATATATATATATATATAAATTATATTCCAAAATAATAGTCTATATATAAATAAATTATATATAAATATATATATATATAAATTATAAATAGTCTAATTTGAATTAGGGGTTAAAAATAAGTTTGTAGTATGAAAAAACCGAAAAAAAAAAAACACACACACAGGCCGAAATATCGGCCGATACCGGCCGAAATACAGGCCGGTACAGGCCGGTACAGGCCGAAATTTAGTCCGGTATGGCCGGTACGGCCGGTATTTTAGCCGGTACGGTACATATATAGTACCTGTACCGGCCGGACGGCCGAAACGAAAAATTTTGGCCGTACCGGCCGGTACGGTACGGGATTTAAAACACTGGTATTGAGTTAAAAAAAAATTTAAATACATGATGTGTGGATAGTGTAGGATGATATATATAATTACTCTAAATTTAATACGTAATACGCAGAAAAGTATTTATATTACCCAACGAGTCATCCGTTAGGCCGTACGACAAGAATGACTTCGAAGAACCACAACTCCCAGGTCCACCACGTCGCCTACGCCCCCCTCCCTCCAATCCCCACCACCCGAAACGTCGTCGTCCTCCCCATCTACCAACAACCTCCGAGTCGCCATCGTATTCGCCACTATCTCGTCTACGCCACCACCACTATCCTCCTCTTCCTAACCTTCTTTCTCCTCTACCCATCCGATCCGGCCATCCAACTCGCTCGAGTCCGCCTCAACAGCGTCCGAGTCAACTCGTCGCCTGGACTCACCCTCGACCTCTCCTTCTCTCTCACCGTCAAGGTCTACAACCGGGACTTCTTCTCCCTCGACTACAACTCCCTGGTCGTCTCGGTCGGCTACCGAGGGAGGGAGCTGGGGCTTGTCAGCTCCCAGGGCGGGCGCGTGAGGGCCAGATCTCCTTCGTATGTGAACGCCACGCTCGACCTCAATGGGTTCGAGGTCATTCCCGACGTGTTTTACTTGCTTCAAGATTTGGCGAGGGGTGTAATCCCTTTTGATACTGATACAGAAGTGAATGGGGCAATAGGGCTGTTCTTCTTCAAAATTCCTCTTAAGGTAAACCTTTATCGTAATCAAAAGGATATTATATTTGAAATTACGTTGAATATTATAATGGAAACAATTGGAAATGAAAAAAAAAATATGGTTTTCTTTTTTAATAAACGATGGTATTGAATTTGGTTTTGATTCGATAGGATGATTTGGAAACTACTCAACTAACTCTTTTAGGTCCCGTTTGAATAGCTAGAATAGGTGTGATGGTTTTGAATTAAAGTCAAAAATTAAATAAAATATTATTTTTTAATATTATTATTGTTTTGAGATTTGAAAAATTAGAATTGTTTATTGAGTGATGCTACAGCCCCGCTGAGGGCTCCTGCTGGGAGCTCCCGTTGGGGTTGTAGTATTATTTAATGTATTTTATTTAAATGATTTTTTATATAAATTTTTTAATATTTTAAAATATTTTAAAAAAATAAAATAAATTTAAAATATTATTAAAGACATATTTTCTTAATTAGAAAGTAAAAAATCATATATTAAAAAATATTTTTTTAATCACGAAGTAAAATAAAAAATTATAAAAAATATTTTTTATAATTTTTTATTTTTATTTTATTTTGTAATTAAAAAAGTATTTTTTAATAATATTATATTTTTTTAAATATTTAAAATAGACATGCTACAGCTCCGTTGGGGGCTTCTGTTAGGCTTAACATGTACTTTTCTATGTGTATTTTTTTAATTTATTTTTTATATAGGTTTTTTTACATTTTTAAATATTTTTAAAAAATAAAATAAAAATAAAAATCATTAAAAAATACTTCCTTAATCACGAAGTAGAATAAATAATAAAATTTATTTTACTTCATAATTAAGAAAATATTTCTTAATAATATTATAATTTTTATTTTATTTTTTAAAATATTTAAAATTATTAAAAATATCTATATATATAAAAAAAACTAAAAAAAAAATAAATAAAAAAATGCTACAGGCCCAGCGGGAGCCCCCAGCGGGGCATGTAGCATTTTTTAGCCTTGTTTATTATATTTTGTGTGAGAATTTGAAAATATTGTAATGATGAGATGAGATGAAATCATTTTTAAATCCAAACGAGGTCTTATTCTTACATGGTGGGCTACAATTGGGAAAAGTTAGGAATCTAGGATCTTGAGTGTTGGTGAAGAGGCTGTTGTGTTTTTGTGGAGTGATTAGAGATATAAATGGAGTTATTCTATTATTCTCAAGTATGTATGTAGAGCATACCATCCACGTTATTTAATAATAAGATTTGATTTGTAGGATTTAAATTTTAAAATTTATTTTCCAAATCAAATTATACGACATAAGCATTTTACTAGGTGTGCTCTATGCAGTGGCTTGGGTATAGAATTTTCCATATAAATGGGGATGAACTACAAGAAAACAACTGACTGGAAGAGCAGATAGGCGTAGGCGTAGGGCTGCTACCCACCCCTACCACATTGAGATTGCTCTGTACCGCCAGCAACCCCAGTGCATTTCTTCTGTACCCACCCCATGGCCGTGCGGGGATGGCAACACAAATCATCCGGATCCTGTTAAGCCTAAAAGAAACCCAAATCTTCAAATCAGAATTCATAATCAAATCTCCGCAACTGATTTGCAAACAATTTTGGTAATCCAAAATTAAACAAAAAGGAACATAAATCATAACCAAAATATAAGGTTATGTACAAAGATCAAAATCAAAACTCTAAACTGCGCTGCAATAGAGCTCTAGTGTGGTCCTCGGTCCTCATTGTGCCATGGGCTAACTTTTGAGCTCTGGTGTGGCCCCTGGTCGCATTTTTGGAGGGAGAGAGTGAGAGAGCTAAAGAGAAAGAGATATACTTGTGTTGCCATCGTGGCTGGTGTGTGAAGAGCTGCAGAGATATCAAAAGTCTGAAACCTTGAAAAAGAAGGAAAAGTTTTCTGGAAAATGGTAATTGGATTCAATCGCATACCGAAATGGACGTCTTTGGTTTTAAATCGTGCATTTTTATCATTTTTACAATTTTTATTTAATAAAAATATAGTATTATATATGTTTATAATATATGGCAGGCTGGTATATATCAAGAAGATTTTGATTGAATCTGCTCCTTGCCTGCCCCAGGTTTGGTTTTTCTAGAATCTACCTACCCGCCTTGGTAATGTGTGGAAAATCCGCCTGTAAGTCTTGTGGGTGGGCAGATTTCGCCACGTGGGCCGACTTATATGGCCCCTTTGCTCTGCCCTAAAAGAGGGCGTTTAGATTTTGGGGTTAGTTTGGTGGGCAAATGCTAACATATGAGGATTGAAGGTTGTTGAAGGGGTATTTGTCTATGACCGCGGAAATATTGCTATGCCTAGTTATGTGGTTGTGAAAACATCAATGCTGTTACTACCTCATCAACAACTTGTTGTATATGAGAAAATATTTAGTTTTGTAGAAGAAAGATTGTGGTTCAGGGTGGGACTAAGTGAGTGTAGAAGAAATTGGTTGTTCTAGCCAATCGAGGCTGTATATTTTCTATGATTAATTAATAGGCGTATGACACCTTAGAAAGCCTAATTCTATCTTCTAGTAGGTTTGGTCAATCTACAAAGATGGGAAGATCACTGTTAATGTGCATGGACTTAGAGAGGAGTGGCTGCATTGGAGAGTGTTGAAAGGAATGGAGAATAGGTGGTTCAATTTGGAAGTGTATGTGTGCGGCAGGTGGTGTGATGGGGTCTGCTGAAGTCAAAATAAAGTTGGATTTGTTGTCCAGTATTAATGTTTCAATGGGATGTAGTTTTTCCGAAGCTATTATGTCGCATATTTGCTCATGCTGAGGTTCAAATTGGTAAAGCATGCTGATACGTGGGTTGATTTAGATGTGTTCTGAATAAGTTGATAGCTTTATTCTTTTACCTGCTTATATAGTCTTGTTATTTTCCTTTTCTTCTAACATGGACTGATCACCGGTTCACATAATTAAAGAGACATCTCTAAGAAGCAGATTTAGAGAGCTTGTGTTAGTTTTGGTTCTTCAGAAATATTTGTCTATGACTGCGTAAATATTGCTATGCCTAGTTATGTGGTTGTGAAAACATCAATGCTGTCACTACCTCATCAACAACTTGTTGTATATGAGAAAATATTTAGTTTTGTTTGGATGATTTAATAAGATTATGTTCCATATTTGGTTTGGCAAGTTGCATGATGAATATTCTTTCCCATTAGATTTAAACTGTGTCCCTAACTTGTCCATCAGGCAAGAGTATCTTGTGAGGTGCATGTAAATATGAATGACCAGACGATTGTCCACCAAGATTGCTACCCCGAGGTGAGCTTTTCCTTGCTTTCGACTACTTAATTGCTCTTACACTTGCTCATATGAGATAACCTTTGTCATATCAAGCCTGGTCATTTGTTTGGGATTGAAATTGGTGCTTGTTGAGCCTTATCGTATGAGTCTGCCTGTGCTATGCCCTGCCTTTGAGAGCCTTTCTGCCGGTTCCCTGAACACTTACTAAATCTAGCTGAAAGTATGGTTTATTGGTTTATGCTAAGAGAATAAGCCCAGTTCCTTGTTCAGAGGAAGTTGGGTAAGCTACAGCTCTAATATTAAATATAATCTAGTTTAGTTCTCTATTGAGGGCACACCCCTTCTCTCAGAAAAGGGTACTGAAATACTTAATATGCTGTCCCTTTTGTGAAATGCTTTGTGCACCGTTAGTGAAAACCAAGCAAGCAATAAGATGGATATGAATGGTGGTCCAACTCATGTACTAATGCAGTGCTGTTGATTGAGTTGATGTTGCTGATATGTATCGATTTATATATATATATATGGATAATATACCATAAAAAAATGTATAGATATATATGTATGGATATAATTTTCTCCCTTCTCTCCCTCTGTTTTTTTTTTTTTTTTTCCGGGGGGCAGCGGAGGAGGGGGATAAGTATGTACTCCCTTTTTGTCTCACAAATAAACTGAAGCATTAAGGTTTTCTATGCTAATCCATGAAGTGGTTTTTAATTTTTTGCAGTGATGGGGTGGATATAGATAGGATGTGGCAGAAATTCTCGATGGCAATTGGCAAGTTGTAGCCGAACATGAAGTGTATAAATATTTGGAATAGATCCGTGGATTAATGCAACTATGACCCAAAATTGTGTATGTGGTGGTTGGCACTACTCTAGGTGTTAATCAATCTTTTTGTCACTTCTAGTGGGAGGCTGCCAAAATTAGGATTCCTAATGGTATGTGACATACATCATGATATTTTTCATTCTTGTAGTCGGATATGTTCTTGTCGATGTCAGATGCCCATTAACAACGAAGTAGAATGGCCCCTTTAACTCAAAAATTATAGATCGACTGCCAAAGATAAACCTACTGTACGTGTATCGGTTCTTATTTTGTTAGTGGGACGACTCAGCCTCCGGGCCACTACCCAGAACTCTTTCCACTCTACACTATTCACTCATATCTTGCATCTCCATTGCCGTGATTGGCGTTGATCTTGCTAAAGTGTTGATCTTTTGTTTCAAAGATAATAAAGAGTATATAACTATATATATTTGCGGTTAAAAAAAAATTACACTTTAGAGAAGGAATAAGATTGACAATCAGTATAACAATCCTTAAAAGGGTTTGAAACTAAAATTCACCCAATCCTAAAAGAATCAGGGTTTTAACTTTCCCACTTTATGAGTACTAGTACTTCCAAGAATAGCTTAATATAAATATAGCTCAATGAACATGGCAGTTAGCGTTAGCTTGTATCAATTAGCAACAAGGCCGAGATAACACGCTCTGTACTCCATGATTCTAGCTTGCAACGCGGGGCGGGCGGATTGTGCTGACGGGTCGGGTTGTGGGGGCTCGTCGCACAGCCCTACCTAAGACTGTTCATCCGGGCCGGATTTTTTCCCGGCCCGGTCCGGAACCCGGATTGCCAAAACAAGCATGTTTAGTATCACTTCCTTTGTATCCCCTCGGATCCAAGTAAATCCACGTCCTTGTCTGTATTGATAAGGAAATCTAACATCAGAAAATAATCAGTAATGTATGCATCATTTGGATCGTGACATTGCTCAAAGGCCATGAGGTTCCGAGGATAAATCTCCGTGGCATTGTCTAAGGAAAAGCATGGGATTTCCAATACTTCCTTTGCATATTTAATGTCAAGTAGGCAATTGCTTTCACTCTTCATAAACTCCAATCCAACCTCAGCTAGCTGACTTGCACAGTACATCTGCTTAACTGCTCTAGGATTTCTTCCTGGTCGGTTGTCTCGAGGAGGTAGGTGAAAGGTTCTAAGCAAATCGACGAAGTGCAGTATTTTCAACTCGGGATTAACGGGAGACATTTTCTGAGAGTTGTAACGTGCAAAGTAGTGAAAAGTAAGCTCAACGAAGGAAGGGTACCGTGGGTGAGATACAAATGCGAGCTCACACAACCTTTCAATGATAAAGAAAGGAAGTAGATTTTCAAGCAACATCAAGTCCAACTGCAACCGAATGGCTAGCCACGGCTTTAATATTGCATCGTCTTCGGGGGTCCATATATTCAATTGATTTCTCACGAAAAACTCAATGATGAAACTCTCATCTATCAGGCCGACCATTCTCTCAAAATCATTACGGCTACGTTGAGTACTAGCAGCCTCTTCGTAACATTGACAAATATTTCCTTCAAACTCCCATATAGTGTTCACTAAATTCTCCAAGGTTGTCTCGGCTCGTTCCAGGAAACTCTTGAGATATTTCAATTTATACATTTCCATGGTTTGGAATTTTTCGTTGCCATGGTGAAAAGGCCCTATTGAAATCACCTGATCAGGAGTATAAGCTTCTTCGTTCAACTTGCGAAGGGGATCTGGAAAACATGCCTCGACCGATCTAGAGAGTAATTATTAGAGAGAGATTTTCGGACCACCTTGTGGAAAAAAGTCAAGCTGATCTGATCTGATCTAGTTGGTTCGCACTTGGAAAACATGCCTCGACCGATCCAGGTTCAAATTTTCGCTGAGACATGAGCTTCAAACTATATATGTATATATATATCCGAAATCCAACTCAACCCCGTGCCACGTTTCAATGACTGGTTTCCTGCCTCATGCACGATTGATACCAAAACAGTATATACTTCCTCTTTAATTGGCAGGCGTCATTGAGCTCATATATATAAACTTGCATGATCTTTTCTCTTATATATGTACTACAATATATATATAAGAGAAAAGATCATGCAAGTTTATATATGATTCGAGTTCTTCGAGTAATTACCAACAATTTTGGTTGTCCAATATTATGCATGCATGTGGTTTTGTTCATTTTTTAATGGGAATGATTATTCTAAATTTCTAGCTAATGTTCCAAATAAGTATAAATTCTTAACATTAATGATTAACTATAAAATATTTTATAGTTCCAACTGGCCTGTGCGGCCAACGTCACCTTTACATTGCATATATAACATTAATTTCTTATTCACCTTATAAATTTTGTTAATAAATACAAAGAGTTTGTACTTGAGTGGATATTAATTTGCTTAATTGTATTCTTAAATTAAATATAATAAAATTTTCTCTAAACATATCATGTAATGAAAAAATTCACTAAAATATATTCTTAAAAGTGATTAAATTGATAAATAAAAAATTAAATATTCATACTTTTAACCAAATGAATATTTATAGTATATTTATTTTATGATATTAAATAATTTAGAGAATATTTGAGAATCTTTATAGTTTTATTTGAAATTTATTGTTTATTGGATTTTGGGAATGGAGAAAGGAAAAATTGAATAAAATATTTTTATAAATAAGTTTTATATTGAAATATGTGAAAGTAGATTGATAAAGTTAAAAAATTATTTAAAAATAATTTCTTAATAGAAGTTTTTGTTTTTAATTAATTGTTTATAAAAATTATTTTTTATTTTTATGTTTACGTAATGATTGAATAAAAAGTTTAAATAGAAATTATTTTTATGATCACTTGAAGACATTTGGTTTGAAATATTAAGTTTTATTTTTTAATAAAAAAATTACAAAAATCTTGAGAAAGATTTCTAACCAATTCACGATTGTAAGTATCTTTTCTCTTTGTAAAATCTGTCAACTCAATCTTATTGTTGACAGCTAATTAGTGAAAGCAAATCTGATCGACAGGTATTTTATCCGGAATTGATACAAAAAACTCATTATTTTATGAGAAAAGATATTTACAACCGTGAATTGCGTAACCGTCGCGTAATCGCTTTGAAAAAAATGAATAAAATATGGGACTCACATGAAAAAAATTAATTTTTTAATAGTGGACCTCACTCTTTTTCAAAGCGATTACGCGGCGATTACGCACTTCACGATTGTATGTAGAATTACTCTTAATCTATTAATTGTATAGATATAGAATGTATAAGTTTCGTGCCATTTTTTTTAAAAAAATTAAGTAAATCTGGGCCCACTATTAAAAAGTGAGACTCATATGAAAATTTTCACTTTTTAATAGTAGGGCTTATTATTTTTCAATGGGAGTGTGCAATTAATACTTGCACACCATAATTAAGCCTGTATTTAACATTATTTATTTTAATAAGTGTATAATTAATATTAATGTACCAAACAGGTTAGCATCAACGTGCTGAAAAAGAAGAATATTTTATTGCTTATTTCGAGCCTAGACATCTCTGATGATGAGATCTCGATTGTGAAATTAGCAATTGATGATGAAATAAGGAAGAAAGGCCAGTATAAAATTGAATGGATCGAATCCCAATTGCGGAGCAATGGACTGATCATGATACGCAAAATAAGTTTGAGTCACGATGTCGCAAGATGACAAGCTGGTGTATACATCCTGCGCTACTCTTCACTAGAAAGGCATAGAAGATGAGGACTTGAGTAATTATGCAGAGGAGTATTGGCAGTTCAAGGAGCCTATGGTGGTGGTGATCAACCCACAAGGGGAGCTGGAAAACGCAAATGCATTCCGCGTGATTCGGCTAGCGGGTATGGGTGCATTTCCGTTCACCATAACAAAGGAAAAGTCACCGTTACCAGCTGTGCATAAACTACATGTAATTTTTGCGGACAGGAATAGTATGACTGGATCGTCCAAGGTAAAGGTTTCACTCACCCTAAATGAACAGTACACTGTTCATGCAGTTTATTAATAATGAACATTTGCATGCATGCATGTAGCTTTATGCCCATGCAAAATGATCATATATATAATGTGCATTCAAATAATTAAATTTAAGGTTTAATTAATTTGTTCACTTAGCACAAGGAAACGTACAAGTTCTATTATGGAGGCAAGGACAAAAAGTGGATCCAACAATTTACCAGAAACAAAAATATTCTGGTTAACGATCCTGTCATAAGGAAGGAAAGAGTTGGCATAGAATTTTGTTTCGTTGGAAAAGGGTTCGTGATGATCAACCGGGAGGATGACTGCATGAGCATCCTTGAGGATTTTAGGAGCTGCGTACCACTCGAGCGAAATCATGAGCTGCGACTCAAAAGCATGTTTCGTTTCCTCATGAAGAAAAAGTATGATGGATGGGTTGTGCTGACGAAGGGAGTAGGGTACCGCTCACTTGTGATCACGGCACGACAATTCTGAAGGTCTTTGAGGAGTTTGGCAATTGGAAGAACTTTGTGCATTCGCGTGGTTTCGAATCAATTTTCAAACGGTACCATGACAAGCTTCTCCATCCTGGCCCCTTGCCGCCGCTACAGCGTAGGCCTGCAAACCGACCTGTCCAAGCAAGTTTTGGACCTGACCCAACCCGTCAAGCAGGACGCGCTAAACCCAACCGACCCGAACTATCAGGATCAGGTCAAAACCGGGTTGGTTTTTTTTTTTCATATTATTATTATTTATTTTTTTAAGAATCCCAATCTGAAGTCTGTGTAAAGTCAATTCAGGAACCCTAATTGAAACATTTTTCAGTTAATGTGCACGTTAATTATTGGTGACATGAGAAAATTCTAAGCAGAAACCTCATGGCTCATGTCAAGAGTGGGGCCAAATATCGATCATGTCAAAGAGTCGTCCTTGATTGACTAAACTCTGATATCCAAGATTCCAAATCCTCACTAAAATCACTCTTTCAAATCAATTTGCATGCATACAAATAGTTCAATTCAACTGTACCATGGCGTCTGCTGAGGACGAGTTTCACACTATCAACTGTACAGATATCTTATAATTATAGAAAAATGGCTATGCTTGTTGCCCTGCATAAGCTCCGATACTTAAGTCAATAACAATATAAGAAAAAAAATATATATTAAGAGTTCGACCCTGTTTTTTACCTTTACCGATCTATTTATAGAAAAATATGGCGTGATGGCCATTAACTTTGGTCAATGGCCCCCTGTGCTTTTCTCCCATGATCTCCCATTAACCGAAAAAGATGTCTCCCTTTTTTTGTTAAGATTCTTGGGTCCAACTGCGGGCCCTATTCCTGTAGATTCTGGGATGTCTTACCTCGTGTGTGGAACTCATAGCTTTAAGCCTTCGATAGGCCTTCTGGAACTTATGGGTGGGCTTGGCCATGGGAGATGGGCTCGAAGCCCAGGGGCCTAAATATCACCTTCAGTTACCCCGCTAATTTTCATTGAACCTGCTCATAGGGAATTAATCGTTCAAAAATATTTATTACTTATCCCGCCAGTCTGCAAACATTTATTTGTGCCTTTTTCTCTTTTGATTATAGTTTATGCTCGGTGACGTTAGGCATAACTGTTCCCGCTAACTTAATGATTTTAAAAAAGAAGTGTAATTGTCGACGTAGCCAACCCTTCGGATTCCCAAGAATCCTTCATAATTTCCTTTCTTACATGCTTCGCGAGCCATTTACTTCTCATAACCTCTTTCTTTACTTTCATTTGCCCTTTCTTCTTCCTCATACTTTTCCATATTTTCCCCTTCCTCTCCCTTACTTCTTCATTCCTTCTCCTTCTTCGGATTCCCTCTTAATCCCCTCTGTTTCCTTTGTTTTCCCCCCTGTTTCTTTCTCCAAAATATTCTTCCATGGCTGGTCGTAGTTCCGCCAGACCCACCACGTTGATGGAGACTAAGCCGAGAGCCATCCTCCGCACGCCAACAGCCTCTCCTTCCTTGCCTACCTCGTGCCGCCACCACTCAGCCCACTGACCCTCCGTCTCTCTTCCTCACGGTTGTTTGCTCCCTCTACCTCTCGGCTCCACATCTCTCTCTCATTACATGCTAGCCTCACGCACAGAAAGAAGAGGGAAGGAATGAAGAAAACAGAAAAAGAAATGAAGAAAGCGGATGGGGCTTATTATGTTCTCACGATAGTCGATGTTTTTTTACGCACTACTTAGATATATCTTATACATTATAAATCTGAGACCTATATCCATCTCATGCATTTTATTTTCGTTTTCCAAAATCAGTTCAATACCAGTATTAAAATCATTAGGACCGATAATGGACAAGAATTTCTCTCCCACAAATTTCAAACCACCTTCATGACCATGGCATCATTCATGAACGTACTTCACAACAAAATGGCGTTGCGGAACGTAAACACCGGCACCTTCTGAATGTTGCTCACAGTCTTCGCTTTCAGGCCCACTTATTTTCAAAATTTTGAAGTGAATGTGTTCTCACCGCCGCATATTTCATCAACTGTACACCAAGTCGTATCCTTCAAAATAAATCTCATTTTGAATTCCTCTTCACTAAAACACCTAGCTATGATCATCTTTGTGTGTTCCGTTGTCTTTGTTATGCCCTAACTCTCCATGCTCATCGTGATAAATTCTCCCCCCATACCTCCAAATGTGTTTTCCTAGGCTACCTTAGCACCCACAAAGCTTACAAACCCTACAATATTGACACCCAAGCCATTTTCTATTTCCACTACATCACTTTTCCTGAACAACAATTTTCCTTCCAGCACATTTCTGACTCTCCCCCCCCCCCCCCCAATCCTCCCTATTCATGAACCTATATTGCCACCACCTTCTTCCCTTAGTACTCCCGACTCATCACCTTCACCTCCTTCTCTTCATCCTCGCTGCACATCTACTCTACCTGTATATCTTTAAGACTACGTCTGTCCAACTTTCTCCACGAAGCCCACAACATCCTCACCTGCTGCACAGACGTTAGGTACTGCTCACCCTTAATATGCTTTTCTTTCCTATTCTCGTTTCTCACCTTCCCACCTTACTTTTTTTACTGCTCTCACTGTTTCTGTTGAACTATCATGCTATTATGATGCTCTCCGCCATTCCCATTGGTGTAAGGCCATATTTGCTAAAATCTGTAATTTTGAGGACAATTCGACTTTGACACTTGAGCCACTTCTTCCTAGTAAGAATCTCATTGGTTACAAATGGGTATTCAAAACTAAGCTCAAGGTGGACGGTTTCATCGAAAGATATAAGGCTCGGCTAGTAGCCAAGGGCTACACTCAGGTTGAAGGCCTCAATTACCATGAGACTTTTGCCCCTGTTGCCAAAATAACTATTGTCCAATGCTTGTTGGTTGTTACTACTACAAAACAATGAATCATCCATCAACTTGACATGGTGATCTTGATGAATAAGTCTACATGACCCCACCACCTGGGTATTGCATAAAGAGGGAGACATTTGTCTGCCGACTCCGAAAATCCCTCTACGGCCTCAAACAAGCCTCCTAAAATTAGTTTTTTAAACTAATCATTATGCTTCTTGCTGCAAGTTTTCATTAGTCTCAAGTGGACCATTCTTTTTTCACTTTGGTCGCTCTAACCAGTATCACTCTTTTCTTCGTCTACGTTGAAGATATCCTAGTTGCTGGTATTGACATCTTTCAGATCGAGGTTTTCAAGTGTTTTATCCACACTTAAAAATCAAAGATCTCGGTTCTCTGAAATATTTCCTTGGACCTAAAGTTGCTCGCTCACCAGAAGGCATCTTCCTAAATCAATAAAAGTATGCCCTTGATATCCTTTCTGATAGTGGCCAACTTGGTGCATGGGCTGCCCATTTTGCTATGGAACAACACTTGAAGCTCACCAATCACGACAGCGATCTCCTAACTGACTCTTGTGTCTATCGAGGGCTTGTTGGACAACTCATCTACTTGACATCACACGCCCTGATATTGTCTATGCAGTGAATATCCTCAGTCAGTTTATGCATGCTCCTAGAGTTCCTCACATGATCGCTGTCACTTGTGTTCTTTGTTACATCAAAGGAAGTCCAGGGCAAGGGGTTTTCATCTCATCATCTAGCGGGGTACATGTTACCACAGGATACTTCATTCAGTTAGGCACGAGTCCTATCTCCTGGCATACAAAAAAAAAAGATTATAGTGGCTCGCTCTTCCGCCAAAGCCAAATATCACACCATGGCTATCAGTCTGTCACCACATGTGAAGCCATATGGTTAAAGGAACTTCTCAATGATCTTGGTGTTCCTCATCCTAAGCCCATCACTGTAGATTGTGACAATCAATCTGCTCTCTACATCGCTCACAATCCCATCTTTCATGAGCACACCAAGCACATTGAGATTGATTGTCACATCATTTGGATAAGATCCGTTCAGGCCTCCTTACAACCGTCCATATGTCCTCCCACGAGCAAGTTATCGACATCTTCACTAAGGTAATAGGTCGGGAACTCTTTTATCATTTTTCACGTAAGTTGGGCATTATGGACCTCCATGTGCCAACTTGAGGGGGAGTATTGCCAGAATCAACTAAATCAGCACCAAATGATCAACAATAACATGATTTTAGGAATTAAGAATATACATAGTTACCATATACACAATAGTTACCATACATAGCATAGTCAATGTATCTATTTAATTGTAATCACTTTCAATGTAAAATGGTATGGCAGTAAAGAAAAAGTTTGATTCTTTGCAATTTTAACAATATGCTCTACACAATGGCTTGAAATAGAATAACATTTTTTTAAATTTTATGCTCCCATGATACATCATTTATTTATAACATGACCATTATACTTAATCATTTATTCTTTGAATTTAAATGTCAAATTTTTATTTTCATGATTTGAGAATTACATCACAAAAATAAGAATAGTTTGGATATATAAAGTGTAATTAATCTAATGTGCGAACGTCGCCTAATTGCATCAATGAGACGTGATTATGCATTCGATAGAACTAAAACTGATGCAATATATATAAAAAAACACATCGTTAAGGGAGGTGTAAAAGGGGCTATACTAATCCTGTCAAGTGCAGGAGTGATGGAACAAGTTGGGGCAAAAATAAAAGTTATGGGTGTGAGAAATTAGAAAAAAAAATATTTATTAAATTAATTCAACTAGTATTCTATCCTCTTCATTTTTGCGAAACGACGTAATCTATGCGATCCAAGCATGGTGGGCACATTTAGAGCCTTCTCATCCGGCTAAGTATTTCCTCTTTCCCCCAAAATATAGTCTAGACTTTGGGAAAATTGCTCTTTCGACCCTCATCACATCCAGCTGAGCATTTTAGGATTTGGTTTTGAGGATGCTACAGTAGATCCCCATATTTGGAGACTTACTGTAGATCCCCTATCGAGTTTAATATTCTTTTCCTCTGTTGTGTCGTTTACCCTCCCGTGTTCAACTTTCTCTTGCTCCTGAGTCCCCTTCGCGTCTATTGACGGCAGACATTCCGATTGTCTTCTCCAATAAGTTTCTCGGCTTGTCCAAGACACACACACACACACACACTCTCTCTCTCTCTCTCTCTCTCTCTCTCTCTCTCTCTCTCTCTCTCTCTCTCTTATGTTCGATATATGCCTGAGAAATCATTGGGAACCTCACTTGCTCTCACTCTCGCACAGAATAAGTTGCATTTAATTTCACCAAATTTATATTTGACCATTGTACTTCTCATATGATGAAATCTTAAATACATAATTTTGGGTCTCTTTTTGTGCTTATCTAGGGTGATTTGATCACTCTATTGCTTAAGATCTTGAGTTTATTGTTGGAACAAATATTTTGCAGCTTCAGGCTTTGATATGCACGAGCAATGTAATGAGGCTGTAATGATGGTTGAATTGAGTTTTGGGAGCGTAAAATCAACAAGTATTGTGAAAGGTACTTATTATAAAATCAACAAGTATGGTAAGGTAATCCAGATGACCATTTTTATTATAAAAGTTTTACAAAGGCAATCGGGATTTGCAGCCATTCAAGCTTGTACTTATTTCCACTGCCTGACCTTTGACTATTTTGAGCCCCCATATTATAAGTTTATTATACTTTTCTCTTGTTTTCTCCATTGGGGTGAGTTAACATCTCCTAAAAATGACAAATGTTATAAATTTATTATACTTTACTCTTGTTATGCCATTAACTCAAGTTGTTGGGGGTGATTTGGAAACCCCTTATGCTCGAAAATTTATAGTCTATTAGGCAATTATTTTGTTGCTATGTTATTTAGATTTGTTGTGGATTTGATGTTCTTTAGTTATGCAATTAACTCAAATTGTTGTTAGGGTGGGTTGGTAACCCTTGTGCTCGACAAATATATGTTGGGTAATTATTCTCTCTGTTATTTGGCTTTGTTGTACTATAATTTTCGGATTTGATATTCTTGAGTTATGTCATTAACTCAAGTTGCTGTCGGGGTGGGTTAGCAGCCCATTGTGCTCGAAAATTTACACTCTATTGGGTAATTATTTTATTATTGTGTTATTTGGCATTGTTGTACTATAATTTTCAGATTTGATGTTCTTGAATTATGTCATTAACTCAAATTGTTGGTAGGGTGGGTTGGCAACTCCTTGTGTTAGAAAATTTACACTTTGTTGGATAATCATTATGCTTCTATGTTATTTGGCTTTGTTGTGCTATAATTTTCAGATTTATTGTTCTTTGAGTTATGCCATTAACTCATGCAAGTTGTTGGAGTGGGTTATCAACCCCTTAAGCTCGAAAATGTATACTCTATTGGATAATTATTTTGTTGCTGTGTTATTTGGCATTGTCGTGCTATAATTTCCAAACTTGATGTTCTTGAGTTATGCCATTAACTTAAGTTGTTGGCGGGATGGGTTGGCAACCTTTAATGCTAAAAAATTTACACTTCGTTGGATAATTATTATGCTGCTTTGTTATTTGGTTTTGTTGTGCTATAATTTTCAGATTTGATGTTCTTAAGTTATGCCATTAATTCAAGTTATTGTTGGGGTGGGTTGGCAACCCTTTGTGCTTGAAAATTGAAACGATGTTGTGTAATTATTCTATTGTTGTGTTATTTGGCATTGTTGTGCTATAATTACCAGATTTGATATTCTTGAGTTATTCCATTAACTCAAGTTGTCGTTGTTGTGTTATTTAGCATCATTGTGCTACAATTTGCTATGTGTGTTCTTTGTTGCTGCGATGAATGTCTATGCTGGGATTATATGAGGTTGTGGTGAAATCAAACTTCACTGGAGACAAGGGAAATGGGCACAAAATCCATAGCAGAGCAACTAGGATAGCCAATATCGATGTCAAGACCCATGCTAAGTGGCAACCAATTGTTGTAGTCATAGGTTTGTGCCCCTTCCTCTATGTTATCACTGCCATTCTAAGCCTCTCTTGCAATCCTGATTGTGTCGATTCCTCTATGTTGAGAACTAATTTTGAACTTGAGCACAATTTCTTATGTCTAGATTACTTCAATGTCTACAATTTTATAGATATTGACTCACATGAGCATGACAATATATTCTTCATGAACCTCTTAAATTAGGACCCTAGAATTGACCATTCATTATTAAGTCAAACTCAACACAGTCCAGTGTTAGTAGAAGACTCTCCACCCCAACTCAGCTTGAGGTTCTTACGACTAACAAATCGTAAGGGAGTCAACATGGTTCTTGAGACTAACTTGAGGTTCTTGAGTCAACTTCACCCAAAAGGAAGACAAACTATGTGTGTCAACTAGTTAAATACAAGTTTAGATGCAATACAAGAGACCAATAAAAAACATACCCAACGTTGGGAGAAAATTCTATTATACTTCAATGAGTATAATCAAAGTACAACGGAGCAGACAATTGGATCCTTAATGCATCGGTGGTCAATGATTAAAAAATTGACCAATAAATTCAATGCAAAACTAGCCCAAGTGAAATGGTTAGATCAAAATAGCTTGACCGAGCAAGACAAGCTAATTGGATCCTTCCACTAACTTTTTGTTGCTATTGTCCATAATGTGTTTTTCTGGTCTTACTTAAATACAAATTAATTCTTATACCATATGTTTGTATTTTGCAAGTTCGACAAAACGAAGATAATGTACTAATTGCTGGAGAAAAATCAATTTCCATTCAAGTATTGTTGGTATCTATCAAAGAACCAACCAAAATGGGTTGAACGTTGCTCCAAGGACCAACCAAAGAAAAGATCCCCGATTTCAAAGACCCCAAATCTACATCTGTTGCTCCGGATTCACTAATCCTAGGGGACAATGTTGTAGAGAATGGTGTTGTTGACTTATAGAGGCTACTGGGAAGGAAAACGAAGAAAGCAAAACAAAATACCCCAAATAGGCTAGCTAAGGACATTGTCAAGATCTCGAGGATAAAATATATTCTTATTGAGGAGTCATACCTTCAAGAGAAAGAATATTTTCATCTTATGGAGCAAAAAATACATTTCGATCTAGAAATGGAGGAGCATAGAATACACCAAGATGACGAGAGAATCAGGTTGGAAATGGATAGACTTCAATTTTTCTGATTTAAAGTCAAGGAAAAAGTCGAGAATGAGTGGTTAGAAAGGGAGAAGTGAATTATGTTGATGGATGTCACTCCCTTACAATAAGCATATTCCATCAATGTCAAATGGATATTATGGCAAAACATAATGCACATAAGCAATGAAATGAGGGTGACAATTGAAATGTAAATTTTTTATTTTTTCTGACAATTATATTGATGGGATGTTGTTAATATTTGTAAAAAATTAACTTTTCTTTTTTGTTCGAACTTGAGGACATTGTTTGTGATGTTATCCACTATTATGATGTTGGATGTTTGGACTTGAGGACAATTTTTGTATAGAATGATTGTTTTTTAAGGTTGGAGAATGCAGATGAGATCTAAAAATTAGCCCAAATCATACTCGATTATTTAATCATAAAATGAAATTGTACATAGGAATGAGAAAACCAAATTGATAACATTTATTACACTAAACTTATCATTTTCTACAACTAACTTTAAAATTACCATTGATGCTTAGTTAGATTCAGTTAGAGCTGAGCATGAGCTGAAGTGCTTCTAATTTTATGACGACATTGAATGAACTCCATAAGTTCATTTGTATAATTGCACAACAGTTTAGAAGGACTATCATCAACTTGTATGTAATCATAGTCGAAAACTCAATTATGTACTCACTTTTCTTCGATAATCATGTTATGTAGAGTTACACATGCTTTCATAATATTTTCTAGATTACTAATTTGAATAGGGATGTAAATCAGTAGGGATCGGACCGGACCGGTAGCTATCGGTTCGTTCAGTCTAGCCAAATTATTTTGTTATTTTTTCATCTTTATTTTCAAATAAATTAATAAAAAATTATTTAAATTACTAAATTAAGATTAAGTAAATTATTAATGAGGATTATGTAAAAAAATACCTAATTATTTTAATTAAGTGTAAATAATAGAGTATGTATGAATGTATGATGTATTAGCTATTTACATATAATGACATAAATTATCACATGATTTATAAGTTATTATTAATTGATAGAATATATTATTTTATATCTTATATGGTCAATAATAATAAATTAAATAAAAATTGCATCATTAACTTATATAATTATTAAATAAAAAATAATATATTAAATTATTAAATCTCTTCGAGGATACCTCACCTGCCAATGTTGTTTGGTATTTATTTAAAGACTCACGTTTATGAGGATTTTTGGGACATGAAAGTAGATGATTTTGTATGGTTGAAGTTATGTTCCTCTTCAAGTGGTAAGCGTATATCTTGCCACAATAATTACACTTGGCCTTAGAATCATATACAGAACAACTCTCAACTTTTGTAAAATGTTCCCAAATAATTGACGGATCATTCCCCTTCCATTTCTTAGGAAGTGGACAATTACTACTATTAGGGGCACTTGAGACTGGGGGTTTTGGTATTTGGGAATTTGAATCAAGATCAATTAGACTTGACGAAGAATCCATCTAACATGTAAAACAAAGAAAAAATAAAAAAAATTAACACAATTGTCAACTACACAACAGCTAGTTTGCAACGTGGCAAACATCACAAATCTAAGATTCTAATCTACATTTTAGATTGCTCAAAATAAATTTATAACAAAACTGTCAATCAACACAAGTTAATAATTTGAAATTTCTATTAATTAGATTTGTATCACATTCCCCTCTGTTGAGTGACTGAGTCTTGTAAATTAAAAACCTAATTGTACAAAATTAAAAATTATCAAAATCTATGAAAATCAGAAAACTCATGACTGCACTGCCTGAGTCTTATGAACATTTATCAAATTATAAATTAAAAACCTAATTGTACAAAATCACTCGTGAAAATTCTCATCAACATGGTGTTCAATGTTCAATGGTTCATCATCGATTCACCATCCCAAACCAGAAAACCCTAACCCTAACCCTAGACCCAAATACCACAATGGCACAACCTCTTATCAAAAAATAAATTTCAACAAAATTAGATTTATCAGTCAACAGTCATCACTAAAAATTAAAACAAAATCTCATAATTTCCATCCTTCAAATTTCAAAATCATACCTTAAAAAAAGGTGGAGGCTTGGAGCGGTGGAGGCTGCGCCGTTTGCCGGAGGAACGTGGAGCGGTGGAGGCTGCGCCGCTGCCGCTGTAGTTAAAGAGCTACCGAAGGCTGAAGTTGGTGAGAGGCTAGACAGTGTGGACGCTGGACAACTGGAGTGTTTGCGAAATGCGAAGCACGGAAGCAGTGCTGAGAGTGAGGGCTTGAATGAGAAATGAAGAAGAGAGAGGGAAAATGAAAATAAGCCCTAGTAGAAACGACAACGTTTGGCTTATGTCAAACGGCGTTGTTTCCTTTATTTTTTTTCTAAACTAAAGAAGCAGTACGACGTTGTTTCACTTATTTAAGTGAAACGACATCATTTAATGATGGTATGTATATTAAAAAGAAAAAAGGCTGCTAATGTCAGCCTGTTTATCAGTTTTTGGCTGGTTCAAACCGGGACCGAACCGGCCGATACCCATTTTGTTAATTTACCACCGACGACTGACCAGTTCTCTACCGGTTTTAGCCGGTTCTGAGCTCCAGCGGCTGGTCTGAGTAGGTCCCAGTTGGTTGGCCAATTTTTTGTACCACCCTATATATAGGAGTTATGTTCAGTTCGGTCCAAAATTTGTAGACCCCAGGAGCAGACCAAATTTTTTCGATCCATAATTTGTGGGATCGAGACCGACCAGTCTCAACTTTAGTCCAGTCTTGTCTGAACCGAACCGAACCATTCTGTCTAATCGGTTTTTATAGTTCAAACTGAACTCCTTACACCCCAAGATTTGAACATTCAGGCTGGTCCATGTACGTCGTTTTTTAAGGATCCCAAATGCACGCTCCACATCCTTTCTTGCTGATTCATGTACTACTTCAAAATACTTCTTCTTGCTCTCTTGTGGAGATGAGACCGTCTTCACAAATGTTAAACAATTTGGATATATACTATCGGTAAGATAGTACCCCATAATGTAGTCATTACTATTAATTGAGTAATTGACTAGAGGGCACGCCCTTGGTGAGCTTAGTGAATATAAAAGATCTCTGTAGCACAGTGATATCATTATGAGAACTTGGTAATCCAAAAAATACATGTCGTATCCAAAGATCATATGATGTCAGTGATTCTAAGATAATAATTTGTTTATGACTGGAGTACATACCTTTTAACACATATGGACAATTTTTTCATTTCCAGTGCAACAATCAATGCTCCCTAGCATCCTTGAGAATTCAAATTGTTCACCAACAAAGAGCGATCAAGCACTCATTGGTATTTGGAGACCTAAAATATTCATTAGAAAAAACATGAACGACCACTTCCACAAATTTTTTCAAACTCTCAATTGTGGTACTTTCTCCATTATGAGTCTCTTTGGATGAAATAAGGCACGAATGCCTCTACCTCATGCTGAATACGAAAGAAAAAAATAAAACAATCCATGTGAAATCTCCTTTGAAATATATTGGAGAGATATACTGATAATTCTATAAAATAGCCATAAAAAGGTCGTTCATGTCCTTGTATCTGATCACGTTTAATGTACTTACAGTGCTGATCAGTATCACCACGAGTAGATATTGATCCTTCGTCTTCGTTGAGAACTATCTCCAACTTATCTTTAGGGTCTAAGTAAAGTAGCAATTTGCGAAAATAAGAACGAGTTATAGAAAGAGCGAAGTAAATAATAAAATTTGAATAAATATAGATAGAAGCTACTATTGGAAGCATCCATTTTGCACACATGATGTGGCATCATCTAGACCACACATCTCCCCAAGTGAATGTTAGGAACAATCAACTAGAAGCAGCCACGCAGTGAGTGTAAAGTGTACACTGTTATAGTGGCTTCTTTCTAGTATTACTCATAAAATTTTCTCTTAATCTCAAATGAAACATAGGCTGGTGTGGATATCAATAAAAGAGCAAGTGCTCTTAGTTATATTCTAAAATATTACCATTTGAAAATATGATCGTTTAGAAACTTGAATTTTGAAAAAAACTTTATTCTTAAAAACATAATATATTTGAAAATATTTTCGTACCCAAGAAAAAAAAACATTAATTTTTGTTTAAAATATTTGTTAGAGATCAATAGTTCTAAATAGAAGAAAAAGACAAAAAAGTGAGTAGTTAATATTGTAAAAGGAAATGAATCAAAATAATAAAAAATAATAATCGAAAATGATTATTTTAATAGGGAAAGAAGGTTTTAAAAGTGAGATTTTGGAAAGATGAGTAGTTAAAATAGGGAAAGATGGTTTTTGAGTAAAATTTGGCAAAATATTTGGTCATCCCAAAGTTAAAAATAATTGGCAAAATATTTTAGATGGCGGAGCATTATGAGTATTTTGATCCATCGCTTTCTTTGTTTGGTAATTTCGAATGGAACTTCCAATGAAATTACATCAAGATTCATGTTTTTTTTCAATATTTATTGCGTGTGACTCTTTAATACTAATTAAATATTACAAGTGTTAATTTTAAAAATCGCACAACAGGTCGAAAGGGAGGAAATAATTATTCCTGACCCACAATGGTAATTCCGGCTTCGATAAAATGTTCTTCACGTTCAACCATGAAATAAATAGTAAATAAGTAAACAAAAATAAATAAATAGATATCTAGAAATTTACGTGGTTTGGCATAATGTCTACGTCCACGGGTTGTTTAGGAAAGAAATCCATTATAATTGATGATTTTACAATCTCTCATGACCTCACATATCTCATAATACAATGAAGGAAATTAGGCTTTGGAAAGTTGAAAACGATATGTCCTTTGATAGAAGATTCTTTAGAGTCATTGTGTGTAATGACACACCATGTCTTTTCGTTTTTCTATCTTAATGCAATTGTTGTAAGCCGGTATAAATAATACGAGTTTCATATTATTTATGTGACATAATTTAATTTTAAAAAAAAAATTAAAATTATGAAAGTTACAAATTAAATTTTGTCACGTAAGAAACATAGATTGTGTGTTATTTATATCTGTTTGCAAATCAAATTATATCATATCATATTATCTACATCCAGTTATAAAAAGAAAGACTCTTGTTGTAAACTCGTGAATGCCATGGAGTCGGGGCAAAAACTAGTTGGTACTGTTGAAACTGGAAAGAAGTTTCTTTATATGATCACATTTTTGTTAGACTATTCTAAAAACCTGGCGTGTTAAAATTCTCCAATATTCTTGACCTTCCAATTTGACTTGTGCGGGATACCTGCTTTGACAATGACCCAAATGCTCACGTTCACATCCGCTAAGAATACCTTCTGGTGGCTGAGAAACACGTACATCCCATTCAATATTTCAAAGCCTTTTTATCCATTTGTTTTGGGAGAGCCTTCAAGATGCCCCTGCAAAAAAGTTCCAGTAAGAAAAGTCTTCAAATCATTATGAATAATGCACTCGCCAATCTCATAAAAGTCACTCTTTTAAAAGTTTCTTCTCAATTTTCTTATATTTTCCAAAACAAATATAAATTATGAAAACTAATCACGCATATTATATAAAACTAACTCTATAAATTAATATGATTTGATGTAGTTTATCAAATTATAAAATTATTTTTATTATAAAATAAATCAAACAAATCACATAAATCTATATTAATTTATTAAATTATTTTTATATAATCTCTTTATGATTGAAACCTTAAAAATTCTAAAATTTTCTTGGCACAACTTTAAGGAACATGGGACAGACATAATTTAATTAGAGTCATTTTTCGGTTTGCGTTTTATTATTATTTTTTTTGTTTTGTGTTAATTTTTTGAAAAGTTTATTGGGATCATTCCCACGTATTTGGTGTGAATATATATATGTATTTTTCCAAGTTTTTGTCATAATTTCACAGGGGATTTTCAAATTGTCAATGGCTGCAATTGTGGTGAATCTTCTCTAACGTCATTCTCTCTTCTTTTTCTCGTTCAAGTTGTCAATCCAAACCGGCTAATTATTGAACTCTCAACCCCAAGCCCCCCCCAATCTTTCACGCCTTTCCCATGAATTCAACATGTTTCCAGAAGGGATAATTCGACGGTAAACGCCATCACCAGCAAAGCATTTATTATATTTTTCCCGTCAAAATTGCCTTCTGGAAATTCCTCTTAGAAACAAAACATGAAACGACACGTGGGCAGTATCCTAGTCCAACCCAACGACCCTTCCAAGCCACTTTCGTGTCCCTGTCGTTTGCTACTCGGTCAAAAAAGCCGCCAACCGAGTAAAAAGACCTCCTTCGCGTCCTCCGCGCGTTCCTTCCAACCCACTCACACTATCCCCTTCACCTTCTCGGAAGCTGCACATGTTGTTCGAAACGCACCTAAAACGCACGCCCACCTATAAAGAGAGCACAATTTCCTCCCACCCCCTTCCATCTCCTCAACCATTTCCCTCACAGAGCTCGTAGTTTGAATCCAAATTCATCTTTTTCATTCCTTCTTCTTCTGCAGTTTCATACCGATATCTTGAAGATGAATTCCATGAGATCTTACGCTTTCTCAGTCATTAGCTTTATGTTCTCTGCGCTTTTGCTGCTATCACAAGCTCAGACCTTGGCTCCTTCTCCGGCACCCGAGGGTCCATTCAGCGATGGTAAGTAATCCTATGAATCTTTGTTTGTTTTCCTAGTATTCCATTTTTGGGTAAACCAATCTGAGTTTAATTAATAATTATTGGTACTTATTTCTTGCTTTTCTTGTTTGTTAATTCAGGCTCGGCGATAGATCAAGGGATTGCCTACGTTCTTCTACTTGTGGCCCTTGCAATCACATACCTAGTCCACTGATTTCCCTTATCTCTTGGTGCTTCAACTTGCTGTTCTATTTCATATAAATTCTTTATGTATTTTCTCCTCTGATTAATAAGGAGAACTTGCAGCAATTTTTATTGGCGTTTTTGTTCTTGTAATGTAAAGAGATCGATTGCAATAAAGTGTTTGATCATTTTCACATATTTAACAGCCAGATCATAGGTTTCATTTGTGCTAATACTTCAGTTGATCTAAATACGGAGATAGAGAGTATTAGAAGAATGAACGTCTGTGGAAATTGTACAGCAATGTGAATGCTGAAAATGTGATGCTTTTATGTCGTTACTATCCATTGATCGCAAACAAACTTTCAGCCATTACAATAGATTAGGGACACATTCAATTTGATTGGAATCAAAATGCATTTTCCATTAACCAAACAAACTTTCAGTTTCAGCCATTAAAATGGATTGGAAACATTAAGATGTCTCCTCAACATTAGTAACATCTTCCTCAAGACAATGCATTCTTAGCTAATACATGAGCCACCAATTCCTGCGCCCATGAGTTTTACAGCCCAACTCTGCAAATATACACAAAAGAATGGCCTACGTTTCTTCTATCAGATGACCATAGCTACTGAGATTCACTTTCCTCAAGTGAATGACAATCCGTTGTAAGTCCCAGTTCCTTGCAGAAAATTGCAGCAGTCAGAGTTGCCTTAGCTTCTGCTACCACTGGGATTAATACAATAAATTTGTGACGATCTCAGCGTGGCAATCACGGTTCCTGGCCTTTCACAGTCCCTTACCACAATCCCTATACCTATTTGCTTCCTTCAGTTTTGTTCCCATTTCTACGTATTCTTTAAGTCTTGATATTTGACGCCTCTGCCCATCCTTCACTGCATTCTGAGATTCTTGTAATGCCTCAGCCTTACTGACCAGAGCATCCGATTCCATTAAACGGCCTCATCAATAACCAAGTTTCTATTTGACCATATCCTCCACGATCAAGTAAAGAATGCAACTTTAACCAGAGCCCAAAAATCATCAACCTTACTACTATGTTTTTGTTTACAGCAACAAGAATTTCATAAATCCTATTAACGTCGTGTTTCATATGCTTTTGGGCCAGATTCTAGCAACTCAGGTCTTCAAAGTTGGGCCTACGAAAACGAGAAAAAAAAATTGGGAGAGGTCGGCCTTGGGGCCAGGAGTCTCTGATACTAAAGTTAGTAGAGTATTTTTAGAAATTTGTAAATAATGAGAGAGTCTAGAGCCCAGAGAGAGAGAGAGAGAGAGAGAGAGAGAGAGAGAGAGAGAGAGAGAGAGAGAGAGAGAGAGAGAGAGAGAGAGAGAGAGAGAGAGAGAGAGAGAGAGAGAGCATAGAGACGTTTTTCGAACCTGAAAATTGTTATTTATACCGGGAGTCTAGGGGGGAAGATCGTGCCTACCCCCATGGGACCTACGTCCTCACTACTGTTCCCTTTGTTAGTATCCTTTAATGCTGCGTGCTTCTTCGACGATATCATTAATGTGGAGTGTTATTCAGTAGTGGTGTCATTAATGCAGCGTGGTTCCCCAATTTGCCTTATTCTGCAGGCCCTGTTAGTCATCCGTCGATTTTCCCTTGCCAGAAGATAAAGGTTATTCGTCTTTTTCTACCTTGTACAAGTCCCCATGAGCGAGATGCGGCCGAGTGGGGTCAGCCTTGTCCGTCCCATCAGCCATCATTGCTTACTTTTGCTTGCAGGCGAGTTGCTTCGTCTGCAAGTTTGGGCCATGGGGTCGGGTATCGAGGCGAAACCCATTACTCTCGGTCGAGCGCCTAGTGGGCTTATGAGTGAAGGGGAAATCCCTTTACAGTTACCCCGTCAATTCCTATCGGACGGGTCCGATGAGAATTCTTCATTTCCTTCATTGATTAATCAATTTTCGCAACTGCGACTATGCGGCCTTTGCTTTCCCGAGACGGGGAGTTGTGGGTTTCTCGGTGCTCACATGTCGCACTTCTGATTTCTAGCCATATTCGAGTGGCCTCTTTGTCTATGCGGCTATGCGGCCTTATGTGGTAACTTGCCGCTTCACATTGTAATTTGTTCATTGTAAGCTTACGGCTCCATGTTGTAACTTGTCGCTTCACATTGTAACTTATCCGTTGTAAGCCTGTGGCTTCACGTTGTAAGTTGTACATTGTAAGCTTGCATCTTTATGTTGTCAATAACATTATCCTTTTTCGCTTTTTGTTTATCTTTTGTGGTTATTCACTTTCGGGGTCTCCCCTTTCCTTTTCTCTCTTTTTTTACAGTCAACCTGGAGGTTTTGATGTAGGGAATTATGGGGTCCACGGGACGAGGGGATTGTCGTCATCTAGAGCTTTACGGTTCACCCTGCCAGTGCCAAACCCATCTCGACGACCCCACTGACCAAAGACTCCCCGCTTATGTTGTCCTTATTTGTCTTTCTTAATTAGTTATCCTCTCGGTGCCTTTAGCGATATCGTTGGCGAGGTTGATGTCTCTCCACTTTTTCTTTGAGCCAAATTCCTTCTTTTTTACTGTCAATCTTTCGGATGCGCTTTACCCCGCCTAGTTATTTAGTTCTTCCTTTTTGTGTTGACGTGCTTTAAGTCGACCCTCGTCCACTGTCATCGGCTCGAAGGGGATGGAAATCCCCCCTAAGAGTTCAGCTGCGTCAAGCAGACTCTAATTGCCTCCTTAGGGGGGAGAGGCAAGGAAGCGTTTTGCTAACCTGCCTCTATGTCCTTTCGAGTAGCTCCGTGGTCATGGAGTTGAATTAAATAATCCGAGCTGATCCTTACTGCAATGGGGGTCGGAGTAAGTATTCGGGTGACCAAGAGGCCGGACTCGCTCTCCGTCGCGGGAGAGACAAGGTGGCCTCTGGTTCGACTAGTCCTTTTTGTCAGTGCAGGAGGTAGGTTATTTCGGGCAGTTTGGGACTGGACTCGCTCCCGTCCGTTGATATTGCGTATTTAATTCTTGAAAAAATAAACAGGTTCATACCTTTATCCTCAGCTTCGTAGGAGTTAGAATTTGCAAACTTGGGCTCTTTGGCCTATGACACGACATGCTTGCCACCTTTTACCATATTGTTGATGTCCACGTTCCTTGGTGCAGCATTCGGGCAATCAAAGGACCTGGCCCTCACTTTGTCGGAGAGAGGTCGGAATGCAACAAGCCAAATTGCACATTTGCCCCCCGAGTAGGTAATTCGGACAGTGATGTGGTTGGTCCACTCCTTCGCTGTGATGGAGGTTGGGGTAAGTTTTTGGGCAGCCTCGGGGCTAGACCCTCTCTCCATCGCAGGAGGGACAAGGTGGCCTTTGGCTCAACCCGCCCCTTTGTTCCCCGCGAGAGGTAGGTTGTTCGAGTAGTCTGTAACTGAACCCGCTCCCGCACGTTGACATCTTAGGGAAGGGTAGGTTTGGGTCAGGTTGGCACTAATCCCACACTTCGTCGTAGCAAAGTTCTAGTAAATTATTCGGGTTGCCGTGGGGTTGGTCCCACTCTCTGCCGTGGGGAGACAAGGCAACCTTTGGCTCGACCAGTCGCCTTGGCCCACTAGGAGGTAGATTGTTCGAGCTGTCTGTAACTGGATCCGATCCCGCTTGTTGACGTTTACGAGGAATGTAAGTCTTCAACTTTGAGTAGCTGAGGACTACTTGCACTCCGTCAGGGAGGGATCGGAATGCCTCAAGCCAAACTGTCCATTTGCCCCCGGAGAAGGCAATTCAGACAGCAATGTGGTTGGTCCGCTCCTTCACCGCGATGGGGTTCAAAGTAAGTTTTCAGGTAGCCTCAGGGTTGGACCCGCTCTCTGTCGCAAGAGGGACAATGTGGCCTCTAGCTCAACTCGTCCCTTTGTTCCTCCCAGGAGGTAGGTTGTTCAAGCAGTCTGCTACTAGACCCACTCCCTCCTGTTGACACTTCAGGAAAGGGTCAGTTTTGAGTCAGGCTGGCGCTGAACCCACTCTTTATTGTAGCGGAGGAAGAGGTAAGTTATTCTAGTAATCATGGGGCTGGTCCCACTCTCAGTCTCTGGGAGACAAGGCAGCCTCTGGCCCGACCCATCTCCTTGGTTTGCGGCGAGGTAAGTTGTTCAAGCAGTCTGCTACTAGACCCGCTCCCGCCTGTAGATGCTTATGAGGAAGGTAAGTCTTTGCCTTCGGATAGTTAAGGACTGACCCGCATTCCGCCTCAGAAAGGATAAGGCAACCTTTTGGCCTACCTTTCCCTCTAGTATTCTACGGGGGAGGTAATTCATACAATGATGTGGCTGGTCCGCTCCTTCACCGCGATGGAGGTTGGGGTAAGTTTTTTGGGCCACCAGAGGGCTAGTCCCACTCTTCTGGACGAGAAAGTTGAGCCTCCTGCTCACCTATCATCTTTTATGAGAGGTAAGTTGTTTTGACAGTTTGGGACTAGACCTATTCCTACCCATTGACATCGCAGGAAAGGGTAAGTTTGGGTCAAGCTGGTATCGATTCCACACTTCGTCGTGACAAAAGTCGGGGTAAGTTTTTCTGGTAGCCTCGGGGCTGGACCCACTCTCCATCGCGGGAGGGACAAGGTGGCCTTTGGCTCAACCTGCCCTTTTGGCCCTGAGGGAGGTATGTTGTTCGAACAGTTTGTAACTGGACCCGCTCCCGCCTATTGACGCTCACGAGGAATGTAAGTTTTTGTCTTCAGGTGGCCGAGAGCCAACTCGCACTCCTCCGCAGGAGGGACAGAGCAGCCTCTGGCGTGACTCGTCCCTTTGGTATCCCGCGGTGAGGTAAATAGTTGATGGAGATTACTTTGACAGAGATTCTGTTGATGGAGATTACATTGATGGAGATTCTGCTATGTTCTTGAAACTCAATATTAAAACACAACACCTCTTCCATTAGGATTTGTAGTGTATGCATGAAAACATAAATTTACAACAATAAAGCTAACTTTAGCAATAAAATTTTTGTAGGTGTGCGACATTCCAAAAGTGTAGCAACTCATTTCCTTGGGATTCTCGGAGTCTTTAGGAGCCCGAGTGATTGGTAGTGGTGACCACGTAAGGGCCTTAAAATCGGGGGCCCAGCTTTCCCTCGTCTTGCATTGTTGTTCATGTTTATTTGAGTACGAGATCTCCGAGTTTGAATGCTCTCAGATGCACTTGTTTGTTGAAACATCACTCGGCCCTCCTTTTGTTGGTGGTGGTTCTTACTTTTACCTCCATTCTAACTTCTTCCATGGCTCCGTTAAGGCTCGAAAAGTGTCTTCGACGTTAATGAAATTATCAACCTGGTCCATAAACTCTTGCAACGTTACATGAGTCCTTCTCGCCAAGTCGGCCATGAACTGGGATCATGGTCAGACCCCTCCCAGAAGCGCCGCCAGGATTATCTTTTTGTCCTGATCATCGGTGGTCATGCACTCCTTATTGAAGTGGGACAGGTACACCTTTAGACTTTCTTGCTCTCCTTGCTTAATGGTGAAGAGGTACGTTGCTAGGCGTCGCCTTCTTTAACTTGACATGAACTGGGTCAAAAATAGTCAAGCCAACATGCCAAAACTATCTACAGAACTGGGTGCCAGAGATTCAAACCATACTCGTGATGGCCCTTTTAGGGTCAGCAGGAATGCCCTGCATGCCACCCCTCCCAAGAAGCAATGCAATGCCATGTGAGCCCTGAAGGTTTCCAGGTGCTCAAAGGGGTCTCTCCCTCATCGTACATCTCCATGGTGGGGACTCTGAATTTCGGTAGCAAGGACATAACCATCACTTCTTCCGTGTAGGGTAGACCAGTGCTTATGAGCAGTTGGTCCACCGACGATAATGTGCCAACTTTCTTTGCAATCTCTTTGTATTTCCATTTGAGATTGTAGAGCTCGTCTTACATATTCTTCCTCTCCTCCTCCACGTTCGCTCTATTTCCCACGTTTCGGGACTCCATGTGCTCACTATTATTGGGCTCTGCCTCTTCATTTTGTCCTTGTTGAGGTTTCTTGAGCTCCTTATTCTCCTTGGGAAGTTTTTGTACTTCGTCAGTCAACTTTGTTACCAGTCCTCCATAGCTTTCAGTCTTACCTCCATGACAATTTCCTCTGTGCCCCTCCCGGGTTGTTTGGAACGGGTATCGCATGCATATGAAATACACGCAAGATCTACAAGGATCCCACAGACGGCACTACCGTTAATGTCGTGTTTCGTATGCCTTTGTCCAGATTCCAACAACTCTGATCTTCAAAGTTGGGCCTGCAAAAATGAAGAAGAAAGAAACTGGAAGAATGTGGCCTTGAGGCAGGGGAGTCTCCAATCCCAAAATCAGTAGAGTATTTTTGAAAGTTTGTAAATAATGAAAGAATCTAGAGCCTAGAGCCCAGAGAGAGAGAGACCAAAGAGTATAAAGATGTTCTTCGTACCTGAAATTTGTTATTTATTCGGGGAATCTAGGGGGCAAGATCATGCCTACCCTCATGGGAGTCTGGGACCTACGCCCTCACTATTGTTCCCTTTGTCAGGGTCCTTTAATGCGGTGTGTCTCTGCTACGACATCATTAATGTGGTGTGTTGCTCGGGTAGTGGTGCCATTAATGCGGCGTGGTTCCTTGATTGGCCTTATTTTGCAGGCCATGATGGCCTTCCGTCGATGTTCCATTGTCAGAAAATCAATTGTTATTCGTCTTTCCCATTCTGCCCTGTACGAGTCCCAATGAGTAGGATGCGGTCGAGTGGCGTCAATCTTGTCCGTCCCATCAGCTATCATTACTTACTTTCCCTTACAGGCAAGTTGCTTCATGAGCAAGTTTGGGCTCTGAAGCCGGGTATCGGGGCGAAGCCCATTACTCTTGGTCGAGCACCTAGTGGGCTTATGAGTGAGAGAGAAATCCCCTTACACATCCCCTACTGGTGCACAATCCCATTGGACATGCCCATATTGTCGCAGCTTCTTAAATTGTGGTCAGTTGGGTCACATAAGGTAGGTTCAAATTCTAAAGGAAAAAAAAAACAAAAAGAGTGAGAGAGTTCAACTGTGAAAAGAGATAAACATGGGTTGAAATACAAGGAGTTAAGTCCTAGTTTGTATGGTGAGTTATGGTTTGTGAATAGTAACGAGATATTTGGGTTGAAATGAAATGAGTTAGAAACAGTTTGAGTTAAAATGTTTTATGAAATTTTAGAAATTGAGTGAGAAAAAGTTAAATAAAAATATTATAAAATTAAAATATTATTAAAATATTATTTTTAATATTATTTTTATTTTGGTATATGAAAATGTTGAATTTTTTTTTTATTTTGTTTATAAGTTTGAGAAAGTTGTAATAATTAGGTAATGATTAGATGAAAAATTTTAAAATTTGAAATTAAAAAGTGTTTGTATTTGTGGTTTTTGGGTATTGAGATGAGATGCAAGCATTTGTTTATCGAAACTAGGTCTAAATGGATTATGACAATCCAAAAAAAAAAAACAAAGAAAAACGAAATATCTCTTATATTTAGAAACTAATATGTCCCACATTCTGTAATATAATTATTTAATAAAAATGTATTTGTGATATTATTAATAAAATGATTAGGGGTGTGCAAAACCTCTGTCGGCTCCAACTTTGGCCGACATTCGCTCCGACTCTAACAAAGTAAAAAAAATCAAAATTCAGAGTCGGAGTCAGAATAACTCTAGAAAAAAAATTTCAGAGTCTGAGTCGAAGTCGGAGCCAACGCCAACTTCGAGCTCCGAACTCCAACCCCAATATATAAAGTAAATATATTAAAAATTGTAATATAAGTGTAAGCCATTTGAGTGGCCTAACAATTGACAGAGTGTTTTGCAAATACTTAGTCCCACGTTTGAGCCTCCATACAGACTGATTTCATTAAATTTTTTATTTTTATAAAACGATGTCGTTTTCTACCCCTTACATATATTCATATTTTTCCCTTCAGCCAACGAAAACCGATTTCAAAACCCTAACCTCCATGGCTAGCCTCTCTCTCCACTTCCTCTGTCACTCACTTCTCCATGGCTCCATATCATAGTCTCAAGTTCTCAACCCCCAACCAGACTCTCCCTCTATGTAAAACCCTTTTTTCTTTGCCCCCAATCTTAAAGCGTTTAAGCACCACAATCCCCGATCTTGTGCTCTGTTACTATGATTTTCTTTCTCTATTTTTTTGTTAAGATTGTGGGTTTGGCTGTTGATCAGTGAACATTTGGTGGGTTTGGTTGCTTTGTTTGTGATTTTGAATGAATATTTGGAGGATTTTCTTTCTCTGAGCTTCCTCTCTCTCTCTCTCTCTTCCTTTGTGGCTCCAACGTTCTGACTCCCACTTCGATTCCAGCAACCCCAGTCGGAGTCGGAATATGCTTCAATTCGGAGTCGAAGTCGGAGCTTAACTTGGCCTCTGACTAATGTCAAAGTTGGAGGTCAGAATTGGGCATTTTGACTCCATCAGAGTTGAAGCCCATCCCTAAAAATGATGTATACTTGATCATACATTAAGTATTGCATCCCTTGATGGAAGGGTGCCTACACTATTATAAATGAGTAATACTAGATACAGTCATGAGTTGTACAAATGTAACACATTTTTTTTAATAGAGAGATCCACCATTAAAAAATTAATTTTTTTTATGTAGATATCATATTTACTTTTTTTTTTCAAAATGAGTATAGGACACTTGTGCACTTTATAACAATTTCTCATTATAAATGGATCGAAGAATCCCTAGCCCATCTCATTATAAATAGATGGAAGAATCCCTAGCCGCCCACCATACGAAGTTACGAACCAATATGAATAAAATCTAAACAGAACATATATACTCCATCCATAAAAGCTAATAGAGGTGGATGGATTAAAATATTCATTTTAGAATCCGGGTGAGTTCTCTCTACTTGTATGATTTGTAGTGATTTGGATAAACATGGTTGGATGTACACAATTCTTTCCGCATTTCCGCTGCACAATATGTTCGAATTTCTTACAAAAAAAACATAATATAATTTTTGAGCCACACAATATTTATAATTCTTATAAGTTTATTCAAGAGCGGAGTAACTAAATTAGTTTAACTATATGAATTTAATTTCAAGTTGATTTTTTTTATCTGGTCTCCATATTTAAATTTCTCATTTCAACTCAACTCAACTCATCATTACAATTTTTTCAAATTTTCACATAAATATAATAAACAATTCAATTTTTTCAAATCTCAAAACAATAATAATATTAAAAATAATATTTTAAACTTTCGTCTAAAACCAAAAATTTTTATCTCATCATCCAAACCTAAAAATTCGATTCATTTAAAAATTTCAAAGGTATTTTGACAATTCAACTTGGGCCTCAATGAGTTTGTGAATTATATACATAGAATATATAAGGTCTAAAGTTTTTTTCCCATGTAGGGTGTACATATGTATGTGTGTGCATGAGTGTGTGAAATCATTACTTATTCTAAAAATTTAAGCTGACGGAAAAATACAGACTTTATTTTAAATCTTATCCCTCCCCCTTACGTGTGGGGAGACTCTCATTCAATGAGTAGACTCAACACGTGGAATATTTATTTAAATAAGATAGAGTGTAGAGTCAGGATTCAAACTAAAGACCTCTACTCTGATGCTATGTGAAATCAATATTTGTCCTAAAAGTTTAAGCTAATGAGAAGGAGTAGACTTTCTTTATATCTTAACAATATATATATATACACACACATGATACATATACACGAATATGTATGTGTGTGACATGATCTAACCGTAGATCTCTTTTACAATATGGTAATATAAAAAGGAGCATAGACGCATAGAAAAGGGATATTTTTTTACCTTCTTTCCACCTTGTAACAAAAATGAAGAATTTAAAGAGCTTTGTAAAAAGTATATTTTCTTGAAGAATAGTGCTATTCTGGAACTAGGGTGTAGAGCACATCTTTATATGGTATAATTTAATTTAAAAAATAAATTTTAAAATTTAAATCTTACAAATTAAATATTATCAAGTGATGTAAATGGTGTGCTCTACACAGCGATTTAAAAATAGAATAACTTATACTTTCACAGTGGATTGTATCGTTCTTGTGAGCATGGTATCCCTCATTTTCTTTATTATATTTTATTTACGATTTTTTCATTTAGTATATTTTTATTAAAAGTATAATATAAATAATTATATCTATTTCTTTCTGCCCGATTAAACTTTTGAGAGTAGTGATTCTACAATCTTCGGCTCTATATCATAAGAATAACGGTTAACCATAATTGAGTTAGAAAATTGCTTTAACAATATAAATATATATATATATATATATATATATGTATGTATATTATAGTGTTTTCTCAGCATTTAAATAGAACAAAGATAATTGAGATTTCACGAACATCATGTTAAAAAGTGACAATATAAACGAAATTACTTAGTCAGTAACGATTTAAATCTCCATAATCTATTTGGTAAAATTGTAAACATATAGGTTCTTATCAAACAAAAACAAAACGTAAGCATATAGGTTCTTTTCTTTTGAAAAAAGAAAACGCATCCAAAGCCTTTATTTAAAAACGATACATGGATGGGTTCGATAAATATATTGTTTTTAAATATTAATTTAATTTTTATGTCATTTTATCATTCAAATTCAATCAACACATAAAATTAATAGAAATAATATTTGCAGTCGTAGCATGCATAAACGTCGTGTAATTTTTTTTTAAAAAAAAAAATAAATATGAGATCCACATGATAAAAAATTAATTTTTTTAAAAGAATTACGCGACGCTTGTATACTCCACAATAATATATAGCATTATTAAATAAATATTATATTAAAAATAAATGGTAGTGCATATAACGAGGATGTGAACCCCAACAAATATATCAAATAAGTTAATACAAACAAAAGATGAAAATTAAAGTGGGAAATAGCTAACAAAAATTAAAAAAAAAAAACCTGGTCCCATGTTTTTTAGCATGTATCTAAGAAATTTCTAATGCAAATCATTAAGGCTTCGTTTGGATCATAAACTACTCTCAACTCATCTCAACTTATCATTACAAATTTTTCAAATCCCAACACAAAATATAATAAACAATTCAACTTTTTCAAATCATCTTAAAATAATAATAATATTAAAAAATAATATTATAATAATATTTTATCATCTCAACTCAACTCACTTCAACATCTAAACTCACCCTAAATCAATGAAGGATTGCTGTGGATTATACTTTGTAAAATCTCAGTGGAGGCAGATGCTGTAGAATTTCAAACTCGTGATGTTAGGAAAGGATGCAGAGATGCGGAGGAGCTTCGCGGTGCATGGGACCACGCGCTGGTCAAAAGGCCAATATGACCAAATGGAAAGGTGGAACGGAACTTCATATGTCCGGCTACGCGTGGTGTGGGCCGTGTGGCGTTGGACCGTTGGTAACTTGGTAGCAAGCCTTCAAAAATTGGAATCGAGTTTGACTCGGCAATAGAATTGGATGATTGATGACAATTATGAATCAATATTTTAACATTAACAAAATGTATTAAAAATTGAGTTCTTCTATATGGCATCCACTGTAGCACAATGCACCCACTACATGGATGCTTGTGGTTTTTTGTTTTTTTGTTTTTAAATCAAAACGCACGTTTTGATCGAATTTGCAAATCAATATGCATTTTCATCCCATTCGAATTCATCCTGTGAAAACTTTGCTCCATCGCAACCCGCGTCTACTCTCGCAACCCAGCTCCTCCCGACGACGCCGTCTCTCTCGTCAGTGCCACCGAGCGACGCTCCTCCGTCTGCCTAGCTTCTCCACTATCCTGCGAGCTCGTTGAAGGGAGCAAACAAGATTTCAATCCCGCGAACCTCCTTCCTCGCCAAGAACCCGTGTCCGTCGCCTTCCTCTTGCCAGCGCCACCTCGCGACGGCATCTCTCTGTTCAGGGCCAACTCGCGACGCTTGTTAGTCTGCCCAGCACCGCCGCTTCCCCCCGGCTGATTGAACGGACCAAACAGCGACGGGACCGAGTGCTCTATTTGGCCAAATGGTTTGCCAGGTAAATATTGTACTACCATTTTCCCGTTCATACATGCTATGTTCTTCATGTGTACATCGATATGTGATTTTTGTGTATTTCTGAGATGGGTTTGCTTAGGGCATGGATAAATTTCCAGAAAATTAGGGTCCTTAACTGGTCTCTTCTCTCACTCTTTCTCTCATCCTGAAACAGAGGAATCAGAGTCACCCAGAGAAGATTTTAATGTCGCACCACCAGCTCTTCAAACGCCCTCCCCCTTCTCCCTCTCATTTCAAGACTGTCCCTAGTTGGAGCAATTTGTTTGCTGTGTTTTGTTATGGACCTCCTTGTAATTGTAACTTGGGTAAGATCCACAAATGATGTTTCTCTCTATTATATAACGAGACATATATATAAACTGTTGCACATTTGAAAGGTCCACAAAGGATGTTTTGAATAACTTTCCATTAACTTATGATTTCATCCTTGAAATTCTAATACTGTTGTTAATGTTTTTTATTTTATTAGAAACTCATACCTAGGCAATTAGAAAGACAATGCTTCAATGTCCTTAAAAGTTGGGCTTGAGATATGATTACATCAAGTTTGAAAGAAGTTTAAAGATATTGTACTTAGGTTCCTTGTGGTAACTTGAGTAAGATCAGTTTGTGTTGAAGAGTGAAGAGAGATAGAGGATTCAAGCTGTTTGCATAAAAGCCACACTGATATTAGAAGATGATATTTGCTATTATTCTCATAGTGAGCTATTACAATTTGTTTTGATATTTATAGACAATTTCTAATATCTGACTCAAATCTATTCCACTCACTACATGACATCTGGCCAATATTTCTTCATTCTATCACAAGCCAATATTCTAGAATGTTTACAGACTTAATGGTCTTGAAAATGATCGAGTGGGTTGAATGTCTTTTTTGAACTTGCTTTGAGTCGTTGAAGCAGAATGTGCTGCATTTTGTGCACAAAATGAAGTGAGGTGCAGTGTTCTCCATTTTGTCATTAGTTTGAATAGTTGACCCTACAATAATCCAAGAGATTCTTTGAATTTTATAAAACAAATTCAAGCTACCTCTTTGAGGAGCAGAAATTCCTCTACTTTTCAGCAACATCACTTTTGCTCCCATTTCGAAAAAAAATGCAACATGCATAGTTACCTTAAACTTTGTACAAACACTTTGATTTGGGGATGCAAATGCTGTTTGGGCCAAATGGTTTGTTGATTTCTCTCTGGCTTCTGAGTCCCATCTGAGTTGGATTAATATTATATTTCTCTTCTTAACTATGATTACAACGTTGGGGAAAATATCAATGGAGAAACTCCTCTTGCTGAGTTTAAATTGGACCCACCCTTAGAAGCAACTTTAGTTGAGTTTCTCCAATAATAAAAAAAAAAACAAGAAAATCCCTCAGCTTAGGTGTTCTATAACTCTTATATCTGTTTCTGGATTTATTTTGTCTTTCATAATCTATATAGAAAAAGTTTGATCAATCTAAACGAAAGGTGGGTGATAAAGAAATAAAAAAACACATATAGAAAGCATTCCAAACTTTATATTCCGGTAAGCCTTGAGATAATATTTGATTTCTCAACCCAGAATCTATAGTAAGAATTGTCTAAAAATAGATAATCACAATCTTCATCAAATGCATCAGTCATTTACTTTGTACATGATTCGATGGATTCCATGATTTGGAAATATCTGTTTCTACTCACTGAGAGTTATTTGTTTTTATTTTTTCTGTTCAGACAATAATTGTACGTTTGTCTTTTATTTCTGTAGAAAGTGCTTATATTTTCAGAATCTACATTACGTATGAGAGTTTAATCTTCAATTTTCTTCATTTGCCATCATGAAAGACTTGATAGAAATTATCATAAGACATTCTTAGTCTTATTGTGATGGGGGAAAAGGAAGATGGAATGCATCCTTTTGATGCAAATGTGCCCTACAATTCACCGAGTACTCCGGTAGACTTTAGCCCATTTTCTGATTCATTTGAGGTATATTTATTTGAATTTTTAAATTCCAGAAGTTAAAATGTTAATTTTTTTTTAGTCATTCAATTTTTCCTAACAACGTGCCTGTTTGAGCAGATGCCACCTTATATGCCCTACCCTCCGCCAAGTATTCCAAATGACTTGAGGCAAGAAGTGCCCTCGGCGTCAACTGTGCCAACTGCTGTAGAATTTCAATAAAATCTTGGAAGTACATCACGGACGACTGCTAAAAGTTTTCATGACGCCAATGGTATTATAATTTTGTTTGCCTTGATTATAATAATTGTAATATTGTTTTGATGCTAATCCTTCCATATGTTTCCATTTTTAGAAATGACATAAATGAAGATTTAGAGAGTATCACTGTTGTCCAGGATGATGAGGTACGAGTTGAAGCACCAAGATCTGGTATGGAATATGACAGTGTGAAAGATCTTACAGCTTACTATAAGCAGTATGCGAAGTAAGAGGGTTTTGGTGTACGGATACAGAGGACTATGAGAGATGATGAGGGGAGGCCTGTGTACGTGACCGTTGGTTGTGCCCGTGGCGGAAAGTACCATCCTAAGAACAATAATATCTCGAAGCCACGACCAACAACTAGAACAGATTGTAAAGCGAGAGTAAATGCGATGTTTAGCAAGAATGATAAGTGGGTTTTCACCACTATTGAAAATGTGCACAACCACATAACTGTGAGTCCCAAGAAGACAAGACTCTTGCGATCTCACAAATGTCTAGATGAATACAGTCAAAGGATCCTCGACCTTAATGATCGAGCCGGTATACGAATGAACAAGAATTTTTATTCTCTTGTCATTAACGCGGGGGGTTTTGAGAATCTTCAGTTTCAAGAGAAAGATTGTCGGAATTTCATTGACAAGGCACGACATTTAAGGTTGGGTAAAGGTGGTGGCGAAGCACTTAATCAGTATTTCCGAAGAATGAGATATTAGAATGATGGGTTCGTTTCTAACATGGACTTGGATGATGAGGGAAGGTTACGGAATGTATTTTGGGCTGATGCTCGGAGTCGAGCGGCGTATGAGTATTTGGAAGACGTTGTAACATTTGACACAATGTATCTAACAAATAGGTACGGGATGCCTTTTGCTCCATTCGTTGGTGTTAATCATCATGGTTAGTCCATATTATTATGAGCGTGATTGCTTTCAAACGAGGACACACAAACTTTTGTGTGGTTGTTCCAAATGTGGCTGGATTGCATGAATGGTCGGACCCCCAAAGCCATGATAACCAACCAAGATCGGTAGAAGGATGGAAGTCAAAACTCTTGTCACAGGCAGGTAGAACGATGCTAATTCGCACAGTGGCAAGCACAATTCCCACTTATCCAATGTCTACACATCTTCTACCAAAATCAGTGTGTAAATTGATGAATACAAGCTTTAAAAATTTATGGTGGAGAACGAAGAAGGATCAAAAGCACAAGCTTTATTTGAAGTCATGGAAATCAATTTGTCAATCGAAAAAAGATGGAATTTTGGGATTGAGGCTGATGGAAAATATGAATGTTGCACTGCTAGCCAAGACAGGATGGGAAATGAGTCAACCAAGTACAAATATATGGCACAAGTTTCTTTCAAACAAATATCTGCTAACAAATTCTTTCTGGCAGGTGTCATCAAAAGCTTCAGATTCCTATTTTTGGAGAAATTTATTGCAAACACGAAGAGTATTAGAAAAAGGTATGTGCAATCAAATTTTTAACGGAAATTCAGTGAAAGTCTAGTTTGATTCATGGATTCCTTCATTGGAAAGTTTTAAGCCACAACCGCTTAACTATTTCATGGAATTATCGCATTCTCTTAAAGTTTCTGAATTCATCAACAATATAACCCACTCTTGGAATATACAGAAGATGCTCAACTTCTTCCAATGAGAAAGTATTAGAGAGATTCTTAAAATACCATTGCCTCATTCAAACTTCAGTGAAGATTGCAATATATGGATTAAAACTCAATGTAGGAAGTTCACCATCAAAACAGCTTATCACCTGGCAACAAATATGGATTGTGCTCTTCAAGTAAGTTTCCCTAACTTTGCAATAAAGAAGCTTTGGAAACTAAAAATCCATGATCACCATAAACTTCTTTTGTGAAAAATTCTCTGGGATTTACTTCCAACTAGAGGAGGGCTAAAGAACTTCATACCATCAATGACTTCCTTTAGTTGCCCTTTGTGTAATGAGAAAGAAGAAACACCACTACATCTCTTTCTGGAATGTCCTGTATCAAGAATCCCATGGAGCCAAAGCAAGTGGCCACTAAATCTGTTTTCCTTGACAATTATTACACAATAGGATTGGATATCTTTCATTCTTAATCCAAGGCTAAAGCTGGGTTTAAGCTCACAGGATGTGCACCCTTTTAAGTTGTTTGCAGTTCTGATATTGGATTTCACTTGGAGATTGAGAAATGATATAGTTCATAATCAAACAGCTCAATCTATTAGGAAAGCTATAGATCAATTGGGTTTTCTTTACCAAGAATATCTATCTGCTTGGCAATTGAAACTGAAAGAAAAGCAACCACAACTATGGCAAAAACCTCATCTCAACATTGTAAGCATTTCGTTTGATGCGACAGTTAGGACCACGTCCTCTTTGGTCTCTGCAATAAGTCGTGATTCTGAAGGAAGTGCAATTGAAATATGGACAAAAGAAATTGGAACAACAAATCTAGTAGTAGCAGAAGCAATTGCGGCAAGACTTGCAGTCAATATGGCTAAACATTTAAATTTCCCAAATGTCACAATTAAAGGTGATTCTCTTCTTGTAGTCTTAGCAATTCAAGGGTCAGGCAAATTTCTTCTATAACTGAAGATATTGCTCTTATTATGTCCTCTCATAAAGGATGGTGCTTTAAAAAAGTAGATCGATCTCAAAATCAATTTGCACATTCTGTGGCGCAATGGGCCGCAACCAATTGTATGATTGGTCGCATTCTAGTAGCTATTTTACCTTCTAATATTGTACTTATTGATAGTGGTAAGGATCCTCCTTGTTCTGTAACTGAAATCTCTTATTTATAAATATGTAAGCTTGACTAGAAAAAAAAAAAAAAAAAGAGGAGGAAGATATAAGGACAGAAAATCAATGAGAAAAGAAGAAAAAGAGAAGCCGGTTGGAGGGTTTCGCTTGGGAGGTTGTTTGGGAGAGATGGCACGATAAGAGCTAAACTTAACACATATTAGATATTCTCTTAACGTAATATCATATCATTAATAACTCATAATTATATTAATAATTTTAGTCATGCAATCTTATATGATAAACCAGGACTACTAGCACTTTAAGGCTTTGTTTGGATAGTAAGTTGATCTCATTATAAATTTTCTAAACTTTTAAACAAAATATAATAAACCATTTAACTTTTTTAAATTTCAAAATAAAAATTATATTCTAACAATATTTTATTTAACTTTCAACTCTTATCCTATCTCAACTCAAGTCACTATTCATACCTCCCCTAATAGTGTGTTTGGTTGTTGAAATCAACTCAACTTATCTCAAACTAATCCTTGATGAGACCACTACTTTTTCAACTCTCCATAAAAAGATAAACGCATCTTAACTTACTTCATATATTCAAACACATCTCAATGAGACCCACAAGCACTACTATTCACAGTTCAACTCAAATCATCTGAGATTACCTCAATATCCAAACTCAGCCTTAAGACTTCTTAATTCTTAATAACTAACATTATGCAAATTGCAAAAGATTTAGGGTGATGCTATTATGCTGTCGAGTTTTGACCATTGGGCGTGTTCCTTGTTACAAATTGCATTTTTTTTCTTTCAAATATTTTTTAACATTTTAAACAAATACCAATACATTAATAATCATTTATTTAATCATTAAATAAAATATATAAAATATGAACAATCATAATGAGGGAGCAAAACCATGAGACATACTATCATTTTCCAAACTCATCTCAACTCATCATTACAACTTTTTCAAATCTCAACGCAAAATATAATAAATAATTTAACGTTTTCAAATCTTAAAATAATAATAATATTTTATTATCTCAACTCAATTCAACATTCAAACGATCTCTATACTCTTGAATTGGAGCCCATGTGAGATCTAAAACACACCAATAATGATGAGATTTAAAACACAAGTTTCTCCATTTGCCACTTTGGTATGTTAACGCATTCATTTGTGGTTGGGTGGATTGCGATAAAAATAAAATAACATATAAAATATAATAATTTTTGTTATGTAAAACTCACTTAAATAATATGTCATCGTGTGAAAAAATAAGCTTGCAAATAGATTTTTTTTTAAAACAGTTAAATATTTTTGAAATATTACTAATTTTTTATGCTAATTGATGCTATTGATTTTCATTTTAATCGTTTATTTGATAAAGAATTTTCTCTCTTTTTTAATTGACAGCCACTTGGTCGGTGAGAACTTTGTCTGGGGACTGTGACAGCAAATTTCTCACACGCTGTGACATTAATCTCAAACAATGAAGCTAAAGATGCAATACGCAGATGCCCACGGAGTGAAACTGCACGCCCAACATCACACACTACACGTAACCCACTACCCTATCGTGTGCATTAGGTTCGCGTGCACCTTCTCCCCCACGCTCACACCTTCTCTCTTGCTAACACACATACCCACCCAAGTCACCGATCGTCAATTCATTTATCGCCTCTCTTTCATGAGCAGCCTCCATTTTCTCAAACATTCAATCTTTTTCAATTTTCTTGCGCCATCTTTATGATCATCTGTCCCAACCAACTTCAAATTTAGATTCATCTCGTAAGGTACGTGTTTGTTGGAGTTGATGAGGTTTTGTTTCTTAACTCTCATCTTTCATTTCTGCAAATGGGCTTTATTAATTCTGATTAAGAAGTTCTATCACATCAATACCTGCCCATTATTCTGTATTGTACTGATGATTATATAAATTTAATTTTAGTGTTGAAGGTGCATTGGTAGTTATGAGCCTGTGCGGCTGTTCATGTTTTTGTAGGTCTTGTGTGTTTATGTGTATGATTGGGTTTGTGAATACGCCTGTAACGTGTTTACACGGGATTTTCTGGAAGATAATATAATCGGTAGTTGGCCGATTGTGGTGGGTTTGATTTTGTTGGCGTAAAGTTTTGGTTAGAGGTTGTTTGTCTGGGAAAGTTTGAGCTTTTAGCTTGGCTTATGCTTTATGGATAGATTTTCAGAATTCAGTTCTGTATCTCTTTTCTTCTGGATGTGCATTTGTAACCGATGGGTTAAAAGTGAAACTCCCGTTCCTCCGAGACTGGTTTACTTGCCAACTGAAGAAGATCAAAGATGTTTTAGCTTGTAAGGAATAAAGAGACTTCTGGATTAAAAATAGAAAAGTATAAATTTTTAGCTTGAATCCGATTAAGTTGGATGAATTTTTATATTTAGTATGTGATATATGCGTATTACATAAACTGTATTTATCTGATAGATATAAGCCTGCAATGTAACTCTTGTGAACTTGATTCTTTGTAAACATTTTTTGATCAGTATAAAGGAAAGAGGAAGAGATGAAGGAAGCAATTACAATTACAAATGCCAAGAGCAACAAAAATTGAATAGGAAAACCAAGCTGGAGAACTCAAATCTAGCCAACTGTCCACATGAATGGAGTGCATAAAGTTGTAGCTATAAGCTTAAGTTTCGAATGTTTCGTCCCCATAAGATCTGATTATCAAGAAACTCGGAATTAAGAACAATGCAGCAGTTTTTCATTCCTGCCTGCCATTGCTTGCAAATCTGACATGTCAGCCACAAAGCCACTTGGTGATGGAATTCTGCATAACTATGAGCCTATGAGGGTAAAAGAATATTTCAGCATAGCTGGTTTTGCATTTCAAGTTTGGGTTTGAAAGGTCCTAATTACATAGCTCTCCCGACCCACCCCCCTGCAAAGAAAAAAAAAGAGAATAGCTTAAGACCGATTATTTTTAACTGCACACCATTGCATCTTACACAAGTGTTATATTTCAGTTTAAAATCTCAATTTCAAGGATCATACTTTTATGCAATTAAACTTTAATATCCCTATGAGGTTCTGGATAATTTCTGTTCTTCCCCTTTATATATAGGTGGAAAGGAGGTCTTATTTGAGCCCAAGCGCATTGACTAACAAATGCAAGGACTAAAGTGTGATACAAGTTAAATAACATTAATGCTTGTGGACATTGTTTGTTCAAAGGTTATTAAAAGAGGGAAAATCAAAGGATCATAAAGACAAGTATTTTTATTACGTATCTGAAATTGACTCCCAAAGTGATCATTTTCTCAATTAAATGGTTACTAGAGGATTGTTTCTTCTTAAATGTTCTCATAATCTTTCTTTCTTTGTTAGGTTAGATTTCAATAGTTCAAAGTTCTTTGGGTTTGGAGTGGAAGATAGAAGGAGATTTTCTTTTTTATGGGAAAGAATGCCGGATTTGAGAAGTGGAGTTCGGCGCTCAAAGAGGGTGAATAATGTCCACGAGAATCCTCCAGTTGTAGTTCCAACTGCGTGGCCTGGAGTGGGAAAAGGTAAGGCTCCAAAGCCTCAGTTCTTTAACCCAATTATGTAAAATCCAATCACCCCAGCATTTCTTTTTTCTCAATCCAGGACCAGTTGGTAACGGAAGAGGAAGAGGACTTAGAGCTATGAATCAAGGTAAGATCTCCAAGCCTCTTGGTGCTGGAGTTGGTGGACGGGGACGCGGGGGTTTGGACTTGCCTGGGAGACAGGTAGTTGCCATTCAGGATGAGGTGGTGGTTCATAAAAGTGCAGAAAAATTAGCTGCTGAAGAGGAGCCCAGCTCAAGTCCACTTCCTGAAAGGGTTATTCTTTCTGCTTTCAAGCTGCAGTCTTTAAATTGCTATTGCTCTCTTGCTATGGATTCCTTATACCTGTCAGTGATTGTTTCTATATATAAATCTATTATACCCCTCATATATGTTCTCTCTTTTCTTTTTTCTCTGATAATGTATAATTTGTATCTTTACCTGGATTAACATTAGTACGGTCAAAATAAATAACCTGAATAATTAACAAAACTCTCCATTTTTATGTGGAAAGTCAGCTTCAAATGGATGATTTTCAAAATTCTTATGGGATTTTCATAGTAACAGTTTTTCAAGGCTCACTAACTGTGATTGGAGGCTTACATGAGTTCCATATGTGATATCTTTGTAACTGATAGACAAATTAAATGATTAAATTCATATACTTCCATGATTTTTGGGAAAATTGGTCATTTAATTTGGTACAATTGTCCTGATTGGAACTGAGTTGACTCTATATTATCCCTATTTCCATTATATTTTCCTACTGTTGAGTGTACTTATCAAGTTAAATGATTAAATTCACCTCTTCTTATGGGCATAACGTTTTTTGGACAATTGGTGATTCAATAGTATGAAAGAGGCCTTCTTCCTTTGAGACACTGGTCAATTGACTTGTACATAACTTGTGTGCTTCTTAAATCTGCAGTCTGCTGTAATATATTGACCACATATAATTGGGGGTTCATGTTTTCTAGAAAGTAATCAACATTCTGATGTGGTTTCTCTATTTTGTGGCTTTAAGTTAAAGAAGATGAAAGTTAGGCTTGCTTAGTGTGAAGAGTTAGGTTCTGAAGTTCACAGAGAGCTTCTTGCACTTTTTTTTTTTTTTTTTGGGGGGGGGGGGGGGGGTTTGAAATTATAAATGCATTCTTTTAACTCTTTTACTTGAATTTAAAAAATGGTGTGGTAGTTTTGTGGAATAAACTTGAATATACAACTTAAAAACTTCCAAGCAGTTGAAGTGTAAATGTTTTTCGCTTATCATGTAATGTATTTTGAAATCCAATGAAGAGATGATAGGTATATATATTGGTGATATGTTCTGACTTACATAAAAAGTACATTTTCTGATGCATTCTTGTGTCTATATTAAGATAGAAGCAACACAGCTTTACCCATAATGATTTTCCCCATGCATTTATTGTATTGAAACATGTCTTGAGGTAATTTCCCCCCTAATTATCATTCTCAGGTTCAGGTTGGTAACTCCCCTGTGTACAAGTTAGACAGAAAGCTGGGTAAAGGGGGTTTTGGGCAAGTATTTGTTGGAAGAAGAGTGACTGGTGGTACAGGGCGAACTGGGTCTGATGCCTCTGAGGTAGGTTTTTTCTCTCGTGCATTTCTGATATACGATCTACCTGTCTAAATTTACTTAGGAAGTTTGTTCTTTTCTTAATGGAATTCTCCTGCACTCTTTTTGTAGGTTGCTTTGAAATTTGAGCCTCGAAAAAGTAAAGGAGGTCATTGTGGTCCTCCTTTTGAGTGGCAAGTATACAAGTAAGTTTAGTTCTTGCTATTAATAGAATTCTGATATTTATGATGTAACTAATCTTTTGATTTCAATTAAAATGAAGCAATCTTAATGGTTGTTATGGACTTCCCCTGGTCCATTATAAAGGGAAACAAGGAGACTACTATATCCTAGTGAGTTTTTTTCTAGCACCTTTTTTACTCGTGTGTCTTATGTGCGTTGAATCTAGTAACTGCCACGAATATCTGATCATTCCTAATTGTGAATGTAGGTGATGGACATGCTAGGCCCAAGCTTATGGGATGTTTGGAACTCTTACAACCAGATGTAAGAAAAAATGAATGCTTCTAAAAAAGTATTTCTTTCCATTTATGGAATTCTTGTTTTGAATTTATTTTTCTTGCCTCTTAGTTTTTTTGTTCCTTTGACAGGCTGTCTGAGGAGATGGTTGCTTGTATAGCAGTGGAGGCTATATCAATTCTAGAGCAACTTCATTATAAAGGGTACCTTGCAAAATTTTGTTGTTTCTTTTCTCCAATTTTTTTTTGGGGTAATGTTATTCATAATTGCTTGGTTCCACACCAGTTTTGTGCATGGAGATGTTAAGCCAGAGAATTTTTTGCTTGGTCAGCCTGGAACACCTAATGAAAAGAAGTTGTATCTTGTTGATCTTGGTTTGGGTATGTTTTTCTTGGTTAGATAAGTTATAACAACCTTTGATAGACATCTGGAGATGCATCTATACGTATTCGTCAATAGAAAGATGTGACTTGCAATTATATTTTCTTCTTCAGCTTCAAGATGGAAGGATGCATCCTCTGGTCGTCACGTCGATTATGACCAAAAGCCTGACATTTTCAGGTGACTATATGCCTCAAAAAAACTTTCTTTAGTTCAGTGGAAGATCAGAGTGTGAAGGTCGTTTCAAAAAATTAATCATGTTTTCAAACGCCTCAAGGAAAAAATTCTTGAGAATCATTTTTTAATATTCCAGAATGAAGGAAAGTGCTTAAAAAAAATCCTTATTTCAGAGGATAGGTTGGCTTAACCAAGTTTATATGTGATTTTTCTTATATGAAGCTTTTGTTTTTCTTTTTATTTAGAAGTATATTTTATATTTATGCCTCTTCTTACACTTAACTTCCTTTAGAGCTGCTGCATGTATAAAGCTATAAGTTGTGATAGCCCAATTCATCTTATGCTTGTGACAGGGGAACTGTTCGTTATGCAAGTGTACATACTCATTTGGGTAGGACAGGGAGCCGAAGGGATGACCTTGAATCCTTAGCATATACCCTTGTATTTCTCCTTAGAGGCAAACTTCCCTGGCAAGGTTATGTTGTAAGTTCACTTCAATTCTAATTCCTGATTCCGTTCAACCATGCATTGACAACTACAACTTTGTGGCTTAGACTTTGTAGGGTTTCCATGTCTTTTCCTTCTCTCTCTCTCTCCCAATGTCTAAATGTCTCTTGGGCTGCAGGGAGAGAACAAAGGATTTCTTGTTTGTAAGAAGAAGATGGCAACTCCTCCTGAGATGCTATGTTGCTTGTGCCCTCCTCCTTTTCAACAATTTCTTGAGATGGTGACCAATATGAGATTTGATGAAGAACCAAATTACTCGAAGCTAATTTCCCTTTTTGATGACAGCATCGGTTCCATTCCAACACTGCGACCAATCAGAACTGATGGAGCTATAAAGGTGGTTTGGTAATTTGACTTTTTTTATCTTCTTTCATGAACCATCTTTTAACTGCTTATTGTGGATATAGGTGGGTCAAAAAAGGGGGAGATCACTTGTTGAGTTAGAAGATGTTGGGCAGCTTAAAAAGAAAGTTCGACTAGGTACTCCAGCCACCCAATGGATCTCAGTCTATAATTCCAGATCAGCAATGAAGCAAAGGTAAGTGATGTTTAAATATTGTGTGATATGGGCACTTGCTCTCTTTTCTATGTGAGTCGTAGTATCTAGAATTTTCTTACTATATATGTTGTTTCTTTGCCTGGCAATTTTTGGTTGAATGTAGATTTGACAGTTTATCTTCTTGGTCATGTATTGGCATAAAATTTTGCATTGCAGTCTAGTTAAAACATTTGAAGCACCAAGATTGAGGGTCACCATGGGAAGCTATTTTTTTTGTTTCATCATGTCTCCCCCTGCAGTAGATTTTTAAATTACTTTCCCTGGCTCATTGTCTCAAATTCAAAATGTTTTGGTGGGAATAGTCACTAGTTCTGGATATCTACATCATATTATAGCTTTTGGCGTGTAGCCTGGCTACTCAATCAATTTCTTAAAGGAGAATGTATATTCAAAGTTGTAGATATCACGTAGGGAGCAGTAGTAATTCTGCTTGTGCATAGCCCATTCTAGATTGCTATATAGGTTGTCAGCATTACAAAGCAAAAGAGACTTTTAATTGAACCAATGATCATACACAAATATTCTTGATGACGAGGCCAGTCATAACCATTATCATAGGATTATCCTTCCCAGTTGTTGGTTTTAGATTCTTTATCTTATCGTGTGTTGGGATTCCTATACGATAGGTATCACTACAATGTTATGGATTCAAGACTACACCAGCATGTGGAGAAAGGAAGAGAAGATGGTTTGTACATTAGCTGTGTAGCTTCATCGGTGAATCTGTGGGCCATCATTATGGATGCAGGGACAGGTTTTACATCCCAGGTTTATGAACTCTCGACCGTGTTCTTGAATAAGGTATGCATTACTGTAATTTGTCATCAGTTTTGGAATTTTCATGTTTAATTATGTATCAATTTAGCAACTTTTTCTTCTAATTGTTTCATCAGGAGTGGATAATGGAACAGTGGGACAAGAATTACTACATCACTTCAGTGGCTGGCGCAAGCAATGGCAGTGCCTTGGTGGTAATGTCCCAAGGTGAGTGGCACACATATTTTTCCTTTATTTTTGTCCCTTCACTCAGTTTATATCAATTTCTCAAAGAGCAACATTTGGTTCATTATAGTCACAGTAACTGAATTTCCTTGGTTTAGGCTCCTGTCAGATTTTGATTCTTATCTGATTAGCATATCCATGATGTGCTACTACCCAGGAAAGAGTATAAATTAGGACACTGTAGGATGCTGAAGGATCTAACTTAATGTTCTTCACTAGTCATGCTTTCCTCTCTTATCATAACTTTAATTGGCTGGATTACCTTGTCTAATGGATAGTCCACCTTAGGATCTAAAGTATGGTATTTTTATTTCTCAATGCTCTCCACCATATCCAGATTGCTCAGTTGGTTTCGGTGGAAATTTCTTCCAGCGACACATTTTGGTTAGGCTGAAAAGTCCCTTTGAAACTAACTAAGCCAAACTACACAAACCTCAGGTTCCAATGAAATCTGGTTATGATATGCCTTATAGATTACGAACAAAATACCTCATAGATTACTAACTTTTTTTTCTTGGTAATCATTCAGTATTAGGCTTCATAATCAATGGACAGGTCTTCATTATCTTTACCCAGCAAGTTTTTGGTGCAGTTATCTGATATATTGGCAATATTACCTTTCTTTTTTTGGCATTAAAGGGGTGCCTTACACTCAGCAGTCCTACAAAGTTAGTGATGTATTTCCTTTCAAATGGATCAATAAGAAGTGGAAAGAAGGCTTCTCAGTTACTTCTATGACCACTGCTGGTGTGAAATGGGGCATTGTCATGTCCAGAAATACAGGTTATGCTAATCAGGTAATTCAGTTTCCCCCCTTGTCATGTTCTGCTTCAGATGGAATACTGCAAAAAGAACTAATTGTCCTCTGCTGTGTATCATCAGGTCGTTGAACTTGATTTCCTTTATCCAAGTGAAGGGATTCATAGAAGATGGGAGACTGGATATAGGATCACCTCCACCGCTGCTACAGCAGATCAAGCTGCATTTATACTTAGTGCACCCAAGAAAAGATCAGCAGATGTGGCACAAGAAACTTTGCGGACATCTGCTTTTCCTTGTAATCATGTGAAGGTACATATTACCTCTATATAATTATATATATATACTATATTCCATCCATTATTTAGGGAGAGATCTACTTTGTTTAATTAGATTGGAAGAGATCTACGTAATATTAAGAGATTATATGTAACTTGTCCTAAAGTTTGGAAAGAAAGAGCTTGTTTTGTGCTATACATAAACCTCATTTTAATCTTTGGAAGTTGACAAATTTTTTAATTACTCTTTGCCCCCGCTACCAACTTCTCCCTCCTCTCTCTCAGTTTGAGTTTTGGGTAAGCAAGGACTAGGATTTTGATGGGAGAAGGTCTGAAAAATAGCAAGGAATAGGTTCATTCCCTGATTTATGTTGCACATCAAGAGTAGCCCTAATGTTTTTCCCAACTTTGTAAAATATCGATTTTCTCATTCTTCAAAAAATTAATGCTTCCCTTGTAAGGGTGCTACGTTGTCATCATTGTTTCCTTAGGAAAGAAGATGAATTAGCATTAAGTCCAACATTCTTCTCTTTTTCTAGAGTTGCAATCTAACAAATTCACAAGTTGAATTCTAAAGCCCTTCAAAACTTGAGAATGAGTTTTCTTGAATCATCGGAGAATAATGTAAAGGGTGAGAATCCGTTTTTTATTGTTCTAGTTTTATTCAATTTTTGGAGTCTAGGGTTTTTTTTTTTTTTTTTTTGTAATTTTTAGATTTCCATGTATGGGCTACAATTTTAGTGCATTTCGTTATGTTTTTCTTTTATTTTGTTATTGGGTTTTATTTGTGGGTTTCATTAGTTTTTTGTTAGGTATTAGATGCCTATAGATGGATGTAATTTTTTAAAAGAAAATTTATAATTAAATTATTCAATAAAGAAGACGACTTTGAAGATTTTCAGCAACTATTGCTCTTGAAAATTATGTGATGCCTAGGTTTATCTCTTTTTTTTCTCTGTTTTATACCAAATTCCAGGCAATATTTTATCTGATTCTAGATTGATATAATGACAAGACCAATCTTGAAAAAGCCCTCAAACTACCGATCTATCATATGACTTCCCAACAACCAAAAGTACCATATTATCCATTTTCCGATTACTGTTAGCAGCCCAGGAACAGGCATCCAATCCCTAATTTTTCTTCAACAGGCATCCCAACCATAGGTTTTCCTCTTTGATTGTCCACATCGTACTCTTCCCACATATCATAAGAAGGCTTATATTCTCTAATATTACCCACCTGAAATAAAACAAGTTGCTTCCAGAAACTTTTGCTTTGGATTTTATTTGACACCCTTTATTTTACTTCCAATGTTACTTTGATTATTTGTACTTGTGGATGTTCATTTTCACTATTTCAAAAGGGTTTGGTAGATTCTCTCTCAAGGATTTGCATATTGTTATATGAATGGATGCTTTTGTCTATATGGCAGGAGAAATGGTCAAAGAATCAATATATTGCATCCATCTGCTATGGAAGAACAGTGTCCTGACATATGGGGCTTGGAAGAAGAAAGTGCACTTGCACATTATTAGTAGGTAAGATATCCCAGCCTATCCCACATGATATCTTTTAGTTTTTATCTATTATGATTACAAGGCGTCAATTTTGTAGTAAATAAGGAGTTTCCATTATTTAATAACTGCTTGATTCTCATTCTATGCTTGTCAGCATGATCTGTACTTTTATATGCTCCTATAAAACTTGTCTCTAGTTATTGTTCCAATTGGCCTGTATTCAAGCCGACAGTATATCCCCTGAAAATTTACTTACTGCTGCACTCCTTGAAGTCTAGTGTCCATATTTAGTTAAATAAAACCCTGTTTAAAATTATAGTTTCATTCATGTTATAACTTATAAGTCCTGGAGTTTTATCGGAAGAAAAATTACATATAGTGCCAAAAAAGCAATTACATTATGGGAGTTCATATTTTCTTTTTTCCTTAGCTAGAGTCTAATGATACAGATTTTCCCTGTACATATTTGTGTAGATATAGAACTATCATAAGATCACGTTTGTAACCTGTATGGACATTTCTATCTATCTGATCAACTTTTTGTAACCTTAAGAGAGTTTTACCGCTCTCAAACTTTTGGAAGGTGAGATAGAGTTTGCCCACGTCCAATGAGATGTCCAATGAGATTAATGTTTTGGTTTCTAAATCAGTAGTATTAAGGCCTTGTTTGTGTACACAGGTATTCTCAAGTATTTCTCAAATATTCTCACATATTTTCTTTCCAAATATCACTCAAACAAAAAACACTTTTCAATTCAAATCTTCAACTTTTATATCTAATCATTAGCTAATTATTACAATTTTTTCAAACTTCTAAACAAAACACAAAAAACAATACGTTTTCAAATTTGCAAGAATTAATATTAAACATTATATTAAAACAATATTTTAACTTTATAAGATTTTTATTCAAGTTTTTCTCTCTCATTTCCCAAAATCCCATAAAACATCTTAAACTCAAGCAATTTCACTACTATTAACAAACCATTTCACTACTATTCACAGATATTTTGAGATATTATAAGCGTCCAAACGAGCCCTAAATTCCAAAAAATTGGAAAAGGTACACAAGTTGTGGAGCACCCAAATGAAAGCTGACTTTATTTCTGTAGAGGATTTTTCCCATTACTTCAGAATAAAAGACGAGCATGACTTAAGTTTAAGTTTTGTCTCCTGACTCCGTTTTCTCTACAGATCTGACTTGAGTTTATTTGTTAGAGTGAGTTCGGTACTTTATTGCCTGGACTGGAAGTGGATTGTAGACTTTATATTATCACTTTTTCACAGGCCTGCGGTTGATAGGGCTTTTGAAGGATTCAGAATGTTTTGAATACGCATGGAGGTGGCTTTCCTTCGTGTAGAATCGCTGCAAACAGAAAAACAGAGGGATAAGCTTGAACTGTGCCAGTATCAGTCTTTTTGGTCATGTCTGGCAAAGCTGTTTAATTTTGTTCAGTCCCTTATAAATGTGTGTATCCTCCGTTTTGGTATGATAGTTCGAATACAATCAGTTAAACCTTGTAGACAAAAGATTGAAAAGGATCAGTAAAAGTCCTAAAGCTCTGCAGGTGTTGCAAAGGAGTTAAACCTCAAATTATTTCATATCATTGTTGTGTTCATAAAGGCATGTATGTTTATCAATTATTGTACCTATCTACCATATTATTACAAAAATGGGGATAAAAAAACCAATTGAGCCATCGTTAATGTTTCAGTCAGTAAAGTTTGGCCATCTATCTTCAGGAGAATAATCCAGCCTCTCTATCTGTGCAAACCCAGCATGAATCACAGTACTTGTACGTATCTTTCACAACTATTTTCTATGGTTCTCATGAATTCTCTTGTTCTTAAACATATTGTATTCGTATTCACTTGTGGCCCTTATCATTGCTTGCTGTACAATCTAATTTGCTTGAGAATCTCAGTTCAGGTGCGAGGCCATAAAGGGAGATGGATTTCGATAGCATACATAATTGATGTGTGTGTGTGTGTGTGTGTGTATATATATATATATATTAATATCGAAATAGCTTGGCATTCTTGATGCCCTGCAAAAAGTAGCCGAAAGGCGTTTTACAAGTTTTGGAGAAAGAGAAAAGTGGCACGAGAGGCTATTAAGATAACTTAGAGAGATGCTTTAGGCAGATATCAGAGCCCTTGAGCCTTTCACGTGCCTGTTGTAGCAGAATATTGAATGGGATCCACGTAACCCGGAAAATCTTTGGATCAATCCATGTTTTTGTGTGGTTTTTTAATGGAAAATTATCTGTGCGGCATACAAGTATCGTACAGTCTCTTTAAAAATAATAAGTCATACATGATTTAGTCGATCCGAAGACTCTTTAAAAATAATAAGTCATACATGATTTAGTCGATCCGAAGAATCCTACCTTAAAGGGTCTCCGAAATTTTTTATTTTTTTTTAAAAAGTAGGCCATATCATAAAAATTTGACTTTTGGCCCAAAATTGATTTTTTCACCATGGAGCCCACTTTTTTCTAAAGTAAATGAACAAAATTTACACCCTAAATTTGTATATAACATCATTTTTTTTTTTTATATATTAGAGTAATGCTACTCTTAAACTTAAATTTTGTTATTTTTTTTATCTTACTAATTAATGTGATACAGTTTAAATGATTTTATTAATCAACTACTTCATAAAAAAATAATTTAAAAATTCGACGTACCAATTGATGTTAACAGGAATAATGAAAATCAACATTAAGAACGTCATTATCCTTTTTAATACCACACTTCGTCCTGCACTTTTCAACAACATGGTGCGTACTGCGTACTTCTCTTTATTCGCTTGAGCTGAGCCGACTGGAAACTCTATAGCTTTGCAACAAGCTAGCCAACTTGGACCATTCTATTTCTAGTCTTACCAACTTACAACATGTGCTTATATATATCTACACTTCTTTAACATGCATTTTTTACTCTGGGAATAAATTAAGCTCTGGGTTTCAAAGCTTCATTGGGCAGAAACCTTGGTGCCGAAATGGACATCAGAAGCTGGTCCTGTTCAGGCAGCAGAGCCATCCAATTGGGGAAGTACTACGAAAAGGTTGAATCTGCAAGCCTACCTTCTACCAGATCAAACAAGTTGAGGTGGAAAGTGTTGTGGATGAAGTTCAAGAAAGAAAAGAGTAAGATTTTCAAGTCTCCGGCTCCAGTTCATGTGCCCTATGATCCATACACTTACTCGCAGAATTTTGACCAAGGATCTTCATGGGATGATGAACCCGATACCCTCTCCCGGTCTTTCTCCGTTCGGTTTTCCGATCCTTCCAGTATCTTTCGAAGGGAAAGGGTTGTGTAACCATTAGCAAAGTTTGAAGGAACTTGGTATGGCAATATTATATGACTCCTCTGTATTTAATCCTGGAATGCAGCATACTATTAAATAGCCATGAGTATGAAACCTCTCTATCTGTGCGTTTGTGCGCTCAATCTCCATTTGATATCCACATAGTAACTTCTTGGCTGATCTGAAATGGTGAGAAAATTCTTTGGCAAACTTTTACTCTCTCTCTGTATATGTATGGCTGCCTGTATTTGTGTTTCTTAGGCATTTGTGGGATATTGTTATTGAACATACTAGTCTTTGCCTTCTATCATGATCAGTTTATTGCCAAGCTTTGCTTCTTTTCCATCTTCCCCTATCTTGAGGAGCTTGTAGAGGAGAGAGGCCACCCTCCTTCCCCCATTAGTAGGATCTAAGCATGTTTATTAATGGTTGAACAGGCTGAAGGTTTTGATTGATAACTACTGAAATAAAATACATTAGCAAATGCTAAACCTGTTGGAGAGACAGAAATGTTTCCATGGAACATCTTTCATTTGCAACTACTCAAATAGAATATAGGATAGAAACGGCCATCGGTTAGTTCCTTTTACTTTATTCTGCACCAAGTTGAGATGCTTTAGGAGAACTTTGTTCTTCTATCAGATGAACTTCTCATGTTCTGTGGTAGACTATTCATTGATATCAGAGGGAATCTTCAAGCATTTTTGCCATGAAGTTGAGAGTTGGTTTGGTACTGATTTCTCAAAAAGAAAATGATAAAGAAAAATAAGAGGATTCGCCTTCTATTAATTGGATCACGAGCATAGGTAACATAGAATCTTCAAACGGATTTCATGATAACTCATTAAATATGAAGTAGATCTTACAACAACACTTAATTGAGTATTTAATGCGATCCAAAAAATCAACATGGGAAGTAATAAATATAGAATCCATTCATCATGTATGTATTTCTCTGTCACTTAAGGCCTTCAAAATCTGAAAAACATAGGCATCTGTAAATTACTGCTGCTTAACTGGGATGAATAATATATCAATTCATAATCATTTAATTTGACCCAATGCTTTTTTAATCATGGTGGCTTATAGCTGGATGCTCTAATATCTGCTGCCGAAACTGCTAGAAATTGAAGTCATTCTCGTTGAATTCTTCTTCATCTTTGAAAAAAAGCTCCGAGACTTAACCAGCTGTATAGCAAGCAGCATCCTTATCTTCTGACATATTGATCCAGAAAATTAGAAACGAGCGTTTGACAAACATAGCAACTGACGACAGGCGCAAACTCCGCAAAGGGCTGCTAGCCCACCTAATGAATTTGCAGGCAGTACTTAATCCATACAAAATTAAAGGAATAGCCCACATCCATATAAATTTAAAGAGGTTCCATAGTTATAAATAAAGTTCACATCTTGGAGGATGCTTAGAAAGAATATGCTGAATTCTGCATCAATAACCAATTGCAACATGCATGAAACCGAGCTTAATTTCAACCCATTTCATCTCACTTCATCATTACAACTTTTATAAATTTTCACACAAAATATAATAAACAATTCAACTTTTTCAAATACCAAAATAATAATAATATTAAAAAATAATATTCTAATAATATTTTATTTAATTTTCAACTTTCATTTCAACTCATCTCATCTCAACTCACTATCCAAACCTAATTAAGAAACAAACCCTACATCTATTAATTAGCTTATTTGCTTAATTCCTTGATCAGCACGACAGCAAGTCGATGGATCTCGAGCAAGGTAACCATGTTAGTTAGGTCCAACCATAAATGCAAGGCAACTAACAACAGATCGAATAATTGAGGTAGCTTGATGATGAGGGCAAAGGGAACAAGCTAGCTATCCTGCATGAGAAATGACAACCTTAATTACTATGTAGTACTTCTGTATCAGCTTGATACATGCATAGAATCTTATATATTTTAGGCTATATATGCCACCCCTATATATATATAATTTATTAATTTTTTACTTAAACCATTCTCTTCGATCACATTATCAAAGAGATATCTCTATTAATAATAATTAATGCCGTGGGTCAAAGCCAAATACATCGTTATCGGTCCCGGCAATTAAAAAAAGGTGACGTTTATGTCATGAGTTCAAACTTGTATTAAAAAAAAGAAGATGAGCTCCTTTGCAGTATGTGTCATTTTTCTGTTGAGTGGTAGTTGAGTCTTCATGGTTAGAACTTAGATTACCAAACTGTATTACAAAACTCAAATAAACTTCTCTCACGTCTCTACCATCATCATTATTTTGAAGCTTGATAAATTTATTAGGTTTATAGAATCCTTTCACATACGCTTCGGCCACACATACCTTTTAATGAAATGATTTGTGCATTTTAAAAGAGAAAAGATATTTGCAACCGTGAATTGTGCTTTGAAAAAAGTGAATAAAATATGGGACTCACATGAAAAAAATTAATTTTTTAATAATAAACCTCACTCATTTTCAAAGCAGTTACGCGGTATTTACGCACTTCACGGTTGTATGTAGAATTACTCAATTTTTTAAATATGCAAATTCTACACATTCATTTAAAAAAAATAAACAAATCTAATATCTAACATTACTCATTTAGCTAATAATTCTTTGAAAGAAATATTAAATTTAAAAATTTTATTTACTTTTAACAAGTATAGTTCGGTAATGGACAAATGGTCAAGGATACAAAGCTTTAATTTGAATCTTGGGATTTGATCGTAAAGTGTATAATTAAACACGTTAATTATTTTGAAAAAGAATGAAATCTATTATTAAAAAATTATTTTTTTCATGTGGATTCCATATTTATTTACTTTTTAAAAAAAAATTAGACAGCGCTTGCGCACTCCATAATTGCAAATATAATTTCTCTATACATATATATATGTACAAAAATTCTATATATAATCACTCTTATATACTCTTTGTACACTCTATTAATGTAATTAAATATATTATTTTTTTAATATAAAATAATTATTTTAATTAATTACATTAATAAATTGTACATATAATTTGTAAAAGTGACAGTGTATATATATATTACAGGTGGCCACTGCCAGGCAAAGGGAAGAAGCGAAAAACCAAAGAGAAGTCTTCGATAAAGGGCGGAAAAGAAAGAAGTTTTTAGGTAAAGTTATAGGGTTGGGTTACTCTGTCGATTAAAGAAGTCCGTTCAATTGTACTACTTTTAATTTTTAATTTGTTTATATTTTTTAATACATTTTAATATTTTAAAAAATTAAAAAAATATTTCAATACATTTAAAATCATTTTCTTAATTATTAAATTAAAAAAAAATTGCCTTAAATTAAAAAAGAAATTACCATGAAGCGGTACACGACAGAATAGTTTTTTCCAAAGTTATAATATATATTAGTTAAAGGGCGATTATGCAAATCAGCCAAAACTAATAACCTTCTTCCTCAAAGGCACACACTGACACTCTCTTCTTCCTGCCAACTAGGACTTTAGGGTTCTTGCCCTCTAGATTTTCCCAAATCTAATATCTATACCCTCCACGAAGTCGCAGTTTTTCCTAAATTTCCCTTCAATGGCGACGGAGCTAGTTATCAGCACAGACGGAGTCCGGAAGTTCTTCGATGACCTAGAAGCCCAAAAGACTATTCTGTCCTCCTGCACCCAGCTATTCACAACCCTGTCCAATCGCTTCGCCTCCCTCAAAGATTCCCTCTCCCTGAAATCCCAGTCCTTGGAATCCAAAATCCAAGCCCTGGAATCCACTTCTCGGGAAACGCTCGAATCCCTCTCCCACCGCGAGGATTCAATTATCGAGCGCGAGTCCTCGGCAGCCTCCCGCGTCGAGGAGCAGCGGGAGGCCGCCCTGGCAGAATTCGATAAAACCGTTTCCGGGACCGCTGAGTTGTCCGAAACCCTGAAATCCCTTTCCCGGAAAATGGATTCCTCGGGGCTGTTGAGGTTCATTGTGTCGAAGCGGAAAGAGTCGGTGTCGTTGCGGGCGGAGATTTCGAAGGCAATAGCTGAGGCAGTGGACCCACCGACGCTGGTTTTGGATGCCATGGAAGAGTTTCTGGGTAAGAAATCGGCGGATAGGCGATGGGCTTGTGGAATGCTGGTTCAGGCGCTGTTCCCGGACAGTTTTTGGAAGGGGAAAAAGAATAACGGCCCGGAGTTTTCGAGCAGTGTGGTGGAGAGGGTGGCGGGGATTTTGGAGCTGTGGAAGGGACAAATGGACGAAGAAGGTGGGGCATTGGGCGCGGCTGAGGCTGTCATGCTTTTGCAAATGATTGTTGGGTTCGGGCTGAGGTCGACTTTCGATGAGGAGTATTTGAAAAAGCTGGTGTTGGAGTTTGCCGCCAGGAGGGATATGGCAAAGCTCGCGGCTGCGTTAGGATTTGGAGAGAAATTGGGAGGTTGGTATTGACTTGCTTATGGCTTATTGTTCTTTTGAAGTTTTCAATTGTTTGTTTTACATTAGAACTACACGATAAATTACTTTATTCGTGATTTGCCATTTACTTCCACTTTGTATTTCAAAGTCCTTATTGGGTGAAGACTAATTAGTGCATAAGGTGAACCTTTAATTCAGAAGCCATTGCTTTAGAATGGGTGTTTGCATCTCATAACGTGATAGCATTATAGTGCATTTGAACATTTTATAGGTTTTTTGTGTTTCATTTTCTGTCATATATGACCTAAATGGAGCTGTAACAAACATTGTTGCACTGGGTGATGGAACAAACGATGAAAATTAAAACCAGCAATGTAGCGAAATATTTTTTTTTTATGAGTAAGAGATAAATTTTATTGATATGAATGAAATGGGCAAAGCCCGTGTACACAGGAAGCATACAAGAGAACACCTAAATACATTCTAAGAGCCAGAAAGTCATGAACATTGTTTCCATTAAGCACAATATCTGAAAACCAAAACAATAAAGTATGTAGGAAAAAGTTCTGAAGTTCCGCCGTTGTACGTTCCTTATCTTCGAAGTACCGTGAATTCCTTTCCAACCAAGTACACCACATAATGTACAACGAAATCATCTTCGACACCACCGCCACTTGGGGACATCCTTGAACCCCTTTCCAACAAGCTAGTAAATCCACTACCCTCAATGGCATTACACAAGTTAAACCAACTCTTCTAAGTATCTCATCTCATAGCACTCTTGTCACATCGCAATGCAATAATAAATGATCCATTGATTCGCCATGCAAACACAAATAGCACCAATCCATCACAATGAGCCCCCTCTTCCTCAAATTATCCATAGTCAAAATATGGCCAAGAGAAGCAGTCCATATGAAAAAAGCTACTTTGGAAGGTACACGTGACCTCCAAATACTCTTCCACGGAAAAGGAAAATTATCTTGTGGTGCCAATAATTTGTAATACGACCTCACTATAAATTTCTTACTACCATTAGGCCTACACTGCATTTTGTCCCCCTGTGCCGTTATACCTCCCATGGAGTATATCAAGTTGAAGAATTCTGAAACAGTATTCAATTCCCAATCATGAATATCCCTATTAAAGAGGACATTCCACTGGTAAGAACCATGAGAAAATGCAATCAGATCTACCACAGAAGCATCCCTGTTAACTGTGATCCGATAGAGAGCTGGAAAAACCCTATCAAGAGCGCTATCACCACACCAAACATCATACCAAAACTTGATTATGGAACTCACTTGCCACAAAACAGATTTGAGTTTCAAAACTTTGCCAGCCTCTCCTAATAAATTTCCATAAGTCCACGCCATATCCCCTTCATTTTATTGGAACACCATCCCCCCCCCCAAAAAAAAAACAAAACAGATTTTGAGTCTTCCTTCCAAAGCGCATCCCCCCTCCAAGTGATATCTCCACAACCATTTCCCCAATAGAGCTTTATTGAATGTCCTTAAATTGCATATCCCTTAGCCACCATTCGAGATAGGAGAGCAAATTTTATTCCAATTAACAAGGGGAATTTTGTTTCTTCCCCCACTCCACCCCACCAAAAAAAACCTGAATAGCTTCTCAATCCTATAAGCTACCCCTGCAGGCAAAGGAAATAGAGATAAAAAATAGGTAGGGAGATTAGATAAAGTAGTTGTAATTAATGTGAGTCTACCCCCTTTCAATAAATATATCAGTTTCTAGCTAGCCAACATTTTCTCAACTTTCGCTATAACCCCATTCCAAATAGCTCTAGCCTTAAATGTCGCCCCCAATGGGGAGTCCCAAATATTTCATAGGCAAAGAAGACACTTTACAACCCAGGAGACTCACCAAGCTAGTGATGCTAGGCACGGGCCCCACCGAAACCATCTCGAACTTAACCAAGGTTCACCTTAAGACCTGACACAGCTTCAAAGCATAACAAGATTTCCCTTAAGGCTTGAATCTGGCCACGATCACCCTCACAAAAGAGAATTGTATCATCTGCGAAAAGGAGATGTAAAATTATAATAGAGCCGTTAGTACCATTTCCCACTGAGAATTCAGATAAGAAACCTCCCCCAACAACAGTCTTTACCATCCGACCAAGTGCCTCCATGATAATAACAAAGAGAAAATGAGACAATGGATCCCCTTGCCTCAAATCACGGGAACTGTTAAAAAATCAACATGGGTGCAATTAACTAGTACCGAGAAGTGAGCGGTAGTAAGACAATGCTGAATCTATGAGATCCACCTATCTCCAAATCCACACCCCCTGAGCAAGTACAAAAGAATTTCTCAGTTCACATGTTCATATGCCTTTTCCATGTCAAGCTTGCATAGAATACCTAGAACTCCTTCTCTCAACCTAATATCCAAACACTCATTGGCTATGAGAACCGAATCAAGAATTTACCTCCCCCGAATAAATGCATTTTGAGGCTTAGAAATAATTTGTTCCATGACCAAGCTTAACTGATTAGCAAGAACCTTCGAAATAATCTTGTATACCCCACTCACGAGACTTATAAGACGGAAATCCTCAATTTATGTTGCCCCATGTTTCTTCGGTATGAGAGAAATGAACGTCACATTGAAGCATTTCTCAAACTTATTAAAGGAGTGGAATTTAAGGAACACCCGCATAACATCACATTTCATAATGTCCCAATAAACGTGAAAAAATCCCATCGAGAAGCAATCAGGACCCGGTGCTTTGTCTTTGGCCATACCACCAATGACTTTATAATCTCATCTTCTTCAAATTGTCTTTCCAACTAGTTTGCACTCTACGGATCAATAGACTCAAACAACAAACCATCAACGTTCGGCCTCCAATTAGCTGGTTCCGTGAGGATGTTCTCATAATAATACACTATATGGTTCTCAATCTCCAAGGGGGTAGAGAGCACTTGATTATCTGAATGAAGTAACTCAATAGCATTGTTGCGCTGATGTGAATTAGCCACTTTATGGAAAAATTCGTACTTTTGTTGCCTTCTTTTAGCCAAAGGGCCTTGGATTTTTGTCGCCACGAAGTCTCCTCCATTAACAACATCCTCTCCAATTCAGTCATAACCACGCTCTTCCTCAACAATACCTCCTCCGAGGTTTCTCCCATCAACTCCCTCCCCTCTAAAGCCTACAGCTCCTCTATAAGGGAAGTCTTCTGATTGTCAACATTTCCAAAAACTTCCAGATTCCACTTCTTTAAATCTTGCTTCAAAGCTTTAAGTTTTCCTGCAAGAATGAAACTAGGAGTGCCTGTGAACTGATAAGAAGACCACCAAGATCTCACCTTCTCTGTAAAGCCATCAGCAGCTAGCCACATTTTTTCAAACTTGAAATATCGGCGTCCCCCATGAATGTCTCCACAATCTAATAGAATAGGAAAGTGATCCGAAAAGTGGGCCTCCCACGAAGGAGAAACGAGAAACCTATCCAACCTCGACCAAACCCGACTATTGGACCCCGTGAACTTGCCCCCAGGGAGATCCATGAGATCCAAATCAAATATGAACTATGAAAACTTCTCCATGGCCAAGGAGTTGCGATAAATCCCCGATCGCTCGCTAGGAAAATGGGTAATATTGAAGTGTTCACCTATACACCACAGCACGTCCCATAAATAGTATAAACCCGCCAACTCCTCCCATAGCCTCCTCCTATCTCTATCCATGTTTGGCCCATAGGTGCCTACAAAAGCCCACTCCCACCCATCTTCAACATTTTTAACCAAACTAGTGACCAAGAAATTCCCAATACACTCCTCAACCACCTCCACCACTCTTTATTCCACATTAAAAGAACACTGCTTGAAGCTCACATAGAAGCCAAATAAGACTAACCCACAAAAGAACACCCCCACAAACTACAAATGATTCTTCTATCAATAACAAACAATTTTGTCTCTTGAAAACACAAAATATCAATTTTTTTTTTTTTGATAAGTAGACAAAATATCAATCTTCCACGTTTGCAATAAAGATTTTATGTGAAGGCGCTTGTTGCGGTCATTAAGGGCAGGTTTGGGGGGTGGGATGAGATACAAAATTCTCATCTCATCTCATCTCGTCATTACACCTTTTTCAAATCCTCATACAAAATATAATAAATAATTCAACTTTTTCAAATCTCAAAACAATAATAATATTAAAACATAATATTTTAAACACTAAAACAAGACACAAAATTCTCATCTCACCCCCCAAACCTGCCCTAAGCCCCCACACGTTCCAAGAAAGGATCTTAGGTTTCATTAACAAAAAGTGCACCCTTCCCTTTCAATCTATCCCTTCCGCCACTCCCTTCTTTCACTTCATAATTAATGTAGCAAAATCTTGAATCACTATAACCATTGTTTTATGTGGATGGCTTCATTTCCTTTCTGGAAAACCTATTTTGGGTGATGGTAGTTATGGCGACAATGCGATATGACTATTGTGTCACAATCTTGCTTGACAAATGCTATGTAAGATGCAATGTGATAAGAGGAATGGACTAAGATAAAGCACTGGGTCCAGACGGCTTTTCCATGGCATTTTTTCAGGCATGTTGGGACATAGTTAGGGAGGACGTCATGAAGATTTTTATTGAATTTCACTCATTTATGAAATTTGAGAAAAGCCTTAATGCTAAGTTCATCGCGCTTATCCCTAAAAAAGTTGGGTCTATGGAGGTGAAGGATTTTCGACCCATCAGTCTTGTTAGTGGCGTGTACAAGATTATCTCAAAGGTGCTCTCGCTAAACGTTTGAGTGTGGTTATGGGGAAGATCATCACAAAGTCCCAAAATGCCTTTGTCAAGGGAAGACAAATACTTGACTCTGTTCTCATTGCTAATGAATGTTTGGAGAGTGGAATTAGAGGTGGTGTTCCAGGCATCCTTTGCAAATTGGATTTGGAGAAGATTTTTAACCACGTCAATTTGGATTTTCTTATATATATCCTTGGTAGGTCTGGTTTTGGAAATAAATGGTGTAAGTGGATGAAGCATTGCATATCTTCAGCTAGATTTTCAGTCATGATTAATTGCACCCCAGCTGGTTTTTTTAACAGCTAACGGGGACTGAGATAAGGGGATCCTTTGTCCCATTTTCTTTTTTTTTTTTGGTTATGGATGTGTTGAGTAGATGTTGAAAGCGGCAGTGATAGGGGTTTTATCTCGGGCTTCTCAGTGTGGAGAATCAGCAGATCACCTTCTTCTTCATTTTGATGTGTCAAAGGCTTTGTGGGATGAGGTTTTTGCCAAGCTTGGCATTGCTTGGGTGATGCCCAAGAGTGTGGTGAATCTTTTGGCCTGTTGGAGAGGGATTCAAGGAAATCATCAAATAGCGGCTGTTTGGAAGATGGTTCCTTTTTGTCTCGTGGTGTATTTGGAATGAGAGGAATAGTCATTGTTTTGACAATAGAGAACACTCGGTGGATGGGATTAGAGCTTTCTTTTTTCATACTTTGTTGCTTTGGGCTTCAGTTATTGTAATGGATGGGTTCAGTCCCAATGACTTTCGTGCTGTTTTTCAGCTTTAGCTTGTAATTTGGTGTTTTCTCTTGTATACTTCCTGTATACTTGGGCTTTGCCTAATTGCGTGATTTCAATAAATTTCTTACTTATAAAAAAAAATGTAAGATGCAATCAAACTATATATTTGTGAGTTGACCAACGTGTGCTTTACTGTACTTGAATAGTTAAATGAAATAGCTCTCAATGTTTTATTCTCATTACGATGAAGATAATCATCTAACCATTATGAAGTTACTGGGAGAATTATATTGTTACAAATGAGTATTGTCATGTCAATTCTAATAAATTTCATTATACATTCAAACATCAAGTTGATATGAGAATCACTTACTGTGGAAATAATTTGGCTCATATGGTTTCAGATGAGCTCTCTTTTAAAATTTGTAGGTGAAAACGAAATGTAATCCTCCATGGAGTCTGGAAGAAATATACCATCATTGTACATTGTTGTGAATCTTGTGGTGTGATAAGTCCCTAGTTCTCTTCTAAAATATAAAAGTATATTTAGCGAAGTTACAATGTTGAAACAAGGCTTTTAATTAAATAAAAAATGAATATATAAGAGTAGGTTTGATTGGACCTTTATTTTTTACTTGATTGTGATAGGCTGTAATGTTTCCTTTTCCATATGCTTCTTTTCATTTGACTATATCTCCTTTATAGTGACTCCTTACATAATCATGGTGACTCCTGAGATAATCTATGTATCCAAATTAAATACGAATTGCTTCCTTCCTAATTCTTATTTTTGGATGCGCAACTTTCAATAATTATTTCTGTTGCATCCTCTTTGTTAAAGAAATTTCTTATCACTACAGAGATTATTGATGAACTGGTGAAGAGTGGTAAAGAGATAGAGGCTGTGTATTTTGCTTATGAGGCTGGTTTGACTGAAAGATTTCCTCCGGTTTCTCTGATCAAGTTGCACCTCAAGAACTCCAAAAAGAATGCTAGCACCATATTGAAGAATGGCAATAATAGCATGGCTGCAACAGTATGTGTAACACCTTCAAATTTAAGTTTGCCGAGAATTTATGTTGTCACATTAAGTTTATGTACTCGTTACATGATTCCTTACTATAAATCAACCTTTTAGGAGGAGTCGAGCACTCTGGAGTTGAATTCCATTAGAGCAATCATCAAATGTGTTGAAGACCACAAGCTTGAATCAGAGTTTTCCCTCGATAGCTTGAGGAAGAGGGTTACTCATCTGGAGAAAGCCAAGGCAGAACGTAAGAAGAGTTCGTCAGCAGCTGGTAAGCCTCAAAATAAGCGAGCTTATGGTGCCAGTGGTGGCCGGGGCAGTGGACCACCTTCTTTCCGTCCATCCAAAGCAGCCAAATTTAGTAATACCTACCCTTCCTCCTTCAGCCGGAGGAACGTAGCTCCTCCTGCACAAAGCCCAACTGCAAGATATACTGGGCCATATAACTATCCTAGCCATAGTGTGTACGAGGGTCCCAGTGCAACCCCTTATGCTTCCAGCTACGGTGTGCCCCACAGTCAAAGTCCTGCAATTCCCAGACAACACTACTCACTTCCTGTTGACAGTATAAGCGCTGCTGGGTATCGGGCTGGTGGTTCTTATGGAGCCCAGACTAGCTATGGTGGTTATGATTACGGTAATGCTGCCCCACCCTCTTACCAACCTTCATCATATACACAATAGTTCAGAAGCAGGAATAGCTAGATATTAGAGATTGTTTTTTCTATTTGTTAGTTGCAGTGGGGCTCCTCGTTTGAGAATGCTGTTTTATCTTCTTTTGTTTCCTTTGTTTTTGGCTGCCCTCCTTGGTGGTTTGACCGGGAATAACTCAAGGCTCCCCATGGATTATATACCTTAAATGAAGTAAAGGTGGATTTGATTATCATGAGTCCACAGATTTTTGTGGAATTTTTTTTTTTTTAATATCCTCGGAGGTGATTTATTTGCCGTACTTTTCCCGGTAAAATTGAACATTTCCAGTTTGGTTGAAAGGTAGGTGCTGAATGGCGAATACCTGGTGGGTTTGGCTTGGACTCTTTTTACATTGAGATCGAGCTGTAGGGATTTTACCCAAATGATTGTTCCCTTTTACCGGAGAAATGCTTGCAGCATGCATCTTTTCGTGCTATTTACAATAAAACGAAGGAAAGCCTAGACAATCATTGAACAAACGTGGAAAAGAGAGAAATCTGTCCAACCATGTTCTTCCCAATACGAGCCAGCTTTTAGGATTACGTACCCCAGAATGGGACACAACGGCGTCGGCTACTGTCTGCTCAAGACTCGAGAGTGCAATTTGCAAATAATTCCAAGCTGCAAACGGTACTAAAATTCAGAGATCCCATCCCTGTCCCCAATTATTTAAACCATATTTGGACGTATGCTGTAACATTTTTCCTTTAGAAAATGCTAGTTCGTGGCTTGAGTTTCTCGTTCTCCTTTCATTTTGACCTATTTAAATTTTTTTAATTAATAATTAAAAAAATAATTTTTAATGTATTAGTATATATATTTTTTATTTTTTAAAAATATTAAAATATATTAAAAAATGTAAAAATAAAAATAAAAATAAAAATATAAAAATGATTTGGCCAAAGCTGGGCGGCAAGGACTCTTTTCTTTTTGCATCTTATCTCTTTTCATTTTCCTTTTTGTTGCTATTTAATGAAATACCCTTCCCATTCAAAATAATTACCCCCAAAAGAGCACCATCATCGAAATACCCTCCCTCACCACCTCTAGTTATCTATCTGCTTAGGTGTCCTTTTAGTTACAGTGCGTGGGACTTGTTTAAGAGAAATACTTTTTATCTCGAAAATGTGTCTCCAATTTATATTCTGAATATTTTTTATTTTACTTAATGATTAAAGTAATATTTTTTAATGATATTGTGAATTTTTTATTTTTTTTAAAAATATTTATAATGATTAAAAAAATACATAAATAAAATAAAATAAAATAAAAAAAATGAAATGGCCTGTTCGGAATGTTTATTCGAAATGCTGAGCAATGCTCCTTGTTTAATATTAATAAAGTGCTGAAAGCCGAAAGGGATATCATATGAGTCCCAGGAGTGGCCGGGTTGGTTTATTTATTTTTATTCTCATTTACCAAATGTGAAAAACCACGGGCTTCTCATTTGCTTTTTATGTTCATTAGCTGTACTTCTTTGATGTGGCATTAAAAATGACCTTATGCAACGGTACTACTTCTTGTGGGTAAGCAAATTAAGTAATTTATTTTATAAATAAATTTAATTAAATGTGATACTTCATATTTATTTTATAATAAAAAAATATTAAATTGATCTTATCATATTATATATATATATATATAGATGCTTGAATGAGATCAAGGATCAATAATAGATCTAAATTGTTTCTCATCATGGAATTAATTAGAAGCACGCATGCTTACCTCGTGATTTCCCACTAGCTACAAGAAGTATCAGACGCTTTGGTTTTAAATATTATATTGATTAGGAACAAAAAAAAAAAAAAAAAAAAAAAAAGCCATTAATTACCACATTCTCTTGATTATGCATGTGTTCTAATCAGAGCCAAGGAATCAGAGGACCACTTCATGAAACATTGCCGTTCTTACATGACTGTTTGATTCTTTGATTAATCTTATAAAAATTCAATAGTCACTTTTATTGGGGGGGGGGGGGGGGGGGGGGGGGGGGGGGGGGGGGGGGGGTTCAGTTGTTTTAAATAAGCGGTGCAAAGTGCAAACAACAAAGACGCACGGTCCCTGACCGAGAGAGAAGAAGAGAGATGGCAACTCCCTGCAATGGCAGCTCGGACTCTTTTGTCAAGATGCCAACCATAAAGTTCACGAAGCTGTTCATCAATGGACAATTTGTTGACTCCGTTTCAGGTTTCTCAGTTCTCTATCTCCTAGCTAGTCTTGTCTTGTGTTTACTTGGATCGTATTCGCAGATTTCCTAACTTTATTTGTTGTCATTACTCCTCTGCACCGGGCAAATTAACCATGTTCGAATTTCGTTTCATCTCTTTACCTCAACTTTTTTCAGCATCGATCTTAGTTAGTCTCGGATAAATACGTCTTGAACTGAACTATTTATAATATTTATGTGCGTAGGGCTGTCCATCCGGCCATGGATCTACTAAAAAATATCCGGATCCGTATCCAGATTTTTAAAACTGAGCGGAAACCCGTTCGAGTAAAACCAATTATAATCTGGACGAGTATCTGGTTTTAGAACCAGATACTTGGATTGTAACTGGTTTTCGATTTTAACTCCATTCTTTTTTTTAATCTTTTTTTTTTTTTTGGAACTTTAGTGTTTGGACTTTGGATAACCATCTGGATTCACTTGGATTTTCCATCTGGATTCACTAGGATTTTTGAGTTCTGAACCGGATTGAAAAAAAATCCGGTCATGATGCATACCCTTATGTGTGTATGCGTAAAAAGAGTTGTTATAATGCTGAGATTGAGAAGTTTGGTTTCTTGTTAAGATAATCTCAGCCAATCTTGCCTCAAAAAGAAAAGAAAGATGATCCAATTTTCTGGACTGTACTTGAGAGCCCCTTTCTTTTTGAAGGATTAATAGGGTGTTCGATATTATATTACAAACCACCCAACCCAACCGATTGAAAAACCAGTTGGCAGCAAAATTAGCAGAGTACCGCATCATGTTTCATTGTAATTTCATTTCACTTTACAATATTACACAGTACTGGGGCATGAAACTTACTTCATTTAGTTGTGTTTTCATGGAGGAACATGTTAGCTAGAGCCTCGAGTACTATAGTAATTGAATTTATCTGTGGGAAACTTTTCCAAACAAAAACAAAACAAACAGGAAAGACGTTCGAGACTGTAGATCCAAGAACTGAGGAGGTGATTGCAAGGGTGGCGGAAGGGGACAAGGAGGATGTCAATTTGGCCGTGGAGGCTGCGCGTCAAGCTTTCGATCATGGTCCATGGCCACGCTTGCCCGGCTCTGTACGTTTATCTCAGCTTCTTTTGTAGACCAATATTTGTCGTTTAGTACTTTACTGTAGACTATTTTCTGATGAGAAAAGATATTTGCAATCGTGAATTGTGTAATTGTCGCGTAATCGCTTTAAAAAAAGTGAATAAAACATAAGATCCACGTGAAAAAAATTTATTTTTCTAGTAGTTGACCCCACTCTTTTTCAAAACAATTACGTAACATTTACGCATTTTACGATTGTACGTAAAATTACTCATTTTCATTTTGGATTACTCGATAAACGTTTGGAGTCCTCCAAGATTGCCTGTCGATTTTCTTTACAACGTTCGGAAAGTTGTCTTAAGGTGTCGTGTTCAGGATCGAGCCAGAGTAGCTCAAAGGAACCCAGGTAAGTCCCGTGTGAAGCCTAGGTTGGCGTGTTGGACAGTTAGTGGTTCAGTTGGGGTAACCTCTCAAACGGTAAGTTCCCAAGTGAGAGAGATTATATCCACCCTGTAGATGGAAGACAAACATATATATATATATATATATTTAGAGAGATTAGATATAGTCAAATGATCAAATTTTAAATAATAAAAATATTTCATCTTATCTCATTATTATAATTTTTTTAAATTCTTACATAATATATAATAAATAATTCAATTTTTTTAAATCTAAAAATAATATTATTATTAAAAATTAATATTTTATTTAAATTTTAATTTTCTTCTAGAATCATTTTACCTTCACCGTCCAAACCACACCTAAATATGAGTTGGCCAGTGGCTTAATTATGTAGTGCTCAGTCTATTGCGTAAAGTGACTTAAGTCCTCGTCCAACTTAACCCCTACATTGTGGGGTTTACTTTTACATTTATTTTCCACAATTGCATTTTTCCTCTGCCCACCGAATGACGCATCTGAAGTCAACTTGACGTTTAAAGAGATAAAGAACAGTACTGAACAGAGGCGGCGTTTCCTTTCTGGCATGCAATTGTTACTTATAAATTAAGGACATAGGGACGGTGTAACGCCCCATGCAAGGAGGGAATTATCAAAATCTCCCCTCCTTAATTTTCCCACAGAATGGTTTCCTTGAATTCTTATATCCTTGTTGGCCTAATTCGTGTTAGTTGGCATAGTCTAAGTCTTATTTTATTTTATTAGAATACTATGATATTTTCTGTAACGTCCCAAAAGTAACTCAAGCTACATCTAAATCTATACTTAAAAAAGTATATATTTAATGATACAATTAGAGTCTCATTAGAACTGTTATAGACGGCAAAAATTTCTCATTTTTTTTATAATGTGAGTTGATCTCATACATCACCTACCTTTATCACTTATCAATCATAATAGAATATCATAAACAATAAAATTTTGAAAAAATATTTATATAAATAGTATCTTTTTTGTTCTCTGTCTGTGTTCAAAGTACCCTAGCAATCTATCCATGTTCGTATCAGGATTTTAGGCCTCATTTGTTTTTTCGGATGAAATTAGATTAGTTCAGATTAAAATTAAAAGTTAAATAAAATATTATTAGACTATATTTTTTAATATTATTTTTGTTTTGAGATTTGAAAAAGTTAAATTATTTATTTTATTTTATGTGAGAAATTGAAAAAATTATAATGATTAGATAAGATAAGAATAAGAGTTGATATGAGTTATGAAAACAAATGAATGCTTCATTTTTAGACAGCTCACGGAGAATATCTGAACTGATTCCACTGCCATGTAGACATGTCATGATTTTCTCTAATTAGCTTATGACTGGATGAATATTAATTATATACTCAAGAAATTTATTTATAAGCTATCTATTTGATTATCATATCCTTTAATCAGTTTTTTGTGAAAACATTTAAACAATTGAAAATATTTTATTATTATTTTATATATTTTTTAATTATTTAATACCTCATTATAATACAATGAAAAGTTTATAAAAATACTTGCAAATATTACTCGTATGATATATTTTATATATTTATGGACAGGTGATGTCCATGATAAATAAGAAGTAGTACAAATTGGTGTCCTCCCACATGCATTAAGTAATTAGAAGAGTGAATCTGGTATACATGATCGAGTTCGCTTAATTCGGATATATATATATATATATATATAGTTTATAAGCATTTTTTAAGTACAGTGTAATTAGTGAGACTTGGTGCATTAATTTGTCGCAGTATATAGAAACCATATATTAATTAAGGAAAATATCAAAACATTCCACGTGAATGCATGTGACGAAAAAACTAATTTCCTGTCATATTGGATAATATAAAGATGTTTTGAGCTAGTCGTCTGTCGTCTACCGCCAGACTACTGCATGCCCTCCTAACCTTAAATTGTCATTTATTGATTCCTGACCTGTTCTTGAACATCATCTTAATTAGTATCATATATAAGCCGTCCGGTTTAGATTTCGTAAACCAATAGTCATTGTAATATTTTATGATTCTATATATATGAAGATTATTTGGAAATATACATGATGATCATCATCATGTGGGTGTCTCGTTTTCATTTAATTATATATATAGCATAACTCTAGTCTTTATAAACGCTCATGCGTTATATACGTACATATAACTAGTAGTGTGTGTGTATATATATATATATATATATATATATATATATATATATGTATGTATATAATATGTTACATCAGTACTACTGGCTCATAATCATGGGCTTATAACATGTAAGAATGTCACATGCAGTTATCATGTAAACCTTTCTTTTTAATTTGTTTTTATTTGTTCAAAGAAAAGAAAAATAATAATTGGGGCTTTTTTTTTTTTTAATGAATTTTAGGAGAGAGGAAGGATTATGATGAAATTTGCAGATTTGATTGATGAACATGTAGAAGAATTAGCTGCCTTGGAGGCTATTGATGCTGGGAAATTGTTTGGTCTAGCTAAGTTACATGACATTCCTTTGGGAGCAAATACCCTACGATACTATGCGGGTGCAGCCGATAAAATTCATGGGGAAGTGTTGAAAATGTCTCAAGAGTTTCATGGTTATACATTGCGTGAGCCAATTGGTGTCGTAGGACTCATCATTCCCTGGAATTTCCCAACCACCCTGTTATTTAGCAAGGTTAGCCCTGCCTTAGCAGCCGGCTGCACTATGGTCGTCAAGCCTGCCGAGCAAACACCCCTTTCAGCTCTTTACTATGCTCATCTTGCTAAGCTGGTATGTTCCGATTTAGAAGAATCAATCGATGCATGCATGCATGGTTGTAACTAATATACCATAATATATTCCTTATAATTTCTTCTTCAGTTTTCTCCTTTTACATTTTGTAATAACTTTCTTGGTTAAGGCTGGTATCCCAAATGGAGTTCTAAATGTTGTCACGGGATTTGGACCGACTGCTGGTGCTGCCATTAGCTCTCATATGGACATTGATGGGGTAATTTTTAGTATTTAATTACTTTGATATCTGTTTTAATTATTACATATTTTGGAAAAGTCTTGGGCCACTTCTATAATATTACTTGATCAGTTGCATCTTCAATATTAATCTAGTACTTGTTCTCATTATTTAGGTCAGTTTCACTGGTTCCACGAACATAGGACGTGAAATAATGCAGGCTGCAGCCAAAAGCAATTTGAAAGTGGTTTCACTTGAATTAGGAGGCAAGTCACCCCTTGTAATTTTTGACGATGCTGATGTAGATAAAGCTGCTCAACTTGCTCTGTTGGGCATTCTATTTAACAAGGTGAAATGGATTTCCTTTAAATTTTAATATTTTTATTTTATCTTCATTTTAGATTTATTGCATTTTAATTAGAAAACTAATAAGGCTAGAAAAATGTGGCTTGCATGATTGTTTTTTCTTTTCCTATATATGTTTTTTTCAGGGAGAAATATGTGTAGCAAGTTCTCGCGTTTTTGTTCAAGAAGGAATTTATGATGAATTTGTGAAGAAGTTAGTGGAAAAGGCAAAAGATTGGGTAGTTGGAGATCCATTTGATCCTAAAGTAAATCAAGGACCCCAGGTAATTAAGAATCGTTTAAACGCATTGTGCGGGCGTGCGACTTGTATGAATAATACTACTATGCCTCCTCAATTTGCTCTCTCATTTTGATCGCTCATGTATTTTTTTTGTTTAATTTTTTTTTCATAATTAAAGAAATAACTATTAGTATATTTGTACTTTTTTATTTTTTTAAAAAATATTCAAACATATTTAAAAAATATTTTAAAAAAAAGTACAATTTACATTAGGCGACAGAATGAGTGGCACATGCTGGCGGTAGAGTATAGAGTACGTAATACGAGGCCATATATGCATCTTTCTATGTGCAGGTTGACAAGAAGCAGTTTGAAAAGATCCTTTTGTACATAGATCATGGAAAGAGAGAAGGAGCAACCTTGTTAACCGGTGGTAAGCCTGCGGGGGACAAGGGCTACTATATTGAGCCAACAATTTTCGCAGATGTTAAGGTGCATATATGTGTATTCGACTTCAAAATCTCTTTCATTTCTGGTCGTACGTGCCAAAAACTAATAAAAGGAATCACGAGGACGTTAGATTTAATTCTTTAATTATATCCTTAATTTGAAACTTTGCTCAGGAAGACATGCTAATAGTGAAAGATGAAATATTTGGACCTGTGATGGCGCTCATGAAGTTCAAGTGAGTATTATTAATAGTATTTCAGTACTCTTTTCTTTTCTATATTTCTACTGTGTATAACATTAACACATTGACATTTTTAATTGTCTCTAGTATCATTTTATCAAATAATTAGTACTTGGGATAAATAGATTTAGATTTCCCATCTCTCTCTCTCTCTCTCTCTCTCTCTCTCTCTCTCTCTCTCTCTCTCTCTCTCTCTCTCTCTCTCTATATATATATATATATATATATATATTCTATATATACTATGAGAGAGATAGATCAGACAGTACGAAAGGAGTTTTAAAATAAATATCTATTAAGCATTTACTTATAATGCTTTTCGAGAAACTGACTAGAACAACTAGAACTAGTGCTCATGTCTAAGTATACATGCAGAACAATTGATGAGGCGATTAAAATGGCGAACAACACAAAATATGGACTTGCAGCAGGTATCGTGACCAATAACTTAGACGTGGCTAACACAGTGTCAAGATCAATCCGTGCCGGGGTCATTTGGATCAATTGCTATTTTGCTTTCGACAGGGACTGCCCTTATGGAGGGTACAAGATGAGTGGGTTTGGGAGAGATAATGGTTTAGAAGCCCTTCACAAGTATCTTCAAGTTAAATCAGTTGTGACACCCATTTACAACTCTCCTTGGCTTTGAATCAGTGTGGCTAATTCGGTTTTGCAAATGGCCATAACACACTAGCTATACTTGCAGATCAGAATCAACAAGATTTTGATTTTTTTTTTCTAATCTTTTTCGAAATTTAACAGAAGATTGTGACTGTATTAATATGTGGAAGAATAAATTCAAGCATATTATGGATTGATGCCTTACAGTACTAGCCGATGGCGATAGGGTAGTAATTTCAGTTTCTTGTGAAACTTGATGCATGGGTAGGATATTGTATTATATCTCTGAAATAATGCAAACAATGTCAAATAAATTGCAGTGCTTTATTGATTAGAAAAGTACTACTCAACTTGCAGCACCCTTAATTAATTATTAGTTTTAAAGAAAATTGCTAGCTCATAGAATTAGCTGGGTTTGTAATTTGCACTAGTCCATTTTTTCTTCTTCTCTGATCTATTACTTTTTTGTTCCTTTTTTTTTCTTTTTTTTTTATCCCCCTTTGATTTCTGATCATCAGTAGGTGTTTATCAATTATATTTGACACGCAGGGAATTTGAATGTGGCAAACACGGTGTTAACATCAATTTTGTCAAGGTCGACGCATTACTAGAGGCATGACGTTGGAAAAATATCGTAAAGTGGATAAAATTAAGGTTAACATTCATGACAAACATACCGAAAACGAAGGACAACAAACAGCTTGACTTCCATCGTATGTTGGTACTCTTACATGAACTTATGCACCTTTGGCTATGAGTTCATGGTATAAAATTCTCAAACATGTAAAAAAGCTTATCAAGAAGCGTTGTTTGATAATGTTTAAATAATTGATTTATATTAATATTATTTAATATATATGCAAAATTTAGAATATTCTAGGTGATAATATATTTGTGTATATATTTTTTCAATGATGACTTTGAACTAAATTTTGGTTGGAGAGAGGCCGAGCGTAAGACTGTCGATGAGCTTATGTGTAATGCATTCCGCAAATATAAGGCGAGATGTCATAAGCATTACAATAAGTACGAGAACAAGGAAGATGCACGCCAGCATCCTTTTCAGGATGTCCCACCTTCCGATTGAAAAAAACTTTTTGACATGTTTGAGGATTCATCATATAAGGTAAATTACATGAGTTTCTTTATGAGTCCTATTTATAATTTTTGCTTCTTAATATTTACAACTTCTATGTAGGAGCGAAGTTCTATAAATAAAACAAATAGATCGAAGTTGAAAATTCATCATCATAAGGCTCAAAATCTTTCAATCGCCTCTCTAAGAAATTGATAATGCTATTTTATTTTTTCTTATTGTATATAGTTTGTTATTTGGAGGTATTTTAATGACTTTATATTTCAACAAATGTCTCTTGTAGCAAGAGTCAAATACCAATTCTGATCTGACAAAATTATATGCTGCATCACATACTAATCGTAATGGAGAGTGGACTCATCCTTATGTTCATGAAAATTATGGAAGTATTATAATCTGTTTTAATTAAACATATTTGAATATTTGTGACGATATTAATTATTTCTCTTGTGTGTAGGATAAAATGGTTGTTCTACATACTGAATCTGCATTGGATCACAATTCTTCAACAAATGATGTTGAAATTTTTACACAAGTTTTGGGTCAATGTGCAGGATATTTGAGAGGTTTGGGTTGCTATGTAAAACTTTTTAGCTCTTCCTCATCGTCCGGGTTTGCCTTTAATACTTTTATAGTGTTAGACAAAGCAAATTCCAAGATCGATGAATTGACTATAATGCAACATGAGTTAGAAACTCAATTGGTGAAATAAGCAGACATAGAGATACACATGAAACAACAAGAACAACAACAAGAAGAGTTCATGAGAGATGTGCAATTCCAAATGCATATGCTTATACAAGAGTTCAGACCTCCAAGCAACTTATTTACATTATGTGTATAGATTTTGGGATCTATTTTTGTATGAAAAACGCTAATACTACTACCGTTTTATTTATTTAGTTCGCACTTATTATACTAGTTTTATGGGTATTGAACAAATTGTAATATATTTTTTTTAATATTATGTATGTCTATTTAGTTTTTAATTATTGGGTAAACTAAAATAGTTACCATTCGAATAAGCAAAAACCATTCAAACAAGATAAGTAAAATCATTCGGGCCTTGATACAGAACATTCTAATGCAATTGAGATAAAACGTTCGAACAGTACATGAAACTATTCGAACAAATCATCGAACGTGAACTAAACGTTCGAATGTTCACTAATATGAAATCGTTTGATCCTATCATGGTCCATTCGAATGTCTTACTCAATCCGTTCAAACATATTTTATTATTTGACCATCAAATTGTTTATTTGAATGCTTCCTCATGCCTATTTGGTCGAATGGATTGGTATCGATCAACCACTCACGAAGGACGCGTTCGAACATACAATACGTTCGAAAGTCAATTTTGTACCGTTCAAACGTGAGAACGAAATTCAAGCGTCCCAAAAAAATATTTCATTCGAACGTGATCGAACGATTCTGCTTAATTTCATTCCAAAAGATATTTTTTGGGACAAAATTGATATTTTCATTCCAAAATACCCTTTGAGACACTGTTATTGGAATGACCTTGTGACCATTTTTTTTTTTTTTTGTTTCAAGAAGTATTTTGGGATGAGATTTTCATCCCAAAAAATTAGTTATGTTGTAGTGAGAGATCAAGTGAACAGGGTAGCTCATTTTCTAGCAAAATTTGCTTATGATGTTAATGAAGAACTTTTTTTTTATGTCAGGAACCTCTCTAAGATAGGGCCCTTCGAACCCACCCTTGGCAGAGTAAACCCTAGTCTCGTGCACCGCACCCTCGAAAGTTTCCTTACACGGAACTAGTTAAATCGCTAGTTTTCACTAAGAGGTGTGACTCCAAAGGATTGTTTGCACCCATGAGTTATTGAACATTAGACCTTGAAGGGAATAATACTCCAATACAAAAGTCTTGACCAATTGGACCAACCCTTGGGGTTTCAATGAAGAACTGATGTGGATAGATGATGGCCCTGGGGGGCTGTTTTAGTTTTGTTATACAGGACAAATTGTGTATTGATTAATTCTTGACGAATACAAAGATATGGTTTGATTAAAAAAAATTAGAATCCAGATATCATGCGTTGTTACCAAATAAATAAATATATAATTATATTAATGAGTACCATTCTTACATTTCGCATACGACACGTACGCTATTCCAATCAAGAACACATGATCGATCATATATATATATATATATATATATATAAACAGGTACGCAGTACTACATTTTATTTCCTAATCGGAGAACAGCTACTTGTTCATCAATTAGTTATTATTACTATTATTATTATTATTATTTTTTGTTATAATGGCATATTTTGTTTTACTTAATGGAATCATTTGGTCGGAATTTAGCATCAGACAGCTTCTACTTTATTTGTTTGAACAGAACAGACGGAATTTATATATTCTCGCAAGGGTAACCTTAGATATAAATCTTAAATATACAAGTTTTATATAAATATTTTATAAAAACGTGAGTTTTACTAATAAAAATTATTTTTTTTACATTTTTTTTAAATGAGGTTCACTTAAAAATTATTGTTTTTTACATTTTTTTTAAATGAGGTTCACTCTTTTTACAAAGATTTATATGATATTTTTCTATTTTTATACAATCATTTTTTAAACACGTGGGTTCTACTAATAAAAAAAATTATACTTTTTTTTAAACAGCGTTTACTTTTTTACAAAAAATTATATGAAATTTATCTATTTAAAAATTGTAAAAATAAATTCACTTCTGACAAATACAAGACAAAATTATAACAGACATCGTGATCATATGATAAAATACATTAATAATATTTTTTATGATTTGGACAAAATTAGATGCCTAGATCTTATACGCACGTACTGATGACCAAAAAGTTGCATCTCACTGATCAAGAATAGTAGACTTGCATGTGGATCAAACCAGTTTTTATATATATATATAACGTCGTGGTACAATTGATCACATGTGGGCAAAACCAGATTAAATAAAAAGATATTCGTGATGTTGTAAATTAATTTAGATCAAGAGTAATTTAAATGCATGCATGCCTCAAACTGATCATCTTGAGTTAGAAATTAGATGATCGATCAATAGTTTATTAAACATTCAGATTAAATATTGTTTTAATTTTATAAAATAAGAATCTCCATCCATATATTTGATAATTAACCCTAGCTAGGTAGCTTGCTTTACCAACACAAATCTCATGACGACCTTCCGTCGACACATGCCCTTCTCATCGTAAAGGTGATGGAAGTCAAGGTATACATGATGCAGAGTTCTCACTTTACAACTTCAATTAATCTTAATTAGGATCTTATTGATCTTGTTGATGAGCAAAGTGTTTTTTAACGTAGACTCATTACACACACACACACATACATATATATATTTTAAAAAAAAGAGACGAACGTCACATGTCCTTGAGTGACCCCCTCCCAATTTTATTAAAAAACCTCACTTGTGGCGGAAGAAAACGGTGGTAACAAACCAGACATTTGAGACTTACAAATAATGAAAAAAGAAACCATCCCAAATATCAAACCAAAACACACCAATAAACCAAAACCAACTAACAAGGCCTATAAATTAAAAACGAACATTAGGCAAACCCAATTTTTCCAGTCTCAAAGACCCTTTAAGAAATCTCGCTTAGCAAGCTAATCTACCGACAAATTTCCTTCATGATAAATATGCTTGACTTCCACCTCCAAATTCCCCAACAACATTTGTATCTCTTCCCAAAAATCTTCAAAATACCAAACTGTACATCTTTTATTTCTAAGCCAATTTAAAACCAATAAAGAATCCATTTCAATGTCAATGTGATAAATACCAAGAGAATGAGTAAGACACAAACCATGAAGAAGGGCCATCAGTTCACCCTTATTGTTATTTCCTATACCGAGATGAATTGCGAATTCCACCTGCAATTGACTCAAAGAATTTCGAATGATTCCCCCTGCCCCCATCATACCCGGATTTCCAAGAGAGCTTCCATCAACATTTAGGTTAAAACGACCTGCCACAGGCGGCATCCATCTCACTAGTTTCGGCGTTTTATGTTGAACCAATTTAATCGGCAACTGGAAAGCCAATAAAATTGCCTTATCAGCAGCTTGCAGCCCAACACCTCCCTTCAGCTTTTCCCCTAACCAACCTACCCAGAATTTAATTTTTTCTCATGTCAACCTTGCTGACTCCTCTACATTTTCCATCCTTGCTTTGCATCTCCCATTCCAAAGATACCAAATAAGAATGCAAGGAAGGATACCAACCAAAGACTCGGTTTGAGAATATTTTTTCGCTTTAAGGAACCAACTTTCTACACGAACCCTCCATCCACTACCACACATAGATCTCATACCAACAGAAAGAGAAGCCCGCAACCACAACTCTTCCGCAAACTCCCCAACTGCCAAAGCATGGTTTAAATCTTCATACCCACCTGAAGAGCAACAGTTGCATCTCGAAACAATTGGAATACCCAGTTACGAATATTATCATCAACACTCAAGGCATTATGAAAAGCCTTCCACACCATAACAGAAATTTTTTTTTGGCAAACAAGGATGCCAAACCCAATGAACCCATGTCACTTTTGGTACTCGGAACCAAATATGACTCCAAACACTTTTGGTAGAAAACTTACCATCCACAGTTTCAGTCCAGATCAGAATATCATTACCATTTTTAATGCTTCCCAAGCTATTCACCACAGCCAAAGCATTATTAGGACCCACCAGCCTAGCAATACTTTCAACATCCCAACCAACCTCCAGTTTACAATCTTTAACAGTAATATTTGGCATAGGGACATTATCATAATGATTTATTAAAGGACCCTCATCCGACCATTTGTCATACCAAAAAGATATATTACCATCTCTAACCTTCCATCGAGAAAGATTAAGAACCAAAGGTACACACTTCATGATCATACGCCAATTCCTGGAGCCCTTATTCGCATCCACAAGCGAAACATGATTATGTTTAATATATTTGGTTCGAAAAAAATTAGCCCATAAAGAATCCTCATGAAGAAATTTCCAGGCAAACTTAACATGAAGAGAATGTTGAATTTCATCCAATCTTTTATACCCAAACCCCCTTCCACCTCTGGGAGACAAAGCTTATCCCAAGCTCGCCAACTTCTTTTTTCCTTTCCTTCCGTCGAACCCCAAAAAATTTTCTAAAGCAAGCATTTAAACAACTGAGCACTACCTTCGGAATATGAACAGTACATAAAAAGTGGATAGGCATACTTGACAAAACATGTTTTATCAAAATTAAACAGGCACCTTGTGAAAGCAGCTTAGATTGCCACCCATCCACTCTTTGATGAACCCGCATCACTAAATCATCCAAATGGACAAGAACCCTCTTTAAAACCTGTAGAAAGCAAAATAGCCAACGGCGAGCAGGGGTAATATATATAGAAAAGATGAGAGAAGATTTCTCCACACTTACCACCTGTCCCGGCCATGTCTCATAGGTATGAAGAACTCTCAAAATGTTACGGAGAGACCTAAGATTTCCACTTGTGAAGAGAACAATATCATCAGCATAAAGGAGATGAGAAATACACGGAACCCCTCTTGGATGAGCAAAAACATCAATCTTCCCCGCCATAAATTCCTTTTTTAAAAGCCGAGATAGAATTTCTTCCACTAGGATAAATAATAAAGGGGAAAGTGGATCCCCTTGTTGTAAGCCACGACCACCTTTGAAAAAACCTTCAGAAACCCCATTCATCACCAACGAGAACCAAGGCGAAATAATACAATTACGAATCAACCCACAAACTTGGTTAGAAAACCCAAAGGCCTCCAAAACATGCAATAAAAAATCTCATTCTACACTGTCATAAGCTTTGGCCATATCAACCTTCATCAACACATTGTTGTTTCTCCTTTTTTTATTAATAGAGTGAATCATCTCTTGAGTCAAACTAATATTATAAAAAATGCTTCTCCCCGGAAGAAAAGCACCTTGCTCAGGCGATATCAATCTAGCAACAGTAGGAGTAAGCCGCTTCACAAGGATTTTCGAGCATACTTTATACATGACCGAGCATAAACTGATAGACCTAAATTTATCAAAAGAAGAAGGATTCGCTACTTTTGGGATCAACACCAAAGCAGATGCTATGTGATATCTAGGAAATGAATTCCCTCCAAAAAATTCACCCACAGCTTCTACCACATCATTTTTCACAATATCCCAACATGAACGAAAGAACCCTGAACCAAACCCATAAGGACCAGGACTACTATCCACCGGAATCGAAAAAATAGCATTTTTAACTTCCTCCATAGACGGAATTTGACAAATTAAATCATTATCTTCTGGAACAATAGACTTTTCAACCAAAACAGATAAATCAGGAATAAATGCACGTGGGCGAGATCTTAGAAACATATCAAAATATTCCACTGCACCTTTATGAACTTCCTCCGGAGAGGAAAGACAACGCCCATCAGGTAAATTCATCTCATAAATCATCTTAGTTCTGGCTGCCTTCACCGTACGAAAAAAATTAGCCAAAGCCTCACCTTTTGAAAGCCAATGAACCTTAGAAACCTGTCTCAACCTAACTTCCTCACGTTGAAGCCAAGTATCCAACTCCAGTTTAGAAGTAATCAAGTCTAACTCCACCTCATCCGAGAAATTTTCATGCAAAGAGGCTTCAAGACTTTCAATTCTTTTCTCCAACTCTATGATATGAGAATCGGTCTTGCCAAAAATTGTTTTATTCCATTCACGCAAATAATTCTTGGTATTTTTTAATTTCCGTACAAGACGTAAAAGACCCGAATCACTCACATACTCCTCCCAAGCCTTCTTGATCAAGCTCATAAAAGACTCATGTTCAACCCACATTTGTTGGAACTTAAAAGTAGGAAAACCATACGGTTGAGAATTAGAAATACTTACAACCATGGGTGAATGATCAAAAGTAGTTTGAGATAAATATTTCAAATGAAGACCCGACCAAATCAATAAAAGTGAAGAAGTAACCATCGCACAATCCAATCTTGCCCAACGTCGCGCCTGACCCCATTGCCCGTTGCACCATGAAAACCGACTACCTGAAAAACATGGCTCTACCAAACCGCAGGCTTCAATACAATTGTTGAAATCCAGCATAGCCGACGCTAGCCTTGGGAGACGCCCTCGCCGTTCTTCATCAGATCTAACAATGTTAAAATCACCTGGAATGATCCAGTTAGCTTGATTCGGCGCAGCATTCCCCAGTTCATCCCACAAAACTCTACGCTCCCCTTGAGAACACCGGGCATAAACAAATGACACAAAAACCTCCAAGCCGTTCACATATAAAGAAACTGTAATCTGTTGTGATCCTTTAGACACAATTCGAACCTGCCAAGAACCATCCCAAAGCACCCATAATTTACCTCCGACGTCTGCATAATTAGTACCATCAACGTAATTCAGATAATTCTTCAAATACACCAACTGATCATTAGAATGAAAAGGTTCTGCAATACCTAACACGCAAGATTTAAATCTATTTATCAACTTCCTCAATCTTTTCTTTGAACTACCCAACCCCCTAATATTCTAGAACATCATAGACTGCATTATATATTAAAGCCAATAGGCTTGCTAGGAGCCCTAGTAGAGCTTCTCAATTTAATTCCCACTCCTTTATCTTTATGCTTATTTTTCTTGTTATCACATTCCGAGTCATAAGCTTTTTCTGCATTGATATTTTCTATCGCTACCATCATCTCCCCATCAGAAACGTGTTCATGTTCAACAACTTCCAAACTAGAGACCTGTTTTCCTCCCCCAGACGTACTAGAAGAAGCCACTAGATTTAGTCCTCCTTCCACAGCTTCCAACCCCTTAATTGGAGAAGCCAAAATAATTGCCTTATCAGAGTCTTCCATCAAATCCAACTCCACCGAATCATTCACCATGTCCACTTTATTTCCTTTTGAAAAAACTTCCGTTTCCTCCAAAACAACAATATCCTGCACAAGGTTCGCACCCAACTGTACCTTCATACCAGATGTACCCTCCTCTGACTTCTCACTCGCATGTCCAACCGTATCATGTTGTTCTGATATAACCACAGTTGTTTCCTCTGGAGGGTCTTCAACATGTCTCTCATCATTGGTTTCATTCCCATCAACCATCTCAGGTTCCGGCATAGTTATTTTAAGCATACCTTCCTCTTCCACATGACCAACAACATTATTTTTCCTCACCCAAACAAACTCATGTTTACCATTACCGATATCCTTGTCAATCTTTTTCTTCCCAGTCCCCTTACAATTTTTTTGAAGATGTCCTTGCACCTTGCACATTCGTCAATAAGCAGGTAGAGTTTCATATTCCACTTCTTGCAACCAACTGTTAGGACATTGTGGAGTCTCAATCCAGAAACCATTGATTGGATCAACCGAAGCATCCATTTCAACACAAACTCTAGCCCCATCCGTTCTAGTAGCACATTTAGTACTATTATCTCTCCGTAAGAATTTACCAACTGGACTAACAATACTACGAAGGATCGACTCATGATAAAAATTCGGTGGTAGTCCAGGAAAAAAAACCCATACCGGAATCGAAGAAGGTTCCGACTCTTCGCAAAAATCCTTATTCTAATGAAAAAGTCTATAACGAACGCCCTCCACTTCACAGGACTCACGAGCAAATGCTTTCAGGAAGTCATCTTCATTAGAAAACCGAATGAATACATTCCTTGGCCTTCACATAGAAGAAACCACTGGTTGATGTAGTATACCCCAACGAGCATTGATATATGACCTGATAACATCAAGAGACGGCCTCTTCCTAAGAAACTTCATCACCAAGGAGAACTTAAAGGGTTGAGCCGACAAAGAAAGTTCTTCCTTGGAGAATACCACACAGAGTTCTCCATCCACCAGTTTTAGAGCACGCCACGGAACCACTACCTCAGGGAGAGGCAACGGAGAAGACGACACCATGTCTGCAAAGCATCACATTCAATCCCCCGGCCCTGTAATGCCCCCCAAGGCCACGGCGGCAGCCTTGCAACCCTAGGAATCACAAGCCCGAAAAATCAAATTCTGAAATCGCCAAAATCACCAAATCGTTAGCTCCGTAAATATAGAGTCGCACAAAAACTCCTCCTTTATATATATTTATAAGAAATCATTCATTCCTTTCATTAGAGAAAACGATTATGGACATTGATCAAGCCAAATGGATTGAGAAATAAAAGCCAAATGGATTGAGAAATAAAGTCTGGAATACAATCTCACCACATTTGAATATTCTCAACTCTCCAAACATTATAGGCAAGTAGATGAGCAGCCTTATTTCCTTTCCTATAAACATGATTAAATGAACAAGAAACAAAACAATGCTTAAGCCTTTGAACTTCAGTAAACAGTGCACCTAACAAAGAATCACCCATATTATCATTTTGAAGAGATTGAATAAGAAGCAAACAATCACTCTCAACAACAATATGTGAGATGCCCATAGTGGAACATAGCTGCAATCCTCGGAATATTGCCCATAACTCAATCACTTCTGGATGTTCCACTTCATTTTCTACCCTACAAGCAGCCATAAGCACTTTACCATTTGCATCTCTAAGAATAGCTCTCATCCCTGCCAACTAAAGGTGGATATCAACTACACATTAGTTTTAACCTTAACTGCTTCAAAACTCTGCATAAGGCCTATAGCGTGATTAATCACAGATTTTGGACTCAACCACACTTCTTCAAATTCCACCTTATTTCTTCTGTACCAAAAGGCCCAAGCTAAACTGAAAAATAAATCTAGTGTATCGGCTTTGTTGTCTTCTACTAGCTTCAAAGCTATGTCAAAAACTTTTAAGCTAGTGTTGCTAGGTAGAAAAGGAAAGTACTCTTTCCATTCCACCTTAATATGAGGGCAACTAAGTAGAGCATGATGCATATCTTCTTGTGACAATGCGCAAAGGCTACACAAGCCATCAGTTCAAACTTTTTCTTTAGCAAATTTTCCTTAGTTGGTAAACCTTCTCTACACACTTGCCAAGCAAATTAGACTTTAATCTTGTTAGGGACCTGCATCTTCCATAATACTTTCCACAATCTCTTTTGCTTGTTCATGCTTGAAGTTTCAGCATTACAGCCCCTTCCCTGAGAGCAAATAAAAAGATAACAGCTCTTTACTGAAAACTGCCCAAACCTCTCATAGCTCCAAATCCATTTGTCTGCTGCATTACCTGGACTATTAACAACTTTAGAAATCTCTGCAACAATTCTTGGATTGAAGAGAGATCTAATCTTTTGTAAGTTCCACCATCCAGTTGTTTCATCAATAATAGTAGCAACAACATCATCACTGTTTTGCCCAACATAACTGTCTTCCTACATTAATAATCTATGATTTGGTAGCCATTGATCTGTTCATAAGTAAGCTGACTTTCCATCCCCAATGCGCCATACACAACCTTCCTTCACCCACTTCTTAGCCTCCCATATACTTCTCCAAGTATAGGATGGACAATAACCCAAATTTGCATCAAAAAGCTAGATTTTGAAAAGTAACTAGCTTTAAGCAACTTGTGAAGAAGTGAGTCATCATCCTGCAATAACCTCCAACCTTGCTTTGCAAGGAAAGCAAGGTTGAAATTTATGAGATCCTTAAATCCCATACCCCCTATTATTTTTTATTCACACATTTTAGCCCAACTAACCCAATGGATTCTTTTCTCATCATGCCTTTGCCCCCACCAGAATTTTGCCATTAAACTCTCCAAATCAGAACATAAATCTAAAGGTAGAAGGAAACAACTCATAGAAAAGGATGGGATAGACAAAGCCATTGCTTTCAATAACACTTCATTTCCACCCTAAGATAGTAATTTTTCTTTCCAATCTTGAAGTTTCTTCCACACCCTTTGTTTAATAGACTGGAAAGCTCTGGACTTAGATCTACCAACTAAAGGACGTAGCCCGAGATATTTTTCATATTGTTGAATCTCACTATTACTCCATAATAGTTTAATCTCCTCCTTCAACCTCCTTTCTACATTACTACTAAAAACCATAGATGTTTTATCCTTGTTAAATTTTTGCCCAGAAACATTCTCATAAGCTTCTAAAACAACTTGGACTCTTTTATTTTCCTCCACATTAGCCTTACAAAAGATGACACTGTCATCTGCAAAAAGCAGATGGTTGATATTTGGAGCACCCCCACAAATTTTTAATCCAGAGATCTCACCTCTACCCCCTGCTTGTTTTAACAAAGCTGAAAGTCCTTCAGTACACAATAAAAACAGACAAGTCCCCTTGTCTCAAACCTTTAGAAGGATAAATAGGCCCTTTGGGATCCTCATTAATTAGAATAGAAAAGGAAACTGATTGCACACAATACATAACCAACTGAATGAAGGACTGCTTAAAAACCATAACTCCCATCACAGTTCTAAGAAAATTTCATTCAATACGATCACAAGCCTTACTCATATCTAACTTAATAGACATAAACCTTTTTTTCTTCCTTTTTTCTTATACTTTAAAAAGTGCACCAGTTCACATGCAATAAAAACATTATCAATTATTAACCGACCAAGTACAAATGCACTTTGAGAATCACCAATAGTGCTAGGCAACACTAATTTTAATCTATTAGTAATTACCTTAGCAATAAGCTTATAGGCCACATTACATAAACTAATGGGCCTATAATCAGCAACTACAGCAGGAGCATTCTTCTTGGGAATTAGAAAAAGATAATTATGGTTAAGATTGGAAGGAAACATGCCTGTATTTAATGCTTTCAACACAATTTCAGAAACTGACTTCCCAATAACATGCCAATATTTTTTATAAAATATGGGTAACATTCCATCAGGGCCAAGTGCTTTGGAAGGGTTCATAAGTGACAGTGCATTCTCAAGTTCAGCTTCAGTATAAGCCTGACATAAAGATTCATTCATATCACTTGTTACTCGACCAAACAGAGAAGCCATAAAATCAGTGGAACCCCTTGGGTTTGAACTAGTAAACAGATCTGCAAAATAATTCAAGATAATCATGTCTATCTGATCGCCATACTGCCAATCCCCTTGAGAATTCTGTATTTTTACCAACTAATTCTTCTTTCTTCTCATAGAGGCTTTCATGTGAAAGTATTTTGAGTTTTATCCACATCTTTTAACCACAAGACTTTAGATCTTTGCCTCCACATTACCTCATCTCTCTCTAACCATTTTTGCACCTCATCTCAAGCCTTACTATGATCAGCACTGCATTCCCCAATAGGATCTTGTTCATGCAACAGTTCTATATGTTTTCTAGCCAGGTTTAACAGTTTTTGAACATTTCCAAAAGACGACCCGTTCCATTTATCAAACTAAATACCACATTCTTTAATCGAGTCCATAACATTCTGAACAACGTCACCATCTTCCCTCCTCCTCCATGTAGACTTGATAATGTTCTCACAAGCCTGCTCTCCTACCCACATTTCTTCAAACCTGAACTGTTTTTTAACCCTACCAGAACCACCGTCACCCTCAGTTTGAACCCAAATGGGTACATGGTCAAAGTAAGCTACTAACCCATGAGTAATAGATGCACTAGGAAACTGACCCCACCATTGAGAATTTACTAACACCCTGTCAAGTCTTTCACAAACGCAAAGAGAACCCTACCTATGATTACTCCAAGTATATTTTTTTCCTCTAAACCCCAAATCTCGTAGAGAACAAGCATCCACCACTTCCCTAAAAGCATCAATTTGCCCCTCAGGTCGTGGCCTACCCCTCCCCCAACTCCTCATTGTGATGGAGAATTTTGTTAAAATCCCCTAGAACCATCCATGCTTCCTCATTTCTTCTACACAAAGTGTTAATCAAATCCCAAGTTCTGAACCTGGTACTGGCATCAGGGGAAGGATAAATCCCAGTTACATACCAACATCCTCCTCCCACTTCCTCCACAACAAAATCAATATGACTTGCCAAGTAATTAAGAATTGGCAGATTCAAATCCCTTCCCCATAATAAAGCCAAACCTTCATTTCTACCACATCAATCTATAACTAAAAAATTGACAAAACCTAATTTAAATTTGCATACCTCGAATTCTCGAGCTTTAAGCCTTGTCTCCTAGAGAAACAAGATGCGTCGTGAACTTCCCTCTTCACCAAATCGTAGAGGGCACGAACGCCTCATGGGTACCCAAGCCCACGGGCGTTCCAAGATATGATCTTCATGGGTTTCGGTAGTGCTGATCAACAGCCACCGCCGATTCAACATTGTTTGTTTCGAACACATCAAGCACCTCAATCTCCTCTGAAACCCTTGATTTGACAACCCTGCTAGCTCCATCATCTACCCGAATCAATCCCTTTCTCTTTTTAGAAATGGAAAGCCATTGGGTGACTTCGGAATTAGAAGTTGTAGAAGAAGAGAGAAACGACAGTCATTTCCACTTACGGCTACTAATCCCATCAGGCCTACCCATAGCAGATTGGCCCATCGAGAGCTCCCCATACTTGAGCCCATTTTCCAAACTTGTCTTCTCTTTCTATGTTGGCCCAGAAAACCCCTTCGGCCCATTATGCATATGGTCATCAAACGACTTCGTATTAATTTCCGTAACTCCTGCGTAAGCGTTGTCATCTCCATGCATTTGAACTTCCTCAATAACTGATACTGACTTCTCGCCCCCCTCAACTAACTGAACCGGGTTTTCGTCCATAGGATCGACAGAAAGTGATGCTAAATTATCGTGATCCATTACCACTTTCCGCTTGGATTACGCCGCGACATCAGGAGCAGTTATCTCATCCACAGGCACCATAGCAACCACCGAATCTATATCCTTCCCCGACGGCACTCGTGTTGCCATCCTAGTCAGTTCTTTCCTTTCCCATGAACGACCATCTCTGAAACAATCGTCGTAACTAGTAGCTCGCAACCAGCTACCTTACGGAAGCACCTCTACGTCATCTACACAATCATATTGCTTCTTCAGTTTACACTCCTTATCCCCATGACCCAAACACCCACACCAGTAACAAAAGTTGGGCAATTTCTCATAAGAGAACCTTACACACACAGCATTGCAATCGCCCATAGAAAACATTGTACCTCGTAATAGAGGAGAATCAATGTTGAACGTAACCCGAACCCTCAAGAACTCCCCCAAAGCCAACTCCCCCTTCTCTAAATCCACCTCTTCAACTCTCCCAGTTTTTCTCCCAACCAAATTCCCCACAAATTCATTCCTGGCCCTCAAAGGAAGATCATGAATTTTTATCCAAAAAGTGGTTTCATGAAGGTGAATCTGATTAACCTGTTTACTACCATCCACTTCTTGAACCAACACCAGTTGCTTATCAAAAGCCCATGGTCTCTCTCTTACCACACATTCCTTATCGCGCATATTATCAAATTCAACTAAGTCAGAGTAGAATTCAAATTATGGAAACAAACACCTTGCAGTGGACGCCATGCACGACGCATAGTCACCTTAAAAACCTCTCTGTTATGGTGTTTCTCAGTCAGTAGGGTTGCAATCAAACCCTTCCCTCCATATAAAGAGATATCTTCCAGCATCCACAATCACTTCTTCTTCCTCTTCCTCATGAGACGTCAACGATAACCATTGATACAAATCCTCCCGTTGATCATCCATCCTCAAGCACGAAAACTGCACGAAACAATGAAAAAACAGCGCTCTACGCAACCCTAGAGTCAAAGAGGAAAAATACCTTCAGAACAAACCTATATCTATATATATATATATATATATATATATATATATGAGAAACTATAATTTTCTTCATCTTAATTGTTATTACCGGCCTGAACTTTACCGGCTATCTTTATTCAAGTAATTGGCCTAAAATGTTTATAATTCCAAACCCGATTATGAGATAATTAACAATGTTTAGGAGGGGGGGGGGGGGGGGGGGGGGGGGGGGGGGGTAGGGGGGTCATGTGTAACGTATATATAATACCTAGAAGATAATTAAAGTATTATTCCTCCGTATTATATAGGCCGGATAGATAGATCAGGATATATAATTCCTCCAATTCAATCTCTTAAAATGTCACGTGTTATTTATGTACGCGACGTATACATGGTAATTTTTAATATTTAGTCAAATGTTAACTTTTCCTCCTTTATTAACATCTAAATCAATCGGTTAATTTGACTAATTCGCTAATCCTATATAAAAAAAAATGTCCATATATATAATTATATATCTTTCACATATTCAAAGATTACGTACGTAACAGGACCGGGAATTATTCCAAACAACTCTAAAAAAAAAATGTGTATATATATATTATGGATAAAATTAAGTAGCTAGTCCCATCGATCCAATTGGCCTACGTACATTTCGTGGTAATTGACAAGTTAACGAAGAATTGAAAGCTAATCAGTCAACAAAATGTTATTTTATTATAATAAACATATATATGAATAATTAATATTATTTTATAGCCAAGCAGCGAATCAACAAAGCTCATTCGCTAGAGCTAATCCTCACCAATTTTGGCACCAGTACCGGCGACGGCCTGGGTACCATATTTTTCTTATCTTATTTATTTTCTTTTTCCTGTCGGCCTGATCTATATATATAGAAAAAATCTATACAACCTCCCTTCCTCCACACACCATATATTTTTTAAATTTTATTATTTTTTTCTTTCATCAAATTTTTAACATATGAATAATGAATAGAAAAATAAAATTATTTTAAAAATAATAAACTCAAAAAAAAATTTTAAAAAAATATTAAAAAATATAAAGATTTAAAAAAAAGGTGGTGTGTGGAGGTTGGAGAGGTTGTGTAGCATTGCTCATATATATATAGAGAAAAGATACTTACAACTGTGAATTGCGCAACCGCCGCGTAATCGCTTTGAAAAAAATGAATAAAACATGGGACTCACATGAAAAAATTAATTTTTTAATAGTGGACCCCACTCTTTTTCAAAGTGATTACGCGATGGTTACGCACTTCACGGTTGTATGTAGAATTGCTCATATATATAATATAATCCTCCCATGTTCCAACATATTCATATATATATATATATATATATATATATATATATATATATCATCTCACGGCCTATACTTAAAAGCGGCTATGAGCAGTAACAAAAGTTTTTTTTTTGCATAGTTGTTTTATGTTTGCTACTGTTTATAAACAGTAATTATGAACAGTAATAAATAGTAAATTTTTTTTTTGTCGTTTGTTACTATTTATAAACAATAATTATGAATAGTAATAATCGTGTGAATGTCAATGTGCAACGTAATACCACAATCGTGCATGAGGAATGAGAGAGGAAAAAAAGAAAAGTAGGAAAAAATATTAGTTTTGAGTTTTAAATTCTAACTCTTCATATTTAATCTTCAGATTTAATCTAACGGTAGAAGTTTAAATATTGATTTAAACTAACATAAAATAGATAATTAAATTTTAAAAATTATATCATACACTTAAAATTAATTTCAATTTATAAAATACTAATTTCTCATCATTAAATAAAAGACAAAGTTTTACTGAATATTAAATAAATGATGAAATTTTGTTAAATATTTTTAAAAAAGTATAACAATATAAATAATTAGAGTTTTAACATAATTTAAATATGATAATATTATTAATTAACTAAAAAGAACTGTTACAACTAATGAAGAAGTAACCTAAAAATATGTCTTGAATGTGTATTTCACTTTTTTATTTTTATTTTCCTTTTGTCATGTATTTTTTTAATTATCATAAATATTTTAAAAAAATAAAAAATTCATAAAATTATTAAAAAAACACTTCTTCAATCACTAGATAAAAAAAATTAAAAAAAAAAAAAGGCAAACATCCCTCGGACGTTACCTACTGCTAGTATATATATATATATGTATGTATATATATATATATGTATGTATGTATATATATATATATATGTATGTATGTATATATATATATATGTATGTATATGCATCATGCATGTCCTCATCTCACACAATTAAGTCAATAACTCCGTTTTCGATCGATTATCAATGTAGTCAACAAAGGAAAACAAAGTAAGTTTTTCATCGCGATATTTATGATGGCGGCCGGCCAGGAAAATAGATATATACATGACATATATAATTGCATTATTTTTCTTGTTTTTTAGTTTATAATGATATATATCTTTTAATTATGATAATATAACTCCTCTTTCTATATATCCAAAAAAATATCAATGCCTTCGTTTTTTTTTTTTTTTTTTTTTTTTTTTTGCCCTAATCATTTTCATGTTGTTGTTAATTTCAGAGGCCAGTAACCTTCTTTTTGTATTTGAAAATCATTTGAATAGATATATAAATAAAAGAAGAGGCAAATAAATAAATGATGAATATCGAGTAGATCATTTTTTTTAACAATTATGACTTATTGATCATGACTTTCTAAAATCGTTATCGGAATCCGATATTGGTCTCTAATACATACGCAATTAGTATTTTATTTAATTAAATAAATCGTCATCCTTGACGACAGCATTATTAACTTGCGTGTGTGTGTATATATATATAATATATTATATATTATATATTCTTTACTCGTGTGTGAACTGATCTTTGATACAGTCCATCACGATTACCCCCAAGAGAGAAACAAGAGTTATTATATTATCTGCACGGATTCAAAGAGCCCACAGTAACCCAGATTACAGCTACAACGCCTACACATTGGTATACGGTTTCGGTTGTACGAGACTCGCGTTGTTTTTGAAAATAAAGCCAGACCTAGTGCACGAGACTTTCATATTGTGACCCAGTTGGGCGCATTAAGCTGGCACCAGACCCATGGGTGCCTTTAATTAGGAGGTTGGCACCAGACCCCAATCGTGCCGGCCAGGGGAAGAGGGGAACGAGCCAGTACTGCTTCTAAATATATATATATATATATATATATATATATATATATAGGGAGAGAGAGAATTTCTCTATATATATATATGTGTGTGTGTGTGTGGACGTGTGTGTCGCATATTTAACAAAGAACACCAGATCAGTATTGGAAGAGCTCAACCTTCTCAAACGTGAAAATTAAGTGAGAAAGAGAGAGATCAGAGAGATGGGGGGTCATTGCGATACTGATGATAGCTCAGCCTCTTTTGTCAAGAACCCGACCATCAAGTTCACCAAGTTGTTCATCAATGGAGAATTCATTGATTCCATTTCAGGTTTTCATTACTATCCATGATCTAGATCTCTCTCTATCAAACTAATTACTACGTACGTTTGTAAATTTTCCCTTTTGTTTTCCCAACTTTTTAGTTAGTTTATATATATATTATGACAAGCAGTTTATGCTAAAGCCAAAAGGCCGAAGGCCCGAAAGGATCTATCTAAACAAACTACACGCTGAGAGAGAATAAGAATTAATCATCGTTTGTTCATCGATTGTTTCTTTCATGAATTTAATTTTGTTAAAGCATATAAAAAATATATATATATATATATTGCAGCCGACCAACAAAGTACATATATTGTTAAGAATACAACAACAGTTCCCTTTGTACAGAACTCAAAATGCCAAAGATTGATATTAAAACAAACGGACAGAACCAACAAGATTCAAGAAAATAGCAACTCAGAACAGTATCCAAAATAACAAGAAAGTCAGAAGAATATCAAGAATAATATCAGCAAGAAAATAAAGAAAGTAAAGGATCAACACAGGATATTTACGTGGTTCGACCCTAATGGTCTACGTCCACGGCAGGAATGGCCTCAGAGCTTTATTGATAACCAGTCCTTCACAGAGAAGTCTCAGAACCATACATATTTACACAGCCTTCATCTCACAACAGAAAATCGCACAGATTTTCTTCTCAAGTGAAACCCTAAGTCGTGCCCTAAGTATTCCCTCTCTGTTCTCTCTCGAAGCCTCTCAATCTCATAAAAACAAAATGACATACAACCCCTTAGGGTTCCAGAAGGGTTATCTATGAATATATAAGATGAAACAGATGCCAACATGTGTCAAGATCCTGCGGCATGAGTTTGAATCGTTTCTGATATAGATTGCAAGTCACGTGCAGACCACGTGAGTAACCAGCTCAGTGTATTAAACCCCAAAGCTTTCATGCTCAGCCACTTGTCCATCATTCAGAGTCACAACAAAGAGGATTAGAGATTAAAGCAACATATAATAAATGTATTGACATAGCATTTACAAATCTCCACCTTGGCAAAACATTTATCGCCAAGTTTAATCAATACTCATCATTGGTCATTCTTGCATTGTCCCCCCTAATGGGGACTAACTCTAGACTTGCATCCCAACTAAGTTCAGACAGTGTCTGAACTTAGAGCAAGGGAGAGCTTTTGTCATCATATCTGAGAGGTTGTCCTCAGTTGAGACCTTCTCCACACAAACAATTTTTGATTTTATGATATCCCTAATAAAATGAAGCCTTATATCAATATGTTTAGACCTTTCATGGAAAACTTGATTTTTAACTAAGTGTAATGCACTTTGGTTATCACAGTGTACTGTGATGTTACCACTGTAAATGTTTAATTCACTAGCAATACCTTTTAACCATATGGCCTCTTTTACAGCTTCAGTTAATGCTATATATTCAGCCTCTGTGGTAGACAAAGCTACCACAGATTGTAAGTGTGATTTCCAGCTGATAGCTCCCCCAAAGGCAGTAAACACATATCCAGTTAAGGACTTCCTTGTGTCTACATTTCCTGCAAAATCAGAGTCTACAAAACCAGTTAGTTCATAACCCTTTTCAACATTATTCCCAAAACTGAGGCCTAAACTAGTGGAGCCTGTCAAGTACCTAAGTACCCATTTAATGGCCTGCCAATGAGTTTTTCCAGGATTTCCCATAAATCTACTGACAACACTCACAGCATATGTCAAATCAGGTCTAGAATAAACCATTGCATACATTATACTTCCCACCATGCTAGCATAGGGAATTTGTTGCATAAAGCTAATATCAGGTTCTGTTTTAGAGGCCTAATCCAATGACAATTTAAAATGATGACCTAAAGGGGTGTTGACAAATTTTACATGTTCCATACCAAATCTCTTAAGGATTTTAGAGATGTAATTTTTATGAGACAAGTGTAGCACTTTTGCATCCCTGTCCCTTTCAATTTCCATTCCTAAAATTCTCTTAGCAGGACATAGCTCCTTCATTTCAAACTCTGACTTTAGCATGCATTTAACTTGTTGAATTAAAACAGTGTCTTTACAAGCAACCAGCATGTCATCAACATACAAAAGGAGATAAACATAAATTCCTTTTACTTTCTTGTAATAGACACAACTATCATAGCAACTTCTTTTAAAATTGTTACTAATCATGTGTGTATCAAACCTTTTGTACCACTGCCTAGGTGATTGTTTAAGGCCATATAAAGATTTTTTAAGAAAACACACTTGATTATTACTAATATCATGAGTAAAACCTTCAGGAGGTTGCATGTAATATCTTCCTCAAGTTCTCCATGCAAAAAAGCAGTTTTGACATCTAATTGTTCAAGATGCAGATTTTCAAAAGCTGTATAAGCAAGCAGTAGTCTAATTGAGCTGTGTTTAACCACTGGAGAGAAGATTTCATTGAAGTCAATTCCTTCTCTTTGTGTAAAGCCCTTAGCTACTAGCCTAGCTTTATACTTGGTTCTTTCTATCCCTGGTATGCCTTCCTTTTTCTTATAAATCCATTTTGATCCAACTAGTTTCACTCCTTGAGGTTTAGTTACAAGAACCCAAGTTTTATTCTTATTAAGAGATTTCATCTCCTCATGCATGACTAAAATCCATTTAGAGGAGTCTTTGCTTTTCATAGCCTCTTTATAGGACCTAGGTTCCTCATTAATAACCTCATTTGCAACAGTTAAAGCAAACATGGTGAGTTCAGCTTGACCATACCTTATAGGTGGTTTAATAACTCTCTTTTGTCTATCTCTAACAAGGTTATAGGAGCTAACTCCACCTTGATCCACACTTCTAGAGATTTCTTCCTCAGAGTCATTGTCTACTACTAATTCAGGTTCAGGTTGAGTGTTAACCTGCTCCACCTCAACTTGCAAACCCTTTAAGGAGCTGTCAGCTTCAGGGTTTGGTATATCTCCCTGTATCCGAGCCATTTGAGACTCATTAAAGATCACATCCCTGCTTATAATGCATTTGTACCTACCAGGTCCATCTACCCAAAGTTTGTACCCCTTAACACCTTCAGGATACCCTATAAAAATGCACTTAAGTGCCCTAGGTTCCAATTTATCATTTTTTGAATGTGCATATGCAATACACCCAAAAACTCTAAGGTGGTCATAAGAGGGGGGTTTTCCAGACCATAATTCTTGAGGGGTTTTAAACCCTATTGCAGAGGAGGGACACTTATTTATGAGGTATACTGCAGTAGTGGCAGCTTCTGCCCAAAAGGTTTTGGGCAGCCCTGAATTGGACAACATGCACCTTACCCTTTCTAAGATGGTCCTATTCATTCTTTCAGCTAACCCATTCTGTTGAGGGGTTTCCCTCACTGTTTTATGCCTAAGAATTCCCTCTTTCTTACAGTACATGTTAAACTCATTTGACAAGAACTCTAAGCCATTGTCAATTCTTAGAACCTTAAGTTTTCTACCTACTTGGTTCTCTACCAGGGATTTCCACTCTTTGAATTTTTCAAAAGTGTCACTTTTATTCTTTAAGATATAAATCCAGACCTTTCCAGAGTAATCATCTACAATGGATAGGAAGTAATTCCCTCCATTATGAGAACTTACTCTTGCAGCTCCCCAAAGGTCAGAATGAACATAGTCCAGGGTTTGTTTTGTGTTATGAGTGGCTGACTTAAAACTAACCCTTTTGGTCTTCCCATAAATGCAATCTTCACAGAATGGTAAATTGCTTAAGTTTTTATCACTCAGCAGTCCTGTTTATGCAACTCTACAAGACCCCTCTGACTTACATGTCCAAGTCTCATATGCCATAACACTGCTTGGTTCTCAGCAGTGTCTTGCGTAGGGGATGCTTCCCCAACCACAATTTTTCCAAGTAGAGTGTATAAACCATTTTTAATAATCCCTTTCATAATAACTAGAGAGCCTTTTGTAACTCTAAGTACCCCTGCCTCAGATTTGAAGGTATATCCAGATAAATCAAGAATCCCAAGAGAAATTAAATTTCTCTTTAATTCTGGAATAAATCTGACTTCCCTTAAAACTCTTTCAGTATTATCATGCATTTTCAATCTAACTGATCCTATACCCATGATTTTGCAGGACTTATTATTACCTAGAATTACTTGTCCTCCATTTAATTCAGAGAATGTTTCAAACCATTCCCTGATTGGACACATATGAAAGGAACAACCAGAATCCATAATCCATTCTGTTTTTGAGTCTACTTCACTCACAGTGAGGACTTCAGCACTCTCATATCCCTCTAACACCACAGAGGCATCCCCTGCCTCTTTAGATTTATTCTCAAAATTGTTTTTTCTTTCAGGACAATCTTTCTTAAAATGCCCTTCCTTGTGACAATGAAAACATTTAAAATGTTTTCCCTTTGACTTGGATCTAAATTTCTTACCATCATTTTTTTCCTTCTTTTCTCTTCTTTCTGTTCTGCCCCTAACAGTTAAGCCCTCCCCATGATTCTGTTTAGAATCCCCTCTGTTTTGAAGTTCCCTAGTGTGAAGTACAGATTGCACTTCATCTAAAGTAAGGGAGTCTCTACCAAACATCATAGTCTCTTTTAGGCTTTGGTATGATGAGTCCAAAGAACTCATCAAGAGGATGGCTTGATCCTCATCCTCCACCTTAATGTCTATATTTACTAAATCTAAAATGATTTTGTTAAATTCATCAAGGTGCTGTCCTATAGGGTTCCAGGAATCATTTTAAAGGTATAAAGTTCCCTAGTTTTTTTATGAAGTCTATTTGCTAAAGATTTGGTCATATACAGATTCTCTAGCTTCAGCCATATACCCGCAGCAGTGTCCTCACTGGCCACCTCTCTCAAGACTTATCTCCAAGAAAGAGGATTAGGGCACTGTGAGCTTTCTGGAGAATGTCCTTCTGGACAGTCTCCTTGTCTTCCTCTTTCGAGGAAGATCCCCTCTTTCTTTCACCAAAGAGGGCATCTTGCAGTCCATGTTGGACTAGCAATGCCCTCATCTTAATCCTCCAAAGTCCAAAATCATTTTCACCCGTGAATTTTTCAATATCAAACCTCATGGTCCCCATCGACCTAGGCTCTAGATACCACTTGTTAAGAATACAACAACAGTTCCCTTTGTACAGAACTCAAAATGCCAAAGATTGATATTAAAACAAACGGACAGAACCAACAAGATTCAAGAAAATAGCAACTCAGAACAGTATCCAAAATAACAAGAAAGTCAGAAGAATATCAAGAATAATATCAGCAAGAAAATAAAGAAAGTAAATGATCAACACAGGAGATTTACGTGGTTCGACCCTAATGGTCTACTTCCACGGCAGGAATGGCCTCAGAGCTTTATTGATAATCAGTCATTCACAGAGAAGTCTCAGAACCATACATATTTACACAGCCTTCATCTCAGAACAGAAAATCGCACAGATTTTCTTCTCAAGTGAAACTCTAAGTCGTGCCCTAAGTATTCCCTCTCTGTTCTCTCTCGAAGCCTCTCAATCTCAGAAAAACAAAATGACATACAACCCCTTAGGGTTCCAGAAGGGTTAGCTATGAATATATAAGATGAAACAGATGCCAACACGTGTCAAGATCCTGCAGCATGAGTTTGAATCGTTTCTGATGTAGATTGCAAGTCACGTGCAGACCACGTGAGTAACCAGCTCAGTGTATTAAACCCCAAAGCTTTCAGGCTCAGCCACTTGTCCATCATTCAGAGTCACAACAAAGAGGATTAGAGATTAAAGCAACAGATAATAAATGTATTGACATAGCATTTACATATATAGAACAGCGGAGGGTTCTGGCTGTTAATTACGTACGAAAATATTAAGCACCGAAAGTACTGTACGTATGAGTAAGTTCCAGTGACTAACCTCTTCTTACTTCATGATCAAATAAGTCTGTCGGCCCATCGTAAATTAAAATCAAGTACGACGTAGTAGTTTACAAAACCTAGTACAATACCTTATAATTATCAATTTTTCGTACATGGAATTGAGTATGTTGTCGCGAGGTGCATGATATGATCTATATTAACTGCATTTCGATCGGCCATTATGTCTGGTACCTGTGACGACGTATATGAGGTAATGCATGCATGAAAGCCACTTATCAACTTTATATCATTGATTACAGTACCACCGGCCGGGTCCAACAATAAAGTTTTTTGCTGTATTTAATTTTCGTATCATTAATTTTGTTCTTTGGGAATAATCAGGAAAGACGTTCGAGACCATAGATCCAAGAACAACGGAAACTATGGCGAGAATTGCAGAAGGAGACAAAGAAGATGTGGATTTGGCGGTGAAAGCAGCCCGACAGGCTTTCGACCATGGTCCATGGCCTCGCTTGCCTGGCTCTGTATGCACTCGATCTATCTATGATTAATATCCTTGATTATTTTTTTCATGTACGTTGGTTAACTTTTTATTTTTCTTTAAGCAAATAGATATATGATCTATAGTGTGCAAGTCCTAATTAAAAAAAAATTGGAACTCCATAAAAATTGTTTTTTTTTAAGTTGGTCCTTTTTTTTTATATATATATATATATATATCATATAATTAAAGGAATTACTGCAGGGTGCATGATGTACCCTGAATAATATATTAATATTTAAGCAAATAGCTTGAAAGACAAAAGCTATCTATGGATTGTCAGTCAATATTTGACAATTCTTATAGGCAATTCTTATAGTCAATTAAGCCGCGTGATCAATATTTACGTATTTTTCTGACAGAAGAAAAACTTAATTTTTATGACTTGGGTTATACCTTTAAGCTGAAAATGCTTAGTTTGTGGTGAATATCTCATTATTATTTATTATTTTATTATTATTTTTATATATTTTTTATTATTTATTATTATTTAATATTTTATTATTATTTTTTTACTATTATTTATAAAATATCTGAAAATATCTCGATAACCAAACACAACTGGCTGTTCGGGAGGTAGCTAGCCTTTTCATTGAGCTTTCGTGAGGTAAAGTACATGCACCAGTACTTGAGCTTAAGCGGAGAAATATTTATCATGTACACACCGAAGACAAGAAAGCGAAAGTCAAAGGTCTCAACAGCACAGTCACAATGTATATATGCACCCCTACTTAAATTTGGAAAATTTTATGCAAATAAATAAAAAAAATTTATTTATTTTAATATGAAAGTCCATTTTATAGCTAGTCACACCCACAACCGAATTAATATATATGGAGTCAATTATAATGACTCATCATGATCAGAACCCTTTTAAAACTTCAGCCATTATATAAATAAATAAATAAATGTATTTTCACACAAATTAAAGAAAATTAACTTAAAGGTAGTCTCAAATTCGACTAGGTCAAAAAATTGATTTCAACTGATGATCTGAAAACATTTTAGTCAATGCGCAGCCTCTTCGCCTCGCTTATGTCAATGAGGCTTCATTGAAGGAAAAAAATGATAGAGATAACATTACACATAGTACTGAGAGATATATTGTTTTCATATATATAGTATTTAAGATTAAATGATATCAATCCCATAATCGAACATGAGTCTTATAGCATATATATACTGGAAAGATCTATATAGGATATGATCATGAAAACTCCAAAAATTAAAGTTATAACGAGTTTGTTTTGTTTTTTTTTTTTTTTTTTTATATCGAGATTACTGTATCAATGTACATATTTTTATCCAACTCAACGATCAGAATTGGATGACTTGATGATCAGATTATTGCTTTAATTCTCAATTAACCCCCTTTTGCAAGCAACCGCGCAGTTCATTGTAAAGGACCAAGATTTAATTTGCAACAGCTAATGGGAAATTGTACGTACGTTGCAGGAGAGAGCAAGGATAATGATGAAATTCGCAGACTTGATTGATGAAAATGTAGAAGAATTGGCTTCCTTGGATACAATTGATGCTGGGAAATTGTTCTCTATGGGGAAGGCCGTAGACATTCCTCATGCATCAAGTACTCTCCGATACTATGCAGGTGCAGCTGACAAAATTCATGGGGAGGTATTGAAGATGTCACGTGAGTTTCATGGATACACATTGCTCGAACCTATTGGTGTCGTGGGACACATCATCCCCTGGAACTTCCCTACGACGATGTTCTTACTGAAGATTAGCCCCGCTTTAGCCGCAGGGTGCACTATGGTTGTCAAGCCCGCGGAACAAACTCCTCTATCGGCTCTTTACTATGCTCATCTTGCTAAGCTAGTAAGTTTGTATCAATCCTTATATACAATTCAAATTGCCATGCTATTATTACTTAGAAGTCATATTTCATAAGGTAAAGTCATGGTCTTTTTTTCACTCAAATACAAAACTGATCATTGGCAAAGTCATAGCTATCTATGAATTATGCAATTCTTGATTTTTCATATTTTCTCACATCTTGAATCATGAATTAAGGGTCTTAAAATCAAGACTTTGAGAAAGGGATGTTAACAAAATAGAAGATAATGGAAGAAACTTCACTGTTTTTCATTATGTACGTTGAGTGGTATTTATACACATGAAAGGAATAAAGAATAATGCCAGTTTGTTACAGTAACTTGAGAGAAGAAATAACTGATTTCTCTACAGTGCTTATTCTAGAATATTCTTCAAGAAATCTGTTGTAACGTTGGTGCGTTTCTGTTGTAAAGCATGGCTGATGGTAGTGTCTATTTTCACGCTGGCAGTGATACGCCCGTGATGCCTTCCTCTTGTTTGATCAAATGCGCAGCAGAGTCACTAAGCTTGATACGCCTGCTCGAGTCCAATGGGGTATCGACCACATTGAGACTCGACCTTAAGCGATAAAACCGATCTGCAACTATGGGTTTGGTGAGTAAATCAGCGATCTGGTCTTGAGAACTGCAGAATGAAACTTGCAATGTTTTGGCAGCAACTATGTACCTAACAAAATAAAAATCTATGTCCCTGTGTTTGGTTTTTGAGTGATAGACAGGATTAATTGATAAATACGTAGCCCCAATGTTATCACACCATAGATTTGGAGCTTTAGTAAGGAAGATACCCAATTCTCGAAGGACTGTTTGTAGCCAAATGAGGTCTGTTGCCGAGGATGCGAGAGACTTATATTCGGCCTCAGTGGAGGAGTGAGCCACAGTGCTTTGCTTCTTTGAACTCTATGAAATTAAGTGATTTCTCAAGTAAATGCAAAATCCTCCAGTTGATCTTCGATCATCCGAACATCCCCCCCAATCAACATCAGACTATGCTTGAAGATTAAAGGAATTTTGAGATTTAAAAAACAAGCCATAATTGATGGTAGCCTTGAGATACCACAGTATACGCTTGACAGCACTCCAATGTGAATTTTTTGGTGAATGCATGAATTGGCACACTTTGTTGATTGAGAATGAGATGTCGGGTCTGGTTAGAGATAAATATTGAAGAACCTCGACAATGCTGAGATAGAGAGTAGCATCTTCAAAATCTGGTGAATCAAACTTGGAAAGCTTGAGATTGGCAGCCATAGGAGAAGATATGGGCTTAGCCAGAAGCATGTTGCTTTGGGTGAGGAGTTGTTTGATGTACTTTCGTTGAGATAAGAGTAAGCCATTCATGGTTTTGTCCACTTCTATGCCAAGAAAAAAAGAAAGATCACCAAGATCCTTTGCTGGAAAATCACGACCCAAAGCTGTAATTAGCTGATCAATAGCAGACTGATGTGAAGATGTGATGACAATGTCATCCACATAGACTAGAAAATAAATTTTCACATCAGATTGATTTAAGATGAAAAGAGAAGGGTCAGCTTTGGAAGAATTAAAACCAAAATCAAGTAACCAAGAGCTAAGTTGAACAAACCATGCTCTTGGAGCCTGCTTCAGACCGTATATAGCTTTGTGCAACTTGCAGATATAATTTGGATGAGCTTTATCAACAAATCCTTGAGGCTGCTGCATATAGACATTGTCAGTTAATAATCCATGCAAAAAGGCATTCTGAATGTCAAGTTGCTTCAAAAGCTAGGCACAAGTCACTGCAATTGAGAGTATCAAACGGATCGTGGAAGGCTTCACCACTGGACTGAAAGTCTTAGTGTAGTCCAAGCCGTGTAATTGATGGTAGCCTTTTGCTACTAGATGTGTTTTTCTCCTTTCAAATGAGCCATCAACATTTGTTTTGGTACAGTAGACCCATCGACAGCCAAAAATGTTAGCCATGGGAGGAGGGGAAACTAAACTCCAGGTCTGGTTCTGTTGAAGAGCTTGAAATTCTTGATTCATGGCATCCCACCATTCTGGATATTTAGAAGCTGCAGAAAAACTCGAAGGTTCATCAAGAACAATTAAAGTAGTAGTAAAACAATCCTGAGGAGAATACGGGATGGTGCCATCGATGAAGACTCGGGGCCTAGAAGAGTTAGTTTGGGCTCGTGTGATGATTGGTGAGAGGGGTGGTGCAAGAGGCTGGAGAGGAGGTGGCAGCGGGGGTGAAAATGACGCAGGAAGATTTGGTGAGTTGACCGAGGTGGACAAAGAATTATTTGTTGCAGAAGATAGGCGTGGGCGAGAGGTTGAAGACGATTGAGAATTATGGGCTGGACTAAAAGGAATTGTAGGTGGGCCAGGTCCAAGAATAGAAGGGGAAAGTAACGGTAAAGACACTGTTTGTGAATTGGAGGAGTGTATTGAACCGGGCCGAGACTTAGAAAGTGGAAAAGAATTCTCATTGAAGATGACGTCCCTTGAAACATAAAGCCGATTTTTTTGTAAATCAAGACATTTGTATTCCTTGTGTGATGTGCTGTAGCCCAAAAATAAACAAGAGACAGATCTAAAATTTAATTTGTTTGAAAGGTATGGTCTAAGATTAGGCCAACACTCACATCCAAAAACTTTTAAAAAATTATAATCTGGATCACAATGATGAAAAAAGAAATGAGGTGATTTATTTTTAATAACTGGAGAAGGAAGAAGATTAATTAAGTAAACGGTTGTTTCAAAGGCATCAACTCAGTACGAGAAGGGCAAAGAAGAATGGGCTAAGAGAGCTAGCCCAGTTTCGACTATATGTCGATGTTTTCGTTCAATAAGTCCATTTTGCTGATGAGTGTGAGGGCAAGAGAAGCGATGTATAATACCAAATTTTTGACAAATTGGGGTAAGGGTTTTGAACTCCCCACCACCATCAGTTTGAAGTGTTAAAAGTTTGGTATTAAATAATCGTTCAAGATAAGGTAAAAAGGTTGGAAAAATTTGAGCAACATCAAATTTTAACTTGAGAGGAAAGAACCATGTATAACGTGTAAATTGATCTACAAATGAGAGATAATACTTAAAACCAAGTCTAGAAATATGAGGAGCTGGGCCCCAAACATCAGCGCATAATAATTCAAGCGGCTTGGTATAAGTAGTGTGATTACTATAAAAAGGTAATTGATGAGCTTTTGCAACTGGACACTCAGTACAAAAAAAAAGTAGAACTAGAGATAGTAGGTAGACAATATTTGCGTAGAACGCTGGAAACAAGAGTCAAGGAAGGGTGTCCAAGCCTTCGATGCCATTGGACTGTGTTTATCCTTTCACCAAGATGTGTGGAGGGGCTTGAATCTGGAGGAGAAAGTGAGGAAAAAACATAGAGTCCATTATGCGTGGGCCCTGTGAGGAGCACTTTCCCCGTCTGTTTGTTCTTCATAGAAAAATGAGATGAATGAAACTCAAAATAACAAGAATTATCTGTGCAAAACCGTAGAAGAGACACAAGATTTTTTGTTATGGCAGGGACATGCAATAAATTTATAAGATAGAAGGAAGAGGTGTTAGATGAGAAACAGGAGTCACTGAAATTTTGGATAGGTAAGCCCGAGCCATCTCCAACGCGAATTGAGTCACTACCATTATATTGTTCTGAAGAAATATTCAAGTTACTAAGCTCATTTGTGATATGATGCGTAGTGCCAGAGTCAGGATACCAGGAGGCTTCAAATAAAGAGCTAGGGGCAGTATAATTAGCAGATAAAGATTTTGGAGCTTCAAACTGATATGATGTTTCATAGACCCTTCATCTTCTTCTGGTTTGTTGAGTGACTCGGCTCAAATCCAGTACTCCTTAACTAGTAGTGTAGTGAATTCATTTTCCATGCATACATTATCCTTATCCATATTCATTACAATAGTTGCCTTCTCTAGCTTTCATATATACGCGCGAGTTCCTCCTGATATTTTTCCCATTTATCTTTTCTTGTTCAAGGCCGGTATCCCTGATGGAGTGCTCAATGTTGTAACTGGATTTGGACCAACTGCTGGTGCTGCAATTAGCTCTCACATGGATATTGATGCGGTAATTTCTGACTTTTTATTGAGTGTTTCGATCCCTTGTTTATGTTCTTTTGCAAAAATGTCTTGGTCAATAAGTTCATTGCTTTGGGGTACTGTGCTCTTGAATCTAGAGTGATGGTCTTTTCAGGTTAGTTTTACTGGCTCTCCAGAAATTGGACGCAAGGTAATGCAGGCCGCAGCAGCAAGTAATTTGAAAGTGGTTTCACTTGAATTAGGTGGCAAGTCACCCCTCATAATCTTTGACGATGTCGATGTAGATATGGCTGCTGAGCTAGCCATTTTCGGCATCCTACATAACAAGGTAAATTTCATGTTTTCTTTCCTTCTTTTTTTCTTTTAAATAAAGTTCCATTTTAGAAAAGTAATTTAGCTAAAAAATTATACCTTAAAATGACAATTTTCTTTACTAATAGTAGTACTTTTATATATCAGGGAGAAATATGTGTGGCAAGTTCTCGTGTTTATGTTCAAGAAGGGATATATGACGAACTTGTGAAGAAATTAGTTCAGAAGGCAAAAGCTTGGGTAGTTGGGGATCCTTTTGATCCTAAAGTTCAACAGGGACCGCAGGTATGAACTGAGGCTAGCTAATTTCATCTATACATATGTTTTTTAAGGTGATATATATATACACTACAAGAAAAAAAAACATTTGTAACAGATTATTTGTGACGATAATAACTATTTATAACGAAAACAGACTCATTGTAGCAGAAAATAATCATTTTCACAGATTTGAATTTTACAACTTTTACAATATTCTTCAATAAAATACTATTTTTTAAAACTTATTTGAATATTATTTAACTTTCACCGAATTTGAATTCAAAACTTAAAATATTTTATTAAAAAGTTGTATAAGAATTGAAACATAACATTTTTGTATATATCATTTCCCATGTTTTTTTCTTTCTGCGATCGACGTGGGGGTACCAATTAGCAACTAACAAGGAAGTGTATTGGGCCCATAATCCCATTAAAGCTGCATATGGCCCAAAATAACAACAAAAAGACATGCCATGGCATTATTTATTGTAAAGTACATGAACCGGTCTATTTAATAAACTTGATTGAGTTTTTTGTTTTGGTATCATGCTGCATGTGCAGGTCGATAAGAAGCAGTTTGAAAAAATTCTTTCATACATTGAGCATGGAAAGAGAGAAGGAGCCACCCTTTTAACAGGGGGAAAGCCATTGGGTGGGAAGGGATATTTCATTGAGCCTACAATTTTCTCTGAAGTCAAGGTAAGTCATGTTACATGTATATATATATATATATATATATATATATATATATGTATTTATTTTATTTTATTTTTACTTTACAACGTACGTGTACAGCTTGATGATCAAATCGATCCCTTTTTTTTTTTTTTTAGTGGAATTAAAGGCTAAAGTCGTTAATTTCCCTTCATCTGTTATATTATTGATCGATCTCCGGTCCATGACATGCACAGGAAGAAATGCTTATAGCAAAAGATGAAATATTTGGGCCCGTAATGGCTCTTGCGAAGTTCAAGTGAGTACAAAAGCTCTAATACCACTTTTTTGTACATTCTATGAAAAAATAGTCCATCAGTTTTGTTAATTGGTCCTAATAGTTTTGAGGGTTTACCTCATGATGATCATGTTTAGCAGCACGTACGTGCAATATTCTAGTACTACTTGCAGATAGATAGAAATGCTCACTATTTTTCACATTAATAACGAGTACTACAGAACAATGGAGGAGGCGATAGAGAGGGCCAACAGCACTAGATATGGCCTAGCAGCGGGCATCTTAACCAAGGACATAAACGTGGCTAACACTGTCTCAAGATCAATCCGTGCCGGCACCATTTGGATCAATTGTTATTTCGCTTTCGACAATGACTGCCCTTTTGGTGGGTATAAGATGAGTGGATTTGGAAGAGATCTTGGTTTGGAAGCCCTTCACAAGTATCTTCAAGTTAAATCGGTTGTTACTCCCCTTTATAATACTCCCTGGCTTTGAAGAATCGAATTGATCATCAAGATCATGATCCCCTTCTAATTGCACCTCATCAAACATATATGCATGATATGGAAACTAGATCATACGTTTTACCAAATAAGTACTTATTCTTATTTTTGGGGCTTGAATTAAGTGTTTGCGTGTATTTGTTTTGCTAGGTATCTTGATTTAAGGTCTGTACGTATTCTTTTAATAAATCGACCCCATTATAAACTCTCAGCTATTAATTATATACGTGTTTGCATATATAGAAGCCAATTCGTACTATTTAATTCCTTTGCCTTTTTTTTTTTTTTGGTGTACTCGTGTTTGTGCATTACTATATTGGTTCATGTTACGTACACATGTCGTGGAGAGACGTACGGAAGTATCAGTGGCAGACCCACGTTCAGCTTACCGGCCGGGCAAATTTTTTGAAAACTCAAACTACCATTAGATTTTATTTATAATTTTATAAATCACTGTAAGAAAAACGGACGCTCAATTTCGCTCTCTGAAATTTATAATCTTCAAATAGAAAATGAGGATTAATATGGAAAATGACCTTCCAAAAAATTTATAATCCTCTTATGCTCTCTGAAGTTTTTTAAAATTTCAATATATACCTAAAAATGTCTCCAATTTTTTTCGGCATATAGTCTCAAAATTTTATATAATTTCTATATATTATCTATTTTTAAGGATATGCCTCACCATAGTTAAATTAAAGTTAAGTTTATAAGAAATAATAAACTTATTAATATGGATCCTTAAGTTTTTTATTATACAATATTAAGTTTCTTAATATGGAATTCATGAAAATGAAAATACAAAAAAAATAATTTAAGATTGATGATCTATATGAAAAATAATTAAAATGTTTTATCCTTTAGACTTCATTAAACAAGAAAAAAATTATTTAAGATCTCATGAATTATAGAATTATATGTTTAATGCAATACGAAAATATCTAAATTTTATATGAAACTTAATAAACTAACTTACTATAATAAAAATAACCTTTTAAAAAATTATTTGATGGTTTTTATGAAGGAATTAAATAAATTTTAAGTATTTCATTACAAAAATAATAATAAATAAATATTATTATATGAAACATTATCGTCAGAAATCTAAAATATATATTACATTATATTTTTAAAATTTTATTTTTATGTATATATAATAAATTATTGAAATCTAATTTTATATATAATTATATTTTTTTATTTTACATAAATTTATTATGGCTAGAAATTAAAGTTGGCGCTTTCAAAAGAATTTCTGGTTCCGCCTGAAGTACTATGCCAGAGTGAGTTGAGATATATATATATATATATATATATATATATATATATATATATATATATATATATATATATAGTGATAATCGTATCATTCTTCTACTATCTTTCTACTAATTGTTTTTTAATTTTTAATTTTTTTAATTTTTCTTTTATTTAATGGTTAAGAAAGTGATTATAAGTGAAATTGTATATTTAAAAAAAAAACTTAATAATTAAAGATATTAAAAAAATAAAAAACAAATACACTAAAAATAATAAAGTAAAGATAAAAAGAATTGTAAGTCTTTCCACTCTTTGCAACCCTATATTCCTTAATGGACCCGATTGCACATCGAACTGGTTCTACTTTGTCAATCAGCTTGTTATTATCCTCCTTTCAAAAAAGCTAACTTTATTCTTTCTTTATATCTAGCTAGCTAGATGGAATTTGCCATGGTCCTATTTTCTTGGTACTTTGTTGAAAGATAAATATTCTAGTCATAAAGTAATTATATAAAATAATCTTATAAATTGATGTGTCTTAATAAGATGTATCAAATTACAAAATTACTTTTATTGTAATACAGATCCAATATCTAATATGAAATCATTTCAGTTTGTGAGATTATTTTTATATAATTTCTTTGTAGATATAATACTCCTCTAATTGAAAATTGTAATAGTAAGATACCACCGCAAGAAAGTGTGTACTGTTTATTACATAAGGTTGTGGGAAGATTGCAAACTCTATATTATCATATTTGAAGATGGCTAAAGTGATCTTATCCAGTAGAATTACCACTTATTTCAAAAATTTAAATTTATAAGAAAAATAAATTTTATTGTTTAATTTATATCTTAACACTTCTCTTCAGGGTCAGACTCTCTCTCAATGAGTGGAACCAATACATAGAATATTTAATTAAATAAGGTAGAGTATAAAGTCATAATTTGAATTCAGAACATCTATTTTGATATCATGTAAAATCATAACTTTTCTTTTTAGAAAAGAAAAAAGAAAAAAAGGAAAGTAGAAAGGGGGGCGGCAGGCTTGGAAAGAGATGAAACCCTAAGCCCCACTTGCTATTTTTTTGTGTTTTTGTATTTTTTTAATGTGTTTTCCTTTTGCAGTTTTCTGTTTTTTAGTTTTTAATAAAAAAAGAAATAGGCTATTTGGACTTGGTGTCCATAGTAGCAGAATCTCATATTCCTACTGCCTGGAAGGACGGAAGGGGCTAATGCTTCTCTTCTTTGGAAGATGGGTCGTTTAATTCTGTTTTATAGAGCGCTCTCTCTGTTATGAGAGAGTTTTGTAGAAGTTAAGACAATGTCCATCATAAATGAATTTGTGTGCGAGGGTGCCCTAAAGCAAATGCGTAGTTTGACTTGTAGTTCAGATTTTTCCTATATTATTAAGTCACAGCTATAACTTCAATTTATGGAAAGAAATGAAGTCTGTTTCAAAAACAAAATCATAACTTTTTTCAAAATTTAAAATGGTTGGAATATGTAAATTGTATAATTTAATTTATATGTTAACATATCTCAACTCTAAAAAATGCATACAAATAAGATCAAAATCAAAGGTGTACGTCTTTCGATAAATGCATACATATGGGCCCGTTTGGACAGTTAAGGGCATGTTTAGATAATGAGACAAAATGAAAATTTTGTGAATAATAATGAAATAATTCAAGTTAAGATATTTTATTGGATTTTGAGAAATGAGAGATAAAAAGTTGAATAAAAATATTATAAAAAGTTAAAAAAAATTGAATATTATTTTTACTTTGAAATTTAAAAAAGTTGTATTATTTTTTATATTTTGTTTAGAAGTTTGGAAATTTTGTATTTTTTTGTGTTTTGATAATGATTAAATGAAAAAAATAAATATTTGAAATTGAAATATGTTTTGTGTTTTAGTGATGTTTGAGAAAGAAATTTCTCATATCATCTCACTGCTTAAATAAGTTCAAATACCTCATAATATCTATGAAAAGTAATTAAATGGTTTGTGAATAGTAGTGAAATAATTTGAGTTAAAACTTTAATTGGTTTTTAGAAAATAAGAGAGAAAACTAAAATAAAAATATTATAAAGTTCAAAAATTATTTGAATATAATTTTTTATTTTTATTTTTGTTTTAAAATTTGAAAAAAGTTGTATTGTTTTGTGTTTTTTGTTTGAAAGTTTAGGAAAATTGTAATGATTAGATAAAAAAATGACAAATCTAAGATTAAAAAATATTTTATATTTAATTTATGTTTAAGAATAAAATATCTAAGAATATCTCAATGTCCAAACTAACTCTAATTGTGATAGCATAGGAGGCTCGAATTCTGAAAATGCATTTGGAGGGACAATCCCATGAGAGATCAGAGAGTTTTTTTCCAGGTTGTTAAATAAAATTAATTTGAATTATCTTAACCAGAACAAATTTTTTATAAGTTTGGATTTTTGTTCACCTTACTTAACTTATTGTGATTGCACTTCTACATCACTTAAGAGGCTAGCTACTAGCTAGAATGTTTTAATATAATTCCATACTTGGAAGATCAAAGAGTTAAGATGATTGCTCTGACAAATTGTAGAAATAGATAAGAGATAAGAGATAAGAGATCTTTACTTGTACATTCACTTACTTTTGTCGCACACAAACATACGTAGGGATGTAGTAAAAAAAACAAAAACAAAAGAAAAAACCGGTTGAATAGGACTAAACCGGTAGATTCAGTATAGTTTTTAAGCGGTCCGGTGCGATACCTATTCTTAAGAATAAAAACTGATCCTAAACCGGTACGATATTGATTTTCATATTTTAAAAACCAGTTTAAAACGAACCAGACCAATATATATTATAATTTTTATATTAAATTATATATTATATGTTAAATTGTTAATTAATATAATATGAAATTATAATCTTATTATTAAATTCTATTAATCTTATAACATAAAATTAATAAAACATGTGATATAACATAAAATTAATCTTATAATTTTTAATATAACATTTTATATAACATATAAATTTTAGTTTAAAGTATAAACATTAATATTAAGTTATTAATATAAACTTATTATATATATAAATATAAATATATATATATATATCAAGTATAAATATATTTTTGACATAATAAATTATGATATATATTCTTTTTGTAAATACATTTTTACACATTTGATGATATATATAATATGCTCATACAAAAAGTTTAAAACTTATATAGAGTATAGTTAAATTCAATATTATACTAATATGTGTTAATTATTATAAAATAATGTACTTATACTATAATATAAATAGACTAATAATTTAATGTATATATATATATCATATTATTACTAATATAGATAATTCGTGAAAACCAAAAAAATCGAACCGGACCAAACTGAAACCAAAAAAATCGGAAGTTTTGATTTTGATAATTAATGGATCCGATATCGGTTCTTAAATTTTTAAAACCAGTATATAGCTATTCAGTTCTAAAAAATATATAAAATTGGACCTGTTACAGTACCCCTAAATATACGTGAGACTCTTTTTAAAAAAAAAAACTCTCCTTATGGAAGTACTGGTTAATTAAATTTCTTATAAGTTAATTAAGCTTGTAACTTTTTCAGCTACGTGAATACAAGAAGAAATGCTCAAAAGCATGAATCAAGATTTACTAGATTCACAATACAGAATCTAATTAGCATAATAAATTTTTTTCCATTCATTACCAATAAAGTTTGAAACGATTACTAGGTTTGGATTCAAAATCTACATCAACTCATCTCATCTCATCATTATAATTTTTTTAAATTTACACACAAAATATAATAAATAATTCAACTTTTTCAAATTCTAAAATAACTTTCTCAAATTCTCACACAAAATATAATAAATAATTTAACTTTTATTCTACTATTCACAAATTATCTCAACTCATCTCTAAATCTAAACCTCTCTTAGAACGATTCCCATGTCTTTATCGTTTTATGCTTTTTAAAGATTCACATTTTCCACTTTTATCGTTTTACAAATAAAAGAATGATAGTTGTAATAGTTTTATCTCCGTCCTTTTTTACAAAAAAAAATAAAAAATAAAATAAAAAAAATAAAAAATGATAGTTGTAATAATAAGTATGCAAACTTCGCATATCAAATAAATGCGAGATTCATATAATAAATAATTTTTTAATAATAAATAATTTTTTTTTTTTACGTAGCATTACTTTTAAAAAAAAAACAAAAAAACAAATAGATAATGTTAATCAATTGCTTTTCCAGAGTTTTTAAAAAGTGTCATCCTTAATATCTTTACATTAATTTTCAGTAACAGCGGGGCTACCTACCGCTTGAAACTAATTACTTTTATAACTTTTTTTTTTATTTACATTTTTAATATATTTAAATATTTTTAAAAAATAAAAATATATATATCAATAGCTTTCCTTAATCATTAAGAAATATTTTTAGCGTTCAAGTTTAGTGGAGATATCAGCTTTTTCCTTCCAACAAATTAACAAGGATAGTCTTGACTCTGACACTACAATTTTCCCCAATTTATGAAAGAATTCATCTTCACATTCTTTAGTTTTCGAAATTTAAATCCAAACACAAAACATCTAATTTATAACAAAAGTAAATTGAACGAACCACAATATCAAGCCATGTGAATTTATTTTTATAGAATACAAAGGCTGAAAGATTTCATCGCAGTTCATACATCTTCAAGAAATTAGAATGATCTAAAAGCCGAGAGAGAAGATCAACAATTGATAATTTGAAGTTTCATATTTCATTTTCATATATTTGTACAAGCGTTGTAGTTTCTTCCACTATCAGTCTTCACCAGCCTCTCTGAAGGCAAAATGGAAACCCTAGCTACCGTTCTATTACAAACAAGAAAGGGCTAAACAACCCCAAGACCCAAGAACCAACACATATATGTCCAATACTAACACCACCAAACACACCGTCCCTTCCACAGCCATGCAACGTGATCACTTTACAGCCTTTCCTCTGAGCTTCACGCCAAGAACCTTCTCCATCTTCCCCAACACCGCCTGGTTCGGCACGGCCTTCCCGTTCTCGTACTCCTGGACCACCTGCGTCCGCTCGTTTATCTGCTTCGCCAGGTCTGCCTGGCTCATCTTCTTCTGCAGCCGCGCCTTCTGAATCGCCTGCCTCACCTCGGTTGACACTCGATCCAGGGCCGCCGGCTCGGCCGCCTCGTCCAGTTTTCTCGCGTTGACGACCGGAGCAGCCTTCTTGTTGGAACCAGCGTCGGCCTTCCTGACTGTCTGTATCGGAGCCCCGGAACGCAGGGCCTGGTTCACCGCCTTCGGGTCGCGGAGGTCCTGGGCCTTGGCCCTCGACTTGTTGAGTACCACGGGCTCCCAGTCCTGGGTAATGGATCCTGGATATCGGCTCGGCATCCTAACAAACACAAGCTATGAGATAGGAGGGAGAGGGAGAGAGAGAGAGAGAGAGAGAGAGAGAGAGAGAGAACAGAGAACTTAATTGTTGCGTAAAAATTAAAATGGATGCCATAGAGATGGGGGATTTTATACTGGAGATGAAGATCTGGAAAGTTCTCAGGCCTTCTTGATCCAACTTTTTTCTCTGGAAAGTCATTGGGCAGTATGGTTTCCTTGTATCTGGTCCTCGTTGCTGACGTGGTAACTAGTTGTTTGTCGGCTTTCTTTTCTTTGACGAAAAATGACAGGCGTATAATTATTTTGAGAGATTTATTAGTTACAAGCGATTTGATGTACCAAAGCGTACCAACCAAAATTTTAAATTTCGTATTGTATCGGTTGGTACGGTTGAAATTTTTCGTTTTGACCGTTCGGCCGGTACAGATATTATATCTATTCCGTACCGGTTAAAATACCGGCCGTATCGACCGGTACGGTCGATACCGGCCATTTCGAACTGAATTTCGGCCTGTACCAACCTATATTTCGGCCGATACCGGCCGATATTTCGGCCTGTATGTTTTTTTTTTCATTTTTTTATACTACAAATTTATATTTTAACTCCTAATTTAGACTAGACTATTTATAATTTTTATATATATGTATTTATATATAATTAATTATATATGGACTATTATTTTGAAATATAATTTTTATATATATTTATATATATAATTTATTTATATATCGACTATCCCGAAACGTTACCCCGAAACGCTATCCCGAAACGGTACCAGTACCGAAATATTTCGTTCCAGTGCCTTGACCGGTACAACGTCCGGTACGGTATTCAAAACATTGGTACCAACACTCACATAATTTTTTTTATTACAAAAATAAATAAAAGAATGTCTTACATTTAATATTGATGCACGGTTTAGTACACGAAATCACTTATAAGTAATTTTTTCCTTATTTTTATTATATAATTATATTTTAAATTAATGATATTTTTATAAATAAGATTACTTATATAAATATCATCATTTTAAAATATTATTATAAAAAATTTGCATGCATCATTACTCATTCTTCTCATCATCATTTTTATAATTTTTCAACATTTATTTGAAATTTTATAAAATTAAATTTATAAACTAATATGACTTTATGAGAGATATCATTTTTTACAAAAAAAAAATAATAAATTATAATATGAAGCATCATATCAAACTGAAACTGTATTAATTATTTTTTTTTAATAAAATTTCTTTTTACATCAAGTATTTCATCTGTATCAACTCTAAAAAATAAAATAAAATAAATATTTTTCACAAATTAAAAAATGAAAATAAACTTTAACCATGGAGATCCACGGTGACTTTCCACCGCCATAGGATTGTTGGCTCTACCAAATCCATAGCGGAAACAATATTGGGATTTGTTACACAACCTCTTACTGTTCATCCAACCTCCACACACCATTTTTTTTAATGGTTAAACGTCACATTTTGAATGTGAGAGTCCTTTTCATTTCCCCTGCTTCTATCCCCTGTGTTCTCTTCCCCCATGCATTCTCTCTTCATTGTCGCTAGAGTTTTTCAAAGAGACGAAATTAATCATCATCAACTGGAATGAAAGAGAGAGAGAGAGAGAGAGAGAGAGAGTGTGTGTGTGTGTGTGTGTCTTGATTGTGAGATCTGATAGTGGTTATTTTGACTCAAACTGACAAAAACGAAAAAATTAAAAATTTTGAGGATTTTGAAACATACCCAGAAAAATGCAATGGACAAGAAAATAGATGAAAGTAACCATCATCAACTGGAATGAGAGAGTGTGTGTGTGTATGTGTCTTGATTGTGAGATTTGATAGTGGCTGCTTTGACTCAAAGTGACAAAAATGAAAAAATTAAAAATTTTGAAGATTTCGGAACATACCCAGAAAAATGAATGGACAAGACTTTGAGTTGCATCATAGAAATCGAACGTGTTGGGTGGCTTAAGCTAAAAACTCAAGGACCGAAAGTGAAAAAGGCTACGCGGGAGTGGGGGGGGGGGGGGGGGAGAACAAATCTTTCGCGAGAATGATCAACCATAAACATGATTTCCTTGATTATCATGCATGGAAAACGCAGTTTTTGCCTGTTGGCTTAAATTATATGGGCGTCCCTGGATTTTGGTGTAAGCTTTTGATTTAGACGACGACAGGGATAACTTTATTTTTAATAGTACACTAGCACATCAACGAAATTAACAACGAATTCTACAACTCTTTTTATGGCCAGAACATCAACGAAGAAGGATGGCTGGGTGATGTTGAAGAGATGAGTTGAGGGAGAGTGGCCCTGGGCGAGAGAGAAGAAGAAGGGTTGAGAGAGAAGGATCTGGTTGGGCAAGGGAGAAGAAAGGCCTGGGTGAGGGAGAGGATGAGTACGAGGGAAGGGGAGTGATGGATTTTGAGGGAAGAACCGGTAGAAGGGAGAAAACCGAGTTTGCCACGTGGGTGTGTAGTATGTGCTAGTGAACCGAGGGTTAGGTAGAGTTTTTCAACAATATTTGGGTGGTGGAATATTCTCATTATTTATTATTTTATTATTATTTTTTACCTACTTTTTATCACTATTTATTATTATTCGGTACTATTCAATATTCTGTCATTACTTTTTCACTACTATTTATAGAATATTTAAGATCACCACACTACACAAATGCAACCTAAATAAGTCATTGAATTTCATGTTCGATGTGTAGTTTGGAGAGTAAGATGAGATAAGGTGATTTTAGATAAAAGTTGAATAAAATATTGTTAGAATATTATTTTTAATATTATTATTGTTTTAGAATTTGAAAATTTTGAATTGTTTATATTTTGTGTAGGAATTTAAGAAAATTATAATGATGAAATAAAATAAAATAAAATACTTTCACTACCCAAATGGGTCATATCTATATTATACTTCTATTTTTCACAAACCATTTACTCATTTGCTCCGCCACTCATCTAGCTACATTCCTCAATACAAAAGTAATATTCATAAAATTAAGAATGTATTAAAAATCCAAGAGGTATAAGCTTTTAGAATTCAATAGATTGGATATTTAAAATCAATCAATTCTTTAATAAATTAAGAAAATTAGAAATTTTTACAAAGAAACTAAAAGAGAATTGGAGATTTTAGAATTTTTAAAATCTCAACATTTGCAATTTCGATTTTAGAGGATCTTTGGTCCGAGCTTTCTTGTAGGACAAATGTCAAATGATTACTCACATTTAAGATGTTTTCATTTTTTAACAATGCTAAATAATAGTTTGTATATAACTATGTAATAAAATAATATTATTTTAAATTTAATTTTGACTTTTACTTTTGATTTGATGTCTTTAAATATAATAATATTTCTTTAAATATAATAAAAAATATAATTATATTTAAAGTTGTCTACAAATTGTGAATGAGTTGTTAGCCTATCACTACCATTTTAACAATTGTGAATTTCTTGAAAGTGGTCTCATTTGTTTTCACAAACCATCTCATCTCATCTTATCTAATCATTACAACTTTCTCAAATTTTCAAACAAAATACAATATACAATTCAACTTTAAATTATATTATAAAAATATTTTATTTAACTTTCAATTTTAATCTCATATGTGTAACCAAACGATATCTTAATCATCATAATAAATGCATGAGATATTTTTATTGTCTTAATTTTTATAAGTAAAACAATATTAAAGACTTGTTAATAAATTATTAAGATTTTACGAATAGTATGGATATTATTAGGCCTAGGCACCCAGGCCGGGTTTTTTCTTGGTTCGGGTTTCAAATGCGGCATCACGTGGCCCGGGTATGGGTATGGGTATGGGTATGAGACCTAGGTATCGAGTTTAAAACCCAGTACCCGGTTTCTATTTAAAAAATTTTAGGTTAGTACTTACAATAAAACCCCAAGATCTCTCTCTCTCTCTCTCTCCCCAATGCCGAAATTTCTTCCACTATCTCTCTCTCTCTCACCGCCCTCTCTCTCGTCGTCGGCATCTCATTACGTGTCTCTCTCTCCCATTAGGATGTTTGAAGCGAGCCCAAGTTTAGAATTTGTTTGAAATTTGTTTGTTCGCATAGAAGGTTAGAGGCATTGGAGCAACTAAAGCCTGAGTTTAACCCCCTTTGCATTGAAAAGGTTTTAGTTGCCCCATTAGTTTTAACCCAGCTTGGTTTATTGAACTCATCCTGATGTGGTTATTTTCAGTTCATATCTTGTAGTAGTTTAGGTTGTAGATCTATGCCAGAGTTTCTGCGGCCTTGATGAAATTCTGATTAGATTTTTTTTTTTTAAATTACTGAAGGGAGTTCACATACTTGAGGAAAAACTATAGGTTAGAATGGTTGTTTATAACTTGAGTTTTATTTCCATTTTGGTGTGGGGATTTGATGAGGCATTTGTTTATTTTCGACGTATTTTGACACATCGATTATGATAGTTGTTATAGACGTGTTTCACACCCCCGTGAACACCCTCATTAAACCTGCACCAGAAGAACCAGAGAAGGCTTGAAGGGTATCAAACGCCTCCGATGCCTAAGCGAAACCGTCTGTATAATATCTTTGTGAATTTGAGACTTAAAATCAATGTACCTTGATTGTGAATTTCCTCTAATATATATAGAGTAGGAGAGGACTTGCTCAAGTTTGCACAACAACCTAATCTCTTTATTCAAATTGGGCCCAAGTTTGTTACCGTTTGAACTTCTCATTATTTGATCCCAGGTGGTTATCTGGTAGAGCATTTGAGTCCTCATGCTATTCGGGGACGATTGTGTGATCACCTTATCTACTGGTTGTGATAAACGGTTTCAAGCTTATGGTTATTAGCCCAGGTTAGCTAACTGGGGCCGACTGTTATGGGCTTGCTCTGTTGGGCCCATAGGCCTTTGTAGTGTTTGAGTAGGACCGTAGGCAAGGGAGAACTTTGGTCCCTCTCGTTACCCCAAGTCTCATCACATGAATGTTATGGAACTTTTACCCATTGTGCCGCTTCATTACTAGGATCGTACACATTCAAGGCTCCGTGGGTGGGCGCACATATGTCACAGGTGTGAGTAGTTTTCTCTTCGCGCCCTTTTCCCTTCCCCTTTCATATCTAACACATCTCTCTGTATTTTCAGCCCATCATTTCAAAAGACGTCGTACCTCTTGGATTGGTTATCTTCTTGCATTGCCAACTCTATCACCTCATTCATTTTCCAACACCAACTTCCTCTCTACTATTATGTTTCTCCATTCGCTATTTTCTACTTCCTTTGGCCCTGTTATTATCCATTCTTTGAATCATCTTCTCTCAATCGCTTCACGTAAGTATTCCCAGTTTGTTCCTCACGCCTCCAAGTCCTCCCACCTCGCGATTCTCCTATCCGTGCTCAAGGAACCAGTGAGCATCATTCCTTTGGTTTCGAAGGAACCCAATGGGTGGCGAAGACATCGTGTGCCGACTTAGACTTCACGAGAAACCAATACAGAGTCCCAGACTCGGCAAGAAGCCAATTTGCGTATGGTTTACGCATGGGTGGAGGGGAACGATAGCGCCACCTGGTCTGATGTTCTCCTCACCTTTGCAAATATTGATGAGTTCTTGGTTGCGCCCAGTCGGGCTCATGTTTTTAGTCACCAGTTTTTGGGCGCCCCCTTCTGATTACGCCCAAAAAATAATGCGGTAGTTGTAGCTCAGTTTCAATGTGTGGATTCCTTAGGGAGACAAATTAAATAATCATAAAAAGAACAAGAAAATTGAAGGAAAATATTTAATGATCAATAACAAAAAACTAGTTTTAGATGCAATTTAACAACTAAAACTACAATGATAAAAATAAGGATTACTCAAATTACTAACAGCAAAGTATTAGGAATTCTTTGCTCAAATCAGGTATTTTTATTCATTCTTAATTCATTGAATTACACAATTGAAAATTCAACTCCAAAGTCCCCCAATTGGAAGATATAGAACTACAAACCACACTAATCCAGAGATAACTCTTTAAGAAATCATTCACCACATTTTAAACTTTGTGAATTATCATCCTTATTAACAAAACCCAACGACGACAGTATACCCAGGGACAATATTGCAGCAGAGAATTAAATCAATAAAGACAAGAAATTAATCCAAACATAATCATGGGTCTTAACCATTCTATAGAAAAAGTATGACTGAATCTATGAAAGGAATCAATTACAAGATTATTTAGAGATGAGAAAATACCATCGATAATTAGAGAATGATAAACAAGAGTTTGCATCAATAAAGAACAATCACATGAATAAAAAAACAAACTAAAAATACCCTCAATTGTGCAAGTTCATCTCTAGCCTTGTTTAAGGATTTAGCTGTCCATTTGAACAAGAACAACAAAAACTGTCCAAACAGAACAGCTAAAAACCAAGAACAATAATTTCTTCCGTATGTGTCGTCAAATATTTTTTTTATCTTTGAAATAGTCTCCCACCACACGTTGAAGAGTCCCTTCCTGTTCGAAGTCTTGTGACCATTTGAATCTGAATTTAATTCTGCTTGGTTCACGTGTTGTAGTCCACCTACCAACTGGTCAATATTTTCTATTTGAAATTCAAATAGATTTCACCCGTATCCTCACCAATCCATCCTTATCACAATATCCCAAAAGTAATTCACCTACCTACCTACCATCTCGCCCATATGTGCCGGTGCTACTCTTCAGTTGGGCAAAGTCCTTCATCTTACCACTTCTTTCATGTGGCTAGCAAGCATAACACCTAACAAGAGATTAAAATATCTATCTCTGTCTATTATAGACTTTGCTCTTCTGCAGGGGCTTATGAGATGTGTTTTTAATTGGCCTTTTAAGTCTTCCAACGTGGGTTGCCATACTCCATTTAACTTTGGTCCAAGAAAAATATTATAACTGGTTGAAATTGTTCCCTTAAAAGTAGTGTACTTCCCAAATTCTTGATCTGAACTTGCATTTCCTCCTTTAAAATTTAGAGGTTGTTAATGACTTTGCATTTTTCTTTTAATGGGTTTTGACTCTCATTTGACCAGGCTTTGGCCTCCTCTTTTATAAATTCTAAAATTAAACATAAAAATATATTTAGGAATATCTCAAAGTAAATAGAAACTAAACTCAAGAATATAAATTAATTCCTATGATTTCTATTCGCATTTTAACATTCTAGTCCAATAATAGAGTATTTAGAGTGCATTTTTATACACTCATCACACCCCTCAACTTACTTATTGCTAGTCCCTAGCAATTTCTAGACAAAATAAATGAAAAAGGCTAAAGAAAATCACTAAAATAGGCCACCAATTCAGACTTTCTAGATTCGCATATCAAAACAATCTAAGAAATTCATTAACCCCATCAAGATCAATCCATCTATAGCAATTCACAAAGTGTGTGTGTTCTCCAAGTCATAACTATTTTACCACTAACCATGACACATGCAACATCAAGAACGTTTCAAGCAAAATGTTCAACTCCATAACTCACGGGTATAATAGTGTTTTGTGTAAGGGCTCTCTCTATGGAGTTGACAAGTGGTGTACACACAATCAGATGCAGATTTAGGTAATTATGGACAAGCAACAAGCAATCATTGATCTTATGATAGGAACACTAACAAATAAGAATTCAACCATTCTTTCCACATGCTTACTTGGGATCAGAACGATCAAAATAAAAGGTTGTAATGTGGCTTAGGTTAGGCTATATGACAAGAAAAGAAAAATGATTCAAAAAATTCTAAGTACATACCTAAGGAATCTTATTAAACATCTCAATAAATCACATTTTTCGCTTGATATACTCTTCAACTTTTCAAATTAGTGAATAACGTTTCTTCTTTTTTCATTTATAATCTTTTTTTTTAGCTCAACAATTTAGTGAACAAGTATATGTCACCCTAATATTATGCTATTTCTACCCAGCTTTGGTATTTTTACCTTTGAAACTCACTCATTTGAATACCTTGTAACTCGTGTTCTTCCCAAATTCTCACTTTTTTTTTATATATATTATTCGCAAAAAAGAAAAAAGAAAAAAGAATTTCACATCTAGTACACACTTGCAAGTAAAAATGGTAGAAAAAATTAGTGTATAAGTTATGCTCCAATGTGGAGATGTATAGATAATGTAGGTATATGAAGAAAAAAATGTTATATGTGTTTCTTGGCTCAAAGTCAGCTACTAAGGGTTTATAATTCAAAAGGTTGGCTTGAAAGCTTCAAACATTAATCCTAAGTTGACTTTTATCATATTCCAAGTATATCCACCATCATACCACACTATATTGGAGTATAACCTATACACTAATTTTTTATACCCTTTTTACTTCCAAGTGTGTACTAGATGTGGAATGTAGGTATATGAAGAAAAAAAGGCTATATGTATTTCTTGGCTCAAAGTTGGCTACTAGGGGTCTATAATTCAAAGGGTTGGCTTGAAAGCTTCAAACGTTAATCCTAACTTGACCTTTATCATATCCCAAGTATATCCGACATCATATCACAAACCATACAATGATATTCTCAAAAGAAGTGTCAATTCAAAAAATAATAAACGCTTATCACAATTTTTAGTATTTGTTGGCTTTCAATCCTCTCCAAAACTCACACATAAAGACTTAAGCAAAAAAGTTATCTAGATACATGTGTCAAACCACCATCTTACAACAAATCTTGGATGAGTGCAATAGAAATTCTGTGAATACCTCAGCATAATGATCAAGATGAGGTTCGTTGAATTCAGTAATATGTCTATGTATGAGAATGAGTACACATGTGAAAGAATGCACGTGTGATGGTAATTAAAAAAAAATTGACACGTGAACGTGCCACAGAGTTCCAACAAGAATTTGTGAATGTATAATTTGTACCACCCCAACTTAAATGAAAAATGGTCATCAATGTTTAAGAATCATAACTGAAGATGGTAGAATACACCTAATATGTGACTAGCCCGATAAGTATAAGAGATGACAAACTGAAATGGCAAAAAGACACTATCATGAAAACAAAAGAAAACAGCAACAAAAAAAGAAAGAAAGAAAGAAAGACAGAAAATAAAAGAAAAAAAAAAAACATACATGCATGCATGGTGTGGTCAAGGTTGATAGACCGGGTCTGCAAGTGGAATGTCTTCCACTTTAGAAACTTGTCTATCAATAGGTATTTTTAAGAGTTGATCATTTACTTTAAAGACCCGGTCATCCCTAAAATCCTCTATTTCTACCGCCCCGTTTTCAAAAACTTGCTTCACTACAAAGGAGCCAGTACACCTAGACCAAAGTTTTCCTGAGTGCTTGTGAAGTCTAGAATCATATAAGTATACTCGGTCATTAGGCTTAAACGTCTTCCTAACAATATTTTTATCATGAAACACTTTCATTTTAATCTTATAGATTTTAAAATTCTCATAAGTATCATTTCTCAACTCCTCTAACTCGATTAACTGAAATTTCTTAATTTACCCGCATTCAATTTCGAAGAAATACTAACAGGAGAAGTGCCACCTAGACCTAGAAATTCATGCTTTAAACTTGAGGGCGGCGGCTTCAATTCCAATTCGGGACTCTCCACACTTGAAAGAATTTGTTTTTCACTTTTCTTAGGTAACTTCTCAAATTTCGGTTTTCAAGTCTGTGTTCCATAATCATGAGTTTCATAAAAAATAACACAAATATCAACAATATTAAATGAATCAATAATAGTATCAAACTCATAATTAACAATGAAATATTCAAAAGGATCGGAATCATGAGTTTTGTGAACTCCATTGTCTATGAATGTGTCAATCATGTATGTTTGGTGGCATTCGTTATTCTCTATTGGATGTTTTCCAATATGAAAAATATTCACTCCGAGAGTTATATTCCCAAAAGAAAGTTTCATTAAATCATTCATATAATTAATAAGAGCATTAACAGTAGCAATGAAAGATCTACCTAAACTTAAGGAAATTTTAGAACTAGAGTCAACAACAGAACTAGTATCAAAGATTAAGAAATCAACAGGATAATAAAACTTATCAATTTGGATCAAAACATTTTCAATTATCCCTCTCGGTTTCTTAACTGAACGGTCAGCCAATTGAAACACAACAAAAGTAGGTTTAATTTCACCCAAACCAAGCTGCAAATAAATGGAATAAGACATCAAATTTACACTAGCTCCTAAATCTAGCAAGACTTGCCCAAACTCATGATTCCCAATATTACATGCAATAGTTGGACAACCAGGATCCTTGTACTTAGGAGGAACTCACTGCTCAATTACAACACTAACTTGCTATATAAGGAATGATGCCTTTTTAACATTGTACTTCCTCTTAACTATACACAAATCTTTGAGAACTTTTGCATAAGTAGGAACTTGTTTAATAACATGCAAAAGAGGAAGATTGATCTTTACCTTCCTGAGGTTCTCCAATATTTCATTGCTAGACTCCAAATCTCGCATACAAGATTTTAAAGGTTAAGGAAATGGTACCTTGACTGGGCTCTCGATTACCTCGGCTTCCTTGGGCAACTCGGCACTATCATTTCTTTGTTCCTCTTCAACATCCTCTAGCTTATCAGTTGTTGGGATGTGTAAGGACTTACCATTTCGTATCATAATGGCATTGACCTCCTTCAAATTTTCTTGAGCCATATGTTGACATTGGGGTGTGGATTGAGCTTGAGAAGGGAACTTGACACGCTCATTCACACTCAAGGAGCTCTTCAACTTGGATACATGGCTCTTTATCTCATTGTTTTCTTCAACAACCTGTGTAATCAAATACTCAAACTTTTGATTAGTTTTACCCTGTGCTTTAATAAAAGCATGTAAAGTATCTTCTAAGGAGTTCCTAGAAGAGGAAGATGCATGATACGATGTAGGATACGCGCTAGGTGGCTGTGCAGACTACTGATTTTCAGATTTCTAGCTAAAATTGAGATGATTACGTCATCCCGGATTGTAGGTATCGGAGAAAGGTGCAAAAGGCTTCTTGTACATACGGCATTACATTGTTCCTCATACATTCCCCTCATTTCAGCAAATGTGGAGCACTCTTGAGCTAGGTGATCTACCCCAACACACACAAAACACTGTACAAATGATTCTACACTAGTAACCATGTGTGTTGGTTTTAAATCCTTAGTTTTTAACACCTCTAACTCCCTAGTAAGTATCTCAACTTTAGTTTTTACGTTATCATCTTCCCTAAGATGGTAAATTCTACCACCATTTGGATTTTCAGCAGGTCGTGACCTATTTGTACTCTCAGCAGGACTAGGTCCAATCCAAATGTGAGCTTTTTCATCAAACTCATTGAGATATTCTATGGCATCATCTGGATTTTTCTGCAAAAACTCGCTATTACACATCATCTCTATGAATTGACGCTCTCTAGGTGTAAGTCTCTCATAGAAATAACCAACTAAGCGCCAGTTCTCATACTCATGGTGAGGACACATACTCAACAACTCCTTAAACCTCTTCCAAGCCTGATACAAAGTCTCACTATCTTTTGTGCAAAGGTGGAGATCTGTCTCTTCAAAGCATTGGTCTTATGTTGGGGAAAATATTTGTTAAGAAAGACCTATGTTATCTCATTCCATAATCCTATTGATTATGGTCTTAATGAGTACAACAAGTTTTTTCTCTATCTTTCAAAAAAAAAAAAAAAAAGGAAAGAACTTAAGTCTCACAACATCATCTGTAACAATATTACTATGGAAAGTCGCAACTACTTCCTCAAACTCCCTAATGTGCAAATAAGGATTTTCGTTCTTTAAACCATGAAAGGTGAGAAATAGTTGTATCATCCCAGTTTTAAATCAAGTTGACGAGTGTTGGCTGGAAATATGATGCATGATGGTGTGGCTTTGCTGTAGGGTTGAGGTAATCTTGAAGAGTTCTAGTGGCTTGATCTTTGTGTTCACTCATTTCTTCGGGATTAGATGGATTGTCAAATAAAGGATTTAAAAAAATTTGATTCTAACTCTAGCACAGGCCTACAAGCAAATCTACCCGAGGCGTCTATATATTTGTGCATACAAGGTAACAAAATACTAAAAACTAAAAATTCTATGAAAAAAAAAGAAAAAAATAATGTAGCAAGCTAAAAGAGGGAACGAAGTTACCTCCTTTACAAACTGCTAAAATAAATTATTTATATCGATTCTTCCACCGTCTCCCCGGCAACAGCGCCAAAATTTGCAGAACATCTTTGGGGTGTCGATTCCTCAGGGAGACGGATTAGAAGCACAAAAATAACAAAAAAACTAAAGGAAAATATTTAATGATCAATAACAAAGAACTAGTTTTAAATGTAATTTAACAACTAAAACTACAATGATAAAAATAAGGATTACTCAAATTACTAACAACAAAGCATTAGGAATTATTTGCTCAAATTAGGAATTTTTGTTCATTCTTAATTCATTGAATTACAAAATTGAGAATTCAACTCCAAAGTCCCCAATTGAATCACTTTCAATGGGCTTTGACTCTCATTTGACTGGGCTTTGGCCTCCTCTTTTATAAATTCTGAAATTAAACATAAATTATGCTTAGGAATATCTCAAAATAAATAGAAACTAAATTCAAGAATATAAATTAATTTCTATTATTTTTATTCACATTTTAACATTTTAGTCCAATAATAGAGTATTTAGAGTGCACTTTCGTACACTCATCACATTTCCTGGTTCAAGAGCAAAAGATAAGGTCCTCACCCGCTTTAGGCCATATGGGAAAGAAACCCTGCTTGGAACATAGCCATATCCATGGTGAGGCTACGCTTTTGGATTAATCAAGCTCAATTGGGGAGAGACTAGTCTGTGCTGCTATGCTTACCGAGGGAAATAGTTTGGCTTAGTCAGCTTCTCCTCTTTCTGACTTGTTGGAGGAAATCATGGGCCATGCAAAGGTTGGCATGGCCTTGGTGTTGGAGGTTGAGTCGCATGTGGCACTTTGTCAAGAGGATGTTTAATCGGCATTTCCTACTATAAGAGGTCAGGGTGTCGTTTCTGGCTCGGACGAAGACAACATTGAGGTGGCCCTTCACTCTGCATTCTTAGGTGCAGAACCGACACTCCCGTTGGGTTCTACCGCCCCTTTTAATGATGTTGGTGAGGCACCTTTGGCCCTGGTAGGTGACGACTGTCCCTCTTTTCCTTCCACTGTTTCTGGTGGGGCAACACTCGAGATCCTTGTTACTATTCTGAAGTCTCTTCGAGATGAGCCCTCGGGAGTGGATTTAGTGGAGGAACCAATAATTCTTTTTAGGGGGGCCAACTTTTTAGCGCAGCTATTGTTGCCTTGAATTGGCTCCTTGGTCCTGTCTTGGACATTCATGTTGGAGTATTGGATCTTGGGATTCATCGTTTGTGCTAGAACGCCCGTTTCTCACCTTTCCTCTTGCGGGTTCCTTTTTGCCCTCAGATCCCTCTTTCAGTCTCTTTCCTAGGTGCCTTTCTTTGCTTGGTCCTCCGATTGCCCCATTTCTAACTTTCTTGGTGCGATCAAGGCCCTTAAGGTGTCATCAATATTGACAAAGTCGTCTGCTCTATTCATAAATTCGCGCAGAGTGGTTGGGGTCTTCGTTGCTAAGTCTGCCATGAATGGATTTTGAACTAGATGCCTCCTAGTAAGGCTTTGATTTTTTGTCTTGGTTGTCTGCCATCACGCGTTTTATGTTGAATCTATTGAAACGAGTAAGGTAAGACTTCAAGTTCTCGTCCTCCCTTTGCTTTATAGTGAGGAGATATACAGCGAGCCTCCTTCTCCTTCTACTCGCCCTAAATTGGGTCAGGATTTGCCTACCCAACTCTTCAAAGTTATCTATTGAGTCTGGTTGTAATGCTCTGAACCATCCCCGTGCGACTCCTTTTAGGATTGAAAGGAATGCCTAGCACGCAATCTCCCCAGGAAAACCATGGAGTGTCATATGAGCTTTGAATGTTTCCAAATGTTTGACAAGATCCTTGGATCCGTCATACATCTCGACCTGTGGAACCTTGAACTTCGGTGGGAGTGGTATTGTCATGATCTCTGCGCTGTATGGTAGGTCAGTTTTGGTGAGTAGCTAGTTGACAAACAAAGATGCTGCTATCTTTCAGGCCATTTTCTCATATTTGTCCATGAGACTGCGTAAATCGTGGTTAATTTTCCTCTTCTCCTCTGCGACTCCACCTCTGCCGGACCAACATGGCTTGGCACGGCGTCTTCCCCCAAGGCGACGTTCCTACACTTCAGGGCCACGTTCTCGCGCTAGACAGCCTCCATTTCTGTTGTCATGCTTCTCAGCCTTTCCTCCATTTCCGCTAACCTTCCCTCCATGTTTGTAGAAGTGGCTTCCTAGTCTTGGTGTTGTCAAGGCATGCGAAAGCCACATTGAGATGCGGAGATCCAACAAACTGTGCCAACTGTTATGAACGTGTTTCTCACCCCCTTGAACACCCTCAGCAAACCTGCATTAGAAGAATTAGAGAAGGCTTGAAGGGTATTAAACGTCTTCAATGCCTAAGTCAGACCGTTTGTGTAATATCTTTGTGAATTCTAGACTTAAATTAATGTACCTTGATTGTGAATTTCCTCTAATATATATATATATATATATAGAGTAAGAGAGGACTTGTTCGGGTTAGCACAACAACCTAATCTCTTTATTCAAATTGGGTCTGAGTTTGTTATTGTTTGAACTTCTCATTATCTAATCCCAGGGTTATCTGGGAGAGCATTTGAGTTCCCATGCTATTCGGGAACGGTTGTGTGATCACCTTATCTACTAGTAGTGCTAAACGGTTTCGAGTTTACAATTATAAGTTCGGGTGAGCTAACTGGGGCCGACTGTTATGGGCTTCCTCTGTTGGGCCCATTGGCCTTTGTAGTGTGCGAGTAGGACCGTAGGCGAGGGAGAACTTTGGTCCCTCCAATAGTGTTTGCTCATGACCTCTTCTCTTTCTTCTCTATTGGCTGTACATTTCATGATCTTTATACCAGTAATGGTATATAAAAAAGATGAGTAATGCTACATACAGTCGTGGAATGCGCAATACCGTGCAGTCACTTTGAAAAAGAGTGAGATCTACTATTAAAAAATTAATTTATTTTCACGTGGGTCCCATATTTATTCACTTTTTTCAAAGCGTCTGCACGACGCTTACACACTCACGACTGCAAGTATCATTTCTCAAAAAAGATGTGTGTGTACTATGTGTGTGTGTGTAGAATTGCTTTTTGATAAGCATGAATTTATAGCCGTAAGAGTTTGCATACATTACTTTTTAGATAACTTTGTGCTATCAATTTGCGATAGATAACTTTTAACCCCCCGTCTTTCTTCATCGACTAAGTGGAACAATGATGCAAGGACAGGCTGGACTTCAAGTACATATGCATATAGCAAAACAGTGTTTGAAACTTGGAAGCAACCATTTTTTTTTTTTTAACAGTCAGGATCACATGTCCAATAGTAGCCCCTCCCCAAATTTTATTAATAAAACTCTCACTTATGGCGGATGAATACTATGGAAAACAATCAATAACCCATTATGCCATAATCCAATAAATCCAAAACCTCCTACTACAAATACTAAACACAAAATAAAAACCCAGCACTATCTTCATCTCAGATACGGCAAATTATTTTTATAAAGTCTTAAAAGACCTCTAGTCTCCCTTGGAAAGTCAAGCACCGAATAATACGTGGTATTGCACCCCGTTGCACCAAGCTTCGCCAGGCTATCAGCAACAGCATCACATATTGTAATTTTGTATTTTGTAATATAATATATAAATTCTAAACAATATAATATGTAATGGATTGCATTGCATTGCATTATGTGTTACATGCATTTTACATGATAAATATTGGATTTTTTTTACATGCATTTAATTAAAAAAGTAATTAATTGTTTATAGCTTTAGTTATTTTTAATCTTTCATTTTGATATATTTTTATTATTATGGACAAGGTTCAATATAGTTAGTAACTTAGTCTTATGTTTTCAACAATATTTTTCTTTTGAAAAAACCTTAATACCATTTATAACAAGTTGAAGGGTGCACTAGCTAGTTGTATATCATGTACAGTATAATTTAAAAGAGCTCATACAAATTATAAGTGAAAGTATCTCAAATATGTGTAAGCCTAGCCATACTATATTATATCATATCCGAGACTTGAATCTCATATTATAATGCTTTAAAAAAATATGAAATTTTGGTACAATTCAACTCGGGTCATAATTCGAATTAACTTATGCTAGTATTCAGTTCAGATTTGACACCTGAATTCAGTCTGAATTACTGGATACCCGGATCGAGACCCGGGTGCCAACCCTAATATTAGGTGATTATATGGAATAAATTTGTGGGTTTATGAAAAGGAAAATGATGTATCAAATCCATGGGGTAGTTGGGTCAACACACAAATCTCACGGTGACCTAAAAGATAATAATTAAATCAAGTTGTTGGGTTTGTGTTAAAGTAACTTGGGTCTAATTACACTGTTCACAAGCTCTCTCATTTCATGTCATTTTCATGTTTGATTCATGATTTGTGCCAAAGATTAATGGCCGTAATCTCTATAATGTTTATGCAATCTTTTTTTGAGTAGTATTATTTGAAGACCTCTACACCATACACTATCTCTGTGATATAGTGTGTGGTGTAAAGACTTTCAAATAATAACGAAAAATTATTTTTTTGGTGTTGACGTCTAGTTCAGAAAATTAATTTGGCAAAAAGATTGAAAGATAAAGAATTTTACGAAAAGTCTGGACTGGAAAAAATAAAAATTTTCAAAAAGTGGATCTTATGTTTCCTTTTGCTAATTATTTGGTAGATCTCTTGTGATGAGTAGACATTGCTGTGCAAGATTTTTTATTTTTTTATTTTTTTATCATACTAATTAAGTTTATTCTTATCTATAAAAAGTTGCATTTTCAAAGGGCTAGCTCTACGTACATCCCCCACAAAAATAGCATACGAGCAATTTTTCGATGAGAAATTTTATTTGCAGTCCTCAAGTGGGGACTGTATGTGCAGGCACATTATTAACTGAGAGAAAACATAATTTTAGGAGGGATAATTTTGTAATTTTAAAAAATTTTAAAGTTAAAAAGCCTAGGCTTGTATTGCAGTTCCCATTTGAAGACTGTATCTAGTATTACTCGAACAATATTTGTCGCTCCTTTAATTTTGTTTCAAAATTATGCCGGAAAATTAGATTTTACATGAATTATAATATTTATTTAATTATAAAATGTATTTTTAAGTTGATAGATTACAAGGAGTTGTTGTGTATATAATTTATGATATATATATATATATATATAGACACGTATACGTATATAGGGTTATAAATAAATAAAACTTTTTGACAAGTCATTCGAGATTAATGTGGCTAACTACATTTGTCAAATGAAGTGTTCATTAACAAAAAATTATGATTTAGTATTAAATGATACAATTGGTATAAAGTTCAATACAATTTATATAAGTTTATCTAAACTTGAATAATTTAATATTTATTATCTTTTAAGTTTTTACTAGTAACTTTATAATGATGATATTTTAAATATCTCAAAATCTAAGAGTAAATCATGTTCTTAATACTGTAAGTGTTGGTTGAAGTATTATCACAAATGTACTTATTGAAATTGGAATATGTATATATAAACTATATAAACATAAGAAATGCCAGGTCTATACATAATGAATTATCTATAAATTGATGTGGCTTGATTTAATTACATTAGATTAATTATTTTGTAACAGAAAGAGTTTTATAATTTGATAGATCATGTTAAATCACATCAATATATGAGTTTTCTTATGTAAGATTTATGTATAGATCAAACATTTATAATTTATTATGTTAATGGAAAATGCTAAAAATTGAGTAGCTTGTGCAAAAGCTTTAATTTGTAAGTTATTTGCGACCATGGTAAGTTGGTTCATGTTTTGTTGATTTGGCTGCCACCAGATGTTTTGCTAATTTGGTTGCCACCAGATGTGAAAGAAAAAAACTAAAAAATTGGTCGAATCGATGGAATCGATAGGTTTGATCCGATTCGTAACATGTTTAGTTAGTTTTGGTTCTTAAGAATTGAAACTGAATAAAAACAGGCCGTTGGCACTAATTTTCAAAACATGAAAATCGGTTTGAACCAAACCGAATCGAAATATATATTTTTAAATTTTTCCTATTATATAGAATTTTTTTTATATTATTGTATATATATTATGCTAATCAAAGACAATGATACAACACCCATTATTCTACAATTTATCTACAACTTCATCTTAAAAAATTATTTTTTTTCACTCTAATTTAAAATTATTGTCCTATCAACAATTTAAAGTACATAAAAAATAATTATTTTATCCTTAGTTGTAAATAGATTATGATATAGTTGTTATTATATCATTTCCCGCTAATTAATATAACATAAAATTTTAATTTTATTATTCGTGCCTGTAACGCCCCGACCCCGGGAGTCCGGAGAGTTAACTCATATCACCTAAAAGTCATTTCAAAATAATACTTTTAAAATAAACCAGAAACTCCATTACATATTAACCTATTTGTTCAACACAAATATCCATGTTCTTACATAAGGGCACCTTAGTGGTGTCTCATTGATATAGATAAATTTTTCCACAAGGACTAAAAAATATCCAATACTCAACATACCAAAGCCACCTAAAATATCAACACTACCAAAAGACTCTCCAAAAGTCATTGTACCCTAGGGCACATAGTCTTCTATGATCCACAAAAATTGCAAGTATTCCCTATTCCTGATTTCCAGCTGTTGCATCAAAATTATCTGAAACATATTATGGAGATAGGGGTGAGTTATCAACAACTCAGTAAGCAGAGAACATATACTAGTATGCAAACATGAGCAGTTACAGATTTCATAATGCAGAACAAAACACTTTTTATTTTCAGAATGCAGAGTCAGAACATGTTATAAAAATATCAGAGCGAAAGTTCAAAAACATTCTTATTCAAATTCTTTCGGCATAGCATAACTGACCACCATCGTACCAGAGCATCATATCGCATCAGAGGCCATGTTTAACCCCCGTGGTAGGGTTGTGCAAACCCCGGTAGCTAACCGAGCAGAAACAGAATGTGAATCTTCCCCTTATTTATTCTTGGAGCCCCGAGTGTGCACACATGAAATACCACCAAAAAACCACTTTGTTTCCAAAGTGGGTGCACCAGAAATAGAACAGTTGGTACCAACCCAAACAGAAGCCACAATTAGCACCCATGGTAGGTCAAATAGGTCATCATCCACAAACCACATCTCGATTCAGAATGTCATGCTAAAAGCTTTTAGAAATTTCATCATATCAGAGTACAGAACGTTTTCAGAACATAATAGAGTTTTCAGAAATCATATCATATCAGAGTACAGAACATTTTCAGAACAGAACAGAGTTTTCAGAAAGTCACAAAACATAATTTTATGCATAAACTTTCATATTCGCTCTCTTTTGCATAGTTCAGAAACAAAATACAAAATAGCTCATGTCTACACCAGTCATGCCAGAAAATACTTTATTTTTAAATAGAATCTCATGAGTAATGCAGAAAAAAAGTAACTGAGGTATTTCAAATATCTTTTCATAACAAAACATGCATATTTTCAAAAATCAACCTCAGTCTATTTTATTTTTATGCAAATCTAGCATAGGGACCCCGCTTACCTGGAACTCTTTAGTCTTTCAAGATTCCTCAACGAAGCCGAACAAATATTAATCGTCACCTATAAAATTACGTAAATTCTGTAAATTTTCAATCAATCACGTATTTCGATAGTTGAACCTAAGAACTATTTAAATCCTCAAAACCTAGAATTCTAATAATTCCTATAATACCACCATTTTCTAAAACCACCAATATCCACTTAATCAAATTCGTACCGAATAAGAGATTTAATCGAGCAAGTATTTAGGCATTTGCGGAACTCAATAAAGAGTAATATTCAAAAATATCTATAGTACCAACAATATATTATAAATTAATAGAATACTTAGATTACTTTAAAAGTCTTATAAAATACGCCATGCAAAACTTCTCTCTTAAAAACAAATTTACCTCTTTCTGTTAACAATATTGTTAAAATATTTTCTACACAAAAATAATGTTTTATGAGACTTAAAACCAAAACTCATTTTAACATAGCAACAAAAATACATAAATAAATACCCTTCATCCGAAAACACACTTCTGGAATGTAAAGGGGTAAATTTGGAAATAGAAATCAACTATCAAGTTACCACTTTATATATCTATGAAATATAAATATATGTACGTAAATCACTTATAAAGGAAAACAAAAACTGCTGCACACACAAAACACGGGAATCACCCAGTGATTGGCGACGGCAGCAGCACTTACTGAGAGATGGAGCCACGATGACGGCGAGCTGGGCGGATGCAGGAACTATGGTGGTGCTGTTGGGCGCCGAGGAGAGCATGCAGTGGCGAGGCCACCTATGCTGGGCGGCGAAAGCACAGGAGAGAGGTAGAGAGAGCTCGGAGAGTGCGAGATGAGAGAGAGAGAGAGCAACCGAGAGGGAACGCATATGGCGGAGGGTCTGGGCTCACCGATATGCGCAGGGTGACGGGGATGTCACGACCGGCGGTTTCCGTTGATCTTATGGTGCTTTTCGGTACAAACATGTGCTGGTTTTGCAGTAGCTTATGCTAGAGTTCAGTAAATGCCCTGTTTTTTTGGTGCAGGAAGCAGAGGCTTCTCCGTGAGGTGGGGGTGGCTCTCGGTTTCGTGTGGTAGAGAAACGGCTAAGCAGAGGTGCTACGGCACAACGCTGGGCGTGGGTGAGCCGTGGCAGGTGGCACCGAGGAGTTGGGGTAGCTGTAGGCGTGGCTTTGTTTCGGTTGTCTAAAACAGAGGATTTCCGTGGCTTGCAACAGATGCTATGTAGGCGTTGGGTGGCGGCTTCGTGCGGCTGAGGTTCCGCGTGGACTGGGTTCGGGGGAGTAACGACTCGTTGGCTTGGCTGTGGGAGTGGCGAAGCTGCTGAACGCCACCGAGGCTTGCGGTTTGATGCTTTACAGAAGTGTAGGGACTGGCTGCAAGGCCACGGTTTCTTGTGTGCTGGGGCGTGAAAATGAGGGCAGCGGCAGTGAGTGGGTACAGTGGGTGATGGAGGCTGAGACGTGAAGAGAAAAAGAAAAACAACAATGAAACTTGCTAGCGCAGTGGAGAAGGGATCTCGGTTTGGCGAATAGGAGGACAAGCGGCACTTAGTCTAGGGTTGAGATGATAACCGTATAAGTATGTATAAATAGGAGATATAAATAGTAAAGGGAAAACCTAGATGAAGGGAATGCATGAAAATGGCAAACGGGTGCAACGTGCTCTGGGTGCTTTCAAGGACCGGTTCTTAAGTCTAAAGAGAAAAGAAAATAAAAAAAAAAGAATAAAATAACATAAAATAAATATACTTAGACCTAAACTCTCTTAAAAAATAATAATAATAATAAACCCAACGATTTTAACTAGACCCAAAATTTTGTAACGCTATTTGACTAGGTTCGGGCATTACAGTGCCTATTAATATTATAACATAAAATTAATCTTATAACATAATATTAATTTTATTACATAAAGTTAATCTTATAAATTTTAATAAAGCATTTGATATAACATATAAATTATAATTTTATAACATAAAATTAATATAATATAAAATTTTAATCTTAAACATTAATATTAATATTAAATTATTAATATAAACTTACTTTTCTTTAACATATAAACTTACCTTTTATATATATATATATATATATATATATATATCTATTAAGGATAAATACATTTTTGGTATAATAAATTATAAGGTATATATTTTTTGCTAAATACTTTTTTACACATTTACTTATATATATTCATATAAAAAATCTAGAACTTATATAGACTATAGTCAAATTCAATATTATACTAGTACGTGTTAATTATTATAAAATAACGTACTTATACTATAATATAAATAGACTAATAGTTTAATATATGTAAATATCATAGTATTACTTCCATTATTCCATACATAATTAAGTATAGAAATAAATTAAACACTAGTATAATAACATGTAATTGGACACTAGTATAAATCTAGTATATAAATAAATAAATTAGACATTACTTACAAGTATAGAAATAAATCTAGTATAATAAGTTAATCTCACTAGTATAAGTCTTGGATGAATTGGTCCGTATTGATTTTCAGGTTTTCAAAATCGATTTATATCACTTTGATTTTAAAATTTGTCTAAAACCTTATCCAACTGAATTGATTACACCCCTAATTGCCACCAATTCTAAAATTCCCTTCCACATAATGGTAATGGTACGTTTAGATGTTGAGATGAGTTGAGTTGAATTGTGAATAATAATATTTTATAGATTTCATTAAGATGAATTTAACTTTTTAAATTAAAATATATGATATAGGTTGAAATGAATTTAATTTTTTTAATAGGAAGTTAAAAAAATAATTAATTTTCTCAATAATTAATTTAAAATAAATTAAAATGAGTTGAAATTGGTTTAACAACCATCCTAACCTAAGAGGCATGCTGGAGAGCAGCCGGAAGCCGCATCACACCTGTGGTAAATTTTTTTTTTTTTTTTTCACCCAATACATTGAGTGTGATGCGTCTATTGTGTACAATAAGATTGTATTTATATTTTCTCCATAACCTAATTGTCCCTTTTCATCAAAGAGAATGTTTACAACGCATTTTCTTTGCCCAAGTGGGAGGGGCAAAACTTTAGCGCCATTTTTTCACATTCTAATAAATACCGCTTCCCTGACCTATCCCTCTCCTCCACCTCCTCTCCTCCCTCTCTCTCTCTCACTCTCTCCCCCCGAAGATCTGAAAAATGCAGCGCCAAAAATCGATACTCTCATTTTTTCAGAAACCCTCGTCGGAGACCAATGGCTCCGGTGTTGGAAATGTGATCGGAAGCCGGCGAGTTCCTCAGTTTCCTTCTAAGCAGGAGAAGCAGAAAGGTTCCGCTCTCAATCAGGCCACGAATGATGCTGCGACGGACTCGTCTTTTGAAATCAGAGGAACCGACACACCGCCGGAGAAGGTGCCGCGGCAGGTTTTGCCTGTGAACTTCGCCACAAACGAGAACGACAGAGATTCTTCCCTGTTCTCGAGTATAATGCATAAGTTTGTGAAGGTTGACAATGGAGAAAAGGCTAGCGATAGGTACTGTTTTAACTTGCTCGTAGTTGTTATTTTGAAATTTTAAGTTTTATTTGGCTTCATGTTTGAAAGAGTACTGTAATTATTTATATCCATCTCTAGTATCCGAGTTTAAGTGGAGTTTGAATTGTCAACCTCTTTTACTGTGAAATATTACCTACCATCTGGCTGCTGAGAGAAATGAAAAGCATACGTAAATATTATGGCATACACTTCATGGTGTTGCTCGAGAAGTGTAGAGAATAGATTAACTCAGGCATTTGCCTTCTGAAGATATTAATTGATTATTCATTGTTTAGTCAACTGCAAAATGATGGCACTGATTAGAAGGTTATGTCAAAAGTAAATCAATGATCATTTCGAGCCTGCAGCAACTTATGAAGGAGAACATTTTGAAATATCTTGAGACATAGTTGAATGGCGCTTGTCTCATACAACTTTATTCACAAATCTAGTAACTCTCAAGTTTTGAAATTCAAGCTTATAGTTGTTAATGATACCTGTAGCTTTATGACGTTGTCACATACACAAATTACGACATGGATAGCATATGTCATGACTAGCATAAACAACTGTCAGTCTGAGGTTTATACCTGACTGCAAAGTATCTGATGTTATAGCTGACTAACTTTGCACTTATATGCTTGTGTCACATCTTGTTGTAAGCTTTGTGTGAAATTTGCAGGAAGTTGGGTGATGGTGGTTTCTCTAATGTTTCTACAATATCTGGTAGATATGTTGAGCCGGAAGGATTGCATAAACAAGATGTGGCTTCCCAACGTCCCAAAAAGGGTGATGTAGTCAATTCTAGTGGGATAGTTGATCAACAATGCGCCTTGCATATCGAAATTGATGACGATATTCCTGGGCCTGAAACGCCTGGTATGAGACCTCTTGCTTCTTGTTTGAAGCGATTTCAAGAGGATATTCCAAGTTGTGGGGTTAAGAATGACACTTCCTTGATGGATTCGAGCAAAAGGCTGAAACTACTCCAGGATTCAACAGCTTTAAACAAGAATCATACAGAAGTATCTGATACAACGAGCAAGTTTGAGTGGCTTGACCCTGCTCGAATCAAAGATGCCAATGGGCGAAGGCCTGGTGATCCTCTTTATGACAAGAAGACACTTTATATACCACCAGATGCTTTGAAGAAAATGTCAGCATCTCAGAAACAATATTGGAGTGTCAAATGTCAATATATGGATGTTGTGCTTTTCTTTAAAGTGGTTAGTCAATGTTGCATCAAATCTTGATAATTTCATTGACAGCATATGTTTCTACCCGTCCTTGTTCATTAGAGCAAGAATAGGCCGGAAAGTCATTTTATATTTAATTTACTCATGTCAATCGATTTCTAATCAATGGCTACTAAGAAGATGCAAACCCTCTTCTGTTGGAGACTTGGTAGAAAGATCGAATGCTACAACATGACAGATGCACCGTGAGCAAAGCAATCCATTCTGATCATAGGAAAAAAATACCTTTTTCTTTTGTTCTATTTGGTTTTTTTTTTTGGACACGGAGGCCATTAGGTGGGCTTGTTGTCTTGATGCTTCCTACATGAAGGTGACTGCAAGATATGTTATATAACTCTCTTGGTAAGATTTATGGGTTATGGGATTAAATCCTCCTTCTGCCCTTAGGCTCAAGTGGCCTCCAATTGTCTAAAAGGAGAAATATTCTCATCCTAATTGGGGTCATTGGAAGCTATCCATGTTTTATCTTTCTACATTTGAGAATTACACTAAAAAACTTGATTTAGATGTGCTGAATTGTTTGCTGCAGTGATTTTTTAAATTATAATTTATGGTTTTGGAATATATTTACCTAGTGTCACAAATTGTGATACAGGGAAAGTTTTACGAGCTTTATGAACTAGATGCTGAAATTGGCCATAAGGAGCTTGATTGGAAAATGACATTTAGTGGTGTGGGGAAATGTCGGCAGGTGACTACATGTTGACATAGTTTTGGTTCTTGTTTCCTTTTTCAATAGCTCACTTGAGCTAGCTTTTCATCTATTGAAGCATGATTTTGTACTCGATAAATCTCTCCTTTCTATCAGGTCGGTATATCTGAAAGTGGGATAGATGATGCTGTTCAAAAGCTTGTTGCTCGTGGGTAAGAGGGTGGCCAGACTTGCATTAGTCTTACCCTATCTGTGTATTCTTTGTTGAATTATGCCTTTTAAGGAAGAGTGAGGAAATTCTTTGTTGCAATTTAGGTGTTCCTCTTGTATATTTCCTATGTACTTGCGCTGCTCCTTTTGCATTTTGTAGTAAAATATTTGATCACTTATTAGAAAAAAACGGAAGAGTAAGGAAATTGCAATTGTCTCTACTTTTTAACTACATTTTGTAGTTAAGTTCTTCTCTGGTAGAAGGCAGCCTGGTATGCAAAAACTCCTGTTAAGGCTTTCTGTAAAGGGTAAAGCTCAGCATGTTTGCTGAAATGAAAATCTTTTACTGGGCATGTTCTGTGTTTTCATCCACTGCATCTGCTAATTTTACCGCACACACATACAGTTTATCACAAACACTTGTTTGATCTAGCCACAACTGTTGCTATTTCTGAGTTGTTGCTTTTGCTTTGTTCTTTCTGAAGATATAAAGTTGGACGAATAGAGCAGTTGGAGACATCTGATCAAGCAAAAGCCAGAGGTTCAAATTCTGTGAGTTATCCATGCTGAATGATGGGCACTTCAAATGAATTCATAGAGTTTTATTTATTGGGTCTATGCTTGACGCATGATATCTATCCTGTGTTTGCCACTTGTTACAATTGAACATAGTGTTTGGCTTTCTAGCCTTAACATTGATTGTTATCTATTTCCTCATCTGGTGCCAAAAATTTAGGTATCTGCTAATGAATGGTAAGTTTCTATGATAAAAGCTGTAAGCCACACCTAAAGACTGTTATGTTGTTACCATCAGTTTTTCTCTTGTTTTATGCATGCACATAATATGAATTTTATATTTATACTTGTTGTACTCTGAAACTTTAATGTGTCAGTAGTACCTTTGGGTTCTTTTGCATCTTGTCTTTCTGGGTTTATAATTTTATATCAGTGCTTGAGTTAACATTAAGTTTCTTGGTTTGACTAAAAAAATTTGATTCAGGTAATTTCAAGAAAATTGGTTCAGGTAGTCACCCCATCAACTGCAACTGATGGTAATATTGGGCCTGATGCTGTTCATCTTCTTGCAATAAAAGAGGTCTTCACTGTCACTACTTAATTATGTTCCCTTATATACTCGCCCAATGTCAACCTTTGGGATATGTCCTGAATTTATTTGCTGTTTGCATGACAGAATAAGCTTGTCATTTATCTTTCAGTACACATTTCTGAAATTGTTGTCTTAGTTCAAGCTCATCTTATGATCTCATCATTAAAGATGGTCTGCCAGTGGGAAAAAGATTTGATCTCAAGAATTGTTTCTGTTTTTTTATCTCTATGCTTCAGGAAAATTTTTGTAGATTATGAAGGCTTGGTTTATTATTGCCTTAGAACAATGCACTGGGATTTTCTCCTTATTTGTCGCTTTTTTCATCTTTATGAGCACCTTGAAGTAACATTTTTTTTCACCAGCACGGTTTATTGTATTTAATGAGGTAGTTAACTTTAAGCATGCTCCTACATCATTTCCTGAAAAGGGTTCTGCTGCATGAACCAGTAATGGTTCTATGTACTATCTTATGGCTATTACCAACCAGAAAAATCTGTTCTGATATTTTAACACTATTTTTTGTTGAATTTTGTCTGTAGGAGCATTCTGGCTTGGATAATGGTTCGATTGTATATGGATTTGCTTTTGTGGATTGTGCTGCTTTAAAAATTTGGGTTGGTTCAATCAAGGATGATGCGTCCTGTGCGGCTCTTGGGGCTTTGCTGATGCAGGTATGGGTTAATGTATAGTTTGCTTTTTGCAATATGTTTTTATGGATAACCATCAAATTTGAAAAATAAAGCTTAATTCTCTTGTCGGGGATTTGGTTTTAGGTGTCGCCGAAAGAAGTTATATATGAGAGTAGAGGTGAGCATTCTTCCCCAACTCCAACATTTGTGGTTTGAGCAGAGTTCCATTTCTGAACTTTTATGCGACAAGAATTTCATACTTTCGACACTTAAATATTCAACTCCTGCAGCGCTGTCCAAGGAAGCTCATAAAGCCCTCAGAAAGTACTCATTAACAGGTCAGAATACTGATAACTTTTCTGAATGGAAGATTATAAACAAAAAGTTTGCATTAAATGCTCAGAACCTACACAAACTTTAGAAGTATTGCATTGGTTTTTCACATGTTACGTATAACCATATCAGTTCAACCACTGTGTGCAATACAAATCCAACTTGGGAAGAACAACATTTTTAGCCAGAGTTCTGCAATATAATTGACATTGATTTCAACACGCTGAATTTGAAATTAGGTTAGATTATGTATCTTGGTGGATTTATTCTGAGCTTTATGTATGAAAAAAAGGTTGAGCTTTGACTTCAGCATGGCAGATGCTTTGGCTACTGTGCTCTAAAACCTAGAGAGAATCATGAATTGTGTACGTGCAATTTCTAAATAGGAGAGATTGCAATTTGGAGTGACAAAAGTGGAATCAGAGCACGGATTTCAAACCAGAGTTTTTATATTCAGTTATTGCAGAGCACAGTTTTGGCTGGGAGTTTATATTCAGTTATTTAAGATTTTATTATATACATGCATGTTTATATGATAAGAAACCAAATAGTTACCTTATCATGGGTTTAGAATCTCCCAATAAGTAGGTTCAAATCATCAAGTTTTGTTTATCTTGCAGGTCCTGTTACACTGGAATTGAGTCCAGTGCAGCTGATTACAGATTTCCTGGAAGCTTCTGAAGTTAGAAATTTGGTGCAATTGAAGGGATACTTTAAAGGGTCTTCTACTTTATGGGATCATGTCCTTGATAATGTGATGCACCATGATATTGCCTTATCTGCTCTTGGTGGACTAATAAGTCATCTATCCAGGTTGATGGTAAGCTTACCTTTTCTTAAAGCATTAAGAGTAAGGAAAATCTACTGCAAGGGTGTCTGTTGTTTATAGTAATTGACCTGACTTATAAAAAAAATTGCAGTTAGATGATGTCGTACGGAATGGAGACATACTGCCATATCAAGTTTATAGGGGTTGCCTCAAAATGGATGGACAGACACTGGTCAATCTTGAGATTTTCAGTAATAATGCTGATGGTGGTCCATCAGGCAAGTTCATTAATCTCCTTATCCTTAAGAAAAATACTCTGGAATAATGTGTTCTATATTTTGGTTTCATTCTTAGTTATGTAACCCCTTAAAAGCTTAATGCTGATTGAATTTCAGGTACTTTGTACAAATATCTTGATAATTGTATGACATCATCTGGTAAGCGGCTTTTAAGGAATTGGATCTGCCATCCGCTAAAAGCTATTGAAGACATTAATAATAGGCTTAATGTGGTTGAAGATTTAGTTGCACGTTCAGAAATTATGTCACTTGTTGCTCAATATCTTCACAAGCTTCCTGATTTAGAAAGGTTGCTTGGACGGATTAAAGCTAGTGTTCAGTCATCAGCTTCTCTGTTACTGCCCTCATTTGGAAAAAAAGTATTGAAACAGCGAGTAAGTCTTTTCTACCTTTTTCTCAAGTAATAATAATATTTCCTGTTTGAAAGTTAATAGAATTATCTAGTTTGATCACTTCTATTTTTATAGATGAAAATATCTGATGTTTTTAGCATGGTACAGGTTAAACTGTTTGGGTCACTTGTGAAAGGCCTGCGTGTTGGATTTGATCTCTTAACACTATTACAGAATGAGGGGCATATAATCAAGTCTTTAGCAAAAGTATGTAGAATTCCAATGCTAAGTGGTAGTGATGGGCTGGACCAATTCCTTGCCCAATTTGAAGCAGCTGTAGATAGCGAGTTCCCGAATTACCAGGTCTTGTATCTTTGATCCAATACATTTCTTCGTTCAAACCACCTTACTGTCTTGTGAATTGGCTTGTTTTCTGATCTGTTTAGCCAGTTGTGCATCAAATCTATTCGGTATTTTCTAGAGCATTATAATCAGCATGAGTGCATGTTCTCTTAATTTATTATCTTTGAGTGGTGATTTTAGTTTCTAGTGTTGTGGCTCACACTGTTTTCTTTGGTGCCAGAATCACAATATAATAGATTCAGATGCTGAAACACTCTCCATTCTTATTGAGTTATTTATTGAAAAAGCTACTCAATGGGTTGAAGTCATTTATGCCATCAACTGTATTGATGTACTAAGATCTTTTGGAGTCACTGCTACTTTATCATGTGGGGCAATGTCTAGACCTGTTTTTTTGCCTCACTCTGAAAATATGACTGTGGGGGAAGAAACGGGACCCACACTTAAAGTTAAAGGGCTATGGCATCCATTTGCCCTGGGAGAGAATGGAGGATTGCCTGTCCCAAATGACATTATCCTTGGTAAGGATATAGATGGTTATCATGCTCGAACTTTGCTATTGACCGGACCTAATATGGGTGGGAAATCAACTCTCTTGCGTGCAACATGTCTAGCTGTCATACTGGCACAGGTTATTTTTCTCCCTCTGGGTAATTTATTTTGTTGTTTAAGGCCTACAAATGAATTAACCTCTTATATTTTAAACCCCTTGATGTTCTGTTTGCGTTCATCTTATTTACATGTGTTAATCTGCAATGACTTGCAGCTGGGCTGCTATGTGCCCTGTGAGTTGTGTGTTCTCTCACTCGTGGATATTATCTTCACACGGCTTGGTGCTACTGATCGAATCATGACCGGGGAGAGTAAGTTTTCTCTAGCACCAAAAAGGAAAATTTAATGGTAACAAAGTAACCATCAATTTTCTTTTTTTTTTTGAAAAAAATAATTTAATTTACTGGTTGCTTAACTCTGTTATCTGAAGCCCCCTTGTTTTGTGCGAGAACTGAGAAGTTGGCATGCTGAACCGTTTAACAACCAAGTAATAACGGAAGAAAAAAATAACATGAGAAAACAAAGAAAACAGTGTTAGTTCTGCATATCTATGCAAATTCAGAATTAGAAAATAAAAGGGGAAATGAAAAAAGTGCATGCAGTACTTCACAATATAGTAATGGGGGCACCAGTGGAATGCGAGGGGATGTGGGTTTTGATGGTACAGTGGTCATAAAGCCACTGCAGTCATGGTGGTAGGTGTTCCAGTAGATCCTGTCACGTCCTTCTGTGGTTGTATGCGGTGGTGTTACAGTGGTGGTTTTTGCTAGGTTTAATTGAAAAAACTGATGGAAGCTTAATTAATTACTCTCAGTAATATTTTGAATGACCCTTTCTAGTATGACCATCCAACACTATTAAAATAAGAAGATAACTTCTACTGGCTAATTTGATATTTGTGCTTCACAATAATTCATGCTGGAAAACTTGTTCAATTGCTGAACTCAAGTGAAGTGGCTTGTACACATATAAATGGGCCATCACTTGACAGTCTTCTTACACCAAGTAAAATGTATGCTTGCTTCCTTTTACTGTATTACTAATTACAGTATTGGATGTTAAAGCTAAATCTCGTGTTCTAGCAAACACAATCTGACATGGATTGAAACTCAGTCTCAGACACACATCTACTTATTTTGCATGTGATGGACTTTGAATGTCAATCTTTTGTAGGTACCTTCTTCGTTGAGTGCATGGAAACAGCATCAGTTCTTCAAAATGCCACTCAAGATTCTTTGGTTATTCTTGATGAACTGGGTCGAGGAACAAGCACTTTTGATGGATACGCCATTGCATATGCGGTGAGACTTTGCTTTTTAACTAGTTTTTGCTGCCTTTGTTTTTCCTTTCATCCGCTCATTGCAGCTAGTGTATAAATTTCAAAATTCTAATAAAGATATTCTCATATTTATTTTTTATCCTATTTTATAGATATTGCACTGTAGCAGTATATATATATACATATATATATATATATATATATATATATCTGCTCACCTCACATGTACTGTCACACTTTGATTGTGTACTTCCTGATCCATGGGGTCTAACGCGTTAGACATATTGAAATGTAAAATCTCTCTGTACTGGTTTATTCTAAAGTAGTGGTGGCAACTCTGGAAAAAAAAAACATAAATATGACCTACTTTGAAAGAAAAACAATTTTTAAGTACTAAAATTTTGCATTATTGATACAATTGAACTTTTTGCTTTGGAGATAATAACCAGTTTAGTGCTTAATAACCAGTTTAGTGCTTAAAAACATGTTGCACATTGATGATTGGCGAGCATGTATTCGGGTGAATTGATCACTACTGTCACGTAGCTGTATCTTTCGAAATAGGCATGGACAATAGCACACGTATACTCTTATATCCCGCATAAGGAATATGGTACTTTTGGAGGTAGCATTGAGAATGATCTGAAAGAATAAACCAAAAAAAAAAAGCACAAAAGAATGATCTAGGCCACTTATAATTTAGGGTAATTACATACTATTAAGTTATTAACCTTTTTGTTCAGAAGTATTGTATGTGCCATTGTTCACTATGTTTTATTTTTAACGTGTTGTCCATTTCAATGAAACCAACCATGAATATCGTCCAGGTATTTCGCAATTTGATCGAAAAGGTTAACTGTCGACTGCTATTTGCTACACATTACCACCCACTTACAAAGGAATTTGCTTCTCATCCTCATGTCACCCTGCAACACATGGCCTGCACTTTCAAGTCAAAATCGGACTGCAATTCTAAAGGTGACCAGGAGTTGGTTTTTCTGTACCGGCTAACCTCTGGAGCATGCCCAGAGAGCTATGGATTGCAAGTGGCAACGATGGCCGGAATCCCAGAACAGGTGGTTGAAGCTGCATCAAAGGCTGGCCAAGTGATGAGAAAATCACTTGGCGAAAGTTTCAGGTCATGTGAACGGAGATCAGAGTTCTCGACCCTACATGAAGAGTGGTTGAAGATGCTGATGGGTGTCTCTCAAACTGGAGATTGTAATTATGACGACAGTGATGCTTTTGATACGCTGTTTTGCTTGTGGCATGAGCTAAAGAGCTCATATGGATCGCATGGCATTTATGTGTCGAGTCTGTAAGTATCAACATCTGATAAGATTTTTAACCTGAATTTGGGAAAAGGGAAGTGGCAGCCAAAGCATCTTTGACGTGTGTCGAATTTCCAGTTTCCACAACTTGATCACTAACCGAAATGAAAAAAACCAGGTGTTATTAACGGTATAAATCTTCAAACGTTCATACTTTAAAAAAAAAAAAAAAAAAAATCTTCAAACGTTCATTTTGGAACCAAACAAATGAATTAAAAATAGAAGGCGATTAAATAAAAAAAATTAAACCGTCAACCTTTCTCCCTCTGCGCGTTACTAAACAGAGGACAAACCTAAGTATTGTATTGGATCAAAATATTTCGATATCAGTTTTGAGTATCTTTTCGGAATAGTTTATATATAGATAAATTAATTATATATGTATAAATTATATTTCAAAATAATATCAATAGAGCATTGGTAGTGGTTTATGCATCTTCATATGCAAAATCATCTGTTTTGAAGAATAATTTTGTATATGAAAACAAACTCACACATTGGTTTATGCATCTTTGAACCAAATAATAATAAAATATTATTATTTTTTATTTGTTTCCTAAAATTGTTTTTTTATATATATTTTACAATTAACATCTACTTTGTATTATCAACTTAATACAAATTTTATGTATCAAAATCATCTTAATATAAATTCTACAAAATTGATTTTAATGGGTAGGAGAGAGAAAAAATAGTAAAATAATATTTGAAGAATGAATAGTGCTTCTTCAAATTTAAAGAAGCATTATTTATACCTATGCAAAAATTTAGAGATGCATAAGCCAATGTAGATGAATTTAAATACATTTTTTAAATTTAAAGATGGAGATGAAGATGGAGAAGCCACTACTAATGCTTTAAAAAGTTAAAATACATATTTATAAAACTCAATAATACTTTTAAGTTGTCAATCTAATTATTAAAAAAAAAGAAGAGAAAAGATGGGGAACGGTGCGGCTGTTAAAGTAAAGATAGCAGCCCTCCAATCACAGCGTCATACGTAGACGACTTATTGTGAAATTTTTACATCTGCAGACACCCGATCATTGAATTCATTACACCTTCCTCACTCGTAACCGTCTGCCCTTTCTACTTCTTTCTAAGGAACCCACGAACTCAACATCTCAACATTGTCATCCCGCATGGCGCTCAACCCAGCCGATGGCGAATCTCGACTCAGACAGTGGTGGTGACCCAGATGGTGGCAGTGACTCAGACGAACTGCTAGACCCAGACGGTGTATTTCTCATCTTTGTCTTTCGGTAATCTCTCTCTCCGTCTCAGACAAACAGCTCGACCCAGACTCATGTCGACTGGGGTGGTATGAAATTACCTGAGCAACACTAAAGTCACATTCCTCAATCATGGAAACCCGTAACTTGCTTTCGTGGTGGCCGAAATCTGGTAGTCTGATTCTTTACTGAAGTGGTAACTTGCTTTGGTGTCGGAATTAGATGGTGGTGCTGGAACCTTGGTCGGTTCCAACGGTGGTGCTCAAGTCTTGGTCGGTTGGCGGCGGGCTGGAAGTGGACGAAGAGAAGAAAAGAAATGTGAAAGCTGGAAAATAGAAACCCGATTCTGTGAAGTGAATAGTTTGTGATTATGTGTGGTGAGGTCTAAAGAGTTTATAATGTTTTTATCTACGTGTCACCGTGTGATTTGATGAAAAAAAGTAGGAATTTGACTTTTAATTCTCAAAAAAATAGGATAAAAAGAATTTAAGAATAATCTTCGAGAATTGGAGTGAACTGAGTCGAGAAAGAAGCACTTTTGATGGATACGCCATTGCATTATGCATATGCGGTCAGACTTTGCTTTTTGACTTCTTTCATCTGCTCATTGCAGCTAGCTGGAGTATATTTCAAAATTCTAATAACCATATTCTCATATTTATTTTTTGTCCTACTTTATAAATATTGCACTGCAGCAGTATAAATATATATATATATACATATATGATATATATAAAAGTAGGTATGATTTTTAACCTGAATTTGCAATTTGGGAAAAAGGAAGTGGCAGCCAAGGCATCTTTTAACCGAAATGAACAAAATAAGGAGTTATTAACGGTAGAAATCTTCAAACGTTCATTTTGGAACCAAACAAATTAATTAAAAATAATAGACGATTAAATAAAAAATTAAACCGACAACCTCCGACAACCTTTCTCCCTATGTCAGCGTCGGTAAACAAATCTGTCGGACACCTTTCTCTTATCTGCTTCAAACCCCTAAAATATTGCTCATTTCATAACCACAAAGATTCCGAAACTCTCTCCCTCCAAAACATCCGCTGTCCGTTCCTAACCGTTTTTTGAACTTCTGCATGCAAATGTTTTTTCTTCTCTTTGCTTTTCCACTAATTTCTTCCTCTACTCACTATGGACATGGCAAGAGATCAATATCAAGACACAGACGAAAAGGACTACACGTTGAGCCGAGAAACAAAGAAAGACTCGGCAGCCAGATCCAGAAGGAAAGATCTCGGAATCTCGTGCATGCTGAACACCGAATTGGGCGCTGTTCTGGCAGTGATCCGTCGTCCTCCTCTCGATCCAACTTCCCAATTCTTCGTTCCTGAGGAGAATGTCGATCCCACGATCCTACAATCCTTGAAATCGCTTCGAGCCCTCCTCTTCAATACCCAACAAGAATGGCGTACGGTGGATCCCTCTATCTATCTCACCCCATTCCTCCAAGTGATTCAAGGCGATGACATCCCAGCCGCCGCCACAGGTATCGCTCTTTCCGCAATTTTGAAAGTGCTTACGCTCGAAATCTTCGACGAGAGGACCCCGGGAGTGAAAGAAGGTATCAATTCCATTGTTATTGGGATCACGACCTGTCGGTTAGAGAAGATTGATTCGACTTCTGAGGATGCCGTTTTGCTGAAAATCTTACAGGTTCTTACCGGTGTTATGAAGCACCGCACCTCGGTTTTGCTCACTGATCACGCTGTCTGCACTGTCGTCAACACTTGCTTTCAGGTGGTGCAGCAATCAGCGAGCAGAGGGGATTTGCTTCAGCGCAGTGCGCGGTACACAATGCATGAATTAATCCAGATTATATTCTCCCGACTGCCCGAGATTGAGGCTAAGGAAGGGGAGGATTCAGAGTCTGAGTCGGATGGCCACGATGTTGATCTTGGTGGCAATTTGGAATCCGGGTATGGCGTTCGATGTGCAGTCGATATCTTTCACTTCTTGTGCTCTCTGCTAAATGTAGTTCAAGTAGTGGAGACGGAGAGTTCTAGTTTTCAAGCTGCGGACGAAGATGTGCAGCTTTTTGCTTTGGTTTTGATCAACTCCGCAATAGAATGGAGCGGAGATGAAATCGGGAGGCACCCGAAGCTTTTGAGGATGATCAGGGATGACCTATTTCACCATTTAATCCATTACGGAATACGATCAAGCCCTCTTGTTTTGTCCATGATTTGCAGCACTGTTTTGAACATCTACCACTTTCTTCGCAGGTTAAAAATCCGATAGCTCAGAATTTAATTTTCCTAGATTTGAAACCAAAATCTTTTAGGAGAACCCAGAAATGCTATATATTTTTTTTGCAGGTTTATCCGTCTCCAACTGGAAGCCTTTTTTGTCTATGTATTGCTTAGAGTTGCCGCTCTTGGAAACCCATTGCCACTCCAAGAAGTTGCACTTGAAGGAATTATAAATTTCTGCAGGCAACCAACGTTTATAATTGAAGCCTTTGTGAATTATGATTGCGATCCCCTTTGTCGAAGCATATTTGAGGACACCGGGAAGCTACTTTGCAAGAACACGTTTCCGGTAGCTAGCCCTGCGACTGCTTCACAGGTACAAGCCTTCGAAGGATTAGCAACCATGATTCACAACATTGCGGATAATATTGATAGAGAAGATGATTTGAGCCCTTTTGATCCGTACCCAGCAGAGATCACAGAGTATAGACCCTTTTGGGAGGAGAAATCCCAAGATGAACTCGAGTCTTGGGTGGAATTTGTAAGGGTAAGGAAAGCACAGAAAAAGAAAATATTGATTGCAGCAAACCATTTCAACAGAGATGAAAAGAAGGGATTGGATTACCTTAAACTATCCAAGTTGGTTTCTGATCCCCCAGATCCCAAAGCCCATGCTTTCTTCTTCCGCTATGCTCCTGGACTAGACAAGAACATGATTGGGGATTATCTTGGCGACCCCGATCAGTTTCACGTTCTCGTTCTTAAGGAATTCACGGATACCTTCAATTTTTCAGGCATGATTCTTGACACTGCTCTACGAACGTTTCTAGAGACTTTCCGATTGCCAGGAGAGTCCCAAAAGATACAGCGGATTCTAGAATCATTCTCAGAGAAATTTTATGATCAACAATCCTCAGATACTTTTGCAACAAAGGATGCAGTCTTTATTCTTTGCTACTCCCTTATTATGCTCAACACTGATCAACACAATCCGCAGGTAAGGAAGAAGATGACAGAAGAGGAGTTCATCAGGAACAATAGAGCAATCAATGGAGGGCAGGATCTTCCTCGGGAGTACCTTTCTGAGCTTTTTTGTTCTATTTCAAACAATGCTATCACCCTTTTTGGTCAGCCTGGCGTGCAAGTAGATATGAATCCAAGCAGATGGATTGAACTGATGAATCGATCCAACTATACACAACCATTGGTACTAAGTAATTTTGATCGTCGGCTGGGAAGAGACATGTTTGCTTGCATTGCTGGGCCATCGGTTGCTTCTCTCTCTGCATTCTTTGAACATACTGACGAAGAAGAATTCCTACATGAATGCGTTGAAGTGCTGTTCTCAATTGCCAGGATAGCTCAGTATGGATTGGAAGACACTCTAGATGAGCTCCTTGCCTCATTCTGCAAATACACTACACTGCTAAATCCTTATGCCTCTGCGGAAGAAACCTTATTTGTATTCAGCAATGATATGAAGCCAAAAATGGCCACACTAGCTGTTTTCACCATTGCCAATAACTTCGGGGAATCAATTCGTGGGGGATGGGGAAATATTGTGGACTGCTTATTGAAACTTAAGAGGCTAAAACTACTTCCCCAATCTGTCATTGAATTTGATACTGCTTCCCCCTCTTCATCTGACATCCCAAAAGAATCCGAATCAGCCATAATCTTCCCTGCTCGCAATCCTAAATTTGGTAGCCGCCAGACTTCTAGCACAATTAGTCGGTTTTCACATTTTCTATCTCTAGACAGTACGGAAGACTCTCTGTCCTTAAACATGAGTGAATTTGAACAAAATTTGAAGATCATTAAACAGTGCCATATCGGGAATATCTTCAGCAATAGTTCAAACTTACCTGATGAAGCTTTATTCAACCTTGGCCGCTCTCTAATATTTGCAGCTGCTGGAAAAGGACAAAAGTTCAGCACCCCCATTGAAGAAGAAGAAACAGTCGGATTCTGTTGGGATTTGGTGATTGCCATTGCTTTGGCCAATATTCAAAGGTTCCAGGAATTTTGGCCTAATTTTCATGATTATATGCTAGCAGTTGCTCAGTTTCCTATGTTCTCCCCCATTCCATACGCAGAGAAGGCCATTATAAGCCTTTTCAAGGTATGTCTTAAGCTCCTTAGTACGTATCGACATGAGAAGTTCCCAGAGGAGCTCATTTTCAAGTCCATCAATTTAATGTGGAAGCTGGACAAAGAAATCCTGGACTCATGTTGTGAGTTGATAACACAATCAGCGAGCAAGATTCTTACAGAGTATCCTGCAAATTTGCAAACCCAATTGGGATGGAAGTCGGTGCTTCATTTGCTATCAGTCACTGGGCGGCACCCAGAAACCTATGATCAGGGAGTCGAGACATTGATCATGTTGTTGTCAGACGGGACCCATGTTTCCCGGATAAACTACGCTTACTGTATAGATTGTGCGTTTGGTTTTATTGCACTCAAGAACAGTCCATTGGATAAGAATTTGAAGATTCTGGACCTAATGGCGGATTCTGTGAATTTGTTGATCCAATGGTATAGGAATCAATTCTCAGAATCAGGGAACAGTTTTAGTGTTGCAAGCAATACAAGTAACTCCTCTATGGAGGACAATTCAAGAGGTATTGGCTCTTTAAACTTCGCCATGAATTTATTTCTTAAACTTGGGGAAGCATTTCGAAAGACCAGCTTAGCCCGGCGAGAAGAGATGAGAAACCATGCAATCCTATCTCTTAAAAGAAGCTTCACACTGGCTGAGGAATTGGATCTTACTTCAACCAACTGTATTAACTGTTTTAACCTTGTCCTCTTTGCAATGGTTGATGATTTACATGAAAAGATGTTGGAATACTCAAGAAGGGAGAACTCAGAGAGGGAGATGAGAAGTATGGAAGGGACCCTAAAGATTTCAATGGAGCTTTTGACAGATGTGTACTTGCAGTTCTTGAAACAGATATCAGCGAGTCCAGGATTTCGGACATTCTGGTTAGGGGTGTTAAGAAGAATGGATACGTGTATGAAAGCTGATTTGGGAGAGTTTGGTAAATCAACAGTTCAAGAGCTAATTCCCGACCTTTTGAGAAAGATGATCACACAGATGAAGGAAAAGGAGATTTTAGTGCGAAAGGAAGGTGAGGATCTCTGGGAGATTACCTATATTCAGATACAATGGATAGCTCCTTCACTCAAGGACGAACTATTTCCTGAAGAAATCTTTTAGTGAAAACGAAGTGATAAGACAGCTTTGGTCAAGTTTGAGGGATGTAACATGCCATGGTAGTCTTATCCCATGCACGTACACACCAGCCACTAAATTGTTTTCCTGTGATACTTCAATTGCTCATATGAACTGTCAATTACAAGTTCTTTCTTTTGGTACATAAACCGACTTGTTTGAGGGGAATCGAAGCTGTGGAATCAGACAGCATTTACTTGGAATCCATTAGCCACGAAAATTAAATTGAGAACTTGTATTGAGTGGATTTCCAACAACTAAATTTAAGAACCATAGACGTCCGGGACGGCAAAAATTAGAGACAAATCCAGATCACTGAGAATTATAAGAGAACAAGCTTGACTTTGTTGCATATTAAATTAGAAGAGTATTTACTATGGATACAAAAGCCACAAAAAATGCATAAAAGCTGAAATTCAAAAAGAATTTGGTCCGGTTGCTACCCTTTTCTTGATACAAAAGCCCCAAGATTTTAAAACATGCTCCTTTCTCCAAAACCCTTCCAGTAGATCCAGACGTCGTGGCTCGGTACTCAGCTTCAGTGCTAGATCGAGTTACCACTGCTTGCTTCTTTGCACTCCAAGAGGCCAAACAATTGCTAAGAAAAACACCAAACCCCTGAAGTAGAGTGCCTATCATGCAGGTTGTCAGCCCAATCCGAGTCACAAAAGTCTTGCAAAGTAATATCTCCTTTGGAAACATGGTCAACAATGTTCTTGAGGAAGCGAATGACTCTTTTGACAGTAGACCAATGAGCAGTAGAGGAAGAGTGCATGTGCTGGCATAGTTGGTTCATAGAGAAGGCAACATCGTGCCTAGTGAGTGTACAATATTGGAGGGAGCCAACCACTTTCCGGTACTCAATAGGATCAACTAGGGGTCACCATCATTGCAGGACATTTTGGGACCTGAGGCGCAGGGAGATTGGTCTGGTTTGGCTTCCACCATGCGAGTGCGATGCAACAAGTATTGGATATACTTGGACTAACATACATGAAGACCTTTTTTTTTTTTTTTTTTTTTTTTAAGAGAAGAGGATGGTACCCAAATTTATTGATAGCCCTTATTTATGGCGGAGGAATACCATCGCTACAACCAAACACCTGGGGTTACAATAAACTTAAAATCTCAAACCAAGTATGAAAACCGTTATTCAAATCAATCTAAACAATACACAAACAAGCTAAGACCTTACAAACAACAATTAACAATAAACCATCACTCTAAATCATATTCTAATATATAGAAGACCCAGCTTATCAGTCCTAATCAAACCTCTTAACAAAGAAAGGACAAAAGGCAAGGACTCCCATGTTGTAGTGCAACCATCAGATGCCAGTTTTGCCAAGAAATTTGCTGGGCTATTTCCTTGCCTATAGACATGCCATATTCTGAAATTAAAATCCTGAAGCAACTCCATGAGCTCAATCCAATAATCTTCCAGGTACCAAATGGGACAATTAGAGGCAACTATCCAATTTACAATAACCATAGAATCTATCTCAATTTCCACATTAGTAAAACCCAATCTCCTCAAATGTCTAACACCATGTAACAGGGACATGAATTCAGCATAATTATTAGTACCATTTTAGAGGGACAGGAAAAGCAAGCACCAAATTACCTGATGAATCACGCATTAGCCCACTTGCACCCGCCTTCTTCAAGCTTTCCCGACTACTACCATCTATATTTAATTTCACCCAACGTTCCATTGGATGGCTCCAACACACTATCTGACTAGGTCTACACGTCTTCGGCTTGTAGGGAATATTTAAATCAACCAATAAAATCTCATTGTGCAGAGATAATGGCTTCAAAATCTTCAATTTCTTGTTTAGTTTAACAAGCCAAAATTTAATACTTCACCAAATGTCCTCCACCGATTCCCATTTTCCTTCCATGCGAGCTCTATACCGTCGAAGCCAAAGCCTCCAAGTAACAATAAAAGGAATAAGGCCCACAAGTTGACCCTTTGTCGATGCTTTGGAGGCTCTAGCAAACCATGCATAGAAAGTTTGCTTCCGCATGCAATGTTGATATCTAAGGAACCCCACTTGCAAAGCACATATCTTCAAAATAATCCTTGCCACTTCACCCGTTGCCAATACATGATCTAAGTCCTCATATGACTTAGAGAGCATTATGACTACTTTTCCACATGATAGTTGCCATATTTTTTGGGGTATACGGATGCCAAATCCTGTTAGTCCATCTAACTTTTGGGGCTTGTACCCGAATAACCACCCAAGCACTCTTGGTAGAAAAATTACCATCCTCAGCCATCCATATTAAAAATCAGCCTCATCCCTCTACCTACAAAAATTTAAAGATATTTCCTCCGCTTTTTGCACACCCACTAATCGAATAAGTAAATCCATATCCCAACCCCCTTCCATACGGCAATCTTTTAATTTTAAGTGAGGTAAGATAGTAGGACATGTAGCCGCAAAAGGCTCATCACCTAACCATTGATCCAGCCAAAATGAAATATCCCCCCTCTCTTGGGTTTCCATCTCGAATGATTAAGAACATCCAATATACTCCTCATCACCATTTTCCAAAATCTAGATCCTTTGGTTAGGTTAACCATGGAAATATGATTATGTTTGATATATTTGGCCTTAAAAAATCTGGACCAAAGAGAGTCTTCCGATAATAACCTCCAATCAAATTTCATATGAAGTGCTTTCTGCACCTCATCGAAATTTCGAATGCCAATACCACCCTCTTTGACAGGTTTGCACATCAAATCCCAGGATTTCCAATGTTTCTTTGGCTTTCCATCCTTATAACCCCAGAAAAAATTATAAAACTTTTGGAAATATAGGAGAGGACAGATTTTGCTACTTGCAAGATTAATAGAAGATGGATAGGAAAGCTACCAAGCACATGCTTCAAAAGCAGGAAGCGATCTCCACTAGACAAAAGCCGAGATTGCCATCCCCCAATTTTATCTCTTATCTTACTAAGGAACTCATAAAAATGAACTGCTTTTAACCTCCCTGACACAATAGGAACCCCCAAATATTTGCATGGCAGAGACCCTTTAGTGAAGCCAGAAATATGTAAGATGCTTTGTCGCCTAGCACATGTAATAAGGGTCGAAAAAATAATCGAGGACTTCTCTTTGTTGACCTGATGCCCAGACCAACTCTCATATACTGCAAGAACCTTAGAAATGGCCTAAATCGACTTTTTATCACCACTAGCAAAAATCACAATATCATTGGCATATAGCAAGTGAGATATAGTATGTGCCCCTCTAGGATGCTGAAAAGGAGAGATTTTCCTTTCTTGAGAATTCCTTTTCAATAATCTGAAAAGAATTTCTTCCACCAAATAAAGAGGTAAGGAGACAAAGGATCTCATTGTCTTAAACCTCTCCCTCCCTGAAAGAAACCCTTCGGATTACCATTCATAACAACTGAGAACCAAGGCGAAGAGACACACTTCCGTACCAAAATACAAACATCCTTAGAAAAACCATAAGCAGCTAAAGAGTGAATAAGGAAATCCCAATCAATGCTATCATAGGCCTTAGCCATGTCTATCTTCAAAACCACATTACCTCCCCGAGTCGGTTTATTAATGTTCTTAATCATCTCTTGTGTCAACCTCACATTTTCAAAAATACTTTTCCCACGAATAAAAGCTCATTATTCCTCGGATATTAATCAAGGTAATAAAGGAGATAAACAACCCACAAGAATTTTAGTACACACTTTATAAAACACTGAGCAAAGGCTAATAGTGCGAAACTTATCAAAACTCTTTGGATTGTCAACCTTGGGAATCAAAACTAGAAAATAGGCCATGAACTCCCTCAGAATTTTACCACCTCTAGAAAAATCATGTACTCCATCCATCACATCTGAAACAACAATATCCCAACAGGCTTTATAAAAACCCAACCGGAATCCATCAGGACTAAGACTACTATCCGTAGGAATCGAAAACATAGCCTGTTTTACCTCTTGGATTGAAGGAAGCTCAAAGAGAGCCAAATTATCATCCTCCTGAATGACTCGATCAATAAGTAACGATAAATCCGGGATGATTGGTGATGAGTGGCCAAGAAATTTTGGAAATAAGATATAGCCCCCGAGTGAACTTCCTCCAGAGTTTTTAGCCATACATCTTCACTAATTTTCGTCTGCCCCACCACTTTGTGATTTTTGGAAGCCATGACCTTGAAGAATTTTGAGTTTGCTTCTCTCGAATTTAACCATGCTTGCTTTGCTTGTTGGGCCAAACGACATTATTCCCTATTATTCCACATAGCCAATTCAACCTTGGAAGTTAAAAGATCTAGTTTTACATCCTCTGATACACCAACCTGCAATTGTTCCTCCAACGCATGCACCCGTTCCTCCAATTGCTAAATGTGAAATCATGTCCAACCGAAAACCTTACGGTTCCATACATGGAGAGCCCCTTTCAAATTTTTTAATTTCCTCGCCAATCAAACCATCCCCCCACCACATTGTTCCTCCTTCCATGCATTAGTGACAAAATCTATAAACTATTCATGAGTGGTCCACATTTGCTGAAACTTGAATGGAAACATGTCCGTATCTCCTATCTTCTGGAATCAAGTCAACCTGTAAAAGAGCATGATTAGAAGATATTTTAGGTAAATAAACTCCTCCCGCCGAAGGATACTCCAATACAAAAGCTGAATTGACAAGAGCTCGGTCTAATCTTGCCCAACTCCGAGACCTCCCAACATGACCATTACACCAAGTCATCTTATTCCCATGGAAATTCAAATTAGATAAACCAGCCATATCAATGAAAGAATTAAATTCCTCTATGGCAATACGTGGGCGAGAACGTCCCTCAATTCACTTCTCATCCGATCTGATTATATTAAAATCACCAATAATCACCCAAGGAATATTTTGAGGATGTAAACTACATAACTCATCCCACAACATACAACAATCCCCATATTTTCATTTTACATAAACAAAAGAAATACACAAATTTTTACCAGTCAACAATCTCCATAGTAATACTTTGAGAAGAAGAACCCAGCACAGAGACTTTCACATCTTTAGACCATAGCACCCAAAGCTTTCCCCCTTCCTCTTGATTCGAAACACTGCCTTAAAAATAAACATATTTCTGCAAATGACAAAGTTGTTGCCCATCAACAAACGACTCAGCTACGGCAAAAATAAACGACTTACTAGATTTCACCATCTTCAAAAGCCTTTTCCTGGAAGTTTTAATTCCTCGAATATTCCAATATATAATCTTATTCATCATAAATTAAGACGCAAGGACCTGCTTTTTGCCCCATTGGAGCTCCTTACCTTAATGCCCATCGTCCCATCAATGTTCCGGGAAGACTCATCAGAGTCTGATATAACATCTTTTTCCTGTTGCAAATGAACCTCACGTTGCAAGCCTTCCGAAATAGGGTCTGAGAATGCAGACCAACCCACACTTCCTCTCGAACATCTAGTTGAGCATCATCAATGTCCATCAGTGGAGGCATATCTGGATCTATTTCATCATAAACATGAAGTCCAGGGTCATCTTCTTGAGCATTCTCCACTACATACTCCAAGCCAACATCCTCAGAATGACAAGGTCCAACCACCACATTTGCCACAACCAGAGGCACATTTTGCTCCTGCACTGAATCATTGTCAATTAAACTTTCACCCTCTTCCACCTCCTCAATAAGCAGTTTCTTCAGTCACCAATACTGGTCATTTCACAAGTCGCTCATGCACTACAATATCGCCTTGAGAAATTGGTTCCACAAGATTATTAATATTCTGCTGGTGGCTTTGTTGTTCCCCTTCTATCCTTACATTTTCAACTTCGATTATTAATATTCTGCTAGTGGCTTTGTTGTTCCCCTTTTATCCTTACATTTTCAACTTCATTCTCAATAACCTTATTACTTTCATTAGAAATTGCACATACTTCATGCACTTCATTGACTTGAACCCCTGTAATTAGATTTGCCTGTATCAGCATCGTTTCTCCTTTTGATTTATCCTGAGGACCCTTACGCACCCATTTCTTTCCACCAACTTTCTGACTCAACATGCCTTTCTCACCTCCAGATTTACAAGTCTTCTCATTATGCCCTTGTAATTTACACTTAGTACAAAAACCAGGGGGAGTTTTAAAAATTACTTCCTGGCACTAGCTAGTAGGGGCCCCAGGAAAACCGATCCAGAAAAAACTTGGGAGAGTCTTCGCTACATCCATCTCCATGCAAACATGTGCATAATCAGTTCTGGTAGCGCAACGAGTTGTATTGTTGCGACAAATAAATATTCCAATAGACGCAGTGAAAATCTTCAGAAAATAGGAGTGATAGAAGTGTGGTGGGAGACCTGGAAGGGAGATCCAAACCGAAACCAGAGATGGTTCCTCATCCTCATTGAACTCAATCGACCAGTGAAAAGGCCGATAATGCACTCCATCAACGTCAGTTGCTTCCCAGGCCAAAGCTTTGTTCAAATCATCCTCTGACTGGAACCGAATGAAAACGTTATTGGGTCTAGTCATCGTCGAAACCACAGGGGTGCCAGACAAACCCCAACGAGTACGAATGAAAGAGCGGATTGCATTCAATGAGGAGGAACTTTAGAACAAGGGATAACCGAAAAGGTTCTACAGATCGTTTTAGTTCATCTTTGGAAAACAGAAAATAGAGCTCACCATCAATAATTTTCAAAGCCCTAAATGGTACATCATATTCCGAAATCGGCTAAGAGGCCTCGAAGACAAGATCTGCGAATGTCCGAGGACGGGCCTGAGGAGCCGCTTGCCCATCGGCGGCCACCATGGCGAGGTACCGGCGCTCTCAAAATGGCAACCCAGAACTGTAAACCCAATCGCCCAAAATGCCAAATCAATCGCCCGAAAATCACAGAGAAATTCAAAAAGTCCCCAACATAAGTGAAGACCTGCAGTAGTGTGTGATGCTTGAATGCCTAGGAAATAGCTCAAGGGGTCGAGATCTTTAAGGGGATGTTTGGAAATCATTTTTATCTCATCTCATATTATCTCATCTTATTTCTTTCATAAATATCACTAAAATACAAATACTTTCAAACTAATCATTACAACTTTTTCAAACTAATAATTACAAATTTTCTAAATTTTTAAAACAAAAAATAAAAAACAATTCAATTTTTCAAATCTCAAAACATAATTATATAAAAAAGTTATATTCTAACCATATTTTAACTTTATAATATTGTTTATTCAATTTTTTCTCTCTCATTTTTCAAAATCTAAAAAATATTTAACTCAAACTATCTCACTACTATTTACAAATCATCTTACTACTATTCATAAAGTTCTCATCTTATCTCCTTCTCCAAGTATCCCTTAAGAGGGAAGAGGGAAATGCTGTTGGAGCTTAGAAATAAGAGAATTTATCACAGTAGGGGTAGTGCATGTAACAAGTATATCATCCACATAGATTAGTACAAAAATTTGGATGTTGTCTTGAATGAAAGTGAATAAGGAAGTGTCAACCTGAGAGGCTTAAAACTCAAGTTCCATATATGGACTTATGAAACTTGCACACAAAGTCAGGTTTAGAGCCATCAATAAACCCTTGTAGTTGTTCCATAAAAATATCCTCCATAAAAGCTCCATGAAAGAAGGCATTAGAGACATCAAGTTGCTGAATTTTCCACTAAAATTGAACAACCGTGGCAAGGATAAAATAAAGAGCAATGCTAGGTATAGTCCCCAAATGGAGACTGCAATGCAAGCCTAGGCTATTTTAACTTTAAAATTTTTTAAAATTACAAAATTATCCCTCCTAAAATTATGTTTTCTCTCATTTCATAATGTGCCTGCACATGCAGTCCCCACTTGAGGACTGCAAATAGAATTTCTCTAAAATAAATAGTGGAGGCTTTGACTACTTGACTAAATGTGTCATGGTAACCATTGCCACACTTTTGTGATACCTTTGGCAACAAAGTGTGCTTTGAACATTTCAATGGAACCATCAAATCGTTGCTTAATTTTATAAACCCATTTGTTGCGAATAATATTTTGATTAGGAGGCCAAGAGCAAAGGCTCCAAGTTCCATTGGAGATGAGAGCCTCAAACTCCTGTGTCATGGCTGCCAACCAACAAGAATCAATTACTACCATAGAGAAGCTGATAGGCTCAACTTTAAGGAGGTTAGAATGGAGACAAGTGAGAGGATAGTGATTATATAAATGATAATCAGGGAAGGTTTTGGGTCGAAGTGAACATGTATTTGACCAATTTGCATAAGATGAGAGGGTATAGGGGCCAAGGCAGTGGAGGTAACGTCTGTAACATTAGTCAAGGGTATGGGAGTACAAGCATCATGAGGAAGCAAAGAAGATGGGTGGAGAGAGTAGTAGGGCTAGGGACCAGAGGCTTAAGGTGGGGGAGGTGAGGTCGGGTTCTAGGGGCTCAGGACTACCTACAGATGCAGTAGGTAAATGGTCACGTGCAGGCAAAGGAAGAGAAGAAGTGTTATTTACTAAGTAAAGGAAAGGATGATCAAAGGTAGCATTGATCTTGGAAAGCAGGTTTAGCTGTACAGGTTAGTAGTGCATGTTCGTTAGTAGGAAAATACTTCTCATAAAAAAAAAAGTCGGGACAGATGGACTTTAGTTGTAACCAGCATAGATGTAACCTAAGAGAATGCAAGCTTTGGACCCATAGTCAAGTTTATGCTACATAAGGTTGAAGAAATGGGAAGCACATGCATCCAAAGACACGCAATATCGAGTAATCTGGTAGTTTGAGAAACAACTTTTGGTAGAGAGTTTGGTTATTAATGACTAGTGAGGACAATCTATTGATAACATACACTAAAGTCAAGAAAGCATCAACCCAGCATTTATTGGACAAACCTGAGTGAGCAAGGAGGGTAAGACCAATTTCAATTATATGTCTAAGTTTTCTTTCGAAAAAACCATTTTGCTGTGAAATGTGAGGACATGAATTTCTATGAACTATGTCGTGGTGGGTCAAGAAGGATTGAAACCGAAAGTAAGTATGCTCCCCACCACCATCAAATTGAAGTTTTTGGATTTTTGAGCAAAACTGGTTTTCAACAAGGGTTTTGAATTTGATAAAGCATTCATAAGTTGCAGCTTTGTATTGAAGAGGATATAGCCAGGTATAAAATGAGAAGTCATATATGAATACAATATAGTATTTGCAGCCTCCAAGGAAAGTAATGGAAGAAGTCCAGAGATCAGTATGGATTAGTTCTACAGGAGATTGTATGATCCATGTGGACTATTTAAAGGGTAGCCTTTTACTTTTTCCAATTTAACAAGAATCACAGGAAAACTTATTGTGGAATGAGGAATGTAGAGAGTAGAGGAACCAACGTTTTGAATGTTGAGGCCAACTCTATTACCAACAGATATTGTTTCATGACCTTGGTATGGCTCTTGAATGGTGAGATTTTCAAGTTGATTTGTGATGTGTGCATTGGCAGCATTATCGGCATACCATGGCTGACTATCAAACTCTTGGTTGGATTGTGCTACCATTGTAGCCAATTGTGGAGGAGGATGACGCCCTTGATACGAATAGTTCAAACGATGAAAGCAGTCCAAGGCTTGATGATTTGATCTGCCACAAATCTGACATGGGACCTTCGTGGTGTTACTACTATTTGGGAGATGCTACTACAAGTGTTAAGGGCTACCAAAAGATTTGAAGTTCCCATTTCTTGGTGAAAACTGAGAGTTGTTCTGTGATTTTTGTCTCTTTTGTGAAAATTATGAGAGTTGCAACGAGAAAGATACCTATTTGATGAAGAGAAACCTTGTTTTTGCATAATTAATGCAAAGTTGGAGGGATCTTGCACTGCAGCCTGTTGCTGCTGCAAAAACATCTCATGATTGAGCAGTTCATCTTGGAAATCAGCAAAAGACAGCAGGTTGTCTTGAGTAGCTAACGAGAATGAGGTCACAAAGGAATGGAATGAGGGATTAAAGCCATTAAGGCCATTAAAGATGAAAGAAATAAGATCTTTATCATCAGTAGGCTTCCTTATTGCTACAAGCTGGTTTGCAAGAGACTTGGCTCCTTGTAGATATTTAGAGCAAGATTTACTGCCATGAGAGAGACACTGAAGTTGTCTCTTTAAATGTTGGTCCTTTTTCACCCAAGTAGCATGTGTTGGGTTGGGCATCTCTTTACCTTATTTATTAGCAAGAAAATGATGAAGGCATGGCTTAGTACCATCCAAAATGCCCATCATATCGTGACTTCTCAGAATAGGAACCATCTGAGACAGGCTCTGGAGGTAGTTTCCACCATCGAACGTCACAGCAGAAAACCATGTGAATGAGGGAAAAACAGTAGGAGCATGAGATGTCATTTGAGCATAGTGGAGGAGTTGATAGAGGCCAGTAGTGCTCTGATACCATTAACAAAATTATAACATAATGGTTTATCATCTTGATCGAAACCATGAATTGTATTTCACTATATAGAGCTATACAGAATATAGGTAATGGAAGGATATAGTCTCAAGATTTGCAATATAATACTATTCAAGGAAAAAATACACATAGTAGAATATACAATGAAAGGAAAGACATAACTTGCTATACTATAATGATACTCAAGATCATGGAAGTTGACCATCATGATCTATAGATGATTGAGTTGATATGATGTATGGTTGTTTCCAGATAGGCTGCTCTGCACACTGTTTAAGGGATAATCTAATAGTGAACATGTAAAAAGCTATTATTACCCACTACAAGAAATTAGGTCTTTTAAAAACGTCCAAAAATTCGACGAAAATGACCTTCTCGTTTACTTTTAAAAACGTTGAGAAAAATTATTTCCAGCAATATTTATCATCGCAAAAACTTCATAAATCGCCGCAAATAACCCATTATTTTTTCTAGAGATTTAAAGTATCGTCGGTATTAAGTATTTTCAGCAAGTAATTGTAGTCGCAAAGAGTATTTGCGGTGACTTAATATCGCCGCAAATACTCTTTTGCAACAAAAAAATATTTGCGGCGAGGTTTACTTGCCGAAAATGGTATTCCAGAAATGGTATTCTAGAAAATAAATAAATAAATTGCACAAAACATAATACAAAAAAATATTATACACATCCAAATTAGGCTTCACAATTTTACCTTGGACTATGGATTGCACTAATATTCTTTTTACATACTCAAAAAAGATCCAAAGTTTGAGCTACTAATATGACCAAAATTGGCATCGACTGTGTTAGAATATACAGGTAATTAACCAACCAAATAAAGCATTATGCTTCATAGTTGTTCTCTCCAATACACACTATTAGTATTTACCCTAATCCCCTTGTGTGATCCTGCTTTTAGAATTAGTATGCTCTACAAAACCCATTGATCTAAACCTCTATATACAATATCAAAGACAAATTTTGTAAGAAGCCATGGGAAATATAGTAATTATATTGAGAATTCAATAAGTTGTAGGAGCTCTCACCCAAAGCTAGTCCAGGGTAGGTCAAATGTATTACTCACTGTCATTATAGCCTGTGAATGAGGAGTTGGCCTGAAAACACATGTTGAACTTTAACAAATTAGAAGTATATTAAAAGTTAAAAAATAAGCAAGCAAAAACTGCTCCATAATTGGCAACATGTCTGAATTCAATACAAAAGCAGCTAGAAGTGAGAAATGTTCAAAATCAAACTATCATGTTGAACTCATTTTTATTATCAAGCAAAAGCAAATAAAAATACTGCCCTACATGAAATCTAGTAATGATAGAGCTTCCTCCTAAAATGACTAAACTTCTCTAAAGTCACCAGTATGGCTTGGATTTTCACTTGACCTAACAAATGACACCAGTATGCAGTCCTTGTCTCTTCCCTAGACCAAATAGCACAGGACCAAGAATAAGACTTAAGTCTCATACCCATCATGTACTTGCTCCAATCAAACCTAAGACTTCTACAACTGCACCACACAATGAAACTCTCTTTTGTTGCAACCATTGAAAAATAAGCATATAATGAGTATCAAGTAAAGTGTCATGTTCCTATAAAAAGAAAAAAGTAAAGTGTCATGTAGGCTGCATGAATTCTTTCATCGAAAAGAAAATACATAATGTTTATACCATCACAAAAGTACACCAAGACAAATGATTTTTTGTACTATCAGCAAAAGAACTAGAAAAAATATGAGCAATATTTTCATAAATAATCAGGTTCCTCAATAACTTACCCAAATAAAATGAAATAAAATAGAACTTAAAAATAGGCAGAATTATGGCCAGATCACTTGTTCAAGAATAACCTTTCACAAACTGGATGTACTTGAATAAAGAAAGCATGCACATTAACAGAAAAATATTAGAAGTGGGAATATTATGTTAGAGAGAGAGAAAAAAAGAGCTTGGTATATGCTTTTGCAAATTTAATTGGCTTCTAACTCTTTAAGACCATAAAAACTTTTGATCAAAGATAAAATTTCTGTATCAGCAAGTCTGCTTCTACAAGAAACACACAATGGGATCACAGAATCTGAAACAACAAACAAAAAGTTCATATGCTTAAGTACATTTGAGTTGAACAGAGGAAGACAAAAAAAATCAATTGCAACTTGTCCTTACCAAATCAAGAAAAATAAGGATGTAGTAGACAAACTCTAGCTGGAATCTATGCTATCTTTAAACCATACCTTATCATATATTTATATAAGAGACTCCAGTTGAATCATCACACATAGCAAAAACCTCATTAGATAACCAGTGAGCATTTTTACAACATGTAGATAGTCTACACATTATGAACCAAAACCTAGTCAAGCTATAAATAGACACAAGTGCATGTAGAAGATACATATCCATTGCTTCACTTACCCTTTCCTGCAACCAAATAAGAAGGCACCATAATAAAACCACATCAGTCAAAACTTAAAAACAAAAAGTTCAAAAACCTTCAAAGCTAACCCAATTAAAATGGTACAAAGAAATGCAATAGTAGTTAGTTTTATTTATATTATGTTTCGTTGTTTCACTTTTGACAAGGCATGTCCTCCTTAAATGGTCCCTAGTTGTTTACTTATAAAAAAAGGTCCTTTGTATGATCATTCCATAGGACATTAATTCTTGGTCATCAGAATTGAATTTTTCATAAATCATGTTGTTCTTATACTTTTTTGGGTCAAAATACAATTTTAGTTCCTAAATAGTAGTAGGCTTCCAATTTTGGCTCTAAATTGGTGATTGTTTTAATGTAGTCCTTCAAAAGATAGGAATAGTTAAGTGCTGGCTTTACCATATTTGATGCCCCTATGAGAATGAGAATCGCCGATGTGAAACTAACATGGCAATATGGAAGCACAATCTGGGATATAAATAATCGTAATGCGTGAGTAATCACATTATTTTCTATTTATTTTAACTTTTAAAGATATTATACTCATTTGTATCAATATATTCTAATATGACGAGTTTCATGATTTTCTTCTATTTTTCTAATCCTAGATAGGTATCTCTCTTGTATACTTTTTGTATACATGGGTTATTCCTTTTGCAGTCTTTAAAGCACTTTAATTACTTATCAAAGAATATATGTAATGTTAAGACTGGATTGTAATGTGGCTAGTTTCCGTGTACTTCGGCTACATCATTTTCTATCAATAAAGTCTTATTCTTACTTATAAAAAAATGTCATCATAAACAAATAAGTCCAGAAACTAACCATAACAAGAATCTCTATAGTTACATAACATCAAATCAAGTCTACGCTACCAAATACTGAACCAAATAATAATCATGAAAACATAATGCAATAATCTTAGTAAGATAAATCATTTGGCTCTCGGGCACTTGTATTATCAACTCCTCAATATTTCATAAAAACTCTAGTCAATAGGATCTTGATATGTGGTATTATCTAAAAAACATAAGAGACAATTTTAATGAACCAACTTTGTAAGTTAAATTAATCCAGATTAAATCTTGGGATCTGTTTAAAGAAGATCCAAAGAATATACATTCCTCATTTCATCATGCCCATGAAATTTAAATTCTGCATAAAGTACTAAATGGATTTTAGTTCAATAAAAATAGAATAGCAAAACCATTAGGTAATAATTTACAGTAAGCAACAAATCATTCAACTACTCTCAAATAAAATTATAAAATTCAAGTCAATTTCAACCAAAAGTTCTCAAAACCCAAATTCTCAGGTCAAACACCTTGTATATACTGACACTATTCATTTTAAGGGCTTGTGTGCCAAAGTGCATTTGGCACCATAAATAAACTGTATAAACACTGACAAAGTACCTGTCTTGTGTAGAGTAGGTTAGCACCTTTCCATTAACATCATCAAACTCTACTCGGGCCATTTCAGAGACTCGGACTCAAACAGAGGAAAACCAAATTCTGGTTTTCCCCTCTGTATGTACCTAGCCATTTAACATGGGAAATATCAAGATAAAGGATAAATAGAAGATAAAGCTAAATGAGTGTTGCGTGAGCAGAGGAGAAATGGGAGGGAGCTTACCGCACAAAACGTAGGAAAAATCCCCAAAACCCACGGACTACACAAATAAAATTCATTTCACAGAAATTTCATGGGAGTGGAAATTAACTTGAAGTGAATGTGGGTGTGTTCATGAGAAGCAGAGAAGGAGAAGGCTCTTACCACCGACCGGCAACTCAGAACTCCAACAATGAACACAAATGCGAATCAGCAAACCCACAAGAAATTTGCAGTCGTGAGAGAGAGAGGGTCTAATGTGAAGAGAGAGAGAGAGATGGTGAGAAATACTTCTAGGTTTTCCGTGCACCGTACAAGAGACGAAGACGGATTGGGGAGAGAAGGGGAGCGGCTAGAGAGAAATGAAAAAGGGCATAACGCGGACGAATTAAATTTTGGCAGTTTTTTGTGGCAAGTTATTATCGCCGCAAAAACTATAAGTTTCGCCAAAAAATATGTGAGGCTCATTCAACGATTTAGAAAATGTTGCAAATTCTCATTTGCGGCAACTAAACTTCACCATAAATAGTATAATAAATTTGGTAACATGCATTTTACGACGACTATTTTCGCCGCAACAAGAAGATATTGCAGCGATTTTGATTTCGACGGAGATAAAATTGCTGCTACAATTAAAAATAGTTTATTGCGATGAAGAAAGTTGCCACAATAGGTAAAAAAATCGCCGCAAATAAATAAAAGTGATTTCAGCATCAGATTGTCTCATGAATTGCGTTGGAATTCAGCAGCGAATTGAAAATCACCGCAAATTATAACTATTTACGACGATTTTTTTTGCGACGATCTAAAAATCGCTGGAAAAAGCCAAATTTCTTGTAGTGACCAATACTACCCTACAGGAAATAGTATATAAAAATACTTTGCCAGGTAGCTAGGCTTCCATAAGATTGTCATCGACTCAACCTCTTAGGCATCATCCCTGGATAGGTTTCCAAAAGGTAATTTATTTGTCACTCCACACCTTAGAGCATTCTAGTGGGATATGCTTCACATTCTAAAGAGAGTTAGGCCACTTAGGTTCGTATAATATAAATTTAAGGTTTGCAATATTCTATTTAAATGGACTAAAGCTTTTACAATAACAAGACTTAAAAAATGTTCTACCCATCCTAATTTGCACTCCTTAAATAAACTGGCATTCATAACCTTTCTTTCAAGTAGTAGTCATTTTACTACATCAAACCATGCCTTATAAGCGTTTGCATCATTATTTTTTGCACCCGAATTCTTACCTTCTTACAAACTTCATCTTCTACAAATAACACTTCATCATTGCTTTCAATAAATCAAATGATCAAATGTTTCCCAAACAAGAGATTGAGAATAAATTTTCCAAGAAACCAAACATATATATCAAGCCACCCAAGTGGTGGCCATGATCATTGGTGACTCTGCGGTGATTAGATGTGTGTAATAGGCATTTGAAATTAAATTTCTTGGGAGATAAGGGGAGTTGTATCTTCTAGAGTTTATTCAACGTAGATGGTATGAATATAGACAAACCAACATTCACGTAGATGGTAATGTAATCAAGCTACATGGCTTTTGTAAAGCTAGCAGTGAAGCAATACTATGACTATCCTATCACCCAACCATGTTTTTATTTAATTTTCCAATGATTTACAGAAAACATAGCACAACAAAAAAAAAAAGTAGGTTACAATTCAATGATTTGAGCTCTTCTATATAAATATTTTCATAGACCACAAAAGTCTCGTATTGCAGGCAGTACATGATTGTGTCAATGGAGATTCCTCAATAGTAACCTGGTGTAGATTGGAAGTGGCAATGGTGGAAGGGGAGGGGCTTTCGGAGGTGGTTTTAGTGGGGGGAAATAGGTTTACTTTCGGACATTCATTTAGTTTTGGCAAGAGATACAGTTTCAACTTTGGTTCTCGAAAATTGGGCATTAGTTTTATAAAGGTTGATTACTTTGAAAAAGGTAATGGAGGTGGCAATAGCAAGAGCATTGGTGGTGGTGGTGGTGGTGGTGGTGGGCTTGGTAGTGCTGTTGGAAACCCACATGAGAAAATATAGAAAAAGCCTCATCATGATGGTATTGGAATTGGTGGAAGCAGTGGAGTTGACCGTGTTGGTTGAGAGATTGGTGGTAGGGGTGGCGTTGGAGGAGGTATTGGAGGAGGTGCATGTGGTGGTTCAAGTGAAGAAGTTAGAGTTGGCAGAAGTATTTTGGAAAGGGTTTTGAAGAGTATTAGGAGCTGGTGGAGCTGGTGAAGGTGGCAGAGGTATTGGCAAAGAGATTGGTGGTGGAACAAGAGGAGGAATGGGAGGTGGTGGTGCTAGTGGAGGAGGAGCTGGCGAAGGTATTAGCAAAGGGATTGGTGGTAAGGGTGGTGGTGGTGGTGGATAAGTAAGTGGTGGGATTGGCAAAGGATTTGGTGGAGGAATTGGAGGTGGGGTTGGTAATGGATTTGTTGGAGGAATAGGGAAAGGAATTGGAGGTGGTGGAAGTAGTGTTAAAGTTGGCGATATTGGTGGAGGAGGTGCGGGTTTTGGAGGAGGCATCGGTAGTGGCAGAGGAGGAGGGATTGATGAAGTTGGAGGAGGATGATTTTGTGGTGGTATATTTAGGTGATCATGAAGGAGGCATTGACGACGGAAGAGGATTGTTGGGTGGTGGAGCCAAATTTGGTGGTGGTGGTATTGATGGTGGTAGCATTACTCTTTTAACGTGATTGTAGTAAAGAAATCTTGAAGTATAGTTAACTCTAACTAGGGATGGGTCGAACCATTCACCCTTGCGCCTAATATTGTTTGCAGAAAATATTTCATTATGCATGGATGTTGTTCTTAATTTACATATTGCTTGGATTTCTTACGCCTAACCGTTCATTACATGGTGCAATACCATCCATGCAATGACTGATAGTCATTTTGTTATAAATTTATGGTCATGTCGACTAAGGCTCCATTGAAGATCATATGTAAGTATGTAACTGCTCATCCAACTATTGAGTAAATTGGATTCAAGTTTTGTGTCCAAACTTTAAAGCAGAAAGATGGAAATATGAATTGCGTCTCAGATAATGATACATCTACAGTTTTTTTACATTTATTTTACAACTCGTTTTAAATCAATCAATATAATTGTGTTTTTCATTAAAAAATAATTTTGATTTTAGATAACTATCCTTTATTTTCCATAAAGTTAAAATAGTTGTAGACCAATCGTAAATTTATCACTTTTCTTGCTACAATATTTTATTTCAGAGTTAAATACTAAAAGTGTTCACTAAAATATTCCTTGTGATTTGTCTCTATGAAAAATTAATTCCTATGTTTTATTCTTATCTTTTTACTCTTTATATTTTTGGTTTTGGTCAAATTAATTCTTCCATAACTATTCCCTTAGTCAACAGTTAGAAGTTCTAGGTCAATACTCAATACTAACTAATATTTGACACCTGTACATCATATTTTAAAAATTAAAATATGCATAAATAATACAAAATAAAATAATACTTCTAAAAAGCCTATGTAGGTGTCAAAAATAATACATCTCATAACGAAAAATTATTTATTCATTTTAAAATGAAATTTGTTTGTCAAATATTTCTTGATGTTGATCTGTTATTTTTACCAGCTGATTAACGGAATAGTGATGGAATAATTAATTTAAGAGTAATGTTAAATATAGTCGTGGAATGTGCAAACGTCGCGTAATCTTTTTCAAAAAAAAGTAGAGTTTACAATTAAAAAATTATTTTTTTTCATGTAGGTCCCTATTTACTCACTTTTTTTCAGAATGATTGCACGGCACTTGCGCACTCTATAACTACAAATATCATTTATCTTAATTTAATGAAATTTGAAAGTATAAGGAATAAAATGTTTAAAATTTAAACTTAAGAATAATCAACCCTAGAGACAAACCACAGAAACTATTTTAGTATTAATCCTTTATGGCTTTATATCATAGTGAATTAATAATTATTACGACCAAAATAAAATAAACCTGAACCTGTTGTGAATTTCTTAGTTGATATAAAATAGGCCACAAATCCGATCACAATGATCATTTATTCGATTATATTGTGGTTGCTTCTTCTTCTCATCATCATCATCATCTAATTAGCTCTTTTTTTTTTCAATTATAACAACACATTCTTCTCTTTATTGATAGAGAAATGTTATGCATCAGTTACTATTCATTCTTACATCTTATATTTATAATTTTTTTTTATAAAATATAGAAGTATTTTTTATAAAATATAATATAATAAATAATAATTGATGAGAAGAAGTTATTTTATTAAAGACCGAATGGCTCAACGGTTCAGATTGATAAGCCTTTTTAACTGTTATCGGCAAGTTATTACCCAAAAAAATCTCGTTCATTCAATCCATTATCATATATGTAGTCTTAACTGGGCCAGAATTGATTTTGCTGGGCCGAAGTTAGAGCAAACACAGTGTTTTAGGAAACATGTTGTCAACAACTAATTTATAAATTTGTTTGTTAACTCAATATTACTTATATCCATAAAAAAAAAAATCTTAAAGTAATATTATATTTATTTAAATAAGATGATGTGCATGATTAACAATTAAAAGTATATATTATACTTATTTATGTACGTTGATGTACATAAACAATATGTTTGGCGTGCTATGAATATAATGGATCTTATAATAAGTGGTGTGTTACCACCAGACTTGTTAATAGTACAACTCTATTATTGAATTGGAAGTCATTTAAATAAGAGAAATTTTATTTGCAGTTCTTACTTGGAGACTGTATGTGCAGACCATTTATTAAATGAGAAAAAGTATCATTTTAAGAGAGATAGTTTTGTAATTTTAAAAAATTTTAAAGATAAAATTGTATAGGCTTGCATTGCAGTCTTCAAATGGAGATTGTACCTAGCATTGCTCTTTAAATATTAATTTTTTTTTTAAAAAGAGTTATGTTATTTACAGGTCTGGGTGTAAACTAATTATACTTAAACAAGAGTGAAATACCAATACTTTTTTTTTTTAATCTAAACTAATGTGGCAAACTTACTTTACTATATTAGTGGTATATTTGGTGTGTAAAAAAAAAATTACAAGTTTATTTATTGACACGTGACTTAACTCATCGCTCTATAGAAGCGGCCACTTTATTTAGCACAAAAGAATATATATTTATGTTTTGGATTTTTTTATGGCTAATGCGGTCTTAATTACAAACATGCCGTATTTACCAACCGACTTATAAGTAACAAAACTCATTAATCACATCACCAATTGGGTACGTAATGCCCTTAATTTGCCTATTGACTCGCGCTTGAGAGTTTGATACAGAATGTAAGACAGAGTCGTACGTCGATTACTAAAGCCTGCCATTCATGATATATATGGAGTTTGGCTTTACATGTGTGCGTGCTTCTGAAAGCAAGACAAATGGATTATTACATGGTGGTTTAAACTGTACTGGTTGCCTTTTTAGGTGATCATCATATGAAATGCATGGGTGCATGTATGTAGGACACGAGTTCTTTTGGTGTTGGCTTTCTCAGCTTGAGGCGTAGGACTTCAAGGGCAGCCTGTTTTGAATCTACTATATACTGTTTTCGAGCACACCTCAAAGAGTTTTGACCTTCCAGCCCACCAAAGGTCGAATTCGAGAAAAGCATCCATTTAAAACTAGGTCAGATATGTACTTGGGGCGAGTTTGGAAACAAATTAAAGCTTGCATAGACTTTAGATATTTTGCTCCTAAAAAACTGGTTTCACTAGTTTCATTAGAATTTCCGAAAATCTGGATCAAGATCCTGGCTTCAAGCGAGAAAGAAACAAACATACAAATTAGGTTTTACCGCATTTATTGAACTCGAGAAATTTACACGTTGACAATAATAAATATTAAATTGTTGGATCTATTTCTTATGATTATCTTTCTCACATGAGACCGCCAAGTTTAGGAAAGAACTAATTGGGAAATGTTTTTTCAAAAAATTATGATCTTCCTTGCTCCATTAATACACAAAGGTAGATGGCATTAGTTTTTGTTCATTTCTTTGATCCCTTGCACAATAGAAAAACTGTTTATTTGTGGTCTGTTATTTCCTGCGAAAATGATTATTTTCTACTAAAAGTAATATGTTTTCGTCACAAATAATTTGTCACAAATATTTGTTTTTCTTGTAGTGTTGGTCATCTGCCAAAAACAAATGCTAAATTTAAATATTCTCAATGAGTACTTTTTTCACACGTTTGATCCCAAACAATCCCTAACTCTCACCAGCTTATATATATGGCATTTTCTTCGATCAGCTTGAAAGAAATGCATGCTTTGTTGAAGGCAAACTTTTTGGACGGTGGATGGGATATTGGTGGGTTGCAGAACTTCCACATGATATGATATCAGTGTATCTATGTTGTTTAACAGAGGTAATGGAGGCCACGCGTGTTCCCATTTTAGGGACTAATTAACCTGCATTATTAAAGTATGTATGTAGGTGGATTTATTGGACTTGAGTTGCATTATATCATGTTATAATATATATTTAATTAATGTGTGCAGTTGAAGCAACAGTATTTTGGAAAACAAGGAATAAGTGGAAAGAGATTCGAAGGATGTTTGACTCAAAAGTACTTCATCAATTAAAAAACAAAAGAAAAAGAAACAATGGTGGATCAAAGGGCACTCACCACCCATCCAAAAAATTTCTTTTGTTTTAACAGGTGAGATGAGATGAATTGAGATTAAAATTAAAAAGTTGAATAAAATATTATTAAAATTTTTTTTTTAAATTTATTTTTATTTTGAGATTTAAAAAAATTGAATTGTTTATTTTATTTTATATGAAAATTTGGAAAAATTATAATGATTAGATGAGTTGAGATAAACTGTAAAAACAAACGAGGATTTTTAATATTAACCATTTATTTAAAAATTAATAAATTTAAGTTTGGGTAAAATTTACTCAAAATTAACTTAATCCCAGTAACTAAATTTATCTTAAAAGTACTTTGGCTCTAATATAAATTAATATATAAATAGAAAACTTGGAAAATAACTTATAACGTGTAATATTTTTTATTTTCCATTTAGTGCAATTTTTTGTAAGTTTACCTTGTTAAAATAGAGGGAAAATCCAAAAAAAAAAGAAATGAGACGCAACTGATCTTTATTGAAGAAACTATTTAATTTATAGGTGTCACGTAAGAAGTCGATCAATCGGCTGATGAAGGCACCACATGAGAGACCAAATTAGTTTTCAAATGACTAGGAATTAGTAGCTAGGATCGGTGCATGATCCAAGAAGTAGACGGAATTTTCTTCTAAATGCAATAAGAAAATTTGTTATTCATGATCATCATTAATTTTAACCATCATTTTGGCATATCATAAAATGATAAAAAGATGATTTTAAAAAGATGATGAATAACATTAATATTGACGGCTTAATAATAATACAGCGAACCTAAATAGCTAGGAAACTAGTTTAATTTGTTTTATATGTGTGAATGGTAATGTAATGATCAGGAACATTAATATTATTATATCTAGCCACAACATCAAGGAAATATTTTTTTTCTTTGCATTATAATTACAACAAGTTTTATTGCATGTGTCTATTATCAAGTAACAAGAGAAGTACTACTACTACTAGTCTAAGAATATTTGAGCCAAACTAGCTTAATTTGTTTTATATGTGTGAATGGAGTTTAATTCTAATCAAGCAAAGCTCCGGCCATCATTTAGATCAGGAAGAATGAGATCATTATCAGTGTGAATTAATGATGAGATGAATTTAATTTACTTCTGTAATTTTACCAATATTGAAAAGTCCCCGCGCTAGCTGATGATACATCAGCCCCATGTTTCAAACATCTTCTATGAGCTTCCTGGCAAATTAGGCTTGGACATGAGGCTAGCTGGCTAGCTAGCTTGTCATGAGTCATCGGCCATGATGATCACTAGAATTTATTTTTTTAAGTTTTTTATTTATTTATTTTCTCTTGTTTTGTACATTTTTTTCCATATTTTGTCACCCAGATTTGAATTAGTTGGCAAAGCATATATGCAATGATTGAGGCCATTGAAATGACTGGAAAAGCTGGTGAATGATTAACCACCAAACTACAGTACGTGACTATGAGTGATTACGTTTCAAATTTGAATAGATTTATCTTTTTGATGTGTTGCACAACATGACTATGATCACACATTCGAAGTAGCGCCTAGGTAATGCCTCCCCCGGCCCTGATCTTCCAAATTAGCTAGCTATATAACTGAGGGAGGTTCATATGGCGGCAGTAGTGTAGACGCACACTCTGATTTGAACACTCCATTTTGGAAGTTTTGTGGAAGTAATTAACACTATATACTTGTTTTTTAGGAAGTGGGTATCCAAATTCACAAATGTTTCTTTCTTTTATTGCCTTACCTTTCATTTTCCATTGATCATTCTGTCTTTGAAGTTATTTATAATAATTTTCATTATCATGATAACTACTGAAGTGGAGATCAATCGATTCAATTATCTTTTGTCAATCGAATATACATATATGATCCGTCCATGCATTAATAGACTGATCTAGAGTACTTACTGTAAGGTCTCGTTTGTTTTAGTAAAAGAGAGAGTGAGTTGATTTGAAATAAAAATTAAATAAAATATTGTTAGAATATTTTTTTTAATATTATTTTATTTTAAAATTTGAAAAAATTAAATTATTTATTTTATTTTATATAAAAATTTAAAAAAATTATAATGATCAGATAATATAAGATGAGACGAGATGAGAATGAGTATAAAAACAAACAAGAGTAAATTAGTCCATAAGCCAATTGCAGCCAATTGGAAGAGGCCGACGCTTGGCGCAGCAGCCAAATAATTAATAACAACTGCGAGTCTGTCTGCGCGCATGTCCCTAGCTAAATGGCTAAAAATATTGTTTATGAGATCATTTCGCCCCTAATTTCTTTTCTGAAATAAATATTCTAAGACTCATATTTGCAAGCTTATTATAATTTTGTAGGGTTAAAAAAAGAAAAGATAATCCCAAAAATTCAAGAATTGCTCCTATCCATTGACTGAATAATATATAATGTAATTAATCTATATTAATTTTTTTTAAGACATCTTCTTTTCGTAGCTTGAAAGGTCTAATATTATTGCCGCATGCAGCTCAGAACAAACCAAAATACAGTCCCAATTATATATACATGATTGCGTATTGCGTATTGCGTATTGCGTATTGCAATACGTATTGCGTATTGCTAGCTAGCTGTCCCCCTCTTCATGGCGGCATGCAGGCCAACTGAGGGAGGTTTTATATGGCCATGTAGAGACACCCCAATTTGAACTCTATGATAGATCCGTTCCTTTAATTTGGAGGATTTGAGGAAGCGACGTTTTACATTTTGTCTTTTAATTCGGTAAGTGGGTACCCATGATTTCAATCCATTGATTCTGCCCGACAACTTGTTTACGATCGATAATTTCATGATCAGGATCCATACCCAGAAGTTGAGATGATCATTTAATCCATCTTATAAGTTTTGTCGGATATATGGGAGTCCTCTATATATATATAAACTGTTGAGAGTCGAGACTAGTCAAAATCCACAAGCTAATCAATCAAGGGAGACAGCTGCATGCTCGCCTATTGGATATACATCATACGAGACCAGGCCCATATATACACTACACCAAATTTGACTTTTATGAAATCCAAATCTCGTCCAAAAAACAATCCGAATTGTAATTACCATTCGAGCAGTAATTTATTGTTCGAACAGTAATACTTAAGGAGGAGTGATTTTTTCTCTAAAATTGATTGTCCGTTCAAACATACTAGCATATCCGTTCGAATCGTGTTAATTTCATTCGAATGGTACCAAACCCATTCGAACACTAATAATTTGTTCAGCTTAGAATAATTTCCATTCAAATTAGAATAGTGTCCATTCAAACGGACAAAGTCCATTCGAATATAAATATTTTCATTTCAACCAGTTAAATTTTAGTAAAATTTTGCCGGTATTTGGAATGCGTTAAATTTTTTGAGATTTTTACCGTTCAAAAGGTTTATTATATATGTTCGAACTGTGTTAGTTCTAAACCCATTCGAACAGTAATAATTTGTTCAAACTATAATAGTGTCTGTTTGAACGAGAATTGTGTTTGTTCCGATGGAAATAGTGGTCGTTCAAATGGGAATAGTGTTAGCTCGAAAGGCTAAATTTCAGTAAAATTTGGTTGGGATTTGGAACGCACTAATTTTTTAAAATTTTATCGTTCGAACAATCAACAATGTTCTAAAAAATATAAAGTGTCCCAAACTTTAAAAAGTCTAGGATATTTTACAGTTCTATGAGAGAGAGAGAGAGTAGCATACCAAAGATGGGGAAATTTTAGAGGTATTCTTGTGAAGTAGGGAATGCAAAGAGTTATTTTTTCTTTCAAACAAATGAAATTTTTTTTGTAGTTTGAATATGCATTTTTTCTATACTCCACTAATGTTGTTTCTCTTTTTTGTTCTTATTGGGAATGCTTAGTGCTCAAAAATCACTTTTTGGTTTGTATTTGAGGTCAACTTATATAGATTTTATTCTTATTTTCAATTTTCTTAAAATATATAAAAGCTTGTTGTTTGCTATAAATGTTGTTTTTATTTTTTTGGTACCTTACGATGTTCTTTGTTGTTATAATATTATTTATTACAAATTATGGATGCTTGGTGTAGGCTTCATGTTTATATTTTGTAGGTTTTATTCTTGGGAATATTTTGTAGGCTAATATTATTATTGTTCTTAGAAATTTTAGGGATTGTTCTTAACTACAAGGGAAGATAAAAAGTTCAAGACTTGAATATCCTTGAGTACTAGTTGAACAAATTTGGGAAGAACAAAAGAACTAACTTTAAAAACTTGGTCTGTTTCATTATTTTGTATTTTTTGCATGTTCAAGGCTAGTATGGTTAAGAATTTGTAATGAGTTGTGTCAACTCTCTCAATTAATTTGTTATGGTCAAGAATTTGAGAGGATTTTGTAATGAAGGTTTTTTTGCAGCTTTTATATTAATTTTGCTAGTTTATATGACTATTTGCTGCTAGGTGAAGGCAACAAATTCTTATATTTATTTCAATTTTACATAAAAGTATTTGCTGGGAGATCCGTTCGCTATAATTGACACTTTTAGTCACAAACGTCATTTCCTACGAGATAATTTTGCTGAAAAAAGACTTTTGCGGCCAATATTTTCACCGCAATAGTTATTTGTGATGTTTTTAATTGTGGCAAATGCCTATTTGCGACTAGTTCTCCATAACAAAAATCCATTCAATTATGACTATTAGGGATGAAATTTTCTTTTCGTCTCAAATAAAATCTATTTGAATGGTATTTTTGCGTTCAAACGACTATTAGGGATGAAATTTTTTTCGTCCAAAAAAAATCCATTTGAACACTTACGAATAGAAATGACAAATTTTGTCTCAAAAATTATTTTTTGAGATGAAATTTGAATTTCGCTCCAAAAACCTTTTGAGATCGACTTTTTGAGACAAATTAGAGATGAAAAAATTTCATTTTAAAAAAGTTTTTGAGACAAAATCGAAATCTTTTTAAAGGAAAATTTTCATCCCTAAAAAGTAAATTTGTTGCAGTGATATTTAGCCAATATTTCCCGGCTAGTATGAGGACACTTGGCAAATTAAGGCAGTCATCCCCAATATATTTAAATTTGTGGATCCCACGTTTTATTCAATTTTTTTAAAGCGATTACGCGAGGGTTACACAATTCACGGTTGTAAGTATATTTTCTCATATATATATATTTAAATTATTAGAAAAATCCTTTTTTTTTTAATTATTCAATCCACAATCGCTGTTAAGTCCTTCTCGTGAGTTGTTATGATCATAGCTAGGGTCCAAAGTACTATTCATAATTTATATGTAGAATATTAGCTACAAGACATAAAATATAAAATGATTTCCGTTTTTTTTTATCAATTAATTGGGAATTAAATTACCTTGAAAAGAGTGTACGTCGATATATTATATGGAGTTTAATATAAGATTTTATTATTAGCATGCAATATTAATGGTATATATATATATTCGTACGTATAATTATTAATTGGTAAGAGTCAAATTAACTACAAAAGCCATATTTGTAAGGACTTGTTTACTGTTTCAATGAATGAATTTATCTATAAAAAAAAATAAAATAAAAACTACAAAAGCCATATATTGCATGTGGTTCAAATCATGCACAAGCAGCCACACGAGGCTAAAGTGAAAAATTAAAAAATAAATAAAGCTTGAATAAAAGGAGCTAGGTTTTATTAATCGTCCAAATTTTCCATCTGAAAATATCTTCGATCGTGTGCATTTAAAATATTACTTCTTTAATTCGGGTGGGGGTTGGTGGCTGGTGGCCTGCGGGAGGGCTGGCCGCTGTGGCAGTGACAAAATCAATATTGCATGCATGGCGGCTTCAACTACATCTCAATCTGTGGTGAACAAATCATATATAGAAGAATCAATATTGGAGACGCCACATATATATATATATGCATTTATATATATATATATGTGTACGTACCATCCACATTTGCAAGTTTGGTAACACGCTAATAATTATTTGCATCTTCAACAATATTAATGCTGGGCGTATCGAAGATCGATCTATGGTAAAAAAATACTAACAATATTTTATCACATTCAAATTTATATATATATATCATATTATATATAATGAATTTAAGATGATAAATTTATAAATAGTAAATATATATTGATGTGGCATAATTGAATTGAAAAACAACGATTCATGTGATATAAACAAATTATTTGCCTGGCCTATAGAGCAAGTACTAGTACTTGTACTACATGCAAATGCTTGTATGGAAAAATCTAATTGTAAGTAATTTTGCACACTAATACGCGTATCCATTCAATATGGTTGGTCAAAAAATAGATTTTATTGAAAACAGTGCTAATTTGAATTTAGAATATGAAGACAACAACATTAGTATACAGATTGGTACACAAACTTACTTGTACATAGCAAAACTCTGCATGTATGGACCGCTAGCTATACGTATACGTACTAATATCCATGCATGAATATATATATATTCATTAATATGCAAGTTTTTTATTTTTCTTTTTTTTTTCACCTAATTACGATGAATTGGCAAAGTTTTATTTACCTAATCATATATACATCACGACGTTATTGCTTTATTCTTAAGCAATTACGTACGTAGATCATGCTGTCATACAGTATCTTTGTAACTTTTTTTTTCCTTATTAATATATATATATATATATATATTTTTTTTTTTTTTATTGGCGGGTGAGTTTGTGGTTTGTTGTAGGGAGGAAATGGCTCGCTTAAGGTGGTAGATTAGGACATTATTGCCATGACTGAAACGAGAAGAGAGGTCGAGCCAAATAGAACGGGGATCGATCAGTATGATACTGATCAAGAAAATTTGCGATGGAAGGGTTGATGGAGTTCAGGATCCAGGTAAGGACTATATCTTTCGTTTGGTACCATTTGAGTGTATTCGGGTGTGATAGGTTCGGGAGGGTTGAGGGTGCCATCAACAAAATTAAGCTTGTTTTTTGTATTGAGTGCTCTGGTCATGGCTTTTTGCCATTTTGGGTACTTATCGCCGGTGAGGAGACCATTTGACGAGGATTAAACTTGGGGAATCTAAGGGATGAAGGAGGTAAGGGGAGGGAATGGATGGGGTGGAAGAATTGGCCATAGGGCAGCGTGGATGAATCGGTTTAGGCTGATACCATGTTAAGAAACAAGAGGGAGAAATATTTTGCTCAAAACTATACTTTGATTTGTATTCATCTTTACAAATAAATAGATGTACAAGAGACAGGCTAGTTTGGCTACCAAGAGTACCTCAAGTACTCTCACTACTATTCTTTATTTTATGAGTTTTGTTATGTACAAGCAAGTTTGCGTACCAATCTGCGTATTAATGTTGTTGCTTTCATATTCTAAATTCAAATTAGCACTGTTTTTAATAAAATCTAATTTCTGACCAATCATATTGAATGTGTGCGCATATTAGTGCGCAGAATTGCTTATAATTAGATTTTTCCTTACTTTATTATTACTTTTCACCTACTTTTTACTAATATTCAATATTCTATTATTACTTTTTCACTACTATTCACAAACATTCTCAACACTTCTCAGATATTCTCACTACCCAAACCCAGCCACTAGAAAGTTTTACATAAGAAAAGTAGACTAATTTGACTGATTCTTAGAATTAGGGTGATTCCCGATTTTGTGCAATCAAAATATGGTGAGATCTGTCAATAGGGTGCATGGAAGGGGCCAGGTTGAACCCACCACTAGAATGGATTTTGCGAGATTAAGATGGAATTCCTCATTTTTGAGAAAGAATTCATTTGAGATTCCAGATAAATAATCAGTCTTCATGCATGATTGTCTGCTAGCTAGCAAGCCAGCTGTTCTGTCACCAAGCTAAGCTAGCTAGCTAGTAGCAGCTTGTTATTAAGTTTCATATATAAAACCATATATATAATATCCATGATGCAGAGATGATAGATGCATGGCTCGTTAATGAAGTCACGCCACGAAAAAGAAAAATAAACTAAAAGACAACTAGAATTAGAAATTATCCAAGTTTGGCTTCGGAAAATTGTAATACCGAAAGTGATATTTGCCATTATTATTAGAAAACTAGCTCGAAATTATTCGAAACCGTCATGATTCTACATACGATCATCGAGTCTTTCATAAACAACTAGATCTTTTTTTATTCCTGATCTACAGCTCGCGATATATATGAAGGCAAAAAGTAATTCCGTCGACATGAAAGCTTTCAAATTTGGCTATCATGACAGGTAAAATATTTCATTCCATGCATGCATTTCGACATGATATGAATGTTTTTAACGCTAGCTAGCTCTTATTAAAATTAAATGAGGTAATTTTGAGAAATTAATGGGTATTCTTTTTTACTCATTTATTCTTACCTAAACTCCCAATTAATATATAAGAGAGAATTGAATTTTCCAAATAAATTATTTTTTATCTGTTCTATCTCTTTCCATTCCTTCCTCCCAAACAATATATATATATATATATATATATATATATATATATATATATATATCTTCGAAGAAAGGAAAGTTGGATGGAAGATGTTGGAACTTAATTAGCAGTACCGATTAATTAGGTCTAAATTAATATACTGTAATTAGCAAAATATTTTCAGTTCATTATCTTCTTTTTTTCCTCTAATTCCTCGAGACAAATGCATGGCCTTGATCTTCTGTTTTCAAATAATTCCACTTGAATAACTATATATAGTAGGTTAATATATGCATGCATGGACTTGTGAAAGGTATTTTTAGTTGAGTAATGCTACATAAAGTTGTGGAATGCGTAAACGTCGTACAGTCATTTTGAAAAAGAGTGGAGTCCACTATTAAAAAATTAATTTCTTTTCATGTGGATCCTATATAATTTATTCACTTTTTTCAAAACATCTACACGGTGCTTCCACACTCACGACTGCAAGTATCATTTCTCTTTTTAATTTCTACGGCATTTCCTCTCTGCATAGAGTAGATGAACTCAAATGAATAAATATTAAAAAAAAAAAAACGAAGGAAAAGCCTTAATTGAAATTAATATTATCTGCGTCACTCTCGCTAGCTTGTCAAATTCTAGCTCCTTATCCATTCGTCACACTAGTTGTATCATTCTCCACTATATTTGCCTATAAATCCATAACAAATTCTCCTTACTCTCGCCAATAATCCCCTCTTACTTCTCTACTCTCTCTCTCTGATCTCTGATCTCTCTCTCTCCACTTAATAATTTTACTTTTGGCCTCTATGGGCACTCCTAACGAACCTGAACACCCGGTAAGCTTTGCTCCCCCTAGAGGCTTTTCCACCGTCTTGAAATCGGATCTGAAAGAAACTTTCTTCCCCGACGATCCGTTCCACCAATTCAAAAATGAAAAACCCTCTCGCTGTGCCAAAAAAGCCATACAATACTTCGTCCCGATCTTCGAATGGCTTCCCAAATATAATTTACGTTTACTCCGATATGATCTCCTGGCGGGCATCACCATTACTAGCCTTGCCATCCCCCAAGGAATCAGCTACGCCAAACTCGCATTACTTCCTCCCATCATTGGCCTCTGTACGTAAGACCTATATATATATATATATATATATATATATATATATATATATATATATATATATATATATATATTTTAACTGGTTCAAGATCTGCATGCAGTTGAAATTAATTTAGTTCTACTCATAAAAAAGAAAAAACTGATAGATTTTGGCTATTAATTTTTTGTAGATTCTAGCTTTGTTCCGCCTCTCATATACGCTGTTTTCGGGAACTCGAAGCATATTGCAGTGGGAACCGTAGCTGCATGCTCATTGCTCCTGCAGTCGACCATTTCAGATGTGGTATCGCCAAAAGATGATCCGGCATTGTATATCCAGTTAATTTTTACAACAACTTTCATCACTGGTATCTTTCAGACAGCTCTAGGTTTTCTGAGGTAAGAATAGAGAGAAGAAGAGGGACTGTTTCAAGGTTTTTTTTAGGAACTATTTCAAGTCTGTACAGAAAAAAAAATAACAAAATTATTATAATTACCTAGATGTTGGCCGTTGATTACAAGTTAAAGGTGAATATTTCTGCAGGTTGGGAATTTTAGTGGATTTTTTATCGCATTCGACGATAACTGGTTTTATGGGAGGGACGGCGATAATTATCTGCCTGCAACAGTTAAAGGGATTTTTCGGAATGCATCATTTCACGACTAAAACAGACGTCATATCTGTAATGCATGCAATCTTCGAGAACAGAAAGGAGGTTTGTACGCAAAAAAACACCTAGCTAGAAACAAAAGTAAAAGAATTGATCTTATCTGTTTTTTTTCCCTTCATCCAAACAGGGCTTGAGGGCTTTGTATCTGCAAGTTGGATCCCACGCGCATGAACTCATGAATTTATCATGTAGTGGTTTGTTACCTGAAATGAAAATAATAAACAAACAATTACAGTATTAATTTCCAATAAGGAATTCTAGATAGCTTTTCTTAAAATAAGGTTTTCATACAGATCACGTGAAAATTCTCTTAGATATAAGCCTGCATGTGTAACACAAAGTTCATGTCGTTATTGGAAAATTCTTTTTGAAAGGAGTACTAGCTAGAGAATTAGATACATAAAATGAATCCTTTATAAGTACTAGAATTTATAAATTAAATACCTTAGATCATGAGTTTTTTGTAATATTTTATTTATCTTGTGTTCATTTTTCTAATCTGTTATCAATATTAATTTGAGTTAATGATACACAAATATAAAAGGTAATGAATTAAACTATTTTTTATACGATATTTTAATTACTACCGCTCTAATTTCTATGATATTTTTAATTTTACTGTTTCTGATGTTTTAATATCATTAGAGAAATGTTACTCACAAATAATAAAAGGGTATGGAATTATTTTGTCGTTGTAGTTGGATATCGATCTCTGATAGCCCTCGCCATATTGCACCATACTATTGTAACATGATCATGTTCTTTTGGAATATTGAAGAATTAAACACGAGCGTTAATAAACAGTAGTTATAAGTGGTCTTATAAAAAATGATGTGATGGTTATTTTCTTTGACAGTGGAGGTGGCAGAGTGCAGTAGTCGGTGTGACTTTCCTTTGTTTCCTTCAAACAACTAGATACGTGGTAATGCTGCTCTCTCTCTCTCACCACACACACACACACACAAAGAGACTTTGTAATATATAGCATTGACATTCAAGCATAAATTTGCAGAAAAAAAAGAACCCAAAGCTATTTTGGGTGTCGGCCATAGCTCCAATGGTGACCGTTGTAGTTGGATGTTTGTTTGCTTATTTCGCTCATGCAGAGTACCATGGTATTCAAATTGTAAGTGCCTGGCCTACTTTTTCATATTTTAATTTATCAACTCTATTTTTTTGTTTTAATATTCCTTTCAGTGATACAGTTCGACCATATGTTTTTCTCTAAATTATATATATATATATATATGATTTTTTTTTTTTCTAATTTTTACCCTTTACTTGTCTTTTAGGTGGGACATTTGAAGAAAGGAATAAATCCTCTTTCAATCAATTTGCTAAACTTTAATTCTAAATATCTACCAACGTTAATAAAAGCGGGGATTACAACTGGCCTTATAGCTATGGCCGTAAGTACTCGATCTGATCTCTTCTATAAATTAATATAATTTCATTTAAGGGTATATATATATATATTTATAAATAAAAATAATTCATGCAGGAAGGAATAGCAATTGGAAGAAGCTTTGCCATTATGAACAATGAACAAGTTGATGGGAATAAGGAGATGATAGCCTTTGGCTTGATGAACATTGCTGGGTCTTTCACTTCATGCTACTTGACAACAGGTGTGAAATTATTTATATACGTACTTATTCGATGATCTTTTTCTTTTAATTTTTGGTGAAATTTTATATTTATTCAGAAATTTTACCAAAAAAAAAATGGTGTACGTTTAAATTAATTTATGCACTCATGATGCAGGACCATTTTCGAAAACTGCTGTAAATTTCAATGCCGGATGTAAGACTGCCATGTCAAACGTAGTGATGGCGATCGGCATGGGGCTGACGCTGCTGTTCTTGGCGCCTCTCTTTAGTTACACCCCTCTGGTTGCTTTATCTGCCATTATAATGTCTGCCATGCTTGGACTCATCAACTATGAAGAGGCTTATCACCTCTTCAAGGTCGACAAGTTCGATTTTATCATTTGCATGACTGCCTTCCTCGGTGTTGCATTCATAAGCATGGATGTTGGCATCATTCTTTCGGTAAGTGTTTATGAATTCAAGAAGATAATTAATGCTTTAACCACAAAAAGATTTTACGGAAATAAACTCACAAGCTTACTTGATTTAATATAGTACGTTAGATTATAAAACTACCAAATTTATTATAAAGTAAATCTAATGTATCATGAGAATTCTTGTCAATTTGTTAGTTTACTTTTGTAGGATCTATTTATAACTGTAACACTCTTCATTCAAGAATATATAGCACTTTATTTTCCAATGAAATTTCTGGTTTATTGTATTTTGTTTAGTAGCTAATTGAGGGTCATCATGATGATCAACTAATTAAGTAATTAATTAGATAGTGAGTTTTATCCAAAGTTAATCCATTAATTCTCTGAATAAATTATCAAACAAAAAGTATCTTATATAATTAGTTTATTAATTATTGAGTTCCGTGTATAAATTGTTCTTTCAGGTTGGACTTAGTCTAATTAGAGCACTCGTATACATGGCAAGGCCTGCCACTTGCAAGCTTGGAAAAGTTGCCAGCTCAAGTGTGTATCGTGACATTGAGCAGTATCCAGATTCAACGAACATCCAGGGTATCCTACTTCTACAACTTGGTTCCCCTATTTACTTTGCCAATTCAACCTACCTCAGAGAAAGGTACGTATTAATTCATGTTTATATATATATTAATATGTAGTTGTCAACTTGTCACACACACACACTCACTCTACAGTACCTTCAAAAGGGTATAGTTCAATTTATGAATTAGTCTACTTTGATTTTGAGTAGGATCTTGAGGTGGATTCGAGAGGAACAGGCTGTTTCAAATTCAGAAGGAAGTAATCTTGAGAATGTTTTATTAGATTTGACAGGTACTCGCCACTATATCATGAATATTGAATAGTTTATAATATAATTTAAAATCGAGAAATTATATATATTTGCAATTTGGGATAGAGCTAGAACACAATCTCTCACTGATCGTATGATAAGACTTACTAATTTTAATTAATTTTTTATTTCTTTTTACAAATCTAATCCTCATTAAATGTCAAGATCAGTATATATATATATATATGGATTAACAGTACTGGCTTGTATGTGGATCGACTGAAATGTGTTTGTCTCTGTATATAGGGGTTACATCTATTGACATGACGGGCATCGAAACGTTAACTGAAATACGTAAAACCTTGCAAGCATATGACATTAAGGTAAACATGATACCACGACCAGTACTCGTTATAAATAATTAAGACAGATTTAGAGAGATCAGAAAATTAAAGAAAAGTTATAAATTATAATTAATTGAAGCTGCTCGATTATTTATTTATTCATCCATATTTTCCAGATGGCAATCATAAACCCAAGGATTAGGGTTATGGAGAAGATGATAGCCTCGAAATTCGTAGACACCATCGGGAAGAAGTATTTCTTCTTGTCCATAGATGAGGCAATTGAAGCATCTCGGTTTTTGCTTCGCGAGTCGAAACTGCAAAGCAGATGTAACTCCTCAGAAGACTCCTCCTGTATACGGTGATGATATACAATATATATATATATATATATATATATATATATATATATTGATAGAGCCGGTTATGTAGGGTTAATTAATGTAAAAGGGTTTCCTTGTTTTTGTTTCATGTAAAATTAGAAGTTTGAGGCGCTATTCATGTATAATTACTCGTCTGCGGAAATACAACTGTACTAAAAATTATGTTGAAAAGTACTAAATAGTTTTGTTGGTATATTTTTAGAGAATATTAGATACAATCTTTTTTTTTTTTTTTTTATAATAACCAAACTTGCATTTAATCAAAAGAGCAATACATACGTATGTACTGTTTTGATCAAACCAAATAGCATGATCAACAAAAGTAGAAACATTCTCCCACCACATGAATATCAACAACATTCCAAGCATAACGAGCTAGCCTATGTCCTATCTCATTCTCCATACTATTAACATGTTTTATATATATCTCTTGAAAATGTTGCATCAAGCTCTTAGCTTCCTTAATCAAATATCTATTTGTTGAGTAAGAGTCTTGATTAACTTGTAATTCTTGAACCATGAGCAGGCGATCGCTCTCTATAATAAGTTTTTGAAGACCAAGAGGAATACGTAGCAAAACAAATTGTAAGACAAGTAGCAATATGTTTTTGAAGACCAAGAGGAATATGGTCTTTGAAGACCAAGAGCAATATGGTTTTGGTACGTAGCTCTGCTCTCTATGCGATGGTTTTAAAACAAGTAAAACCTAGAGTACTTTGGCATAACATAACCTGAACATCATCATCAGATCAAAACAAAGTATCTCACAAAGCAAAGACCATGTTTCACCCCGTGGTAGGATTGTACTAACCCCGGTGGCCAAACCGAGCAGAGACAGAGGTAAAATATTTTCCTTATTCTTCTCGGAGGCCCGAGTGTGCACACAAGAAAGACCACAATAAAACCACTTTGTTTCCAAAGTGGGTGCACTCAGAGACAGAGAAGTTGGTACCAATCCAAACAGAGCAGAGCATAACAAAGCAGAGCAGAGACAGAGTCAGATACAAGATCAGTACACCATGCCAAAGGTTTTCATATGCCATATCAAAATAAAACATAGTACCAAAACATAATCAGATCATTCTCACATACTGAAAACAAAAGTCGGAGCATCTTTCTAAATCAATATACAATTTTTCAGATTCTCAATATCGCTCTTTTTCAGATTTCAGAGACAACATGACAAAATTTAGCTCATGTCTACACAATGCATGTCAAGAAAATTTTTCCTTTTTCATACAGATTTCATGAGTAGTACAAATAAGTAACCGATGTTGGTTTTTCCCAAGTTCTCATTTCATCACAAAATATGTAAAGTTTTCAGAAAGTCAACCTCAGTCTTAATAACTTGTATAAAGCCTAGCATAGGAACCCCGCTTACCTAGACTTTTTAGTTTTTCTGAATTTTTCCACAATTGTGCCGAATGAATACCAATCGTCACCTATATGGAATATTGAACGTTACTAAACTCTAAAAGAACTGCTAAAACTCTCAATTTACATAAATTCATATTACATAAATGGATTTGATAACTATATTGTTATCAGAAACCTAACAGATATATTATCATTAAAAAAAATAATCTTAACTTATTATAATATAATTTTATCAAATATGACAAAACAACTTAAACTCATTTAAAAAATTAACATAATCATAATAAAAACTCATATCTCTACAAACTATTATTAAAACACTAATTTAATACTACCAACATATAATCTAGTAGGAAGTCATAAACTTCTTAAACAATATTAATTCATAAAATATTCGAATTCAAACAATATAAACAATGAAAAACTCATTTAGTAAATATACTTAAATCGATTTTAAAGCATTTAGAATAAAATGCTAAAATCTTATTATTTACTACTGAAAAATAGTTATAATTATTATTACTATATAACTAAAATTTTAGATCTTTAAATACTATCTATATGAAATTATAATTTTACGCTAAACATTACCCACATGAAACATCTCAAATAAATCAACTCAATATCAAAATAAACATCAAATGGCAAGAAAGCATACTGACTTAAAAATTAGATGTAGTAATATAAATACATTTAAAACAATTTATTTACCATGCTTACAAATGCTATACGATAAAGTGTTAAAAGTGGCTTATTTATGCCATTTCTGTAGGTTGGGACCAAAAACTAGAAATGGAAATACTTACGAAAATGCAAACGAAATACATGAGAAATACAAACCGTGCGATAAAGTCTGGGCAAACCAAGATAAAGAGGAAGAGGGAGTTACGGACCATGCAAAGGGGCTGCAGTCCGGCCATGGAATCTTGCTTCGTGATATGCGGTGGCTCCACTTGCGGATTCATGGTTGGGCTACGGCGCAGTGACTAGGTGGCTTGCATGGAGGCAGAGTTTGAAGGAAAGCATGCTCTGTTTTTGGCACATGAAAATAGAGGCCTCTTAGCATGCGATGGTGGCTTGGTTTCACGGTGAAGGGTGGCAGCAATGTGGAGCTCCCTTCATGAAGTGGTGGTTGGCACCGAGGGAACGTGGGAGGCTGGCAAGTTAGTGGTGTGTACAAGGCAGTGGCTTGGTGGTGCACGTCCGTGGGGTGGTTTTCGTTTGAGGACACGGAGAAGCTGGGCCTTGGGGGATGGTTGGCGATGTCGCAGCAGTGGGTGATGGCCCCAGGCTACGGTGTCTACATGGGGTTTTGCAGTGAATGAGAAAGACTCTAAAAGAGAAAATCGAGAGCTTGAATGATATGGATAGAAAGAGTTTGTTGGGAGAGAACTCAAAAACAGAAAGGAAGTTCAAACTCCTAGACGTGGAGATAATGGAGATTTGGGTGGTGAAATTTTCGAGAGTTCAAAAATTAAAAGTAAAACAGTCAGAAGGATAAAATGCATGTGGAAATAGAAGCTCACCTCAAACGACGTCGTGGTTGTGTGAAAAAACAAGGAAGAAGAAAATAAAAAGTCCAAAGGGCCAGGGTGTTAAAGTTTCCATTTTTTTCCTTAGTCCATATCCACTTATCCACATATTGAGTAGTTGACAATCTTGTTTTAAGGATGTCAGCAGCAACAATTGGATTGAAGAAAGCTCTAACTTGATCCTCCTTCCATGCTCTTGTATCTTGATTAATAAGAATGTCCACTATTTCTTCTACAAAAAAATCATCCATTCTTTCCAATTCCTATTCTAGAGTGTTATATCCTGGAATCCACGCATCCCTCCATATCTTTATATTCTCTTATGTTCCTACTCTCTATCTACAACCTGCTAACAACCATTTTTTAGCCTCTCATGTCCCTCTCCATGCATAAGAAAGATTTGACCCTAGCTTAGACTGAAAAAAAAAAGTCATCATCATTCACCCTTGTTTAGCTAATAAAGTCATAATAAAGAAATGCAAGTCCTTAAATCTCATACCTCCTCTAAAGTTAGAATGACACAATCGACTCCAGTTCATCTAATAAAACTTTTTCTCATTATTGTTCTGCCCCCACTAGAATCTAGCCATCATCATTTCCAAATCCTTACAGAAGCCAACTCATAATATAAGTGGGTATGGATAAAGCTACAACTTTTATAAGCACATCTCTCCCACCTTGTGAAATAAGCTTTTCTTTCCAACTCTGTAACTTGAACCATACTCTATTGAGTAAATGCCCTTGATTTTGATCTACCTACAAGATTAGGCAACCCTTGATATTTTTCATATTGCTGAAATGATCTAACACTCCACAAGCTCAACAATTCTCTTTGACTGTCCTCATTCACATTTTTTGAAAAGACCATGACTATTTTTTCATTATTGATTTTCTAACCAGAAGCTATTTCATATTTATCCAATATAACTTGAATATTTTTTGTAGTTGTAGCATCAGCTTTACAGAAACTTATGCTATCATCCGCAAAAAAAAAAAAGATAATTAACTATAGGAGCTCCTCTACATACTCCCAACCCTTTAACAATATGATCCCTCTCAGCAGATTCAAAAGTCCAATGAAACCCTATGTACACAGAAGGGAAATGTAAGGGGATAATGGGTTTCCTTGCCTTATGCCTCTACTAGGAACAATTAGTCCATGAGGTACACCATTGACCAAGACTGAAAAAGAGACAGTCCTAACACATACCATAATTAAACTAACAAAACAGGGAGCAAAGCCAAGTTGCAGCTTAATCCTATCTAAAAAAACTTTGTTTCACCCTATCGTATGCCTTACTCATATCTAGTTTTAAATAGATATACCATGTTTTCCCCTTCCTTTTATGCCTCAAATAATTCACAAGTTCATAAGCCACTAACACATTGTCAATTATTAATCTTCCAGACACAAATACACTAAGATTTAGAAATAATTGAACACAGTACCCTTTTAAGTCTATTTAAATGTACAAATTACGAACATTCCATTTTAAAAAGTGGGTCCACCATGAAAGGATCTCATATTTCTCATATACTTTTTTCAAATAGATGACCGCATGAAGTTTGCAAGCGTTCTAAGAGCACTAGCATTGAACTCATTAAATTCATCTTCAAATTTTGATGAAAAGTACATATTTTTTTATATATCTAAAACCTCTTTATCCATAACTCCACATTGGATTAGCCATTTAATTCATCAAAATAATAATATAATATTATTTTCTAATAATAATATTTTTTTTCCTATTTTATAATTACACTAATCACATGTTAATTAATAATTTAATTTGATTCTTACATTATTATTACAAGACAGTTGGAGATTAAACGTAAATAAAAAAGACCATTGGAGATTAAAAGTGAATAAAAAATAGATTTGATAAATGAACAGTAACCCTTCAAATTTGAAGAAACACATGTACATTTACTGTAGCTCAAAGCTTTACACTTATCTATTTAGCTAATCCAATGCAGCTCTCTTTTGATAAAATTTATCATATTTTACATTTTACTAGACTTTTGATGAATCAAATGCCAATGCTCTAAAATTGTATAATTTATCTTTCTTTCAATTTTACTATTTATAATTCTGGGTTTGCAGAATTTATATTTAAATCCATTTTTCTATATGAATCTGTTAAATAAAATGAACGTAATGATGTCACGCGCGTACGTCTTCAGTGCCACTAAATGGAAAAATGATACGTGGCGAAAACAATCATATACAAAAGTAAAAGGCTAGCTAGTTTGTTCCCTGAAGGTTTTGACTGTTAATGTATTTTTTTAAAAAAATATTTAAAAAAGTTAGTTTTAGTAAATTTGTATTTTTTTAAATATATATATTTAAAAATATTTTTTTAAAAAAAGTGAGATTTTATTAGGGCACACCCAACCATAAAAGCTGGACGACAAGTAAAAAGACCTTGTACAAAATACAAACAAGTTTGTCATGACTTCATCCTAAAGAGCAAAAAAAAAAAATTAAATAAGAAAATAAAAGTATTAAAAAACTACCTTCTCAGCCCTTTAAATAAACAAAAAATAATTAACGAAATTACTTGAGTAATAAAATTAATGACAAAAAAGAAGTGATTCTAAAATCACTATATCATGAATATAAATCGTTAAAAATTAGAATGACTTTCTTATCCCTTGCGGCTTTTTAGTTTAAGCAGGCTTCTGAGTGGGCCTGGGGATTGTGCTTTCTGGAACCGGGCTCCTGCTTCCATCCATAGTCCAGATACAAAAGGCTCCAGCTTCTATTTTCTGCAAAACCTCGACAATCACCCTCTCTGTGTTCCATTTTCCTTTCGTCCCTTCCAGAATCCATGAACAGACAGGTTTCGACTCGCTGAACTTAATTCGAAATTTGCGAATTAGTTGAGTTAGCTTTTTCGTTTCCTTGAAAGCGAAAGGCAATGTCATCGGTGACGCTTCGAGTTTCATTTTCTCTTCATTTCCTCAGTTCTCTCAGCCGAACAGAGGCGTTATCGTTCCTCTTTTTATTCTCAATGTTTTTTTTAATGCTTGAATTAGAATCATTAGGTGCTTTGAAAGCGTTTGGCACCTTTTTTTCTTATTTGGAGCATGTGCTAATTGTTTTCTTAATTGTGTGTATTAGTGTGCCAATTTCGCGGACTCTCAGGCCTGAAATCAAGGTATTCATCTTCAATACCTCGTCCTTGAAGTCAAGTTAGCTGTTAAATAATGACGTTTTGATCGAAGAAGTTCGTCTGTATTTTTCCAGTATGCAAAATACGTTTCTGTGTTGACTACCTAAAGTACTTCTTCGGTACATTTATTTTTAAATCTGTATCTCACTTGAAGATCATGGTATATTGTGTAGTAGTGTGCCAATGTTCAATAAATCTCCTTTTCCGATTACAGATTGTCGCATCACTTAGATTGTGCCTTTGTTTCACACTACTGTCATGTGGTTAAGCGTAATATTTGCATTTCCTATACCTCGATGCAACGAGCGTGAACATTAGACAATATGGTTCGTAACTTATGACTCTGCACCATATATCAGACTCTAGGTATATGTTACGAACCAAATCCAAACCATATGCATACTCCAGCAAAAAATGATATATCCTACATCCACATCCCGCTCTTATCCTACTATGTTACATGGCATTACTCATCAACCTCTGAATATGTTATTTGAAAAAAAAAAATTGATCTAATGGTTGACAAATGATGTCACGTCAGCACAGTGTGATGAGAGTGAAATAAGAATGTAATATATAACACTACTACAAAAGGAGTAGTCGAGGTTACAATTGGAGCCTTTCGGATTCATCCTCATAGGCACTATTGGATCTCTTTCACCACTCTTTCCCTCCTATACTCAATACGGCATGCTACAATCTCCCCACCTTAAATATCCAACATTCTTATCATGCCATTTAGTTATGGGCGGCACAGCTCAACACTTCTAGATGGGAATTGGCTTTGATAATATCTGTAATGGCCCAAAAAAAGTCAAAGTCACATTTGAGCTTGTACTCTAAAATGACTAATCAAGGTCACAATTAAAATCGAAGTTTTAAATACCGTACCCGAGGCCGTACCGGTCAAGGCACTAGAACGAAATATTTTTGTATCAGTACTGATTCGTGTACTCTATTATTGTTTCTGGAGCTTGGATTGTCAATGGTGGTAGTTCCTTGTGGAGATTAGCATGTAGTCCAGTTGGGTGTTAAGTTTAGATTGGTGATTATCGTGATAGTGTATTGAATGGTGAAGATGGGTATGTGCACAGAGGTCTTCATTGAACAGAAGTTATTTGTGTTTAGTAGGGAGAATGATAGGTGGTAGAGAATCACTGAGTAGTTGGTGTGTGGTGAAATACATTTCATTAGAGCATGAAGCTTTGGGGTGGTTGGGTTTGATGGTGAGGGAGTGTGCTGCATCATTGGGCTCCTCAGAGTTTTTTAGAACTCGTAGAACTGGAAATGCAGTTTTAATGATACAGAGGGGTTGCAACCGCAATGGAAGGTATTTCTCCATTTCGGATTTTGGGCATGAAAAGAGGAGAGGTATGTTAGTGGTTCCAGAAGGTAGGAAGGGTGAGGGGTGGAGGAAATTTGGAGATATTTTGAAGGAGTTCATGGCTCATCCCTCTGTTTTGGGGGTGAGTAACAGAGTGATGGCACTCCCATGGCCATCGCAGGCAGCCAAGAAGAAGGAGTCCAGGGGAGAAGGCGGTGCTCCTTCATTGATGGTTGATGCCTCAAGGTCGTACAGCGAGGTCCTTAAAGTGCAGAAAGTACGGCAGCAAGAGGTGAGTGGAGCGGTGCCTATAGTGCCAGAGGTCATGCAGAGGCAGTGAAACAGATGAAGAATTTCTATTAAGGGTTCTGAGTAATATGGAGATAAAAGTAGGGCTGTTATTGGAAGAATTAATTGGTCTTTTACGATGCGTTAAGGGGAAGGAAGTGAAGGAATTGGGTCAGGTTTCAGATCAAGGGGAGTTGGGTTTAAGGGAAGGGAAGATGGGCTGGGTTGGGAAGCAGGCTGGGCTGGCGAAGGGAGTAAGGGCCAAGATGCAGACTGGGCTAGCAAAGGGGCCGGGCTAGGGCGCAGGCCCAAAAAAGGCCTGGAAGGTGTTTCGGGCACCACCCGATATTTCGGGTCAGTGCCTAGCTCATTCTTCCGGGACGCCGATAAGTGTCGTAACGGCTACCGTACCGGCACAGAAACTTTCGATCGTCGTCGACGAGCATCAGGGTGTGCCGGTTCAGGCACCTTGTCGGGAGGTTATCGAGAAGGGTGAAGTGTCGATTCAGCAAGGGCCTGTAACCACTATTCCTACGTCGTCGTTTTGTGGGTTGCCAGTGGAGGAGCCACAGAAGTTGCCGTGTGTGGTGGACGAAGGCACAACAGCGTTATCTGTGCAGTCTTACTCGTCGGAGCATGGGTTCTCCTTACTGAGGACTCCGATAGTTAATGAGGAGCCTCTAAGTGTGGTTTGTCTATTGCTGGCTCATGGGTTGGAGTTGGAGGATGCTCAAAAACAGTCGTATGTGGGGGAGGGAGGTACAACAGTGTCTCCTGGGCAGGCTGTTTCGTTGGAACAGGGGCAATCGTTGGAGTTGGGTGCTTCTGAGGGGTATGCAATGGAACCAAGTGTTGATGTGGAAGGTTTTAGAGTTACTGAAAATGTAGTGGAACCCAGGGTCGAATCAGAAGTCGTATGTGGCTCGGAATTGGCATTATTTGCTTCTGCCAGTAATGCTGAGGAGGGGGTCATTCTAACACCCTTACGCACACTCCCGCCCAGATCTAATTATGGGAGTTCTTCGTCAAATTGGGTTTTCAAAAAAGTAGAGGAAATTCAGGAGGTCATTGGGATTTCGTTTGGAGGGTATGAAGAACAATTCAAGGCTCTCCTTGTAGCACTTGAGGTTAGTCATTCAAAATCAGCCTCTAAGTGGGATAGGGAGCTTAAAAAGCTAACTTGCTCCATTAATTATGATGTGAAAGAAGGGAGTGGCGGAAGGGATAGATCGAGGGGGAGGGGTAACATAGTTGTTTATGAAGCCTAAGATTTTATCATGGAATGTTCGGGGGCTTAATGATCGTAATAAGCGTCTTCGTATCAAAGCATTATTGCGGTTGTGGAAGGGTGATGTGGTGTGTTTGCAAGAAACAAAGAGACGTTTTATTGACAGGAAATTTGTGTGAGGTTTATGGGGGTGTTCATATGTAGGTTGGACCTATTTGGCCTCTTCGGGAGCCTCAGGTGGAGTATTGCTTATGTGGGATAAAAGAGTGGTTGAGTTGATTGAGGAATGTGTCGGAGAGTTTACGGTTGCGACTTTATTTAAAAATGTGGATGATGGATGGGAATGGGCATTTGCAGGTTCCTACAGTCCTAACGTGGATCGGGATAGGAGAAGGTTGTGGGAGGAGTTGGCGGGTGTATATTCCTTATGGGATGTGCCGTGGTGCATGGGGGTGATTTTAACACTATCCGGTTTCCTAGTGAGCGGTCAGGGCACTGTCGTCATTCTTTGGCCATGGAGGAATTCAACGAGTTCATATTTGACCTAGATTTTATGGATCTTCCTCTGGTAGGGGGTAAATTCACTTGGTCAAATGGGCGGGTTTGGTCAAGATTGGATAGATTCTTAGTATCTCTTTCATGGGAAGCTAAATATCCGGAAGCAAGCCAGATAAGACTAGTTCAAGTCAGTTTAGATCATTATCCTATCCTTTTGGATTGTGGGGGTATTCATAGGGGGCGACGATATTTCAAGTTTGAAAATATGTGGTTAACAGCAGATGGGTTTGTAGAGAGGGTTAGTGGTTGGTGGTCTTCATATCAATTTGTTGGTACCCCAAGTTTCATTATGGCAAGTAAGTTGAAGGCATTGAAACAAGACTTGAAGAAGTGGAATTTGGAGGTGTTTGGTCATATTGACAACCAAAAGATTTCACTGTTGGAGGAACTGCAGGAACTTGAGAATAAAGAGTTTTTGGGCGATAATACGGAGGAGGTGTTATTGAGGAAGGGATTGGTTATGGCAAACTTGGAGAGGGTCTTGCTATCGGAGGAGATTTCATGGCGTCAAAAATCTAGGGCACTTTGGTTGAAAGAAGGCGAAAGATGTACGAAGTTCTTTCACAAAGTGGGTAATTCACACCGGCGTAACAATGTCATAGAGTCACTTCAATCAGGCTCTCAGGTGATATCTTCTCCTTCCGAGCTAGAAAATCACATAGTACAGTATTATGAGTCCCTTCTCTAGGAATCGGTTACTTGAAGGCCGAAGCTTGATGCTTTGCATTTTGAGGAAATTGATTCGCAGAGAGTGAGTATTTTGGAGAGACCTTTTGTTGAAGAAGAGATCCACAAGGTCATATATGGCATGGCAAAGGATAAAGTGCCGGGGCCGGATGGTTTTTCAATGGGGTTCTTTCAAACTTGTTAGAATATTGTAAAAGGTGATGTTATGCAGGTTTTTCATGAATTTCACGCCATTCAAAAGTTTGAAAAGTCCATTAATACGTCCTTTATTGCTCTTATTCCTAAGAAAAATGGGGCTTCGTCTATTGAAGATTTTCGGCCTATAAGCCTGGTTAGTAGTGTGTATAAGATAATCTCGAAGGTCCTTGCTAACCGACTTAGTCCGGCATTAGAACATATAATCTCCAAGTCCCAGAACACATTTATTCGTGGGAGACAAATTATTGACTCAGTACTTATTGCAAATGAGTGCTTGGATTACAAGTTACGGGAGGGAGGTTCAGGTGTTCTGTGCAAGCTTGACATGGAAAAGGCCTATGACCATGTGAATTGGGAATTCCTTTTATACGTGCTTGAGTGATGTGGTTTTGGGATGAGGTGGATTGCATGGATGCGTCATTGTATTTCTACCGCCCATTTCTCAGTTCTGTTTAATGGTACACCTGTTGGTTTTTTTGCTAGTTCAAGAGGCCTACGGCAGGGAGATCCTTTATCTCCTCTTTTATTTGTCATAGTGATGGAGGCTTTGAGGATGGTGCAGGCTGCGGTTGGGGGAGGTTTCTTATCGGATTTTCAGGTGGGCAATGGTGAGGGTGGCACTATCGTCATATCACATCTTTTTGCAGATGATACATTAGTTTTTTGTGAAGCAAAGTGTATCCAGATCCAAACTTTAAGAGCATTGCTACTTTGCTTTGAGGCAGTGTCGGGGCTAAAAGTGAATCTGGACAAGTCTGAGATGGTTCCTGTGGGTGTGGTTTCTAATATTCTCAGGTTAGCTAGTCTCTTGGATTGTAAGGTGTCCTCTTTTCCAATGAAATACTTGGGTCTCCCCTTGGGAGCAACTTTCAAGAATAAAGCTATATGGGATGGGATAGTGGAGAAGATAGAGAAAAGGTTGGCTGGCTGGAAACGAGTGTACTTATCGAAGGGGGGCCGTCTCACGCTTATCAAGAGTACTTTTACTAATCTCTCCACTTATTTTTTATCTTTGTTTCCATGCCTGTAGGGGTGGTGAACAGGGTGGAGAAACTCTTTAGGGCGTTCCTATGGGGTGGAATGGGAGAGGAGAAGAAATTCCATTTGGTTAGATGGGAGACTGTTTGCGCTCCAGTTGTGAATGGGGGGTTGGGTGTTTGTAATTTGAGAATTTTCAATAAAGCTTTATTGGGAAAATGGCTATGGAGATATCATCTGGAGGGGGGGTCATTGTGGAGGGACACTATTGATGCTAGACATGGTGTCGATTGGGGTGGTTGGTGTTCTAAGGAAGTAAGTGGGGGCTATGGGGTGGGTTTATGGAAGTATATAAGGAAAAGGGGTGGCCATGTTTTGTAAATCAAGTTCGTTTTGTAGTTGGTGAGGGCAGTTGTATCAAATTTTGGAGAGATGTGTGGTGTGGAGTGCAGGCTTTGGAAAGGGTTTTTCCGATCTTATACCGTATTGTAGCTGATAGGGAAGTTTCAGTGGCTGACGTGCGTATATTCTCTCATTGTGCGCATCTATGGAATATCCTTTTTAATAGGGATTTACATGATTGGGAAGTATCTATTGTTTCAGAATTTTTCAGCTTATTATATTCCACGGAGATCCCATTAACACAGCGAGATAGTTTGAAGTGGAGGTCTAATAACCATAAGTTATGTACAGTCAAGGCGTATTATAGCATCTTGACAACACAACTTGAGATTACTCCATTCCCTTGGAATAATATTTGGAGGTCTCGTGTGCCCCCTAGAGTAGCTTTCTTCGTTTGGAGTGCAGCTCTTGGGAAGATATTGACCACAGATAACTTGAGGAAGAGAGGATGTGTAGTATTGGACTGGTGCTACTTGTGTAAGAAGAATGGAGAATCTGTGGACCATCTATTACTACATTGTGAGGTAACAAGGGTGTTGTGGGATGAGATCTTTCTGAGGGTTGATATTGCCTGGGTTATGCCAATGAGGGTGGTGGATTTGTTGGGATGTTGGTCAAAGTTGCAAGGTTGCAAACAAGTGGCAGCAGTGTGGAAGATGATTCCGCTGTGTATTATGTGGTGTATTTGGACGGAAAGGAATGTGCGTTGTTTTGAAGATAAGGAATGCACAAGTACTAAGTTGAAGAATTTTTTTCTCCACACTCTAATGTGTTGGTTTTCCACTATTGTATTACATGGGGACAATATTCAGGAATTCTTGTCTTTAATTTATCTCCTTTTGAATGTCTTTAGGAGTTCCTTTGTATACGTCCCGTGTACAAGGACTATGTTTATTTCATTCATATATATAATATCTCTTTTTACTGATCAAAAAAACAAAAGTATTCCAAAATAACAACAAAATAAGTCATAAACTCTATACTTCTCAATACAAGTTTTAAATTTTAAGTTACAACTAACATAAGTTCTCAAGTTTTGAGTTACAACAAACCTCATATCAAAAAAAAAAGTTACAACAAACATACATTTTTCCGAAATAGCCCCTAGATGCTTACTGAAATTGCGAAAATACCATCCAAACAGGCTGCAAAATGTGTACCAGGCGAAATATTTGTTTCGGTTGGTACGGCCAGTATTTGGGACGGTACAAAACAGAGCTATTACCTATACTGGACCAGTGGTCGGTACGGTATCAAAAACACTGATTAAAACTTCTCGAAATCATTATAAACTACAGTAACTTCTCTCTCCCGAGCAATGTGAGATTTCATTCACCTCAATTTCCCTCCTATACTTAATCCTAGGTATTACATTAGGAAATACAAAAAGGCAGGTTCTTACTCATTTTCCATAATTTTATTTCGGCATGCAAGATGTGTTGGCTCCACATATATCCTTGTTCCTACGAGTAGGTATTCTGTTTTCATCGTCAGCTTGAAATTCAGGTGATTTGGTAGGATTAAACTCTAGATAGGTTTAGGAATAAACGATAGTTTTGTTTACAGAGGGGAGAAGGTCTAGAAATTGCAAGGAAGTTATTGCATTAGCAAAACTTGTGTGATGACAAGAGGTAGTAGTTATCAACATACAATGCAAATGGTGGTTGAAGATTGTTCACAATGTTTGGTGTGTGTAGGTGTGTGACAACAAGAGGCAATTGCCCTATCAACATGCAATGCATGGTTTTAATGTGTTTTCATATTAAATTGTTGTAACTTGAGTGTTTCTACCCGCATGGTATTTCGGCCTTAACTCTTAAGTGGTTGAAGAGAATTTATTGTTCGCAATAGCTTCTAACTTGTGTGCTTCTGTGCACATGTTGTATTTTTGTGTGTGCATGTGTACATTGCTTCATTATATATATATATTTTTTTTTTATTGGCACTGGGTGTCCTGGAACAACATCCCAACTAATCCCGAGGTTGGACAGGCCCTCGGCAAGGAGTTTCCCGCAAGTGCACCTCGGGTAATTCAAGGGAAAAATCCCCCAGTCCAATGGCCTTAAAGATTGTTTGCACCCACGGGATTTGAACCTTAGATCTTGGGGGAGCTTCAACCTTTCAGTTTTGCATCAAACTTGTTGGAGAATGTATAAATCATAACCATAACTTTTGCAGTTTGATCTGAGAATGGCATTTGTCTATCCTTCCTAGCCAACTGCAAAATTTGTAACTTTTACTGCGACCTCCTCTTTTTCACTTATAGTACTGATGCATATTTTTAATTTGGACAAAACATTATATATCTTGATGCATTGAAGAGGTTAAAGACTCTTCATAAATAGAAGTCATATACCCCCACTCACCTATGAGGCCGAAATACATTGAAGTGAGTTTAGTGTTTGGTTTTCAATAAATGACGGAATCATAGGTACTTAAAAAAATAGCGTGGTTGGTTCTTAGCAGCAGCATCTCTAGTATTTTCTCTGGTGCACAAGGTACAAATTTAGTTGATTGTGGTGATTCTACAAATTCAATTTTACTGGAGCATTAGTAATCTGATGCACAGGGAAGGAAATCTCTTGATTATAAAATGGAGTTATAGTTACATTAATGTCAGCATTCTCTGTAGTAATGTAGACTTGGATTAATCTTCCTCCCGCATAAATGTTTTAGGGGGTGTCTATATGTTGTAGTGAGGAGGATGCTGATTATACAAATGGCATTGTCCTTGTAATCAGGAACAAGAGTGGAGAAGAGTAAGGATATGTGTGTGAGAGAATTTCATCTCCTTGGACAAAGTGGAATCCACATTATATCTGCTATTTAGTTAAGTTTACATAAAACCTTGGTTTGATTCCCTATATTGTCGGGAATATTGATGATTTTTTGGAGTTGCTTCTCTAGTTGCCATCGTAGTCCTTACTCCCCTTTTTTTTTTTTCTTCTTGTTTTTTTGTTGACCACGCAAGGGGGATGATGACCTTCATCAAGCACAAAATCATAGCTAGAGTGCCTCATTTCAAGTCCTATAATTGCTTGACAATTTCTAGTATCATCATAACTGCTGTGGCTTTGAACACGGATCTACACTGCAAGCTGAAAACGGATGTATATTTAGGTTAATGTACAAGGAAACTGATCATTCTGATCATAGTTAAGCTGTGTTAGTAGAAAGTTCATTGTCTAATATCTTTAAAACTAGTGGATTTTTTTTTTTTTTTTCGTATTGTTTGCTTTCAAGGAAGAAACTTTTTGGATGATTGGTTGCCTTAGGTATATACTTCCGCTCATCTATGTAAATGAGCTGATCTATGACACACGAGAACAGTGGTTTATCTTTATGTAAATGGTTATAATATCTTAACTTCTTGGTAAAGAATGCCTCGTATAAAATGTCTCTCCTGCATCATAAGGGACTTGACTCTCGACAAAGACACATGATCATGACTGTGGGCAGAGGCTAGCTAAGCTAAGGGCAGGCCCCTCACAGGGATCTGAAAAAGAAATGATAATCTAAGCAATTTCCTTTCCCAGGGGCATAGCTATAAGGCCACACTTTGATCTTGGCCCCTGAATGTTGGCCACAATGCATGTGAGTTTTATTCATTTTCTGTTTGTCTGTTTGCATGAGTAATGTCCAGATTTTGCAACGCGAATAAGTAAACTTGCTGTTATTGTCCCATTACTAATAGCTACATGTATTGGGTTTTCAGTTACTTGATGATCTATTGCCTGCATTGGTTTCCATCCAGTATTGTCATATTCACATTTGAGTTCTATTATTTTGTAATTAACTTATGATGTTTCCCTAAACAAAGAACTAGAATTATTTGATATGTGGCGGTACTCAGTTTGAAACTATATAAGATGGCATTGGCTATTTAAATATTTTTATATGGGAATAGAATGATGCTGATAGGTCTGATTTCTCTTTCTCCCTTTCTCTTTAGCTGAGATGGCAATGCCGTGCCACTTCACTAGTCTCATAAAGCCAGCCTTTTCCAGCTGTCATACACTAAGGCTAGCTTCAGGTAAGCTTTTCCTGCATTGAATCCTTTTGTTTTTTAATATCTTTGTAGTTCACCGGTCTATTCAATTGAATCTGTTCACTTGCGTACTTCCTTTGCAGTCCAGAGAACATAAATTGACTTACCCTTTTTTTTTTTTTTAATTTTTGGGGTTTCTTCAGCATCCATTTGCTTGTTACGTGCTGACCGCTTCATCTGATTATATAATTTATGTGGCAACCTAAGAGTTTATCTAGTATTTCTAAATTAATTTCATTTAATATATTTGAAAAATTAACCCAAGAAATTTGGCTGTTAGCTAGAAATTAGCATAGGTCATTGTTCTTCCTTCAGCTGCATCCAGAAGAACCAGTGCATTTGGTTATTCAATACTGCAAATTATGCAATGGTCAAAAAGTTGACAAATGCCTGTTTTTTTTCTTTCAATTTGCGTTGGTAGGGTTTTGCTCCTTTGGTTCAAGTTATCCTGTTTTCATCTCTAGGATGAATTCTCTAGTAGCTTTTTGCAACGATTTTTGCCTAGCGCTGAAATTGATCAGAAGTGAAGGCTTAATTTCGTCGAAAATGCAGCGAATTAAAAATCGCCGAAAATGATCAAAGGCAGCGATTATTAAGAGTACTTGCAACGATTTTAAGTTCTGAAAAATGCATGATTTCTTGTAGCGTCTAGATGATTAACCCCATCACTTGTCCCCCTTATGGCAATGCTCTTGCACTTAAACTATACTTGGTTTGTAATTGCATTAGTAAATACCTCACACAGGGAACTTTAGAATAAAGCTTCAGTGACCAACACCCCAAGTATGTGGGTTCCATCCTAAAACAGTGCCATGTTTCCAAATTTGAGTATAGCCTGGCTTGTCATGCATGTGGCCACTCATAATCCATTCTTCCTTATCTAGTATAGAGTTTCATCTATCATAAAAAGTGACTTCAATTGACATATATAGTTTTTCTTCTATAAAATTTCATCTATCGACATTAATTTTCTTCTACTTTTTTTGTTTTTTTTTGGCATGGTGACCTGTATCTTCTCTTTATTTGGAAGGCAACCCGTGTCATTTCTTTATGCATAACCCCAAAAGTGACTCCTATTCTTGTTTATAGTAGTAGTTATTCTCGTGATGCTTTAAAAACTTTTACAGGCAACACACCTAGACCCCCCCCACCCCCCCCCCCCCCCCCCCCCCCCCAAAATAAGGAATGCAGGAAAAAAAAAAGTTGCCTTGTACAGATCTTTTAAAAGATTTTGTTCAGATTCTTCTTTTTGTATTCTACCATACATAATATTAGGTTGTCATAAGGAGGCCAGGTGGAGGCAACCCAAAGAACGAGTTGCTTATGGTGGCCGGTCCTTCTGTGGTCCAAAGAAATTAATTCGAAAACACACGATAATATATGATAGTATTATGTCAGGTCATTCATTTTAATATGCACAATATTTTTTGGTTAGCACTAAGAGATTTTATTTCGTGATGACATGTGCTTCCCTATATAATAATCTTTTATTTTCTTTTTTTCCTTCTTGTATTTGTTTTTTGTGCTTTTATTTATTCTCTCTGCTTTCTTATCTGGTAATCATTATTAATGATGTTCCAATCATAGTCAATCATCTGATTCTCTTTCTTAATAACCCTTGTCCTCCTTAAAAACAAATTAATTTTCTATATTTTCAGAAAATCACTGAGATATATAGTTTTCGTATTTAAACCCTGCCAGTTAAAAAAAAAAAAAAAAAAAAAAAAAAAAAAAAAAAACCCTGCCAGTTAGGTGTGGGAACTGAGATACCATTATTGAGGTTGTATTTTCTGGCAGGCTGTTAGGTTTGCCATATAAGCAGCGGCCATAACGAGGATACCTTTCTGGTTAGGTTCAATGATTTCGAGTCGTTTGTTTCCACCTGCCGACGGTTCTGGATAAAGTGAAAACAGAAGAAATACAATGGAGTTACGTAGGTGCCAAAAATTTTATGTAAAAGTCAATTTTTAAGTATTTTTTATGCACTCTAGTTATGTCATTTTTTTTAATATAAAATAATTATTTTAATCAATCATATAAATAGAATATGTAAAAAGTATTTAAAAGTGACTATATGTAGATAACTCATCTCCTAAAAGACAGATTGGATCACAGTAAATAAATAGTATTAGGCTGGGACACGCCAATGCGATCACAGGACACCTTGGTCCTTTAACATAAAGGTGAAAGGCATCGTCTTATCTCTCTAACCCTACCATTTTCTTGATAAGATTATAAATCCAGCACATGGCACCATACACTTGCTTGAATTAGGGACCACTCCGGTTTTTATCGTATCCATGATTTGGTACTCATCTCTTGCCTTGTTTTTCCTTTTTTTGTCGAAAATAGTGAAAATTTGTAGTGCTAAAAATGTCTCTTTCTAGGAAATCTTTTTGTTGCTCAGGAAAATAAGAAAATTTTATGGTTTTAAGAGGAATTAATTCCTTTGTTGTGTGGTGTAACTCTTTCTAATTGATAATTACACTTTCGTCCTTAAATTATAGTCTCTTTTGTAATGTAATATCAAAGGATCAAACTTGTTATTTAGAATCCAAGTCATAATGTGCATATCACGAACGTACTTTATTTTTTATACTTTAAATATTATATATTAATAAGAATCCGCATCTTAACTTCATATTTTGAAGAGTGTCATAAATATAATTTCTCCCTTTCTAATATTAGAGAAGTTCTTATTCTTTATTTCCTGTCAGGAGCATGTATGGAAGGTATTTGTAACGATTTTATATATATATATATATAGCATAATTTTATTTGAAAATAGTATTTTTATTGATGTGGATAGTATTTTTTTTTATGAGAAATGATAGTTGCAGTCGTGAGTGTACAAACGCTGTATAATCACTTAAAAAAAAGTAAATAAATACGAGATTTACATAAAAAAATTAATTAATTTTTTAATAGTAAATTTTATTTTTTTAAAGTGACTATATAGTATTTGTGCACTCTATAACTGTATGTATTATTGCTCTATTTTTATTGACTTGCGTACTTTTATACTGAACCACTAGGCGGGGAAGATTATGGCAGATAAAAGGAATAGAGATAAAAGGAATAGGCACGAGGAAGAGAGAGGAAAAGAAAAAGAAAGGCCAAAGAAAAGAGTGATGATGGTGTTGTCGAAAAAATGTCAAGAGTGAAGAAATGAAAGAAGGTAAAAGGTACATAAAATTCGTGTATATATATATATATACCAATGGAAAAATATTTGCATCTGCCTACACCGGCACACACTCAATGCATTGAGTGTAAAAAAAAAAAAAAAATATGTGAAGTGTGTGCCGGGTTGTAGGCAGATATATAGCAAATCCCATATACCAATATCAAGTACAAAAGTTTGAACAGGACTTTTGAGTTTCTGTTCACTGTCTTCCTTTTGTGATTATTTTATTTCCTCTTTCCATGTTACCCTAATATTGACTTTCTTCTTGCGTGCAAAGTAAGAAAAAAAAATATCTAAGAATTTCAAGATCAAAGACTTAACTCGTTCCATATCATATATTATTATCCATCTACATCTTTCAAATAATATTATAATGAGATATTTTTTTTTCTTACACTAGGCTTATAATGAGATATTTTTTAGATATTAAATTTTCGATAAATATAATGAGATATTTTTTAGATATTATTAAGCTTAGTTTGTTTTTACAACTCCTCTCAACTGTTCTCATTTTATCATTATAATTTTTTCAAATTTTTACATAAAATAAATTAAACAATTCAACTCTTTTTAAATTTTAAAATAAAAATAATATTAAAAAAATATATTTTAATAATATTTTATTTAACTTTTAATTTTAATATCAATTCATCTCATTTTATTTCATCTATCAAAACAAACAAAGCTTAATATTGTTAGATAAAAACTTCAAAACATTCAAAGAAAAAAAGCGTACAATGATGGAAAGGATCGGGCAATTGTGTGGAACATGGGCCCACATTCATGGGAAGCATGGGCCCTCTAGGGAGGTCATATGAATTTTTTATGGCTGTTTGAGCAGCGTTGCTCTGGGTCTGGGTCCCATTAATTAAAGAAGCAAAAAAATTAAAAAAAAATAATAATAAATGAAAGAGTGTAAAAATCCTGCCGACGAAAACCCACTGGAAATCCGTGGCACTACTGCTTAATTCACGCATGATTTCGTCCGTAATTAACGTGTTCTATTAATCTATCTATCCTTCCACGCTCTTCTTTTTCTCTCTGGCCACGCGTTGTCTTTTTTTTTTCTTTTTCTTTTTCTTTTCAGCGCTTTGATGGTATTTAGGTCTCTCTTTTTACTATTCTTTTCTCTCTCTTTTTTTCATTACTGATACATGTTCAAACTTCAAATAAAGATTATTATCAAGATTTTTGTCCGAATTTTAAAATTTAAATTAAGATATGCAAGCACATGAAGTACAATAATGTTTATCAGGAAAAGGTAAAATTTTGAACTCTCAAATTAACATAATGTTTATATAATTTAATTTAGAGTTTTGCTACACACAAACCGGTATAGTAGAATCAATTATAACTTTAAAAAAAGCAAAACACCAATCATTTTTTAACACCGTTGATGTGGAAAGCTTTCACATGAGTAGCGTGTTGAATGTGTTAAAAAATTAAGTTTTTAAATAGATTTTGAGAAATTCTATTTGCAGTCTCCAAGTGGGGACTGCATGTGCAGGCCCTTTATAAAATGAGAAAAATCATCATTTCAGGAGGAATAGTTTTGTAATTTAAAAAAAAATTAAAGATAAAATTTCCTAGGCTTGCATTGCAATCCCCATTTGGGGACTGTATCTAGCATTGCTCATAGATTTTATCTTCAATTTACCAAATAACGGCACTTTATATCTCTAATCTGAGAAATAATAATTATAGTCTTAAAATATACAAGTATCGCACACTTCTTTTAAAAAAGTAGATTAATCAGGAACTCAACATAAAAAAATTATTTTTCTAATAGTAGATCTCACCTTTTTCAAATAGAATATGCAGAATTTACACATCTAAGACTTTATCTAACATTATTATTTTGTGTTTTATATAGGAAAAATCTTGAATGAAAAACTCGCCTCCCACCCTAAATTCTATTTTCATCTATATTAATAGTTAGAATTTAGGGTTGGGGTGGGGAGTTTTCCTCTTTCCGGAGATGACCCGGCAATTGTTTGTTGACAAGCATTGCTTCATATTGTATTTTATTTATTTTTTAAAGATTATATTTTTAAGTCAATGTATAATTCATATCTAGTAAAATACTTGCATAATTCATTCTCATTTTATAGATAAATTTTAAAATTTTAATTTTACAAATCAAATTTTACTATTTAAATGATATGGATGATATGTTCTATACATTAATTTGATAATAGAATAACTCTTTATTTTTTGTCAAAACAAAATAGAAAATAATAATGTATATCCAAAATAACCTAATAAACCGGATTGATCAGGATTAACACGAGTTATGTAGTTACATTAATTGATGTGACAGATTTTAAGTGAATACAATATAAATGACCAAGTTGGTTTATTCTCTAAGGAAAAATTCAATTCTTAAGCTTCATACACCACACACCATCTTTTTTATGATTTTTTTAATTTATCAAATGTATTGTATATGGATTTATGAGTAGAATAATTCAATTATTTTAAGAATAATAAAACAAAAAAAAACTTTAAAAAAATTTTTTAAAAAAAAATATTTTTTTATGTGTGGTGTATGGACTTATGAATAGCAATGCTGTACTCCAAGATTATAATTTGAATTTCTCAATTAAAATCATTGTAAACAACAGTAATCCTTTTCTCTGAAACAGTAATAAATCTCATTCAGCAACTGTTTAAAGAAGAAGCAACTTTTCAAATATAATGAATTTTTAAAAAAAAAAATCTATAAATTGAATATCAAATCTTAAAATTATTTCTATTATAAAATAAATATAAAAAATAAAATAAAATCACGTCAATTTAAATTATATTTTTTGAAAAGTTATAAAAATAAATAAATTTGGTCAGCAATGCCAGTGCATTCAACAACATATGAGGCGAAGGAATAGTCGGCAGCCAGGTGGGTCCCGGCCAGTAATTTTCTCCAATGGCGTGGACGTTGGAACGGCTAAGAGCAAGGACCAATGCCGCGATGACAAAGTTAGTGCCAGCCACCTCGCCCCCAATCTCAGCTTCACCGCTGACTTCTTGGGTGGCGTCTCTGCTCCACAATCAAACGAGTAATTACATATAATTGTGAAATACATAAATATCACGTAATCGATTTAAAAAAAAATAAAATTTATTATTAAAAAATTAATTTTTTTCATGGAAATTCTATATTTTATTCATTTTTTTCAAAACGATTACGGAGCAGCTACATAATTCACAATTATAAATATATTTTCTCCAATCAAATGGCTTCAAGCCTTCAAGCTTCTTCAATCACCTCTACTTTTCTTTTGCATTTATAAAATAAATATATAGTCCCTGTTTGTTTTTCCATAGACTCGAGCTAAGATAATTTGAAATTAAAATTAAAATTTTAATAAAATATTATTATAATATATTTGTTTAATATTATTTTTATTTTAAAATTTAAAAAATTGAATTGTTTATTTTATTTTGTATAAAAATTTAAAAAAATTATAATAATTAGATCAAAATAAGATAAAAGGAGTTGTGAAAACAAATGAGACTTATTTTTTTTTTTTAAAACGAGTGTGCAAAATTTAAACACCATAATATTATATTTAATATTACTCTTATTTTTTACATATTCATATATTTATAATTTTTCAATTAATATTACATCATAAAATAAAGAAATATGATAAATAAAAGAACGATGACTATTTTTCTTTCCCCAACAACCACTTATACTTGATTTTTTTTACAAAAAAATTCATTCAAATAATTTTTGTGGTTGAAATTAAAATATATGAAAATAATAAAGAAAGAAACCGTACGTACTGTGTAGATATTCGAAAATCAAGAACATAAGTAGAGCGGTTTAGAGAGGTGGGGGAAGAGCGCTATGACTAGGGCTACACAGAGACCCGACCCGCAGTGAAACGGGTTTTAGCTCGACTTGACCTGACCCGTAAATGTCGGATCGGGTCGAACCCGTTGGTCTTGCTTTTTATCGTCTTTCTCACCTGTTCACCTTCATTTGCAGACCCACGCGACCACGCCCTTTCCTCTGCAAACTCAGCCTCTCCCACATCGTCTGTTCCTTCTCTTCCTCTTCCTCTCCTCTGCAGCTCAGACTTTCCCCTCCAAAACCCACCCTCCCTCTGTAGCTCAGCCTTTCCCCTCCCAAACCCACCCTTCCTCTGCGTTCAAAACCTACCCTCCCTCTGCAGCTCAGCCTTTCCCCTCCCAAACCCACCCTTCCTCTACATCCGAAACCCACCCTCCCTCTGCATCCGAAACCCACCCTCCCTCTGCAGCTCAGCCTTTTCCCTCCCAAACCTACCCTTCCTCTGCATTCGAAACTCACCCTTCCTCTGCATCCGAAACCCACCCTTCCTCTGCATCCGAAACCCACCCTCCCTCTGCAGCTCAGCATTTCCCCTCTCAAACCCACCCTTCCTCTACAGGTACACCTTGAGGGGCTCCACGTAGTCCTCAAAGCCGAGGGTGGTCAGGGCCCACCGCGCACAGATCATTGTCGTTGATCGTCACTTCTACCTCTGGAACTTGTCGAATGCCTCGCTGGTGATGAAGCTTATGATGTATTTCATTTTTTTTGTGATATATTTCATTTTCTTTGAGATCTAGTTCAAGATCTATTTAATTGTTTTTGAAATCATCGACGACCTTCACCTCGGGAGGAAGCAGAGGCTTTGCTTGATTTATTCTCAGATAAAAATGTAAAATTGTTGATTTCTTGGTGGGTCTGATTAGCAGTAGGGAATCCGTCGTTAGATTGACGGGTTTTTGCAAGTAGCTCGTTCAAAATCTGCCAAAGATCAACGCAAGATCAAATCCGTCGATGATCGGTTTCAACCGACATGAGAATTATCGAACCCGTTAGATGATCTAGACTCGATGAACCCGACTATTGTCGGGTTAATCCAATCGGGTCATGCGGGTTGATCGGCCCATCAGGCTTTTTGCACGGGCCTAGCTATGACGACGATAGCTCGCAAAGAAGGCAAAGCTAACTCGAAAAGTGACCAGACTCCGCCAAACTCAATTATTCCTTCTTTGTGGGTTTGATCATAGATTATGCCGTTGTAACGCTACAATTTCTAAAAGAGCAATTCTACACAACCTCCTCAATCTCCACACACCACTTTTTTTTTAAAATCTTTATATTTTTTAATATTTTTAATTTTTTTTTTGAATTTATTTTTTTTAAAATAATTTTTTTCTATTCATTATTCATATATTAAAGATTTGATGAAATAAAAAAATAATAATAATTAAAAAATGTGTGGTGTGTGGAGGTTGTGTAAAGAAAAAATTTACACAACCTCCTACTATTCACACAACCTCCACACACCATACATTTTTTAATTTTATTATTTTTTTCTTTTATAAAAAATTTAATATATGAATATTAAATAGAAGAATTGAATTAGTTTAAAAAGAATAAATTCAAAAATAATTAAAAAATAATATTAAATTTTTTTGAAAATATGATATGTAGAAGTTAAAAGGTTGTGTAGCATTGCTAAAAAAAAAGTAATCTTCATTGGCAACACAAGTGAGGAGACTCGAAAACCAAGTGGAGCCTAATTTCGAATTTCTTTTCGTAAAAAACATAATTTCTAATTTATTTTTTTCTGCATAATATTAATTATGTAATAAAACTAATAAGTGATACAAATAAACTTGATAGTTGCAATCGATAGTATGCAAGTGTCGTGTAATTATTTTAAATAAAATAAATATAAAATTCACTTAAAAAAATAATTTTTTAATAATAAATTTTAATTTTTTCAAAATAAATATATAATATTTACATAATCTATAACCGTACGCCATTACTTAATAAACTTATAAACTATAGCGACAAAGACAAAAGGTGGCATACAACGGGGACACAGCGTGGAAAGTAGCAAGTCACTCATCCTTTTTATTTTTTATTTTTAAAAACAAAAAAGAAAGACTATTTCCAAATGATTAGCGAAGCAAAAGCGCGTTAACGGTGGTTGCGGCAAATTTAAATTCGGGGAGGAAACGGGGCCTTTTCGTCTTTTCAACAAGTGGAGCCTAGCTATGATCCATTCCTCTGCCCACAGCGTTGACGCGTTATGCGAACGCGGTGCACCACACGACTCCCAGTGGGACCCACCCCACCCTCCCCATCGCCGGCAATCCAGCCGGGCAGGACGTGACACGTGGGCCCCAACCGCACTTCCTCAATGCTTGTCGCTTTCTTACATTCGGACAGTTGTAGAGACAGCCGTTCGATTTCATCAAGTGATTGGAACAAATCCGCATCGATCGTGATAAGGACGCGAATCATGCTATCCGGGGTTGCATGGATATAAATTTTTTTTTTTAATAAGAAAGATATTTGCAATCGTAAATTATGCAACTGCCACGTAATCGCTTTGAAAAATGTGAATAAAATATGAGACCTATATGAAAAAAATTAATTTTTTAATAATAGACCGTACTCTTTTTTAAAGCGATTACACGACGTTTACGCACTTTACAATTATATGTAAAATTACTCTTTTTTTATTTTCCCGGGTGGAACGAAAGTAACGCACCTCTTGATTCGTTGATTACGCTAATCTGTCCTTTTCATTTTGTCGGTTATTTGTTAAACACAATTTTGCAGATTTTTATGTTTCTCCCTCGACATCGATATGTCTTCCTATGTATACGTGAACGCTTAATGTTTTATCAACACAAAATGTCGCTTAAGGTATGCCTTTTGTCCAATATATTTATTAATTAAATAGTTTTCTGATTAATAAATGAGATTTTTTATGGTAATTCTTGAATTTAATTGATTTCAGTTATTTTTTAAATTAAATGATCTATTAGATAAGCAACACGAGTTCTTAGTATTTACCATTTTTTAAATATACTTAAATGCTAAAATGACATGCGTTGGTAGAAATAATAGACGTTAGATATGACAAATGCTCCATCATTTAGATCGAAAGTCAATATTAGAATTTCACAAATATGTATAAATTATCTTAAAAGATGAATATACATAGAATAATTTTTCCGAGCGAGTAAATTATTATAAAAAATCATTTATATAAGTCTCGCATATTTTTTAAAAATATATATAAATTAAACTTTATTTTTAATGGTAAACTTAATAATTTTTAAATAAAATATATGAGATTTACTTATTTTGAACTGTTCATTTTTTATTATTGGACGTGGTATTAATAGGATTACTTTTAAACGGAAATGAAGCAGGATATAGTGTTAAACCGAGACGGTCAGCAATTTATAATTTCATCAATTTGTAACTTTATAATTAACGTCAGCCGACTATAAACGTTTGATTCATTTGATGGAGCACTAACTCATGGAACTTGCAACGTAAAAGACGTGAAAACCACTTGCATGCATTGACAATATTACATTAATTAATAAATTTTATTGTTTATTATATTCACAAGCAATAAATGCTTTTCTCGTAAGGGAATCAATCCTTTACCCGAATTTGAAAGGAATATTGTCTTGCTTCAGCTTTTATATTCTTTCTTTGTTTACTTTTCCCTTTTTATAGAGAAATATGAGTTATATATTATATACATATATATTATGAATTTATCATTATTTTTTCCATTTTCTCATTATTTCATAATGTATCTTTAGATAATATGTTCACAATTGTAATATAATAAATAATCTCTAATAATCTAATGTCACATCATAAAATGACAAAAAAATAATAAAAATTAAGATGATAAGTAACATTATTTTATATAATATATATATATATATATATATATATATATATATAAAAGATTCAAAATAATGAGTTTTTACCCTTTTTTATTCTTTCATTTAAAAAAAAAAAGTCGAAAATGTAAAACAAATACCACCTGAGAAGGACTGTAAATTGTGCCAGACCTGGTTGGATTGTGGGGCCCTCCATCTATCTAAGATTGTAGGGAACACCTACACTTGGTGTGGGATTTTTTGAAGGATATTACAAAATACACCACTTACCATTGCATCACAATCGAATTGATTTTTCATGAATAATATTATAAATTGATGTGTTATCAATACAAAATTAAAATTTTAAATATATTGATAACGTGTCAAAAAAAATGTAAGATTTTATTGTAAAATTTATAGTAAATTTAGAATTTTGCATTATCAAGTTTGTAGAAAATTCAATTAAATCCAATATGTTTAAAGAATCGTAGTCTATTGCATTAATTTCATCACAATCAATAGCACCTAAATTGTAGTCTATTTAGGTGGTTTTTTTTATGAAAAATTTTTCTTCACACTCTACTGTTAGTAAAAGTCCCAGCACACCTAACGTGCTGGGTTGAAAAAAAAAATTTTTTTTCACAGTGTGCTGTGACTTCCTGTTGTTCCCAGCATTTCTTTTTTTTAATTAGAATATTATAAATTTTTGGTGGAATTTTAAGACTTAGGATATGAAAGATTAATGTGAAACAGAAATGCTAAAGTCACGCATGGGGATGTAGTTTTTTTTTTTTTTTAACTTAATGATTAATATTATGAATTTTTTTTTTTTTATGTTTAAAAGTATTAAAAAATACATTAAAAAAAATTACACTGTCTGCATCCCCACGCGTGGCTGTAGAGCCACTCTAATGTGAAAATGTTGGTCAGAGAAATTGAATGAAGGCACGTTTTTGCCTTTTGGTTTGTCCCAAAAAGGGTAGGGACCTTGATGAGAAGGAAAACGCAGGAGGAGAATCCTGTAATTTCATAAAAAGAGAGACTACAGTTCATTACTCCAATAGTCATATGATTTGACAATGGGACACAACCCCTTATGTTTTTATATTTATTTTTAAAGTGAATTTACTGCTTTGTCTCTTCAGGTCCCCACGCTCTCTCATCCACCACCAAAATCCAAAATCTCGTGATACATGTCATAAGATTCTCGTGTGATCCACCAATTTCCGGCTCCGGCCCTTGAAAACTCAAGCAAATTACCTGAAACCGGCCGGACTTTATTTTTTAAAAGAAAAATTCTAGTTGAAACTATAAAGTGATCAATTAATTTTTTATTTTTATTTTTATTTTTGTTACTTAATGATTAAGAAAGTAAATATTAATAAATATATATATATTTTTATTTTTTAAAAATATTTAAAAATATATAAAATAGAATTAAAAATATATAAAATATAATTAAAAATATAAAAAATTAAAAATACATTTTCATTTGAATTCTTCCGTTATTATATGTCCTTGTAGCACTATCTTTTTTAAAATATTTTTGTCAGTCAACCATGGCCGGGATTCGGCGCCACCGACTCCTCCACCAACAAGTATGCATTATGACGTCTTCAAACTTTGTTTTTTTAAAAAAAATATAGAAATATTTGATGAATATTTTGATCATAAATTATTTTAAGGTTAATTCCAAGCTCTATCTAAGGGAATGGTTTTTATAAATAAAAAAATAATAAAGTCAGGTTTCAAATTTTAAAAAATAAATAAATAAAGACTGAAGGAAAGGGCAAGGGGGGAGCCTGGAGGGGCCCAGAGAATCTGGTGGGCTTTGAGCTGTGATATAGCTGTCTTTTGATGCATTATTTCAATCACTTGCTCCACATACAACATCTCCAGAATCCCTAGAAAAAAAAAAGAAACCCTCCTGTGGCCTTTGCTTCTCTTACTCTTGTCTATCTCTCTCATCTCTTTACCCTCACGCCCAAAACCAAATCCCGAATTCTCTCTCTCCACATTTTCCTCAGATCTCGAAGTGAACCTTTCTCGAACACCCATTCTGCGTTTCCAAGCTCGAGTCATTACAGAGAAAGGAGTGGAAACGAGAGTGGCTTCTGGGAACTCAGATGTCTCATGTGAGATGAAGAAGAAGACCCACTTCAGCCTCCACTTTGATCTGACCTTCCTCATTGTTTTCTTTCTCGGCACAGTCTCGGTCTGTGCCTCTGAACGGGTCCTCATCACTCCCCATGGGGGCCTCACCGACGCCGAAGCCTTGTACATCAGGCAGCGCCAGCTTCTGTACTACAGGGACGAGTTCGGCGATAGAGGAGAGGATGTGACCGTAGACCCATCTCTGGTCTTCGAGAACCCGAGACTCAAAAATGCTTATATAGCATTGCAAGCTTGGAAGCAAGCTATTCTCTCTGATCCCTTTAATCTGACCGGTGACTGGGTTGGATCTAGTGTCTGTAACTATACTGGGGTGTTCTGCGCCCCTGCACCCGACGACCACAAGATCCGGACCGTTGCGGGCATTGATCTCAACCACGGTGACATTGCCGGGTACCTGCCGGAGGAGCTGGGCCTGCTCAATGATCTTGCATTGTTCCACATAAACTCCAACAGGTTCTGCGGCACAGTGCCGCACAAGTTCAAGAACCTGAAGCTTTTGTTTGAGTTGGATATTAGTAACAATCGCTTCGCCGGTAAGTTCCCGGAGGTGGTTCTGAAGCTCCCACAGCTCAAGTTCCTGGATCTGAGATTCAATGAATTCGAAGGGACTGTACCTAGAGAACTCTTTGACAAGCCATTGGACGCAATTTTCATCAATCACAATCGGTTCAGATTCGATCTTCCAGACAATTTCGGGAACTCGCCGGTGTCGGTCATCGTCCTGGCCAACAACAAGTTCCACGGTTGCGTCCCGTCAAGCCTGGGCAACATGTCCAACCTCAACGAGATCATCATGATGAACAATGGGTTCAGATCCTGCTTGCCTGTGGAAATTGGGCTGCTCACGAATTTGACGGTGTTCGACGTGAGTTTCAACGAGCTATTGGGCCCATTGCCGGACTCCTTCGGTAATCTGGTGAGCATCGAACAACTCAATGTGGCGCACAACTTGCTGTCGGGAAAAATCCCCGCGAGTATCTGTAAATTACCGAATCTTCAGAACTTCACTTTCTCGTATAACTTCTTCACCGGCGAGCCACCGGCGTGCTTGAGCCTTGCTGACTTCAGTGACAGGAGGAACTGCTTGCCCAATAGGCCGGCCCAGAGGTCCGCGAGGCAATGTAAGTCGTTCTTGTCTAAGCCTGTGGATTGCAATTCATTTAGATGTGCTCCGTTCGTTCCTGCTCTGCCTCCACCTCCCCCGCCTTCGCCACCTCTTCCATCTCCTCCGCCGCCGGTTCTGTCGCCACCTATTTCCTCACCACCTCCACCTGTTTACTCTCCGCCTCCGCCTCCGCCTCCGCCTCCGCCTCCGCCTCCGCCTCCGCCTCCGCCACCACCAGTTTACTCTCCGCCTCCGCCACCACCAGTTTACTCTCCACCTCCGCCACCACCAGTTTACTCTCCACCTCCGCCGCCACCGGTTTACTCTCCACCTCCACCGCCACCAGTTTACTCTCCACCTCCTCCTCCGCCTCCACCATCCCCTCCACCGCCATCCCCATCTCCACCACCACCCTCGCCACCTCCTCCATCTCCACCGCCGCCCTCACCACCGCCTCCTATTCCATACTGTGTCCGCTCTCCTCCTCCACCCCCACCAAATTCACCACCGCCGCCACCTCCTTTGTTCTCCCCACCCCCACCAATACCATACTACTATAATTCTCCACCTCCACCGCAGCATTCTCCACCTCCACCGCAGCATTCTCCACCACCACCGCATTATTCACCGCCCCCGCCACATTCACCTCCACCACCTATTTATCCCTATTTATCACCGCCTCCGCCTCCAACGCCTGTCTATTCTCCACCTCCCCCTGTCCATTCACCCCCACCACCATCAACACCCCCATGTGTAGAGCCACCCCCACCCCCACCCCCACCATGTGTAGAGTATTCTCCACCACCACCGCCAACGCCATCGCCATCACCACCACCTCCGGTTCATTACTTGCCACCCCCCATCACCCTCACCCCCACCCCCGCCTTCACCTTCTCCGCCCCCACCAGTTCACTACCAATCCCCTCCACCACCTCCAGTCTACCCCCCTCCAGTTCCATGTGAAAACCCACCACCCCCAGTTGTTTATGAAAGCCCGCCACCTCCTACTCCAGTATACGAGGGGCCATTGCCACCAGTCATTGGAGTTTCATATGCATCTCCTCCGCCACCACCCTTCTATTGATTCTTTTGAGAATTTTCCTCCTCTTAACCTTTCCTCAACCACAAACAAAACTCACACATATAGTAACGGCCATTGCTTCTTTTTCCTCTTCCCGTGCTCTATCTCCATCAACACTTCTTTCTCGCTGGGCAATTCTCGTCGCTCATGGCGGAAGGATAAGCATAAAGAATGTAAAAGGGTGTCTTGCAACTCTAGCAGTTATCTCCAGCTGTGTCGTCAAAGAAGTAGAGAAGAGGTGAAAGGTATAGAGAGATAGAGATGTGAGGGAGGTAAGAGGAGAAAGTCTCTCCAGTATTTATTTGAATTGTTATCGATATTTGAGTTGTGAAATAAAATTTGGCAGAGAAAGAGTAGGGTTGCAGAGGAAGTGTATGTATAGGGATGAAAATTGGAGACCATAATTCAGGGCTACAAAGACAGGCAGCACTTTCTGCTGCTGCTTCCGGTTTGTGGGGTTTTATTGTTATTGTCTCTCTTTTATATCATACTTTTTTTTTCTTCTTTCTTTCCGATTTATAGTATAATCACGAATATTTTTACATGTATTTGATTTTTAGAGTTCAGACCAATTCCTTTCTATTCTCATTTGTGTCATGTTCTCTGGTGTTGCATTGAAAAGGATGCATGTTTCATTTGTGAATCCGTCTCTCATCGGGGAAAATCAGTGCCTTGATCTCAAATATAATAGGCATTTTTCATATATATTGTTTGTACAGACATGCATGCCGTTTCTTCTTTCACTGAGATTTTGGAAAACTGGACTCGATTAATCCTATTCCTTAGAAAACCCACGTGCATTGATGAGCATACTCGAGCAAATTCCTGGAATATCTTGGTTTCGTTTCTCCATGTCTGGAATAAGACTTGCTGCTATGGAGGAAAATTGTAATATTCATTTTGATCGTGGCAATACATGTGCATCTGAAACTGGTCGTGTCATGGTTGAGTAATCTACATGCCAGTTGTCCGACCGGTGCTGAGTGAGATCGGGGGTCGAATCTCCTCCCATTGCCCAGAAAGAAAGAAAAGTCATACCGATCGAATATCTCCCTGAAATTTCGATCAAGGTCGCAGGTCCCAACTGAGATCCCCGTGGGACCTGGATGGCCACCCATATTCCTTGATTGATGCCACTTACAAATTACACTTCCCGAGCTGAGCCTTTTTATCCTTTGATTATTGGTGTTGTGGTTAGTATCATGTGCAACGGCTTATATTGGATTTGAAAATTTTTGGTATTCAATCCTGATTACTTCATGCTTACACTTTTCCCTTTAAATTCGGAATTTTTTACTGATTATATGCCTCATAAAAAGCTTGAAAAGGTTCTACTCAGATTGAGAGAGTAGTGAATCAAATCTTATTGCCACTTTGTTTTTGTTTTCCTCAGATGCATAGTTATGACATTCCCAACTGGTAGTGTTGTTGACTGTTTTCCCCACTTAACAGAGGTCTACAATCATTACATTTATGGATATTAATTACGCAAAATATGTTTTAATTATAATGGGCTCGGTTGGTGGTATTATAGCGTGCCTTTTTTTTCAAATCTCCATTTCTGGGGACACAACTTCTTGGAAAAATCCAATCAATATCAAACACCACCATCCCAAGATTGCATTGTGGGATCCAAATTCAACTCTATAATGACTTGAAAACTCATGTAAAACAAAACAATGACAGCCACTGCTAAAACCAACCATAGTTGATTTCATGGCCACGTTCTGCTGTCACCACCAAACTCTTTTTATTGTTCCTGCCAAGTTGATCGACGCGGTGGACCGGTAGTCTCAAAGACTCTCTCCCTCTTTGAGGCACAAACATGTTTTCACAACTAGGTCGATTCCTCAAGGTTGAGAAAGCAAAACCTGTCTATCCGGAGCAAGGGATAGCCCTTTCAAATGGCCCTACGATCCCTCAGTTTAGTGTCGTATTCTTTGCTTTCCTTTAATGCCCTTGAAGTTGACAACGCATATGTCTTGATTGTTGGTTGTAGCACAAGTCGTTTTCTGGCAGATAATTCATTACTGGAATACAAGAGCACAAGCAACTTTTATTGGGTGACGATCCTTGTCCCAAAAAAAAAAAAAAACTAGACTCCTAGTTGCCATTCTGAACAAAATTCTCTTGTGAGCAAATGGGCAAGATAAAGAAAAAAATGAAGTAGAAGACTGAAGAAGCGTCCACCGATCTTTTTGTCTGCGTGTTACTCCAAACTGATGCTTTTTCCCCCCATTCTGCACCGTGAAATTTCAATAAAAACAAATTTTCGTTCTTTGAGGGATCCCGGCTGTACCACAGTTGGCAGTGGCCCCTATGGTATGCATTGCCTGTTGTCGAGCTTGACAGAGTCGGTCAATTTTTCCAGGTATAAGCGAGCAAAATTTACCACTGGCCATCTTGAGTTGCAATTATTTTGCTTCAAGATGTGCACAAATCACAATCAAGACGCGAATGAAAGCACAATCAAGTTTTTTAAGCTATGAAGGGGAATATCATGTGGAGAAAGGAGTGGCTGAATTCTCTCGCTAGATGCAAAGCATGTATAGTGTTTGCAAGCCAACCACCTTTAGAGAGTACTCAACAGGGTTCTTTTACCCTCTTTTTTACCCCTAAACCTACAAGTCTATCCCCGTAATTAATTAATTAATTATTGAGTAATACTATATACACTCATGAGATATATAAGTACCGCGCATTCCTTTTAAAAAAGAATGAGTCTATTATTAAAAAATTAATCTTTTATGTGGGTCATATATTTACTTATTTTTTTCAAAAGTAGTGCATAGTTCTTGTAAACTTTATGACTACAAATATCATTTTTCGAAAATAATAATAATATTCATTCTACTATTTTACAACCAATCAAGTTGCAGCATTTCATTAAATATATACTATTTTTAAATTTAATACAAGTACCTTTCATTCAAAAACTATATATATATATATATATATGAAAAAAAAAAAAAAAGGCAAAAACATTAGGCTCCTGGTTATCCTCCTCCCCTCTTCTTATTTCTTTTTTTTTTTTTTCAAATATTTTTTTCTGGTTGTCGTTTTTTATGCTCATCACGAGAAGACAAGGTATTCCACAAAGGTCCAAGGGATGGTGACGTTCAGTAAAGAAATTTGGGTCCTCCACAGGGATACTCACATGGGCTGTTTCGGCTTTCCACATCATGTGTTATGAGAATTTTAGATCCGTTTAGATGGAGAGTTGATCTAACATATATCATCTCATTTTATCTTATAATTATAATTTTTTAAATTTCTATATAAAATATAATAAATAATTTAATTTTTTTAAAATTTCAAAATAATAATAATATGAAAAAATAATATTTTAATAATATTTTATTTAACTCATCTAAAATTATTTCATCTCATTTCAATTTACTATTCAAACTGTACCTTAATTATACCAGTTGGTTGGCTTGCTTTTCATTATCTCAAATACGATACAACTACCATTTAATTAGGGCTCCATGGACAGCCTGGGATTAGGTCAAATAAATTAATGCCCACCATAAAGACACCCTCACCATATTTATAAACATGATAAATAAATAAATAAATAAAGACACCCTCACCATATATATATATAATGCCATTCTTTTAAGGGGTTTTTTTATTTTTTTTTATTTCTATATTTAGGTAACCAGAGTGGAGGATTGCAGCAGCAGTAGTGGTTATCTGATGGCACCTTTGTTAAATATAGTAAATTTGTTGAAAGGCCAAGCAATACGGCCGGCAATGCTAACTAATTCATGTGCATCTACTTGGTCATAGACTGTCTTAAAAACTACAAAATTTCAATACCAAAATGGAGTATTAGGTAGTCGCTTTTCAATGGAGTTTTCAAGTTGCATTTTGTCTTGTTACCATTATTTTTCTTTTTTGGGTATTGAGTGTCCCAGAAAAAATTCCTGACTAATTTTTAAATAGTAGTAATAAACACACAACACTTTGTACAATACTTTTCACAACACATGTTATAAAATAAGGTATTTTTGTAAAGTGATGTTAGTTTTATAAGGTATTTTATAAAAATATCCCGCATTTTAAAATATTGTTGTAGAAAGTGTTGTATAAAATGTTGTGTGTTTATCATTCTTCATTTTTAAAAGAGTGCTGTTAGGGTGACCGCTGTGCGTGCCCCTAGGCAAGATTCTTTTTGTAATTTTTCTTATTCATATTTTTTTAATATTTTTTAATATTTTAAAAAAAATATTAAAAAATACCAATATACTGATAGTGACTTCTTTAATTAGTAAATAAAAGAAAAAAATATAATAAATAAATACATAAACAGTAAAAATAAAATAATAAAATAAGACAGCATAGTAATATTATTTTTTTTAAAATGCTCGAACTTTCCACAAGAAATTTAGTACAAGTACACCTCTTGTATCAGTATGTTACCATTATGCTCCCAAGAAACCAGAATCAGAACCAGACGCTCGAACAGGTTCAACCACAAAAGCCCATTGTCTATATCAAACCCGGCCTGCACTTGCAAAATCACAGCAACCCAAGCCCAAAGGCCAACTTCTCCCACTTTGTAACATTCTGTATATATTCCATTGCTTTGTTAAGCTTCCCGAAGTTGAGTTGTTGGGTTAAAGGAAACAGAACTGTTAAAAGGCCCATAAAGAGTTTTATATATATAAAAAAATAATAATAACGCTTAAAATAATGATATTAAGGAACTGAGTTAAGTTCTCTATGAATCGCAATGAGTTGAGATGATAAAGTGAGTTTTGTGAGGCTCACCTAAGATTAGTTTAGATGTGTTTGAATGTTAAGAACTTAATATGAGTTTAGATGTATTTATGAAAAATTGAAAAAAGTTGTGGGTCTCCGTATAAAGAGATTTTGGATTGAGATTAGTTTAATAATTTGATAATTGAGTATTTAGATGTTAGGAGAAGTCTAAATCTGAGTTTGGTCAAGGAACCAAACGCAGCCTAAATCAAGAAACATAATTTATTAATTAATTAATTTTATTTTGGTAAGTATTTTTATGTGCTAAGCACTGTTGGCATTCAGTTTTTATTCTACCAATGTACGTAACATTTTATCCTAGCATGATCATTGTTAACACGGCTCCTGCGACAAGCACTCCAAAGATCTCCGGAGAGAGACTAGAAAAGAAGTGAAAGACTGGAACCTTTTCCTCCTCCTCTCTCCTACCTGAAATTTGAATAGTGGAAACTGTTATGGAGCTTTCAAAACCATCCATCCTAAGGTCAAAATGCTCATTATGAAAGTACGCCATAATGCTATTCCTGTCAAAGACAACTTGTAAAAGAGAGTCAGTCGGGTCCCCTCTCCTGTCCAGTTTGCATAGCTGAATAAAAGATTTCAGAGCTAGCATTTGATCCTCTTGTTTGCTTGTACAAGAAGATGTTTGGGCTGCAGTTGCACCAATATTCACTCGAATGCAGCTTGTAGAGAATGCCTCTCTTACTTTTTTGGGAGAAATTTCAGGCCTTGAAGGAAACAAACACGTACCGATGCTGTTGATCACGTGGGAATTAAAGTCTCTTGCCTTGGATAACATGCAAAATCTCAGCAACTTATAGCTTTGGTAGCTGAAACTTTTGGCACTCACCAAAGCCATTTTGCCACGTTTGTTTGTTGAGATGAATTAAGTTGACTTGTGAATAATAGTTTTTTATGAGTCTAGGCTGCGTTTGGATCATAAAATACTCTCAACTCATCTCATCTCATCTCAACTCATCATTACAATTTTTTCAAATTTCAACATAAAATATAATAAATAATTCAACTTTTTCAAATCCCAAAATAATAATAATATTAAAAAATAATATTCTAACAATATTTTATCATCTCAACTCAACTCAACTCACTTCAACATCCAAACTCATCCTAACTTTTTAGGTTGAGATTAGTTTAACTTTTTATATTAAAACGTATAAAGTAAGCTGAAATAAGTTTAATTTTTTTTATGAGAAATTAAAAAAGTCATAAGTCTCATCAATAATTAGTTTAAGATCTGTTGAGATAAGTTGAGTTAATCAAACCTAACTTAATCTCTTACCCACCTTTGGGTTAGAATGGGCTCTGGGCAGACTGGGCTGGGCTACCCCACCTTTGATCGTACCTTGATTAAAATTTGAGTATGAAGCTTAGAAGCTGATTTTTACCTCTCAGCTCAACCCAGCCACCATACAAAAAATTCCTAAAGTTTGGGTGGATTTTAAGTGTGAGAGATAAAAATATATAGCAAATCCTGCATATTTAATATTGTCTGTATTAATTTTTTTGAGATTGTTAAAGGAAAATGCTGGATCTCCGCTGGGGTCTTGAGTATTTTTTTTTAAAATTGTTTTTTATATAAATTTTTTAATAATTTTTAATATTTTAAAAAAATAAAAAAAATCATAATATTATTAAAAAATATTTTCTTAATCACGAAGTAATATAATTTTTTATTTTACTTCATAATTAAGGAAATATTTTTTAATATTTTTTTTTATTTTCTGATTAAGGAAGTACTTTTTTAATAATATTCTAAATTTATTTTATTTTTTTAAAATATTAAAAAATCTATATAAAAAATAACTTTAAAAAAATACATGTAAAATAATACTACACCCCAGCGGGAGCTGTGGCACTACTCATTGTTAAATATTTAATAAATACGGTAGAATCACTTCATATTGACAAGTGAACAATATTCAAAAAAATATATATTTTAGCTACAAATAAATCTTACAAAAGTAAACTTACAAATTGATGTGTCTTACAAAATAGATCTATGTTGTATGTTAGATTCTAAATATATTTTTATTGTAAAATAGATCTAATATATCATATGAAATCATGTCAGTTAATGAATTTACAAAAAAAGATTTTTTTTTTTACTGTAACACTTCTCTATTAATAATGCAACTTCAATTAATGAGTGTGAAATCATTACTTGTCTCAAAATCTTAAACCGATTAGAAAATATAGATTTTATTCTTTATTTTATATTTTAACACTTCATGTGTGAGCTAGACTTCTCTTCAATAGGTGGCTCAATACGTGAAATATTTAATTAAAAAGAGTAGAGTGTAAAGTCATGATTCAAACTCAAAACCTCTACTCTGATACTATGTGAAATTACTATTTATTTCAAAACTTAAACTAATAAAAAAAAGATAAATTTTATTTATTTTATATTTGAAAAGCAACTACGTTATCAGCTCCATTTGCCCACTACTTATCTTATTCTGCACTGACCACCTTCTATCTCATATATCTTTCAAACGTGAGAGACACTGATACTTGTATAGCAGACACATGCACCCATCAATGCCTCATCTGGTTCCGTCTTGTTTTAAAGGAGCCTTTATCTTAAAAGAGAATCTTTGCAAGTGAAAAATAAATGAATAATGATACGGTTAGTACCTATTACCATCTATTTACTATTTAATTTGTATTTGATTTTTTTTTTTAATTTTTTATTTTAGTACTTAATTATTAAGGAAGTGAGCATTAATAAAATTATATATATTTTTATTTTTTTTAATGACTAAGAATGTTTAAAAAATAGTTAAAAAAATGATAAAAAAATAAAAATATTTAAAATACATTTAAGTAGTAGATGGGTAGGAATCACTACCCGAATACTATTTCCTATATCTATATATATAACTAGATAGCTAGCTAGACTTCATTCACCTTTCTCGGGAAAATTTCCTGCAGAAACAAACAAAAATATTCTGGATGATCTGGTAACAGTGAACAATTAATAATGAGGACTGACCTTTATGATAAAGTTTAATCTAGATTTAGGGGCACAAACGGCTCCTTGATTGACGTTAATGGAGAGTTACATCAACCTTTAACCTAGCTGTTAAAAAGAAAAAGGACAGAAAAAAAAATTTAACAAAAACATATACTCTTTTTTTATTGTACGTACGTACCAAATTACTCTTTCCATTCAAATATATTGTACTTGCATTTGGCACGAGTAGCTTAATTAAGCACGTGCATGCACGTGAACAATACGTCTAAGATTGAAAAAGAGAGCATTAATTATACAGATATATTGAAAAAAAAAAAACACATTAATACCTAAGAATTCTCATTCAATCAGCTGTCTCTTAGTACTCTTTTGGCATATGGGTCTTTTTTCCGAACCAAATAGGGAATGATTGATCGAGATTTGAGAATGTTCTTTGGTTCTATTCGACATTATCGACAATCTGATGTGTAAGGGTAATACGTTCATGTCTCTTTGTTTAAAAGCATGGGAGTGCACGCAATTGTTTTCCAGTCTTACAAGATTAAATTGCTTTTGCAAAAGGGCCTATTGGCTTCCAATATTTCCTATCTGCATTTTGCTTTTGCAAAAGAAACCTTAATTTGTGTTTTATAAGGTGGGTTGGTCAATGGTTGTTCATCTTGCCTACTAGTTGGCAGCTGAAAACCAATTACTTTAGATCCAAAGATATTTTTTTTTTCATTTTTATTTTAGGGGGTTTATTGACATGTGGTTTTATTTTAAAATAAGAAAAATTCCTCTCATAAGTCACTATTCATTATCCCATACTCCACATTTTATGAAAAACAAAGATATAGGTGTGGGGTGTAAAAGTGAATAGTAGTTGATGTACTATAGAATTGCTCTTAGATTAGAATAATTATTCTCATCAGCTACTATTCACTACCTTACACCTCACACTCTAGTAAAAAAAAAACTATCAAGTGTAAATTTGTAGGGATAAATAGTGGTTGCTGTATAGCAAAACACTACAACAATATTAAATTACTATTTATATGTAAAGATCTCCGCACCTTTAATATCACTGATGTGTCAAAATACGAACTTAAAAATAAACTTTTTTGAATCGAAATAATTATATTGGGTCAAACGAAATGGTAAATTCTTGAAAGAAAACATCCCCCACAATGTTTAATACAAGATGAATGAGTAGTACATGAGAGTATTCAGTAGGAGTCTACGTGCATATATATTACATTAAGATTGGTGATTTTAATAAATAAAATTAAAATAAAGGCACTGAGGGTAGGTATGGAGTAATGGCTGCTGTACAGAATTTTATTTTCCTGATATTTTTCACTTTAGTTGCCGGAATGTGCTGGTGGTGATGATTTTGTAGTTTACTTTAGTTGGTTGTGAACATGTGCTTTGTTTTGTTTCACTTTCTTTGGTTAGCATAATGCCGTAATGGAAAAAGAGAAAGAGGTTGGTTGGTGCCTTAGTGGGCGGTTGCAGAGAATATGTTGTACCCTTTTTTTTAATATTTATATAATTGAATTATCAAGTTATAATTATAAAGTAATTGAACCATTTATTTTGTATTAAAATTAATTTTATTAGACACAGTTTTAAAGTGTATAAATGCCGTGCACTCTTTGTAAGATAAAGTAGAATCTACTATTAAAAATATAATTTTTTCATAAATATTAAATTTATTTATTTTTTTAAAATAAATGTGCGACACTTACATATCATAAAATATAAAATTTCATTTTTTTTAATATTATATAATAATGGTATTTCTAAAGGAATTTTCTCTTTAAAGTAGTAAAGTTTTTTTTTTCATGCATCATCAATCATTTGATAATAAAAAAGTTGCAAACCTCACTTTGATCTTTTTTCAAATCAAATCATAATATTTATTAAATATTTAATAATGTTCAAATTTTTGTAAAGATATTTAAGAAAATAATTTTTGTTAACATTTATATAATATTTAGCGGATCCATGAAAACATTGAAAAGCAACCGTGCATGTATCTTTGCATGCCAAATTTTAATTACGTCAAAGAAAAATTTTACTCATCATTCTCACACCACATATTATACATAATTTTTTAATTTTTAATTTTTAATTTTTTTTCTTTTTTTAAATATGTAGTGTATGAATAATGAGTAACATAACTTAATTAGTTTAAGAAGAATAAAATTAACAAAATTAAAAATAAATTTAAGTGTAGTGTGTGGATATGATAAGCAGCCAAACTCTCTATCTTTATATACACAAAAAGGAAAAGGGCAAAAAAAAAATCATAGGAATCCAACTTTAACTGCAGAAACTACAGGTAAAAAGCCAATATTGAAAACAAGGGATTGATTTGTTGAGAACAATTAAAGATTGCAAACAACCATGCCAAAAATCATGAGCATTTACAGTATGGGTGGAGACTACAATCAAGTGGCCACCATTATTACTAAGAAAACATCATTATTTGAAGCATGGATCATACTTATAATAACTTTGCCTCTACAACATGAAAAAAAAAAAAAAAAAATCTCCCACATCCCAATTAACACCTCATGGGAGTGATCGAGCCAACTAATTAATGAATTAATTATGTACAATAAACCCTATTATATGTCACCATGAATTAAACATCATATATTATATGTTTATTCTGATCTATTTTGTTTGCATGACTCTTGCTCTTTTGGCAATCTTCATGCCTTTGTGCATGCATGGTTTATTAAAAGACGAAACAAAATACAAGAAAAACATATAATATGTAAAAGGTAGTTGTGGAAGCTGATGCATCAATGGCAAAAGTGGCCATTGAAAGTTTAGTCAATGAGAGAGAAGTTATATTTTTGTAGGAGTTTAAGGAAAATCTAAAGGAAAAATTGTTAAGACAAATGTAAAAGATTAAATTTATCTTTTTTTATTAGATTAACCTTTTGAGACAAGTAGTGATTTTCCTAGTATCAAAACAGAGGTTCTGAGTTTGAATCATGACTATACACTCTATTTCATTTAACTAAATATTCTACGTGTTGAGTCTACTTATTAAATAAGAGTGTATTTAAAATAATTAATAAAATCTATCTATTTCCACCCACTTTTGGGACAATCGATGATTTCACAAAGTTAAGAGAACTTTGGAGAAAAATAAATTAAATTAAGATGTATTATGTGTTTGTTAAAGTGATGGTTTTGTAAAAGTGATTAAATATATATAACATAAAACTTAATGCTTGGGGAGGGATAGAGATTAATTTGGATTTTAATTAAAAAAGGTTTGTACATAATGTTAAATAAAAGTAAAAATATTTTTGGTTGACAAGCATGAATGATCAAACTATTATTTGATGTGCAATTCAATCAATCCTTGTGTATTTTCGGCGTTGCATACAAACTTTGTTAATATTTCTATAAGTGAACTAATATATATATATAACAATTGAATAATTCTACGTACAACCCTGAAATGTACAACCGCCGCGTAATCGTTTTGAAAAAGAGTGTAATCTACTATTAAAAAAATAATTTTTTTATGTGAGTCCCATATTTTATTTACTTTTTTCAAAACAATTACGTAACGGTTGTACAATTTACAGTTGTAAATATATTTTCTCATAAACATTATATTAAATGGAGCAAAATTTATTTTATTTAAGAATTAGTTATAAAATATTATTTATTAATTTGGTTGGGTGGACTTTGAGGACATGATAAATTTGAGTCTTCAAGGCAACAATACTCCCGAGAAGATCTGGAGACTGATCACCCCGTCATTTTTTGTCAATGCATGGCTTGATACTACCTTGACTTTGGAGGAATCAGGGTGAGATTACAGCTTTAGGTCTATCTCCTCCAGGGAGCATCCATCCATGACTTCTCGCCATTTAAGTTTTTCATGAAATAATTTTTAAAAACCCATTTCGAGTTTGATTAATGATCCACTCTCCCTCTCATCTATTGGACTCAGAACCTTCGATTGCAAGGAGGAGAATCTTTTCGACCACCTCCAAATTCAGTTTGGAGTTTGAAAATTTTCTTATCAGTTCTTATTAATAAGAGTAATGTTATATACCACACTCTCATCTCATTACGATAAATATGCTATGTCTTACATAATGAGATGAAAGTGAAGTAATAATATGGCGTAGATAATTTTTCTATTAATAATTATAAGATAAATATTATTGTCCTTATTCATCTTCGTGAAAAATATAAATTATTGATAGGCAAGTTACACTGAATGGCAAAGTATAATTAAGTATTAGTGTGATATTACTATCGTGAGATCAGAAATTAATTTTGTTAGGAGGAATTAACATTAAATTAATTAGCTTTTTTAACATTAATTAATTATTTATTTTAAAAAAAAGAGATATACTCTTAGATAAATAAATAAAATAATATTATGTATAATCGTAAATGTATAAATATCATACAATTATTTAAAAATAATTTAAAATTATTTTTAAAAATTATTTACTTTTATATAAATTTTATATTTATTTAATTTTTTCAGAACATCACGCAACTCCACGACTCATATATATAATCTCTCTCACGTATAACTTAAAAGGTAAGGGACGGTACGAAGAGGAAACAAGACCCTTACGGCGGGAAAAAACAAGTGACCAAAGAAAGGAAAGAAAACCTCCAAAAAGCAATCTCTCTCTCTCTCTATGAAAATCAGTTTAAAAGCGTCTCAAAGACAAAGATCAAAGAGAACTCTGAAAATTATCTCTCTCGGTTTTGTCCGTCGGGAGATATTTAAGCAGAGTCTAGCTTCTTGAAGAAACGTCCATTGTTCTATCTTTGGATCACTCCATCTTTCACAGGTACGTCGTCTTCCATTTCTGTCAATGCGTTTTCCATAACCGTCTTTGATTTCACAAACTCCTTCGGTATCCGTCAGAGAAAAAAAATGTTGTCAATTGGACCTGAAGGCAATCTCTCTCTCTCTCTCTCTCTCTCTCTCTCTCTCTCTCTCATGTTTCCCTCATAGTATTGCCTACATGCTCCTTCCTTTAATCGATCTCAGAGTTCGCCTCGTTCTTTTTAATTCTCTGCCGTAATTAAGATGCAGTTTGTTCTTTATAATGCTCCGTTTCTGCGAAACTGAAGGAAAATAGTACAAGATTGAACTGGAAACTTCGATTTATTTAGTTTCGAATCCGATGTTTTTCAATTTAGCCTAATAAACAAAATACTTGAGAGTTATCTGTTTTTTTATTATCATTTTCTCTTCACTGAATGGGGGATATGATTTCTCTGCGAATGTATAGATCAACAAGGAATCCTTTGCTTTCTTTCTCAGTCTCTTTCCTCTGCTGAACACAGGCCGACGCAGAAAAAACCCCACTCAATCGCAGCGTAATGACCAAAGTCACCAAACGACCAAGCTTACCCCTGAAAAGTAAAAACCAACTCCGTTAGGGAGTGAGTCGGCTCGAAAGGTGAGGGTATAATCGTCTTGAAAACTTTTATAGTTTCGGAGAAGAAATTCCGGTACGGCTCAGAGAGGGAGAAAACAGTAACTTTAATCAACAAGCCTGCACGCATCCCGTAGAGCTCAATAGTTCTGAGGAGAAATTTATTAGATTCTGATTCTTCTTTTGCGTGAGTGTGGGTCCCAAGTTAAAAGAAAAGAGCGTTTACTCATCAAATGCCTTCAGACCTGGGACTTGGCAACCGTTTCACGCATGCTTGAGTGGATTGAACGGTTCTGATTAGATCCATCAAATCAATAGTCTGCTGCCGTGCATTGCGCGTATCTGGGTTGATGGCGGAAAAGAGCGGTGCTTATTATTACGTGTTTTGTAATTTTTTTAAAATTTTAAAATTTAAATTTTTTATAATATATTTAAATATTTTTTAAAAATAAAAAAATATACTAATATATTTAAAATCACTTTGTTAATAACTAAGTTAAAAAAAAAAAATTCAAGCGGTCAATTAGAGCAGTAACACTGAGGCAGCAAAACAACTTTTTATTATCGGAAAATAAAGAGAACGATAGGATTACTATTTCAACATTATTATTTTTTATTTAATAATTAAAAAAGTAATTATCAGTAAAATTGAATTTTTTAAAATTTTTGTTAATAATTAAGAATATTAAAAAAATAAAAATAAAAATCTTAAATACACTATAAAATAATAAAAAAATAGTAGGAAATAGTAATCCTATTTATCCGGAAAAGAAATTCATATGGGGATTCGTCTCCATGCTTGTTTGGGTGAGAGTGTCTGTGTTGAGGGGTGCTACAATAACCCCGATGATTATGCCGGTATATGTTTAAACACTTCAATTATGTTCTCATTGTTTTTTTTTTTTTTGGGTCAGATAAATTATAAAATATTTGCCCAGATTGAGTACAATGAGTAGAATAGATGCACAAGTTCGTAGATGTAGACCAGCTGCGGAACATGTAGGCTTTGTTGCGTGAAATGAACTTACGAAGATAACTCATCATCCTATTCTCTTCTTATTATTTTAATTATTTTATGATGTAATAATAAATAATTAAAATTATTTATTATATTTTATTTATAAACTTATCATCTAATATCTAATATCAGAATAATGAAAATATAATAAAAAGAATGATTGAATAGATTTTTTGAAGACAATAATTTGCAAGCTCAAGCTCCACGTGGGCAACTTCTTTTTGATGTATATGGTGGTGAATGGTGATCCGATTTTAGTTTTTTTTTCTTGCGCAGGTGAACGGTGCGTAAATATCCGATGGTAATTGTAACTCGGTCTCGTAAACAATGCAGAGAGAAAGAGTAACTAGCTGGATAAGAAAAACTGGTTAGGGATTTCGTTTGCTCCATTTTAGGTTCTTTGTCACAAAGAGCATTGCCGGGTAGAAGTGGAAGCAATGGAGAGTGGTGAAAGCAGCAGCAATGAAAGGTACGCCGTGTTCAAGGATTCCTCATGGTTTCGCCAGTTCCGTAATGGTTCCAATCCTTGGATGGCCAGATATGTCTACGGCTTGATTTTTCTAGTTGCAACCCTTCTAGCATGGGCTGCTCGGGATTATGGCCGCAATGCCTTGACGGAAATGGAGAGTAAGATCGCTTGAGAAACTTGCATGTGTCGTGTATATTACTTTCAAATAACAATGACCAGTTATTATTATTCAGTTTTGCTTCTACATTTTAGATGTTGACGTGTTTGATGATTTTGATCAGTGGTTCTTAAGAATTTTTGGCCTGTTCTTATTGTTCGGGCTTGTTCTGTGCATAATAAATCTAAATCCTTCTCTAGGCTGCAAAATGGGCATCCTTGTAGGCATTTATCACCATTGGATTGCACATTCATAACATCCACATTTGAGAGGCACATTTTGAAGTGCACGCTTAACATGTCTGGTGCATTTATGTGCATGAATGGGGGGCTGGGCATATAAAAGGGAAGCTTTTATGCCCCATGTTTTCCTATAATTTCGATATAAAGCTGGTGAAGTCCTTGAGTCAAAAAATATAGACCATTTTGACATATTTCTATGCTGACCTGATCATTTGTACATGATGGTGATGCACATTTGGCGTGGGTGCAGAATTAGAAGGATGCAAAGGTGCCAAGGACTGTTTGGGTGCTGAAGGAGTTCTGCGAGTGAGCTTGGGGTGCTTTGTATCCTTTCAGTAATGATCAAGGAATTCACGTTAGTTCTCAAATATTGCTTGTCTCGCGGTTTTCTGTGATGAAAAAGCAGCTATTTTTATTCTTTCTGATGAGAGAATGATTTGAATCCATTCGTGCAGTCTGTATCTTAGGACTATGGTCCTGTAATCTTCATCATTTTTTACCAAAAAAATAAGTGAGCCTTAATACGAAATCAGGCATTTTTTATCACGATGTTTCTTTCAACAGCTGGCACCACAAAGTTGAATGAGTCCAGAGATTCATGGCATTCTGGATGGTGGTTTGCCAAGATCGTCATGTGGATTGGTTTCACCGCTATCACTTTTTTGCTTCCTTCTGTCATTATTCAGCTCTATGGTTAGTGCAATCATATTTCCCAGCCAGTCTGCTAATTTTCTTTCTTGAACTTAATTATATAAAAGACCTCATTTTTTTGCACTTTTTAGTTTACCAATGTCATGCCTCTGACACATTTTTTCCCTTTGGCAGGGGAGATTGCCCATTTTGGAGCCGGGTATCTATGCTTCCCGTTAAATTATCCTGCATTCAAATCATGTATATAGAATGTGTTGCACTAGGAGTTGAAGACATAAGTATTTTATCTTGGTCGAGTCACTAAATTGTTCGGAGATTTTTTAATGAAGTTTTTTCAAATCCATTTCAGGGTCTTTCTTCTTATTCAGCTGACAAGCATAATTAGTTTCATTATGTGGCTGAACGATTGTTGTCAGCCTGACAAAAATGCAGAAAGATGGTAAGACTCTTCATTCAAACAATCATTCCAAGCCCTCATTGATGTATTCTCATTTTCAGTTAATGTGCTTCAGTTATTGTGTAGAAATCTAATACTGTGGGTTATTCTGTACCCATCATTGCTGCGCTTTATGATCTTGATGTTTGGTTATACTTATATACGACTAGTCATTGAGCCTCCCCATTGGGGCAAATGACGAGACAACAAATTTGTTTTTGTTGTTTTACCTACTAAACTCTACACTTGCTTACACAAGTCTTTGGTACATCCAAGACTACGTGATTAAAAGACTTGTAGGTGACTTAAAAAATTTTATGCTGCCAATTTCAGCTGTTACACACTAGATAATGCTGTTTGCAAAATGGGAAGTTTTGTATGGCTTGTAAGATATCAAAGAAAAATGATATTGATTACCAGGTTTCTCACCTTCTTATCACTGCAGCCAAGTCTATGTGATGTTACTGGCAACTACTGCATATGTTGTGTGCTTGGTAGGGATCATTTTGATGTATATTTGGTATACACCCGAGCCATCTTGCCTCCTCAACATTTTTTTCATTACCTGGACCTTGGTACTCCTCCAACTAATGACCAGTGTCTCTCTTCATCCGAAAGTAAGTTCTGCTCATCTTTCTGCCTTTCTGTTCATTCATCTTCCAACCTAACTTGGTGCGCGTGGATAAACTTTGACTGAAACAGGTGAATGCTGGCATCTTGACACCAGGGCTCATGGGGCTTTATGTGGTATTCATCTGTTGGTGTGCAATTAGAAGGCATGGCTAATCTTTTTTTAGTTAAACTAGATGTTATTGTTTGATTCTGTATACTGAAAGCCTTCTTAATTGCCAAAAAGAAATTTTCATTCATGCATGACATTGCTTAAATAATGCCAGCTTAATTCAATTAAACAGAATCTTTATATGGGTTCATTTGTGAGTTCTGTTGATTTATTGCTTTTAGAAAATCTGTCACCTTGAGATCTTAATTTTACACTTTTTCCATGTTTGCAGTGAACCAGCAGGGGAAAATTGCATCAGGAAGGCAGAAGCTTCTGATAGGACAGACTGGCTTACCATCATAGTAATACATCTTCATTGTTTCCTGGGCATTGCCTGTCTCTATCAAAATTCCTTTTGGCTAGTGTATCATCTTTCAATCAACCTGTTTGATTGGCTTTGTAGCAATGTAGCAAATAGTTTATGTGAAGTGCAGACACGCAAACCAAACTAAATCTATGAATGAGAGTTCTATATATTTTTTAATCAAAAAACCATACAGTAAGCATCTCATAATTTTTGTAATATAATAAATCAATCTTCGAATTTGGCTAGTATATTTCATCCTACCCTGCCAAACCTTTTGATTTTACATTTTTCGTTGTAACAATTTCATGCTCTTTTTTATCCTAATGTAACGATGACTGTCATATGTTGACAGAGCTTTGTTGTTGCTGTGCTTGCAATGGTTATTGCCACATTTTCGACAGGCATAGATTCCCAATGCTTTCAGGTTTGATCCATTTTTCCAATCTACTCTTATAATATGAGTATTTCCACCAAGATGTATCTGACTTCAGCTGCAGTTCAGAAAGGATGAGACGCAAGCCGAAGATGATGTTCCATATGGATATGGCTTCTTTCATTTTGTCTTTGCCACGGGAGCAATGTACTTTGCAATGCTATTAATTGGTTGGAATACCCATCATGCTATAAAAAAGTAAGTTCTCATATAATCTTTAGTATTTTAATATATAGACAAAACCATATCCTATTTTTGAAATCAAATGACAAAAAAATGAAGAAATTGTACCCCCGAACTACAAAAAGGGTACATTGTTGCACATGGTCTATTTTTTGTTAATCTCAATGGACGGATCTTAACGGAAGATGCACATTGCAACTTTTTGGTGGTTAAAAGTTTTTGCAGTTGAAGGTAGACAAAATGGATGGTAGTTTAGAGGTAACAAATGTAATTACCCTGCTAATCTGAATTTTAATATCCAATTAACCTTTGTGTGATTGCATTAAATTCCAAATTCTTGCCTTCTTAACAGTATATATTCTATCTGTTTATGCACCATTAACAAAAGATGAAAATGATGCATGTAAACCCCTTTACAAAACCATGTTTTAAATGAGGGATATTTTTGTAAAATAACTTATAAAAGTAAAGCCAAAAGGAGGAGGAAGATTCTTTCTAAATCCATACCTCCCAAAGTTCAATCTCTATTTTTTTGTTTGTTAAAGTTCATTATTAGCAAGTTTACCATGATATGATTTCAGTCTGTCTAATTCTTGGCAACATAAGTTTGATTGCTGGAAGGAAACTATATGTCACTGAGTCGTGCTTTTGTACAGGTGGACTATTGACGTGGGTTGGACCAGCACATGGGTCAGAATCGTTAATGAGTGGCTGGCAGTCTGTGTCTACTGTAAGTACTTAAAACAAGAAGCTATTCTGAGGATGATGATCATATTGTCCAAGTAGATATATTTTCTTCATGACATAATGATTGAAGGGGAGAGTAGTTACTCTAAGATTAAATATATTTTGCAGTATGGATGCTGGTGTCTCCAATCATATGGAAGAGCAGACAAACACCTGAATCCGCATGATGTTAAAGAAATGTCCTTAGATTTTTTGTCACTGCCCATTCATTGATCTGGCATACGGGGAATCCTTCATCCCTTGCCAAATAGTAAAAGGAATTGCAATATACTCAAAGACTCAGGCCAGAGCAACCCAGCCACCACCTACTTATAAAGGTATTGACTGGATTTCTTTTAGTTCCGCTCGAAGAAGATATTCAATCTTCTGGCACCATGCAAATGGTATAAAAAAAAAAAAATACCCAAATTATTTCAAATCACTCGAGTGATGAGATCTGTGTTGTTATTTGTAAATACAGTAATGTCAGAGCATAATGCATGTCTTATGTAACCATAGGGCCTCAGTTGCTAATGTTTTTCCTTTTACTCGAGAAAAAAAGAAAAGAAAAGAAGAGGGGTTGGCCCATGACGTGTTGTCACAAAAGTTGTTTCATTGGTTTGAAGGGTTAGAGGCTGACCTAATTATAATTATCAGTATCAGCTACTTGCCTCTTCCTTTATGAAATATTGCCCCAAGGCAAATTACTAAAAATCGAATTGCAGCCACTAATATTGAAAATCTGACCAAGCTCCAGGCCAGGGAAAAAAAAAAAAAAAAAATTCTGGTTAACAAGAGGGAAGTGTTGCTAATTCGTTATTCGAAGTACCTATTGAACAAGAAAAAAATAAAAAAACCAAAAGCTTCGACCTGATGAGTTGAGATGGTTTGTGAATAGTAGAATAAAAGTTTAATTATTTATTATATTTGGTGTTGAAATTTGAGAAAGTTTTTTGGGATTTGAAAAAGTTGAATTGTTTATTATATTTTGTGTGGAAATTTGAGAAATTTGTAATGATGTGATGAGATGAGTTAAGGTAAATTTTGAATCCAAACCTCTCTTAAATAATCTAATTATTAAAAAAATAAAATCCCCAATTAATATTATGATTTATTTTGGATGAAGGTCAACTTCATTTGATAGGGAAAAAGAACCTAAATATATCGTCACGTGAGCAGTGTCACCTATAAGAGCATTGCTACATCTCCCGAGAGATGTTCGAAAGTGTCCGAACAGGCAAAATTTTTTTATTTTTTATTTCTTTTATTTCATGTATTTTTTTAATTATCATAAATATTTTTTAAAAAAATAAAAAATTCACAACATCATTAAAAAATATTTTTTTAATCATTCGGTAAAAAAAAAAAAAGAAGTTCCATTCGATATATTTTTTGGGGATCCAAAGCATTTCTTCACCTATAATGCTCTTCAATTTACATAAAAAAAAATACTACTCTTATTACTCATTTCTACCGGTTATTTTTATCGTTATGATTTTTTATTTTTATTTTTTTTACTTAATGATTAAAGAAGTATTTTTTAATAATATTATTATTTTTTTATTTTTTTTAAATATTTAAAAGTATTAAAAAATACATAAAAAAAAAAAAAATTTACCTAACGGTAACTCTCCGCGGGAGTTGAGAGCTGTGGACGTACACGTCTCTTATGAAAAAAAATGCAGAGGATGTCAGCCAGGCCACGACAACAGCACTGCAGCTCCCAACACTGCAAGCTAAGTAACACAACTTAACACTGGACAACAAACAAATTGCGGCACTAGGACTGCAGGACTAACCTCTGCTAGTCCATATATAACAACAGACAAGGCCACACTACAATCTCAGATTAGATCCATCAACGAAATTGCTCAACCTGCAACCTGCACAACAGGTACACAATTCCAATAGCTGACAGAATTAGCTTGTAAACTCATCTCATTATTATAATTTTTTTAAATTTTTACATAAAATATAATAAATTTTTAAAATTTTAAAATAATAATATTATTAAAAAATAATATTATAATATTATTTTATTCAATTCATCTAAAACCATCTCAACTCATCTCTAAATAATTATAACAAACGACGCTTGAATAAGGACAAACCATTCGGCAGAGCCAAATCCAAAGCGAGGTAAATCCCTTAAGCCTGAAGAGGAACCCCCATCTAGACGCCAACTTCCGATCGGTTTGAGAATCATGGAATCCATTCTTGAACTATATCCTTTCTATTTCATTGTGTAGAGAATATCAAAATAAACATTAACAAGTTTCCTACCTATAACATAAACAATCTAGCATTTCAATAGCCACTTAAAAATGGCACACGACAGAGATCAGTTACTTGATGATCAACCCTTCAAGGAATCCTTCAACCGCCTACGAGTTCTCCCAATTTCTCCAAACTTCTGAGGGACACGAGAGGAACCATATTTTTTGGACAGAGGGATACACAGAATAAAAGGTCAAGGCTTTCAACCTTGGCATTGAACTTAAAAGTGTATTATACATTAGACTATTTTAAATCGTCAATATCTTCAAGCGTATGATTCAGATCCAAAAAATCCAAATTCAGTGAAGTTAAATAATCACCATATAGGCAAGAAAACCAACTGTCACCGGAAGAAAAACATCTCACTATTTGATAATAATATAATACAAACTAATATACTATGCCATCACTGTATTTATTGTTTCATATATTTTCACAGACGAGGACAGCTGACCACAAATGAAAGAGATTGCGAAATCACACAACAATACAAAGACTCAGATGATAGAATTAATGATACAGATTCTTCTAAGTGCATCAAACAAACACACGTATTGTGCAATGGAACATCACAAATACCAATTAGCACCATGGCCGTGCAAAATATATACCCCGTGCCTCCATGGGGTGGTAGCCTTCTGCACCTCCCTCCCTCACCCTACAGCATTCGAACAAATCCTACGCGGCCAATTTGAATATGACTTTTATGCAGGGGGTATAGAACAAATCTCTTCTTTGGCTGGCTATCTTCACAAAAAAACTACCACAATATAGAAACCAAAACTTTCCACCCGGCAACTTGACAGGGAGCAATAAGATGATGATTGAACTAAATGGCATCAGATAAGCTTTCTTTTTCACATCCTCATCCAAATGGGTTTCCACCAACAGCCGAGAAGGAATTTTGGGTAGCAGGAGCTGAGTATCTTACAGCCTGCTGTGGATCCATATTTAAAGAGCCAAAAGCAGCCCCATCATTGCCAAAACCCCCTACTCCTTGATGCCTACAAGGATACTCAAAAAACCTCAATAGGTGACATAAATAGATAATACAATATATATATATATATATATATATTTTTACTGTGAATTAATGAGGAAAGTAATCATAACTCCAGGGGAATTCTATGAATCCACATGCTGTCAATATCCAACACAATAATTTTAAACATTAGCATTATAGTTTAAGAAGCAATTACCTTGGAGGTGGCATGTTACTAGCTACTTGTTGACCCATGTATGCCCCTGAGGTTATAAAAAAGTAGAATTCAGTGCATAAAAGATCACATATGTAGCATTACTTGCTAAAAATATTTAAAAAAAAAAAAAAAAGAGTATAGAAACCATAGGCATGGTGGGGATTTTTTTCCCAAATGATGTAATACTTGGAGGTATTGCTGATGTGTAAGATGGTGCCTGCGGAGGCAACATTGATGTGTACGGAGATGCCTGTGGAGGCAACCATGCTGAAGGAGTACCATAGCTGGAATTCCGCACAAAACCAGATGCAGGTGGGACATTTGGCAGAGCACCTTGCAAGGACGCCATGGGGGGAAACTGCAACACAAGAAATACACAAGGAAATGAAATCTTTTTTCAGCAGAAAAAAGGCTCTTTGGCATTAATTCGACCCAACAGATCAAATGAACCGATGAGCTACTGATGATGTAGACCAAGCTAGTTTGTTTTTTCCCCCTAAGTTCTCTCAATCTCTCCCCTACTAAGTAGACCAAATTGAAAGTCAAATCGAGCACTCAGTAATTAGCCATCTCCAAGTGTGGCATAATATAGAGATTTCTACAGTCTAATCGAGATTAAATATCTGAGCATCCTTTTATAAATTTATAGCCAGTTCAAATCACCCTCTCCACAAGTTTACTCAGACCAGCTATAGTGTTAAACATTTGCATAACCATGAATCGAAATAAGACCATGAAAAACCGGAAGCAGAGAATGGAATCCATTCAAATTAGTTGTAATCACATACCGTTGGGGCTTGAACTGGAGGTGGTTCACTGTTGAAGTCAAACGGGTTTGTAGATTTTGACTGTTGAAAAGTGGGCACCGACTGCACCAATGATTAGAAACTCAAGCATTAGTGATTTGCTTAAGGGATTTATACATGTCATCGCTTGAAAAACATAATAAAATCGAGATTTGATGTTACCATGGTATAGTGCATATTGAACCCCATACCAGGGGGTAGACCAGTTTGCCATGCTGGAACTGATGCAGGGAAGGATGAATAGGTTGCAGCGAAAAGATCCTGCAGATACATCACAATTTATTGAAACATAAGTAATGCATACATAAAAATAACATCAAAGTCGAACAGAACACTATAGAGGCAATTACCGCAGGCAGTTCTTTTCTTGCATTGGATTTTACTTCCAAAACAGAAGGTTGAGACACATCACCAGAAGTGGGCACATGTGCCAGATTTGAGACAGCTTGTGGTACTTGAGCAGCTGGAGTACTTGAAGGGCCTCGTGCACTACTGGTAAGTGATAAATTCCACTGCTGCACAATTCCCAACAAAGCAACGAGGTAAAGAAAAAATTATATTTTATAGGAACCACAATAACAAAATCATGAAAACCATGCCATAAGCCCACCTGATTGCTCGAAGCTACATCAACTGATGGCATATATTGCTGAGCAGTAGACTGACTACCGGTAGCAGGGAAGAAAGAAGCCTGTTGATGCTGCATATTAGGCCCTTGCCCAGAACCTGGAACTGTGACAACAGGGTTACCACCATTGACTGGTATCAATCCAGGGGAATTTGCTGGTACACCACCAGGGGGAAACATCGACAAAACCGATACAGCAACAGGAGCACTGGCACTAAAGGGCAACACCGGTGTATTCCCTACTGGTGCAGCAACTAAACCACCACTGAGAGGTGACATTGTCATGTTGCCAGTGGGTGCAGTTGTCAGAGAACCAGCACCACCAGGAGTTCCAAAAGCATGACCAGGCACAGATGCTGAAACTGATAATTGTGATAACATAGATTCCAATGTATTCACATTTGAAGGGGTCTGAGAGACTTTCACCTCAGGTGCAATATCAAAAGAGGCCCAATTATTATCGTTGTTAGAAGTTCCTGGATGTGCAGTGGGTTGAGTCATCAAAGTTTGTTGTACTTGTGGAACTGCTGGAGCAACCGGAGGTTCAGGATCAGCATCAAAATCAATTAAGCTTCCAGCATTTTCAACTTTGACTTCTGCTGGATTCCCAGTATTGGATCCCAAGGTACTGGAAGATGCGGTTCTCTGTAATTCAAAGCTATAACAGATTCAAGTCTGCATATATTTTCTCGAGGAAAATTTGAATAAAGAGACAATTTCAAGTGAACACCACGGTACAGAGAATTCAAATAACAGACTCTAAACAGCAACAGATGCAAAACCAGTACATGTGGAATGGTTAATGCTTGAGTACAATGGCTGAAGATGAAGTTGCAGACAAGTAGGGGAATATAATCAAACTTCTAGTGACTAAAACTGATGTCACTTAAAACAGAGGTATTATCCTATGCCTAGCGACCAAAACATGGATAACTATAAGATGGCCTTCAATATGATTAACTATCATTATGCATAATGAGAGTGGGTACATTGTATGCCATCAAGTCTTTAACATTAGAGCATTGTAAGGTAGAACTTTATGAATACTTTAATACCATAAGTTTAAATCTGAACAATTAAAATGCACCATTTCCATAAGACAAATAACAGCAATAACCTACTTCCATATATGTGCAGAAGATCGGAAGAAAATAGAAAAACCCTAAGAAAAGAGCACAAAAGTTTAGGGTTCTAAGGATGAAGATAATGGATTGCTGTATACACATGAAGAGACATTTTACTCCATATAAGGTAACAAATAAATATAGCCTTTTTCTTTACTTCTACCAATAGATTCAAATGACAACAGGAGATGGAGGGGGAGGTCGTTGGCTCAATCCCATATGGTACTCAAGTTGCATATTTACCTATTAAAAAAAGTTCATCCATGAACAATTTAAAGGAAGCAACATCATCCTCCCCGTCCAACTATGAATTGAACAGCAAATCTAGAACCCAAAAACTCAACCTGCACCCTGTATTTACAAAGGGAGGAGATGTCCTTTGAGCTAGAGCTCATTGACCACAATAGATTTCCTTTTTACTTTTAATTAGTGACCGAACTCTAGAATTTTCTATTAAATATATATCATAAAATTAAGATAAAGGCAGCTTTATTGAGAAGAAGTCTCACCTGCGTATGTGCAGAGCCATCGGCAGCCCTGCCACCATTGGCTTTTGGAGGTTCACTTATGCGGAGAGGTAATACATTATCTCCTAAAATTTCTCTCACGGGCCGCACAATAGGGGGACTGGACGAATTTAGATCTTTAGGTCGATCAGGTGATCTGCCTTCCCGCTTAGAATCTCCATCAGATTCCCTACGGTCTTCAAGTCTCCTCCCATTTCCAAATCTATCCTCTCTACGCCAATCATTGACGACCTCAGGGCGAACGGGACTTCTCCTATAATCACCGTATTGCCTACTTTCTTGATCATATCCAGGACTTCTTCTTTCATCGTAATTTCTTCCACCAGGACTAGACCTATCACTGTAACGGCGTTCAAATGTATCCTCATATGGTGGGCTTCGAGACCCTCCTTGATATGCATCTGCTCTCCTGTTTTCATAAACATCTTCCTTCTCACCCTGTTTGATACACAATGTATAAGGAGGAAGAACACTTGAGTGGACAGACCCAATAACATCTAACAGAAACCCAATGACACCAAAAGCATTATACACAGAATGCCCAAGCGCATACACACACAGACAAATATTCAAATATGCTCTTTGCAAACATTTTGAAACATAGCAAAAACAGTTTGGCTTCACATTTATTTGGCCAGAAACTTGAAATAAAATCTTATCTACATCTAATCCAGTTATCTTGAGCTACCCAGGCAAACCCAATTAATCAAGCACACTTGCAGGTTTTAGTCAGACTCTTTTTGCTCTCAAAGTGTAGACTTGAAAACTATTTTTATTTTTTTTATGCGGGTCACTCGCTTGAAACAAAATCAAGATTTAAGAAGAGCAGGAAGTCAAAGTGTCTTACTTGGGCAATCAACTACGACGCAAAGAGAGGTAGTACAAGTCGAGGGAAGGCATAAAGCCTTCCTGAGTCCTCGTAGGATAATTTGGGTGGAGTATTAATTGTGCGGGAGACAACGGGTTGGGGTAGTTACAGTGACTTGCTTTGCTTTGGGAAGGTGTGTTTTGTCCCAATAGGGCTTGGTGTATATTGGATAGGTTTCTAATTTTTCCCTCTTTGGGTGATGTTCATTTAGGGGCTCTCTATTATGGGCTAGGTGTTCTCTCTTGTATACACTCAGTGTACTTGGTTATGCCTATTGATATTAATATATATTTACTTATCAAAAACTAAAAAAGATTGATGAGAAAAAAAAAAAAATTGATAAGTGATTGACGGGGAAAAAAAATACACAGCAAATCCTCAAACCCAATAACTCAACCCGCACCCTGTATTTGAGCTAGAGCATATTGACCACACTAGAAAATCTTTTTGAGCTAGAGCTCATTCTTCTTTTTTTTTTTTTTTTTTTTTTTGGCAATGTACAAGGAGGGAAAACACTTGAGAAGACAGATCCAATGACATCTAAAACAAATCCCACTATGTATTAGTAAATCTATATATTAAATCAATTTCTAGTACTATTATATACTTACAAACAATACAAAATAATATCTTGGAGATATTACAAACCATAAGAGGCATTACCATCTTTGTCCTTGGAGACTTGTCATGGCTCCTCTCGCCTGTAAATCTTCTATCCACGTACACATGCTTAATAAAGTCACGAAGTCTCTCAACGTTACTGGCAGCAGAATTTTGAATCAGAACAGGAGCATTTTTAACATATATGAATGGAGCATGATATAAATGAGTAACAACCTGCTATCAGGAACAGAATGACGTTGTGGATCCCATTCTTTAAAATAGATCTCCTTTGCACGCTGTGAATAGAAGATAGATGAGTAACTGGGAAGATCAAAAGACAAAGGGAAAGAACATTTGGCAGAGATCTGAGAAGAAGTCGAGCAAGTCTACCTTATTTCCCCCTTCTTGAAGGGCAGTAACTTCTTGCGAAGTAAATTTGGCCATTGATACTGATTTTACTCGATGTGTGAACTCCCGACTGAAAATTATCATCCAATTAATAAATTAATGGTATGATATTCAGTCACACAAACACTCGCTCTCTCTATCCACACACACACAGAAAAGAAATCTAAGCAACATATGCAGCAAAATATATGAGCACTTACTGTATTCCACTGCAGTTTGTGCAAACAAATGTCCAGAAATTTGTGCAAACATACTGAGGCCCCTGCTTAGCAGAAGATAAAGTAGCACTAGTAAAACAGACCATATATCTGCTTTTCCGTTGAGAAATAATGTAAGCGCCTTTGAAGTCCTTAGTAACATCAACAAAACTTCAAACATATAATGCAGTGTGCAAAGACTCAAAGATTGCAGAAAACAAGCAATCATAGAAAGTTTACCACAAAATATCACATAGTAAATTTGCCCAAGGTGTGCTCTCCAATTTTTAAGGGACGTTTAGGAGCTCAGAACTTGCTTTGTTCAATTGCGCCTTTTAGGGAAGTGACTTTGGCATCACCAACATGAGATAAAAGCCTCATGCTAGCCTTGAGGTGAGTGATGATTCTAGGACTAGATTTTGGCATCACTTATGATGTGGTAAGTTGTAACAAGAACCTCAAGGATGCTTTCCCAAAAGTGTCTAGTGTTGAGTGAACCCAGGAGATTTCAGTGGTTAAGCTATTGGACTTTTTTAGTGGCTCCGAGAGACGTTAATTTTTTCAAAACAACTCGTAACTAGGCAGTTGATCCTCCATAGAATTCTTCAATCTCATGTACTCTACTGTTTGATCTTCCTATAAAGTCTGTATACCCTAGGATAATAACTCCTCTCTTTGATTATCTGGCAGACTAAAGTGCCTATAAAAGCAGCTCTTTTGGTTTGATAGCCTCATTAGGGAAGATCCTTATGATAGATAATTTAAATTTTTTTTTTATAAGTATTATGATAGATAATTTAAAGAAGCATCGTACCATTGTGACATATTGGCGTGCTTGTGCAAAAAGAGTGGGGAATATGTCGAGCACCAGTTACTCCATTGTGAGACTACCAGTGCCATGTGGAATGACGTTTTCAATCAAATTGGGTTGGCTTAATTATACCAAGAAGGTAGTAGTCCTGTTTGCCAATAGGTGTTTCTCTTGTATACTTTTTTTTACTTGGCTTCACCTTTTGCATTAATGAATGAAATCTTTTCAATTATTTATCAAAAAAGATACTTATCAAAAAGTTATAAAAAAAATGCATGCACCAAGTGTACAAAGGCAAACATTTAATTTAAAATATGTCCATCTCTAGCTCCTAACTTGTACCTAGGTATTCTCTTTTATATACTTGTTGTGTACTTGGGCCACACCTTTTTTTTTTTTTTTTTTATGAATATAAGTATGTACTTGGGCCACACCTATTTACTTGTTTCAATAAAATTTCAGTTTACTTGTCAAAAAAAGAAAATTGAGGAGCTCTCAAATTAAAAAAACCAATACCGTTAGCAGTTCTATTGTTTCAAAGCAATAAATGATGCAAAAAAACCATGCTCTAGAAATAGGTGCAGAATCAGATAACAATCATCTACAAATTCTAGTATGCCTTGCCTTCATTTTTTTTTTATAGGTAAGCCTTGGCTTCACTTTTGAAAGCACTATAAACTCAATGCAAAGCCATTTTTTGAAATCAGCTTCTTACAATCATCAAAATCCCTTAGAGATAAAAATTTCCATAAACATAATTTTGGGGGCAAGGAGGTTCTGGAGTTTTGAGGTTGGACGTGATTGAAGTAGCCATTAAAAAAATTAACCACTAAAAAACACTATTTCATTGTGTGCTCTATAGACAGGAGTATAAATAATAATAATAATAATAATAATAATAATAATATGATAATAATGCATCAGAAACAAGATCATTTGTTGATATAAAGATTAACAAATAATACTCACAATCAATCTATCAGTACAAAACCATTCAGGTTATGGGGCACAAAGACTTCCAACTAAAAACACATAAGCAAACAATAGTGGAGTAATGTTTACACTTCTTTCACGTGCTATTCTCTAAACCTAAAACAACCATATCTACACAATTTTGGCCTCAAAGAATACATATGGGGTTTTTTTTTTAAAAAAAAAAAAACATAATATAGCCATAGATCCGACTTTTGACTCAATCTCAAGAAAATCCGACTTTGGAACTTCCCAAGGAGAAATAAAAAGAAGCAACAACCACTTAACTAGAGGAATCGATTATATTTCATCCTTTGTTCCCCATAGTAACTAGGGATCAAAATGCACCAAATTTGATGACTTATTAAGGGAAACACGAACTCCAAACACACTATCTGTGTGAACAAGGTCGAAATTCCCTTGCCCCGACAAGGAAAAGATCCCAAAACATAAAGCTTTCATTTGCACTTAGAAATTTAGTCCCATAAAGATATCCAGGTAAGTAATGTATTAAAGTCCTTCTCATTACTGGTTGAATCTCTAGAGGTATCCTGTAGTTTTATCAGTCTCGGTAAAGCTTAAAAATAGAAGGTTTATTTATGCTCGATAAATACAGAAATAGAAGGTTTATTCCAAAAACAAATTTAACAAATAGACAAAGCCGAGAAAAGGTTTTAATGCTTCATCATTGCGGTTAATTACATTGAGCACACTTAGTTTCTCACTAGTTCATGGCAGGTTATTTAGAGATACTTTACATTATTTTTACAAGGCAATAAAAAACTGATCAAAACTAGACAAAACCAAATGTACAATTAATCACAAAAAATCTAATTGCATTAAATACTCGATGATATACAGAAAGCAGATCTCGAACATAAGACTCTGGAAAATAAGTTTCTCAGGAATTAGTCATTACAGATGGCATACCAGACTGTTACAGTTGATACATCTCCGATTCTCAGCATGTTTGAGCAGGCCTCGTATGATTCGTTCATTTCGTTCATCCTCCTTCAGTCGGTTAGCCATCACAATTCCTACTCCAATTAAACCAAAATTTATAAAAGAACACTAACAACAATAACAGCAACAGCAACATAACAACCGACACAACAACCATCACAACAACCACAAAAGAATCAGATGGGCAGCCAATAAGCTAAATTAGACCGCTCCTCAAGTTTTCTCAAAATGGCACCGAATTTACAGGCCAAGAACAATTAGTTCAATAATCTAGTGTCTGGTTGCTTGATAAACTACGAAACTATATACAAATAACTCCGAATTTTATCTCTTACTAGATTATTTTCATTTATAAGTCGCGTAGACCAGGACAGGAAGTCGCAAAAACGCACAGTTGAGCGTTTTTTTTTTTTTTTTTTGTCAATTTCTAAGAACGCAAACGAAGATTAAAAAAAAAAAGACGATAATAAAATTGAGAATCGGAATTATCATTGCTCTCCCTACATTTCGTCACTTGCCAACCAGAGGTAAAATCGAAAGACACTGATATAGAAATTCAACCTTCCGTACCGACGGATCTGAGCAATCCGTGCACAATAAGAGTCGAACGATACAAGTAGACTAAGCTAAGACGAGTTAAGAACCCTAGAAAGTTGACGAGGAAATAAGACCTGAATTTTGCGACAGATGGAGAAGCTTCTCTAGTTCCGCAGCCTTTGCAGGTGACGGTGAAGCCCCCGGAGAGATCCGCCACGCGCTTTGAAGCAACTCGCTCAGAAAGAGAGAGAGAGAGAGTTGCGCAGATCTTCGTTTCTTTTGTTTTAATAGTTGATTGGTAAAACTCCGTGGTACAGCTAGAGCCTAGATCAATCGGACAAGAGGGCCTAATGGGATATTTTACGGTGATCTCGGACACAGGGAGAGTACCCTGTCCCTACGGATCCGTGCGTACCCTATATTTACGGTGCACGGTCTTCTCTGATCTGGTTTTAGTTTTGCTTGACGATGGTCCGTGGTCATACAAGGCGACTCAATTACGTCGAAATTCAAATACTGCTTGTAGTATTTTCAGTGGCGAGCGATCGTATGAACTTTTAAGATTGCGTTTGTACGTTGAGGTCAGTTCAATTTTTTATAAAAAAAGTGAGTTGAGTAGTGGAGAAAGTTATATCGGGTCATCTAAATTGATTTTAAAATATATTTAAATATTAAGATGAGTTTAATACTTTTTATGAGAAGTTGAAAAAAAGTTGTGAATCTCACGTATAAAGATGTGTTAAGTTGAAAAAGGTTGTGAGTTCTACGTATAATGAGATTTTGAGTTGATATAAGTTTAGTAATTTGAGAGTTGAGTATTTGAATGTTAAACTTAGTTTAAAATTAGACCGAAGTCAATTGAGTATTGCAACCAAACGTAGCCTTAAGTGAATGTTGTGGTATTTGTTCGTTTAGGCTTAGTTTGTTTTCATAACTCCACTCAATTCATCTCATTTAATTATTATAATTATTTAAAATTTTTACATAAAATAAAATAAACAATTCAACTTTTTCAAATCTCAAAATAAAAATTATATTAAAAATATATATTCTAACAATCTTTTATTCAAATTTTAAATTTAATCTCAACTTATTTCTTCTCATCTGCAAAAATAAGGACAAATTATTATCAAGGGCCATGCATGGTTCTCAAGGCGACATAGGTTCGTCACAATATTCTTCAATTTTTATTTATTTCATGCAATTTTCATAAAACATACGAGTATAGAAATGGAAGATAATTACTCATTAGATAATATATATATATATATATATATATATAACTTCAGAATCCATTTTTTCTAAATTATCTTTTATTTAATTTTTTGAAATAAAAATATAAAAATTAGTATGAGTTTAAGCAATTTAGTTTGATTTTTGTGATTTTTTAAATTACATATTGAATTGAGTTATTTATGAATAGTAGTGAGTTAAAATGGTAGAGTAAATTTTGTAGGATCTATCTATAATGAGTTAAAAAATGTGTTTGAATGTTAAGATGAATTTAGATATATTTATGAGAAGTTAAAAAATGTTATGGGTCTCATGCATAAATAAATAAATGTTGAATTGAAAAATATTGTGGGTCTCACGTGTAAAGAAGTTTTGAATTGAAATGAATTTAATAATTTGATAATTAGATATTTAGATATTAAATTTAACTTAAAATTAAACTAAACTAAATTGAACTCAAATAAATTTAACAATCAAAACGGAGTAATCAAAGAAAATGAAGTCTAATTAAGGGCGCCAAAGGTCCTACATTTTAAATTAGAGAGCATAAGTAGGACCCAGCAATTTTTTTTTTTTTTTTTAAAGAAAGGAATTGGAGAGAGATACTTCAAAAGCATATTTTATTGTGACAATAAATAAGCATGTGGGGAACATTGAACATCAGAATTTTGAGAGACCTTACCATTAATAAAAGGAACAATAGCAGATCAAGTGCTTAAAGTTGAAGCAATTCTGAAAGCATTTCTTTTCATTTTTAATGCCCATTTCCATATTGGAAATCAGTTTTCAAACACCACTCCACTTTGAATTTTTCCAGTAAAAGTAATTGAGTTTTATTTACATTTTACACCTTCTTCCTATTTTTTTTTTTATAAAGAAAAAAAATGAATGAACACATTTTTTTTAATATTTGATTAATTAGAGATTATTTTACTTAAAAAAATTCAAACTTAAATATTATTAGATAGTTGGTCAACACACAACAAAGAAAAGACTCTTTTCTTCCTGCACGAGTCAATTGGTTATTCTTTGTGGAATTTTATCCAGTCTTTGACTAATTGACTTTTCTCTTTATATTGGATATATAATCGTGATTGAATTTACAACTTTAAATTTGAGTTTAATTAATAAAGAGAATTTATATTTATATGTAAGTCTCGTTTTTTTTTTTACATATAAATCGCAAATTTAAAAAATATTTTAAAAAAATATGTAAATTCTTTTACATATTTTAAGACATTATCTACTCATAAAGCATAAAGCACTCATCACAATTTATTATTGTTGTTGTCTTGTCTTTACTCTTTTGCTGGTCCAAGTTTTGAAAACCGCCGCAACGACGAGACAACAACAATAACATGATATGAATCATATGATCCATCTCACCCTTTTGCCGCCAAGTGTTTACTAATTTTTGACAAATCAAGTGGATTGTTTTAAGGTTTCAATCAAGGTAGGTTTCTAGATGGCAACCCTTCAAAAATTCGTGATCCCCGTTGCAGTGAAAGAAACACACGCGAAACTTCCTAAAAATACCGTACGGTAGTTATTCTTTTGGCCTCAACTACTGGGTTGATTAATAGAAAGAAAAATAATACTATATTGTTTTAAGTTTATCCTTTCAGACTCTTCATATATTTTATTTTATTTTTTTAATATTTTTTACTTAACGATTAAGGGGATGGTTATTAGTATATTGATTTTTTTGATTTTAAAAAAATATTTAAAAAATGTTAGAAAGAAAAAGCAAAAAAATAAATAATAAATAATTTACACTAGAGGTACACCCAGTGATCAAACTTGTGCGGCATAGCGTAGCACTACCCTTAATTAATTATTCTTAAACTGTTAATTTTGGTTAGCCCCTAAATTATATGACTAGTTTAATATTAATTCTTATATACATATCATACGAGGAACAAAAGTCCGAACTGTGATCATGTGATGGGTACGGATGTCAATTATAAGGTAAACATACGTAAGATACTTTTTTAGACTTGCAATTAATCTTATAGTTTGAGGACTAATTACTCAGATCTAAAATTAAGAATTCATTTTTTTAACAGTAACGCTACTGTTCTTTATTTTTAATTATACTAACTGATGTGACACAATTTAAATTATTTTATAGATCAGTCTTTTAAATGAAAAGTTACTTAAAACATGACAGGTAGAATAATATGATTAAGATAAAACAAAATTAAAATGAAAAATAATATTTGTATAAGAAATGATATTTACAGTCGTAAAGTGTGCAAGTACCAAGCAAATTGAGTAAATATAAGACTCATGTGAAAAAAAAATTGAATCATCAATTTTTTTTTTTAAATGTGTAGCACTTATTTTTTTTTTTAAATGTGTAGCACTTACATAACTCATGACTATATACATCATTACTCTATTTTTATTAAGTAAACACACGCATTCGGTATAGCTCAACTATTATAACACCCTTTTGTTCACCCTTACGCATTCTTAAATCCACAAGATGACATGCTCTAAATCAACGCACGAGATTTGATGCTCTGTAAGATTGTTCTTGTGGCTTTCCCTTGAGTGTATGCCTCCTTTACTAATTCCTACAACAGCGAGCAGAAGTACATTTGTACCTTGGATATAAATATAACGTTGAGTGTTGGAAAACTAATACGATGGTATCTCTTGACTGCCATCGCAAATTCGCAATGACAACAATTATTTTCATTAAAAAATATATCAGAAAGAAAAATACTTGTACAGTTGGACCAAGGGTATTTTTTATTTTAATTTCATTAAACAAAAAAAGTGATACATGAAGAGGGGATGGGGTTCCCCAACAATCGCCTCAAAGCAATAGAAAACAGTACTAAATATATGGAGAGGGGGTGGGGTTTATTTGGAACCAATATTTTGATCCTTACCCCTGTCCTACAAGAGGATGCCATCTTATATAAAAACGGAAAAGTGTTTACAAAAAAACGAACAATGGAACTAGACAGTAGTTCCTCTGCTGGAAGCGGTGGTGGTGGTGGGTGCAGTGTCACATATTGTCTGGAGTGGATTTTTGGAGAGATCCACTATCCCTCTTACAAGATCACTGGTTAGGAAAAACAATAACATAGAGCAGCTGTAATCTAAGCCGAGTCGGTGACAACAGACCAACACAGGCAGTGGCGGTATTACTCTGCCGCTCCAAATTATTGCTCTAACTGACCACTAGGTCAAAATTACATTTTTATTTTTTTAAAATTTTTTTATTCATATATTTTTATCATTTAAAAAAAATTTAAAAATTATAAAATACACAATACACTAATAGTCACTTCTTTAACTATTAAGTAAAAAAAATTAAATACACGAGATGTCAAAATGAGGGGGCAAGTTGAGTGGACAAAGCAGCATTTTTCTTTAGATAGTGAAATGAGATGAAATGAGATAATATACTAATAATAATAAAATAATTTATAAATAGTAATGAAATAGTTTAAGTTGAGATATTGTTTTATGAGGTTATGAGAAATGAGAGAGAAAAAGTTAAATAGAATTATTATAATATTATTTTTATTTTAGCATTTGAAAAAATTGAATTGTTTTTGTATTTTATTTGAAAATTTGAAAAATTTGTAATAATTAAATAAAAAAATGAAATTTTAAAATTTTAAAATATTTATATTTATGATATTTAAATATTGAGGTAACATGAGATGAGATGAAATGAGATTTGATAATTTTATTATCAAACCGGACGTTAATGGTACGAATTAAGATACAACTTCTGCATTTATGAAATGTCAGATTAATCGGTATGACCTGACCATTGGGCTTGGTTCTTCTGGGTCCATCCCCAGTCTCTTTTGCGGCCCACATGGAACTCAGGACGAGACTTGGAAAGACGTCGTAATTCAAAATGGGCTCTAAGCCCATTCTTGTACAGGTAATCTCATTAATTTATGTTACTTATTTTTCCGTGAGAAATTTATTATTTATTCAGGAGAATCCTAGTGGAAGGGACTCGTGGAAAGATGAATTAAAATGGGAAAAAAAATGACAAGTTAAACTGAACAGATGAATCTACCGGAAGAGATGATATTGCAATTTGTCGGTCGCTTTATTTCCAAATACTCTAGTGATAAAATAATTACATAAAAATAATTATATAAAAATAATTTTATAAATTGATATAACTTAACGTGATTTGTCAGATTATAAAATTATTTTAATTATAAAGCAGATCGAATGGATCACGTTTGTTTATCCTATTATTTTTATGTAATTTTTTTTTTTAAGCTGCAACACTCTTATTTTCTGAGAGGATAAAAAAAAAAAAAAAGTTTTGTCGGTTGTTTTAGCTAATATATTTAAAACAATAAACATAAATCTACTGACATATATCGTTGCATTGAAGGGGGGAATGAGTCATGTCAGGTTGTCTTCATTCCTTTATCAACTTGGCATCGTGCTATACATTAATATGCCTCAGAAGCATCAGCCATTGTCTATTAGCTTTCGGTGCAAATTCTCTAATTCAACGGCACGAGTCGCACGACTCCTTCGATTTTTTCGCTGGCATTTGAGCTGTCTTCCCTTAATAGATCCGCCTGCAATTGTCTTCCCTTCGCTGGCTCATTGGTGTACTTGTCCCATCAATATATTTTGAGTTTTTGGTTTATTTCTAAATTTTAAGATTTATAGTTTAAGATCACGAGAACTATCTAGTTAGATCTATTGTTGTTTGTGTAAATAAATTTGAAGTAGTGTTTACACAATAAAAAAATACATGATATAATTTGATTTGTAAGATTTAAATTTTAAGATTTATTTTTTAAATCAAATTATGTCGCGTGAATAATATGTGATATAAAGACTCTTAAATATAATTATTTATAATCTTGATTTGTCAATTATCATCTTTGTAATATGTATGTCAATATATTTTATTTGTTACTTTTAATTACTAATGTGTTTTATTATGTGATTAAGTGGGTGATGAGCATTTGGCATGATCTAATCTCTTGAAGCTAATAAGGCAGATATAAAAAGGCACGCGTATGAGAAGCTCGTGGCTTTAATATAAAGGGCTATGTGCTGAACTGTTGGATCTCTACACGTGGTGGTACCGGTTGTACCATATATATACGTTGCTATACTTTGTAAACCCTAAACAATTTCTCATTTTATACATTACGACAATTTTGAGAGAGGAGAGCAGAAGAGGAGGTGATTCTAGGGTTTCTAGGGTTTTTTAGGGTTTGCTCTTAGATAGAAAAAATCTGTGCGATTTCTTGTGGTTTATATGAGAGCTTTGTAACTCTAAGTGAACTGAGGCTTTTTTGTGATGTATTGTTCATTAATAAAGATCTCTAAGGCCATTTCTACCGTGGATGTAGATCATTAAGGTCGAACCACGTATATCAATGTGTTCTTTCCTTATATCCTTTTATTTCTCTTTTTGCAGTTTATATTTATGTTATTTTTTCTTTTTTAGATATCTGTTTAAGTTCTTGATTGATTTTGTGCTTCATATAGTTCTATACTGTTTGATATATGTAATCTGGTCATATCTTGTAATACTGTTATTTCTTTAATTGTGGTTGGTATCAAATTGCGATCTTTGTGATTTTTGTGTTACTGTTTGGGTGAAAAACTGAAGGTTTTATAATAAAGAAACATAAAGGTTTTATTACAAGAAATATTGAAAGTTTTCTTAACAAAACAGAACTTGTTTTATAACAATCTTGATTCTCAATCGACAAGAAGCTATCACTAGCTAGAAGTTAAGAAAACCTAGATGAACTTAGAACTTGCAGCTGGACGGCCTAGAATGGACCTTATGATCAAAGGTCCTGTAGCCGGATCATTGGTTTGGACCGCTAGTGTATTTTTGTTTTTTTATTTAAAAAAACAAAAATACACTAGCGGACAAAATCAACAGGCAACATGATAGCATTTTCCTATGAACAATATTCTCGATTGAAATGTCTGTTTCACAATAAATCAGGTCCGTCGATATGTTCCAAATTTCAAATAATGTAAATTGCTTGTATTTATGTGTTATGGATAATTACTAGTCGTCATCCATCATGATCAGATGGTTGCATGGAGTTGTTAGTAGTACTCTGTACTTCATCAACTTGGCTAAGAGACCTAGAGTCTTGGATTAATAAAAAGAATTTGTTTATATTTATTTTTAAAAATTTATGTTTGAATGATCTAATAACTTATTTTTATCGTTAAATGCATCTTTGTTAAATGCATCTTTGTTAAATGCATCTTTGTTACGGGGGCCATCATCCGGACTTGTAACTTTATATTTCTGATAAATCTCAAATCTAATTCTAAATATACTAAAAACTTTTAATTAATTTGCCCAAAAAGTTTTCTAAAAAAAAAAGAATATATATATATATATATATATATATATATATTATATAACATTGCTTGTAATCTTTTGAACTTCCTTCAAATTTTCTTCTAATCTTTTCCAACTTTTCTAAAATTAAACCTTGAGTTTCCTTTAACGTTTTGTACTCCGAGCCAGCAGAACTTGACCGCAGCAAATACCTCTATTTGACCGGAGAAGTGAAACCAAGTCGACCTGTGTTATTCCAACCGAGCCTTATTAGGTAAAAAGCGGTTTTGTGTACTAAACCACGTAACAATACTAACATGATTTTTTTAATTGAAAAGAAAAATAAAAATAAAAGATTTTGAGAGAAGAAAATGTCATTTGTCTCAAGAAAATTATTTTTGTTTTCAATTCGCACCGTTTCATTAAACGAATATCTTACATGTCAGTATCAATATGCAGTTTGATACGCGAACTCGATTGCAAGAAGATTTTTCTATTCCAATAAGCAGAGCTGAATTTTTAACAGTCTATTAATACATGATCATCATGTGAATAATTATACGTACTCAAATATGGGTAATTTTTTATGATAATTACAGGAAAATGTCAGTCTGTAATCCTGAGAAAAGGACTTTGATCATTTGGTGGCCAGTCATGCATTATATTCCTGTTTTTCTTATGGGGTCCCTTTGAAGGAATTAAAACCGATTGCCGTCACGGGATGTATGATGTTGCCACTCTTACTATATGACCGAATTGAAACTTCCTTAGTTTTGTACCATATAACGAAAGTGCTCCATGCACTACGTACGAAGGAGCTGGCTGGTGTAGTACAGTTGGCCATGAACAAAAACCTGACAACTTACAAAAAAGAAAGAAAAAGATCTCGGCCCTCAAGTCATCACGATAAAGAGAAAGATACATGAAGAGAGATCTACATCATTTATTACTGTCCATATAAATATTTCGAGCAGCATTAAACAAGCAATAAATTATTATGTAAGGTCCACTTTATCTATCTATCGTGACTTCTCTGCTTGAATTAGCAAGAATTTGAAGGAATTTTTATTTTTTTTATAAGTAAGAGAATTTGAGAAAATATTGATTCAAAAAATGAAAGTGTACGTACTCGATCCCATATAAAGATCCTCTCTATAAAATTAATCGTATCTATTTAGTATAAAACATATATATATATATATATATATATATAACAAATATTCAGATCATTATCATTTCACTTATGAAAAATTATTCTCATCAGTCACTATTTAAGTACTATCATACACATCATATCTTATAAAAAATATCTCCATGCCTTATGAAAAAAAAACTATAAATGTAGAAGTGTAAAAGTAAATAGTGACTGATGTATAGAATTCATCTTTCACTTATATTACGCGTTAATAACTAAAATACCCTATGGATAGTAAATTAATGAAAACGATTCCATTGTATGTTCAAATGCATCCACATGAGTACTCTCTTCATGCAGAACAACTTTAATTGTTGCAGAGCCAAAGTCATGTGATCCAATCGTGAGAAACCATCATATCACATGGACCAACCTGTAGAGAAAAGATCCATTAATTAACAGAATCTTTCAATCATCTAATAATTCATAAAAACCTGTTGGTGAGGTCATGGCCACCCAATAATTCAAGGCCTAGTCATGCATGCATGTCCCATTGCCACTATACTATTTCTTTTTAATTATTATTAAAGACAATGACAAATATGTCAACACGTACAGCTTCTAGTCTCATGCACAGTACTGTTTTGAATTATTATATTCTATCCATTGCTCCACACCAAAGGGCAAAGGCCACTTGAAAGAACTATTGCTTATATATCTCGTAGGGCTTCAAGTACAGTTTTGAAAAATTAATGCTACGTACCAAATGTTTGATTATTTTCTACGTTGGGTTACCAAAAATATTCCTCGTCTCTGATATATGTACGTCTTCTACTTAACCTTTTTCTCACGAGGAATGCCTGCCCTTCCTTCATCATAAAATTCAATGTCACTCTGAGTTATCTTTTTCCCAGTCTTGGGTTGGCTAGCTAGCTAGCTTAGCAATTAATCACTTCATAAAGTTCAGTGTCACTCTCTCTTCCATTGGAGATCACTGATCCTCTTTTTACCTCTCGATCATCTGAAATAGGTTTAATCACTTTTAATGCATTCTGGGATTCTTTGATTAGCAGAACATTCTCATGATCAGGGAGACTCGCGAGTTTGGATATATGGAGAACTCGATCTCAAAACATGAGCTTTTTTGTAGTTCATCACATGACAAAATCTAGTTGGAGTATTGATAAGAGCTAAGAGCGCCCTTTTGGACTTCTGGATCACGGTCTACATTTTTTGACCAATTGGTTACATCTGAGGTACTGGTGATCTAGCTAATTGGTAATTTTTTTCTTCGTAGGCTTCATTGGGTCTTGTTCAACTTTTGTTTCCCCCAATGAATATTTGACCTTTAGCTCCTTTGTTCCCTCCGTCTCTCTCTCTCTCTCTCTCTCCTCCCTTACATAATATTCTCAATACAAGTACTCTGGCGTGGACTTTATATTACTGAAGCAGTTGGTTAAGTAGGTAAGAAGGTTTTGGTTTCTTATGCGGGGAGATTCTGTTTACCTTTGGATTTGTCTGATCAGTGAGTAAGAACTTGATCTAGTTGAAAATGGGGAAGCTCAACTTTGGGAGGGCGTTAGAGTGTTTTTCTCTTTCATCTTGTTCAAGCGCTTGCTTCTGCATGAACTCTATGGAAAGCCAAGACGAGTTTGAGACGAGGTCATTGATCACAAGTGACAAAGGCCAGCTGCCGAGATTGAAAGATGTCGTTGCTGGAAGCCAGACCTTGGCTTTTCAATTGAAGCCCAAGGTGAGGTTCTTTTCTCTCAGCTTTCTTTTGCCACACAGAGAGAGAGAGAGAGAGAGAGAGAGAGAGAGGAATTACTAGTTTTTACAATTTCCGTTCTGTTAATCTCGAACTGTGCAGACGGTGATGCTAAGGGTGTCCATGCACTGCAATGGCTGTGCAAGAAAAGTTGAGAAACACATCTCAAAGATTGAAGGTGCGTAAAAAATGGGTTTCTTACAATTTTGTTTTTCCCTTTCTCTAAAGATCAGCTATTTGAACAGTTCTTATTTGAGACTCTAATACAATTTCTTCAACTATTTTTTAACAAATTCATAAAAAAAATAGCAATTTTCCTATGGTTTCTTTATCTTTCCTCTTCTTTCTCGTGATTAACGGGCATTGAATGCCAATGATGAACCCAGGGGTATATCCCACAAAAGGAAAGACCAATGCTGTGAAAATGCTTTGTGTGTTCGTTTCTGTGTATGCAGTTTTTGAATGCATGTGAGTAAAAAAAGACCACAACATCGAATCACAAACCAGACGAAACCAAAGCATATATATGAGACTTGTTTTCCTAATGTTAACCTTAACTTGGCTTTGATTTCTTCCATGTTGACTTTGCTGGAAACTGAACTTTCCGATCTCTTTCTCTCCCTGATCTCCTAAAAAACAGGAGTGACCTCGTACAAAGTAGACTTGGCAAGCAAGATGGTGGTTGTCATCGGAGACATTCTTCCTTTCGACGTGCTGGAGAGTGTCTCTAAGGTAAAAAACGCAGAGCTTTGGAACTCTCCATCTTGATCAATGATCGAACAACAGTTTTCCAACCCAAATTGCTAATCCACCCACAGAAAGAGAAGAAGACATTAAACAAATGCTCTCATGTATCTTTGCTGTCATTCATATACACTACTACATGTATCATATACGTGTTAGTTCCCGTTTGCTGTCCTGATCTTCTGCAGGAAGAGGGAAACAAAAGTCTGCATCCCTCCATGAATCTGCATGCTATCTTGAGCTCAAATGCAGTATCATGTAAATAGTTATTTGCAAACAATATATTTCCGGCTGATTTTAAGTAAAAATTAATAGATGTGTAAGCAATGCGATTTTTCATCCTAAAACACATTATCATCCTCAGTCACACACGTTAATTAATGTATCATACTTCAAATGCCAGCTTCTTTTATCAACTATATTTTATAACTGATACTCACTTAATATCTGTCACATCAGCATGCGTGACGTGTTTGAATAATTTAGATTAGATAGTATTCCTCTATCCAAATAGCCCTTTTTGGATTCATCTCATCTCGTCTCATCATTACAACTTTTTTAAATTCTCACACAAAATATAATAAACAATTCAACTTTTTCAAATCTTAAAATAATAATAATATTAAAAAATAATATTCTAATAATATTTTATTCAACTTATCTAAAATCATCTCATAGATCTCATTTGGTTACGCAATTCAGATGATATGAGATGAGATTTTTTTTGAAAGTATAAAATATTGTTATAATATAAATTTTAATATTATTTTTATTTTAAAATTTAAAAAAATTGAATTACTTATTATATTTTGTGTAAAAATTTAAGAAAATAATAATAATTATATAAGATGATATGATTTTGTGTAACCAATTTCATTTTAGTTTTGATCCAATCTAGTGTCGTGAAATAACAAAAAACAACCTTACGACGACTAGTCTCTAAAGAATGGATTCATAGGCTCTAAGGACCGGAATAAGCACACAAGCCCAAAAGCCATGATCCATAATCCATTTGAATCCGACCCTTTAGCCTAAACAACAAAACCAAAGGCACATAAGTCAACGTGAGTGGATTCTAACCACGACACATTATTTATAAGAAAATTCTATACACTATACTATTATCTTATTTTCATCCCATTAAATATGATGTGACACATTTATGACTATTAAATAATCATTTATTACATGTTTCTTTATCATCTAATGGTAATGAATATGTCACATACCACTTAGTATAATAAAAATAAAAGTGTGGTGTATAACATTACTCTTATTTATAACATCTATAATTATTGAAGCAAGTAGTTTATTTTTACATTAATTGATATGTCAATATGGGCATTCAGGTGTAACTATATTTGAAGGATAATGCCAATAAATATTAAATTATACATTTGAAATCGAGAAATACTTTAGTTACAAACAAATCTCACAAAAATAAATTTACAAATTAATGTGATTTGATGGTGTTAATAGATTGTAAAATTATTTTTATTATAAAATAAATCTAATGTATTATATAAAGTTATGTCAATTTATAAATTTACTTTCATAAAATATCTTTATAAATATAACAATTCTCTTAAAATTTTAAGAGTTTAGAACAAAAAAAAGCAATTGCAGTCCACCTTTCTTAAAAGGCCAACAAAAGAAAGGTAAAGTAGAAATCCATAGTGAATGTAGGAAAGTTTAGGTTGTGTTTGGATGTTAAGATGATTTTAGATGATTTGAATTGATTTATAAATAGTAATATTACGTAGGTCCCATTGATATGTATTTAAATGTAAATATGTTAAGATATGTGTTTGAATGTATGAAATAGATTGTGATGGATTTAACTTTTTATGAGAAGTTGAAAAAATTATGAATCTTATCAATGATTAGTTTGAGATGAGTTGAAGTATGTTTGCGAACCTTAGACTATGTTTGGTAAGTGAAGTAGTATGAGAAGTACACTATTTTACTATTATTTGTAAACTATTTATTATTATTTTTTATTATCCAATACTTTTTTTATTACTAGTTATAAATCACATCTATAGACCACTTCAACGTACAAACGTAAATACCAATAGGAGATGGGTTGTGGGGGCCGCTACTGCCCATGCTTTGCTCTCCTCTGCTGGCCCATCAACAATAGTATATTTAAAAGTCATACTATCATTTTTCTATAAAAAAAATCAATATTGACTTTAATGACTTGCATTGGATTATACAATATATAATTATTCTGACTTTTAATTACAGTAATTGAAAGAGATTCAATAAATTTGGCCTCAACTATAAAAAGGCCATTTTAATTTTTTGCTCTTATTTCACCAATCCGAATAAAAGTTTATATAAGGTTAAATTAACAACTCCAAAGAATTTTAAATATTTACTATTAGATTCTCACTTGCAAATAAAAATTATTGAAAATATAAATAAAAAATAATAATCTAATTAGAATGAATAATATAACCGTTATGTTTTAAAAAAATTCATAAAAAAATGCACGTTATAAATTATAATAATTAAAATAAAATATATTTTATTTAATTAAAAAATAAAATAAATAATATTTTATCATTATATAGAATTTAGATGGATAAACTAATATAAAATTATATTTTAAATAGGATAAACAAAAGATAATAAATGTGATATTAGGCAACATTTTTTTTTTTAATAAACTCGATTTATTCATAGATCAAACAACATAAGAAAGTACATACTCCGTCCCAAAACGAAATAAACAATCATGATTCAGTTCTTCTACATACAACCGGCGGTGGGGAACCGCCGGGTAATCGGATGACGTAATGCCACGTCAATCGATATATTAAAAAAAAAAACAACAGAGTTTTGATTTCTGTCGTCGCCTTCGTGGGAGGGGGAGCTATTTCACTTTAGACAAACATTCGAATCAAATAGGGTATATCTATCCTTGGATTTAATTCATGAGAATTTTACAAATAATTGTAGGATTACTACTGGAAGACTTTAGAGGCCACCAAAGTTTGAATGGAGTTTCAACATCATTCTCAAAACTGTCTAAGAAAGGAAGAAAAAACATTCATTTTCACCCTTGGATCAAGATTTAAATCATGAAAATAATGTCTGAAAGAAAGAGCCTTCCTTTTTCAATGCTTGCTCTCATCACGAGCTTGTTCTCATGGTGAATCTCTTGATGTCATCCAAAAGATATTTTTTTCCTTGGTTTTTTTTTTTTTTTTTTTTGTTCTTGCTGGGCTTCTTACCAAGTGTGTGCTCTGAATCCTTGGCTTCTTTGTAAAAATCCTTGGCTTGACCCTGGTCTCGTTACAAAACTGCTGCACCACAGCCTCATCATGCTTCTGAATCCTCCACCCCAAACTCTCGGCCAGTCCGAGCATCTTGTCATTTTGCTCTTATGTGAACTTGGTCCTAAACCTCTTCTTCGAACCCACCTAATATTCCCCACTTGGATTTCACCCTCTTGGTAATGGAAGTAAATCTATCATTCTCCCTTTTAATTTTCAACAAAGGTAAAAAAAAGAAAGTAAAGAATTAGATAAATGGGTGTGGGGGAGGTGGCTGAGACTATGAAATTTAGAAGAAAATAGTGGTTTGTGGTACAGGTGGCTGGGACTGTGAAATTCTCAGTCTTATCTTCTCTCTTCAGCTTCGTCTAAGGAAAAAAATCTCTTTTGTATATAAAATATAAAATATAAAATAAATAAAAAATCTCTTTTTTAGCTAAGCCTAACAAAATTAGAGAGATTGTTAGGCTTCGGCAAATCCTCAAGAAGTGGAGAAAGCTTCCCAACACATCCAAAGCAACGAGTAGCAGCAAGAGCCTAAAGTTTCTCAAAAGAACACTTTCTTTGTCAGATAACAACTCTACTCGGGAAGCCTCCGCCATTAATGGAGTCCGAAAGGCTATCTCGCCGTTTGTGTTGGAGAAGAACTAAAGAGATTTGTAATACCAACTGAGTGTTTAGGTCTCCGGACTGTGAAATCCCCACCCACACCTCTCTGATTTTCTTTAGAATGGTGAGGGAGAGCGAAAATGGTTATGAGGAGAAGGTCATGTGCCTGGGTTGCAAGTGAAGCAGTTGGTGGACGTCAAGCCTGGTTCTCGATGCCTAGGACCTGGGTTGCCATTATTTTTTTATCAAAAGGCATGCCAATTCTGCAGTGTTTATACCAGACGGTTACAACAAGCAATTTTCATAATGATTACATCAAATCAAAATCTATAAACACCCTACTAGAGATAAAATTCGGATAAGAGTGCCACCATTGATGTGTAGAAGATCAATCCATTTGACATGTTGAGCTAGTAGGTTTGCTGCCTTATTACCTTGTTTTCCCACATGAATGACATCAAACATTTCAAAGCAGTATAAAATACACTGAATCTCCATGATCAAAGGCCCCTGAGATGTAAAATTGTGAACTTGAGAATTTATAGCTTCAAGAACCGTCAAAGAATCCCCTTCCAGTTGTAATCTTGTATACCCCATGTGTAAAATCATCTGTAGACCTTTTAATGCTGCTAAAGCTTCAATATCATCTACTGAAAAACTCCCAACTTCCTTCCTACTTGAACCAAACAAAACAACCCATTTATCATCCCTAAAAATTATCCCCACTCCAGCAACTCTAATCTCCCTAAAGAGAGCCCCATCAAAATCAACTTAACAAAACCAATTGGTGGAGATTTCCATGATAAAATCCTTTCTTTTCTCAACACTTCTCTAAACTGCTTGATAAAATTAAAGCTAGCCACATACTTTATAATGATCAACATATACTTCAAGAGAGTCAATTGTTGTCTCAAATAAGCTTTGGTTTCTAAATTTCCTCACACCCCAAGCAATAGTAATAAATGATAAAACCAAAGACATTATTTTCCATAAGATTACACACTAACCCATCAAAGCAAGTAGTAGTAGAGAAGAGTGGAAACACTTGATTACAATGAGATAACCAGATCGGGGTTACCTTGAGCTTAAACACAAAACATGAAGCTAATCCTCTATTTGAGTGTTGCAAATTCCACACAATCCTTCTGACAACACACCCCGCTTCAATAAGTTTCACTTCATTGGTAGACTATTTCGACTAGCCCTCCATGCAAATTTTTTTTACATTTGTAGGTAGATCCAAATGCCACAATTTTTTTCCAATAAGTTGGATACGTTCTGGACTCCATACTTTCCATCTAATCAGGTTTTGAATTAAGTCTCAACCTAAAATGATAACTAGATTTGACAGTGTATTGTACACTCTTATACTCTTATTTTCCTTCCAAACAAACTTATCCATAGCCTAAAAATGCAAAGAAGTTTATAAAATAGAAGCTGCCACAGAAGGGGAAAAAGCTTTTTGTACCAAATCAAATTGCCACTGCCTGGATTATGCATCAAATAACAAATTTACAGAAGCATATGAAGATAACAACTTAGAACATGGAACCCCAAGAGGATCTACCCTTGTTGAAGTCCATCTATGAGACCACACATTTGTGCTCTCACATCTCCCAATTCTCCAATAACACCTTTTTTTTTTTAAATATTCTTGGTTGTACATAAAATTCTCCATACATAAGAGCAATTAGCATGAAAATCAGACTGTAAAAAAGAAGTATTTCGAAAATACCTTGCTTTCAACACCTTTTGCCACCAATGAATCTGGGTTAATCATGATTCTTCATCCTTGTTTTGAGAAGCGCATGATTAAATAGTTCCAAATCTCGAAAATCCATACCACCATGCAGTTTAGAAACACACAATTTACCCCAACTAATCTAATGCATTTTACATTCAGATCCTCTTTGACCCACCAAAATCGAGCAAACACATATTCCAATTCTTTAAACAACACTTTGAGCAGTTTGAAACAACTCATAGTGAATGTAGGAAGAGCTTGGGCCATAGCTTTAATCAATATCTCTCTATCCGCTTGCGATATTAATTTTTCTTTCCACCTTTGTAGTTTATTCCAAATACGATACTTCAAGTCTTGGGAAGTTTTTGTTTTGGAGCGCCCCACGAAAGATGACAATCCCAAATAACGATCATGTGCTTGAATACAGACCACATGTCATATATCCTCAATAGTTTCAACTTCTTCAAAATCCACATTTCTGCTTAGCAATAGTTCAGTTTTTTCCAAATTTAATTGTTGTCTAGAAGCCCCTTCATAAATTTGTAAAAACCTCATAATAGCTTCATTTTCAGTCATTGTAGCTTTGCAAAATAATAAACTACCATTATCGAAGAACAAATGGCTAATAACTGGTGCATCATTACAAATTTTAATCCCCGTTAGCACTCTTCTATTCACGGCATCTTGAATAAGAGCAGATAATCCTTCCACACACAAGACAAACAAGTATGGTGATAATGATCTCCTTGTCGAATACCCCGTGGGGAACAAATGATGAAGATGGCATACCATTTATTAAAATCTTATAAGAAACTGAAGAGATACATGACAAAATCAGCGCTACCCATTTTGGGTCGAACTCCATTTTGACCAACACCCTTTCAAGGAACTTCCACTCCAACCTATCATAAGCCTTTCATGTCCAATTTAATTGACATAACACCACATTTCCCCCTCATTCTCTGCTTTATAGAATGTACAACCTCATATGCAAGAATAATATTATCAGTAATAATTTTTACCGGTACAAAAGTTGATTGGCTAGAGGAGATAATGCTTGGCAGAATTAATTTAAACCTATTAACAATCGTCGTAGCAATTATCTTATAGACCACATTACATAAACTAATAGGCCGAAAATCTTGAACATTTTCAAACTTATTTTTCTTCGGAATAAGGACAATAAAAATGTCATTCAACTCCTTATGAATTATCCCTTGATGCAGAATAGATAAAACTGTGTTGCTAACTTTTTCCTCCACTATGTGCCAATATTTTTGAAAAAAGACCTATGACATCCCATATGGGCCCGATGCTTTCATAGGTTGCATTTGGAATAAAGTTTCTTTAACTTCCTCAACAGATTAGGACTGTAATAGTGATTGATTCATCTCATCAATAACTTTTCTCTGCAAAACATTTGTAACTGGATCCATCATGTTAGGACAAACAATGGAAAACAGATCTGAAAAATAGGGAACTATAACCCCCATCCAATTCCTCTCCCTCTTTCCATAAACCCCTAGCATCTTGAAGTTTGGAAATATGATTTTTGCTTCTTCGCTGAGAAGCTTTATGATGAAAAAATTTCATATTTTTATCACCCGAATGTAACCACAACGTCCTAGATCTCTACTTCCACATCATTTCCTCATGTTCCAATAACAAATTAATATCATATTTAAGCCTCCTAATTTCTGAAACTGTATCAGGATCAGAAACTAATCTTTTCAATTCAACCCTATTTTCTACCAATTGCTTTTGAATGCTACCAAATTGTTTATACTTCCAAGATTGGAGCTGGAGTTTACAACAAGTTGTAGACTCATTCAAATCATCAACTAATACCTCATTAGTACATTTACCCCAGACATAAGCAATAATTTCTTCACATCTCATTGCTCCAATCCACATAGATTCAAATCTGAAAGGCTTTCGACCCCTAGCATCTTGGATCACAAACTAAACCAACTGTATCAATCAATAAACAATTATGATCAAAATGTGTGACCACAAAATTATTGACTTTCATAGATGGATACAAAGAAAACCAATCGAAGTTAGTAATAAATCTATCTAATCTCTCATGAATATTAGTCATCACATTCCTTATATTAGACCATGTAAAATAATGTTGCTCTGTGTTTATACTTTGCAAATGACAATAATCCAAAGCCTCTCTAAAATCCCTCATTTTCTATAGGACTATTCATCCAGATTTCGACCCGGACCGAAACCCAGGTTTTGGGTTGCACTTTTTTTTAAAAAATAAAAAATAAAATCAAAGTCTACATGTTATTAATATTTTTTCATGAAAAGTTTCTTTTCAACCTCAGTCATAAGTTGTCTCGAGCAATTGAAAATACTTGAGATTGATGCTAGTGGGGTGGAGGAAATTGTTGCAGTTGAAGGAGTAGGAAAAGCGGTAGCAAGCTACTTGGTGTTCCCTCGAGTAACTAATTTTACATCTTAACAAATTACAAATGAGTGCATGTTTCAAAATGATCGATGTTGAAAGAGAGTGAATTGAAGGATGTGAGAAAGTTGTAAACCGGAAAAAAAAAAAAAAAAGGTGTCGATTTTTAGGTTTAAAACCCAGTACCCGGACCGGGTGTATCCGAGTCTTTCTATGTGGGTGATTTGTTCTGGGCTAGAACCCGTAACTGAAACCCGGACATTATCTAGGTCCGGACTGGGCCGGGTTTTATGAACAAGCCTAATTTGCCATTCACATCGATTCCTACCCCTTATTTTCCTCATTTGAAATCACCTCATTAAAATCACCAAAATAGAGCCATGGACCCTCAACAAACAGAAATATTTTTTTAGAAAAATTCTATTCATAAGCCTCATACACCACACATCATATTTTTTGCGATTTTTTTAATTTTTTTCTCTTACCAAATGCGTAGTATATGGATGATGAGTAGAAGAATTCAATTGTTTTAAAAAGAATAAAACCAAAAAAAAATTTAAAAAAAAAAAAAATTGTGGTGTGTGAGTTTATGAATAGCAATGCTTTTTTTTTTATTTTTTTATTTTTTTTTCAATGCTCAAGTTTCCTTTCTACGACTCACCACTGGCACTGGGTGTCCATAAACAGCAGTAATTCTCCATTTGGTTTGTAAATTTACATCCACCCCCAAGCATCAAAACGATGTTTGTAAATCTGCACAATCGGTTGACATTCCCTTCTTTATACTTTTCTCCCCCATCTGTTAACTTGTCGACGTCGTTTTGCCAATCGTTTTGTTTCCTACTCCGCCCCCTGACATCGGGATTTGACAAAATCAAAGAAGGAAGGAATTCCTTATCTCCTTTGGTGTCAGTAGCTACAACGTGCCAACGCAATACGCGTACACCAAAAACAAACCAGAGAAAGAAACGCATATAAGAAAGCAGAGTCTGCTCACGTCTCAGAATCTCATTTTCCGAGTAAAAAATTTACAAATCTCAACTAAACGAAAATAACACTATGGCTACAAAATGCCTCATTTTCTCCTTCTACACCCTTTTCCTTCTCCTTCTCCTCTTACCTTTCTCTTCCCAGAACCCGACTCCGGCCCACTCTGAGCTCACGAACTATGGCTTCCCCATCGGCCTTTTACCTTCCTCCGTTCTCGGCTACTCCGTTAATACCACCACTGGAGACTTTTCCGTCGACCTCGGCGGCTCCTGCAAGGTTACTCTCCCGCCGGACAACTATTTGGCCACCTATTCAAAGAAAATAACCGGCAAGATCGTGGCTGGTAGAATCGCCGACATCGATGGTATCCGGGTCCGAGCATTTTTCAAGTGGTGGTCCATCACCGGGATCCGGTCCAGCGGCGATGACTTGGTGTTCGAGGTGGGTATGGTCACCGCCAAGTACCCCTCCAAGAATTTCGACGAGAGCCCGGCTTGCCAGGGAAAGCACTCTGCTTCCTGAGAGGTTTGGGTCTTTGACATTCAATTTGATTCAGCCTTCTTAGGGTTTCGGTTTGGGCAAGTAATTTGCGAGCAAGGTTTTTTTTTTTGCATGGATAGATATTTGTGGTGCCAATTAGATTGTTCATTGCTTAAGTTGAACACGATGTTTTATTTAATTATTGAACATATCTTTCATTTAATTAATTATCCATTGTTCTTCCTTTATATAGAAGGGAACCAAATTTGAGCTCTATGTCTCGATTTTTTCCTGAATTTTACCTGAATGTGCTGCATAGTATGGATGAAACAGGATTTTGCTATTCATCAGCCACTGTTCATCTAAAATTTGTACTCTTCCTGAAGAAACTTCCAAATGCCGTTATCTAAAATTAATAAGCATCTATTCACTTCACTCCCTCCAATATGTACTCTTCCTGAAGAAACTTCCAAATTGCAAATGATGGCGTTGCCGGAAAGTTCCCAAATTTGTTGCTATGCTCTGATGGTTGCCTAGTCTTTACCAATTGTACTTTTACGGGTGGTTTCTTCGGGCACTACCTTTGACCGTGAATCCCTTTTGTTTTTCTTTTTTTGACAATATGTTTAAAACTCCATCTCAATAATTTGTACTTGGTACAATTGATACGTGAAAGCTCGAACAATTCATAAATATACAAAAGAAAATTAAAAAACCATTTACAGAATATTCTATATCTATTCACTTTTATTATACTAGTAAATAAGGTTATTTATTTCTATTAATTTCAATTTCATCTTTTTAAAATATCTAAACAAGATAGTTGCATTGATTCCATTCCATTTTATTCATTTCCTTTCCATTAATTATACCCATTGAATTCCATTCCATTCATTTTTCCCATTATTTTTTTATTCCATTCCATTCCTCTTTTTTTTTTTTGATAAGTAAATAAATTATATTAATCAAAGAATAGGCAAAGCCTGATACAATGTATAGTTTGCCCTAGCTAAGTTGGAGCAATAGAGATAAGAAAATCATGAAAATCTAGGCCATTAAAGTCAACAACAATGGCCCAAGTACAAAGAGTTCAATAAAGAAAGCTTTCAATTCCTCCATCGATCTCTCTTTGTCCTCGAACGTCCGTTCATTGCGCTTCTGCCACAAACACCACATGATGCATATAGGGATCATTCCATTCCTTTATAAACTCCTAAACAAAGCCTAAATGGGTTTTTGGAGATTGACCATTCCATATTATTGTAACCTATACGTTAGGTGGTGATATGATATCATTTGTTGTGGCTTGATATATTTCAGCCTTTTGACTTGTGATTGCTTTTTGCTTACTGAATTCTCTTGGTTTAAGCTAAGACTTTTTTTTTTAACCGATCCTTGTATTCCCTAGCTCCAGTCCTTGTATTCCCTTGCGCGCCAGCACATTTGAACAAAACAAATCCTGTATAACACTAATATGGAATGGTCAATCTCTATGACATAAGAATGATTTAAGAGGGTGTTAGGCAGATTTATTTAGGCCTTTTAGGTACTTTCGGTAGGATTTGGGTGTGTTACATTTTTTTTTTTGAGCTCATTTGTGCTGATAAGTTCCTTGTGTTTTATTGTTTAGGTTTTTTAATAAGTAATTATTATTTATTGTTGGCCATAGTAGAATACCATTTTCCTGCCATCTGTGCAGATTTTTTTAAATGGGTTAAGTTGTTTGTGACTGTTACTTATTGTTGAACATGGTAAAATACCATTTCCAGCCATTTGTATGGATTTTTAATTATTTCTTGAATGGGATCGTGCAATTTGGGATCCTTTTGTTATATTCTTGTTGTACGTGGACTACTCCTTTACGTTTTTAAAGAAAATTTTCAATTACTTGTAAAAAACAAGTCTGGTATCATAGGTATCCTTAACTTTCCAGCTTGGTGTTTCTCTTATCTTTACTATCTTTATGGAAGTAGGGGGTCTGAAAATTGTACTTGTATGCATTGGCAAAAAGTGTCAACTAATCTTAACAATTAGAGTCATGACACATGGACAGCATTTCCAAATAACTACTGGATATGCACAACTTGAGGATTTGATGACCTACGACAGTGACCCATTCAAGAAGTAAATAAATAAAATAAGTTACACATTAAAATATACAAAGAAAAAAAAGAGTAAAACAAATTAGACTAGAATACCCGAAAATCTCATGACAGGGTGTTGTCCCTTGACGCAAGAAGCAATTGTGTTAGTGTTTGGTTTTCAACTTCTGCTAATTTCTATGCTTTTTCAAAGGTTTATTAGTTTCAAATTGAGTGTTAAGGTTGCCTATTAATTGGACTGCAAATGTGAAATTTGACTGCAGTAGCGATTAAAAGTATTCATGGTCAGATTGGACTTTGTAAAGGCTGTTGGTAGGAATACTTTGCCACGTTCTCTTATCTTTTCTATTTGGTTATGGAGAATCGTTGGGTGCACTTTTGGGTAGGCGCTTCACAGAAAGCTTGAGTGCTTGTTTGTGAATTCTCAAAGCTGGAGACTCAGTTTTGGCCCTTGGGCCCATTTGTTTATTGCTGTACATGGTTGCGGTGCTGATCAAGTCAATTACTATAGTCGGGGATCAGGATAATCCTGAGTTACATGTTTCTAAGAGCCTGAAGTCCCTATGTCTTTGTATTCTTATCCGTGAAAAAAAAGAGCCCGAAGTCATGTTGATAAGAATATGGTTTTTTATTTTTGGGGCGCCGGGGGTTTTGGAACTTGAATTGGTCCCATGAGTCATTGTTTCTACATCTAAACCAAAAAAAACTCGTTGAAAAGGTCTCAAGATTCTATTTTATTTCATTTTAATTTTTTTTCTCAAATTTGACTTGATGTTGCTTCACCTTCAAGCTATCTTATATATGATAATTAAAAACTGAGTGAATCTTTCTGCTTCTCTGTACTCGAGTGTGAGGCATTGTATTACCATCTTCTCTGCTTCTCTGTACAGTATTTGGATGCATAAAGTAGGTAGTAGCGGTTAATCAACTGACTTGATGGATGTTGAACTATAATGGATACCCATTATAACATCTTTTTGTGAATAAATTGGCAGCATACTTACTTTTAATCGGTTCCCCTCTTTTGCAGGGCATCTATTTGCTGCTTCATTGGTCTAAAAGATGGGGAGTGACATAGCGTCTAAGCAAAAGTCTGAAAAGTACCTATGGAATCAGAGTAGAGTGTTAGCTGCTCGTAGAGTCTGAATTGTGGGTCATAAATTCGAATGTTCCTGTCTTGTTATGTGTATAACTCCACTGTGTATCTGCAGTCATCTCACATTTTATTGGTAATTAATCAGATGATATTCCACTTTGTCCTTATTTTATAGAAAAGCACAGGAACTCCGCACTCTGCACCCAAAATTATCAAAACTAGCACATTACACTCTCAAACTCCCAAAAAATGATACAAGGCACTGCGCCATGCACGTTGAATGCATAAAGTGCTTGAAGATATAATCTGTCAATTTGAATTGCTTTGAGCCTTAATAATTTAAAGATGCAGTGTATATTTTATCTTTTTACTATGATTGTTTTCGTTGGGAGTATCATACCTTTACGTGAGTGAGTGGCTAACAAATTTGCCAAATGGAGCTAGATTATTGTCAGTTTTGTGTAACGATTACTTTTTATTATTTTATACACATGCTTAAATAAGGCATAAACTTTATGAAGAAATACAAGTCAATCGAATGTTCTCTTTTTATTCGCTCCCGAGGTTAGGAGGAATATCACTTAGGGTAAAATAACTACAATGGTATTGGTGTGTATTCGAATGGGATTTGCATGCAAATATGACTGTTGTAGACAATTGGTGCTATAATTAGTACTTAGGTGCCACTTCTGTAATATGATTGTACGGTCGACCGAAGGAAATCTTCTACTTTATCGAGTAAAATTCAATGCTTTGAATACGGGTACAGGCCGGTATGTACCGTACCGAATAGTAACCGATATGGGTGAGATAGGATTTTCGTATCGCGTCAAATATTGGTTGTACCAGTGTGTTTCGGTTAATACCGGCCTATTTTTCAATGTACTGGCCGAAATTATTATTATTTTTAATTAATATAAAAAGTCTGACTTTTTCATAATTTTTTATTCCAATTCTCAAAGATTATTAAAAGAGAAAAGATATTTACAACCGTGAATTGTGTAACCGTCACGTAACCGTTTTGAAAAAAATGAATAAAACATGGAACCCACATAAAAAAAATTAATTTTTAATAGTGGACCCTACTTTTTTTCAAAGCTATTACGCGACGGTTGCACACTTCACAGTTGTATGTAGAATTACCCAACTTTTGTGGAATGAGGGGTAACCTTTGCATCCAATTTTGTTCTCTTTTTAAATTACCAATTGACATCATTTTATTTTAAGATGTGAAATATTTAATTAGGATAAAGTGTGAATCACTTCTATTCTGAATCTACCCTATTATATTAATTATTATTTATTTAAAAAAATTAAATTGATAAAAAAATATAAATTTTATTATTTAAATTATATCTTAATAATAATAAAACTTATTAATTGAGAAAAAAAATATAGGAAGGAGATAAACGGATGGTGCCACGTGCACCAATGACAGCTCACACATGAAAGGGGCACACCAAATTACTCTCCATCTGATAATTATGCCATTGGAAATGCCGACTAGGGGATGGTAGCTAGAGACGATGGCAGGGAATAAGGAATGGAAGAATTATAAAGGAATGGGAGAATAAGAGAAATAGGAGAAGGATCATACTATACCTTCAGTGTAAATTGTAAAATATGAAATTTTGTTATTTTATGTTGTGCGGATACATAAAACCATTAAATTAGACTCCGTTTGGATAGTGAGATGAGATGATTTTAGTTTAAAGTTAAAAATTAAATAAAATATTGTTAGAATATTATTTTTAATATTATTATTATTTTTAGATTTGAAAAAATCGAATTACTTATTATATTTTGTATGAGAATTTGAAAAAGTTATAATGATGAGATGAGATGAGATGAAACCGATTTTATATCCAAATGAGCCTAATTAATACCTCATGTTTTATATTTTATATATATATATATATATATATATATATATATATCTTCCTATATCTTAAAAGCGTGACTAACGTGAACAATAATGAACAGTAATTACTGTTCATGTTAATTTCACTTCTCGCGTATGCAGACCTTTCAGACTCAAGTGGAGGAAGAAAAAATTTCATTTTTCTCTTTCTCGCATGTTTGTTTTCTTTCTACGGCTCAACAATAGAAATATATTTCTTCTTTGTTTCCCTTCTTCCCCGTATGATTTCTTCTTCATTTCAGATTTCTTTTCGCATCTTTGTTTTCTTTCTTCTTCGTTTCTTTTTGGTTTGAAGAGAGGGAGAGAGAGAGTTGTCGTGTGCGTGCGAATGCCAGTGTGTGACGGAGAGGGAAATGGAGGTTCGTGGTAGATGGGTCTGGTAGAGGTTGTCGCCGGTGTGAAGTGGTGGAGGTGCGGTGGCCTGGGTGGCCGCATACAGTTGCGCAACTGGACACAAATGAGTGAAACCCATTTCGGTTGGGTTTTCGCGGGGGAGAGGGAGGGCTGCGCGTGGGGGACATTGGTGGTGGCTGGGCTGGTCGTCGGCGTGAGGGGGAGTCGCCGATGGTGGTCGTGACGCTGGGTGGCCGCGTACGACGCAAGTTGAGATAAATGGGAGAAACCCATTTCGGATGGGTTTCCGCGAGGGAGAGATAGGGCTGCACGTGGGGGACATCGGTGGTGCCTGGACTGGTCGTCGACTTGAGGGGGACTCGTCGGTGGTGGCGGTGAGGCTGGCCGGCGTACGGCGGCGCCGGGCTGGGCTGAAGGAGAACAGGCCGTGGGGATGAATTAGGCCCGAGGAGAGAGACAAAGTGAGGAAAAAAAATTTAATAAAATCACTAAAAAAAATTAATATATGTTGCTATATTTTACAATTTCTCATATGAAAAAATATCTAACTACTTGTTATTAATAAATAATAGTAAATTCTTTATTTTTGGGGGGTAAAACTGAATAAATAAAAAAGTAAGAAAATATTATATAAAATCAAATTGGGAAAAATATCTTTAATTATATATATATATCTAATTATATATATATATATATACACACACCAATGTATGCAGTAATGTCATCATTCACTAGGATTTTCTCCTGATTACATTTGTGTGAAGGATCTTGCCTGACCTTCACATGAACAAATTATAACTAATTATTATTAATTTTGATGACATACACCCTTTAATTTTTTTCAAATTATTATTATTTTAAAATATTATTTTTGTTTGGCAAAATTATGACAATGAGTCTTAAATATTATATAGTTGTATTAATTAATCTAATAATCTAAAGGCATATTGCATATTGAGTACAAGGCTTGCCTTCAACGATAAAATTAATTAATTAATTAACAAAGAAATAAAAATTAAAAAATATGAGATTCTGATTGGAAAGAAGGTATTGATTAGTTTAATTTGGGTGAGATATGTAACATGTTTAGCATAATTTTTATTGGAAGATAACATCATTAATGATCGAGATCAGGTGTAGTAGTGATGAGGTACGACGTACGTGGTCATGATAATCAGTGATGATAACTTGCCTTGTTTCTTAAACAAAATATTTTTGGTTCAATCTCCGGGTAAATATGCCTTGCACGTTGTCCCACCGCTAATATGTATGTATATATATATATATACTATCAATTTTACTTAAAAGTAGGGGTTGCTTAAAAAAGAGAGGGAGAGATATATACGACAATAAACAAACAATAAATGTTTAATAAATAGACAATGAATGCAATACTTTATTATTATTATTATTAACCGAGTGGTAAAAGAACTATATGAACATAAGATCTATATCCGGATGTTGAATAATAACAACCATGATATCTAAATCATGTATTAAAAGCGATTGATTGTTGCAATCTAGCCGTTAATGTGATTGGACCTCGTGGCTAGTGGGAAATGTTGGAGTGACAGTAATTCATATAGGGATAATGACTGGTAGTTGTCAGTCCTTTGCATTCAATCACGCGAATATAAATACATGCATACTTTTCGTCCACATAAACTTTTTATTAACTGGCGCGGCTACATGCATTAACTGGCTCCATAATGCATATGTCAGCAACACGCATTATGTCAGTAAATTTTTCATCTCAATATCTTTTAGATCTACCTTACCCCATCTTATAATCATAGGAAACTTGCCCGTAACAATCTTGTCCTTCCGATGGCGATCTTCCTATTATATTTCCGCTTTCTCTAACCGATAATCTTGAAGAAGGGAATATAAGTCTTTTCAGAAAACATCTCAAGACAACAAACTGTAGTACACCTTCAGCTTACACCGCCTCCAACGGTGGCTCTACAGCTTACACAGCTGTATAAACTGCAAAAAATCATCATTTAAGACAGCGCCCACTTTACAGGATATGGGTGAAGACTAAGTATTTGATCCTAAAACTTTTTTTTTTTCACTTTTCGCTATGGTTGTTGTAATGGAGTGTTTGTCGTGGAACCTCACCTCCTACTCATATATATTGTTTTCCTCATCTGAATATATATTTGGTTGCTAAGAATAAAAAATTTATTAACTAATTATAAAAAGATATGAAAAGGAGTATACTCATAGATCCTATAAGTGCAAGCTATATAATCTTTTAGAGAAGTAATTCATGAGAGAGATATGCACTTTGGTTATTATTGTTGATTCTTCTCCTCACAAGATTCTGGGGGCATATATACAGAAAACTCCATCCAGAAATCATGGAAGTAGTTAATTAGTATAGTTGAATTTGCCAATAATTAAACAAAAATCATGGAATGCCGACTCATTAGAAGTACCAGATCAGCCACTGTGAGCTTTTATGGAGTAATTATTAGATTAGCATAAGTACGATTAATACGTGAAATTTTTATCGCATTATATTATAATTTCAAGTTAATTAAATTTGACATAATTAAATTTAAAAGATAAATTTTAAAATTTAAATTTTACAAATCAAATTTTACTATTTAAATGATGTGGATGGTGTGTTCTATACACAGACTTGAAAATAAAATAATTTACTACAAAATTACCTAATAATTTTCACCCTTTATAGTATGTACGTACGTAGTAGTACTACTACTGTTCGAAACCAATTAATGTGAAGCGAACCGCGCACACGTTAAGTGGAACAATAAGGGAATTGAAATCATAAATAGCAATAGATGTTTCAGCTAGCCTTCTAGATCTGCCTTTCATTATTTCTGCATGTTGTGAGCTGGATGGAAATGAAGGGGGATCGAAAAAGGAAGAAAATAGAGCAATGCGTACGTAAATGTTAGGTGGGAAATAAATACTGATCATTTAACTACTATTTGTTCCGCTATGATCCGAATTAAAGCTTATCTTTTCTGCATGCATGCAAGCAAGCAACCATGTATAAAGTTTATTACAGACTTATTACAGACTTTACTTTAAAATGGTATCATGATGATCAGCATTATAAAGCACTGATCTTGATTTAGTTATGGATGGCCTGCATATAGATCACGATAGATAACTACATTAACAAAGTACGTACTCAATTTTTTAGCTGCATGCGAATTAAGAAAGATGCAGTCTCGCATGCAGGTACTACTGCATGATGTACGTGTTTGGTGTCATGATCAGTGTGGTGCAGGCTCAATTCCGATCTGTTCACCTGTCTCGGGTGACTGTGTATACATGATATATAAAATATTGGACAAAAGCATGCATGCACGCGCGTACGTTACGGCCATTGAATGCATGGCCATGCAACATGAGTGGTACTGTCGCACTCTTTGTCCAAAGTATGTCCCTTTGCCATGGTCGCAAGTTATTATGTGCAATCGGTCTATATATGTTAATGTTCCTTTTAATTGATACATGCATTATTATAGATAAGCTAGGCCGCTTTATCTAGTAAAGTATCGGAAGACACAGACAGGAGAATGATCAAATTCCACGTCGGTGAAAAAGAGAGAAACTCTTGTGGTTTATAATTATAATTTTAAGAAATTTTGAGTACTGTAACGTCATTGATTTGTCTTTTCATAATATGAATTGATCTATGATTTATAATTTTCTTCGATCACTATAAATGGTATTAAAGTTAATCATTAGTCAAGAATGTGTGACTCGAATTGCACTAACTACACAAAGAGAGATGGTTACGATCTTTAATTATGCGGGCAACACACGTGGATAAAAAATGGTAAACAATACCCCAGTCTAGATTATAAAATTATTTTTATTATAAAGTAGATATAATGTACTATCATATGAACAAATTAGGGCTGAAAGTCGACCGGTCAAGATCGAGAAAACCGACCAGACCGATCGGTACGGTCTAGACCGGACCGGACCGAAAAAAGGTCTTGGCCGGTTTCGGTCCTAGGAAACTAAGGGTTTCGGTCTTCGGTCCGGTCCCAGGTTGAGGGTGTTCGGGACCGGACCGACCGAAAATATAAAATTAATTTTAATTTTTATATATTTTTTATATAAGAATTATATAATAAATTATGTAATTTTCATCTATCTAAAGTTATTAAATAACTTTTTTTTAAGATATCTAAGTTATAAGTAAATATAAAGCAATTAAAAATAACTAATGTAAATTGTAATTAACTAATGTATGACATGAATATCAATTAACTAACCTATCACTAATTCACACTATTAACTAATTACTAACATCTACATCTATGAGCTAAGTTGCAAGTAAATATAAAGCATGTATGGATGTATGGATAATTAAATTATCTATACTTATTGCTTCATATACAAAATGTAAGAAGTTGTATATAACTCATTATGCATTAACTTAGAACTATCATAAATTATAATACATTGAGATACTCTAAGTTAGTAACAAAGTAACAATTAACATCATCAATATAATTATAACTAAACTAAATCACTATAACTATAATTATAAATTTATAACTAAATCAATGTAAGTCTATAACTATAAGTCTATATATAGTATTAATATCACTATGACTTTATAAGTCTATGACCATATATTACTATTAGTATAGTATAGTCCATAATTTAGTATCAACGTATTATTATAAAATATAAAATATATAACATATATATTATTAGCATCATTATATTATTATAATATATATACATACACTATATGTAGTAGTAACACTATTAGAGTATAATATATAGTATTATCATTAATTATTTTTTCAATGAGTTAAAAGAATAATCAATATTAAATAGTTTACTTAATTTTACTAATTTAAATAATTTTTTTAATTAATTTATGTGCTAAAAAGATAAAAAAATCATTTTAGCTTCCATAACATTTTTCCATTTATCTACTCATGATGAAGAAGGGTCTCGATTAAATTAGTTTTAAATTTAAGTTGGTTTTGAATTAGCTTTATTATATTTATATTCTTATTTAACTATTTTAATCAGTTATTTTAATTTAAAGTGTTTAATCTCTAGCATTGAATCTAGATTAAAAATACTAGATGATGAAGGGTCTCGATTAAATATAAAACCCTAGATCCCTCATTTTCCCTTATTCCCACTCTCTCTCTCTCCTCTCCCCTCCAGCTGTAGCCCCTCCTCTACGATTTCCCTCTCCTTCCCATCCAGCCACACCGCCACATCCTAGACCACTGCGAGAGCTGCTGGTCGCTGACGGCATCATCAGCTCCTCCTCGCTGGCCAGATCTCCTCCTCCAGATCCCGACGCATCCCCCCCTCTCCCTCGCACGCTCTCTCTCGCGGCTTCCCCATGTCATCGCCGCATCCCAGACCACGAGAGCCGCTCATTGCCGATGGCATGGTACTCGTCGCTCTCGTCCCCACGTCACCGCTGCATCCCAAACTTACAATATATCTGTGTATTTTTTCTTTGATGTGAGAAATTTTGTATTTTTTTTAACTAATTTACAATATCTGTGCCAAACATCAAACGACGCCATTTTTTTTTTGTGATTTATTTGATTGATAATTCATTGTGGGGTTCCTAAACTGCTTCCTGAAAGCTAAAACTGCATTATAATGTTGAAATGTCTAGATGTTTTGCACTTGGGATCTGATTTCATTTCATTGATTTCTAGAAGGCATGAATCGAATGGGACCGACCGGACCGTCTCGTCCCGAATGGGACCAGACTGAACTGATTCTTGTGTATTTCGGTCCGATCCCAAGTGGAAAAAGTATGGACCGAATAGGTTCAGTCTGGTCCACAAAACCACCTCAGGACCGACCGGACCAGACCAAATTCAACCCTAGATCAAATGATCATATCAATTTATGAATTTACTTTTGTGAGATCGATCTTTTTGTGGGTATATCACTTCTCTTTATAAAAAGTTTAGAAACAATGTGTTGTTTATGCATTTTTATCATTGTATGTTGCTCGTACAATAGTCATTACAACACTAACATTGGTTTCTCTATATGTATATGTAAAATCACATATTTTGGAGATTGATTTTGCATATCAATAAGAACTCTCACATTGGATTATGCATCTTTGAGTAAAATAATAATAAAATATTATTATTTTATTATTATTTATTTTTTTCCTAATTTTTTTTTCTTTCGGATTACTTTTCATTTGTATCGAGAGAGAGAGAGCAAGGAAAAAGAAATGTTTTGAGAGAGGATTTGTTTCCGTTGGTGGAGAGAGAGAGGAAAAAAAGTAATGAAATAAGATTTGGAGAGTGAACCTTGCATCTTCAACTTTGAAGAAATATTGTTCATAACTATGCAAATTTTGTGAAATCACAATTTATCCCAAAAGCTTAAGCTGATGGGAAGAGGTAGATTTTATTATTTTATATCTTAACACTCCCCCTCACTTGTGAGCCAGAATTCCTCAATGAGTAGGCCTAACAAGTGAAATATTTAATTAAATTGGGTAGAGTGTAGAGTCAGGGTTCGAACTCAGGACCTCTGCTCTGATACCATGTGAAATCACCACTTGTCCCAAAAGCTTAAGCTGATGGGAAGAGGTAGATTTTATTATTTTATATCTTAACACTATGCAAATTTTGAGATATCTATAATCTAATACAATCCAATTTAAAATTATATTATGCAAATATGTAAATGCATATGCAGATACATAATCCAATAGTACTAGACACTAGTGCTCTTCGGGCTACAAAAAATTGATGGACGATAATGTCCAAAGTTGACTTAAAATGAAAATATCTTTATGGTGTATTACTAAATATTTTAATTGACTTCAATTATAATATTGATGAATCATTTGAAAAATAAGTCTTAGATTACCATTAAAAAAAATCACGAGTCACATGCATATTATTTTCCTTCAATTTCGAATCTTTGGGTCAGACTTACCATGTTTCACATTACTTTATTAATATTGGTTCCAAGCTAACGTATCATGTAGTTACATTATCTTAGACTCATGATTATCATTGAGAAACTCATGTGTCTATTCCCATTTATTTCAAGCACTACCTTTAAAATCACAAACTTTAACGTTAAATGGTCAAATTTATCAACCTAAATGTTTAGCAAATGGGACTTTAATTTCGGCCAATATCTATCTTTACCCAATAATGGCAGCTTTTGGATATGGGTGCATGCATGGTAATGCTCGAGATTCATGCATTATACATTTGGCACAAGGCAAAGGCCAAAGGAGCATGCACTTCCAAATTCCAAAGTTCGGATGCATGATGATGCATTCCTATCGACCCCTGAGACTTGTCATTTCGCAGTTCGCACACCCACCAATGAGGTTACTAGGCCGGTTGATGAAGTTATCCAGAGTGCAATTCCGTGTACAAAAGCACAAAAAGTTGGACTGCGACTCAGTCATGCATGGAGAAAAAAGAAAGTACATGCATTCTTTTGCTGACTGATTCTTTCCATAACTTTGAAGATTCTAAGTTATTTGTTTTTTTTCGCGTGAAACCCATGATGACCATTATTGCTTGTTAATTAATTAATTTATTTGAAATGTTACATTCATTTGTTAGCTTATTATGGAATTCTTCAAATCATGGCGCTATGAGCATATCATTCATTCGTCGCCAATGTATCTTGGTTCAATGGATCATACTTTTTCTCTTTGTAAATAAAGTAAATTAAGGATAGGATGAGATTGCTTTTATTTTGAACACTTTCTATTTTTATCCATTGTCTTTTTTAGTAATATTATTATTTAGCTTTTTATCATTTTAATCATATTTGTGACTTGTTTGGATTCAGAGACTATTTCATCTCATCTCATCTCATCATTATAATTTTTTCAAATTTCTACATAAAATATAATAAATAATTCAACTTTTTCAAATCCAATAATAATAATAATATTAAAAAAATATTTTAATAATATTTTATTTAACTTTTAACTTTAATTTAAAACCATCTCATCTCATCTCAGTATCCAAACCAATCCTAATAATTTTTTATAGACAACTGCTCAAAATGTGTCATATCTATAATTGCAAACAAAAATGACATGGTTTAGAACTAAGAATATTATTATGTATTTTACTTGTTTTAAGAATGATATCTTAATCCATGATCAATAACGTTGTTATATGTTTTTTTTATAACAAAAGTGATCCTTTGCTTATTGTGCTCATGGCGAAGGAATCCAATACGTATGCACGGGATACTGCATGCACTAAAGAATCCGCGGACAAAAAGCCCTAGATACCCAATAATAATAATAAAAAGAGATCGATTCTGAACGGGGCTAGATCCGACGGTTCACATAAGTTTATCGTTTGACGAATCCGAATGCACTAAAATGCCGAATGACGTGGACTCGGTGAAACAAATACACATTTGTTTCCAACAGACACCGGTGAACAAAATATTAAAAAAGTAGGGGGTATATAACTGGATAAAATAGAGGGTGAATATTTCTCTCACCCGCCGATAAAGCGCGTATTGAAACACCGACCAATCATAACACCAGGCCGTGCTCCATGTATTTTTTCTGCTCCGCAGAACCAACCCTGCTCTCGAACTGACCCCGAAAATTATACGTGCCACAACCGCGCGTGAAGTCTCGCCTCCTATCCTCTCTAAACGTGAACTCGTAGAAGGCTAGAAGTTCCCCCCACCCCCTCTTCCTAACAAGCCAACTAACAAAAACGAAGAAGTTTCGTTCTCTCTCTCTCTTTCTCTCTCTCTCGGATTCATGCGCTCGCGGAGCGAATTCTTCTGCTTTGGCTTATCGAAACCCTAGATTCGCTCCCATTCTCTTCAGGTACTTTTTCCGGATTCGTATTTGTTTTCTTTGTTTTACGAAACGATTTTCGTGATTTTTGGACGACTCCTTCGCCCAGATCCGTTCCTGTTTCCGTTCTCTCTGTTTTATTCTCATTTTGCTTTCGCTTGTCAAAATTTTATTCGCATTCGCTCACAAATTTCGGAAGTTTTAACATCGTTCTATCCGTCTAAATTCCCGTGTTTAAATTATTTTGCTTTCATATGACGTTTTTGGTTTATCTTACCGTTAATTGACACAATGTATGTGCCGAAGAGTTTTGAAGACGCAAAGATGCTCTCGTTTTTGCTGCTTTCGGTTCCACTATTTTAAATTTGATTCAGTTCTAATCTTAGTAATCTATATATACATATATGTAAAGATACTTTTTTTGCCTTTTGTTTTCGGAAGTATTTTCTCTCGTACGAGATTTCACGATTCATAGTAAGCATGCTCTTCGTATTAAATTCGGCTTAAAAATGGGCATGGAAGTATGTCACTTTCTTATAAAGAAGTAATTTTTTTTTTCCTTGTTTTATGATTTTTGGTTTTTTTTTTTCCGATTATTTATTTATTTATTTTTGTTCTTGATGATCTTGTTGTTAAGTTTCAAATGCTGATTTTGTAGCTGTACTGTAATTTTTGTTTCATTCGGTTGGTTTCGTGATCTGCATTGTGGCGAGGAAAGTCAATTTTTTGTTTGACTTATTGTGATGAGAAAATAAAATGGGGTACGGAACCAGAAATAGATCTTCGATGACTGTGGTTATGCTTTTTTATGTTTGGTAAAACTGAGCTCAGCTAAGCCAACTAGTTAAGGACGTTCAGCTCGGTGTAAATGGAATTTGTGGTTCTCCATTCAGCTAAATAATTCAGCCGAAATATCGAACATGGGAATAAAATTTAAGCTTTGCTATTTATTTATTTTCCTCTTTCTTACATCGACCAACGTGAGAAGTAGCCATGGCAATAGATTTTTATCTAGCTACCCTTGATTTTTGACCGCTCTCCTATCATGTAAATGACTTATCAAAAAAACAAAAAAAATGTAAATGTACTAAGATTTTTAATGCTTATTTATTGTCAGAGGGGAGCGCTGCTTCAGACTTCAGTTAGTCGGCTAGCTTATGAAAATGGACTTGGAAGATAAATTTATCGCTAAAGGTAAAGTCTTTCATCTCTCCTCTGTGCTTTTGTGTGATAGGTACACATTTTACCTTTTCTTTTATCGCCTTTCAAAGTCTTGGTAGAACAGGTGGCTAGTAGTCAAAGAACAGGAGCGGGGTAACCATTAATGGTGTTTTATGGCACTGCGTACTCTACCTAAATAGCGTGTTGTTGTTTGAAATATAATTGACTTTGTTCTGTGGAAAAATATTTCTTAATATTCTTGTAATTTGTCATTTATGGCTATCCGCTGGTGTGTTACTGTGCCAGTCTTCTACCAATGAAAAATGCTTCGTATTAAGTACTTTTGGTCATTTCTAATTAGTATTGAAGTTCTTTTTGTTTATCAACATTATTATTATTATTATTATTCTTGGGTTGCCTTGTATATGTTGAAACACTTCCTATAAAAGGAAATTTTGTGCTTGCTGCATTGTTTTCTCATTTAGGTTCTAATGTTGTATTTTCCTTGGCATTTATGATGCACAGTCAACAAGCTCTGGTAGGCTCAGGGATTTTGGACTTAGGATTTGGGGAGCAATGCTTTTCCCTAGTTAGTAAATCTTTCTAGGGGGTTTTTTAAATAACTTATTCAGTCTCACATGAAGTTGATTGGGAGGAAAATTGTCTATTGGCCCCCATAGTTGGGGTAAGGATTTCATTTACCTAGTTTTTGGAGTTTTGCTTCTTTTGAGCTCCTATATATGCACTGGAAATTGAATTCATTTGTTTAATGTTGGTCAAGAATCAGTTAATATCAGCGTTATAAGTTTGTCAGTACTTCTTATATGCTAATTAAAAGTTCAATGGTCAAAGTTAATAGGCTTAGAGTTGGCTGTCACAAGTATGAGCTATGAATGAGATGGGGGCTGAGGTCGTGGGTGCAAAACCCATAGGGTGCATAGTTGTGTTTAGATAAAAGAAAAATATGTAGGTTATTAAGTTGAAACCTTAGTCCAAAGATGAAGTATAATGTGGAAGAAAGAACCAATTAAGTGGTTATGATAAGCAGTTCAGAGTCAGATAGCATGCTTCTCGAAGACACATCTGAATGAATCAAAGGTTGTAAAGCAAAATGTAGGATTCAAAGGATGTTATCTTAATTATATTAAAATATCTATCTATGTTGATCCACGCTCACTGCATCTTATTCTACTTTCTGCTTTTAATACTCATAAAACAAATTATGAAGTGTATGTGGCATATTTAGTTTTTAATTTGGTGTTGTCTTGTATATATTATTTCAAGAGACCACAATAGAGGCCATAAAGTAATGTCACAAATTTATTAAAAAAATATCAGAGATAGAGCATGTTGTTTAACAAACCCCATCCCCCTTTTTATCCTCTAATATTTTCTTACAATTTGCTGTCCATTGTTTATGTTTCATAAGTAAAAAGTTTATTCCCGTTTTGAAAAAGTACAAGAGAAAATTCCAGATATCAATCATGTTTCTTTTTCTGTCATATCCAGAAAAATTTTATTTGATGTTTTCAGACATCTAGAACGCGTCTTTAGTTTCCAAAGAAAAAACATGCCAGAGCAGAACTTTTTAAATCTTCTATGAAATTATTACACTGGTGTCGTGTAGTGTAAAATGCCTAATAAAACTGAATCTTGAACTTTGATGACTGCCAAATAGGGAAAGGATGGTTGGCTAGACCATGTTTCATATATTTGAATTCTCAGTTGTTTTAGTGATTACATAGAAGGAATATCTATGTGTACCTCAAACTTTCTGTTTTTATGGGATTATGACAATATTATGGGATAACGGATGGCATGTTGTTATAAAGGAGTTCATGTACGTGATTGACAAGTAGGCATGATAGTAGACCAATCTTTGGTCTGACCCATTTCATCTTATGAATTTTGTAATTGGTATCCAGTTTGTTAGATCCATTAACTACCAAGTTCACAATCTGATTGGGCTAAAACAAGGGCCAGGTAATATTGTAGTTGAAGACACTATATACAGGCATATCAATACACATACACATGCAAAAGTGCGTACATACATACACACATATATTTTGTTTTTTAATTGGCACCGGGTGTCCGGGAATAGCGTCCTGACTAATCCCAGGGGTGCATAGGCCCTCGGCAAAGAGTTTCCCGCAAGTGCAAATACATACATATTATACATGGAGAGCCCTATCTAAACCCTAGCAGTCTTGAGTTTCTTGACTAGAGGCAGCTCCTCCACTAGCCTCCAGACCACTTCTTAGATGCTCCTTCAGTTTCATTTATGTAACCCTCATTTTGTTCTCATAGAAAAGAAAGATCTGTTGTTCATCCGGTATGCACTAATTTCTGAAAAATCTTGTCTTTGGTTTGGGTTTTATGTCAAATCATATTGCTCTTTTCTAATTGAGAAGACCCGATCTTTATTTATGTTGTTTCTTCCAAAAACCTGTTTTATGCGGAAACTCTGACCATTGTTGTTGATTGTGCTTCTAGTTCAAGATGGCTTGAAATTACGTACTAATTATTCTGTTCATTTTTAATAAATGAATTGACCCTTTTGTCACATTTTCTTCTTGAAGGTATGATTTAGTATTATGACGTTTGAATATAATTAAAGTTTGGGGTAATGTTGAATTACTTAATCCTTTTTTCTAATGGGAAGGGGCCAAAGGCCTAGACTTTTTTTCCCTTCTGAAAAGGTACTCAATGTACTAATTGAAAAAAAATTAAAAGGTATTCAATATGCCGCAATCTAGTATTGTTAACACATTCTAGTATTATTTGTTACCTGTTTATGATTCAATATCGAACTTTCGACTAGTTACTGATAGGTGATTTAGGACGAATGGTTTCTTTGGTCTCTGGACAGGTGGCAATTTTGCAGGTCAGAGACATGGCTGATCAATTCTTCCTGCATTTGTGTTTCTGAGAGTTTTAACTTGTCTAAGAGACAAATGAGATGGAAAATATATTTGTATTTGTTGGCTGATTCGATGTTGTAATAACTGGGAGCCGCCTTTCTATATGACTGTATTTACTATTGTTATTGTTGTTGTTGTTGTTATTGATGTTATAACTATTTGAGCAATATCCCTAACTTTCACGCTCAATTGTCCTAGTGCCGGATTGAGGCTGAATTTCACCAATAGAGGCATAGGGCTAGTGTTGGGCTGGGTTTGAAGATGTTTGGATTATTTTTTTATTTAAATTTAAGTAAATATAGATAGAAAACTTTATGGGACACAGTATTCTTCTGTTACGTTAAGATTAGTGGAGCAATATGCTGGCAAACATGCTATGATGTATTCTATTAGCGTTGGTGTAATTGAGATGAAGATCAGGTGTATCTGAGTAGCAACAATAAGGACGTCCACCTAGAAAATGAAATCAATCAGGGAAAATGTTGCAGTTAGGATCTAACTTGTTATATAAATAGTAAAAGGAATGCAGCAACTACCTATCAGAAAAAAAAAAGAATGCACAAAAAATTTGGATAATATACATTTAAAATTTTTATAGACTTAACATCCACATTTGTAGACTTAACATTTTTATAGAATAGAAAAAAGGAGGAAAGTAGAATTAACAATTTTTCCACATTTTTATAGAAAAAAGGAGAAAAGTAGATAGTTGACATTTTATAGACTTAATTAACATCAACATTTATGGATAATATACATTTAAAATTTGTGTTCAGTTTTGTTTGTAATATCTGTTTTCACCAAATATGTTCTCATGTTCTTAGTTTGTTTCTTTGCCCTTCTAGTTTCTGGTGTTCAGAGCCTTTCTTCCAGTGTGCAAAGCACCCCAGAGAAAAATGGGCATTCAGATGACGCTTCAAGAAGTCCAGAACTCCTCCAAGAGTTTCTGAAGTCTGGTCCAAAGAAGGAACTTCTTCGAGCATGCTTTGATAAGGAAAGGAAAAGCTCATCAAAAAGGAAAATGACAGAACTCCACAAGACTAGTAACAAGACAATTAAGAAGCAAGACTCAAGAAAAGCTTCTTCTAGTTCCAACCTTCAGTCTTCGAGGAAGCAACAACGAAAGGGGGAAAATCCCATGCGACTCCCATCAGCTGCAGACCAGTCTCCAGATTTTGGACATGCAAACTCATGGATCTGTAAAAATTCTGCTTGTAGAGCTGTTCTATCCACAGATGACACATTTTGCAAGAGGTGCTCTTGTTGTATATGTCACTTATTTGATGATAATAAGGACCCTAGTCTTTGGTTGGTATGCACATCTGAATCTGGTCAGGGAGACTCCTGTGGGTTATCTTGTCACATTGAGTGTGCCCTTCAACGTGAAAAAGTGGGTGTTGTTGATCTTGGGCAATTGATGCAGCTAGATGGTAGCTATTGCTGTGCTTCTTGTGGAAAAGTTTCAGGGATACTTGGGTATGTATTTTCTTGCTTCTCCTGAGTTGGCGATGCAGTTGTAGTTCTTGACACTTCACAGGCTTCTCTTGCCTGTGGAAATTGTTGCTCAGCTATGAATAAGGCTCCCTTTCTTTTTATTTTTATCCTTTTCTCCCTTTAGATGAGTTATCTTATATATATATATATATACACACGTTATCTTTCTATAAGAATTTTGAGGAGTGACTTTTAATTGTTTTCCCCGGCTCTAAACGAAGCATCATCACAAATTTCTATGGGTGTAAATTTCTTTGCTGGAAATTATTGCCATGAGATCCTGGCCTTTAGCGAACTGAGTAGTGGTGAATAAGGAAATCTCTCTGGTTCCAGATCGTGATGGAATCCAGAAACATAAATAAAGAAATAAAAGGAGCAAGGATGAAGGATGAAGTTATTCTTGTGTTCTGTTAACTGATTTATAGCGATAGTTGTAGGGCTGATGGGAATTTTGTGATTTTATGTGGCAGATGTTGGAAGAAGCAGCTAACAATAGCAAAGGATGCTCGCCGTGTTGATGTTCTCTGTTATAGGATATACTTGAGTTCCAGGCTTCTGGAAGGCACATCCAGGTTTAAAGAACTGCATGAGATTGTAAAAGATGCGAAGGCTAAACTAGAAACTGAAGTGGGCCCAGTTAATGGGGTATCTGCCAAGATGGCACGTGGCATTGTCAGCAGACTCTCTATTGCAGGCGATGTGCAGAAACTCTGTTCTCTTGCAATTGGGAAAGCAGATGAATGGCTGGCCACTGTTTCCAATGTGAATACAAATTGCAGAGGTTGGGAAACATACTAACTGGTATTCTATCTTTTAATTGTTTTGAAGAACATATACAAGCTTTAGTTAAACGATTAACTAATTTTCTTGGTTTCCTTTGCAGAAGATTCGCTTCCTGCTGCTTGCAAGTTCTTTTTTGAAGAAGTAACATCATCCTCGGTTGTGATTATCTTGATTGAACTGTCTAATGCATCATCTGATGATATCAAGGGCTACAAGCTTTGGTATTGCAAAAGTAGAGAGATACACACAAAAGAGCCCATATATGTTTTTCCAAAAGCTCAGAGAAGGATAAAAATCTCAAATCTGAAGCCCTGCACGGAGTATACCTTCCGAATAATTTCTTATACGGAGGCAGGTGATTTGGGTCACTCCGAGGCCAAGTGCTTTACCAAGAGTATCGAGATAATTAGCAAGAATCCTAATTCAGCAGTTGCCCTGAACTGTAACAAAGAGAATCCCATCGTTGATGGCAGTTCTTTGAGTGCCAAAAGGGAGCCTAGGAATACAACAGAACTTGGTTTTTCTTCTGGATTTAAGGTTCGAGACCTTGCAAAGATCCTGCATTTGGCTTGGGCCCAAGAGGAAGACTGTTTTGAGGGGTTTTGCAATCCGGAGGTGGAAAAATGCTGTGGAGTAAGCGAAGTGATCAAGCCTGAAGCTCTTGAAGTAGAGCGGTCACCTTTTGTTTCACGTGGGCTTGACTTGAATGTTGTTTCGGTGCCAGATTTGAATGAAGAGCTCACCCCTCCATTCGAGTCCTCCAGGGATGAAGATAACGGATGCACTTTGCAGCAGGCTGTTGAGGCAGATGATGATGCTGCTTCTCGTGACTTACAGAAGAATGGTTTAGGTAGATCACACGGTAGTGGCGACTTGCAGACTTGGATACATGGGCCAGCTATAGAAGTCCCAGCTGTTGATTCCGGGGCAGAATTTTGCAGGAAAAGAGCTGCAAACTCTAATGAAGAGACACATGATTGTGATAGCACTTTGATAAACGGGTCACCACTCCGAACCTCTAATGGTTCATGTTGCTTGGATGAAAACTTTGAGTACTGTGTGAAGATAATCCGATGGCTGGAATGTGAGGGTCACATTAAACAGGAATTTAGATTGAAATTGTTAACATGGTTTAGCTTGAGATCAACGGAGCAAGAACGTAGGGTGGTCAACACATTCATTCAAACACTGATTGATGATCCTAGTAGCTTAGCAGGACAACTAGTCGACTCCTTTTCGGATATTATATCCTTCAAGAGGCCACAAAACGAATTCTGTAGTAAGTTGTGGCATTAAACAAGGGTGCAGCAGTCTAATTTACAGGATTGCTAATTTTCCTGTGTGTTTAATTTTCTCTCTCTGCCATAAACTACCACTGATTGTTTTCGCCCTTCTTTGTACAGGCATTTTTTCTTAAGTCACCGTTGGAAGTTATTCATTTATATTGCTGGGCATAGATTTGAGTTGCTGATTGTGGAGACAGTTCCTGATGATTCTTGGAACGGGGAGGGCCTAGCACTTGAGGTTCGTGCTGTAAAAGGCACTTTCCATCTCCTATATTATCCTAATTTACATTGAAGTAGGAGCAGCATAGCATTTACTCAATCATGGATTGGAGGATATATGTATTAGTTACTTTTGCATTGCCTTCTTTAAATCAAAGAAGGGTACATGAAATTGATCCTGGATTTTACATCATTACATTATCTTCCTATTTTTCATATTCTACCTTGTTCTTTTTATTCCCTAATCTTTATTTTTCAACTATCAATTGATTTAACATGCCAAAGACCTGTCTGATTGGCATAATCCTCAGCCTCCAAAATGGAGGTTTAGAGTTCGAAACCCCCTTCCTCCAAAAAAAAAAAAAAAAAGTTCGAAACCCCCTTCCTCCAAAAAAAAAAAAAAAAAAAAAAAAAAAAAAACTATAAATTGATTTAGGATTTGGAAACAAAAGGGTCAAGTTGTCAATTTGCTACGGGCTGGTATGGCAAATTTCTCAAAATTTGCAATACTCGGTCCATCGCTGCGCCAATGTTGGTTTCATCTGTCTATGTCTTGGTGAATGATCGTTTGTGGATGAAAATCTCCTAAATTTCTTACCACTTTTTTTTTCTCCTGACATCAATGTTAGAGATTTTATCATATTGATATTTATCACTATTAAGTTTAAGTATTTCTTATCTTAGTAATTGCCACAGTGAATTTGGAAATAATCAATCTTGTTTATGCTGGTAAATTTGATTAATTATTTCCTATGAAATTTAAGGAATCCTCATTCGGTAATTCGTTTATAAAGAGGTCAGTTCTCATTAATTGTCCAATTGAATATTTAAAGCTACGAGGAAGTTGTATTTTCGTGTAGGATAGTGTTATCTTATTAAAATTATGATAGAATAATGATATTTATACTATTTTTATAATATATTTTAAAATCAACTAATGGGATAGTGTTGTCTTATGAATAAAATTAAAGGTAATGTTATATACAGTCTTGAAATATATAATTTTTGCATATTTTCTTGAAAAAAAAGTGGAGATTACCATTAAAAAATAAATTTTTTTTTATGTTAGTTTCAGATTTATTTTTTTTTTTAAAGGAATATACGAGAACTCTACTTTTTAAGATTGCAAATATTATTTTTTTTTAAATTATATTTATGTCTACGACAACTTTCTTATAAAAAAAATATTAAAAAAGAAACAACTTTGCCAAGTAGGCAAAACTGGGGTCAGACACAAAAAAAGGAAAAAGAATAACAAAGCAAACACAGTCAGCAAGACGTTGTCGTTCTGGCTAATCGGATTGGATTTTGAACGATTACACGACACAACAGCTTGGCTCACGGTGAGTCGAGACCACTCACCTCCCGTTCGTTTCTTGCATTGCATCTCTCTCTCTCACTCTCTCTCTCTCTCTCTCTCTCTCTCTCCTTCCTTTCTTCTAAAATGCTACTCCATGCTCCATCTTCACCATATCTCTCCTTACTAAGCACAAAATCACGACCCAAAGCAGGTAACTTCTTACACCACGCTCAAGTTTCCTACTCTTTCTTAAGTTTGTAAACATTGAGTTGCTTACTTGCTTTGTTGCCTGCTTTGTTGTTGTAGGACTACTTTCACCAGAGAATTGTCTTCTATCGTCAGATATATACTATTCTTTTCCGCCTAAAAGACTTGAAAACTCCATATGGGCATCGAGCAAACGGTCCGTTTTTAGCTCTGCTACTACTAAAGCTGCCTCTGTTGAAGGTAAACACCCCCCCCCCCCCCCCCCCCCCCCCAACCAACCCTTTTAAGCCAAGCCATAAGCTCACTGGTATAAAGAAACAAAGCCATTTAAGATTTGAAAATTTCAATTGAATTAGTCGGGGATTTCTGAGGTTCCGAAGAACCCAAATCAAATTCTGTTTCTGATAACGTTTTGGTTGATTCATTGAAATGTAATGCACTAGTATCAGATAGTTCGGTGTCTTCTCTCACATCAATATGTGGTGAAAGTTACAGGATTTATCTTAAATCATTTTTCTAGTAAAATTTAAAGATATTTTTTTATAGGTAAAATTTAAAGATGTTTTTAGGGGATGTATTTTTTCCAAAAAGAAATCGTCATCTAATGTTATACAATTTTGATGGCATGTAATTGAATACAACCATATGACTTTGGCCTGTAGAATTAATAGGGATAGTTTGCGTAAGTGTGCATGTGAGAGAGATTTATAACCTTAAACGTGTCCAAATGATAAGGATTGATTTAATTTCTCAGGAGCTATTTTATTATGCAAAAGCCTCTTTTGATCGCATTATCTGTATGTACCATACATGTAAGCTTGCAGTAAGTGGTCATGTTAGCTACCAGATTGTTGTGGGAGACTATCACTCATATGGAAGGGTTGAGGAAGGTCTTTGAAATGCATGTTAAACATCACTTTAATTCAAAAGCTTAAACCAATGTGTGCTCACCATTTGCAAATGAGCACCTATAGAGATAACCAAGTCTTTTTGTGGTGCTGTTGCTCCCATTACAAAATTTTGTTCCTGCCACTGTTCTGTCCACCTTTTAACAATCACGGGGTTTGCACTTGCAGGGACATTGTTTGCCAGAGTTCATTTTCTTGTCCTTTTTAATATATTTATTTTTTACATATGTGTAGCTGGTGCTTCAGCGATAACTACTGGAGTGGCTGAGAGTGATGTGCTGAAAGCCTTGTCTCAAATCATTGACCCCGACTTTGGGACAGATATTGTATCGTGTGGTTTTGTGAAAGATCTGGACATCAATGAGTCTTCAGGAGAGGTCATTTAGAATCTGAATGTGACAAATTTCTACTAATATAAAAATATGTCCAGATTTAAATGTCATGACTTTACATCTCAGGTTTCATTTCGGTTGGAGCTTACTACACCAGCATGTCCAATCAAGGACATGGTAAATGACACACCCACCGTTGTTTGATCAGGATCTGACATATGTTGGGAAGGGTAGACTTTTATTTCATAAAATTCACTTAAAATTACTTGAGAATATGGAAACAATATCCACCTCTCATTTTTTCTTCCTTCCCTGTCCGAAACATTAATTCTTTTCCCTGAAAATGATACCCAATTTTTTTAATGGTGTATCTTGGAAGACTCATGAGCATTTTTCAACATAATTATGCTTTTGCTTGTGCAGATTATATGATTGCTTTAATCTAGTTTTTGCATGGGAATTATAATTAGATTTACTTATGACAGTTTGAGCAGAAGGCAAATGAGGTGGTTGCAATGCTTCCTTGGGTGAAGAACGTGAATGTGACAATGTCAGCACAACCTGCACGACCCATTTTTTCTGAGCAACTCCCAGTGGGTTTACAAAAAATCTCAAGTATTGTGGCAGTTTCAAGTTGCAAGGTAGATTTTCCTTGATTTTCCTTGATTTTTCAGATGATTTTTCCCTTTTCTCCTTAAAGGTTGACATATTGAATTGTTACTCATAGACGCACTGAATTGTTATTCTTATTATCATGTAATAGTAGTGCTACTAACGACTCTTCTAGGTTGACATATTGAATTGTTTCTTATAGACACATTGAATTGTTAATCCTATTATCATGTATTAGTAGTACTACCACCGACGTATTGGGCATATGTGGTCTAGTCTGACAGTTATCTCTATATAGTTACTTATATAAAAAAAAAGTTATCTCTCTATAGTTCAAACTTCAGTTGTTTATTTGCCTGGAGAATTTCCATTATACTACAAAATAAAGATCTCCCTTTAGGTTGTGTTTTTTAGGATTAAGTGCTACAATAGTCTAGGGTTTTTCACGTTTTTCCAAAAGACTCTACGTTTTCATTTTATCAATTTACTTCTTGGATTTGCAAGATTCATCAATTAGATTCTTTTGTTCATGTTTTGTTAAATAAATTAACAGCAGCATTTCCATGTGTCCCCAAAGTTACGTGATACCCAATGAGAGTATAACATGTGTCAAAAATTTGACACTTCAGCTTTCAAACATAAAAAACTCCACGTCAGCTTAAAAACAATAATTTTGTTTTTGAAAATAAAAATAATTTAAAACAAAAAATCTGCAGTTAAAACCTTTAATAAAAAAACAAAATTTAACAAATAATTAAATGATAAATATTAAAAACAAAATTAAGCAAAACATTGAGGAGGTGGAGGGGCTGGGGGCCTCCTTCCCTTGGTGATCCACCCACCCTAGAAGTGGTCTGAACCACTCAGAGGTGGAATGATTTGGTCACACCGAGTCAATTCTGGGGTGACGAGATCTACTGATACACCATGGAGGTGACTTTCAGGAGCCACCTCTGGGGTGGCTTGGATGTGTTGCCCTCAATCCACCCAAAGGCTGGGATATGAGTTTTACTCCTTCCTCCTCCTTAGCCCCTCCTTGGAGGTTTTTGTTTTTTGCTATATGTTATTTTATTTTATTTTTTGTATAAGGGGCTAACATGGCATTTTTTTATCTCTTGATTACCATTTAGTATTTTCAAAAATATTGTTTGTTAAGTTGACATGGCAATTTTGTTTTTCTTTTTCTAAGTTTTAGAGCTGACACGTCAACTTTTTAACATTTATCGTGCTCTCATTGGGTGCCATGTGGCTTTGGGTACATGTGCAGTGGCGGATCTACATATGGCTTGAGGGGGGCCATGGCCCCCCCAAATTTTTTTCATAATTCAAAATAGCCCCTAAATTTTATTCATAATTCCATGTATATAGAAATTGACCGCCCCAAAAAAATTTATAATTTCCTTATTCCCATATGCTTTCTAAAATTTTGTAAAATTTCAATATACATAGAAGTGTCTCTCTAATTTTTTCCTATAACCCCTAGATTTTGTATAATTTCTATATATTATCTATTTTCAAGGATGTGACCACACTAAAATTAAATTACAACTAAGATTAGGAGAAATAATAAACTATTAACATGGGACCCCAAAGTTTTTTATTATACAATATTAAGTTTCTTAATATAGAATCCAAAGTAAAATTACCAGAAAAACCCATTTAAGATTGATGATTTATATGAAAAATAGTGGAGATGATTTATTTAAGGTCTCAGTTGTAGTAGTCTATGCTTAATGTGACACCAAAATAGATAGATTTTACATGAAATTTGAAAAACTAGCTTAGATATTAGAATGAAAGATAGCATTCTAAAAGATCACTTGATAGTTTATACAAAGAATACAATTTCTAAATATTTTGTATTTACAAAAATAATAATGGATGAATATTATTCTATGGTCGTGAAAAACCTGAAACAGGCATTAAGTTGTGTTTTAAAAATTTTATTTCTACCAAATTATCGAGATTTAATTTTATATATGCTCTATGATTTTGTAATATTTTTTCATTTTACATAAACATCTCGTGCGATAGAAAAGTTGGCCCCCCTAAGAAAAGTTGCTAGTTCCGCCACTGGACATGTGGAAAGGCTACCGTTAGTTTATTTAATGTTGAATGATCTGATTGATAAATTTTGCAAGCCACAGAGTAAATTGATAACATTAAGAACTGGGGAAGACAAAAACCTAGGCACTGCTTATGTATTTAACTTGTCATCTTATGAGGAAATCTATCTTTATGAAAGATTTCTTAAAATCATAGTCTCCCTGATTGAAGTGTCAGAGAAAAGGCAATTACTTGTAAAGTTGATGCTTCCCCTTGGATTTCGATGGGAAAGGAATGTAAGATTCTCATGGCTTTCTACTGTAAGAGGAAAAGGAATATAAACGTTCATACTGGTCCTTATCAGATATATATTTTAGGTAAAATAACTTGAGGAAGTGTTTCCTTTTTTAACACAGCACTAACTTATGTATATTTTACCTGCTTCACCAATCCCAACGAAGGTGATCTGATTATCTTGTTTTGTAAAAATATTAAAAATTAATTTACTAATACCTTCCTATTTTAAGCTGCTTCTGGATAATTGCGCAGGGAGGTGTGGGAAAATCAACGGTGGCAGTAAACCTGGCTTACAGTTTGGCTGGTATGGGCGCCAGAGTTGGTATCTTTGATGCTGATGTCTATGGTCCCAGTTTACCGACAATGGTGTCCCCTGAAAACCGACTGCTAGAAATGGTAATGTTTCAAAGTTTAAAATGAATTTTATATGCAGGTTAGTGAAGAGATGCATTAATGATGGTAAAACCTTATACAGAATCCAGAGAAGCGTACCATCATTCCAACTGAATACTTAGGAGTTAAATTGGTTTCTTTTGGATTTGCCGGACAAGGTCGTGCAATAATGCGAGGTCCAATGGTTTCCGGGGTCATCAACCAACTTCTGACTACTGCTGAGTGGTATGATATGCTTCCATTAATGAATTAGAAAGAAAGAAAAACTAGGGTAAGATTTGTGCTGGAGTTTTATTGTTGAGTTATGCTATATATTACACTCTCATCCCATTCCCATCACACTTCACTGATGTGGTTATCTTTCCGGGCACCTCATGAATTTTATGGCTAAATTCTCAATTGTTGTCTTTCAGAGAGATGCAATGTCTAATCCTTTATTCCAAAATGCAGGGGAGAGTTGGATTATCTGGTTGTTGACATGCCCCCTGGAACTGGTGATATCCAGCTCACTTTATGCCAGGTTCTGTTTTTAAATTCACTACTTCTGTGCCTAAATTTATAGCACCCTATTTTTCATAATCTTGATCTTCTGTTAATTTATTGCCTTCTATGGTTTTTGTATGCGTATGTGGATAGCTAGAAAAATACTTGTCCAGAGCACATTGCTTCTTAATCTTACCACTCTACTTTTAAAGATGGGTAAATCACATTTCTCAGGTAGTCCCTTTAACTGCGGCTGTTATTGTTACCACCCCTCAGAAGCTAGCATTTATTGATGTAGCAAAAGGAGTTCGCATGTTTTCAAAGCTTAAGGTGACATTTCTGTTTTAAATCACTATATTCTTTATAGATATGATTCTGGATCAGTTTTTTGACATGTTTGAGGATTAAATGTGTTGCAAATTTTCAACAAGTGATATTCATGAGTTTCTATTTGTTGTCATCTTCAAATTCTTGTTAAGCATATGTTTGCGGTTCTATTCATAAACATTAGGTACCATGTGTTGCTGTCGTTGAGAATATGTGCCACTTTGAGGCTGATGGAAAACGCTATTATCCATTTGGAAGAGGTTCAGGCTCTCAGGTACCAAAATCTTCTATTTGCAAAATCTAAAACTTGAAAATCTCATGATTTTAGCATTATCGGTAAATTTTTATATGAAAAATATATACAAGAAAATAATACACATCTTTGCAGGTGGTCGAGCAATTTGGAATCCCTCATCTGTTTGATCTTCCCATCAGACCAACCGTATGTCTTGTGATAAGTTACTTATTGCTGCTAATTGCCTAGAATGTACTCTGGATGCTCACTTGAAACTTGACTGATTTCTACTTATAAAAAAAACTTGACTGTGATTTCTATTGTTAGCAATAGTAGAGTTTTCACTCTCCATGTTGTATAAGTTGCATGCTTTATGCTTTTTGTTACACCTAGATCAAGCGCCTTTATGTTTCTCACATAAATTTAACTACCTTTTTATTGCTCGTAAAGATTTTCGTTTTTCTTTTTATTTATTAATGGCAGGTTGTGTTTTGACCATTAATTTTCCATTATAATTTCTCCATTAATTCCGTGTAGAAACCTTCTGTATATCTAGATAATTCGTTTGATTTTAGCTTATTAGAATTTTAGCTTATAAGCAACCAGAGTCCATTTTATTTTTGTTGATTACCTATTGACAGCTGTCTGCTTCTGGAGATAGCGGAATGCCTGAAGTTGTGGCCAATCCTCAAGGTGAAGTTGCAAAGACATTTCAGAACCTTGGAATTTGTGTTGTGCAACAGTGTGCTAAGATTCGCCAACAAGGTACCCTATCTGTGCTTGAAAATCTTGAGAAAAGTGTTCCCAAGACAGTGAGAGTAGAAAGCTACTTCTCTTCACACCCATATAAAGAAGGTTATAAATTTCTTTGCAATTGCTCAAATAAAACAATCTTGAGAAAAGTGTTCCCAAGACAGTGAGAGTAGAAAGCTACTTCTCTTCACACCCATATAAAGAAGGTTATAAATTTCTTTGCAATTGCTCAAATAAAACATTCAACGATTAAGGCCTCGTTTGTTTTCACAACACATCTCATCTCATTTATCACATCTCATCTAATCATTAAAACTTTTCCAAATTCTCACACAAAATAAAATAAACAATTCAACTTTTTCAAATCCCAAAATAATAATAATATTAAAAAAATATATTCTAACAATATTTTATTCAATTTTCAACTTTTATCTCAACTCGTCTCATCTTATCTCATTTGCGAAAACAATCGAGGCCTAATACTCAAAGAGATTTCTTTTCTTTTATCATTATCTTAAAAAATTCAGAATTTTTTATCCTTGTAAGTAAAATGGAATGTTGATAATTCATAGATAATGAGAAGGACATGTTGGGATTGCTCTTGGATTTGGAACTAGATCATTATAATCCTAGGCTTTTTTTCTGCATTGGTTATTGTGATTCCCATATGTTTCCTTTGACCTTAGTTTGATGAGAAATCATTTTTTTTTCTAGTGTCTACAGCTGTCAGATACGATAAATCTATCAATGCAATCAGGGTGAAGGTACCGGATTCAGATGAAGAATTCCTTCTGCATCCTGCAACTGTTAGACGGAATGATCGTTCTGCCCAAAGTGTGGTATGAAGAGTTTCATTCAATTTATATAATATAAAAATGGTTCTAATTGAAATAATTACATCGTATGCCATGATAACGTAAGATAAGTTGTTACATCTGCGGTGCCTCGTTTGGATGTTGAGATGAGATGCGTTGAAATGAAAAATCTGTGAATGGTAGTGAAATGGTTTGAGTTAAGATATTTTATGGGATTTTGGGAAAGGAGAGAGAAAAAGTTAAATAAAAATATTATAAAGTTAAAATATTATTAGAATATAATTTTTTAATATAATTTTTGTTTTGAGATTTGAAAAAGTTGAATTGTTTTTTGTTTTATTTGGAAGTTTGGGAAAGTTGTAATGATTAGGTAATGATTAGATGAAAAAGTTGAAGATTTGAAATTGAAAAGTGTTTGTGTTTGAGTGATGTTTGGATGTTAAGATGAGATGAGATCATCTCAACATCCAAACCAGCAGTTGTAAAACCTGAATTTTAGTAATGTACTAACATACAAGACAGCAATGGCATAGAGATGGTGATTACTATTGCCTTTCTGCTCAGGACCTGTCCAATATTTAATGCTAAAACTGATGGACAGCATTTTAATAATTATATTGCTGGTTGTATATGCACTGCTGCTGAGGATTTGTTTTCATGGTTGCTGAATGCTCTATGATGTGGGGTTTCAAACTTCTTCTAGTCTAACAGAAAATGCATGGCACTAGGAACTTGTAGCCTCTGGCTTTTTGTTTCCCCTTTATAAACGTATGAAAGGTATTATACATGGAATTTTTTTTTTTCTAATATCTGAATTTATTATCATATCAGAGGCGTTATCACAGATCTCTCAAAGAAAACTTGCAAATACCATAAAGCAAACCTTATACTATAATTTTGTTGGAAAATTTCTTCTCTCTCTCTTTCAAAATTGTTGCTTAGTTTATATTTATAGAGGATATATTTGCAAATACTGATTGTACTTGGGTTGCACCTTTTGCACTTTTCAGTGATTTATTACATATTAAAATAATATTTGCAAATAGTGACGTCCAAAAGTTAAAAACAAGAGTTGGTTTGTAGCAGAATAAATAGCCTGTTTTATATATTTTATGGGCCACAACTGATTTCATACGTTCTTCAAGAAATCTGCAGGCGATGTTTAGCTTTGAACACAATAAGGAGATATATGTGCATGTAAACGTAATAAATTTAAATTTTTAGTTGGCAGTCTATTTTTTTTAATGCCACAGTATGGGATATCGCGTTGATTTTATTCTTGAGAATGCTCTCATCTTTTTGCATCAGAATTGTTAAGTACTTTATTTCTCCGTTACCTTGTGCAGAACCATAAAGAAGTCAGAAACTGACATCAGATCCTTGCACTGTTTAGTTTTAGATAAATCAATAGATAGATGTAGTGGTTGGCTGCTGAAATACATGTGATTCCAGTCAAAAGAGACTCAAGTCGCTGTGATAGGTTGTAGAAGCATCCAAATTGCATACTAGTTCTTCCCAATGCTGATATTCAAAGCAAACACAATGTAACTTTCTAGGAAAAATAAGGCCTCTACAAATCCTACAATGGCGTTGATTTCAGTTCATGCTACCATGTGTTTGAATTCTTCATGTCTGACCTTTTCAACCCCTTGACTAATTGGGGCTAATTTGGCACATAACAGGATGAATGGACAGGGGAGCAAAAACTGCAATACACAGATGTTCCAGAAGATATTGAACCTGAAGATATTCGTCCTATGGGGAACTATGCTGTTTCAATAACATGGCCTGATGGATTCAGTCAGGTGACTTGACATTTTAACTAATGCTAGAAATGGGAAAAAAGTGAAGGGGATTGCCATGAAAAGTCTAAGCCAGTGGCTGGCAACTTTAATCATGAAATTAATACAATGATATAAAACTGGGGGTCCGACAGCAGCAGTCGAGCTCACTGATTTGGTTGGATAAAATTGCTTTTGGTTAAGCCATCAACACTGGCTGTCCTGTCCCTATAGGAGGGATACATAGTGATTGGGCAGTCTGTCTTTGAAATTGCTCATATAGTAGCAGTCAATAATCTATATGCGAGTGACTAGTATCTTGAGTTTAATTCTTGTAACCGAGTAGTCTAAATGCAAATTTTATATCTTTTGATTTTAACTACGATATGAGCATTATATGCATACTCGCCATCAAGCATAGATGCATGTGCTTGTTCGGTAGCATTTCTCCAAATTTATTTGTGTTCATTGTCTATATTTGGTGACTAATGAAGGGATAACAGTAAAAACAGATTTTTTTCTCCATTACTGTTCTCTGTCACTATCTGAGTTTCATCTTATGGTGCAGATCGCACCCTATGATCAGTTGCAAATGATGGAGAGGTTAGTCGATTGTCCTCAACCAACTCCTGCACAGGCTTGACCAGTATTTGTCAACCTACAACTCAGTTGGGTGGACTGCATCAATGCCTATAGGACGATATAGGATGCAAGTTTAGAACCTTTTTTTTTTTGCTCGCCTGCGGGCATAATACTATCAAGTGTAGATTAGTAGAATCTTGAGATCAATAGGTAAGTCTAAACAGTTACCTGATCTTTTATGAGTCAGACATCCTGGGACTCTACTCATATTAGTTTATTTTTTTCCATTCTATACAGTTTAGGCAATTATGTATGAGAGATTCCTATTTTCTTTCTTTGCTACACATATGCTAGGTATCTCATGTCTCGGTATTTTATTCTTTTTTTCTGACTTTTGGATTTCATTTGAAGTACAGCAATAGTCTTTACTTATCCAATATTTCCCTGTATGCGTGTGTATATAGGCAGCTAGCTGAGAATGGTAAAGCTCAATAAGAAAGCTTGCAATCCAAACTTCGGTAATCCTCTTACTAAAACTCCATCTCGGGCTGTTGTTTTGCACAATAATTCAGCACAGTGGCCACATGACATCTTTCTTGGCATGCATAAATTTGCATGGAGAACAACCACTGAACGCGGGATTCATTTTAGAGTCCAGTTATACATCAGCTATTGATTTATCTCACATTTCACATTTTTTGTTTTTTTCAACTTTTTGTTAGATACATCGCCTTCACCTTTAACCTCTCTCTCTCTCTCTCTCCTCAGCCTCTCTCTCTCCTCAACCTCTCCACAAGTTTTGTTTTATAATGTGTTAAATGGAAGAGAAGAAAATAAAAATAAAAATAAAACCCCACACGTCAGGTGTGGGGTGTGGGATTATCATCAGTTGCTGATTCATAGAGTTTTTCTTCATTTTATATAAGTTGATAAAAGGAAACTAGGAATTTTAAATACAAGGTAAAAAAAAAAAAAAAAAAAAAGAACACTTAATGATAAGCAGTAGGCCGCGATGGGGATTCATTTGCATGGTGTAGGCACCTAGCATGGGCGTTTTTGTGCACATGTTTATGTAAATAAAATAGACAAGTTTTAAATTTTATTTTAGAGTAATGTTATAGAGAAACTACTATAGCAATGCACACTTTGCACTCACTGCGTGACTATTTCTAGTTGATTGTTCCCAACACTCACTTGGGAAGATGTGTGGTCTAGATGATGCCACATCATGTGTGCAATATGGATGCTCTCAATAATGACTTCTATCTATATTTATTCTTTATTTTATCATAACTTTTAGTCTTTTAAGTCGTAACCATATGTAAAATTGGCACATGCATTAAATCATATCTTAAAATGCTACTTCTATTTCAAATACAAAAGCTTTCTTTTTTTGTTATAGATATGTATGAATAAAATCTAAAATACTTAATTAGCATCTTCTTCATATTAACAAAGGCTAATATTATATAATAATCTTAGGGATACATTTTAAGAAGCCTAATATAACTTAAATTAAAAGATTTTTTTGGTGGGTTTTTTTGTTAAGAGATGCAAGAACTATAGAAATTTGGGGGTGGCTCCCACCCCAAAACAAGTGGTGCAAGAACCCAACCCCAAATAATCTGAATTCATTGAATGATAGCAGCACCCATCTGTATATTTCACTATCAGTGCCTCTTGGTCAGACTGTTGAAGTGTAGCATTGAGTAATGCTGCCCCCATCACATTAAATTTTGTTAGATAATAATTATCATAATAGTGAAAAATAAGAGTAATATTAGTGCAACTTTTGCTATGTAGTGTTTATAAATGAAGTCCCAAAAGAAAATATTTGAGAAAATTTTAATTTAAAATAAAATTTATAAAAAATAAATATACAAACTGAAATAAATTTAAATAATATAATAAACAGAATAAAAACAGTCCCATTAATATCATTTGCTGGGAAATATCTGAAGCAGCATTTTTAATCCAGAAGGAACTGTGACTTGTCATGTTCAGCTTTTGTCAAAGAGGTCCCCTTCCTTACTCAACCACAATCCTCAGCATTCATTTTCTTTCACCTTTTAGAGCCTTTTAAAACTGACTTTCAAACTAACTTTTTTGGTGCGTCCCCACTTTTTTAATGGGCAGACGCATTGGCAGGTCTTTGTTTGAATGAGATCCTCTATTAATTGCCTGAAAAAATCTTCACAATCTCTTAAACCGCTGCACACCATATATTTTTTAATTTTTATTATTTTTTTCTTTCATTAAATATTTAATATATCATAATAAATAAAAAATTAAATTATTTTAAAAAGAATAAACTAAAAAATATTTTTAAAAAAATATTAAAAAATTTAAAATTTTAAAAAAATATAATATGTGAAGATCGAAGAAATTGTATAACATTGCTCTGATTGCATTTATGTGAAGCTTCATTTTACCTTTTGGCTTTAGTGATGTCATGCATGCGCTGTCACTTGTCATTTCTCCTTTTTTAACAATGTCTATGTGATGCTTTTCTAAGTCTTAATTACTTCATAAGTTGAGTTGAATTCTTTACCACATATTTTAGTAACGTCTATGAGATAATAAAGTGAGTTTTATGAAATTTATTTAAATTTAAATGTATTTAAATATTAAAAAATGTTTATATATATATTTATATAAAGTTGAAAAAAGTTGTAGATCCTACGTATAAAGAAGTGTTAAATTGAAAAATATTGTGAGTCTCACGTGTAAAAAAGTTTTGAATTGAGAAGAGTTCAATAATTTGAGAGTTGAGTGTTTGAATGTTAGACATAACTTAAAATTAGATTAAATTGAGTTGAACTCAGATGAGTTTAACAATCAAACTGAGCCTTAATAGCAAATATATTCTATAAAAATAAATTTATAAATTGATGTAATTTAACATATTATGTTAAATTCTAAAATTAATTTTATTGTAAAGTAGATTTAACGTATCATATGAAGTCGCATCAATTTTTGAATTTACTTTTATATGATCTTTATGTGGCTGTAGCACTTCTCTTTCCAAATTTTAGTGTTTAATGCACTGGCAAAATTATTTTAAAATTTGGCACATCCATTCTACTAGTAGTGGAAGCAATATTGTATTCATAATTTTATTCCCTATGAAGGTTTTGAATTTTTATGACGAAATTATTTTATAAAAAATTTAAAATCTTCTTAAAAAGAGTGTGCAGATCACAGAATGATCAAAATTTTATTATTAAGTTCAAATGACATTTTTGTTAGGAGTTAATAGTTATTCTATTATCAAACAAGTGTGTAGAGCATACAATACACATCACTTAAGTAATAAGATTTGATTTGTAAGATTCAAGTTTTAAAATTTATTTTTCAAATCAAATTATGTCATGTAAGTATGTTATTATGTATGCTCTACATACTGACTTAAGAATATAATTTTTCTTACTTTAGATGAAATTCCACTTTGTTGAGACAGAATTATGTATCCCTAAAATATAATTTTGTTGTATAAACAAAACCTACTCAACTTGAGACTAAGACCAACGTCTTGAAAGCCCATTAATTAGAGCGCAAAGTTTAAAATTGATGATGAGGTGAATCATGGTGTTAACGTCGTGTTTCACGCGCCTTTGGGCTGTGTTTCAGCAACTCAGAGTTTTGAGCTTTCACCTACATACTTAAGCAAACACGGAGAATAGGGGCATTGGTGGTAGCCGGGGAGTCTCCGATGTTAAAGTCAGTATGTCTCCTTAGTAGTTTGTGCATAATTTTAGATGAATCAGAGAGAGTTCTTTGTACCTAAGGATTGGTTTTTATACTAGGTTTCTGGTGGGAATCATCCGTCTCTGACTCTGAAGAACCTATGTTCTTTCCATTGTTCTTTTGTCAGAATCCTTTAATGCAGTGTGACTTTTGGAGCGGCATCATTAAATGCGGTGTAGAGTTCGGGAGGTGGCGCCATTAATGCAGTGTGACACCTGACTCACTGTATTCAACAGGTGTTCCTCGTTGAGCCCCTTCATACTTGTTGTCAGGAGATCAAGGGTTCTCTATATTTTCCACTTGCCTGCCTGCCTGTGCAGGTTCCTGAGGGTAGAGTGTCAGCGGGGTGGTGTCAGGACGGTGAGTCTCATCTCTCCCTGTTGCCTGCTTTCTCATGTATGGGTTACTTCGGGGGTGGGTTTTGCTCGCGGACCGAGTACTCTGCAGAGGTTCACTGACTCCTCTTAGTGGAGGGTCTTTAGACTTAGCCGAGCTCTCTAACTTGCTTCCCTCGTAGTCCCTCGTGGGCTCGATATATGGGCCGAAAAGATCATGCATTTATATCATCTGAAGAGCGTTAGGTATCTGTTTAAACACAAAGTTTAAGAATATTGCTTTTATTATAATTAAGGAGATTTGAATGAAATAAAAATAGCAGTAATTGAGTGATAATTGAATACTCTTTAAAGGGAATGAATTTTTTTTTTAAGAAAAAAAAACCTTTGTACTTTCCAAGTTGGAGTCAAACTTGTTAGGTTTATGAACATTGAACAGTGGCTCTGCTTCCCCAGCTTTAACATTTCATGAATGGTGTACAATTCTTATGGAATAAAGATGGTCGAACGGAGGAGACATTTTGGGCATTTTGTGGTGACAAAATGCCCAAAATCGTACGTTGAATGACAATATTTTGTTGGGTTTATGTGCCTTCAAATGACATATATATATATATATATATATATATTTATATAGAAGTAGAGGTAGAGAGAGAGCATCGATAGGTATAAAGATATTTGGATTCTACTACATGCAGGTGTAGATGATGCGACAGACTTCTATATTAGTTGTCATCAATGTTACGGGGTGCCAATCGAATTTAGTAATGTCTATTATGTCTTTTGTTTTCAACTTGTGTTATTTTATTAGACCATTGGTAAAATGAAACTTGGAGCTGTTATTACTTGATTTTTGGTCTGGTTGAAGAGGCAAAAACACCTATATATATGTTTGTATTTTATTAATTATACAAAAGGACATTGTTACAGAGTTACTGAGCTTTTGTATCGGAAAAAATTTAGTTATAAGCGATTATGCGCATTAATACGTGCACTTATTCAATATGATTGGTCAGAAGTAGACTTTATTGAAAACAGTACTAATTTAAATTTAGAATATGAAGATAAGAATATTAGTATACAGATTAGTACGCAAACTTGTTTGTACATAGTAAAACTCTTTGTACCGACAGTATTAAATTTTTTTTTACAGTATTTTTTTTGGTGTATTTTAAAAAAAATAAAACAAAACAAAACAAATACTAATACAATAAAAAAAACATTTTGATAGCTGTAAAATGAAATATTTTAGTGCAATTAAGCAAGAATTTGGACCTTTCTTGTGACAGGGAAACGGGGTGGGGACATGCCAGCTTGAGTGCAGAAAAGGTGAGGATTGGACTTATCTTAGGTCTAAACGACAAGCATTATCAACACAAGCAGACAATAGGAACCTTTTGCGTCTGAATACGCCTCCTGCTCATAAATCCACGACCTCTTGTCGTTCGTGTTAGCGCTTTCTTTCTTTTTGGCCCCCACGTTGAGGGGCGATCATTATTTCTTAAATATTCAAATTTGAAAATGAAGAATAATTTTCTTTTTATTTTACTTAATAGTAAAATTCTAACCAAATAACGGAAATATATATGTAATTATGTGGTTATTTTGCTAGCCTACAAAAAAAAAATAATAATCAAGTTCCACTAGGTACAGTCTATTTTGCAGGCGAACTTGTGCACTCCACTGACGTGGCAAGATGTTTTATATTTAAAAAAAAAAAAAAAACTCTTTTACATACAAGCATATTTGTAAACCAATCTATACAATATTGACGTGGACTATTTGTTTATTTTCAAATTCGCACGGTTTCATTAAAATCTACCTTTCCACCTTAACATTGGTGTGATTATTGGTGCGTAAATCCGTTTACAACTATATTTTTCTAAAAGAATTATACTATGTACAAGTAAGTTTGCGTATCAATCTGCGTAGTAATGTTATTGTCTTCATATTTAAAATTTAAATTAGTATTGTTTTCAATAAAATCTATTTTCTGACCAATCATATTGAATAAATACGCGTATTAGTGCATATAATCGGTTAAATTAAATTTTTTCTTTACGCTATCACCCAAAAACTGCAACATGCATGGTTACCAAGTGTCTGCAATGACTTTACTATTATGAATTTCTTGGTTGGGGGTGTCTAGTTAGTACTGCAGCTCCTTTGACAGTCTCATGGAAGGAATCCTAGTCTAGTAGCTCTAGCTCGAGTCCAATAATTACATGGGTTGTTTTGATGCCTACTTCCTTTTATATTTTATTATAATAAAAATAATTTTATAATTTAATTTATTATATTAATTTGTGAGTTTATTTTTATATAAATATTTTTATGATTAAAACATTTTTCTTAATACAATATTACAATATTTGCAACTATATTTATAGTCATTGCAAATATGCTTATTACCAAAGATGCTAGAAGTGCCTATCTTTGTCATACATGTTTTCTTTAGAGAGAGAGAGAGAGATGGCAATTTTCACGGTAAACATGCAAGTATTCAGGTTGGTTGTGAGAAGGAACGTGGTGGGGCATGCCAGCTTTTAATGCAGAAAAGGTGGGACTTGGACTTTTCCAGGTCTCATTGTCAAACATTATTAACAAAATAAGACAAAATGGTGCTTTTGTATCTGAATACATCTCCCGCTGTTCATAAAGTCGACCTCTTCCTATGGCTCTGCTGATCTCTTCTTAGGACCATTGGACTGAGAGATTATAAGAGGAGATGAATTTATAAATAGTAATAAAATTTATGAATTAAATTTTTTAAATAATATTAAAATGAGTTGAGATGATTTTTAATCTAAACCGACTCTTAATGGCTATATCTTTCCATACGATTCTTACACCTAAATTGGGTACCAATTTTTATTTCAGTTTTAAAATATTGACGTGTAAATAAATTATTTATTGTGATATTTATTATTATATTAAAAAGTAAAATAATACACATTCAACTATTTTCACAATCTTTTACTTATTTATATTTTAAAAGAGATATATTTTTATAAAATAACTTAAAAAATTAACATCATTTTACATAAATATCTTCCATATCATTATTTAAAAAAGTAAAAATTTTATATTAATCGATGCGAGACTTTGTAAATATATTTTTTTATTTATCAAAATTAGTAATATATCGAGATACATTTATAAATTGTTGTGGTTTCATATGATTGTTATATTAATTTTACAGTAAAAATAATTTTACAATATGACATATTATATTAAATTATATCAATTTATAAATTTACTTTTATAAAATCACACATTTTTTTTCTCTTAATAAAAAAACCCATAAACCAATACAAATAATTTTTCCTAATTTCTGTGACATTTTTACAAGCTCTTCCAGAAGCCTCCAGATATGAAAAGAGAAGAGGACCTCTCAAACAGTAGTGATAAATGCTGGCAACGGCTACATTGAATAGAGCATGTTCCCATCTCAATCTCCGGCACCTAGTCGTGGAGTACGTGGCGAGATTCCACGAGTTTTGTGGTCCACAGAGGGTGGTCCCACGATTGAACGCCACAAATATTTCCCACATATAACATGTGGCATTGAATATTCTTCTTTTATTATCTTCAATTGTTTATTCCCCATTATATATTTATGAGTTTTGCTCACTTTTACGTATTTTTTTTTATATATTTCATTGATATAATTGATTAAAATAATTATTTTATATTAAAAAATAATACAATCAATCACATTAATAAAGTACACAAAAAATAATGACCACATAAAGATTTTGTATATTTTTTCGTCAAGTTCTACTACATACAACCACTTTTACGTACTCTTTACGGCACGATCTACTGATGTGATTGACCAAAATAATTATTTTATATTAAAAAAATAATGCAATCAATCATATTACTAAAATGTACAAATACGTACTACGTAAAAATGACTGCACGTAAAATTTTTGTTATTCTGCTGCTTATAGCTTATTCTTTAACAATAAATACACAGAACTACTTAAACTCCTTGCATTTATAACCTTTTTTTTTTTCTTTTTAAGAAAATGACTCAATTACAAAATAAATATACGAAATAAGTTGTATAATATTTATTAACCTACTTAAAAAATCCACGCATACAACAATAAATACTTTAGATTAAACTTTATTTATCTATGATTGAAATGCTCGGACAAAAACTTAAAAAAAAAAAAAAAATCTTGATTCTTTAAGTAGGAATTAATTAGATGGGTTACGGCCTGTCTCTGCGAGTAAGTTCACTTTCATATTTTATCGTAAATGTAGTACTGCAGTACTGCAGCACTGCAGCAATGACTACAAGTACTAGAAACTAGGCTCATTAGGAAGCTGGATTAACAATTAAACTAAGAATATTAGAGAGATAATATATACTACAAAATTACTCTAATTGAGAGGACGACCCTTATTTCATTCGTTTCTAAAGTCAAATCTATATATATATGCTCATGATCAAATAATGAAATAGTGGTGATGAGTGTGATAGGTCTTGAGGTTAATTAGTTTTTGTTTAATGAAAATTCATCTTCAAGATTTTAGTAATTTTGTTAAAGTGTCATGATGACAACAAGTACATCATGTCTTGAAAAATAATATTACCAACAAAAGGATCAAGAATATCCAATATCCAAGTCATAGGACTTGAACTTTTAAAGAAGTGGCTGCGTTTCGATAATGAGATATTTTCAAGTATTCTGTGAATAATAATGATATAATATTGAAAAATAAGTAAAAAATAATAATAAAATAATGAACAGTAATAAGATATTATGAGAGGTATTCTTAATACCTAAACTAAACTTTAGGTAAATGTTAGAATTGGAGTCTCTTGAATAACTGCTCCCATTTACTACTTTCCTATATTCAATCCGAGAAGCCATCTTTCTTTATTTGCTAATTATAAACTTGACGTGACTCCTTGTTCCTATATATTAGAGGCCAAACCAAGCACAAACCACACTAAAGAGGGCCTTGCTTTCAACTCTCCTCTGTAATAATTTTCTGCCTAGCTAGCTCGCTTTTCTTCTTCCTCTTCCAAACATGGTGCTGCTAGAAAATGGCATCATCTCAACTGCCATGAACTCAAAAATCATTGGCTCGGGCAGTGAAGTCATAGTTCTAGCACATGGGTATGGAGGAGACCAGTCTGTCTGGGACAAAATCCTGCCCTCCTTGGCTCAACATTGCCGTGTTCTTGTCTTCGACTGGACCTTTTCTGGTGCTGTCGAAGATCCGAACCTCTACGATCCTGTCAAGTACTCTTCGTACGATGCTTTTGCCGATGACTTGATTTCTCTCCTGGATGAGATGAACCTTCAATCTTTGGTTTTCATCGGGCATTCCATGTCTGGCATGATTGGATGCATCGCTTCCATCAAAAGACCTGAGCTCTTTAAGAGGCTCGTACTCATTGTATCTTCTCCAAGGTACTTGGAAAAAGATTACCTTTCTGTTGCTTACAAATGGTCGGCTGTTCTTTGATTCTTAATTATTGTGTTGTCTTTCTATCTTTTTTGTTATTTTTGAAACATGATTCCAGGCACACCCATTTAAATTTTAACTGAAAAAACCATGCTATTTTCAGATTGGCATCAAGTTGGTTTTCTTTTGTACCAAACATAATTTAGAGAGCATACTATTCCTGGCCTGTCTCTTAAGGGACATGGATTCAAGCTAGAAGAAGAAGTAATTAAGTGATAGGTTTTGATACGAATGGAGAAATTTGATGTGCTTTATCCAAGTAGAGCCAATCAAACATGTGGACACGAACTATATGGTTTCATGATGGTGCCGGCCTGCCGGGTTTCTAACTTTCCTTTGTCATATTCTGTTTATGTTTGGTCTCTATACGTGGGCCAGTGAAGCTTTAGGGCTACTGTTTGTGTCCACAACCAAAATGAAGACTTAACATCAGATCCGATAGCTCGAGGGCGCGCATGCGCATTCTTGAACTGAAATAAAGACAAGTTTTCCTTTCCTCTAATTTTGACTTTTTTCGCCTTATAAATAGAGCATGCTATTGAGATTGTTGACATCAAAATATCATTGAAGCTGCCTCACAGCATTATTGACTTTGATGAAGTTTTCACTGTAAAGTCTCTTAACAATGAGACAAACATCCCATTTCTCTGCTTTTAGCTTTCCACCTTCTAAAATTTCTTCGACTTATGACTATTAAACCCACTTTTTCTATTTTAACAAGAGAAATGACAGTTATAGTTGTGAGTGTGCAAGCGCCGCACAATCACTTTGAAAAAAGTGAATATATATGAGACTCACATGAAAAAAAATTAATTAATTTTTTAATAGTGGATCCCACTTTTTTTCAAAGTAATTGCACAACATTTGTGTACTCCACGACTGCATGTAGTATTACTCTTTTAACAAATCATAAATATTATTCCTTATTTAAATTTTAAAATTTTCTTTTTGGCCAAACCGCTAATTTTCTCTTTGCATAGTACAATGTATGCCTAGCTAATTAGCATCCATCTCAAACATGCAAGTCTCAGAATTTCTCATGCTACATCACAGGTACATAAACATGGACGATTACGAAGGCGGATTTGGGAACTCGGACATTGATCAGATCATCTCAAACATTGAATCCAATTATCAAAACTGGACCTCAGCCTTTGCTTCTCTTGTAGTCGACGCAAAAGATCCCCTATCGGTTGATAAGTTCGCAAAATGCTTGAAAAGGATGAGAGCCGAAGTGGCACTTCCCTTAGCCAAGATTGTATTTCAAAGCGATGAACGAGAGGTTCTTGAAAAGGTGACTACACCATGCACAATCATCCAGACCACCAACGATTATGTCGTCCCAAATTCAGTGGCACTCTACATGCAGAAGAAAATCAAGGGAAAATCGACTGTGGAGATGATAGAGGGTGACGGGCATTTTCCACAGCTAACTGCTCACCTCCAGCTCCTTGAGGTGCTAGGGCGTGTCCTGGGTTTTGATCTTAGTCGTGATTAATTAATTAAGAACATATATATAATAAGATAATATCATGGGAATTGTTATTTTATTAAAGTTTTGTGCTTATAATTAATGTTGTCCTGAAATTATTAGTATGGTGCTTGTAAACGAATTGCTGAAAATAAATTGCTAGTCTTTGCCCTGTCAACCTATGATCTAACATACTATTTGTCTATCTAAAAAAAACATACTATTTCATAGGAAATGACTTGTACAGTTTTTGAGTATATAAATCCGGCACATTAAATCTCTTTTTTTTTTTTCAAAAAAAAACTGCACGAGACTCTTGTATGCCTTGAGACTGTACGATCCTTTTAAAGACATCAAATGGTACATGTATGTGTCAAGCCCGTAGTCATTGGGTGATCAACGGGCCTTCAGCCTGTAAAGTCCAAACTCCAAAGCTCATAAATTTTGAAAGGACAAATCCATACACAAGTTTAAAATAACAAAATGCTTTGGGACTCGAAATTTGTGTTCCGAATGAGTTTTTTTATTTTATTTTATTTTATTTAGTGATTAAAAAAATATTTTTTAATAATATTGTGAATTTTTTATTTTTTTAAAAAATGTTTATGATGATTAAAAAATTACATGAAAAAAAAAAGAAAAATAAATAATTGAAATGCACTATTCGATGATTGTATTTGGGATACTATTTCGGTAACTGTAGTACTGCTCTTAAAATAAACGAATAAGAATAATAGTTATACCAACAATGTCGACCAAATAAAACAGACAAAGAAAGGAGCAAGAAGATATGATCTAGCGAAACACGTTTCACGTGACTCAAATCAATATATAAAAAGCGATGCTACTCTGCGGCTTGAGTAGTACCGCTCCATTTGACAACTAAATCAAATTGAGTTTTTAATTTTTTTTTTAATTTATATTTTTCTATTATTTTAAAATATTTTTTAAAAATATAAAAATATATCAATACACTAATAGTTACTTCATTAACTATTAAGTAAAAAAATTAAAATAAAGGAGGTCAAAATGAGGTGTCAAATTTAAGTGTAAAAGTAGCATTTTTATATATAAAATCCTTGATATAGTTAGCCTTTGAGTTGATGGTGCTTCCGGTGGTCAGTGGTGTCTTTGTTTTGGGTAGAGATTTTGATTTGGTTACTCTCAAATTTCTCATTAATTTTTTCGAGAAACCATGGAGATAAGAGAGTTTACCTCTTTGGGTTTTCAACATGGAAAAAATCTACTCTTCATCCGGTTTTTTATCACATGCCACATGAAAAATGACGTGGCAAACCCGGTTTACTTACATTCCGGTTCAGCGGCTAAATCCCATCCTCTTTCCCCCGTGAATCCCCAAGGAAAAATCTCTCTCCCCATGACGATTTTCATCTTCCTCATCTAAGAACTACTTTCCACGCAAATCTCTGGTTTTTGGTTTTCCGTTTTCAGGCTATAGCCATGGGAGCTTGGATGGTTCAAGCGTGCTACATGGTTTTTTAGCTGGAGCCCGCATGGCTTTTTAGCTGGAGCCTGAGGCTGAGAGCCACTCACTCCATCTCAATAGATGGATCTAGAACATCAGGCGTTGATCTACAAATGCATAACTGCAAATATGCATGTACCATCTAACCTGGTCATCCCAATTAGAAAATTTGACTCTTTTGGGTTCTCGACTTTCAAGGGGGGCTTCTGAGATCCATGTAAGTTTTTTGACCATTTGCTTATGATTTCTATATGATTTTGGAGGTGATTTCTGAGGTGAGTTTGTAAGTTCTTTGATCATTTGCTTATGATTTCTATGTGATTCTAACGATGATTTCTGAGGTGGGTTTTCTATTTTCTATTTTCTAAAAATCTGCAATCATATTGTGGACACTTGATCATGTTCAAAGAGAATATTCATTGACACAACCAATATGCATCAAGTAACAATGGTGTTTTTCAGTACTCGCTTTTAAAGGAAAACAACAAAAAAAAAAGAGTAAAAAAAGTGTTCATAAATCATGAAAAGTATTCGGTCTAAACAAACAATCTTTTTAGACAATATTTTCTGAACAATGACAGAATGATCTAATTATAAGAAAAATTAAAGAGAATCATGACCTAAATCTGTTTGCCGCAAAAGTTGGGAAAAATAAATGTTTGACAAACTTGGCAGGCAGGGGGGGAGGGAACGCGGGGAGGGGGAGAATTGTATTTTGATTTCAATTGGTTCTACTAAACTCCAAAACGAGCGTTTCATAAAAAAATAAAAAATAAACAAATAAAATCCAGCTCAACTGGTATGTGGAAGTTGCGGCACAGTGGGTGGTTGTATAGAATTACTCGGCAATTGTCGAATCTAAGGGCTGGTGGAAATAAGAAAACAAAAATAAACTCAAGATCCCACATTTTCTCAGCAGCCAAACAAAAATAGATCCCACATTTCTTATCATCCAAACATAAACATCCAAACAAAAATTTGTAGACAACAAAATCAAACTAGGATTTTAAGTTATTTAGGAATCCCTCTGTGTTATAAAAGAAAATTTTCACTTTGGCATTCTGTTGGTTGAGCTCCAAGCTTCGAGTTTTCTCCATATTGGTTTCGATTTAGGTGGTCTAATTGGATTTCGAGTTTTCTAGAAAATGTCGGCAAATTTCTAAGAAAGTAAAGGTAACAGGTTGTTAGTTCCTGGCTGAGTTAATATTGGATTTTTGCAAGTGGGTTTTGGAATTAGAACTGTAGAAATGGAAGACTGTCACACCCCGTATTTTAGTGCATTTTTACTGAAGGACTATTTTTATTTATTCAAAAATTTATCCTCTTATTTTAAAATTGGTCGGATTTTTAGTGAGTTTATTTTTATGATTTTAATTTGGTGAAAATTATTTTTATATGCTTTCTTAATATTTATTTATTGTTATGCATTTAAATTTCTTTTAATATTTAAATTAATTATTGTGGGATTTAATTATTTTAATTTGACTTTACCATTACGTTTAAATTATTTTATTTAACTTGTGGTTTTAAAATCGTTTCCGTTGGATCATTTTCGTGACCCAAGTTATGAAGATTGGACCTCATTTCTTTTCCCCTCTTTTTCTCTCCTCTCATTTTCTTTTCCTTCCTTTTTCTCTTTTTCCCTTATTTTCTTTCGGGATCTTTCTTCTCCCGCGCGAACTCTCTCTCTCCTCTCCTCCGCCCGATCCATCGTTCTCTCCCAGCGCCGCCGTCCGTCGGCGGTGGTCGACACCGTCCGGTCCCTTGCATTCCTCCGCCGCCGGCCGTCCTACCCCACCAATATCACCGCCGTTCGTGCCGCCGTTAGCCCCCACGAAACCCACAAAGCCGCGGTGCCTCTTTCGCTCCAGCGCCGCCGTCGCTCCACCTCCGGCCACCATCTTCCTACCACATCATCCCCGACCTCTTGGCAACCCAATGGACCCAACCCCAGCCCCGATCAGTCACCAGTGAAGCCACACTAAGTACATTTCCGATTTCGACTTCTTGGCCTTAAAACCACCCCTTGCGCCGCCACCCACGGCAAACCACCACCACCATTGGCTTCACCGACATCTCTAGGCCCTACCCTACCATTTTGGGGTCTTCGTTTGTCTTCGTTGAAAAGTGGGCATCTGTGACCCACGACCACAGTGTAAAATGTGGTGTTGCTCAGACGTCGTCATTTTCAGTTTCGTGATCCTCCAAAAATTATTATATTGCACTGTAAGTATTTCTCTAAAGAATTCTTGTGAATTTAATGTATTTTTGCACTAACACATTTCATTGTATTTTATCTGATGACTGGTTTTGCCGGACTGAGTCCGAGGAGTTTGGGAGTGGTTTGTTGATTGGAGTTGTTTGTTGGATTTGTTGGGATTGGTTATTGATGGATTTTGGATTGGTGATGGTACATGTACATCTCATTATTTCATGTATGATCATGTTTGTAAAGAAAACTGGGTTTTCGTGTAGTGCATTCATGCTCATGTGTGATTTGGGAAGTTATGATTTTATGTGAGTATTTTTGGGTGCGTGTGTATCACGACCCCAAGCCGAGATGGGGTATTATCTCGGTGGAGCTCCTCTGGTTACTCGGGAGCGGAATAAACTGAGTAACGTCCCCTGGATTGTCGCTGGGCGATGATGGGATCGGATGAGAGATTCGTGCCGACTCCGTGGTCCTTCTGCTGGCGAGGACCAGAGGATGTCTGGCCATGTACGCGCTGGGCGCGGAACTGGGCATCGCTCGTGCGTAGTGGGTGTTTGGCCATGTACGCGCTGGGCGCGGAACTGAACATCGCTACGAAGCCAGGACGTGCGGATGGTCCCTAGGGGAGGCCATGGTGCATAGGTTAATAAATGATTAAATTGGCTATTTTCTGGAAAAATAGTGTGCGTGGATTTTGTGTAAACCATTTTCTGGGAAAATGTTTTACGGATTATTTTTGGGCCAATGAGACTTTGGCGTGTGTTGGAAATTATCATTTTCGAGGAAAATGATGTTTTGAGAAAAATGCATATTTCATCATATACATGCATGTTGGTTGCATTAAATGCATTTTATTTCTTGAGGATTATTTGGGTTATACTTACATGCGGTACCCTTCTGTGGTAACGCAGATTTTGATGCAGTTGAGGAGGAGGGCGAGCCTGAGGAGACGGCTCCGCCCGAGGAGTGATCTGGGATCACTGGGTTATTATTCTATTTTACTTATTTGTATTTCAGGACATGTGTTAACTTTATTTTGGGATGACTGTATAACTGCTTTTAAACCTCTACTGATGTTTAGTTGTGTTTAAATTCTGGTACTTAGTTGACTATCCGCTGCGTTATTTTATTTGTACACCGTTGCATGTACACACACTGGCACTTCGTTGAGATGTGTGACCGTGTTGTCACCATCCTGGTGTCTCGATCCCCGTGTATTTTTTATAAGGGGGATTGGGGGTGCCACAAAGACGAACTCTTGAGGGGGAGATAGTTTGTTACAAGCTTGAGATGAGAGAGAGAGAGAGAGAGACTCAAGAATACTGTTTTCTGCCATCTCTTGGGTTTGAGGGAGAGCGTCGGTGTTCGTGGGAAGAGAGAAGGGAGAAGAGAGAGGAGAGAATGGATGTGCACCCACAGTAAGTTCACTAAGTCCACCACATGTTACAATTTTACTGGCGGATGTAAAAGTGAAATGGACGCCCCATCGGTTTTAAGTTTCAAAAAATATAAAAAAATATTCTATTGTGCATCACATTCTTAACACACCATGTGTTGGATGAAAAAAAAAAAAATTTGCTGGGATGGTCCAGCTTCCGGCTGCTCCTCAGCAGAACTCATTTCTATATCCTCCACATCGTTGATGTGTTAAAACATAGATTTACAAATAGAATTATTCTTTAAAAAAAAAGGGTGATGCTACATCCCCCGCTGGGGGCTCCCGCTGGGGGTGTAGTGTTATTTTATATGTGTTTTGTTTAAGTACTTTTTTATATAGATCTTTTATTATTTTAAATATTTAAAAAAATAAAATAAATTTAAAACATCATTAAGAAAATATTTTCTTAATCAGAAAGTAAAAAAATATATATTAAAAAATATTTTCTTAATCATGAAGTAAAAAAAAAATTATAAAAAACATTTTTAAAAAAATAAAATAAATTTAGAATATCATTAAAAATACTTCCTTAATTAGAAAGTAAAAAAAAAAATTATTAAAATATACTTTCTTAATCATGAAGTACTTCGTGATTAAGAAAATATTTTTTAATAATATTTTGAATTTTTTTATTTTTTAAAAATATTTAAAATTATTAAAAAAATCTATATAAAAAATAATTTAAAAAAAATACATAAAAAATACATTAATCTCCTGCGGGAGCTCCCAACGAGAGATATAGCATTTTCCAAAAAAACAAAATATTGACATATGATGATATCATCCTTTTACGCCTAACTTTTTTGCGTGGAATTTTTCATGAATTATTATGCCTCTGCAGAACCCACAGGAATCCATCGTTAAAAGCTTACAAGAGTTTTGTCCTTTCCACAGGCCACTTATGGCTGTCTTGGACCCTTGCTCTCTTTGTAACCACGGTTTCCTCCGCAAGTGAGGCTAAGGGTGGATTTGAATGTTGAAGTGAGTTGAGTTGAATTGAGTTGAGATGATAAAATATTGTTAGAATATTATTGTTTATTATTATTATTATTTTAAAATTTGAAAAAATTGAATTATTTATTATATTTTATATTGAGATTTGAAAAAGTTGTAATAATGAGTTGAGATGAGCTCAACTTCCAAACGAAGCCTAAGCCTCGTTTGTTTTTAGGAAACATCTCATCTTATCTCATCATTATAACTTTTTTAAATTCTCACACAAAATAAAATAAACAATTCAATTTTTTCAAATCCCAAAACAAAAATAATATTAAAAAATATATTCTAACAATATTTTATTTAATTTTTTAATTTTAATCTCAACTCATCTCATCTCATCTTGAAAGCATATATTGACCAAAGAGGAATCCTGAAAGTGTGGATGAACTCAATCACAGTGAAGTAGAAACTCTTTTTGACCCATTGAGCCCAGGAGCCGAGGAGTTAAGATGCGATTATATATTATTACTTTCGCAGGTTTATCCTTGTTCATCAATAACTGAGAGATGGGCTGTGGAAGCTATTGAAGTATATTTCCGACTGTGGAAAAAATAGTTCATTTTACATGAGCAAAAGCCATCCAACTCAGTGTATGGTATTCTTCTTGATCATGGAGACTCTGATTAACAGTTGGTTTCTACGAGTTGTTGAGAACAGCCGTTTTCTTTTTATTTTTTGCCCCACAAAACTAGTAGGATTTTTTCCAAACACTTTTCAATAGACGACTGCAGTACTGTCATTTTTATCCCCTAAATGATTTGTAGCACATAACATTTTTCCACTTCAAAGAAGAATATATTGGCTTTTAACTCCAACATCGATTCTTACATATCATTAGGAGCAATCCCCACTCCTCAAACTTTGTAGTAGATCCAAGTATCCAAAATGTTCAGGTTTCATGTATCTGCAAAGGTTGTAGATAAAAATTAGTAGCCTAAGGTGATAGTTATGCCATATATGTGTTTCACGGAATTCATTGAAAAACTATCTACTTCTATTAATTGGAAAGATATTTTACACACCCAAAAATTGATGAAACTAGGGGAAGAATTCAGAGAGGCATATCAACTTAATTCCATAATTCATTGTTCTAAGTGTAACATAAATTATAACTGTTTTGATGGTCATGGCGGTGATAGGATGGGACTGCCTTTTCTTTCCCTTTTTCTTGTAACAAGAAGCTACTGGGGGTGCATTGCAATCCTATTCGTACTTTGCCTAGTTCTACAAATTCAGAAAGCATATATATGCTATATTTTACACTCTCCAAAGTGAGATTCATGTATGAAGTAACAACTGAGGGCAGATAAGCAGGCTTTAGTAAGACTCAGTATTTTGGTATGGGCACAAGTCTTTAGCTCTCCAGGAAAAAGCACGGGAATCTCTAGGTAGAAACTCGAGCATAAATAAAATCGTGCATCAACATTGACAACAATGTTAGTATGCAAAAGATTCTAGAAATACACATTAAGCTTGTAAGTTCTTTTTATTTTTTATTTTTCAATTTGAGAGAGGGAAAGAGAGATTACCAGATAAAAATGAGGGAAAATGAAGTGATCTTGAAAGTGAAATATTAGGCTCAAAAAGTTATTTCAATAATTTGTTAACGGTGGAAATTGGGTAGGATTGGTTCTAAGCTGAAAAGCATAATGGCCACAGTTATCTCGTAGCATCATCAGTAAAGTTAGTGGGTAGGATAGAAATGTGTTTTGGGTTCTTTTCTTTCTTTCTTTTTTTTTTTTTTTTTATTTATTGACACCGGGTGTTCGAGAAGAAAGTTCCGACTAATCATAGGGGTGCACAGGCCTTCGGCAAGGAGTTGTTTTGGGTTCTTGTTCAACCAATTGCTGGAAGTTAAGAAAATATCAGAATTCAGAAGAGAAATACCCGTGTCGAAACAAGAAATCAATGATGACAAGAGAGCAATTTGGCTTGAAGAACTGTGTTCTGCGAATGACATTGGCTACATGTCTCGCAGGAATCAACTTGAAGCTATCCACCTCTCCATCTGTCTCTCGACAAACAGTTCACAAAGGGGTCAAATCCTCCATAAGAAACCACTTCAGATCAAATGAAGATTACTGAGATGCAACCATCAAATGAATAAGAAAAACTAGTAAAGACTGTGGTTAGGAACAGATACAAGCATTAAAGAAGGGTGTGCTTGAATCATCCTACCTTGATTCTCAGGTCTAAAACTTTCAGGAAGCTTCAAATCATAACAAAATAGAACATCTCTCTTATATCTGTAGCCATCAATGTCCATATAGGAAACAGCGCCTACTGGTATAGCTCTGTATGAAATGCATTTATGAATCAGGAGAGGCGGAGAGAGAGGTTGTAAGAATCCTTGGTCAACCAATGGCAGATGCCACTACTAGGTAACATGAAACAATGATGGCGAAAACTTACTCATTAGCTATGGATCTGGGAATTCCTGCCTCCTCTTCACATTCCTTCACAAGATTCTCCCCACAAGAAATCCCATGAGGCTGCAATTGCCATTGTGGAAATATGAAATCAGTAGCTGGAACAGAATCATAATGGGCATAATATAAACCAGCTAATAGGCCTTAGTAATGACTTGACCATAAGAGCTTTATCTTTTTGTAATTTTTTATCAAGATTGGGCATAAATAACCCTGCTCAATTTAACTGCTTCAACAAGAAAAACTGAATTGACCTCCAAAAATTTGCAGCGAGGAAGAAATCCTCAGATTCCCACCCGCCTCAGGTTTTAAATCATAACTAAGTCATTACAAACCAGTCCTCCAGCAACTAGATGATCAAGCATCCCTGGATAAGTGGCTTTCCCTTGACTTCTCTTCCCTATCCATAAAAGTTTTTGCCTATCCCTTTCAACGTAGCCATTCATGTGAACTCCATAAGCCTATACACAGGAAAGCATAAGAGAAAAGAAGGCAAAACTTATAGTCATCAATAACCTGATTGCAATACAGTCAGGATCATCAATCAGATAAAAAAACAAAATGTATTGCTTGGTATGTTCAAATATTGATATTCCGTCTTCAATCAGTAATGCAGATATCTGTGGGTAAACATGAAATACAATGGTAATATTCAGGTCCATAAGTTTAGTACAAATGGTATTACAAAGAGGAAGAAGTTTAAAGCCAGTAAGACCGATGTACTATATTTACACTGTCCTACAGTTAATAATACAGTCAAAAGGTAATCAAGAAGTCATGAAGCGCATATTTTTTGTCTCTGTAGCATGTGATGAAAGTTCACTCCACTTCTTTCATAGCAGAGCCCATTTTGTGTTTATAGGTGATACAACTCGCACAAAATTATATGGGGATGAACCTATGACCTCACCACTGACCCCACTTTATAGGGAGGAGATGCCATTTGGTCTACAGACCTCAGTCTTGATTAGCCGAAACCATGGATTTAATATGTAATATTGACTCGTCACTCTATGGGACTCAACTCACTTTATAGTTGCCTAACAAATGTAAGAAAATCCTTTCCTTGTAAAAAAAAGTGCAGAACTTGTTGTGATGAACTTGTTAAGCGATCATTTTACTAATTGTCTGTAAGAGTTCCACACATTAAATGATGATAAAGAGAACAAAAGATAACAAAATAGTGAAAAGGCCAGTCATATAGGGAAATGATTCCTAAGCAACAGGTTGGACAATTCACCTTCAGCATTTTGTTTTATATAATTTCAGGTCCTGAGTTGACAGAATCACCTCTTTTTAGGTCAGTCTCAGGAACCTTTGTCATTGAAGAATATAAGCTTAGCGAAGGCAGAGCATCCAAAAGATAACAACTATTAACCACTGAATTTTCCCCTCCATTAATAGAATATTTTTTATAAGTACAAAAAAATCTATCAATGGAGAGGACTTTTTTTCCTTTATAAAAGCTAAACAAAACCACTTGGTTTTTAAAGCAAAAGAATCTAGAACCAAATCAAGTTGCTAGTGTCTAATCATATTTGACATGTTTTCTTAAAATTTAGGACTACAAAACAATAGTGTCAACTTTGTCTCGAGAAAACTGTGTATCCAAAAGATGAGACATTCCACAATGCCATAAACCCACCTTTATTCCAAAGTAAGGAGCTGCAGCACGTTCCAGTGAAAAAAAGACCCGCGAACCAAAGGAAGATGTCACAGGGTAAAGCTGAATAAAATCAGTAGAATTGATATCAGTCAAGGAAACAACGATTGGATACTTGGAAACATAGGTGGAAACTTCTAAATAAGGGAGTGGGGGAAGGGTGATATATTCTAGCATGTAATCCTCACGCACAAATATTCTGTGAAATCACCATTTATCTTTAACACTCTCCCTCACGTGTGAGTCAGTGCAATCTAGGGTTCAAACTCAGATCTCTATTCTAATACTATGTAAAATCACTGAAATGTTAAAATTTTAAACTGATGGAAGAGATATATTTTATTATTTAATTTATTCATATTTGATATTCTAACACACATTCACTTGGTACGCACAAAAAGAATAACATGAGCGAATCAGTTCGTCGCTTAATTACAATGAGTACCTCGTTCCGTATACCTGGAATCAGTTCTTCCCCCAAGCATTTGACCACATCTCCAACTGCACCAGTCCTATCCTCGGGTTTCCCCAGCATTGGATGTAAGGTCACATGGGCACCAATGCGCCCTCCATAAGAATCATCTCTAGGGAAAATGAAGACATCCTTGAATCTCCTTAAATGTTGAGCGAAACTGCGAGAATTTGAAAAATTACCTAATAAACATACTGTTTTGATTCCCGAATAGATACAAACAAAATCAATTCCGCAATACAATTCAACATGACAGAAATTCAGTTCTCGGAGAATTTGACCGAAACATATCAGTGAGGTCAGTAATAAAAAAAAACCATATACGAATTTCTCTATAAGACTCTAAGCCTTACCCATTATGAAGATAACCAACGATTTGGTCCTCGATGACAAATGGAAGGAACTCGGATTGCTTTTCCTGGGAGCGATTTCAAAAGAGAAATGAGTAAATCTAACAAAAGGAAATGAAAAAGCGGTCTGTTTGGCTAGAGAAGGAGTCAAAAACTGCGAGAAGTAGGTCCAAAAACAGCCAAAATGCTTCTTAATTCCTTTCACGTTTTGAATTTCGGGGGAACCAAGTAGAGGAAAAGAGGGACTCCAAGGGACTTAACTGATCCACGATTGCAGATTTTGACCTTCTGGAAGAATCCTGAGATATCCGAAGGATCATCTGGAAGGCTTTCCGGTTGAGAAATTCGCAAGACGTCGTCCCAAGTGAAGGAAGTACCGGTGGCGTATACTGAAAGAGTAGTGGGCTTGGATTTGAAGCAAGTGTGAGTGAGAAAACGTGATGGAAACGGTGTCGAAGTTCTCATGGGAAAAGCAGGAGAAGCTTTGGAGATGCAGAGGGAGGGAACGAACGAGTTTTCGATTTTGTGAGAGAGGGGAAGAGTGCAACTGCGGGCCATCAAAGAGGTTGGGCAACTGGGCAAGCAAGGATAAGTGACATCACTCCCTCCATGCTAATTTCGTCCGTTCCGGCGCGAGAACACTCCCGGTCCGTCCCGGGTTCCCCCACCCGGTTTGGATTTGAGACGAATTGAATTGAGTTTGGAATATTAATATTCTGTTGGAAATGTATGAAATAGATTAAGATAAATTTATTTTTTTATAAGAAATTAAAAAAATAATAAATCTTATCAATAATTAGTTTAAAATGAGTTGAATTTGATTTAACAACTAAATATAATCTTAGTGTTCTTATCTTTTGGATTAGAGATAATTATTTTTTTATTAACACCGGGTGCAGGAATAGCATCCAACTACTCTTGGGAGTACACAGATCTTCGATAATAAATTTTAAGATATTCTGGGGAACAGTCGGAAGCCGCACCATCCCGTGTGAATTTTTATTTTTTTTTTTCAACCCAGCACGTTAGGTGTGCTGGGGCTTCTTCACATAGTAGTGTGAGAAGAAGAATTTTTCACAAATTTTTTACAAGTACGTGTCAGATAATTCAAGAAAAAAAAAATTCCAGTTCAATGACCAAGTGCACATTGGATTAGAGATTATTTACTTAGTGCATTTTTTTCCTAATTATGTTTTTATTGGGTAGATATTTTTAATAGAATAATTCTAGTAATCATTCTTGTACTATGCACTACACATATTTTTTTATCTTTTTATTTTTTTCTACTATGTGATTTAAGAATAATGAGTAGAAGAATTCAATTAATTTAATAAAAAAAATTAAAACATATGTGATGTATAGTATAGGATGATGATAGCAAAACACTTTTTAATAAGGTTAGTTACTCTTCAAATAAATTGTTCAATCTGTTAAGATTAAACGAAAGATACAGGAGAGGGTAAGATGTCTGGTACAAAGACCACATTACAAATTTACAATAACGCTAGCATGGGAAGGAAAAATAGAAAAAAAAAACAGGGGCAATCAACTATAGGTTCAGCCAACGAGGGAATTACCAAAGGCGGTTTGCGTTGATTTAACAAGTTGATCGTTTGCTTGTGGCTTCAAACTACAGCTAACTGTTCTGGTGCATTTTGTAGAAAAGTTCCACTTCTATTGTCTTCATATTCTCTTATGGCGGAAAATAGGAATATATTTTAAATACCTAGTTTTGGAAAAACACAATGGTCAGAGGTATCAAGTAAGTATTGGCCATTCTATCATTGAGGATGGTATGTTAAAAACCATGTCAGATAGGATGCTGTTAAAATATGTAAAGTATTGAGGAGATTTTGAAAAAGTGAACAAAATCTTATTTATTGTGGTTATGCTTGATCCACGCTCTAAGTTAGAAGTTTTGAAATTTTGGTTTACCGATTTTGTTGGTCATGAGCAAGCGTCTAAACTTATTACAAGATTAAGGAGCATGATTGAGCAGAATTATAAGCAATATTTAAAATTCAATGTAGTTTCTGAAGACAAATAACACAAGGTGTTTGAGAAAAATATTTAGTCACTGTGAGAGTACTGAGGGTGTTTCTTCTATTATTTATAGAGTATGTTTGAGCCTCCTAATATCAAATACAAGCTGTATTTTATAGTTATACATCATACAAAATAAGATGCTATGTTTAGTGATGTTTTAATGTGGGTAATATTGTGTAGTTAGCCGTTTGGTGCTTCTCATATCTGGCGAGTGTGTTGAGGTCATGATTGTAGGAGTGTCGTTGAGATTGGAGTTGATGTGTGTTGAGCTATGTTGAGGCTGTGATTGTAGGAGTGTCGTTGAGGCTATTTATTCTATGTTTTGAGCTTGATGATCTGGGCGATCTGGGTGGTCTGGGTTAATACTCCCCCTCAAACTAGGCTGAGGTACAAGGCCAAGTTTGGCTCGAAGAGAAGAAAGTGCAGGTCGTTCTAGTGGCTTAATAAGAAGATTAGCAAGTTGGAGAGAAGCGGAAACATGCCGCATATGGAAAAGTCCTAGTGTAACTCGTTCACGTACATAATGGTAGTCAATCTCGATGTGTTTGCTTCGAGCATGGAAGATAGGATTGGCCGTCATATAGAGAGCACTCAAATTGTCATAAAGAAAAAGTGGTGGAGAGAAAAGAGCAACACTAATGTCACGTAAGAGAAATGAAATCCAAGTGAGCTCAGCAGTAGTCTAGTCCATAGCGCGGTATTCAGCTTCAGAGCTAGAACATGAAACTATATGTTGCTTCTTGGCAGACCAGGAAATGCAATTGCTTCCAAGAAAAACACGGTACCCAGTGGTGGAGCGTCTGGTGAGAGGACAACCTGCCTAATCTGTATCTGAAAAGGCATATAGATCAAGTGTAGAATTTGAACTAAAATGTAATCCAAGATTAGTTGTACCTTATAAATATTGTAATATACGTTTAACCATTTTATAATGAGCTTCTGTTGGTGAGTGCATAAATTGAGAAACATAATTAACAATATAAGAAAATCAGGGCGAGTATAATAAACAATTTATCTCATCCCACACAAAATTCACATACAAAACTTTTCCAAATTCTCACACAAAATATAATAAATAATTCAACTTTTTCAAATCTCAAAATAATAATAATATTAAAAAATAATATTCTAACAAATATTTTATTCAACTTTCAACTTTAAACTTTCATCTCAACTCATCTCATTTTAACTTACTATCCAAACGATACCTAGCAAATGTCTAGAGCATATTTAATCATGACCAGGGTACGAGAACAGAGTGTTCGAGGTAAGACCTTTAGTCTTAGGCATCATGTGAGTCCCCATGGGTTTGCAATCATTCATTTGAGTACACTTTAAAATGTCTAGAGAATATTTAATCAAGGACAAAACAAGACCTGTGCTAGTGGGAGTGACTTGAATACTAAGGAAATAGTGTAAGGGACCAAGATCTTTCATAACAAACTGTTGACTCAAAACAGAGATAAAATCATTAATAGATGTGGTATTAGATCCGGTTAAGAGAATATCATCGACATATAACAATAAAATAAGAGTGCCACGATGAGAATGACAAATAAATAGGGAAGAGTCAGTCGTGCTACAAATAAATCCATAACCAAGCAAGAAACTACTAAACTTATCAAACCAAGCACGCGGTGCTTGTTTTAATCCATAAAGAGCTTTATTTAACTTACATACATAAGACAAGAGAGTAGGATGTACAAAACCTGGAGGTTTTTCATGTAGACTGATTCTTGAAGATCTCCATGCAAAAATACGTTCTTGACATCTAGTTGATGAATGGACCATCGATTGATCAAGGCAAGTGTAATAACAATCTGAATTGTGCTCGGTTTGATAACCGGAGAAAAAGTTTCATTATAATTAACATCATCTTCTTGAAGAAAACCTTTAGCAACTAAGAGTGCTTTAAGGCAATCAAGTGTGACATTGGCATTGAGTTTAGTTTTAAAAATCTATTTGCAGCTAATGACCGACATGTGAGGGTCACGAGGAACAAGGGTCCACGTGTTGTTGTCATGCAAAGCTTTGAGTTCATTATCCATAGCTTGAGACCAACCCGAGTGGGTGAGAGCGAAATGAACAATTTTGGGCTCTTTGGGTATTTGAGAAGTATCATGAAGATTAGCATACTTGGAATTAGGTTTGTGAATCCCATGCTTAGAGTGGGTGATCATTGGGTGCTCAGAGATCATAGGTGAAGAAGTAGAGATGGAAGAAATAGATGGGGTGAGTGAAGCATTTGAGAGAAACGTGTTGTGTTGAGATTGTGGAATGATGGTGGGTGAAGAAGTGCCTAAGGGTGGTGAAGGATCAGAGCGAGGACGTGAGGTGAGTGAGGGGTCAAGGGGAATAGGTATATCCAGTGTAATGGGAGAAGGGGTACTAGAAACAAATGGTGGAGGAAGACTCCACATATCAAAGATAGATAGAACTTTATTCTAAGGGAGGAGGTAGATGTAAATTACCCAGATTTTTATAAGGAAACGTAAGTCAACAAAAACCACATGTTGAGAAATGAAAGTGTGGCAAGAAGGTGGGTGATATCATTTGTATCCTTGGTGTCGATCACTATACCCGAAAAATACACAAGGTAAGGTCTTAGGGTCAAACTTATTTTTTTTTGGCATCCCAAATATAAGGATAGCATTTAGACACAAAAATACAGAATGAGCTATAGTCGGGGTAGGTTCCAAATAAGATAGAAAATGGAGATTGCAAATCAAGAGAAGATGATGGTAAATGATTAATGAGGAAAGTTGTGGTGAAAAGGGCTTCAACCCAAAAGCGCTTTGGGACACCACTATGGAAGAGCATGGTCATGTCGAGTTCACAAATGGTGCGATAACGACGCTCAATAACGCCATTTTGTTTGGGGTATAAGGATAAGAAAAAAGGTAGAGAATACATCGTCATTGAAGATGAGACATATATTGATGGTTAGAAAATTCGCCACCCCCATTAGATTGATTTTTATTATTATTAAATTGGCGCTCAACATATTTTTCAAATAAGACAAATGTGTTAAAAAAATTGGATTTTTTAATGAATAAGCCACATGTATTTAGAATGAGCATCCATAAGACATGCATAATTGTGAGATTTTCCAATATAAATCAAAAGAGCAGGTCCCCATAAATCACAATAGATTTTTTCAAAAAATCATGCGTAACACTAGAAGATGTTAAGAAATGTAGTTTACTAAGTTTGCTAAACTGGAAACTTTCACAAATAGAAGACATTTTATTAGAACCAACAGTTTGAATAAGGACATTAGACTTGAGGACTTGAAGAGTAGATGCCTGGGGATGTCTCAAACGTTGATACCACACTTCTTCAGAGACCGACTAGAACCGGGTGGAGAAGTGAGCTTCATAGGAAAGTGACAATGTATAGAGGTTACCCTTCCGTCGTCCGGTGATAAGGATGCAGTTGGTCTCCCATTCCTTAACAACAAAACCAATTCTATAAAATTCACAATTGTAAGGATAATCAGAAGTAAGTTGTCCTACAGATAACAAATTTTTGGCTAAATCATGAACTAAGAGAACACCTTTTAATTTAATTCAATATGTGCCATTACCAATATACGTGTCACCAATATGTGTAATAACTTGTGAACTACCATCATCAACAATAACAACGAAGGTTGTCAAGTATACCTGCATTACCTGTCATGTGAGCTGAAACACTGGTATTTGCAACTCATTCAGTATCATAGGAGGAATTCTCAAGAGTGAGTGCAACAAGCACCGATACATGTTCCAACATTTAAGAGCCACGTGTCTTTTTCTTTCCAAATATTTGATAAATGTCCACCTGAGTAGTTCACATCCTTTGGTAGAAGAATTAACTCGATCAGTTGGCGCACGAGTATTCGAAGTGTGAGAAACAGATTCGGTGTGAGTGGTGTTTGTGGCTAGTGTGAAGCCACGACCCTTGGAAGAAAACGTGTGGGATTGGTTTCGCTCATTGTTGCAGTGGTCTTTAACACTAGAGTGGTTAGATTTCTGTCCATAGAAAGTAAAAGTCGAGCCAAAGGAAGCCTCATGCAGTGAAGAGCAAATCTCAAAGCCCTGAAGTAGAGGGATCAATTCAATGTAAGTAGGAGCCAATCAAATGATGGTGAGACCCAAAACAACACAAAATCCTATGACGATGAGAATGATCTTTATAGTAGGTATCAAAAGTATCAAGCATGAAATGGTGTTGCAGAGTTCAAGTCAGAGTTGGATCAAGATTTTATGGGGAGCCTTGATTGACTCCCAACTTTGACATTTTAATGTGGTGGAAGGTAAATTCAACCAAGTTACCAATCCTTGCCAAAATAGATGAGATGTGTTAGTTACTCTCATCTCTATTATTGGTTTTGAGTCAACATTTAGCGTTGGAGGTCATGTGTTAGATTTATTTCGTAGTTCATTGGTCCCGACAACAATTGAAGTTCTTATATGCACACAAAACTGGTTAAAGGCTCCCTCCATTAATTATGACTTTCAATATGTAATGGAAGATGTTGAAAGTTAAAGTTACAAACTTGTAAGATTCATATTTGAAGAATATTTTGATATAGTCATTTCAATTAAATATGTTTTTAACTTAACTTTTATTTTTTTCTGTGAAGAGATAACTTTAAAGAATATTTTGAATGAGAACGATTGAAGTCTAAGGGTAAGACCATCTTGTAGTCTAGGGATCCGTTTGGCAACACAATTGTTCTTAAGTCTTCAATATTTTCATCTAATCATTATTTAATCATTATAGTTTTTCCAAACTGCTAAACAAAACACAAAAAGTAATACTACTTTTTTCAAATTTCAAAACAAAAATTATATTAAAAAATTATATTCAAACGATTTTTTAACTTTATAATGTCGTTATTCAACTTTTTCTCTCTCATTTTCTAAAATTCAATAAAACATGTTAACTCAAATCATTTTATTACTATTCATATATACTAATATATTTTAAGCATCCGGCCCTAAGACTTATGGGAAGAAAAATGATGTTAATTTGAATAAGACCAATCTTGCAGATCGAGGTCCTTTAATTTCTAAGATTATAGCTTAATTTAAGATTGTTTACTTACAATAACACCAAAAAATTTTGAATCTTAATTAATTTGTCACTTCCTTTACTGAGGTTTACTTTAATGATGTCTTTTGCTGCATGTTATCTTGATGTTTGATGCTGGTGTTCGGTCATTGTGCTAAAACCTTAGATTAGTGACATGAGATGAGATGAGAGGCTTTAAGATAAAAATTAAAAGTTGAATAAAATATTATTTATTATTATTATTATTATTTAGAGATTTGAAAAAGTTAAATTATTTATTATATTTTATGTGAGAATTTGAAAAAATTATAATGATGAGATGAAACCGTTTTTATACTAAATAGGACCTTAATCTTGCAAGGCTTTATGAGTACGGCGGTATATATTTTGTTTGGAAATATGATTTGTTGCTGCATTATTTATCTGAATATCCCCTTTGATGGTGGTACTGTTGACTGCTACTTGAGACTTTGAGTTCCCTTTTCGTGATAGAAAAATATTTGCATCTGCCCCACTCCGGGGCACACTCAACATACTGAGTGTAAAAAATAAAAATAAAAAAAAGTGAAGTGAAGTGTGTGCTGGTGTGGGGCAAATGTATAGCATTTCCCTTTCGTGATCTACTCTTGTTATGATGATTCATTGCCAACCCTTGATAGACTTTTAAAGCCTCTCTGCAGATGGGATACTTGGGTATTTTTTGAGAAATTGTTGTGTTGCCTTTGGTTTGTGCTTTAGCAAAGTTTGCTCAATATTTCTGTGTTCAGCAAAAACATTGTGGGTATTTTTGGAGCTGGCATGCGTTATATCCAGTTGAATTGCCCTGCATGGTAGTGTTGATCTGTAACTCTCTGTATATAATATAGGATCCCTATTTTTGGTTAATGAAATCTGAATTACCCAAAAAATAAAAGAGAGAATTCTACAAATATTTTTATGTTTATTCGAGCACTCTTGAGTGGTTTAGCCGTAATGCACTTGCCCAATGTCAATATTCTAAGGTGTTTGGTCTCTGTAATGCCAGTGATTTCAACTTCTTCCCACCATGATGGCATATGAAAAAGTAGCTTGCCTTGCAACATTAGCACTAATTGGTGTCTTCTTCCTCTTGCATCAGGTATATATGGCCCTTCAACTGGTATCTATGGCATGAACTTTTTTGTAATGTTGGAGTGTGGATCATTGTCGTATATGCAAGTCACGCGTTGGAATTCTGCAGAGTTACAAAGGAGGACGAAATGAAATGGTTCCAGATGAAATACGAAGTCGTTGTTCTTAACAAGTCCCTATCAATCACAGCCTATATGATCTTGGATAAGTTGTTTCAAGTTTTGCCGAGCCGTTGCCTTTCATCAATTGCTTGCCAGGAATTATGTTTTTGTTGAAGAGATTTATGCGTTACTTTCAGTTTTGTGTACTTTCGGTTGATTTCCGCTCGAGATGATACGAGAAATCTGGAAATACTAGTGAAATAATTTATGAATAGCAATAATATAGTTTGAGTTAAAATACTTTATGGGGTTTTGAAAAAAAAAAGAGAAAAATTAAATAAAAAAATTATAAAGTTAAAAGAGGGTTAAAATATAATTTTTTAATATTACTTTTGTTTTAGGATTTGAAAATACTGAATTATTTTTTGTATTTTGTTTAGAAATTTGAAAAATTTGTAATAATTAACTAATAATTAGATAAAAAAGTTATAAAATTAGAGATTGGAAGAGTGTAGATAGAGGAAGGCGTATGCAAATTATTTCTTTACTCGTTTGATTACACAGATGAGATGAGATGAGATTATATAAGATAAAAGTTAAAAGTTGAATAAAATATTATTAAAATATAATTTTTTAATATAACTTTTGTTTTAAAATTTAAAAAAATTATATTTTTATTATATTTTATATAAAAATTTTAAAAACTTATAATAATTATATAAGATAAGATCTCATCTTGGTAACCAAACCTGACCAATTTTAAAAGAAAAAAATTGGAATGACTTATTACCTCATTAATAAAATATCCTGCTTTTGACTTAAAAAAAAAAAAAAAAAAAAAAAAAAAAACCCTTTTTATCTTCATCACGTCAGAACGTACTATTCTATTATTAAATCAGTGTCTAGAATATAATATTTTTACTTCTCAAGCATTTTTTTTTCATTATTTTTATTAAAATATCGTTTAGATAGTAAGTTGTGATGGGATAAAAATTAAAAATTAAAAAAAATATAATTATTATTTTAAAATTTTAAAAAATTAAATAATTTATTATATTTTAAATAAGAATTTAAAAATATTATAATAACAAGGTAAAATAAAATAAAATATTTTCGGCCTAAGTGGATTGTATGAACAATGTCGGTAATAAAATTTTTGAAACGATTAACGGCGTACGTCAATGTCTGCCGAATTATTTTGTAGTTTTTTTGGAGGAAGCAATCATTTCTCATTTGCTCTTTGACATCTTTGTACTGTGATTCTCTCCTGGCTCACGCAAAGCCCAAAGGTACCTGATGCTGGGGGCGTCATTATTCCTTTCAAATTTGAAAGTCGCACTCGATCAATGATTTCCCACCTGCCACCATCCCTCAACTAAACCCGCCTTCTTCCCATACCCCTATTTGTTCCCGCTGGTTCTCCCTCTCCGTCACCGCCCGGTTGCCGTGTTTCCAGCCCTGTGAAGTGTCGGAAAATGTCGTGCTCGTCCCAAACCGCCTTCCCTACTCTCAGAACTGTCACCATATCGTACTCAGAGCTCAAGGTATGTATTCTCTCTTGGGCTCTGTTTGGTCCCTGAGAAGATTATTGGTAAGCAGAATAATGGTGTTGCCTGGCCCTTTTTGTGGAGAAAACTAAACGTTCATGTTAATTCGGCCGAACAAGACTTGGACGAGTTGACTTTTTTGTTATTGAAACTAAAATGATATTATAAACGGGGCTCGAATTGTTCGCATACATTATAAAATGTTGTTGAACACAATTATCACCTACGCCAAATTCGACAGCAATCCTATTTGTGCAGTATAGTTAAGATTACAATCGCTTCATAGATTAGTTTGTTTTTAACGTCCCATCACCTTGATGGAATTTTCGGAATTGTTTGTAACAGGACAAGAGCGCTAACTTGTCGATGAAAATCGAAGAAGGTTTTGGACCAAACGGGCTGGGAATTCTATCGATTACTGAGGTACGAAATTGTGTCGCATGCAAACTGCTTGTTTAAGTTACTGTCTCGTTATTCTCTTCATATATACAATTGTGAATGATATGTTCCTTCCTTGCCACCATCAATCATGGTTATCGTTTTGGAGGAACAGACATACCCATTATTTTTTTGCACGGGATAGTTTCTTTTTATTTCTTTCTTCTTTTCCCTTTGTTTTTTTTTTTTAATGGTAATCAGCATATTATGGTAATCAGCATCCTAATATGCTGTAAAGTTAGTTTCATATCAGCAATTTGTTTGCAACAGTTTAAGTCATTAGGTTAAAATGATATGAACCCGTAGGAACGGAATCCCTTGAACCCACAATCAATTCGAAAACTCACCCAAGAAAGTCAAAATCAAGTCAATGGATGGAGAATCTAGACCCGATGAGAACTCGTTTCAAGAACCTAGATTATATTAAAATCTAGACCCATTGAAAAACTCGTCTCAAGAACTCAGATTACAAGAAGGAACGCCACAAAGGTTGTGATTTACCTTTGATAAGTTCAAAATTTCAATAAAAAAAAAGGAGATAAACTCAACTCACAATGAATAAATTCATCAAATTTCATAAACTTCTTAACATGAGACTACAAAGAGTATTTAAAGCAAAACCTAATTAAAACCCTAGCCAAAATAAATCCCCATCTTCCAAAAATGCCCCTTGAGTGAATAGTGCTGTAGCTACAGTACCACGGCTACAATAACTCGCTACAGTATCTCTTTAAACTCTAATTTCTAAAAAATAACTTTCCAAATAAGCCATTGGCCAAAATACAAGACCTTCCCAAAAACCGTAGTTCATAAGAAATAAGACATATGTGAGCCAAGTATCCTTAAGCCCAATTACTCTAGACTAATTCCTATTGCTAATAAAATAAGTTCCTTTAATTAAATAAACAAGTCCAGGGCCTTCAATCACATAAACATAATAATAGGCCCTAATTTATGTTGCACTCATCCATAGCTTGTATCACATGGGTGATCACTGGATCTCCTTCTCTCAAGCCCATCTTGAATATTCGGCTCTTGCTAGATTCGTCTCAAGTGGATTGCACCAATCCTTGCATTGCTTCATTTATCTTCTTAGCTCTTGATCTTATAATTGACCCATCTGGAACTTGCAAAGGATCTTTAAGACAAGTCCATGTTGGTGCCCATCATTATGGCTTCAAGTAAATGGAGCTCTTGATGTGATTTTAAGCTTTGTGGAAATAGATGTTAGTTGTGATGTCTGTGGCATTACAAATGTTCGGAGAACGTAAGGCACCCTCTACATTGAACTTAATTGAAATATGATGACCATGTAATGCATTGGTGAAAAATAGATAATATATCGTTGTCTGTTTTAATTGGAACACTTCTATGTCGGTGTGTTGTTTGTTATTGGTAGGTATGAGTACCATATATGGCATCTTTAATGATCAAATGAAAATTTGTCTCGTTCACAAGGTTTATTGAATTAATCTTAAAATGTAAAATACCATGAGCAAAAAGAACCTTTGAAATCTGTTTCTGATTTAAAAAAAAAATTTGAAGTTGCTTATCAAAAAATTTTGTGGAGTTCCTCGTATTTCTCTAGGGGTGTACTTATTTCAGAGATATGTTCATATCTTTAATTTTTCTTTGGGACTAAATGTAGGTTTGCTCTTAATTATCACCACAACAGGGCCAATTTGCTGCTTTATTGAAAATACTATTCTCTATAATTAGAATATAGGATTCTGCCATGAACTAGGCAACAATCGAAATGTATATTCTCCGTGCTCATGGGATGCAGTGAAAGTTTTCACCTATCCTGCAAACTTAGATGCCTGATTTTCGCTTTATGTTTTGATAATACTATTGCCCAATTGTCCTTGTCTTTGCAATCAGAACTTCCTCAAGTTGTGAGTATAGTGTTAATCTCATGTCAGATCTCTTTTGTATTCTGAAGCTGTGTATCTTGAACCCGTGCATGGCAGAGCTCAACTATTCTATATAGAATTTATGACTCTGTGTTTTCTAGTATTATCTTAATTGCTTCTCTGAGTTTAACCCTATTTAACTGTAGGTTCCAGGATTTACTGCATTGCGTCAAAATCTGTTACGTCTTTCACCTAGGTATAACCTTTGAAATATTCCAAGTCATTTTGAGTGCTCTCAAATGTGTCTCACTAGGGAGTATATTTGAAACTATTTTTTACCATATTCTTCATATGATTCCCCCCACCCTCTCTCTCCAGATTGGCTGGCCTGCCTGAAGAGACGAAGAAGGAACTTGAAGATCCTCACAGTAGGTAACATATTTTTCTTCTCAAGTATTTTACATCCCAAGTCTCAATTCCTGCTGATTGTTCCATTTCAATTACTTTTTCCACTTTGTAGGTTAAATTTGTTTGGTTAGAAAGTAAATCTACTTGCTACTGTCACCTCCATGGTAATGCTGTGTGTAGACACAGAGGTTAATTTGACCCACTCTACAACGACAAAGATTCTTCTCATCTTCGGCAACTTGGGACAGCACCAAGGTGGTTGAGGGTGCCTGGCCCAAAGCTGAAGAAGAAAGAAAAAAGATTAGGCTTTTTTGTTATTTTTTCACTAATTTCCCTTCAAAGACACCTTCCTGCCCTATAAAAAATATGGAACCCAAGATAAATGTGTGGGTGTGAAATATTGTTATAACATTTATCACTTTTCGTAGAGATTCTATCTGCTTGTATTGTGCTTAAAGTAGAGCTGCAGTAAGAATTCCTACTTCTATAGCTGATTGTATTTTTCCATTTTGGTAACCCATCTGTATAGGTGCTTTAATTTTCTGTTCCTTTCACCAACTGTTCCCGGGTGCCCCCAACTTGTAGGTACAACTTTGGATGGAGTCATGGGAAAGAGAAGCTTGAATCTGGGAAGCCTGGTAAAATCTTGACGTGTTAGATTTTAGAACTCCCTAAGCAGTCTATATTTATTTGTGAATGACGTACGCACATGTAGTTCAGTATATGGAATGCAAACTCTAATTACTCTCCAACCGATTGGCCCTATTAATTGGTAGAGTTTTTACCTTTTATTATGACGTTGTATTGCTTTGTATTTTGTTGTGCAGATTTGTTGAAGAGCTCTTTTTATGCAAATCCAATATTAGATACGCCTACTATGGAGGCATCTGTGATACAACGGTAAACGCAGCTAAGACCATATTTCTTGTTTTAGTACTTCTATCTTACACTCATTGCAAAATATGCCAATTTCGATAGGCTGGTTTGGGCCAATTGATTTTTGGGAAAGTAGATTAATAAAAAGGAAATGTTATTATTCATAATCACTGGTATATGAATTTAAATATTCTCTCCCCCTATCCCAAATCCTTAGTGAAATGCTTACATTTTTTTTCATAGAGTTCTACACAATTGACCAGGTAACTTCTTGTTTATGCTGTAGAATGCTTAAGTGGTTCTAGCCAATTTGCATGCCCATCCATTGTGCATACAAAAATATTGTTTATCTATCCACTGGTTTTTAACCCATGATCTTGTAGGTATCCATCATACTGTGGGTCAAATATTTGGCCTGATAGGGCATTGCCAGAACTTGAAGTGGGTATGTCTGTAATTGATTATATGGTTTTCTTAGCTGCAAATTGTGGTGCTAAATCATGCTTTATATATGGCAGTTGTCTTTTCTGTTATTTTGCCCTGACATTTTGCATAGCATACTGCTGGATACACAAATGTAAGTTGTGTGAGCAGTCTTTTGACTATCCTCATTGCATGCCACTGTTCCCATAAAGTGGGCACTTATCAAGCCAATGAAACAAGTCATGTATATGATATTTGTTGTAAATTATTATGATCATGCCTTTTCTGTTATTTTTTTCCTGACATTTTGTATAGCATACTGCTGGATACACAAATGTAAGTTCTGAGGAGTCTTTGGACTATCCTCATTGCATGCCACAGTTCCCATAAAGTGGGCACTTATCAAGCTAATGAAACACGTACCATCATGCTTAGTTTTATAATCATGTCTTGCAGTGTCCACTGGTTTCTCTGGAGCGTGTGTTTCAGTGTAACACCCCGCTCCCCAGGTTTAAGAATAAAATTACCTTTAGAAATTCTCAGAGCCAAAGTGCTACTACTGAACTTGACTTAAAAATAATTTCTTTTATTCTAAAGGAAGCGCTAGGTACAAAGATTCATTATAATACAATCTTTATTAAATACTTAAAATCCAAAAGAGAATCTGTGGAAATACTTAACCTAAATTCAATAAAGTCTTATGTGCTTATCAAAATAACTTATTAAACTTTAAATCATAAAACTGAGCATGGCATAAACTATCTAGGCCTCTGCCACGCTTCCCTAGACCAAGTTATGTCCTGCAGTCTCATCCTCATAAATATTATCACCTGGGGTGGTTAAAAAATAAAAACATACAAAAAAATGAGTCGAATACTCGATAAGCAACACATCATACAATAAACATAATAAACATAAAGTTTCTTGAAAAATATGCATACTCATAAATACATACGTAAATAACATGAACATGAACTTATCTTTCACTTGTCATAGGCCGGTACCCACTGTTGACCCCTGTAAGTTAGGGTTAGTGAATCTAAGTAGATTCCGATTCCGCCCATGGCTGCGGGTTGTGGAATCCATACATAAGGAAGGCACATTGGGTGCACTACCAGCATGTACAACCTGGCAATGCAATATGCCCATAACATATGGTACCGTCTTCGTATCATAACATAGATCGTTACGTATCTTATCATTCATACTTCATCATAATCATACTTGCATACTTGTCATATCAAAAATTTCAAATGAAATTGCATTCTTTTATAAAATGTCGTGATACATATTTCTTCACATAAAATCAAGATTTTTCATAAATATTTTGATGTACAACTCCTTTCATAAAACTATGAATTTTCATAAATAATTTAATGCATAAACCTTCACATAAATCATGGATTTTCATAAAATATTTAATGCATGTCTTGCAACTAACACAAAACTTATGCATAAAATCATGATATTTATGACTATCCGACGAAGTAACTCCCATAGAAGGCAGTAAAAGGGGCTTCCAATGGAGGGCGTACATGCATAATATTTTAATAAAAGACATGTCGTTTGTCGTACATACGTGTAAGAGTATGATCATGCTACTTACCTTGCAGCGTTAATCCAATATTCCAGCATGAAATCGATCACGTGAACTACAAGGAGAGAAAAAACGTGAGGGATGCTGGTGGACTAGAGGTACTTTGTGTGATTTTGGGTAAGCAGAAACTACATTGGGGCTTGAAGAGGAATGAGACACACGTAAAGTGCATGGGGCTGAGCGTATATATAAGGAATCGGTTTAAGAGTTTTAATGAAGATGATTTGAAGAATTGTAAGAGAGTTCTATTGGGGCATGAATCCTAGTGGAAGGTGGAGATGTGCATGGCTTAGAGTTTGATAAGGCAATCGGTTAAAGAGTTTTAACGTGAAGATGACTTGTAGAGTTGTATCCCTGTTGGAATAGGATGCTGACAAGTTCGAGTTCGAGTTGGACTTGGTCACGATCATTCAAGAAAAGAGTTTGAATTTAATCTAGTAGTTCATTTAATATAGGATTGCAGTGATTGAGATTATGTAGGGGACTTCAATCAGTGATGATTTTAAATTGAAATAAATTTCTAATGGTCGATCTTTAAATTCTAAAAGGAGTCTAACTCGTTCAATAAATAATAAATGGGATTTAACCTATTTATTGAACCTAATTAAAACTCCTAATCAACCTCAATAATTTATCGCTCGTGGGCTTATCCAATATGGCCCATTGAATATAATTTAAGCCCAATAAAAATTATCAATATTCCGACCTTAGAATTATTGGACCGGGTCGTTACATTCAGTTTATAATATTCCTTGCATTAATTTTAGTGTATTTGTTATTTAAATTGAATACTACTAAAATATAGTGTTTGGTAGTGAATAATTTTTTTACTCGAGTCAGGCGAAAACTGGTGCTTGTAGAAGATAATCCCTTATGCCGTTGCCTTAAAAAGTTTGCTTACAAAAATTCATCCTTTTAATTTGTATTCATGGCAAACTTTATGATCAAACAGTTATTAATGGGAATGAAATTTTAGTACACTGCTCTGTTTTGGTTTCTTATGTTTTGGTTTGACTTGTTTATAATTTCTCTCTGCTCTATAAAGCTAATGCACCTACCCGTATATTCATCCTTTGATTGGTCGCTATAGCTTGAGATAATGATTAACAAAGCCTTGCTTTATAAAACTCTTGATCCTGAATGTTGCATTATTATATAATTACCAAACACCAATTTTTCATGTGCAGCTTTCAAGGCTCTTGGAAAGTTGATCCTTGATGTTGGGTTGATGGTGGCATATCACTGTGACCGATATGGTAAGATCTCAATATGTAAGTACTTTTTGTGTTAGTACATTTTAGAAGTGAGCTTGTATTTTGTAGGTCTTTCTTTCAACAGATTTTGTTGGAACAGTTGGGACGGTGTCAATGTTTCTTCCCTCAAAAGAATAAAACATCTTTCTCGCCAAGCCAGGAAATTGTGGGGGTATTTTGTTGTTGTTGGAACAGTTGGGACAGTGTCAATGTTTCTTCCCTCAAAAGAATAAAACATCTTTCTCACCAAGCCAGGAAATTGTGGGGTAGTTTGTGGAAAGGTTTCCGAGTAGATTCAGATTGAGATCTGTGGGTAATGGTTCTCCCTTGCAAGATGATAGCTTCAAGTTTCCCCAAAACAAACACCAACTAAATTCTCAAGCACTTGGGGAAGATAAATGCTTCGATCTCAAATGTTTTTTTAAAAGATCCCCTTATCTATCCATTAAAAGACGGTTATCTATTTTAGTAATTATTTTTATGTCATTTCTAGATCATGTTAAGCACCATTTACAAGCATTTAGCCCTATGCAAAAAAACTGCCCAACTGTAGCCTTCTTGTTGCTCGTGTTAGTTTCTTAAATTCAATTTTCTTTAACTATAATATGTGGTGGTTGTTCTTATTCTGTTGTGATCTCTTGTGACCCGTAATTTTTTATGGCATTTGATTAGCATCCAAAGGGATGAATATGCACGAGGATCAAGGCCTTGAGCAAATACTTCTTCGTTCTCGGTGTCATAAAGGGCGCCTGCTTTATTATTTTCCAGCACAACAGAGGTGATCTTATTTTATTTTTCTCATCACATTTTTTCCATAGTTTATAAACTCAACAGGCCGAAGAGATCCTTATCATTTTGTGCTTTGATGCTTGTTAGTAGCATAATCAATTATGGAACTGCATTAAGAAGTGATAATGAAATTGACACGGTTGAAGTTAGCAGATCCTTGAATGCATGATCTCTTTAAATCAAGTAATGAGCATATCTTCCAAAAACTTTTATGGTCAAGTTTCTGTAGGAAGCTTTATTACTATACTGCAGCAGGGCTCAGAGATAGAATCTCAAGATTGCTTACCTATAAAAAAGGGTCATAAACTGAGGTCCTGAAAAATACTGTAACATGTTGATGGGCATGTTAATATGAATAAAAGTGAATGCCAATTACTTGATGGGCAAGATCATACTAATAAGGCAACGGAAGACTTACATGTAGCACAAGAAGGAACATATTATCAGGAAAAGCTTTTCTTTTAAACTGTTGCTCACGTAGCTGCTTTTTGTTTCTCTAGCTCCGTTAAGTGTGTGGGTCTTTAAGTGTATCATGTTCAGCTATATGATGGAGATTTTTTTTTTATACATCAATTTTGGAATTTCAGGGCTAGATCTGATTTTTTTTTTATTTTTTTGTGTTTGCATGAATTGATGAGAGAGCAATCATAGTTGGGTACTTGGATGGGAAATTATGGATTTCTGATGTGGGGGTTTCTTCCTCTTATCTTTTAGTTATGACCTCTAGCTCTAGTTTTGGACACTACTCGTGAATCTTGTGCTAAAACTTTTATCATCGTGTATAAGTGTTATGTTGTAACATTTCTGTTTAGAAAAAGGAACTCGACTTTTTGTAATGGTTTAAATAATAAGTTTTTAAGGCTGAGAATGTCACTGTATCTGTTTCTAAGGTAGAATAGTTGGTTTATGCTTAGGGAGGTGAAATTTTATCTAGTAGAGTATGACTTGCAGTAATTGTACACAAGATGGTGATTCCACATCATCCTGGTGCGGCTGGCATACGGACCATGGTTCCCTGACAGGTTATTGATTTTCTTCTCATGTACTTAACTTATTTCTCTTCATAGCCTATGAGCCGCTCATCAAGTTGTGATTTGTGGAAGGCAGTACTTTAGCAGAAATACAATTGTGAATTGTGCTATGTTCTATTGTTGAAATAAGCCTACACAATAAAGTAAAATAAAATATATGTATATATATATATATATAGATTACTATCTTACAATACCTACAGTAGAGTTGACAATTTTTTCTGTTTTGTCTGATTTCTGCTTCAATTCAACATGTAGGTCTGACTTGTGCAATGTTTACGAGAGATGCTGTAGAAATACCTTGCCCTGATAGTGCTGCCGGTCTTTATATTAGAACACGAACTGATCAAATTGTCAAAGTATACTTTCTTGTTCCTAAATTCCAGCAATGCAAGACAAAATAAATAAATAAATAAAATGTTTCGAAATTTCTTTAGTGCATGTTGCATCCATTCTAGGAGTTGTGCCTGTCATTTTTTTCAATTATATGTGTCAATATCCCAAGATATGATAAAAACATTGTCATTGTTTCGAAATTTCTTTAGTGCAAGAAAAAAAAAAATTGATAACACATAATTCATTGTTTCAAAATTTCTTTAGTGCATGTTGCATCCATTCTAGGAGTTGTACCTTTCTCTAATGGGATTAACTTGTTGGAAGGATTTATCTCTCCAAAACATTATAGGATTTGGAAATGCTGCAAAAACAAAACATAACAAAACCAAAAGATAAAAAAGAAAAAAAGAAAAAAAGAGAAAGAAAAATAGAACAAAAAAGAGATAAATGTTATAAATCTTGCAGTGGCATTCCCTAGGTCTCAAGAAATCTGAAGCGATTCGGAAGGTAAAGAGTGATATGGAGATGTAGGGAGTTAAAAAGTGATGTAATCATATGCTAGAATGAACGATTAACATAAATCAACTTTCATTTCCTTGTTTTGCTCCTCCATTGATGTTGTGGGTGAGGACAGAATGCAACAGAAACTAGATTGGGCCTCTTGAGTCAACCATGAAATCTACCTCAGTCAGTTACATACACTATATGGTGAGTTTTGTGGAGTATGATAGCATACCTACATTCATAGAGAGGAGCTAAAATGACTTCCTTCCAAATTGGTTCACAAAACTTTTATTGCCCTACCTGTAACAACCCAAGGAAAGTCCAGGCCACATTTGGGTTCACACTCAAAAAGGATCAGTCAAAGTTACAATTAGAACCCCTTGGAATCATTATAAACTGCAAAAACTTCTTCCTTATAGGAAATGTGGGATCTCATTCACTACCCTTGTATACTCAATCAAGAGTATTACACTGCCTCTGTACACTTGAATCTACAACTTAAAGATTACTTCAAATGAATTACCACCAGATGCATGGCAACTTGAATACCTGGTAATAATGCTTCATAGGACTGGATATGGATAGATGATGCTAGGATGCCCTCCAAATATGCCCCCCAAAAGTGCCCCCTAGTGCATTTTGATATTTTTTTTTTTAATGTTAAAAAAACACACAAATTCACTAGTGGTAATTTTTTTTAACATTTTTAAAAATAAATAAATAAATTACACTAGGGGGCACTTTTGTGGGGCACATTTGGAGGGCACCCAAGCATTTTCCATATGGATATGGTTATTTATAGTAACTTGGGTTTTTTTTTTTTTTTTTTTGCATCAGGTTGTCTTTGGAGAAGATGAAATAGCATACCAGATTGGTGAAACTACTGAAATACTGTCAAGAGGTTATCTTTGTGCGACACCTCATTGTGTGCAGGTACTTGCCACTGCCTTATTTTATATCCTGGAACGATGTTGCACAAACCTTTGGCGGAATATCAGTGTCTACATGCATGTGTTGGTGTATAACTTATGTCATAATCCCTAGTTTCTAAGCTTTGAGCCTCAGAAACGCAGTCACTCCAAATATGCAAGAGGAGGTTTTTATGTGGAAGCTGGGACTGAGTTCACATATTCAGTCACCATACACAGAAACGTAATTTGTTGAATCATTGTTTGAAAGAAAATGATGAACCTTTTCTTTTTTTTTCCCCAAAACTGATTATCTCTCATTTCTCTAAAATATTATATTAAGCTGTCATCAAGTTGATATGTACATATGCCTCCATGCTGCACAGTTTCCCTCCTGCTTTATCTGATTTCCATTGGTAATGCATACGTCAACATAGTTACATAGGGAGGGGGAGGTCCAATCAAACTGGCAAGGGACCATTGTTGCTTCTGTAACTTGAGAGCCAAGTTTCAAATTCAAGTTCATTAAGTGATAGCAGACCCATTTTTTAGAAATTAAGACACTGCAATAGGTGGTGATTAGCACTGAGTGTAGCTGAATTCAATGACATAATTATGGTCATCAGGTTGACCAAGGATCCACCCACACCAGTCTTTTAGATCATAGAACAGCTATGTTTAAGTTGCAAAGCAAGTTCCATTTATTTCCTTTTTATTGTTTTGAGATTGACAATGATAGTTCTATTTTTAGTGAACTAGAAACTTTTCCTAGTTATCAGAATTTTTTTATTTGAATAATGTATCTAACAGTGGTGATCCCAATGATAATCCTTACATATATGATACTGAATATAGTTGGAATAATCACATTAATAGTTTTATTGACAATTATTTCCGTACTCAAAGTTTGTATCGATAGCTACATGTTAAGTGGTATTGTCAATTATAATGACAGTTACATTTATAGTTGCATCTTTTATGAATCTATTCAATTTCTATTGCCAATTTGTCTAATAGCAACGGTGTTTAACTGATTGTTCTTAGGCACCTAAAGGAGAGGACGCTTCTGGTCTTGAGCGTTCAACATTTGCATTGTTCATGCAACCGGACTGGTACATAAATTAATAAAGTGGACCATAAACTCTGTTGATTGACCTGACTTGTTCCACCAGAAATTGTACCTTGACCAAACCTTGTTTTGCAGGGATGAAAGCCTCAATTTTCCAGAGGATGTGCATATTCCTAAAGAGGTATGTATTTTCAACTCTAATCCCAAAATAATTGGCATGTAGGATTAGAGAATTTGGGTTGTGGAAAAAGGTTTATCTGGCATTGATCAGCTGCCTATTCTGTAGAACTTCAAGAGGTTTTGTAGAATTGAGCTTTCCCAAAGTTGTAGGTCATGATATAGGCTTATGATAAACCGCAGATGAAAATAACATATGTGCCATGAATCAGTGGTTGATTTTAGATGGAGTGGCACTAGAGCCACCGCTCCCAGCTACCGCTGGGAGCTACCGTTAATGGTTTTGTAATTTTTATTTTATTTTTGTATTTTTTTATGTATTTTTTAATACATTTAAATATTTTTTAAAAAATAAAAAAAATTTATAATATCATTAAAAAGTGTTTACTTAATCATTAAGTAAAAATAAAATAAAATAAAAAAAATAGAGCAATAAAAATGATTGGTAAAAGTCATTGATAAGATTAGTATTATCCTTTTAGATGTGCCCACTGCCCAGGGCGCACTGCTATTTCAGGGATGCTTATCTCGAGGAATGTGGCTAAATTTTATATCTGAATCAAATATTTTTTATCCACCTATAGTGTCGGTTCTTTATATCATTAATGCAGTCAAATGGTTTTGTCAAATGGTTTTCTTGGCTGTTCTAATGAATTGTTACTTAAAACTTGGGCAATTGCTAACTCAGCCTGCTTTTAATTTCTCATGACTGTATTTTGACCCTAATAAATATAGGTAAAAATTCTACTCATTATTCAAATTCTCATCATCTTTTCATCATCTTATGATGTGTGACATGTGTCACTAGATGATTGGAGATTATTTATTATATTTCACTTATAAACCTATCATCTAATGCATGATAAAAAAATAGATGATGAATAGATTTTTTCATAAATATATTTTCAGTATCTTATTCCTTCCTCTAGTCTAGTCTTTTTTAAGGAAAAATGATAAAGTTACTGCTAAATAATAATTTGTATACAATTATATAATAAAATAATATTATTTTAAATTTGATTTTGACTTTTATTTTTGATTTGATGTGTTTAAATATAATAAAAAATATTATTATATTTAAAGTTTTATGTAAGTTGTGAATGTGTTGTTAGCCTATCCGTTCCCTTTCCCAAGTCCTGTCTCCGGAAAGTTGAATAAAAGAAATTGCTAAAATCTCAAGAAACACTTGATATGATTGCTGTACTGAGGCTACCCTAATTCTGCTTAACCTCTGATAAAAAGTATGAGGCATGTCTTTGACTCCACCATGAAAGAACACCAACTAATTGCCTCTTGCCCATATTAGATTCCTTAACTAATTTCCTCTTATAGTAAGGGCGCCTTATCTGTGAGGTGGAGTCTTCTCTTTATGCACTTTGGAGGCTCAACTAATTTGTTCTAAACGTTTGCTTTTTTCTTCAGCCGATTCCATCAAGTGGAGCTCTTACTTTTGGAGAGTATACCGAGAAGCTACTTGATAAATATTATCACCTGAAAGTGTAGAAAATTGTATATATTGCCACAACGAAGTTTATTGATAAATAAATGCTCTGTAATGCAAGGGAAACTACATAGCAAATTCATCATTATAAATGGAACTAACTTGTTAATATGCCAAAAATCATTTGTTTGTGTAAGACTTTATATTCGGTTTATTTTCATTTATATTGTTCAATTTCACATGAAAAATAGATAGTATTTTTAAAGAAGGATATATATATATATATAGTTGCAGTCGTGAGTGTACAAATGTCGTGTAATTATTTTGAAAAAAATAAATAAATACGGGACTTACATGAAAAAAAAAAATTAATTTTTTAATAATAAATCTTACTCTTTTTTAAAATGATTGTATGACATTTACGTGTCTGACATGTAGCATTTTATATATATATATATATCTTGTTAAAGGTATACTGCCTATTAATGCTTCTGTTTACCTAGTGCGAAACGGGCCATAGGTCAAGGTTTTAATGGCAAGAAAATCGACAAAATGAAATGGGCAGTTATTAATGTAACGTGTGTGAGGATAAGGTGGGGCCAATGAAGAAGAAGATCTTTTGAAGGTCTTTCTTCCGCTCAATATAAAAGAGAAAAGCGAACTCTATTGGTATTTTAAATACATAAAAAACACGAAAGTCACGAGGAGTCGGCCGGACACTTCCAAAACATCGAGATAATAGTAGCAAAACTCAACAAAAACACCGGCCGACATGCACCCTTGGACACTCGTGCAGTTTCTGACAGCCCCACCTTCTCGAAAGAGAGAGGTGCGATGAACCGAAGATTGGCGGCCACCTTAAAAAAGCATAAGTAGAAAACGTGGGCATTCGGAGCAAGGACAAAAAAAAAAAAGCCACGTGGGATAGATGAGGAAAGAATGCAGCGGACTGGAAGGCTGTGTGCTTGGCGATTTGCATCCCCACACGGCTTCTCTACGCTTTCACGTCTCCATCTCTGTTGAAAATGTTCCCCCACATGCCACTGATCTTTGACCAGTATATGTGTTGCGTATATCTTTTTGCATGTTTATTTGTGCAATGACCTAAATGACCTTTAGGTACCTTTATCAAGACTACACATCTTAATATATACATTTCATCTACTTTATTTTTCGATTAATATCCTCAAAATCCAATTGCAAAACCTATAAAAAGAAATTACAACAACAATAATTGAGGGGTGGAAATGTCAATTTGAGACAAAAGGCATTTATCCCCAACTCATCCAAACCCAAGAAACGACCTCTATCTTAAAAAGTGGGACCATGGTGTCTGAAGTCCTTCAAGCTTTCCTTTATATATATCCCCGCCATCTACTCCATGCTTATCCTATCCAAAGCGGCTCTACTCTTCGCTTCCTTCCTTTCTCCTCAAACCATCCCTTCCCCATGTCGATGCTTTACTTCCCTGCAAAACCCCAAGTAGCCGGCCGGAAAACCGGGTTCCGGAAACGCTGCTTTCTAATGGCTAAGCAGCAGAAAACCCGGTTCTACATCCTCGGACGTTGCATCTCTATGCTCTTGTGCTGGCACGACCACGATCTCTCGGATTAGCTTCCCAAGTTGCTCGCTTTTTAATGCTGTCGTATGCTGCAACCCAAATTAATTGGTTGTCGAAAAGTTGCAGAACCAGCGCGCGGACATGTTCCTGCTCTTTCGAAGTCTCAAGACGCAGAAGATCGATCACTAAAGGAAGATTTGGAACTAACTTGTATATATATAGAGTTAGTAATAGAGAATCCAATCTCGGAGCTAAACACTGTTAGATAGTTCATGGAGCTAAACACCCAGTTTTTTCTCTTTAATTTTCTTTCTTGGTTTCAATTTACAGTGTCGTTTAAGGGCATCCCCAGTTTCAAAGTTTTGGTGGGTAGTATTGGATTTGTATACCTTTTTCCGATTCAATCAAAGAGAGAGAAAAAAGATTTTGCTGATAATTGAGAGAAAACCCAGCAATGGAAACTCGAAATAAAAATGCTTATATTCTGAGTAAAATCGGCAGATAGAATGTCAAAACAAAACAGCATAAGCCATGAAATGTGACCCAATTCCTGCTATTCCAGGAACACAAAATATAAAAAACATCCCACATCCTTAACACAGGTTTAAGGATGAAAAAAAAAAAAAAAAAAAAATTTGCTGGGGATGGCGCAGTGTGCGGCTGCTCCCCAGCAATTCTCGTACATTATGAAAATTTGTATCCACCGTTTTTCTAAACACTCACTTTTCCTGCCCCCGTTGAGTTGTCCCATCTTAACAAAGTGAAATCCAAATTTTGTTGGAAAATGTTCAGGGACCGACAAAGTACAAACTGCCCGGCTGTCGGCTGATATATTTAATAGTTAAGGAATTTTTAGTGAGTTTGTAATTTTTTTAAAATTTAATTAAAAAAAATGTGAAAACAAAAATGAAAGTTGTGTGATCGGTCGGACCGTTGAATAGCACCATCCAATTTTGTTACCACTCCATATGCATCTTGGCATCGTCATTGTCGGAGCACAAAAACAATTTTTTAACGTTGAAGTCTTTTGTTCATGATTCTACTTTGTTCGAATGAAAGTATGTTATCTAGGATAGGATTGGGAAACAGGGTCATCCCCCGGGTCGGGTTACGGGTGGGGGTGTAATCAATCCGAAGAGGTCATGAATCTAAAATTTTGGTCCATCATTTTTGTCGAATCAGACTGCTAGTTATCGGTCTGGTCGGTTCATTAACATTTTTTTCTCTTTTTTCGACAAAAAATTTAATATAAAAATTGAACTAAATCAGTAAAATTAAAATTAAGCGGTTTCTTTAACATTTTATATATGGTTAATGAATATTAAATCATTTCATTGTATATATGGTCAATGGTGATCACTTATATGAAAATTTCATAATTAATTTATGCAACTACTATATAAAATAATATTATATATATAATGTTTAATATATATATACACATTCGGTCTGTCTCAATCCAGTCCAGTCCAAAAAAATCACACCTCGAGATCGACCAATAAGACTATCGATCCGGTTTTTTTTTTTTTATTTGAACCGATAGTCTTACACCCCTAGTTAGGAGTAGGATATATATATATATATATATCTATCCAAATTCGTCTCCTCCGTCATCCTATTCTCTCATCTCGTTTCAATTATGGGTCTCAGTAAATAGGATGGGTCATTCTCTTGGTCACAATGTCATGGATCTCTTATCACGAATTTGAGATCCACGGCATTATGGGTCTCTAATTGCGGCATCATTCTCTGGTCGCTGGCTAGAGACTGATGGAGCCGTCGTTCTTTGATTTTAAATTGTTTTTTGTTCAATATTTTATTTGATTTTCTTTCGATTTTAGTTGGTTGCTTGGATTTTCTATTTATGTTTGTGCTAACGTCGTGTTTCGCTAGCCTTTGGATCGGGTTTCAGCAACTCAAATTTTTGGGCTTTCACCTGCACATTTAAGCAAACACGGAGAATGGGGGTCCTTGGTGGTGGCCGAGGAGTCAAGTCAGTATATCTTCTTAGTAGTTTGTGTGTAAGCTTAGAGGAATCAGGAAGAGTTTCTCGTATCTGGGGGTCGACTTTTATACTAGGTTTCTGATGGGATAGCTCGTACTCGACTTTGAGGAGCCTATGTTATTTCCATTGTTCGTTCTGTAAGAATCATTTAATGCGGCGTGGCTTCTGGGCAGCTTCATTAAATGCGGCATAGTATCCGGAGAGTGGCGCCATTAATGCGGCGTGGCTTCCCGACTTACTTTACCCAGCGGGTGTTCCCTGTTGAACCCCGCCATACCTGCTATTATGAGATCAAAAGTAGGGGTGATACCCACATAGTGCGGGGCGGGGGGTACCCTCCCCTACACCCTGCACCATGCGAAGGTTGGGGTTTTTCCCCCGCCCTGGTGCCGGGGGGCAAGGGAAAAAACCCTATCCACCCCACCCCCCGCCTAGGCCAACACATTGTGTTTAAAAAAAGAAATTTTGGTCTAAAAATATTTTTTTAGACTCAAATTATAATATAATTTAAATAATAAATTAAAATTTATAAATATAAAAAGAACTTAAACTCATTAGAGTTAGATTTTGGATTGTCTTGACCTCCTAAACCAACCTTTATATAGGAGGTCAATGCAATACAATAGTCATCCTTAAGCAATGTGGGACTTACTAAGTCCCACATTGCTTAAGTCATAAGTCACACATTGCTTAAGGATGACTATTGTATTGCCTTGGCCTCCTATATAAAGGTTGGCCTAGGAGGTCAAGGCAATCCAATGACTTAAATATAATTTTAAGTCTTTAATAAATTATATATATCTATATACAATATATTTATATATATATATATATATAAATTATATATGAGGAGCGGGGGCGGGGCGGGGCAGGACCCCGCTGGGGTCATCCCACCCCCCACCCCACACCCCCCGCCCCCGCTAGACCCTCTCCATGCGGGGCGAGGCAGGGCAGGACCCCGCTGCCCACCCCTAATCAAAGGTTCTCCATATTTCTCATCTGCCTGCCTGTGCAGGTTCCCGAGGATATGGTGTTAGCGAGGTAGTGTCAAGATAGCGAGTCTCATCTCCCCCTACTGTCCGCTTTCCCCATGCATAGGTTGCTTCGGGAGTGGGTTTTGCTCATGGGCCGAATACTCTGCAGAGGCCCACTAACTCCTCTTAGTGGAGGGTTGTTGGGCTTGGCTGGGCTTTCTGACTTGCTTCCCATGTGGTTCTTTGTGGGCTTGCTATATGGGACAATTAGGGGGAACCCCTTACAGTTATCCCGTCAATTCTCATCGGACTAGTTCGATAGGAATTCCTTCTTGCCTTCGTCTTTATGCTATATATTTTTCCGTACTCACTGCAGGTTAGATCCTCTTCCCTAGAGATAGGCAGTTATTACATTCACGGTTTTTCTATTTTTCAGGTTCCAAGCTCTAGACCATGTCTGCGTGGCTTTTTCACGATTTTAAAGATGTCAAGCAACGGTTCTCCTTCCGACTTCATTGGCACGTTTATGACGGTTGGACTTCACACTTGATTGCATCCCTCCAACCCTTTCAGCATTGATGGTGTCAGACGACTCTTTCTCTCTATGACGCGTCGCACATTACATGATGCGGGATTTGTGCATATCCTACGAGCTTTGTGGAGTGCATGCATTCCCATGATCTTGGGGAGGCCAACTGTCGATGGGGTCTATTTAAGCCCACTCCTTTCGATGTTGGAGCCCATTTTGCCTTCTCTTCATTTCTCAGAGTTATTCATGCTTACTCTTTTTCTTTTCAAGTCTCCTTCTATGTGCATCTAGTTTTGCATTTCTATATTCACATGGCTCCCAAAAATTCTTCCCATCCTGCCCCCAAAAACCCTAAGCTGGCCAAGCCCCCTGGTTCTTCGCATGTTCTCTAGGGCCTAGACCCCCTACAATGTTTTGAATACCGTACCAGATGGCATACCGATTAAGGCATTGGAATGAAATATTTCGGTACCGGTACCGTTTTATGTACCATTTCGGGAAGTCGATATATGAATAAATTATATATAAATATATATAAAAATTATATTACAAAATAATAGTATATATACAAATAAATTATATATAAATACATATATATATTATAAATAGTCTAATCTGAATTGGGGGTAAAAAAATAAGATTGTAGTTTGAAAAAATGAAAAAAAAAAATTTAAAGGCCGAAATATCAACCGGTACAGGCCAAAATACAGGCCGGTACAGGCCGAAATAAAGGCCGGTATGGCTAATATTTGGGCCGGTACGAAACACCAAGGATACCTGTACCGGCCACTGGGCCGGTATGAAAAACTTTGGTCATACCGGCCAGTATGGTACGAAATTTAAAACACTGCCCCTTGAGGTTGCACCGAGTCACAGAGATTCGATGGGTTCTCGTGGTGGTCAGTCGTGACTCCTAGTGAGTTGGAGTCACTGAAATCAACTTACAAGGTGTCGGGAATTGTAGAGTTTGAGGTGTCATCTCCCAATGAAGGCGTCGTGGACTCTGAAAGGTACGCGTCGAAGGTGGCTATATACTGTAGCATGTTCTCCAACAGCCTTAGGTTACCTTTCTGCGGTCCAGTTCGTGATGTGCTAGACTACCTGCACTTGGCACCCACCCAACTCCATCCAAATGCGTGGAGGATTTTGGTATCGTGTTGCGTCATTTGGTGGTGAGCGTTGGAGGAGGCGGGTTCCGAGTACCCTGATCTCACGGCGCGTGAGTTTCTCATCACCCATAATCTTTTTAAGTAGAGTGGCAACACTTGCAGTTTTAGATGTATTCAAGCATTGGCTCGTTTGGAGCCGCAGTACAATAGGGTGAAGGGGTGGAGCCGACGCTTTTTTTTCTTGTCCGATAGGGGATTAGAGTTCCCTGTCGGGTAGTCCAATCAGTGCAACTACCCTGTTCGCGCCATCTGGGGATTTGTGGGTAATGAAAAGAGCTCCCTACCCTCAACGACTCCCGAGGAAGTAAGTCGGATCGAGTTTGTTCGCGTTTGGGTGAAATCCCACCCAGACAATGTTTTTTCCTAGGCCCTATTGGATGAGGACAGTTTTTGGCAATACTTGCCTCCTCTGGCTAACATGCGTTTCGCTGATTGGACCTTATCAATACAGGCGGTTGTGCCCCAGGTTCATAGGCGTTGCCCCAGGAGGGAGTCTCTTGCCAAATTCGACTCCAACGAGATGCCCGTCCCCCTTCCAAGACAATCTTCGATTGCGGTGCTAGTTCAGCGACCAAAGCCAAGGTCATCAAAGAAAGTGGTGGGGAATGCTCTACCTCCCCATGTCGTGCCTTCTTCCTCTCCCCCACGAGGGGCGGGTGGCTCTAATTCTCTTTAACAAATTCGAGTTGACTCACCGACGACCAATCTCGCACAGCACGGGGAGGTTTTCCCAACTCTTTTTGAGGCTCATTCCCCGACCTCGGTGTGGAACTCTCACCTAGAGAAGAGTTGCTCTCCATGCGGTTTTATGGGGTTCTCTTGGACCGCCCTGTTCAAGAGTCCCAGATAGTGCCCCCATCTCCCGATGTTGATCTCAATAGGGTTCATCGCCCCCACCTGAAGAGCGTTTTGTTGGGGGTGAGGATCTTTTTGACCGGGTTTCTATCCTAGACTCTCTCATTCCTCCGAAGTCGAGGTTGCCTCGACCGACCGTAGCTTGGAAGGCGAGGGGCGATGACGTGGTATCTGGGAGGGAGATAGCGAGGATTGTGTCGTGGGCTGAGGGGGTTCTGGCGAACGCACTAGAGACTGTGGTCACGGTGGTGTCAGTGGAGGTCAGCGAAGTTTCCACTGTTACGGCCAATGTCGGGGCTCCATTGTCCTTCACTTACACCACCCCGGCCTTGGCTTCGATGGAAGCTGGAGCAGGGGTCAAAATGGGCAACGGTGGTGAGGTCCTGGCCACATTGGCGGACGCTGGTGTTTCTTTGGCCTTCACTGACACCATTCTGGCCTTGGTGTTGGTGAGGGCTAGTGCTGAGGCAAGGGTGATAGCAGTGGGAGAGACCAAGGGAGCCTTCCTTGGGCTTGGTGCAGATGTGCCGGCTGCTGGCACGGCAGCTTCCGTGGGCACAAGGGTTGGAGAGATTCTTGAACGTGCCGTGGGAGATCCATCCCCGACAGGGGCGATGGTATTGTGCTTGAGAACCCTTTCGAGGAGAGGGGGTGTTGCCTCAAGATTGACTACAGGCAGGCACCATCCCACCCGCGTCCAGAACATGGCTAGGAGACTCGAGGAGTTCTTCTCTGAGGTCCGCTATCAACTTGTCATATCTTCTTTTAAGCTTTCTTGATGACTTTTCCTTCGTTGCTAATTTGAAATTTTCGTTGCAGGATGTAGGGCAGCTGGCGACATTCATTGTGGATGACCGGGAGGCACTGAAAGGCGAGAACCGGGCACTCTAATCTTTGGCTCGGTTGACCTTGCGCTATGCCAAAGAGGAGAGGGAGAGAAAAGAGGAGTTGGAGGAAATTCTCGTCAAGGTGCAGTTTAGTCGGCGGCGGAAGCAGAAAAGGATATTCAAGCTTCATCGATACAAGGCCCAACTTAAGTTTGACTTGGCGAGGTCCCGGGAGTCATTCGATCGCCAATAGAGAGAGTCGAAGTAGCTGCAAGCCGATAATGTGAAGTTGGAAAAACATCACAACGCCAACTTCTAGTTGTACAAGTGGTTGGAAGGGAGGTTCAAGGAGGCCTCCAAGTCTCTGTAGAGAAAGAGGGATTCTCTCAAAGCTAAAGACCAAAGAGTGAAGGCCTTGGAGTTTGAGAAAACTGAGGTCGATCGTGCGATAGCCGCCCATGAGGCCACTATCTTGGACTTGCGCTCTCGCCTTGACAACGTTGAAGCCTCCCTTCCTTGGCTGCACGAGGAGTTGTCACACGTCCGCTTGGCTCACGATGATGCCTGGAACTACGACTACTTGGAAGGTTTGGAAAGAATGAGAGATCATGTGCTCTTGAATCCCCAAAGCAATCTGAGGGCACTGAAAGTGCAAGAACTCCCTCTGGACCCAGCGGCGCTGAAGCATGGCACCTTGATAGGGAAAGAGCTCATCCTAAGTGCACTCTTAGAAAAACCCCGCCAGCTGAACATTCATCCTCCTATATTGATGTATTTCTTTTTCTTCTGTTTGTAATATACTTTGCTATAATATTAATGAAGTTTCTCGTACATGCTTTTCTCTATTCTTGGGGTGATGTCACTTGTGTGATGAACAACAACGAGTAATATTTGTCTGTTATTACAATTATAAACTTGGGTAGTGGAGAGAACGGGCCCACATTCCGTGGGGAGAGAGGACGGGATGCCTTAGGCTAAGCCATTCTCTTTGGTTTCCTCGGGGAGCATGAGTCGCTGTATAGTTGAGGAGTTGTCTCGCTCTGGCTTCCCATTTGGTAGAGGAGGAGTTCGACGAGGATTGTGAGGCGCTACTTGTTTGATGTTCTGTCGTTAGAGATGACGTAATGTTGGGCTGTCGAAGAACTAAGCCCGTTCTCCACCCCGAGGGGGAGGGGGTTGGATTCCCTAGGCTATGCCCACTCCTTTGGTCCCCTTGAGAAGACGTCTAATGTACCACTGGAAAAAATAAATAAGTTAACATAACTCATTCTCGACATACAAGTGTAAAATTTGCAAACCTAGGTTGTTTTGCTAGATTTGTGAGGTGTTAGTCGCTTGGAGTTATGTTTGGTGGAGAAGGATCGTGGCAAGGAGTCCGAGGCGTTGCTCGTTTGGCGTTCCGTTGTTGGAGATAGCGTTGTGTTGGGTAGTTGAAGGACTAGACCCGCTCTCAGTCGGGGGAAGGGTCTGGATCAGTGTTGTGAATTTCGTACCGGCCAAAATATCGGCTAGTATCAGCCATTTCGGCCTAAATTTCGGCCTGTACCGGCCGATATTTTGGCCAATGTTTTATTTTTTTTAAATGTTATCCCGAAACGGTACCGGTACCAAAATATTTCGTTCCAGTGCCTTGACCGGTACAGCATCCGATACGGTATTCAAAACATTGGTCTGGATGCCTTAGGCCAAACACGCCCTTTTGGTCCCCCGAGGAGGTAATTTGTCAGATGGCTGAGAAGCTAGTCCGCTCTTCGCCGTGTAAGGCTGGGGTAAGTTGTCGAGCAGTTTGAGACTGAACTCACTCTCACCCGTTGACATCACAGGGAATGTAAGTGTTGGGTCAGTTTGGTGCTAATCTCACTCTTCGTAGTGGCGAACGACAGGATAAGTTGTCGGGCAGTCGAGGGGCTGGACCAGCTCTCTATCGTGGGAGGGGCGATCTCGCCCTCTATCTCCAGCGAGGAGGTAAGTTGTCGGGCATTTTGAGACTGGACACACTCCCGTTCTCTACCTCGAGAAGGATAAAGCAATCTCTAGCATGACTCATCCCTTTGATGCATCGCAGGGAGGTAAGTGTCAGATAGCTAAGAAGCTGGTCCACTCTTCACCTTGATGGGGCGGGGTAATTTGTTAGAGGAGCTGAGGAACTGGACCCACTCTCCCCGCTAGTGAGGTTGGGCCGCCTACCGCCCTTTAACCCTCGTGGGACTAGACCCGATCCTGCCTGTTGATATCATAAGGAAGGTAAGTGTTGGGTCAGGCTGGAACTGATCCCACTTTTCATCATGGCGGAAGTCGGAGTAAGTTGTCCGGCAGTTGAGAGGCTGAACCCGCTCTCCGTCGCGGGAGGGGTGAGATGGCCTTAGGGCTCATCTCGCCCTTTATCTCCCGCAAGGAGGTAAGTTGTTAGGGAGTCTGGGACCGGACCCACTCTCGCTCCTGTCGTTGATGGAGATAAATTGATGGACATTACTTTGATGAAAATTACATCGATGGAGATTACATTGATGGAAATTACGTTGATATAGATTATGTTGATGGCGATTATGTCAACGAAGATTACGTTGGTAGAGATTACATTGATGGAGATTACGTTGATAGAGATTATGTCGGTGAAGATTACGTCGGTGGAAATTTCATTGGTAGAGATTACGTTGGTGGAGGTACGCTGATGGGCGAGACATATTTTTTCCATGAAAAGTCACACTTTCATTAATGGAGTTTACACTATTGATATGGGAATGCAAGTTACATATCTCAAAGTTTTTTAGCAATAAAACTTCCGTAGGTGTTCGACGTTCCATATGTATGGCGGCTCATTCCCTTGAGATTCTCGAAGCCAATAGAAGCCTGGGCGGTTGTTGGCGATGACCACGTAGGTGCCTTCTCATCGTGGCTTCTGGGTAGCTCGGGTTCAAGGGGATCAACTCCAGCGGTTCGTCCATCTCCACCTTCCTGAGCCCTTACTCATCTTGAACCTGCCCCTCCACCGAGGTCTACTCGGGCTGGGGTGGGCGGTTGTGGCCATCGATCGAGAGGTGGACCACATGTACCTCGACGCTCTTGGGCTTCAACTCTCGCACGTAACGCTCTCGTGCCATGACCTGCATATTTTTCCTTTCATCTTCTGCTTCGTCTCCTTCTCCTGCATTCCTAGGTCCCACATGCTCGTTGTTGTATGGTTCCACTTCATTTTATGGCTCGTTGGTGGCTGCTTTGAGTGTCTCGTTTCCGTTCCGGAAGGTTTCCACCTCGGTAGTCAGTTTTCTCCCCAGTTGTTCCATTGCGGCGTGTCTCACTTCCATGTTTGTTGACATTGTTTCTTCTTGTCCCCGATTTGTTTGGGAACGGGTTGTCGCATGCATACGAAGAACACGTGAAGTCTATAGAGATCTCATAGACGACGCCACTGTTAACGTCGTGTTTCACGTGCCTTTGGGTTGGGTTCTAGCAATTCGAGTTTTTGAGCTTTCACATGCACACTTAAGCAAACACGGAGAATGGGGGGGCCTTGGTGATGGACGGGGAGTCTTCGATGCTAAAATAAGTATATCTCCTTAGTAGTTTGTACGTAAGTTTAGAAGAATCAAGAAGAGTTTCTTGTACCTGGGGTCGACTTTTATACTAGATTTCTCATGGGGACAGATAGTACCTGACTTTGAGGAGCCTATGTCGTTTCCATTGTTCGTTCTGTCAGAATCTTTTACTGTGGTGTGGCTTCTAGGGCAGTGTCATTAAATGCAGCATAGAGTCCAGATAGTGGCGTCATTAATGCGGCATGGCTCCCTGATTCACTTTACCCAGCGGGTGTTCCCTGTTGAGCCCCTCCATGCCTGCTGTCAGAAGATCAAGAGTTCTCCATATTTCTCACCAGCCTGCTTGCACAGGTTCTTGAAGGTAGGGTGTCAAGGGGTGGTGCCAGGATCATGAGTTTCATCTCTCCCCCTACTGTCTACTTTCCCCATGCATGGGTTGCTTCAGGGGTAGATTTTGCTCATGGGTTGAGTACTCTGTAAAGACCCACTGACTCATCTAAGTGGAGGGTCGTTGGGCTTGGCTGGACTTGGCCAAGCTCTCTGACTTGCTTCCCCCAGGATCTTTCGTGGCCTTGCAATATGGGCCGATAGGCTGGAAAACCCCCTTATAGTTTGAATATGTTTTTGTTTCATTTTTAGTTGTCAATGGTTTAGAAACGGAGGAGCAACGGTTGCCCTCCATTGATTTGGCCGTATGACCGGGACGAACAGGCTCTCTGTAGTAGGGGTGCTACTCGTACCCCCACCCCGCCCCCCGCCCCCCGCTCAACTCAATCACTTATTGGATTTATAAATTTTTTTTAGATTCACATTATAATATAATTAAAATTTATATATTGAAAAAGAATATAAACTCATTAGAATTTTAGTTTGGATTGTCTTGGCCTCCTTGGCCAACCTTTATATAGGAGGCCAAGGCAATTCATTAAGGCTGATTCCTACCCCCGCTTGGGATCTCCCACAAGGGGCAGGGGCCTCTGCCCCTGCATGGGCGGTCCGGGGTAGCCCATGCTGACTACCCCTGCTGTAAGGCAGTGCGAGACTGCCTTACGGGGGCAGGGTAGGAAGGGGCGGGCTCCCGCTGCCCACCTCGAGTCTTTAAGGCAGGCACGGGGCGATATAACTTTCGACGACTCCAAAAAAGGATTTGACCCAAACCCATGAAATGAGGACCGACCCGCTGTGGTATAAGAGAATAAAAGAGAAGGGGTGCGAATCGCACCTTTTGGACGGAAAGTCCCCCCCCCCCCCCCATTTTCCCTTTCCCTTTCCCTTTCCCTAAGCTCCCAATCTTGTGCTCTCCCCTCTGCATTTTTGTTTTCGTGGGACGTTAGAGCCTTCGCTTCCACCTCCTGATTTTTCAACACCGATAAGCTCCTCGCCCATCTCTCTCTATTTCTCTCCCAATCTCTCATAACTCTCTATTGGCATCTCACTATGCCTTGGTTAGGCTGACTGTAGTGACCAACAAAGGCCATTGGAGCTAGTGTGCCACCCCACGCTGCCAAGGTATGTCTCGTTATCTCTATCCCTCCCGTTTGCCTTGATCACTCTCTCTTTCGGCTCGTTTTTTCTCTCTGTCCGATTTCATTCTCCCGCTACGTGTTTTCTCACCATCTCGAACTCGATTTTGATGTTGCTTTTCAGTGTTACAGAGCATCTCGAACGTCTCTAGACAACGTCGTCACGCCCTTGAATCTGAGCGACCACCACTCTGAGATTTGTTGCTCTTGTATTTGTGCCTACTGGAAGTTTGTGTTGCCCCTATTTTATATGTTGGGATTTTTAGTTGCTTGACTTCATGATTGGTCGGAGGAGGGAATGAATGTAAAAATATGAGTTGGTGTTCTGATGTGTCAGGGAGTATGGTTGTAAATGGTGTTGTGTGTTTCTGTTAAGGTTAAGCGAATTCCAAGGAGTTTGGGCTAACCTATTGGTGGAGTAGTATTTTCGAACATTGTGTGTGGGTCATGTTAAACCCGAGGCGCCATGGTGGACTATCTGTTTATGGGCTTATGGATTTTGGTTCTTATTGAGGTATGGTTCGGGTTATAGAATTTTGTTAGTTAGGTAGGTTTTTGTTTTGGTACGAATTATTATTATGCTAGCGATATTTTTGAATTAGGTTGTGACACTACTTGTGTTCGGGATCAAAGCTTAGATTGTATACTACTAAACTTTGCCAAAAATTGACCGATGTTGATTTTATGAAAAACTTGCATATTTTGTTATGAAAACAATCTCGGTTGTTTTATACACTAATCTACGTACTTGAATATGAAAATGTGATATTTTATCATGACTAGTATAGACATGAGCAAATTTTTACACTTTATTTCTCTATTGCATAAAATGTGAACATGAAGTCTGAAATAATTTTTATTTGATTATATGATATTATTTGTTCAGTTATGTTATTGCATTGTACTTGAAAACCTTGAGCAATAAGATTTTGTTCTACGTTGTTATGGGCCCCGCCACAGGTTATAATAGTGGCCTATATTCTGGCCTTGCCACGGGTATAGAAAGTGGCCTCTAAATCGACCGTAATGGGTTTTCGTAATGGGAAAATCGACTGGAACTGGTCCAGTTCTGGTTCTAGGCTTTTTAGGCCCGGATCGGACCGGCTCCATTTAATATGTATTTTACATTATTTTTTTAAAATATTATATATAATATATATAATAATATAAATTATAATTATATATAAGATAATATTATTATAATTTATAAAATAAAAGTTTAATCTTAAACATAAAAATTTAATTGATCATATGCTTTAAATATAATATATATATATTAATAGCATTTTATCATAAATTAATTAAAAAATAAATTGAAATTGTAAAACTTTAAACTGAAATTGATAAATCACATAAATATTTTTTTAGCACTTAAAACCAGGTTAAAATTGAAAAACAAATCCTAAATATCAAAAGATTTGATATTTATAATATACCAAAGTTGTAAATAAGATCACTAAAATATTATTTACCAATATATATTACTACATTAGTATATAATTACATTTTATATACTAATATATATTACTACATTAGTATATTATATTAATTACAATTTACATTTTATGGCCTAATGCTAATAGTCTAGTACTATATTATTATTAGTAATATACTTTAAGTCTATATATAAATTAGTATATAAATCACTATACTAAATAATTACATATGAAATAATGATATAGTAATACTAATACTATTAGTTATTTAGTATTTGTATACTAATACTATCAATATAGTCTATCAATAATGTAGTTATAATAAATTAAACTCACTATAACAAGTACTAATATGCAGTTATTCTAATATATTATATAGCTATAACAAATATTAATATATAGTTATTCTAATACTAATAATCTAATATAGAGTATAGTTATACTTATACTAATATAGTAATAGTAAATCACTATAACTAATATATATCTATACTAATAGTCTAATATTAATACTATTATATAATATATTAGACTATAGTATATTACCACTAGAGTAATGCTAGAGAGAAGCCACTATAGCAGTACATACTTTGCACTCACGAGTAATGCTAGAGAGAAGTCACTATTGGGAGCATCCATTTTGTACACATGATGTGGTATCATTCAGACCACACATCTCCCCAAGTGAGTGTTGGGAACAATCAACTAGAAGTAGTCACGTAGTGAGTGTAAAGTGTGCATTGCTACAGTGGTTTCTCTCTAGCATTAACTTATCAAATTGATAAATACATTATTGTATTAGGAAACGGCGTCGTTGCCTCTCCAGTATCCCAAATTCACAATCTGAGACCCGCGCTTCTCTTCCTCACACTCTCATTCTGCCTCTCTGCCCTCTCAGGCGGCCACGGCCCACGCCGTTGTTCTGTGCACATCTTGCCGTCGCCCCCTCAGAAACACAGACCCGCTCTCTCGCCGTTGCACCTCCCCTCACGGCCTCACCTCTCGAGCCGTTCCCATCGCGCACACAGCCCCTCGGCCCCTCTCTCAACGCTGCGCTGCCCGCTCTGTCTCTCACCATCTCACTCTCACGCAGCCCTCCCATCTCTCACGCAGCCGGCAGCCCCTCTCTCACGTCTCTCTGTCTTCGACGGTAATTTTTCACACTTTTTTTTTTTTTTCATTTCACTTATTTAAGTTATTTGAAATTTTGAAATATTGTATGAATCATAATCAGACTTTATATATAGCTAGTGATCTGTAATATCTGTATATGTATGTATATATATATGTGTGTGTACGTGTAAGTGTTAGTTGTTTTTCATGAACTTGGATGCAACTTTTTATAAATGTTTGTGTTAATCCGATGTAGTTTGCATGGTAGCCCTTCAAATTTTCAGATTGCAGGCTGCCTATAATTAGTTATAGAGGTAAGTTATTTTGCTATAACTCTTTTTACAACCCTGTTCCAAATGGAGGGTAGTTATGCAAAATTTGAATTTAAATAAATTTGAATTTTAATGTTTTTAATGAAATGAAAGTATCACATTAAGTTGTAAAATAATTATATGAATGTTATTCTTATTACTTATAATATGTTAGTAGCAATGCACAACATTTTGAGGTTGCTAGGAATTAATTTTCTACAAGTTCGAAGGTTCAAGTAGCAAATGTTAAACCATAAACATGAATGTTGGATTTAGTTTACTGATAGAGAGAGGATCTATATACAGTGCAGATTACAACACTCATTCCATTCTCGCCATCCATTTCCATACACAACATAGGCCCTCAACAGTCTCAACAAGTCTTGGTCTTCAAACAAATTCATAGAGAGGATCTAGCTAACATGTTTTATTGCACAGAGAGGATCTATTCATTTCGATTCATCAGGATAAGCTAACATCCGTTCCTCTAACAATTAAAACCTGCAGCTTGCTTATATATATATATGTATTAATGTATGTTTAGACAACATATGATATATAAGATTTGACTTTTTGTACTGATCATGCATTTATATTGCAATTCTTTTCTTGTCATTTATATTGCAATCTTCTGAGTTCTTTTAAACAACAATCTTCTGAGTTTTTCGTACTGATTAGATTTTGGAATAAAAGTATAAAACAGATTTTTTAAAGCAGTTTTTTTTTTTAATAACTGAAGAACCGGACCGAACCGGACCCAGTAAAAGTACCAGTTTAGGGGGTAACCGGTGCGTAATCGGTTTTTGAAAATGTAAAACCAGTACATACCGGTTCGGTCTTAAATTTTGTCCAAAACTGAACCGGACCATACCGGTTATACCCCTAGACCTCGCCATGGGTGTAGAATGGTGGCCTCTATTCTGACCTCACAACGAGTGTAAAATGGCCTTTGTTTTGAGTGCAATCACGGTGACAAAGTGATTGATGTTCAGCTTGGCTATCCGCAAAATGCACAATCCTGCCACGGGGGTAAACAATAGAATGCACAACCCTGTCGCGGGGGTAACTAGTAGAATACACAACCCTGGCACGGGGTAAGCATGACCTCTATTTTGAGTGCAATCACTTTAGTAACAAAGTGATGTATGTTCTGCTTGGCTATCTGCAGAATGCACAACTCTACTACGGGGTAAACATGACCTTTGTTTTGAGTGTAATCACTTTGGTGACAAAGTGATGTATATTTTGCTTGGCTATCTGCAAAATGCACAGCCCTGCCATGTGGTAAACATGACATCTGTTTTGAGTACAATCACTTTGGTGAGTGATTGATTTATGTTTTGCTTGGCTCTTTGTAGAATGCACAACCTTGCCATGGGAGTAAACATAGCCTCTGTTTTGGGTGCAATCACCTTGGTGACAAAGTGATTTATGTTCTGCTTGGCTATCTGCATAATGCACAACCCTCCCAAAGGGTAAATATGATCTCTATTTTGAGTGCACATACTTTAGTGACAAGAGGCACCAGTGCATTAACAGATTGGAATCAGTGCCAAAGAGTGCAAGAGACTATTGATGGATTTTTATTCAGGAAATTAATTACTTTTCTTTTTGAATGGTATTATGAGATAATGCTACGTTATTTGAGACTTTGTGGAGTTTTCTTTTATTTTATATGTTAATAGAGTTCATGGATGTCTCTGTAGAGGAATGTATATTTTTTAATAAATGAGTTTTACATGTTATAGGGCCTCGCCCTTCATTTGGAGTCTATTCTTGTATTGTTGGAAACCTGATTTTAGGAAAAAGGAACTCGCTCCCTAACCCTCTGGGTACGGGTTGTGACACCGGGGGGCGGGAGGGATGCTACCCAGCATAATATTATCCTTTTCATCTTTTACATCGACTTGAATTGAATCGGAAACCTTTGATATTGGGCTTTGGATCAGATTTTTAACCCCAAAATCCAATCCAATCTGTCTGTGTTCAGCCCAATACCAAACGACGTCGTACCAAACAAACCCCCTCCTGGATCCGCCATTGTTTTCGCATAAACCCTAGTCATCGCTTTCTTGTCCGCTGCAATAGTTGGTTGCTGGGTTTATCTAGGATTACATTACAACATATTTGATTAAATTTCGTTCCTAAATGTCTAGCTCTAAATTTGAGCCCTAGGTATTGAGGGTTTATCATGCTCTTTCTTTTGATGTTCCCATTTCGCTTTCTCTGTTTAAAAAATCGTAGGTTCGAGTTTTAATTGAGTGCTCACTCACTGGTGAATTAAACAATACTCTGTGAGATAAAGAAATGTTGGATGAAAGCAAGTTTGATGTGCATCTAAAACTGTGGGCACTTCGAGTTCCTCGCGAGTTTTGCAAGGTTGGCACTCGAATTTTAAACGGGTGGGTGAGATATTGTTTATTTTTTCTGTTCATCTTCTAGTTTTGATTTTATTTCTTTAAAGTCCTGGATGTTTATTTGCAGGTATTTACTTGACAAGGCTCGCATTAAGCCTATCACTGAAGATCCAACATGTGAGAAAAACCGTTACATGATTTTATCTGAAAGAGTTCAGAATCCTGGTATGAATAAGGAATAGTAAAATTTATTTAGATGAATTATTTGTTCTGGTATTTTGCAGAAAATGGATATAATGGTCCCCTTATTGAAAATAAAAGAGCAACTAAAACTCAAATATTTTAGACTGTTGTGTTGTGAAGTTACAAAGATCAAGATGTTGAGGTTTCTTTGTACATTAAATGTAATTATGAAAAGAGATCCTTTCCAATTGCCAGACCAAATTAGATGATCCAATTAATCTTGAGTGTTTGGAAATTTTGGGTAGTATGGACCACGAATGAGCATTTGTGTCCCTCTCTTTCCGAATTGAACCAAACCATCAAATTCTGGCAGGAATTCGGGAGGATCTCACTTGCGTAATTGGCATAGTGCGTACTGAGCTTTATTGGTTGTTTTAGCAGTCTCCCTATATCATATGGTGGATCCTTGTGGCACTAAGTGTAAGATACAAAGATCTCATACATATTTGTTTTAGATGAGGGTCCAAGGCTACCAAGCCAGACACTTGGGGCTTGTTTAGGGTTGCATTAGGGGTCGTAAAAAGTGTTTAAATAGCCTCAAAAGATCTTTAATGATAAAATTAGGTTGTCTAGTTGTTATATGTTACGGTATTTTTTAATCTGAAAAAAACTAAAAAGTACGATTCAGGAGAAACATCATTTTGATCATTTTAATGCTTTTCCTCAAACGTACTTTTCTAGATAATGCGGAACGTAGTTCGAATTTTAAAGAAGATTGTCAATGGGCGAAAATACCCATACAACTTTCAGATAATTACAGCTTTGCCCTTTGCCCTATGAATATTGAGCGTAATTGTATTGCTATTTCACTTATGCATCATTGAAGGGATTTTTTTCCATTATACTTGCTGAAAATCCTATTAGACTATTTTCATTGTTATTTTATTATAAAATTTGATTTCTATCAAGAATATGGTCATAATCTTTAAAAAGTCAAAAGACCTTTTATGTCATTTCTACCTCAAAAAACACTTTTTTATATTGTTTCCAAACAGATGTAACAAGTTTGAAAGTACTTTAGACATATGGTTACCAAACAATAAATAGTTTTTTAATAATAGAGCTTATTACTTAAGCTCTACAACTAAAAGCCCTAAAGCTGAAAGCTATATTACCCACCGCAATCCCAAACATGCACTTACACATTGGACTTGGTGTGAGCTGTTATGAAGATTGACTGGTTCCCTTTGTGATTGAGCTGCATTTTCTTAGTTCTTCAATTGGGTTTCCGATTACTGTTACTTACATTTGTTGCATTTTTTAAAGGATTTTTTAGTTTCTTTTTTTTCTTGATTGTACTAAGAGGAGACTAAATCTTGGTTTATGAATTTGTGTTTGCTCTGGGATTTAGTCATTTGTGTTTTTAGGCTGTGTCGTTTCACTTGTTGTGCATATCTCTCATTATTTGCAAACTTTTTACTTTGGGCAGATTTATCTGATATTCCAGAAGAAAAACTTGGTGAACTGAAAGTTTTATGCAAGATTGAAGTAGTTCCCTATTCACTGACACTTGGATATTCATATTGGAATACAGGTTAGTTGGCTTCTTTGCATATTATACAGCCAAGCCAGTATTAGTTGTTTTGTCTTTATAAGAACCCCCAAACAGTGGTGGTCTTCCTATCAGTTCCAAGGTACTCCCAGTATCATTTTTGCGGGTAAATTGAAAGCACTTAAAAGAGACCTTAAAGTGTGGAACTTGGAGTCGTTATAGGGGAAAACAAAAAAACTAAGTTGCTGGAAATTCAGGAGATTGAGAGGCTTCAAGAGGTTCAACCACCTACCCAGGAAGAACAAGATCGGAAGTCTGAGCTGGATGCAGATGTGGAGAGGATGATATTACTTGAAGAGATGTCTTGGCGCCAAAAGTCCAAGGCACTATGGTCACGGGAAGGAGACCGAAGCACGAGTTTCTTCCATAGAATTGCAAACTCACATAGGAGAAATAACAACATTGAGATGCTGAAAATTGAGGGGGTGGAGTGTAGAGATGAGCAGGTAATCCACAATCATGTTGTTGACTTCTACGAGAATCTACTAACGGAGCAAGTGGGATGGTGGCCTCCACTGAATGGGATGGTCTTTGACACCATTGGGTCGAGCGACGTGTCGCGCTTGGACAGGGAGTTTGAGGACATAGAGGTTTATGAAGTAGTGAGGAAAATGGCCAGGGATAAGGCTCCAGGACTAGATGGATTATCTATGGGGTTCTTCCAAGATTGTTGGGAAGTTATAAAGGTGGACCTCATGAAGGTGTTTAAGGAGTTTTTCTTGGCTGCAAAATTAGAAAAAAGTCTTAACACCACTTTCTTTGCATTGATACCTAAGAAGGTGGGGGCTATGGAGATAAAGGAGTTTCGGCCTATTAGTCTAGTGAATGGGGTGTATAAGATAATCTCTAAAGTACTAGCGAACAGATTGAGCGAGGTGATGGGGAAGATTGTTACGAAACCTCAAAATGCCTTTGTAAAAGGTAGACAAATTTTGGATGCGGTACTAATTGCCAATGAATGCCTCGATAGTAGTCTGAAAGATGGGAACACAAGGATCATGTGCAAACTCGATATGGAAAAGGCATATGACTATGTCAACTGGGATTTCCTGCTTCATTTGCTTAGGAGGTGTGGTTTTGGGAGCAATGGAGGGCATGGATCCTTTGGTGCATAACTACGGCAAAGTTCTCCGTGTTGGTAAATGGATGTTCAGTGGGTTTTTTTCATAGCTCACGTGGTTTGAGACAAGGGGACCCGTTGTCACCCTTGTTGTTTGTTTTAGTTATGGAGGCTCTAAGTAGGATGCTCTCGGCTATGGTGGCAAATGGCTTTCTAGACGGAGTCCCAATCGGAACCCCAGATAGGGGCACTATTAATATTTCTCATTTACTGTTTGCAGATGACACACTTATTGTGTGTGAAGCAAAGCAAAACCATATGCAAGTTCTGAAGGCCGTACTATTTTGCTTTGAGGCAGTTTCTGGTTTGAAGGTGAATTGGGAGAAATCAGAATTAGTGCCAATGGGGGAAGTCTCTAACATTCGTCAGTTGGCTCAAACATTGGGGTGCAAGATAACCTCCTTTCCTATTACTTACCTGGGACTTTCGTTGGGGAGTGCATTGAGGGCGCCTTCGGTCTGGGATACAGTGATCGAGAAAATAGAGCGGAGATTGGCGGGGTGGAAGATAATGTACTTGTCGAAAGGTGGAAGGATTACTTTGATAAAGAGTACACTTTCAAACCTACCTACTTATTTTTTATCTCTTTTCCCAATACCAGCTAGTGTGGCGAACCGTATTGAGAAGCTCCAGCGTGATTTCTTGTGGGGGGGTTTGGGGGAGGAGTTCAAGTTTCATCTGGTGAAGTGGGAGCAGGTTTTTCGTCCTATCTCTGATGGAGGTTTGGGGGTTAGAAATCTAAGGGTTTTCAATCGAGCGTTATTAGGCAAGTGGCTGTGGAGATTTGCCAGGGAACCAGACAATCTATGGAAATTGGTGATTGAGAAGAAATATGGTGGTTTATGGGGGTATTGGTGTACTAGAGAAGTAAGGGGGACATATGGAGTTGGGTTGTGGAAATACATTAGAAGAGGATGGGGGGTTTTTAGCCGTTATGTTAAGCTTCAGTTGGGTGTGGGCTCGAGGATCAAATTCTGGGGAGATGTTTGGTGTTGTAATAGGGCTTTAAAAGATTTGTATCCTTCTCTTTTCCAGATTGCAAGTGCTAAGGATGTTTCAGTGGCGGAAGTTATGGAGATATCGGGGGGTCAGATCCTTTGAAACATTAATTTTAGTAGGGCGGCACAGGATTGGGAAATAAGCACCTTTGAAGATTTTTATGGCCTCATATATTCTATGAGACTCTGGCAAGAGGATGTTATGCCGTGGACTCTAGCAGGCAAAGGTACTTTTTCTGCTTGCTCTTTCTATAGGCCCTTACTCAAGAGTCTAGTACTCAATTTCCTTGGAGAAAGATCTGGAGACACAAAGCACCTCCCAAAGCTTCTTTCTTTGTATGGACTGCTTCTTTGGGTAAAATACTTACCACTGATAACTTGAGGAAAAGGAGGATTATTATTGCAGACTAGTGTTGCATGTGCAGAGGAGGGGGAGAGTCGGCAGAGCATCTCCTTTTGCATTGTGATACAGCAAGGATTCTCTGGAATGAGGTATTCGCTCGACTGGATATGGCCTGGGTAATGCCAAATACCGTGGAGGCAGCTTTGGCTAGTTGGTTAAACATAAGAGGCAGGCAACCAATTAAAGCAATTTGGAAGATGATCCTTCTATGCATTATGTGGTGCTTGTGGCAAGAGCGCAATGAGCGGAATTTCGAAGGCCAGGAAAGATCATTGGAGGAACTTAAAGTTTTATTTTTTAGAACTCTTTGTAGTTGGGCTACTGCTGTGGATTTTAATGGCATGGCCCTTAATGATTTTCTTGCCTGTAATGTGCCTACCTAGTTAGGGCATCAGAGTTGTGTACTGGCTTTGCCATTCTTTGATCAATATAATTTATTTATTTATCAAAAAAGAACCCCCAAATATCCAGATTTAGGCTCTGCCTGTGTTCTGTCTTCATTTATAACACCTGATCTATGGAGGTTTAAGTGCCAAGGACTGTATATTGAACTTTTTGATGTCGACGTAATAATGATGTCTATTTGCTTTCCAGTATTTTACTCTGTCACTAATGGACTATTTTCTGAATGGTTCTTTTGATTATAGATCATGTATTGAAGCAGATTCTACCTCCTGGATTGGAGGTTCCTTCATCTTTTGAAACGATAGTTGAGTATCTAGTTTATGTTCTACGATTGCTATGTGATTTAGCAGAAACCTTACTTTGCACTGCTTTACTGATTGTGCATCTCTTACTGAAGATGAATTAACATGTCTTCGTGCTTATACAGGTCACATTGCTCATCTGAATATACACGATGAATTACTTCTCTACAAGGATGTTATTGCAAAGGTTATCTATGATGTATGTTTTCGTTTCTGGATTTTACATTAACTGAGCCTTTGTTCTGTATATATGTGGAATGCCATCTAACAGGATGAATGTGATACATGTTTTAGCACAGAGGATACTTTGCCCTTTCTGACTCCAATGCTGCATTGCTTAATTTTTGTTTGTTAAATGTTGTTCCTTTTTTTTGGTGGGTGTTGGGGGAGGGGGGGCATGGGGACCTGCTTTGCAATGTCATAAGATAAGCTGTAACTTAAGTCAAATCATTTATCTAAATATATTTACTGATTCTGTGTTAACATTACTACACTCTCTCTCTCTCTCTCACTCACAAACACACAAAAAGTTCTTCTCGTTAACAGTGCTCCTTTCTGGGTTCAAAAAACTTGTATGGTGATCGCTGCTTAAACCTGTCAACAATGCTACTCCTGATACTGGGATTATCTGGATGCTCTGACCTAGAAACATTAATGTGGGTTGCTATGCCCTTGAGCCAATCTTTGTTCCTCTTCACAGAGATTAGTATTTGTACTTTCTAGTCTTCATATTGGGCACTTCTTTACTGTTGAACAGACCATTTTTTTTTATATATATATGTAGTTGTTACCATTTCTATGCGTGGTTTTGAATTTTTATATTTTAAATATTTTTTAATATCTGCAGAAAAATTATCCAAGAATCAAAACGGTTGTTAATAAAGTTGGTACAATTACAAATGAGTTCCGTGTGCCTAAGTTTGAAGTTCTTGCGGGGCAAAATGATATGGTTACAGAAGTGAAGCAATATAGGGCAACTTTCAAGCTTGATTACAGCTTGGTCTACTGGAATTCAAGATTGGAACATGAACACATGCGGCTGGTTTCTCAGTTCCGAGCTGGGGAGACCGTTTGTGACATGTTTGCTGGCGTTGGTCCCTTTGCTATTCCAGCAGCACAGAAAGGATGCGTAGTGTATGCAAATGACTTGAATCCAGATAGCATTCGTTTTCTGAAGATTAATGCAGAAATCAACAAAGTTGATGATCTTGTTTGTGCATACAACATGGATGCAAGAAAGTTCATTATGCAATTGATGGCAGTGCCAGATGGTGCGATTAAAATGGATCCTGATTTCCTCAATAGGAAATGTAGTGAGAAATATGAGATGGAGGCCAATGAAGAATCAAAGTCGGAAAATGGGAAGCCAACTGGTGGTATAAATGTGTAATCATATTTTTTATTTTGCTGTAGGCATGCCATGCTGATGTAGGGTTTCATCAAATTTTTCTGTTTCCTGCAGTCGAGGTGAAGTACGTACCAGATACTATTACTAGTGATCTGGAGTGTGCGCAAGGCTCAAGTAGGAAAGCAGATACATCTGTTTCTGCAGTTAAAAGGCCTTCAGGTAATTGTCAAGAAGGTAACATATGCACTGCAATCAGGCTATGGGCTGTAACTAATTCTGATGCAGTGAAGTGCCTCCTCATTGTGTCAGTATCTTCACTGCTGGAGCTAGATGCATGTGCAATTTACCTTTGCCTGCCCAAAGAAATGAAAAATCCCTTTAATAAAATGTGACTAGTCTCTATATCAACAGTCGAAATAGCTACATTTTCCTACGTATTTTCCTCCACAGAGAATGGGGGTGCTGACGGAACTGATACCTCTGAAGCTTGTCGAAGAAAACGAAGCACAAATAAGAGGATGAGAGGCTCTGAGATATCAAATGCTAAGACTTGGGAACATGTTGATCATTTGATAATGAACTTACCTGCTTCTGCTCTTCAATTTCTAGGTAACATGCGTTTGAACGAATTGTCTTTTAATGGATCATCTCATCATTTGTTCTGTTGGGTAAACATCTTTTGATTTGTGTGCTTTAATTAGTATATTTTTTTGGCACGTCACATTGTAACTATCATTCTTAGAATTGGGAAGACCAGATCATAAATGCCATTCACAATGTTAGATAAAGATTTGTTTTTGCTGTTTCTATTGTTAGCACTTTGATAAACATTGCCATGTCATATGTATCTCCGTGTTCACATTTTCACTTGCTTCTCTGTTCCCTATCCAGTAAGATTTAGTGACAGAATAAGTTTCCTCAGATGTATTTAGGGGTATACTCCATAGGGAATATTGGAAGGGATCTCTTCCTTGGATTCATTGCTATTGCTTCATGCGGGCAAATGAAACCCAAGAAATTATAGTTTTGGTAAGTTCATTCTGCACTGTTTTTCCCTTGTTCATTTTTCTATCTGCAATGCTGATTAGTTTCCTGCAAGTAGTTTAGCTTGGTTATATTTTTATCATCATTTTCTGTTTTTAATTTCTGGTTCCTAGAATGTATTTAGGTGTTCTTTTGTATACTTCCTGTGTACATGGGTTTTGCCTACTTCATTCATATTAATAAAATTTTCATTTTTTTTTTATATTTTCATTAGACGGTATTTTTGCGAAGTAGTAGGGGTGGGTCCCTAGGGGCACTGCCCCAATCACATTTGCCTCCCCATTTGGCCGGTTTTATTGTAGATTTACTGTTAACTATACCAGTTCAGCGTAGGAAGTTCTTTTTATTCATTTCTAATTGAAAAATTCTACTTATCATCCCCTACACCACACACCAACATATGACTTGTCATTTTTGCCCTTCTATTTAAACACACATATTGATGTGTATATATGTATGTTTAAATAGAATAATAAAAATGAAAAATCACATGATGGTGTGTGGTGTGGGTATGATAAGTAGCATTCTCATTCTTGTATTGTGATTGAAACTGCTTTTCCAACCATTTTGCAGGAGGCAGAATCTGCCTTGAATGCCCGTATACAAGACCCAATATTTCATAGGGTTAGGGATGTGGCTCCAAACAAGGTATCGCCGATTATTACCACTTTTCTTTTATATATATATATATTTATATTTTACTCCATAGTTATAGCCATGCCTTGGTGGCCCTTCTGTTTTCTTAACTTTGTCTTGCTATATGCAGGCAATGTTTTGCTTGAGTTTTAGGCTGCCAGAAGCATGCTTCAATGAAGATACCACTGACAATGTAATTCATAATGCTGATGGAGAGTGATTAGCACTTCATATTTTGCCAAGGCTTCAAGATTGGGTTTGACGCAGTATTAGGTGCGAGTACAATGGGTTAAGTGACCTTGAACCCAAAGAAAACTGCCAACAAAAAATAGGGATGGCCTCTATGGGTCACTTTGAGTTAGTTGATGGCAAAAAGGTTGAGAATTATTGAGATAAATCAACAATTTGAAGTGTCTTTCTTCCGTAAGCCCTACAGTGTATCATTCCCTTTTGTTGGGTCTTATGGTGAATCGGAACATCAACAAAAACCTGAGTCAACATTGTCTGACTAGGATCTTTCTCAACATAAACAAAGATTCGACTGGTGCTCTGTCCAACTTCTAAAACTGTTGTTTTATCAGGATAATTGTATTTTGATTTGCGTTTTCCCTAAGCCTACCAATTTGTGTTGGCTCAAATGGGTTCGTGGCTGACCCATTAGATGGGTATTAAACTTAACGGGTATATACACCATGGCATCCCAGCTCTTCATTAGACGGGTTTATCTGACCCGACCCAAGATGCAACTTGATATAAAAACTTAACAGAGATTTGGAAGCCTTTTCTTCTTGACAATTATCCTCATATATGGCTTCTTGACTGTGAAGCTAAGAAAAGTTAAAATGGCCATTTCTGCCAATCAAGCTACTTTAATTCGTAGTTGGTCATTTAAGTGGGTATTAAACTTAGCATTTGATTACGTGTTGCATGATGCGTGTAGTTCGAGAAATGCCTCTCCCTATTTGAAGGGTATAGAAATTCTCTGGAGTTCTTAATAGAATTTAGAGTGGGAGAGACGTATCAAGTGGATTCTATAATATTTATTGAGCATTTATATTGTCCAAGTAATTTACTCGGACGGTTATAAATGTTGTGGTCAGCTTCTTGTATATATCTCTTTCTCACTTTAGGTTATCAAGAAGTTATTATCATTTGATTACGTGTTGGCCTCCGGCCATTTGAAGGAGAGAGATTCTCTACCGTTCGATCAAATCTCGAGTGTGAGAGACATGCATGAAGTGGGTTTTATAACATTTATTGAGTATTTGTGCTGCCCATGTAATTTACTCAGGTGGTTATAAATATTGTGTGGTCTACTTTATAAATTTATCTCTATGCTCATGTAATTTACTCTGATAGTTATAAATGTTGTGTTGTCTATTTCATGTATTTATCTCTCTCACTCTATGCGGTCAAGAACTCTAGGAGATCCAAACTCATTGGAATGCCGTGAATCCCAAAAGACTCCACTTACCTATGCCTTTTGGATTGTTATCCACTTTATCTTTTCAGGTCTTTGCAAGGTTGAAGTCATGTTGCTAAGAAAAGATGGTTTCCCATTACTAGGAGTCCATCAAAGTTTGCCAAAAATGAGTGATAACATTGTCACTTCTTCCCCAAACACAAATTGTCAAATACCTCTAATATTCGGTTCCTTAGGTCCTAGATTATTGTCTCATATGTCGTGGATCACAACAGAAGCTTGGGAAACAAGGAATGCGATGTGAATACAGTTTCCTTTTGGAATATCAAGTCGCCCTTTTACATTCAGATTGCACTAACGAATCTCTTTTCTATCCTTTTGCGAAGAGAAAAGCGAGCTCACAAATTAATGCGCAACACATGGTAAGAAAGGGAGATTTCTGCACGAAGACAGACAATGGCTGTAAAGTTGGCACTTTGGACGATGATTGTTTTCAGTCCTCATCTTAAAAGACTGGTCCATGGTCTTTCTCCAAAGCTGCATCCAACTTTAGGAAGTATTTTCTGTCAACAATAATAAATAAATAAAAAGTAATGTTAAAAGAGAATTTGGGGAGAATGGAGAAAAATCATGTGTAGAAAAAAGAAAATAATATACAACAAGGAAAAGTTTGAAGGAGAGTAGTACTCTAGAAAGAATAGCTTGAAAGATTATACGTTATGATTTTTTTAAGAGTAATTTTACGTACAATTGTACAATTGTGAAGTGCGTAATCGCTTTAAAAAAGAGGAGGGTCCACTATTAAAAAATTAATTTTTTTCATGTGGGTCTCATGTTTTATTCATTTTTTTCAAAGCGATTACGTGGCGGTTACACAATTCACGATTGTAAATATATTTTCTCTTTTTTTAATATATATATAAATTTTTTTACTTCTAGAAAATTTTAGAGCCAAGTTTTAAGAAAACAAAATATTGAATATACGATTATTATAGACTTCTGGACCTCTGTAGTTAAAGAGGGTTATTTTATGTTTTCTTATTTCTTTGCGAGGAAGCAAGATTTTTTTGTTATTAGTTTTACAAAATTTTATGTGCAGTCGTTTTTGTATATTTATTGTGCACTCTACTAATGTGATTAATTATGTTATTTTTTTTAATATAAAATAATAATTTTGATCAATCATATTAATAGAATATACAAAAACTATGCAAAATTATATAATAAATTCTTATTTTTATGTAATTTCTTAAGAGGAACAAGGGGAAAAGGCTTCTAAAAAATCAGTGCCCCCTTTTTGTAAAGCGCTTGTTCACACGCGCTAATGGGAATCTGGCAGACTACTGCACATCAGCTTTTCATTACTTCTTTCGAAAAGAATCGCACCATCTTATAATCCCTTACCATATTGACTTCGAGGAATGATATCACACAATACATACATTTTACAATATATTTCATAATATATATTTAAAAGTGAATATATTTTTATAAAGTGATGTTATTTTTATAAAATATTTTACTAAATTACTATTCATTTTAAAACATAATTGTATAATATATATTGTAACGTGTGCTCCTTCTTCCTAAAATTTCAGAACCGCGACTCTTGGTTCTCTTGTATATTGCTACACTAATTAGTGCAGACAAGCTTTCATCCCTTGATTCTAGCAACACGGCATTTTGTACAGTCATGGATTCCTAAAGAGACTATATATATATATATATATATATATCTATATATTGACGCTTGAAAATAATTTGGCTTTCACGCAACAATGGTTATCTATGTATTCTATTTATAAAATAGTAATGATTGAGAGAAGTTATTATAGAAATGCACACTTTATACTCACTACGTGGTTGCTTCTAGTTGATTGTTTTCAACACTCACTTGGAAAGATGTGTGGTCTATATAATGCCATATCATATGTGTAAAATAGATGCTCCCAATAGTAATTTCTATCCATCTTTATTCTTTATAAAATCATTTGGGTTTTACATGTTTGTCCACCTGTCAAATTATTGGTCTGATACAGTTGACATGTACATCAATCATTCCATTGTTGCAACAAACAAAACAGATGCAAATTCTGTCCAGTACTGCCATGTTTTATTTTTTATTTTTATCTCTGTCTGGACTTTTTCTCTGATCTTTATCCGGTTGTTTTTCTTGTTTTATCCAAGCTTCAAAAGCTTGGATTTATGGACTGGATGAACTCTAGTTGTTGTCTGTTGATGATTTTTGCTTTCTGGATTAATGGAGTTTGTCTCAATAATTTAAATCTACCAAAACTCTTGTCTGATAACTTTTGTGTTAAATCAATGGTTATTAATGTAGAATTGATGTGGCAAGTGGCTACAGTACATGGCGGCGATTGGGTGCCACTGCAATGTAGACTAATAAAATAAACGGAGGTTGACGTGTTGGCCTCTAATTGGACCATCAGCTAATTTTCTGGGTTCTCTGTAAATTAAGTAAATTTAGCTTAACGGATCGATTTTGAGTTGACTTATATGTTCGAATGTTCATGAATTGAAACGATACGAATACAACCCGAAAACACGATTTGCCACCCCTAATATTAACTACTCACTCTTTTGTCTTTTTTTCTGTTTTTTAAATTATTATTATCTAGTGAATATTTTAAACAAAAATTTAAATTATTTTTTTGCAAGTAAGATAATATTTTCAAAATTATTATGGTTTAAAGAAAAATATAGAATTTTGTCAAAATTCACTTTTTTCAAAGGTAATATTTTGTAACGGCTAAATTTTAAAAATTAGTAGGAAATTGAAATTGTACATAACACTGTGAAAATGTGTGTTTGTTTATAAAAATTAGTTAAATGTTTAGTAAAAATGATTTTTTTTTAATATTATTGAAAGATATAAAATATAATCAGCCTCACATTAACAAAAATAAGAAAATTTGATTTTTATGATATTGGTTCTAATTTTGAAAAAAGAGTAGGAATAATAAATATATATATCTAAATGTATCATTAAATTGGAATAAAAAAAAATCAAATGAATGATTTAGGATTTGTATAGTTGGGGAGCAACTGTACAAATCCTAAAATCAGAAATTAGTATATATAGAGGGAACTGGATGTAGCCCACTTTTCTTCCATTTTCATATTTTTCCCCTATAATTTAGCCAAGGACCACTTGATGAAGCGGATCGGATGTAGTGCTCTTAGGAAGGCTTATCAGAGTTTGTTATAGTTAAGAACACCCACGTTAATGTACAATATATGCAAGAACTGGTACATGCTTCCCTTCCTTAGTGCGTACGAAATAGCATTACATCAATTGGGATGTATGCAGGGGCGGAATTAGGATTTGGTGTGTGGGGAGACGATTAGCAAAGTGTATCATATGTAGGGTGAACGGTAACTAACATTTAAGGTTGTAAAGTGTGTCACTAACATTTAACATTAACCATATAAAATAGTGATCTAAGGACAGCTAAATTATTCAAGCCACCAATCTAAACCTCTCACTTGAGCTCCATCGAACTTAAGTGAATGATAAAAATTAAGATAGAAATAACTATGTGAGATTTGTTGAAACAAACGATAAAAGTTAAGTAAACAAACAATAAAAAGTAGCTAGCTATATGGTTTTATCTTTGCCTTCACTCCTAATTGTTAATTCGATGGTAGTACATATGTACTTACTAACAAAACTAATCCAAATTAATAAATTAGCTAGTGGAAGACTTGAAAATAAAAGTGTAAATAAATAGGAAAAATGAGGTTGTAGATTTACCAAATAGCTTATAAAAAGAGACTAAGATATTTTCTTACGTACCTCTTATGAGATGTGAAAAAAAATGAGAATGTGAGATTTTATTAATGACAAAAAATAGGTGTGAGTATGAAAAATTGTTAAAAAACTAAAAGAAACCTAGAAAACTAAATACTAAGTAAGATTTTTGAAAATGTTTTGGGGTTCCAATTATCTTTATATTAGGATCACATCTTTAAAAACCATATACTGTCCGCCCCTGGATGCATGGCATAACTGAATTAAGGAACGGATCTTCAGCTTTTTTCTTTTTGTTTTCTTGCTACTTTCCTCTATATTTATTTTATACAAACTCCGATCCACCTTTAAACTTTCACCTTGTATATGAATATTGCATTGAATGGTCTCTCAAATGCTAATAACTTTGTAGAGAAGGAAGTAGGATTTCATCACTTTTTCACTCTATAAAATCCATCGACGAGAAACCTAAAAATTCCCCTTCCCCGCCCCCTCTCTTACATGCTTTCAACTCTCAAGTCACCATTATTTCTGTGCTTTGAAACATTGATTCTCTCTTGGTTCAAGAAAGATTCGGATTCAGAGAGAAAACCCAGTTAAAGAATATTCATCCAAGAAGGAAAAAAATGACACAAACCTTGCTTTTTCTTGTTTTCATGACCATGCTCTATAAGGGCATGGGTATCCATATTCATAACCACAAGGGCAAGGGTGTTGGAGTGAACTGGGGAACCCAGTCTACACAACAACTCCCAGCGGATAAGGTGGTAAAAATGCTGAGGGATAATGGGTTTAACAAGCTGAAGCTGTTTGAGGCCGATGAGAACATTCTTGGGGCTCTGATAGGGACAGATATTGAAGTGATGCTGGCACTACCCAATAAAATGTTGCGGAATATGAGTGAGGATCCTGATGCTGCGGCTTCCTGGGTGGATGCCTATGTCACTAGTTATTCCTACCCTGGTGGAGTCCATATCAAGTTGAGTCACGCATGCACTATAATTTCTTTATCTTAATCAAACCAATTTAGAGTTTCGTTTTCCTTTCCTTTTTAGATCATCTTTATGTTCACTAAGTGTTCTATATATCACTTTGATCACTCTCTAGGTTAATTCTGTAATTTGCTCCCATGCAGCAACTGTATGAACCGTTATGGTCCGAGTTTTTTTCTTTTTCTGGGTACTATACATTCTCCACGTACGCTTTCCGTGATGGCTTCCTCTCTTCATTGATTGATAGTTCTTGTTTCCACTTAAGATCGTTGTTCATGATCTTGATCTGAATGAGTACTCTCTCACTTCTCTCTACCTTCTTGGAATAGGCTTTTGATCATTCTGGAAATTGGTCTTCCCGTACTTGTTCTAGTACTTATCCTCATTGGATTACCGTCAACCATCATATTTGAGGTGTGTTCTTCCAAGTTTTGTGTCATTCGTGTGTTTTGATATTCTTTTCTGGCATCTTTTATTATCTATGGGAGGTAATTAAGTCGATTCCATGATCTATCGAGAAACATTCGGTTTTTAGCATCTTCTGGGTACTTCAAGCTTAAGTCCTTCAGCTTTATAATAAATTTAGTGATCCAACAGTAATTTTTTATAGCTCAAATGTCTAGCTCACATGACCATGTTCATGCACATGACTTTGGCATCTGGCTTAGGTGTCTGCAACTTAAATCTGACTAACTTGATTGGCCTATACTTTATTCTGGCTTCATTAATTATGCTTAACCCAAAAAAGAAAAAGGGATATGTTGCCCCATGTGTTTGTGTGAAATTACTGTGACTATTATTTTTTTCAGGTATGTTGCTGTAGGCAATGAGCCTTTCCTTAAATCTTACAATGGTACCTATCTCCATTGCACATTACCAGCCCTCAGAAACATCCAGCAAGCACTCAACCATTCTAGGCACGGATCCAATGTGAAAGTCACAGTCCCCTTCAACGCAGACGTCTACTACTCGCCGGACTCAAACCCCGTACCATCTGCCGGTGACTTCCGGCCTGAACTCCGAGACCCCACAATTGAAATAATCAAATTCCTGCATTCAAATGATGCGCCTTTCACTGTCAACAGCTACCCTTTCCTCAGTCTCTATTTGGGCGACGATTTTTTCCCCGTGGACTATGCGTTCTTTGATGGAGCAAACAAGCCTGTTAAAGATGGTGATTTGCTTTACACCAATGTGTTTGATGCAAATCTGGACACTCTACTTTCAGCTTTGTCTAAAGCTGGTTACCCCGACATGAAAATCATAGTTGGTGAAGTCGGGTGGCCAACTGATGGCGACAAGAATGCAAATATCCAAAATGCAAAGAAATTCAACCAGGGATTACTCCGACATGTTCTGAGTGGAAATGGAACCCCGCTGAGGAAAGGTGTGATTGACATATATCTGTTCAGCCTCATGGATGAGAATGCTAAAAGCGTAGCTCCTGGAAGCTTTGAAAGGCACTGGGGGTTGTTTGAATACGATGGAAAGCCAAAGTATGAGTTGGATTTGTCAGGTTTGGAGAAGAATAAAGATCTGGTACCAGCTGAGGACGTGAAATATATGCCAAAAAGGTGGTGTGTTCTGGATCCAGATGCTAGCGATTTGGATGATTTGCCGGACAGTATCGACTACGCTTGCAGCAGATCAGATTGCACTTCTTTGGGTTATGGGTCTTCTTGTAATCATCTGAGCGTGGAAGGGAATGCATCTTATGCTTTCAACATGTATTATCAAGTCAATGGGCAGCAGATTTGGGACTGTGATTTTTCTGGGTTGGCTATGGTGACTGATGAGGATCCATCCGATGAGAACTGTCTATTCCCGGTGATGATTTCTTATGGTGCTCCAGTGTTGCTGCATGGGGGAGTTTCAGATACAGTAGTAAAAGTAATTTGGGGATATATGTTTTTGGGGTTTCTGCTGTCATATATATAAGAATATATGTTTTTGGGGTTTCATGCATGCACTTTTTGTCTAGCTAGTTAGGTTGATTGGTACTTTGTACGGCTAGCATGGATAGATCATCGAATTATTTATGAGATGCCTTTGCCATGTATTTATCATTTTTATATTTGGTTAATATAAAAAAATAATTTAAAATATGTCGCTGCAACAATCGATATGGTAGGAGATGACAAATTTAAAATAAAAAATAACGTCTCTGGTGTTATGAAATAGACCAATCTCAATAGAATCTTCTATTTCCACATCGGATTAGTTGCATTTGTCAATTTCTTTAGTGCATTGTGATGTGTAGATCATCATTCATATATATATATATATATATATATATACTAGTAAGATGTTACGTGCCCGAGGCACGTATATGCAGTTCAAAGCACTAATATATTTTATTAAAATAAAAATAAAGTACATATATTTTATTATTTTATTACTAATATATATCTTAAGAGCTATTAAAAAATAGACTATTTGTAAATTATTATAATATTTTCCTATTATAATGAATACAAAAAGACAAATCTACATAAATATGTTTCCTATTATAACGTATTTTCAAATTGGAAATTGAATCCATGATTATTATTATAATAAATCTGCTTTATTAGTATATTTAAACATATTAATAGTAGAATAAAAACCAACAGAAATCATAAAAGTAGCCATAATAGAATGTAAATGAAAATACAATTGTATCCCTGTATTCTGTAATTATTACAAACGGATGGAAAGTTAATAAAAATCAGCATATTCCGTTAAAACAAGAAAATTCTGTTAAAACAAGAAAATTCCGTTTCATAGGCTCTTTATATATATAGATAGATATATAGAGGATACTTGAGTTTCCTAGTTATTTATGTTATCATATCATGCAAATTCTGCAACACTGTACTTCTCGGTGTTGATCAATAATGGATATGCATTTTTAACACCCATATCTCACTCCATTAAGAGAATTTCTCTCATTTTTTTGTCTGTAAGTATTCTAATTGTTACGTTATGGAGGGTATTTCAACCTGTGCCATGGAATTGGGGAAGTGGAATAAGAGTTCTTTTGGCCATATTCAGAAGGAATTGTTAAATGCTAAGATGAGTATGAAATTATTGCAAGAAAGGGACCCGAGTATGTCTTTATTGCATGAGCATAAGGAAACTAGGGAAGAGGTTCAAAAGTGGCTTGAGAGAGATGAATTAATGTGGAAGCAGAGATCTCGGGTGCAGTGGCTTAGAGAGGGTGACAGTAATTCACAATTTGTTCATTCTAAGGCATCTAGTCGTCGACGGAGGAACAGTATAGTGCAGTTGCAAGATGAGTCAGGCAATTGGATCAAAGGAGATCAGATGGATAGCTTAATCACTTATTATTTTAGTAATTTATTCTCAACTGCAGAATAGGTGGAATTGGGAAAGGTTGTGTCGGGTGTAGAGGCAAAAATCACTACTGAGATGAATGATGATCTGTTGCAACCTTATATGGCTGAGGAAGTGGAAGTTGCTCTCAAACAAATGCATCATTCGAAAGCCCCGGGGCTAGATGGGATGTCACCACTATTATTCCAGAAGTATTGGCCTATAATAGGTAAATCAGTTACTATCTCTGTGCTTTCAGCTTTGAATACTGGAGAGTTTCCTAGGAGATTAAATCACACTTACATTACTTTTTACATTACTTTAATTCATTTGAAATGATCCATTCTTTGTTGAACAAGTATGAGAGAGCATCGGAGCAATGTATTAACAAAGATAAAACTTCCATGGTTTTTAGTAGAAATGTGAATGAGACTTTGAAATGTGAGATTATGCAACTTTGGGGAGGAAGCTATACTCAACAGTATGAGAAGTATTTGAGTCTTCCTCCTATGGTTGGGAGGTCAAAAAAACAAGCATTCTCAAGTATTAAAAAGAGGTTGTGGCAGAAGTTACAAGTGTGGAAAGGAAAGTTGTTATCTCAATGGGGTAGGGAGGTTTTAATTAAGGCTGTAGCAATGTCTATTCCAACATATGCTATGAATTGTTTTTTGTTCCCTAAATCCTTGTGTCATGAGCTAGAGATGATGATGGCTAAATTCTGGTGGGGAAATCAGACTCAGGGGCAAAAAATACACTGGGTTAGTTGGGAGAAACTTTGTAATTCAAAGTTTAGAGGAGGAATGGGTTTTAAATACTTAAGGCTGTTTAATTTAGCACTTTTAACCAAACAAGGATGGAAGATGCTATCCAATGAGGGCTCTCTTCTATACAGGATTTATAAGGCACAATATTTCCCAAATTTCAGTTTATTTGAGGCTAAAGTGGGTATTAACTCATCCTATGTGTGGAAAGGAATTCAAGAAGCTGTAAAAGGATTGCCAGGGTGTAGATGGCGTGTGGGTAATGGGAAATCTGTTAGAGTATTCAAAGATCCATGGATTCCAGATTGTGATTTGCATGCTATCTATCAAGATGAAGCTGAGAGTGATGGAAATTTAAGAGTACAGTCCCTAATTGATGAAAATATAGGTTGGTGGAAGGTTCAAGTCTTAAAAGCTCTATTCAATCCAAGTGTGGTTCAGCAAATTTTAAAGATGAATATTTCCATAAGTTCAGATGATTCTATTTTTTGGATTCATGAGAGGAATGGCACTTATTCTGTAACGAGTGCTTATAGAGTGCTACAACAGAGTCAATCCCAATTAAGTGGTGAGCATTCAAGGGGAAGAAGTCATCAAAGTTTATGGAAGTGTTTGTGGAGTTTGAAGTTACCAGAAAAAATGAAAATATTTGCATGGAATGCATGTCAAGAGCTGCTGCCCACGTTTCAAAATCTGAAGAAAAAGCATGTCTTGGAGGCTGACCAGTGTGTGTTTTGTGATCAAGTAAGTGAAGATGTTGCTCATGCTTTATCTTTTTGTTCAGAAGTGAGGAAGGTATGGGTGGATTTTTGTCCTAAGCTGGGTATTGTGGATCCTGCTATTTCTTTTTGGGATTTAGCAAACCTTGATCGGGATAGAGGGGCAACTGAGTTATTGACGAGATTTATTGTTATTGCTTGGAGGATTTGGTATAGAAGAAACAAATTTCTTTATGAGAAGGTGTCTATGCAAATATATGAAGTTGTGAATGCATTGAGTATTCAGCGTGAATATAAGCAGTTGCAAGTCTTTGATGTTTCTAATAAGAAAATCAATAGAGTTGTGATTTGGCAACCTCCTCCTTTTGGCTTTTTGAAGTTGAATGTTGATGAGGCTATTTTTAGTGATCAAAATTCTGCTGGGGTGGGGGTAATTCTCAAAGATCATCATGGTGATGTACTAGTGGCTTGTAGTAAAGCTGAAAAGGAAGTCTATTCTGCAGAATTTATTGAAGCTACTGCTTTGTTAAGGGGTTTACAATTATGTGCTCAATGGGGTGTGCCAAAAGTATTGCTAGAATCTGATTGTTTGATACTTGTTGATGCTTTGAATGGGAGATTTGAATTCTTAACAGATTTTGATTTTATTCTATAAGATATTCGTAAGCTCATGCAGGGTTTTCAAGAGGCTCAAGTAGTTCATGTTAATCGTTTGGGTAACATGGCTGCTCATCGATTGGCATGACATGCTTGGGAAGTAGATGATATTGTAATGTGGTGGGATTATTGTCTTTTTGTAAGATTTCTATTTGTAAGGATTTTACTTGATATTAATGAATGTTCCAGTTTATCAAAAAAAGTATTCTAATTGTTAGGGTTTTTAAGGCCTCGTTTGTTTTTGCAGATGAGATGAGATGAGATGAGATTAAAGTTAAAAGTTGAATAAAAAATTGTTATAAATATTTTTTTAATATCATTTTTATTTTGAGATTTAAAAAAAATGAATTGTTTATTTTATTTTTTATGAGAATTTGGAAAGTTGTAATGATTAGAAAAAATGAATTGAGAAGAGTTGTGAAAACAAACGAGGCCTAATTGATGTCATCATACCAAAGTTTAATTAGTGATTAAGAAAAGACAAAATTTGTTAAAGAATAAAAAAACAAAAGTGTGATATTGATCTTAATTTGTGTAATATTCAGCGTATGATTTACAAGTTTTTAGTATATTCTATCGAGTTATATTTTATATTATGCTCGCATTTCATTAGCTAGGTGATCGACGTGATATAATATTTGTTTAACTTTTATATATTTTTTTAAAAAATGATTGATGAATAGCGTCACATTGACACAACAAAATATGATAGTAAAATATGAATAAATAAAGGTGTGGAGTATATTAATATGTATGTATATATATGTTAACGTCCAAAAACAACACAATCCGGAAGAGAAGAAAAATCCATTCCTGAGATGCACTGAGGTGGGATGGGTCTCGATCGGTGTTGTTGGGATCCCTCGACAGTGGTCCGATGAGACTGTACGGTGTCGGTACTTACATCTATATTGATAAACAATATTTAAATACAGAGAAAATAAGAAGAGATGAATACATAAATTTACGTGGTTCGGCACTAGGCCTACAACCACGGGGGTTTGAGGAGGGGAGATTTCACTATAATATGTTTGTTTACAATCTCTCGTAACCTCTTATTTCTCACTTTACAATAAGAGCCAGAGATTTATATGATGGAAGTCCCCCTCAAACCGTAGGCTCTCTGTCCCTTTTATCTGACTCTCGGCTTGTGTGCCCCTAAGTAGTGGTAAGAGATATTTGTTTTGCATGTCTGACCCTCTCTTCTTTTCTCACTTTCTCCTGACACCCTCATCCCTTAGTCTCTTCTTGTCCTATTTTCCTATCTCTTCTTTTGTCTTCTAGTGATGACCCCTTAATGGGTTGAACCTTAAGATCCATTTTTGGTCTGGTGTATTTTATTCCCTTACAATATATATATATATATATATATATATATATATTGATTTTTTTTTTTTTTTGCCTTTTGATTTTGTACCCTTAATTCCTTTCCCTACCAAAAGAAAATAAAAGAGAATAGAAGGCCTTGTGAATTATTTGAATGCATAAGTTGATTAGTGATACACATATTATAGACAAGAAGGCTGCAGCACTAATAGAAAATGGGGAGGGAGATTATAAAAATATGAACTCGTGGCTATAAAATATGGATTGATCAGATCTCTTATAATTGTGAGTGGATCTTATAGGACTCCATTATTATATCTTAGACAAATTTTAATTTGAAGTCACGACCCAATATTAGGTCACTTCAATTCTAAAATAACTGAGCCTTGATGTCTTTGAAAGATCAGTAATTTGCGTATCAAAATTGTGGATACATTCTATCTAGTATCTAATTATAGGTGTATACGAGTGTACTAATATATTATATACATATATATTGTTGACTTGTTAATAAACATCTTGCCCCGTTTAAATATAAAAATGGTTTCATTTCATCTTATCATTACAAGTATTTTTCTAAATTTTCATACAAAATATAATAAATAATTCAACTTTTTCAAATCTCAAAACAATAATAATATTAAAAAATAATATTCTATCAATATTTTATTTAACTTTCAACTTTTATCTAAAATTATCTCATTTCACCTCACTATTCAAACCAGGCCTTAAAAATGAAGAGTTCTTATTCTCTCTTGATTTTTTTAACATAATAAAAAGTGATATAATCATATAACCCCAATGTTGGATTTTCAAAACAATTCATCATGAAGGGTTATTAAATTGTTGATCATTGATAATTATTAATTTTTTATAGTTTTATATTTAACTTTTTTATTTAAAGGATATATAAGAAATTATATTTACAGTCGTGAGTATGCAAGCGTCGTGCAGTCACTTTGAAAAAAGTGAATAAATACTAGACCTATTTGAAAATAAATTAATTTTTTAATAGTGAACTCCACTCTTTTTCAAAGTGACTACACAACACTTACACACTCTACAACTATATGTATCATTACTCATTTTTATATCTAACTTAAAAATGCCGAGTGATATTCATATGTTAATGATTCAAGAAAAAGCATTTCGACTTTACCAAAAAATAAAAAATAAACACCATTTAGACGGGGCAAAAAAGGAAAGAAATAATCTTCTGCCACGTGGAGTTATGCGATTGGAAATATAGAATCTGCTCCTCCAAGGGTTCCTGCCACATTAACATCCTTTGCCCTTTCAGTTAGGGTAACGGTAACGTAGCCCATAGCGAGCAACTGACCCATTTCGAACAAAAGATTCTAGCGGGATTTTGAATTTGAATTCTGTAACGGACAAATCTACCTATCCTTTATTTCCAATTCTGCCACTACTAGCCAGTACTTCTCTTCCACTCCACCTCCTCCTTCACTCTCAGACTCTCTCTCTCTCTCTCTCTCTCTCTGTGTGACAGGCACGCGCTCACCTACAATGGCGTCTCTCACTCCAGGGATCCTCCTGAAGCTCCTCCAATCAATGAACTCCACCACCCGTGTGACCGGAGACCACCGCTCGGCTCTCCTACAAGTCATCGGCATTGTCCCTGCCCTAGCCGGTTCTGACCTCTGGCCCAACCATGGCTTCTACGTCCAGCTCTCCGATTCCCTCAACTCCACCTACGTCTCCCTCTCCGAGCGAGACAACGACCTCATCTTGACCAACCGGTTGCAGCTCGGCCAGTTCGTGTACGTGGACCGCTTCGAATTCGATTCGCCCGTTCCACGTGTCTGTGGGATCCGCCCAATCGCCGGGCGCCACCCGTTCGTTGGAACCCCCGAACCGCTCATTGCGCGGATTTCAGCCTCAAAACGCGAGTTTGTGATTCAACCTGTCGCGGACTCGGATCAATCGGCTGACCCGATCGCTATTTATTTGTCCAGCAAGAAGTTAGAGGAAGCTCGAAGCGAAAATAAGGAATCATTGAAGCTTGAGTCGAAGGCTGAAAAGGGCAGATCAAGGCAGGCTCTGGCACCTCGAGATAATGTACTTGTTGGAAATGTGGGGAATTATGATGAACCAAAGACTTCGGATAGGCCTCAGAGGTTCTCGTCTCCTGCAAGTGCTAAAAGATCAGTATCAAGAGGGAAGAAGAACGTGGCTGTAGTGGAGAGAGACCCATCACCGGCGGCAAAGGGAAAGAGGTCGGCGTCTCCAGTGCCTTCAAAATGTGTGGTTCCGAGCTTGGTTTCTGCTCGGGAAGAGAATCGGAAGACATCAAGGGAGCCGTCAATCATCGTGCCTTCAAGGTACAGGCAGCCATCTCCAAATGGGCGGAAGCAGGCTTCGCCTAGTGCACGAAGGGCTTCTCTTTCTCCAGGTAGGAGGTTGTCGGGGGGTGTCAAGCTTTCGCCCATGGTGGCCGGAGGTCCCATGGATTCCACCAGTAAGAAGAAGATGGCAACTATTGTTGCTGGGATTTCCAAGGTTTCGGAAGCGCTTGTTGGGTCTGCAAAGACAATTCGGAAGAGCTGGGATGAGCCGCCAGCAATGGCAGCCCCAGTGGAGCAGAAAGAGAAGGCTGTTTCAAAGAATAAACAAAATCTGCAAGCAATTTTGCGGACTCAGGTAAATTTATAACCCTTGTCGATACTTAAAACTCTGCTTACATAATGAAATCTTGTCTCTATAATTTCTGTACTTCTAATTTTCTCATTCCCATTTTGTTGCCACTTCTTTAAGCATTAAGCTTTTGCATGAAAAACTTGATTTACTATTGGGATTTATACGCTAAACTTTTACGAGAAAAAAATGCTCTTGTTTTTATTCATTGGTAGTAGAATGGACTTCTGTGGTAGCATTACATTTTCTTTTTAGGCTTTACTGGCTTTTATTTTACGGTGAATGTTTTGCTCAAGTTTCTCTATCTGCATTCTTACAATAGAAAAAACAAAAATCACAGCATCTGCCCAGCTCTTACTTTGATAGCTCCACTCCGTTAACATATGTCATTGTTGATATCATTGAATTTCAGTTTGGACTGATTAGAGATATGAGTAACCTTTTGTGTACGCCATCGCGAAAAGAAATGGCTGTGAACAGGCATGTCTGATTCACACATTTGGTGAACTGATGTAAAGAGAAAAGGAACAGAAAATGAATGAAATCTGTTAGAAATTCTTGATCAGTCTTCCCATTTGTAAGTGTAAATTTGTATTTCCCTATGATATGATAAATTATAGGTGAAGAGTCTATAACTCAGCAAAATCAATGCTTTGCTCTTAGACATATCCATTAGCATATTCACTCAAGAATGTCCTTTGGTCAGGAAGTCAACTAACATGATGATACATATATGGTCATAAACGCAATCTACTATGTGAATATTTTCAGTAATTACCCGTGAAATCACCACTAGTGCTAATGAGAAAAGATAAATTTAATTATTTCTATTTTATCTTTAGCACTCCGCATTTTATCCCTTTTACTTGAAGTTATGTTGTTTCTGCTATTCCTTTACGGATTTTCTTATTTTCATTTCCGTGCACTTGAGATTTCTCATTGATATTCTCTCCAGAGCTTGTTTTGTTCATTGCATTCTTTTCCTGCTTTCCAGGCTGCAATTTCTAGACGTTTAAGTGACGTAAACGGCCGAAAACCGAGTACCGACGATTCTTCAAGTGATGAGAAAACGAAACCAAGCTCTCCTGACAGTTGTCTGATTGAAGAAAAATTAAACTTAAAAGCTCTTGGTATCACCGTTCATGAAAAGAAATGGACTGACGGCAGTGTTCCATTGGATGCAGTGTCTGTTGATCTTGCAAGCCTTGGGAAGGTATGGATCAAGATAGGAACTTGGATTGATTGATTGAGTCGGACAGCACTGAATAGATCTAAGTTATTAGCCACTTGGTAGTTACTACATGATTACATCCGAATTGTTCACAATTAATGCGGCAAGGATTACTTTATATCTAGCTAAAAGACTCAAAGAATTATTAAATCTTGATTAAAGATTGAAGACAGAAGTTTGACTTTTAACACATCAACCAAATGCAGGATGCCATGCAAAGGAGAGCTGTTGCTTCTGCAGCTGCAGCTGAAGCATTGAAGGAGGCCCTTGCTACTGAATCTGTTGTAAGGAGTTTGAGGTAATAATAATTCCTCTCTCCCCATCAGTTTTATATTTCTCTTCAAGTGCACAACACATTTGAAGCAAAGACGCAGCACACGTGGTTTATAAAACAGGGTGGCACAACTTCATTAATAATAAGCCTGTGAGACAACTTGAAAGCATAGTCTAATGAGTTTTTTGCGTTCTCAGATCACAGTTCTGTGATTATAATTGCCATCTTAATGATACAAAGTTCGCTTATGGCTTTGATACTGAGGGTGTATTTGATATTGTGGTCTGTCTCAACTTCATCCATTTTATTCTCTAACAATTTGTTGAAGGGAGCCTAATTATATTACTTTCTATCCTTCTCAGCATGTTCGCAGAACTCTCTTCTGAATGCAAGGCTGGAAATCCTTTGCCCACCATTGATAGGTTCTTCACAATCTATAACGATGTTGTGAGATCAACTGTGATTGCTGAATCAGTTGCTAGTAGCCAGAATTCTGACATACCTGATGACAGTATCCCCACAGAACAATCTAATCTGTGGGTTGAAGCTGCCTTGGCAACAGACCTGCAGATTGTCTCCCTTCTTACCAGCCAAGATCATCATGATCCCCCATCAACTCTACGGAAAAGTTCGTCAAGACGAAAATCTTCTCATAATGCACCTCCCAAGGTCCATCAAAAGGTCTCATCGTCTTCATTGCCACAATCCAATCCGGGTAGTGGGGTGTGGACAAGGGGTCATGGTATGAAAGAAACAGCAGAGCTTGCAACGAAGCTGCTATCTGAAATGCAAATGTGGTTTCTAAGATTTGTTGAGGAGTCCCTTGATGCAGGTTTTAGAGTGTTGGGAGAGCGTGGCACTGATGGGGGTAAATCAATGTGTCTTGATGGGAGCTCCATTGCTGTAGTTTTATCCAAGTTGAAGCGAGTCAATGATTGGTTGGACCTTGTGGTTTCTGAAGGGGATGAACAGCTGACAGAAAAGGTTGAACGGCTGAAGCGAAAGATCTACGGATTTGTCATCCAGCATGTTGGGACTACGTTTGATAACTCCTTGTCCCTTGCTTCTTAATTTTCTCTGCTTTTTCTTCTCTTTTGTGAATTATGTTTGAATTCTGAACAAAAAAATGCTTATGAAATCAAATTGGCTTGCGTTATTCTTCTCAGGAAATGATATGATTGATTCATTGTAAAGTCAGTGCAGTTGGTTTTTTCATTCAGTGGAATCTTACTGAATATATTTTGGCATTTTGCTTCCTCGCGTGAAGATTATTAGTGAGGTTTGGATTTCGGAATTCTTTAATTTCTTTTAACTTTTTGAGAATTCCCTTTTTTAATTTTTTTTTTTTCCTTTTGTACACAAATAATAGGGTTGACTATTGGAGGAATCATTTGTTTTTACTGATGATATGAAATGAGTTAAAATTAAAGTTAAAAGTTATATAAAATATTGTTAAAATATATTTTTTTAATATTATTTTTAATTTAAAATTTAAAAAAATTAAATTTTTTATTTTATTTTATGTGAAAATTTACAAAAATTATAATAACTTATTTCTGAATTCAAACCGGACAGTTTTGAGGATGATTTTCAAAACAGGGTTTTAGAAAATGTTATTTTTGAAAATATTTCTTTAAAGTTAACGGATCACAATGACTGCCATTCCCAAAAGGAAAGTTCACGGGCTGGCCCTATTTCAGGCCCACAGGAAAGATATTTATGACTATTTTCCTATTAGGCAACATCTAGTGTTTCAACAATGTTGTAACTTGTAGACTCCTCCCATTCAAGTTAAAATTCTTGATAAAGTTCCATTATTGTTTTTAAATTCAAATATGTAACATGTTAATATTTACCATGCTTAACTATAAATTTAAATTAAATATAAGTTATATTATATACTACACTCACATCTTATTTAGTAACTATTATGTTATGTAGACACTAGATAAATGATTTTTTTTCTTTTTCTTTTAATTATTTTTTAAACATCTTTAATCATTAAGAAAAAAAAATATAAATTTATTAATAGTCACTTTTTTAACTATTAAAAAATTCAAAAAAAAATTAAAATACATGAGTGGACACATTTGACCCTTTGGGAGTCCTACTAACATTTTCCTATTATGTTTTGTCAATTTCTCGTGAGTTCAATTATTGCTTTCAAAGTAAACGACAGGGATTTTGCCACGTCAACATTTTGTCACTTTGAAATTCAATTGTGTCTTTTTGTATTTACCACACAAAAATCTTTTGCAATTCTTCTATTGATGGGTCGTGTATAGTGTAGGATTCAATATTCAAGGGTTATGATGTAATTTCATAGGTCCCTGAAACCCAACTCGAAGAGTCACCAACTGTTGCTCTTGTCTTTTAACTTGGTGGATGTAATTTAAGAATCGCCCAATGAAAGTCATGCCAATAATTGCAATTGGTTTTTTTTTATTTTCATTATCAACTCTTTTCATTGTCCTATGCCTTAATAAGGATGTCCTTGCTTAATCAAAATGTGTGAAACATTTTACATGATATGTGCCTTTTTCACTTGAGATTAGGCCTCTCCCCAATCCCCAACCCTTGAATGAAAAAGGTGGCTCTGAATATTTTCCTTTTTAAATTGCACTATATATGTCTTTTAATGTGTTCATACTTCATGTTTTATTGTCATTTTCCTTAGGTTAGTCATCAATTCTTCTCACCAACATATTTAAAAAAAAAAAATCACGATACATGAGAAGAGGTTGGAATTTCCAAACAAACATCCATCTACAGCAAATATGGCATGAAAAGGGAAAAAAAGAGTTATCGGATAAAAAAAAATGTTTCCCGCCAATTCTCAGCAAAAAAAGCATTGTCTTAAATGATGGTTTTTTTATAGTCCACTAGACGGAGTATGGTGCCATCGCTAAAGGTAGTGGTTGATTATGATGCATTATAATTAGGATAATGATAGACTTACTACTGATTCCTACAACCCATTTATTACTCATTTTATTTTTTTATTTTTTATTTTTTACTTAAAGGTTAAGGAATTGACTATTAGTGAAATTGTATATTTTTTAAATTTTTTCTTAATGATTAAGGATGTTAAAAAAATAATAAAAAAAGAAAAAGAAAAATTCAAATACATTATAGAACCTATCATTATCCTTACAACTATCCTCATCTATCTTATACAGTAAAAGCAAAATGTGATTTAAAATTATGATTCCAAAGGTCACTTTACTCCTATCATTTAGCTCTCATTGCTTAAATAAGATTGTATTTTTATTTTGTATTGTTTTTTTTTATATAATATTCATAGTCTTTTTCTCTTTCAATGGGGGTGCCAACTGCCAAGTGCCATTGAAACACTTGTAGAAGAATGAGAAGTATAGAAAAAATGATAACTTTGATGATTGGCTTAGTACTCCTTGAGCAACTTATAACAAACCCAAAAAGGTCTGTTCCTATTAAAGATATGGAGTGATTCATATTAAAGGTATATTCTACTTCATATGGAGTGATTCATATTAAAGATCTGTTCCTTAACCGCATGTTACCATCTAATAAAGCAAACTTTAGTGGATCACGTTACGCGTATTTGTGCTTTATTATATAATCTAAAAGTATGAACGATATTCTTATGAGATACTAATTATAAAAAATGATTATATAAGTAGTAATTTTTAAATATATATTATTCTATAATAAGATGAGATGAGATGAAATAAGAGTACAACATATCAATATATGAAATTGCGTATAATTATAACGGGCTTACTATATATATGTAGTCATCTTGCTATTGAGCTTTCATATCGCTATTGATTTAGGATTTGTTTGTGAACACAATTATTTTTAGATATTTTTAAATTACTTCACAAATTATTCACTATTTTTTCACTATTGTGGGCCCTTAACCTATTTAATTTGTGGGATAATGCTAGGGTGCACACAAAATGTGTATATCAAATATACACACAAGTGCAAATGACTTTTTTTTTCTTTTAAATATTTCTTAAAACGTCCTTAACTAGTAAGAAAAAATTAAAAAAATATATAAATTTACTAAGAGTCACTTCCTTAATTATTAAGAAAAAAAATTAAAAAAAAAATAAAATACACGAGTAAGCATATTTAGTAAGCACATCTAGGAGTCATACTATATTTTCCTTAATTTGTGTTGTAGCAATAGGAATCAGGATATAAAAAAGCAAAAACAAAACCCATCATGAGCTCTTTAGGTACGAGACTTTTGTCTATTCTCTTTGTTAATCTATTTTCTGTCATGATATTCTCAGGAGATTAGAGCTAAGATTATGTTAAGTAGTCTCGAGAAAATGTAAGCAGACACCTTTTTGACCATAAAAACAAAACAAAAGAAAACTTGAGAACAGCAATTATTACACTAAGATTGTGTTTGAAAGTTAAAGTCATCTTAAATCATTTAAAATAATTTATCGATAATAATATTTTGTAAGTCTCACTGAAATATAATTAAATATATAAAGTGAGTTGAGATGAGTTTTAACTTTTTATAGATAATTAAAAAAGTAATGAATCTTATCAATAATTGATTTGAGATGGATTAAGATAATTTCATCTTCTAAACACAGCTTAAGATACTTGAAAACAAAGACAGACAATTTTTAGAGAATAAAATTTTCTTTTATCTAAATTTGAAAATCTTAAATGAAAACCTTACGTTATTTATTATTTATTTAATATTGTATAAAAAATATGAGAAAATATATTTATAACCGTGAGTTGTGCAACCGCCGCGTAATCGCTTTGAAAAAAATGAATAAAACATGAGACCCACATTAAAAAAATTAATTTTTTAATAATAGACCCCACTCTTTTTCAAAGCGATTACGCGGCGTAATCGTTTTGAAAAAGAATGAGGTTCACTATTAAAAAATTAATTTTTTTCATGTGAATCTCATGTTTTATTTATTTTTTTCAAAGTGATTACGCAACGTTTACGCAATTTACGATTGTAAGTATCTTTTCTCATATAAATAAGGATGAAAAGAAAGTTGGTAAATAATAACAAAATATGGAAACAAAGACAGTTAGTTAAAGCACAATGCATAAACAGGTGGGAGTGGGTCCAAAGGAAGGGAAAAAAACCCTTACGCATGCCAGACAATTGTCCTCCCAACTCTGTTCATATCCATCCGCATTTATCTTTTTCTTTCCATGCTGTGCATAAAACCTCCACCACAAAACGCCAGACAACATGACAACCCCCCCACCAAAACTAATCCCCCCCATCTTGACCCCCTCAACACATCCAACGGCTGATCTTCTCTCATGCCATCTTAAATAAGAAAAATGCTGATCATTATAATTTTTCTATTTTAATCATTATTTTGTCATCATTTCAAATCTTATAAATAAATAGTCTGTGTGAATATGTAAATAAAAGACTTCACATTCGCATTCTTTATGTGTAAATATTTAATTTAAAAAAAATTCAAATTTTAAAATTTTATTTTAAATGAAATCTTGTCCCGTCATTGATGTAAAGAGTTCATCATTCACACCAGCTAGGCAACTATTACATAAAAGTTAGACTCGTCGTGATACAGAAATAATCTCTTCACATTTTATTATTATATATTTTTTTAAATTTTTATGTAAAATATAATAAATAATTTAATTTTTTTAAAATTTTAAATTAATAATAATATTAAAAATAATATTTTATTCAATTCATTTAAAATCATCTCATCTCATCTCACTATCCAAACTAATTGGACAGATTTGGGAGGTGGGATGAGACACAAAATTCTCATCTCATCATTACACATTTTTCAAATCTCTATACAAAATATAATAAACAATTCAACTTTTTCAAATCTCAAAACAATAATAATACTAAAACATAATATTTTAAACACTAAAATAAAATACAAAATTCTCATCTCACTCCTCAAATTTGCCCTAGTCATCTTAACTCATCATTACAATTTTTTTAAATCTCAACATAAAATATAATAAATAATTTAATTTTTTCGAATTCTAAAATAATAATAATAATAAATAATAATATTCTAATAATATTTTATCATCTCAACTCAATTCAACATCTCAACACGTTTGTTTTCGTAGATGAGATGAGATGAGTTGAGATTAAAGTTAAAAAGTTAAATAAAATATTGTTAGAATATATTTTTTTAATATTATTTTTGTTTTAAAATTTAAAAAAATTGAATTATTTATTTTATTTTATATTCAAAATTAAAAAAATCATAATGATTAAATAAGATGAGATTGACAAAAAAAAAAAAAAAAAAAAAAAGGCAAAATAAAGAGCGTAACTCTCTGGCCACTTCACCCTCCACGTGACGCCCCAAGACGCCACGGCGAAACGAAACGCTCGATTAGACAGACAGACACACCCAGCAGCCTCACAGTCTCTGACTCTCTGTCGACATTGCAAAATTAAAACAATAATAATAAATTAAAAAAAAAAAGAGAGAGAGAGAGAGAGAGAGAGATCCATTGAGTCTTCACAACGCAGGCCGCCTCCTCGTTCACACTCATGAGCGACGTTTTCTTGCGGGAGTAAAATCTCCAGCTCCGCGACTGTGATTACGCGTTCTGACTCTGTTGTCCTGTCTTCCCCGCATCGTCGTCTCCATCTACCTATTCATTTCTTTCTTTCTTTCTGGAGAAATCTTGAAGCTGATATTCCTCTGAAAACCCTAATACGTTTCTCGAAGACTTTAAACTTTTTCCCCATTTCCCCCCTCTCAAATAGCTCTACATTATCATCGGCTCTTAAATATATAATACAAAACTGTAGTGTAAGCCTGGAAACCAAATCCAAAAAAGGAGAAAGAGGTTATTGTTTGGTTACGCGGCTGAGGCTATTACCGAAGCGGATTAGAAAATGGTGGGAGGAGCGAGCAGGAGGGACGAATCGCTGGTCATAAACAGCTCGAACGTGTTCGCCGCGCTCGGGAGCTTGAAGAAGAAGAAGAAGAAGCCGTCCGAGAAGGAACATACGGGTTCTTCCACCAGTAAAAGCTCGGCGTCGAATAAGCTCGCGGAGAAGGAGAAGAAGGAGGAGGTGTTCTGGGCCCCGGCGAAGCTGACGGTGAAGTCGTGGGCTGATGTCGATGATGATGACGACGATTACTACGCCACCACGGCACCGCCCGAATCGGTCTGGAGCGCTGCCGCTGATTCCAAGGTCGTGAAGGAGAGCGACGCCGAGCATGCGGAGGAGGTAAAATCCTTTGAGCTTGGAAATCCTTTAAAAAAATAAAATTAATGATCTAGTTTTTGAATGCTAGTTTTCTTCTTTTCGGTTCATGTTGTTGAGTGTTATTAAGTTTGTTATGCACGCGTAAACACTGGAATACATGCATGCAATTTCTTATGTAATTTGTGCTGAGTGCATCGCTGTGCTGAATTCTCTGAAATGCTAATTTGTTATTTTCCATTTTTGGTTATGTTTAATGGTAATTATAGTATCCTGAAGAAGACGATACGGAGGGGGATGTTTGTTAAATACTTTACTTCAATTTATTGTTTGAATTATGTTGATTGTGCATTTCTGAGGTGGGTTTTTGTGCTGTATGGCCTGATGATTTTACATTTTTTAAGTCGTACATATTGTGCAATTTTAAATGCATGTTCTCTTCATTTTGCCTAATGAATGAATTGGGTAATGTTGATGTTGGGACTACATGCTAAAGATCGAGCTTTAGGTGAACCAAGACAAATAATTAAGGTAAAAACATGATGTCACATAACCCCTAGGGGTTGGCTCAAGTGGTAAAGGCCTTGGGCTTGGGGAGATGCTCCCCCAGGTCTAAGGTTCAAATCCCCTTAGGTGCAAACAATCTCTAGGGGCTATCGGACTGGGAGATTTTCTCCTTAAATTACCTGAGGTGCACTTGCGGGAAACTCCTTGCCGAGAGCCTGTACACCTCCGAGATTAGTCGGGGCGTTTTTCGTGGACACCTGGTGCCAATTAAAAAAAAAAACATGATGTCACATGCTGTTGGATGACTGTGATTTTAATATGCAATCAGTCTGTTCATTTTAATAAATAAAAAATTAGATTGATTTACAACCTCTTTCTCTTTTTTCTTAATAAAAAAAGACTTGTATTTGTGAATTGTGGAGTACTAACTGTGGTATGGTGATGTTTGCTCTGGAGTTCTGGAATCTGAAGGATCTTGGTTGGATTGTGGGGGGATAGTAGCATTATGTTTGGTTTGTTCAGTCATTTGGTCGCTTAGTTTTGCAACAAAGAATTTTGATCCTTCGAAGTGCATGCCTATTGGTCCCCTGCATAAAGGATTGCATATTACTCTGTCCTGGCTTGCTCATGTTTAATGATGGTATCTTGTAGCATATGGAGAGACATTTAATCTTGTGTTTGTTGTTGCTTTGAGATATTTAGGAATAGATTACTTCTATGCAATCATTGTGAATAATGGACATGGTAGATGCCATTTGACTTTCTGGGAACTATGGACTATGCATAATTTTTGTTAATTTAACAAGCATTGGTGGTGGCGGCTAATAATGAAAGATGTGGCCAATGGGCCTTGAGCAACCATAAATATTTTCTTTGTCATCACCTTTGAATTTTTAAGATAATGTAACATTATGTTATAAGTATGAATAATGGACATAAACTATAATATAGTTTATAGGAGTCCAAGGATTGTATAGTTTGTATTAATTCAACATGTGTTGATGGTGGCAGCTACAAAGGAGCACATGGCCTGCTGATTCATACATTTACTTTTGTCGTGTTGATGACAGAGCAACTTTGTCGGAATAGATCTGCATTACGTAATGCTCCCTTTTATGGTGTATCTCTGAAGTTTGTACTTTTCACTTTTGTTTTTGTCTCAAGTTGGTAACTTATTAGTGGCTATGGATATAAATTTGGACTTGCGCTTTGTTATGTAAACATCTGGATGACTGTAAATGATACAGCCTTGCAAGAATCTTAGATGATGGGCTTATACTGATGACACCCAATGCACATTTTGTATCCTAAGAAATGGTCATGGACCGCCAAATTGGGTGGGAATTTGACCTAAGACAATCAGTTTGCATTGGCAACAATGTTGGCTGAGCGTTAGATGAAACCTATAGCAACTAAAACTCGGTCTTTGGTAAAAGTATAACAGGTATTAAAGGTTTTGTTAGAAGAATGTTGCTAGAAATAGTCCAATGTATGAGATATAAATATGATGGAAAGTATTAATGTCGAGGAGGTCAACATTTGATTTCTCGTAGAAAATGCTATTTCTTGTGCCTGATCTTAGTGCCATAGTGGAAACTGGAAAGATCTTAGTCAGTTCATGTAATCACAAACTACATGCCAGGCATAGATAAAATCAGGGTCAAACTGTAAACAACCACTTTTCCAAATTTATTATAGAGGTTATGTTGCTAAGATTTTATTTGGTATTCATAACATTGAAGGAATTTTATTTTATGCTAGGAAAAAATAGAAATAAGATTACAGATGGGAAATAGATAAGAGAAAAAAAGCAAGAAAGGAAGGAAACTCTGTCATTAATTTCTGAAAGCAGTAGAAAGTACTCCTAGCTGACCCAATATGGTGGCCTAATAAGATGTGAAACTAATCTAGCAAAAATAATCAAATTAAATAGCAACAAAAACGATAGAAGGGAAATTCCTTATTCATAAAAAAAGAAGGCAGGAGCGAAATGACCAGGCGTTCGAAGACAGAGAGCTTTCATTGGAGGAGATTAGACTAGTGTTTGTTAGAACTCTGTTTCTCTGGGCTAAAGCTGTAGATTTCAATGGCCTAGATTTTCATGATTTTCTTAATTCTATTTCTTCTTCTTAAATAGGTTTTATCTCTTGTATACCCCTGTGTACCTGGGCTAAGCTTATTCTTATTAATATAATATTATAGTTTACCTATACAAAAAAAAAAAAAAAGGGAAATACCTATGATAAGATTGAAAACATCAATGACACACTTTAACCAAGTAATGGAGACCACAGTTCCAGGAGTAAGGAAGGAGTTGCTCTTTTCTAGTAGTTTTGTTGTATTTTGCATTTCGCATTCATTTGTTTCTTTGCATTTATCAACTAGAGTTATTATCTTTCTGCCTTAGGTGTAGATTGCCTAATTGTGGTATTTTATTTATTTGATAATTTATGTATCATTGCTCCCCTAGTTAGCTTTAGTGATTCTTGGATTTACTAATTTGCTAATATCTGATTCCAGGAAAGTGAAAGTGAGGAAGAAGGCCTTGATGAATTTGATGATGATGTTGAGGAAGAACATGAAATTGAACCGGAGGCACCAGTAGAAGCTGAGACTGTTATTAAGAATCCTCCTGAAGCTTCTTTGGCTCCTAAGGATACTGAAAGGCAGCTATCAAAGAAGGAACTGAAGAAGAAAGGGCTTGAAGAACTTGAAGCTGCTCTTGCTGAATTAGGATATACCAACAAAGAGACCAGTGACCAAGATGGAACCCATGGTAATAATTTAGTACCTAATTCATGCGTTGGCTTAGCATTCGGTCCTCTCTTCTGGAAAATAAAAAGCTTAGGGTGATTCTTTAGAAATCTATAAAGTTTATGTTGTGGAATGGTTTTATTAGCTTCCCATATTTGAATGTTTTCCTTTTAAGTTAAGAAATTCTGAATGATGAGACATCAGTTGTTATTTTAGTAAATTAGTATTCATACATCATGTCACTTCACTTAGAATTGGCTTATGCGATTTTGTAATATTTAGGTTCTCACTGATAATTTTAGTGCAGGAGGTAACTTTTAGATTGTAGCATTTAGTATTATAAATAGTTCAGAAGTAGGACACGAACCAGTAATAATTTGGCCTCAAAAATATGGAGATGGATCCCAGTTGGCCAGTTTTGCCATGGACTTGAATACATTCCTTTGGCTTATAATTATCTTTCGCTAGAAATGCTAATGATCAATTGTTCTGCTGTTCTGTCTCTAGTAACATTTAATTGACTTGCTTCATAGATTTAGTTCGTTATTTTTCTTTGGCTGGGTACCTGATGGGTTTTCTTATAAGATGATTTCTCGACCTTATTCTTGTAGGTGGTGAACAAGAGAAGAAAGTGGAGAATCTAAATGGAGAGCTAGAAAAGAAGGCAAATGTTACAGGGGAGAGCAAAAGTGCGAAAAAGAAGAAAAAGAAGGATAAATCTTCAAAGGAGCCAAAAGAATCCCAAGACCAGCCTGAGGGTGCTGATGCTGAAGATGCAACAGAAGAAGCTGCTGGGAGTGAAAAGGTAGAAGATACATCTTCTATTGATGTTAAGGAGCGGCTAAAAAAAGTGGCATCTATGAAGAAGAAAAAATCAAGCAGAGAGATGGATGCTGCTGCCCGAGCCGCAGCTAGTGAGGCTGCTGCAAGGAGTGCAAAGCTTGCTGCTGCAAAGAAAAAAGAGAAAAATTACTATAATCAGCAGCCAATGCGGTGAGTGGGTGAGATCCTTTGTTTTTTGTAATTTCTTTTTCTCTCATATATGAACATGTACTCTTGTTCATTTCGCAAACACAAAATAAACAATGGGAACTGGTTTTGTGAAGTTGAGTTATATAAAGATACTATAGTTTTACTTCAGGGAAAAGATGTATGGTTCTTTATAAAATCTTCTATGTGTTGTCCTCATTGCCGTTTCTTGTGCAATATCTCATGGGTACGAGGGTATCAACCAGTCTTGAATAATTGTTGTTGTAGTATCGATTTCAAGTTGGCGAGGAAGGTATTTTTCTCCCAAGAGTTGAGAAGGGTAAAAAGGGGTAGGTAGGAAGTCTGCTTAGAGGTGCGGTGGGGAAGGGAGAGTAAGAATTTTCTCCAAATGTGGAGAAAAAAACAAAATGGTATAGAACATGGCAATGAACCTTGCATGGACAGACCCATTTATCTGCGTGTCATTCTTGGGGATTACAATGGATGCTGAGGCAGCCATTTCTAGCCACTGAATGGTAGCCAGGTGGAGGTTGGTGGCTGCCGGAAGCGGCAAGCCAGTTGTGATGGTATGATCCATCAGAAGGAGAACGAGTGAGGTTGGCTCTCTCTGACTTATCAGTGTATGTATATTGAAAGAAAGAGATGGTCTTGTAATTTGGATCATACCATCCCGATTGGCTTGCCACTTCCGACAGCCACCAACTTCCACCTGGCTACCATTCAGTGGCTAGAAATGGTTGCCTCAGCATCCATTGTAATCCCCATTATTCTAGATTGTGGAGGCATACATAGGGGTCGCTGGTACTTCAAGTTTGAGAACATGTGGCTAACATCGAATGGGTTTGTAGACACGGTGCGTGCCTGGTGGATATCGTATCAGTTTAGTGGCACGCCAAGCTTCATTTTAGCAGCCAAGCTCAAGGCTCTAAAACAAGATCTGAAAAAATGGAACTTGGAAGTTTTTGGACGCACAGACAATCAGAAGTCTTCTTTGTTGGAGGAATTGCAGGAGTTAGAGGGTAGAGAATTATTGGGAGATGCATCGGATGAGGTATTAGTGAGGAAGGGTATGGTGGTGACAGAGTTGGAGAGGGTTTTATTGTCAGAGGAGATATCATGACGTCAAAAATCCAGGGCTCTTTGGTTGAAAGAAGGTGATAGGTGTACAAAGTTCTTTCACAAAGTGGCTAATTCACATCGTCGAAACAATAACATTGAGGCGCTTATTTCTGGTACACAGGTGTTATCCTCTCCCCCAAAATTAGAAAATCATATTGTACAGTATTATGAGAATCTTCTTACCGAATCGGCAAATTGGAGGCCGAAGCTCGATGCTTTGCCTTTTGAGACAATTGATCTGCAATATGTGAGTGTTATGGAGAGACCGTTTGATGATGAAGAGATTTTCAAAGTCATCTCTGGTATGGCTAAGGATAAAGCACTAGGACCGGATGGTTTCTCAATGGGTTTCTTCCAAACTTGTTGGGATGTTGTGAAAGGGGATGTTCTGCAGGTGTTCAATGAATTCCATACTTATCAGAAGTTTGAAAAATCCCTCAATGCGACTTTTATTGCCCTCATCCCCAAGAAACATGGGGCTTCTCTCATTTAGGACTTTCGTCCAATAAGTTTGGTTAGCAGTGTCTACAAGATTATTTCGAAAGTTCTTGCTAACCGGCTTAGTCCAATGTTGGAAAATATTATATCCAAGTCACAGAATGCTTTTATTCGTGGGAGACATATTCTTGATTCGGTGCTCATAGCAAATTAGAGCCTAGATGCTAGATTGCAAGAGAGAAGCCCAGGTATTCTATGCAAGCTGGATATGGAGAAGGCTTATGATCATGTGAATTGAGAATTCCTCTTATACCTGCTTGAGAGGTGTGGCTTTGGAAATAGGTGGATTTCATGGATGAGACATTGTATTTCAATTGTCCGATTCTCAGTTTTAGTTAATGGCACTCCTGCTGGTTTTTTTGATATCTCGAGGGGTTTACGACGGGAAGATCCGTTATCTCTTCTCTTATTTTTCGTCGTTATGGAGGCATTGAGTAGGATGGTGCAGACTACTGTTGATGGGGTTTTTTATCCGGTTTTGAGGTGAGAAATAGCTTGGGTGGCCCTTTTATTATCTCACATCTTCTTTTTGCAGATGACACTCTGGTATTTTGCGAAGCAGATAGTAGTCAGGTCCAAACTCTAAGAGCATTGTTACTTTGCTTCGAAGTAGTGTCAGGGTTTAAGGTGAACCTTAGCAAATTTGAGATGGTACCGGTGGGTGAGGTTCATAATATAAGCAGTCTTGCCAGTCTTTTGGATTGCAGGGTGTCCTATTTTCCTATGAAATATTCAGGCTTTCCGTTAGGAGCATCGTTCAAGAATAGAGCTATTTGGGATGGGGTGGTGGAGAAGATAGAGAAAAGGCTGGCGGGATGGAAAAATGGTGTACTTATCAAAAAGGGGCGTCTTACTCTTATTAAGAGCACACTCTCTAACATACCCACATATTTCTTATCTCTTTTTCCTATGCCTGCAAGGGTAGCAAATAAGATTGAGAAAATTTTTAGGGCATTCTTATGGGGAGGCTTAGGGGAGGAGAATAAATTCCACCTAGTTAGTTGGAAGACGGTTTGTGCCCCAATTGTGAATGGTGGTTTGGGTGTTTGCTACTTGCAAACCTTTAATAAAGTACTATTGGGGAAATGGCTTTAGAGATATCATCGGGAGGGGGGAGCATTGTGTAAGGAAACTGTAGACGAGAGATATGGTGTTGCATGGGGAGGGTTTTCCAACGAATTGAGGGGGGTATGGAGTGGGGTTATGGAAGTATATAAGGAATGGGTGGAAATGTTTTAAAAAACATATTCGCTTTGAAGCAGGTGAGAGTAACGAATTCGTTTTTGACAGGATATGTGGTGTGGAGATCAGACTTTGGAAAGGGTTTTTCCGGCTTTATATCGTATTGCAACTAATATGGAGATTTCAGTGGCTGATGTGCGGTTATTTTCTCCTGGTTCGCATCAGTGGAATATTCTATTTTATAGGGATTTTCACGATTGGGAACTAGACATGGTTACTGAATTTTTCAGCCTATTACATTCCTCGGAAACTGCTAGGGTTCAACATGATAATATGAAGTGGAGGTATAAGGATCATAAGTTATGTACTGTTAAGACGTATTATAATCTTTTGATCACTCATGACCATACTCCATTCCCTTGGAAGAACATCTAGAGATTTCGGGTGCCTTTCAAAGTTGCTTTCTTTGTTTGGAACGCCGCCCTTGGGAAGATCTTGACCATCGACAATTTGAGGAAGTGAGGATGTGTGGTGATGGATTGGTACTACATGTGCAAAAAGAATGGAGAATCGGTGGATCATCTCTTACTACATTGTGAGGTAACAAGGGTGTTGTGGGATGAGATCTTTCGGAGGGTTGATGTCACTTGGGTAATGCCTTCGAGGGTGGTGGAATTGATGGGCTGTTGGAGGAATTTGCAGGGCTGTCGTCAAGTGGCAACAGTATAGAAGATGATTCCGCTGTGTATCATGCGGTGTACTTGGATGGAAAGGAATGCGCGCTGTTTTGAAGACAAGGAACGTACAGTGGTGGTGCTGAAGAATTTCTTTTTAAATACTTTATTGCTTTGGTTTTCTGCTATTGTTTTAGTTGGAGATAATATGCATGACTTCTTGTCTTTAGTTCATCGCTCTTAGATTGTATTTAGGTGTATAGTGGTATACTTCCTGTGTACATGGCTTTGGCCTTTTTCATTAATAAAATTTATCTCTTACATATAAAAAAAAAAAAAAATTTGGATGAAAATGGGAGGTAATAGAATTTGTTAGATTTCACCAAGGATTTAACGAAAGGGTTCCATTATGTTACAAGTCTGGCATGCATGCAAGGGATAAATTTTTGGAATTAAAATAGGAAAAATTATCTGAAAATCTGAAATCATAAAAAATATAAGTAAAAATAAAGAAACGTGAAAAAAAAATAAGAAAATAGAAAACAGAAAAAGTCAAAAAATTAAAAACAAGTTAAACATAGGGAAATGAATTTACCAAACAGATGCCAAAAAACAAAAAAGGCTAAAACAAAAAAATACATAAATAAGATAAAACAAAAAAATAAAAATAATATTAAAAAAGAATAAAAAAATGTTGGGGGAGGGGATCGCCTCCCCGCCACCGTGACACCCATCTGTGAGGGAACCCACCCCCATCCGAGCAATGTTGGGCACAGTTGAGATCCTCCCTTGCCTCCATTGGCTGGGGGTGATGGAGGGGCTCCTCTTGCCACTACTCCACGCCCCGCCCACCAGTCTGCAGGGTTAGTGTGTTAGGCGGAAGAGAAAATATATTTACAACCGTGAATTGTGTAACCGCCGCGTAATCGCTTTAAAAAAAAAATAAAACATGGGACGCACATGAAAAAAATTAATTTTTTAATAGTAGACCCCACTCTTTTTCAAAACGATTACGCGGCGATTACGCACTTCACGATTGTATATAGAATTACTCTAGGCGGAAACCACTCCATAATTTTTTTTTTTTCAAAGGTTGTCTGTCTATTATTATTCATGTGGCATATCATGCCAATACTTTATCAAGATTTTAATAGAAACGTGGCATTATTTTTGCTAAATATTAAACCTAAGAATTAGAAGTTTAAAACGAAAGTTTTTTATAACTGAAGGACCATTTTAAGATAAAGTAATCTTTAATGAAATATAAGTGTTTTTGGTAAGTCATGCTTCATTCTTTGCCACCACGCAACCTCTACTAACCTGTAACTTCATCCCCATTGCATTGTCGCTTCATGTGTTCCCCCCACGCACCCCCCTCCCCCCCCCAATCGACCATTCTCTCACCTGGTTTTTTTTTATATATATTTTCTGTGTTGCTTGTTACATGTTGACATGCTTTTGAATTGGGTTGAAGATTATCCAGCACCTGAGTGGTTGAACCTGGGAATTCAGCCATGATGCACTCGTGGAAAAGATTAGAATAATTTGGTGAACGTGCGAAGAGAATTGAAGTGAAAAAGAATATATAATGCAGCTGGAGGCAGGAGACAGTAGTATGACAAAAGGAAAGCAAGATATTATCAAAGAAAATCAGCATGACAGATTAATCAAAATGTATATTTCCTGATCATGAATGATATCACCACCAACTGTTCCACACCAATCTAGTTTTATAATGCTCATCTATTTAGCCCCATCAGCATCTTTGTATGTCAAATTGAGAATCCTTCTTCTACAAATGCCAATACTTGCCACTTGGCATGAGACCCTCTCAACACAGCTCTCTCTGATGGCTCTTCCGTGGGTTCAAGAGCTCCATTTCCCTCACCTCAACATCTCTATAACCGTTGATCGTATGATTTCTGTCATGCCCTCGAGGCCTATTCCTGCTAAACTTGGTGACAGCCTTTACCTCTCTAACCTCGATGACACGATCGGAGCACGTGTTTTCACCCCTACAGTATACTTCTATCGATCAGATAATGTGAATTCCGGGCAAAGATCTGTCATGGAAATACTACACGATGCTCTCGCTGAAATCCTAGTCCCTTACTATCCTTTATCAGGTAGGCTTAGAGAGACTAAGGACGGTAAGTTAGAAGTGTTTTTTGGAACAGAACAAGGGGCAATCATGGTTGAGGCGCATTGTAAAATGGCCTTGGCAGATTTAGGAGACCTCACAGTGCCAAACCCTGCTTGGGAACCATTGATCTTCAAGTTCCCTAACGAGGAGCCGTACAAAGTTCTTGACATGCCATTGGTCATAGCTCAGGTAACTCTCTTTAGCTGTGGTGGCTTCAGCCTAGGCTTGAGGCTCTGCCATTGTATTTGTGATGGAATTGGTGCCATGCAATTTGTTGGGGCTTGGGCTGCCACAGCAAAAGCAGGTATCTTATTAACAGACCCTGAGCCATGTTGGGACAGGGAACTTTTTCTGCCTCGCAACCCTCCAAGAGTGAAATTCCCACATGTTGAGTTCATGAGAATTGAAGATGGCTCGAGCCTGACAATGTCTCTGTGGCAAGCCAAGCCTGTTCAGAAATGTTACCGGGTTAGCCGGGAATTCCAGACTCACCTGAAAGCTCTGGCTCAACCAGATGGTGCTGCTGCATGCACTACCTTTGATGCTATGGCTGCTTATATATGGAGGACATGGGTGAAAGCACTCGATGTAAAACCACTAGAATATGAGCTCCGGCTAACATTTTCCGTCAATGCTCGCCGGAAGCTGCAAAACCCACCATTAAAAGACGGGTTTTATGGCAATGTGGTGTGTGTTGCATGCGCATCCAGCAGTGTCTCGCAGCTTGTAAATGGCCAGATCTCGGACACCATGCATTTAGTTCGGGAAGCAAGACTCAATGTTTCAGAGGAGTATTTGAGGTCTACATTGGATTATATCGAAATGAACAGGCCAAAAAGGCTTGAATTTGGAGGAAAATTGACAATTACCCAGTGGACTAGATTTTGCATATACGAATCTGCAGATTTTGGTTGGGGAATTCCAGTATATGCTGGTCCTATAGATCTGACTCCTACACCTCAAGTTTGTGTGTTCCTCCCAGATGGGAAGGCTAATCCTAATGGCACAATGGTGGTATGCATTTGCCTGCCGGAGGCCGTTTCTGAGCAGTTTACAGAGTATTTGTGCCTGATGGGCAATGAAAATTGTACGTAAACAACTTTAGTATAAAGATGATAATTAGTTTGGGAATAAAGCATCAAAGAAGGCTTCTTGTTTATAGTTCATGATGAATATAGAAATTATTTCAAATTGCATTTGTTGAGGTATTTGGGCACGTCTGGACACAGAGGTGTCCAGATGAGATACATAATTATCAAAATTTCTTATAATTTCGTTTTCAAATATCGTTCAAATATAAAATATTTTTCAATTTCAAATTTTTAATTTTTTAATCTAATTATTACTTAATCATTATCCAAACACAAAAATCAATACAACTTTTACAAATTTCGAAACAAAATACAAAATTCAATATAACTTTTACAAACTTCAAAACAAAAATAACTTTATAATATTTTTATTTAGTTTTTTTTATCTCTCATTTCTCAAAAACCCATAAAATATCTAACTCAAAATCATATTACTACTATTTATAGAATTTTTAAATATTCCAAGTGTCCAAACCCTTAATGCAACACATTGTGTAAAACCTCTACAAACTTCATTTTTATTGACTTCTTAGAGATTGCTTCTTTAATTACATCGATGCTACATATTTAAAGAGGCTTTATAAATTAACTATTTAAATACAAAAATAACTTGAAATATGGCATTTGAAAAACAACATTTTTCATTTCTCCTTTGCATAATAAAGTTGGAAGGAGGTATTGCATATGTGTCAAGTTCTTTGTCTGTACGTAGCAATTAGGGATTAATTATAGTAAAATTCATAATTTTGACAAATTGATGAAGATGAAAGACGTGAGCCTCAATGATTAGTTTTACTACTATTTTCAAGTATTCTTAGATATTCACAGAATACTTGAAAATATCTCACTATCCAAACGCAACCTAAGACACATCATTGGACAGACATGGTTTCCAAAACTAATAATCTTTCTTTTGTTTTAACTAACAACATGCCTTCTTGTTTTTAATTTTGGAGTTTAATGATCCCAAAACTTCTATGGGTTTAAGTGCTACAGATAATATAATTTTTTTTATTAGATATGTTATTCACATTTGTTTATATCGGGTTATAAATAGAGTTTTTTGAAAAATACTACTCTTGGAAGATTTTAAAAAAAAAATCTATTTATAAACTTGTGTGAATAAGATATATAAAAATTTATATGATATAATTTAATTTAAATGAAAAATTTTAAAATTTTAATGAAAGAAAGTTTTAAAGGCGACAGTTAAGATGTAGGGGCGGAATCTGACGCCTAACTTCGACCCCAAAACTATAAATGCTTACATCGGGAGCGTCATCCACAAGAAGACGTCATTAACAAGCTTTTTTCCCCCTCTCGTGCTTGCCTTTTACTTTTCGATTCCAATTGCATTTCTCCATCCTATTTCGCACTCATTTCTCCAAGCCCAATCGTTCCGCCCTGCGATCTCAGATTCACTCGGAGTCCAACGCAGGTAATCTTAGATTTACTCTTCGTTTTTTGTTGCTGCGGAAACTTGAGGAAATGAAAGAAAATTCGAGTAATTGAAAGCTACGGACGGTAAATTTCGATTTCTTTTTTTCCATCTTTGGTTAAATTTTACTATCGTGTGTTTGGTTGCTGAGAAATGGTGGAAAACTAATAAATGGAAAATATGATTCGAGCCTGTATATGTTTTTTTCCTTTTTACTTGAAAATAAATACTCGACTGTATTAAAGTTGTTTATTTATATATTTTTTATATAGTTTCTTTAGTTTTCCTCTCTTTTTTAAACAACGTGCTTGTCTGAGATATAGACTGTTACGATCCAAATACCCTGCATGATTTTAGCACAAGCCTAATTACATGTATATAAGCTATTAAATATCCTTCCTTTGCTTGAGTTCTATCTAAGGGTTTGTATCATTCGTATCAAATTCAACCACCAAATTAAATGAGGGATCGAATGAGTTGTGATTTTGTAGTCGGGTTTTGAAAGGGGCGGCCTCAAGGCTACATTAAGATTTCTTGATACTATGTAAAGGTGTAATAAATCATTGAATAGAGCCGTCAAAAGAGAAAAAGGCTACTGCCTGGTCCATGTCAATAGAGTGATCTGCTATCGTGGCTGCGAAGTGTGGTGGTATGGTACAGTTCAATTTTTATTTTTTTGTTTTAAGAATATGTACAAATGAACAAAGAGTAACAACCCCTCCCCTATGCCGGAGGGGAGCCAAGATTTCTTACTTGGCATCAAGAAATCATGAATGAATTGCAAAGAAAGCTTTTCCCCTCCTCAACCGATAACTTGCATTTCACGTCAAAATGATGAGGGAAAGCAAAGTGGAGAGAAGGAGGGATTGAAGCACTCAAGGAGGATGGAAGAAAGCCACATGTTCTAGGTTTAGGAAAAGGACACATATCTTATAGAAACATTTTGGATAAACTCTTCAGACCTTTGTTGGATGGGTTTTTCTTTTCATGTATTTTGGGTCCATTTTTTTCCCCGAATTTTCAAAAGGGCCTTGGGAGTTTTTTTTTTTTCCTAGAAATATTGGGGAGGCAAGTGGTTTTTTTTTTTTGGGGGGGGTAACAGCTGGGGGAAATGTTTTGGAAAATGTGACTCTCTTTGGTTTTTTTGTAAATATATGTGGATGTTAGATAATTTCTGTTCTTGTCTTTAACCTGAGCTCTATTGAGGGATTTAATATGGTTGGACTATATGTTTCTAATTTATGAGTTTGTCCAGTGTTTTTTTTTTTTTGCCTTTTTCCTTTTGTCTAGGATGACTTAAGTTTGCTCTGCAGCAAAAGAATTCATAATTCCTATTTTGTTCCCGAGGTATTGGTTTATAAGATGTGCATATGGTTTTAAATGGCAGGAAATACAGAATTATCAAGTGCTACCTGCAACATGGGTTATATGCTAATGCTTGCATGGCTATTTGAGCATCCCCGTATATATTTTGCTATATTTGCTATAGAGACAAAGCCATATATGAGTTTGAACCTCTAAGAAGCGCAGTTATATAGCGAATATGGGATCGCTTGAACAGCTTTGATGATCATAGTTCTTCAAAGACACCTCTATCGGCATTCAGTGTTTTACTTACCCAAAAAAATGGCTTTCAGTCTTTACGAAACATATCAGACGATTTTTGTATTAGTTAACCTTGATTTTTTTATTCATTATTTTTAATATTTTTCTCTATACAGTCAGGATGATCCTGCTGGCGTATCATTATTTAATCTGAATACTCTATATTCAAGACCAGCTGGATTGCTTCTGAGATTGTTTTGGTTATTTTTTGGTTGTAGTTTCTCTTATCAGTGAAAGCTCTCGTCTGTCTTTAAACAGTTTCAAGTCTTTATAGATTGAGAATATGAAGCGAGGAACATCATCCTTAAATCCGAATGCAGCATCATACATACCACTTTTTAAGCAAGGAGCAAATATTGAGGGTAAAGTTTCTGGGGTTAACAACAGAAGATTCTTTGAAGAATGGTTATAAGACTTCTTGGTCCCGTTGTCCTCCTGAAGGCTACAGTGGAATTGATCAGAGATATCTCCAAGCTGGTATGGATTATGACATACATGGCTTCACAGGTCCTCTCATTGGCAATGAATTCATGGAGAAGGGTCTACCTACATCCAGTGAACTGACAAAAAAGAACTCCATAGATGAAGATTCGGAGATGGACATGGCTTATCTGACAATCATGTTCCCCAATATGTCAGAACAGTCCCTTGCTGATGTTTACTCTGCTAATGCGGGTGACCTAGAAGCCTCAATTGAAATGCTGAATGAACTAGAGGTATGAGTTGTATGTTGTGAAATCCCTTACATTAAACTATGGCATTCCAGGAATTACATCTGATGGTGTTATGGTGGTGGTGGTGGTGCGCAAGCTGACTAGAAGATGTATATTGCGGAACGCTAGAAGGATTTCAGAAATTTTAGCTTGTTTATTTCAATACCATTTTACTTTTAACTACATTATAGAATTGCGGGGAGGACACTTATCCACCGTTGCCACCTTTTCACATCTCAAACATTCAGAAGAAGGTCGGATTCGTTTCTATCTCTACGACGTAGTAGCATTAGTCGTACCCAAGATTTTCCTGCTGAGCCTTTCCTATTTTATGCGTATATGAAACAATATGTTCAGAAATTGATGGCTTATGATTTGAGTAATGGGCATTTTGTATGTAATGTGTAAGATATGTTTTTGCCTTTTTGGTGTTTGTAGACATTGTCCTAAAACTTTCTTCTCATTGTTTCAAATTTGCAGCTCTGTCCTGTTGATTTTTCGGAACATCTGCCGGACAGCTTGGACATTGGTGATGTGTCAGAACAGAAAGTTACCGAAGGTTCTTATTCAAACCTGAAGAGCATCTTCCCGGGGGAAGCCAGTGGGTCTTCGGCTGGTCCCTCTGATTCAGGCTCCTAAGTTCCTAACTGCATCTGCATCTGATAAAAAGATTGATGTAGAGGGGGAGAGAGAGTGGCTTCCTTCTTAGAAGTAGTAGATAGGTAAGAATTAGGATAATTCGGATATAATGATTGGAGTTTCTTTCCCGATATATGTTGTAAAGCGTCACTGTTCCATTTTCTGTCCTATATTTCTTTACTGGCTATCCCTTTTATCTCAAGTCTTGTCCAGTGCAAAGATATATATCTTATTTACATATATTACAATCTGTGTTCATGTTTTACTTTCTTTTTAAATTGCTCATCTTTTAATGTGGGGTAATTAGCTGCTATCATCATGCTGTCTTAGTAATTTTCGAATTGGCTTTTCAGCTGATTGGACAATTAATGAATTCTGTTTGATGTGCTAGTATGTTTTATAGAATTTTAATACAGAAGGTCGCATACCATGCATCATCTTCTGTACATAATTTCTGTTCATGTGTAAAATGCTTCATGATCCAGACAGGCTAGATATGCATGAATGGAAAGGTTGATACTTGATTCAACGATTCAGAAAGTTGGGGACTGCTTTGAGTTGCATGGAGCTCTAGATAACTATTAACTACTCCAAAACAAGAATGCACTTGTGCAAATTGTTTTGGAGAATTTGTCATGTTGTTTTATGATCCTTTTAAATTGGCATAACCAAGCCCTAAATATTTATTTTGCGTGGAAAAGGGAGAAAAAAGCATAGAAGAGAATGATTTAACTCACTACTCCTTTAGGAAGATTTGGATATTGAATTGAGATGAAAGTTGAAAGTTGAATAAAATAATATTAAATTATTATTATTATTATTTTGACATTTAAAAAAGTTAAATTGTTTATTAAATTTTGTATGAAAATTTGAAAAAATAATAATATTAGATTAGATGAATTTAGGGACTTTTGTATCTAAATCGGGTCCATCCTTTTATGTCGAATAACACCCAAACCCTCCAGTCGAGGGTGAGGAGGAATTTGCTCATGCATCAAAATTGTGGCATTTTTGCTCCATGCCCTACACTGCATCTGCATTGTTTCGCATCCGAATTTGACTGGTGGATGGTCTTAGCTCCAATATGTTCGTTTCCAATGAATTTATATGTTTTTGACATTATTTTTGTTATGAGTAATGTTACATACAGTCTTAGAGTATGTAAGTACTGTACAATCATTTTGAAAAATAGTGAAGTCCACTATTAAAAAATTAATTTTTTTTATGTGAATCTCGTATTTACTTACTTTTTTCAAAACGTAGATTAATATTGTCCGTCCAATTATAAAATCCCTTTATTGTAATGTATATTTGGCATATTACGTTAATGTGTAAATTTTATTATATAAGATTTATACGTAGACTTATTATATTTATGTATGAGATATTCGGCATCAATTCATTGTGATTTGAACTTTGTACAAATATAAAAGCAGAAAATGTTCTGTGTCGTAAACAAGGAGTGTTTGCCCTTATTTATATTATGATTTAGGATCTAACTAATGCGCTAAAGAATATGATTAATTTTGAACTCTTTTATAATTGTTTCACAACTTATTTCAAAATCACCTAACGTAATTGTGTCAATTTATTAAAAATAATTTTAATTTTACAATTTCAATTTTCTAAAATAAGTCGTGTCATTATCCTTAATATAATAAAATGTGTGAAACCTTATTAGCCCTTACATGTAAACAATAACACTTGTAATTCATCGTACTCAAAGTTAAATTTATTGAAGACGGAGATTTGGAAAAATAACAAGAATCAACATGGTTTTAATAGATTAGAATTACACTAAATAATAAAATTACTCCATTTTAAATTAATAATATTAGTTTCAATTTATTTGTATTATTTAAGCATTTTTAAGAGTCACGTAACTCCAAACAGGTCTAGAGATGGCAATATGTGACATAACTCGTGAACCCAACATGAACACGATACGAAATTAGTGGATTTGGGTTTGATGTTAACTAGTTCGAATCAAAACGGTATAAGATTATTGAACACAGTTGTGTGTATTGTAAAAACTGTCCACCTTGTATTGCATACATGATGAATATATATACACAGCTAATACAATCATAAAAGAAAAGAACATATTAATGATGCTCTGTTGTACAGAATATTACAAGAAACAAAATAGGTAAGTAAAATCAAAATTGACGCCAGGAATGATGCTCAGCCTTGATCACGGAGGAATTGTTGTGCATGATTTCCATTATCGTCTGTTTCGCCTCCTCAAGATGGTGCTCCCATCAGTGACACCAATCTTGAATCGTAAGAATTGAAAACGTGGCCGTGATAAGGCCTTGGTCATTAAATCAGCAAGCTGGTCATGGGTCATGAGCAACTTGCAGGTAGCCTTTGCTAACATAGTCCCGTACGAAGTGTAAATCAATGGCAATGTGCTTCATTTTCGAGTGGAGCACAGGATTGAGACTCAACTGAGTGGCACCAATATTATCACAGAGAATTTTTGGAGGGGACTTCATGGTGATTAAGAGTGATTGAAGCCATGCAAGTTCAGAGGTGGTACTGGTGAGTGCTCGATATTCCGCTTTAGTGGATGAACAAGCCACAGCTCGTTGTTTCCGAGTGCACCAGGAGATAGGATTAGCTCCAAGAAAAATAATGTAGGTTGAGGTAGAGGTTCGATCATCAACTCCCGTCCCAGTCAACGTCGGAGTAAGCGAAAACTTGAGGTGCAGTTGAGCGACGAAGCTGAATGCCATGATAAATGGTATGTTTGAGATAACATAGAAGTCTCTTGACTGTTGTCCAGTGAACTTCAGAAGGAGAGTGCATGAATTGAGCCAGCTTATTGACGGGAAAAGCTATGTCCGGGCGAGTTAGAGCAAGGTACTGAAGTGCACCAATGACACGTCTGTAGGTGGTGCTAACGGCTGGGCTTGAACCATCATTGAGTTGAAGTCGACTTGAGGTGGCCAGAGGAGTAGTGACCTCTTTAGCACCTTCCATGCCTGTGTTATACAGAAGATCACGCACATATTTGTGCTGGGTAAGAAATAGGTCATCTGAGGGAATAACTTCAACGCCCAAAAAGAAATGAAGTGGCCCAAGGTCTTTTAGAGAGAATTGAGCACCAAGCGTCGTTATAATATTGGTGATGAAGCTAGAATCATTCCTTGTGAGAATCAAATCATCAACATACACAAGAAAGTAAGCTACAATGTTGTGTTTGTGATAGATAAATAAGGAGGGATCCGAAGCAGATTTTTCAAAACCAATGCCACAAAGGCAGTCATGCAGAGCACGATACCAGGCTCTCGGTGCCTGTTTCAATCCGTAGATGGACTTTTGAAGATGACAAACATGAGAAGGATAGGCTGAATCAACAAAATCAGCGAGTTGTGCCATGAAGATGTCTTCAGTTAACTTGCCATGAAGAAATGCGCGTTTACGTCTAGTTGACGGAGGGACCAACCATTCATTACAGCAAGTGATAAAATGATTCTGATAGTGGCTGGCTTTACAATCGGGGAGAATGTTTCAGTGTAGTCGAGGCCTGAACGCTGATGAAATCCCTTCGCACCAAGGCGCACTTTATAGCGATCAATTGAGCCATCTGATTTTTGTTTAATATGAAAGACCCATTTTGATCCAACTGAGTTCTGTCGTGAGTTGGCAGGAACTAATTTCCAGGTACCATGGTGTACAAGGGCAATGAACTCCTCACTCATGGCTTGGCGCCAATGAGGGTCCTTGAGGGCTTGCTGAACACCAGTGGGCTCCAAAATGGATGGAATGGGATGTTTGGTTGCAAGGTAGAGCCTCTTCGGTTTATGAATATTGTTCATGGAGCGTGTGACCATGCGAGTTGGTGGAGGAGGCCGTGTGTCAACAACCTGATCAGTGGCAGAGGGAGCAGGAGCCATGCGCAAGGTAGCACTATCAGAGGTAGGAATCCAAGGGGTGACACTAGTGCAAGGCACAGACTGCAGTTGGTGTTGGCCAGGTTCTTCCAAAGTGAGACCCGAGACAGGTGGACCATGAGGCACAAAAGTGTCAAGTGTCAGAAGTGGTGGGAGTGGTGCCACGAATTGAAGTGGTGGAGAAGGTTGGGAGTTGGAAAAATGAGGAAAAACAGACTCATGGAAACGAACATGGCGGGATAAGAAAATCCTATGAGTGGTGGGATCGAGACACTTGTATGCGCTTTGGGAGGTGGAGTAACCAACAAAGATACATGGTCGGGACTTGGGTTACAGTTTGTGTTGAGAATATGGTTTCAGTCAGGGAAAACACAAGCATCCAAACACCTGAAGTTTGAGATAATTTGGGTGAGATTTGAACAGAATTTCAAAGGAAGATTTGAGTGAATGCAAAGGTGTGGCCATTCTATTTATGAGGTAGACGGCAGCCTGAAATGCCAAACTCTAGTAGGTGGGGGGAAGATGGGCTTGATGGAGTAAAGTCATGCCTGTTTCCATAATATGCCAATGACGGCGTTCAACCACTCCATTTTGTTCAGGAGTGTGGGGAGCAGTTGTTAGATGACTTATTCTATGGTGGCTGAAATAGCCTCGGAGTGCAACAAACTCACCTCCATTATCAGAGTAGAGATGTTTGATGGGAAGAGAGAATTCCTTTTCAAGTATGGCTTTGAGTTGAGGAAAAATTGTGGAAACCTCATATTTGAGTTTCATGGGAAAATACCATCAATATTTAGTGTGATGATCAACAAAGAGAACATAGTATCTATATCCTTCAAGAGAGATGTGAGGTGCAGGACCCCAAACATCAGTGAACAAATATTCAAGGGGCAAGGAACTCGAGATGCTAGAGGAATGAAATGGTAACTTGTGACTTTTATTAATAGAGCATGAAGTACATAAGGAAGGGGAGACACGATTATTAGCTGGTAATTGAAAATATTTAATTAAATGAGTGACAAGTTGCCGAGAGGGATGACCCAAACGGTTATGCCAAATTTTAGAAGAGACTCTTTCAGTGGTAAAGGCTGCCTTCGGATTTTCAACATGACAGGAAGAAGCTGGCAGTGTGTAGATGTCGTTGTCACGTGGCCCTTGCATTAGTGTCGTCCCTGATGTCGGATCCTTCACAAAGAAGTGATAATGATGAAATTCAAGAACAAGATTATTTGTTTTAGTAAATTCATGCACGGAAATCAGATTTTTATGAATTTCAGGAACCCAAAGAGTATTGTTGACAACCACACTTCGAGTAGGCAACTGAAATTTGACAGTACCAACATGAGAAATTTGCAAACCTGATCCATCACCTATTATGACCTCATCGGTTCCATTATACTCTGAATGTATAGAGAGTTTTGATATATCAGACGTGATATGATGAGATGCTCCAGAATCAATCACCCAAGACTTTTCTGCAGAGGAACCAGTAGCAGCACAGTTTGCAGTTGGAGAAGTGGATTCCAAAATTTTCTGCATTGGCGAGCCGTGTGCCCCGGTGTAGCACAAAACTGACATACTATGGAGGACCTGTTTGAAGATGAATTGGAGTGTTGTTGCTGTAATGATCGCTGATGAGATCGCGAGTTGGTATTGCTTCGGTTTGGTTTGCCTCGATGAGATGAAAAAGAGGGACCTTTCTTCTGGTGATAGTTGGCAGTAGCAATGGTAGTTTGTTGCAAAGTCTCAAGGCGATGAAGATATGTCTCATGACTAACAAGCAAGTCATGCAGCTCTTCAAAGGTGAGAGGATTTTCATGGGTGCGAATGGATCCTGCAATATCACGGTATTCAGATCCCAAGCCATTTAGAATGTAGAGCGTGAGATCGTCATTAGTGAGAGGTGAATCCACTAGTGCTAGTTCATCAGCAGTGGATTTGACTTGTTGAAGGCAGTCTGTGACGCTTTTGGCACCACGATTCAAGGACGTTAGCGTGTCCTTGAGTTGTTCTGGAACGATTGGCATAGAGCCGGGTCAGTTTGAGCCAAGCTTCTCTGGAAGTGCTAGAAGTAGCAATAAGGGGCATGATACTTTCAGAGACTAAAACGAAAATGCCATTGAGGAGAAGTTTGTCTTGGTGAATCCAGCGATTGCGAGCAGTAAGAACCTCTGCAGTGGGGGAACTCCCAAGCATGGGACAAGGATTGGAACCATTGATAAAACCCTGTAGATCATACCCAATGACAAGGCTGTCAAGTTGAGCACGCCATGCAAGAAAGTTGGAGGAGGTCAGTTTGTAGGGAAGCTGGGCATTTGCGTTAATGGCAATGAGGTTGGTTTCGGGATGAGAGGTGGGAGAATTGGAGTTGGTGACAGAGTTGGATGTTTGAGCCATAGCGGAAGTAAAGAACAGAGGATCAACTCATTTAAGAGAGAATGGCTCGTGATACCATATAAGATTATTGAACACAATTGTGTGTATTGTAAAAACTGTCACACCTGTATTGCATACGTGATGAATATATATACACAGCTAATACAATCATAAAAGGAAAGAACATATTAATGATGCTCTGCTGTACATAATATTACAAGAAACAAAATAGGTAAGTAAAATCAGAATTGACACCAGGAATGATGCTCAGCCTTGATCACGGAGGAATTGTTGTGCATGATTTCCATTATCATCTGTTAAACAGATTGACCCCTTAAAATACGATTTATTAATGAGACGATCACAGGTCAACCTATTTAACACGAAATCCACCATTTTTGACCCGTTTAGATTTTATTTCAAATTTAAAATTTTATTATTGTTAACTTGTAATATTAGAATTTTTTAGCATGCTTATATTTTTATTGTTAGAATTGTAATTTTAAACGCACATATTTGTTTATTATATGTTTGCAATATCGATTCTATTATATGTTAAACAATATTTATATATATTTTTTAAGATATTGTGGTTGTAAGTGGATTTTCTCCCATTCACAGAGTCCACTGGGCCTCAGCCCAAGGGCCACAAGGATCGTGTAGGGGGAAGGCATCAATCAGGGGAAGGAGTCAAGCCGTCAATGAGACAGGTTAGTCTGACATCCCACGGTTGTATTCAGAACCTAAATACATGCACAGAGCATGGTGGGAAATGTGGATGGCCCTCAATCCATCGATATCAGACCATCTACGGCCCACAAAGAATAGACAGAAAACTAGGAAACCACATTGCATTAATGGCGCCATTACCAAGCTACACGCCACATTTATGGTGCCGTCGCAAAACTACGACGTATTAAAAAACTCTAACAGCAAAAACAACATGAGAGGCAAGAACTTTGTGGAGACAAAGACGATTTGCACCTCCCCAACCCACGGTATAAATAGTAAGTTCCAGGTACGAGAAAGCTCTCAAATCCCTAAACTCTCTCACTTATTTACATACTTCCAAGAATATTATTAATTTTGGCATCAGAGATTCTTCGGCCTCAAAGCCGCCATCTTCTAGTTATATTCTCCATCATCTTTTGCAGGCTCATTTAGGAAGACCTGAGTTGTCAGAACTTGGTCTAAAGGTGTGCAAAACATGACGTTAATAGTGGCTACTAATAAATATAAATGTTAACTTTTATGTGAAATTATGTTAATCAGGTCAAATGAGTTATGCGTGTTAGTTCAACCCATTTATATGAAATGAGTTTAAATGAGTCATGCAGTATTAATTTATTTCTAATTAATTATTAAACGGATTAAAACGGGTGACACGACACGACTCATTATCTAAATGAGTTGGGTTAGAGTTTGAAAAATTTGACACATTTAGGCTTCGTTTGGAAGTCAAAAGCATCTCAGCTCAGTTCAAATTTGAGCTGAGCTTGCCATCCAAACGTATTTGAACCGAGTTTTGTCATTTAACTCAATTTAAACTGTAGATGGACATAACTTTGCAGAGATTCCTGACTCTGCATTTAACCCAGCAGTTACTTTTTTTTTTTACTTTTGGTTGGACCGTTATAACTCCCCCCCCCCTTCTCTCTCTCTCCCCGTCCTTCTTCTTCCCCAACCCATCGAGTAGGCAAAAAAAACCCATTTCTGTAAAATCAAATCCCTCTCCCCAGCGACTGCAATAAAAAATAAAAAACCGGATGGCATCTTTCCATTTTGCATGGTCAAGGTTGGCGTCTAAGCTACAGTGCCAATGGTATAGAATTTTTCCTTTGCTGTTTCTTGGCACCAGATACGGAAAGCATTTCCGTTTTTACTGTAGAATGAACAGTATAAAATAATGGTGAGACCCATTTCTTTTACAACTTTCCATAAATATATATAAACTCATCTTAACATCCAAACATATTTTAAACTCATCTTAAGTGGACCCCACCAAACTCATTCAACAATCTCAACTCATTAATATTCATAAAAAAACTCAACTCATCTCAACTCCTCTCAACATCCAAACGCAACCTTAGTTTATTGGATCGGATTTAGGTTGATCTATATAGTCAATTAGTTATGATTTGACACGATATGAACACGACTTAAAAATACGATTTGCCACCCCTACTTAGGCCAGTTTGGATATAAAAATTTTTTAACTCATTTAATCTAATTATTATAATTTTTTTAAATTTTCTTACAAAATATAATAAATAATTCAAATTTTTTAAATTTTAAAATAATAATAATATTAAAAAATAATATTATAATAATATTTTATTTAATTTTTACTTTAATCTGAATTTATTTCAACTCTAAGTCCAAACCTTCCCTTAAAGCAGCTGCCAACGGTTCAGATCTCGCGTGACCCATCCAACAAACAGCTGCCAACGCAACCCACTAAATCACCCGCAGGGGAAGATGAGGATCAAGCGAAATTGCCTTGGCCGTATGGTATTCCACAGCGAAGCCCACCTCTCCTCTTCCTCCTCCACCTCCTAGCTCTCTCTCTCTCTCTCTGCGTTTTATCTCTGTTCAGTCCCATTTCGATTCGATCTCTCCCTTTCTCTCTGCAATTCAATCCGAACGCATTTTTGTGAAAATCCTTACTATTTTCATCGGTTTCCCGATAAAGATGAAGAATTTAGGTTTAGCTACGTTATAATTCGATCGATTCCAGTTGGCGAATCCGTGAATAACCGTCAGAGCTGGGGGCGAATCAGTCCGGGCCTCACCGAAGCCCGGCGGGGGCGGCATCCCGTACGGGAATCTGGTTCTTTCTACGCCCTCACAATGCGCCACCTCCCCACTCCCTCGCTTACCTCGACTCTGTGAGCCGTCACCACGCACGCGATCCTCACCACCCGCCTCCAAGACGAACGACTCCCATGGACTCCTCCATTCACAATTCCCATTCTGCCCCTCCTCCTCTCGAAGAGCCCGAGTACTTGGCCCGCTACCTTGTCATCAAGCACTCCTGGCGCGGCCGCTACAAGCGGATACTATGCTTTTCCAGCATCTCCATAATCACCTTGGACCCCTCCACGCTGTCCGTGACCAACTCGTACGACGTTGCGACCGATTTCGAGGGCGCCACTCCGATAATCGGCCGCGACGACAATTCGAACGAGTTCAACTTGAGCTTGCGCACCGACGGGCGTGGTAAATTCAAGACGATGAAATTCTCTTCGCGGTATAGGGCGAGCATATTGACGGAGTTGCATAGGATACGATGGAGTAAGCTGGGGGCCGTTGTCGAATTTCCGGTGATTCATCTGCGCCGGCGGACCTCGGAGTGGGTCCCTTTTGTAAGTTACTCTATATTAATTTTCCCTTAGTTTAAGTGAATTTGGATTGTCCAATGTGATGATTTACGGTATTAAGTTGATGGTAAAAGATTCTTTTTTGCCTTGGATTAGATGTTAGGTTGGTTTTTGTAAGTAAATTCATTAATTAGTTAAAAACACAGGTGGAACCCTAGTAAAAAGTTGTATGGGAGATAATCTTTTTCAAAGAAGAGCAGAAATCGTAAATAAATTCAGAAATATTGGAAAAAATTAAAGATTTCATACGCCCCTGACCGTGTATAAATAAATTTGAGCAACATAGTCTTTAGCTCTTCCACCTACGTCTCGTGATCTTCAAAGCATCTTACATTCCGCTCTCTCAATATGCTCCATGTGAAACACAGAGGGACCATCCTCCAAGCAGCTAAAACTGAGAGATTTCCCATTTGATATCTCCAACAATCTAAAAATCCTATCACCTGTCTAGGCACGACTCATTCTACTTCCAATGATTTTAAGCTTGGAAGTAAGTTGTTTCAGTGATAAGAGGCATGTTTGTTTCTTCACCAAGTACTCTGATGCAAGTGTTTAGCGTTGATGAGACTATTAGAAGTCATAAAGATTGTGTATTACTGCTTGCTAGACATGCATGCATACTAATGTAAACATTTTCCTTTATATTATTTTTAATTTTTTGCAACCATTTGGTAATAGAACTTGTTTGTTCGTTTTGTATGATTAAGAACTAGACTAATAAAGTTTATTACTTACTGATAAAACAAAGAACTAGACTATATGAAAGAAAGGAATGAAGTGGGAAGAACTCTCTTTTTGGCTTGTAAGTTAGGATTGAAGCTTCAGTGCTAACAGGCAATCACCAGCCATTGAGGAGTTTTTATTTTATTTTATTTTTTTTTTTGGGGGGGGGGGGGGGGGTTGGAGGAACTGGAAATGCACTCTCTATGCTAAGGCGAATGTATGCAGCCCTAGAGTTTTTGTATTACTCCTCTTTCCAACCTTTAGTGGCTGCTAAATCATAGTGTCAGTTATTACAATGACCAATTTTTTCGGATTTTTTCATACTATATATACAATCTACCTTTGGACAGCTCATACATTTTGGAGGGAAAGGAGATGGATGCTAGAGGAGCTCAAAACTCTCCTTTTGAACCCTCTCTTCCTTTGGACAGCTTTGATACACTTTTTTTTTTTTTTTTTATAAGAAATTTTATCGATTGAATGAAACTAGGCAACGCCCATGTACACAGGAAGTATACAAAAGAGACTCCTAATTACATTCTAGAAAGCTGAAATTTGATACACTTTAACAGGCTTAGCTTTCATGCTTGTTTCTTTTTCTCCTAGATAGGTGTATTTCTTGTATACTTCCTGTGTACTTGGATTGTGCCTTTTGCACCTCTTAATGAAGTCTTATTACTTTTAAAAAAAAAAGACTATGCATACAATCTATCTTGTTGTCCATTACTTCATTTTTTTCTTCAAACTGAAACTGTTAAAAATTCACAACTTTTGACTTGCACAGAAATTGAAAATTACTTATGTTGGTGTTGAACTTATCGATCAAAAATCTGGAGATCTTCGCTGGTGCTTAGATTTTAGAGATATGGATTCCCCTGCAATCATTCTCCTTTCTGATGCTTACGGGAAGAAAAGTGCTGAACATGGAGGTTTTGTTCTTTGCCCATTATATGGAAGAAAATCTAAAGCTTTTCAGGCTGCCTCAGGGACAACAACTTCTTCTATCATCTCAAATTTGGTATGGCTGGCATCCAAGTATTTGACTTACTGTTTTGTGCTTATTTATTTTAGTACTTTATCTGTATTTCTCACGCCTTTGCCTCTGACACAAGGAACTCAGATCCTACTTGACTGTTTGATTATGCCTGTCAGGGCATGCTAATGCCCTGGATTTGTTTTTGTTTACTCACACACTTTTTTCCCCATTACGACTTATATATTTGTACATCTTTTGCAGATTAAAACTGCAAAATCCATGGTTGGTTTGTCACTATCTGTGGACAGTTCCCAAACCCTCACTGCAGCAGAGTATTTAAAGAAAAGGGGTAACATATCATAAGCATGTTTTCTTCACTTTTCATCTATTGTATTTTTCTTCTTTTGTGCTTCAGTTCTAGGCACTTCTTAACCTTTGAAAACATGAAACATACAGCCAAAGAGGCAGTAGGAGCAGAAGAAACCCCTTGTGGGGGTTGGTCCGTGACAAGATTGCGGTCTGCTGCCCATGGAACTCTAAATGTTCCCGGATTGAGTTTGGGTGTTGGCCCAAAAGGAGGACTTGGGGATCATGGTGATGCCGTATCTCGTCAACTCATTCTTACAAGGGTTTCACTTGTTGAGAGGCGCCCAGAGAACTATGAAGTAAGCTGCGGAATTTAAGGGTTTTTTTTTTTCAATTGTATATTTCAGGTTGTTGATATATGCCTGAATTAGAGAAACTACTCCATGCATTATTCCTGCCATATGTGAACGGTACACACATAGTCTTAGCCCTTGTTTGGGAACACAAACAATCTCTCATCTCATCTCAAAATTTCTCATAATTTCCTTACTAAATATCACTCAAACACAAGCACTTTTCAATTTCAAATCTTCAACTTTTTCATCAAATCTTATTTGATAGGTAAAAATAAAATCGAAAATTAATCAAAATACATAATAAGATTCGATACTTTTTGTTTGAAAAAGTGAGAGAAGTATAGTTGCTCATGTGTTCTCCCAAAGAAATAAGAGGAAAAGACTGAGGGAGAGACTCTGAAAAGAAGCAACACATGAGCAACACTTTTTCATTACCTAATCATTACAACTTTTCCAAACTTCCAAACAAAACACAAAAAACGATACAACTTATTCAAATTCCAAAACAAAAATTATATTATAACAATATTTTAATTTTATAATATTTTTATTCAACTTTTTCTCTTTCATTTCCCAAAACTCAATAAAACATATTAACTCAAATAATTTCACCACTATTCACAGAATTCTCATCTCTTCTCATTCCCCAAACATCCCTTACTGTAAATAGGCTTAGCATCATAGAATGGGGTCATGTTTTCAAATTTAATAAACATATTTATAAGCAAGTGATACTATTCACCTAGATTTTAACTTTTTTTTTTCCCTAAATTCTTAGTAATTTTCATAAGCATGTTAAAGGAAGAAAATGTTATATTCTAGATGATCTGGAAGGCAATTATATGAGAAGACTATCTGGCGCTGCATTATAGATTTCTGTACAAATCTTACAATACAGAGAAGTAATAGAACATGTGAGGACATGATAAGTACATGCAAGTGAAAATAGGAATAAATTCTTTAGGTTGAACATTCTGTAGTACTAGAAAGTCCCTTTGTGTTTACTATGGAGTTTGACCTGCATAATTTATAATGAATCAAGATAACCATTCGTTCCAGATAGTCACTATCTGTTCTTCCACTTTGAGAGGGGCCGAGGACTGTGAAAGATGGTGTCGGAGTTTAATTTTCTTTAACGTCTTGTATCATTGGACAAAGGCCCATTATGGTGCTCCCCTTTCTATTTCTAACTTTCAGTACTTTATAGCACTCTTCCCTTTTGTTTGTTGAGTGGATTTATGTATACTAACTGTGCATTGGGATAATATCTCTTTCCATGATTTATAAAATTAATCGTCCTCATCATGGAAAAAACCATTCTATAGGATTATTTTATTTAGTTTGGTGTGTTTTTGGTGGCGTTATATCAAATGCTGAGAATCATCACTAGATGTGTGCAGGCTGTTAGTGTTCGTCCTTTATCTGCAGTAAGCTCTCTTGTTCGATTTTCTGAGGAGCCCCAGATGTTTGCGATTGAATTCAATGATGGATGTCCTATCCATGTAAGCTATCTTCAGTTCTTCTTTTGGTTCACTTAGGAGGTAATGTTTCTGAAGCATGTGGCATGGATTGTAGGTTTATGCAAGTACGTCTCGGGATAGCTTACTTGCTGCAGTTCGGGATGTTTTGCAATCAGAAGTAGGTAGATGTGTTCTCTCTTGGATGATGATAACATTTGTTTGCCTGAATAGTTATATTCTGTAACATAATGTGGTGTGGTTGATTCCACCAAGAAATTTTATTGGTAATACATAATCTAGACACTGATGTGGTGTGGTTGATCTCTGGGGTAAATTTTGCAGGGTCAGTGCCCAGTTCCTGTATTACCAAGGTTGACAATGCCGGGCCATCGTATTGATCCACCTTGTGGAAGAGTTCATTTACAATTTGGACAGCAACGTCCTGGTGCTGATATGGAAGGTGCTTCCATGCATTTGAAACATTTAGCAGCAGCTGCAAAAGATGCTGTTGCTGAAGGTGGTTCTATTCCTGGATCTAGAGCTAAGTTATGGCGTAGAATAAGGGAGTTCAATGCATGTATAGCATATAGTGGAGTTCCTCCTAACATTGAAGTACCTGAAGTGACCTTAATGGCCTTAATTACAATGCTTCCGGCTACTCCAAATTTTCCTCCAGAGTCTCCTCCCTTACCGGCCCCTTCACCTAAAGCAGCTGCAACAGTAATGGGTTTCATTGCATGTTTACGTAGATTACTGGCATCAAGAAGTGCAGCTTCACATGTGATGTCATTTCCAGCTGCTGTTGGAAGAATAATGGGTTTACTCAGAAATGGTTCAGAGGGTATAGCCTTTGAAGCTGCAGGGCTTGTTGCAGTCCTTATTGGTGGTGGTCCTGGCGATACAAATATGTTAACAGATTCCAAAGGAGAGCAGCATGCTACAATTATGCACACCAAATCGGTACTGTTTGCTCATCATGGTTATGTTATTATTCTTGTCAATAGGCTGAAGCCGTTGTCTATATCGCCTTTATTGTCAATGGCTGTTGTTGAAGTTTTTGAAGCTATGATATGTGAACCACATGGTGAAACCACTCAATATACTGTTTTCGTTGAACTATTACGCCAAGTAGCTGGTTTGAAGCGTCGCTTGTTTGCTCTGTTTGGGCATCCTGCTGAAAGCGTCAGGGAAACAGTAGCTGTGATTATGCGAACAATTGCAGAAGAAGACGCAATTGCAGCAGAGTCCATGCGTGATGCTGCTTTGCGCGATGGTGCTTTATTGAGGCATTTATTGCATGCGTTTTTCCTTCCTGCTGGTGAGAGGCGTGAGGTCAGTCGACAGCTCGTTGCCCTTTGGGCAGATTCCTATCAACCAGCTCTAGAATTATTGTCTAGAGTTTTGCCACCTGGGCTTGTTGCTTATTTGCACACATGTTCTGATGGAGTTCCATCTGAAGATGCCAGTCAGGAAGCATCATTGACCAGTAGAAGAAAGAAGCGTTTACTTCAACAGAGGAAAGGTCGTTCAGGAAGAGGATTTGCTCAAGAGCATTCCTCACCTTCAGTCAACAATTTTGAAGTCGGTGATTTGGCAAGACAGGCAGGTGGTGGTGCTTTTAAAGGGTCAGATGGCTACCAAAGATCTGCTCTAGAGCCAAATCTAGGGCAGACCACAACCATTCAGTCATCTGTTGCCCCAAGTGGTGATAACTTGACCAGTGAAGTGTTCTCTTCCAGAGTTCCACAAAATGATCATTCAGCTGTTTCAGCTGATGCTCCATCAACCAGTCTTCATGAGGCATCAGAACCAGGTGCTTCAAATCTGGTTGATTCTAATGCCAATATCGGTGGCTTGGAAGATACAGGCCTTCCAGCTCCTGCTCAGGTTGTTGTGGAAAACACCCCTGTGGGCTCTGGAAGGCTACTTTGTAATTGGCCTGAATTTTGGCGAGCTTTTAGTCTTGACCATAATCGTGCAGATTTGATCTGGAATGAGCGTACCAGGCAAGAGTTAAGGGAAGCTTTGCAGGCTGAGGTTCATAAACTAGATGTTGAGAAGGAGCGTACGGAAGATATTGTTCCAGGAGGTGCAACGGTAGAGATTATGACTGGCCAAAATAGTGTGCCACAAATATCCTGGAACTACTCTGAGTTCTTAGTTAGTTATCCTAGCTTGTCCAAGGAAGTTTGTGTGGGCCAATACTATCTGCGTTTACTGCTTGAGAGTGGCAGCAGTGGTAGGGCACAGGATTTTCCGCTTCGTGATCCAGTTGCTTTCTTTAGAGCGCTTTATCATCGGTTTTTATGTGATGCTGACATAGGCCTTACAGTAGATGGAGCTGTTCCCGATGAGATGGGTGCATCTGATGATTGGTGTAACATGGGAAGATTAGATGGTTTTGGTGGAGGGGGAGGTTCTTCTGTTAGAGAGCTTTGTGCAAGGGCAATGGCAATTGTATATGAACAGCATTATAAGACAATAGGTCCTTTTGAGGGCACTGCTCACATCACAGTTCTTTTGGATAGGACAGATGATAGAGCTTTAAGGCATCGCCTTCTTCTCCTTTTGAAGGTACATTCAGACTGAGTTCCGTCGATTTTTTATTTCATTGTTCTGCTGATATCTGAATTGCCTTAATGATACATTTCACCATGGTCTGTTGTGCATATTGGTGCAAGTGACATGTTCTCTTCTGTTTCTTTGCACTGAAGTTGTCCTTTTTTGTTGGTAAGTTATACACACGTACAGTGGGTCGTGAACACACGATCTTACCCTTCACTGCAGTTTTATAGAGGAGTGTAACAGTGAATTTATTTTTATAGTATTTACTGTTAACCCTAAAATCCTTCAGAGAACCAACCTTATAATGGAATGGGCTCAAGATCTAGGCTAAGCCTGAATTGAAGTTTGTATATTTCATTGTGGTTATATTTTGGATAGTAACAAATTTTCAACAATATATATGTGCAGGCTTTGATGAAGGTTCTATCGAATGTGGAGGCTTGTGTTTTGGTTGGAGGGTGTGTTTTGTCTGTGGATCTGCTGACAGCGGTTCATGAGGCTTCGGAAAGGACTTCTATCCCTTTGCAGTCAAATTTGATTGCAGCTACAGCTTTCATGGAACCACTTAAGGAATGGTTGTTTATTGACAAGGATGGTGCACAAGTTGGACCTGTGGAGAAGGATGCTATCAGGAGGTTCTGGTCAAAGAAAGCAATTGATTGGACAACAAGGTGCTGGGCTACTGGGATGCTTGACTGGAAGAGATTGCGTGATATTCGGGAACTTCGCTGGGCGCTATCTATTCGGGTTCCAGTTCTCACTTCTAATCAGGTACTGTAATACGGTTGTTATCGGATTTGACATTTTGGAAAAATCCCCCTTAAAATTGCTTGAATACACTAGTAGTTCTATCTGTTTTGTTCTTGGTTGCTTATTTTATCTAGTAATGCTGGTTTATCTATTGGTCAAGCGAAATTTATTTGTTATTTAATGTTCAACTTTGACATATGCTTTCCATTCCTTTATGCGATTTGATTACTGTTGGTTTTTTGAGACCTAGTAATGCAATATGCTTGCAGAATCATACATGTTGGATATTTCCAATTTCTAGCTCCAGAAGTGTTTTTCTAGCTCTAATTCTAACTTGGAAATAATATGTCTGTCACTTTTGCCTTTTCTTGATTTATTTCCTCGATACTTTCCAATAGATGTTACTTGTTTTCAGGTAGGGGAGGCAGCATTGTTCATTTTACAGAGCATGGTATCTGCTCATTCAGATCTAGATGATGCTGGAGAGATAGTAACACCAACTCCTAGAGTAAAATGGATCTTGTCGAGTCCACGTTGCCTTCCACATATTGCACAGGTGAATTTTGAAGCTGTTTTGAATGAACTTAGACGTTTCTTCTTTGATACACTAATGTCGTGGGTAATTTCTATTGATTTCAACGGACTCAGCTTTCATGTTTTTGTTGTATCTATTTCTAGTTCTTGACTAGGTCTGTTATCTCATATATGTCATGTGTACTTGGGCTACGCCTATTTTCATTTCTATTGATAAAATTTCTTATACCTATCCAAAAAAAAATTGAAACTGAATTTTGATTGTCAATGCTAAACGAGTCCTAGTGGTAATCTGATGGTTAGTTCAGACATGGAATATGTACGTGTGGGTGTGGGTGAGTTCATGCACATGAGATGTAAGGCTATATTTCTAACCTATTTTATCTTGTGAGGACATTTGTATAGAACTTTCCTTTTAATCTGAAAACATGGATGTTGAAAAGTACCTATTATCTTCAATTTTGTTTGCCAAATAAATTTAGGCTATGCTGTCCGGGGAACCGTGTATTGTAGAGGGTGCTGCTGCATTGCTGAAGGCTGTTGTCACCAGAAATCCCAAGGCCATGATTCGTCTATACAGCACGGGCACATTTTATTTTGCCTTGGCATACCCTGGATCTAATCTCCTTTCAATTGCTCAACTCTTCTCGGTGACTCATGTCCATCAAGCATTTCATGGTGGGGAAGAAGCTGCTCTTTCCTCTTCATTGCCTCTGGCAAAACGGAGTGTATTGGGTGGACTTCTTCCTGAATCCTTGCTATATGTACTGGAGCGTAGTGGTCCAGCTGCATTTGCTGCAGCAATGGTTTCTGATTCCGATACGCCTGAGATTATATGGACCCATAAAATGCGAGCAGAATATCTGATACGTCAGGTATAGCAAGACCTCTAGCAAGGCCTATTCATTATTTGTTTCACTTCACTAGAGGATGGTTATCTATAAACTACAACTGAATCTGTGCCTCTTTCCTACCCCCCAGGTTTTGCAGCATCTTGGAGATTTTCCCCAGAAATTGTCACAGCATTGTCACTCCTTGTATGAGTATGCGCCTATCCCACCAGTGACATACCCAGAGCTAAGAGATGAAATGTGGTGTCATCGTTATTACCTTCGGAACTTGTGTGATGAGATCCGGTTTCCAAAATGGCCAATTGTTGAGCATGTTGAATTTCTACAGTCATTACTGGTAATGTGGCGTGAAGAGTTGACACGAAGACCCATGGATCTTTCTGAGGAAGAAGCTTGCAGAATTTTAGAGATAACCCCAGAAGACGTGTCGAGTGATGATGTCAATAAAACTAGTTTTGAGTTGGGTGAGGAGATATCTAGCATATCCAAGCAGGTTGAGAACATTGATGAAGAAAAACTCAAGCGACAATATAGGAAACTTGCAATGAAATACCATCCAGACAAAAATCCTGAAGGTCGGGAGAAGTTTCTTGCTGTACAGAAAGCTTATGAGCGCCTGCAGGTAGACACTGTCCTCCAGACTAAGTATATCCATCTGAAAAATGCTTAATCATGAGAATATCCAGAATCCTCTTGCGCTGAAATCTATAGAATTTCAATGGTATTTCCATGATATGGGTATAACTACTTAAAATCTGTGTATTGTATATAATTTCACTTCATACTTCCTTCCGAGTCTGTCTCGAAATATTAAATTTCTAACAAGTTTGGCCATTTATGAAGCTTTTGCATCTCTTACGGTCCACTGTCCAAGGCTCATGTATGCTGTTAAGTGGATTTATTCTAGGATTAAAGATGCAATGTGATAAAGATTCTGCTTTTCTGTAGAGTTTTTAGAATATAATATGCACATATACCATCTTGCGTACTTGGGCTATGCCTATCATCATTAATACAATCGTTTACTTATAAATAAATAAAAAAGAATAGAATATGCACATTTTTTAAAAAAAAAATCATGTAGAAAGATATGAATATAAATTTCCTCAGAGCAGCTTAAGATTGGGAGGAGGAAGTTTTAGTGAAATTTTGAACTTGTATTCCACTAGCTTTAGAAGAGGTGGTGAAGGCAATTTTTTTTTGGCCTTGTATGAAAAAGGGATATTCAATGTTTGTTCTTTTTATAATATCCTTACTCCTAATATTAACAATCCATTTCCATGGAAGAGCATTTGGTGGACAAAGGTTCATTTGAGAGTTGCATTCCTTGGTTGGACATCCTCTCTGGGAAAGATTCTCACTATAGATAATTTAAGAAGTGACATTGTCATGATTGATTGGTGTTGCATGCGTAAGAGAAGCGTTGATCATCTTTTACTTCATTGTGAGATTGCAAGTACTCTGTAGATTAACTTCTTCAATCATTGGATTTGCTTGGGTCATGCCCAAAAGAATTGTGGATCTTTTTTATTTCTCGAAAGGGAAAGTAGCAATCTGCAGATCATTGTAGTGTGGAAGGTGGTTCCTGCTTGCCTCATTTGGTGTATTTGGAAGGAAATGAACGGCAAATTTTTTAGGACCATGAATGAACATTGTAGAAACTAAAACTTTTTTTATCAATACCCTTCTCATGTGGACTGTTTCTATAGGCTTTAATGGGCCAAATTTGCATGATTTTTCTCTATCTTTTTGTTTGTTATAATTAAGTGCTTCTCTTGTAGACTTTCTGAGTACTCAGGTGCACCTTTCTTGCTTTTTAATAAAGATTATTATTACTTGTTAAAAAAAGAAAGATATGAATCATCCTTGTTCAGTTTTATCCCAAAACAATTCAACTTTTTCAAATCCCAAAACAATAATAATATTAAAAAATAATATTCTAGCAATATTTTATTCAACTTTCAATTTTCATCTCAACTCATCTCATCTCAACTCACTATCTAAACCTAACCTAACTCTTCCCTCAATATGACTTTTCTGCAGGCCACCATGCAAGGCTTGCAAGGTCCTCAGCCTTGGAGGTTGTTACTTTTATTGAAAGGACAGTGTATCTTATACCGGCGATATGGGGATGTACTAGAGCCATTTAAATATGCTGGCTATCCCATGTTACTCAATGCAGTTACTGTGGACAAAGATGATAACAACTTTCTTTCCTCTGACAGAGCACCCCTACTTGTTGCTGCATCAGAGCTTACTTGGCTGACGTAAATCCCCTTATGCCAATATCTCCTTGGTTGATTTTATTTTTTTGTAACAAGTGAGTTTTGACACCGCTACGATTGATTTAATTCTCATGATTGTCCCATGTTTAGGTGTGCATCTTCTTCTTTGAATGGTGAAGAACTTGTGAGGGATGGAGGGATACAACTTCTTGCAACTCTTCTTTCTCGTTGCATGTGTGTTGTTCAGCCAACTACTCCTGCAAGTGAACCATCTGCGATTATTGTTACGAATGTGATGCGAACCTTTTCTGTTTTGAGTCAATTTGAGAGTGCCAGAGTTGAGATGCTTGAACTTTCTGGACTAGTTGAGGACATTGTACACTGTACTGAACTTGAGCTTGTACCAGAGGCAGTTGATGCTGCCCTCCAGACAATTGCACATGTTTCCGTGTCCTCAGACTTGCAGAATGCTTTATTAAAGGCTGGTGTTTTATGGTAAGTTAGCTTATTATTGTCTTGGTTTAATATGTATGCACCATGCATACTTCTTAGTCACCCCCTCGACTTTTTTGCTAAATTAATTGCCAATATCAAGATCAGGTGTATCTTCTTACTAATCCCCCCCCCCTCCCCCCAAAAAAACTAAGCATGCCCATTCTTTCTTTTTATTTCTTGATGTTTGTAAATTAATGCTGTACATTCTGAAAATTTTTCTTTTTTGTGTTATTCAGCATATGAGATTTTTATTATTGAAAAATTGTTACCCTGCAATTGGCTCGTTTTAGGTACCTTTTGCCACTGCTGCTTCAGTATGACTCAACTGCTGAAGAATCTGATATGACAGAGTCACATGGGGTTGGCGCTAGTGTTCAGATTGCAAAAAATTTGCATGCTGTTCGAGCATCCCAGGCCCTATCAAGGCTCAGCGGGTCATGTACTGATGAGAATTCAACACCTTACAATCAAAAAGCAGCCGATGCTCTCAGAGCCTTGCTAACTCCAAAACTTGCTAGTATGTTGAAAGGCCAAGTGCCTAGAGACCTATTATCCAGATTAAACACAAACTTGGAGTCTCCAGAGGTAAATCCTATGATTTTTTGCCTGTCATGTGGAAGAAATATTTCAAGTGTTCATATTTCCAGGGATGAAGATCAAATTCTGTTGGATAATTTTGAATATGCATATATGTTTTTAAAAGTTTAGTTTTCTGATTGCAATTTGTTTGGGTGCGCAATAACTTGGTGATATAAGCTATCTAGAATTCAAATTAGTGTGATCAGCAAATTTTGTTTTTTTTTTTATTAAGTAAAATTAACTTTATTGAAGAGAATGAAATAGGCGTTGCCCAACTACACAGGAATATACAAAAGTAAACACCTAATTACATTATAGGAACCGGAAAAAGAAACAAGAAATCATGAGCACTAGTTCCATTGAGTACAATAGCAGAAAACCAAAGCAAGAAAGTATGCACAAGCCAATTGCACCACATAAGACACAAAGGAATCATGCTCCAAACTGCAGCCACCTGGGGATTACCTTGAAGACCATTACAGCAAGCTAGGAAATCCACCACCCTCCAAGGCATCACCCATGCAATTCCCAATCTACTAAAAACCTCATCCCAAAGTGCCCTAGCCACCTCGCAATGCAAAAACAAGTGATTCACAGATTCCCATTCTTTTTACACGTAGCACCAATCCATGACAATGAAACCACGCTTTCTCAAATTGTCCATAGTCAAGATTTTCCCAAGAGATGCAAGTCCAAATGAAGAAAGCAACTGGAAGGCACCCTACTCTTCCAAATACACTTCCAAGGAAAAGAAGTATGACTCTGAGATGTCAAAACCTTATAAAAAGATCGAACAGGGAACTTCTTGCTCCCATTAGGCCACCAAAGCAGCCTATCCACCACAGAATGACCAATATTCACAGCATATAATGAACTGAAAATTTAGAAAAAGTATCAATTTCCCAATCATGGGCTGCTCTAGTAAAACGAACATTCTACTGAAAAGAACCATTGGTGGTGACCAGAAGGTCCAACACTGAGGCCTCCTGATCAGAAGACATACGAAAAAGGGAAGGGAACATCGTCTTGAGAGCAAGGTCACCACACCATATGTCATTCCAGAAACTCATCCTAGATCCCTCTCTAACTTCAAAACAGATATGACTAGAAAAAATCTCCCAGCCATTCTAAATGTTATTCCATAAACCCACTCCATGCACACCCCTCGCCTCCTTAGAACACCAACCTCCCCCCCCCCCCCCCAAAAAAAAAAAAGGCACTTCTAAATTTGAGGTCAATAACCTCCCTCCAAAGAGAATCCCGTTTCGGGTGTTATATCCACCATTTCCCAAGAAGCGCTTTATTAAAAATCCTCAAATTACAGATCCCCAAACCTCAATAAGAATTTGGAGGGCAAATTTTGTTCCAACTAACCAGAGGGATCTTGGTCTCCTCCCTAACACCACCCCACAAGAAAGTTTGAAATAACTTCTCAATCTGCTAGACCACCCACCCCCACAGGCAAGGAAAACAAAGATAGAAAATAAGTGGGGAGATTAGAGAGCGTACTCTTGATTAAAGTGAGTCTCCCTCCTTTCGACAAATACATCCTTTTCCACCCAACCAACCTTCTCTCAATCTTCTCAACAATCTCATCCCAACTGGATTTAGCCTTAAATGGGGCTCCTAAGGGAAGACCAAAATATTTCCTAGGCAAAGAAGCGACCTTACACCCCAAAAAACTAGCCAAGCTTCTGTTATTGCTCACAACCTCCACCGGCACTGCTTAACAAATTGATGGCTGATTAATGTTTTAATGTGGAGAAACCATCAATGAGCATTCATAGATGGTGCGATATCAAAGACGTTGAGTCTGTATCCCTAAGGTCTTGTACTTGTTCAAAAAATAAAAGTATGCCTAAGGTCTTGCATTTTATTAATGTTAATTTTTCTATTTCCTTTGGTGGATTCTTTTGCAGGCGCAATTGCATATTTTACGTTGAATTATTGTCTTAGTTTCTAAATATTAAATTCTGCATGCTGAGACACAAGTCGTTGACTATATTAACAATATTTAGAAGGTTCCTAGATCATTTACAAGTCCCATGGTGTGGCATGTGGAATGTTTTGTATTTCTTATGGTCAAAACCAGTCCTGTCAATCTAGGCTACCCTCAATATTATAATTCTTTTATTCTTAATCATTAACTTTCTGGAAGGACATCTCTTTTTTCTCTCCGTACATCTTCCATGGATTATTGATTGAGATTCACATGATTTTGGAGTATTAGTTTTACAGTTAAGGATGGAGTTTAGAAAGTTAGTCCTTATAGAATCGAACTTATTTAAGATAGTGCATGCAGGAAGCAGAGCTTTACGTATCATTGAGAGGGGAAGGAAGGTGACTAAAGAGTTGGTAATCAGTTTCACCACTGCGAGATGGGTTGTTCAGTCTCTTGAAGGCTGTGGTCAAGCAGATGCCAACAAGGAATACATAAAAACTTTCAGTTATGGCAGCAATGCTTATATTGCTCAGAGATCCTCTAATGCTTTCGGTAGACATATGGCCTTTGTGGAATATAGAGGTGGTGGCAAGGGAAGCATCATCATTATTCCAGAAGATGCTTGAAGTCAAGGATGGAGAAGGCTGGCATTGGAGATCAGTGAGATGAGCGGTGGTGGGGTGAAAAATGCAGGGGAGAAGCATGGGAGGGAGGTCCCCAAACACCTTCCTGTACAGAACAACACCAAATCCGAGACCTATGCTGAGGTTGTAGTTGGTGTTGGTCCAGCCATGAGAGGAGCTGCTAGAAGTCCAGATTTTGAATTGAAGGGCAATGATGGAATTTTGAAGGAGAAGGGCAGAGTGGAATGTCAGGGCAGAGATGTTTACACAAGAAGGGATGAAGGTCCTCTGATCAAAGGGAAAGTAGCTGAGAAGGTTTCCCTACTTAGAATAAAGGAGGAACTGATAGCTGAGAGGGAGAGGCTCACGAGGTTAATTGATAGTATTGAGTTGGACCTGGGCATGGATCAGGGGTTTGAATTAGTAAGTCGAGCCCCTAAGGCTTTGAGAACACAAGTGCAGATGTTGGGCCCGCAAAAGGTCACGGGAGGGTTTGGTAGACCAGACAAGAAGTGGGCTGGTCAGAATATAGGCCCGAGAGGCAGGCCTGGAGAAGGAAGGCCCGAGAAGATGATCTGGAGATGGAGGGCCAAGCTCTCAGGCCCATCCACGTACGAGATTGGGTCATCGTCCGGCACTTCTTTACCGGCGACGGACAACCAATGGACGGGACCGCCACAGACTTGGTCGACGGGGGCAGGCGAACTGGTGGATGGTCTCCCGGATGAGGGGGGAGTGACGGCGGCGCCGCCGTCAAGCTCTAAGGAACCTGTTATGGTTCTCGAAGTAGAAAATGCCATTGAACCTGGTTCAACAGTTATGGAATATCCACAGACCACGCTGACAGCATAAATGATTGCTCTCTTGAGGTCGGAAATGGACTTTACTAAGGTGAGGGGTGGTGAGGTTGAAACGGAGGCAACGGGATGCACGTTGGCGTTGGTTCCTTTCGATGGTGAGATTGACAACACCCGGACGGGACCACCACAGACTGGGTCGACGAGGGCAGGCGAACTGGTGGATGGTCTCCCGGACGAGGGGGGAGTGACGGCGGCGCTACCGTCAAGCTCTAAGGAACCTGTTCTGGCTCTCGAAGCAGAAAATGCCGCCGACGATTCACAGACCACGCCGACGGCTGAAATGGCTGCCCTCTTGAGATCGGAAATGGACTTTGGTAGTGTAGGGACAGCAGACACAGGTTCCTTGGCATGTGAAGATGAGTGTTGCTGGGAAGACCCTCTCCCACTGATATCCCTGCATCCGAGTTAGAACAGCAATTCTCAGGCTTCAAACTGGGTCCTGAACAAGGCAAAGGAGATGCAATTCAGCATGGGGATTTTAATATTTTATGCGATGGTTTTGAGGACCAGCTCATTGCCCTCTTTGCAGCTATGGAAGCTGGAAAGAACAGTTTGGGATCACCCAGGGAGCTCGCATCAGCTAAGAAGCGAGCAAGAGAACTCCATAGACTTGACTGGACAATAAATGATGGAGCAAATGGAAATAGCTCTAACTGGGGAAGAGTGAGGGGAAGGGCAAAAGATGTGGTTTTATGAAACTAAAGATTATTTCTTGGAACGTAAGGGGGCTGAATGAGAAAGACAAACGTCTTATAGTTAGAAATCAGCTTCGTAAATGGAAGGTGGACATTGTATGTTTACAAGAAACGAAACTTGCAGTTATTTCTCTGCGTATAATTAGAAGTTTGTGGGGTTGTAGTCAAGTGGGATGGCATTATTTACCGTCCATTGGAGCATCCGGGGACATATTAGTAATGTGGGACAGGAGGGTGGTGGAGAAAATGGAGGATTTTCTGGGAGATTACGTGATGGCATGCTCGTTTAAGAATGTCGTGGATGGGTTTTAGTGGGCGTTCGCAGGAGTTTATGGGCTTAATCTTGATCGGTCCAGAAGTTTATTATGGGATGAGTTGGCCGGTATTGGCAACGTATGGGACCTACCTTGGTGTATCGGTGGTGATTTCAACATCACTCGCTTTCCGAGTGAGATATTGAATGGTTCGGGTTTCAACCCATCTATGGTAGAATTCTCTGACTTCATCTCTGAACAAAATTTACAGGATCTTCCTCTTGCAGGTGGCTCTTTCACTTGGTCTAGCAACCGAGATCTTCCATCTTGGTCTAGGCTAGACATATTTCTTATCTCACCAGATTGGGAGGCTCATTACCCAGACCTTATTCAGAAGAGATTACCTAGGCTATGTTCGGACCACTTTCCCATCCTTTTGAATTGCGGAGGCATTAGAAGAGGTCCAAGATACTTTAAATTTGAGAATATGTGGTTGAAGTCTGATGGTTTCGTGGACAAAATACGTCAATGGTGGTCATCTTATCAGTTTCATGGCAATCCTAGTTATATTCTGGCCTGTAAATGAAAGTCTTTAAAAAAAGATTTAAAGGAGTGGAATGCACAAGAGTTTGGTAATGTGGAAAGCTAAAAAATTGTTCTCTTGGAGGAGCTTAAGGGCTTGGAGGGTGTGGAAGAGGAGCGGGTACTACTTGAAACTGAGCGGACGCGCAAAACTCAAGTAACTGCAGACATTGAACGGATCTCTCTTTTGGAAGAAATATCTTGGCGACAAAAATCACATGCTTTATGGTTGAAGGAAGGGGATAGATGTACCAAGTTTTTCCACCAGGTGGCCAATTCGCATAGGTGGAACAATGCTATAGAAACTCTGATGATAGACGGGGCGGCCTCATCCAACCAAACCGAGATCTCATATTACATTGTCAATTACTATGATAAGTTGTTTTCAGAACAGTTTTCGTGGAGGCCGAGACTTGATGGGCTGGCTTTTGATGTTCTTGATCCGCAGGCGTTGAAACAACTTGAAAGGCCGTTTGAGGAGGTAGAGGTCAGATTGGTAGTTAAAGGTATGGTGGGCGACAAAGCCCCAGGTCCTGATGGTTTTACCATAGCCTTTTTTCAGACTTGTTGGGATAGTCTCAATGGGGGTTTTCCAGGAATTTCATGGAAGTGGGCAGTTCGAGAAAAGTCTCATTGCAACCTTTTTAGCACTCATCCCTAAAAAAACTGGTGTAGTAGAAGTGAAAGTTTTTCGTTCCATTAGCCTGGTGGGTGGGTTTTATAAAATCTTATCCAAAGTATTGGCAAACAGGTTGAGCAAAGTAATGGAAAGTTTGATCTCAAAGCCTCAAAATGCATTTGTTAAGGGCAGGCAAATCCTAGATTCAGTACTTATTGCCAATGAATGCCTGCATAGTCGTATTAAGTCGGGAGAGCCGGGACTTCTTTGCAAGTTGGACATGGAGAAAACTTATGATCACATCAATTGGGGATTCTTACTTTATATACTTGAGAGATGTGGCTTTGGCATCAAATGGCGCACTTGGATCCAATACTGTATCTCTACGACCTGTTTTTCTGTATTGGTGAATGGCACGTCAAAAGGCTTTTTCAAAAGCTCCCGAGGATTGCGACAAGGGGACCTCCTTTCTCCACTCCTCTTTGTTTTCGTGATGGAAGCTTTTAGTAAGATGATTACAGGGGTAGTGGCAGGTGGTTTCTTATCAGGATTCTCAGTTGGGGAGCCAGCCTCAAGTTCGATCAACATTTCACATTTTTTGTTTGCTAATGATACTCTCTAGAAAGTCACAAACCCCTTCCGGCATCACCCAAGCTAAACCCAATTGAGCAAAAACTTCGTTCCACAAGATTCTGGCAATCTCACAATGTAGTAAGAGATGATCAGTGGACTCGCCCCACTTCTTGCACATATAACACTAGTCCATAACTATGATTCCATGTTTCCTTAGATTGTCTATAGTAAGAATCTTCCCCAAAGAAGCTGTCCAAACAAAAAAGGCTGCCTTTAGAGGTGCCTTTGTCCTCCATATGCTCTTCCATGGGAAGGACCGGGCTGAGATGTGCATGGTCAAAGAATGGTAGAAAGAACGGACTGTGAAAACTCCCTTCTTGGAAGGCACCAATAAATCTTGTCTTCGCCTTCCCCTAACACGAGTGGAGTACACCTGGTCAAAGAACACCGAAAATTCATCCATTTCCCAGTCCTGTGCATCTCTAAGAAAAGTAATGTTCCATTGTGGAAGACCATTGGAGATGAGAACTAAATCCGCTATTGATACCTCTTTTCTTCTTGCTAAGCCATAAACTTGAGGAAAAACTTCCTTGAGTGCCCGATCACCACAAGATAAATCATGCCAAAATTTTACCTTCACTCTATTTCCAACTTTGAAACAAGTATGTGCTGCATATGTGTCCCAACCTCTTCTAATATGTTTCCATAGCCCAACTCCATGAGGCCCACTCACCTCATTGGAACACCAACCTCCCCATGATTCTCCATGCCTCAAAGCAATGACGGTTCGCCACAAGCCTCCTGTTCATTGTGAAATCTCCATAACCACTTGCCTAGCAAGGCGTTATTGAAAGATTTCAAATTCCGAATACCCAAGCCGCCTTCTTTGATGGGAGAACAAATTGTGGCCCATTTCACCAAGTGGAATTTAAACTCATCCTTTATCCCTCCCCAAAGGAAATCACGTTGAAGTTTCTCCATGCGATGAGCCACTTTGGCGGGGAGCGGGATTAATGAGAGAAAGTACGTTGGTAAGTTGGATAGAGTGCTCTTGATGAGAGTCACCCGGCCCCCTTTGGATAGGTACATCCGCTTCCAACCGGCTAATTTCCTTTCCATTTTTTCGAGCACATCATCCCACATGGATTTTGATTTAAAAGCCACACCCAACGGAAGACCAAGATATTTCATGGGCAGCTAAGACATCTTGCAGTCCAAGATGGACGCCAAACTCTCCACATTTGGTACAAGCCCCACTGGCACTACCTTAGATTTGGCCAAATTCACCTTCAACCCTGACGGCCTCGAAGCATAATAAAAAAGCCCTCAACGCTTGGATTTGCTCTTGTTTGGCATTCGGGGCAACTCTCAAATTGCATCCATATGGAAAATGATACCTATATGTCTATGGTGGTGCATTTGGAGGGAGAGGAATGCAAGAAGCTTTGAAGATCAAGAGCGATCGATGGAAGAGCTTAGAAATTTGTTTTTCAATACCTTGCTTCATTGGTCGATTGTAATTGATTTCCATGGCATGTCTTTTCATGAATTCCTTGTATCTCTAAACTAGCACGCACAGGCGTTGCTCTTGTATATGTCCCGTATACTTGGGCTTTTTGCCTCCTTTTGATCAATAAAATTTTGTTTACCGATCAAAAAAAAAAAACTTTCTGGAAGGCCAAAACATTGGCCTGAAGATTAGGGGTGATCATGCTGCTGATGAACCTGACTGAACTTTTTTGACAAGTGAAACTGACCAAACTGACCGACCATGATCAGTTTCCTACAGTCTGGTGATGCACGTGGTTTTGGTTTCACCGAAATCAATGCTATCATGTTTGGTTTTTAAGCCTAAAATCTCCTGCGTACCGAACTGATCAACCAAGTGGCCCATAAAAACTGACAAAACCAATCATACTTGCAGCATACTGATTGATCTAGGTCAATTTTAGATGGTCCTTGTAGAGCGATCTGCTGATGAGTCTTGATTTATTACATGCTGTCAAAAACCGAAAAAGGAAAACATCTGTGCTTACCCTGCCTTTTAATCCCAATTAGTTTTGGAGTATCCCATGGTGGCTACTCCAATCAATCTCCATCAAGTTTTCCTTTTTTGCCAATCTCAATCGATTAACTGAACCTTGTTTTGTTTATATCCATTTATACTTGTTGATATCTAGGCAAAAATTGAGAAAATCAACCAACCATGCCAACAAATTCCTGACATTCGATTAGTCAACCTCAGGGGATTTGGTTGGTCACTTTCAAAATCTAAAGGGTATGTTCAGTGATTGGAACTTCCTCAAATCGTTCAAACAACTAATGTTCGCCTCTTTTAGAGATAGCTTTAATAATTTTTCTCTCCTATCAAAATAATAATTTTATCTGGCTAGTTTTCCTTCTAATTTTTTTTTTTTCAAATATGACTTTTTTTTGTTTAGCTTCCTGCCCAGGCCCTTAGATTGTGTTATCAGTCGTGGGATTTAATAAGATGATTCTGTAAATAATTGCTGTTCTATATTTGGGGAATAGAAAATGATATGGCATGTATCTGAAGCTCTATCTGCATACAGAGTTATTGATCATATGGCATGCATCTCATTAGCCATCGTCTCTGGGCACTTTGGTTGCAAGAGTGATTGTTAATCTTATGTTGATTTTATTATTCCTTATACTAGCTGCTTGTGGTTTTAGATTATCTGGAACTCTTTGACCCGAGCAGAACTATTGAAATTTGTGGATCAACAACATGCAAGCCAGGGTCCTGATGGCTCATATGAGCTAAAAGATTCACAGGTCTTTGTGTATAAGGCACTGTCAAAAGAGCTCTTTGTAGGCAATGTTTACTTGAGGGTCTACAATGATCAGCCCGACTTTGAGATCAGTGAACCAGAAGCTTTTTGTGTTGCTCTTGTTGATTTTATAGCACATTTAGTGCATTCTAGGTGTGCAACAGATTCAGATGTTCAAAACGAAGTTAGTGTCAGTGGCTCATCCCTCGAGGCATCTGAGCCTCAAAATGATATGGCTCATGGATCAGTTAATGATCAGCATGTAACATATGAGAACCAAAGTGATTTGGCATCTGGATCACTTAATGAACAGCAGATTTCTGATGATTCTTTGACAGTATCAGATGGACAAGTGGCAAACAGTGAAAAACTTGAACTGGTTAAGAACCTTCAATCTGGATTGACCTCACTTAAGGTACATTTCTCGCTTGTTATATTAACTTACTACTTGTCCAATGTGTCTAATACATTTTTATACTTGCAGAACTTACTGACAAGCAATCCAAGTTTGGCATCAATATTTTCTACTAAAGACAAGCTGTTGCCTCTTTTTGAATGCTTTTCTGTGCCTGTTGCATCAGAAAGCAACATTCATCAACTTTGCCTGAATGTACTGTCACTCTTGACTGCATATGCTCCTTGCTTGGAGGCAATGGTTGCAGATGGTTCTAGTCTTCTCCTTTTAGTACAAATGCTTCACTCTACTCCAAATTGTCGAGAAGGGGTTCTTCATGTTCTTTATGCATTGGCAAGCACAGCGGAACTTGCTTGGGCGGCAGCCAAGCATGGTGGAGTAGTGTACATTCTCGAACTTCTGTTGCCCTTGCAGGGTAATGAACCCTTTTTTTCATTCTCTTCTTTAATTTATTTAAAATATATCTTATTAATAAGAAAAACTATTATGTGCAGAAGAAATTCCCTTGCAGCAGAGAGCAGCAGCGGCTTCATTGTTGGGGAAACTTGTTGGGCAGCCTATGCATGGGCCTAGAGTTGCAATAACGCTGGCAAGATTTCTTCCAGATGGTATGGTATCGATTATTAGGGATGGTCCTGGTGAGGCTGTTGTAGCTTCCCTTGAACAGACTACAGAGACACCTGAACTTGTCTGGACACCAGCAATGGCAGCTTCTTTGTCTGCTCAAATTGCAACTATGGCATCAGATCTTTATCGTGAACAGATAAAAGGTCGCATAGTTGATTGGGATGTACCTGAGAAGGCATCTGGGCAGCAGGAAATGAGAGATGAGCCACAGGTATCACTTGATATTGCTATTTTTAGCCATATACATAATTATAATGTTCACTGAACTAAAAGCTCCATGATCATGCAGGTTGGTGGAATATATGTCAGGCTGTTCTTAAAAGATCCAAAATTTCCCCTCAGAAATCCAAAGAGATTCTTGGAAGGACTACTGGATCAGTATTTGTCGTCCATTGCTGCCACACATTATGATGCCCAACCTTTTGACCCTGAACTTCCGTTGCTTCTGTCAGCTGCTTTGGTTTCCTTATTGCGGGTGCACCCTGCACTTGCAGATCATGTTGGATATCTTGGATATGTGCCCAAACTTGTGGCGGCTGTAGCCTACGAGGGAAGACGAGAAACAATGGCATCAGAGGAGGTTAATAATGGCGTCTATGCTGATAGAGGCTATGAACCTGACGATGGATTGACACAACCCTCACAAACTCCACAAGAACGTGTGCGTCTTAGTTGTTTACGTGTGCTGCATCAGCTTGCCGCTAGCACTACATGTGCTGAAGCAATGGCAGCAACTAGTGTTGGGACTCCTCAGGTATGTGCTAAACAATCCATTTCTCTATCATTAAAATTGGTGTCTTGTGGATTCTGTTAATTTCGTCACATATAACAAACGTGTCCATTCACTTGAAAGGGATAGGCATATGATTAAGTTTGTGAAAGGGCACTGGTGAAGTGCTGTTGTTTTATGTAGAAATGATATCAAAATGCTATCCACATCCTTCTGTTCTTCTTAATAGTACACCATTACAAACTGTATAAAATTTTATGGTTGTTGACTCAAGGCAGAAAATCTGCTTTAAGATCTTTTAAAAATTGACCTTGCTTTAATAGGAAATTTTTATTTTATCGGTCTTTATTCTTCTGAGAATCGGAAGGATACAGTTTTGCTTAGGTTTTATCAGATTGGCAAGTTTCCAATTTCCGGACACTTGCTGTTATATTGGATAATAATTTATTCTTTGTTTTACTCGTTTAAAAAAATTCTATAATTTCTTCTTTGTTTTACTCTTTTTAAAAAAATCTATCTTTAATTTTTTTGATGTTATGACAGGAAGGGGGGACGAGGAGGGGTAGGGTCTTTTTTATGCTGAAGGGTTGTCTACATTAGAGATTATAATAGTCATGAATCCTTGCATTGTTCGTCATATATTCTGCTATGCTTTTGTGGCTTAATCTGTATCCCTTGCTTGCTCCTGTCAACCTTGTTTTCAGGTTGTTCCACTTCTAATGAAAGCCATAGGGTGGCAAAGTGGAAGCATATTAGCTCTCGAGACACTAAAACGTGTTGTGGTTGCTGGAAATAGAGCTAGGGATGCTCTTGTTGCGCAAGGACTTAAGTGAGTAACTTCCATATTCAACATTCATTTATTCTTCCATGTCTGTTTTTTGTTTCAATTGTGGCGTGGTTTGTGCCCCGTAGATCCTACTTTATGTGAAAAATATTTTATTTGCACAAGACATGCTAAAATACACACAGGCCGACCCACTTGAAGAGTTGTGGATAAGGTGCATGTTAACTATACTTAAAATTTATCTATTTATTTTGATGAGTGCTATAGTTTACCTATAGATTGCACATGTTTATTCTTTCTTTGTATGAGTGACATGATTTACGTTTATTAAATTAAATCCTTCTATTAGATTCATTGTATAATTTATTCATAGTGAACTTTATTTCAATTTTTTTAGAAAAAAAGGTTACTCTTAATACTTGCCCAATATAAAACAAAGTTACATTTTGCTTCCCTGAACTATCATTATTTTTGCAACATGGACCCCAAACTACTGAAAGTTGTTATTTGCATCCTTCTTTTAGATTTGACCGTTAAGTTTGTATCACATGTTTATTTTCCGTTCATTTTAATAGTCAGATCTTAATTGAGGGTGCATGTTCTTTTGGTAGTTTTGACTTATCAATGGCTTCCTGACACAAGTTACTCATAATTCTATTAATCAAGTCTGAATTCTTTCAACACAATCAATTATACATTTATATACTGTTGCCAACTTGAAGATAATATATTATTGCCTACTGTCTAATATTTCTCTACTACGGCAGAAATTCTTCCTATAATTGTAACTGTCTCTTTGATTTAGTATTTCTCATAGATTAAATAAACCTTATTGAGAAAAATCTTATCAAAGGAACTTTTGATCTCGCGCTGTGTTTATTATGTTTAAGTTATACTTCCATGCTTTCTGATAGTAGAACAATTCGTGTGAACATTACAGGGTTGGTCTCGTTGAAGTACTTCTTGGCCTTCTTGATTGGAGGGCTGGTGGAAGGAATGGTCTTTGCTCTCAGATGAAGTGGAATGAATCTGAAGCATCTATAGGCAGAGTGCTTGCAATCGAGGTTAGAATATTTATCCTTCTCTCTATTTCATGAGATTTTTTGGGTTTTGTAATGCTAGTCTAAAGTTTTGAGCGGATATCTTCCAGTCACAAACACGCTTAAATGTTTTAGTGTATTGTTGGCCATAATAGTTCTGTGTTACCTCGCCTTTAATGGGGGAAGTTCTTGGGTTGGGACCTTCGGAGGTGAGCCATTTGGAAAGGGTTGGCTATCCCTCATTGTTCATCTATCAAAAAATGTTATGGGTTACCTATCAAAAAAAGTTCATCTATTGGTCCCTACAGTTTTGCTCAATTTTAGATGGGTTCTTAGAGTTCGTGTTTTTTAAAAGAAAAATTGATCCGTATGGTACATATTGAATTTAAGATTGGTCCCTTAGTCCGATGTCTGGTAATCTTAGGACAGAAACTGCCGTTGTGACACTCCCTTACCATGTTAGAACCAATCACATAATGACTAGCCAAAAAAATCGTTTTTAAAAAAGGTTCCAATCAGCATAAAAAAAACTAAACTTGAGAAATCAACTAAAGTTATAAGAATCATGGAAGAATAATTTAAAAAAAAATCATAAAATAGATTTAAGAATATCAACTAAAATTAGAAAGAAAAAAACTTGGAAATTTAAAAATCCAAAATAAACGGGAAAAAAAAAACCTAGAAATCTAAAGTTAGAAATAAGCTTAAAATTACTTGATTTAAAAACTTAGACCAATAATTGAATAAAATGAATTAGAAATAATAATTAATATTAAAAAAATTTAATTTAAAAATACTTGATTAAATTGAAATTAATATGTAATATATTACTGTTTGGTGCATGTAAACTTGGGTTGCTTCCTTACTAAAGAAAAATATTTGGTTGCATGCCAATTCATTGGTGAGAAATTGTTGCTGCTGCTATGTATTTAACAAAAAAAAAAAAAAACAAAGAAGAGAAATTGCTGTTGCTCGCTATTCTCATACAGTTTACATAATACATTCTTCTGAAACATTCTTTGAAACTCATCTAGAATGTGATTTAGTAAACATCCTCTATTTTTTTTAATTGCATTTACTTATGTGTTACTCCTTGGGAACTTCCAACTTGTTCCACACATTAGCTTTCTTATGACGTCCTAACAAGGAGTAAAAATTGGAGTCAGGTTTTAATTTGCTCTAAACGAGAGAGCTTTAACATGCCTGTGAAGCTAAATTTCATCCCATTTTTTCAAGTGGCTTAGCACTACCTGCTTTGTGTTGGTCCAGGTTTTGCATGCATTCGCAACAGAAGGGGCCCATTGTACCAAAGTGCGCGAAATATTGAATGCTTCTGATGTAAGTCTTAAGGCCCCTTTTCTTTTTCCCACCCTTGATATTTGTTATGCAATTTGTTGCTTTTTGGTATCCTTGAACCATATTCTGCTAGCGGCTAACTTGTCTGTCTGGATAAAGTGAATTGTCGATTCTGAAGTATTCTATGATATAATGAATGATCTTGTACTTTCTCTTTGCTTAGTAACATAAAACACATATTTTTGGGATGAGATACCTATGCATTTTAGTTTATCCTGCATCAACCTAAAGAGTTTTTTCCCCCTTTTTACCCACCGCTGGAGAGATTCTTGTCAGTATGGTTCCTTCTGATCATTGATAATTGGAAAGTTGTCACTCAAATATAATAAATAGGTTGTAACTCAATTCCTGGTCATGCTCCCTATTTTGCAGGTTTGGAGCGCTTATAAAGATCAGAAACATGACCTTTTCCTACCTTCAAATGCTCAATCTGCTGCTGCAGGGGTTGCCGGTCTAATTGAAAATTCATCATCCAGACTCACTTATGCCCTTACAGCTCCACCACAATCTGCCTCTTCAAGACCTGCTTCAATGACGACATCGGACTCAAATGGAAAGCAGGATCACCCTTCATAGTACAAAAATAGAAGAAAGACTTGAGCATTATATTTTACTCATTGTATAGCACATTGTACAGTTGAATCACCTTCTTTTTTTTTTTGTTTTTGGCTTTTTTTTTTCTTTGCATACTCTCTCCTTCTGAGGGGTAGATAATCAGGTGTTGATTGCAATTTTAAAGAGAAAAAGTTAAGGGGCTAAGCTAATCTATTTGTTTTCCTGTGTAAAGAGGAGGTCATATGCCTTCTGTAAATTGAGTTGGTCGACTGCCCTATTTTCAATATATAGGTGAATTAATTTTTGTGTGAAATCAATTCCATATTTCCTTCGGAGAATTCACGTTTGATTTTTGTTTTGAGTAATGCTAGAAACTATACTACAATCTCATCATTATTGACAATATTTAATAGCCATTAAATATTAGATTGATCTTATGGCTACTAGATCTAAGTCATATCACTAGAGTGGGATCATGTTGTAACACACTCTAATACAGACAGCAATACATATATGAACAAGGCCGATAATGAGCTCTAGGCTTTAGTAATGGATTGAACTTAGAATGACACCCCCAACCAACCACCAACAGAAGCTAAACTTACTTCAATTTTAAATTGGAAACAGTGGTAACCTTTTCTTTCAGTGGCCTTTGTATACTGCCTGCCCATGACTTTCAATTTCTTTTGAGTTCAGAAGGATTAAAGTAATCGTGTTTAGGTGGGCTTTGAGCTTATGTTTAATGGACCTCATCTACCGCTGTCCTTTCCCATCTAATTAATTAAATTCAAAATTCAGATTGGCTCTCATATCTCATCTATAAGGGGTAAGCATGTCTTAACAGCTCTAGAAGGAGTGCTTCATCCTGATCTTAACCGGATTTGGATCTTTTATCTTAAATTTAAGATTTAGAGCGAATGTGAGACAAACACTTGAAGTAGAGCTTATAGTATTATTTGATCATTTTATGTTACCAAAACAACATTTGACTATTTATAAATGTTGTAAGGCTCACTTTATATGTCTATATCTTTTCCATTCTGAATTATAGAATTCGTATAAGAACTCTAAATGATCTGAACTACGGACATTTAAGCGAAATCCAGTTGATCATCAAAAATCCTAAACATTGCTTTAGACTTACCAAAGTTTAACTAAAAAGCTCTTCTTATACTTCATTTATATATTTTTCTTCATTATTTATTTTGACTACCCATACATCTCACTCCCTAACAGAGGTATTAATTAATTAGGGATTTAAATCTAATTTTGGCCCAAAAAGAGCATTACTCTTGTTCAATGCTAGTGCTCTAACTTGATGAGAATTAAACTCAAAACAATAATGAAGTTGGAAAATAGAGGCGGGTATGCTCGGCTACAATATTGGCCACAATCTAATATACTTTATTATCTAATCCATCTTCTTGTCACTGTTATTGCTCATATGTCATTTTCCTCAAATTGAAATACCAAAGTTAGTTTTAGACAACCACGTTGGCATATTTTGGAAGAGAAATAATAGTTTCAGTCGTGAGTGTGTAAGCGACGTACAATTACTTTAAAAAAATGAATAAATATATGACCCGCATGAAAAAATAATAATTTTTTAATAGTCGACTCCACTCTTTTTTAAAGCGACTGTACGGCACTTACGCGTTCTACGACTACATATAGAATTACTCATTTTGAAAAGGGTGTTATCAACTATATCTATCTAAATATTAATGTTGCCACTCAATTCCCGAAATTGACATCTACCTTTTTTTTTTTTTTTTTTTACAAATCAATGCCACCGAATTCATAGATAATGAATAGTGTCATTACCGAAAATAGAAGAAAGAATATCAAGATATATGCTTCCATATGCAAGCTTGCTATTTTGTTGCTTCCAACCTATCTAATTAGAGCGGACATCTTCAAGCGGCAGGGTAGCATTACTCATCTAATTAATCTCTCTGTTCCCCTTAATCCCGCTTCCTAAGTTTTTGAAAAAGAAAAGAAAAGAGTATTACAACTTGCAATAGTACTTCCAATTCTTTCTAATTTTGTACCCGAAATATTACAAGCAAGAGCAATATTATATGTAATTATAATTTTATTTATAATTTTACATATAATACTTATTTTATCGGTTTTTTAATATAAATTTTAAATTTTATAATTTTCATCTTATCATATCAATAATTCATACGAAATAAATTTCCTTTATTTTTTTTAAAAAAATAACGTTAATATTTTCCTACAAGTTAAGTAAGGATGAAGGAAGACGACGACGATCGTGGACCACTCCTCGACTCCTAGTCCTAGCTAGTTTGATCATAAGTGGGTCCCCACTTATGAGGTAAGTGGCAGTACACGTGTACTCTAGAAGCTGCACTTCATTGAAGAAAATTTCTACTAAAATATTATTTAAATTGAGAATTTCTATACATAAAATTGATCGATTGTTTTATTTTTTTTATTTTTTTATTTAATAATTAAAAATTAATTTTTAGTGAATTGATTTTTTGAAATGTTTAAAAATATATAAAAAATAGTAAAAAAAAAAAATTAAAAAAATTACATTTGCACTTATCGATACTACGATGAGAAACACCATTATCAATCCTCTAAAAATATTATTGCCCTTGCTTCTAATTGTCAGGGAGATATGCACCATGTATCATAAACACTGATGTTTTTAATATATTTATATTTTTTTATTAACCTTTTCAATCGATTTTGGACATAATATAGAAAATTAGGCTTTGTTACTTTCTAAATTCATCTCAACTCATTTCAATTCATTATTACAATTTTTTCAAATTTCAATATAAAATATAATAAACAATTCAACTTTTTCAAATTCTAAAATAATATTTTAATAATATTTTATCATCTCAACTTAACTTAGTTCAACATCCAAACGCAACCTTATTCTCACAAGATTAAAAAAAAAAGTCTTCAGCGATCGGAACGGTTTCCAAACTAATTTAATTATGCTAATTATAGTGTTTTATGTGCTTTAGAAAGATAGGAATGTCATTGAAAGGAAACAATTAAAAGTGACTTTAGCCTTATTAACACCAATAAGATGACACTACTTTTACATATATTTATGTGGATCAAAACACTCTTCTTTCTCTCTAAACTTTCACTACAGATCCGGCTAGAGGGGGTGGGAGTTTCGGCTCCCTTCCCCCTCCCTCCCTCCTCCCTCGTGTTTTGTGTTATTTTGAATGCGAGAATTGCATTATATATTTTGGTTTTTTTATTAATACCAAAGTATCCGATTTAAACCTATATATATATATATATATTATGAATCGCCCACCATTGTGTTATATATTTTGATTTTTTTATTAACACTAAAATATCCGACTTAAGTTTGTAATTATGAATCGCCCGCCATATTCAATTATGAAATATTGTTGAATTCAATTCATGATCAGTTCTTAAATCCGATTCTAAATTGTTGAGGTCTTTTAAGAAGTTTTATTAAAGTAATTGTAGATTAAAGTAATCCGATTCCAAAATTGGAATGTATGGTCTCATTTACCTTTTCCAATGGTAGGAGGAGTACTTGTTGATGCATTTATAATTAATTAATTTGCATGTTAGAATAAGGGTTAGTTTGGGTTCTACAACTGTTCATTGTTTTATTATTATTTTTTACTACTATTCACTAGTACTATTTAATATTTTATCATTAATTTTTACTATAATTTACAGAATATTTGAAATCACCTCATTACTCAAACGCAATCTTAAATGATTTTCAACTAAAAATTATAGGATTACTACCCTCTTACTACTCATTTATTACTCTTTTTATATTTGAATTTTTTTTTAATTTTTTATTTTACTTAATGGTTAAGGAAGTGACTATTAGTAAGTTTATATATTTTTTTAATTTTTTCTTAATGATTAAGGATGTTAAAAAAATATTTATAATAAAATAATAAAAAAATAAAAACACTATAAATAGTAAATAGGTAGTAAGCCTATCAATACCCATTTCTCTTTACTGTGTACTTAATTAGTGCTGTATATTGGTGTGCATGCAAGGTAGCAATTGCTAGCAGCTAGCTCCTCCCATACACAGCTCCATGCACCAACATCGCCAGCTAAGCCTACTTTCCCCTTCCCTTTCCCTTGCCTCATGCAATCTATATATATTAACAGTAACGATATATACAGTCGTAGAGTATGTAAGTGTCATACAGTCATTTTAAAAAAGAGTATGGTCCATTATTTAAAAATTAATTTATTTTTATGTGGGTTCCGTATTTATTCACTTTTTTCAAAGCGACTGTACAGCACTTGCGTACTCACGACTGCAAGTATAATTTCTCATATATTAATACCGTCGGCGTCAAAACGTGAGGTATATATATTGAATCGCCCAATTATCTAATTATTATTAGGGAGAAGTCGTGCTATATCATGATCTACAAATTAAAGATTTTATAAAATTAAATTAATAAACTGACATGATTTGATATAATACATTATATCTAATACTTTACAATCTGACATGCATATAATGTATTTTATCAAATATTTTACTTGAGAAAAAAGCTAAGGGCCACCATTTCATGAAATATTGAAGGGGATAATATATATATATATATAGCACATACGTACAAGAAGTAAGAAGCAAGCATAGAGCATGATGCATTTTGGAGGCATGCATGCATGATGTCGTTCAACAAACTCTAACCTACCCATGAGCTGCATGCGTTAACCCACAAAGCACGGATCGAGTTTGTGTACGCAAATGTTTTGGGAGTACTTTTCTGTATCGATCAAAGTGATGATCATGAAAACGAAATAATGATCCATCGATCAATATTATTCAAATCTTCAATTAATGAGAAGCCAAAATTAGTTGGGGGTGTTTTTAATTATTGCAGTACTCTACTCACGTCAATTGGGCTGCATGCTGCATGAATTTTGAGCCACATGCTTTTATGGATCACTCCTCAACCGTTGTAATTAATGCCACCATAACACTTTCTTTTGATCTTTTATTCAGTTATTTTTTATTAAAAATAATTTATTTTTATCATAAATAGTCATTATCATCATAATTATTTATTTATTTATTTATTTTTTATAATGACGCCGGATCATGCATGCACGCATGCATGTAGTAGATTTCTTTCAATTAAGTTTGAATGTTATTAATTAATTTCTTCAATGAAACGGTTTCATCAGTTTAAAGTACTCATGATGTCATGCCAACCACATCTTCGATCGATCGATGTGATTGTATATATTATATCGTTTATCATAAATCAAGATCCTTTTATAGGACTCCATCTTACAGTTTAAGGTCACTTTTGATCATTATCATAATTATTAATTTGCATAAATCCCACATGATGTGAATATTAAAATCTCCTTGAATATGAAGTTTGCAACTTCTATACGAAATAATGCACATCAACAGCTAGAAAATAAAAATAAAAAATATTAACTTATGTATATTGTAATAATTAAATACTATATTATTATTTAAAATACCCAAAATAATTTTATTATTTTAACAAAATCTAGAAATTCTTATCCGAATTTGAGGGTTTCATGCAAATAGGAAAAATATTATCGGTATATATATAAACTGAGCTCAATAAATGTTGCAGGACACACTTTACAAATATTTATTAAAGAGAAATGATAATTGCAGTCGTGAGTATGCAAGCGTCGTGCAGTCACTTTGAAAAAAATAAATAAATACGAGACTTATATGAAATAAAATTAATTTTTTGATAGATTACGTACCTCGCTATTTTTCAAAGCGACTGCATGACGTTTGTGCACTTCACTACTATATATAGCATTACTCTGCACCCATTTTGTGCAATGTCAAACCACTGACTTCCTTTGTGGGAGGTATACGGGATGTCTATTGCCTCGTATGTCTATTGTCTCATAAAACACATTATTAATGTGTAAGCATGTCACATTTTAATTTATTTCCAAGTCATGTAATGGTTACACAATAAGTACTGTGTTTATACATGACTGGCTTATATAATTAATTAATTAAATTTAGAAATACATTTTCATTAATCTAACTAATTTTTTAATATTTTGTAAGTCAAGTTGCATTTTTCAATTACCAAAAAATGACAAATAACATCATGTGATACAATCTTGAATGTCCGAAGCCAAACGCCACCTCTCCGCATGTGATGATCGTCCATCTCAACCATTTTGTCATTATTTCTCGGCCTTGCCATAGGTGAGTAAGGGCCCACTCCCAACTAGGATTGTACAAAAACCGACAGGACAGGTCATCGCCGATGCGGACTAGTCGCCAGAGTTCAAAACTAACCAAAACTTGTAGAGAACCGATCAATCGGCGGTATAAAATTAAGAAAACCGACGATAGCAGATTTGGTTTCAGTCTAAACCAAACCTAAACCGTTGAACCGATCAATTATATATATATTATATTATATGTATATAAAACGACGCCGTTTAAGTTATGAATTTTATAAAAAATAATAATAATAAAAATAAATAAATAGATAGATAGATGAAACGGCGTTGTTTCACCTAATTTTAATAAATCCACATTCTTATTATTTTTCTCTCGTCTTCTTCTTCCATTTGCTTCTTCCCTTTGCAACTACAACTTCTTCCCACCGACATCATAGCTTGCCTCTCGCCTCCTCCTTCACAGCGACACCGACGACAGACTAACGAACTTCACCAACTCATGCCAACATCGAAAATGCCGGTTTTTCTCTCCCTTACTCAATTAGTTCTAAAGCTCTCCGGATATCGTTGGTGTGATACGTCGATTTTGGACCGAAACGATACCGATTACGTCAGATTTTAGCCCCACTCCCAAGTTCCCAACCACGAATCTCTGTAGATTTATCCTCTTTGGTTTTTATAATTTTCAAAAAACTAAACAATATCTAGAATTATTAAGTTAAAAGATAGATTCTACGAAAATAAATTTATAAATTAACGTGATTTTATATTATTATTATACATTATATCTATTCTATAATTTGACGTATTATATCAATTACATTAATTTATGAATTTATTTTTGTGAAATTGCTAAAATATTTACCCATTATAAATATAGATGCTTTGAATTCCAACTTTAGAATTTAGCGTCTCCTTAGATAGTCCTAACTCCGTGCATCTAGATTACTTTATTGCTTGGTGTAGTGCTAGTTTAAAATTTTTTGTTCTTATTCTATTTTATTTTATTTTTATAAATTTTTTTAACATCGTTAATTATTAAGAAAAAATAAAATAAAAATACACAACTTCATTAATAGTTACTTTTTTTAATCATTAAAATAAAAAATAAAATAGATGAACGATAAAATTGAGGGAGCAAATTCATGGTTTAAATTAGCATTTTCCTTTTGGCTAGTCATTAATATTCTTGGATAAAACACCCACTTCTTATGATCATCTTCTTGTTTAGTAAATTACTCGAGGTTGTCGAGATAGAAGAAAAAAATACTTCCAGTAATTACGGTCACGTTATCTCACAAATTTGTATACAAATTTGAATTTTACTACTCATCATCATCACAAACCACATTTTTTTATTTTATTTTTCTTAAACTTCTTAAATTCTTCTACTCATTATCCATATACCACACATTTGATAAAAGAAAAGAAAATATGTAGTATGTAGGGATGATAAATATAATTTTTTTAAAAATTTTACCGCTTGTTTATGTTTTTATTTTCAAATTTAAAATTTAGATTAACATTAAAAAAACAAAAATAAGAGGAGCTTTGCTTTTTATTTTTTATGTGACTTATGAGTCGTTTGGATTCAGAGATGAGTTGAGATGTTTATGAATAATATAATAAAATATTTTTAAAATATTATTTTTTAATATTACTATTATTTTGAGATTTGAAAAAGTTAAATTCCTTATCATATTTTGTGTGAAAATTTGAGAAAGTTATTTTTAGATTTGAAAAAATTGAATTGTTTATTATATTTTATATAAAAATTAAAAAAAATTATAATGATAAAAATAAAATGAATTGAAATTGTTTGTGAATTCAAACAAAATGCCAGCATGACACCTTAATCCGGGGTTTGAGTTTCACTTTCCACCTACACGTCTTTCCACGTTCACACCGCGCGCCCTCAAATGCATGACATACGTCAAAACACAAAAAGCGTCGCCCCGTCTGAATACAGCCTATTGGTTAGATGCGCCTTTATGCCAGTGAAATGTTTGTGTTAATGTCAGTGAGCAGCCACGCGCTGGTTTCCGTGCTAGCTCTCAAGGAGAACTGTGTTTTTGGAATTGAACTGTTGTAACTTGTACCGTTGTACATGTTCAAATTTCAAAATGTTTTGATTTCTGCCAGTCCTCTTCGTGGCCTAACTGCACTTGGAAAGTAGATTTCTTCGCACAATTGGGTTCATTCAATAATCATACCGTTTTTGTCTGATGCGTTGCTGCACATGCTGAAAAATGCATTAGAATGAAGATCATGGTATTCAATAGAAGAAGTCAAGTACGGCTGCCTGCCTGCTGCAGCGCTGCTGCTGCTGCAAGGTAAGCCTGGTCTTGACAAGCTAGGGAAGCATACAGGTCGAGCTGCAGCTCCCTCATCAATGGCAGCCATATTAGGTCCAATGGGCGCTGCATGTTTTGTTAGATGATCAGTACCTCTCCTACCTTGTACATTGAGCCTCATGTTTTCATTAAAAATTCCAACCATTTGTCAAGATATATACATATATATATATATATATATATATATATATATATATATATAATATCTATCTCTTTCGGTTGTTCAATTCTGTATGCAGCTCCCATGGTGGACCCAAAAACCACCCTGGATTGGGTTGGGTGGATTTTTGCTATCCTTGGGGCACATGACCGATCCTAATCCAAGACTTGATAAATTTAATTATTTATATAATATTTTAAATATTATCTTGGAACTCCTCCTCAATAATAGAGAGACGAATTTAGCTAGGGGCCCGTTTCGATAATATTTTAAATGATGTCATCTCATAATTAGAACGTTTTTAAATTCACACGTAAAATATAATAAGCAATTCAACTTTTTCAAATATAAAAACAATAATAATATTAAAAAATAATATTCTAACAATATTTTATTCAATTCATCTAAAACCATCTCATCTCATCTCGTCTCTCCATCCAAACAAATCTTAATTCCCCCTTTATTTTGACCCACATTAGATTTAATAATTAAATAGCTAAAATATATTTGAGCTGCATTACTTCTTCAAATTTAGAGAAGCATTATAACTATGGCCAATATTATTTCATTTTTTTTTTCTTTCTCTCTTTGCTCATGAAAAAGAAAATACAAAAAAACTCACTTTATCTTCTTTATGTTTATCTCTACCTCTCCTCGCAAAATCATGGGCAATAGATTTTAAAATTTTGATTGTTGAAAAAGTAGATTAAAAGAATATTATTATTTAGTTAAAATAAAAAAAAGACAGTTAGACAAAGGGACAAATATGATTATTAGATTTTGACTAATAAGAACTTTGAAAAAGTAGATAAAAAAAAAAACATGAGCATTAAATAAAAAATTGACAGGTAAATTAAAAAAAAAATGATAATACGGAGAACATGAAATAGCTAACACAATTTGAAAGCTTGAGATTGAGATGCTGTAAGTTTTTTATCCGAGTTCTAAGAGGTAGAGCGAGAGAGATAATTATATAAAGTGGATCACATATCATATATTGATCGATTATTAGTGTTATTCGAGAAGTTTATTTAGACTTTTGTTAGGTATCAATTTTAAAAGCCTTTCGTAAAACCATGGGTCTCATAAAAAACCGAGTTTTTTACAATTTTCTATAGTGAAATCCTTTTTTTTTTAAAGGGTTTGTATGAGATTTGTGCATTTCGACTTGTATATATAAAAAAGGATGGTCTCCTAAGGTCCCGTTTGCATAATGAAAATATTTCATCTTATATCATATCATCATTATAACTTTATTAAATTTTCATATAAAATATAATAAATAATTTAAACTTTTCAAATCTCAAAACAATAATAATATTAAAAAAATAATATTCTAATAATATTTTATTTAACTTTCATTTAAAACCATCTCATCTTATTTTACTGTACAAACCGAACCTTTTACTAGTTGAATGACAGTAATCTTAATTGAATTGAAGAACAAGGAAGAAGGTGAGCATTAGTATTGAATTGACCATCTTATTCTTTAAATTTTGACAAATATGTAACTTTTTTACTTTTAGCTAATCATTCAAAATTCGAAATCTAAATTAGATTAGTTATCACACTATCCATAATAATAAAATGTTATTATTTATTATTTTTATATTTTTTTAATTAATTTTTATTTTTTAATTACTTGTTTATTTCATTTTCATAATCTTTAATAACCTCCAACAATCATATTCATTTTTATTTTCACAATCCAACAATCTATAATATAATAATCTCATATGTATATAGAGGGTAAAATCTTATATATAAATAAAAAACTCATATCTATAGTTCATTTTATATTTGAAAAGAAGAATGAATTTATCGTAACTTATATTTTGAATGAAAACATTTTAACTAATTTAACGTGAAATAAATATGAATTATATTTACTAAATTTAAAGATAAAAAGGTATTTGATTATTGAAATGCCAATGTGTCTAACTCTAACCAGTAATCGGCCCCCGGATATGGATTGAGAGCAATCCCACTGTGCAAGGGACCACCCTAAGTTGGCAATAACTTATTCAAATCCCTTTTTTCCTAACGGTCTTTCTTCCAACTGTTTATTTCATTACAATGTTGTCCTTGATTAACTCCAATAATAACGAGACTGCCATCCCCATTGACAGCACAGAGGCCAGAAACATCTAGGCCATAGAGGCTTCCTTCCTGGAACTCGGAGAATAAAAAGACCAATTTGGTCAGTCGCTGGACAGACCCAAAAAAGAAAGAAAAGAAGAAACCAAATAAGTTTGTCCACCTATTTATCAATTTAAGTGTCCATCTTCGTTTTTTCTTCCTTCCTTTGAACTTAATTGGAATTTAGCCCGTCGACTTGAAATATAATATATATATATATATATGGAAAATGATAGAGAGCCCCTTAAATTTTCTTGATTTTTTTTTAGTTAATGATTAATAAAATATTATTTAATAATATTATGAATTTTTTTTTAAAACGTAGTAACACCAATTCTTCAAGAATTTAAAGCTGTTATAAATTCTGAGTTATTTTATTTTATTTTATTTGAATTTTAAATTTCAAATATTAAAAGTTTACTAATATAGATATACTACATGCACATAGCATATAATACCTATACTTATATAACATTCTTTTATTAATATATGTGTATTATAATATGTAGGATCAAGTTTATGGGTCAAGTCTATTTTCATATGAGTTTATTCGCGAACATTATTTGCATTTTATATAAATTTTATTTTAATAATTAACCATAATTTTGTGTTTATAAACAAACTCATATAATAAATGAATCGAGTATGAACTGAGCTAAGTTCGAATAATCAGTCGAGTGTAATCTTATCTAGTTTACATCCCTACTTTAAACAAGTCTCACATATTATTAATTAGCTGACTTTCAAACCATAATTAAATTGCTATATATATATATATTTTTTTTTTTTTTCTAATCAAACATTTTATAGATATATAAAGAAATACAAAAGTTTAAGGTGGATCTTTTCTATTATCAATATACAAAAAACAACTAGGAATATTATTTATAAGTAGGCTTCCAAAAAATGATTGGTAGCTGTCCATTATGCCACTGAGTGCGCACATCAATTTTGAGATCGATGAATTTTAGTAAATATAATCAAACAATAAAGAAATACCCCTACACATAAAGGAAATTTGCGTTAAGATTAGTCAAGATAATTCTCAATACGTAACAAAGTCTTTAGTTTCAACATGTTAGAGAATATAATATTTCAATAAAAATTATTCTCATCAGTCACTATTCACTACTCCATACCTTATAAAAAATAATCTCACATCCTATAAAAAATACTCATATATCTTATGGAAAAAAAAAACCTATAAGTATGAGATGTGAAAGTGAATAGCGACTGATGCATAGAATTCCTCAATATTCCAATTCATTTAGTGTTAATTACTTGGAAGAAAAACAAAATAATTGGTCAAAGGGAACAAAGAAAAGAAGTAGAAATACAGCTGAGCTACTCCGTCCATAAATCAACCAATATTTAATCTATCAAGAGGAACTAATCCGAAGATTAACTCCACTAATTGTGATTAAGCCTTAATTATTATTGTTATTATTATTTTAAAATATCATACTATTCCATTAATTTATTATTGTAAAAGAGGAATATAATTATCACGCATAAAATAATGGTTACTTCCTCGAGAATATCGTCTTGGCTCGTAGAATCCACCGTACGACTACATATTATTGAACTCATCGATTTTACTTAAATTATTTAAACATTTTCATGGAAGATAAATTCTATTTACAATCTTCAAGTGGAGACTGTATGTGCAGACCTTTTATTAAATGAAAAAAACATCATTTTAGGAAGGATAATTTTATAATTTTAAAAAATTTTTAAAGTTAAAATAACTTAAACTTGCATTGCAGTCACCAAATGGAGACTGTACCTAGCATTACTCTTCATGGAAAGCCAATCTGGAAAACATGTATTTTTATGATATTTCTTGAATATTAATATTTATACTAATAATAATAAATATGATAAAAATTATATTTTTATTTGACATTTAAAAATTCATATATATATATATATTTTACTGATAAAAAAGGGGTTCGGTCATACGATTTTCTAAAAAGGAATAAATATGAAATACAGCTTATATACAAGTACAATAAGTTTAATTTTTTATTTAAATATTGTAATAAATAACTGATCGTAATTGGCTCAATTACACGTTGCTCAAAAATAGAAAATTCTTCACGCATTAAGCTTTTCCAAGATAATTAAACATAGATTCAATTGTTTCTTAAAAAATTTGAAAATTCATCACATTAATAACCTTTCCAGGTAAGGAAAATTTACGTCCCTTTTAGATAGTGAAATGAGATGAGATGATTTAATATAAAAGATAAAAGTTAAAAATTGAATAAAATATTATTAGAATATTATTTTTAAATATTATTATTATTTTAAAATTTAAAAAATTAAATTATTTATTATATTTTAAATATTTTAACTATCCAAATGGCCTTAATCATATGGGACCAAAATTTACTTCAGGTCCTGCATTGTATGCCAAAAAACTAAATAAATAAAAAGAGTAATGTTCCATACAGTCGTGGAATGTACAAACGTTGTACAGTCGTTTTGAAAAAAAGTGGGGTCTACTTTTTAAAAAATTAATTTCTTTTCATGTAGATCCCATATTTATTCACTTTTTTAAAGCGATTGCAAGGTACTTACACACTTATTACTGCAAGTAAAATTTTTCAAATAAAAAAATATATACAACTTTTTTGAGAAACTTACGTCAAATCTTTCAAAGCATTTTATAATACAACTCGAATCATTTTGAGTTATATAAAATTTGAATTCTATTTAAAATGATTCGAATTGTGACATTTAAAATTGATAAAAGTTTTTTACATAAATCCCAAATTTAACACAAAAATAATTAATTAGAATTGAAATATCTGACATTTTTAATTAACTAACTCGTGTGTATATATATATATATATATATTTAAGAATGACCTGATGACAAGAGTTTAAAATTTAACAATTAAAAAGTAATTCAGCAGGGCAAACACGTAAAATAGTCTCCACCTAAGCTGCGGGGATTGGAACTTTGAAGGAGAGGCGGGAGGGGAGGAGAGGGGAGAAGAGGGGTCCAGTTGGATGGATGGGATGCTATATATAAATGGAGTCTGCTCTCCAATTCTCTACCACCCACGATTCCGCTGCTCCTATATATAACTCTCTCTCTCTCTCTCTCTCTGATTCTTCCTTTTTGGAAAGTGAGAAACCAAGCTCAGAAAATTGACAACAGAAGAAGAAAGGAAGGAAGTAGATCGCGAACACTAGAAAAAAAAAGCAGTTTTGAAATTTCGTTGGACACATCTGTCCACGTTATTCTCACTGATTAAGGTACGGACGGAGAGACTTTCTTCGTTTTTTCTCTCGTTTATTCTGATCTGGGTGTGGCATTTGAAATTTTTGTCTTCGTTGGCCTCTACGTGATTTACGAGAAAGTGGAGGTAATTGGAAGGGGATGAAGGTTTATATTTTTAATGTTGCGTTGTTGTTTTTGCTGGGATTTTTGAAAATGAGAGATCTGGGTTTCAAACCTCTTAATTTTTTTTCTCGGCAGCCAAACACGGCGTCAAGATGGGGATTATTAGCATGATTTTATTGTACGTTGCGACTTAATGTGTTTCCATATATTTTAACAAGATGAGATGAAATGGTTTGGATTTCGCTTTTGGTGTTTTATCGTTTTCGGGGTCAGATCTGGTATGCTTTTGCTGCATATTTAGGAACTGTTATGCATCGGTTAATATCAATGATAGTGCGTTTCAAGTTGTGTGGTTTTTTCTTTTCAAAAGAATTTCTCTTTTGCGGTTTTCTCTTTCCCATGGTTTTTATCAGTAAGAAATTTTTAAGTTTATTTGAAAACGTCCATTAGTTTTTTTTTTTTTTTTCGTTTAGTTTTCGGAAAGCTCAGAGAAGGAAACAAAAATGGGCCAATGCTAAACTTTGAGCGCCGGTCTCTTTCTCCATTCAAAGCCTTTCTTTCGGTTGTTTCTACGCAGGATTTGAATACCTAGGACTATCTTTTTTTTTTCAAAGGTTCCTGAAAACGGATATTGAAAACGGACCACCTGCGTACATCTCGTGTTTGTGTTTTACGTTCTTGAAAAAAATGAACTCGCTTTTGAGTAGTTTTTGCTTTTGTTTTTACTTATTCTTCTTCTGAACCATAGAGACCGACCGTGTTCTGTTTGTACTGTAATTCGTCGAGGCAATTGATTTGCTTTAGTTGTATGGGTTTTCACGATGCTTAATATTAAGCTTTTTCGCTGCATGTTGGTGTCTGGTTCGTGTTTCTAAATATTATCGCCATCGGTTGTAATTTCCTTTCCATGACAAACACAGAGTTTCTCTGAAAACAGTGCTCTGATTGGCGACAAACGTTGATTGATTCCATTGGGTTGTAGAAATTCATCATGGTTGCTACTGCCGCTACATCCGCATTCTTTCCAGCTGTATCCCCCGCTCCAGACTATAGTACAAAGACGGCTGCCAAGCTTTCGAATTTAGGAGGGATGAAGTCGAAATCTGCTGGGTCTTCAAGAGGCTTGCAGGTCAAGACAAATGCCCAAGCCCCTCCCAAAATAAATGGTACCTCGGTTGGGTTGGCAACACCTGTAGAAGGTGTGAAAAATGAGTGTGACACATTGTCACCGGCCCCTAGGACTTTCATTAACACGTTACCTGATTGGAGCATGCTTCTTGCCGCTATCACCACAATCTTCTTGGCTGCTGAGAAGCAGTGGATGATGCTTGATTGGAAACCAAGGCGGCCTGACATGCTCATTGACCCTTTTGGTCTTGGGAGAATTGTTCAGGATGGTTTGGTGTTCCGGCAGAATTTTTCTATTAGATCATATGAAATAGGTGCCGATCGTACAGCTTCTATAGAGACATTGATGAATCATTTGCAGGTATGATTAATTCTTCAAATTTTATACCACTTCTTTAAAAACCAAAATTACATCCTTTAACAGGCTGTTCTGTTTTTCTTGAATAGCATGTGTCTGAGATTTTTTTTCATGAGCTATTGTCTTATTCCTCCTGATTTTGGTTCCAGGAAACTGCCCTTAATCATGTTAAGGGTGCTGGACTTCTTGGTGATGGCTTTGGTTCAACGCCAGAGATGTGCAAAAAGAACCTGATATGGGTGGTTACAAGAATGCAGGTGGTGGTAGATCGCTATCCTACTTGGTAAGCCCACCACTTCATGCATATGGTTTGCCCTCTTTATCTGCAGTTGATCTTGAGCTGTTGATTTTTGTCATTTATGTTTATATTTCTTTTTTTGTTTATCCATTTTCCATATTCGGATTTGATGATCTTATCCTACATTGCTACCATCTCCTGTAGTTTGCAGGGCTGACTGTGTAACAAAGAATTGGCTCCATGCTTAGCTCTATTTACTTGTTTTTGTACTTAATTGCTCTATTTACTAATTTTTGGGGATAAGCTCGTTTTAAAGGTTAATCTACTATAGAAATTTTCTAATCATTACAACTTTCCCAAGCTTCCAAACAAATCACAAAAAACAATACAACTTTTTCAAATTTCGAAATAAAAATTATATTCAAACAATTTTTTAACTTTATAATATTTTTATTCAAATCTTTTTCTACTTTCCCAAAATCCAATAAAACATCTTAACTCAAATCATTTCACTACTATTTACATAAATGCTGAGATATTTTACATGTCCAAACGGGCCCTTAGTGTAATATTTATAAGCTAAGTATATTGTAACTTGGCTGTAGGACTTCTACTTTACTATGAATGATGACCTCGTCATGCTTTTTGTGGTGTCTTTGGAGAGAAAGAAACCGGTGCCGAATATCCAGTCTTTCTTTCTTAATACTCTCATGGGAGTGTAGCCTGAAATAATGATGCTGTTTATATTTTTATACTTACCAAGAAATTTTAGCTCTCTTTCCTTTGCTAGTTTGGTGGATCTCTTGTATACTTCATGTGTGGTGCATCACCCTATTTTGTGTTAACAAAATTTGTCTTACTCCTAAAAAAAATCTCTAGAATATATGAATGTAGGTTTCTTTTGCTATGTGCCTTGTCCCTATACGATGTGTTCTAATTTGCTGACTATTTAATTTTCTTAGAAGTGGAAGAAGCTTGAAGCGGTTGGTTACTTGTGAAACTTCCCTGGGTGCGAGGCTTAACATTTTGAGGAAACTTGTTTTGATTAATATATTTTGAAGTCAAACCAGTGTAAACTAATTTTGTTACAAATTATATGATATCTGTTTTTAGCTTTTTAAGAACTTTTTTTAATGTCATTATGATTGGGATGTACCAGAATCCATGGATTATAAGTTGTTTTGTAGCTTCAGGAAAGTGGTCAGTGGAGATTGATGGCTCTAATTGATTTTGTTCTTACAGGGGTGATGTTGTTCAAGTAGACACTTGGGTCAGTCCATCTGGAAAGAATGGTTTGCGGCGTGATTGGCTTTTACGCGATTCTACATCTGGTGAAACTCTAACGAGAGCCTCCAGGTAGATTGTTGCAGAGTTAATCCTTTTTTTCCTCTGTGCTCTTGACTGATAAATTTGGCCATATGTAACCTTTGATATATGCTGCATGGTAGTGTTCGAAGGTGCATATATGGCCGCTAATATGATTTATGTTTCATCCTATCTTGTACTTTTGGCAATGACAACCAAAACGATAGAAAATATATTTGTTTTGCTTGAGATGATCCTGATTGTAAAGGTGTTGAGAAGTGATTTATATGGGATGTATAGTAATAAATTTTAGGTATGTCTGCATGTAATGTGTGTGTGATCATATACTTGGAATGGTATCAGCAGAATTGATCAGGGTCTAAATGGTTGTGTTTTTTGGTTTTGATGATCTGCAGTGTTTGGGTGATGATGAATAAGCAAACAAGGAGGTTATCTAAGATTCCACCAGAAGTACGAGGGGAAATAGAGCCTTACTTTACGGATACCCTTCCTGCTGTGGAAGAGGATAGCAGAAAACTACAAAAGCTGGATGACAATACAGCGGACTTTGTCCGTACTGGATTAAGCGTAAGTTGATTTTTTTATACAATAATTTGAATCAACATTTTTTCTTCGTAAAATTAAATCTTGGTTGCTCGACGGTGGTAAAATTTTTTACCTTTCTAATTTGTAGCCCAGATGGAGTGATTTAGATGTCAACCAGCATGTCAACAATGTGAAGTACATTGGTTGGATCCTAGAGGTAGATGTCCAAGCGAATCCTTTCTTCTGTTTATTCCCTTGCACTTCCCCTATTCCCCATCTCTCTCTCTCTCTCTCTCTCTCTCTCTCTCTCTCTCTCTCTCTCTCTTATTAATCCTCTCCTACCTTTGATATCTGTTCGCTAGATTCAATATGCATGCTAATATTGCGTGCCCTGTTCAAAGATGTCAGCCAGATCAAATCTGGCCAGAATGTTTAGTGGAAATGGATCTGACTGGACAACCATTTCTTGGTATTTATTTAGAATATTTTTTTACATGCCAGAAATGACTGTACAGACCCCTTTTGATAGTGCTTGGTATGCCAATTTTGAGAAACTGGTATATTGAAACTTTTTTTTTTATTGATAAGAACTGTTGAATTTATACGCCTTGGAAAAGATTTGTTTTTAGCCATCACTTTTTAAAGCTCCAAGTATAGAAACTTATAGTCTAATTCTTTTAATAACTTCGATTTCTTTTAGTCTTAATAAGTTCCCGTCACGGTGTCATCCATCAATTTCCGGGCTGGATAGGTCCATCTGCTGCAATTTTGTAGTTCAGTAATCACTTTGGTTGTCCAGCAAGGTTTTAATGACTTCAGTACAGCATGCCATGTGCACACCTGTGCTTTTTTTTTTTTCATTGCCACAATAATATTTGCCTTTTAGCTTTCATCTTTATTATTTTTTATTGCCTAGTTGCTGGAAGAAAGATTCCTACTACCAGCCATCTTGGTCCTGCAATACTTTGATTTCTTTGAGCTAGATATCATCAGACTGCAGTGTGTGCTCAGCTCAGTTAAAAACTTCATCTCTTTTTCAGCTGTTTGGGGGATGCCTCAACATCACATTGCAAATAAAACAATATGTATTTTCCCGATCCACACTGTTCTTTCAACAACCCCTCAGTTTAATTATCAACAGAAGTTGTTTCAGAAATTAAAGTACAGGATGCTCCGAGAAAGTATTGGCTTGTGCATTAACTAAGATAAATCCATCGATTGTGGTTGTTGCAGAGTGCTCCATTGCCGATCTTGGAGAGCTACGAACTTTCTTCCATGACTTTGGAGTATAGGAGGGAGTGTGGGAAGGACAGCGTGCTTCAGTCATTGACTGCCGTCTCCGGCAATGGCATTGGTAATTTTGGAAATTTAGCCGACATCGAGTGCCAGCACTTGCTTCAACTTGAGAATGGAGCAGAGATTGTGAGGGGTAGAACTGGGTGGAGGCCCAAACATGCCAGCAACTTTGGGACTCTTGGTGAGGTTCCAGTTGAAAGCACCTAATACATGAGTGCCTTGAAGCTGGTATGGCAATAGTCTCCACTCTGCATGTGTAGAATCATCCTGCACGTGTTCCTTGGATCTATTATTCATATATGTTTCTTTTCCTCCATATATATTCCTTATGTTTTGTCTTCTTTCGTGAAAGAAAAGCATTCCTATTGTAAGTAGCTCTTTCTGTACACACAACTCTCTCCCTCTCTCTCTCTCTCTCAAGGCCCTCCCTTTTGCCTGCCTCACCTGGTTGGTATGGTGGACCCAAAAGGTGCAATGTCTGCCATTCTGGCAGTTAGCCTTAGCTTTCTGGCATATCTGGGCGATTCATCCTATTTAATAGCATAACGTGTATATTTTTTTTTATACATTCTTTTTATTTTTATTTTTTCGCTATTCAGAAATGGCGAAATGTCCTCTTATTGCTGCATTTATTGCTGATGACTTCACTTGTAATTCCATCTTGTTTGGATGCAACAGCTTTGTAATGTCTGTGATTGGGTTTTCAATAAGAAATAGGCATGAAATTGGGACACATGGAGTGATTGCACTTTTCAATTCATGTTATATTATACGAGCTCCTCGATGCGGAAATGAAATGTTAAAACTCACTACACGAAAGCAGAGATTGTTCGTGTATTTTATATAGCCCATGGATTTGGATATGAAAAATTAAGTTGGCATGCATTAGACAGTGATGGCATTATAAATCATACTTCAAATTCAATACTGGATCCCACTTTCTTCAGAAATGGGGATTCAAACCTCTAGAGAGAAAGGGTGCGAGAGGGGTAAGAAGATAGGAAATTGGCTTCTGCTTTGGACTATGCCTATTTTCTTATTTAAAATTCACAAACTTATTTTTAATAATTAAATAAAATAATATATAAATAAAATGAAATAAAGCATCAATCGGTAACTTTTCTCGTAGAATTAAAATCGAGTTAAAAAATTAAAAATAAAATAAAACAAAACATTTTCCCAGAGATAAAATCGAGTCTCTACGCTTTATTGAGTTTGAATCTCATTGGATTAAAAAATAACACAAGGCAAAAACAACTGCTCGCATGTCAGAGATTTTGCAAAAATTTCAAATTTTTGTGTGTACAAATATAGCTAATTTACATTTAAATAGAGGCTGGATTTATGACCTAATTTCTCGAGACGGTACCGTTTGATTCAAAGCATCGTGACAATCTTAACACAATTAATTAGTTTGAAACCAGAGGAGAATTGGGTGGTGTAATGGAATCTTTGGTTAATATTTTAATACTATCTTTAAAAAGCAAGAATAAAGAAAAACAAAGGAAATTAAACATATGATATGACATGATTTGCAGCATCCTGTGCATGTATTTTCAACAAGTGCATGCATTATGCCCAAAAATAGACTTACCCTATAGCTATTACTACAATCAATGCTTCAATTAAGGTATAGAAAATAGATCAAATGGATGATGATGCATTGAACTAATCATGGAAACACATAGCTAGAACGTACATTAAACTAAGAATCAAGATTAATGGTGTTTGGGTATTTATTTATATATATATTTACACTAGGGAAGGACCTTGGGGTGCACTTGATATAATGATTTAAATTAAAAAAAAGTGAAGTCAGTAGCTTATTTGTCTGGGAATATGAAATACAAGGTTAAAGAAAAACAAAAAATCAAGATTAAAAAAAAATCTAAATTTCAACAAAATATTTAATTGCGGGGCTATTAAGGGCATTTTGGTAAAACATGATCCTTCATTAAATTCTACAATGGAGCTACACGTCAAATGGTCAAGGGTCTTAAGGACCTTTTGATAAAACATGATCTTTCATTAAATTCTACAAGAGAGCTACATGTCAAATGGTCAAGGGTTTTAAAGGTCTTTTGGTAAAACATGACTTAACGGAAAGACAAGAAAAGTTAACGGAAAAATAATAAAAATTATTATTCACAATTAAATAGCCACTTATTATAATAGAGTAGAGATATATAATATTTTGCCTATTTTCTAGTGCTTTCTTTTTGCAAACTCATGCATGCATGCACATGAAGAAGTCCACTCCACCAGCACGAGACCTCACATGATTAGGCACTAATCCTAGCTGCATAAAACTACAAAAAAACAGATCATGAGCTGAATTACACTATTAATTAATTAAAAGAACAAGAAGAGAGAGAGATCAGACTAACGAGCCAATCATGTAAAAACACTTCTGGGTTTGTTTACTAAACTAGTTTACTTTATTTGGTAGGTATATATATATAAGTTCATGATCGATTACAATATTGCTGAGATGGAACAAGAGGCTGATCAAAGCCGCGTGCGGCTACCGGTTTTGCAGAGAAACTGATTGATCATCAGCAGTATTAACCGCAGTATCTAGACCCCCTTCTTCTACTTCCAGGCTGTGGAACCGGAACGATGAATCCGAAAATGGCACGTCTCAGACATGCCGACATTGCCACATGCACCTTGTCGATGATCGGGCTCGTCAAGGATCGAGATGACGCTTCTTCTTCCAGCTTTGACTTGAAACCTTCAAACACTAGGGTCCCATGTAACTGATCTTTACATGAACTTTAACAACTTCAGGTCAACTAAGTCATGCCGAAACGTAAGCTAATTTAAACATGTTTAGTACTAAAATTCATTCAATTCAATGGAAGCTCAAGTGACAAATTAGTTCTTAATTAACAGAAACCTCATATAATATAATAAAAATAAAAAAAATGATATTCGCAGTCGTAGAGTCCGTAAACGTCGTGTATTTTTTTTTTAAAAATAAATAAATAAAAAATTCAAATAAAATAATAATTTTTTAATAGTAAATTACATTACTCTTTTCAAAAAGAGTGTACAATACTCACATAATTCATGACTATCTATTATTACTCGGTTAGAGTTTGACCCTTTTACATTTTTAGGACCCAACCGCGTAACCTAATAATTACTCCATTAATTAATTTGTATGCAATGAGGAGGTTGCACTTGATAATGATTATATAGTCGACGCAAAAGAAGCATCGGATGCCGCCCATATCAAATTAAAAAGAGCCTCTATTTATATACATTAAGATTTATTAACATCGGCTCGAATTGAATTATGTAATATTAATCAGTTGACTTATAATAACAAAGGAATGAGATCATAAGTTCCAACTCCACATAAGAGTCCTCTGTTCGTAAAAAAAAAACGAAATCTAATTATTAAATTCAAATCATGAATCTAAATATTACTACAGATTAGGCATATGCATTGTTAAAGTTGGTACAAGCTAATATTTCATAGCTCCGAGATCAGGAGTTTAAGTCAGGACATAAGTTGAAACTATTTGTAATAATAAAGCCGGACCTTTGGACAGCCATGGGATGAGCTTTGAACTAGCTGGATACTTTGAGAGTGTTGTGGTGACAGGCTCACTTTTGGGACAATAGGTTTGACTCAAACCGGACATTCCACAACAGGAAATGGCTCCTATGATCATGCTTAGGGAGAATTGGTACGCTGGTCGCTCCCACATCTCATTTTACTTAAAAAAAATATTTATTTAATATAATTTAATTTGAAAAATAAATTTTAAATTTTACAAATCAAATACTTTTATGTAATGTGTATAGTATAATTTAGATAGTGACTTGAAAATAGAATAACTTGCTCACATTATCAGGTTTTATATCTCTTTTTTTTCTACCCTCCTAAATATATATATTTTTTGTGTGTGTGTGTATGAATTAAAAAATATTTTGGGTGGATCTAACGAGGAATATTTCAAACACGAATTGAGTGGACGCAAGAATTGAATCTGATGAAACTGATTGAAAGTACCGACAGCGGGTCCAAACTTCAAAGCATGCTTCTATCACTGTATGCACGTGGCCTCATCCCATAGGCCCCTTGACCTATATATATATATATAGAACACCAACACCCACACGTTCATGACCAGTGAGCACAAGCCTCCAAACAAAAACACTGAACGGTCTTTGATCACCCACAAAGTTTACAGTATGCAACCGGACACAACATCTGAGTCGCCGGGATCTGACGTCACAAGCACGGTCTTCAAGGATACCGAGCTCACCTTGGGATTACCCGGAGAGGCTCGTTTCTCCGGAGGAAAGACGTGCTCGAAACGTGGATTCATCGAGACGTCCATGGATCTTAACCTGGGGGACTCATCATCATCAAGCCATACACGTGGTAAGATTCTTGCTGGCCATGATTTCAGCTCGGAAAGTCTTGTCTCCGGAGCCGGGAAACCCTCAGCTGCTAAGTAAGACTATTTATATATCTCACCGTTTTATTATTACAACCTTTTACCCTAAAATTTAGTTCGTTATCAACTTATCAATCAGCTGGCCTGAAGGCGTACCCAGTAGTAGTGAAAAAGAAATGAAGAACTCTTTGCATGAGATATTTAACATTTTCTTGAGAAAATTCAAGAAAAAAGCTAATTAGAGGTACTCGTAATTTGTGTAATGATAAGAGGAAAGGACGAAACGCGCGTTTAATAGCTCGCTCGTCTCTTCACACAAGAGTGATATATATCGTTTTCGTGGATCGGAATCCTCTCATACTCATGACTTTCTTAGTTATCTTAATTATATATTCACATGAATTGATGTTAGAGTCTTCACTCTTCACAAACATGGTATATACGATTCATTTGTGAGATCATCGAGTAACTTATATATATATATATATATGCGGTATGATCGATCGCAGGACACAAGAAGTGGTTGGGTGGCCACCGGTGAGATCGTTGAGAAAGAGGGCGTTGGAGGGCTGCAAATACGTGAAAGTGGCCGTAGATGGAGCACCATACTTGCGTAAAGTGGACCTGGAGATTTACAATAGCTACCAGGAGTTATTGAGGGCATTAGAGCAGATGTTCATGACTTGCTTCGCCATCCACGGTGAGCATACACACAAACACGCACACACACATATAAAATATGCATGTATGTGGGTTGTTTTATGCTAGCTTAAATAATCTTACGAATCTGGTGCGTACGTATAACGTGCGTACTACGGCCGGATGGCCATATGTTACAGGTAATTATGTGAGCGAGGGGGAGAGGAAGGTTATGGATCCAATGAAGGAAATGGAGTATGTGCCTACTTATGAAGACAAGGATGGTGACTGGATGCTAGTTGGCGACGTTCCTTGGAAGTAAGTGATCCATAAACGTATTCGATTCATTCACCATTTACTCACTTTTGTTTTTGGGGACAACTTTAGGTTACAGCATTTACCGAAAAAACACTATGGATTCGAGTACTACCTCACGACATAATTGTCTGAAGATTCTTCTTCTTTTTCTCGGGGGTGGGGGCCTAGGTTGGGGAAGTTAGGAACTTTCGTTCATGCATGTGTCATGTCCTTTAGCAAGATATTTTAGCATCTTCTTTGAATCATGCATTTGATCCGTTTTTCCTCTTGAGTTTCAAATAAGTTTTTTCTTTGGCTGATCACTCAATTAGACTGATTCAAGTTTTAAAGTGACTTAAAACTTGCAATTGTGGGTTTATTTATAAGTTATTAATGAAACTCATGATCGTCTTCTTCCATTTAACTAGACTTAATTCGTATGGTTTACTTTCCCCCTTTTGAATGACAGAATGTTCATAGAATCGTGCAAGCGTATTCGCTTGATGAAAAGCTCAGAGGCTGTTGGGACGCTTGGTAATCCATATTTAATTCCGTCTTCCAGTAGTAATATTTATGCAACGTCTTGTCTTTTTTTGTTTTGTTTTTAATACAGCCCGATGATTATATATATATATATATATATATATATAAATATATATATATATGTCTGTATGCATGTGCAGGTCCTAGAACTCATCCAAGATCATGCACGTATGAAGTAGCAGCTGATCAACAATTGAAGGCCAGGTAGAAAGCAAGCGAGTCCTTGAATGAGGGTAGATTGTAATTGTATAGAGATCATAAAATCCATCCCCATTTTCCTTTGTTAATTGGGAGATCATCAGAAGTAGTGCGTTAAGATGAGTAGATTAATAAGAGAGAAGACTTGATCTTGTACTAGTTTTTCCGTTTGATTAAAACTTCATGATCTTCGTGTAATATATCTTTGTCTGTCTTATATAAAAGAGTACGTACGTACTTGCAGGATATGGTGCTGCATGCGTGTGATTTTGTTTGTGTATGTTCTTGCAGTTAATTGAAATATTAATATCAGATAATTGGTACGTACAAAACAATGCTCAACGTACGTACGTACAGATCATGATCACCACCTTAATTAATTTTAATTCCTGGGTTACAAAATCACATGATATAATTTTGACTGGGGCTACTCTGCCAACCGCTATATTTGACGGATAGTTATTTTTTGTAATTTTTTTTTTATATTCACATCTTTTTAATGTATTTAAATATTTTTAAAAAATAATAAAGATATATCAATATACTTAAAATCACTTCTTTAATCATCAAGTAAATTATTATTATTATTTTTTTTTAGAACGGTCAAATAGAGCGATCATATTTGATAAACAAACCAGCTTTTTCTTATAATTTTCTTAAATACCGTACGTCGATTCATGATCTTGTTCTAGCTTTTACGTACTGGCCAGCCAGCTTCGTGCTGATGAAATATATATATATATATATACATATACAATATTGGGATTACGTATTTACTTGCTGCGCAATGGAGGAATCTCATGTCCACATATCAAAAGCCATTAATACATGATTTGATGATCTCCTCGGCTGATCAACCGTCTATGTATGGTGTTGATGATCAGTACCTATATATGGAGATTGAGCTAGTATCTGTACGATATTTCTTCTCTTTTCTCTAGTGGATTCAATTTCCAAATCTATTGGGTTTAACGTTTTTTAATCCTTTCTCCCTGTGACTATTTCCAAAGATTTTACATGCAACACACATATGTCCAATTGAAGATGGCGTAACCAAGCAGCATGTCTGTCGAACTGATCTTGCTCGGTGATGATCCCGATCAAGGGTTATTTTATAATGATGCTTAAAATTTTCAAGCAATGTGTTTGTCAGACCGAATTTGTTTGGTGATTTTGAGCAAAGGTTATTTTCTTGAGATACTAGGGAATTTCGAACAATGTGTTAGTCGAACTTGCTTTGCTCGATGATTCCGAGTAAGGGTTAAATTCTTGCGTAGCTCGGTATTACTGACCAGTGTTTCAGTCATACTGGATAATTTGCTCAGTGATCTCGAGTAAGAGTTATTTTTTTGTGATGCTCAAAATTACCAAGTAATGTATTGGTCAGACTGGACTTGCTTGTTGATCCCGTGCAAGATTTATTTTCTTGCAATGCTCGAAATTTTTGAGCAATGTGTCAGTCAGACTGGCCTTGCTCAATGATCCTAAGCAAGGACTAAATTATTGTGTAATGTGTCGGTCATACTGTACAAGGCATATATGTCCAAGTGAAAATGTTGCTGCATTTTTTATATGAGAAAATATAATCTTTAAAATGCATATCAGTTATAACTAATCACTAAGGGCCTCTTTAGTGTTGCAGTAGGAGTATTAAAAAGTGTTTAAATAGTCTTAAAAGCTCTTTAATGAAAAAATTAGGTTGTTTGAGTGTTACATATTAAAACACTTTTAATTTCAAATAAGCTAAAAAGTACGTTCTCAAACGTATTTTTTCGAATAATGCAGAACGTAATTCGAATTTTAAAAAAATTGTCAATTGACTAAAATACCCATATAATTTTTAGATAATTACAACTTTCAAACTTTCAAGGATATGGTCAAGATCTTTAAAAATTTAAATAATCGTAATTTCTACATAAAAAAGTATTTTTTTAATTTGTTTCCAAACAAACGTAACCTGTTTGAAAGTACTTTAAACATATAGTTACCAAACAGTAAATAACTTTTTAATAATAAAACTTATTTATTAAGTTATAAGCTATATGTTATATTTCTCACCGCAATCCCAAGCATGCACTTAGACTAAAAATCATTGAGGAAAATTAATAATTGTTAATATGATAATGAACTAAATAACATGAAAGTGTTTTAAAGTTTTGTCAATTATAAAATATAATTATTAAATCAGTAATAATAAAATTAACAAACCAGAGATAAATATGTGAATCAAAACATGGTTTCTAAATAAGTTAAGTCAAGGCATATATACAACCATTGTAAAGTTTAGTATTTGTTAGGTACAATCATGTATTTGTTTCACACATTATTAGGCTATTAAGAAGATAGTTAATTTGTTTTATGGAAATGAAATTTGTTTTGTTCATAAAATTAATCATTCTAACTCATGTATAGTTTTCTTTTTCTGCAAGTCTCATGCCTAGGTCTACATTATTTTTACATATGAAATTCATCTTAAAAGTTGAATGTTTTGGACTAAACTAATGAAAATGTAAAATAGAAAGGAAGAAGGATAGAACATTAGTTTGACATTCTTTAGTACGCTAACCCTTATGATTGGACCATGTTTTTGTAGATGTTAATAGACAGGAAAATTATTAAATGATCATATTTATAAATAACTCATATCATATGGTGTTATTCCTAAAAACAATCGCATATGAACCTAATCCTAAGTGTGTTATAGCATAAGAGGATGACCAAATTTACCTAAAATTTGCCCAAAAGAAATCTCAAAGATAAAAATATAATTTTATTTAAGAGACAATACAATTTAATTAAAGCAAAATAGACAATAAGAAAAAGATGAAAAAAAAACAAGAGACACTAATCATCTAAACAAAAACCTTGTCTGCCAAAAAGATAGCCCATCAAACACAAATCTTAAGGACAAGGAGGTACTTTTACCCATCAAAGACATTGGAACCTCAAAGACAGAGGTTATTTTGCTCACTAAACACACCTCAAGGACAAAAAGAATTTTCTTTTGCTCATCAAACACAAATCTCAAGGACAAAAATGTAACTTTTTCATCAATGCAAACTACTAACAAACCTCAAGGACAAAAAATATAATTTTTCATCAAACACAACCTATTAACAAACCTAAGGACATAAAGGTTTTTTCTCCATCAAACAAAATCCTAAGGGTGATACCCGCATATACAGGGGCGGGATCACCCCTTCCCCACACCCCTCCCCCGCATATGCGGGTGGTGTTTCAAGCTCCGCACCCCGTCCCTGGGAAGCGGAGGTGGGGACGGGGGCGGGGGCAGACATCTCATCCGTCTCGCCCCCTGCCCAGTTCAAGAGTATTGATGCCCAATTCTACCTAAAAATTATTTTTGGATCAAAAAATATTCTTTTTAGACCCAAACTAAAATTATTATATAATTTAAATTGTCAATTAAAATTAAAATATATAACAATAATTTAGTTAGACTTGATCACAAGAGTATTAAACTTGTTCACAAGATTGTATTGTGGATTGGTCTCTTAGGCCAACCATTATATAGAAAGTCAAGACAATACACGAGTCTTATTTGAGCAATGTGAGACTCACTATTGAGTCTCACATTCCTCAAGTAAGACTATTGTATTGCATTGGTCTTCTGTATAAATGTTGGCTTAGGTGGCCAATGCAATACATGTACAATCTTGTGAATAAGCTTAACACTTTTGTGAACAAGTCTAATAAATTGTAATATATATTTATATATATATAATTTGTAATATACAATTATTTATATATATTATAAAAGGCGGGGGCGGGGCAAGGTATTTGCAGGGTGGGGGTGAACCCCATCCCGCCCTCGCCCCCGCTGTGGGTGCCAGATGCGGGTGGGGCCACCCGCCCCGGAATCTGGTGGACGGGGTTATCTGCCCCACCACACGGGGGCAGGACCCCGCTTCCCACCCCTACAAAGTCTACCATTCACATACAGACAGTGACTTTTATGTATAGAGTAGATATATATGGAAAAGTCTTCTTTCAAACGAGTTCGCGCACTAAATCGTGCATTGATGCTGACATGTAAGGTATTTGTTTAATGAAATGGTGCAAATTAAATATGTAAATGATTTTCGTGAGATAGAGGACCTTTCCTTCTTTCAAAATTTTTCTTCTTTTATTTTTCTTTTTAATAAAAAAAGTCATGTCAGTGTTGGTACATGGTTTGGTGTGCCAAATTGCTTGTGTGTGTGTGTGTATATATATATATATATATATATATATATATATCATGTGTATGTAAATTGGGACATTTTTATTATGAAGCTTGATTTCGTTTGTGGGCGGTCTAGTTTATGACCCAAGCAGATAATAATTTGTTACGACTTTTTGTAAATTTTCAGTAAGATTTGGGCCGACCCATTTTTTACTCTTAATCCGATCCACTAGATTATGGTTTAATTGTATTATACTCTTAAGAGCATCGGTAATGGACTTGTCAAATGCCAATGCAAGTCCAAACTTTAGCTAGACGTGAGAAAAAGCTTTCACATTGGACTAGCTAATGGTCTAAAGCTTAAGACTTGAGTTATAATAAATCTTGAATCCTCTCCAAACATGGCGAGTTACTGTTCATAATGGAAAGTAATATTTTATTATTTCATCTACCTCCCTCTCTCTTTCCCTTGTTCTTTTCTCTTTCTTCATCCCGAAGAGCTCCATTTCCCTCGTTTTTCCTTTCTTCTCCCGAAAGCTCCCAGCACGTTGATCCTTCGGCTTCGTCTTCTTCAACCCGCACGGACCCTTCTCTCCGTCGATCGTCCACGTTGCCGTCGTCTTCCATTTCTTTCTTTTTCTATTCCTTTTCTCTCACGCCAAATCGCACCCTCTCGTTTCTCCCTCCCATTTTCGTATTCTTTATGCACTATCGCTGAATCGCACCGTCTCCTTTCCCCCTCCCATTTTCTTTTTCTCCCGTTTTTGATTCTCTCAGCAAAACTTTTTTTCCTTTCCACTCTCAAAACCCATTTGCAGACCAACCCACGCCTTTTTCGTTCCCTCCCTCCAGATTTTCTTTCCTTTCCATTTGCAGAGAACCCATCGAAGGTATAAGCAACACAGAGTATCTAGACTTCTCTCTAGCCATCATTTTTGCCCTAGACTGTTGAGATCAACAACGTCATATTCCCTCGACGAACTCAAATATTTCACAAGGGTATTTCATGGTTGCTAAAATGAACTGCTCATGGCTGCAGTATCTATATTCTTGATGGGTTATTGCTTTCAATTTCTTGAATTTGTCTCTGATTTTACAACGATCCTAGCTTATGAAGTCCAAATTTTGTGGCATTTCCTTAGAAACTCATATATTGGTCTGCTATGTGCATTTTTATGCGGTCTGCTGCTTGAATATTTTGTTGCTAATTTGTTTGACTTCATATAAATGCTGATTTGTTGAAGAGCCAAGGGAATTCCTGAAACAAAAATTTAGACTCTAAACACTCTGATGTGCGTCTCAAAGAGCCAAGGGGCTTCCTTATTAAAATTTGGTTTAGTTCTTACATGGGACATCACATTGTTATGTTTCTCCATTTTTGTTTAAGCTGATTTGTGGTTTTTGGTTCAGTTTTGGTATATTTGTGCCTTTTTACTACTATATTAGTTATCTATGAGCTTGAGAACCATTGGAGTACTGGTGCCCACATTTCATCTATGTTATATTGTAGTATTTGATCATTCACAGTCCCCTTCATATTTTGTAGGCTTCTTGTAAAGGTTAGTGTGTTGGACAATTTGCTATGTAGCTTTATGTCTCTACCTATAATCTCTATTTCATTTTCTTGTACTATAATTTCCATACATGCTATTGATGCATTTGTTATAGTTGCCTCAACACAGAGATCAGGAACAACTGTCACCTTTGTAATAATAGAAGGATGGTTCATAAAAGTTGCATCTGTTGGAGATTCCCGTTGCATACTTGAACCTGCTGAAGGTGGTATTTATATGGATTGTGTTGGTATTTATATGAACTATGTTGATATTTTGTGGATTGTATTGGTAATTTGTATGGACTGTGTTTGTATTTTTGTGCACTGTATTGGTATTTACATGGATTGTGTTGGTATTTTGTAGATTGTATTGGTATTTGTATGGATTGTGTTGGTATTTTTGTGGACTGTGTTGGTATTTATATGGACTGTGTTGTTAATATTTATTGACTTTTAGAACTTTGAATGGTAAAACATGCATGGCATGCACTGACAAAATTTTTTATTTATTCTACTGATTACGAATATTGATAGAGTAGACGCATTATTTCTACAAAGCATACAGATCTAGGAAATATATGAATTGTATTTGCAAAAAAATAAAAAAAACTAAAAAATAAAAAATATTATATTATATTATTATTTTAACTTTAAGATAATTAGTCCAATGTGAACTCACCTAGTCAAAAGTTGATACTATTGTCAAAAGTTAAGATTCTAGCCAAATTTTGGACTTGGCTAGCCATTAGCATTGGTAAGTCTAAAATTTAGCTAGAATCTTAACTTTTGGTTATAATATTAATTTTTGACTAAATGAGTCTACATTGGACTAGCTATCTTAAAGTTAAAATAATAATATAATATTATATATATATATTTTTTAATTTTTTTTTTTACAAATACAATTCATATATTTCCTAGATCTTCATGCTTTGTAAAAATATTGTATCTATTCTATCAATATTCGCAATCAGTATAATAAATAATGTGCATGCCATGCATGTTTTACTCTTCAAAGAGAGAGGGAAGTGATGAAATAATAAAATATTACTTTCCATTGTGAATAGTAGCTAGCCATGTTTGGATAGGGTTTAAGATTTACTGTAACTCAAGTCTTAAGTTTTGGACTTTTAGCTAGTCCAATATAGAAGTTTTTTCTCACATCTAGCTAAAATTTAGACCTATATTGACATTTGACTAGTCCATTACCAATGCTATAAGGTTGCCATACTTCTTTTGTTATCATTTGAAATAAAAATTTCTGTAATTTTGCAGACTTAAAGCGCATTATACAACCATATAAAATTATATTGTGTGTGATTATGAAAAAGAAAAAGAAAAAGAAAAGCTTATTACCGCGTTCCAGTAACATTGAACAGTTCAATCATTCATGTATGTACATGTATTTGAATTATCCTATAATCTACCGTTGGGACTGATTAGTATTGATAATTACGTGTACTTTACAAATCTTATTGCTTTGCATAAAATAAGAATCCTAATATCTTAAAAAAACCAAAAAAAAAAAAAACATGTTCATCGAATCGCTTTTTTTAGAAACGACATTATTAGAAACCCAACATTAACATGTGATGATTGCGCAGTAGATTATGGGTGACAGCACCAAGACATTAAGCTCTGTTCATTCGCACGATGCCGACGCCTCAGGATCATTTTACTTTGGGAATGAGAATCTCTCCTTTGTTACCTAAGAGATAAGATGAAATATTTTATTAAAAATTAAATAAAATATTATTAATATAATTTTTATTTTAAAATTTAAAAAAATTAAATTATTTATTAAATTTTGTATGAGAGTTTGAAAAAATTATAATGATGAAATAAAATGATATGAAATAAAATGATATAGTTTTTTATATCCAAACCGGGCATTATCCTCAATTTGTATATCTTATTTAGAATTTAGAATTTATAATAAAATAAAATCATCTCAATTTCACTTGAAATGAATAATATTCGGTGTAAATTATTTCAATAAAATAATTTATTTATTTCAATTACTGCTTATTGTGTACATACTTTCTAAAAAACTTCAATAAAATTATTAGCTGGATAATAAATATATAAATTCCTTTTGCTAAATATATGTAAAAATGAAAATTGTAGTTTTTGAGTGATCTAGACATGTGCATTATATCCATTACTCTTGCTCTTGGGCCTTCAAAACTTGGGCTTAAAACAAATGGGCTAAAGTTTTATTACTTTTGTATTTATTTTATTTTATTATTAGTAGTATATATTTTATTAATTTTTTATTTTCTGCGTTTTTTCTTTTCTTTACCTTTGTGGTTGCTGGGCGACTGGTGTGTCTGGTACCTGCTGCAGCAAGCCTCAGAAAATGCCACACCGCTTGTTCTCTTCAATCGAGGAGGAGCTCTTATTGATCTTCCATGGAGCTCCAACATGACCGAGCTGTGCTTAAAAGATCAGATCGGTGAAAGAGAAGAACCTACCTTCACAAACAAACGCGGTCTCTCTGCCCAATGCTCGAGTTTTGAAGCTTAAAAAGTACTTCTTTCACTGGAAGGGGAAGCTATGGATGCCTTTCTCTTTCCCTTTTGCTGAAGATCTCGCTCTTTTAAGCTCAAAAAACAGGTTGCTGCCTTCTCTCTCGCTTAATATATACGTGCATACACGCGCGTGTGTGTGTGCATGTGTGTGTCTGTGTATGTATGTTTGTTGAATTGAGCTTAACTGCATAGATTTCGACATTAATTGTGGGGCATGGAATCTTTGTATTTAAATGGTGAAGATTGTAGTTGGGTTTGTTAAAGCTGGTTCTTTCTGGTAATGAATAATGGTGATCTGGGTTTGTGACCCCTTGTCTTTTGTGATGTGGTGGTTTTGGATTTTTATGGCGATTCCGTATCCTGTTCAAGCAATTGTCCCAGATCTAGTGTTAAATCTACCAAATTCGCTTCTATCATCAAAATTGAGTTTGTATTACTTATGCTCTTATTTTCTGGTAATAGCTTAGTACAAAAAATTTAATGTTTATCTAGCTTATTCGCTCTTCCCAGCTTTCCTTTTTCAGTTTCAGTATTATTTACAGTCTTCATGTGCTTTGAGTTAGTTGCATACATCCTATATGGTTAGTGCTGGTAGCAACTCAGGCGTGGGCAATAGCTAATGAGCTTGATCTAATTATCATTTCAGTTACTGGAGGCTTTGGGTACTTTGCTTTAGATTTGGATGTTTTCATGCTGGTGGACAAGCCTGTTCATACTTATGATTGCAAGATCACCCAACTATGCTTTTGATGAAATTATTAAAAACAAGGAACCGAATGTAACCTTCATTTCCAATTGATTTTCTAGTACAGGGGCATCCCAAAGACTAGTTTTATGTAGTGTAAAATCTTCTGCGCCAACATTACTCAAAAGCTAAATTGAGCATTGATATCGTTTTCTTAATTTTCTCTCTATATTCTCAATTTGTGTGGATTCTTTTATTTTCTGTGGCCTCATGAATCTAATGTAGCTATGGTATTCCATTCTTATTTATGCACCGATATTTGCAGAAGTTGTGCTTTGAAGTCCCATATTGGTTTGGTTGTCTCACTTTTCAAGAATCTATTAATATGAATCTGTCTGCTTGATACCGTATTTTCACCTTTGGATTGTTGTGTGTGAATGATTTTCCTGAGGAAAATGTAAATAACAACTTCATGGATTCCCAAGAAGTGAAGCTTTAAAATACCATGCAAATACTTGCCTGCACCTGTTTCTCTTTGTACTTCCCAGTCCCCCGAGCCCCTCAAAAGAACATGTTTTTTATATACTTTCTTTATTTGATCCAGGTGGTCTGTCTGTTGGATATTGCAACACTGCCACCATGCTGAAGCAGATTCTGAGCAAACTACCTCGGAAGCTACCAAAAGGCGACCGAGATTCTGGAGGGAGTGATTCTGGCAACACTACTACCAATTTGGGCAGTGGCTTTCAATGTACAAACGTTGGTAGTGCTCTTTCAAGCAAGTTAAATGTTGTGAAACGGGTGTCTTCGGCAGTTTTTCCCACAAGCACTGCAACTGGAGTTGAAGCAGTGGAAGCTCATCTATCCTTCAAAGATGTTTCGAATTCCCAAAAGCAGAATCTTTTCGTCAGCAAGTTGAACCTGTGCTGTGAGGTTCATGATTTTAATGATCCAGATAAGCAAGATATTAAACGTCAAGCATTGATAGAGCTCGTTGATTTTGTTTCTGCTGGATCTGCAAAGTTCACTGAACCGGCAATTGCTGCATTGTGTAAAATGTGTGCAGTTAACCTGTTCAGGGTTTTCCCACCTAAATATCGTTCTAATTGTGCTGGGGGTGAGACAGAAGATGAAGAACCAATGTTTGATCCTGCTTGGTCACTTCTGCAAATTGTGTATGACCTACTTCTTCGATTTATCAGTTATAGTTCTCTTGATGCAAAGGTGGCCAAAAAGTATATAGATCATTCTTTTATTTTGAGATTACTTGACCTCTTTGATTCTGAGGACCCAAGGGAAAGAGACTGTTTGAAAACAATCCTGCATAGAATATATGGGAAATTCATGGTCCACAGGCCTTTTGTTCGAAAGGCTGTTAGCAATATCATCTATCGATTTGTTTTAGAAACTGAGCGACATAATGGAATTGCTGAGCTGTTGGAGATTTTTGGGAGTGTAATTAGTGGGTTTGCATTGCCTTTGAAGGAGGAACACAAGATGTTCCTATGGAGGGCCATGATTCCTCTGCACAAACCAAAATCAATTGGAATTTATCATCAACAATTAACCTATTGTGTTGTACAGTTTATAGATAAGGATCCAAAGTTGGCCAGCACTGTGATTAAGGGACTGTTGAAGTACTGGCCAGTTACAAATAGCCAGAAGGAATTGATGTTTATAAGCGAGTTGGAAGAGATTTTGGAAATGACTAGTATGGCTGAGTTCCAAAAGATCATGGTCCCTCTGTTTCGGCGCTTAGGATGCTGTCTCAATAGCTCTCATTATCAGGTAATTTTTGTGTCATATTACTGCGCTTATGAATGACACGCTTGGTGTAGAAACATTTTTCTTTGGTGTGATGTACACAGAAAATGTCTGTGGTTGAAGCAGAACCCCTCTAGACATCTCTTTCGTTTCCTCATTTTGTTCTTATTAAAACAGCATTCAACTGTTGTTTTTTTCTGGTTATCTAGAAATTTGCATCGCATTACTGGTTACATTTTACTTGGTTCGTCAGACAAGCAACCTATGTTTAACTGAATGGGACTTATTCCATCCAAATTGTTTTCATTAGATGGTGGGAAGTTGTAATGTATCTAACAGATGGCGTTAATGTCATTTTATCATGCCTTGAAAATTCTCAGGTGGCTGAACGTGCCCACTTGCTATGGAATAACGAGCACATCCTTAATCATGTCTCACATAACAGGCAGATGATTCTGCCTCTAGTGTTCTCAGCTCTTGAGCGGAACACAAAGAATCACTGGAATCAAGCTGTGCTCAACCTGACTCTAAATCTGAGGAGAATGCTTTCTGAGATGGACGAGGAGCTGGTGATTGCCTGCCAATGTAAGTTGGAGGAGGAAGATTCAAGGTTAAGTGTGGCAGCTGAGAAGCGGAGATTGACATGGGAACGCCTGGAAATTGCTGCTGGCCTCCAACATTAGCTGGTAATATCTTAGTTCCGTAAAACCTGGCTCGTGCTCTGTCTCTTGCTAATTACGTCAGTAACAATCTGTGGGAAACAAATCAGAAAAGTCATTGTCGCAGCTTTATTATAGTACTGGACATAGGTTGTTGAATATTACCTAGACTGGAATGCCAATAGGGTTTCCATCTGCACTAAGATGCTGTGTTGTAATTGTGTTGAGTGGTTATGCTGCTGCCTTGAGAAGGTTCTTTCTGTGCACAGGAGGTTGGGTTGACGGGATTGCTTGCAATTGTGTGAATTGATCTCTCCTGTATCCTTTGCCCAAGAGCTGATTGTTCTTACCTATATTTCTATTTATTCTGTTGTGCCCCTTGAGAGTTTGCTGATCGTGCTGCCATCCTTTCCAAAATTACAGCAAGACTCTAGCCAATTGCTTTGATATGCCAAAGATGCATATAGTAATCCCATCTTTTGCTCTCTAAAGTAATGAATGCCAAACTAGTAAGTAGATGGCCATAAGTTTTTAAATGGAAAATGCTGGTGTGGATCAACCATATGGCTTTAAAAAATATTTTTAGATCAGATGTGTGATGTATAAATAAAATCCCTTAAAAATACCTCCATCATCATTTAATGGTGATCACCATGCCCTTTTTTAATTTCTTAGATTGTATGATAAGAACTGTTTGCCATCTTATTCAGCTTCTTGTGAACTAGAACTAGAAGGCATTCCTTGAGAAATCCCAGAAAATGTCCCATATCAACCAATCCATCCTAGAAATATAGGCATATCCTCATAGGTTGTCCTGACAGCAGAAGTGTGTGGGGATTTTTGTTTTTGTTTTTTACTGTGACTCCGTGAACCAGTCGACAGTACAATAATTCACTGTATATTTTCAAAGCCTTCTTTTGCAAGCAAAGATTAATGGGAAATTCAGATGGTGGATCCTACAGAAATGATGCAGTCCCATCTGATAGGACCTGCATTTTTCCTGTGTCGACTATTTACCCAACCAAGATCATTATAGTCATAGCATGAGCCCATCCACCCAAGGTCCCAAACAGTCCTAATGACTATAATAATTGTAAATAGTAAAAAGTGTAGTGACAATAATAACAACGTGAGTCGCATGATGTTTATGATAGTTTTGTCCTAAGATTTGGTCCCACAATTGAGTCGGACTTATCCTGAAGTACAACTGCCATTAAGATAATGATGTTATATTTGGTCTCCAAAGATCTAGTTAGAAAATAATTTACAAATTGGAATGACTTTATTTAATACATTAATTATAAAATTATTTTTAAAATAAATTATATAAATAATACTGAATCACGTATATTTATAAATTTGTTTTTATAAAATATTTTTATAGATTTAGATGCCGATTGGATAGTGAGTTGAATTGAGTTGAAAGTTAAATAAAATATTGTTAGAATATTATTTTTTTCATATATTATTGTTTTTAGATTTGAAAAAATTGAATTGTTTATTATATTTTGTGTGAAAAATTAGGAAAATTATAATGATGAGATGAGATGAAACACTTTCACTATCTAAACGGGTTAGTAGTTCTCATTTTGTTATTTCACGAAGTTATTTTGCTCTGATTTGAATATAGGGTTAATTCCTCTATTGTTAGAGAAGTTTTATACATTTTTAAATGGGTTTCTAGGATTGGTTTTTAATAAATGTATGCTATATACTGCATTTTCAACTGATCCCTCCGTTCAATGTCTGTTGTTAATCCTATGAAGAGAAATGCTGATACTTAATTTTAGTTATTTTTATTTTATTGCTAAGTTGATGGCGTTCTGACTGACCTTTTTTTTTTTTTTTTTTGTCTCTCAAGATATTGATTGTTCATTTTGGACACACGTCATCGTATGATTAGTCATAATGTGACATGTCATAATCGCAAGTTTTATGGACGGATGAATCAATTTGATGTTTTTATTTATATATATATATATGATCGTTATCCAATAACCATTTGAAATTGAACAAAATCTTTTATATATATATATATATATATATATATATATATATATATGATCGTTTTCCAGAAACCATTTGAAATCAAATCCAATCAATAAATAAACTTATCCATACATTCTCTCTCGTAAAAAATCAAGGTTCCAGATTTGATTTCGTCAAAGTTCCCCTCCTTTCTCTCTTTCCCTCCTTCCATTCACTCACTTTGTCTATCAAGATTTCTTTTCCTTAGTTTTATTTTAATTTCTTCAAAGGTCGAAAAAGACAAATCTACAGTTTTTCGGCAACTTCTGAGAGACACGCGCAGCACAAGCAGATTCACAGGTCGAAAGTCGTTCGGAGGAAAGTGGTAGTTTTGCTAAAATCACCGCGCGTGGTCCTCACACGTCACCCTTTCCGACAGCCTTTCTCGACACATGCACCAGATCACCGAACTCGTCACCACCAGACTTTTCAGATATAACATTTGTGGCTGAAAAGAGACAAGTGTGTTGCCTTCACGGGCCATCACAGATTTTGAAATCTACCAAAATTCGTTCAAATTGTAATCCGTTCTTTTTCGCATCTATCTTACTGCTTTCTTTTATGGTTTTTCCTTATTGTTAATTAAAAAAAAAGTTCGTCTCTCAAACGTTTATCTATAAAGGTTGAGTCCTCTTTTTCTATGAAGGATGACGTTGAGTCTCTGTTTAGGTAGATAGTGTTGTTTCTTGGAAGTTTGTCTGTAGAGAGTATCAGTAATAGTGAAGACCAGACTAGTCACAAAAGGAAATAGTGTACTGGTGGAACTCCAAATGCATTATTTTGATTTGTGATGTCATGTTTGATATTAGAACATCCCAGAATGTATCTGGTCATGGATGTAAATTTCTCTGATGAATGAATGATAACAGTTTCCCTAAAAAAAAAAAAATTATACAAGCACATAATCTATTTTTAAAATTCAACAATAATCTATAAGTGGATAAAGATGCATATTATTTGAAATTGAAATTCTCAAATAAAATAGAGAGATACACAGGTGAGCCTACAACATTTAACTATTTTCGGAAACTATACACAAACATGAATAAATTCACACCAACTTAAGAGGACTTTTTCCTAACTTAAAATTTTCAATCTAAATAGCCCCCAATAACCTTCCCTAATTAGAAAATTGTATTCTTCTTAAGTCGATATGTAGAGCACACATAATAAATGCTTATATGACATAATTTGATTTAGAAGATAAATTTTAAAATTTGACTCCATTGATTAAATCCTTTACTCGCAAGTCTTACATGTCGATATTGTTCTATGTATAACTAAAAGAGAGAGTTATTCTATTATCAAACCGTTGTGTAAAGCATATCATCTACGTCATTTAAATTGTAAGATTTAGTTTGTAAGATACAAATTTTAAAAGAATAATTATATTTTAAAACTTTTACACCACACCACATTCACATGTAATGGACCCTTGCTAATTGTATTCTAGTAAGTCCCAAGAAGTAGAGAGAGAAAGAGAGAGAGAGAGAGAGAGATAGAGATTAGAGAGAGAGAGAAGTGTATGAACTGAATATTTCTCGTTGCTTTCTTCGTCTTCTTTTCTGTATTTATAACTTCTTCATCCTTCATACGGCATCGTTTTATACCAATATTACATCAGAATACCACGACTTCACTTATTTGACTAAACTAAACGACAACGTTCTACTTATTTGCTTACATTTAAATTAAAATTGAACCCAAAACGACAACGTACAATTTAAAACATATGGCACTGTATTATAGGAACTCTAATGAGCTAAATTGTCACTTTCCTTTTATTTCTTCTTGCCCAGAATTCAACTAACTCTTCCCACGCCTACCTTGTAATCCACCAATGCTCATATCTTCAATGACCATTACATACCCCTCTCCTTCAAAGTACATTACCCACAAGGTGAGGAAACTTCTGCTTCATTTGCCAATAAGGTTCCCAGGTAGCTTGCTCAATGTCAACCCCTTGCCATTGTATCAAAACTTCAACCATGGCTCTGTTAGGAACTTTTTTGCTGCGACGTTGAAGGATAGTTTGAGGCTCAGGCATAATCTCACCTTGGCCATCTACTGGAGGCAAGGTTGAGAGAGGAGAAATATGCTGACCCAACTTCTTCTTAACAAGAGACATGAAACACAGGATGTAATTGGGACTGTGGTGGAAAGTCAAGCTTGTAAGCCACTTGTCCATTTTTTCCAATATCTGAAAAGGACCAAAGAATCTAGATGACAACTTCAAATTTCTTCTCACTGCTAGAGACCTTTGCATGTAAGGTTGAAGTCTCAAATAAACTCAATTCTCTAATGCAAAAACCCTTTCAGTATATTGTTTGTCATACTGAAACTTCATTCTTTCTTGTGCTAGTATTAAATTATTCTTCAATGTATCCAGGAAGCCACTTTAGCTGTTGTAAAAGGATGCTTCAAGGGCAAAAAATTAGCATATTTCGACAGCCTATCAACAACCACAATAATGACTGAATAGCCCTTAGATACAGGTAAGCCCTCCACAAAGTCCATGGAAATATCTATCCAGACTTGTTGAGGAATTGGTAAAGGCTGAATCAACCCAGCTGGATGTACATTTTCAACTTTGTTCTTCTGATAAACTTCACACTCCTTTATAAACATCTTGATTTCAGCTTTCATTCTAGGCCAGTAGAAGTCAAACCTTGCTCGATGTAAGGACTTATGGAACCCTGAGTGACCTGCACTAGGATTTGCATTTATAAAATGTAATATCTTGACTTTCAACTCTACACACTCAGGAATATAAATCCTCCATTTTTTGAACAACGCACCTCCTCTTAAAGAAAAAGTTGTGCTTGTTGAAGGATTTTGCTGCAAAATAGCAAATTGTTGCTGAACTACTTGATCTTCAGCATAGGCTCTTTTTATCTCCTCTAGCCAAGTAGGATTTGGCACAGTGATGGCTAATAAGGCTTTATCACTTTCATCTTCCCATCTTCTAGACAAGGCATTTGCCACCTTGTTCTCCACTCCTTTCTTCCACAAAAAAGCTATAACCCAACAACTTGGACAACCACTTCTATTGAGCAAGTGTGCCAATTTTTTGTTCCAACAAGTACTTTAGGCTTTGGTGATCAGTTCTAACAATAAAAGAACCCCCAAGTAAATAAGGCCTCCACTTCTTTATTGCCAAGACCAATGCCAAAAACTCTTTCTCGTAGGTTCAAAATAACAGATTTTTTTCTTTCAAGGCTTGACTTAAAAAAGCTAAGGATCTTTGTGCTTGCATCAAAACTGCCCTTACACCACTAGCACACGCATCACATTCAATTATAAATGTTTGAGAAAAAGTAAGTAATGATAAAACAAGAGGTTGTGTTACAGCCTCTAAGTTGATCAAATGCCCTGGTTGCTTCATCAGGCCATTTAAAAGCTTTCTTCTTCAACAAAGCTATTAATGGAGCAACTATGATGCCATAAATTCTGATAAACTTCCTATAATAACCAGTCAACCCAAGGAAACCCCTCAGTGCTTTCACAGATTTAGGAAAACCTTCTTCTAAATTAAATTATGCCATGTAAGCATCCACACCGGCTTGAGAATAGAGTTTTTCAAAGAAACATTCTATTTGCAAGTATCATTTTTAGCATACCCAATACACCTAAAATGTGGAAGTCTTTTATATGAGTAGAAAAATAATTAGTAATTTGATTTTTTTTAATTGTAATAGGTATCATTGGCCTTGTTTGGATACAAGAAGTGTTTCATCTTATCTTATCTCATCATTACAACTTTTTTAAATTTTCACGCAAAATATAATAAACAATTCAACTTTTTCAAATATCAAAATAAAAATAATATTCTAACAATGTTTTATTCAACTTTCATCTCAACTAACTATCTAAACACCATGTAAATGTGACACCGATTTATATAGCAAAACTTACTTGTATATAGGATAGAGGAATTTTATGCATCAGTCACTATTCACTTTCACACCTTACACTATAGTTCTTTTTTTCATGAAAAAAGCTAGTCTGTCGCTCCCAGTTTACCGCTCCCATTGACCCCTTGACGTGGCTGCTCACGTGTATACCCTGATGTGGCATGGTGAAGATTTTAAAAGAAAAAGAGCGAAAATGGGAAAATGGGAAACGAGCTTTTCCTCTTCTCCTATGTAAGGAGTTTCGCGCGCGATGAAGTCTTCTCCTCTGTAAGGAGCTCACCCTAGCCCATCTAGTCTTCTCCTCTGTAACGAGCTTCTCCTCTTCACCTACACAAAAAAAAAAAAAAAAAAAAAAAAAAAAAAAAAAAAAAAAACCATTATCGGCGCTAACCACGCCAATTCGATTCCACTCCCGACGCATTTCATCCTCACCACGTCGGGCTCCCAAGGTTCACATCCACGGCCCTGACCACGCGAAAGCATCCCCTGAGTTTTTCATCTACACAGAAACACCATTCTCAGCGTTGACCACCCCGATTCGGCGCAGTTCATCCTCACCACCATTTGAGACCTCCACGCCGGGCTCCCAAGGTAGAAATTATAGGTGTTTTTGAAAAACAAAAAATTCTTGATCTCTGCTAGGTAGTTGCTTCCCAAATTGGTTGCTCAATGTGGCTTGAAGGTTACAAAATAATGTCAAAATCAAACTCTTGTAAGATAAAAACAGGGTAGGGAATTGCAAGCAATTGGTAGGTAGTTTGAGGAAGGAGCAGAGAACATTAATATGGTTCAGAGCCCCTTTATTCTTATTAAGAATAAAATCTTTACAAGCCAACACATTCAGTTCAAGGCCTTTATTAAGAATTTGAAAATACAAACGATTACATTACCCCTTTATTCTTATGAAACAGAGGGTCATAGTTCAAGGCCTACTTGACAACACATTCAGTTTCTCAACATCTGTAAAATATAAAATCTTAACAAGCCAAGACATACATTTTTCGGAAACAATTTAAATATGTATAAGAAGGACTACTTACATCCTTGGGGATGATTTTTACTATTATTATTTTTTAAGAAGTATGTTATGGGACATAAGGATTTCTTTATGCCGATGGGCATGAATAAGCCATTCACCACAGCCATTGTACTAACAGTAAATTAAGTGTATGCTAATTGTTAAATTGTATAGTTAAAAATTACTAACAGTAGATATAGTTAAATTTGTCTCTTCTAATTGTATGCTAATTATTGAATGAGATAATGAAAATTTTTATAATCTTCTCATGTCAATTATATGAAGAAAATAAAATGATATGCTAATACAATTATCAGATACTAATTGTAGGTTCTTCAAGGATGAGTTGATATGGCTTCCTTTGTAGAATTATCGGATAATGAGTATGATGAAGTAGTGGTTGATGATGGGCCTGATAATGATGATAGTGTTGAAGAACCCAAGGTTGATGAGGGTGTCGAAGAATCCAAGGTTGGAATGACATTTTCCAGTGAGAAATAAGTCTGGTCTTACTATATGTGTTAAGCATAAAGGGTTCGGGGTGCGTAGAATGAGTTCTAGACAAAGTGATGATGGGAAGGTTAGATGGTTTACATTGGTATGTGTGCGGCAAGGCACAACAAAGAGTCGCTTCCAATGTCCTCAAGCCAAGACAAACAGAGAGGGTAGGGTGTAAAGCAAGAGTTAATGCGGTTTTGAATGAGAATGACGGATACACCTTGTCTAGTGTAATTTTGGATCACACATATGTATGTAATCCGAGGAAAGCAAGACACTTTAGATGTTTCAAGAAGGTAGATGCTTGTGTGGCTAAGTGGCTTAAAATAAATGATGAGGCCGGAATATATACGTCAAAGACTTTCAAGAGTGTAGTTGTTGAAGCCCCGCGGGGGGGGGGGGGGGGGGGCATTTGGGGTGAAGGAATGTCAAAACTATATTGAAAAGCACGACAACTTCACCTCGGAGTTGGAGGTGTCGAAGCTCTAATAAACTACTTCCAGGATATGTAGAAAAAAAAAATCGGACTTTTTTTATGCGATCAATGTGGGCCCTGACATGAGATTAAAGAATGTGTTTTGGGCAAATGCCCGAAGTAGAGATGCATATCAATCATTCGGGGATGTAATCACATTTGATACAACATACCTGACCAATGCTTATAAATGCCTTTTGCGCCGTTTGTGGGTGTGAGCCATCATAGTCAGTCAATTCTATTTGGGTGTGATTGATATCCAATGAGGATGCACATACTTTTGAGTGGTTGTTTCAGTCATGGTTGAAGTGTATGAATGACCGACCACTAAACACAATCATTACAGACCAAAATAAGGCAATGCAACTTGCAATTGCGAGGGTGTTTCCTTCGTCTAGGCATCGCTTTTGCTTGTGACATATCATGAAGAAACTTCCTGAAAAGTTTGGATCACATTCTGGATATGACGAGATCAAGAGTACTCTACGCAAATGTGTGTATGACTTGTTAAATGAGAATGAGTTTGAATAACGATGGTGCGAATTGCTTAACAACTATGATCTTCATGATAATGTTTTGTTGGGATCTCTTTATGTTGATAGGCGGTTTTGGGTGCCGGCGTACGTTAAAAACACATTTTGGGCTGTAATGTCAACTACACAATGTAGTAAGGCATGAATGTATTTTTTAATTTTGATGACTACATTCACTATAGGACCACATTGAAACAATTTATTGATCAGTATGATTCAGTCATAATACACCATATGATTGTGTTCATGTATCTACATTTCGAAAGTATCACAAGTACAAGTCAAAACCCCAACTAGTAACCAAAACAAGCACAAGTCTGCAAGTCTTTTCTTTTTCTTTTTCACTAGAAAATTTTTAGCTTCAACAAAAGTTTAAAACTCAAAACATTTGTATTAGCATGCAAACCTGGGCTAAGACTAAGTATTGCATTAGATGCTTAGAAAGCCCTCATAAAGTTTTTTATCGGAGAAAGTCCTCATAAAATTTCTCAAACACATTTATCAAAAAGAGTAAAACAATAGAATAACTGTATTATAAGTGATTTAAGTATTAGAAGCAACTAAGTTAAATGCTTGATGGATTGTTTTTCCAGAAGATCAAGAATACTTCTGAAAAAATGGCACAAATACTTGGGGACTTCTTCATAAGTCAGTATTAAAATTTTGTGTATGGCATTTTACATGCATGGGGAAGCAGTCAGAGATACACAATATTACATTCTGATTCAAAGAAGAAATGTTCCCAGCTTTGATACCAAGAAAAATCTACTAGAAACCCATCTAAGAGATCAAGCCTTAGTCCATAATGCCTCAAGTGAATTGCATAGTATTTATTCTTGACAAAACTATAAATAACGATATGATGTATTAGACAATAAAACAGTACAAGAAATGGAAAGAAATTTTAAAACAACAAAAAAGGGGGGCCAATTTAGAAGCTGACAACTTTTGTTCTGCACCCAAAAACAACATCCACAAAATAAGCTAGCAAGTAAACTAGGCATTCATCCTTTAAAGAGAGAAAAAAATACAAATACAAACGCAATTCATCTCAAGGGAGAACTATAAACACCTCTTTATGGAAGATCATATGATTTGGGAGGGGGGGTAAGAAATATAGCAGCAACATAACAAATGCTTGCTACCTGGACTTTCTAAAATACTATTCTTCCTTTTTTTATGTCTGTTTTTTAACTGAATATGAGCATCCAAATTTTACAAAAACAAAAAAATCTCAAAGATATGCGATTTCAAGTTATTAATTCAAGAACAAAGAGGAAAACAATTGCCACTGGGAGAATTTTACAAATACAACATACCTAATTCAATTCACATAGTGGAACCAACCAAACAATAACATCCAGGTGGGTGTGAGAGAGACAGAGAGACTTCATAGACTAGCCAACTAAGGAACTGAAATGAAAAGACCCAGAGGAGGGAAATAGAGAAATATTATCATATATTATCTTTTCTGTTTTAATTTTCTTCCAATTTAAAACCCAAGATCATTCAAACTAGAGTTTGGTAAAACTCAAAATTGGCAGCTGGACAAGAACAGAATACTCCTATATAGTTTATACATATGACGATCAAATCCAAGCCATTAACAAAAGAAACAAAGCAATAAAACACAAATCATCCATAAAATCTCATACACATTTTATCAAACAAATTGCATGCATACTAGTTTGCACAGTCCGTTGCCATCAACGATATTCAATTTTTGCTACATTTCCTTACAAAAATACAACTTCACAAGAATTACAACAATTAATCCCAAACAACTAATTCTAGGCAACCTAACAACATAGAAAAAAAAAACATAAAATTAAATCAATTTTAGGGCTCCGAATTAAAACTTACCAGAGGCTAGGAGGCTGGCTTGAGAAGTGAAGGGGAACGGAGTGTTGCGCACTACGGAGGGAACAAGGCGGCGAGGTTCACTGGTTTAGAGTCTGAGAAAAGAAAGAGGAGAAGGAAGAAGGAAAAAGGAAGAAGGGAAGAAGGAAGAAAGAAAGGGGGATCCTGCGTTTTGGACCCCCCGTGTGATGAAACGACGTCGTTTAATATGTTTTTTAAAATCCAGATGTAAAACAATGTGGATTTAAAAAAAAAAATTTGGAGTCGACTCCGACACCTTACTCGGAGCTACTCCGACTCCGATTTTTGACCACTCCGACTCCTTCGGAGTCAGAATCGAAGCGAAAGTCGGGTGGAGTCAAAATTTTTGGAAGTTTGCCCAACCCTAGAATGAAGTAATTGCTTACTTCAATTCATTTAACATTGAGATTCCCTGCATCTCCCGCTATCCTATCAAGAAGCAATTTCAAAAAATATACACAAATGCCAAGTTTAAGGAAGTCCAAAAAGAATTTCAAGGGTTTTTATATTTGACTACCTCGTATTTAGGGAGCGATGGTGCAAAATATACGTACGGTGTCACGGATGAGATTGAAGTGAGTGATGGACTCCTTAAACGTGCAAACTACATCGTGTGCATACATGATGAAGATCCCCTAGAGATTACATGCAGTTGCAAGTTATTTGAATTTAAGGGAATATTATGTAGACATGTTCTTTGTATTCTGGTGCAGTTAGGCAAAAGTGAAGTTCCTCCAAAATACATTTTGGATCGGTGGAGGAATGATATAAAGAGAAAATATCTACTCATAAAAAGTAGTTATGAGGCGACGAGCAACCCCGAGAGACAAAGGTATGATCGGATCCAAACTTGCTTCTATCAACTGTGTTCAAATGCTGCAAAGACCGAGAGAAACTGTGTGAAATTGATTGGTCAACTAGAACAGTTGAAGCTAAGTACCCGAATGATGATTCAAGAGAAGGTACTTCCACAACTAGTCCAGCTACTCCCATGGATGGCACGATAGGAAAAGTTCTTAGTCCGTTAGTAGTTCGGAGTAAAGGGAGACCACCAAGTAAGAGAAGAATGCACCCCGTTGAGAATGTTCTCAAGAAACTGAGTACAAGAAGGAGATTGCCCACAACCGAGGTTGTATATTGCACCATTGTTTTTGAACATATGTTTGTTTGCACATGCTTAATTTTTTAGATTTTCCATATGATAATATGGGTGTCTTAAGTTACATATTATGATATTATTCTTGATTTTTATTGATATACATAGATGAGTAGTCACTTATCAAGAGAAGATAGATCAAATACAAATGTGAGCGGCACACAACATGAGATTCCACAAACCCATGTACACTAAAAAAATCAAGTATTCGAATGTTTATTCCTATTCTTTTCTTTTGTTTATGTATAGAACCCAAAAAATTGTATTTGATCATTTTCTTAGGTATCCTAGCTACACTCTCAAGAAAGCCAAGTTTGGACACATGCGCCAGATTATTTTTGTACTCCTTCGACTGCTCCTCCACCTCCAGTACAAGCATAACCTGTGCGATTGAATCTCTCAGATCAGGATGATTTATATTAGCCTAGATGGTGGTAGCCATGATGGTGTTGTCCAGCATAGGTGTCTTCTGCAGAGAAAGTATTTTGAACACTTATTGTTGGGCATTTGTTGTAAATGAAGTGGTTTTTCTATTTATGATGGTGATGGTGTTGTCCAGTTGGAGGTGCTTTTTGTGTATATGCTAATTTGAACACTTGTTGTTAGGCATTTGTTGTAAATGAAGTGATTTTTGTATTTATGATGGTGATGGTGTTGTCCAGTTGGAGGTGTTTTTTGTGTATATGCTAATTTGAACACTTATTGTTGGGCATTTGTGTATATTCTGTACATTGAATATGCATTCTTGGATGTGCGATTCATCCCATTTAAGGACATCATGTGATTCAACTATATTACATAAATATAGTTGAAAGAATCCTGAACATAAAAATAGAGCATTAAAAGATTGGGTATATCAATCCTTGATGAATGCAATGAACCTACCAAAATAGTCTTTTACTAAAAACAAACACGTTAAAATACAAGCTTTGTATCCAAAGTCTCAACAAATATAAAGAGCTATCCACATACATGGGAATATTCAAAGTCTCAACAAATACAAAGAACTTTCACAAAATACAAAGAGTTTCCATACATGGGAATATACACAATTGCCAAGTTGTTGACTTTTATTACAACATTAACATTTTCCTTTAAACCAACCACAACTGGATATAAGTAATCCAAAAAAGAAAAACCACGACAATAAAATTGTTAGAACATAAGTAGCCTTCTCCAGTTGCCTCTTGCACCTCTCGGCCTTTATTTCTAGTCGATGATTCAAGGTTTGGATATCCATTGTTGTTTGGGTCTTTTAACTTCAACTTTTAATTTATCCTTTGAGTGTTGTAATCGTTTGATAGTCTTTTGGCAATATGATGGTATTTCAGGGTCAGACCAGCAGAAGTATCCACAAGACTTCCCAGACTGCAAAAATCAATTTTCACTTAAATTTTGACAAACAAGACTATAACAAAGAGAATGGACATATGAGGGCAAGAAGAGAAAATTTCACCATATAGTTTTGGCATCCAAAAAACCGTCGACCCTCATTTTCCTTCGTATGCGCAGTTCTTTGACAAGTTTTAATTCCATAATAACAAATGGGATACTCAACTACTGACTTTCCTGAACTTGAGCTATTTCCACTACGTGAATCAGACATTGATGTTCTTATACAAAGAAAACAATAAATTAAATGTAGTTGTCAATGAAATTGTTTACAAAATATTAACCTCATTCCCTTCATTAATACACTCTCATTCAATTATCGGTACAAACAAACAATACGTACGGTACACCTTCAGCTGCATAGATTAACAAAATACGTGAGCACATCTCCAATGGTTAAGTCAAATGTTGCAAACATCATTTATTGAGGGATATGTAAATGGTAAATCAAAATGAACTAAATGGAACACACTCAAAATCAACTCTCAAACAGAAAATGGACAAAAAGTCCAACAATTCATAAATGTGGAGGTGCAAGTCATACTGCCACTGGAGCATAAACAAAGTTCCAGTTCATTAATGGCAACAACTTAATGCAAATTCACATATTGGCCTTTGAAGATATTTAAATCCAACCTATCCAAAATAAATAAGAAAATATTTTTTTTTAAAAAAAAGGGCTCAACAGAGCCTAGAAACAAGCATTAATTCAAAATATTTGCCGCTTTGAATACAAAGAGAAATTTTACACTACTCTCATCTCAATGCAATGAAACTTAACCCCTTGCACAATGTACACATTTATTTCCATCGAGACTTGTTTGGTTGCCAAGATAGTAGAATAAATGATAGCCTCCAAAGCTAATTTTAAAGCTGTTAGGGGATGATCTCCATGCTTTGTGGGGGAAAAGAATTATGAAATGGATTTTCTTTTAACATGAAAAAGGAAGGGTAAAATTAATTTATGGTCATGGGATTCATGCTCTGGACACCAGAATTGATTCCCAAAGGTTGTTCATGCACCTTGAAGAGGGTCACAAAGTGGTCTCGTGCTCTGGGCACGATAGTGTAAATGGATGTTAACCAATGAGTGTAAATGATTTTTACACTAATTCAAGCTAATCTCACACAATACTACAACTAACAGTCATTCAACCTAATTCTAGACTTTAAAAAAAAAAAAAAAAAAAAAAAGGAACAAGCGGACCCTCTAACTAGCAAGTCAGCTTTGAGAAAAAAAAAAATTAAAAAAATAATGAACAAACCAAACCCCTAAGACAAGAAATAATGCATCGAAGCTTAGTGGTGGGTTGTTGGATTATACCATAAATAAACAAACAATGAAGAGGGAGCCAAAAGTAGAAGGCGACTAAAGGCACTCGTAGAGGGTAGAAGCTCTGCAACGGAACGGAAGCCACTCTGCGATAGAACGAAACCACTCTGCGACATAACCCACTTGGTGACGAGATGGCCATTGGGACGGCGAGGGCAATGGGAGGGTGAAGAAGATTCAGTTTCTAAAATGTGTTTTTGAACACATCCCATTTTTGATCGGTTTTGTTCTTCTTCTTTTTTTTAAATATTATTAATTACAGGTCACATGGCATGCCACGTCAGGCGGTCATCTAGAGCGGTACTGTGCAAGTGACTTTTGTAAACATGTAAAGTTTTATCATAAAAATTATAATAATGAAACTTATAAATTGAAGTGATTTAATGCGATCAATAATAGAGCCACATACATTGAAGTGGGTGCAAATGAAATTTACAACAGAAAGGAAAAAAAAAATGGTATGTAGCATTACACGATTGTATGTAGTATTACTCTTTTACAAAATTATGAATTCTTTTACTCGTAGCACCGACTTGGAAATTAATATGACAGGAGAACCAGCCTTGAACCTTTTTAGTTTTTATAATGCAGTCCAAAAATTATTATGGGATCGATTATAAATTCATTTCATAATTCAAACAGTAAAAAAAATTATGTTCTTCAATAAAACAAAATTAAGTATATTTACTTAAAAGTAGCCTCGATATCTCAAAACATAAAAATTAAAGCGAATCATAACTTCCAAAACTGAAAAAAAAATCATAGAAATCCCACACCAAATCGTTTTGACTTATCTGAAAACCCCTCAACATTGTTTAAATAAGATTGTTTACTATAATTTAATTGGTTTGGTTTTTTATAGTGGAGTCAGTGACTATCTTTTTTTTCCTTTTGATTATTTGCTTGTTTAAGAAAAATAAGTTAAATGTTTGGTGGGTTTTTTTTAAAATTGATAACTGCGTTTCATTTTTTTAAGTATTTATTTTAATAAAAATTTTGCACCCACTAAATTATCAAAACGAGCTTATAATCCGCGCAATGCGTGGATTGTTGTGTATGAGGAAGAGAGATTTAAAGAGAGACTAGGTTTTATAATGGAGAAACTTGAAACGGTTTATAGAGAAGTTTATTTGATGAAACAATATAAATGTTAAAATAGTGCCTTTGGATGGAGACTTGAATCGGTTTATATTTTTATATGTAAGAAAAGAAATTAAACTTAAAAGTTACAACATTTCATAATGAAATATTGCTTTTAAAATGATTACCGCTCCATAAATATAATACCTCAAGTTTAATGTGCATACTTTTATAAGTAGAATGCCACATCGGAGTTATATGACTCCGCTTAAAATACAAAACAATATAAATGTTGAATTAGTATTTTTGGATGAAGTCTTGAATTTGTTTATATCTTTATATGTAAGAAAAGAAATGAAACTTAAAAGTTACAATGGTTCATAATGAAACATTGCTTTTAAAAGGTATACCGTTTCATAAACATAACACTTCAAATTTAATGGGTAGAATGTTACGTTAGAATTATATGACTCCGTTTTTATATATAGTAATAGATATTGGCTACACTACTATACATGATACGTCAGTTCTAATGTAATGTAAGATTTAAAATAAGCATATTTCCTCACTATGAGAATGCACACTACAATAAATAGTAGTTTTTGAGACAGAATTTTTGCTTGGAACTTTTATTTGATGGCAAATAATTACTTTTTGCGACAAACATTTTTGCGGTGATGTAATTTTTGTCCCAAAAAAATTAATTCTGACATTTTCAAATTTTTATTTCTGATGAGTAAGAAATTGTCGCTAATTTTTACTTTTTTTGCGGCAAAGTTAACTCGCCGCAAAAACGATTTAACTTCCCATTTTATCTTCCCCCCTTCCCGATACTCTATCTCTTCATTGTTTTCTTTAAGGTCCATTTTATCTTCCCATTTTAAACTCTTATGTCGCCTATTCTCCCGCTTCTGTCTCTCTCTCACAATCGTCCTGCACACTCTCTCCGTCCGTCGTTGCCCCACCGTTGCGCTGCCAATGCCCAGTAAGCTCTCTCCCTCTCCCTCTCTCGATTTCGTTTTTAATGCTTTGAAACTTAAATTTCTTGTGGTGGGTTGAGATTTGAAGTTTGATTTTACATATGGTTGAGATTTTGTGTTTGGAATTTTGGATTGTTAAAAATTAGGGTTTATGGGTTCTGTTACAAGAAGAGGATTTGGGTGTTATCTGTATAGTCATCGGGATGTCAAGCCTACAAACATTGAGGATCTGACCGGTAAGTTTCTTATGTGATATTTGGTGTTTTATTGAGAATCCTAGTGCTAGTTTATGTTCTCGAGCCATGTAATGTTTTAGCTTATGCTTGTTTTCTTTTCATGTATGCTTTCTGATGCATGATTCTGGGCTGAAATTTATTTTGTGAGCTTGAATACGTGTGCACATAAACATTTGCACATGGCCTCGCATGTGCCTTTGGTTGTTTGGAAGGCTCAATCTGGCCATTTAATTTGTGGAAGTACCAACTACTGCACACTGTGTACGTATTGGTGCTATGTTTCCAGTGTTGTTACAGAGGTTGGTACTTCCTCCCGTCTTACTAATATATTATTTAATCAATGTGCATTAAATTGGTCATGTTAATTTCTGATTCGTTTATTAGTTAATTGAACAATGTCTTGCATTTGGTTGCTAGTGGAGTAATTGATCTTAGGTGCTCTGTTTTTATGACAAAGATCTTAGGTAAATATTAATTTCCCATATCAGATATAATTGAGTCTGTTTTATGTGGGTCTTTGTCTCTCTTTATGTGGGTCTTTGTCTCTCTACTGGTTTTAATTTATATGTTTTTATTTTATATTAACATTTGGGGTTGTATCACTGGAATATGATGCTTTATTTATTTTGCCTATGTGGGCTGTGGAGCTTTGAATTGATTTAGATCTTCTTTTCCTTTCATGTTGATTCTGCACTGTCACCTACCTCCAGCAAATTTGGTGGCTTGAAAACATATGTTCTGTTTTGATTATGTGCAGACTTATGTTTCGGCTTGAGTTTAAGTGGACTATGGATTTAGTAATAGTATGTTCATGGGTTTCAAGTAGGCCTGTAACCTGGCCCGTCCAAGACACATTTAAGGCCGACCCGACCCTCACCCAAACGAGGTCAAAACTGACCCGGTCCGACCCGACACATTCTGGTTGGGTCGGAACAGACGGTTTCGAATGCCCAAACGTTCGATTTCCATATCTACTTTCTTCTACACTTTCCATTACAACCAGACCCATAGTGCCCACCTCAATCTGAAGAAGATCAGCCTGCACGAAACCCTTTTCCTTTGGTGCCAGAAGTTGGTGCAGACGAGACTTCACATGAAGAAAACGAAGAGCAGCTTCTTTATAGTGCTGGGTAGTTTTTACCACCGGGTTTTGACAATTCTAAGAGAAATCCCATTTCGGTTTTAGTCCCCTTTTATTTGAGTTTCTGAGTTTTGGGAATCCGAATTTGTGTTGGGTTTCGAGTGAATCTTGAGTAGCTGATACATTGTTGTGGGAAGAAAAAAAGATTCTGCAGGAACTTTGATACATTTGTCTGAATCACACGTAGTCAAACCCCAAGAGTAGCTGTCGATTACAGTTGGGGAAAAAAAGAACTATATGTTGAAAAAAAGTTGGGGAGAGGAGAGACAGAGACAGAGAGACAGAGACGGAGAGAGAGAGAGATATGGGAACTCACTGCTCTTGGGTTTTTGAAAACAATGTCTACTACTGCTTCATCACTTAACTGTTCCCAGAGGCCATCTGATGCAAATATCAGGAATAAATCCTGTGACTCGAGCTTTCTAAAAAGGATTGAGGGCTCTGCTGTCATTACTGGTCATTTCAAAGGAATGGGGTTTCCAAATTGCTGCAAAAAAAGTTTCGAATTTCTTACTTGGAGGCTAGGGTTCGAAACTTCGAGAAATAAGAACAAATTTACAGAGTCGGTGGAATTAACACCCGAAGAAAACCTGGCACTAGGCGGGTTGGGAACTAGGGGTGTGCAGAATTTCGAGAATTCCGACTCCTTCCGACCTCCGCTCGGATGCCGACTCCGACGGAGTCGGAGTTGTCAGAATTCGGAGTCGGAATTCGGAGTAGCTCCGAATAATTATTCGGAGTCGGAGTCGGAGTTCGGAGCTCGAAGGAGCTCCGAACTCCGACTCTGAATTTTTTTTTTAAACCCAGCTCCAAAACGACGTCGTTTTGGAGCTGGGTTTAAAAAAAAAATTATTGAACGACACCGTTCCACTTAATATGGAACGGTGTCGTTCGGAAGTTCCTTCTTGAAGGGGCTTCTTCTTCAAAACGACTCCTTCCTTCTTCACTTCTTCTTCCTTTTCACTTCTTCTTCTTCCTTCTTCACTTCTTCAGTTCTTCTTCCTCCTTCACTTCTCTCTCGCATCTCCCGTCCCAGTGCATGAACCAGTGAACCCTCCGTCTCGCGTTCTTCAGAACACCGTTCGTCGTTGCTCTTCCCTGCCACCGTCCCTCTGTTCAGCTTCCACCTACGGTGAGCCCTAAATTTATGAGCCCTAAATTTAATTCAAGCACATCTCTTATGAATTGGAGCCAGCAGTTGTGATTCTTGTGATTCTTGTGTATTGAATATTCAATATAGTCCCCAACACGGCGCTCAAAAACATGAATTTTACACTGTTTTGAAGACTTGCGCTCGAGCGAGATGTCGAGCGCAAGTCGAGCGCACGTTGTATTGAACATTGCTCGAGCGATATGTCGAGCGGAAGTCAAGCGAACCTCTCTGAAGAGTTATGCTCGAGCGCTACGTCGAGCGAACCTCTCTGGAAGAGTTCTGCTCAAGCGCTACATCGAGCGCTCATCGAGCGAAACTCTCTGTATGGATTCTGCTCGAGCGCAACGTCGAGCGCAGGTCGAGCGATCCTCTCTGTATGGATTATGCTCGAGCGCCACGTCGAGCGCACGTCGAGCGAACCTCTCTGGATGGATTCTGCTCGAGCTCCACGTCAAGCGCACATCGAGCGAACCTTTCTGGATGGGTTCTGCTCGAGCGCTACGTCGAGCCCACGTCGAGCGAACCTCTCTGTATGGCTTCTGCTCGAGCGCACGTCGAGCGAACTCATTTGGATGGGTTCGTCTGAGTCAAGCGCACATCAACCGAACCTCAATGTAATAATACATCGATATATGTATTATTATGATACAATAATACATGTCCTATTGTATAATACAATAGCCTAGTTTATTTTTAAACTAATTTTTTGCTTCTAATTTAATTTTTTCAGCTTCATTGATTGTGATATGGATTGTAGACATAGTGGAGATGATCGTCCACAAGGGGATGTGACGGATGCCAATGCTACAACTCCTACACCGGTGGGTACTTCCACCCCTAGAGCCACATCTAGGGCAGCCACATCTAGAGCAGCTACATCTTGTGCGAGTAGTCGACTCCCACTCCCAGTTGATATAGAGGATGAAGATATGTTCAACGAGGAGGAGGAGATGGCCATTGAGCAAGATCAACCACCACGACCTTCTAAAAAGAGGTCGTGGACATGGGAGCATTTCACCAAAATTCCTGGTGAAATTGCGAACCCAGTGGCAAGATGCCATTACTGTGGATCACTTTGTGGATGCCATTCGAAGAAGCAAGGTACCAGTGTGTTAATAGCACATCTAAATGGTTGCCAACGATATAAGATAGCGAAGGGATTGCAAGCCACTGATCAGACCAACCTCAGTTACCAAACTTCTACAGCCACTGATGGTACACAGACTAAGAAATTGGTTATCCCTCAATACAGTGAGAAGATGTTGAGGAACATGCTTGCAGAGATGATAATTACTGATGAGATGCCATTTACCACAGTCGAGAAAAGAGGCTTTCGAAAGTTTCTAAATTTTGTTGAGCCACGATTTCCCATTCCATCACGGTATACAGTGATGCGAGATTGTATGAAGAGGCATGCGAAGGACAAGGAGGAGATGAGGAAGATGTTTATTACCACTGGCCAGAGAGTGTCTTTTACGACTGACACATGGACTTCCATACAGAACGTCTGCTACATGTGTATCACAGCACACTACATTGACAGTGAGTGGATTTTGCATAAAAAAATTATTGGTTTTAAAAAAATTGTGGATCATAAAGGTGCATCCATTGGGGCGAAGATGGATGATTGTTTAAAGGACTAGGGAATTCGAAAAGTGCTGTGTATTACAGTTGACAATGCCAGTGCGAATGAAACAGCAATTGATTGGTTTAAGCGGAACATTACGGTGAGAGATGATGTCATTCGGGCCCACGAGTTTATTCACGTTCGATGCTGTGCTCATATCATTAATCTCATAGTTGTTGAGAGATTAAAAGAGGTTCATGATTCCATAACCCGAGTCCGCAACATTGTACGATATGTGAGGGGTTCCCCTCAAAGGCTTGCCAAGTTTAAGGCAATAGCAGAAGATTTGAAGATTGAATGTTCTAGTATGCTGTGCTTGGACGTTCCGACTCGATGGAATTCTACATACATGATGTTGGATGTGGCACAGAAGTACCAAAAAGCATTCGAGCGGATGGAGGTTGAGGATGGGGGCCTGAGGTATGCTTTGTTGGAGCCAGCAAGACAGGGGCTCGGTGCGCCAGACGCACATGATTGGACCAGTGTGAGTTATTTTGTTGAATTTTTAAGAACTTTTTATGAGATAACCATGCGACTATCTGTATCCAAATATACGACTGCGAACTCATTTTTCAGTGAGCTCTCGGAGCTTCACTTCCAGTTGGAAAATAGTTGTACTGACTCTGCTGGATTGTTATCTGATATGGCTACGAGGATGAAGATCAAATATGATAAATATTGGGGGAATATTGAGAAGATAAATAATTGCTATTTGTGGCTGTGATCCTTGACCCCCGAGTTAAGTTGGTCGTTCTAGAATTTTGGGTAAATTCCGTCCTTGGGGCAGTGAAGGTTGGAGAGTTTATTAGATTGCTAAAAAGTGATATTGATGACTTATATCATCACTACAGTACTAGTGCTCAGCCTTCATCCGCAGTTGGTAGCTCCTCATATTTGAGGCCGACAGGATCGACAGTTCCCTCAGGTGATACTGAGCCATCTGTAGGGGTTAGAGGCAATCATGTTATACGGCAGTATCATCAACTCATGTCAACAAGGAATATTATGCATTGTACATCTGAGGTTGAACGATATTTTATGGAAGCTGTCGAGGCACCTAGTGATGTATTTCAGTTATTAACTTGGTGGAAAGTTAATTCCACCAAGTATCCAATCCTTTCCCGTGTGGCCCGAGATGTGCTAGCCATTCCTGTCACTACGGTTGCCTCAGAGTCGGCATTTAGCACTGGAGGTCGGGTGTTGGATGCTTATCGGAGTTCATTGTCACCGTCAACCGTGGAGGCCCTCGTTTGCACACAGAATTGGATAAGTGAAACGCCCTTTGGACTAGATACCGTTGGCGTTGATGCCGAGAGCTATAGGCTTGAATCGGGTAAGTTTATATGCTTTTAAATGATGATTTAATTATTTTTAATGTTTCTAACTTCTACTTTTTATGATTTTATAGATCTAATTGTGAACCCTAACATAATTACCGATGATTGAGAGTTTGGAACGGACGCTACTTGAGAGTTGGGATGGAGTTGAGAGAACCTCCTTTCTTGGTAAGAATCAAATTATTCTTTTACCGTATATAATTTTTTATTATCAATTTTTTTTCATCTATTGATTGCTACTTTCTATCTTCATTTCAGGCGTGACCAATGGAACATTGGGGTTTGAGTGAAACCCGTGTTTAATTTTTATGTAGTTATATTTCAAGACTGAGTCATATTGTTATTACATTATAAATGAGACTGTTATAACTTATGGCTGCATCATACAAGTTATTTACTTTTTAAACTATTTATATAGTTATATTTATGTACTTATATCCCGAGCAAAGACGTGGGATAAGTACTCTTTATTCTATAATTTCTATTAGTACTTATCCATCCTCTCTCAAAAGTTTATAATTTATTATCCAACTGAAATTAATCGAATTATACAAATTCGTACCATCATTCTTTTCTATAAAATTTTAAATTTGTGTAATTTTCAACTCATGAGTCATGAGCACTTTTAATGCTAAATTTCAGGCGGACATAAAACAAATTAAATATATAATCAAAATTCAGTAACAAAATCAGAACGAATATTTAAATTATTGAAAACTCTTGAATAAACCAAATATTTGTAGATTGTTCACTTTTAAAAATATATATATATGTTGCCCACTATCTGAAACGAAATTGAACAACAAAATTTAAATAATAATAATAATAATAAAATCTGAAATTGAGTTCGGAACTCCGAACGGAGGTCGGAGCTCTGACCTCCATTCGGAACTCCCACTGAACTCCAGTCGGAGTTTCGATCGGAGGTCGGAGCTCCGCCCTCCGTTCGGAGTTCCTATCGGAAGTCGGAGCTCCGACATCCGATCGGAATCGGACTCCGACTATGTTCGGAGTCGGAGTCGGAAGGGAACTTTGGCTCCGACTTTTGTCGGAGTCGGAGGTCAGAAATGACAACTCCGACTCCGTCGGAGTCGGAGCCCACCCCTATTGGGAACTGACTTTGTAATGACCCGTTATATTGTCGGACCAATCGGTTCGTCGACCCATGTACACAGGCCTAGTTTCAAGAGTAATTTCATATTTGTATCATGTCAGAATGTAATGGACAGATTCAATATTTACTCCTTAGTTACACTAGTATTTGTCCAATGAGCTTAGAAATGATTTGTAATTGCATAATTATGTTTGACTTTGTTAAATGCTACATAAATGTATTGTATTGAGATGTTTGGTGTTAATGTATGAAGTTTGGATGGAGATTGTGTTGAAGTGTTGGGATTAAATGGAGTTGTAGTGGGGTTAAAAAACATGATTATGATGTTTAGTACTTGTGCTATTTTTCTTTCCCTCTCTTTTAAAACTACTTTGAAATTGTTATTTGTATTTCAATATTTTCTTTTTTGTAATATATTGTTCACATTCTTTATGTATTTTAGGTATAAGGCTATGAGCCTATGATATTATTTTGCTAGTATTTTTTTTAAATTTCGTAAAAGACTATTTCTGATGAGAACAAATTGCCAAAAATACTTTTTCATGGGGGAAAAAAGTATTTCCTATGCTATTTATTGTCTGAAATAGAAATTTCCGGCAACATCATTCGTCACAATAAACTTTTCTCACAAGCAAGCTAAACGTGTGTGACATATTTTTTACGAAAACTATATAATTCCAACGACTATCATTTGCCAGAAATAATAGTATTTTGGACAGCAATTAAACTCGCGGCTATTGGTAATATCCATTGCCAGTTATTTCCCATGAGTCTCCTACAAGTTGAAATGGCAGGAAAAAGTCATTTCTAGCAATAATGCTGACTATTTCAAGTAAAAATGCTCGCAATTTAAATTTCAAACCCAACAATGAGATACACAAAATCATGATTTTATTGTTTAGATTGGAAAAAAGATCAACAATAGTAATATTAAATACAGAGTTATAAGATGTGCAAGCTTTGCGTATTTTTTAAAAAAAATAATCTACTATTAAAAAAAATTAATTTTTCATATAGATTCTAGATTGGTCTCCTTTTCTTAAAAGCATAGTTAGCGAGACTTTCCTGTAATATTTATTGAGTTATTAATAAAAATCAACACAATAATCATAAATATATAATATCACAGTCTCCGAGTCCATGCATTTCGTATATTTTCGGCTTTCCCAATATTCTAAATTCTGAACCAGATTTTAAGAGATGATGAAAGAAAAAGTCAAAAACGAGATATTCAAGGATAACAAAAGATCAGGACAGTTTATTAACTTTATTTCTCCAGATAATATTTATATATATATATATATATATATATATATCTATATAGGAAACGTATGTACACACGTCATGTATATATAATAAGATATTCATGAAATGTGGAGCCATCCCATCCAATCCAGCAGCCAACAGATCAAGCCAATATCTTTTTAGAATAGATCAAACCTATTAAACAGGCCTGCCTACTAGGTTTCCATCTCGATCTGCCTGCTGCTTCTTTATTACTTGTTCACCTCTCCCCTTCCTTTCCTCGTACTACTGCGACGTTTGTGTTCTTGGAATTTTGGAAAATTTCTTTCCGCGAGAAAGAGAGATCAGGAAGGAAGAATATATCTGCGCCACCGGGTTATGATCATCACGTTCGTAGACGCCATGAAAAGATAGAGGTTTCTTTTGCTTGCCCTTGGTAATTCGTATACACATATTCATATCATTTTTCTTTTTGTTATTTTTGTTTAGTAAGATTTTCTCAATTATATATCTAGTTTCGTTCCAAATTCCCCAATCCTCAAATTAAAAATATTTATAGCATCTCGATCGAATGAAGATCATGCTTGTATTAGAATTGAGAAATACTTGATTTTGAAAAAAAAAATCAAAATAATATGATTTGATATGATATAACAAAATATTATAATTTCAATTTATAAATTTATTTTTATAAAACACGATCGAGGTATGAATTCTTGTTATTATTTGTTATCCTAAAATCCTGGTTTGAATTTTGACATGATCGTAGATATTTAGATCCAAAAATGGGTGCCATAAAAGCAGCAATCGGAGACGCAGTGATGACATTCATGTGGGTGTTCTCCGCATCCTCTCTGGGGGCACTGAATAGTGTAATAGCCACTGCACTCGGGGTTCAAGGACTGCTCTTTCCTTCTCTCTTCATCACTACCCTGCTTTTCTTTGTTCTAAACTTTGTCTTCACGTTGATCGGCGATGCCCTGCTGGGTGGGGCTAGCTTCAACCCCACCAGCAACGCCTCATTTTACGCTGCCGGACTCGGTTCCGACACCCTCTTCTCTATGGCTCTACGCTTCCCTGCTCAGGCAGCCGGTGCTGTGGGTGGCACTCTGGCAATCATGGAGGTTATGCCAAAGCAGTACAAGCACATTCTAGGCGGGCCTTCTCTCAAAGTTGACTTGCATTCTGGAGCCATTGCCGAGGGATTGCTGACCTTCCTCATTAGTTTTGCTGTCCTTTTGATTATCCTCAGGGGTCCCCGAAGCCTGATAATGAAGGCGTGGTTCCTTGCCATGGCAACTGTATTGTTAGTCTTTGTGGGTTCTAATTACACAGGACCTTCAATGAATCCTACCTTCGCTTTTGGTTGGGCGTATGTAGACAAATTGCATAATACATGGGAACATTTCTATGTCTACTGGATCTGCCCCTTCATCGGAGCAATATTAGCAGCTTGGATTTTCCGGCTTCTCTTCCCGACCCCAGCGCAGCCGGCAAAACAGAAGAAGGCTTGAAGAGGGCCGTATAAGCTTATGTGCTCATTGATTTGGTAGAGTTGTTGTTAATGATGATGTAATTATCAGGACCTCCCCATTAATAAAGTTATTTTCAGACAATTAATCCTACTAATTAAGCGGTTTCATTTAGAAAATATATGATTTTATTTTAGATAATACTAAATACAGTCATAGTTGTACAAGCAGCACTATTTTAAAAAAATGAGGTTTTGATATAGATTGATGATTAATAATATTACTGAGTCCAATTAGGAATTTTGGTTATGGCTTAGCAATTAATATTGAGCCCTTAATTAAGGCAGTTTTCAAGTAGTAGCCTTTCCTGATGGCTTAAAACCAATAGCTGTGGGGAGTCGCTTTTGACAACGCCACGGGTTTAAGCCATTCAACCCAACCAGTCCACTTGGATTGGTTGAGAGTCAATCACCAATTTTAAAAATATTTAAAAAAAAAAATTGAAAGGCCTCCATTGTGGAAATTTGAGATAGTCTCCTACCAAAAATATAGAACATAAAAACTCTTATTTGACTTTTTGGGAGACAAGATAAAACACAAAATTATCATCTCATCGTTACACATTTTTTAAATTTTCATACAAAATATAATAAACAATTCAACTTTTTCAAATTTTAAAATAATAATAATATTAAAACATAATATTTTAAACTTTCAAACAAAACACAATATATATAAATATATATATATTTCCAGTACTATTGGGTTGCATTAAAACCCATGAACTAGTACTAGATTTATATTAATAATTTTGCTTCACAATATTAATCTACTCTAGAAATAATAGAAAACCAATTTAATAACTTTTAAGATTATTTGCATTAATAAAATTCTTTTAGCAATAATGGGTAAAAAATGATTTATCAGATTAGAGAAAAGATGAAAATGTTTTCTACAAAAACAATTTCAGCTGTAGCAGTGCACTAAAAAGTCTGGAAAATGTTTGTGGTAGATAATATGATAGTCAGAAATGTTTTGAGACCCGAATTTGAGACTTGAAAAAGTGTCCCAAATGAAATTTTTTTTTATTTAATGGTTAAGTATTTTTTATTGATGTTATGAATTTTTTATTTATTTTTAAATATTTATAATGATTAAAAATATATATAAAAAAATAAAATACATTATTCAATAGACTCATTCGTACATTTTTTCCATGGCTATAGCAGGCTCTATGATAGATTGTCAAAATTAGAAAAGGTTGGTGATATTTGTGACTAGAAAGGGAGGCTGTTGATTATGATTGGTGGTGATGGCACGTGTAGGGGTATAGGTTGTCAGGATTCATGATTGTCATGCCAAGACATTGGAGGTAGATGCTACTGATAGATGCATGGTCTTAAGAAAGTTCGCTAGACGTGATAGAAAACACTGACAGGGTGATCGATCATATGAGACTAGAAAATTTTAGAGTGACGAAAAAGATAGAGGATTGATACGATTTGCTAGGGGTGCTACCCGCCTGGTGCGGGGCGGAGGCACCCCCTCTCCGCCCCCCGCCCCGCACCATGCGGGTGATGGGGTTTTTCCCCCGCCCCCGCCCCGGTGCCGGGGGGCAGGGGAAAAACCCCATCCGCCCCGCCCCCCGCCACTATATTAAAAAAAAAAAAAAATTTAGTCTAAAAATATTTTTTTAGACCAAAATTATAATATAATTTAAATAATAAATTAAAATTTATAAATATGAAAAAATTTAAACTCATTTGAGTTAGATTTTGGATTGATTTGACCTCCTAGGCCAATCTTTATATAGGAGGCCAAGGCAATACAATAGTCATCCTTAAGCCCCACATTGCTTAAGGATGACTATTGTATTGCCTTGGCCTCCTATATAAAGATTGGCCTAGGAGGCCAAAACAATCCAATGACTTGAATATAATTTTAAGTCTTTTATAAATTGTGTATATCTATATACAATATATTTATTTAATATATATAAATAAATTTTTTTTTTTTAATGTGGGGCTGGGGTGGGGGCGGGGCCCCGCTGGGCAGAGCGGGTTAGCCCGCCCGCCCATGCGGGGGCGGGGCGGAAGCCGGGCGGGGCAGCGGGGGCGGGGCCCCGCTACCCACCCCTACGATTTGCCATTCAACATGCAACACAAAATCCTAACAAAATCTCTTCCTTTAAAATTAAGCCTCCGTCCGATACATTAACACTTTCAATTCATCTCATCTTATTTAATTATTATATTTTTTTCAAATTTTTATATAAAAAATAATAATCAATTTAACTTTTTCAAATCTCAAAACAATAATAATATTAAAAAATAATATTTTATTCAACTTATCTAAAATCATCTAATCTTATCTCACTATCCAAACGAACTCCTAAATTTTAATCCAGCATAAAATTTAAATTATTATTTATTTTAAAAGTTTAATTAATATTATTTATTAAAAAATTTAATTAAAAACTTCTATTTTAATAAAAAGTGTAATGTTAGATACAAGATGCACAAGTCCTGCGTACTCACTTTGAATAAAAGTGGAGTCCATCGTTAAAAAAAATAATTTTTCAAGTAAATCACAGATTTACCTAATTTTTTTCAAAGGGAGTGGATGAGACTTGCATATCCACAAATATCATTTATCTTAATAAAAAGAGATCAATTTAACTATTTAAATTTTCATGCTAATGTGTAAGACTACCAAACTAATCATTTTATCACGCCCAGGCGTTCATCCAGAGACCATTAACCCCTCCATATTTTGGATTTATGGGGTTAAATGTTTATTGCTTTATTCAACCCAAGATTAGCATCGAACTCTAGGTTTCAAACAATACAACATGGTACAGTTGTTACATCTATCAACTATGAACTACACTTTCTGAACTGTGCGAACTCATACTGATGACAAAATCATCGGTTTGAACCGATGGTTTTAAAAGATGTACACACAGGCGATGGAAATCAGCAGTGTGGTCAGCAATATCGACACAAGATTCACAGCATTATTGTCAAGAATGCTAATACCTGAAATCCTTTTCACAGTTGGTCCTGGTTTTCCAACAACCTGTGAGTGATTCACGATAAGAAAATGTTCAAAACAGGTTTAAAATACCCAAGAATTACCTGATTAGTTCATAAATGTATGTGTTGCAATTATGCCAAATACCAGAAGAAAGACACTGCTGGTGATAAAATGAGGGCAAAATGTTTAAATGTACCTTATTACGAACAGTGCAGAATCCACTGAATTGCAGTGTTGCTCCCAAAAGAGAATCTATGAGACTTCCACATAGTCCCGCCAGAGCAGAAAGAGGTATTACCAATAGCTGCTTTAGGGCTACATCATATGCGCAATTTGTTGTGAAAAACCCAAAGACAACAAAAGTTAGTCCTATGACACTGCCAGCAGCTGCCGCTGCCAAGAGTCCTGCTAGTGTCACACCACCATTTGTACCCTTCCGAACGGGCTGACAACAAATAAGGACAGAATTTACATCCTTAATCTCCCTTATGTCTATAAAGCTAGTCAATTTCCTTAAGTTTGCATAATAATTAAAAATGTAAAAACCAGAAAAGGCGCCCACTACTGCTTATACAATAGAAACTATTTTCATCAGAGGTTTCTAAGTTGAGATGTCAGATGAGCTTCAACGAAGAAATAACAGACAAACTCTATGTTGATAAATAAAAAGTACAAAGAATGGAAGAATGTATTAGAGATTAGATAATTTTAATTTTAATTTTTCCGCTCCTTTTTATCTGTATATAAAGGACACGTGTAATATTTCAGTGAGTTGAGCAAAACAAGAAGATTTTTCCCTTCCTTTCTTTACATTGTATCAGTTGTTTTCTCTCTCCGCACGCCAAAAACATGAGATCCTCATCTGTTTCCTTTGATACTCATCTTCCTCCTGAAGATGCATCAAGTCCTTATTACCTTCATCATGGTGACAGTCCTGGCACCTTATTGGTTACTCAAGTCCTCACCGGCAATAATTACCACACCTGGCGCTGTTCCATGTTGATGGCATTGACGGCAAAAAATAATATCGGCTTTGTGGATGGATCCATCTCGCAGCCTTCAAATTCTTCTCCTCTATTTCATTCCTGGATCAAACGCAACAATATGGTTCTTTCTTGGCTCTTAAACTCCCTTTCCAAAGAAATTGCAGCAAGTGTGATTTATGTCGATTCTACCATGGAAATGTGGTCCGATCTCAAGGAACGATTCTCTCAAGGCAACAGACCTCGAATTTTCCAGCTAAAGAAAGCAGTTGCCTCTCTTTAGCAAGATAATCTTACAGTTAGTGCCTATTTCACACAGATGAAAGGATTATGGGATGAATTACTCAAGTACAGGCCAATACGTACATGTTCCTGTGGAGGATTATGTTCACTGCTTGATCTACATCAACAAGATTATGTGATGCATTTTCTGATGGAGTTGAATGATTCTTATTCCCATATCTGAGGTCAGATTTTACTTCTTGAATCTCTTCCTCCAATTAACAAGGTTTTTTCCCTTGTTCTTCAAGAAGAAATACGGCATGACATTGGATCTATCTTGATCCCTTCCATACAATCTGCTGCTCTATCTTCCAATTCTTCTGGTAAACCTTCTACTGGCAATTAGAATTTTGTTCGGAAAGAGAGGCCTAGTTGTTCTCACTGTGGAATACAAGGACACACAGTTGAGAAATGTTTCAAAATTCATGGATATCCACCTGGATATCAATCTAAAGTAAGGTCCTCGGCTCCTTCTGCTCATCAAGTTGCTTCCACAGATTCCACTCAAAATCTACCTATATCTCAATCACAGTGCCAACAACTTCTGGCTCTTCTTAATTTAGAGTCATATGTTCCTACACCCCAAGCAGCAACTGTAATCTCTCCCTCTTCTTTTGACCATCTCTCAAGTAAACCTCTCCTCAAACATTCTGTTTTTTCCACCACCAAATTAAATCTTACCAAATTTTCTAATCATGACTGGATAATCAATACTAGTGTGACGGATCATATGATCCACTCAATATCCTTATTTAGTTCTTCTCGTCCCGTTCACAATAACATTGTCAAACTCCCTAATGGAGCCTCTGCCCCTGTCACTCATATAGGTTCCATATTTCTGTCACCTACTCTTATCTTGCATAATGTACTATGCATCCCTTCCTTTACTTTTAATCTCTTATCTGTAAGCAAACTGACCAGTTCTTCTTGCTGTCTCATATTTCTTCATGATGCTTGCTTCATTCAAGACCTCATACATTAGAGGACGATTGGGAGGGGACAAGCTAAAGAAGGTATATACTTGTTGTAGCTTCAACCAAATCATGGCTTTCACTCTAGAGATGTGTCTTCTGTCTCTTCTATATCTTCTGCTTTCAGTACTTTTAGTAGTGATACTGTTGATATTTGGCACAAAAGGTTGGGTCATCCATCCTTTTCTCGCATGAAGCTTTTACCTCAGTTTGCTTCAATTGTTTCCAATAATACTTCTAAACATTGTGTTGTTAGCCCTCTTGCTAAACACAAGAGGTTCCCTTTTCCTAATAGTGAACACAATTCTTCTGTTCCTTTTGAACTTGTTCACTATGACATTTTGGGACCTTTTTCTCCTCAGTCTATAGAAGGTTTTCGTTTTCTTTTTAACCACGGTAGATGATTACTCTCGAAGCACTTGGATCTACTAACTCAAATCAAAATCTGATGCTCGAAGTCACCTGCAATACTTTATTGCTATGGTTGAAAATCAGTTTGCTTCAAAATAAAAACCATTCGTTCTGATCATGGAAATGAATTTGCTATGAATCATTTTTTCTCTAGCAAAGGAATTCTCCATCAATTTTCATGTGTAGCCACCCCTCAGCAAAACTCAGTTGTAGAAAGAAAGCATCAGCGCATTCTTAATGTAGCTCATACTCTTCTTTTTCAATCCAACATTCCATTGATTTTTTGGAGTGATTGTGTCCTCACTGTTGTTTATCTCATAAACAGAACTCCTTCACCTATCATATCCAATAAAACTCCTTATGACTTACTCTTCAACAAATCACCTTCATACAAACATTTGAAAGTTTTTGGCTCTCTTTGTTATGCGTTTACTCTAGCATATAACAGATCAAAGTTTGCTCCAAGAGCTCTTCGTTGCATCTTCCTTGGTTATCCTCTTGCTTCTAAGGGTTACAAACTCAATGACATTGACAATCATTCAATATTTGTTTCTCGTGATGTTACTTTTCACGAACAAATATTTCCATTAAAATCAACTCATAACATTGATAAACTTTCAGGCTTTCAGCTCACACTCTTTCACCCATTGTCCTTCCTCAACCTGTTCCCGATTATTCTAAATCTATTTCACCACCTTCTTCATCCATTCTAACTTCCACTCAAGATCCCACTATCTCACTGCCTTCCACTTCATGTCGAAGATCATCTAGAGCACACAAGCCACCTGGTTATTTGCAAGATTACCATTGCCATTTGGCTTCTTCTAATGCTTGCCCTCCATCCTCAATTCCTTTTACTGGTCCCGAATCAGGTAAGCAATATCCTATCTCTTCATTTCTTTCTTATTCTCAATTGTCTTCATCTTACAAAGCATATGCCTTAGCTATTTCTTCGACCTTTAAACCCCAATTTTATCACCAGCTGTAAAATTTCCCCATTGGAGGACTGCTATGGCAAATGAAATCACTGCTTTAGAAAACAATAACACCTGGACCTTGACCACTCTCCCACCTGATAAGCACCCAATTAGATGCAAATGGGTGTATAAGATCAAACATGGGTCTAATGGTACTCTTGAAAGATATAAGGCCAGGTTGGTAGCTAAGGGTTTTACCCAACAAGAAGGGATCGACTACTTTGATACATTTTCACATGTTGTCAAAATGGTTACAGTTAAGTGCTTACTAGCCATTGCAGCCATCAAAGGTTGGCATCTCATCCAATTAGAGATGAATAATGTTTTTTTACATTGTGAGTTGACAGAAGAAGTTTATATGTCTTTACCCCAGGATTTGGTGACAAAGGAGATAATAGAGTGTGTCGGCTCAATAAATCCTTGTATGGATTGAAACAAGCATCACACCAACGGTTTGCTAAGTTTTCTTCCACAGTTATTGAACATGGCTTTACACAATCTAAAGCTGATTATTCTCTCTTCACTCGATCTCAAGGCTCATCCTTCATAGCCTTATCGGTTTATGTTGACGATATCTTAATTGCAAGAATGATATTAAGGTAGTAAATACTCTCAAAGTTTTTTTTGATCAAAAGTTCAAGTTGAAAGATCTTGGTTCCTTGAAATACTTCTTAGGACTTGAGGTTGCACGCAGCTCCAAAGGCATATCTCTTTCACAAAGAAAATATGCTTTGGAAATTTTATCAGATACTGGTTACTTGGGTTGTAAACCAGTCAAGACTCCCATGGAGCAAAATGTTAAATTGTCTTGGTCTAATGGTGTACTTCTTGATGATGCTAAATCTTATAGAAGACTTGTGGGTCGATTATTGTACCTTACCATAAGTATGCCAAACATTACATTTGTTGTCCATACCCTTAGCCAATTTATGGACTCCCCTCGGCAACCTCATCTACATGCTGCGTATAGGGTATTACAGTACTTGAAATCTTCTCCAGGTCAAGGCCTCTTCTTTCCTGCTATTTCATCTCTTCACTTGAGTGCATTCACAGATTCTGATTGGGCTAGATGTAATGATACTAGATGTTCCATAACTGATTTTTGTATTTTTCTTGGTAATTCTCTTGTATCTTGGAAGTCCAAAAAACAGGCTACAGTTTCAAGATCCTCTGCTGAGGCAGAGTACCGTGCCATGGCCACCACAATTTGTGAACTGGTTTGGATTTCCTCCTTGCTCTGTGATTTACAAGTTCCTCCAGCTGCTACTTCATTATACTGCGATAACAAAGTTGCCATTCACATCGCCTCCAACCCTATATTTCACGAACGTACTAAACACATAGAGATCGATTGCCATTTTCTTCGTGACAAAATACAATATGGTTTCCTCCGTACCTTTCATGTCCCTTGAAGAACTCAACTTGCTTGGTTTCCCTTTGTTTTCTGCCTTGTTGTCCAAGCTAGGCATCATTGATATTCATGCTCCAGCTTGAGGGGGGCGTATTAGAGATTAGATAATTTTAATTTTAATTTTCCCGCTCTTTTTTATCTGTATATAAAAGACGTGTAGTATTTCAATGAGTTGAGCAATACAAGAAGATTTTTCCCTTCTTATCTTTACAGAATGAAAAGGGTGGTGGCCAAGAGCCTGATGACCTGATGGCATATGACCCGGTTCTCCAAATGGAAAACCTGGGTTCGAAACCTCCCACCCCCCTTGTATAAAAAAAAAAGGTGGTGGATGTGGAGAAAAACTGTCTACTTCATGACATAGACAGTTTAATTTTTAAGAAGCATGTATGTAATGCTAGAGCTCACAATATAGCCAAAAACTGTGAGCGCAGGAATGAGATCAAAGCATAAGTTGCATGAGGGATGATCAAAACCAGACAAAGCTACTTCTTAGCTCCAATAGCTACATTTGTTATTTGATAGCCAGAGCAGACAATTGCAGGTAAATGCTTCTAACATCTAGCATAAAGGTTCTGGAGTCGTGTATGTGCACACAGGAAATGGGCTGAGAATGCTACAACTATAGTTGACAGAAGCAGATAATTTTTTGAAGCAAGATTCACCTTAAAGGTTGTGATTAGTCGAGGTTGTGCATCACTCAGTACCCCAAGTTCAGAAGACCAAGTGTCTCCATTACAGCAGCAATAGTGACCAATAATGCCACCGAGGAGAGATGTAACAAGAGTTGAGTCTTTTGAGTCCAAACACTTGTCCTGCCCTCCTGTCAATTTCCATATAATGACAACCAAAACCATAGCAATGCCAGCATTGCTAAGAACTTGTATCCTGAAAAGAAGGAACAGAGGAGCCGCCTTTTAAAAAGAGCATCAACAATTTGGCACTTTGTCATTGTAGAAGCTTCAGAGATGCATGCTGGCCCATTACTTTCACATTATTGTGTGTTGATGACAGTAGAGGAACTGAAAAAAGAAAAATGCAGTTTGCAAAAAGCTCTGAAGTCCATTCAACAGCCCCTTGGTGCTTGGATACATTTTTCAAATCGACATAATTAGGTACAAGCAATTCAAAATATGAGATGCCAATGATTTTATCTAGCGAGCAGTAGCTTACATGTAGCACATCCTATCCATAAACTACCACGAACAGGTTCACCTCACATCAAAAAACTTTTTATAAAAAGGTTTCCAAAATACACAATCAGACGGTATAAAAAATAGACCCAATAACAATATGAGTGGTCAAACTCACATCATAGCACAGCCAACACAAAGGTGCACTTACAGGCTTACAGCATGGAATTTACAAATTTTCTTTTTTGTTTTTTTTGGGAAGAAAATACCAGTATGTGCCAATCTGTGAGCCTTATACGTGCATTATCGACATTTGACAACAGTTCAAGCAACATCGAGTTATATACACAAACTCAGAGATACATCCAACGGATTAGGAATTGAAATACTGAGCAACAGAGATTATGACCAATTCAACCACCACACCTATATTTCTTGGCCATGCAAATCAATACAAGATTACGCTCGCGAAGAGATTTTTACTTGAATTTCGCGAAATCAATCGACACAGGTTATTTACCAATTTCTTTGTCCGCCTTCCTTGAAATCAGCATCGACGCGTCGCTTTTTCTCTTCGCCCACCTTCGTGAGCTTAGAGGAAGTGAAGAAGAACACAAGTAGCATAGCTCCATACCTAAAAGAAAAAATACAATTAATTAAATAGTTCAACCCCTCATCTTCTTCTTCATCTTCTCACATTTTCCCAGCAAACAAACAGAGTTTAAACAAATAATAGAAAAAATTAACAGAAACGGACCGGTATCCGAGGGCAAGGTGAATGGACATAACAAGAAAGCCGGACAGAGCCCCGGAAAGGTCAAGGGATTTTCTTCTGTAAGCTCTGATTGCGATTAAGAACGAAATTGAAGCAGCAATCAGTGGCTGAATCACGTTCTTTTCCATCTTTGACTCTGTGGATGGGAGGCTTTTCAGTTTTCAGAGCAAAATTTGAAGGTTCGGGTTTCTCGAGCTTTTGTGAACTTTTAGGAGCATCTGTGATGGAGACGTTTAATTATTGCATTTTTATTTTCTTTTGTCTTCGTTTTCTTCTTCGATGGATCGCATCTACCTTCTACGCTTCTTTGAAGTGTGGCTTGCAGCTGTGAAAATAACGAAGAGTAATTAATACTCATTATCCCTAATTTGTACTTTCTTCTCAATGTACTACGCAAATGTAGGACTTAGGGCTGATTCGAAGAGTGTACGTTTGGATGCTTAACTTGCATTCAATTCATTTCAACCGTTATAATTTTTTTAAATTTTAATATAAAATATAATAAATAATTCAATTTTTTCAAATTTTAAAATAATAATAATATTAAAAAATAATATTCTAATAATATTTTATCATCTCAACTCAACTCAGTTCAACATCCAAACGCAACCCTAATTTATATGAAAATTTTATAAATAATAGTAATATAGTTTATGAATAATAATAAGATAATTTGAGTTTAGTATTTTTTAAATTTTAAGAAATAAGAAATAAAAAGTCAAATAAAAAATATAATAAAGTTAAAATATTATAAGAATATATTTTTATAATATTTTTTTATTTAAAATTTGAAAAAATTAGAATTGTTTTTTATTTTTTATTTAAAATTTTGAAAAAATTGTAATGATTAGTTTGAAAAAATTATAATTATTTGTTTAAAAATTTTGTATTTGAATTATATTTGGAAATAAAATGGGATGAGATAAAATGATATTAGATGATAATTTTATGTCTTATCTCATGCTCCAAATCTACCTTAAAACTTTGAAAATCTCTATGTTTATACAATATTTTTACAAAATGTAAATTATACGTTACTTTAATAATAATATCATTCTCAAATTTAAACAAAGATAAATAATTTTTACAAGTTTTAAATAGACAAGTTCATACAAATCTTTGTAAAAAATTATACACCTACTTAATAAAGGTGTGAAAAAACCTATTCTTTATTAGTGGGCCTTATTTTTTTTATAAATGACTTGTATGAAACTTGTCTATTTGAGACTTGTACCTAGTATTACTCTTAAAGAAAATATTAACCCAAAAATTCAGTTAAAAATAAAAATTAACTCACACATTTACGTGTAAAATTAATTTTATAGGATTCTTGCATGGATTAAGGGCATATTTGGATACTTCAATAATCTCAAATATTCTTAAAAGTTCTCGTAGTTTTCTTTCCAAGTATCATTTAAATACAAAATATTTTTCAATTTCAAATCTTCAACTTTTTCATTTAATCATTGTAACTTTTCCAGGCTTCCAAACAAAATATAAAAAAATAAAATAAAATAAGTTTAAAAAAATTATATTCAAATAATATTTTAACTTTATAATATTTTTATTCAGATTTTTTTTCTTTCATTTCTCAATATTCAATAAAATATTTTAATTCAAATCATTTTATTACTATTTATAAATTATTTTACTATTATTCATAAAATTATGAGATATTCTTAAATATCTTGACGAATCCTAAATCATTCCCACTAGCAAGATGGTAATATTTGATTTTCTATTTTTTTTTCAAATTAATTTCTACCAAGGATGAATAAAAAATTCATATATTTTTAAAGAAGACGGCACGCATTGATTTTATTCGCTCAATTTAAGTTAAATAATTCGTTAAAGAGTATTGCACCATTTTAACTTTGGCTAGTGATGGGGGGACATGATATTGGACTTTTCAAAACAAGTTTTTGTGTAGCACGTGTGGATCTCTCCTTTTATTTATCAATAATTTTATTTATTATCTTTATACATCACATCTCATACTTATTTTTTTTTATCTATAACAAATGAGCAATGCTAGGTAAATAGAGACTGTAATGAAAGCTTAAGCTATTTTAACTTTAAAATTTTTTAAAATTATAAAATTATCCCTCCTAAAATGATGTTTTCTCTCATTTAATAATGTGTCTGCACATGCAATCCTCACTTGAGGACTGCAAATAAAATTTCTCATAACAAATATGTAGTGTGTAGATAATAAATATAACAATTCAATTAGTTTAATAATAATAAAATAAAATAAAAAATATTATTAAAATATATAAAATTAATGGTGTGAGATGATGAATAGCATCCATCTTGATTTCTTTTATTTTAAAGGTATTGTGGATGTTGACTTGTCCGCATCATCTACCACACTTTATAATTAGTATGAATTAAAAATTAAATCCTCTCCTTTTTCAGCATGATTTCTATTTCATTTTTAAAAGTGATAACTATAGGTCACTTTTCACAATATTTTACATAATAATATTTTAAAAAGAATGCTATTTTAGTAAACTAACTTGTAAAAGTATCATCATTTTACTAAAATATCCTTATTTTATAATATGTATTGTGAAATATATTATGAAATGTGTTGTGTGGGTATCATTATTCTTTTTTTTATTATTAAAAGTATCATTTTACTTTAATTTAAGAAATAAATTATATTGCATCCTCTCATTAAGATTAGATAGATAGATAAAAAAAAATAGCATAACATAAATTAATATAACGATTAAATATTAGAGAAGGAGATAAAACGATGAATTACAAAAGAAGTGATAGCTTACGGGTAATATGACAACTTTAATGGTTTAGGAGTCATATTAAAAAGAAAAGATATGTTTACATGCCCATTTTTTACGCACTATGTGAAAATTTGAAAATCTTTCACATCAATTATGTTAAATAGATTATTGGTATTTTAATTTGATTTTTAAATTGTAATGGGTCTCACGATAAGTGGCATGTTAACGCACTGATTTGTGTATTAAGAAAATTTAACTTAGAAAAATGATAATTTGAGAGAGTGAATTATAATTTTACTTTATAATTACCATTTTGAGGGCACAAAGTAGTATTTCCATCTTTTAATTTATATATTCAACGTTCATAGCATTAACGCAATCTTCTTGGAAGTATTGCTTCGAGATGTTAGCACTCAAATGGCAAGCAAGATCCATTGAAAATGTGTTTGAAAAAAACCAGATATATTTTCTTGATATTTGTAAAATTGATAGAGCTCTCTTAAAGTAGAAGAATTTTTAGTTTTATAAAAGTTGTTTTGAATTTTATTTTTTTATTTTTGTGAAAGATGTATATCAAAAAACTTTTTTTTAAATCTTGGATAATGATAAATACACAATTAAAATTTTTAAATATTTTAATTTAAAACATTATAAGAATATCTTTATTTTAAAAGTAACTTCATCAAAAAGAGTTGTAAAATAGGATAGTGCAAGTGTGCTGACCAGTTATAACCGTTGGGCGTACCTGTTAGTACAAATTTTATTTTTTATTTTTTTTCTCTTTTTTTCTTTACATTTTTTGGCATGTTTAATTTTTTTTAAAAAAAATACATTAATATAATAATAGTCATTTTCTTAATATGTAAATAAAAAAAATTAAATATATAAATTATCAAAATCAGACGGGACAATAACATTATTCTGTAAAATAATTATAGAATACAGCTTGCGGCACTTGACAAAAAGTTAACATCTATAATAGGTAGGAAAATGTGCAGGTTTGGGGTGAGATGAGATACAAAATTCTCATTTCATCTCATAATTACATATTTTTTAAATCTCATATAAAATATAATAAACAATTCAACTTTTTCAAATCTCAATTCAACATTTTCAAATCCCAATACAATAATAATACTAAAACATAATATTTTAAACATTAAAATAAAACATAAAATTATCATCTCACTCTCTAAAACCAGCCCGCGTCCCCCTTTCAGCTCTAGTTGGAGCTACCGTTTGCATTAGTGTGTTTTTTTTTTAATTTTTTTTATATAGATTTTGTTAATAATTTTAAATATTTAAAAAAATAAAAAAATTCATAATATTATTAAAAAATATATTTTAATCATGAAGTAAATAAAAAAATAATTTTTATTTTATTTCGTAATTAAGAAAATATTTTTTAATAATTTTTTTTACTTTCTGATTAAATAAGTGTTTTTTAATAGAAAAATTTTAGACATAAACTCCACACCAAAATATGTGATTTTACCTTTTCATCCACATAATGAAAATGATTGCAGACATCTTTGTAAATAAAATAGGATAAAACGATAAAATGACATGTTTTTAATTGGGTGTATAGGATGTGGGGCTTATGGGTAGCACATGTTCTAACTTTATTTTATTTTTTTTTAAATATGTAAAGTGTTAAAAAATCTATATAATAAATAATTTAAAAAAAAAAAAACACTTAATGCTAGACCCCAACGGGGGAGCGGAGCCTCCGACGGAGACTGTAGCATTGTCCAATGTCCATAATACGTATATCAGACACTCAAAATGTTTTTTAAGTTCGTAAAAAAAATGTTTTTTAAGAATTAAGATTAATTAAACATTCTTTACGGAATTTTTATTTAGGCTTAGTTTGGAATTTAAAATCATCTCAACTCATCTTTATAATTTTTTCAAATTATAATACAAAATATAATAAATAATTCAATTTTTTCAAATCTTAAAATAATAATAATAATAAATAATAATATTCTAATAATATTTATCATCTTAACTCAACTTTAATTTAACATCCAAACAAATCCTTAATTTTCCACGTAAGACTTTCTTAAAAAATAGAAAATTTGGATGATGATCTTTCGTGTCTGAGTTGAAATGTTTCTGGACGAGACTTTGTGACGTGATTGATGTTACTAACATTCAAAACCTACACCACAATAAATTATTTTATAATTAAATTTTTTTTTATAAGCTCTGCGTGTAAAAGACGCATTTGAATAGTAAAATTAGATGAGTTAATATTTGATAAAAATTAAAAATAAAATAAAAATATTATTTATTATTATTATTATTATTTAAAAATTTTAAAAAATTAAATTAAAATTTTAAAAAATTGAATTATTATTATATTTTATATAAAAACTTAAAAAAATCATAATAATAAAATTAGATAACTTTATCGATCAAACTGAATTAAAATGAATCCTGTTACTCTGTTGTTTGAATAGTAACGCTAATTTATATTATTAGTTATTTTTATAATTTTTATTTTTATTTTTATATTCATATTTTTTTAATATATTTAAATATTTTTAAAAAATAAAAATATATATTAATACACTTAAAATTTATTTTTAATTATTAAATAAAAATATTAAAAAATCTTTTTTTTTTGTCGTATAAAGGTCAAAGTTCGTTTATTTTCAGAGATGAGATGAGTTGAGATTAAAGTTAAAAAGTTGAATAAAATATTATTAGAATATATTTTTTAATATTATTTTTATTTTGAGATTTGAAAAAGTTGAATTGTTTATTTTATTTTTGTTTTGGGATTTGAAAAGTTGAATTGTTTATTTTATTTTTATTTTGAGATTTGAAAAAGTTAAATTGTTTATTTTATTTTATGTAGAGATTTGAGAAAGTTGTAATGATGAGATGAGATGAGATGTTTCATGAAAACAAACAGTCAGCATAACAGCTTTTTCCTATGGAAAATGCTTTGGATCCCGAAAGTGTGTCCCGAAAATTTTTATTTTTATTTTTGTTTTTTTTTACTGAATGATTAAAAAAATATTTTTTAATGATGTTGTGATTTTTTTATTTTTTTAAAAAATATTTATGATGATTAAAAAAATACATAAAAAAACAAAAAAATAAAAAAAAATAAAAAACTTATTCTGGACACAAAATGGGTCCCGAATTCGGGACCCATAGCAGTGCCCTTTTCCTGTTCAAAATTTCCAACGCGTAAAAATAGGGCCGGCGTGCAGACCAAGGACGATGTGGACACCCACTGCTGAAAAGTTGGTCCAGGAGTGAGGTTTTTTATCACGCATCATAAATAATATTATAATATTTTTATTTCTTTTTTCTAAATTTGTGAGGTATAAATGATGAATAAACTAATTTAATTAGTTTAATAAAAATAAAACTAATTTTTTAAAAAAAAAAATAAAATTAAAAATAAATATAAATATAATATATGATGTTAAAAAAAATTAAAATTAAAAATAAATATAAATATAATATATGATGTATGAGACGATGAATAACTTGCTTCATTTGTTTTTGTTTATGTTTCAATATTCTAATTCGACCATCCCTTGAAAATCGGAAAAATTAACCCTCTTTGGGCTATAATTCGAAGTGTTGATTAAAAAAATTAAGCATACCTTTTGACAAAGGGTGATGCTAGTGCTACTACCCCACAGTGGTGAGAAATTAGAATCCTCACCGCACAGTCAAAATTTTTTTTTAAAACATATTTTTAAACACTTTAAATATTTTTTAAAAAAATAAAAATATATATAAATTCATTAAAAATACTTCTTTAAACATTAAATAAAAAAATCAATACAAAAAATCAGAATTACCTGGGAATAGTGTTTTCCTTTGACAAAAGAAATTGTCAATGCTTAATCATTAAAACAATTATTTCTTTTGGAAAAAGGTAGAGATCTCATTGAAAGCCACTGCTCTCTTTTATTTTATTTTATTAAGTGATTAAGAAATTATTATTTAATAATATTATGATTTTTTTTCTTTTTAAAAATATTACAAAAAACATAAAAACAAAAACTTAAAATACTTAGCGGGAGCCTCCAACGGTGGGTGTAGACCCACTCATTTCTTTTTGACATTTGGTGTAGTTTTTTTTTTTTGGGATTTACACAAAGTCAAATATATTATAAATGATATAGATAATTATTATGTTTTAATGTTAAATAAAAAAATTGAGTATCTTTTTTCCCTTTTGTAATTCTCTAATACTATTTAAAAACAAGAAAGATAATAATGATGTCATTATTCAAAAAATTCTAGATGAATAGGCAGGTTGGTCTTGAATTAGTTTAAAACTAAAAATTTTATACAATAAGAGTGAAGTTTGTAGCATTACTTTTGTGATATATATTAACCCGACTCGCATGTGCAAGGAATTGATGATTGGGTATTCAGTGGTACCTGGTAAAATGCCAGTACATATCTTATGATCAATAACCATGGAATAATTAGATGGCAAGACGGTCATTGTAAATGTGAATATCAAGTGCATACAACAAATGCAATTAAGGGGTTGTTTGGGAAATATATTTTATCTAATCTCATCTTATGTAAAAAAAATTTAATTTTTTTTCCACATCAGTCAAATACAAACAATTTTTAATTTCAAATTTTCAATAGTTTCATCTAATATTACCTAGTCATTAAAACTTTTTTCAAACTTAAAAAAATACAAAAATTAGTTCAAATTTTAAAATTTTAAAATAAAAATTATATTAAAAAATTATATTAGAACAATATTTAGATTTTATAATATTCAATTTTTTTTAGAACATGTGACTTTTTGAATTATTGATATATGAATGACGCGATACCAATGGCCACTCCCACATTTTTTCACGAAATAATTATAGAAATTATGTGATTAGTCTTTAGATATGTTTGGATAGTGAGATGAGAATTTTTTTATTTTCGATGAAAGTTTAAAATATTATTATTATTTTAGGATTTGAAAAAGTTGAATTGAGATTTGACAAACTATAAACCATATATATAGGAGATCAAAACATTCTTTCCCAACATTGAAATAAAATATTTTGAAATTCCACTCAATAAAGAAAAAAAAAACAGAGAAAATATAAGAAAATTGATAAAAATTATAAGCCAATTTAGGAAAATTTTGATTAAATTTTTCCTCCTCAAAGAATAAAAAATCAAAAGATGTCATTGCTTGTTCATCATGATCAAGATTTCAGTGCAAACGATGAGGATGATAATATGATGTAAAGTTTGATAATCGTTGAATTAAGGATAATGGAAATTAAAACAAAGCCACATGCTAGATTCTACAAGTACCTGGAAACAATAATCAAAGGTAGAGCGGTCATTAATAAGCCCACCCAATAAAAAAAGGCACTAAAATGCAAGGCCGAACCAAACAAAAGACACCATTCATAATGATAAGCGGCCTAGAGTTTATTCTACTTTTAATTATTTTTATTTTTAAGGCAGTGCGTAGAGGCTACCATTCTTACAAATTTAGGTTCCGTTTAGATAGTGAGATGAGATGAGATGAGATGAGATGGTTTTAAATGAAAGTTGAATAAAATATTGTTAAAATATTATTTTTTAATATTATTATTATTTTGATATTTGAAAAAGTTGAATTATTTATTATATTTTGTGTGAGAATTTGATAAAATTGTAATGATGAAATGAGATGAAACTGTTTCTGTATTCAAACAAAACTTAAATGGTAAGATTTGATTTATAAGATTCAAATTTTGAGATTTTTTTTTTTAAAATCAAATTATGTCATATAAATACTTTACTAAGTGTTATACACAAGACTTGTAGATAGAAATGTATAATTTAATAAACGATGCTTCCTTAACAAGTGGCCATAGGGCACTTATTAACCTGACCATAACAATTTACTTAAATAGAATGAAAAAGACATTATGAGAGAAAGAAATCTCAACAAACATTCCAAAGAAGTTGATACAAAGCAAGTTGGGTCGGTCTCACATTATATATATTCCTTGATATGGTGCCAAGGTGTTGACATGTGATTCTTATGGCAATCTAAAGTTGGACTGACAGGACTAGTACTTCTGAAAATGCAGTACCACACAAAAGGCATATTAACTGTACGTGGTGGAGCTTGGTGGTGTGTGGAGGCCACTCACGCAGACGGCAGCACATTGAGACCATTCACCAGTCAAAAACATAATCTAGCTAAGACAACAGAAGATAGTTGGTTGATGCATATTTAAACTCCAAAGTATCTGAAAAAAAAAAGAAAGAGAAGAAGAAAAAACTTCTTAAAAGGGAAAACATCAAATCAAAAGTGTTACGTGAGGTGAAAAAAGAGCAGAGATGAATGATGTCACAAGCCCACGAACCGAATACATAGTCCATGGCCCATTTAATTTCATTTACAACTTTATTTACTTTGATGCTATCTGTTATTTGGACTACAATTAGCTATTAGGCTTTGGACCTTAGTTTTATTTTCTTATATGCCTTTAGTTGTGTTAGCCTGAGCCAATGAATGAGTCATTTTCTTTATGTAAGAGTCAATGGCTCTAGGGTTGGATAATCAAAAGGTTAATGCAAATGTTACTTTTTATTCTCTTATCATTTTCTTCTTTTCTTTAATGGAGGTACTCCACTCAAAGTGAATAATTTTCTTATATATTTTCTAGTCATCTAAATACCTACTATCAAATGTGTTACAAGTGGTATTCAACGCCAATCTTTCATTGGCATCGGCTTTATCAATGAGAATGGAAAACATTATCTCATCCTTACTAAATATCAAAGAGTTAATGGAAGACAATCTTCAATGCTTCGATGTTGTTCAACAGCATCTGAAGGATTTGCAAGAGAGTCACAACAAAATGCACCAAGTATTTCAACAGTCCCTTGACGATTTTGCTAGCAACATTCAGGAAAGTTTCAACCAATTCGAAGATCAAATCTGTGACATACAAGAGGATGACGCAGTTGCTGTGGAAGAAAAAGATGAAATCAAGCCTGTTTAGCTTATTCTTTCTTATGTTCCCAAAAATCTTGAACCATTTTTCTACCATTCTCTGATCCTTCCCTAAGAATCTAGTGTCCTTCTCTTCATCTCAGAAAATATTTTTTCTCTTCTTCTTTCTTGTTGGTCGCCATTAGCAACAGAGACTCATTAATCGAAAAAGGCCTAACCATCATATGGGACTTGGGAGTTCGATCCTGGTGGCGTCGATCGCGACCTTCAAGACTTCGACGGCTCTCTCTTTTCTTTCTCTTGCGACGATGAGAGGATGAACTCGCTCTCATTTTCATTCCATCCTGAGCGCACAGTGATGCACCATATCTATTCCACCATGGCATCGACGACGACAATCTATTCCACCACTCAGCCCATTGTCATGCGTCTGATGCTCCGAGATTCAATGGCATCGACGACGGCAATCTGTCGCCCATTTTCTCCACGCCAACCGATATGCACCATTTTCCTCTCCTTGATTGGTCTCGCAACTCAGAAAAAGAAATCCCGCTACTACCATCTATCTAACCCATACGACATTTTGGTGGCAGAGGAGGCCCTGAACCAGTCATCACCACCTGGATTGGAAGATGAAAAGCTCGTACAGTGCAAAATTTATTGGTCGCATCTTTGGGGACATTTCAGCTTGTGCTATAATGGTCAAAAGCTAGTCACAAAAAATGACTCTATCAAAAATTACGGCATCAAGGATGGTGATCAGTTTAAATTTGTTCGGCATATTGCAATCGACTACAACCTGAGAAAGAGGCGAGCAAAGAAACGGGTTGCATGGGAAGTGAGAGGTAATAAGTCTTTCACTCCTCTTGTGCTTGATATATTGCTGCTGAGAGGTGATTTTGAGCCCTTTGATCGAGGGAGGGAGCATATCTCTGAATTGAAGCCATATTTCCAAGTGGCGGCACAAAATGATTGGGTCAAAAATTAGGATGCAAATACAGAGAATGTGAGAAATAAGCTTAGGAAAAATCTCATGGTCATGGTTTCACAAGTTTTAGTAGATAAAAAATTTACTCCACAATTGCTCGATAAATTGTTACATAGAGCTGTTTTTGAGTGGTTTGGAATTATTGGGACTGTTGTGCAAAGAATTTCTTTGAGAAATACATTTAGCCCCTCCTTGAGCTCAATATGTTTACTTGATTTGCTTATTGGTATAATGCCACCTCATTCGCCCTTTGATAAAGGAAAATAAAGAAATCATGTGGGGATGCACATAGATGGAATAGTTCTTTTGGGTAGAAGTGTTGTTGATGAATCCATGATTACAGGAGAATCACTTCCTGTGTATAATGGAAAAGGCCTCACTTCCTGTGATGAGGTACCATTGTCAGCATTTTGCTTGACTAATGTTGGAGAATGAGACAAATTTAGAAATATAGATAGGGATATTCTCGTGCTACGGGTTTATGGAATGAATGGTAGTGGCAGAGGATCGAGCTTGTATGGGGCATTGAAGGCTCTAAGGTTGATAAAATATATAATGGGAAAATCTGGTATGGAGTTCAGGAGAAAAATGTAGAGACATTCAGCTGCTGTTCGCAAGACAACGGCGATCATTTGCGGTCTAGTGCTTGGCATTTTATACGGATTGAGTGGAAATGAGGACTTCACTGTTATGCACATTCATTCAACCACTACTTCCTTCCCTAGTACGTGGAACTCTTCTAGTAGTCAACGGTGTATTGGAGGTACACACCAGTGCTCTGCATATTCTACAAGTGCTTCTTCATAGAAAACATGGACTATGCGCACTACATTTCCAGAATATGTTGTCGCTCTTGCTACCATTGTAGGATCTATACTTTTTGCTATATTTGGTGGAGTTGGTATTGCTTGTCTGCCTTGGGATTTATCTTCGCATTCATCTGGCGTCCAAAGGCTGTTATCACTCGCTCACAGTATATCAAGGAAGCGACACTTCTTGATGACTTGGAGTGGCTGCTAGTAAAAATAAAATTCACGTTTTTGATCTTGGTGATGGGAAAATTGTGGGCAAGGATAACGCATCTTATAGACAATGTGTTTCTATGGGGGATGGTTTGTCACAAGCCCACGAACCAAATACATGGTCCATGGGCCTTGGGCCCATTTAATTTCATTTACAATTTTATTTACTTTGATGCTATCTGTTATTTGGACTATAATTAGTTATTGGGTTTTGGGCTTTAGTTTTATTTTCTTATATGTCTTTAGTTGTGTTAGCCTGGGCTCATAAAGGGGTCATCCTTTTTATGTAAGAGTCAAGGGCTCTAGGGTTGGGTAATCAGGAAGTTAATGCAAATGTTACTTTTCATTTTCTTCTTTTCTTTAATGGATGTGCTCCCCTCAAAGTGAGTAATTTTCTTATATATTTTCTAATCATCCAAACACCTACTATCAGTTGTGTTACAAATGATTATGGAGGAAAGAGTGACCAGAACGTGCGGAGGACGATAATGCGTTAGCCTCATGCATGCCGCACATGCAGGCTTATGAGCCGAAATGGACAATATCATCTCTCTTGGAAGATTGGGGACGGGGGAGATCTGATCGCGGTGGAAATGAATACAACCATCACAATTACGACAACGTAAAGAAATTAAATATAATTAAAAATGATATTTGTAATCTTAGAGTGTGTAAGTATTGTATATTCTTTTTGAGAAAACTGGATAAATCTAGAATCCCCATAAAAAATTATTTTTTTAATGGTGAGCTTTACTTTTTTTTCAAAATGAGTACACAGGATTTGTACAATCTAAGACTGTATCTAGCATTACTCATTATGTTAATTGTTAAGTTACTTTTCTCTATTATGGTGTTGACATTTTTTTTTTTATATCAAGCCATGCAACACTTTGATTGGTATTGCTTGGAAATACAAACCTTCATGAAATTTCGCTTTTATCTCTAAATAAATACTTTATTATATGCGAGCCGCATTAAATCTTTTAATATGAAATATATGTTTTGCCCATAAATGCTATTTTGGAATTTTTCTAATAAAGACAATGATATTTTGGACAAATGACAGAACTCGATACTTTGAAGACACAAAATAAAAATTAAAAAAAAAAAATCCATATTTTGGAGTGTTTTCTTCGCTAAAATATATAGTATCGTTTTGTAACAAATTCACGCGATCAACTCCCTCAAACTATCGTGCAAAAAAATAAATAAAAAAATTCCTTCAAACTATCATTTAATTTACGACCACTCTCAAAATATCAAATTTGATTTTACATTAAAGTCTTACACTACACACCTCCACTTAATCAATATGTGATTTGTCATTTTTTTTTCTTCTATCTTACTGCCTAAATATGTGTGTTTAAATAGAAGGACAAAAATAAATTTCTTAAATAAGCGTATTGCAAGACTTATTTGTAGCATTTATGTTTTGATAATTATCTCCTCTCCTCAAACTATATTGGATGGCAATTATTGGAGATTTATCTATCGAGTTATATTACGTATAGTCACTTTTATGTATTCCTTATACACTATATTGATGTGATTGATTAAATAAATTATTTTATATAAAAAATGATGCAGTCAATTACATTAATAAAATGTATAAAAGGGGTTTCACGCATAGGACAGCTCGTGATCTGTCTCCAAGCCAATGGTTTAGCCCAGCCCAATGGCAAACCTATTAGACAGACATCCATTATTGCTTGGAAGAAGCTTCCAAAACGTACGTAAATTATTCAATCAGTTAATATTTACAGGATATACCATAGTACTTGTGCTGACAAATGTAGTTGTACCATTATAGGGATCGGCTTACCACACTTTCACACTGCCTCTCTTTCAACCAAATTAAAATTAGAGAAATGATTTGGGACTCGTATGCTTTTTGTTTTTGTTTTTTGAACTTAGTAAAATTATAAAATAAATCTAACAGATCATATAAAATTATGTCGAATTTTATTTGTATATAATCTCTTTCAATTGAGAACACTTCTCTTCGATTATTAGCGAAAACCAAAAACACTCGTCTCCCGCATGCAAAGTCCAACATACATGTACTTTAGGCATGGGCATATAACCGACCATTTGAACAGTGACATGTACCTGCCAACGTACGAGCCCATTCAAACAAATAAAAACAAGATTGGTCCGATGCCACATGTGTAGATCAAAGGCAGGTTGATGACAACCAGATTTTTTTGACAATTTTGGCAAGGTAGCTAGCTTTTTAATAATAATTCAACAATTTTCGCTCCGGTCTTTGGAGAGAGTAATGCTACGTATAATCGTGAAATATGTAAATGTCATGTAGTCATTTTAAAAAATATTGTAGTTCACTATTAAAAAATTAATTTATTTTCATATGGGTCTTATATTTATTCACATTTTTTAAAGCGACTGGCACGACACTTACACACTCACTAGTGCAAATATTATTTCTCGTTTAGAAATTAATAAACGATATTTATAATTATAGAGTGCGTAAATATTATGTATTCTTTTTTTAAAAAAGAAATAAATATAATACTTATATGAAAAAACTAATTTTTTAATGACAATTTTCACTCTTTTATAAAAATACATGATACTTAGATAATCTATAACTGTATCTAATATGAGTTAATTTATATATAGTCATCATTTGGGGATTGTTCATGCGCCCATACATTTATATTTTAAAAAAATTTCAAATTACAATAATATCTTTTTTAAAAGGATATTTTTTTCACTTGAGTTAGTCTACATACAGTCTCCAAATAGGGACTGCAGATGTAAGTTTATACAGTTATGTTTAAAAAAAAATTAAAATTACAATAATATCATTTTTTAAAATATTTTTTTTTCTTTTACCTCATTCATCAATGTGACGCAATCCCCATTGCAAATAAAATTCTTCTTTCCATTTTTATCTTTATATACATTTTTTCACTCAGGACTACAAATAAAATTTCTGATCTAATATTAATCTCGGAAAGGAAAATGCTGGAGCTCCAGTGTATTTTATTATGTGTTTTTTTTAATTCTTTTTTTATATAGATGTTTTTAATGATTTTAAATATTTTTAAAAAATAAAAAAAATTTATAATATTATTAAATAATACTTGCTTAATCACGAAGTAAAATATAAAATATTTTTTTATGATTTTTTATTTTATTTCGTGATTAAGGAAGTATTTTTAAATAATTTTTTTTTACTTCTTCATTAAGAAAGTATTTTTAATGATATTTTTAATTTATTTTATTTTTAAAAAAATATTAAAAAATAAAAAAAAAATTATATAAAAAACAACTTAAAAAAAAACACATATAAACGTTACTAGCCCATCACTCGTTGTTGAGTCGCATTTAATTCGCAATTTATCCAAACTATGAAAAGGAGATCCCGAGATAAAATTTGCAAAAAGAAAATGCTGGCCAATCACGTGTATCGGTCATGATTTCTTCGGTCAAATGCGCTGTCATTAACAAAGAAATAGATCTCCTCGACCGTTGTTTGATTGAAAATACGAATCACAATTTTATAATATTTATTGATAATTTAATTTATTGCTGCAGTTATAAATCTTATATGTCTTGCTTTATATACATCTCTCCTTTTTAGGCTTGAGAGTTGGATAAAGGCTATTTAGCATCCATATACCAAACACTTGTCGAGAGAAATAAAAATAAAAAAGATAAAAAATAAAAATAAAAAAGATAAAAAATAAAAATAAAAAAGATAAAAAAATAAAAATAAGTATGTAGTGTAGGGCTGCTGAATAAAATTTATCTAAACAAAAACTATAAAAAATCTATATTATGTTCTAAAATAGTCATGAGTGGCGTGCTAAAAAGATTGCTTGAGAAAAGATGATCGGATCATATGTTTGGATAATGAGATGAGGATTCTGTGAAGGTTAGTAAATGATTTATGAATAATAATTAAATGGTTTGAGTTAAGATGTTTAATTGAATTTTAGAAAATGAAAAAGAAAAAAATTAATAAAAATATTACAAAATTAAAATATTATTTGAATATAATTTCTAAATATAATTTTTGTTTTAAAATTTGAAAAAGTTGTATTATTTTTAGTATTTTGTTTGAAAGTTTAGAGTAATGATTAGATGAACAAATTTAAGATTTAAAATTGAAAACCATTTTGTATTTAAGTGATGTTTGGAAATGAAATTATGAAAAATAAGATGAGATAATTGAGAGAGAGGAGCATAGACCTATATCCACCTACGCCTAAACATGATTCACCAAAGGAGTTGAACGATGTTTGGATTCCATCAAAATTGGAAGAAATAAAAAAAGAGATTTAATTATATAAAAAAGTTGTGTTTATAAATTTTTGGCAATAAAATTCCGGGTTAATTTGTTTTAAATATTACTTTTTATAAAGTGCACCGAATATATAGACGTGTGAACGTTCCTTTTTCTGCTTTCTAATATTTCAGCATGCATATATATATATATACGACTTGACTGAGTACACTATTCTATAAATTTGGAACATTGTCCATGCATGGATGGAAACTTCGAACCCTTAGAAATGAATGCTCGTAGCATGCTTGCACTTTTTCAATGTAGCCATGTGGGCCGGGGACCCTTCACCATTAAGTTTACAATTAATGTTCTCACCACCATGTCAAATGGGCAATCACGTTTGAACAAATTAGAGGTTTTTTTTTTTTTTCTTTCCTTCTTCTTCTTCTTTCTATGTATAAGTCATAAATAGACAAGTTTCATATAAGTCTTTTGTAAAAAAATGAGTGCTACTAATAAAGATTTATTTTTTTATAATTTTTTAAAGTGTAGTCTATTTTTTTACAAAGATTTGTATGAGACTTGTCTATTTAAGACTCGTACAAATCATTTATCTTTCCAATTTGCACCCAAAATCTTTTCTTAAACTTTGAATAGTGTGAGTTAAAAGGAAAAAAAAAATATATTTGTAATGTCATTGACATACCAAATATAACACTGATGTACGTAGAGGTATATTGTTGGGTCTTTTTTGTATGGAGTTTTTTTATTTGTAGCAGCTCAATCGATGATCACTCGAGTCTAGTATCTACAAGGATCGATTGCGGTTTATTGCAAATTTTTAATAAAAGATTTTCTGACCCGTTTTGGCTCTTCATCCAACCCTACCCTTTGATTAAGGTTTGCTTATATATTATATTAAATTTTGTCTAGCCGACGAATTGTATTTTAATTTTAATTTCTAAATAAAATTTTTTTGCAGCTCCAATAACAATAATGAATTCGATAATAAATTATGTGTCTACATATCAATCTAAGTAGCTCGTGAGCTTGAAGATCAGATTAATATAAAGAGTAATTCAACATACAACCGTGAAGTGCGTAAACGACGCGTAATCGTTTTGAAAAAGAGTGGGGTCCACTATTAAAAAATTATTTTTTTAATGTGGGGTCCATGTTTTATTCACTTTTTTCAAAGCGATTACGCGACGGTTGCACAATTCACGGTTGCAACCGCCGCGTAATCGCTTTGAAAAAAGTGAATAAAACATGGGCCTCACATTAAAAAAATAATTTTTTAATAATGGACCCCACTCTTTTTCAAAGCGATAACGCGGCGTTTACACACTTCACGGTTGTATGTAGAATTACTCAATATAAATCGTGCATCCGTTTTCTATCACATACACCACTTGTGAATGATAATTATATCTCGAAATGAACTATCATTTTAATTCTATCGCCCACACCCATTTTGGCGGCTCGTTTTATGAACATTTATTTCGCACTTCCTTTTTCCCCCTCGATCGAAGGTAAGTACGTACATTGTTGGTAAGGCTATACAAAGCTTTTCTGATCTACTTTTTTGGTCCAATTAAATGCTTAACCGAATTAGTATATAACATTCTTAAAATTTTTAGATCAATGATCAGATCTTTAATAATTAGAATCAGAATAGAGATCAAGTCATGAGTTCAAGTTACAGATGAGGCGACTTATAAGTTAGATTAAAATGTCTTGGTACAATGTATAGATATGATGTTAACTCATTGAATACTGATAGATGAGTGAAATCGTTAAAAGGAAAAAGGTTACCACTGGGTTAGTGTCGATAGAGTGGACCGTTGTGGACGTCGGATTCGGAATCGTGATAGAATATTATGATCCTGAAAGTTAAAAACTTAACTGAATTAGTATCCAACAACTCTAAGACTTTTGGATCAATGGTTGGGTATTTAAAACCCACTGATTAAATTGTTTCCCTCTTGTCAAGTCATCAAGCACCATTAGCTATTAGGGATGTAATCCATCGGTTTGGTTTGATTTTAGATATATTTTAGAATTGAATTGGTATACACTAATTTTAAAATTTGAAAAATCGATATCGCACCGGTTATATTTCTAACTGGTACTTTCAATTTTATAGATTCCAGTTCGATTTTTCCAGTTTTAGTATAGTATTAGTGGATTATATAGTTAGTGTAACTATACTATAGTGATATATAGTGGATTATATATTGATATAATATTAGTATAACTACCAATACTATAGTGATTTATATAGTTATTTATATACAACGGATTACTAATAGTAATAGTGTGTGTATATATATATAATAGTATCATATATATAGTGATATAGTATTTGATTATGTATGCTAGTGATAATATGTTAGTGTCTAACTTATTTATATATTTGATTGTATATGTTAGTGATAATATGCTTGGTTACATACACTTTTTATATGAGTGTATATGATCAAATGTATAGAAAGATGTTTATAAAAAAGAAAATATATTATAATTTATTATGCTATAAAATGTATTTATTCTTAATATATATAGTTTATATTAATAACATATGATCAAATGTTCATGTAGATTAAAATTTATATTATATTAATTCTACGCTATAAAATTAAAACTTTTAATGATAATGTTATATCAAATGTTATATTAAGATTTATAAGATTAATTTTATATTATATTAATCTATGTTATTAGATTATTATTATACATAAATAATAGGATTTTAAAATTTAATGTTATATTAATTAGTAATTTAGCATATAATATAAAGTTATTTTACATAATTATATATAAAATGATATATAATATAAAAAATCATATAAAAAATATTTTATATAATATGAAAAACCAAATATATATATATGAACTAGTCCGATCCGATGTTAGAAAAAGAAAAATCGGAATCGAATTGGTTTTAACCGATTTTGAAAAATGAGACCGGTATGAACCAGTTATGCACCGGTTTGATCCCGGTTTTTTTTTCACCCCTATTTTATATATATATATATGTGTGTGTGTGTGTGTGTGAGTGTGTGAATACTTATGGATCATAAAAAAGGGTAACAAGTCAGCTTTTTCGAGAATTTTAAAACACGTGAGGACATTAATTGATAAAAACTAAAGCTTATGAGATATTTATCATCGAGAATAATCATATTTATCAGTTATTCATTTGTTCTATTATTACAGATAAATTAAATATATCGTTGAATTGCTCAAAAACAAATAATTGGAACAAGAATTCCATGTTTTCCACATAAGTATATGTCATGATGGGATATTTATTTATATATATATATATATATAATTAGAACTAATCTCGAATACAAGAAATTAATTAACCGATCACACAAGCTCAAATCTTAGAGATGGCGCAGCAGCAATATTAAAGGTGTAAACTTTCGGTTTTGCTAATCCTCGTAAAGATATATGGTTTGTGTTAATACCAAAATTTATACAACATGCCGGAGCGGAAGATATAGTCATCCCAACCCACGATAATGATAGTTTGGGCGTCGATATGGTATCCAGATACCCATCGGTGAAGAATATAATAAACAAAGTGCATAAAATATAAAAGAAAGAATCACACGGATTTACATGGTTTGGCGTAAAAATTTACGTACACGGATAGTTTGGGAGCAAAATTCACTATGTTGAGTGATTGTACAGTCTCTCATAGACTTACCTATATCTCAATACAATAGAGGAAATTGAAAATTCTAAATGTTGAAGAAGATGCCATTCTCGTAAAGAGAGGATATTTTTTCCTCTGTACGTAATGGAATCTGTCCAAATTTGAGGATATTTCCTTCATTTATAGAAATCCATTTCCTTCATTGGAATAATAGAGTCATACTTAACTTATGGAATTATTTCCTTTTACGTGTCAGAGTCAACTTGTCTTATCTTTTCTTAATCTTGTCTCTAGACTTGATTATTAGTTGTTGATTTTATACCTTACGTTCTTTATATCCATTCGCAACCAAAAACAATGTCAAATAATAACATTTAGCGTGTCTTTTTGTTTTACAATCTAACATCCATACATGTAAAAATGTGGGTATATATGTGAAATTAACCAGCGAAGGAGTCGTGATGCACGTCTGCATGCAATAAATCATTCTTTTATTGAGAGATAAAGCTGTGAATTTGGTTGCTGAACCAAGTAAAAAGGCTTCTGGATGGGGATGGTAAGAGTTGTTGTACTCACTTCTGACCATCTACAGATGAAATTCACGTTATTTGTTCATCTTCCCCTTTATCTTAAAAAGGGAAAAAAGCTAGGGCGGAAAACATGCGTCTCTTCCCATTCATTTCAACTTTTTTTTTCTTTTTTTCTTTCGTGACAAAGTGTAAAAGATCAATACCTTCTTTCACAAGTTCTAAACAAACCGGTTAGCTTACTTTGTAGCATATTTATATAAAAGAAGGAATTCTTACAACTAATTAAACTACAAAATTTATAGCTATTTTTTTTATAAAATACATAAAGGAGAAGCCGATCGAGGGTTTGTATCCGCGTATTAAATAATAGGATAATGATAGGTTTACTATATTCCTATCACTTTTTTACTATTCTATAGTGTATTTGAAATTTTTATTTTCTTATTATTTTATTCTAAGTATTTTTTTAAAATCCTTAATCATTAAAAAAAAACTAAAAAAATATATAACTTCACTAATAATCACATCCTTAATTATTAAGTAAAAAAAAAAAAAAGTGGTAGGAAGCAGTAAATCTATTATTATCCTAAATAAATTGACACTTGTTTATATTTTAGAAACGATCCACTTTAAAATGTCAAGCAATCAACAAATTTGGTGGGCGTTATTAACAACGCTTGGAAGTTTATTAGTATTTGTTTTATTTCTCACTAATAAAGTAATTAAAGAAAAATGTCTAATTAAATTGAAAAAAATGTCTTTATATTTTTAGTTTGATTTTAATATGTTTTATTTTATGTCACTGTATTAAACTCATCGTATTATTGTCCATCACACTTGCAGTTATTATTATTTTTACTTAAAATATTTGTAAATAGAGAATTTATGTCTATTCAAACTTTTTATAAAAAATAAGTCACACCCTAACTACTCAACAAAAATTAACTATACAATTTAATTGAAAATAAAATAAATATTGACGCTACAACATGTAAAATCATTTTTATAAATAATCTGTACAAAAATAATTTGTACAGCATTAAGGCATGTAAGTTTCGAATACTTTTTTTTTTTTTAAAAATAAATAAATACGAAAAAAAAAAAACTCTACTATTATTTTTTTTTAAAAAAAGACAAACTTTATTTTTTGGGACATCGACATATCTCAAAACTATATCTAATCTTAATTAATTAATTAATTTTTAAATACACGAAGTAATTCACTCGTGAATAATACCATGCAAACGTGACGAGATAGAGTGTCGGAGACAAAAGTTTTCGTTTATTAAACGAGCACAGTTGTAAAATTTTGAAACTTTTTTTTTCCCCTGTGCTTCTCAACCGTTTCAATTCAAATGCGGCCGTAAATTCCCACCCACTCACGCATCCACGCCAATTTGTCTTCACGCGATCCTAATTATTTCTGAGAAGTCTTTGATCCTTGACCAGAGTACCCTTGTAGAACACGTGGCATTCCACATTAGCGAGTAGTTTTGTCGTTAAGCCGCGCGCGAGTATTTTTTTCGGGTAAACCAGCCCACTGTGTCTTTCCCGCGGCCATTAAATGAGGTCCTTTGTGGCAAACTGTATCACACCAACGTACAGAATACACCCGAGAGAGAGAGAGATTATCAACGAACCCGAAGACCTTATTAGAGAAACCCCGCCATTAATGCATAGCTCAACTACTCATCTGCACCTTAGAAGTAGTGGTAGTAATTCACACTCTCACCAAATTGCTAAAGCCTCTCTCTCTCTCTCTCTCTCTCCCCCCCCTCTCTCTCTGCTGTATCTCTTGGATAGAAAAGATCCAAGGTTTTGTTAGATCTTGATCTGGATGTGGAACTCTGCGGAGAATGCGTTTTCCAGGACGTTTTCGCTTAGGGAGGAGGGAGAGGATGTGGAGGCGCTACGGTGGGCCGCGCTGGAGAGGCTGCCCACCTACGCTCGCGTACGGAGAGGGATCTTTAGGAACGTTGTTGGAGATACCAGGGAGATCGAGGTGACCGAACTCCAGGCTCAGGAGCAGAAGCTTGTGCTGGACCGGCTAGTCAGCTCGGTCGACGACGACCCGGAACTTTTCTTCGATAGGATGAGGCGCCGATTTGATGCGTAATACTCTGTCTGCTTGAAGTTCTCGATTGCGAGGATGAATTTTCTTTGGTTCAACTTATTTGCTGAGGATTTAAAAAAAAATAAACTTAGTCGCTGAGACAATGTAGGAAAACTGAGGCGAATAAATTTTGAAGTTGTTAGTTACGTTAGAGTTTTTACTCAACTTACCTTGATTTAACAGTTTGGGAGGGTTTTGCTCAGTTAACTTTGTCGCGTTTTGAAAACTGAATCAGAAGACACACACACAAAATAAAAAAATGTGAAATTTCATTTTCTCCGTCTCTCAACAACGAACAGTGGATTGAAGTTCAATGCATGGCTATTCTCTTATTTGATTTTTTTCTCTCTGTCTAGTTTTCTTGCAAGAAAAAGTTGTAGGCAAGGGTTATAAGTTCCTTCGAACCTACTGGACATACAGCAAGTTTTACCATTAAAAGTTTCTCGCATATGATCTGGATTATTTCGCCTTTATCGTTTCTCAATTGTGATCCCATTCCCCGTGTGCATTGTCCTGGAATTTCGATTGATTTTTTTCTCTACTTCGCCGATGACTTTGTTGATGTGCCATTGGCTTTCCTATTGTTAGTGTATATTATCTTCGATTGACTCCAGGAAGTTATTCCTCTCTCTATTTTCTTCACTTATATATTATCTTCCTAGCTGAATCCTTTGATTGGACACCTACTGTGGTTAACTGCTTCTTTGTTTTATTTCTTTTACAAATGTGGTGTTACAGAGTAAATTTAAAGTTTCCGAAGATTGAGGTTCGATTCCAGAATTTGACAGTTGAATCTTTCGTCCATGTTGGAAGCAGAGCACTGCCAACAATTCCCAATTTTGTTTTCAACATGTGTGAGGTTGAGTTTTCTTAATGTGTAACCATTTTAAAAGGACCCAAGTTCATGCTACGGTTATTGTTTCATCTCATGGTTCTGATTGTCTTTTAATTTCTCTCTATTCTAAATTCTCTCCATTCTAAATATCATTTAGGAACTTTTAAGGCAGTCGTGGATATACAGTAGAAAGAGAAGCAAGTTGACGATTCTAGACGATATTAGTGGGATTATTAGACCTTCACGGTGAATTTCGATCTCGATCAGAACCCAGTTTTTCAATGTCCGTTCAAGTGTGTGTTTAATAAGCAGTTGCGTTATCTTGTAGATTGACATTGCTATTGGGTCCTCCAAGCTCTGGAAAGACAACTCTACTGTTGGCTCTTGCTGGTCGCCTTGGAACTCATTTGAAGGTAACGAAATATGTTCATGCACTACCCTGAAGATTGTGTGCGCACAACTTTTGGTAATCACGCGGTTCGGTAATAATGTGATATTTACTGTAATTTTTCATGTCATTTCTGGGATACTGCAGGAATGAACTTGTAGGTTTCTCAGGGTCAAGCTCTAATTTGATAGCGATAAGCTGTCATTTTTACGTATTTTCAACCTCTATTTTTATGCATTTTGAGCTAATTTAAGTGATCACAATAAATTGCTCTGCTGAATATATTGCAAAGACTTGCTACTAATTTCCTGTTGGATTCATCATTTGCTACTTGCCACTGATACTTTGATCCCTTCTGAAGATGTCAGGCAGAATCACTTACAATGGACATAACCTGAACGAATTTGTTCCTCAGAGGACATCTGCTTATGTGAGCCAACAGGATTGGCATGTTGCAGAAATGACTGTAAAGGAAACTCTTGAACTTGCAGGTCGCTGTCAAGGGGTTGGATTTAAGTATGGTAAGCATTGGTTTTCTTGGGTATGTGTATGATGATGCTTTTAGATACCGACATAATGAATACTTCTGCTCAGACATGCTAGTGGAACTTGCAAGAAGGGAAAAGCTTGCTGGGATAAAACCTGATGAAGATCTTGATATATTCATGAAGGTACTGCACTTGTTAGGTGTGGGTCTGTTTAGTATTTTTTTTAATTCATTTTTTGGCTCGATAGTTTATTACTGATAAGAATTGTTATAATTTCTTCCTTTAGTCATTAGCTCTGGGGGGAAAGGACACAAGCCTTGTTGTGGAGTACATCATGAAGGTATCATCTCAATTCTGGTTTCTGCAGGGTGGATATAACTGATTATATCGCTACATTAAATTTATAAACATAATTAATATTATTTTAATTTCATGAATGACTAATTATGCACCTTCTTTTAGAACCTTGGATGCTAGTTCTTTGCCATTCTCCAACTATGTATACTTGAATGGTATTTTAACCATATTGTGGGTGTGAAGTTAGAAGATGCAGAATACCCATTTACAGAATTTTGGTTTTTGACTCGTGTAGGCAAAGTTTGTTTATTAATATTGCTAAATTAATACTTCCCTCTTTTGTGGTGTTTAAAATTAATAGGCAGTCCACCTACATGGTCATGTATGCTCCTATCGCGGTTCCACCACCTTCCATCTTTTTCCTTCTTGTTTATGCACCAAAATGGTAGAACATTTATAATCTACGTTCATGTTGATCTAGACAAATGCCACCTTTTTCATCAATATAGAGCCAGCTAGCTAGGTTTCTCTGTGCTAGCACAAGGCAGTCCTGTTCACGCATCATGGGTAGAGCATAGTATTCCGGGCTGTTAAACAGACCCTGAATTGTGCACCGGTTTTTTCTTTTACCTTTTTCCCGTTTCTTTTTAAAGTTCTCAGGAAATCATTCCCTTTTGAGCTCTTCAATTGGAGTTGACACCAAAAATTATGTCGTAACCCTCAGCCACTGGTTTTTTAATTTCAAGTTATTTGAGTTCTTTTAGATGCATTAGGGGCCACCGTTTTCGCCCACAGCTTGAAAAAATGGGTCAAAACCAGTTATTTTAAAATGACCTGTTCTATGTCAAATTTGTCTCTTGAATTGGAGGAGGTGTTTTTTAGTGTGCTATATCATCATTTTTCCTAAAAACTTAAACTGAAAGGAAGACATGTGCTTAATAAGTTAATTTAAATTTTAACACTCTTGCTCATGTGTGGGCAGGCTTCCACTAAATAAGTGGATCCAAGAAGTGAGATATCTATTTGAAATGAGGTGAAGTGTGAATTTAAAGTTGAAGTTTAGAACTTTGTTACGATATTTTATTAAATCACTATTTATTCCAAAAGCTTAAATAGATAAGAATGTTATTTTAATCATATAATCTCTCTTCTGCAAGAGTGAACAGATTGATCCCTTTGGAAAGAGGCCATGAAATGACATCAGGTCAAATGTGTTGAAGTTGTCATGTAGATTGGCTTATGTGTTCTAAAGCTCTGAGAACTGTTTTTTTTAATAAGAAAAGAGTTTATAGTTTATATAGTAATTAAAGATTTAGAAAAAATGGGATAGGAAGTTGTTGCTGAATCTGTCTTCTTCAACTTATCACTAATATGTTATGACAAAGATTTTAGGGTTGGACATCTGTGCTGACACATTGGTGGGAGATGAAATGCTCAAGGGTATTTCTGGGGGACAAAAGAAGCGGCTTACAACAGGTCTTTACCATGTATTTTTCTGCTAATGGTGTACTAGTCAATGGTGTGTTGATTTATGCTTATTGGGCAGATATATGATTTCCAGGTGAGTTACTGGTTGGTCCAGCAAGAGTGCTATACATGGATGAAATATCAACTGGGCTTGATAGTTCTACTACCTATCAGATCATCAAATATCTGAAGCATTCAACTTGTGCACTTGATGCCACCACTGTAATTTCTCTGCTTCAACCAGCTCCTGAGACGTATGAGTTGTTTGATGATGTCATACTTTTATGTGAGGGGCAGATTGTATACCAAGGACCTCGTGATGCTGCTCTTGAGTTCTTCGCATTTATGGGCTTTGGTTGCCCCGAGCGAAAGAATGTGGCAGACTTCTTGCAAGAAGTAAGTAGCGGAGAACTTTAGATTACTTTCAGCTCTATTATTGTGGTATCTTTGTTCAGATTTTTATATACAGGTTACGTCGGAGAAAGACCAAGAGCAGTATTGGTCTGTTCTGGACCGCCCTCACCGATACATACCTGCAGGAAAGTTTGCCGAAGCTTTTCGCTCATATCGTGTTGGGAAGAATTTGTCTGACGTACTGCGTGTTCCTTTTGATAAACGCTACAATCATCCAGCAGCCTTGGCAACATATCGCTATGGTGTAAAGAGGCGTGAACTTCTCAAGACCAGCTTTTACTGGCAGAGGCTACTCATGAAACGAAATTCATTTATTTATGTCTTCAAATTCATTCAGGTAGTTATTAACTATTACCACATCTCAATTCATATTTTAGGATTCTGCCATTTTTTGGTTGTATTTATGATATGTCAACAAGAGTTACATTAACTTCTATGTCAGCAAAGCAAGTTATAGAATTTTATTTTCCAGACCATTTTGTTTTTAGTTGTGAATTTTCTGAAAAAAAGCAATTATTCATGACATAAAGAGTGCTGATTTGCAAGTACTATTTACTGTCTTCCAGCTTTTTTTTGTTGCTTTGATCACAATGAGCGTCTTTTTCCGGACAACGATGCACCATAATACGATTGACGATGGAGGCTTATATCTTGGGTCACTGTACTTTTCCATGGTTATTATTCTCTTTAATGGCTTTACCGAGGTGTCAATGTTGGTGGCCAAGCTTCCAGTGCTTTACAAGCATAGAGACTTGCACTTCTATCCAAGTTGGGTGTATACTCTTCCTTCTTGGATCTTAAGTATTCCAACCTCGCTCATAGAGTCTGGCTTCTGGGTGGCTGTCACATACTATGTGATTGGATATGATCCTTCAATTATCAGGTAAGTGTTATGCTTTCATGAAGTTCAAAAATGTATTATAACAGTTGATTGGGGTGGATTGCTGTATTAACTCTTGACGTGCAGGTTTTCTCGACAGTTCTTGTTATACTTCTCTCTGCACCAAATGTCAATAGCTCTCTTCCGTCTTATGGGTTCCTTGGGCCGGAACATGATAGTTGCCAACACCTTTGGATCATTTGCCATGCTGGTTGTCATGGCTCTTGGAGGGTTTATCATTTCTAGAGGTCAAACAAAAATTCTTTCAATGTTTACTTGTTGTCTTTCATTTCTTTTGCTTATTCATTTTCTTGTTACATTGTGACAGATGATATACCAAAATGGTGGATCTGGGGATTCTGGATTTCTCCTTTGATGTATGCTCAAAATGCAGCTTCTGATAATGAATTCCTTGGACATTCTTGGGATAAGGTAATGCCAGAATATCATCTGTTCCATTTCACGTGATAGTGTCGGCATTTGCTGATGTTTAGTTACCAAAAGGAGAGGAAAAAAAAAACAGCATTGGCATTTTGCTAGTCTGATGACATTATGCAGAGAAAGTTGAAAGGAATATGATCACGAAATTGTATTCATGAAGACTCGAGATGTAATGCCCCGTGATTTGAGTGGGGGAGCTTGTAGTACCTTACTAAGGGTCCGTTTGGCAACACAACTGTTCTCAAGTATTCTCAGATATTTCCTTCCCAAACATCACTCAAACACAACACTTTTCAATTTCAAATCTTTAACTTTTTCATCTAATCAATTACCTAATCAATATAACTTTTCCAAACTCTCAAACAAAACACAAAAAACAATACTACTTATTCAAATTTCAAAACAAAAATAATATTACAAAATTATATTCAAACAGATTTTTAACCTTATAATATTTTTATTCAATTTTTTCTCTCTCCTTTCCCAAAACCCAATAAAACATCTTAACTCAAACCATTTCACTACTATTCACAAATATTCTAAGATATTCTAAGCATCCAAATGGGCCCTAAGTCTCACATTTGGTGGGAGCAGTATGGCAGAGATGAATGAGTATGATAAAAGTGTATTAAGTTTCAAGTTTCACCTCGATTCCTTACTAGGTGAAACTGGCTTTATAATGATTTCAAGGAGTTTCAGTTATCATATAGATAGTCATTTCAAAATATACGTCCATATCTAGCTTAGGCTTTCCTTGGGTCGTACACAAGATGCATTGGATATGTTAACCTTTCAATTGAGTTCTACCACTTCATGATTATACATAGCTTTGTTATCTTTTAGTGTAACTATTTCGGGGATGAAAGGTGATACTGAGACGTTCCAAGAAATTTTGCCTTTACCATGTTGTTGTTTTTTTTTATAGGTAAATCTTGTTTAGTATAATCTTCTATATTGTGATGGGAGCAATTAAATTGAGTTAGTGTTCTAGCAGTTTGATTCTATTTAAAACTTATAGTTGTCTGTTCCCTTATTATGTAGAGCGCCGGGAAGAACCTGAGCTCTCCACTAGGTGAGGCATTACTAAGGGCACGTGCTTTGTTTCCAGAGACGTACTGGTATTGGATTGGAGTTGGTGCTATGGTTGGATACACAGTTTTATTCAACGCACTTTTCACGTTCTTTCTAGCGTATCTTAACCGTAAGCCTCTTCTTTCTGTTAAGAAGTTTACTGATCTTACTTGTATAAAAAGAAAAACAAAGGTCTGCTAATATCTCCCTTATGATACTAATATATAGGCTAAGACTGTTAGTTAAGGCTTATCATGTTATTCTTTTACATGCCTTCAGCTTTGGGGAGACAACAAGCTGTAGTTTCTAAGGAAGAGCTGCAAGAGAGAGAAAGGAGAAGGAAAGGTGAAACAGCGGTTGTTGAGCTGAGGCATTACTTGCAGCATTCGGGTTCATTAAGTGGTTAGTAAAATAAATTTTCTATTAACTTCCTTTTATATTTTTCTTTTTCAGTTTGTTAGCTATAGTGGATCGTATACATAATAAGCAATTTAATGTATTTCTCCATAAGCATAAGAAGTGGCCTCATGGGTGTCAAAATTAATTTATGCCAGGTCTTACATTGGGGGGAAGGGGATATTGGTGATGTTGGGGGGGGGGGGGGGGGGGGGATATTGGGGATTTCTTTGTACCGGCAAGGGTTTTGATTTATATTGTGAACAATGATACATCCACGGAGGGATGCGAACAGAATGTTGAAACTTTTTACTGTTCACGCATTGTCTCTGTGTACAAAGCATTTCTCTCTCACACACATACACGCTGTTGTAGTCTAATTTTGTTCAACATAGTGTGAACAATGTCTCTCTCTTCTTTGGATGCAAGCACACGCCGTACCCCCTTAACTATGTGTGCAATTTTTTTATCTAGTTTATTTAATCTTATTTGCATAGTATCAACGTGGTTACTCCAAACTTTAAGTAAATGTTTAAGTTTGTCATCACTTCTTAGCAGGAAAGCATCTTAAGCAGAAAGGCATGGTTCTCCCATTTCAACCACTTTCTATGACTTTCAGCAATATCAATTACTATGTGGATGTCCCTCTGGTGGGTATATAACTCCATTCTTCCCTCATGAAGTTTGAGAAACATCTTGACCTAGATTTCTGATCAAAGTACCACTTCAGGAATTGAAGCAACAAGGGATAGTAGAAGATAGATTGCAACTGTTGGTTGATGTCACTGGAGCATTTAGGCCTGGTATCCTTACAGCATTGGTTGGAGTCAGTGGTGCTGGGAAAACCACCCTCATGGATGTATTAGCCGGTCGAAAAACTGGTGGAGTCATAGAAGGGAACATACAAATATCTGGCTATCCCAAAAGGCAGGAAACTTTCGCAAGAATTTCCGGTTACTGTGAACAGACTGATATTCATTCCCCTTGCTTGACTGTTTTGGAATCACTTCTGTTCTCTGCCTGGCTTCGGTTACCATCAGATATTGACTTGGAGACACAAAGGGTAAATACAAAAAAAAAAATTCATTTATGTATGTCTTGGTACATTATGTTTACTGGAGGGTTGAAATTTGCAGGCCTTTGTTGAGGAGGTGATGGAACTTGTAGAGCTTACTCCATTGAGTGGGGCATTGATTGGTCTTCCTGGAGTTGACGGTTTGTCAACAGAACAACGAAAAAGATTAACAATTGCTGTTGAACTAGTTGCCAACCCTTCTGTAGTGTTCATGGATGAGCCCACATCAGGGTTGGATGCAAGGGCTGCAGCTATTGTGATGAGAACTGTGAGGAATATTGTAAATACTGGGCGAACAATAGTGTGCACAATCCATCAACCTAGCATAGACATTTTTGAATCCTTTGACGAGGTATTTATATGTATATTACACACACATGCATAGATGCAGTATGCTTCTATATTTTGGCAGAGAATTTCTTCTACAAATTTTTCCTTTCTGATTGTCTGAAATACTAAATTTCAGAAATCAAAATTCTTGCCAATAGGCATCATATTCTATATATCTGTGCATATAAATTAGAAGAACGAGTTACTAAAATTCCCCTAGGTTCTTGCCAGTTCATTTTCCCTTTCTCACAAAGATGTGTTGCTGCTTTGTCACATCAGTACATTATATAGATAGATGAATTGCTATATTTTATAATCATGTGTTTCTAGATCATTATGATCTCTTTGTTTATCCTAACCTAATCTCAACTTTAAATGCAGCTTTTATTTATGAAGCGAGGAGGACAGCTCATATATGCTGGTCCACTTGGCCCCAAGTCTCAAGAGCTCATCAAATATTTTGAGGTCTGGCCATGCATATTATTATCTCTGTGATTAGTTGAAATTTCAATTCTTGATGATAGAACCCTTAGGGGTTGGTTCAAATGGTAAAAGCCTTTGTCTTGGTGGTATGCTCCCTCCAGGTCCAAGGTTCGAACCCTTGAGTGACCCTTGAGTGCAAACAATTTCTAGGAGTCATCGGACTTGAGAATTTTCCCTTGAATTATCCGAGGTGCACTTGCAGGAAACTCCTTATTGAGGGCCTGTGCACCCCCATAATTAGTCATGACTATATTTTAGGCAACCGGTGCCAATAAAAGAAACATCTTCATGATATAAAGTACTTGTCAAAATAGACATTTGAATGATATAAAATTTGCTTCTGTAGGCAGTTGAAGGAGTGGAAAAAATCAGGTCTGGCTATAATCCTGCTACATGGATGCTTGAGGTTACTTCTCCTACCGAAGAGAACCGTATTGGAGTGGACTTTGCCGAAATTTACCGAAAATCAAATTTATTTCAGTATGCACTGTTTCAATGGATTCTGGCTATTGATTTGTTTGTTTTTTTGTCTTTTTGCTAAGTTAATGATTTTGTTGTTAGAGGAACTATCCATTTCCTTATTTAACTTGGCTATCATCTTCCATTTCAGACTTAACAGAGAGTTGGTTGAAAGCCTAAGCAAGCCGAGTAGTACTGCCAAAGAATTGAACTTTCCAACCAAGTACTCACAGTCATTCTTTCACCAGTTTTTGGCTTGTCTTTGGAAGCAAAATCTGTCTTATTGGAGAAACCCACAATACACTGCTGTTCGCTGCTTCTATACTGTCATCATCTCATTAATGCTTGGAACGATATGTTGGAGATTTGGTGCTAAAAGGTTTTCTTTATCTTTTGAAATATTTTTAACCCTAGATTTCATGAAAATTTTAGGTATTTTGGTCCTCAGCTATCGAGTTGTGGCACCACACAATCTACTTCATAACATGCTCCCAGCTAATTTGCTCATTAATTCATTTGACTTGGAAGTTGACTGATTATGATGCTGTGTTAGGAGGATTAACAGAAATGGTTAATTTTAATGAGGTGCATTAATATGACGTGTATCTACCTGGTCCTCTCAGTGGCAGATTGCTAGTATGGAGGCCATGAACATGTACTGTTGTGAAGGTGTGTCAGTGTTTTAGATTCCTTAAATTGGTCGTCTTTCTCATCTGCGGATCTGATGGTGGTTGCTATAAAGCTCTTCCCTGAAGCAGCAATTGAGAAAGATTGATCATTAAGTTGAGATGGTTTGATTGGGGAAGGAAAAACAGAATGTGGGTCAAATCTGCATAAACTGACATTTTGATGGCAGCTTTGACCCAAGACCTGTTATGCCGTATTTTGATGGCAGTTTATGATCTAGTAGCAGAAATGGGCCAACTCTAAGATGACATCAGATTTTGTTGGACAGCTTTTAAGCTGGACAGTGCTATTCGCACCCTGATTCAGTCCTATTGGGGCTAATGGACAATTGGCAAACTCAATCCTAGTTACAAATCACTCAATCCTCTGTATTTAGTTTTATTTTTTTCTTTTTCATTTGTCCCTCAAGAATCTTATGGTCTCAGTCTACAGCATCTTATCTTCTGTGACTCTTAACTATTTTTCTCATTTCTGACAGGGATAGCCAGCAGGATTTATTTAATGCCATGGGATCAATGTATGTAGCTATCCTGTTCGTTGGAATTACAAATGCCACTGCTGTTCAACCAGTTGTTTCTATAGAGAGATTTGTTTCATATCGAGAGAGAGCCGCAGGGTTGTACTCAGCTTTACCATTTGCATTTGCTCAGGTTTCCTTCTGATATTTTTCCTTGTTTCCAGTTAAAATCAATGGATTTCACTGAAGTTAGCTAATGTTTCTCTTTGTGCAGGTTGCTATTGAGTTCCCCTATGTGTTCTCACAGTCAATCATCTACTGCACAATTTTCTACTCAATGGCTTCGTTCGAGTGGACTCCCTTGAAGTTTATTTTGTATTTATTCTTTATGTATTTTACGATGCTCTACTTCACCTTTTATGGAATGATGGCAACTGCAGTAACGCCAAATCATAATGTCGCTGCTGTCATATCTGCTCCATTTTATATGCTATGGAACCTTTTCAGCGGTTTTATGATCCCTCACAAGGTAATGAAGTGATAAATTTCTTGCTTCTAGAGCATTAGATCAATTTTGCTTGATCAGACTGCTTGCTTTGTTTATTTCAGATTTACACATTGATCTGTAGGAAATCCACACTTTGTATTCATTTATAAACTCAAGCTATTACATATCATTCTCAGCTTAGGAACTCCTAGAGATATAATCGGACAGTGAGTCATGGGCTGGTGTCTGGCAGGAGGGGATTATACGAAATTTTTACATACAAACTTATTGTTGTTATCATTGGATTTGCTTGTCCCTAGTGCTTACCATTGAACTTTTTATGGCTAGAATAACTTGGCTACAGGGATTGTACATCGAAGTTTTTTTTTTTTTTTTTTTTTCAAAACCAATCTACACCAAAGAATTCAACAATCAGAATTACTCTCCTTCTCTCACATGTACAAGACACAAAACACTCGCACGAACATCTTTCCTTTTTTATTTCTGGCATACATGTCATAAGACTCACAACTTGGCCACTTATTTTCAGAGAATCCCAATATGGTGGAGATGGTATTATTGGGCGAACCCTGTAGCCTGGAGTTTGTATGGCCTCGTGACTTCACAATATGGTGAAGATAATAGAGTAGTGAAACTATCAGATGGATCGCACTCGATGCCCGTAAGGCAGTTAGTCAAGGATGTCTTTGGGTATAGGCATGATTTCTTGAGTATAGCCGGCATAATGGTGGTTGGTTTCTGCATCTTCTTTGCTGTCATTTTTGCATTTGCAATAAAATCATTCAACTTCCAAAGGCGATGAGAGGTCGAAGTTATGTGCACCATTAAGAAGTCTCATGTTAGGTTTCGGAATTGATGCATATGCTTGACTAAGTATATCAGTTCCTGGTAAATGATACACGATAACTATATATATATAGCAACAAGATTTTCTAGCATGTAATGTTATTTGGACTTTAGAAGATTGTGTAAACTAATATTAGTTGCATGTTTCAATATTATTGATCATAAATAATTTGATCGAAAATGTTGTAAAGTCAGAGACTATTGACGTATAAGAATTTGTTTTCAACAGAATGGTTGGAAAACCACTATTGTAATGCATTGTGATTTTCACAGGTCCTTGTTTGAGATATCAATATCAAAGCTTTTACCCAATTCTGTAATTATCATAATGCATATTATTAAGCCGTACCTCCGTTCTATTTATAATGCATATATCATTAGGACTCGTTTGGATAGTGAGATGAGTTGATTTAAGATGAGTTGAATAAAATATTGTTAGAATATTATTTTTTAATATTATTATTGTTTTGAAATTTGAAAATGTTGAATTATTTATTATATTTTGTATGAAAATTTGAGAAATCTGTAATGATGAGATGTGTTAAGGACAAAGTTGCCCTTCCAAAGACTTTCAGCCTGCAAGCCTCATAGCATAAGGACTTGAGCAGCTCCACGTAACAAACTCTGTAACAATCATGCAGTGCATGCATTGTGCCTCTCTACCTATGCAAAATCAACCGTAGCATTAGCTCTAGAATATTCCATTCATTGTAACCTATGTCTATAAAAGGATCTCATGTAATAACAATTTTCAATCAATGAAAACCACACAAATTCTTTACTCTAACAAGGTACCAGAGCTCTAAAGGACTAAACGTCCATGGCTTCCTCGCTTGATTAATCTTCTTCTCCCACCCTTCTTCAACCCAAATTTTCTCATACAATCTTTGTCAAGCTCACCCCCAATAACTACTTGTTATGGAAGGTTCAATTGGTTCCTTACCTTCGTGGCCAATGACTGAACAAGTATGTTGATGGCTCTTGTCCTCCACCAAAACTAGAGCTCGATGATAACACTCCAAATCCAGCTCACTACCTTTGGCTTCAACAAGACCAATTAGTCATGTCCACCCTTATATCCTCTTTTTGAGCCACTCATAGCACAAGTTGTTGGATGTACCTCTGCCAGAGCCGTATGGCTCTCTCTTGAATCAACTTATGCCTCAGTCTCCCAAGCTCATCTTCTACAAACTCAACTTCAATTAGCCTCCATTAAGAAAGGCTCAAACCCCATTTCACCTTATTTTCGCAAAGCTAAAACCCTTGTCGACACCATGGCTGCAACTGGTCGTCCCTTACCACCTGTTGAGTTTGTTCCTTATCTTCTCGTTGGATTTGGCTCCGATTATGATATTATTGTTACTTCCGTATCCACTAGACTTGAACCCATTTCCCCTGAGGAGCTACTTGGGTACTTACTAGCCAATGAAGCATGATTGCTTCACCACTCTGATGTAAGCACCTTCCCTATGGAACCTTCTGCAAATTTTTCAGCAAAATCTCCTGCTAGCTCACGTGGCCGAGGGCCTCGTGGTGATGGTCGCAACTTCTATTGAGGACGTAATGGTGGTCGTTCTACTCGGGGTCGCATCAGTTACACAAGTGACACTGGTAACAATCCTTTTCACCTACTAATCAATATTTGGTTTGTCAGGTCTGCAACTGACAGGGCTTGCCTTTATCGCTTTAATTAAGCCTATACTATTGCCTCACCCATCATTGCAAACTTTTCTTCCTCAAGTTATCCCTCGGATGAAAACTGGTATCCAAACACTGCCGCAACTAACCATATAACTAGTGATCTGGGTAACCTCAATTTGCATGCTACTGAGTATCGTAGTGGTGAGCAGCTTTGTGTTGGTGATGGCTCCACAGTGCCTATCTCACACTCGGGTGCAGCCTCTTTCTCATCTTCTTCATATAAATTTATGCTCAATAACATGCTTTGTGTTCATTCTTTTCAAAAGAATCTTATATCTGTCCGACAATTCTACATTGATAATAATGCTTTCTTTCAATTTTTTGCTGACTCTTTTTTTGTTAAGGACTGCGAATCGGGGAAGCTTCTTCTTCAAGGGACAATCAATAATGGCCTATACTCCATCTCACCACAATCGGCTTCACCTCCATTTGCTCTCAACACTCATCTCTCAGTTCTCCTATGGCACAGCAGGCTCGACCATCCCTCCCTCAAGCTTGTGCAATCTATCCTTCGGCAACACCCTATAAGAATACTATAATTCCTTTTTGTAATGCTTGTGCACAGGCAAAACATCATAGATTTCGTGCTTACAAATGGTTACATAAATCTACTGCCCCTTTTTAGCTCATTTTCTTGGATTTATGGGGTCCTTCCCCTCTTGTGTCTACTGATAATTACAGATTTTATATCACATTAGTAGACGACTATTCCTGGTATACTTGGTTATTTCCTCTAAAATCAAAGTCTCAAGCTTTCGATACATTTGTTGAATTTAAAACCAATATTTATTGAACTTCAATTTAATACAAAAATAAAGTAATTCCAATCCCATTGGGGGGGGGGGGGGGGGAGAGGGGAGAATTTCGGCCATTTTCTAATTACTAAACTCGTGTGGTATTATCCATAGAATTACATGTACTCACACCCACACGCAAAATGGCATCGTTGAACGAAAGTACCGTCACATTGTTGACACGGGCCTTGCCCTCCTTGCTCACTCCTCTGTCCCATTCCATTTTTTGCCCAATGCATTTCTTCATGCAGTTTATTTAATAAACATGCTTCCATCCCTCACATTACATAACTCTTCACCTTATTTTTTATTTCATGACACTCATCTTGATTATTCTACCTTACGGGTTTTTGGCTCTGGGTGCTGGCCTTGAACTACTCCCTATAATCCTCACAAGTTTTCCTTTCACTCACTATCTTGTGTGTTTTTGGGCTTAAGCCCATCTCACAAAGGCTTCATCTGTCATCACATTTCCACAAGCCGAACCTTCATCTCCAAAGACATCTGCTTCAATGAGTCCAGCTTCCCTTACTCAACTCTTCCCAAGCCCACGATAACTACTGAGCCCACTCATGTTATTCTGCCTCATTTCGAGTCCAACCCACCTTCTGCAACCTCTTCTCCTTCTTCATCTATACTTGGTCCTCCTCCATCTTCACCACTATCTTCATCGTCATTCACACACAGCACGTCTTGCCCCACCTTCTCAATAGCATGCACACTCGATGGTTAGTCGTTCACGTATCCACTCCTTATGCCCAAGTAAGTTTCATGATGACACCATCAAATGGCCCTTATCCCGTGCCTTTGCCACTGATTTGAGTTCTATTCCTGAGACTCCAACAAGTTACACCATTGCAAATCAGTATCCTGAGTGGCATGCTGCTATGACACAAGAGTCTCATGCTCTACTTGCAAACCAGACTTGGTCTTTAGTACTAGCTTCCCAAGCTCCGAACATTGTCACCTGCAAATGGTTATTTTGGACAAAACGGCTTGCCGATGAATCGATTGAACATCGCAAAGCATGCTTGGTTGCCAAAAGGTTCCTCCAGCAATTCGGGATTGATTTCGAAGAGACTTTTAGCCCTGTGGTTAAGGCTACGATAGTTCGCACCATTCTTGCACTTGTTGTTCCTCAATATTGGACCATTTGACAATGAGAAATGATAGTTGCAGTCGTGAGTGGGCAAACACTGCACAATCATTTTAAAAAATTGAATAAATATGGAACCCACACGAAAAAAAATTACTTTTTTAATAGTGGACCCCACTCTTTTTCAAAACGATTGCACATCGCTTGCGCACTCCATGACTGCATGTAGCATTACTCTTCGGCAATATGATGTGCAGAACGCATTTCTGCATGTACCACTTCATGAAACTGTTTTTATGTCTCAACCCCCTGGGTTCTCACATCCTCAGTATCCTTTTTATGTTTACATGTTAAACAAAGCAATTTATGGGCTTCGACAGTCACCCCGTGCATGGTATTCACGCCTCAGCTCTTGCTTACTTGATCTCGGCTTTGTCATCTCTTTTGCAGACACTTCTATTTTTATCAATAAATCTACAGGGGTCACCACCTTTGTGTTAGTCTATGTTGATGACCTATTAGTCACGGGCTCCTCTATGCATTATATCTCTGAACTGCTTTCTGATCTATGCATTGACTTCCTGATACTGACTTAGGAACTTTGCACTGTTTTTTGGGTATCGAGGCCACCTTCAACTCTAAAGGATTGCTCCTCACACAGCATAAGTACATCACTGATTTGCTCCATCGAACCAACATGCAGTTTGCGAAGCCTGTAAAATCTCATATGTCTACTTCTGAGAAGCTTAGTGCCTTCACTAGGCATCTTTTTGAAGATCCCACCTTGTATCGCAACACCGTTGGCTCCTTGCAATATCTCTCATTCACATGATCGAACCTTGCTTTTGCAGTCGGCTCCTTGCTTTTGCTTTTGTAGTATGCCAATTTATGCATACTCCTCAGGTCCCCCATTGGCAAGCAGTGAAACACATTCTCAGGTATCTCAAACATACCTCTACTGTTGGACTGCAACTGTCATCTTCGCCCACTTCCAAAATCACTGCATTTTTTTACGCTGATTGGGTGGGATGTCCAGATAATCGAAGATCAACAAGTGGTTACTGTATATTTCTGGGTTGTAACCTCATTTCGTGGTCCTCCAAGAAACAAGCAACAATTGCACGTTCATCAATTGAGGCCGAATTTAAAGCTGTCATAAACACTACCGCTGAAGTTATTTGGCTTCAGCATCTATGCCGAGATCTTGAGATCACTTTACATGAGGCTCCTTTTCTTTACTGTGACAATACATACCTCTCATCTAATCTCGTTTTTCATGCACGAACTAAAAACGTTAAGATCGATTTTCATTTCGTGCGTAACCGAGTTCAAAATAAATCCCTGCATGTTGCTTTCATCTCTGGTAAAGACTAGCTTGCAGACCTTCTTACAAAACCTCTTTTAGTAGCTCGATTTACGTCACTTTGTTCAAGTCTTCGTCTCCAAGTTTTGCCGCTCGACTTGAGGGAGGATGTTAAGGACAAAGTTGTCCTTGCAAAGACCTTAAGCCTGCAACCCTCATAGCACAAGGACTTGACAAGTTCCACGTAACAAACTCTACAACAAACATGCAGTGCATGCGTCGTGCCTCTCTACCTCTGCAAAATCAATTGTACGTAGCATTAGCTCTGGAATATTCCATTCATTGTAATCTATGTCTATAAAAGGACCTCATGTAATAATAATTTTCAATCAATGAAAACCACACAAATTCTTTATTCTAACAAGTTGAGATGATATGAGATGAATTGAGAGTGTTTCTGTATCAAAAAGTTAGTAGTTATATCCATATCTCGAGATAACCTAACCATTACAATAGCAAAGTTTAATATACTCCATTTTTACTTAAGATGAGATATTTTATAAGCTTTGACGTTTCAGCCTTTGTAAAAAAGGCCTATTTTTTGTCCTTATCTTTAATGCTAACGATCTAAGCATGAAATTCCAATACCTTTTTTCATGAGAAGAAAATTTTCAAAGATGAAATCCTAAAAATGCTGAAACTCGATCAAAAGCCTAATTAGAAGTTTAAATCCCGAAAACATGACGCACGTACGTTGAACATTATACAAATTTAAAAAAAAAAAAATTATATAATTCTTACTCAATTACTAATAGTCTAATAGAGGTGGCCTACGTACTAGGCAAAATGGAGTTTCTGATCCTTTCCAGCTATGGAAAATAGACAAATTACAAGTACATATATGTTTCTGGATCACTTTTTTGTGAAATCGGATATATACCTGTGTATGCGCGTGCATAAGTACTACAAGTACATCTCTCATCATCACTGATCTTATGATCTCGTTGTCCTTTTGATTAGATTAAGGGAGACGTGACAGTGAGTTGAAATGAGTTGATTTGAGATGAGATGAAAGTTAAATAAAATATTAGTTTTATTATTATTATTATTTTAAAATTTTAAAAAGTTGAATTATTTATTATATTTTATGTAAAAATTTAAAAAACTATAATTATTAAATGAGATGGTTTAAAAGATTTTTTGTATCCAAACCTCTCCTAAAATCTTAACTTACCATGATCAAGTGCCATTAATTAAATCAAAGTTTGCCTTGAAATTAAAGTTATATTTGAGTAGTAAGGTGATCTCAGATACTATGTGGATAGTAATAAAAAAATATTAAATATTAATAAATAGTAATAAATATTATGAAAAATTAAATAAATAATAATAATTAAAAGCAATGCTATACAACCTCACAACTTCTGCACACTATATTTTTAAAAGTTTTTAATATTTTTAAAATTTGTTTTTTTGAGTTTATTTTTTTAAAACTAATTCAATTCTTTTATTTAATATTTATTTATTAAATTTTTTTATAAAAGAAAAAAAATAATAAAAATTTTAAAAAATATGATGTATAGAAATTATATAAATAGTAAGAAATTGTGTAAATTTTTTCACACAAAAAAAAAATGGACAGAGTGCGGTACGTTTGGAGGCGCCGAAATAAATAGCGGAGGTTATTTTAATATTTTTCATTGTTATAAAAGTACGTAGCTGCATATAATACCAATTACGTACAAAATTGCAGCGCAGCCACATACAATAGCTAGGGACAATGTGTCAAGAAGGTCATTTCTGAAACACGGCCAGTCTCTGCAGGCTGCAGCCACAAGTGACAAAGTTGAGAGCTCTCTCCCCCAAGTTTGATAAAGGGTGCGTCTACACCCACCGCTGGGCTCCCGGACATTTGAAGGTTTTCTTTCTGTTAAAAAATTAGAGCAGGAGCTCCCGCGGCATGTCTAGCTTTTTCTTTGAAGACAAACACTTCAATTATATATTATATGAGATATATTTAGTTATAAATTGATTATATAAAAATAATAATATAAATTATTGATATAATTTAATATTATTTATTAGATTGTTAAATTATTTTTATTATATAGAAATATTACATGAATATACGTCAATTTATAAATTTATTTTTTTACTATGACTTTGTAGTGATAGCACTGTTGATAATATATATATATATATATACACTCTTTCACTCTAATAAGCCTAATTTTGGCGATAAACAGTACTTGGGTACTTCTGCTCAAAGGATGATGAATTCATCAATCTCAGAATCCTTCAAAAGCAACCCTGTCCAACTCAACCGTATCATCCCACTAGACTTCAAGGCTCATGCCATCAAACTACCCGACTCCCACACTTGGAACCTGTCAACGGACAACCCTCCGCCCGTTGAACCGTTCACCTCCGAGTCCGTGCCCGTCATAGACCTCGACGATCCCAATGTAGTGTCGCTCACACGGCATGCCTGTGAGCAATGGGGGATGTTTCAGGTCACCAACCATGGCATTCGCATTGACCTCCTTATAGAACTGGAGTTTCAGACGCGGCGTTTGTTCTCTCTCCCATTGGACCAAAAACTCCACGCCGTCCGATCGCCGGAGGGCTTTACCGGCTACGGCCTGCCCCGCATTTCCACGTTTTTCCCGAAGCTAATGTGGTCGGAGGGCTTCTCGATAATGGGGTCTCAGGTGGAACAAGCCAGCAAGCTTTGGCCAAATGACCACACCAAATTCTGGTACGTGGAGTACTGCAGAAATAATAATAATAATAATAATAATAATAATAATAATAATAATGCATACTCTAGCTAATATTCCCTGTAAAATTAACATTTAAATCTTGTGTTACTAAAATAAAAAGGGTTCGTTACTATCTATGGTAAACTGGCGTTGCTTTCAGCGGTGGACGTAGAAAGTTGAGAGTGGAGAGGAACAGAACTGAGATTTTGACGCGTGCTGCAATGAAGCAGAACTCGTGTAAAAATGGTGGTTGGGCAGGGAAGAGTGCATGCACCAAGAATCGAATCCCATGCACTGCACTGCCCTGCCCGCCACTGTGTTTCACTTCGCGCATCCTTCAAACTAACCCAGCCCACCTGCACTAATGAGGTGGTTGTCTTTTTGGGCCCCATTCATAAGGGCTCGACCGTATCTATCCTGTATAAATGTCGTGTATTCTTTATAAAAATAATAAGATTTATTATTAAAAAATAATTTTTTTTATATAAATTCTATATAAATTTTTTATTTTTTTAAAAGAATATGTAGTACTTGTACACTGATCTATAATTATAAATATTATTTTTCCTAAAACATAACAGTGAGGGCAGCTCGCTCCAATTTTTATATATTCTTTTATTTTTTTGTGTTTGATAATTCTAACATTTGTCTTATAAAATCTACACAACCTCCTACTATTCACACAACCTCCACACACCACATATTTTTTAATTATTATTATTTTTTTTATTAAATATTTAATATATGAATAATGAATAGAAAAATTAAATTATTTTAAAAAGAATAAACTCAAATTTTTTTTTTAAAAAAAACTATTAAAATTTGAAAAAATGTGGTGTGTGGAGGATGAAGAGGTTGTGTAGCATTACTCTTTTTTTAAAATTTTTTTTGAGTTTATTCTTTTTATAATAATTTAATCTTTTTATTCATTATTTATATATTAAATATTTGATGAAAAAAATAATAATAAAAATTAAAAAATGTGTAGTATACGGAAGTTGAGAGATTGTGTAGATTATTTCTCCGAACTACGTCCATTTTGAAAGCCGGGTGTTATGCCAATAAAGCCATGAGCCTTTGGCAACATCTGCCTTATTCTCGGTGTGGATAAAGAGAAATGATACTTGTAGTTGTGAGTGTGTAAGTATTGTACAGTCGCTTTGAAAAAAATGAATAAATATGAGACTCACATGAAAATAAATTAATTTTTTAATAGTGGACCCCACTATTTTTCAAAGCGACTGTACGACATTTACACATTCCACGACTGTATGTAACATTACTCGTGGATAAATTCTTACATCCACTTAGAAATTGCTGTTCTTTCATGCAGTGACGTAATGGAAGAGTACCAGAGGGAAATGAAGGACCTAACCGAAAGGATACTAGGGCTAATGCTTCGATCTTTGGGCCTAACCCGTGAAGATGTGAAATGGCTCAAGCCCAAAGGTGGGGGGAGCAGACGTTCCCAAGCCCTTCTCCATTTAAATTCATACCCGGTTTGCCCGGACCCTAGTCAGGCCATGGGCCTGGCCCCTCATACGGATTCCTCCTTGCTCACTTTATTGTACCAAAGTTGCACAAACGGGCTCCAAGTCCATAAAGAAAATATCGGGTGGGCGCCGGTGCATCCCATTGCCGGTGCACTTGTTGTCAATGTTGGAGACCTGATGCACATACTCTCCAACGGCCGGTTCAAGAGTCCGATGCATCAAGTGCTTCTCAACAAGTCATGCCATCGCATTTCGATGGCTTACTTCTACGGCCCTCCGGTCGACGTGAAAATATCACCGTCGATGAAGTTGATTGACCACAAACACCCTGCTCTCTACCGGCCAGTGACATGGAAGGAATATCTTGATGCCAAGGCAATGCATTTCAACAAGGCATTTGAGTTCATTCGGAATGATGTTCGTATTTCCAATATATAAATGAATTCCAAAAATTTTGGGTAAATCTGTCATTCAGCAAAGAGATCATGATTGTGATGCCATAAGGTGAAATGTCAAGAATGGAAACACCCGTCTTCAAATGGGCAATTACAATTATGAGAAATTCTATTTACAGTTCTGCATGGAGACTATGTATAGTTCCATTAGTGAATGGGAATAAAATGAGAAAAAACATCATTTTAAAAGAATACTATTGTAACTTTAATTTTTTTTTAAATATAATTGTATGGACTTGTTCATCAAATGGTGACTGTATGAGAACTGTATGTAGACTAACCATACAATTATATCATACTGATGGAGCAATCTTTAGTTTTATAACACGGCAAAGAAACAGGAATTCTGTTTATAACCAATGTATTGGTTAGTTACCCAATACAGATATTCTGAACTGTACAGTAATTTTTCCTATCCAAACATACTATATACTCTAAATTTTAAAAATATCCACTTAAATAAACAGTGAATACTGATAATGAACAGTGACTGAACAGTAAAACTAACATTAAACAGTGCATGAACAGTTATAAACAGTGCACTTTTTGGCTCTCTAATCAATAGTGGGACCCACACCTTTTTCAAATCCCAAAAATTAAAAACTATTTCATTTCATCTCACTATCCAAATATACATTTTTTTTTTACAAACTATTTCATCTCATCTTAACTCAAAAATTTCACCACTATTCAAAATATCTCATCTGAACTGCATAACCAAACGGGACTTAATGCGATGTGTGTTACATTAGGATAATACTACATTCATAACTCCAAGCAATTTGATGGATGCAAAAGGTTCATGAGCACAAGAAGACACAGAACAATCCCAGTGACCTCGTCAACAACGGAATTGTTGAAAAGGATCCTGCAGATTTCATTGTTCATAATCAAAAACCATCTTGCAACTTTGAACCGGAATCATGTAGACATAGAAAGAAGATCAGGAGCTCAATCATGTGTAATACTTTTCAAAAGGGTAAACTGTAAAGTGGACATTCTATACATTGCGGAAGTTAGACAAAAAAAGCCGAGTATTCTGTAAACAGCATTTACATTTTCTGTGTCAGAACCAAAACTCTTGTCCGACATTGTCAACCAGATTTGCTATGTAACATTAACAAAGTCAGCTTTGATGCAAAAGATTACTTCCTTTGGCTATCTTGGAGTTGGATCAAAGATCTAAATTCTTCTTTCCTTGCTAAGCAGACTGTGCCAAAATATAAGCCACAAAAGCATCTAAAGAAGGCATACATAGTGGAGAAGGTATTTCTGGATAAAGTATCTCAGGATAAACATAATGGAGAAGGTATACCAATTTTGTCTGGGGGGAAAAGCAACTGTCACTTCCAGAGCTTGACACACTTGTCATGACTAGCTGAAGCTACCAGACCTGTCACACTTGATACTGCTAAGGCAGAGATTAGTTTGTCGTGCGCATGTACAGATATCGTCTTGTTTTCACTTGTGTTCCAAAGTTCCAGAGTCTGGAAATCCAGGGCATTCCATATCAAAAACAAAAACTTCGTGTCAGTAGCTTGTACAAGAGCATGGCATTCATTTCAACTCTCATGTTAACTTAAATACTATAATCCAACACTTTTTATGAAGCACTGTCATTTCTAAGCTGTAACAATCTGATCTAAACATTAGTAGTTACAAAGGTTTTAAGTAGTGCTAATCTGAGACTCGCATCCTATGCAGTCAAATATCAAATTGGAATGCCCACAATGTTTCATATAGTTAAATTAGTACATGAAATGGTGAACTATGACTTACCCCATAACGTCCGATGACCAACAGAGAATGATAAGTAGGATGGAAAACACAGGTATTAAATTTGTTGCCAGTAGACCTCAACTCATGAATGCATTCCCCTTTGTTACCAGAGCCAACTGTCCAGACTCTAACCAGGTCATCACTCAAAGATGCCAGGCACTCACCAGAAGGATCCCAGCATACGGAATGGACAGGGTTTTTGTGGCCCTAAAATCAGTCACATAAGATAAAAGGAAATATTACTCATCAAATGTCATGTATATGTATGTATATAGATAACGATGTAGGACATTTACTCCATGAAAAGAAGCAATAAACTGAGGAAGAAAAGTAACAAAGTAGTAACAGATATTCATTTGTGTCTTCCACATCATACCCTGAAATAATTCAAGAAACATTCATTTGCAGCATTAGCCATATCATTGTTCCAAAGTCATCAGCAGGCAGTAAAGAAAAAAATAAAAAGATAACAGCACTTTCAATTTGCTTACAAGAATGCCTCCAAATTCTTTATAAGAGAAAATTCAATAACTTCACACCCTACATGAAGATCTCGTGATCTATCATCAAATTTCAAAATATCACACGCACTCTTTTTACAGGTACAGTTACCAATGCAACAAGGAACCAGGAGCATACTTAGTGCAAGACAATAACTATATATTGGGTTAAACTACCGAAAACCAGGGTGCCATAAAGGAACATTTGTAAACACCAAGCAAGCAACATTCTATCTATCATTTTGGCCTTTTCATCAATGGGAGGGTCCAGAAGAAAAGACCTAAATTATTAAGATTAACTCTTATTGGAAAAGAAAATTTTCCCGTTTCTGGCAAAAATATAATACCTTAAGAAATTCAAATTACGTAAATCAACAAAGCCACTTGAAAAAAAATAAAGAACCACCCAATTAAATGTAGAAACTAATACACTGCAGACTACAGAGACAGAACAGAACCCTCTGGAACAAAAATTTGACCTCCAAAATTTGGAGCAACAAAGCCTGGTTAAAAAAGGTTTCTAGGAAAAGAATTTAATACTCATAGAAAATCTAATGACTCGATGGAAAAAAGTAAATTAGGTCAAGCAAGCTAGTTGCCAAAGAAATACCAAATTAAAACTCTTGAGAGAGATCCATATGCAGAGACACGAGAACAATCTGACAGCAAAAAAAGGTTTTGGAACTTTTGGTTTTGGAACTATAAAGAGTGAAAAACATCATCAGGGAAGGATGACAACCAACCTGTAATTTAAGCATGCAAACTTGAGTCTCTACATCAAGCACGGTTACAAGATCTCCAGAGGCAGCAGCAAGAAGCCTTCCAAGACGAGGTTGAAATCTCATCTGGGTTGCACCACCCTGACAAAATGGAGAATATGACTAGCAAATGCGAAAGACATTGAACTCTATTATAGAATATCACTTGAAGATGTATACCTTGAAAACACCAGCACAACTTCCATTCTTGATACTCCAGTATCTTATCTCACTATTATTATCACAAGAGCAGAGAAGGTCCTCCTTAGAAGGATGGAAGTCCAATGACAAAACGGCTGTGGAATGCCCCGTAAAAGTGCGAAGTGAATAACCAGGCTGCAAAGCTTCAATACATCATTAGAGAGAGAAGGGGGGAATATCAAAGGATTTGATAACATAAATAAAATTATTTCTATCACTGACCTCAAAAGCAAAAGCCATACTGTAACAAATCAATCGAGGACCTTAATGAGCTTCAACTAAACTTACTATAGCAAGTTGGTTTTTTTGACTCCATCCAAATAACTTATTCCAGAAGAGGTTGGCTTGTCTTGGGGTATTAAAGAGACAAAAAGGTGATTTATAGAGAAATATCAATCTCAACAATTTGGTCATTGATGCAACTATACCAGTAAATAGAAGTCCAAATTTGAAGTGTTTCAATAAATACATCAAAGTTCAATCTACTTAATCCATTCAAAATAAAAGTACTCCTTCCCTATATATTTGCATCTATGATTAATTTGATCAGCAATGAGTAGAAAATTGAAGCAAAACTGCTCCCCTTTATATGGTTTTTGATATTTACAAACAGAAAAAAAAAAGCAAGAACTTTGCATCTGTAACCCCCCCCCCCAAAAAAAAAAAAAAACCCAAAAAAAAGGTGTGAATATAACAAACGTGCAGAAAGTGAGCCTAAGAGATTAGTCAAGGTCAAGAATCAATGTGAGGCTTGGCATATACATACTCTCAAAGAAAAAATCAGATGAACAAAAGAACAAAAGACAAGGAATATGTAAACTAACATTATCGGTGTTCCACACCCTGACAGTTTTGTCAGCTGAACATGTAGCAAGCCGTGGCATGCTTGGACTGAAACGGACATCAGTAATCCATTGAGAATGTTCTTCAAGTGTAGACTTCATTGCAAAGGATTCTGTGCACCACAATACAGCCTGCATCGCATAATCATTGGGTGGAGAGGTTTCTGTTGGTTTTCTCATAATCAAAAAGAACCCAGCCACCAAAGCAGCGGGGAAGTGTCCCTGTGCAACTATTTGAAGTATTTGGACAATGTTAAATAAAGCAATCAAATCAAAGCAACAGCTTACCTTTCTATCGTGCCCACCAGTAGCAAGCAATTTTCCATCTGATGAGAAGTGACAACATTCTACCTTACTCGTGCTTGCAGGGATAAGTCGTATTTTCGTAATTGTGAGGCCTACATTAAGACAAAAAAGAAGAGTAAATTCTTGGGTTCCATTCGTAAAAATTATATAAACTACCATTAGATAATCAAACAAAAAGAAGTATACACCAATATGAAAACTAGAGTTTTTCATACCTTTGCTGACATCAGAACACTGACCATCGTCACGAGATAAGAATGAATCAACATTATCTTCCAAAGATCCATCATCCATAAAACGGTCAATATCAGCCTGTAACAGATTATAAACAGTGAAATTCAATGCTAATGGCAGTTCCCCACGCCCTGGGGGCGCCAAGACCTTCCTTTACTTCTGTTTCTTATATTTAAGCATAAGATCTTACTGTTGCACTAAGAAAATAAAAATCAAAGAACTTGAAATCTAATTCAGTATGAGCATATGAGATGTGGCCCTGGGGTATTTTGACAATTCCTTGCAAGTAGACAATTTGTAGCTTTCATACAGAGGGCACATCAGATAACGTTTTAGCATTTAGGCATTGACCAGACATTATTTCAACTACATGTAACTCGTTGACTGGAAGATCAGGAAAACCATCCAAAATGGAATTAGCACGAAAAAGAAAATGAAGATGAGAAGGTTGCTCACCAACTGATTTGATGCTGACATAAGTGAGCCCATGCCATCAGAACCAAACATAAGCAAAGACTTGGAGGAACCACCATTATGGGGCAAACTTGGCATTGACATCATATCTCCTGGTTTGTGAGTAGAAGGGGATGAAGGTGAACTTGGGGATGGTCCTGTGGTGTTTGTGGTTCCAGAGCTATTGGCAGGACCTGAAGATGATGCCTGCTGCTTTCTCTTTCGCCCAATTTCACTTTTTGGAGCCTTTAATGGGGGAAAAAAAGACACTCAGAAACCAAACCAGGTTATACCAACCTTCAACTATGATCAAGTTAACTATTTGGATTCAAGTTATGAAAAGCAATTGACAAATAAAACATAGAGATCCTAAGTATATATATATATATATATTTTTTTTTTGGGGGGGGGGGGGGGGTTTAAAAGCAAGCAGAACAGAAGGTTGTTCATCCAGGCCGGTTTTTTTTTTTTTTTTTTTTTTTTTTTTTTTTTTTTTTTTTTTTTTTTTTTTTTTTTTTTCAGCCCGGTCCGGAACCCGGATAACCAGATTCCGGGTACGGGTTCCGGCCTGGGACATACCCGGGCCGGTACCTGCATGATTAAAACCGGAACCCGGATCTAAACCCGATACCGGGGGTTTTTTTTTTTTTTAAACCTACGTATTAAAACAAATATCACTCCTTCAGATTGATCTCTCTCTCTCTCTGCAACTAGCGCCGATGTCCTCTCTCACTCTCACGCCAAAACCCTAGCCTCCTCTGCCTTCATCACCTCCATTGCTCCGTCGTCTCCATCTCGTCGTCATCAGGGTCGTGGATCGTCATCAGGGTCCCATTCCACGACCAAGTGAGGGAAATTTCGGTATTTTCTGTCGTGGGTTTGAGTTTTGGACTATTAAGTGCCGAAACTCTAGCCTTCCTCTGCCGAGTGCCAAAACCCTAATACTCTTAGATCGACATGGCTTTGAGTTCTTTTTGCTTTTTTGTTCTAGATCTACTCTTAGATCTGATCCCATAATTTGCATTATATTTTCTATTTATTTGGAGATCTTAGAATCCTTGATGTGCTCTGATATCCTGGGTTTTTTTATTTATTTTGGGTTGTTTTTTGACTCGTGGAGATCTGGTATATGACTTTGATGTTCTTAAAAAATCAGTTTCTTGCATTATTTCGTGGAGATCTGCTTTTCAAACAAAAAAACATAGTTTAAGAACATAATAATATGGGTTTTTTTTTTTAGGGTTTTCAGTGCTAGCATTTTTCTGGTTGAATAAAGTATCTCCTTCACATGGGTGCTTGTTCTGTTTTTTGAATTTACAAGTGTTGGATTGATATTTAGATCTTATGCTGGGTTTGCCACATTTCTGGTTGTGGATTGCCATTAGAAACATCATATGTTTGATAAAATGGTAGTCTTTATGTAAATAAAACAAATCATTTGAGATTAAGTAGACAACAATGCTTGTAAATAGACAATGATATAATTGATGCTAGTAAACAAATCATTTGAGATCTGCAATTCATCTGATTAGTGCATTTGGAATTCATAAATCAGTGATATAATTGATGAAGCGGTGGAATTGCTACTCTTGATGTAGAGCATTTCTGCAAGACTGGTTGGGCTTGTTAACTGATATCTATATAAAAGCTAGGGTTCTTCTGTTGCATAACCGAGACATAGTTATGGTAGATCGTGGTCAATTTCGATTTTCTTGAATCATGTTTAATTGATAGACTATAGTTTCCCAACATATGTATTCAAGTTGAAACAACATACGTTATTTTCATAGGAAAGATTTTGGCTTAGGGGACATTTTATTGCTAGGTGTTACGAAGGAGGTATGATGATTTGTAAAATTTGTAGGATGATTTAAATTATGTTCAGATTGAGATATTGTTTTGAACATGTGACATATTAACTGGGATATGATAGGGTTATTCACAGTGTGGGTCATTATGTTCAACATTTGTTATGGACTAACAGGGATCGTTCATTTAGGGAAACTTCATGAAGTCAACAAAGCAGCAGTCTTCCAATCAATATGGTCATTTTATTGATTCAATTAACCATGCAGCTGTAAGTTTTCATTTTTGTAGTATATTTGTTTCCGAAATATGTTTAATGGAGAATGTGAATCTGAATATATGAAACTAGCATTCTACATAACCAAAATAACTTTATCAATTTTGATTCTGGAGAGACAAGTTGTAGACCACCAAAAACATCTAATCATATCAAACCCAGTTTTTTAGAGTTTTATTTTTGTCAGGTTTATGTACACCTATTATATTGCTTCTAGTTTGTACAGGTTGTAACAAATGCTCCTTTCCCATATGGTGTGCAACAGCATCAAATACTAGTTTCTGATTCAGCCAGGAGAGCTTGTCAAAACCACTATCCTGTGATTGTTGGAAGAAGAGCTAATTGCTGGAAAAATTTCTTATTTTTTGCAAACAATTTGTTGTGTATTAGAGTTTGATTAAAGCAATGTATGTATTTTGTAATATTCTTAGCAAATTAGTTCAAACAATGTAATATGTAGTTGATTGCATCTTGTAAGTTATATGCATTTTACATGATGAATATTGAATTTTTTATTTTTACATGCATTTAGTTAAAAAGTTAATTAATCGTTTATAGGTTTACGTTGTATTAAGAAGTAAGACTAAAAGACTATATTGGTTTTCTATTGAGAATATGATTTGAAATTCTAAATGGAGACAAAATATTTGAAGTCCAACCCGGGTCCCGGTCCGGGTTTACCCGGGTTGGAACCTGGATGAACACCCCTAGCAGAACTTAGATAATGAGAAAGTAAAGCACGTGAAAGATGATACATAAGCTATAATTGGTAATAGGATCATATATTTGATATTGGTAGTCCACATTAGAAAAGAAATTCTAAAATAATTTTCAGTGATTAAGATCTACATAAAATACATGGCAGATTCTATCGACAAATAAACTTGATACTTTGATATATATATTTTTTGGGGGGAGAGGGAGGGAGGGAGGGAGAGAGAGGGGGGGGGGGGGGGGAGAGGAGAGAGAGAGAGAGAAGACAACAGAGAAATGTGTAGCTAATATGATCTACAAATGCTGAACCCAATAAATCACAGACCTGATCATTTCCTAGAAAGTTGTTTGGAATGACACCATCTGTTGTCACGCTGATAGCACCATTCATTTTATCTTGCTGCTGGAGGTGTTGGTTAGAACTCTGAGACTGTTGACTAGACAGTGGATACTGCAGATAGTGTTGCCTATGTTGATTGTTGTTTTGTACCTGTTGCTGCTGTAACTGAAGTATTGGACTTTAATATAAGTATGAGTACTTCGGAGGCTTAAAGGCCATAAATCTTTTGAAGAGGGCTAAATATGATAGGATTGACCAACTTTGATGTACAGGAACAAAATGATACCTTAAGTAGCAGGTCCTTGTCTGTACATGGTAACACAGGGCAACCGACTTGCACCAATGATCCAGTATTGGGAACTATATCACCAACAGAATCTAACTGGCCATCCTTTACAAGGCCCACACTTCGATTGTTAAGAAGCATTCTCAGTCTTCCGCATTCCAAATCATTAGCAGATGGAGATGCCAAGTTTTGCTGTACCTGACACATTAGTTGCTGCTGTAGCTGTAGCTGAAGTTGATTCAAAGACTGAGGAGACTGCATCAAAGATTTCTGCTGCTGAAGAAGTCCAGACCTGAGCTGCTTCAGCCAGTAGAAAATGTGAAAATTCAGAAAAGAAAATCTATTCTGTCCTTTACATCATATAAAATCTTTGCACCGCCAAAAAAAAAAATACAAATGGAAGTTTCATTTCAGGCAACACACATGGACAATACTTGTCAGACATCAAATAAAAGGGGGCAAATTGCCTTCATTCTGCCTAGCTCCCTCCTAAAAGAATCCTTAACACAGGTGATTCTGAATAATTCAGAGAAGACACCTTTCGAGGATTCATCACCACACTACAAATCATGCCAAAAATGTGTAATGTACCAGTCACCCATCACAAATCAAGTAAAGCGGGAGAAATCCCCTGAACCCCTTCTAATGTTCTCCCAAAAACTAACCCCCCAAGGGCTCATTTACCTCATGGGAATACCAACCTCCTCCCAAGTTTTCATTATCTCTGCCAACTAGAACCCTCCAAAGGCTCTCTCCTTCATAGGCATAACACCCGAGTCATTTCCCCTAAATAGCTCAGTTAAATAGAATTAAGTTTCTCACACCTAACCCACCTGGCACCTTTTACAACTGACAAACAAGCCTTGGACCACTTCACAAGATGGAACTTACACTCCACCCCCATACCTTTCCACCAAAAATATCATTGTAACTTGACTCCTCCCATGGGTATTGGAAAAAGAGAATATAATAAGTAGGCTAGCTGAATAGTGTGCACTTTCAATTTACTTCAGCCACCCTTCAACAAGTACAGTGGCTTTCAACCAGCCAGCGAATCAATGCTCCATCTTCCCAATAATTCTATCTCAAATAGATTTGGCTTTGAAAAAAGAACTCTAAAGAAACAAGACCAAGATAAGTCATGGGCAAGTTAAAATCCTGCAACCAAGAAAAACAGCCTTACTAGCAACGTTCTCAAACTTACCAATCAAGTTATGGCACTATTTACTGCAACAATTATTTGGCTGATGAATGGTTGAGGAACCAACTTAGGAACAAATACATGGTTGTACAAAAAAGCATGTGCGTTAAGTCTTACCGTCAAAGGCCATCCTTTTAGTGTCAAATTTTTACTGCCTTGATTCAATCCTCCTAAAAGAGCATGAGAGTACTTATTAAAGCAGGCAATAACTGAATAAAATTTCACAATTTAAATCATAAAAAATACAAGTAATTAAATATAGGATTTATGTGCCACTTTTGCTGAACAACAAACACATATTATAGCATGGAAGGAATTTATGAAAACCTTATGGGATTTCACCACTTATATATGTTTCTAGATTCAAGAGGAATGGTTTCTTTGTAACTAATGACATAAATGACAAATATTAGAATACAACCATCAATATTCATTTAAAATTGCCATACGTAGAAGAGAAATCCCCTATTTTGTTTCTTTTTAAATTTGATCTTCCAAATCATCACCTATAGTAGAATAATTGCCAATCTGCCAGTTCGTGTAATAACCATAGAATGATACTAGGTTTAGTAAGAATAACTTGAATATTTACCTATCAAAAAAATTAAAAATAATTTGAATATTTATACCCTTGTTGAGCTTAATAATGTTGTACAAAAGTTTTGGGCACACCTAGAGCCTCATCATAACATGTATGCACTCATCTGACTGATTTTATATAGGTTGAAAGATTCATCAATTATAATTCAAAAAGGTCAATAATATATTTAGTTATATATCTAGCCTATTAACTTGAATGGTTGGACAACTAAATGCCATTTAAAAATCGTCATATCAACATACAGCATAAAAAAGTTAATAATTCTTCAAGTACTACATAATTGAAAAAACAAAATCCAAAAGACAAACAAATATCATGTTATGTTTTTGAGTGTTAAAAGGAGCAAAGGGGGAAAAACAGAAGGGGGGAGAGGGAGATATTAAGGGAAGGGGAGGGGGAGAGAGGCGAGGACTAAGGATTTGCAAAGATTCTTCTATAAAAAGAGTCACAAATTTTACTACTTTGAAAAAAGGACCAACAGATAGTTATAAAGACGCTTTCTAGTGCGTTGGGATTTAAGGAAAAAGCCAATTAGGCTTTTCCGAAAAGCGCAAAAGAAAATGCACTTCAGTAAATTCACTTCACTTCAAGTACCAGAAGTGCTTCACTTCCAAAGCTTGCACTTCATGCACTTAAACTGCTCCGCGCTTTTAACAATACTGTGAATACCAGAAGATACATTCCCCAATCAGTGATTCCCAACTATCAAGATTTGAAGACTCAATCCAATATAGATGGCAGATATGTGGATAAAATGGTATTCCATTGAGAATCTTTACAAGGGGGTTCAATCATCTAATCACTTATTAGAAGGGAAAAAAACTACAGTTGTAAAAGCATAGAGCCCATACATGAGCACAACAAAATGAGAAAATAGAAACAAACTCCTCAGTTCAATCAAAGGACAACTTCAATCAATACCCTGAACTCCAATCAATGTTCCATCTGGTCCAGCAGTTATGGGATTCATCATTGAATTCATCTCACTTTTTATGTCCTGCTTCAAGCATGCAAGACTATAAAAAAAGAGAAGATAATAGCTCTGAAGGTAACATAGAAAAGCAATATATTAAAAATAAAATAATCATAAGAACAATGATGATGGTGATGATGATTGCCTGCATATGCCCTGGAAACTGCTGACTCCGATTTTGAACTTGCTGAAGATTCTCAGAATTACCCCCAGGGGTACCGTGCAGTGTTTGCCTGGAAAAACAAGAGTTTATTTGCTTTCAAATTGGATTTAATCACAGACATTGTATACAAAAGCATTAAATCATAGTAGAAGAAATTAAAACATTAAAAAATTACCCAGGCTGTTGGCCACCTACTGCAGCTGCCTTCAGCATTGAGGCATGATTTGGATCCAGAAGCTGTCCCACATTGTCACCCAACCTTTGCTGCATAATAATGTTTTATCAACTGCGGGGATGATAAAATCAGAATAAACCCTTTTTTGAATCCTTCACAGAAATTGATACCTTCACAGCTCCATCATCCAAGGCATCCCTCTGGAGTGGAAGCTTTAGTCTTTGCTCATACATTTTTGTTGCCATGGCATTAGCAGTTGCAGGGTTCCGCCTCATAAGAGTGTCACTGCTTACAAGACCATTGGCATTGCCATTTGGAAGCTGGTTCCCATCTCTTGGTTGCTGCTGCTGCTGCTGCTGATGAGCATGCCTTTGCAAAAATAGCTGTTGCATTTGCATCTGCTGATGCTGTTGCTGTTGCTGCTGCTGCTGCAGCTCTCGAGTCTTTGCCCATTGAGTCGTTTAACAAGCAAGATAAACATCAAACTCGCCAAGTATCTCCCCAAAATACACAGAACAGATAGAAATCCCGCAGAATCCAAAAAAGATGTAGCAATATAACAGTTATTTGACGAATTCAAAATGAAAAAAGAGCAAATAATGTTTGATATGTTAGTCAAACACCATATCCTCTAAACCACACAACAGATTTATTTAAAAAGTCTACTCCGTGACAACACTCCAAGGACACAACATTTTCAGCTTTTAAGTAGTGGTAAAGACATTGGTCTTGGTGGTATGCTCCCTCCAGGTTTAAGGTTCAAATCCTCTTAGGTGCAAACAATTTCTAAGGGCTAGGGGTGAGCACCGACTTAGTCGGAGTCGGATTCCCTTAAATCTAACTCCAACTCCGACTTTGTCGGAGTTCAAATCCGAGCTCCGACTCCAACTCAGACTTCTGTAGGCTTCGATCCGACTCCGACTCCGAATTGTCAGAACAAAGCGGATTTAGGCTTTCAGCTTTGGGCTTCTTCTTTTTTTAGCTTCATATTTAGCCCATTTAAAAAATAATTTTTGTGGGCTTTCAAATATCAATTTTTCGAAAAAATTAAAAACTAAAACTAAATCATTCACTACTAATTTATTTCTATACTAATATCTAACTTATTTTTATACTAGACTTATACTATAGTGTCTAATTACATGTTATCATACTATAGTATTACATATTATTTTTAGTGTTTAATTACATGTTATTATATTAGATTAATTTATTTCTACAATAGACTTATTTCTAGTGTCTAATTACATGTTATTATACTTTAGTAATTTGGTATTATGTATTATTAACTTATTATACTAGACATATTAGTTATTTCTATACTAGTGTCTAATTTAATTATTTCTATACAAGACTTATACTATAGTGTCTAATTACATGTTATTATACTAATGTCTAACTTATTTCTAACTTAATTATATACTACACTTTCTAGTGTCTAATTACATGTTATTATACTTTAGTAAATTAGTATATGTGTTATTAATGGATTATACTATACTTATTTCTATACTTGATTATGTATGGTAGTAATACTATAATATTTACAGATGTTTACATATACTAAACGAGTAATGATATCCACACAATACATTTCACAACATATGTCACAACACATGTTATAAAATTAGGGTATTTTTATAAAATGATATTATCTTTATAAGGTATTTTATATATAAAATACCCCTCTTTTTATAACATTGTTGTGTAAAATGTTGCAGAAAGTTATGTGTGTTTATCATTTTTCATTTTTATAACGTATGTACAATATCAGAGTCAGAGGGCAAAGTTGGAGCATAAAGTCGGAGTCGAATTAGATCGGATTGGAGTCGGTCCAGCGACACCTCCAACTCTGATTGAAAAATAAAAAAGAAATCCGACTCTGACTCGTTTTGTTGGAGTCAAAGTCGGAGCGGAGCCGAATTCGGAGTCGGATTTTTGCTCAACCCTACTAGGGGCCATCAGACTAGGGGAACTTCCCTTGACTTACCCGAGGTGCACTTGCGGGAAACTCCTTACCGAGGGCCTATGCATCCCCGGGTTAGTAGGAACTTTGTTGTCGGATACCCAGTTCCAATTAAAAAAAAAACAGTAACTGCCAAGGCAAGATAGTCAATTGAAGTATCAGAATAAAAACTTCCCATGTCCGTAGAAAAGCCAGTGAGGGATTCATTAGGTGTTAAATATTATAAATAAAACAATGAATGCAAACCACCTAGTATTTTAGAAAAACATCCAAAAACAACAGAGTATCATTTGAGCATATCTCCAATTTGTTTTTCCAAAAAGTTAAGCCATTGTCGGGGAGAGGGAGAGAGAAATAAACAAGTATTACCAACAAAAAACTGCAGAGGATATAATGAAGCACATATTTTACCCGATATAATTACTATAAGAATATGATTTGCAGATTGCCTGGAAACTTTCACAGCCACACCCACCCCCAGCGAGAAAAGGAGAAAGAATGAAAAGCAAAAATGAAAGGTTGATAAAAGAACCGGTAAGCCTACCTCATTGTATGATGCAGCTGCTTCTGAGTGCTTCTCGTCTGTCCTAGTGATAAATATGTCCCAAAAGACATGCCACCATTCAAAAAGAAAGCCACCAGGTGCATCAATTGCTGAAGTACATTAAAACACAAAACCTATATTAACTAGGAATCACGTTATAAAAAGATACTATGTGAATCCTTAATATTTAAATTTACTTTCCCCAGCAAATCTCCAAATATTCTTACCAACAGGATCTGCAGAGACTTTCCCTTCAGCTTGAAATGCTTTAGCAGAAGCATGCAATTTCCTTTTCATAAGATAATCATATATGTACACATCCAACCTATCATACACGGAAACATGCAGCCGGAAAATTTAAATCCTTTGAGAATAGTTTGAAGATAACAGTGGCACGGACTGTGAATGATAAATAAATAAAAAATGAGTAATGCTACATACAGGCGTGGAATGTGCAAACGCCGTGCAGTCGCTTTGAAAAATAGTGGAGTCCACTATTAAAAAATTAATTTTTTTTCATGTGGGTCCTATATTTATTCACTTTTTTTCAAAACGACTGCGCGGCGCTTGCACACTCATGACTGCAAGTATCATTTTTTCATTTTTTTCATAAATAAAATATCTATTCAGGGATGAAAAACTTCCACTCAACCAAGCCTACGAAGACCACTTGCCTTGACAATGTGAAAAGAAAAGCGGAAATTTTCAGAAATACCTCCAGAAACCAAATCCAAAAAAGAAACCAAATTAATGGAAGGTGAAAAAATCAAAATCCTACCAAAAGAAGAGCTAAAAAGAAAATTTCTCCAGAATGAAAAAAGTCTAAAACCTGAAAAATAAACCAAAGCTTAAATGAAATAAATAGACACATAATTAAAAACTCAAACTTCATCATAAATTTATTTATAAAAAAGCAAGCCCGAATGCGAAAAATAAGACAGAACGCTAAACCGCCAAAAACTAGGACAACTGTATACAAAAAAAGGGTGGGGGGAAAGAAGAAAAAGTACAAAGGAAAGAAAGAAACTGAAAATCAAAATTCTAGGACCAAAAACACAGCCACAAACAATCAAACAAAACCAAGAAACTTAAAGACAAAAACAACAAAACAAAATCGATTACCAGGAATATAGACTTACATTGCTTGGCGAAAAGGGAAAAAAAGAGAAGACTTACATTTTATCAGCTTCCCACTTGGGCTGAGACATGATTATGATAGTTTACTAGAGAAAATTAGGACCTGCAAGTAGACATCATCAGTGGAATTCTTCTGCGTTATATTCCCAAAAGAACATGCGTTGTGGACATTCGGAAGAAGCTTATAAAAGTGTTTTTGAACTTTTTGACAATTTGAGAACGACAGCCATCCTCTGTGATTAAAGATTTTGTCATATGTATCATATCTTCAATGCTACAGTATTGCTACAAGAGTCTGTCAAAATGAGACGCAAATTCAGGCGGTATTCAGCATTTTCCTAAAAGCTGGTCTGGTCAGCAGCTACCACGTCTCTTGTTCATTAAAAAAACAATTACAAAATTATATTATACACTAATCCCACTGTAAAACGAGAATTTAGAAAATATAATTCTAACATATTTCATAGAAATATAATTATATATATTATGAAAAATAAAACCCATTTTTTACAAGAGAATATGCCAAACTGATCTCCATTTTAAAAAATGGTAACTTCTATAGCAATTAGTATCACAAAGACTATCTCCAATTTAATGGATTTTGGGAAAAAAAAATAACAAAATGTTGTTGTCTTAAAAACTGAAACACTAATTACTAATACATTTGACTCCCTTTCTTTCTTCCCTCCTTAAAATGTTATAGTTGTGATTTAGGCTCAGTTTAGATTGAGAAACACTTTCAATTTATCTCATATCATTTTTACAAATTTTGACATAAAATACAATAAATAATTCAATTTTTTCAAAACTCAAAACAATAATAATATTAAAAAATAATATTTTAACAATATTTTATTCAATTTTTAATTTTCATATTAACCCATCTCATCTCAACTTACTATCCAAACCTAACCTAAGAAACGTTACTTTCCAGCTTTCAAAATAGTCTCATTAAAGAATTATAACTTATTTGGTTATACAGAAGATATAAAATGAAAGTTAAATAAAATAATATTATAATATATATATATTTTAATATTATTATTATTTTAAAATTTGAAAAAATTAAATTAATTTTTTATTTTGTTTGAAAGTTTGAAAAAATTGTAATAATCAGATGAGATGAGATGATTTGTGAAAATAAATCAGACCCACCTTAATGTTTCAGACTTTATTGTGATTTAGAACATAACTTTTAGAAGCTAAAAAAAAAAAACATATTAATTTAAAAAAAAAATTATAAGTATTTCTTTTATACCAAAAAGGTTAATAAGATAATTTTCTATTTTTAAAGGGAATATTGAGCATCACATAGCAATCCAATGTCGACGTTTGAGTACTAATAAGAATTTTAAACTCCCATCAATAGCATTTATTGGGGTTTTTTACGATAAGGTTTTTGGCATTTTGCTCATTGCATTTTCAAATAAATAAAAATTGTATGGTATAGCTATACACTGTTGCAAGATTTAATTTATAAGAAAAATTCACAGACTTGAATTTTGCAAATCAAACATGACACGTCAATAATATAAAGGCCACGTTTGTTTTCACAAAACTTCTCAACTCATCTCATCTAATTATTACAATTTTCTCATATTCTCACACAAAATAAAATAAACAATTCAACCTTTTCAAATCTCAAAATAAAAATAAAATTAAAAAAATATATTCTAACAATATTTTATTCAATTTTTAACTTTCATCTCAATTCATTTCATTTTTATCCCGACTTATGAGTAAAATGACTCTTTTAAGGAAATAGATAGATAATGCAAATTTTTAAGATATGAAATGATGAGGTTATCCTTATCAAAAGATAAAAAGTAATATATTTAATTATTTAAGGCCTTAAAATAGGAAAAGATTGGATATTAAAGTTTATGATTTAATATTTTTCTTCTTGAGGGGTGGTTAAATCTTTCGTATCGAGCCAAATCTTTCATATGCAATATGTGTACGAAGGAGCCATTTTTATATAAATGTTGTGACCACAAATCAGCCTATCATGTACCTGGAATCAAATCATTCTATCTCATATGGAAAAAGACTATGCAAATCATAAATTGGGATGGTGAAGTTGTAAACATGGGATTGGAATCATTGGATTACCCAAGTCAGTCATGTTATTCCCAGAATCCCAAGAACATGATAGGATCCAATTCTGACATACATCATAACTTTTTTGGGTAAGTAACAAATCAGATTGGGACCATGATTCCTTACAAATTTGTAACTCAAACACCTTCTACACTGTTGGACAAAGGTAGGCACAACATTGCTGAAAACCTGGGAATTGCCGAGGAAACATGATTGCTGCAAAAGTATTCCTTCAATATTGCTATCATACAAGAAGGGAAGAAGAGCATTCGGCATCTTCCGATTTGCATCTTTCAAACGAAATGAAGATGGAACCAAGTGTAAAGCTGGCAAATCAAATTACAAACAAGACAGGAAGTTTTGAAGAGTAATGGGTCTCACAAAGAATAAAAAAAATCTGTTATTTTCAAAATGAAACAAAAAAGTTCAGTTCCTAAATTCCAGTTTTAATGCTCTGCAGAAACAAATACCTGAAACCCAAACACTCGCATCCCCTTCTTAATTTTCCATTGATGTCTTCACAGAATTCCAATGATTCTAAATAAGAACCTGAGAAGAGGACCACAAAAAAATCCTTCGAACTGGCTTAATTTAGCGAGAAACAATACCCATAAAGAACAAGAGGTGGTGTTATTTGCAAGCCTGATGTATCAGCACACCACTTGTGGGATCCACTTCAGTGTTGTGTTAGATGTGTGAAAAAAAAAAAGAGGCTTGCAAATAGATTTTTTCAAGAACAATGACCGAGACAGAATTTTCATCATTCCTGGAAGTCATCCTTGTCGTCAACAGGTATCGGCTTGTTCCTCCAAAAGACTGCAAGAGCACTCCCACCAAGCTGCAAGGGAGATAGTGTGCATCAATAAGATTGGGAAAGGTAAATTCCCAAGAAGAAAAAGAAAACGAATACACGGGCTCGGAGAAAATGAAAACAGTAAGTTTGAGCAAGTGCAAGAAAGACTCCTACAGCCATGCAAACAACGCTGACAGCAGAAGGGACAGCAACAAGGGGATTTGTAAAATGCTTCTGGGCGAGCAAAAACCCAAGTGCAGAGCTCTGCAGATAAACATGAAGGAATAAATAAAAGTATCAAGCACATAAATTAGATGGTCAGTTATACAACACAAGAGTTGTAAACTGGTGATATGATTGTCATGGCGATGTGGAAATATTTTACTACTCAATTTAATCTATCAATTTCACCATTAAAAATGGGGCTCTTGATTATTGCCAAAAAAGGGGGCTCTAAGTCTAAGGCTCTTCAATAATTATTGTCTTGGTCTTTATTGTCTGAGGTTATTCAAGAAGGAACAATTTAGTATTTATATATAATGTATAACCGATCAATTTAACCTTCAGATTCAGCATATGCATATCGGGCACAGAGAGAACCTTCAGATTCAGCATATGCATATCTATAGTTCAAAATCATTTTGGTAGCAGGGCCCAGATTCCAGCCCGCCAAAACATGCCAAACATCATCAATCAAACAATTCCTTCTAATTAGTTCCTCTTTTTATATCCAAAATTGTGTAAATTATCCTATCTAGACACTGAAAGGATTTTTTTGGGGAGTGGGGCGGGTGGTGGAAGAGTATGCATGGTCAAGGGTGGATTCATAAAGATTATCATTGTAAATATTTTAAAGGTCATAAGTATTGTTGGTAAAGAAATAATCATGAAGAATACGTATACCTGCATCCCGCATTCTATAGAAATAGTACGAGAAGTGGATTCGCCAAATGATACTCTTGAAAGCCAATAACCAAGTGCAAATGCAGCACCATGTAGGACAGCCACTGGAAGTATTAGTTGCGCTCCTTGAGTTTTCAATACATCTGAAACTTGTCCAATCTTAAAAATCATAAAAAAAAACAAAGTAAGTTCCCTCCATGAAACAACTATCACCAGAATACTGAAATGAAATACTAAAGCTGTAAAAATGATCAATTAAATACAGATTTATTTTTTCAGAAGTTACTGGGCTTTTAAAATAAAATAAAATAAAAAAGGAGGGTTGCAACATGAGGACTTCCTAGGAGGTCACCCATCCTAGTACTACTCTCGCACATGAACTTACTGGGCTTGCACAGAGAAGTGTGGTGAGAATAACTCCAATCAAAGGTGTCACTGTCACTATTTTCGAAGTGAATTTGGGGAAGAATTCATTTGCCAACACTGCCACAGAAAGAAAAAACTAAATCATATATGTCCAGATGCATTAACCCTTGAGATAAACTTTGAATTGCAGCAGAGAAATTAATTTTCTATGCAACTAAATCCAATGGACAGAAATCTTCGATAAGTACAATGGACATAAAGTGTAAACACCTTTCAGTTACCTCCAACAATTGTTGGCACTAAAACAACCTGAAAAGTGCTGATTGCCAGACCCTGCAAAGATGGCAGGAGCACCAAAATCACAGGTAAATTTCTGTATGTGAGTTATATGGAGAAAACTTAGACCTTCTCACAAGTATTAAACATGGCCTGACATATATAAATTGCTTCTACACAAATATCTTTCTAAAATTCAGCTTAAACTGAACAGGATGACAGATGCTATAATTTTTTATACAAAATATTATACTTTACCCTTTTGTAGTATGGGATCAATTCAGTCTGTATTCTTATCCAACATACATTTTTGAAGAGTTCCAATATATATAAATATGTATATATACTCATTCTGTCTACCTTTGGTTTCAAAGTGGCAGTTTACCCACCAAGGTTTATGCCACTTTTGTCTGTTATACTTTGTTGTTGCACACTACTATGAACCAGCAATTATAAACACATGATTTTGGGGAAAACCCCTAGGGGTTGGCTCGAGTGGTAAGAGCTTTGGTCTTGGTGGTATGCTCCCTCCAGGTTTAAGGTTCAAACCCATGGGTGCAAACAATTTCTACGGGCTATCAAATTGGGAGAATTTCCCCTTAAATTACCCAAGATGCACTTGCAGGAAACTCCTTGCCTAGGGCCTGTGCACCCACGGGATTAGTCAGGACTGTTTTCTCGGACACCTGGTGCCAATCAAATAATAAAAATGATTTTGGGGGGATTACTTTCCTAAGCCATAAATCTGTAAAGTGCCATATTTTCTCAAAGCACATGATTTCAACTAGCATAGTTGGCAAAAAAGTTCAACAGTTGAATGAATGGACCTCAGGTGGACAAAGGGAAACATTGTAATTTACCTCGCACCACATGTGGGCAAATTGTAGCTTTCTCTTATAATTTCAAGATCATTTACCAAATGTGATGAATAACCCTTTAATCAGCCTGGAATATGTATGGACTCCTAAAGGGTCCAACAAACCGCTATGTACTGAGGATATTGGAATTGTAGAACACAAGGTGGTTTCTCACAGCCCCCCGTACAGTGATAGCAGCAGTTTGCAAACTGAACAGGTGCCCACGTAACCGACGAAAGAAAGCATATTTATTTCTTCAAGATCCTCAGTTTTTATTTATTTTCAAGAACCTCACTTTTATATCAGCAAATCCAAGGATTAGATATTGAGTTATTTACCAGTTACATAAAAACTTACCACAGCATCAACTGGAACAAGCTGACCAGCAAGAAGCTTAGTGAGGAGTGGTGTCATAACAATAGCTCCAATAGTTGAACACCTACAGAAGTCCAGAATGATTATGAAGTTAAAGTACTCATACTCAACTAATATGACACAAAATGAATTGAAAAAACATGCTCCTTTATGTAAGAATTATGGTAGAAGTCATAATTACTTTTCCTAGATGACACAAGAACTTAAACCCATTCATCCAAGTAACTGCTGTTAGTGTTACATTACCAATCGTCCCAAAAGCTTAAGTTGATGGGAAGAGGTGAGTTTAATTATTTAATTTATAGTTTAATTTATATCCTAACAGTTAATTATTTAACATTATACTGCTCATATAACAACCACATTATTGAGCACTACAGAACTATATTGGAAACTTTACAGTGCATATATTTATCAGTTCAATATTTTGGCCAGTGTTCTGAATGTGCACATCCATAACCAAAAAAAGAATTCAAGGGCAGCAAAAACTTGTCAACCCTCTCAGGGTGAGAAAATCATTTGAAGAAGTTCAGCTTACGTTGTCATGAGAACAGAAAGTGCCACATTTCCTTTTGATATGTATGTTGCAACATTTGATGCCTGACCTCCAGGGCAGCATGAGACCAAAATAAGACCAGTTGCAAGAGGTGCAGACAGTTTCAGAGTCTGGAAATCATAGAGTTTAAATGTTAACAGTGATAATTTCTCCCAAGGTTATTGTAACACATTATACAATATGTTTTCTTTTCCAGATTACAAAATTCAAAATCAGTTCCACTCTGAAAGATAAATTAGGTGATCCCACACCCCCCCCCCCCCCCCTTTTTTCCTCTATTAGGTTCTTATTTAAGAAAAAAGGAACTCAATATTGATTCTGCTGATGAGAGAGGTTAAAAACAAATAGAACTTAACAAGCACATAGATGTCAAATGCTGATAATTTTGAAGAAGTACCAATGCAATGACGAAGCCCAACATGGGTTTAATCAAGTATTGAGCAAGAAATCCTACACCGACCTGCATCAATAAAACTTGATTATTTAAACCAGGTAAGAAAAAAAATATCAAATTAACAAAGTAATTATTTAATTCTTACAGTCCATGGATTCCGCAAACAGCGTCTGAAATCCTCAAATCTTAGTGTCAATCCCATTGAAAGCATGAGGAAACCTAGGCCAAGAGTGAAAAGGTCTGTCTCCAACCATGTTACCTGTAAGAAGATCCAAAATTCAACTGGTTAACCAACAGCTAACTTGACATCCAACAAAGCAAAAGAAAAAGGGCACGATATTACAGCAGCCGGCTTGTAGATGCCAACAATGGTGCCCAATATGACCTGTCATGTAAATAGGTTTAGATTTTGAATGTACTCCACAAGAAAGAAATCTTAAATGCAATTACAATAAGAGAAGTATGCCACTTAAAAACATGAAACAGAGATTGGACAGGTTGTCCTTACAGAATGTAACACATACCCAAACCGGAAAAAGAGTCGTCAAAGTTTCAATTATTCTCTCATACTGACTCATTCCATCGGGTGTTTTACTGGGGACATCTCCAGATAAATTTGTTGCAGCCTTGCACAAAACTTGAGAGTTCCTAAATAAAGGAGTCAACAAATTATTCTTAACACTATACTACAAGTGTACAGATGGGTATATGCACCAGCAAGCTTGTAGAGAACGAAAAATGCCCTCCTATGATCATATCCTCCAGGAAGACTAACATATATCAATATACGAACGTATGCTTAATTTGTTTTGGATGAATACGATTATAAGAATTTGATTCCCAAATCGCCTAATTATTGGTTCTTCTTCTCTGGCATTTTCATATTGGTCATAAATTTAAATTACTCAATTGATCTTAATAGATACCTTGAAGTTTGAATGACTGAAGAAGGGATTGTAACTACTGGACTCCATGGCTTGTTAAGGATTGACAAACTTCTTCCATTCTTAGCTTCAGGAAACTCCCCTCTTACATCTAAAATCTCAAATCAGTAGGGGAAAGAAAGAAACCCCGAAGAAGAATTTGAAATTCGTTGCTCATAGCAACTAAATGTCACAATAAACAATAAAGGAAAAGATCAAGGTAAGCTATTTGCGTACTCCCCAAAATACCAAATTTCGAAACAAAAAAATTCAACACATTAGAAACACGTGCCATCCAATCAAATAAACGGTACCCCATAAGCAAACGATCCTAAACAAGCAAAAATGAAACATACCCAGATACGATTGAAGCTTCCTAGAAGGAAGAGAAGAGCTTGATTTGTACAAAATGTCGTGTGTCCGAAACTTACAGTCCTTGAGAACCAATCTAGACATGGACGCCATTGAAGCAAGCAAGAAAACACCTGGCTCAATATTGATAAAAAAAATAGAGGGATCAAATGGGTACAGGGCTTTGAGTGAAGTTTCCAGTGTTGCACTTTTCGCAATGGACATGGGGGTTTAGTCCATGAATGGCAAGCGGATATACGTGGCAGTCGTGGAAACCGATGCACCACAAACACACACCAAGGTTCGCGTTATCCAGATGTTCTGCGAATGAAACCAATTTCTTGATTGCAGATTTCATCATGGCCATGGTTGTCGTTTTTGTTGACTTTCGAGTGTTCGTGGCCTATAAATGAAGCTCCCATATCTCATGAAATGTAGCTTCCTAATTCTAGCAGAAAATGATATGTATGGTAGCAAAACTCAAATAGTTTGTCACGGTAAAGGACATGAATCAATGACAGTTGTCGATTTAAAGTTTAATAAAATTTAATGTAATAAGAAGATAAATAAGAATCCAACACTTACGATATGTCATTATAAAAGGAAATTAAATTTGCAGTATAAGTTCCGAGCACTTATTTGAAAAGAAAAATTCTACATTCAGTCGACTTGAGAGTAGACGCCGTGTAAACGGCTGCTGATGTGGCAAAATGAAAACGAACCGTTTCACTCCCCTCATATTTTTTTTTTTTCATTTCATTCCCTCCCTCAGCAATTTCTTCAGTCCCTCCCGCTGCGTTTCCTCTCTCAGTCCCTCCCTGTTTTGTGTTTCCTCTCTCGATCCTTCCATAAATTGCATCTCGTTGAAGACCACGAGTCCCTCCCCTGGAAGCACCGAAGAAACCTCGACGGCACATCCCTCCCCTCGAACCCGCTGCCCTCCCTCCCTCAACCGACTGATGGAAGTTTAAGACCACAAATTGCTGCCTTCGTCCTCAGCCACAACGTTACATCGTCTTCCTCAATTTCCCTATGTCAAACCATACAGAGCCCACCCCAATTCCGTTCATCCCGAAACCAGTTAGCCCTAACCCTAGCCCCTTTCCCAGTTATCCTGAAGGTAAGCAATTTCTTGAAACTCTTGAAATTTTTTTTAAAAAATTTTAGGACTTATATGGTTTTATATATTAATATTGCATATGCATTGTCACCGAAGATCAGCTCTGGATCTGGTGTCTCATTCCTTGGAAACATGGGATTCGGTTGGTGGGTTTGTGTTACTTTTCAGTATCATTTTTCATAAAAGCTAAGGTTCTGATTTCTTAGGATTTTAGGACTTATTTTGTGTTGGATCAAGTGCTTAGATATTAAATTTAGCTGAACATTCTGTTGAAGAGGTTTCTTTATTCAGAATGTTTCTCTGTGGATTGTTTTGATTTTCTCTTTTGTTTTATTTGTGAGCTTTGCTACACATCATTGTTATGATTTTCTTAGGAATTTAGGACTTATTTTGTGTTGGACCAAGTGCTTAGATATTAAATTTAGCTAAACGTTTTGTGGAGGAGGTTTCTCTGTAGAATTCAGAATGTTTCTCTGTTGATGTTTGTTGATTAATATTTAATTTTTTTTAAAAGAAAAAGGTTCTAGTCAATGTAGTCATTGATCATAGATATTAAATAGTGTATTGACTTAACTTAATTTGGTAAAGTTTTATGTTTATACAAAACGAGAAGATAGCAACTTGCATAGCCACTTGAATTGAAAGCAACTAATGAATCATAATGGAGTCTTGATAGCTGCATCCAAATAAGGTGTTGTAATCTTATTTTCCATTGTTTAACAAGACTCTCTCTCTCTCTCTAGTTTAGAGGCATACCAAACACTAAAACAAAGGAAGAGATTAATTATTAAGAATTATGGTAATAACTTTAAAGTTGGTTGCAAAAGTGATGAGAGAATCTCATGCAAAGAATTAGATTAGGGCAAGATTTTGGTGTTGAGTATGATTTTGATCCTCTAAAGCAGATTGGCCTTTTGAAAATTACCAAAGTACAACACAAAGGTAACTATATGACTTGTAATGTAACTTTAAAATAAATTGATTAATATTACGTACATCTAACAACATTTATATATGTTTGCAAATATTAGGGATGACCATTCTGAAAGTATTTCAAGTGGGCAGATATTGATTAATACATAGAGTTGGATCTACAAGAAAGACAAAACGAACTGTTAAAGAAGGAGGAAGAGATGGAGAAGAGATCTCGCTATATCGAGAAGGGGGAGGTTGAGTTCCGTAAGACGGCGGATGAAATTGAGAAGAGAGAGATGGTGCAAGATGGTAGAGATGAGGAGTTTCTAAAGAAGACAGAGATGCTTCTTGAGCAAGAAGATGGAATAAGACGTTCACGCATGCTTCTCCGGGCGTATTCGACTTTTGTAGTTGTTGGTTGTTATTACTTAGTGACTTGGTAGTGGTTTTATGTTATAGCTTTGGCTGTTTAGTGAGTGCAATGTAATAGTTGGGGGCTTTTTTGTTGCATTTTGCCTCTTATGCTTGTGGCATGACAAACACTAAATTGGTTGTAAAATAGCTGTATTATAATCAATGGATGTAGTGCTTTTGTGCATTCCTTTCCAGAATGAGATTTATAGGATAAATAAATGTTATATTGCATATTCCTTTCCAGAATGAGATTTATAACATAAATAAATGTTATATTGCACATTACATTCCAGAATTGATAAAGTAACAAGTTATATTGCACATTCCATTACAAAATCAGATTTCTAGTATAAATAAATTGTACATATTTGTTTTGACCATACAAAACCATAGGACTCTTAACATCTTATCTTAATGCCAAACGGCACAAACTATAATAACAACAAATCAATTGAATATGCTAGCAGGTCGCTTGAGGTTTATATGAAAATGCAACAGTTGAGCTTTTGGCCTAATATCTCTACATTGAATTTTTCCTCTACATTTGCTAGTGTGATTGGGGCTTGCTCTTTGTTGACAGATTCTTGAAACTGGCCAACAAGATTAAAGTTCTATATGATTTGCTTTGCTAGCCCTCATTAATTAGGGATTCCCATTTCCTTACATGTTTCTATATAAATTGTCAAAGTTCTTTAAAGTGTATTTGACAAGCCCAAACATATGCATTTCCTCCTTAATAAACTCAACCAATGTGCCACATTGAAGTTCCTACCAACAGATTTTCTTAACATTATTCCTAAAATAATAACTCCCAAGAAATCATGAAACATGAGCAAGTAAAAAAAATGCTCCTTACCATAATAAAATTACTGAGACGCTACAAGGAAAATGAAGAAATTACTCACACATGTTAGAATTTGTATTTCAAGTATTTATCTCACTTCACTTAAGCGTTTATACAATGCTCTATTTATAGAGCTGAAGGTGCCGAGGGTAGTCTTGCATTTTAACAAACATGAGGTGTGCATGATGCCTATTGCTAGCTGTACATATCATAGTGATAACAGAAAATATTCCTTTTGTACAGATAGGATCACAAGAATTTTCTAGAGAGAATTTACAACAGAATTTCATTTTCTGGAAGGTTCTTGTAGTTGAGGCTGGTTGTTGTCATCGTGTGCTGCTAAGGTGGAGCAGTGAGTCATGGATGAGTTGGAGATCATTGGTTTGCTGTCAACACGAAATGAGCTCGAGCACAGATCCACTTCAAAACAAATGACCTTGAGTTGCCGAAGACCACACCAGTTTACAAATCCACACCAGTTCAAGTTGCCGAGCCAAAGACTACACCAGTTCACAGATCCACACAAGTTCAAGTTGCCGAGCCGAAGACCACAAATCGCCAAAGAAAACCAAAGCACCAACTTAAGATGAGAAGCACCAACGCAAGAGAAGTTACAAAATGCACTCAAATCGCCATTAGTTTCTGGCAAGAAGAAAACCAGAGCAAGATGAGAAGCTAATCGCCGAAGACAAGAAAATGCACTCAAATCGCCATCATTTTCAAGCAGCATTCAGAGAAAATTGCCGAAGAAAGTTTTTGGCCGAAGAGAAGCACAAATTGCCAAACCAAAGGAAGAAGATGAGAAGCGGGAATCCGAAATGCACTGCATGCACTCTGTTTTTCTTTTTCTTTTTCTTTTTTAAAAAAAAAAATAGCAACTGCCATGTCAGCTAACCGACTGCGCGGCGACTGTAACCCGCGACTGTACATAGCGGAACTGATTTGAAAAATATGAGTAAATTTGAAAATTATATGAAAAATCATTTTTTTTAATAATAGATCTCATTTTTTTTAAAGGAAGTGCATATGACTTGTACACCTTAAAATGATATCTAACATTACTCTAAAAAAAATTACCATTTAAAAGATTCGTTAAAAGGTCATATATTTTTTCTTCAAATGAGAAATGATTTGTACAATATTCAAATATGCAAGTCCCGAATATTCTCAATAAAAAATGATTAAATATAAGATTCACATAAAAATATACCTTTTATTGGTGGATTCTATTTTTTTTTCTAAAATAAGCGCACGAGCTTGTACATTGTGTATTTAGCATTACTCTTTTTCAAATTTGTTGTGTAATAAATATTTATGAGGTTTAATACATAGGCCCCGCATCTAGCCTACCCTCGCCACAGGCATGCAAGGGCATCCACTCTCACGCTGTAAAGAGTCGGGGGATGGGGCCTAGGCTGGGCCCAAGCTAGCCCGGCCCATTATATATATATATATATAATTAGGTTAATAATGAAATGATGCCGCCCCAAAACGACATCGTTTTATTATAGGGTTAAATATAATATAAATCATAATGTCCTATGAGTGCTGCTAGGGTGCCACCCAACAGTGACTGCTAGGCGTGCCCTCTGGCCAAAATTCACTTTTTAAATTTTTTTTCATTTTTCTTATTCGTATTTTCTTAACATTTTTAAATGTTTTCAAAAAATAGAAAAACATATATCAATATACTAATAGTTACTTCCTTAATCAGTAAGTAAAAAAAATTAAATACATAGGCGGTCAAAATGAGGGAACAAAATGAAAGGGCATAATAGCATTATTCATATCCTATATATTTTTTTAAAAAAAACTTAACTATAAATGCCACTCTTTCTCTCCCTCTCATTTCTCTTATTCCCATTTCCCAACCGTTGTCCTGACTCATCCCTTTCCCCCCTCTTCTCCCCTCCCCTCAGTTCTTTTCCTTCATTTCATGCTTTCACGCCTCAGTGCTAGCAGCCACCATCCTCTCTTATCTCTCCTCTCTCTCTCCCTTCTCCTCCTCCTCCTCCTCTAAGCCGTCAGAGAACATCTCTTCGTTATCGTGGGTCATGGTTGGCGGCTACGAGTTCTGTATAGCTCTCTAGTGTCGTCAATTGTATTTTGTTAGAGGCCCATGCTGGAGGCTACGATCATGTTGACATTGTGGCAAGCCTGTAAGTTTAATAACCCACGGCCACGACCATGGGCCATACAAATCTGCTCACAGATCTTTAAAGACCTGTGCATAGATCTATACGATCCATGATTGTAGTCATGGCCCATGGGTCTGTGCATAGATGGTCTGTGCACAGATTTGTGCGATTCCCTGATTGCTACTTAGTTTTGTTTATTTATTTGGTTTGATCTGTAATTTTGTAAGTTTGTTCTAATTTCTTTATTGAATTTGTAAGATCTTTCTTATTTGTAACTTTGTTTTGGTAAGATCTATAAATTTGTAAGATTTGTTAGATCTGTAAACTTGTTGGAATTTATAAAAAAAAATGTGGTGTTGGACGGGGGGGCACCAATCCGTCCGTTCTCTGACATTCGGATGGTGGCACTCAACCATGGGAGACGGGGCCTAGGAGCCAACTCACCTCGGGGCCGGGCTGCCATACGTCTAACAATCTAAGGGGTGAGGCTACCACCCCTACTAATACAAATGTTTTACCGGATAGATACGTAGCTGGGAAAGGATCCTTGTAATTGAGTTGTACCCCTCCCTCCCTATATAAAGTACCCGTATTGCGCTTTTATTATGTATAAATTGAGAAATTTAGAAAGTAGAGTTTTTTGAAAAATAAAAACATAAAGCATTCGATTTTTTTTTTTTTTTTTTGAGAAAAGCTTCCTTCATTGATAACAAGAAGTATTACAAGATGTGATGAAACAATGGAGTTTCCTCCATGTTAACAATGTAATCAGATACATATAAAGCAACCTTAGCTAGATTATGGGCAACATAATTGCCTTCCCTATGTACATGACTGACTCTACATGCTTCCAACTTTGCCATTGTAGCTTGAACATCACCAATGATCATCTCAAAGTAGCTCCCATTATGCTTCTTGAGGTTGAGTTCAGTGACCACCTTTTTGGAGTCTCCTTCAAGAATGATGCTCCTCATGCCTAATTCAACTCCAAATTTTGCTGCAATCCCTACTGCTAAAGCCTCAGCAAGATTTGGATCAGGCAAAGATCTTTGATTTTTCCTCAAGGTTGCCAAAAAATTACCCATTTCATCTCTGAATGCTACCCCAATTCCTATTTTACAAAGCTTTTTATCAACAGCCACATTCCAATTAACCTTAAAAAAACCTTGAGGTGGACAAACCCAAGGATCTGTCATTCTGGTATTTACACTAACCTGCTGCTCATTACTAGGATTAACTGTACATAAATCCAGCTTCGTTTGATTGACTTTGTGAATCACAACCTGTGGATCTAACAAAATATTCTTAAAGACTAATTGATTTATTCTCCACCATAGGGTCCAGAAAGATAAAGATAGTTCCAACATTTCTTGTTTATCGAGTTTGTTGAACATGTCTTCTATTAAATCTTTAAAACTGCTATAAGACCACTTACTTTTCTGAATTGTCCTGAAAAGTTGGCTCAAGACATCATTTGCTGAGGCACACTCCCACAAAATATGCTCAACTGTTTCAGGCTCACTAAGACACATTGGACACGTAGGATTATCCAAAACTTTCCTCTTGTACAGATTGTTCTTTGTAGGCAATATATTTTGACAAGCTCTCCAAAGAAAGTTCTTAGCTGCTGGAGGTAAGTTCATCTTCCATAATTTTATCCACTGCTGGTCCCTCTGATTATTGATGAAAGGACTTTGGCCTTTTTCCTTATATTGTAATCCCCTTGTAAATGATAGGCACTTCTCACAGTAAAGCAGCCATTTGCATTGTTTCTCCATATCAATTTGTCTTGTTGATTACTCTGGCTTATTGGTAACTGCTTGATTAGCTCAGCTTCTTTGTTGCAAAAAATCCCATTAATTAAAGGAAGATTCCATTCCTTACCATCTGATATCATTAAAGCTTCCATCTTTGCATCTTCTCCCAATGCGTTGTTGCCACTTTGAGGTATGAAAGTTATAGGTTGTGGCAACCAAGGATCAGACCATATTCTCACTAACTTCTCATTTCCTATTCTCCAGTGGAGACCATGTTTTAGAAGCTCTTTTGTGGATAGAATACTTCTCCAAATGTAGGATGAGTTACTTCCCACTTTTGCATTAAGAAATCAGACTTAGGAAAATATTTAAGCTTCAACACAATAAAAGATAAAGAATTAGGATATAACAGAATTCTCCAACCTTGCTTAGCTAGCATAGCAAGATTAAAATTTTTCAAAATCTCTAAATCCAAGACCTCCTACTTCTTTGGATTTCCCCATTTGAGACCAACTCATCCAATTCATCCTTTTTTCTTGACTTACTTGACCTCGCCAATATCCTTTCATCAAACTGTTAAGCTGCCTTAATAAAGATTTAGGAAGTTTAAAAACTCCCATTGAGTAAGTAGGAATTGCTTGAATGACAGATTTAAGCATAATCTCTCTCCCCGCTTGTGATATGAATTTGTGCTTTCAATTGCTCATTTTAGTACTAACTCTGTTTAGAATGGCCTTGAACTCTTTGCATCTTGATCGACCAACCAAAGTTGGAAGGCCTAGATACTTATCTTGTGAGTTTGTTCCTCTAATCCCAGCCATACTGGTTAATAAGTTCTTGGAAGAGAGGCTGGTATTTTTATTGAAAAAGAGAGAGGACTTGTCTTTGTTCATTCTCTGGCCAGATGCTTCCTCATATTGATTAACAATATCCAACATCTTCCTCCATTCCATCTCTACTGCCTGGCAAAAAAGCATGCAATCATCTGTAAAAAACAAATGACTGATATGCAATTTACCTCTTGCAATAGGAATCCCAATAATTTGTCTAGTCAACTCTACCTTATTGATCAACTGAGAACATAAAATGAATAGATAGGGTGATAGAGGATCACCCTGTCTAATTCCACGAGATGGCTAAAAGTTAGGTTGTGGAATGCCATTGATTAACAATGAACAAGAGACAGTGGAAACACATATTAAAATGAGAGCAATCCATCTACTGTTGAAGCCTATCTTCCTCATTACTGTTTCAATAAATGACCACTCCAATCTGTCGTAAGCTTTACTCATGTCCATCTTACGAGCCATAAATCCTTTTGAACCCTTCATTTTGGACTGCATTGAGTGAATAGCTTCATAAGCAACAATAACACTGTCTGCAATCATCCTCTCAGGAATAAAAGCAGTCTGAGTTGTTGATATGATGTTGGGCAGGATGTCCTTCAATCTGTTTGCTATTACTTTCGCCATAACCTTATACACCACATTACACAAACTTATCGATATGAATTTTGTTACAGCTTTGGGATTTTTGACCTTCGGGATTAACACTATAAAAGTCTCATTAATAGAGATGTCCCAATTGTTGGTATTAAGGGTTGTAGTAACTACCTCACAAAGATCTTTACCTATGACACCCCAATGCTGTTGGAAGAAACCAGTTGAAAACCCCATCTGGACCTGGGGAACTCATGGGATTTATTTCATGAATGGCTTTTTGAACCTCTGAAAAATCAAAATCTTTCTGGAGCATGTGGTTCATCTCATCTGTGATCACTCTTGGCATTGTCTCTACACACTGCTGTTGACCCTTGGGATTTGAAGTAGAAAAAAGATTAGTGAAAAAGTCTTGAAAAATCTGATTAATGACTTGAGCAGAAGTTTGAAGTTGCCCCTCTCCATCATAGATGTTGTTGATAGTGTTATTCTTGCGCCTTTGAGAAGCACACTTGTGAAAATAACTTGTGTTTCTATCACCCTCTTTAAGCCATCTTTGTTTGGATCTTTGTTTCCACTTCACTTCTTCTTGTTCCAGTCTCCAATTAATGAGCCTTTTAATCTGTTGAATTTCTGCATTAGCATCACCTGTGTTTCTAGCTTGAAGATTTGAGATCTTATCTTGTTGCACCTTAATAGAATCAGAAACTTCTTTCTCCTTGTTCTTACTCCATTTCAATAATTGTGTTTTGCACCTAAGCATCTTGAATTTCAAACCTTATGAGGAATTAGCAAGTCTATTCTGAGCATGCCAAGCAGTTGAAATTAATTCCTTACACTCATTATTAGAACCCTAACTGTATTCAGATCTGAACAGCCTTTCTTTTTCTACTGGCAGGTTGTGTTTGAGTGTTCAATATTGTCAAAAGAGGATAATGATATGAAGAACTAGATGCAATTGTTGAGACCTCTATTGAAAGAAACATGGGAATGCAAGAGGTATTAGCACATACTCTATCTAGCCTCTCCTTGGTGAAATCTGAACCTTCCCTGTTGTTAGACCACGTATGTTTGAGTCCATGATATCCCAAGTCACATAAATCAGAGTCATGCAAAGCTTTCCTGAATCCTTGCATTTGAGTAAAGGATCTTTGAGCTTCTCCCCATTTCTCATGTTGATACAAAATTTCGTTGAAATCACCCATGCACAACCAAGGGCTATTGTCTTTAGGTTGTAAAAGCCTAAGCAATTGCCAACTACCCTATCTTTTTGCAGTTACTGAATGTCCATAAAACCCTGTGACAGTCTATAACTTCCCAAGACTGGAATTATTAACTTGAACAAAGATATGAAAACTGGTAAAAGTAAGAACCTCTATATCCATAGCTGAATTCCGCATCATGGCTAATCCTCCACTTGACCCTTTAGCATTAGCTGTAAAAATTCGATCAAAACCAATACTGATCTGATTTGTTCAATCTCTCTCTCGAACTCTTTGTTTCAATGAGGAAGAGGATATTTGGGCTCTTTTGCTTCACTAAGAAATGAAGCTCATGAACTGTTCGAGGGTTCCCAAGCCCTCGACAGTTCCAAGTTAAACATTTGGTGGGGCTGCTCAGGTTCTTGATTTAGGCTTCTTCCAGGATTGAGCTCCTCTTTCTGTTTCTTGATGATCATATGAACCTTCTCACTATCCTCTGAATCTTTAATCATTTTCCTTCCTCTTGTAGTAACTTTGTTAATGTTGTTAGTTTCCATTTCTTCTGATGTTGAACCAGTAAATGCTCTTGCTCTTCTCTTTCAACCCAAAGGTTTAGAACATACTTGCTCAAACTGCACTGGATTAATGTCAGAGAGGTTAGAACTGATTAGGCTATCTTTAGGTAACAAAGCTTTATTGCTGCATTTTTCTTGATCTACATCCTGTAACATAGAGCTTTAAACCCCTCTCCTTGATGATTTCTAGTCTGCTCAAGAGGTAGCTCTAATTGACTATGTTGATTAGGAGAAGGAATTTGATTTCCTTCATCTATTGCATTATTGTTAAAACATCCAGGGTGTTGTTCAAGAGCCTCTTCATCAGAATTTACATTAAGGGTTGCCTGACTACCTGAAACATTGATCAAAGTCCCTTTGCTTGGGCCCTCCCCACTTCCTGAGGCATTGTACTGACTTCTAAAACCTCTTCCCTCTGATCTTTTTTCTCCACTTCCCAGTAAATTAAAAGCTGTGGCCCTCAACCATTTGCCATATTGAATATGAGAAGTATCTGTAGAATTAAGAGTAGATCTATCCATAGCACATGCAAGACCAGAATGTTTTATAACCCCACATTGAAAACAGAATAAAGGCAATCTTTCGTATTTAAACTCAACCCATCTTTGTTTGCCTTCTACTCTAATTAACTTCCCACGAGGAATAGGCTTTGTAATATCCATATTGACTCTGATTCTAAGAAATTTCCCCCATCCAAGTCCATCCCCATCCACATCCACAGAAAGTACATCCCCAATGGTTGAGCCAATTTTCTCTCCCCCATCCACTGTTATGGCTGCAAGAGGCATGCCATGAAATTGAACCCATAACGGTTCTTGATTAAAAATCATTTCATTAGGAGGAGTACTTTTATCAAACAGCTATATGCATATAAGGTGTTTATCAAAAGTCCATGGTCTACCATTGAGCACTCTAACCATATCTACATCTTTTTGAAATTCAACCAAAAAAAGATGATGACCCACCTCAGTAAACCAAACAGAACCCTCGGCGTTCCAAACTTTAGTCACAATTCCTTTAAAAGCTTCTTTGTTTAAGTTCTTGTCCATCAAAACTTGAAGAAGTAAACATTTATTGACTCTGTCAACAACACGTTTAGTATTTTCCATAGAAAAGGTTATCTCTTCTTTCTCAAATTTTGTTAGTCTAAAACTTTCCCAAAGCTTAGTCAATCATCATCCATGGCTAACTGGTATCATCTCTTGTTCACAACAGGAAATTTTTGAAAAACCCTACTCCACCGCCTAACCTTTCGAAGAAGGAAATGACACTCGCCTTACTCAATGAGGAAAGGACTCCATAAAGCATTCGATTTTAGTATTTAATTAATACCATTGAAGCGAAAATAGCTCTATTCTAAGTCCTGACGGTGACTTGAACCCAATGGGCCTGTGTTAATCTTGACCCACATTAGCTAGCATTTATGTTTGCTCCCGGCCTAGCATCAGTGGGTAAACGAGCTGATGTTTCCTGGTGTGAATCGTGACAAACATCGCGATTTTGTCACATATTTTAATGAAAAAAAATATTTATAATTGTGAATTGTGTAATCATCATGTAATATTTTGAAAAAAATAAATAAAATATAAAATTCATATAAAAAAATTAATTATTTAATAATAAATTATATATTTTTTTAAAACGATTACGCGATATTTAGGCTCTATACGAAAAAAAACTAATGGCAAACAAGAAAAATGGCCCTGATCGTCGAGTTCTGAATGGGTTTCATAAAGGGAAACCCAATCGATCGATCGATTTTAGTTTTAAGAAAAGTGTGGCTTAATTAGTGTGGATTTTGTGCTGTTTATTTTCTCTGTCTCTGTCATTTTTCATGTGAGTGTAATTCCCTAGCTGCCTTCCCTTTTTCATGGTTATAGTGTTCTCCAGCTATCAAGCGTAGGACCTCTTCTCCTGAAGTTTTCCACAAATTTGACAACTCAGGGAACTGGCTGCATGCTTTAAGGAGTTTTTAATGTTGTGCCTCTGTAATCTGGAAAAAAAATGTTTACTTTGGGTGGAATTTCGAAAAGGTTTTCGTCGTAATGTTGAAGATTTTTCTCAGATTCCTTCTTCCCTTTCATTTTTCCTTGAAGAGCATCCCAAGACTAATGGGCCAAGGACTGTATATTGAGAGTTTACATACCAACATATCGAGAATCAAGGGCAGTGTTTCAAACATTATATTCATGTTGGAAAATTTAAACCAAGTGATGGTGGAGGGAAGGTAGAATATTATTTCATAGTTCATGCAATTGTAGATCATTGTTAGTGGACGTTTAAGTATTTTGATTTCGCATATGAGATGAGTTGAGATTAAAATTAAAAGTTAAATAAAATATTATTAGAATATATTTTTTTAATATTATTTTTGTTTTGAGATTTGAAAATGTTGAATTGTTTATTTTATTTGTATGTAGAAATTTGAAAAAGTTGTAATGATTAGATGATATGAGTTGAGTTGAGAGGAGTTGTGAAAACAAACCTGGCCATCATAAGAGTTTTCCGGAGTTGAATGCTTCCGAAGAATGTCTTCTATAGTTCTGGAATGAGAGAAAGATAGACACATGAAACATGAAGATCCCAGAATAATTATTGAGCATTTAATATTGTCCAAGCAATTCACTCGGATAATTATGAATGATGTAGGGGTTCACTTTATTTAACCATCTTTATTCCACTCTTAAGTCTTAAGTTCGGTCGAGAAGTATACGGGTAATGGTGCATGGACTTCAGTATAAAAAAAGCCTATCAAGTTGGAGACTTGGTTGTTTTGACATATGCATGCCTTCATCTGCACTGTTGCAGAAGATCAAAGGTACGTGCCAAATTAATGAAAGCTTCTCTGTTGCATTCTCCATCGTGAAATGCTTGGTATGCAGTGCAAACCAGTATTTACAGACATGTATGTACTTGCAACTGTAAAAATAAGAGCTAGGACGCATGCATGCTGCTACTGCAGAAACAATGGCCATTTCTGTGGAACAGCTCAATGTTGTTTGGCCTTTTCTGGGGACTAGCACATGAAGAGAGCAAAGAGGGTGGGATCCCCTTTATTGTGGACCTAATGAAAATAGTGGCTTGGCTTCCCTTGGCAATAATTTTGTGGCAATCTGGACCTCCATTTAAAGCATATATAAAACCTGCTTCAGACACTGTGGGAGGCAGAGATCAGCGATTTTGATGGACCATTTCCGTTTTGTCACGTAGCTGAGTGAGATTAGCAGTGACAGATTTGTAATTTGGACCTTTTTGTAGATGCAAATTGCAATCCCTCTAGAATTTGTTCGTGTGTTACTAGCAATTTACTTCCACTTTCCTGCATTTTCTGTCTTTGTTGAAAAGATTGAAAGAGTCAATTAATGTTCCGTTTGTACATTTGTTGAACGTTGATGTAACTAGTAACCGGAGTATGGACTACTCCCACCTAAATTCATGTCAGATTTAACCGAAAAATAGGGCTCTTAATTGAGCGACAATGTTAGATTGGAATTAAGAGTGTTCAGCACTGTGACAAAAGGAACTCCTGTGGTTGCAGGGGATGGGCTTTGTTTAGAGAACCATGCTTGCATGTGGTCAATGCATGGCTCCAAGTCTGGACCACCTTAACTGTATTTTTAACACTGTTTTCAGTACATATCATTGCTGAGAAAGAAGAAAAAGAAGAGAAGGAGAAGAATATGACTGCTTTTTTTCCCTCTTAACGACACTCCCCTTTTTCGCAGAAGCCAATCACTTTGTTATCGTCGAAGTTGTTCAGTACCACAAGAATAATATCTCTCCTTTCATATGATTAATCAGCCTCCTCATAGAGTTATAATTATAAGCACCTTTGAATTATCTTGACATCTATTGAAGAAATTTATGAGTCTAACTCATCTCATAAAACCAGTTTTAAAAGAGAATATTACTCATTCCTTATAAACATGCCAAAGATCTTGTCCATAGATAATGCGAGATTATTTCTCAACACCCTCTCAAACGTTCAGCCTAGTATTTTTTTCTGGTTCTTGTTACGGGGTAAGTAGTATGGGTCTCCATTCGTCCTGTGGTAGATTTTGATACTATGAAGAAATTCATGGATCTAACTTATCTCATAAAACCGGTTCTACAAGGGATAATTATCCATTCTTTATAAACATGCACAAGTTCTTGTCTATAGACAATGTGAGATTATTTCTAAACATCTATAGCAGCCAAAACAAGAAAGAAAAAAGAAAAAGAAATATTTTTGTTCGATGGGGCAGATTTAAAGCAAAACAGAATTGCAAAAAGACTGGTATTTTGAGGGGAAAAAAAAAAAAAAACAATAAAACAAAACTGGGCTAAATATTTTGGAGATGAAAAAGAGTCCCTTGGTACAACTCATTGCACACTATTCTCTTGTTTGAGTCATTCTTAATTTTCTTCCCTTGAAAGTCACGACTCCAGCTCGATCGAGCTTCTTGTCCCATTTCAAAGCCAACCTTATCTTCTACTGCCACTCCAATAAACCATAAAATTTCTTCTTCTTCTTCTTCTTCTTTTTTTTTTTCTATTTTTTTGGGGTTAAAAATTTCTGAGACTGAAACACCACCAACAACCAGACAAGATCAAGTTTATTTGATGTTAAAGAGTACTAAAAACATGAACTAACAGAAACCAACATTATTTTAACAAGCTTCTTCTTGAAGACATCCAATAAATTAGGACAATAATAATCAACATTGTCTGTTGGATACCAATGGAGTTTTTTTTGTGCCTGCCCTGCTGAATGATTGTGCATGGGACCATTTACAGGGGAAAAAGGAATATCATTGTTCTTCATCAAAGCTTATCTTCAACGTTTGTAAGAAGGGGTCTTCACTCTTCCGGATATCTTTTGTTATATAAAACAAAATTGAGAAATAATATTTGCAGTTTTAGAGTGTACAAATTCTGCGCATTTTTTTAAAAAAAATTAAAGAAATATGAGACTCACACAAAAAAAAATCATTTTTTAATAGTGAATTCCACTTTTATTCAATGTGAGTGCACGAAACTTGCACACTTTAAAACCGTATATAGCATTACTTTGTTGGTTCGCTCGATGTTAAAAAAAAAAGTAATACTACATACAGTCGTAGAGTGCGCAAGCGTCGTGTAATAGTTTTGAAAAAGAATGAGATTCACTATTAAAAAATTAATTTTTTCTTCATGTGGATCCCGTATTTATTCACTTTTTTTTAAAGTGATTGTACGATGCTTGCACACTCACGACTGCAACTATTATTTCTCTAAAAAAAATTACTAAAAACATAATGCATGCAGCGGTTAGTAATTTTAATGGTAAGCGCCATCATTAACTAACAAATCTATGAATAAAGAAAAATGTTAGGGAGCTCCCGTTTATTTTGCCCAATTGTTTTTTTTTTAGTTTTTTTTTAATTTTGTGATTAAGAAATATTGTTTAATAATATTATGATTTTTTTAAAAATATTTAAAAATATTAAAAAAATAATGAGAAAAAAAACAAAAAATCAATCGAAAAAATCAACCGCGAGTCCCTAGCATTTCCCATAAATAAAACTTAAAAAGAATCAGTCTCTTTCAATAAAAACAGATTTAAATAGGGAAATATTTTGATATTTCAATAAAATAATTTAACTAAAAATATTTTAGCTGAAATGGGAAATGATATTACGTATTAGGATCTTTAAATAGTTTTGGTTTCAAAGTGCCTCTTCTCAGTTATCGATCTCTGCTGTACATTGGAGGTTCAGCGAAAATAAAAATATACATTGTCTTAATTTATTTAAAATGGATAGTATGTATTTAATATTTAATAGTAAACATAAAATGTGTTGATAATTCTAATTATTAATTAAAAAAATAGTTTATATTTTACACGTACTCCCTGTTGCAATTAAAATTGAGAGAATTTTGAAAAGTGTGTGGCCATGGAACGTACGTTGGTCGACCTTTCTACAAATAATTGATCTGTATTTAGGTCTAGTCATACGGCTAGTATAACTTTTTTAAATTCTCACATAAAATATAATAAATAATCTAACTTTTTTAAATCTCAATCTAATTTTTTTAAATCTCAAAACAATAATAATATTAAAAAATAATATTTATTGTTTTGAGATTTAAAAAAATTGAATTATTTATTATATTTTGTATGAAAATTTAAAAAAATTATAATGATATGATAAGATGAGATGAATTGATGTGAGTTTAAAAGATGGGTTTGACATGTCAAATTGCACACCGCAATTTACCGTGGAAAAATATAGTAGCTACCTGGTTTACTTGTGCAAAAAAGTCTTCCTTTAAAGGTACTCTAGTTGGCTTAATTCCTTATCTTATTACATGGTGTCTATGGAAGAGAAGATGCAAGGCTAGAATGGATGGAAAATATGATACGGTTGTGACTGTCTGGAGAAGTGTTTGAGTGTGGATTAAGTTATTGGCGAATAACATAAGATTGTTTAGTAATCTATCCATGCACGATTTGAAGATCTTGGAATGATTTAATTTGGAGAGGCCACAAACTTCTATGAGACTTGGAAAAATTGTTAAATGGTCCAGGCCTCATACAAGCTGGGTGAAGCTTAATTGTGACGGGAGTTGCAGAGGTAATCCCGAAAATTCAAGAGGGGATAGCATTATTAGAGATTGGAATGGTATGGTAAAAGGGGGATTTCTCAACCTCTTATGGGGTCGGTACGAACATTGGAACGGAAGTGAAAGCAGATCTGGATGGTATTAGACTGTGTAAACGACTCCATATGATCAATGTGATTATTGAAAATGATTCTCAAATTGTTGTAGATTGGCTTCACAACGGCAAAAGTACCTTATGGTATCTTTAGGAGTTTTAGTAGGTTTTGAGAAAGGAGTTTGAGGGGATTAATTTCGTGGTGGCTCATCAATTTCAAGAAGGTAACAGTGCATCATATTTTCTTGCTAGAGAAGGAGAAATGTGGATGAATATCACATATAATGGTAACCAAGATCTTCTCCGGTTTAAAGGTATTATGCGGCTCGATTTTTTAGGTCTTCCTTATTTCCGTCGTTAGTTTTGCTGTTTTTTTGTTTGCTTTTTAGGCTTGTTTAGATTGTTCTTCTCTATGTTTCTTTTGTTTTGGTTTTAGTTGGTTTGTATTTGGGAGGATTTTTTTTTTTATCTGTAAACTCCTTAATACTTGGCTTGTAACCATGGTATTCCTCTGCCATAAGTGAGAGTTTATTAATAAACTTGGGATGAGAGCACTTCCATATGGCTACCGGCTCTTCGTTAAAAACAAAAGATTGCACACCGCAATTTCCACCTAAACTGGACCTAGATTTGGACTGAATGATGACATCTCTCATATTAATTGTCATCTAGGAAAAATTTAAAGGAAATTAATTATTACGTTGTACAAACTATAATCTCGTTCTACTCTTAGTTCTCGTTTGTTTTCACAATCATTCTCAATTCATCTAATTTTATCTAATTATTATAAATTTTTTAAATTTTCACACAAAATAAAATAAATAATTCAACATTTTCAAATCTCAAAACAAAAATATATTAAAAATATATATTCTAATAATATTTTATTCAACTTTCATCTTATATCATCTCAACTTATCTAATATTAGTTTACTGCAATGAGGTGGGATAGTTATCGACTTTAATTTTCTTTTTGAAAATATAAAGGATAATTCGAGAGTGATAAAAAGTACAATATTTTATATAGTAAGATAAAAATAGTATATAGAGTGTGGTTTGTAATATTACTCTTAATCATTAATACTGTGGTGTTTGTTAGGAACGATAAAAAGAAAAAATAAAATGAAAAATGAATAAATCACCCACGAATATAAAATTTTATGTGGTTCGGCAACGTGTTTATGTCTACAGAGCTACATATGATTTTTTTCTCTTGAAAGTTGAATACACCATGCGGTCGTGTGGCATTACAATGTGTAGCTAGGGGTGTAATGGGTCCGGTTTAGTCCGGTTTTGAACAAAACTTGGGACCGAACCGGTATGCACCAGTTTTGCATTTTCAAGAATCGATTCCATACCAGTTACCCCCTAAACCAGTATTTTTGATTTTACCGGTTCCAGTCCGATTTTTCGATTTTAATATACTATATTATATAATATATATATATATAATAGTATATTATAGTATATAATACTATAGTGATAATATATTGTAGTATATTATAATATATAGTGATATAGTATTAGTGTAACTGTTAATACGCACTAGATAATATTAATATAACTATTGATACAATAGACTATAGTGATATAAGATTTTAAAATTTAATATTATATTAATTAGTAATTTATATTATAATACAAAACTATTTTATATATAATTATATATTATATATAAAAATTATATATTAGTCTAATTGTGTTTGTGTGTGTGAGACGAAACCCCAATTAGGGTAATTAGTGTGTAAATCCTAATTAGGGGTCAAGTCGGACCGATTCAAGAGCTAAATTAGATCAAAAAATAGATAATTAGGGTCGGGCCTATCGGCTCAGCTTGCATTCCATGGCCTATGCATAATTGAAAATCTACCCAAAAAAAAGTACAACGAGTCTTCGTCGGATGGAGTCATCAATTCAGACAACCACAAAATAGAATTAGACTTCACACAAAAAGCTCAACAGAGTTTGATAATCAACATGCGACCATGTAGCACGAAACGTGAATTGAGTTTCATTATTTACCCAACTTTGAGTGTTAGTATATATTTGTTTTCTTAAGAGTGTTGTGATTATAGTTGAATTGATTTTGGTTTTAAAATGTGTATAAATTTTCAACACAACTGCATGCATGTGTCAGATCTATCCATTTAACTGGATCTCTTGCTTTTGAAATGGCCTCAGAGTCAGTGTTGCTTTTTCCACGTGAACAGTGAGGTCTATCGCGGTGATTGGTTCTTTTCTAGGTCCAAGCATGTTTGGATTACAAGAAAATGATCTCGACATATTGCTTCAATAAAATCGTGGTCCTCCATGAAAGGTACCTATCTCCAAGTTTAATTTCATAAAGTCATATGGGGGAGAGGACTGTTTGTTGGTCGTGTGGTGGCAAAATCACTTTGCTGGTTTAGGGCATGCTGCTTGCAATCCCAATTCAGGCTCAGGCCATGAAATCTCGTGTGGGTCCTATCAAAAAGTTAAAATACACGTAAAAAAGAAAAAAATCATTACTCAAATTATTTAAAAGAAAATATTTTAGACACAAACGAATTATATAAAAATAAACTCACAAACTAATATAGTTTGATGTGATACTTCAGATTTTAAAGTTATTTTTATTGTAAAGTAGATCTAACAGATCTTATGAAACTATATCAATTTGTAGATTTATTTTATATAATCTTTTTATATATGTAACACTTCTTTTATTTAAAACATATCACATCATTGCCGAATTACATATGTTTGAAGCTGTTCATGGACTGCTTGGCCTTAGGCCGTTCAAAAAATATATTAGGCTATGGAATGTACATATCCTTTTTATCCTGTCCATTTTGCCCGGATAAGAGAATTGATGCGCAATTAAATGCCATGGTGAGAGATGCCAAACTTGAAAGTTGAAAGCTTCTTTTGTTTCTTGTCAATTCAATGTGAGTCGTGAGGTTTTGATCTATTTTGGATTCAAACCTTCTTCTAACTATAATTACATCCACCTCTTGGCTTTATATTTAACTTTAAAACAAATCACACAGAGTCTATTTATATTAAATTCTAAAATTAAATTAATGGAGAACTTCTCGACCGTGTCAAAACATGCTATTTAACTTCGTCAAATAAAAGAAAATGATATCCACACAACTATTTTCATAATCATTTTTAAAATAGAAGTAATTTTATAAAACAACTTATAAACATAATATTGTTTTATAAAAATACTTTCAATTTAAAATATGATAGTAAAAATGATTTTACATGCATGTCATTACCCTCTTTGAAAATTTTAATATAAAGTAAAACCATTCTCCATAACCAAACTTAAAATATTAAAAAGAGAGAAATGATACTTGTAGTCGTGAGTATGCAAGCGTCGTGCAGTCGTTTTAAAAAAGTGAATAAATATGAGATCTACATAAAAAGAAATTAATTTTTTAATAATGAACCATACTCTTTTTTAAAACGACTGTACTATATTTATACATTCTATGACTATATATAACATTACTCTAAAAAAAAATACATATGTAACATTAGTAAAGTGGCACTAAATGATCAAGGAGGCCTGCAAAACCCTATTTGAATGGGTCTTCTTGAGGGTGGATGTTTTGTTCCAAGTACGGCAAACAGCGTAGTACTTCATGTTCTTGGGTTACCCACATGTCAATGTCATGGCTTACATCTGATAAATTGTAGTTTCATGAGAAGTACTCCATTTTTATAAGAATAAATATAGATTGAAGTTATTATTGAGATTATCTATTTTGTATACAAGATGTGACATCATCTAGACCACACATCTTCTCAAGAGAGTGTTAGAAACAATTAACTAGAAGCAATCATGCAGTGAGTATAAAGTGTGCACTGCTATAGTAGCTTCTCCCTAACATTACTCTTTTTGTAATGATTTTAGTTTCATTATTTTAATTTCACGAGAAGCATTTTAGAGCTGTTTGCTATCACTGGCACGTATTCAAGTCCAGGGAGATATTGTGCCATTTGGTAATGAAAAGAGCACAAATTAGTTAATATAATATTTTATATTTAGATATAAAATGAGATGAATTTCAGTTATATATGATCGTTAACTTCGATTTTCTTTTTCTTTTGGTTTTTGTAGAAAACACACGGACTTGGAAATTATTCAAATGATACGAAGCATTTCTTCATCAATGACCTACCCAGTACCAACTTGGTTAAATTTTTAAAAAATTATTAATGTACTTGAAAAAAACTTACTTCTCCACGTGTTAGTTATTGATATATTGTAAATTATAAAATTTAAATTTCAAAGAAAACTGAACAAATGAATCTTGTATGTAAAATTATAAATAAAATTATAAGTACATATAACACTCATCTACATATTTTTTTTTTAGATAAACAGAGCTATTTGCGTACACACCGCCATGGTAATACTATTAAGAAAAAGGATGGTACCTTCAATTTTATTAATAATTCTCACTTTCGGCGGAGGAATACCATGTACTAAACAAAAACTTGAGGAATATTACAAAAATTCCAAACCAAGTTCTAAACAAACTAAAACTACATTAACTATCAATACAAAATTAAAATGTAAACTACAATAACCAATGCATCAAAACATGAGTAGGAGAAAATCTATATTAAGAGCTACAAAACAAGATATCAAAATGTAAAGTACTGAAGGTTAACCACCATCTAAAACTAAAGCACATGGAAATTAGTAGCAACTAGAATCTATGTCTAAGTTTTAGCAGATCAGTTAGATCCAATTTCAATTCAATTCAACCAGCAGGCAGCAAGACCTGGGTTTCCAAGAGATTAGCCATCAATGTAAAACTTCATTTTTCCAACTGGGGTAAGTCTCCATTGCACTAACAGGTGCTTTTTTATTTTAACTTGCAGCTGATGAATTTACAAACTCAACAAAGAGCTTGGACTCTTAAAGTCTTTTTTGGATTTAACAAGCCATTCAAATCATGTAACCAATGAGTAACATGATTTATTAATTACTACCTGAGCCGATTACACAGTAGTCTACTGAATACACAATTATTTCTTGACAACCACAATTGTAAAAGAATGATCATTAGTACCATAACGACTGCCAGCATATTAACTCGATATTTTATTTTAGAAAGTTGCCACCATGCATTGTAATATACGTGTTCTCCATGGAAATCTTAACAAAGAGGAGTAACCAAAATTAAGTGCAAAATGTTCCCATGCTTCAGTAGCTAATTTCTCATTTTCAAACAAATGACCCAAGATTCTATCTTTGATGAAGTTGAGCAGCAGACACATTTGGAAACTATGAGAATTCCACACCCTTATAATATTGCTACATCAACCGAGACTACATTAAGAAAAAGTTTGCATCCAAAAATAAAAATATTTGGTGGCAATATAAGTTGATTAATATGTTACCCATGAGAGAGAAAAAAAGGGGAAAAAAAAAAACTTGAAACAGCAATGCGTATTCACCGATAGGGGTGTAGAATCGGATTTGGATCCGGATATCCGGCCATAACCGGATCTAGATCCGGATCTAGGTTTTAAAAACTAGACGGTTATTCGCCTGAATAAGTCCAAAAAAAATCTAAGCGATAACTGGATGTAAATCCGGATATCTAGGTTTATTATCTTTTTTTTTTTTAACTTTTAAAAATGTTTTGATAGTACTTTTTTTTAAAAAAATCGGATATGATGTTTAATACCCATATTTTTTTAAAAACTATTTTAAACACTTTTTAAAAGGTTTTTTTTTTTAAAATAATCTTTTTAATAATTTAAAAGGCTTTTTTTTTTTATAGGCCTTTATATTTTTTATTTTTTTATACAAAATAAATAATAATACATCAATACATACAATGCATGCATGCTATATATTACATTGTTGTTTACATCACAATGCAAAACATCAATTTACAAAAAATAAAATAAATAATAATATATAACAACAATATCAAGATGTAACACTCAATACTATCTACCTCCAATATAAACTTATCTAAATTGATTGTTTTAGTTTACTTAGTAATTACTTAGTCGATGATAAATTAAGAACATGTATATCAGGAACCAGAAATTAAGATTAACTCTGGTGGGGAATGCTACTCCAAGCATTAATTTATCACAAAACTAGGAAAAAATATGCCAGACATTTCCAATAGTCTTGCATGGGATAATCACTCATGCATGCATGTTAATTAATGTTGGTATATATACGACTTCGACATGTCAAAATAAGTATTTGAGAAGTTTGTGAAAATGCGCCTTCTGAAGATAGTATATTTATGTAACAAATATGTTAAATTTAAGGCGGCTTCAAAAAAAAAAAAAAAAACATAGAAAAGTACCACATGCATGCATGATTAATGTTAAGATTTTAGCAAAACTTTTATCTTTAAGTCGTGGTCTTGGATGTTGAGATGAGATTATCTGTTTGGATAGTAAAATAAATGAGATGATTTGTTAAAAATAGTGAAATTATTTGTGAATAGTAATAAATAATTTGAGTTAATATGTTTTACGGAGTTTTGAGAGATGAAAGATAAAAAAATTGAATAAAAATATTATAAATTTAAAATATTATTAAAATATAATTTTTATATTTTATTTTTATTTTAAGATTAGAAAAAATTGAATTATTTTTATATATATAAAATCTGGTCATGGATAACTGAATCCGTAACTGGATGTATACCGGATTTGGTTTCTATCTTACCCGCTCAGGTCCATTCTTTACGGATAACGCCCGAATTTACTCGAATTTCCAAATTTCGGACCGGACGGAAAAAAAATCCGTTCCAGTCGCACATCGTATTCACGTACTCAAAAGGCATACGCTTATCACAAAGATACCCAAGAACCGCATTTTGGCTTTGGACCCTTCTTTTATTTTGCCGTCACAAATTCATCTTTATAAACGTCACCACGCGCTTATATGAAGTATGCATGGAGGCACTAAATAATTATATTTACGAGTAATGCTGCATATAGTCGTGCAATGTGCAAACGTCGTGTAATCACTTTGAAAAAGAGTGAAGTCTACAATTAAAAAATTAATTTCTTTTCATGTGAGTCTTATATTTATTCACTTTTTTCAAAGCGACTGCACGACGCTTACACATTTACGACTGCAAATATCATTTCTCTTATATTTACTAATTCTGCACAAATTATTTTTCAATTTGTACAGTGACGGATTCATGTTGTGTGGAGTCGATTTTTATATGGTTTTCTAAATAAGAGATTTGTATTCTTTAATTTGAGTTAGTTAAAGCGCCTTCCTTCCCCCTCTCTTTTTTAAAAAATTGAGGATTTTAGATCTAATTTTCATCTAATGGAGAGGAGGTCTCGACTTCTTCCTCATTCTCTCTCATTCCATCCTTCCTCTATTCACCAATCTTGTTTATCAATAATCTTTTACTTAATTTTATTTTACTTTTTTCAAGAAAAAAAATAGATTTATAATTTTTCGACAACTACCGTGAGATACGTCCGGTACAAACAGATTCACAGGTCAAAAATTGTTTGGAAAAAAAGTGGTGATTTTACAAAAATCATTGAGCGTGGTTCTCACACACTATCCACATTTGCCTGTGGTCCTCATGCACCACCCCTTCCGGTAGCTCTTCTCAACACATGCGTCAGATCACCAGACTCGCCACCACTAGACCTTTCAAATCTGTCCTTTATGGCTGAAAAGAAACAAGTGTATTGCCTTCACGAACTGTCATAGATTTCGAAACCTACCAGAGTTGGTTCAAATTGTAATCCGTTCTTTTTTGCATCTATTTTATTGTTTTCTTTTTTGGTTTCCATATTGTTAATTAAAATAAAAAAGATTATGTTTCTCGAATGTTTGTTTGTAGAGGTTGAGCCTTATCTTTCTATGAATGTTGAAGTTGAGTCTTTGTTGAGGTAGATAATGTTATATCTTGGATGTTTGTTTGTAGAGAATTTCAGCAATAGTGAAAATCAAACCAGTCACAAAAATATGATGTCATGTTTGATACAGAGACATCCAAGAATATATCCAGTTATAGATATAATTTTCTCTGATAAATGAATGATAATAGTTTCCTTAAAAAAAAAATTGAATTAGTTAATTTCGAGTTAGATTTAGATGAAATTCACAAATTATAATTACTTTTGAATGTATAATGTTCAGTTCAGATGGTATTAAACCTAATTGAATTGTATGCGATTCAGATCATATTTTGAAATGTTTAATCAGAATGTTTAATTACAGTGCATTAATTTTGTGTTAAAAATTCGTATCTAATTAGTCAATCTTATAAAAAAAAATCGATGCATCTACAGCGACGGATGACACGAGCTAAAGTGGCGCGTTGGGAGCGTAGAGTATACGCTGGTTAAGAATTTACGACAACAATAAATAAATAAATAAAGATAGAAGAAAGTTTCCAGGACTTTCAGCCAGCCAGCAGACACTCCTCCTGCTTCTGTTTCCTTCCTCTCTCCTATCAGCTTTATTTTTCACCTTTTCCCTTTGTGCCTCGTGATTCCTAATACTCTCTCTCTCTCTCTCTCTCTCTCTCGTTCTCTTTTATCTCGCTCTTTTTAATCCACGAATTTCTCCTACACTGTAGTCTCTCAATCCCTCTTTACCCTCTCTCTCCCTCTCTCGGATGGCTTTTCGTCGGAAAACCGCTTTTGGGTTTGCCCAAGGCCGCCATTACCGACCGCCATTCGGCACCGACGTATGAAAGTGAAACAGAAACAAGAGCTAAATCCATTGTTTTTATTCTTTGTTGTTTGGCTCAAGAATTACCCAATGGCTGCTGTTTTTGAGTTTGGGTCTCTGGTATTTTGGTTCATGTCGCTTCTACTCATGTTCAGTGGAAGAGTCAACTCGGAGCCGACCCAGGATAAACAAGCCCTCCTTGCTTTCCTCAACCAGACCCCACACAAGAACCGCGTGCAATGGAACTCGTCCGGGTCAGCGTGCGACTGGGTCGGAGTTGAGTGTGACGCGAACCATTCCTATGTATACCATCTCCGGCTTCCTGGTGTCGGTCTTGTGGGCCCGATTCCGCCGAACACACTCGGTAGGCTGAGTGGGCTTCGAATCCTGAGTCTTCGCTCAAACCGCCTCTCCGGTGAGATCCCCTCCGATTTCTCTAATCTAACACTCCTCCGCAGCCTTTACCTCCAAAACAACGAGCTCTCCGGCCAGTTCCCACCCAGCTTGACCCGCTTACCTCGATTGACTCGTCTCGATCTCTCATTCAACAACTTCACGGGTCCAATCCCGTTCTCGATCAACAAACTCACCCACTTGACTGGTCTTCTTTTGGAAAACAACAGTTTCTCGAGTACATTGCCGAGCATTACAGCGAATTTGGATACATTTAACGTCTCTAACAACCGCCTCAACGGTTCGATCCCGGAAACGTTAGAGAAATTCCCTGAATCAGCATTCACCGGAAACTTGGATCTCTGTGGGAGACCACTACAGCCATGCAACTCATTCTTTCCATCCCCAGCTCCGTCTCCATCGGAAAACCCAAGCCAGAACCCGGTCCGTAAAAAGTCCAAGAAGCTCTCCACAGCCGCAATAGTGTTAATCGTACTTGGTTCGGTGGTGATAGCCTTCCTGCTACTGATATTCCTCTTGTTCTGTCTCAAGAAACGAAAGCGTCGGCAGACGGATAAGTCGCCAAAGCCGCCAGTGACGACGCGTTCAGTGGTGACAGAGGCAGGGACATCGTCGTCGAAGGACGACATCACGGGTGGGTCTACCGAGGCGGAGAGGAACAAGTTGGTGTTCTTTGAAGGTGGGGTTTATAGCTTTGACTTGGAGGACCTGCTGAGGGCGTCGGCCGAAGTTTTGGGGAAAGGAAGCGTGGGGACCTCGTACAAGGCGGTGTTGGAGGAAGGAACTACGGTGGTGGTGAAGAGGCTCAAAGATGTGGCGGTCACGAAGAGAGAGTTCGAGATGCAAATGGAGGTGCTAGGGAAGATCAAGCATGAGAATGTGCTTCCTCTCAGAGCGTTTTACTATTCCAAAGACGAGAAATTGCTTGTCTATGATTTCATGACTGCCGGGAGCTTGTCTGCGCTTCTTCACGGTATGATTTCAACTACTTTTCCTGATACAAAAATTTCTTTTTGGGCCAATTTGTCGTATGAATCAAGTTTTAAGATTTTTTGCAGTAATGGTAATGGAAATTTTAGTACTATATTCTTGTTATTTTTCAAATGCAAATGCATGCCCAGTAGAAAGGGATTTTTCGTTTGAATAAAACTATCATGTTGTATTAAGTTAGTGGAAATTCAATGTTTGAAACAGAACCAACATTCATCTGTGTTTGGTCGAATCTTGACCGTAGTGAAGGTCGAGCTGTTAGTTATGGAGAGTATGTTTATTTATTGAATTAACTAATAAAAGTATAGACAATACAAGTCACTTCTCTGCAGCATTTTGCCCATTATAGAAATGAGAGGTTTCTGAGTCTAGGCATCTGCAGATGCCCTAATTGATTCTGCTACAGTGCAAACATTCCAAGTGTAATTTCTACGTTTCTGCCACCACCGCATGCCCACACAACACGCCCTCATGATTTTCCATGGAGTCACCGACATCATTTCTGCAACTTTGTGCTTTTTCCTAGTTCTGTGGTGAACTTTTGCTTCTTTTCAAAGCACTTTTGAAAGCTTAATCCATGAACAAAAAATCCATTAATTAGTATAACCAACCCCATTCTGGGTTTCTCCTGAGTTGTAATGAACAAAATTCCAACAATTTGGTCATCTTCTTATCGGCACCCTACAGTTTATTGAGAAATAGTGGTGTATTTTTATTTTATTTTTTTAGCAAAAGTGACATCATGGACGACCAAGTGTCTTGATCTTCCGGTGATCTTTCTTGCAGGGAGTAGAGGATCGGGCCGTACGCCACTGGACTGGGACAACAGAATGAAAATAGCATTGGGCACCGCAAGAGGTCTTGCCCACCTACACGTGTCGGGAAAGGTTGTCCACGGCAACGTTAAGTCCTCCAACATCCTCCTCCGACCGGACCAAGACGCGGCCGTCTCGGACTTTGGACTCAACCCACTGTTCGGCACCTCGACCCCGCCCAACCGCGTCGCCGGTTATCGTGCGCCAGAGGTGGTGGAAACCCGGAAGGTGACCTTCAAGTCCGACGTGTACAGTTTCGGGGTGCTACTGTTGGAGCTGTTGACGGGTAAAGCACCGAACCAGGCGTCGTTGGGGGAGGAGGGAATCGATCTTCCCCGGTGGGTGCAGTCGGTGGTCCGGGAAGAATGGACGGCGGAGGTGTTCGACGTTGAACTAATGAGGTACCACAACATCGAAGAGGAGATGGTGCAGTTGCTGCAAATAGCAATGGCGTGCGTTTCGACGGTACCGGATCAGAGACCGGCGATGCAAGAGGTGGTACGAATGATGGAGGATATGAATCGGGGAGAGACGGATGATGGGCTACGACAGTCGTCGGATGATCCGTCAAAAGGATCGGACGGTCATACGCCACCACTGGAGTCAAGGACCCCACCAAGAGTGGTCACACCTTAGGAATTCTTGGAAAGAGAGTAAAAGCAACAAGAGACAACGTGGGTGGGTCTCATTAAAAGAATGTGCACAGTACAGTGATTGGGGCGTTTGGGTGGTTCCATATGTGTTTTTATTTTATTTTTTGGAGTTTTTTATTTTTATTTTTTAAAAATATTTTAATTTGAATGATTTTTACAGGTGGGTGGGGGAGTTCCATGTACTCTGATTTGATGGAATTAGTTGGGTTTTTCTTTTGTCAATTTTAATATTTTATTTTGTTGGTATTCAAGTCAGGTGGGAGTGCTGCCAAATGGGAAATGAAGAAAAACACCTTCAAAAAAAATCCAATTGTCGGGTCGGATTTGCCTAAACGCCAATCGACTAAATTATGTGGCCAATGTTAATAGTAGGTGGTTTTCGCTTATAAATGTTGGTCTTTTCCCACGTCAGATGCATACATATTGACGCCTACCTCCCCCATGCAACTCTAACTATGTTTATGGAATTTTTGTCACTGATTCTTTTTAGTATTTTTTATTAATGGAATAATTGGGAATGATAAACCATCAAATACGTTCATAATTGATAGAATTATTTTCATTCTATTTTTACATATTATGTAATTAGAATTATTTTTATAAACTCTAATTTTAATTGAAAAGTTCTACTCATATACTGCACTTTTTTTTTTTTAATATGTGTGTGGCGTATAGATGATAAGTAAAATAATTCATTTTAATTAGCAAGTCATTATAAATCCTTTGGTGTTCATACCTAAACATTATCTTATATTTAGAGGGAGTAGTGCTATTTGAATGATTTTATACCACACATCATCGGCATAATTTAATTTGTAGGGTTAATTATGTTTTGCTCTCTCAAACTTTCACCTAATTCACAATGTATTTCTGAAACTAATAATTACATCAAAGTGGATCCTCAAACTTTCAAAACTTCTCAATCCCCCATTTCCGTCTACCAGCAACGTCAAATATAACGAAAATTCACTGCACGTGTTGCTCATGTGCATAACATTCACTGTAAAGATGCGATTTTTATTTAATTTATTATCATTGACCATATAAAAATATAAAATAATATATGTTATCAATTAACAATAAATCATAAATCATTAAGTAATTTTTTTATTCATTTATATATGGTTAATGAATATCAAATAGTTTTATTGTGTACATAGATTATTCATATTTGCTCGTAACTTAGGTATCAAATAATTTTATATATGGTTAATGATTTATGATTTATTATTAATTGATAGCATATATTATTTTATATTTTATATGATCAATGATAATAAATTAAATGAAAATTGTATCTTTATAATGAATTTTCGTTAAATTTGACGCTGCTAGTAGACGGAAGAGGGGGATTGAGAAGTTTTGAAAGTTCGAGGGTCCAGTTTTATGCAATTATTAGTTTTGGAGGCACATTGTGAATTGAATGAAAGTTTCGATAGAGTAAAATATAATTAACCCTAATTTGTAATATTCAAATTTTATTTTTAAACTATGTGATGGTGTGTGGTGTAAATTTTTTTAATAAAATTATTCATAGAATAATGCTAATATGCCCTCTTATTTTGCCTCTTCATTTTGACCACTTATGTATTTATTTATTTTATTTATTAATTAAAAAAGTGATTATAGATGTATTAATATATTTTTTATTTTATAAAAATATAAAAAAAATAAAAAAAGAAATTATATAGACGGCATGTCCAGCGATTACTGCTAGGCAGCCTAGCATCACTCATAGAGGATACGAGTCATATGACTGATTGTGGTGGTGGGACCACGTGAGCCACGTGGTGTAAAATAAACCTAAGCCATGCAATGATTGGAATTACCCAGCACTAGCAGAGGTAGGTGGACACGCTGGCCAGCCGTTCCTATGTGATACTGTTTTTGAGTCTTTGACCCAGCGACGGTGTTGTCGGCCGTTTGATCCACTGAGGACCCTGCCCTTGTCTTTGATTATTCATTATACAATCCAAACTGCGGATTACTATAAAAGCTCGTGAAGCATCGAAATTTATGCCAAAATTGTTTTTCTTGGGACATCTCTTTAGCCATTATTTTTTTTTTTTTTTTGTTAGTATTTATTTGGTAAGAGTCAACCGTTTTTTTAAGATGAATGTTGGGCTTGAATTAAAGCTTTCTCAGAAGCACTTTTACTTGACTTGTCACATGCTTATGTGTGAACTATTAATATATTAAAAATTATAAAATTATAAATATATATAACATTACTCAAAAAAAAAAAAAAATATTGAATGTCAAAAAAAAAAAAGTAAATATTTGCAGATGGATCCCTAAATAGTGTACTTAAATGTGTAATTACCAATTTTGTTGAGGTAAAAACTAAGGGCTGGTTTGGTTATAAACTATTTCATCTGAATCATCTCGTATAATTATTATAATTTTTTTAAATGTTCACATAAAACATAATAAAAAATTCAAAATTCTCAAATTTTTTAAAAAATAATATTAAAAATTTATGTTATGATAATATTTTATTCAACTTTTAACAAAACATCTCATCTCATCTCATCTTATCTGAACTGTCTAACCAAACATTATTGCATTGGTTTTCAAAATTATCTTTCAGATTATTTTGTTCTTTATTTAAATCCTTGTATACTTCTGTTGTGGGTAAAAAAAAAAAAATGATAAAGATTACAAAATGAAATAAAATATTTCTAAGAGAAATGGGCTACACAGATAATTATAAATAAATAAAAATATCAACGCTTATGTGCCTTGACAGAATACATTGAATTTTACGATGTAATAGATGGGTTTTGTTATGTACAAGCAAGTTTGTATACCAATATGCGTATTAATATTTTTATCTTCATATTCTAAATTTAAATTAGTACTATTTTTAATAAAATCTACTTTTTGACTAATCATATTAAATGAATATACGTATTAGTACGCAAAATCGTTTATAATTAAATTTTTCCATAATAGACTGGACTAAACTACAACAGTTTATACTTTTCATTTTCAAATTTTGTTTTCATTTTTAAATTTGATTAAATTGAGGACATCATAAGGATGTCAACCCCGTTCTTGCCTCTGATTTCTCTTTACTCTTTAGAAGACAAGTGGAGGCATGTTTTGGGACTACCACTGTTATATTGCAGTGACCTATATATATTTATTTATGATAGATATAGTTATGAGTTGTGTAAGTGACGTGTATTTATGTTAAAATAGTGTGAAATTTATTATTTAAAAATTTATTTATTTTATTTAAATTCATATTTAATGCTGAATTTATAATGAAAAAAAATATTTGAATAAAAAAGCTTTGGAGAAAAGAAATTAATTGTTCATTCTCTAATGAGCAATGCTATATCTCTCGAGAGATGTAGTCCGAAAGTGTTCCAAACAGATAAATTTTTTTTTTATTTTTTTTTATTTTATGTATTTTTTTAATCGTCATAAATATTAAAAAAAATAAAAAATTCACAACATTATTTAAAATATTTTTTTACTTACTCGGTTAAAAATAAAAAAAAGTTCCATTCGAGAATTTTTTGTCGAGAATTTAGAATCCTAAGCATTTCTCTTTCTCTAATCTCTATCTACTCCTTGTCAGGGACGGGACCCAAAAGGTTCGATTCGAAAGTAAAAATGGGCCCGCACCTCCGCTAACATTTTGCACCCTATTTAATCATTGCGTCATGAGACGCCACGTGGAGATAACTTGACTCTTAAATGACGGAGTTGCCCCCACTTACATGTAAATGTACATCGAGTTTTTTTGTTTTTTGTTACACCGAAAGTGGAATTTCAAGCAAATAGCGATGCTTCGGGTCAGACAAAAAAACTGACTGCTTTTGTTATTTTATCAAGCTATGTATAGTCGTCGGTGTAAGTTTTCCGCAATTGTTTTGATAAAGAGCTTAATTCTTTATTAAAAATTTAATTTTTTTTATATAAATTTTATATATATTTATTTTTTAAAATAAATAAATAAATATAAAATTTATTTATTTATTTATTTATACACTCTACAATTGCATATATTATTTTTTTATTTTATATTATTTCTTTTTTTTCTTTCTCCTCTCGACTTTGACTGTTTGCATTTGGGGGCAAAATATGCCCATTTCTTGTCCCGGTTTGAACTTTTTTGTCAAAATATTTACGAGAAATACTTGCTTTATAAACAAATTTTATAATATAAATTTATAAATTAATATGAAAATTATAAAGTTTATTTTATTATAAAATAAATTTAACTTGTCACAATAAGTCACCCTCATTTATAAATATTTTTTAATAAAATTTGTATATTTTTCTAAGGTCTGAAATGATTGAATCGTCTTCCAAAAGAAAAAAGAGAATAAGGCAAAGAACAACAACTTGGTTATTCCATATCATTGAAAAATAAAAGGCGACGACAATTGCCAATGACATGTGGCGTTATAGCACAAGATCCACATCTTCAAAATAGAGATCTTGGGATCGACCCTCTCCCACAAGGTATAGAAAAAAAGACGACGACAATTAAGTTATCCGAATTGTAACTTAAGTTTTGGATTGAAAAATCAAATACCCAAATCATGAATTTCAAATCAAGTATATATATATATATATATATATATATATAAATTCTTGTAGTAGATGTGGCCCAACCTTGTCAAGAAAAAAAAAGAAAGTGATAAGAGACTATTCAATGTGGGTGGTACGTGTGAAATATCCCATCAATACTCATCTACATATATATATATATATATATATATATATATATATATATATATATATAGGACCACATCGGGCTGACCCATAACTTTAATTTTGCACCTTGGTTTAACCACTTTTTATCTTTTCTTTTTCTTCTTTGGGTCGAGACTTTCAACTCTCCACATCTTGTGTGTGCGCGCACGCGAATTAATTTTGAGGGTTGTTTTGTTTTATAGACTTGACAGAGTGTGCATGAGAAACTGAGATATGTTAATGATTAATTATAAGGCTTGATCATAGAGGGAAGGTTGTCCAGAAAGGATAGAGATGGCCCTACAGAATTAATGAATATGTGGAGTGTGCCATTCACATCCAGCCTTTGGATGCGAGAGGGAGACAAGAGACTTAAAGGGTTATCATGAACTTGTTTGACACCACTGGAAAGCTAGAGTTTAGAAAATGATTAGTCACACTGCAGGAAAGAGCCAGCAAGCAGCTTGGATATATATTGCAAACAAGAAAATGTGAGAGCATCATGCACTTTTAATTTTCTCCTTTTGCTGGCAGATCACTTAAATATATATTTGCTGCCCATGCAAGATCGAGGTATAGGGGATTCTGTTGCTTACAAGTCAGCCTATACATATACTATTTATTGTAGAACTTACTAACTTAATAAAACTCTCTCTCTCTCTCTCTCTCTCTCTCTCTCTCTCTCTCTCTCTCTCTCTCTCTCTCTCTCTCTCTCTCTCTCTCTCCAGCATATGCATATCAAAGTTGGTTCAACTGCACCGATTTATTTGTCATTAGACTTCAATAATTAATCAAGTCCGTCCAATGAGTGCATGCATGGCTTCAACAAGATGCCTGCCTTGTGAGTTGTCAGTTTCCAATGGGCTGGTCAAGAAAAACCCATGCATTAATTAATTGGTGTCCAAAGAGTGATATGTAAGCAAAAATCTGGTTCAATAACCTACCCTTAAATTAGTCACAGCTTGCTCATCTGCCATAGAGAAAAAAGCATCAAATAGAGCCAAATAAGAAGTGACCTGATGATGTATCATTTGCCAACAAGATGGAGCATGCAGCTTTCTTGCCTTCTAAGTTCATAAAAACTTGACATGAATATATAAATTACTTATTATATATATACATAGTTGGAACAACATTACAAACGTTAATCATCTTCAGATTTGAACTTATTAAAGCTCATGAAGAGGTCTGGTGGCTGTTTGTTGGATCAATCATGCATATATGACAGCTAAAATCTTTGCAAGTTACAACGTCAAGTCTTTAAATAGATCAATCTAGATGTTTGGTATTGTTAAGGCCAATATTGCTAACTATGGCCGCCGAGCGTTTGCTGTTGGGCATACCGCTAGTGTAATTTTTTTTGAACATTTTTTTAATATCTTTAATTATTAAGAAAAAAATATACAACTTTACTAATAGTCGCTTTCTTAATAATTAAATTGTATTTAAAGTTATGTATAAATTATAAATGGATTGTTAGCCTGTCACGATTTTTATTAGGTTTGCTAAGATTTGGTTTTTATTTTTTATTGGGTTTGTTAGGATTTGGTTTTGGTTTCTCCATTTCTTTTCTTAATAAATGGTTCGAGGCATAATTCCAATATTGCCGCATATCCATTCCCAATATCCTCATGTTAAATTCTAAAATATTAGGATGGGATGAGAGAAAGAGAGAGATCTAGCATGAGTTTTGTTTAATAAAAAGAGGGAGATGAACCGAGCCAACTACATGCTTAATATATGCAAGTAACTAAAGTAGCTTGTCTCACTCGAGGGGGGAGGAGCTGAACTAGTAAGGTAGGGGCATAGCTAAGGAGATGTGGCTTATGGCACAAGACCCACATCTCCAATGTATTAAAAACAAAAAAAATTATTCATTATCTCTTTTCTCATTATCTTTTTATAATTATATGATGTGGCATTAGATGATAGGTTCATAAGTGAAATATAATAAATAGTCTCTAATCATTAAATACCAGTTGATGAGAATTGGAATGATAAGTAGAATTACTAAAAAAAGAAAAAAGAAGTAAGGTAGTGGCGTAGGAAATTTTCAGAAGAGCGGTGAAATAGCTAGAGATATATGGAAGAACTCCAACCGCACCATTATTTTGCTGGACCAACATTGATACATGGAGACGAAAGCTAGTGGAGTAAACGGGATTAACCATCAATACTCGGACAATGCATAGAACCCAATAAGATAAAGATCAAATGTCGAGTAAATAAAGGATTACGAGTAGAACTGTTCATCCGGGTTCCAACCCGGGAACCCGGGTATACCCGGATCCGGATCCGGGTTTCAAATCCGGGCCGGAACCCGGGCCGGATTGATCCGGGTCAGACCCGGGTTGGAACCCGGGTAAATCCAGGTTTTTCAAAACCCGGATTCCGGGTTCCGGGTTGAACCCGGATTTTTTTTTTTTTAATTTTTAATTTTTAATTTTTTTTATGGCATCTGTAAAAACCATGACTTTGCAAAAACTAACTTGAAAACATTTGTCATAGTGCCTACGGCACGATGAGATCTAGTGGAATTGATTGGTAATTATCCAGTGTAGATGAAAACTTCATCTTCTTTATTCAGGTAACTAGTTGATGCTGGAGAAGAGATAAAGATATGAATAAGCATTTATCATTTGAACAATAGATTAGAACCAATGGAAATTTAACCCTTTTTTATGCCATTGTTAGATAAATCATTAAAGAATATTGCCATACAGTTTGGCCTTCTCTCCTCCAGGATCATTAACTCTATTTTATCCACTTTTAAGCTAAAAAAAATAGAGATAAATAAATTTTAAAAAATCCCTAATCAGGAATCATCCAAATTTCAAACTCCGAATAAAAAAAGGAAAGCAAAAATAAAATAAAATAAAGACAACTCACTATAACAAAAACTCTAACTCTCCAAGTCTCCAACTCCAAGAGTCCAAATAAAAGAAAAAAAAAAGTTAAAAAACCAAAAAAAGTAAAGTAAATGACACAAAAGTTATTACAATTTACAATCCAAGGCTTCTAGCCATTACCCACCTACTAATAAAGTGATATTACAAATTAAAAATCACATAATAATAACTAATAACTAATGTCACATGGTTCAATTTCCCAGTAATCAATGTACTAAGTTCTGTCAGAAGAACACCACACCATAGAGGAATACTGAAGAGAATATTCAATGCAAAGGCTGTACCAATGACTTGAAATAGGAAGAAGCAAAGTCAGAATAACATGTACATCTATAAAGTCTACCAATGCAAGCTGTATAGTTTTTCTTCTTCTTTCTAGGTTGATATAGTATGCTCTACATGAAGCAAATTTAAAAAAAAAACAAAAAAAAACTTAATCGCATGCCGTCCTTTTTTACCAGGTATCTATTATCTAAGTTGGATTATGATTTTAATTAATTACTTCATTCATGATCACCATACATATAGTTTCAGATTCGTAGGGATTCATATAGACTTAATAATTTAGTACACTACTTAAAGCCAGTGGAGTTGCTGCAAATAGGTCGAACATTACTTCATATTATTGAAAAGAAATACTTAAAGCCAGCTGGGGGACAAAAATACATATCTGGACTAAGTTCTACTACACTCAATAATACCAAGCTACCCACGAAACAAAAGACAATTGTTTCAGAGAGGATAAGTGTAAAAAAACCACATGTCAGCAAAGTTGGACCAAGTAACTCAAAATTGCACTGGAAGTTGTGAAATTAGCAATTCATAATCTGCAAGCCCACTACGGTATTTTCCAATTTTAACAACTAGGCAGTTCATGTATGTATTTAACAAGAAGTAAATTTAAAATTCCCACTCCAAAATGGAAGGTTTCAGTGCTGATTTGATAAACATTCTCAGAGCAGATGATGCTCCATACCTAGGCCTAAGGTTGTCCTCTTAATGGGCTGAGAGCAAAACAACGGGAAACTATAATTGATTAAAAATTAGATTTTATTAAACACATGCCCTGCTTCAAATGCTTGCATTTCTCAAATAAAAAAGTCTATGACTTTTGCTTTGGTAATTGCAGAAGAATATAGCAAAAAAAAGTTGCAAAGCGTGCTTGAACACAGATGATTAGATTTGGCGATGGTAGCCAAAACATGATCTTATCTATTGGTTAAGGAGTCCAATATTTTTGCACCATTTTAAGTTATCAACAAAAAGGGGAACTTTTTCCTGTTCATAAGAAGCCAACGCGCAAAATAAAGCTGAGAAATCCGACAGCTTGGATATTTTACCCAACTCAACAACACCCATTAACTCCGATTATCAACAACAAATAAAAGATATTCAAAACAACACAAATCTAAAAGGAAAAGCAGAGGCTTAGAGCCCACAAGCCATGGAAACCAAAACGCACATAATCATAGTTACATGGAGAGAGAGAGAGAGAGAGAGCGAGAGAGAGAGTACAGTGAACAATGCCCTAGAGAAACTCTGATTATCCGACAGCGACAGGGATGCAGCGACCGAGATGAAGCGACTGAGATGCGGCGAGGACGAGCGGCGGACGGTTATGGGGTCACGGCTCACGGGGTCACGACGATGAAGGCAGGGGCTTAGGGGGTTTCAGACTTTCACGGGCTCGTTACGAGAGAGAGAGAGAGAGAGAGAGAGAGAGAGAGAGAGAGAGGAGAGAGAGGAGAGAGAGAGAGAGAGAGAGAGAGAGGAGAGAGAGAGAGAGAGAGAGAGAGAGAGAGAGAGAGAGAGAGAGAGAGAGAGAGAGAGAGAGAGAGAGAGAGGCGGGTTCTGGACCGGGCTGGGAAAAAACCCGGCCCGGATGAACAGTCCTAATTACGAGTTAGAATGACCATACTTTACGGCCCGATAACTGGGTTTTTGTAGCCGAGTATACCTGGTTATGGGTTCCGGGTTTAAACCTAGGACCTGGTTTTATTTTTTAAAAAGAAGATACAAAACGATGTGGTTTTGAATTTGGAAAAATATTTGTTGCAGCCTAACATTTTCAACATACCGTGTTGAGTTGAAGAAAAAAAATAAAAAATAAAAAATTCTGAAAGGTGTGCTGCGGCTTCCGGCTGATTCCAGCATTACTCTTTGAATTTACATTAACCTTTCCTCGTTTCATTGTTTTTGAGTGTGCGGCGGTTGTTATGCACAGTAGACTGTTATTTATATATATTTTTTTAATATGAAAAAATTTTCTTCACATTTTACTATTTATCACACACTCAACACACTTAGTATATTGAGTTAAAAAAAAAAAAAAAAATTGGGTTATGGTGTGCGGAGAGTTTAGGAATTGCTCTTTTAATATTAGCCCCACCAAAAGTTCACTCCTTTGCTTCCACTGCCTCGCACTCTCAGTTTCTGTCTCTCTGTGGTGTTGGAAGTTATAACCTCAATTTGGATTCTAGACCAAGTGCTGAATCTTCATACGGGTCATGGCAAGTTGGATGAGCTCGGGTCTGTGGAAATGGATCCTCCACTGATAAACAAATCTTCGTTCTTGGCGGCCAACCTGTCTGCTTGCAGCTTGGCTGAATGGGTACGGATCTGGTAGGTGGGGGACTGGGGCTCCGGATTGGTAACTTGGGTCAGACCCCTCTAGCGTTCCACAAGAGCTCCGCGAATCGTGACGGTTCGGCCGAGGAATCTATGGTGACTGAGCAGAGTGGCGGTGGCAGTGGTAATAGGAAGAAGAAGAAGAAAGAAGTGAGCTCGGAGGACGAGTCGTCGATGATGGTTTCTTCTGGTATTGCCAACGACTTGGTCGATCTCTCGCTTTTACTTGTTTGCTTTGATTTTCTTTACCTCAGTTCTCTGTTTGGTTGTCGGGAAAATAAGAAAAGTGAAGGAAAGAAAAGCAGAAAAATTGATAAGATTCTGACTCTAATGTTTTTTGTTGTTCTCTTTTTTGTTTGGATAGATGAAAAGCTTGAATGGCTTAAAAAAAAAAAAAAAGATGAAAAGCTTGAATGGTCGGTTCAAGCTGATTTGAGTGGGTGTCTTTTCCTGGATCTTTACTATCCAAATTAGCAGGCAAGGATAAAGAAGATCAATGAGATGATGATCTGGGTGCAACCCGTTTTCAAAAACCCGGGTTATTCCGGATACCGATCCAGATTTGACACCCGAATCCGGATGAAAAGTCTTTTTTGTGACAAAAGTTACAATTTTAGTAGTAATACATTACATACTATAAATAGAAAAATTCTTATCTTTACTTTTTCACACACATCTCCGCTTTCTACCCTCTGCATCGAGAGCAAAGCTTCTTTAGTAAATGGTTTTCTTTTGATTGTTTTAGCAAATGATCAACAAGAGAAGGGATTAGTTAGCTTCTAGTTTATGATATTGATTAGCTAGAGCATGGGATGGAATAGAAACCGAAAAGCTGTGATATTATATATACATACAATGTATGAATGATCTTGAGTCACAAAAATCTTTCTAGCCAAGGGTATGTTAATTCAAGATTCTCTTGAGTTTGAAATTTGGTATTCATACTCTTAAGATTTATTGAATTAGAAGAAATTCTCCTTAAATTATGGCAGAAACACTCGCGGGAAATTCTTTATTGAAATTAGTCGAGATTTTGTTTCCTATTACAATTACAAAAATATAAAAATTGGCATGAGTTGCTGCACCATTAGGCTGAGATGGTAGATCAATCCGTAAAATTGCCTTCTATACCTTTATTATTCTTTTTTTTTTCCCCTCAAAAGAGTGGGGAGGGGTGGCAAGTATAGCTTTTCCCTCTGGGTGTGACTATAAGAGCCCCCACTTGCTGTAGCATGTTCGGTTAGAGTCATAGCTACTAACCCCCGGTGGAGCAGCCTGTCACCGCAACCCCACCAAGGTACTAGCATGCAAAGGCCTTCAGGACTTTGGTTCACAAGTTTTACTAGGGCAAGTCATTTCGAATCTGTGACCTCGGGCAAGGGAGGGAAGAACGATCCCCTAGTCTTTACCAACTGGGTAGGCCTGTGTAAGAAGCCCGATGGGCCGATCAACCCGCGTGACCCGATTGGACCCAATCCGATAAAGTTGGGTTGACATAAAAATTCGGTTTTGACACCATCGGACCTAATGAATGTCGGGCCTTCATTTGGAACCCGGCTATTAAAACTCATTTTTAAGCTTCTCTTTCACTTCTACATCAAACCCTAGCCCCTGCCTCCTTCTTCTCCTTGCCGTTTATGCTCCGTTCCCCTTCCGTATGACTTGGTTTTGGATCTGCGGAGCAAGCCAAAGACCAATAGTACAAGAGCGAGATAGCGTAGATGAGGATGGCGGTGATCATCGGTGCGCGATTCCTTCCAGATGTGGCGGGACTCGAAGCGGGTGGGGGAGAGGAAGGCAATGACCTCGAGGTGGTAGATGCAGGATTTGATGGGCTAGACATAGAGGGAGAGGGAGAAAAGGAGGAAATAGAGGGGGAGGGTGGAGAGGGCAAAGATGGAAAGGAAAAGTTGTTTGTTTCGAAGGAAAATCTTGAGGGAAATGAGGAGGGTGGAGATGGGCGGAGGGAAACACTGGGGGCTGGGGTTTTGGAAGAGAACATCATCCCTTTCCAACATAGTTTCCGTTTCCTCGGCCCTCGTATGTGAGTCACAGGTTGACTAGATCATGGTCATTCTGAGTTTTGATGGGTTGGAGCTCTGTTCTTGGACTTTGACTCTGCTTTGGACATCTTTGACTCTGTTCTTGGATTTATGGATGTTAATATGCCATACATTTGAGATATGCAGGAAGCTGTTGTCATACCACCGCATGTTGCCTTTGCCATAAGACCAAATCCTGGATTTTCAGAATTTATCCGTTGAGGCCATCACTGCTCCAGACTTTTTAAAGCTTAAAGAAATGATCTATGATGAAGAATGGTATGTCCTGTCTCTTCTTCTGGTTCTAATTGCTTGCTTGATGTAAGCACTAGCTGAATTCTATGCTAACAAAAATATTTTAAACAAGTTGGTTGAGATTTATTCTTCTCTTCATAAATCATAATGCCACAAGGTGAATTTTGGATTGAGTTTGCAAAACCAAATGCAAGGAGTTTGTTATTCATCCCCATAATCTTTTTGATCTATATAACATACGTTTTTCTAACTTAACCAGTATTGTATCTCAAATTGTGGCTCAAAGTTTGTATCATAACTTTGTTTTTCATTGCAGGGCAAAGGATGAAAATGCTCTGGAACTAGGTTTTGCAGCACTTGACTTCACTATTCCTCACTTAACCCTGTCTTCTTCTATTGGAAATGGGTTCAATTTTGTTGCAAAGTTCTCGTATTCTATTGGTCTCACTTTTATGGGTTCTCAATGCTTCCGATTTATTATTATTATATTAAAAAAGGGGTTCGACCCGACCCGAATGGTCCGGTTCGGGTTGGTGCATTTCTGGTGATTGGACCGGGTCAGGTCAGATCCAAACCCGACTTGTTCTGGTCGGGTTGCAGGCCTACTTGGTGAGTTGGTGGTATGCACTTCTATTATTAACTATTAAATAATAAGAATTAAAACATAAATTACTTTCCTTACTAACGTTCTTCATTTTTGTTTGAATAATGCGAGGGACCGAAAATTGTGCCCCCAATATACGGATAGGTGAAATGACTTTTCTTTTTAATATAAAAAAACACACAAATGCTTTGGAAAAAATAAAAAACTAATACCTGTCGGTACATTTGGGGGCATCATTTTCGGTCCTCCTAGCAGCACCCTTTTTGTTTTCATGTCAATTAAGGTTACTGTGTAAAAAAAAAAAACAAGAGAGAAAATTTGGGGCTACAAAGCAAAAAAATGAATTTCTCGATCTCCCTATATTCATGTGATCCTATACCACCAATTAATAATGTAATGTACTCTCCCTTATGGTGAAAAGTTGGTGGTTACATTATTGAGACTTTGAGAGTTTTATTAATTTTGGTTGGTGCAAAATAAATGTCTAGTTAGGTAATTATTTAATTATGTCTCGTTTGATATGCTTTTTTACTTTATAACATTTAATATTTTCAACTGTTCTTCAAGATGATTTCATCAAAGTGCTTGTCATGACCTAGTGTTGTAGGATATAAGGTAACGATCCACGGGACATAATGTTGAAATTCTTTTTATTTTTATTTTTTATTGATATTGTGCAATTTTCGTGTAATCCATCTGTACTGTAATCATCCTGTCGTTTATGATTTCATTTTTCTATGTTATGCTCTACACTCTCATTTTTGTTAATTCTGGTTTGGATTAGAATTACGATCTTGTGGCATCATTTTTTTTTTTGTTGACAGAAACACAGGCCAGAGCATTTTTATTGACATATTAGGAAATACAAAGTTTGTCTTCCATTACAGAGCTCGTAATAAAGGGTGGAGCTTCTTCTATCCGGATATGCTCTTCTTCTAGTGATAATCCAAACTTGGGAAGTTTGTCAGCCACTTGATTGCCTTCTCTATAAGTGAAAGAGATACACCATTCTGGTCTTCCTTGTAGAACCTCTTTGATGTCTTCAATGAGATGACCATACCAAGTCCAGCAATCTTCCTTCCAGTTTATGGCCTTGATAATGGTCTGGGCATCACCTTCAAAATTGACATTTCTGAAGCAGTTCTAAAGCTCTCCACAGAGATAAACACTCAGCCACAACAGGATGGGAACTGAAGCTTTTTGATGTGCTAAGACTAGCCAGTATCTCACCTTCACATTCGCTAATGATAACTCCTATTCCCCCCCCCCCCCCCCCCCCCCCCCCAATCTTGTGATTTTTTGAGTCAATTGATGCATCCCAGTTTGCTTTGACGGTGTTCATTTCTGATTTTTTCCATCTTCTTGTAGCTCTAGAGTCATCCCTTGTGAACGCGGCTGGGAAGTTACTGCCTCCTGGTATTCTTCTAGATCTATTCTTGCAGGCCACCACAGTTGGACTAGAAAAACGGTCATTGAAGATATAGTCATTTCTTCTCAGCCATATTTTCCTCGTGGTAATATCCATCCATTCCACATCCTCCCGCTGCATTGTTCTGATCATTTGTGGGAAGCTGCATAAAGTCCTTTTTTGTGCTAGGCCATATATGAACTTAGGCATCCTATTTAGGGTAAGATATAAATGGGCTAAATATAGCCTGCCTCTTATCTAAATTAAAATAAATTAATTTTGGTTGAAATTAAAACTTACATTTATATTGATAACTAGCGATTAGGGGTAGCAACCTACATGGGTGGGCAACCACCCCTCCTGCACCTTGCCCCCGCTTGGGTGGGGAGTTAGCTTTTCCTCCCACACCTTGTCCCTTCCCCTATATACTCCTTAGTCTCGTTCGTTCAACAGACGGACGGAACTTGGCCCTAGCGCCATCGTTAATCCAGATCTACACATGGAGCCATGTGTGAAAATTGGCAAATCTGTGGCTCGACTGCTCCTCTATTCTCAAACTCGAACGAAAATCAAATCAACTAACCAACAAAAATCCAACAAACCAATCAACAAAAATCTAACCAAACTTAGCCAATCTTGCGGCCATGGGTCTCTGACGAAGAAGAAGAGGAAGAACAAGAAGGAGATATATAAGAAGAAGAAGAAGATGAAGAAGGCAAAGAAGACGAATATCTAACTCAATTATCTACAAATTCATGTTTTGCAAGGATCTTCAAATAATTATGTTTACAAGGTCAAAAGTTGGACATATGTTTCTCTCGATATTTGCTTGACAGTTTGCTAGGCTAGAAATCTCGAGAATCACTTTTTCATCAGGGTTTGGATGCTCTAAATTGTTTGCTCAAAACCTAATTATATACAGAACTATATTCACGACTCCTAGGGTGTAGAGATGCGCTAGAGCTGCCATATTAATTGTATTCTAGAGAGAAAACTTTAAGGAGATTTATTGAGCAATCAATATTGAGTCTCCCTTGATAAACAATCATCCATCAGATTGTGCTCGTGTTCGAGTACTGCTGAGTTTGTTGGTGTGGACGTATTATCTGGTCGGAAAGATTTTCAGAGTTGCTGTTGATGCAGAGATCGAGTTGGTGCTTGTGGTGAAATTATAGAAATGCTAGTTGTCTGAAGCTACTAAGGTGAAAAGATTGAGTGGGACACTCGTAGTGTTGCAAGCCAAAATTATTTATTTCAGGGGTCTTGTAAGTGTTTCTAAATTGGGTATAACAAATTTCAATTCTATAATGGATTTTAGGTGGTGACTTACATCCGGAGTGGTTTTAGATTTTGAAGACGTTTTTCAAATGAGTTTTCATTTCGTTACCAAAATGATGTGTTGATTATTTTTTGTGATATGATTGATCGATTGCTTAGTTAAATATTTCAATAAAATTGAAAAATACCAATTAACCACTCTCTAAGTGTATTTGGGACTTGAACTACTGATTTTTCAGACGAAGTAGAAGACGACGACGACGACGAAGAAGAAGAAGAAGACATGAAGAAGAAAAAGAAAAGTAGATGAAGACAAGAAGAAAAAGAGGTTGTGAGTAGGAGGAGAAGAATAATCGGGAGGAGAAGAAGAAGAAGAAGCAGAAGGAGAGGATTCAAGAGCGGCTGAAGAAGAGGAAAGGAGAAGATGAACTGTGAATCAATTAGATTTTTTTCTTTTTGTATTTATAGGTGGGGCAGATGAATATCCTACCTGGATCCCATCCCGTTCTTTTTTTTTAAGAAAACTACTTGCCCTGCCCTTCTAGTACCATGCGGGTTGGGTGGGACACACAAACGAGTCCTTATTACCCCATCCTACTAGCGATCAATTTAAATAATATGATATATATAGACTTAACCTTTTAAAATAAGCCGTGATAATTATTGGTGATTAACAAAAGCCTTTAGGATTTTATATATATTATATTGTTAGTTAGGTATTGTCTATGCACTTAAGCTTGTCTTTCATGTTTGAATTATCTCTAAATAACTTAATCCTTCTATGTGTCCATTGTAATCATGTTAATTGCATCAAACAAATGCTCCAATAAAGATTTACCTTTTGGATGCCAAGAGCCTGATGACATATGACCTGGTTCTCCAAATGGAAAACCAGGGTTTGAAACCCCCCACCCTCTTGTATAAAAAAAGCGATTTACATTTTGGATATAAATCTTGAACTTAGATCTAATATCTAGAATCTAAAAAAGGCATTGATATAAAATAAGAGCTTTTTCCACATGCTAGATCACCCTCTCCAAACAATACAACCAATAAAATAATTATTCGAAGGTACGTTGGAAAATTACGACAACTTTCCTAATTTACACTTATGCATGTGTATATAAGCATTTGATGGAATTTTCTCGTTAAATTATCCAATATATTTGCTAAAGATTTCTTATTAGAACTTGTGCATTCTCAAGATTAGAAGAGACATTTGTCCGGACACCCCAAGCCAATAATAAAAACAAAAACAAAAATGTGGAGTCATTTTTGGCTCTTTTAGCCTGATGCTAAACGAGTGTGTTGGCATGCATATATATATATCTCTCTGTGTGTGTCCTTTTATAGGGTTCAAAGGTTTTTGAAATGTTTCGTTGGATTCCTTAACTTGTAGTGCCTTTTGCCATTATTATGCTAAATTATTTTATTTTTTTACTTTAACATGCTAGTGCCCTTATGCTATTCTTCTTCTCAACTCATTATTCTTTTGACTTTAACAACATGGTAGTGCTAGTAGTTGCTTTACTATTTTAAAATTTTCCAACTTGTAGTACTGGAAGTTTATTGTATTGTAGCAATATTCTCTGGTATTGAAATCTTCTGTAGACCGGGGGTGGAATTTATCACGAAATGACGCATTGATCATGAATAATGTTTTGTAGATATGTATGTGTCCTTTTATAGGGCTCGGAGGTTTTTGGAATGTTTCGTTGGATTCCTCCACTTGTAGTGCCTTTTGCCATTCTTGTGCTAAATTATTTTATTTTTATACTTTAACATGCTAGTGCCATTTTGTATTGTAGCAATATTCTCTGGTATTGAAATCTTCTGTAGACCGGGGGTGGAATTTATCTCGAAATGACGCATTGATCATGAATAATGTTTTGTCAGATTTCACTATTCCATGAGCAGTGTCGGTGTCTTGATTTTCTTCTACATTTTCTATTTTACTTTGTCTTCTTTTAGGGTCAAAATCTTCACCGAGGTAAGAATAGGGATCTTGTGCTTCTTCACTGAATTGTGATTTTAGCCTAGCTTTAGGAGTGCGACTCTACCAAGTTTTATTGATGACTCATTTTCTTGTTTTGGACTTTCTTGAGATGATCCTGAGGATGTTGGAGATGTCTCCTTTTGTTCTCCTTCAATTTGTAACAGGGCTTCTTTTAGAAGATCTGCAAGGTCTTCCTTTGTATTGACTTGGGTCATGGTTGAAGCCATGTCTGTTTGGGGTCTTGCTTTTTCTCCAAGGAACTTGGACTGGTTTGTTGGTGATGGGACTTCTTTATCAACTTGGAGGACAACGAAAAATTGTTTGATGGCTTCTAATATTCTTTTGGGTAGATTTCCATGACGAGGCCATAGGTAACCACCATCTTAAAAACCAACTTGGAATTTTGCTTTTGAAGGAGTTTTCCAAATTTATAACTAAGAATGATTGTAGGTCTTATTTTGGTAGAGAATGACTTTGAACCATGCTTCCATATAGTTATAATAATTACGGTCTTGTAGTTTCTTGAGGACGGATGGGTGAGTTCCCTATATTTTTTGGAAAATTATACTAAAAAATGTAAAACTTGTGCAATGCTATTTTTTGACCAATGGGGTTATAAACTTATCCATGGTGGGGTTTAAAACAGCTGACTTACTTTGTTCAAGGATTGACTTGTAATATTTGATAGATTTGGCTAGGTGAAATGAAGCAAAATACAATTTCGTAAGATAAAAATCTTTGGCTAAGTCTCTTGGATAATATATATAGGGTGATGTAGGGCTACCGACATTGTGTATCGAATTGGGTTCTAAATAGTGTATTGTGTTTTTTTAAAGCATGTGTGTATTTTTTTTAAATACTAACAAAAACACACATAAATGTTTATAAAAAACAATCTTCGATACACTTTTTCGATATGCTTTGTCGGTATACTTTTTCAAATAATGCTCCCAGAATGTACTTCTGGGTATGTCCCTAGTGCATTTGATTTTTTTTTTCATTTTATTTTAAATACTTTTTTAACATCCTTAATCATTAAGAAAAAAAATACACAATTTTACTAATAGTCAATTTCTTAATCATTTCCTTTCCATATATATATAATGTAAAATCTTAAACCGGATCTTGTGTAGGGCCGACTGTTCCATAAGACAAGTTAGGCGGTTGCCTAAGGCCCCGTAGTGAAAGAAAGCCCAAAAAATACTAAAAGTTAGTTATTAAAAAAATATCTAAACTAAACGATGTTAACCTTAAAAAAAAAATCAATTCTTAACTCCATGGTAAAAAAGAAAAAAGACGTTAATAGGCTTTATATAGACTCTACAACTTCACTTAGAAAAGTCAAAAGTCACAATAAAATCTCAAAAAAGATGTTCCAATCTATCTGTCAAAAAAATTTAAGAACATCTCAAGAACTCTCCTTTTATACTTGAAATTTACAAATTTTATTTCATCTCTCTTGTACTTTAGACTCTAGTCTACAGTCTCTAATCTCTAACTCTCTTGCATCCGTCTTGCTTATATTGGCATTGACAACCTCTCCCATTATTGCATCGCACTTGCAGACTTTGAGCAGCATCTTTGTTGTGCTATGGTCGACGAAGGTAAAAGTAAAGCCGAAAAATTTGTGTTATATATATAGTACAATTTTGTGGCAATAAAACAGGCACGTGACTTATCTTCTAGTCTCTAGAACAATATTTGTTTTCTTTTTTTATTGTCTTCTTCTTCAAGACTTCAATCTTCCACGGCAACCAAAAATTTCACAATTGAATTCACATGCCCATGGGCTATGTATTCCTTGACTTTTTTTGTCAATTTTTTTTTTCAACTTCTATGATGTATATTTTATTTCTTGATTTTGAATATTAATATTAATATATTTTATTTATTGTGCTGATGAACAATTTTATATAAAAGTGGTGCTCATCTGTTATATAAAAGTGAAGCCCATTTGTTAAACCAGGTTCTATTGTTTTATGTTAATATTTATTTTATTCTAGAATATTCATAAGTAGAGTACGAATATTCTAACCATATTATCAATTGAGAATGAAATATTAGAAGAACTTGAATATAAAAATTTAATTAGTAATTTTACATCTCAAAAAAAAGAAAAATAATTTTTAAATAAAAATATATTTGATATAAAAAAAAATTGTCACATTTTATTTTCTCACCTTAACCTCAAAAGTCAAAATCTATTGAGCCAGCCCTAATCCTCTGTGAAAGTGTATTTTACACCCTCCTATTTCTATTGTTCTTATCATAAACTCAACTACAACCGATAAAAGTTATTTTTTTCATCTTCCTTCTTACCACAGGCCCTTGAGTGTCTCAAAATCCCTTTTATACAGCCTTTTTACAAACAAGCAGTGTGGTACATTTGCACTGTGGAAGTTTCTGGTGATACTGGAGATGGAACATAGGCTGTTGACACTTCTTTTTTCTTTTTTACATTTCGGTGTTCCTAATCAGTTTCTGCTTGTATTTTTTCTATTTTCTATTTCTAGAACATTTGCAGACTGACGGGCTCTTTAGGAGATCAGAGAGACTAGAGAGATTGGGGAGAGAGAGAGAGCACTTGAGGAGAGATTGACTGGCGCGAGTATTTTTGCTCTCATCATAAATTCAGTACATGTCACCCTCCTGTTTGAGAGTGTAAATCCTCTCTTCAATAAAGTTTAATTCATTTTAATCTAATAATTGATGTGACTTATAATTTTTTAATTTTTATAAAAAATATGAATTTATCTTAATTTATTTCTTACATTTCAATTTAAAAATAATTAAACTCATCTTAATTTAAAAAATTAAACACATTTTAATAAAATCTATAAAATATTATTATTCACAATTTAATTTAACTCATCTCAACATTTAAACGTAGCCTAAAGACACTTCATCCGATTTGGATGGGGTCTGTGTGTGTCTATATATATATAAATATTTTTCTCATCAATCACTATTCACCTCCTCACACTCCACATCATATGAAAAACACCCACACATTCTATGAAAAATATCCCATATTCTATAAAAAAAAACTATAAATGTGAAGTATATAAATGAATAATGATTAATGCATGATAACCTTCCTCATATATAAAATATGAATGATGTGACATTGTGATGCAAGGATTATCAAAAGAAAAATAAGCATTGCGTTGCAGCAACGCTTACTCGGAGATCAATTAGGAGGGAATTGGCTTGGAAAGGAGTCTGAGGACTGGATCGAGTAGCAGGGAGGATGGATCTCCGGTTCATATTCCGTAACAAGTTTCTACCACTGATCATTTTTTTTTTTTAAGAGGGATGAAATTCCAATTTTATTGATAATTATCTCTTATTGCGGAAGAATACCTTTTACAAACGGGAGATAGGATTAGTACATATAGGTCTCTTTCACATTTAGAGAGTACTACGGCTCTTGATCCCATTATTCTTGAAAAATTGATATAAGATCTGCACATTCCTCCCTATCTGATTTTTCAAATTAAACAGGTGCGTTTGGAAGTTAAACTGAGTTGAGTTGAGTTGAGATGATAAAATATTATTAGAATATTATTTTTTAATATTATTATTATTTTAAGATTTGAAAAAATTGAATTGTTTATTATATTTTATATTAAGATTTAAAAAAATTATAATGATGAGTTGAGATGAGTTGATGTGAGTTTAGTAACCAAACGTAAAACATGTGGGGATATAATTTCTGAAATGAAAATGAAATTATCATTATACATGCATCCGGCAATATCCATCGTTATCATGCACGTTTATAGCAAGTGATTTTACTGTTTTTAATTATTTAATGAATGCAAGCTGTGCCCCAATATAATTATGGATAATGCTAGATACCCCGCTGGGCTCCCGTCGGGTTTTAGTATTTTTTTTAGATGTATTTTTTTTAATTTTTTTATATAGATATTTTTAATAATTTTAAATATTTTTAAAAAATAAAATAAAAATTATAATATTATTATTATAATTATTGGTTTTACTGTTTTGAACTTTAATGCAAGTTGTGATAAATAAAGGAGCAGTGGCCTACAAAAGAAAAAAAATAATAAAATAAAATAAAGGAGCAGTGGTTCCACCATTCTAAAATTCTCTTATAGTATAATAAATTTCCCATCATATCTTTCTTTTGAAAAATGATAGAGCCAGCGATCAAATCTTTCTTTTGGAAAATGATAGAGTTACCGCTGGCTCTATCATATATTTTTTGATATATTTTTTTACAGTTATTTTTATATAGATTTTTTTAATAATTTTTAATATTTAAAAAAATTACAAAAAATTATAATATTATTAAAAAATACTTTCTTAATCATGAAGTAAAAAAAATTATTTTTTTATTTTACTTCGTGATTAAGGAAGTATTTTTTAATAATTTTTTTACTTCATGATTAAGGAAATGTTTTTAAATAATATTATAAATTTATTTTATTTTTTAAAAATATTTAAAAGTATTAAAAAAATTTCTATAAAAAATAACTGTAAAAAAATACATAAAAAAATACATGCTAGAGCCAGTGGTGGCTTCCAGCGGGAGCCACTAGCGATGGCTCTAGTAGTACTCCTTTCTTTTTATGATCGAGGAGTACTGCATGATGTGACATTCAACTAATTAATTGTTTAAGTAATGATCTAACTCATCTCATAAAATCGATTCTATAAAAGATGATTTTTCATTCTTTATAAATATTACAAGAGAAAATTGCTCATTCTTTATAAATACTACAAGAGATGATTGTTTATTCTTTATGAACATGCCCAATACCTTGTCTACAGACAATGTGAGATTATTCCTTAACATCTTCTCTAACGTGCAAGCCAATATTTTTCTGGTCCTTGTCATGAGATAAGTAGTGTGGACCCCCATTCGTTCTGTGGCAGGCTCTGATACCATAAAGAAATTCACAGACCTAACTCATCTTATAAAACCGATTCTACAAAAGAGATGATTGCTCATTTTTTATAAACATATCCAAAATCTTATCCACAGATCACAATGTGAGATTATTCCTCAACAGTAATTACATCGTTCATTTAAAACTATATATCTATATGAGGCCAGATCATATAGGTAAATAATGTTTTAATTTCTGAGCCCATGTGAACCATGCTGTTCTTCACTTATTCATGGTTACATTAATCAAATCAAATATATAATCATTTGAATAATTTATCTCTAGGCGAACAGGAGATCATCATTGTTAAATTAAACTATATAAACCTGCATCCACAACCACTCGAACTCTCACAAGTACTACTGCAACATACCAATAAACCCTAGCTAGCTAGCAATGGAGGTCACTACTTCTTGGGTTGCTGTTTTGGCCATGGCAATAATATTGCTAGCTGCTCTACTCCTTTCTTTCTCAAAAAATCCCTCCTTTCGATCCCACGTGAAGTTATTAAAACCTCCACCAGGTCCCAAGCCATGGCCTATTATAGGCAATCTAAACCTTATTGGACCACTCCCTCACCAGTCCCTTCACAGGTTATCACAACAATATGGACCAATCATGCAGCTCAAGTTTGGTTCCTTCCCGGTTGTGGTTGCCTCATCTCCCACAATGGCAAAGGAGTTTCTGAAAACACATGATCACACCTTTGCCTCTAGACCCCAATCTGCTGCTGGGAAGTACACCACTTACAACCATACCGATCTCACATGGGCACCTTATGGACCATACTTTCGACAAGGGCGGAAGATCTTTCAATCTGAGCTATTTAGCTCAAAACGGCTGGAGTCCTTTGAGTACATACGTGTTGAAGAAAGGTGTGCTCTTGTTTCACGCCTATGCACATTTTCTGGGAAGCCAATCAAGGTGATAGAGCATCTCTCGCACCTCACGCTAAGTGTCATTAGTAGGATTACATTGGGTAAGAAGTATTTCAAAGAATCCGAATCCGGAACTTCGACAGGGTCGACGACGCTCGAAGAATTCCAAGAGATGTTGGATGAGTTGCTTTTGCTTAATGGGGTTTTAAACATTGGAGACTGGATACCATGGCTTGATTTTTTGGACTTGCAGGGATATGTGAAACGAATGAAGGCTGTGATGGAAAAACTTGATCAAGTTTATGACCATGTTCTTGATGAACACAAGGCAAGGATGGGAGGAAAAGGCTTTGTGCCAAAGGACATGGTGGATTTATTGTTGCAGATGGCTGATAATCCTAGTATTGATGTTAAGCTCACTTGTGACAACGTCAAGGGGCTCATACAGGTAAACCTTAGACTCTTTCTTTCTTTTAATGTTGAGTAATGCTATTCATTATCATTTTCATATATATTTCATGATTGGAGAACTATTTATTTTTTCTTTTATCTATCAATTATGTCATGCAACATTTGAGGATAATAGAAACATGATCATGCGTAGCATTAATACTTATTAATATGTTATTCCTCGCTTGGCTAAAATTTTGGTGAAATCCCTAACAAAGTGAACAAAAATGTTGTACTAGCTAGCGTATCAGAGCATCATTGCTGCATTTACAAGTGGATTCTTATTTTCACTATGAAGTCTGCAGAACTGTTGGTCTCCTTGGTTTCAAATAGATTGACGAAAATTTGATGAAAAATCTTGATTCTGATCATTAATATCAGGATCTCATAGCAGGAGGCACGGATACCTCTGCCAGCATACTGGAATGGGCAATGTCTGAACTCTTGAAGCAACCACACCTTATCAAAATAGCTAATGAAGAGCTGGATAGAATCATTGGGAAACAAAAATGGGTAGAAGAGAAAGATATCCCACAACTTCCCTTTATTGATGCCATTATGAAAGAAACCATGAGGAGACACCCAGCTGCTGTATTGCTTGCACCACACTTAGCTCTAGAAGACTGTAAAGTTGCTGGTTACGATATTCGTAAAGGAACTAGGATCTTCATAAACGTATGGAGTATGGGAAGAGACTCTTCAGTATGGGATGCACCTAGAGAGTTCCGCCCAGAGAGATTCTTGGGAAAGGCTATTGATGTTAAGGGACATGACTTTGAGCTATTGCCATTTGGATCGGGGAGGAGGAGGTGCCCTGGGTATAGCTTGGGACTAAAGATGATCAGCTCTACTTTGGCTAACATGCTGCACGGATTTGAATGGACATTACCAGACAATATGAAGCCAGAAGATCTGAGCATGGAAGAGGTTTATGGTTTGATAACACATAGAAAATTCCCACTTGTTGCAGTCGTGAAACCTCGACTCGAACCTCATCTTTATTAGTTGTCACTTTAGGTTTTATCATGACTTATCCACCTTAAATGGCTTTCTATTGTGTATTGTTCTGTAATAGCTTCCCTTCCTACTTGGAGAGTGAGCTGGTAATCTTAAATTGATTCAAAGTGTCGTCGTTTTCTATACATACAAGTAGGGATGGGCAAAATCTCCATCCACTCCGACTCCATCCGAGCTCTGATGACACTGTAGTCGGAGGTTTTGGAAATTGGAGTCGAAGTCGGAATAACTAGTCCGAATCTCCCTGGCCAAGAGATTCTTTTTTATGTCTTGCAAGAATAATGTAATCAAAAGATGTTTTGGTTGTTTGCGTTTATACATAAGCTAGGCTGATAAATGATAATATTGGGTATATATTTTCTACAAACATAATAAATCTATCTCTCTACCTATAATTGTGCTAATAAGAATTAGAATAAATCTTTCCAACCTCCTCACATTTCACACTCTACACTCCACATTTTTTTTAATTTTTTTCTTTTATCAAATATTTATTATATGAATAATGAATAGAAAATTTGAAATAATTTAAAAAGAATAAACTAAAAAAAAATTAAAAAAAACTATTAAAAAAATTAAAAAATTAAAAAAATGTGGAGTGTGGAGTATGATGGAGGTTGTATAGCAAAACTCAATAACGTGTTAGATGTGTTAGAGCATTGACATGATTGGTTTCATCAAATTCATCTCCAAAATTTGATAAAAAGTATATGTTTTTCATAAATCCAAAACCTCCCTAACCATAACCCCACATTGGATTAACCATTGGATTAGTCAAAATAATATATAATATAATATTATTTTTTAATAATAATTTTTTAATTTATTTTTTTCATATTTTATAATTATACTAACTATATATTAATTAATAATTTAATATGATTCTTCAATTATTGTTTCCCAATTTAAATATACTGTGGCTCAAAATTGGGAAACAATAAATATTTAAGTAAATAAAATAATGGTTATAGAGATGAACAAAGGGTCTTCAAATATGGAGATTAACTTAAATATGTTGTAGCTCAAAGTTGAAGATTTATGTGTATACTGAATCCAATGTAGTGATTTGAAAGACAAACCTTTCAAATTTTAATTAAAAGCAGCATTTGAAGAGGCTGATGCAAGTGCTCTTAATAAACAAAACTTTAAAATAAAATTGTTCTTATTCCAATCGTACCGGATCGGAGCTCGAGATCAGAGATGTATGTGTGTAGTTATGTCTATTATGACAAATGGGGGTTTTAAGAGCACTAATTAGAAATAGGAGATATAAGAATAAATTTGGGTAATCGCTCGAAATATCAAGATTTAAGTCGTTTGGTTTGGATAAAAAAAAAAAAGAAAAAAAAGCTACATCCACTAGTAAAAATGATCATAAAGTAATTCACAAATCACAAAGCTAGAATACAATAGATCAGTGGAAACAAATTAATCATGTTAAATGAATTAGAGTTTTGCTATGTACAAATAAATTTACGTACCAATCTGCGTACTAATGTTGTTGCCTTCATATTTTAAATTCAAATTAGTACCGTTTTCAATAAAATCTACTTTCTGACCAATCATATTGAATGAGTACGCGTATTAGTACACAAAATCGCTTACAATTAGATTTTTCCAATAAATTAAACTTATACATGCTCTGATGCCATATTAATTAAATCATCAATTATCCTAACAATTTAATTGTTTAAAACAGATAAAGTTAATTATTTATTATTATTATTTTTAAGCAAGTTAATTTTATTAAATAGAAAAGATGATAATGAGGAGGGGGTGGGGTTCCCCAACAATCACCCCAAAGCAATAGAAAACAGTGCTAAATACATGGAGAGGTGGTGAGATTTATTTGGGACTAATATTTTGATCCCTACCCCTGTCCTACAAGAGGACACCGTCTTATATAAAGACGGAAAAGTGTTTGCAAAAAAGTGAACAATAGAACTATTGCTTGAGACGGTAGTTCCTCCGCTGGGGGCGGTGGTTGTGGTAGGTGCACTGTCATATAGTGTCTAGTGAGGAAGGGGTCTCGAGTAGGGGTTGAAGTTCTGATCCAATGGAAGGGAGCAGCAATTGAAGATGCAACATGGGAGGATCTTAAGGCTGTGAAATGGCAATTCCCCGATCTTGTGGGCAAGATCTTCTGAGGGAGGAGAGTGTGTTACGTGTGCCGATTTAGGGTTGAGGTTTGAAAGTCAAAACAGAGAAAAAGTTATTTATACGAAGGGGAGAAGGGCAACGTTGGTTAGGTCTTATTTTAAGTTGGTCATGGTAGAATGGTCTTTAGAGAATATTGTTATTGTTTTATTTGTTTGTTTTATTAAAGTGGTTGGACTGGCTAGTAGAGGCAGACTAGGTCTTAAGTGTCATTGGGGTAGTGGGCCATTCAGGCCAATAGTAGAACATGTTGCAGTTAAAGGTCGTGGGCCATGTTAGGCCATAAGGAGATCCTATCCAGTAACTGTTTTTTTTACTTGTTTATGTTGTATTTATGTTCGAACATTCTCATTAATGAAATTCAATCAAAAGTTTATCTATCTAAGGAGCATTGGAGGGATTGGCATCTCGAACTGCCATTTCATTACATTACATATTTCATTACACTTAACACACCAAATGATAATGTAAATAAAAAAAAAAAGTAGATTTCGTTTTGTGGGAAACTTCAAGAGATCTAGCGGAAGAGAAAAAGTCAAATAATAAATCTTATTAAACATAACTGATCAGTTTGGAGTAGGGATCGAGCATGTGATGATATGCAAGCTGTTATAGGCTTAATTAAAGATTGTGGCACTCAATTGAACAATTGGGATAAGATATGTTTGGCAATGTTCAAATGCAGTTAGTTACATAAAGCAAAGGTTGAGTTGGAGAGGGTTGTTGAAATTGATCCAGTGGGAAAATTGGTAGATGATCAGAATAAGGCCCGAGAAGCAATGTTTTGAATACCATACCGGATGGCGTACTGGTCAAGGCACTGGAACGAAATATTTTGGTACCGGTATCGTTTCGTGTACCGTTTCGGGATAGTCAATATATGAATAAATTATATATATAAATATATATAACAATTATATTCTAAAATAATAATTTATATATGAATAAATCATATATAAATACATACATATATATAAATTATAAATAGTCTAGTATAAATTGAGGGTCAAAAAATGAACTTGTAGTTTGAAAAAATGAAAAAAAAAAAAAATGAAGGCCGAAACATCGGCCGGTACAGGCCGAAATTTAGGCCGGTACAGGCCGAAATTTAGGCCGAAACGGCCGGTATCGGCTGGTATTTAAGCTGGTACGAAATACAGGTAGTATCTGTACCGGCCCAATGGCCGGTACGGCAAATATCGGCCGTACCGGCTGGTACGAAACGGTTTTTAAAACTTTGCCGAGAAGAGGTGCAAAAGTGGTTGGAAATAGATGAGATTATGTAGCGATAGAGATCTAAGGCATTGTGGCTAAAAGAAGGTGACCAAAATTCAAGATGCTTTCACATGAAGGCCTCTTAGAGACGAAGGAAAAACAGTTTGATTAAAGTTAAAGATGATCAGGGGGTATGGCAGTTTGGTGAGCAGAGGGATAAAGTTATCCTTAATTATTTTGAGGAGATTTTTACAAGCTCGAATCCCAGAGGTTCTACAGAATTTCTTCACTCACTTGCTGGAAAAGTTACTGGTTCAATGAATGATGCTCTCAATCAAGTTTACACAGAATCACAAGTGTTTGCAACCTTGTCTCAAATGCATCCCTTTAAAGTTCCTGGTCCGGATGGAATGTCTCCCATGTTTTTCCAAAAGCATTGGCATGTGGTGGGTAGTACAATCAAATGAGCTGTGTTAAAGGCACTCAATTCTGGTGAGTTTCCTTCATCTCTTAATCACACTCATATAACTCTTATTCCTAAGAAGAAATCCCCCTCTATTGTTGTTGACTATAGGCCGATTAATTTGTGTAATGTGGCCTATAAGTTGATAGCTAAGGTGATTTCTAATAGGTTGAAAACAGTGATGCCTTCTATTATTAGTGAGAGTCAAACTGCTTTTGTTTTGGGTCGATTAATCACTGATAATGTTCTTATTGCTTATGAATTGATTCATTTTTTAAAGCATAAGAAAAAAGGCAAGAAAGGTTATATGTTCATTAAGTTGGATATGAGTAAAGCCTACAATCGGGTTGAATGGTGTTTTCTTTCAACTTTGATGGAGGTGATGGGATTTTAGCTGGGTTTTATTGACTTGATTATGTTTTGTGTGAAATCTGTTACTTTTTCTGTATTGGTTAATGGAGAGCCTAAAGGGTCTAATTTACTCTCGAGGGGTTTGAGACAAGGGGACCCCTTGTCCCCTCATCTTTTTCTTCTCTATACGGAAAGTCTTATTGCTCTGTTGAAAGATGCTGGATTAAGAAAGGACATTTCAGGTATTAAAATCTGTAGAGGGGCTCCAAACATTAATCATTTGTTTTTTGCCGACAATAGTGTTATTTTTTGCAAAGCAGAGGTGGAGGAGAATAGGAGGTTGCAATCTGTTTTGAGTTTGTATGAGAGTGTTTCAGGTTAGAAAATTAATAAAGATAAAACATCAATGGTGTTTAGTGGGAATGTGGGCAGGGAGATGAGAGATGAAATCCAACCTTTGTGGAGTAATAGTAAGGTGCAGCAATATGAGAAATACATTGGATTACCACCAATTGTGGGTAGATAAAAAATGAGAGCTTTTCAATCTATTAAGCAAAAGGTTTGGCAAAAACTTCAAAGTTGGAAGGAGATGCTTTTGAAAGATGTAGCTTTATCAATTCCAACATATTCTATGAGTTGATTTCTTTTGCCAAATAGTTTATGTTATGAATTGAAGGGGTTAATGTCAAAGTTTTGGTGGGGTAGAAAAAAGGATCCATAAGGTGAGTTGGAGAAGTATCTGTCGATGGAGGATAAGGGATGGTAAAACTACTCATTCGTGGATTGAAAAGTGGATTCCAGGAACAAAGAAAGTAGTATACAATAAAATAAATAAAACCAATAAAAACAACATACATTAAATTAAATAATTTCAATTTACAATTTTTAAAATTTTTGGTACCTCACCTAAGGGATATGTGGTTTTACCCAGAGTTGAATTGCTCTAATACCACTTGTGGTGCTCCCGACCTCCATGTACAGAAACATGAGAATCGAGACACGCGGATGATAACAACACGGTCATGCATCCCAATGATAATGCCAAGTGTGTGTACATGCAACAATGTACAAGAAACAACGCAGCTGATAATTAAAGTAAATCAACTAAGTACCAGAATTTTTAATACAAATTTACATAGATAAAATGTTTAAAGAGAGTTATACAGTATCCCAAAATAAAATATAATTCAAGTCCAAATACAATAACGAGTGATCCCATATCACTCATCTGGCGGAGCCGAATCCTCAGGCTCACCCTCAGCTTCATCTGCATCAAAATCTGCGTTACCATAAACGGTACTGCAGGTAAGTATAATCCAAACAACCATCGAGATTAAAAATGCATTAATGCAACCAACAATTATGCATGCATATGATGAAATATGCATTATGCCCAAAACATCATTTTTTCCGAAAATGAATATTTTTCAACACACGCCAAAATCCCATTTGGCCCAAAATATTTCCATAAAAACTTTTTCCTGCCATTTTCCCAGAAAATGTCCCAAATCAATAATCCATCATTTTCGCAGAAAATGATTCACACAAATCCTTTTATCCAATACACGTTATTTTCCTAGAAAATAGCCCAATAATCAATTCATTCAAGAACTCGCCATTTTCCCACAAAATGACCCATTAACCAATTTTATCGTATGCACCATGATCTCCCCTAGGGACCATCCGCACACCCTGGCTCCCTTCGCCACACCACGGGTAACGATCGTGCGTGTGACTTTGTAACGAGCGATGCCCAGTTCCGAGCCCAGTGCGTTTGTGGCCAAACATCCTCTAGCCCCCGCTAGCAAAGGGGCCACGGAGTCGGCACGAGAGCGTTACCATCCCGTCCGATCCAGTTGTCGCCCAGCGACAACCTAGAGGACGTCACTCAGTATATTCTGCTCCCGAGTGACCAGAGGAGCTCCACCGAGATAATGCTCCATCTCGGCTTGGGGTCGTGATACACACGCACCCAAAAATCCTTTCTCACATAAAAATCCAGTTTTCAATAAACACATGAACATGAATGCAATTATACGAAAACCCAGTTTCATTTACAAACATGATCATGCGTGCAAATATGCAATGTACATAAAACGTCTCAATATCTAACATCCAACAATTCACAACACAGTCCAAAACACACAAACAACTCCATCCTCCAATCCATTCGACCCATTTACTCCTCGGACTCAGTCCGGCATAACCAATCAATTTACAGTGAAATGAGTTAGTGCAAAAATACATTTAAATCACAAAAGTTCTTTGGAAAAATACTTACAGTGCTATAATATAATTTTTGAAAGATCACGGAGGTGCAAGAGGTAGCGGCACAACAACGGAATAGTGCAAAATGCACTGTGGCCGTGGGTCTCAAAATGTAAGATTTCGAACGGGGACAAACGAAGACTTGAGATTACAAGGGAATGGCTTAGGGATGTCGGTGAAACTAATGGTGGTGGTGGTTGGCCGTGGGTGGCGGCTTAGAGGGCAGTTGAAGGCCAAAATGCTCAAAACGGAAATGGAGTTGGTGGAGCTTCACCGGTGGCGGATTGGTGCTGGGGATGGGTGGGTTAGGTTGCTAGGAGGTCAAGGAAGATATGGTGAAGAAATTGTGGCTGGAAGTGACTCGACGGCGGCGCGTGAACACAAGAGGTGCCGCGGCTTGATGCCATGTGTGGGGGCTCACGGTGGCGCGAGAGGGGCTGGAAATCGGAGGGTGAGGTCGCCGGCCGGAGAGGTGATTTATGGGAGGGGCGGTGATGGGAAAGGGCGGCGCACAACGGCGCTATGGGTGGAGGAGAAAAACGAACGGGGGAGAGAAGGAGGACGTCGTGCGCGCAGGGAGAGAAGCAGGGGAGGAAAAAGAAAAAGAAAGGGAAATAAATGAGGTCTAATTCTCACATCTTGGGTCAAAAAAATGATCCAACGAAAAAGATTTTAAAATAGCAAGTTAAATAAAATAATTTAAACGTAGTGATTAAATGAAAATAAAATAATTAAATCCAACAATAAATTAATTTAAAATGAAAAGCAATTTAAATGCATAACAACAATTAATATTAAGAAAACACATCAAAATAATTTTCACAAAATCAAAAATCATAAAAATAAACCAACTAAAAATCCGACAACTTTAAAACAAGAGAATAAATTTTTGAATTAATAAAAATAATCATTCAATTAAAAATACACTAAAATACGAGGTGTTACATCCTCCCTCCTTAAATAAAATTTCGTCTTCAAAATTGGCAAGGTTAAATAATAAAGCTGCATGCAGAGGCTTCACGCCTTACGACTTGCTTTCTAACATGTTCTTTTATTCATGTTTGTCGAGAGGGGAATATGGCTGCTCATATGTTAGCTAGGCATGATGGGGTGTTGATAACATGGAAATGTAGTGGGATGTTATTCCAGATTTTCTTTCTCAAATCATTTGGTTTGATAATTATATGTAATCGTTTATCTCATAGGAATGAAAATCTTGTTTCCTATAAATTTGGATTAGACGGCCTCATGTTATTATGTCATGTGGAACATTGAATATCTAACAAAGCTCACTCACAACAACATCAAGGGGCTAACTCAAGTATATCTTAAGCATTTATTTTATATTATATTTTAACCATCTCAATTTTCCAAGTTACTTGACTTAACTATATCTTAACTCAAAACAGCTTTCTTTTTAGAAAAAAACAATCATTAATATCAGGATTTCATAGTAGGAGGCATAGATACTTTCTGACTAGAATGGAATGCATGGGCAATGTCCGAACTACCTCATCAAAATGGCCAACGAAGAGATGGAAAGGGTAATTGCGAAGCCTCGACTGTAACAAGTGGGAATTAGCAACAACTAGAAAATCCGCATTGTGACAATTAACAAACAAAACCAATTTCCGGCATCGCTTTGTAACTTTTTTGTGGGTTTAAATTTGAAGCAGATTAATTCCATATACATGAAGATACTTTATCTTGCGCGCCCACAGTGGGTAACAAAATTAGCGCATCAATTGTTTGATGCATACCCTGGTGCTGGTAACAAAAATAACCAAAGCAAGCAGAGTTGCATGCTGAACAGAACTGTTTTGTCGGACGTTCAATTCATACTGTGCGTGTTTACAAATATTTACAGACGATCTTCTGATGCAAAGCTGTGCTTCTATGAACAGATAACAAGTTCACTAAGAGCTTGCACCCAACAGTTTGTGGATTTGGTGATTTTGGATAAGAACTAGTCCTTTCCCAGACAGGTGAATAAGGTTCTTTCCGTCCTCAAACTTTTTGATCAACTTCAACAACATTGGTAGGGTATTATTGGCTTGTTGGAAACAGTTATCTGTCCTATTTTTGTGCCTGTCTTGAGAACTTTCCAAATCATTTCACTTGTGAAATATTGTGCTCAAGAGAATAGAATTTCGGAATCACCAAACATAAGTTCATATCCTGTAAAGCGCATCTCCGTTCCCAACAGAGCCAGTGTTGTATAAATATCCCCAATTTTGGGGTGTGATTTATCACCTGCAACAAACACATGAAGTTCTCCTCCTATTTGAACCCAACTGCATCCAGGAACCTTCCTGAGGCCCTTTTGTTTCATTAAATCCCTCACGTATGATACCTCATCCCACCTTCCCGAAGCTGCATGTGCATTTGAAAGTGCCACATAGTTTCCAGGATTATCTGGCTCCAACTTCAATAAATGCTTGGACAAATAATCCCCAAGTTCAATCTCAGGGAAATATCTACAAGCAGCAAGTAGTGATCCTAATATATGTGCATCAGGTTTGCATGGCATTGTGAGAATAAGCCTGATAGCTTCATCAAAGTCACCGCAGCGAGAAAGAAGATTAATCACACAACTATAATGCTCCATAGTTGGCTTCATATGAAGTTTAGAGACCATATGATTGAAAAGTTCTAGACCTTCATTCACCAGCTTGGCATGGCAGCAAGCTGATAAGAGACCAGTGAGGGTTATGTTATCTGGTTCTATACCTTCCACCTCTAATTGTTTAAATAGTTCTAGAGCTTCGAGAGCTTGACCATGTAATGCATAAGCACAGATCATCGCATTATAGAGAGGTAATGTTTTGTTTAAAATCATATCGAACACCCACTTTGCTTGATCTATGATCCCGCACTTAGCATACATGTCCACTAAAGATGTTGCAATATGTACAGAGAGCAAAATGTCATGCCTTGTTGCATAGCCATGAATAGCTCTTCCATAATGTAATGCTGCCACATCGCTGCAAGCCGAGAGAGCAGAGACAATGCTTACTGTATTGGGCTTAATACCTGCTTCTTGCATCTGCGCAAAAACAGAAATCGCCTCATTGGCACAAGCATTGTGAGCCAGACCAGAGATAAGAGTAGTCCAAGTGATCAGGTTAGGCTGAATATCAGAGGAACGCATTTGCAAGAACATGTCTTTAGCCTCATTGACCAGGCCATTTCTAAGGAAACCCAAAATCACAGAATTCCATGATATGACGTTTGGTATTACACTCTCCAGCTGCATCTGATAAAACAGTTTCAAAGCCTCACGACTCTCACCTATCTCTGCATTCGCAGCCAACATCGTGTTCCACAGTATGATATCTTTGTTGATTGTGGAGTTGAAAACTTGTCTAGCATAATCAATTCTCTCGCATTTGGCATACATATCTACAATGCTACTCGCAACAACCACATCAGATTCTAGATTGTTTCTAATACAATAACAATGTCCCTCCTTTCCAAGGTTTATATCGCTGGTATCTGCTGAAGCAGACAATAAGGACGCAAGAGTCACGGAGTCAAACCTCAAGTTATCTAACATCATAAGCTGGCACATACTAAGTGCCTTGTCAACCTGACCAAATTGTACATAACCCGATATGAGCAAATTCCATGTCACCACATCTTTCTTGGGAATCCGACCAAAAACAAGCTCTGCATCCTGAATCAAACCAACCTTGGAATAGAAGTTTATAATAGAACTCCCTAGTATCTTATCCAACCCTAATCCGCCTACTACTGCAATCGCGTGCCCTTGCTTACCCTCTTGAAGAGCACCCATATTAGCTGACGCTGAAAGAAAGCTAGACACAGTGACTCGAGTAGGTTCAATACCTTCCACTCTCATATTATAGAACATGTCGATCGCTGCCTCACTAATTCCATTTTGGACATAGCTCACAATCATCGTATTCCAAGCAACAACATTCCTGTCAAGTATAGCATCGAACACCTTCCTTGCATCCTCCAAAACTCCACATTTCCCATACATATCAACCAGACTACTTGCCACAAATACACACCCACCAAAACCCATCTTCACCACATACCCATGAACCCCTTTCCCAAACCCAATCCATCGCAGAGCCCCGCAAGCCTTCAACGCATTTGGAGCTACAAAATTATCGGGCAGAACCCCACTTTCTTGCATCTCAAGAAAACCCAATAAAGCTTCCTCACTATAACCCATCCTACAATGCAGCCCAATAATAGCAGCCCAAGAAAACGCGTTCTGCACCCGTAGCCTGCGAAACAAACGGTTCCCAACCTCCGAAACATCGCATTTGGAATAGAAGATCACCAACTTGGTTTCGATATACTCATCTCTGGAAAAGAAATCACCGTTCTTCACAATCCGAGCATGAATTTGCTGACCTGTGAACAGAGCTCTCTCATTCAGACACCCCTGAAGGAGCTCACCAAAAATCTCAGGGCCAACTTGGAGATTCTTGAGCTCCATTGCGGAGAGGAGTTTCACAGCTTGCCGGAGTTGGCCTTCTTTGCACAGAGAGGATATGCGGAGGAAGTAAGATTCGTACGAAATTTCATGATTTTTTGCATCTTCTTGAAGCTTTGTGAGACAGGTTGTTGTGAATTTCTGAGACTTTTTGGCTCTGGATGGTTTGAAAGAAGGGAACTTCGGACTTGGAGTGGTGGTAACAGCAAGGAACGCCATGCTTGAAGAAGCACAAGGTGCGGATATCGTTGGCGATCATTGTCGCCACACAAAGCGGGAAGGGTATTTTCGTCGGGGAGCCAGAACCTACAAAATTGTATGTATTTTGGACACTCAGCTTATGGTTGGGCCTTGATTTTTACGGGCCTTTGTAGTTCATTTAATCAACAGTGGACCTTTGTAGCCCATTTGTCCGATTTATATGATGCCTTGATTAGTTCGTATCCATTGGATTTTGTACTCGTTCATGAATCAGAAACCAAGTAAAAATGATTTTTTTCCATGCAGTCCTATGTAATCATAGCATATATAAGTTTAGGAAAATGCCAGTGAACCCTCTCAAATTCACCTTTCAAACTTACCGTTTATGCAGTTTAGTATTTTTTTTATTTTTATTTTTTACTTAATGATTAAGGAAATGACTATTAGTAAAATTATGTATTTTTTATTTTTTTCCTAATGATTAAAAATGTTAAAAAAATATTTTAGAAAAATAAATAAATAAATTTATAACTAGCATTACTTCAAACTGCATACTTTGGGCGGCCTGCTAGCATGATCTATATAAAGTTTAAATCCAGATTTTCAGCTTGCACAAGTCGAAGCATAGCCACGGGCCAGCCTGAGTTTAGACAACGGGCCAATTTTAAATACTCGGCCCAACAAAGTGTATGTCTTTTTCTTGGCCTTTTAGCACATAAATAATAGGGTATTGTCCAAAAAGGAAGAGAAAAAAACAGCATATGAATCAAACATATAGATTCGTTTTTTTACAACATTATATAATATCGTTACGATAGTCTTATATGTGGTAGAATGCAAAACGACATAACGTTTCAAATGTCCCAACCTTCATAACAAAGCAAAAATAAAATGATCAAGATCAACATTAATTTAATTATTATTAGGTACATTTATATGTGGATAATGATATGTACAAGTCTTGTGTAATCATTTCGTAAAAAAGAGGATCACACTTAAAAAAAAAAGGTGAAAACAATTACTTCTTTTAAATGGATTTAATTTTTTATAAAAAAAAACTTATGCAAAGACTTGCATTCTTTAGATTTGTACATAATATTACTCTTTATATATATACTTCATACTCATATTTTATTTTCATCTCACTATGTACAATACGGCATATTTATCATCATTGGATGATAATGAATTATTCAATAAAGAATCATTCAATATTACTAATAAATGTGTCACATCTTACATAACAAGATAGATGAGAGTGAGGATCGTAGTGTGATATAGAATTTTCCTATATATATATATATATATATTGATGTAACGATACGCAAACAAATTGCACATATTCAAACTTGTCATGATCACACGTTTATGTGGGGATCGAATTTGAATAATCTTGATAGTAGTTTCATGGTCGTGTACTTTCTGTTGACACTTATGGCAACAACGACAATAGCTAGGTCAACAAAAATACAATTTCTTTCAACAATTCCTGTCTTCATTATCACTCAAATTAATGTAACTTTTTTATCTTAGAGTTCATCTTTTGCTACGAGGCCGACCAAAGCGATTCTGATTCCATTCTCCACTCTTGTGCAATTCATGATATATGATCAGATGCTATATTATATATATATATATAATGATCTATTCTTTTCTTATCCATGGTCAACCTAGATAGCTATTTTCTGATCAATTAAAACAGTTAAGGATCTAAGTAAATTAATGTGTGGCGCATATAATTAATATTTCTTTTTATTTCACATTTTCCCCTGAATTATCCCAACAAAAATCACATGTTTTTTAACTGCAAATTATAGATCATCCGGTCGTTTAATTTTATCTTAATTCCTTCTGAAATTTTTAGAAAAAAGACAGATAAAATCATTTTTTTTTTCTAAATTAAAACCCGAGGTGGGGGGTATAGAAAGGTAACTTAAATTTTATGGGAAAAAAAACATGGTTAAAATATTTGAAGATAATATATATTATTAAGATAAGCATGAATGATGAACCTGCATCCTGCATACATACAAATAAATTCAAAGCCCTAAAGCTAGCAATCATCAATTAATAATTAAGTTCTTGATGCCCAATTGAAGAATCTATATCTTTATAAAATGAGTTAGCAGTTGCATGCATCATTGGGGATCGAATTTTATAAATAAATAAGGCAGATCGAGAACAATCAATTTCTTATGATCAAGACTAGCTAATTGGAGTTTAATTTGATGGACAAGCTAGGATTCTTATGCACGTACAATCCATATATGCAGCCCATAAATGTAGCTATCAATATTAATATATATTAGCTTTGAGAAAATTAAATTAAAGCTTTTTATAAGAATATATCACATTATATAGCAGTGCATGCAACACAAAGCTAGCTAGCTAGCTAGCTGGTCATTCTTCTAAATCTTTCTTCTTTTATTCTCTTTAAACTGAGCTGAACAGCTAGAACTTTGAAATTCGATTTTTTTTTTTTTTAATCAATTCATTGGTAGATAATTGGATTCAGAAGCATCGAATCTTAATTACATTTCTTTTCCATGCATGTTTGTAACTTTATTGGTTATTCTCTAAGTATCTAATAAAGCCTTTCTCAGAGAACATGACTACTATATATATATATGAACTGCTAGCTCTACGTTTATCTATCTATCTATATATATATATATATACATATATACTGTTTTCACATAGAAAATTATATTCTGTGATAATTTGTCTTAATCTCATTGCATGCATATATGACTAGTTAGTAAATTACCCATATTCCACCATTTATGGATTATATGAAAAGAAAATGGATAGTATATATCATGCAAATGGCATATTAATTTTTCAATATTCCATATCCAGGTGAGTGGAGGCCAGCAATGTAACCTTGTTTTGGCAGGCGGGTTGGATTCAAATTCTCGTTGTTTTGGATTGTGGGCGGAGCAATTATATAAGAGTAATATTAGGTATAAGTCTCAAATAGATAAGTTTTGCATAATCTTTTTGTAAAAAAGTGAATCACACTAAAAAAGACTAGATTTTTTAAAACTTTTTTAAGGTGAAATTTACATTTTTACAAATGAACTACTCGAGATTTGTCTATTTGAAACTTGTACAAATCATTACTCATTATACAATGGGCTTTTCTATAATATTTTTTTATTTGTCATACTAATTTAGGATTGCTAAATGGAAGGATCGTATCATCAATGTCCACGAGTGTATTATCTCACGAACGTTGGCATTTATTTTTATTTTTTTGTGGCCACATGCAACATGATATTTGTAGATCGCTTCAAAAGGACAAAGAATATGCTGAATAGGTTAGGTTTAGATAGTAAGTTGAGTTGAGATGAGATGAGTTGAAATGAAAGTTAAAAGTTGAATAAAATATTGTTAGAATATTATTTTTTAATATTATTATTATTTTGGAATTTGAAAAAGTTTAATTGTTTATTGTATTTTATGTAAAAATTTGTAAAAGTTATAATGATGAGATGAGATAAGATGGGTTGAGAGTGTTTCTCAATCCAAACTGATTGTAAAAATCCATGTCAAAATATATATGAAGACTCCCTAATGTACCCTTCTCTATTCCAAGCTCTACCACGCGCTTAGTTATTGTTTTAGAAATGAAACTTGCTAGGTACAAGCGTTTTGACACACCAAATCGCATACCAATACTTCCATGGTTTTCTTTATTTAAAAGAAGAAAGGTCCTATGTTTCATGAAAATCATTTCCGTTTTTAATTCGTATAATTTCATTAAATAGATAACTAACATGTCAGCATTGGTGCGTAATTTAGTACACAAACTCGCTTGTAAGAAGACTTTTCCTTTAGAAATAGGATAGCCTTTTTCATGTATGCATGAAAAACAGAATGGGATGAATTTAGTTAGGTCTTCGAGCGGGAATTATATGTGTAAAAGAATTTGTGGTCCTTAAGTGGGCTTTGATCTTCATATATAGTAATAATAAAGTAGGTGCAGTACTCTTGTAAAAGTATTCGATAGGCTTCTTTTGGATGGGCAGTACTTTTGGCCCATCTGAAAACCATGGAATTTACCTCAAAAAGCTGCTGCTAATTTATAAATATCAACATGACTAATAAAATAATAGAACAAGTGTAATTTCTCATTTCCCATTAATAATATTCCGACCGCCACTAAAAAAATCCCACAAACAAATAAAATTATAATTTTTCTAAGATTAAACATGGTTTGGGATTACAACAACAACAACAACGAGCGAGTCTCGCGTACGGCTAGATTCAATTTGAACAAATTGGACCCAAATATAGTAGTAGTATTCTTATAATATATACATGACCATATGCATGCATGTATGTCCTCTAGAGCCATGTCCAGTACTACTAAATATTCATTGGATATCTTATATATAATATGTTGTTACCAAGGAAACTGACTTTGCGTAGGTTGAAGGTACGTATATAAGTTACGTGCAACATTTTTTTAGAAAGTGAGACCTACTTGGAAAAATATATTTTTACGATGAATTTTCACAGGGTTTGCACAAGTTTTCATGCCTAAAACTCTATCTAACATTACTCATAAGTAGACTAATATATGATGAGTGATAAACAATTCAATATTCCAAGTGTATTTATGCTTTGACATAGTTTAAATGCTGATTTTTTTCATTCTAATTATCTTTTATAATACGCAAAATTTATAAAAGTGACTTTATATATATATATATATATCAAGCACTCAATGATATTAACTTAAATATATATATATGTATATATATATATATATATCACTAGTAAAGTGTATACAAAACATAGGGTAAAGACTGGCCTGCATTTCTTGAAAAATAAATATTGTTTGGTCTTACATAAATTTTATATAAAAAAGTTTACAAACTAACATGATTTAATGACTTAATATGATCTATAATATTGTAAAATAATTTCTTAGTGTAAAGTAGATATGATGCATTAAGTCATATCAATTTATAAATTTTTTTACTTAAAATTTCTACATGAATCTACTATTTCTCTTTTTAAAGATATTCTCGTTAAAAGAGTAATTGTTTTAATTGGTTGGACCAAAAATAAAAAATTTCAGAGAGAGAGAGAGAGACAGACGGACAGGGTGGCACTCCGGTAAGACTATGATCAGGTCGGTCTCTCTATCTGTGCAAATAGTCCAGACCCCCAGAACCGTGAGATTCACTTATCACCATGATCATGCATTCAGTTGGCGTAGGGTTAATAGAGAGCACCCACAATGCCAGCTCAGGTTAGCAAAGTGCAGCGCTTGGATCTATTTTACGAATTTCAAAAAGATAATCAGCATGCAAGAGGGGAACGCACCTACCTCGGTTTCGGCTCCTCACAATACAGAGAGAGATGGTGGTGGTGGTGGGGGGAATATTCCTCCATTTTTTAAGCCAGACAAAAGGGATATTCAGAAGGACGATAGGGGAGAATATTAGGACGCGTGTCACCACGAGAATCTCTAATCTTCCATTTGATCCTTGACTTTTTCTTTCTTCTTTTTCTTAACTTCTTCTTCCTCCACCAAAACATGCATACAAATTTACAAAAGATGAGAGAGAGAGAGGAGAGAATCTGAAGTACTACTGCACAAAAAAGGTGTGGGTTGGAGGCTTGTAGGAGAAGACTGGATTTAAGAAAGCGACCAACCATCATTATTAATATTGTTCTCTCTCTCTCTCTCATGCTCAGGGAATTCGATGCAGTCTCTTGAAGACTTTGCCTTTAACTTTCATGCAAAAGGTATTTCGTACTGCCAAATTTAAGAGATTTCATCAACCGGATGCATATGGGTCGGTCCAATATATATAATCTGCTTGGCCGGGTCATCCACCATGAATTTCCATCAATATCATGCAGTAGTACTGCTGCTTCTACCTCTAGCTAGCTAGCATATATAACATGAATATTTGCCCTAATTAATAACGTGGTTCTAGCTAGCTGGCCGTGCGTACGTGCATGTTTGCTGCATGCATGCATGTGTACACCAATTAATTTGGATGAATATATTAATATATATATATATATATATATATACATGCTTAATTATAAGATATATAATCTCATTGGGACAGTACTTAAACTGTAAGCCAAGTCTCGATCGAATGTGATTGTTCAAAGAGCTTGAGAATTTCACTCAGAACAAAATAATGATCTCTTGTGGTCCGATAATTATTCGGTGCATGCCTGTAATTGGACGTACGATACCTTAAGTCAATTTTTCTTTTTAAAAAAAAAGTTAATGATCAATATTATATATATGCTTGTGTGTATATATATATATATATATATATATGCAGTATCCCACACGTCTGTCAAGAGTGACTAGACTATACGAAGCTAAATTTATTAAAGTTATAAAACACCTTGCATGGCTAATAAATAATGAATAATGATAAGCTTACTACCTCCTCATTTACCACTATTCGATCCCTTTATTTTTAAAAATTTTATTATTATTTTTTTTATTTAATATTTAAGGAAGTGACTCGCTATTAGTGAAGTTGTATATTTTTTTTCTTAATGATTAAGAATGTTAAAAAAATACTTAAAAGAAAAAAATAAAAAAATAAAATTTTCAAATACACTATAGAATAGTACGTAAATGGTTGCTTACTATCTCATACGTATGAGACAGTAAGCAAATCATTATCCATAAATAATAATAATCTTCTTCAAATTAAATTATTTCAATTGAACAAATTAAATACCTCATGTTTTACATTAAATATAAAGACATGCACTATACTATGATCTATTTCATTTGAAATTGAGAAGATCATGATTGTCCTCAATTACAACATGATTAACCTTCAATTAATATGCAACATATATCATTAATTTGATCAAACAATAACTTTATATATATAATCACATATATACTTGAACCACCAAGTACCCCTCATGTGCGCGTGTGTGTTTTGTGAAGTACATGCATCATTATATTGAAAGCCATGCTTTCACCATCGACTACTATATATACGTGTTAATCTTGACAATGAGCTAATTAATTAAGTTCATGTTAATCAAGCTCTTTATTCCATGTTTGTCCTCGATCGATCCGTATATATTATATATATCTTGATCTAATTTGTTCTTAATTTGAAACTGAAATCAATGTCTTCAATTTTTAAATCTCAATGCCGTAATCCTACATATATAATATCTTTTATGCATATGCAAATAAACTTTTCTAATTAATTAGTAATCAAAACTATGAAATTACTCGATGTCAGCTGATCTTTAGCTAACGATATTTTTGCTGAATAAAAAGCACATGCAAGTAATAATAATCCAGATTATTAATTTTGATTCATTTTTAAAAATAAGCTTCTTAAATTTCCCCCATAATTAAATCGTTTGATATCATGATTTATATTTTTAATTACTATGCACATGATAATATAGCTAGGCCAGAATATTAATAATTCCGCTCAGTTTTTTTAAAACCTTCCGACTGATCAGTGATCATCCATATATAGATAATGGAGTACTGTGCTACATCCACAGAGGATTCTCAATCCTCACCGAAAGGCAATTTGTTTTTTTTTTTTTTTTTTTTGCTTTTTTTCAATATTTTTTAAACACTTTAAATATTTTTAAAAAATACAAAAAAAATCACAAATTTATTTAAAAACACTTCATTAATCATTAATAAAAAAAATAAAAAATAAAAATAAAATGCAATTCGTAAAAACTCTACGTGGGAATAGTATTTTCCTATAGATAATAGAATAATTACATGCTATAAACATGGAACAATTGCCACATCCTAGCTAGCTGGCTATTATCAAGCTATATTCTTCCATATATACAACTTTGCACGCAGACATCCAATTTTTAAAAGAACTTTCCAACTCATCGTCCCACACCCCACAAATCTCATTTATTTTTGTATATAAAATAAGATGAAATCTAAATGACTTGAAATAAAAATTAAAAGTTGAATATTAAAATATATTTTTTTAATATTATTTTTGTTTGGAATTTGAAAAAGTTAAATTTTTTATTTTATTTTATATAAGAATTAAAAAATATTGTAATGATGAGATGAGAATAATTATCAAGAATTATAAAAACAAACATTATTTTTATTTTATTTTTATCAAAGTCGAACGTAAATCAAGCTAGTTGTTCTCGTTATCTTTATGACCATCTCCTCGTGGATATGATTATATATATATATATATATATATATATATATATATATATATATATATATATCACGGCCTATACTTAAAAGCGGCTATAATTTACTGTTCATATTTATTGTTCATAGTTGAACAGTAATGAATAGTAAAATTTTTTTTTTTTGTCGCATAGTTTTTTGCCGTATGCTACTATTTATAAATAGTAATTATAATTTACTGTTCATAGATGAACAGTATGAATAGTATTTTTTCTCGCATAGTTTTTTGCCGTTTGCTACTGTTTATAAATAGTAATTATAAACAGATTAAATCTGTTTTTTTTTATTTATCCGTGTGAATGTCAATGTGCAACGTAATACCACAATCATGCGTGAGGAATGAGAGAGGAAAAAAAGAAAAGTAGGAAAAAATATTAGTTTTTGAGTTTTAAATTCCAACCCTTCATCTTTAATCTTCAGATTTAATCTAACGGTAGAAGTTTAAATATTGATTTAAACTAACATAAAATAGATAATTAAATTTTAAATATTATATCATACACTTAAAATTAACTTCAATTTATAAAATACTAATTTCTCATCATTAAATAAAAGATAAAGTTTTACTGAATATTAAATAAATGATGAAATTTTGTTAAATATTTTTAAAAAAGTATAACAATATAAATAATTAGAGTTTTAACATAATTTAAATATGATAATATTCTTAATTAACTAAAAAGAACTGCTACAATTAATGAAGAAATAGCCTAAAAATATGTCTTGAATGTGTATTTCACTTTTTTATTTTTATTTTCCTTTTGTCATGTATTTTTTTAATCATCATAAACATTTTAAAAAAAATAAAAAATTCACAAAATTATTAAAAAAACACTTCTTCAATCACTAGATAAAAAAAAATTAAAAAAAAAAAAGGCAAACGTCTCTTGGACGTTACCTACTGCTAGTATATATATATGTATGTATGTGTTGATATATAAAAAAAGCACAACAGGTAGGATGGGGAGAAAGAGTCATTCCCGACCCGCTATGACGATTCGGGTCTCGATTGGTGTGATTTGGAGCCCCGGCCAGTAGTGGTTCAGTACGACTGTACGGTGTCAATACGTACATCTATGACAATGAAAGAAAAATAACTATAGAGAAAGCAAAGAAAGATGAACACACAAATTTATGTGGTTCAACATATTGCCTACGTCCACGGGGTGTTTGGGGTAAGGGTGGGCAAAAACTTCGGCGACTCCGACTCTGGCCGACATCCGCTCCTATTGCGACTCTGTCGGAGTCGGAAAAGTCAGAGTTCGGAGTTCGGAGTCGGAGTTGAAGAATACTTCGAACTACCCCAACTCCGACTCCGATAGATATATAATACATTTAATATGACAAAATAAATAGAAGTTGCTCCATTGGCCTAATGGTTCAACTCCATTACTGGACTTCGAGCCACCCCTCCCCCCTCCCCAAGGAATAACTTTTTATTTTAGAGGCTTTTTAATTAAACGACATTGTAAGACACCCCTCCTTCCCCCACGTACTCACTCTGTCACTCATTCCCAATTTATTTTTCCCAGACAGTCAAACCCCATGAGACCTCTTTCCTCTTTCTTTGTTTCTCACTTCTTCAGTCTTCCTCTGGTTTCAGACTCTCACGTCGTTCTTCACTTCTTCTTCTTCAATGTTCTTCACTTCTTCTTCAAATTGGTTCTGTCGTTTGTTTCAGTTTGACGAGGAGCACCACTTCGAGTTCGAGGCCAATGCTTGCGAGGTTTTATATTTTCTAACATTTCAATTCTCTCTCTCTCTTTCTCCCCTTTAATCCATACATTTTTTTTTCCTTTTATAAAATGAGAATCAGATGAGATACATTTTATATTTCTGCCTAAGATTTTTTTTTTTTGCATGTTTTTGCTTGATTTTTGAGTCTAGAAGTAAACTATAAACACCGAATCCTGTGAGCTACTCCGAGTTGGCAAGGTTTTATTTTTTCTAACATTTCGATCCTCTCTCTCTCTTTCTCCCCTTTAATCCATACATTTTTTTTTCCTTTTATAACATGAGAATCAGATGAGATACATTTTCTACTTCTGCTTAAGATTGTTTTTGCATGTTTTTGCTTGATTTTTGAATCTAGAAGTAAACTATAAACATCGAATCCTGTGAGCTACTCCGCGTTGGGCTTCGAGCTTCGTGCTCCGAGCTCCGATCGCCGATTGAAGTCGAACTCCAACTCCGAAGAGAGTCGAAGTCGGAGCACATTTTGGTCTCCAACCCCAGTCGGAGTCGGAGGTCAGAAACGACTACTCCGACTCCATTGGAGTCAGAGCCCAGTCCTAGTTTGGGGAGGGAAAATCCACTATAACATGCTTGTTTACAGTCTCTCATAGCCCCTCATTACTCACTATATAATAAAGATCTTGAATATATTTGCTGGAGAAGAACCCCTCGCTGGAGCTTCCCTTCTAGAGGTTGAAGAAGTCGAAGTCCCCAAGTCGTCTAGCATCTTGCTTTTTATCTGACCCTTTTCTCGCGTGCGTCTCAGTAGTAGTGAGAGATGTCTGATTTGCGTGTTTGACCACCTCTCCCTTTCCCACTTTCTCCCGACACCGCCCCCCTTTACCTCCTTACCTACTGACACTGTCCCCCTTACCTCATGATACACTCTTTTCCCTTACCTTCCTGCGTTTCCTCTTGTCTCATAGTGGTAACTTGGTGGGCTAGGCTTGGTCTTGGGCTTGGATATTTTGTCCCTTACAGTTGCCCGCGATTCTTAAGATCGATTCGCTCTGAAAGAAGGCCTTGAGAATCTTCAAGATAAAATATTGGATTAAGATGGGCCACTAAAATCCGTAAAGAAATAAATTTTGGGAGTTGGTCCCTGGTTTCTGTTTCACTTGCATTAAGCAATAAATATTTCTGAACTCAAGATTAGGCTGGAGGTATACTCGACCGCGTAAGATGACGTGGCGAGAGGCATGTCCAGCCGCGGAGCTTGAACATGGCGAGAGATGTACTTGACCGCGTAAGATACGAGTGCGAAGCACAGATGGGGCATGAGATGTGCTCAACCACGTAATATGCGAGCATGAAGCTCAAATGTGGTGGGAGATGTGCTTGACCACGTGAAATGCAAGCGCGGAGCTCGAATGTGGCGGGAGGTGTACTCGACCGTGTAAGATGCAAGTGCGGAGCTTGGATGGGGCGAGAGATGTGCTCGACTGCATAAAATGCGAGCACAGAGCTTGTTTTGGTGAGATAAGCGGGAGGCTAGCTCAACTGCATCATGTGCGAGCACGGAACTCATTTGGGCAAGATAAGAGGGAGGCCAGCTAAACCGCGTAAAGTGCGAGGGTTGGGCAATTAAGTGACTTGCCAAACCGTTGGTCGCCTGGGAGGTTGGGTTGTCCCCCCACCTTTCCCGTTTGTTGATTCGTTGTTGAAGATAATTCGGGAGAGGCGATTGTGTAACAAGTGTAAACACTCAGCATTTGGTGAAGGAGATGTCGTCTCAAGAGTAATGTTGGGCAGTCAAAAGACTAGATTCGTACTTCACCATAAGGTAGGTCGGGCCGCCCTAAAGCTAGACCCACCTACTGACCCTCGACAGGAAGGTAAGTAGGAGATGTTTGAAGTGCTGAATTGTCTAGCTGGAGTGTGGCGAAGGTCTGAGGCGGTTGTTGTGGCACAAGTGTAACACTCGATGTTTGCTAGGAAAAATTTGTGCTGGTGTTACTGCCTAGGGGAGAGTCAAGGGACTCGTCTTGTTGCACGAAGGTTGGGAAGTCAAGGGACTTGTGTTTGAGAGGCCATTTTGGCAAGTCTTGGGATTGATGCCCGACCTAAATTTCGAGGCAAATCAAGGGACTCGACTTGTAGCACGAAGGTAGGCAAGTCAAGGGACTTGTGTCCGAGGGGCTGTCTGGGCAAGTCCTAGGACTGGTGCTCGGCCTGACTTCGTGGCGAATCAAAGAACTTGACATGTAGCGCAAAGGTTGGCAAGTCAAGGGACTTGTGTCCGAGGGGCCGTCTGGGCAAGTCTTGGGGACTGGTGCCCGGCTTGACTTCGTGGTGAATCAAGGGACTTGGCTTGTAGCGTGAAGGTCGGCAAGTCAATGGACTTATGTCTGAGTGGCCATTTGGGCAAGTCCAGGAACTAGTGTCGACCTAAACTTTGTAACAAGTCTAGGGACTCGGCTTGGTGACATGAAGGTCGGCAAGTCAAGGGACTTGTGTCCAATTGGTTCTAGGGGCGAGCCTTGGGGCTCTAGCCCGACCAACGCATCGTGGCGAGGAGGCACGAAGGTCGGCAAGTCAAGGGACTTGTGTCCGACCAGTTGTGTGGGTGAGCCCTGGTGCTCTAGCCTGATCAATGCATAATGGTGAGTCAAAGGACCTGGCTTGGTTGAAGTGAAGGTCGGCAAGTCAATGGACTTGTGTTCGACCGTTGTGTCACGGCTAGTCAAGGACTCGACTTGGTGGCACGAAGGTCAGCAAGTCAAGGGACTTGTGTCCGGTTGGTCGTGTGGGCGCGCCCTGAGGCTCTAGCCAGACCAATACATTGTGGTGAGTCAAAGGACTTGGCTTGGTTGGCGAGAGGGTCAACAAGTCAAGGAACTTGTGTCCAACTGTTGATTTGTGGCGAGTCAAGGGACTCAGCTTGGCCGACGGAGACGGTCCGTGCTAAAAAAAAGTCAACTCGATCAATGTAAATGACTCAAATCAAAAAGTGAGGTGGCAAACCTGAATTGCTCTGCCGAAGCGCTGCGAAGGTTGGAGATGTGTCAGTGAGGCCTATGAGTTGTCATGTTTTGGCAATGAAGAGAATTCAGGTGCTTGCGATGCTAGGAAATTTATTCTGAGAGTTTTGATTGTTGTAGTCAATTATTGCTTAACTGAAATCGGCTGAGTAGACTTGGGCGAGCAAGTTGGTAGAGCATGCAGAGCGAGTAAGTTGGTAGAAACATGCGTTGGAGGTAAGGTTGTTTCGTGTTCTCCATTGCGTGTATCATGGGCAAGTCAAACATTAGGTTGTTCCTTATTCTCCATCACGTGTACAGTGCATGGCTCATGCATGGTGCACATTCCACATGCGTAGCATACTCTTAAACATTGGTTGTTAGCTGTTGGGACGTGATCGTGTATGCGAGTGAGGTGACCGTGCCCGCCATTCATGTGGCTTAGGAACTATCGAAAGCACGGGCTGTGCATGTGGTGGCCATGCATGAGACACCCGAGGAAAGTGGTTCTGTCTCTATTACATGCTCAAGTGTATGCCAGTAATGTGGTCGAGATATACAAGACTGAGGAGCAGGGTTGCCCGAGTGCGAGGCCGGTAACTTCCGATTCAAACTGAGGTGAATATGTTTGATAAGGGCACTGGGGGAGCAACTGGGCGAGCAACTCCAACCAAGCAACTGGATGCCAAGAAAGGCACAGGGCTAGCAACTTTAACCGAGCAACTGGATGTCGGGAAAGGCACAGGATGAGCAACTTTGACTGAGATGGGTGATCGAGTGCATGGCACGATGGTGTCCAAGCAACTTACTCTGGTCGAGCAGTTGCTCTGAGATGGTGTTCATGCCGAGTAGTAACTCTAGCCGAGGGGTTGTTATGAGATGGTGAAACCGTGATGCAGAAGAGCGAGGCAACTGCGAGCGAGATGAAGATGGGTGCCCACCACTGTGTGGCCAAGGAGCTTGTGACCGGGCAGCTTGTTCAACGACCAGTTGCACGCGTGCCTTTGCATGTGGCCAACATGAGTCTATTTGGGTAGCTTTGATAGTTGCCAGGAGACTGGGTTCGTGGTGTTCACACGTGGTGGAGGAACTTGTGTGGCAGAGGAGGTGAGGTCAAAAAGCTTTGTATTCGAGTAAGTGAGGTTGGGATGCATGAGTCCGAGCAGAGGGCCGTGATGCAACTGGTTCGAGCAACTTGGTTGAGGAGCTCAATGGCCGAGGAGGGTCATGATAGTGCTTACCGAGATGTTTCTGTCCGTGCTGTCTGTGGTCAGGCAACCTGTGGGGTGGCTAAGGTGAGGGGTGGCCGAGCATAGTGTTGACCAAGCAACTCCAAGCTCAGGCCGAGACACCTCTATCCGTGATACTGGTGGCCAAGATGCAGGTTTGCTCGCCCGTGCATGGCCAAGCAACTCTGATCGAGATGCATCCTTTAGCGTTAACTTACAGTCGAGGAAAACACGACCAAGCAGCAGAAGATAGAGGGCTGCATTTTGGCAGTAGAAAACGCCAGTGGTGGCGACGACGCCATGCTCATTGGCCGTGCTAAGTGATGCTTGTCTCAGGTGCACGGCGGGAGGGTTGCTCGCTTGAGCGACCGAGGGGCTTGCAAGGTTGTGGGGGTGTATGGGGCGACATTCACCCATTGCCCAGCGTGCACGACCTTCACCACCGGGGACGACCAGAGCCTCAACAGACAATGACGGCGGCCCTCTTGGTTGTCGACCATTCCCTCTGACGGACCCATGGAGTGAGCCAGAGATGTCAGTGGGGACGTGCACCCACTGGGCTGCGTGCACATGGCCACCATGGGCAAGGGCTACTCAGGCCGAGTCAGAGGACATTGGCGGCCCACCTAGTGGTCGTTGAAGTCCCTGATGTGCCACGATAGTGTCTGGCCGAGTGGTTTTTACCAAATGTGTGCCCATGCACATGGTTCGCATGGGGGGAGGGGGGTCCGGGACCACCCTGGAGGAGACAGACGACTTCGGCAGTCCATATGGTGGTTGCCAGTGCTGCCCCTCAGTTGTGCCACAGTAGGGCCGTGGCACTATTGGGTGCATGGCGTGCACCCATCATGTTGCCATGCATCGCAATGTGCATGCCATGCATGGCCGGGACGTGCACAGCACTTAAGTGCATAGTGCCATGCCTGGCATGTGTAGTGCCTAGGTACCGTGCGCAATGTCAGATATTTCAAACATGCATGTGCATTTCAGTGCACAGTGGTTGCCCATGCCCCCTCTCTTTGCACAGTGCACTTACAGCTCAAGCAGTCATGTAACTTGTGTTCCCGGCCTCACACGCTAGGTTCATAAAAAGAAAGCACTTTGAGTGTGCAGTGCACTTAATCACCTGAGCGAGGAGAGGTATACTCGCCCAATTTTTTTGTAACAATGCAATTCATAAAAAATAATAATGGAACAGCTTAGAATACTTATTTGAAGAAGAATTTTATCCGCTCATTCCGAGATTATTTGGCGCGCCGAAAAATCGTCTTTCTCCCACTTCTGGTATAGAAAGTAAATTAGATCCCACAAACGATGCCAACTGTTGATGTATAAAAAATCGCACAACATGCCGAAAGGGGAGAAAGAGTCCCCCGGCAGTAAGCCAGTGCAACTGTACGATGTCAATGCGTACATCCATGGCGGTGAAATAATAATAAGTGTAGAGAAAGTAAATAGAGATAAACATACAGATTTACATGGTTCGGCATATTGCCTACATCCATGCAGTGTTTGGGGGGGGGGGGGAAATCCACTATAACAAGCTTGTTTATCATCTCTCATAGCCTTTCATTTTTTACTGTACAATGAAAATCTTGAATATATTTGCTAGAGAAGACCCCCTCGCTGGAGCTCCCCTTTGAGAGGTTGAAGAAGAAGTTGAAATACCCAAGTCATCTGTTAGCTTACTTTTTATCTGAACCTCTTCTCGCGTGCGCCTCGATATTGGTGAGGAACTTCTGCTTTGCGTGTCTAACCACCTCTCTCTTTCCCACTTTCTCCTGACACTGCCCCCATTTACCTCCTGACGCTGTCTCTTTGCCTCCTAGCGCACTCTTCTCCCTTACCTTCCAGCTTTTCCTCTTGTCTCCTAATAGTGGCTTGGTTGGCTGGGCCAAGTCTTGGGCCTGAATATTTTGTCCCTTAAAGTATGTATGTATATATATTATATATATCTCAAATAGACACATATAAATGCATGAGTTTTTTTTTCTTACCTCCTCAATGATTGATTTACATTTGTTAGAATATTTTTTAATATTATATTTTAATATTATTATTATTTTGAGATTTGAAAAAATTGAATTATTTATTATATTTTATATGAAATTTTAAAAAAATTGTAATGATTAGACGAGATGAATTAATTGGATGAGTTGGAGGTATTTGTTAATAAAAAATGTTAGGGTTACTACTTTTCTACTACCTATTTACTACTTTTTTTGTATTTGATTTTATTTTAATTTTTTATTTTACTTAATAGTTAAGGAAGTGAATATTAGTAAAATTATATATATTTTAAATTTTTTCTTAATGATTAAGGATGTTAAAAAAATACTTAAAAGAAAATAATAATAAAAAAATACACTATAAATAATAAATAGATACTAAAAAAGTAATAATCTTATCACTACTCTTTGTTAATCCAAAGCGGGCCTGAAGTTTATGACTGGTTAGGTCCAAATTCGGATTTATGCAAATAATTAATTAACAGCTAGCTACCTTCAAGCATGTATTTGTATTCTTCTTTTTAATTTATTCTTAATAAAAAAAATTCCTAGCTTGTCAGAGCTAAAACCCTAGCTAAGAACAACTGATCATCTAGAGCTCCAGTTCTCTGTCATTAAAAAAAATTTAAAAAGATAAATTTGTGTTAAACGACACGCCAACTGCCAATGCTGAACGGCAACCTGCCACCACTTTTTAGAAATGTATGGACATCGAGCGAGCTCTAAGTACCGGCCTTTCGTGTCATTTTCGTGTCATTAATAACGAATTATTTAGTAGGAGAATGAGTATTTGCGAAGAAAATAAATTTATTTTAATAAAAAATTTTAATACAAATAAATAATTTTTTTATAGGATATAATTATATATATATATGTCAATTAATTAGGTGGGCACATGATGATCTGATGATCACCCTAGCAGGTCAGCTCTTCGAATTTTAAAATTCCTATATAACTACTCAGACCCGGATCCGAATTGTTTATAAGGAGGTTCAGAACGCCATCAAAATTCCTCAAGATTTATAAAGAATCTTCTTACCTTCCTACCCACTTCATTAAAGTTAGTAGCAGAAGAAGATTCCACCCCTCCCTCCCTCCCTCCCTCAGGCTCCAGCTTTATCATTCTATTCTTTTGGGGGATGGTTTTTTTTTTTCCTCCCTTTGAACTTTGTGGGTTGTGTTCCCTTAATTTAGAGTCGTAGAATTGGAACTAAGATATTCCCTCCTTAGGGCTAAATATTAATATTCCTTATGATGAATGTCTCATTTTTTAGATTAGATATTCCCTCTTCTCTCTATGCACTCAATTTTAGTGCAATTATGCTACTTTTGAACCCCAAAAAGAAAGTTGCATAGTGGATTGATACTAAGCCCCATTTGAATATGTCCTCCTTCCCTCTCTCTAGCTCACCGCCCTTCTCCTCATGAATTCCATGCTTAAATATTATATTATTGACAGTATATGCTCCTTTCAAAGTCTTTCTTTGTAAGTTAATCATGTATATTAGAATCATTTAACTCATTTTATAAGGAAGATAATAGAATACCTTGGTAAGGACACCCACAAGTACCACTTTGACCGTACACGTGTCCAATATGATCTACAACCTCCTGTTGATGTTGTGGAGGTTTTTCTTGGTTAAGTTTTTTTACAGGATAAGTAAAGAGAACTGCTATAGAGACAAACAGATTACACAAAAGTAAATTCATAAACTGACGTGGTTTCATGAAATTTGTTAGATCTACTTTATAATAAAAATAACTTTAAATTTGACATGCCAGATCAAATCACGTCAGTTTATTGGTTTATTTTTGTGTAATCCCTTTTTGGCTGAAGTATTTTCCATGAGTAAATCATGGCCATAGAATCCATGCACAACTTTTGACTACTTTCTATTGTATATGGGGCTGCCATAGTTTCTATTCCTCAATACCCAAAAGCTAACTTGCATCTTTTTATATTATTGTTCTCATGTATTGTGCGTATAGGTAATTATAATTGGAAGCCCTTTGATTTATGGCGCCTGTATATCACCAGCAGCTTAACTCGTGCATTGAAAGGAACCAAAATTGCAACTAGACCTTGCAAACAATATTACTGGTGTTGGATAGAACCCTCAATTTCAAAGATTTGAGTAAAAATAAATATAGGCTCGCAGATAGAAAAAAAGGGAAAAAATGAAGATAAAAATAAAAATAAAAAAAGGAGAGAGAGAGAGAGAATAGTAACAAGAAGAATCATCTTTATGCTGGTGATTTTAAATTCGTACAAAGGTTCTAAAACCAGGTCCTAAGCACATGACCCTCTAGTCTCAGACTCCCTTGATTCCCCTTCTGATCTCAGAGAGCATCTCTCTCATTTTTTTTTAGCTTTTCTTTTTAACCTTTGTTCTTTGCAAGAAGTTACCAATATCCCTCTGCTTTATCCCCTGCTTTTTCTTTTCCTCTCTCTCTCACGCACACACACACACAAAACCCTGCTTTATTCCATTTGAACTCGCCCCTAAAAAGAGGACAATCCTCCTTCGATCCTCCTTGTGTTCACAAACATCGCCCACCTCCCTCTCTCTCTCTCTCTCTCTCTCTGTGAAACCCAGAAAGGAAGAAGCCAAACACCAACTTTTGTTCTTGTTTGTTCCCACATACTCTCTTCCTATCTGTGCATGAATATTACTACTACAGTTTTGGTCGAGCAGCGGCAGTACTCTTTCTGTTTTACGTAACTTTCGTAAATTAATGGCGTCGCCTTCGGAACTAAGCCTGGACTGCAAGCCCCACAGCTACTCTATGCTACTCAAATCTTTCGGAGACCAAATTGACCAGACACAGAAGATCGAAGACTTCCTTTCTCGCCTCGAGGAAGAACGCCTCAAGATCGATGCTTTCAAGCGCGAGCTTCCACTTTGCATGCAACTTCTCACCAATGGTAGCATATATATTTCAGCTTTCTTCTTCGTGCACATTGGCAAGCTTAAAATAGCGTATTCAAGATCTTATATATAGATGTGGAATCATATAACTTAAGAATCAAACTGACTAGAAAAAATTATTTTACTAAATACGATGTAATAACGTTGGATATTCACGTTCTCCACCGTGATGTCTTCATAATTAGCGCGCTTCCAACGTCCTTTTTTCTTTATCGATCTTTGTTTCATTTTAAGAGAGTCCAAAGTAGCCTGTCATTCAACACATTTTGTAAAGATTTAAAGCAAGCATACGATTTCTAACCTCAAATAAATAAATAAATAAAAAAGACCAGGCACAAGAACAAGACAAACAAGAAAGAAGAATGAAAATAATAATAATAATAACATCAAATATATGGATCTTTAGTTATACTGAAATGTTGAAAATTGAATATTTACTGCATGTTGCTTATACGTATGCCATTTTTTAATTTTCTAATTTCTTAACTTGGTTTTATTTTTTTCAGCTGTGGAAGCTCATAGACAGCAGCTACAGGTCTACAGAGGGAACCAAGGTCCGAGGCCAGTTCTTGAAGAATTTATACCCCTCAAACAATCAACATCTGAAAGCTCAGAGAAATCATCGAACAATTCTGATAAGGCAAACTGGATGACATCCGCTCAATTATGGAGCCAAGCAAGTGACGGAACCAAATCTCAATCCGCAATTAATATATCCCCGAAAGAACCCGATATCGGCTTCAGTGTTAGTCCAAAACTAGCTTTCGATGGTAAACAGAGAAATGGAGGAGCATTCCATCCTTTCTCGAAAGAAAGGAACTCGTGCCCGAGTCCCACTTTGCGTGATCTTCCTGATTTGGCTCTTGCCTCTGCTGACCAGAAAGAGTTGGAGGATAAAAAGTGTTTGGAGACGGAAAACGGGATTTCTTGTCCTAGGAGAGATCAGAATATTATAGGTAAGGGTGGTAATGGAGGGGTGGTGGTTGAGCAAGGGAAAGGACCTGGTGGCAATTCATCAGATGGGCAAACAACCGCAACAACCACTGCTCCTAACACTTCTCAGAGTCATAGGAAAGCAAGGAGGTGTTGGTCGCCAGATTTACATCGGAGATTCGTGAATGCTCTTCAGATGCTTGGTGGTTCTCAAGGTAACATGGTCATATATATGATATCATGAATTTAAGATATTGAAGTATGATTTTAAGATATTAATTATAATAAGATATCATGATTTACCCGATATGATATATCTAAATCATGATCATAATCAAACAATTATTGCCATCATGATCAATATCTGAACCATTTTCATTATTTAGTATTGTCATAACAAAATCTTTGACCAATATTTTTTGGGTCATGGAAACAGTAGCCACCCCAAAACAAATCAGGGAGCTGATGAAGGTTGACGGTTTGACCAATGATGAAGTTAAAAGCCACCTGCAGGTCTCTCTCTCTCTCTCTCATGCATAGAAATGCAGGGCAAGCATGAAAGAGCCAAATTTGTACTATTTTAACCTACCCTGACAACGTACCACACTGCATATTCTGTACAATGGTGTTGTACAGATCAACTGATATATGATATTCATTTCTCCTTTCTCTTTTTGTTCCTAGAAATACAGGCTTCACACTAGACGACCCAGTCCAAGCCCACAAGCATCCGGAGCCCCCGCTCCCCAGCTAGTAGTCCTAGGTGGCATATGGGTCCCACCAGAGTATGCCACGGCCGCAGCAGCTCATACGGGAGCCTCAGCTCTCTATGGAACCCATCCTGGCTCGCATGCACCCCCACACTACTGTGGCCCAGCAGTTCCACAAGAATTCTATGCTGCACCGCCCCCGCCACATCCGCCTCACCACCAGTTGCACCACCACGCTCTCCACCACCAAGTCCACGTCTACAAGGCCACGCCACAGACGAACAGCTCGCCAGAATCCGACATCAGAGGGACTGGGGACCGGTCGGAGAGCATTGAAGACGGAAAGTCAGAGAGCAGCAGCTGGAATAAGGGTGAGAGTGGTGAGAATGGAGGGGAGAGAAAAGGGTTCGCTGCAATGAGAGAAGACGGTGAGGAAAGCAATGGAAGTGGGATCACTCTCAAGTTCTAAGGCTTATGGTAGAAAGCTTTAGGGTTAGGGCTAGCGTTAGGTTAACTCTTGCATGTTTCTATCCCATGTTTATTGTATTGTCGCATGTTAAAAAGATAAGAAAATTCAAGTGGGAGGGTAAAAAAGGCATAAAGAAAAAGTGAGTGTTTGTTTTGTTATCCTGGTACGTTTTGATATCTTAATTGGAAAATATTGAAGATTGGATTATATGGGCTTTGGCGTTTTCTGGTATTTCTGCCTTTTTCCACAGACCGATTTGCCTTAAGTTTTACAGGAAATGACGGTTGTGACTACACCCAACCTTGCATATCAGATCTGGTTCCCAAGCATATTAAAACAATAATAATTTTATTTGAAGTTCGTTACACCACATATTATTCATGCACAAAATTTGATTTAAAAAAAAATTAAATTTAAATCTTACAGATCAAATCATGTCATGTGAATAATACGTGCATATAAAGACGACCTTCAAATAATACTACTCTTAATGCGCTCAGAAATACATGGCCATAGGTTACGACTTTGTTATGGAGGATAACAATCCAATCATGGGTTGCTTGGATTTAGATACCCTATACTTCTTGATCGAACTCTAAGATCTAGACGAACTTTAAGGTATAGAGTGAGAAAAATAATTAATACATAAAATGAACATAACAACACGATTTTAATGTGACCGATCGACTCTGTATGTCTATTTTTCTTCTAATTTAGATCTTAGAGTTAGGTCAAAAACTCTAAAAAAAAAAAAATCTCTTATCTGGGTTGGTTTCCTCTCGACTCAATTTCGGGTACTCCATATGCATAAAATTAAAAGCAGGCTTCTAGTTTCTTCTTCCTTAAAGAAAAATGAACATATGCATATATATATATTCCATATCAGAAAAACTTTTAGCAATTTGTAAAGTAAATATTATTCTAGTAAATTGTGCAGATTTATTTATCTAGGATGGTGGGACCTGCCCGAGAAGGGCAATTTCCTGTCCGAAATCTGAGTTGCAGATCTCTAGTTATTGTGCTCTAAGGTTATACGTAAAACATGCAATGAAAGAAGACTAATTAAGCTGGATTTAATGGGAACTTAAAAACTCGGATTGATTACAGGGGAAGAGTCACCGAAAGCATTTGCCTGATTTCTTTCCACCCTGTGCCTCTCTCAGCTTTCTAAAAAAACACATAACCAAAGCTTTCATAGCTGCCTTTTCTTTTTATAGTTTAATTTAGACAGCATATTAATTTTGACCATTGCATGTTTAAAGCGTATATGGGGGGGCTGGGCATCCACACCAGTTACAGATCTCAAGGTTTTAACTTTAAAGACCTAAAGTGAATATACTCCATTATTCAAAAGAGAAGTTCGCATTCTTCAGTACTTCAGGTAGCTAACAATAATCTGGCAGTGTTGGCACGGCTTTTGGCCACCCTGTCAGAGTCAATTGGTCACTCAGTGATAAAAGGAAACAAAAGAACTCAGCTTTCCCGTTAAAATGCAGACAATGTAAAAGAACACAATGTTTGAAAACGAAAAATAGAAAGCTTCATAACAAGGTTAAGTGATAATATGAACATCGTTAAATTGTAAAAAAGCTACCAAAAGGCAAACCTCATACCGCCATCACCAAAGGCATCACTGACTCTAGCACCCGTAATAAAAGGAATCACACTCGAGAGCTAGAACTTTAACATTACATAATGCATTGCCATTTGTTAGGATCCCATCCCTTGAGTCAACATCATCGCCGACATCAGTTTCAAACATTGGTGTATCAACAAGAGTCTGCAGGTGAAAGTTTTGAGTTAATACTATGTGCGCCACCATAAATCCTCCATCATGACATCATGCATTGCCATCCCTCAAGCCAACATCATCAGCATCAGTTTCCAGCTTTGCTGAATCAACAAGAGCCTGCAGGTGAAAGTTTGAGTTAACTATGTGCCACCATATATTCTCCATTATGACTTCATGATTCTAAATGAACATGCTTTTCTTTTTCAATAGCAGATAACAAGGTAGGGGTTTAGGAGGTGAAGATGGCACTCAAGCTCCATTGGAGACTTGAACCTCGGTTTAGACAAATACCACTACACTCACCCTACCTTGCCAGGTCAAAAATAACTACAGAAGGGCAAGCCTTTTCACTAATTATTATCAATGAGCATATCCTAAGCTGAGCAGTCTAAGAGCATAATGTATGATCTACTAATAACCCACTACCACTAATGAAAGTTGTAATTTACACTATTGCTCTGCCTATACATGCTGCAGATATTAATTTTATTATAGAAACTTCTTATAAAACGTGTTTATATGCTTAGATCATGCTAGTTCCACATGTAACTGCACATTCAATACATGTCATGCCATGATGGCATAGCAGACATGTCAGAGCCTATAAATGACAAGGGAGTTAAAAAAGAATTTATATCTAGTGTATCTAACAAGATTGCAGTCGACATGCAAAACCACAAACATTTGACTCCAGATTATGTATCATATCCGATGGCATAAAAATAAACAGTGTTATTTGCATGGCCACATACACACAAGACAAACCTGGAGTTCTTGTTCAGAGCTTTTAAGTCGTTCAGAGTAGTCTTTCACTAGCCGAAAACATTTATACATCTGAAGACCATTCACGCAAAGTAACCATTAATTCCAAGCAATATTTAGAGAAGTTTCCTAATAGCCAATTGATAATCAAGGTGATTACCTTGGTTAACTGCATCTGATTGTATGAAGTGTGTTTCTTTGAAGCAATCAACTCATCCTCCAATTTCTGCATTTATTTATAGAGTTTCCAGTGAGAACATATGAAGGGACATTAAAGAACTTGTAGTGATAAGAGGGGAAAAATGGAACAGCACATGAGCTAAATAATGAGTGCTGTGTAATTCAAACAAAAAGTCACCTTAGATTCTATCTGTAAATCCATAATAAGTTTTTGTTTCTCTTCTACCCTCTCCTCCATCTGCGAAATCTGACAAACACAAAGAATCTTAGTTTCTTTTGCCACCAACAATAGTAGGATAAAAAAACTTAAAAAATAGAGGCATGAAGATAATAAATTGAAAGTTGCTAGACAAACTTGTGCAGGCCTTTAGCCCCACTTGGATGGGGATAGGCACAGCATGTATGTGTCCTTATGTGCAAAGCATGCTTTAAAATTCTTGGTGCACATTTCCTAAACCAATTGGATGACAATGTGGGTGACATGATCATTTGATAGAGATATATTGGTATGAATCTAGATAAATAATAACTAACCTCCTTTCTGAGTTCATCAATCCTATGAGTTAATCTCTCAAATTCTTCTTTTTCCTGATAATGCCATCAAGAAAAATGTAAGTAAAAAGTTTATCCACGCCTTATTGACATTAACAAGAAAACCTACAAAATGATGAGCTCACCTGATCATCATAATCATCAATCGATTCAGGTGAAATTTCCCTACCATGACTCCCATTAACATCAAAACTGCAGGAGAGAGCTGGGTTAGGGGAAAGAGGAGACTATACTGATGTGAATATACTTCCAATGCATAAAACTTCAGAATTTTATCATTAATGTCATCTAAAGAGATTTAGAATCCATTCAACAGATGAATGATACAATAAAGTTAATAGCCATGTAACGTTCATAAGCATGTGATATTAAACCCCAAAAGTTTTCTTATATAAGTAATATACAACTTCCAAAAGTATTCAAGTTTACCATCTAAATATGAAGATACAAACTTTTCTACAATGGAAAATTAAATACAGCCTTCATTATGAATGAGTTCCTAGGATTAAATTAATACTCTCTATCAGGATGCAACAACGTAGTGATCCTGAAAGAATCGGCAAAACCTATTCATCACTGTTTCAAAGCCAAGTTGCAATGCAACCACAGAGGAACAGTGCACACAATTTAATAGTACGTGCCTATCAAAACCATCTAGCTATGCCAGCTTTACAATTCCCATTTTTGAGTTTTTAAACCAAACCAATTGGGAAAAAGGGGGCATCAAAAAAATCTATGAGCCTTAATGATTCCCCCCAAATCATGTTCTGGTCAGCAAAAGAAAAATTCAAACTGATTAGTACCATTCTCAGAGTCGAGCATATACTTGAGGGTACCAAGTTTCCACTTACACATTTTCTTTAGAGATTCTTTCAGGGTGAAACAGAAGTCCAAGGTGAGATTCGCACAAAGCCCAATCTCTCTTTCTGTATGGGGAGAGGGTCACTTCAGAAGATGCATACAACCAGTTGCCTTTTCTTTTCTTTTCTTCTCTTGATAAGTAATTGTAAATAACAGGTTTGGGCTATGCCTATTGTTCCTTCAATTAATTTTTTTTTCTTATAAAAAAGTTGTAAATTAAAGATACGGCTGTTCATTCATAAGACATAAATGAAGAATTACATTTGTTTCACCCACAACACTATCACTGTTTTCACTTTGCATCCCAAATTTCCAAAAGTTTCAATTTGCCACCAAACTACCGAAAATTTTCAATTTGTACAATCGGTTAAAACCTGACCATCAAAATTGTGTCATGTTATATAGCCAATTTCTAGTTCATTTTAACAGCTAGGTCTTAACCGGGGGTATGAATTAAAAAGTATATGTTGTTTACGGTGCAATTGGCAGTTTAGGGTACAAAGTCAAAACTGGAAGTATTTTATAGGCGAAATTAAGGGAGAAAAAGTGTGATTTCCCCAAAAAAAAAATCATAAATAAATTATATTTTATTGATAATATCAGAGTGTTAGCAATGTACACAGGGAAAAGTGTAATTTCCTCGAACATAAAAATATGCTTGGATATACTAATAAAAAAATACTGACTTTCACGAATAAGAAACAAGTACAGATAAATAATGTAAATTTAAGTCAGTACAGATAAAAGTACTGACTTTCAGGAATGATAGTCAACAATCAAAGTAAAAAGGATTTTACCCATTCTGTCTATTTGAATGTTGATCTTTATCATTGTCGACACTTTTATCACGCTCATTGGTCCTGTCCCACTCCCTTTCCAGATCCAAATCACGGTCTCTTTCCCAATCCTCGTCATGGTTCCTGCTGTGCTCTTGCCCATTGTCCACCATATCTCCATCTTCATCTCTATCTCTAGTAAGGAAAGGATCCCTTACTCCATCATGAATACGTGCATGGTCATATCCTCTTTCCCTCTCTCGAACATGATCACGAGATCGATCACGCTCTCTAGACCAATCATTGTTTCGATCCCGATACCTATTCCTCTCCCGATCATAACCTCTTTCTTGATCTCTACCTCTATCCCAGTCGGTGCCCCTCTCAACTTTACGTTGAAAGCTTTCTCTATCAAAGTTCGATCTTCCACCCCGACTCCGCACTCCATTTACTTTAATAACTCGCCCATCAATAGTCTAATTTAAAGCTTCATAATGTCAAAGGTCTAAAAAGCTCAAACCAACAATAAAAACAAGACTTTGCTCTTTATCATGATTGAAAATAATTCATTTAAAGTAAAGACGAACCCTTAACATCACATACCCTGCCATTCATGTCATTGATGGCATCAACTGCTGATCGAGGATTTGTAAAAGTAACAAAGCCATAGCATTTTCCTCGAGTACTATGGTCATTAATAATCTGTAGGGAAAATCAGTACAAAGTATATGGTAATTTATTCTTTCCAATCAAATAATGCGTATCAAAGTGCAAACAAAGTAATCTACATACAAGATTATTCTTAATTGCTAGCAACAAGATTAAAACAGATGGCCTGCATGCAAAGTAAAAGATTTGCAATGAATTAGCAGAGAGATCATTCAACATCCCCACATACAAGATTGATATGGAAGCAATCTGTAGCATATTCAGCTGTCTCTGACCCCAACACATACTAACCTGGTATTAGACTTAACCACATTAATTTGCATAGCGCATATCCAAAGATGTAAAAGTATTTCCAACTTCTTGTGCAGATTCAAAACAAGGGAATCAAAATATCATCGCCAAGTATAATCATAAGGCTTACATGTCTCAGTGCAACTTATTTACTCATAGAGGTACTTTGAAAGCTTGCCATGAAGCCACAGAGAGACTTGCATTTCAATTCACTTAGTTCAGTACGAAAGAATTAGTTAATTGGGGAATCTTGTTTTCACTAAAATCTTGTTCCGGAAATTATTACTGTGAAGAGAACTAGTTCAGCATCTTTAATTAGTTAGCTAGGGAATCTTGTTTTCATGTAAAATCTTTCTACGGAAATTATTACCAGAAAATATCCCAAGAAGAAGTAAGAAAAACAAAGCTTGGGAAGACTTGCACAACATAGCAAAATCGCTATTCCAACCCAAAACATCGGCCCGAATAAATATACCAACTTTTTTGACCGCCAATGTTACTTCTCTCCCAGCAAGCAAAATAACACAGAGCACAGTATTAGCCATGAAAGAGAAGCGACAAAGCCATCAATTAAGCATACAGAGAAACACTAACATATACCCTAAATACCAGTAGCGACAATCAGAAGAGGAAATAAGACTCATGTTCGTGCAAATGCGAGAGAGAGAGAGAGAGGGGCATGTCGACCTTAACGGCGACGACGGAACCGTACAAATCGAAGACTCTGCGAATGCTCTCCTCTGTGGCGTCGTACGGAAGCCCGCCCACGTATATCGAACTTTCGTCGTCGATCGTCATTTCTTTGGCCTAGGCAAATTCCAAGCTAAGATTGAAGGGGAATGTGAATGTGAAACCTAGGTTCTACTCTCATGCCTGTGCCTGATTGATTGATTGTATGCGATAATATCTTATCTTTCTTTAAATAATAATAATACGATTTTGTTTTTTGATTTTGCAACGAAATCACATACTAAGACACATTCAATCGAATATAATTTATGTTAAATTTAAAACATAAATAAATAATAATAATACATTTTTAATGAAATAGGTTATTATAAAAAGAAATTATATTTACAATTTTAGAATGTGTATGCTCTCCACACTTCATTTAAAAAAATTAGGTAAATCTAACATACACTTGATGAAATCATTTTTTTCATAGTGAATCATATTTTTATTAGAAAAAATGTGCGAGACTTACATACTTTTAAAACTGTATCTAATATTATTCTATTATAAAATAGATTCTAAAATAATTAAAGGAATATTATTGTTCTTCAAACTATCACATTTTTTCAAATTTGTATCCATACTCAAGCTCTCTAATCAAATTTGACAAAACTCTAGGCATGCGAATATTACTAAAATTTTACTCTATAGTCTCGCTTGTTTTCGCAAATGAGATGAGATTAGTTGAGATAAAAGTTAAATAAAATATTATTAGAATATATTTTTTAATATTATTTTTATTTTGGGATTTGAAAATGTTGAATTGTTTATTTTATTTTGTATGAAAATTTGAAAAAATTGTAATGATTAGATGAGATGAGATGAAAAAATTTTATAAAAATAAACGAGGAAATACATTGTTAAAATCTCATGCACCTAAAATCTCTCATATTCAAATGGGCAAATGAACAAAATGTGCAAGTTGAAAAAAGCGATGGTTTATAGTGAAAGTTTGAGAAAGGTTGATAATTTTAAAGATTAGAGGACTGATACAGCCGTAGACAGTGCAGTAAATAGTAAAAGATTTGTGTTCTCAATGCAAATTCATTAAAAAACAGTCTGTGCAATCTGTGGGTATTTCATTACTCAAGATCTAAAATGTAATTTCTCCATTTTTTTTCCCAATGCAACTTTATTTTACCGTTAATATTCTCAATATATCTCATTTGTACTATCAAACTTCCAAAGAAACACAATATGTGGAGCCTATTTTCTAATCTGATCATATAGGTAATACTAATCTCATATAGGTAATACTAGATAGGGAAAGATGCGTCAAATTCTCAAAGTAAGCCCCAAATTATTAAGAACCTTCAATCACAATCTAACCATCAAGATTCTGTCAAATGTCTTGATTTGTATAGTCTTAGGCTTGGTTTGTTTTCTAAAACCATCACATCTCATCTAATCGTTACAACTTTATCAAATTTCAAACAAAATATAAAAAATAATTCAATTTTTTCAAATCCAAAAAAAAAATTATATTAAAAATTATATTAAAATAATATTTTATTCAATTTTCATCTCATCTCATCACATCTCATCTGTATAACCAAACGATGCCTAATAGTCAAATCTTAATCAAGGGTACAACTTTCAAAAGAAAAAATTGTAGTTTACGAGTAGAAATCGATGGTTTTAGTACTAATCGGTTCACAAATAATTTGCTACCTCTTTAATCATATTACAATATTTGGAATGACATTCTTCATTTCAAAAGTGATTCACAATTGAGTATCCTCTCTTTTCTCTCTGAAAAGAGGTGAAGTGGTGAGTAAGTGAGTGGAACGTGAGTGAATAAGTGAGTGGAACGTGGGAGGCAGTTTTAATGTCAGGAAATGAATTTTGGAGGTGGTCCCTGCAGTGCAAGGAAGGTTGCTCTGGCTGACAACTGCCGTCAGGAGTCAAAGGAGGACGAAAACCACGACGGAAGGAGTGAAAATTAACCTGGTGATGCCATTTCAGTGGAAACTCTAGTGCCTGTTACGAAGGAATGGAGGATTTGGAGGAAAAATGGAAGGAGTTAAGGCTGCTTGATGAGGAAAGTAAGGAGATCGAGATTGAAGATGATGTACTAGAGGCGCTGAGGAGGACGGAACATAGGTCTCTAATGGCGAAATTCTGTTCGACAAGGCTGATTAACAAGGAGATGCTGGGAACCACGTTAGGAAAATTTTGGAGAATCAGTAAAGAGGCTTTGTTTACTAAGGTGAGTCCAAATGTTTTCGCTATTGTGTTTGATAATATTACTGATAAACAAAGAGTATGGTCGGGAAGACCATGGCTATTTGACAACCAGCTGTTAGTCCTAAAAGAGTTCGATGGGAATACTCCTCTCAAACAAGTTGAGTTTCACTCAAAGAGCTTTTGGATGAGATTTCACAATCTACCACTGTCATGCATGACAGAAAAGGGAGGGAAGCAAATAGGGGATATGGTGGGAACTTGAGAGTTCAAATCCACATGGATATAACTCAACCTCTGGCAAGAGGAAGAACACTCACATTTAAGGGAAACAATTTCTGGGTTCCCTTTAGCTATGAGAAGATGTCAAGAATATGCTTCTCGTGTGGCTGCATATTCCATGGGATTCCTGGATGCAATGGGGAGGGGAACTCGATAGGAGAAGGAAACCAGTATAGGCAATGGATGAGGACAACACAACCTCAAAGAAATAGGCTGCTTAACAATGGTTATAGGAGAAATGAAGAAGGAAGTAGATGGAGAAGTGAAAAGGAAAATTTATCTTAAGATTGAGTAGGGGGAACAGTAGAAGAGAGCAGAAGGGAAAGGGAAAGTAATGAGAAAGGAACAAGAGTGAGTGAAAAAAGCCAAGAAGGTGAAAGTAGGGGAGTAAAAAATCAGAGGGAGGGGAGTTAGTGGGGGACAGTTTCTTAGAGGCAGGCTAGACTAAACAAGTTGATCCCATTGATAGGGGAGACAAAAATCTGCAGGAAGTTGAAGTGCAATTCGAGTCTATGGTAGGGGAGGAAAATCCTGAGAAAGACGTAGAGGTAGAAGGCATCTTGGTGAGGGATAGGGAGGTAGTCAAGAGGAGGGTATGGAAGAGGAGGGCTCAGGCTAAACACAAACCAGAAGGGGTAGATTCAAAAAAGAAAATACAAAAGAAAAGAGTTGGGGCTATGGTGGAGGAAATGGATGGTGATAAGATAGGCAAGAGAAGAAAAGGGTGTGGTTTGATTGATAAACCTATTGAAGTGGTGGAGGCTGTGATATAGCCCCGCCAATTATCATGAAACTCTTGAGTTGGAACTGCCGAGGCTTGGGGAACCCTCGGACAGTTCAAAATCTCTGCTCTATGGTAGAGAAGTCAAAACCTAGTATAGTTTTTATCATGGAAACTAAATTTAATAATAAGAAATGTGACTATTTAAGAAGAAGACTAAGGTGTGATGGATGTTTTGGAGTGGATGCAGTTGGAAAAGGGGGGGGGGGGGATTGGCTCTGTTTTGGAATGATGAGGTGCAACTGGAAATTGAAACTATTCCCAAAGGCATATCAATGCATGGATTGGAGGAAAATGGGAAAGTAGATGGTTGTTAACTTGTTTCTATGGCCCACCTGAAACTGTGAAAAGGAAAGAGGCATGGTGTTTGCTGAAAACTATGAAACCCAGTGGCAATGAGGGCTGGTGTATAGTATGAGACTTTAATGAAATTATCACTAATGATGAAAAGTGGGGAGGAAAGGCTAGACCTGCAAAGCAAATGGAAATGTTTAGAGAATTAATGAGAGATGGAAACTTATATGGCCTGGGATGGAGGGGTGACAAGTACACTTGGAGCAACTCCCATACAAATGCTACCTTTACTAAAGAAAGGCTAGATAGAGTTGTGGCGAACCCTCAATGGATGAACACTTTTACTGAGGCTTGGGTGGATGTGATGGTGGCTAGAACTTCTAATCATAAGCCATTGTTAGTCCATATTAAAGTGCAAGACCCTTCTACAAGGATGCTAGTAAGGCAGAGAAAAAGGGGTTTTAAATATGAGGCTAGTTGGGCCTTAGAAGAAGAATGTGAGGTGGTTTTAAAAGAGGCTTGGATAGGATTTTCAAAGGTTACTAGGTTTCTGGATAATAGCAGGAAAGCTTTTCAGAGATGGAATAAAAATAGGGAGCAAAAGCACAGGCAGGAAGTAGAGGCAAAAACCAAGATCTTACAGAATTAACAAGCTGTGGAAAATGGGAGTAATGTGGAGGAAATCAGAAAGGTCTCTAAAGAGCTACATCTAGAACTAGAGAATGAGGACCTTTGGGGGAAGCAACATGCAAAGAGGAACTGGTACAAGCATGGAGACAGAAATACTAAGTATTTACATGCTTGTGCCAACCAAAGAAGGAAAAGGAATTTTATAAATGAAGTGGTAGATGAAAATAACAGAAATTTTACTGGTTTTAAGAAGGTGGAAAAAAACTTTAGAAGGTTTTTTGCAGGCTGTTTCAAACTACAAACCCAAGCCAAAATGAGATTGAAAGGTGTCTGGTGGGAATGAGTGAGAAGGTAACTATAGAAATGAATGAAAGGCTGTCAAAAAGATTCACATCAGTAGAAGTTGAGGAAGCAGTGAAACAAATGGCCCCATTAAAAGCCCTTGTTTCTACCAAAATCATTGGGGTGTAGTTTCTGAAGAAGTGTGTAGAGTTGCACTAGATATTCTGAATGGTAACCCTATTGAGCCTTACCTCAATTATACCTATTTAGCTTTGATCCCAAAAACTGTGACTCCAAAAAAGTTACTGAGTACAGACCTATAAGTTTGTGTAATGTAATGTATAAAAAGTCTCTAAAGCTATCTCCAATAGATTCAAAAATGTCTTATTTGAGGTTATTTCCCATTCTCAAAGTGCTTTCCTGCCTGGTAGACTTATTAATGACAATGTCATAGTAGCCTACGAGTTATTGCATTCAAGGAAGAGTAGAAAGAAAAGAAAAGTTGGAAGTATGGCCATGAAATTAAACATGTCTAAGGCCTATGATCGTGTGGAGTGGGATTTTTTGGAGGATGTTTTGTCTAAACTTGGGTTCTGTAAACAGTTGACAGATTTAGTGATGAAATGTGTTAAATCTGTATCATACTCAGTCTTGATCAATGGGGTACTTGGTCATAAATTTTTGCCATCTAGAGGGTTGAGACAAGATGACCCTTTGTCACCTTATCTGTTCCTTGTCTGTGTTGAGGGACTGAGCAGTTTGCTTGATTATTATGAGAAGAGTAAGATCACAAGAGGGGTGCAAGTGGCTCGAGGAGGAACTAGTATCTGCAGATGATTGTATCTTATTTGGAATGGCTAATATTGAGGAATGGAGGAAAATCCAAGAAATCCTACTTGTTTATGAAAAGGCCTCTGGTCAGTTCCTCAATAAAGGACAAACTTCTGTTTTTTTTAGTAATAATACTCAATTGATAGACAAGCAGGCCATTAAGAAAGCTAGAAATTCCTTTGTGTGTGACACTTATGAAAAATACTTTGGACTTCCTGCTATGGTAAAGGAGATCAAGGTTCAACACTTTTAGAAATCTCAAGGAGAAGATATTGCAGAAAATATCTAGTTGGAAAAATACTTTCTTGCCTCAAGCTGGAAAAGAAGTGCTTATCAAGGCTGTTCTATAGTCTATTCCAACTTTCACTATGGGAGTCTTTAAGCTCCCTATTAAATTGTGCAAGGAAATCAATGTTATGCTCTCTAAGTTTTGGTGGGGAAGTCAGCAGTTGGGAAAAGGGATGGTGTGGAGGAAATGAGAAAACATGAGTATTCAGAAAGGTAAAGTGGGAATGGGGTTTAGGGACTTGGAGAGCTTTAATGTTGCACTCCTTGCTAAACAAGGGTGGAGGATAATCAAATATCTACTGTCCTTGGCAGCAGTTTTACTCAAGGAAAAATACTTCAGACATGGGAATTTTTTTGATGCTAAGCTGGGTGCTCACCCCTCTCTGGTATGGAGGAACATATGTTCTGCAAAGGACCTGTTGAGGGAAGGGCTTAGGTGGAAAGTGGGGGATGGGAAGGAGATTAACATATGGGGATCAAAATGACTACATAGACCTACTTCCTTTGCTGTACAGTCACCAGTGTCTCTACTACAGAAAGATGCCAAAGTTATAGAATTGATTGACAGTCAGAGGGATGAAATATTAATAAGAACCATATTCTCGAAGGAAGAAGTGGAACAGATCCTTTGTATGCCATTAAGCAGAGGTAGATCAAAGGACAAAATTTTTTGGGGGCCAGATAAGAAGAGTCTGTTTACGGTCAAAAGTGCATATTTCTTGCACTTGGAGTTAAAAGAAAGAAGCAAAGGAGAGAGTTCATCAGAGAAGAAAGTAGATGACATATGGAAGAACATTTGGGACCTTGAGGTACCAAGTGTGACAAAGCTTTTCTTATGGAAAGCTGCTAACAGTTTGCTGACAACAAAAGTAAACTTATACAGAAGAAGATGCCCTATGTGTGATGCAGAATAAGAGACTCTTATACATGTTTTGTGGGAGTGCCTTGCAGCAAATGAGTTATGGGGTAATGATGCAAGCTATGTCAAGAAATGGACTAGATCAGAGGTGGATTTCCAGGAACTTTGGGAGCAACTAAGATGCAGACTCAAAAAGAATCAGTTAGAAGAGGTGGCAGTGATGCTAAGGAAGGTCTGGTTCAGGAGAAATGAATGGATCTTTGAAAAAAGATTGGATTGCCCCAAAAATTCCTTCATGGCCACGAGGGCAGCCTTGCAAGAGTTTCAGGAAGTACAGGCTCAAGCTCACAAAAGCATACAGAATGAGGCACAACAGAGTAATTCAGTGCAGTTATTGGAGGCTTGGGAAAAACCAGGAAGGGTATTTGTTAAGGTTAATTGGGATGCCTCTTTAGATGTAAAAAGAAAGAGAATGAGGAGTGGTATCATTATAAGATATGAAGAAGGAGAAGCTTTGGTGGCTGGATGTGATCTCAAGAATAATGTGGTAAATGCAGCTGTTGCAGAAAGTGTAGCCTTGAGGAAAGCAGTTGAAGTGTGCTCAGAACTCAATATTCAAAAAGTTATCTTTGGGGGTGATGCAAAGGAAGTGGTGGAGGCTGTACAGAGTGAGGAAGATGCTGTATAGAGTGAGGTTGTTCTTGATATTAGTTCTATCATTGATGATATCAAGTTTCATTTCAGACATAGGACAGATTGGTTTATTCAATTTGTTAGTAGGAAAAAAAACACAGTAGCTCATACTTTAGCAAAGAAAGCTTTAGAGATAGGAGAAGAACTAGTTTGGATAGAAGAGATCCCAGACTTCATTGTGGGATGCCTTCTTGATGATACAAGTTGTAACACATAATTTCAATGGAAAGTTTCTGAGGTTATTTTAAAAAAAAAAAATAAGTGATTTCCAATTTGATATATTTCATTTATATATAAAAGGCAATGCCTTAGCATATAACATTGCTTCATTCAGTGCAATGGGCAATATGGTAAATTTTTCATCTCGTTATGAATTACCTAAACTCATAATTGATATCTTTTCTTTGGATCATGCAGGAATCCCTTTGCTCCTCTTTGTATAAGGTATTCATTCGCCATAAGTGAAGTATAATCAATAAAATTGGGATACCATCCTTTAAAAGAAAAAAAAAAGTAATATTAAATGAAAATGAAAAAACTAGTAGTTTGAAGGTGAAATTTGTTTCTTATCCAAAAATAACTTGTTATAGATGATCCGATGAGAGGGGAGAGGGCCTTTCCCAATGTAAAGGCAAAAACTATGGTTTTAAAACTAGCACCCTCGACCCTTCTCATCTCTTGAGTGAGTATATTAAAGGAAAGCAAAAATTTATTCATCATTTATTTTTTTATCATTCTCACATCATCCCATAATGTGACATTAGATGTGTTGATGTCGTGTTTTGCGGCCTGGGCAACACCACGCAACTGGGCTTGATCCGGTTCTTGTTGAAATGGAGAATGGGGGGCTCGGAGGCTGTGATAACTCCGATGCTTAAGTTAGTGATTGGGAAAGAATGAAAGAGATAAATATTTAGTCAAGGCGAATAAGAGCTGAAGTATTCAAGAGTGATAACCCCTTCCTTGGCTGTGGGAGGGGGTATTTATACTTGGCTATAGGGTTGAGCAAAATTCAGAAAATCTGATTCCACTTCCGACTCCGCACCGACTCTACTCTGTCTTCGACTTATCGGAGTCGAAGTTGGAGTCAAAGTCAAAGTTTTTCTAATCAAAAAAGTCGGAGTTGAAGGTGGCGATATACCAACTCCAAGTTCGATTGTCCGACTCCGACTTTGATATTGTACATAATTTATAAAAATATATGTATTTTTTATATATTAATCATATATATTTTATATAACTATAACTTATAAAGTTAATTAAATTCAATAATATACTAGTATAAGAAAATTATTATAAAATAATATGTTTATACTATAATATAAATAGACTAAATTTACTAATAATAGTTTAGTATATGTAAACACACTATTAACTATTACTACCATGCAACACAAATATATAATAACAACTAATGTATAAACATTAATATATAATAACATGTAATACTAATTATATCATAACTAATGTATAATAACATTTAATACTAATGTATTGTGTATAAACACAAATATATAAATTTATAATAACATGTAATATTAATATATAATAACTAAAGTATAATAGCATGTTCTAGTAATGTATAATAATCAATGTATAATAACGTGTAATACTAATATATAAACATTAACATATAATAACATGTATAATAACAATAATTTGTACATTGATTTATTTTTTCAATTTTGGTTATGTTTTAATAAAATAAAATATAAATTGAAAAAATAGTTTTTTTAAAAAAATAAAATTTCGAAACCCAAATCCGATTAGTGAAACCCAAGATTGTCAAATTAAAATTTCAAATGTGCTAAGAAAAAACGTCCAATAAAAAAATACAAATTCGACTCCGCTTCGACAAGTCGGATCGGAGGCTATGTGAATTAGAGTCGGAGTCGGAGGAGGCTATGTGCCTCAACCCTACCTAGCTGGGTTGGTCCTCGAGGTGGAGGCAATGGGTGTGCAGTTCCGTACGAGCGTCGGGTGTCCTGCCACATCCCTACTGCGTTATAGACTTGTCAGATCCGATTGTGGCTGTCACTAACACCCCATGAGAAACTTCGTGGCATGCCGAGCCCGGGATGCATTAAATGTGCTGTGGCTCCCTGCCTTGGCATGCCCATATCTGTCTCATTAATGCGGCGTGGTCCTAGTCAGGCAAGTCCACCTCTTTGACCTATCTGGACTCCAGGACTCAGGGACAAGGGATGTCCTTGAGTGTTGGCCAATAATGGTGTCAGACTGTCTTGCCTTTCGTCCTCTTGTTAGCGTGCTTTGCTCGCTTGCTCCCTTTCCTAGGCTGATTGGGCTTAGCCTGGGCCTTGTCCTTGGGCACTACAGACCGGGCCTTCTCCCCTGGGCCCAACCCTGGGAATTACTTCCCTCACAAGATGATAGGTTCACCAGTACTGAAATATCACAAATAGTCTCCAATCATCTAATACCACATCATGAGATGATGAGAGGATGATGAGAATTGAGATGATGAATATAATTATTTTAAAGGAAAATGCTAAGTTACCCTTTGAGCTTGCCCCTTTCATGTTGAATAATTCATTTTTTTTTAAAATCCAGTTACAGTAATATAGATTATTATTTAGTAAGAATTTATTCATCCTCCAATTGCAGTATTCTGCAAATGATCATCTTGATTACAAGTTCGGATGGACCTGAACTAATGTGCGCCATGATAACGTAAGTAATTTTAATTTTTAAATCTACAAACAGTTTCTGCGTCCCTTCGCCTTCGGGACTCATTTCCACGCGGCATTTCTCGTTGACCTCGAGAGAGGGTGATCTAAGACGCGACTCAGTCACTAACTCTGGCCTACAGCTATAGCATTAGCGTTTCTCCTACATTGTCCAAAGAGAAGTGCAGAAGAAGAAATATCGATCTTCAGGGAATTAACGTATCTACCTTCTTTCTTTAAGCCCTAAGCTTTTAGCAGAACATATAATATGGATCGGCTACCATGTTTGATGATCTTTGCCATTGCTCCCACAAGGTAATTTGCATTTGCTTTTTGGAATAGACTTTTCAGTTCTATGACTCGATCGTTCTTCATGATGTTTTTGACAGGTTCTTTTGTAGGGAATATCGAAAGCAGATGGATGATGCAGAAGATGAAGCATTCGATAAAAGTCAACTGAGTAAGTTCATCAATTAGTGGCAAACGATTTTAATGGAGACTCTTCTCAAAACATGGTTTCTGTATACGATCCAAAACATAGTACGTTAAAGTTTAACTCAGATATCTAAGCCTTGTTATAGTCAAAATGATACGTACCGTTCGTTAAACTCATGGATTAGTTAAAAAAAAAAGGTTAAACATTAACTAGCATGAAAAAGCATAAATGATAATTGGTTCTACAACAAGTGGCGCACATCGACATGTAAAAAGCGTAACTCATAATTTTTTTTATTGAGAGATGTCACAAAAATAAATTTACAAACTGATATGATTAGTTATGATACACTAGATCTACTTTACACTAAAACAAAGGTTCGCTATTTGATGTATCAAGCAGGCTATATCAATTTGTGTCCTTATTTTTGTGAGATCTTTTTATAAACCAAACATTCCCATCCATTTATGCGACTTTATGCTTTGAAAGGTAATGATACTCTTCATTTTAGATTTATCATCCATAATCATACATGCTAGAGAACTGCTTCACACCGTCGGGCTGGTTTTCCCACAAAATAACCCTTCATTCATCTCAAGCCACGTAGGATAAAACACTCTAAGAGAAATATACCCCACCACAGACAATCACCTCGTCTAGCCTTCTCTTCCTTAGCACCATCCTCTCATTTCTCTTCCTTGCTGGTCTCTCTGCCCTCAGTCCGACGCCAACACCGACGCCGACACAAGCATCTCAGTCCAACGTCGACATCGACGCCGACTCCGACCATCTCAGTCCGATGCATCTCTATCGCCAATCTCCCCCATCTCCGTCGATCATCTCTATCTCCTCTCCATCAAAACCCAATCAAACCAAAATCCACAATCAAACCAAAATCCTTCGACGGGCGGAGGGCTCGGCGTAGGAGGTGTATTGGGGGCGATCATAGTTGAAGTCATCAGAAGGCGTGGAGGATGACCGACGCCGATTCGTGGGGATTTCCTTTGCGTTGAGCTTCGACTTCGGGTTGAGCTTCGATGAAGGGGGTGATCTCCGTTTTGAAGATGTGTATCTTGTGTCAGCAGGCCACATGCCCTACGCCCCAACTTATAAATACTTAATTGTGCTAAATGAATATGTATGAGTGAAAACAATATTTATCTCTTGTAAATCATGGAGCAGTTTTAGGAGGAATCAATGGGCTTTTTGTTTTGTGGCCTAGGCTCAGCCTTCTGCCTGTACCTGGAAGTATGGGCTTCTGTGCAATGTTGCCTTTTATTGCGGCCGGTATATAGTATGTGATTATGTATTATAAAAGGAAAATCATATACATCATATTATCATTTCACTTTTATCTTATTAAGTAAGATGTATTACATTTATCATCATTAAATAATCATTTATTGCATGATTCTTTATCATTTAATGGTGATAAATGTGTCACATACTATTTAGTATGATTAAAATAGGATGAAAGTGTAGTGTATATCATTACTCATTATAAAAATTAGGAAAATGATAGATAAACAAATGTTTTTACACTTATATATATAACTATGTTTTAAATGATGAGTATTTTTGTAATAAAAATAATATTAATTTACATAAATATCCTCATTTTAAAATATAATTATAAAAATAATTATACATGTATCATTATTAGACAATGTTAAGGGATCGAGAAATGTGTCTCTACATTGTACTGATACGTACAATTACATTTTTTTCTAAATCTTTTTAGACATTCTTAAAGAAAAAAAAACTCACGGCCTCTCGTTTGCATTCAAAATTTACCTCAACTCATTATTACAATTTTCTCAAATTTTCACATAAAATATAATAAACAATTCAACTTTTTTAAATTTTCACATAAAATATAATAAATAATTCAATTATTATTTTACTATTCACAAGCTATCTCAACCCATTACAACCCATCTCTAAATCCAAGCCACTCCTAAAAATCACTACCCAAAAAAAAAAAAAAAAAAAAAAAAATTATCCATCACTTTTTTTTTTTGGTGGGAGTGTGGGGGAGGGCAGAACGAACCGCACTGCACTGCACCGCACAAGTATCCATCACTTACGACACCATTCTCGGTCCCCATCTATCGTTATTATTTCTTCCGTCAATCTTCTTGTTGACTTTTCTCTATCCTGGGCTGGTCTAGGCAAGATTTATTACATTTTATGAAGTCCAGCCATTTAATTAATATGAAGGCCCTAAAATATATTACACAAGATTGATTACACGCCATGACCATTGACAACGTTAGATAGAAACTTGAGGCCGAAGCAACTGCACGCATTTTTCCTTCCATCTGTGTCATGCCTAGTCACCTCCGACGCGATCAGAGTAGTACAGTAACCTGGGTTTTGGACCTTTTGCTATCAATTAAGACCGAAGTGCCGACAATTCCATATATATATATATATATATATATATATATATATATCTGCCAGATTCCACTAATTAGCAAATAGCAACAGCAGTACTACCTGATCTTGAAGGTAAAAGATATCGATCGAGCCTTTCATGAACTTCTCAAAATATATTTTTTCTTCGTGTTTTACTTTCTAATCGTCTTTGCTATATGCTATAGCTATATATATATATATATATATATATATATATATATATATATATTGTTTTTCGTGTTTTTTTTTTCCTTATTTTCTCATTGATTTCTGTTAGTTTGAGCTCTTAATTTGTTGTTTGTGTGTATGTTAACGGTGGTTGTACATGCAGGTACTTAGATTTATAATTCACTTGATAAGTCAGGTTTTGGATTGAGTATTTTATCGTATCTCATTATTATAATTAAAATTATCTATAGAGTATTTTGCAGTTACTTTGTCCGGCAATTCAATGGTGATTAGACCTTGTTCAAGAAACACCATGATTAAAAACAAGTCAGATCTCACAATGAGAGTGGATGTGATAGTGCATCCTGGCAACTTTCTATCAAAGGCGAGTGTGCCTGAAATCCCAGCTGGGGAGCACAGGTATATCTGCTATGCAGATTTTGGTATTGAAACCAATGTCAACCGCAACGTCCAAGTGCTTGCTTACTTCGACGGTGCCAAGGAAAAGGACAAGAAACCAATTCTAACATCCGAGATACGGGACAATCAAGGAATTGAGTTGACGTACATGAACGGAAAGGTCGACTATCATCGTGTCAAGGGAAATATGATTGAGATGAATGGGTACGTACATGACTTGATCGTAGATCATGATGCTGCCTCTTGAACAATTTAATTATTAATTTCCTTGATGATCTTTTGCTCATGTCTTAATATAATTCTTTCTTTTATTACTTGCTTTTATTAGGGTAATCATCCTGATGAAACACGCAGCCAAAAAAATCAGGTCAATATTGTGGAAATCGGAAGATCATAAAGAACTGAAAAGTGTTCCCGAGAGCATGAACCGCAGCCTCTTGCAGCCTGATGGAAAGAATAATATTTCTCATGGAGACGGCTTGGGTACTCTTGAACCAAGTACTAGAGCTGGACCCGTTGGATGAAGGACATGTGTGAGTGTCGTCTCTCGTGTTTTATTCTATATAGAACACGCGTCCCTCATCCAACGGGTCCTTCTTGACTCACATATCCAATTTATATATAATATATGTATACACATTAGTAATTACCCTCAAAAGTATGATTGTGTACTTGTCGCGCTTCTTTCACCCTACATGTACACTTAATTTGTACAATTTAATTACCCTTCATTGCTAGCTGCATGTTGTAATACTTTTTTTTTTTTTTTTTTCTTTTGGCATGGTTGTATATATATACTTCTTCAATATTGGTTTTTGTTTGGATATATATCAATCAAATTATCAAACTCTCTTCTAGCTTTCCATTAGCTTAGAAGTATTTTTGGAACATGAGGTTATGATTTAGGGTGAGTTTGGTTGCCAAACTCATCTCAACTCATTTCAACTCATCATTACAATTTTTTCAAATTCTAATACAAAATATAATAAATAATTCAACTTTTTTAAATCTCAAAATAATAATAATATTAAAAAATAATATTCTAACAATATTTTATCATCTCAACTCAACTCATTTCAACATCCAAACACACCCTTAACGTACGTAGTAAAAGATATATTTTATGTGTTGATACTAAATTTTACAAAAGATTCTTACACACTTGTAAGCGACATTGATCAGCCCGATTTGTTTAGCTTGAATTTAATATCGTGATATATAAGGTAGGTACGTACCTTTAATTTGTTCTTCATCAAGACGTAACTTGATGTAGTCATATTTTCCTTTTTAATTTGTCTAAAGTGCTTTCTAATCAACATTGATAGTAGATTAGGTAATTAAAAGGGAACTAGCTATAAGGAGTGGGGATTTCCCCCACCAAGCCAAAGAGGCCTGTGAATAGAAAGAAAGTAAGATCAAAACCCGGCCTGGAGTAGAAAGTCCCTAACCCAGTCTACAATAAAACTCCTCTGTACACAACCTGCAGGAGGGATGGTGCTGTAGAGAATGAGACTCGTCGATCTGGGTACCCCTCGAGCAGTGTCCAGTCCTCAAGTGCCTGCTTGCACATCATGCGTAATATGCGGAGAACCCTCGATCAACTGACAGGAAAGACATCAACGGACTATCAAGAAGGCAGTCTGTGAGAATGAGGTCGGAGAACCATACCGCATTAATGACTCTACTACCCGGGCTACACGTCACATTAATGATGTCGTCACAGAGCCATGCCGCATTAAAAGACTCTGACACAGAGAACAGTACAAAGGATGCAGACTTCATAGGGGCAAGCACGATCTGTCCCCCCAGACTTATAGTATAAATATATAGCAAATTCCAGGTACAAAAATATGTCTCTCTGATCCCTAGACTCGTTTACTTATTTGCTAATCTCAAAGAATATTTACTAACTTTGGCATCGAGATTACCCGACCCCTAGGCACCCTTTCAAAGTCGCACTCTTTTCTCCCTTTTGCAGGCCCTTTTTGAAGACTTAAGTTGTCGGAACTTGACCTAAAGGTGTGCGAAACACGACGTTTACTTAATGAAAATGTGACTTTTAGGACAATACAAAACATCTACTTCACGCTTTCATATTACCAGTAAAGCACCAGCAAAAAAAGAAAAGAAAAAAGAGTGCATGGCGAACGAAATCTACGGCAACAAGGTCATCAATAGATTACCTCCCTGCGGGGCACCATAGGGAGAGACAGACCTAAGGGTTGCCTTATCCCTCCTGTGGCGGAGTGCGGGTCAGCCTTCAATGGCCCATAGATGAAAGCTTACCTTCCCTGCGGACGTTAACAGACGGGTGCAGGTCCAGTAAAAAACTGCCCGAAATTACCTAGGGAATGGTCGGCCCGAAGGTTGCCTTATACCTCCAGCAGAGGAGAGCGAGATCGGCCTCACGGTCCCCAAATAAATACCCCAACCTCCGCCGCAACGAAGAGTGAGATCAGCATCAGCCTGACCCAACACTTACATTTCCTGTGATATCAACGAGCGGGAGCAGATCTAGTTTCAAATTGCCTGTACGACATACTTCCTGTGGGACAGGGGGAATTAGGCCAAAGGCAGTTCCAACCCTCCCACGATGGAGAGCGGGCTATGCCCCCCCGGCAACCAGAATAGCTTATCCCAGCTCCTATCATGGTGAAAAGCAGTCAGCTATATCGATGTCCACACTTACCTCCTAGCGGGATACTTTAGGGAAATGTAGGCCTTAAGGTTGCCTTGTGCCTCCCATGATGGAGTGCGGGTTAGTCCTTAGCTACCCGAAATAAAAAACTATACATTCCTCGTATGTGTCAAAAGGCAGGAGTGGGTATAGTAACAAACAGCCCGAATAACTTACCTTCCCGCGGGATACAATGGGGAAATGTAGGCTTAAAAGGTTATCTTGTCCCAACTCGAATACTTATCCCAACCTCCATTACGAGCGAATAGTGGGTTCAACACCAGCCTGACCCAAAATGTTACATTCTCCTCTGATGTCTACGAGTGGGAGCGGGTCAAGTAACAGACTGCCCAAATGACTTACCTCCCTCCAGGACCCAACAGGGAAAGGCCGACCTTATCCCTCCCGCAGAGGAGAGCGAGTCCTGCCTTCGAGGCGGGTCGAAGAATTTACCTCGACTCCTATCACAGCGGAAGAGAGGACTACCCCAGTGGCTGCCCGAAGAAGTTACCTCCTTGGGGAACCAAAAGGGGCGGGCTAATTTGATATAGCCTGACCTCTCCCTGATGGAGTACGGGTTTTAGTCTTACGACTGCCTAAAGTAAGAAGGATCTTTAGAAGGGAAGCAAGGTCCTACAAGAAGGCCGCACAAGCACCAACAAGCAAAAAGTAGGTTGAGGTTGTAAACTCCCCAAATACTGAGACAAAAGATACAAGCAAGGAATGACACACTGTGAGGACTATAAGCGCGGAACGATGCAAACGGAAGAGCCTAGAAAAGAGAAATGCAACGAGGAAAGCACGGAAATCATAATAGCCAGGTACAATCAACGAAAAATAATTTTATTGATTACTGAAAGTTATAAAGAACAAATTATATCATAAAGCCGCAAAGTTACAATCAACAAATTACATCATAAAACTGCAAAGCTACGATGAACAAATCACATCGTAAAGCAGCAGAACTACAGGGAACAAGTCGCAACAAGTTCTAGTGTTCGACCATAGACCTAGACCATAAAATGGTCAGGGATAATCTAAAAGGACTAGGAGACCGCACTGTTCTTGGACCCATCTGAAACAGGATAAGTTGAAAATCTACTACGACGACGAAGATACCACAAAGAATCAGAACATCTCAGAGTTGATTTCTATGTTGAGAACTGCTTACCGGACGAAGGCCATTCACCACTGCAACCAAGCCCGATCAAATTATGCTTCCGAGCGAGCAGTAAGCTATGGAGAATGGCTTCAAAGTCAAGCCCTGTAAGCAAAAAGGTAAGAATGAGTGAGACATAATAAGCAAAAGGGCAAGAACGAGAACAGTGGTCTGGGACCCCCACAACAGAGGATGGGCGGTTCCACCACGTGTAATCGTCCAAGATGGAACCGCCACAACCAGTAGCAACTTGAGCACAACCAGAGGACCCGTCGCCCACTAGGGTGTGAAAATTTCATCGAAGCCATGAAAGATAGAAGAAAAAGTAAAGGAACTTCGGAAGAAAAGCGAAGGAAGACAAAGGAACTAAGAACTTATGCAGCAGAATAAGAATCACAGAATGAAGGAGAAAAGACAGAGTGAGTATAATGGGTTTCCCAACATGGAAGAAGGTCCATATATAGGCGGGGTTGACGTTTGACCTACCGAGAAGCCATAACTCCACGTATCACCACGTGTCCCCTCAGAGAACCAGAATCCCTCGATTATCGCAACCGCTTCAAAGTGTATATGCTGGTACGATATACAAAGTTAATGTTTGCACTACACGAAGTCATGACGCAAAAATTGAAGGGGCGTCATTCAACACAAAACATAACTGACGCCACTATTGCCACGTGGGAGTAAAATGGACGGTCACTCGGCACACAGTGAAGAGGGGTGGGAAATCCAGCAAAGCGAAGGGTTAAGGAATGAAGAGAGAATTCCCCTCAGACCTGCCCGAGAGGAATTGGCAGGGTAATTATAGGGGATTTTTCCCACTGACTAAGAGCCCACTAGGCCTCAACCCAATACCCGGCCTAAGGGCCCCTAAGTCTACGTAGGGGATGAAACATCTGCCAAGAAGAGGCATCAAACGATCAACAGGACGGATCAGCCTGACAATCTGTGGCTGCTTTCAGAACCCAGAGACTTGCATAGAGCGCAGTGGGAAATGCAGAGGAAGGAGGCCAATATTAAAAACATGAACAAATGGCTAAGCGGATAGCGGGGTCAGAAGGGTGGGTCGAGAATCTTGGAACCCAGTCGTGGGTTGTGGCCGCCTAAATAATAATAGTAACAGAATATAACGAAGAAAGCCCAGCTGAGCATGGTCGTTCAAAACAGTAAAGCACAGTGTGGTTAAAGGCAAGCATGGCGCAGCCGGGGTAGGTAGGAGCCCTACGAACCCTTCACCATAAGTCTCCAAACCGGCCACCAACGTGAAGAAGATACAAAGAAATGACATAAAGAACAAGATATGTTTACTAGTCAATATATATGCAAGTCGTTGGGCGACGAAGTGCGGGTACAAATTAAAAAAAAAAAACAAGAAGAAGAAGAAGAAAAGAATAATGGAACAACAAAATCTTTAAATCTCGACGCTGGGGACACCAATCTCAGTGGCAGCTGAAGCAGGATTAGCCGACTCCACAATTGTCGGCGAAGGAACAACTGGACCGGGGAAAGCATCAGGCATCTCTTTCTTTCCTAGGTCACGGTTGGTTCGAAAGGCCGCCTTGCTGGTGGGAATATCAACAAGCACAATCCTCTGAAGGTACTTTTGGTGAAAATCTCGAATGCAGTTGTAGACTCTCCAGAAGGAATGCCCATATTGATCTACGGCCCTCGACGACCCCACGTCCCCACTCTTCGTCACGAAATCTCGGGAACCACTTTAGCTGCCTTTGTAGGGAGAGGGTGACATCTTGAAGACTTTGGTTCAGCTGCTCCAATCGCTCATTCTCCTCTTACGACATATTCTGGTGTTTCCTCTAGCGACGCTCCAACTTTTTTCCCTTTTTGCGCTCGTCAGCCAGGTTGAGCACGTCCTCTCCAGCTCGCGCTTCAACGTTTCCTTCTCCTCCCTTTTGCCACGAGCCCGATCCAAATTCTCCTGAAGAACTGCCTCCTGATCATCCACAATGAAAGCTGCAAGCTAGGAAGTACCTTGGCGATAAAAAGGAAAGGCTAAAAAAAAAGAAAAGAGAGAAAGGAAAAAAAGGAGAAGGCGGGAAAGAAACGGTCAAACCTTATGGAAAAAGCTAGACAAGCACTCAACGACCCGATCAATAGTCTCATCTCAGCTCCCCTCCATGGCCAGCCGGGACATAGGCTACCCTTTCAAAGTCGCAGTCTTTTCTCCCTTTTGCAGGCCCATTTTCGAAGACTTAAGTTGTCGGAATTTGGTTCAAAAGTGTGCGAAATACGATATTAACGAAGAGTTTCCATCAATCCTTTATCACTTCACTAGATCATATATATCACGATCTACATTCTAATTAAAGCATTATTTGATCAACATTCTTCTCGTATTGATCATCTTTCCTTTGATAATAAAAAAATTACTTAGCAGTTTGACACTCAACATATTATAGCAAGTTAATTAGCAGTACTCCACACAGAGTGCAGATCGATATTGGTAGTTTCTTTGAATTAGTAATTTATTTATTTGTGATTGATGAAGGAAAACTTATAACATTAATTTATCCCTATATTAATGACTGAAATCTTCACCTCCAGCACTACACGCAGTATTACGTACAAAGAAGTTCAAATTCCCGTGAAAATTCTAAGTTAGTGACGCTCTCCAAGGGAGACTCAAACCACGTTTGGTCTATACTTTAAAATCACTAATCAATTATCCAATTGAGTCTCGTTAATTAATTTGTTTGGGGGTAGCCCACTTGTGATGGATCCAGCTGGCCATAAATTATAAACATCAAGTTGTGAAATTACACCTGGTGCCCCCATTGACCTCGTGAAGATACCCAGAACAAGTCCTCCATTTTCTTCCCACCACGTTCTGAGATTCATCGAGGAAATTGCTGAGTGGACCCAGTCGCTTCTATATATATATATATATACAAGCATTCCGAGCTAGGTTGTTCCCTCTTCGGCCTCTCTCTCTCTATAGCAGAAGATCGATCGAGATCATCATGTATCAGCTATCGTACGTGTCTGATGTTTGCAAGTTCTTGCCTAAGGTTTGCAGCTAGCTTCTCATGCATCTAATATTTCTTTCTGGCTTTAAATCCCTTTATTCATATGGAAATAAACAATATTTTTTTTTTTGGGATGATCACAGGTTTGTTTTGCATGGGATGAAGGTGGATGAATTAATATTGGTGTCGACGATGCTGATAAAGGGCAATAATTATCGGAGACTGATCACGAGTTGCAAACAAAACATGCATTGACCATGTCCAAACAACATTGGTCAAGTGTCGAACCCATGCATGCAAAACAAGGTTAAGCCTAATTAATTTTCATAATATTAATTATATATTAATTATGGTTATGCACTCATCATATTAGAAGTCTTGATTTGAGATGGCATCGAACATTTTGGCATTACTCCCAACATGCATGTTTCTCTTCCTTTTGACTATACTCTTTTATGGGCCAGGGCCTGACTTCATAATTAATTTAGAAAATTTTCATTTGGGCTAAGGGTGTAAATCAATTCGGTCCGGATCCAACATCCATAGGGATTGGACTGAACCGGTAGCTATTGGCCTGGTCTAGTCAAGTCAGTCCGGTCCAATTATTTTATTATTTTGTTTCATTTTTTTTTTGCAAATAAATTAATAAAAAATTATTTAAATTACTAAAATTAAAATTAAGTGAATTATTAATGTAGATTATTGAACTAACTCATTAAAAAAAATATTTAACTATAATTATATTTATGATGTTGATAGTTACTGCTTACTAACTTAGACTTTACTCTTTACTATGTATAATTATTGATGATGTCATATATAAAATATATGGTTATTGAATATCAAATAATTTGATCATTGTATATATATTATTCATGCTTGCTAACAACTTAGGTATTTAAAAAAAAATTTGCCTAATTACTTTAATTAAGTGTAAATAGTAGAGTATGTATGAATGTATAATATATTAACTATTTACATATAATGACATAAATTATTACATGATTTATTATTTATTATTGATTAATAGTAGATATTATTTTATATTTTATATAGTCAATGATAATAAATTAAATGAAAATTACATCATTAACTTATATAATTACTATATAAAATTAATATATTAAATTATTAAAAATATTTTAAATATATATAGTTCGGTCCGGTTCAAAATTTATAGACTCTAGGATCGGACCGAATTTTTTTGGTCCACAATTTGTGGGACCGAAACCAATCGGTAGAGTTTTCGATTCATTCCGGTTTGGACCAAAAAATCTTAGCCTAGGCCCATAGAGAAGCTTTGTTGCTAAGGAAAGCCGTTCTATTTATGAGTAGTGTGTGCATTCTTATTTTATTTATTTATTTATTATTACTATTATTTTATCTTCTTCATTATTATTTTTATTATTTATTTTTTCTCCCTATCTTCTCTCCCCCACCAGACAGTTTCCTCAACAGTTTTCCTTCCTCGTTACCCACGTCCTAATTTCTCTTAACAACTGCTCTCCCTCATCATTTTATTTCCCTCTCTTGTGCGCCTTCGATGCCATTTCGGATTCTCACATAAACTTTACCTTGTAAATACTCTCTCTGATCTTCTCCTTCAATTGATTTTTCTTTATCTACTAGTCACATCTCGTTTCAAATGTGCACCCACTTCGACAACTTTCACAAAAGAAAACTTTCACCGTTGCACGACTTCCACACCCACCGCATTACTATACCATGCACACGACGACAACCAACGGCCCATTTTCACAACTGCACGCCGCTGCTAAGCCGTATCTTTGCCACCAGCATCCAAGCAGAGGACCACCACCTCACGCCTCCCACAGACAGTCTTCCAATGTACGCACCGCCGCATGCAAGCCTCCTCCTCCTCCTCTGTTTTTCTACACCGAAATAGAGCAATGTCACCCCAAACTTGAGAGGAAGCTGCTGCACGTCTCCTCCTCCATGAACCACCTTCCACCTCCAGACCATGCAGGATGCACGACGGAAGCAATTAGTCACGCCTAGTTGCAGCACCTTGGGATAGCCCCCATGGCCCAGCCTCTCCGTGACCTTAAACGGGAACCAGCCCCACGCACACGTCAGCCCCTACACGATCACCCACCACCCTCAGGCAGCTTTGTAGGCAACAAAAGACGTCAGAGGACAAGACTCCACCTTCAGATGCTGCTCTGGGTGACTATATAAATTATAATATGATTTATAATTTATTATTAATTGATAGCATATATTATTTGATATTTCATATAGTCAATGATAATAAATTAAATAAAAATTACATCATTAACTTATATAATTACTACATAAAATTATTAAAAATATTTTAAATATATATATATAGTTCAATCTAGTCCAACCTCAATGTATGTCACAATACCTCTTATAGAACCCAATGCGATCCTCCACCTTAGAATTCCACCCTTTTCCACACTCCAGTCCACCATTGATATGTTTGTGATTACACCATATCCTAGAACCTGACCGGCCAACCTGTCAGCACCGGATGGATTCCATCTCCCGGTGATAACATCATGGCATGATGACTTTGGTGACTGTGGAGTCATCCAGAACCAGAGTGCTGTTTTGAATGAGATTACTAGCCGGGTTAGTGGCCACAAGGTCAGGGTTGTTCAATAGGTCTACTCCTATGGCTTTTCCACACCTCCCATAGTTGTAGTTCCTTAATAATGACAATTTTTTGTATACATCACAAAAAATAAGTATAATTGAAAGACAAAAAGTCATATAGATAATGTAATTGTAAAGGTGATACTGATGTATACTAACCATGAAAGTTGGGTAGGACCTCGGCCATAATATTGCCTTCCAGGAGCACAAGGATAATTTGGATCCAAAGCATAGTAGGATCCAAGGTTTTGTTCCTTGAGATAGCAATATCCCCAAGAGTATGGGCCATCTAGTGCGGTTGCCCATCCTCCTTCATATACATATCACAAGACAGGTTAATTCTTTGTCAACCGAAATTCTTGGTCTGGATCGGACCGAACCGAAAAAAGTTTGAAATCAATATATATTCCATGTGGTTATGCAATTTCTTTTTTTTTTTTCAAAAAAGTCACTACATAAATCAGCACTTTCTAGTGGTTTTCAATCAATATGTCATATAATAGTGGTTTTCTTGACTTTTATCAGTTATCGAGTATGGTTTTCTTCATAAAGAATCGCATTAATAATTTGCATCAAATAAGATGCACATCTTCTCTTCATTCCTTTTGGTTTTTGTTCGTTTGGTTTCTTTAGAGCAATGAATTTTGCATCCAAAAGATGCATATGATATTATATACATTCATATATATATATATATATTGATAATAACGAACCGCATTTCATTCATAGTAGAGGACATACCATTTTGACTTAAAAACAAGTCAGTTACAAATATTAATAGCTCCCCAGCACACTTCTGTGACTGATATGGTCTAGTCCAGATGATAGATCTCTGAAAACCTAAGTCTAAGAGATATGTCGTGCACAGCTCTGTCCCTGACAGAGTTAATAGTAACTGCGTGACAAAATCCATATCTCGACTAAGCGGAGTAGGGTGCACCAACCCCATACACCGCCTAAGCGGAAAGGGGGGATCACACCGTTTGGACTAAGGTCCGAAGGGACAAATTTTTTGAATTTTTATTTGCCTAAAAGGTAAAGACAGGACACAAAAGAATACAATGGAAAACTACTGTGAAAATCAGAAAAGAACAGTGTTCCAAGAGGCTGTTGTGGCACGTGCAGAACACGCGCCGCTCTGGGAGGAAACTGACGGTCGTTCTTGGAGATTAAGGACTCACAGACCCCATAGGCACCATGCACGGCGTCGGCAGAGGGCCTCCTGGTGGTGCGTAAGAGGCACTAGCCGAACGTCTCCGAGAGCTTTAGGCCACCCGTGCGAGCGACTCGCCGCTCTGTTTGACGCTGCATTCGGTGGTCTTGAAGATCGGCGGTTGGGCAACACTATAGAAGGGCGCGTGCTTGTCTATGGTCGCCGAAATATTACAAATCTTCGGTTCTCCCTTATTAGCCTGAAAAAATACAAAAACACAAGAAGTGGAGCACTAAACAAATGAGAAGGAAGAGGGGAGAGAGAGGGAGGGTGGGAGCTGAAACTTCCACCCCCTCGAGTCAGATCTGTAGTGAAAAGTTTTGAGAGAGTTTTCGTGTGTCTGATTTACCCGCAAGAATAATATATAAATATATATATATATATATATGTATGTATGTATGTATGTACATACATATGTAAGCATGCATAGAAAGAATGTCTCATCATCATGCGATCTAGCACATGAAATCATTGCAGTGAAAAAAAAATGGGTGATGCTACAACCCCCGCTGGGGGCTGTAGATTATTTTATAGGTATTTTATTTAAATAATTTTTTATATAAAATTTTTAATATTTTTAATATTTAAAAAAAATAAAATAAATTTAAAATATTATTAAGAAAATACTTTTTTAATTAGAAAGTAAAAAAATATATATTAAAAAATACTCTCTTAATTACGAAATAAAATAAAAAATTATAAAAAATATTTTTTTATAATTTTTTATTTTACTTCATGATTAAGAAAATATTTTTTAATAATATTATGATTTTTTTAAAATATTTAAAATGGACATGCTACAGTCTCGCTGTGGCTTCCGTTGGGCTTAACATGTATTTTTCTATATATATTTTTTTAATTTATTTTTTATATAGATTTTTTTTACACTTTTAAAAAATAAAATAAATTTAAAATATCATTAAAAAATATTTCCTTAATAAGAAAGTTAAAAAAATATTAAAAAATACTTCCTTAATCACGAAGTAGAATAAATATTATTTTTTATTCTATTTTGTGATTAAGAAAGTATTTTTTAATAATATTATAATTTTTATCTTATTTTTTAAAATATTAAAAATTATTAAAAAATATTTATATAAAAAAAAATATATATATAGATTAAAAAATGCTACATGCCTAGCGGGAGCCCAAGTGTTTTTTAAAAAAAAAATAGTAAACAAAAATCAATAAAAGGACAGGCATTAAATGGCCAATGTAATTGGTCCAACATGGGGAGTTGTGAGCAATTGACTTGGGAGTTACAAGGTATTGGTGGACCGCTCGCATATCTCTGGGGATTTGTTTTTGACTAATGCTAGAAAGAAGTCACTATAGCAGTGTACATTTTGTACTCACTGTGTGGCTGCTTCTAGTTGATTGTTTCCAACACTCACTTGGGTAGATGTGTGGTCTAGATGATGCCACATCATGTGTGCAAAATAGATGTTCCTAATAATGACTTCTATCTATATTTATTCTTTTGTTTTTACTTACAATTTCTAGAACCCTAACCTTTTTCCACGGATAAGTCTCAACCTTCGGACGCTGTCTTGGTTGACTATATAAACTATACAATCCTAATTTGGGCCGATCAACTCTACCACATGTTTAAATAAAAGAAAAATGTTTATTCCATTAAAATAATTGTAAAAAGAAATTATAAATTAATATTTCATAATAAAATTATTTTACGATTATATTAATATTTTTATGTTTGTAATTGTTTTTATAATTTTATTTGTTCCAGTTAGCATTTCTCGATTTGCGTCAAAGAAAGAAATGAATATTTGCTTAACAAAGAAAACTAGTATATATGTTTTATGGCATAAAAACACCCTGCCCCAAAAAATATGGGAAAAAGAAAACCATAAAAAAAAAAAGGTTGCGTGCATGTATTTTTCTCATTAGCTACGGCCGTATATTAACGGAGAAGGAAACTTGAAGAGGAAGCTTGAACATATATGAAAGCTTGAAGAGGAAGCAAAGTTGGATCTAGCAATATTCGGATACTGATCGGAAACTGATCATACTCACTCCGGTGAACTCCTCCGGCAGAGTAAGCTCTCTCTCTCTCTCTCTCTCTCTCTCGTAAATATATGATCTTTGCTTTGCGCTGGCCTTCTGATTTTCATGCCTTATAAGCTCATGAAGAATACTAATTCCATCTGTTTTTAGGATGCTATTTCATTGGTTTCCTGTATGTTTTTGCTACAGCTTTTAGTTGTTTTTATGTTGGTCATGATCGATCACAAAGTACTTTAGCTAATTCCCTAAATCCTTCAATCAAAATCATAAGGATTTCACAACCCTTAAATCCAGATTTATCATTGAATATTGGTAATACTAGAGTCATATACGTACCGCATTGATCATCGATATTGTGAAAATTGACTGAATCATGCATGCCTGCTTCTTAATTTGTAATATTTCAGAGCTGATCATTGCTAAAGGCTGATCATGACTAATATCTCTTTTGGAAGTATGTTACTAATTGCTAGATGAATCTTCATCTTTTGTTTCTGATTTCAGTTTTCGCGTTCATGTATATATGGAATAACCCCTTTTCTGCATTAATGATGGTAGACAACCATGTTCTTGTTTCTTTGCTGTTCTTCTAGCTTGCTAGCATTAATGTTGATCACGACTTGACGACGTTGTGATCAGAATAATTGTTTTCATTGGGCCAGCTGGTACTCATGCTTTATAATTTGTTTTTCCACAATGTTGTGATGATCACTAATTTGTTTAACATGATATATATAACTCGATCGTTTTAGGTCAGTTTAGAAGGTAAATCTCTACAAAAATAAGTAAGAACAATTAACATTTTTCCAGCTCCCGGTGAGTAAAAATGACTTATATCGGATTATTTGTCCGGTTTCATGCACGAACCTTCTTGATCACTCTCACTTCAAAGCCTTCGTACTATGATGCAAGAGAGTTCTATGTGGGAGTTCTGCTACGTACATATATACAATATTTTCTCATCTTTTTTTCCCCACTTTAAGTTCTATGTGGGACAAGCTGCTAGCTAGCTAGGCTTAATTGAATTGAACGTTATATATGTTACCAATCATATTACTCATGATCATTCTTGTTGAACCCTCGGAATAAGTGACATATCAATAAAATCATCATATATATTGTAGGAAGTTTGTTTTACTTGTAAAAAACATGACTAATTTCTCTTAGCTAATGATCTCGCAGTTACTTTTTGGCAATCCAATGGGGGTCAGACTTTGGTCAAGAAACACAATGATTAAAAACATGTCCAATGTCACAATGAAAGTGGAAGTGATGGTGCATCCTGGCAACTTTCCATCACAGGCGAGTCCAAGGGAAATCCCAGCTGGTGAGCACAGGTATCTCTGCTATGCGGATATTGGCATTGAATACAATCCCGACCGCCACTATGAAGTGCTCGCTTACATTGAGGGTGCCCCGGAAAACGAGATAATCATATCGCCATCCGTGATAAGGGATAATGCGATAATTGAATTGAACAACCTGAACGGAACTGTCACCGCCCTTCCTATTAAGGGAAAGATGATTTCAATGAACGGGTACGTACGTACATTAATCCTAGCTAGACCACAGTACGTACATATATACTTCTTTTGTTGCATGTGTTAATAAATATATGCTTTATTATGTTTCGACAGAGCTGTTATTGTCATGAAAAGCACAGCGAGAGAGATGATCAAGTCATTGTGGAAATCGGAAGGTAGAAACACTTATCGTCGATGGAATGAATTGAAATGATTTGTAAATTATTAAAATAAAGTTTCATCTCATTCATCAGTACTTAATTCATCTCATTCTCAACCACACTTTCCAATGTGTTGACTATATTATTAATAGAGAATTAAAAGTACGTACAGTAGTAGTAGAATTCGTAACAAAACGATAAGGAAAAGTATAACAAAGTCTACGACTTCTAGCTTTTATCTTCTAGATAGTCTCCTACGGCTTCTTTATCTTCTACGACTTCCTTATCCTTAACAATTATTATCAGCAAAAATTAGATCAATGTCAAAAAAGGATCGAAAAGGGACTAAAAGGTAGTAAATTAATTAATGATGATCATCACTGAATTGTTTTACTGATCATCAAAAGTAGTGGGTCTCAATACCTTTTATTTTTATTTTTTTTTACTTAATAATAATTAAGAATTTTCTTTTAATGATATTATGAATTCTTTTTTAAATATTTAAAATAAAATAAAAAAAGACCAAATGACCACCTTGTCGGGACAAATTGTCCGTACGTAGAATTTGTCGGACCGTGTAGCACCGTCCTATATATAGGCGATGTAACCTGATTATAATGCATAAAAACAGTTCTTAATTACTCTAAAAAAATTCCTAATCGATCATTTTGGACGTACTACATGACTTCCAGAAACGATAAAAAAAAAGATGGAATATTTCAAAACCGCGTCGGCAGATAATATATATATATACAGCAGTCTATTACTCTGGTCCCCACTAGATGAAGAGGATATCGATTTCCCACTCTCTCCCTTTCCACGGAAAACCCCCTAGCTCGTCCAAACCCCCAGATCTGTTGAAAGAGAGTGGGAGCTTCGGCTCCTCGCCCCCTCCCCCATGCCCTCTTCCTTTTCTCTGTATATTTAACTACCGTGTAGTATTTTTGTTTTATTTTGTGTTTTTAAGCCGAATAAGGAAGGATCGCCGTTCGAGTCTTTCCGGCCACCACATCTCTACACGCGCCCCACCGGTATGACGCCCAGCTGCCGATCTTCAAGACCTCCAAATCCGGCGTCCACCGGAATGGCGCGTAGCCCGCACGCACGAGACGAAATTTCGGACAGCGTTGGCGCGTGGCCTTCACGCGCCACCGAGGAGCCCTCTCCCGACACCACGCTCGGTTGCTGTGGAACCTCTGACTCCGGGTCTTCCAAGTTTGACCGTCGGCTTTCCTCCAAGCATGAACAGTTCCTGCACGAAACAATTGCCGACCATTGTGTACTGTTCATCCGTTCTGTTTTTTTTGTTCTATTTTTTTGTTTCGTTTCTTTGTTGTTGTCCATTTCAGTATTTTGTAGTTGTCTTGTTTATGATGTTGGTGTTGCTTTTGTTGACCCGAGTGAGGTTTGGGCCTTTAGATCGGACGTAATCTGGGGCAAGGCTTACGAGAGTGTTGGGCGATGCCACGGCCGGTGGTTATACGGCCGGGCTGTTGTGGTCCGTATGTACGCTGGGTGCTCGTTCCACCAGAGCTCGAGGTGACGATGCTTGTGGTGGGCGTGACGTCTGGGGTCTCACCAGAGCTTGTGGTCTTGTAGTTGTTAAAGTGGTTATTTGTAGTTGTTTGTTAGTTTAGTTTTAATAAAATAGGAATAGGCTATAGGATTTGATGTCCATAGCAGTGTCCCGTACTCTTCTTCCCTGGGAGGATAGAGAGGACCATTAAGCTTTGTTTTTACAGAGCGCTTTCTCTATTACGAGAGAGTTTGATTAGAAGTTAAGATAATGTCCACCACAAATGTATTTGTGTGTGGGGAAGCCCCAGAGCTGTTGCGTTAGTTGGCTTATAGACTGGATTTCCTATGTATTGGAACTTCTTGTATTGATAAGTCACATTTGTAACTTCGGTTTATTAATGAAATGAGTATGTTTCATTAAATATATATATATATATATATATAGCAGTCTGCAGCAGTACTAGTCCTCTACAACTTGCATGAGGCCAGGAAACATCTATATATATATATATATATGTATATGTATGAATAATGTAGGGAATTTATATGATCTGATCATGGCCCGGGGATCGATCAGTGTCCGACAAACAAAATTATTTTTTTATCCCTTTCTAATATTTTGGATCACTTTAATAATTTGTCGCTCTTTTCCGTCAATGATGATCATGATCATAATTTCCCAAGTATTCACGTACGCGCGCATGGCAATGCATGATCATTCCTAGCTCGCTGAATTTGTATTGCTTTAAAGGTCTAATTAATTGCACATTTTTAATTAAATATTTACACTTAATTTATATATATAATATATCCAAAAGAGAAGAAAAACATTTAATTATTTAAGTTACATATTATCTTTTAAGATTTCTTGATAAGATATAATTAGACTAGCTACTTCATGATGATCTTCAGCCTAGCTAGCTAATGCGCGCGCTAAACTTTTGTTATGATTAAACGTACGTTGTGACTTATAAATTAATAGGTAGTTTCTTCCCGGCAATAAAATAATAATAAGGAGAGGAAGAGCAAAGGATCATGAGGTCAAGAAATCTGCTTTCAAAGTCAATCGAAAACCTTCTAGATCATAGGGTAAACCCTGCTTGTAAAACCATCAGTCCTTTTTTTGGCTTAATTAAAAAACGCGAAATTCATCTAAATGTTCAAAGTGATTAATTGTATCACATCATGACCATGAGTTGTTTGGCATCTATTTAATTTTATGATAATCAATTAACTGAGTCAATATGTTCTTCTTTATGCCCCTTCGATAATATAATGGAATTTCAATTTGAAGCTACCTATTTCTCGCAAGTCCTTGAATAACATAACAAATTATTTCAAATCTCCAAGAATTATGATTCCTCATTTCCAAGACATGAAAGAAATGGACTTCATCAATTCTATGCGTCTCCATTTGCATCTGCTAACCCCTCAAACACAAAGCAACCCATAGATAGATATGTTGGCTAACACCTATGTTTAACTCTAGTTGTATGCATAGGTTGATTTAGAAATAACCACCCAGTAACTGCAAATCATAAGCAAACACCCACACAAAAGATCAGCAAAACAATATGATCATATATACACATTTTCTTGTGAGGATGCTTAAAGATTACCTGTTCAAATAAACCTTTAGGCAGAAAAGTAAAAGAGTTGTGCTTTGTCGTTGATATAGAATTCCCTCGACAAAAATCATACCATAAGAGTCAAAACCAAAGAAAACTTATTGCAACCAGAGGTGTAGGAATTCCTAATCACTAAGACATTACAAACACTCAAGACAGTCATCCATGTAAAGTATTAAAACTAAAACAAATATAATTAATATATAAAAATTAGAATCACTGTATAGATCCAAAACTCATACGAAATAAAAATTCCTGCAACAAATTGTACTGCATTTTCTATGAGAAAGAGAAAAATAGAAAGCACTACAAGACACCCAAAACAGCTGATCACAAATAGTACAACGAAAATGAAGCAACCAGTGCCCATGAAAGAGAGGCAAATAACCAAATTGGATACAACAATACACATCAAAACAGAATTGGTCCTTGGTTCCTTCTTTAAAGTAATAGTTTAGTTATTTATTTATTTCCAAAGACAAACATTCCACCTTTATTTTAGGGGTTTGGAGGTTTAAAATGAATGTGGTTAACAGAGCATTATTTGAAGTGAGACGGGGCTCCAAGCTCATCTATTGGACTATTACAAAGGCGGATCTAGCACTTATTAAAACATTCATATTTGATTCAAAGGATGAGTAAATTTTATGTCTATCCCACTGTTTTGGGTTGGACACCATGCTAAAGAAATTCTGAGAAAGCATCTTTTCTTGAAAAGCAGGGACTCAATCTGTCAATCAAATCCTTTTGGAGGTCTTGGCATCCAAAAGATGAACAACCTAAACCTTGCTCTCCTCTCCAAACTCAGTTGGCAACTTTCTGTAGGCTCCAACAGTCTCTAGGCCACCAACATTAAATCCAAATACATGAGAAATGCCCCATTTCCAGACTCTTAAGTGAAACCTTGGGATTCTTGGTTTGGGAAAGGACTATGCAAAACAAAATCTGTCATCTCTCAATGAGCTTTTTTCATTGTTAAGAATGGGCCATCCATAAAAGCCTTAACTAATAGTTAGATCGCCCACCACCCCTCAATTATCCCTAACACCAACCTTGATGAATTGTCATGAGATGTGGCAAACATAAAATTAAAAAAATAAAAAATAAAACACCTTTAAGAACCAAGAACAGTTTTTGGGAATTGAGTTGTCTTTGATATATCCTAGCTTATTGCTTTTAAATGCTTTCAGTATGCATTCAACATCATATTTGTCCACAACTTCAAAAACCTAGAAGCCAAATTGCAAATAAATAATCATTGCACTTATGAAGGTACAAAAGGGCATGTAGGCAGCAACATGATAAGCTTAAAAGTAACTACAGAGAACGCTTATACTTTGGGAAGCATAAAGAGTAACAAGGCCGATAGGAACGAAGATGGTACCCATCAATAGAAATATAGAAATGGCCTGCATAAGAGATTCTCAACACCATAAACACACAAATTAATAACAAAATATACACATTCAACAATATATACTCAACTCGAAAACAATATATATATATATATATATATATATATATATATATATATTTGGTAAGTTCTCAACTTGAAAACAATATACAAACTGAATAAAAAAAATGAGAGTCATATACAAACCTCAAAGCAACTGAAATTGCAAACCAAAAACTGGATACTTCCTGCAAGAAACAAACCAATAAATCAGATCAATTAAAACAAAAAAGTAATAACACAACAACGCGGTGAGATGTAAAAAAAAAAAGAAGAAAAACTCCTATTTCAAAATCTGCTGACACGGAAGAGTTTAAAAATATCAAAAAAGAAACATGCACCAAGAAAAGAAACTGAGAGTAAGACACAGAAGGGAAAAAAATCAAAAAATAAACATGCACTCAGAAAAGAAACAAAGAGAAACACAATAATAAAATGCCATAGTTAAGAAACTAAGCACCTAGAAACCAAATAAATTAAGAACAAAAATAAAACAAACAGTAAATTTCAAACAAAAAATGGAACCCAAAAAAAAAAAAAAGTAATCAATCACTCAACCTTCCATAAATAGATTTTTTTTTTTTTTTAAAAAGGTCTAGACGGTTGCTGTCTTCAAACCTGATAATATTAAATCATAGCATTTAAAGCTTCATTTTCTTTCCATTCCTTCCCTTTTGGAGTAGCCAAATTACCCATAGTTTATTTTCATTTTTCTTTATGATAACCTTTACTCTAAAGACAGACTAACATTAACTCTCTCTAACACCTAATGAGCAAACGTACAAGCGATTAAAATTTTGGATATCAAACACGACCATATGATATTATTAAGGAGGATTTTTCATCTTCTCTAAAAAAGAAAAAAAGGCTTAATATATATAGATATTCATTTCCCACACTCTCTCATCAACCAAACAACTTATAAAGAACGAAAAAACAGCAAATGCTACTCACCCGGTCGTGATCAACGGTATCCTCCAAACATTTGATCCCTGACTGAAATGAATAGTACCAGAACAAGTAAGTCTAGAGACACTACCTCCCTCCATTCGATGACAGCTACAGGCTTCTTTCCTTTAGGATGCAGCACATTTAGGCTAGACTGACTCAGAATTTCATAAAAGGCTTCCACTGCAGAGACACCTTGGAACATAATAGGGCAGATTTGGAATTATCGTGTCGTAAGATGCAAGAAAAACAAAAAATAAAAAGGAAAGGAAAGTTACTAATTATGAATCTAAATATATATATATATATATATATATATATTCTTGTGCATGTATCAACCAAGTGGGATCATCTTGTTCAACCCTACAATATCAGCACATTGTATAAACCTTTAAGAGGTTTTTTATCATCTGAAAGTTGGGTGATAATGTAAATGAGTGCTGCTGCAATTGATATAGGGCTCCTCCTAAGATTCACGAAAAATAACAGTTGATATAAGCAAATAGTAAACAAAAATCAACAAACACAATAAATATACATTGAGCGTCATGTTGATGAGGAGAGCCGTGCGTGAAAATATACATGATAATAAACTTTATATATATAGATATAAGCACATAGCAAGAAAAATAATATCAACAAACACATTAGTCGAGTGTCATTCTGAGGAGAGCCGTGCGTGAAAAATATGCATACTTGTTTTTATCGACACCTGCTAAAAATGTTATACTCTTATCCCTCCACCCCCCATGCCAAACAACAACAACAACAACAACAACAAAAACTTTTCATCACCTTTTAGTTGGCTTTCATTATGTGTTTATAACAATCAACTATCTTCATCTCTTTTCGCTATAAAATGGCAAAAGCTGGGTACAAAAAGGGGGTAGACCATACATATAAAAAAAGGGGCGGGGTAGCACCAAGTACATCCCACCCATGTACCCTAGATCTCCTGAGTAAAACAGCAAATATTTATAAGATGTTTTATATCATTTCCGTTGTGCCTGGGATTGATCTTTTCCACTCTACTACCTAATCATTAGTTCATGTGTCATGAAACCTTTTTAATAAGTTATATGTCATGAAGCCTTCCGTGACAAGAAACAAAAATAAAAATATTTGATATTTTGGTTGCCAATAAAATATGGCGATACAGGCAAAATCCAAAAACTACCTTATATCAAACTCTTCTCACTTTGTAAGAGCTGCTTGAATCTTGGGCAGCTTTAACCGCTTGATTATTCATACCAAGATTGGAACAAAATCATCATTAAGATTAGTAGATATGAAAGTCAGTCTCTGTATATGGTCGTGAACACTGTAAGGAAGTTACTTATATCAATGGTTCCTTCAAAAGAAACTTAAGGACACGTCAGTTTCATTGCCTAACAAAATCCAAACCATCCCACAGATTCACATCCAACCAAGAGAAAATAAAAACAAAACCATAAAAACCGTACCCAGACCACACTGACAACAAGAACAAAGAAGAGGAACCTAAAGATACACCACTATGAGAGGAAGCTTTTCCTTGGCATCTGACATCCAAAATCCCTCTTATGGATACCGAAGACTAAGAAACCAAAACTTTCGCCTCAAGAGGGTTTAAAATTAAAAAAGTCTCGTGGAGTAGGCTGCCATAAAAAATAAAAACCAGATCTCAAAGAATCTTACATTCAGATTTAAAGAAGCAAAAAAAAAAAAAAAATCAGATCAGAAGAAGAAAATAAAAAAAAAACTCCGCCTTTCCCATGAAGAACAACCGTGTTCTTCGTTAGCTGACCTAGGTTGCAGTTTTCTTCATTTTCTTTGAGACCAAACACGGGAAACGTCTGTAAAGAGAGGAGATTTGAGAGACACGGTTGAAGAATCGTGAGGACAGAGAGAGAGACCTCTGGTTTCCAACGAAAAAAGAGACTGAGTTTGACGAGGGTCAAGGGTGAGAGAGAGTAGGTCTGAGTGTGTAAAGATCAGAGAAGGAGGTTGAGGGTTAGAGAGAATTGGCGAAAAACAGAGATAGCTGAGAGAGAGTAGGTCTGAAGGGGAGAATATACAGAGGATTGAGAAAGAGAGAGAAATAGTGGGAGAGGGAGAAGCTTCGAGAGAATAACCTTTCGTTTGATAGCCGTTAAAACAATACTATTCATTCCGTTAAAACAAGAATTTCCGTCTAATGGCTTTAAATAGCCATTTATATAATAGTAGAGATATATATGTTAAATGTAATATGATTTGCCCAATCTTCTTCTTTTTTTTTTTTTTTTTTTTTTTAGACAACCCCAATCTTTTTAATTAATGGATGGAGCTATATATGATAAATTAGCTCGAATTCAGTTGTTAGATCTCGAGATTGTTGTTACTTATTATCATTATCATTGTTATTTTGCTTTATTTTAATTTTGTTACTCTTACATGCATGCATGACGAAGCCAACACCAACATACTCAATATATTAATATAAATTAATTAAGTGGGGGAAGAGTCTACTGTCCCAGCTATTTCCCTAATTGAGAATTTAGGAGAAAAAAAAGGTTGTGGAGAGCTTTGTCAAGGACTCCGAAATAGATGATTGGAACATATGGTTGCAATGCTACGTACTTTCATAGATGCAGATCACAATTGAATTCATATCCACAAGTTAGATTTTGAAATTGCTATTGCAACAATCCCTTCGCCAAGGAATAAGGGCTCGAGTCTAATAATTTATTGGTCATATCTTCCTTTCACTACAATATAATTGTTTTTTAGTGATGGTTTGAAAATTGTGATAGTCCTTAAATCATCACTAAAAAGCATTTTCTGTGACGGTTGTTGGAAGCCGTCACTAAAGACAGATGAGTTTTTTTTTTACGTTCGAACGGAGAGCAAATTTACATTCAAACGTCACATATACGTTCGAATACTGTGGCTACCTACGTGCGAACGTGAAATGTTTTGGTGCCAACATTTGAACATTAGTAAGTAACGTTCGAACGTTAATTGTAAATTTAAATTAAATATGACTCTAATTTAAAAATTATGTAATTTTTATAGTGGATAATTTGTGAACAAGTCTAAAAAATTATAATATATATTTATATACACACAATTTGTAAAATATAATTATATATTTATATATATAAATATATTTCTGTTTATATACATAAATATATATTTATGTATACATATATAAATATATATTTATGTTTATATATTTAAAGTGCAGTGATTTAATATTAAAGTTAAAAAATCTAACATTAAAAAAGATTGAGAATTAAAATTAAAAAACAATAGATATATTAAATAGTATTGATTCTTACATATATTAAAAGCAAAATATAAAATATGATAGAATTTCATAAACAACACTCAGACGAACGTGTTGTTCACGAAATTCGTACTCCGTATCTCCTCAATCAAGCTATCAACCTTCTCGTTAAGGATACCTACACGATGGATTATCTCTTCAGTCTGCTGCTGACTACCACTCCCCACACAGGGCATGGGCTGCGTCGGAAGAGCTAAATCCGCTACAGGAGGTGGCTGACGTCGAGGATACTGCTGTCTAATACTACATCGATGCGTGCTCATAAAGAACTGAAAAGTGTTCTCGAGAGCATGAACCACAGCCTCTTGCAGCCTGATGGAAAGAATAATATTGCTCACGGAGATGGCTTGGGTACTCTTGAACCAAGTAGTAGAGCTGGACCCGTTGGATGAAGGACATGTGTGACTGTGTCTCTCGTGTTTTATTATATATAGAACACGCGTCCCTCATCCAACGGGTCCTTCTTGACTCACATGATATCCAATTTATATATATAATATATATATATATATGTATATACTAGAAAAAATGTTACGTGCCTAAGGCACGTATGCTCAATTTAATTTTTTTTCTTTTAGCCAATCATTCATTAATTGAAATCTGGGTAAAAATAATCGGATTTTTTTTTTTAACTCCATTTGAGGACTTTTATCAAACACCGACTGTGCATCCATTTTCTTGTGGCTTCCAGCGTTTTGTTTACTTTCTCCTTCAACATTTACATTACAAGCAGACAGTAATACATTAAAAGGGAAGGTTTCTAAAAAGAAAAAACTCAGGGCTTCAGACAAATTTATGCCGAGAAACCAATGTCCAAGAACAACTTCGAATTTGACTTAACAGTCAGTAACAAGTACTGGTATATCCAAGAAATTAAAATCTAAGGTATTTACTTTTATTCAACCATCATGCTCAACGATAGTAGCCTGAAAAAGTGACATCGTTTTCCACTAACCCATTACTTGATAGGTGTAATTATTATATACCAATATAGATGGAAAAAATGATCAATATTGCTTGACACCCAAAATGAGAATTTTATAAAACTCAAGATACTTGCAAAGATATTCCCAGATCTTGCTCTTTTCTCAACCGATCAAAGAAACAATTGGGATTGATTTGACCTTCTTTAGTTGTCCATCATTGCAATTCAATCCGCAACCACACTGAGGGCACTCCTCAAAGTTATTAATAGAAAAATCCGCACCAGCTTTCCCAACTGAGAATCTGAGACTATCCCATTTCCTCTGTACCTCAACAATGTCAACCCAGAAGAAAAAGAGCTCCACACTAACGCCCTCCAAGCTCGAGAACTTGCCTTGTGAAATATAACCTCTGATAGTGGATTTGTACTTCAACTGGTACGACCCTTCGAGCGAGAAACTGCAACTACTGCCCAAGTAGGCAGAAAATTTTCCCATGGAGGGATCAAGATTATAGCCTCGCACACCTTTAGGGAGGATGCCGATAGGGAAGTTGTAGTCCTCACACATTCCAGATCTTGCTATTTTCTCAACCGATCGAGCTCTTTGTAAAGGAAGAGAGAAAGAGACAGTGTAAGGGACGACGAACACTGTCATTCACATGCGCGAACCCATTCTCGGCTCACAGAGAAGCAAAAGAATATTTATTACTGTTTATTATTACGATTCATTACTGTTAGATGTTATAGAAGGCATATTTATTGTTACTATTCATTACTGTTGATGTTATAGGTGCTTTTAGGCATAAGGCAGATATAATTAGTAATTACCCTCCAATGTATGATTGTCATGTACTTGTCGCGCTTCTCTCACCCTACATATATATATATATATATATATATATATATATATATATATACACTTTTTAATTTGTGCAATTTAATTACCCTTCATTGCTAGCTGCATGTTGTAATACTTTTTTTTTCTTTCGCATGGTTGTATATATTATATACTTCTTCAATATATATTGGTTTTTGTTTGGATATATATATATATCAAATAAATTATCAAACTCTCTTCTAGCTTTCCATTAGCTTAATTAAAAGTATTTTTAATTTGGAACAGGTTATGATTTAACGTACATTTCACCTTTCATTTTAAACTTAATATTTTATGTGTTGATACCAAATTTTACGAAAGATTCTTATAAGCGACATTGGTCATGCTGATTTGTTTATCTTGAATTTAATATCGTAATATATAAGGTACTCCGTATACCTTTAATTAATTTGTTCTTGGTCAGGACGTACGTACGTACGTAGCTGCTAGATCATGTAGTCATATTTTCCTTTTTACTTTGTCTAATGTACGTGTTTTCTAATCAAATATTGATAGTAGATTAGATAATTAAAAGGGAATTAGCTATAAAGAGTTTCCATCCTTTATCAGTTCACTAGATCATATATCATGTCATGATGATCTACAGTATTCTAATTAAAGCATTATTTGATCAACATTCTTCTCGTATTGATCACCTTTCTCGTATATATCAATATTGATATTTTCTTTGAATTAGTAATTTATTTATTTGTGATTGATGAAGGAAAACTTAAAGGTGTTTTCCCTAATTTAATATAGAACTATATATCGGTAACCATTATGATAAGGAAAATCAATATATATATATATATATATATATATATTGAAGAAATTCATGAGCCTAATTCATCTCATAAAATCGGTTGTACAAGAGAGGATTGCTCATTACTTATAAACATGCCCAAGACCTTGTCCACAGCCAATGTGGGATTATTCCTCAACACCCTCATTCACGTGCAGGCCAGTATTTTTTCTGGTCTTTGTCACGGGATAAGTAGTGTGGACCTCCATTCGTCCTGTGACAGGCTCTGATACCATGAAGAAATTCATGGGCCTAACTCATCTCATAAAACCGGTTATACAATAGAGGATTGCTTATTGTTTATAAACATGCCCAAGACCTTGTCCACAGCCAATGTGAAATTATTCCTCAACATATATGTCATGATCAAAGATTAATTAAGATCAGACAATATCATGAAATATTTGTGGTTTATAACATTAATTTCTCCCTATATTAATAATGATTGAAATCTTCACCTCCAGCACTAGTGCACGCAGTATTACGTACAAAGAACTTCAAATCCCCGTGAAAATTCTAAGTTAGTGACACTCTCCAAGGGAGACTCAAACCATTATAAAAGACAATGATTTCTCATTTTTAAACAATATAGGATATTTCTATTCACAATATATCCTTATTACTCAATATTCTCTCACATTTTTTTTTTTTACCATGAGAATGACATTTATTACATTAATTTGCCTTTTTTTATTGGTCGATCGGTAAACTCATTTACATAAACAAAATAATTTGTTAGCAGGAAGAAAAGACAAAATAATTAATTAATTTGTTTGGGGGGCCGGGTTTGCTCTGATCAATAATCAGCCCACTTTTGATGGATCCAGTCCATATCTTTAATGAGTCCGGCCTGGCCATAAATTATAAACATCAAGTTGTGAAATTACACCTGGTGCCCCCATTGACCTCGTGAAGATACCCAGAACAAGTCCTCCATTTTCTTCCCACCACGTTCTGAGATTCATCGAGGAAATTGCTGAGTGGACCCAGTCGCTTCTATATATATATATATATATATATACAAGCATTCCGAGCTAGGTTGTTCCCTCTTCGGCCTCTCTCTCTCTATAGCAGAAGATCGATCGAGATCATCATGTATCAGCTATCGTACGTGTCTGATGTTTGCAAGTTCTTGCCTAAGGCTTGCAGCTAGCTTCTCATGCATCTAATATTTCTTTCTGGCTTTAAATCCCTTTATTCATATGGAAATAAACAATTTTTTTTTTGGGATGATCACAGGTTTGTTTTGCATGGGATGAAGGTGTATGAATTAATATTGGTGTCGACGATACTGATAAAGGGCAATAATTATCGGAGACTGATCACGAGTTGCAAACAAAACATGCATTGACCATGTCCAAACAACATTGGTCAAGTGCGAACCCATACATGCAAAACAAGGTTAAGCCTAATTAATTTTCATAATATTAATTATATATTAATTATGGTTATGCACTCATCATATTAGAAGTCTTGATTTGAGATGGCATCGAACATTTTGGCATTACTCCCAACACATGGTTCTCTTCCTTTTGACTATACTCTTTTTATGGGCCAGGCCTGACTTCATAATTAATTTAGAAAATTTTCATTTGGGCTAAGGGTGTAAATCGGTCGGTCCGGTCTGGAGGATGATGGACCGGACCGAACATTCATAGGGACCGACCAGTAGCTATTGGTCCGGTCCAATCTAGTCGATCTGACCCAATTATTTTATTATTTCGTTTCATTTATTTTACAAATAATTTAATAAAAAATTATTTAAATTACTAAAATTAAAATTAAGTGAATTATTAATGTAGATTATGTAACTAACTTATTTAAAAAAAATATTTAACTATAATTATATTTATGATGTTGATAGTTACTACATACTAACTTAGACTTTACTATTTAGTATGTATAATTATTGATAATGCCATAAATTTTATGTATAGTTATGAATATCAAATAATTTGATCATTGTATATAGATTATTCATGCTTGCTTACAACTTAGGTATTTAAAAAAATTTACCTAATTACTTTAATTAAGTGTAAATAGGAGAGTATGAATGAATTTATGATGTATTAACTTTTTACATATAATAACATAAATTATCACATGATTTATTATTAATTGATAACATATATTATTTTATATTTTATATGGACAATGATAATAAATTAGATGAGAATTACATCAATATTAACTTATATAATTACTATATAAAATGAAAGTATTAAATTATTAAAACTATTTTAAATATACATATAGTTCGATCTGGTCCAAAATTTATAGATTCTGGGATCGGATCGAATTTTTTCGGTCCACAATTTATAAGATTGAAACTGATCGATGGAGTTTTCGGTTCGGTCTGGTCCGGACCAAAAATTTCTTTCCGGTCCAGATTGAAAACTATACAACCTTAATTTGGGCCGATCAACTCCACCACATGTTTAAGCAAAGAAAAATGTTTATTCAATAATTGTAAAAAAAAAAATTATAAATTAATATGCCTTGATTTATTTCGTAGTAAAATTATTTTACGATTATATTAATATTTCTATGTTTGTAATTGTTTTTATAATTTTATTTGTTCCAGTTATAAGCATTTCTCGATTTGCGTCAAGAAAGAAATGAATATTTGCTTAACAAAGAAAACTAGTAGATATGTTTTATGGCATAAAAACACCCTGCCCCAAAAAATATGGGAAAAAGAAAACCATAAAAAAAAAAGGTTTAAAGAAACTTGAAGAGAAAGCTTGAACCTGAAAGCTTAAAGAGGAAGCAAAGTTGCATCTAGCATTCGGATACTGATCGGAAACTGATCATACTCACTCCGGTGAACTGCTCCGGCAGAGTAAGCTCTCTCTCTCTCTCGTAAATATATCTTTGCTTTGCGCGCGCCTTCTGATTTTCTTGCCTGATCATAAGCTCATGAAGAATTCTAATTCCATCCCATGTTTTTAGGATGCTATTTCATTGGTTTCCTGTATGTTTTTGCTACAGCTTTTAGTTGTTTTTATGTTGGTCATGATCGATCACAAAGTACTTTAGCTAATTCTATCCCAAGTACTATTAATACATCTAAGATTTGGGAATAAAAATCATCCATGTAGATTGTAACGTACTCAAACCTTAATTCAAAGATTAATATCATTTTTTTTTTGGTTGATTCAAAGATTAAACATTATACATGCATGATATCAGAAACATATATATATATCAAGTACATACTTAGAGAACCTTCCATCTGTTAAGATATAAAATAATAAAATTTATATATTCTCATCATCTTAAACTTTTAAAATAAATGGTGATTTCACATAACGTCAAAAGGATTTCATAACCCTTAAATCCAGATTAATCATTGAATATTGGTAATACCAGAGTCATATACGTACCGAATTGATCATCGATATTGTACGTGAAAATTGACTGAATCATGCCAGCCTCTTTGTAATATTTCAGAGGTCATTGCTAAAGGCTGATCATGACTAATATCTTTTTTGGAAGTATGAAACTAATTGCTAGATGAATCTTCATCTTTTGTTTCTGATTTCAGTTTTCGCGGGCATTCATGTAATAGCCCCTTTTCTGCATTAATGATAGTAGACCACCATGTTCTTGTTTCTTTGCTGTTATTCTGCATTAGGGTACTGCTTTATTTGTTTTTCCACAAAGTTGTGATGATCACTAATTTGTTTAACATATATAACTCGATCGTTTTAGGTCAGTTTAGAAGATAAATCTCTACAAAATAAGTACGAACGTCAATCAACATTTTTCCAGCTCCCGGTGAGTAAAAATGAGTTATATCGGATTATTTGTCCGGTTTCATGCACGAACCTTCTTGACTATCAGTTCAAAGCCTGTCGTACTATGATGCATACATATGATTATATACAAGAGAGTTCTACTACATACAAGAACTGATCTTCTGTTCTTTTTTTCCCCACTTTAAGTTCTATGTGGGACAAGCTGCTAGCTAGCTAGGCTTAATTGAATTGAACGTTATATATGTTACCAATCATATTACTCATGATCATTCTTGTTGAACCCTCGGAATAAGTGACATATCAATAAAATCATCATATATATTGTACGAAGTTTGTTTTACTTGTAAAAAACATGACTAATTTCTCTTAGCTAATGATCTCGCAGTTACTTTTTGGCAATCCAATGGGGGTCAGACTTTGGTCAAGAAACACAATGATTAAAAACATGTCCAATGTCACAATGAAAGTGGATGTGATGGTGCATCCTGGCAACTTTCCATCACAGGCGAGTCCGAGTGAAATCCCAGCTGGTGAGCACAGGTATATCTGCTATGCGGATATTGGCATTGAATACAATCCCGACCGTGACTTTGAAGTGCTCGCTTACTTTGAGGGTGCCCTGGAAAAGGATAAGATAATCATATCGCCATCCGAGATAAGGAATAATGCGAGAATTGAATTGAACTACCTGAACGGAACTGTCGCCGCCCTTCCTATTAAGGGAAAGATGATTGCAATGAACGGGTACGTACGTACATTAATCCTAGCTAGACCACAGTACGTACGTAGTTCTGAATTTGTTGCATGTGTTAATTAATATACTAATTTTCTTTTTCTTTCTTTCCACTGTTTACATATATATATTCATGCTGTATTATGTTTCGACAGAACTGTTATCGTCATGAAAAGCACAGCGAGAAAGATGATCAAGTCATTGTAGAAATCGGAAGATCATTGATGACAGAAAAGTGGTGCTTGATCTTGTGCCGTTTAGATATTGAGATGAGATGAGTTGAGATGATTTGTAAATAATAATGAGATGAGATGAGATCAAATCACTGTTTCTTTGTGCTGACTGTACATTCTTCCACTAACAAATTAACTATATATTTCACGTACGTGCGTACATGAATTAGCTGCGTTTGTTTATATATGACCCTTTGCTTCTCCACCGATCGAATTCATGAACGATTGACGACCAAGTACAAATGAGATATCACATCCATCAGTACTTAATTTATACTCACCAAATAATTAAGGTCTTGGTAATTATTATTGTTAAGGAAATTATCAACCACACTTTCCAATGTGTTGACTATATTATTAATAGAGAATTACAAGTACGTAGTACGTACGGTAGTAGTAGAATTCGTAACAAAACGATAAGGAAAAATATAACTAAGGTCTCGTTTGCATTCAAAATCCACCTCAACTCATCTCAATTCATCTCATCTCATCATTATAACTTTTTCAAATTTCCATACAAAATATAATAAACAATTCAACTTTTTCAAATCTCAAAATAACTTTCCTAAATTTCTACACAAAATATAATAAATAATTCAACTTTTATTCTACTATTCACAAACCATCTCAACCCACCTTAACTCATCTTTAAATCCAAACCACTCCTAAGTCTACGACTTTTTTTATCTTCTAGATAGTCTCCTACGGCTTCTTTATCTTCTACGACTTCCTTATCCTTAACAATTATTATCAGCAAAAATTAGATCAATGTCAAAAAAGGATCGAAAAGGGGCTAAAAGTTAGTAAATTAATTAATGATGATCATCAGTGAATTGTTTTACTGATCATCAAAAGTACTACTGCTAGTCCCTTAATTCAAAGTTTCAACCTGATCATGCATGCAGGATCAAGAGAAATTAGACTTCAAAGAGTACTACTATATATATATATATATATATATATATATATGTATATATGAAAAATTCTAATTTCATTAGTTACTGTATTCACTATTATATATTTCACATCTTATGAAAAATATCTTCACACCCTATAAAAAAAATAAAAAACTATAGGTGTAAAGTGTGGAAATGAATAGTGACTGATATATAGCATTGATCTTCTATGTATGTATATATGAGAAATGCTTGGTGTACTGATGATATGTTCCGACAGTGGGTCTGAATATTTTTTTTAATTAATAATTAAAGAAATATTTTTTAATAATGTTGCGATTGTTTAAAAATATTTAAGAATATAAAAAAATAAAAAATAAAATAAAATAAAAAAGCCAAATGACCAGCTTGTCGGGATAAATTCTTGATATCAACAATTTGTCGGATCGTGTAGCACCGTCCTATATATAATAGGCGATGTAACTCGATTATAATGCATAGAAACGTACAGTTCTTAATTTATTACTCTAAAAAATTGCTAATGATCATTTTGGACGTACGTACACTTCCAGAAACGATAAAAAAGGATGGAATATTTGATCAAAACCGCGTTGGGAATTTAGGGAAACATATATATATGAATAATGTAGGGAATTGATATATATGATCTGATCATGGCCCGGGGATCGATCAGTGTCCGACAAACAAAATATTTTTTTGTCCCTTTCTAATATTTTGGATCACTTTAATAATTTGCTCTTTTCGGTCAATGATGATCATGATCATAATTTGAAACATCCCACGTACGTACGTCCTTATTATATAATTTCCCAAGTATTCACGCGCGCATGGCAATGATTCCTAGCTCGCTCAATTTGTATTGCTTTAAAGGTCTAATTATATTGCACATTTTTAGTTAAATATTTACACTTTATATAATTATATATATATCCAAAAGAGAAGAAAAAAATTTAATTTAAGTTACATCTTAAGTAATCTATGCTTTTGCCGTAGTTTTAATATTGGTTAGATATATATATATATATGTGTGTGTAAATGGAAGATGCAACTGTGAAGTGCGTAAACGTCGTGTAACCGCTTTAAAAAATAGTGGAGTCCATTATTAAAAAATTAATTTTTTTCATGTGGGTCTCATCTTTTATTCACTTTTTTTAAAGCGATTACGCGACGATTACACAAATAACGGTTGTAAATATCTTTTCTCTTATATATATTTACGGTAAAAATTAAAAAACGGAATATTGATATATATATATATATATAATTGTTTATTATCTCTTAAGATTTTTTGATAAGATATTAGACTACTTCACGATGATCTTCAGCCTAACGCGCTTATAAACTTTTGTTAATATGATTAAACGTACGTTGAGACTTATAAATTAATAATCTGGCTAGCTAGAGAAAAAATTGAACGTAAATTATATATACTTCATGTTGTACTACAAAGAACTACGGAATATATAAAAAAAGATATCACCCAACGTGGAATTCAAAGTCAAATATTATCAAATATGTCATTTTGTTTCTTAATTTCAAATATTTATATATATATATATATATAATTAAGTTGCAGTTTACCCTCAGCTTGTTAAGATTTAATCGTTAGATAGATGAGAAAATTGCAAGAAATTAATTTGGTAGTTTATAAGGGATAAAATGACAAATTTGATAATTTGGTAGTACTTATATTAATTAATTGGAAATTAATGAAACTGATATATGATTAGGTATATAAAATATAATTTTATCTAGGGACGGCAGGTTTCTTCCCGTCAATAAAATAATATATATAATGAGAGGAAGAGCTAGCAAAGGATCATGAGGTCAAGAAATCAGCTTTCAAAGTCAATCGAAAACCTTCTATAAACACTACTTCATGTATCCTTTTTTTGGCTTAAATGTTCAAAGTGATTAATTGTATCACATCATGATCATTAGTTGTTTGGCATCTATTTAATTTTATGATAATTGTCTGACATCTATATATTTAATTGAGATTTTTTTAAAATCTAGGTATCAGTTTTAGTTTAATAAAAACTGACAACCTAATTCTTGAATTAGAAATGCGAAAATCCAAAGTACTTATTATGCAATACTTTTAATTTTGAGAAATTTTATTTGCAGTCTCCAAGTGAAGACTGTATGTGCAGGTCTTTTATTAAATGAGAAAAAATATCATTTCAGGAGGGATAGTTTTATAATTTTAAAAAAATTTAAAGATAAAATTACTTAGGCTTGTATTGCAGTTCTCAAATGAAAACTGTATCTAACATTACTCTTTAAATTTTGCTTCTAACTTTTAGCATTTTAGCTAGAGGTTGGCTTTTAAAAAATATTTCCTTGTGACAAGTAAACATATATTAATAGAATTGGATTAAACCCTTTTCTCTATTAAAAAAAAGTCTAAAAATAAAAAAGTATTTCACTTTTTTTTTTTTTAGGGAAATTAAGTATAGTTTAGATAGTGAGTTGGAACTGCATCAAATAAAAATTGAAACTTCAATAAAAAAATTATTAGAATATTATTTTTTAATATTCTTATTATCTAAAAATTTAAAAAAAATTAAATTATTTATTATATTTTATATAAAAATTTTAAAAACTTATAATAATGAGATCACAGCCGTTGCATGTACCGTTGCATATAGAAAAAGGTACGCTGTGAATATATTTGAGACTCTTGGCCATGCATCCGTTGACACGCCCGTCAACAAATTGGCATTTACTCTGTATTGACTCTCGGAGGAAGTGCCCGCCTCCACCCACCTGGTTTTTAAAGAGCTAGGAGACATCCAGACTCCAGAGTCGCGCTTTACACATGATCTCTCCTTCTCTCTGATGAATCTCTCTTGCCGGAATGAACTCCTCTTCTGAACCACACGACTTCCCGGCCACATTTTTTCCAAGAACCTGACACAAACCTTCTTTCGCCACTCAATTATATATACAACTAGTTCTTTATGTATATATATTGACAGATCTTCCTCCAAGAAAGAAAGAGAGAGAGGAAAAAAGCCATGGTCATATATGCCCTGAAAGCTTTGCTAAGAACGACAGAGATCACAGCATCACGGCCATCCATCACAGGCTCACAGCTGCTCTCCCTCCCTATCTCTCTCTCTCTCTCTCTGATCTCTGAGTATGGAATCTCGTACCTTTATTGATTTCCTTAATCTATAATTTCCAGTTCTCTCTTTTTATGGAAACAAAAGCTATCTTATTTTTTCAAATGCACGCCTTTAATCTGCATGCCAACTCTAGCACTCCTCGTTTAAAGTACCTTTCTGAAAGTCTAGCTTTGAGCATGTTTCTGGATAGCTGCAAGGAAATTGATATATATATTTGCAATTAATCGAAAGTCCACAAGTTTTTTCATGTACGCTATATATATATATATATATAGCTGCTAATTCCTTTATACATTTTACGTTTGTTAAAATTAAGCTTTATAGATGATGTATATAGAACATATCTTCAACAAAACTCATCACTTTATATTAAACAAGAAATGGGTACTGATTCTTTAATATTAGAAGGTTGCAGTTCCCAAAAATACTCGAGTTCCAATATGCTTTATACCTCACAGCTGTTTGCATCCTGGTATACTAGAACTAGTGTGGTCTTCCTCCGCTTCATGTTTTTTGTTCATTGTAGCTTCGCACCAAGGATTTCCAAGCTCATTCTTTTGAGATACTTTGCTCTCCAAATAATCTCATGCATCAGATGAAGTACTAGTTTCCAGGTCCGTTAAATTTGTAGGTTCGTATATATGCATTATTTCTTGGTGTTTTCTTTACTTCCCAAAGCTTTTACCGTAATGATCTCTTCTTACCCTTAGAACGTGCTTTCTGTTTCTCAAAAGCTGGGGTACTCTTGGCGTTACGCTGTTTTCTTTCCATTAATTTGGAACCAATATACGACGTTTGAATCTTTCTGGGCCGGGGGAATTAATTAGAAGGTCTCTAAAAAACTCAACATCAGCAGTTTGTCTTTTAAGTACCAACAGATCTTCCAGATCTTCTTCATAAATCTCGTACATTATATTTTTGGTATTTTAGACCTTTGTCAGCTAAAATATACGCACAAAACCACCCTAATCAGTAGCAAGTCAAATCTCTAAGACTTGTCACGCTAATGTCATACCGTTTTAGCTTCATCTCCTCCAGTTTCTGACTCTTTCAGCCGCGATGCAGTCTAAAGATTTGACCTATTCAGCACTCAGTAGCCGCAGTAGTTCTTAATATCTTATGCACATCTGGTAGCCTTGTTTTTCTTTCTTTTCATATAATATATACATATTTCCGCTGTTGTGTGCAGAGTCGGAAGTCGGTGAGGCGGAGTTCCAGTCTCTTGGAGGCAGATAGAGACATTAAAATTGCAATAAGATGGCGTAAAGCAAAAGGTCTGTGCATAACTCTAGTCGGCGTTTCTCAGACATTTTCTTTCGTGCATTAAATTCTCTCTCTTTCCCTCATGATTGCCATGGTTGTCGGTTCTCGGGGTTTAAATAATGTTTGGCGTTTGGTTTTCAACCTTAGATCTTTTGCCGATCAGAGGATCATGAGGAATTATTGGAGCTTGTCATTACACGTGACTGATAGTAACATGGAGACAGAATCGTGCGAGTCGCGCGCGTGGAATGAGGATATATTGGTATGACATGGGATAATATAATCCTATGATCCACGGGTATATATTAATTATAATAAGATGAGGGATAGTTCATATTTTTATAATAATTATTATAAAATTTAAATATTATTTTAGAGTGGTAGTTTCACTGGACTTTCCATCATTTTAGATAAAATTCCCCTCACCAAAACTAAGATTGTGGATGTCGTTGTTCATGATAGACCGAAAACTTCTAACTATTTGAGACGAAGGAAAACTACAAAACATCCTTATTATCATTCACTACAAAGTGTTTTTACTGCTGGCAGTGCCTTGCAGTTTCCTTCTTGTCTACTACTCACTGGAACTTTGATCTGGATAGCTAGCTAGTAGCTGCATGTCTAATTAGGACAGAAATGTACGTACTGGGTAATGCAGAAAATTCGTATTATATGGGTCCATTGACACCTTCACCTATGTTTGTTTTGCATTGCAATATATGTATGTATCGTACGTACAAGAAAAAGAAAATCTCAATACAATCAAAAATCCAAGCAGTTGCAACAAAGAGAAAGAAACAACGTACGTCTACATATATTATATATATGGGCTGACTGATCCAGACCGACTTGAGCGTCAACTTTTTGTGGAACTGTATAGATTCTTCTTGAGCGACAACGTCTTTTCGTTTATTGATAAGTTATAAGTTAAATGCATTCTACACGATTAGGTTTAGAACTTATATTCTTCAATTTGCACGCTATGAGAACCGATCGAGCAGTACTTGCTGCAATAATCACGGTCATGATTAGCATCTCTTCCAAAACCTTGATGCCATCTTGGCACCGACGAAAGCCCATCTTGTCCAAACTAGAGTGCTTTTATCGTAGGTTAAAAGGGTTGAGATTAGTCTGATTATTTAGTTTCTAAAAAAGAAAAATGAAACCATTTTTCTCTTCCACTTCTTTTCGAGGTGGGTTGGAACTTTCACGCGGGCCTAGGAACACCGAATAGGACAAGTCATGTGATTATTCTTCATGTCTCGTAATAATCCCATGGGTATGATTGTTAATATCTTCATACTAATCTTCTAAGCCATAAGTTTTCCCTGACAAAAAGGATACCAGAATTTCACCCTTTGGTACAGAGACTGATCTCTTTATGATCCTCTAGAGCGAGTTCATGGATCATGCCAGGCGAAAAGGAGAACAAGGAAAACAACTACACAGAGTGAAAATGCATGCTAGCTGCAGGGTCATTTAACACTGGTCTGTTAATTGGGTCCTTCAAGGCTCTGATTTCCTTATTTCTAGTCTATTTGTCTTGGTACTTTCTCTGTACTGTCACTGTAGATTGGCTTTGGGACGAGTTAAAGCTCCCTTGTGTCCGCTGAAAAGGAATTTATATGTCATTTTACAACTTGTCCTGCAAATAACTTGGAGTGATCCAACTATTCCCGTACGCGGGACCACTTTCTCAATTGGTTTAGTTGATCATCTGATTAACCAACAATGTGAACATACACACAAACACTGTTAGCTCTGAAAATAGAGTTCATTCCACCTGCCTTCCCCTTTATAGAAGACATTCTTTTTTCTTCTTCTATATATATAATTTGTTTTAGTTGGACCATTTGAATCTTTGTGGCGTGGACTCTTTTGCATGTTTGCACGTTTCTTTAGGCTATCTTTTATCAGAGAATATACAGCTCTGGGCAAGAAAACACTGCCGAGATATGATGCTAATCCTGTTCTTTTTTTGCTGCTTTTCAAGCTTGTTGCAGCCGTTACAAAGCTTCTTGTCTTTCATGCTCGTGCATTTTCTTTGCCTTTTCTTTTTTTTATTACAACCCCAAAGGCTCCTAGTTCCTCAATGAAAAGGGAAATTGGTTACGCCTTAACTCTTGAAGTTTTTATTTTGTCAAATCCCTTCGCCCCCCCTTCCCTTTTTTCTCCCGCGGAAAATATAGTGCTGCAGCCTGCAAGTGCTTTAAGAATCCGGCTTCCTTGATCATTTTAGTACGCGTTGTTCATTGAAGGTTCTCTTAGTCGAAAGGAGTGGTCCATGCAAATGAAAGACCCTGATCTGGAGAACACTGTGATATCGGAGAACACTCTGATATTCAGGAAGCCACTACAAAACTCTATGAATCTGCAGAAGACATCAACCCAGATGGTGCACAAAAATGAAGATTTCTTGGAACATAAAAAGAAGATCATGGCAAGGAGGAAGGGAAGGAGAAGAGGTAGATTACCGAAAGTCGAGAGATTCCAAGAATCAGAGCTTGATTTAGATGTGGGTTCCCTTGCTTCATGCAAAAACCTTATGTTACACCGCAGGCCTGGATTTGGCCAGCTGGGAACAAAGTGTTTAGTTAAAGCCAATCACTTCCTTGCAGAGATACCAGGGTCAGATATATGTCAATATACTGTAAGTTTTGCTTAAATTGAAGAGCTGAAATATTGAAAATGACCTCCAGATTTTGTGTGCATATTGTCACTCCTTTTATATTTGCGGGATGCAGGTTAAAATAAAGCCTGAGATTACTTCTTCGAAATTGAACAGAGCCATCATGACACAGTTGGTGAAACTTTATAGAGAGACTGACTTAGGGATGAGGCTCCCTGTTTATGATGGAGGAAGAAATCTTTACACGGCCGGATTGCTACCTTTTGCCTCAAAAGACTTTACCATAGTATTGAACGATGATTACAAGGGGACAGGCAATGGAAGGTTACTTATTATTGCTCTTAACTGAATGATTTTCTGCTTGAATAATATTAAATTGAAGATTTGATCAAGTTTAGCTGATCATATCAGGGAACAACAATTTAAGGTGACAGTCAGTTTTGTAGCACTAGCCAGTATGCACCAATTGCGTGAGCTTCTTGCAGGGAAAGCAGTTGATACCCCTCAAGAGACGCTTACCATTATTGATATTGTCTTGCGGCAATTGCCAGGCCAAAGGTGCATGCATTTCTGTTGTTCTATTTCTTTGGATTTGTCGACTTTGTTTTTCTATTAATGCTAGCGGATTTCCACTTGTTAGACTTATTCTTGGGTGAGTTCAGGTATATATCAGTTGGAAGGTTTCTATATTCTCCTGATATTAAGAAACCGCAGCAGCTTGGTGGTGGCTTAGAATCATGGAGAGGTTTCTACCAGAGTATTAGACCTACTCAGATGGGACTATCCCTGAATATTGGTGAGAGTTCTTCGATTGTTATTCTATTTTTCAAAATGCTTTTATACATGAAATTTTCCCCACAAAAAAAAAAAACAAAAAACAAAACAAAAGAATAGCATTCTGAAATCTTTTCCGTTTGCTGCTTGTCAATCAGACATGTCATCTGCTGCATTCATTGAGCCACTCCCAGTCATTGATTTTGTTGCTCAGATTTTGGATAAAGACGTGTTTTCAAGGCCATTTTCAGATGCAGATCGTATAAAGGTATAGAACTCTGTGGTGTGGAAATCAAGTTCTGATCCCGATTTCATACCTTATTGTACATGTCTAGCCAACTAAAAAGACAATGTAATTGTTTGGTGATGTGCTTCGCGCTTTATCATCAATCTAAACAACCAATCAATCATGGTCTTAGAACTTTCAAATGCCATATCAAAGCAAGAGTAAGTGCTGCATCCCGACATTCAGCCACTAATTCTATCCTACGATCATTACCCACGGAGCTATCCCTAGCACTTAAAATTGAACATTTTTGTGAGATCAGTACCAGCTTAGTGACTATACACACTTATCATAATAAGGTATCTACTAAACTAACACCTTTTATAATTTGTCTTTTAGGGTAATTGTTATGATTGAGAGTTAAAGGTTTAACTAAATTAGTATCCAACAGTCTTAGAGCTTTTGGATTAATAGTTGGGTTTTTAACAGTTGATATTAGAGCATGGACCACGTCACGGGTTCAAGTCACGGAAGGGATGGCCTATAGGCTGGATTAAAATGTCTTGATACTTTGTATGGGCATAGTGTTAAGTCATTGAATACTGATAGATGAGTGAAGCTGCCAAAAGGGGAAGGGCTACCACAAGGTCAATGTCGATAGAGTGAGTCGCCGTAGACGTTGGATTCGGAAGCGTGGTGGAATGTTATAATCTTGAGGGTTAAAGGTTAACTAAATTAGTATCCAACAGTCCTAGAGCTTTTGGATCAATGGTGGAGTCTTTAACAATAAAACTTGTATTATTCTGGGATTTTCAAGTTTGGCTGATGATAAATCTTGAACTAGTCCTTCCTGGTCATTGTCATGTTGATTTTACATTTGAATGATTTGGAAAACATGGCTCCAAATGTACTACAGACCACAGTAAAATTGACATATGTTGATTGGAAAGTTGGGTTTGATCTGTAGAGCACAGAAAAATGACATCTTTTTTGTTTGTGTCAATCATAAAGCACATCTAGTCATGATTTTAGATACAGTATTTTTGCAAAAAGAGAGAAAAAAAGAAACAGAAACTATATGTAAATATAATTTGAAAAGGTTACTTGATCAATACTTACATAATTAAAAAAGGGTAAAAGGGTTACTTTGGAATCATTGATGTGCAGGTCAAGAAAGCCCTTAGAGGGGTCAAAGTTGAAGTTACACACAGAGGAAATGTTAGAAGGAAATATCGAATTTCAGGGTTGTCATCACAGCCTACACGGGAGCTAATGTAATTATTTTGTGTTATTTGTTGTAATAGCATTCCATTGTACATAAACACTTATTGTATTTTTTTGGAAATCAGTTTCCCAGTAGATGAGCAAAGGAACATGAAATCTGTTGTTGATTACTTTCAAGAGATGTATGGATATGTCATTAGGTATCCCCACCTACCTTGTCTTCAAGTGGGAAACCAGAAGAAGGTGAAGTACTTGCCAATGGAGGTAGGCTCTGCTCAATATTTCTAACATTTTTTTAAATATAACGTCCTATTTTTTTGAGTTAATTACTAAAATAATTATTGAGGTTTTACTTTGAACAGATTGATCCCTGTATTTTTACTTTAGAACTTTTGCTCCATGTGATATGCCACATGTGAAAAGAAACTAAAATGGTGGAAACTTGAAAATATTATAATCAAATTAAACCAGAACAAATTAAAAATCCAAAACATAAAAAATAAAACTCCCAAAGATAAAAACATTACTATAACATAAAAGTTAACAACACTGCAACCATGTAGGTCACCTCCATCGGTGGCCAAATCGAGAGGGCCGCCAAGCGGTGGTCAATTTGGCCGCCCAGTGCACCACCTTGCAATATTTGTGCTGGTCAAATTATTGTGTTTGTTTTTTTTAAAAAAAATTGTGACTTTTTTTTTTTTTTAGTTCTTGCTTATCTAATTTTTTGTATTTGTATTTTTTTCATTTTCGAATTGTTTGGCTCTTAAATGATTTTATTTTTCAAACAATCATCGATAACATCAGAAGGCTTACAGAGAGACTTAATTGATCAAAATTGAAAGTATAGAACAAAAAAATTAAACATAAGATATGGGATCAATCTATCTTAAAGACAAACCAAATAAAATATTTTAGTATTTAGAGGTTTTATTTAATCCATTTCTTATGAATCTTTTAATAGGCATGCAAGATAGTTAGCGGGCAGAGATACACGAAAGGGCTGAATGTGAAACAGATTACTTCTCTGCTAAAAGTTTCATGCCAAAGACCCCAGGAACAAGAAATGGACATCTTACAGGTTACATCTCCAATTCTTTGGATTTCTGGGAACTTTTAAAAAAAAAAATCTGCTAGAATGGTACGAATTCAAAATTCTAGTTTTATGTTGGTATGATGTTCCGCTTTTCTACTCATAAATTCATAATGCATTTAAGGTGAAAGAAAATATCGGCATTTGCAAGTAATGATGAGAGCATCAATGGTATAGTTGTCGTAGGGTTTGAATTTTTATGCCAAATTCTGACATTTCTCTGTTGTCTTTCCAGACAGTTCACCAAAATGACTATGAACAGGATCCCTATGCAAAGGAGTTTGGCATCATTATAGACAGCAAGCTTGCATCTGTTGAGGCTCGGGTTCTTCCTGCTCCATGGGTAATGCTCAAAGGGACTTTACTACTTCATATGACATTCAACCTCGTTCTGCCAATGACTTGTTCATTGTGTCCTTTTTCTGTTCTTAATGTAGCTCAAGTATAATGATAGTGGAAAGGAAACAGAATACTTGCCTCAAGTTGGTCAATGGAATATGATGAACAAGGTTAGTTATTGTCTACTTGGAGAAACTTAGAAAATTTAACAGCAAACTGATAGAAGTTTTGTTTATTCAGAAAGTCGTAAATGGAAGCACCATCAGATATTGGGCTTGTATCAACTTCTCACGAACTGTCCAAGAGAGCACTGCTCGTGGTTTTTGTCAACAGTTGGTTCGAATGTGCAAAATCTCTGGCATGGTATACTTTTCCTATACAGTAATACTTGACAGTGGTAGCACTTTAATTAGAAATGAATGATTTTTCTTTGGAAAAAAGGGTATTGTGCTTCTTTGCGTGAAGCCTGGTTCTGTTTGTGGCAGTTTTTTTGACCCATTTTGGCTCTTGAACCAACCCGACCAGCTGATTAGGGTTTGTTATAAATTGTATATTCTCTTGTATGGCTGCCGCACTGCACCTTTGATTATCATCTGAAATAAAATCATCTGCAACTTCGTGATCCGTGGATGTAGGCATGTTTGTAAGAAGAATAAAATTGTTGAATATTCTGCGTAGTTTTCATTTATCAACACTGTGTCTATATATAGACCTTACATAAGGAATCAAAGAATATTTTATGGTTACAATAACAGTAGAGAATAATAGAATGTAGTCTCTGCAGTGCACACTAATGATCTGCTGTTGCTGTGCTGTTGCTATGCTGCGTAGCTGGTTTATCACATAGTCTAATACGCCCCCTCGAGTCCAAGGGGGTGTCAACCACTTTGAGACTCGCTTTAAACTGATTGAACTTTTCTGCAACCAACGGTTTGGTAAGAACATCCGCCAGTTGGTCTTTGGAGCTACAAAAGAAAATTCTGAGAGTGTTGGTAGCGACACGATCCCGTACGAAATGGTAGTCTATATCCATGTGCTTGGCTTTTGAATGAAAGACAGGATTAGCACAAAGATATGTTGCACCAAGATTGTCACACCAAAGTGTTGGTGCTTGAGGTAAAAACAAATCAAGTTCCTCAAGAAGAGTTTGAAGCCATATTAATTTAGCTGCCGAAGAGGCCAAGGACTTGTATTCAGCTTCTGTAGAAGATCTAGCTATTATTTTCTGCTTCTTAGGTGACGTTTGGATTCGAAAATGACTTGAGATGAGTTGAGATGAATTGTAAATAGTAATAAGATGAGTTGTGAATAGTAGTGAAATTTGTGAGTTAAAGTTATTAAATAGTAATGAATAGTAGTGAGATGAGTTGAGATGAGTTGAGATGAGCTGAGATGACTTGCGAATCCAAACGTCTCTCTAGAGTTCCATGATATGAGATGGTTACCAAGATAGATGCAAAAGCCTCCGGTTGATCGTCGATCATCCAGACAACCACCCCAATCCGCATCAGAATAAGCTTGAAGAACAAAGTGTGATTAAGAAGCAAAAAATAAGCCATGATTTATTGTACCCTTGAGATAACGTAAGACCCTTTTCAGTGCACTCCAATGAGTAATTTTGGGTGAGCGCATAAATTGACAAAGTTTATTTACTGCAAATGAAATATCTGGGCGGGTGAGATTGAGGTATTGAAGACCTCCAACTAGGCTTCTGTAGAGAACAAGATCATCAAAATCAAGGGAATTAAATTTAGAAAGCTTAAGGGATGCTGCCATAGGTGAGGATATGGGTTTAGACTGAAGCATGTTGTTGCAGATGAGTAAGGTTTTGATGTATTTTCTTTGGGACATCAACAAGCCATTTGATGTATGATCAATTTCAAGGCCCAAAAAGAAAGACAGTCCCCAGATTCTAAACAGGGAAGGCAGTACACATGGCAACAATCAAATTATCAATAACAGAGGAATTAGATGCACTTATCATTATGTCATCGACATAGACAAGCAAGAAAATTTTCACAGCACCATTACTGAAAATAAAGAGTGAAGGATCTGCTTTGGAGGAGAGAAAACCATACTCAAGTAGCCATGAATTGAGTTGGTCAAACCAAGCTCTTGGAGCTTGCTTCAACCCATAAATTGCCTTGTTGAGTTTGCACACAAAGGTAGGATGAGCTGGGTCTACAAAGCCCTGAGGCTGCTGCATAAATACATTATCAGTGAGATTTCCATGCAAAATTGCTTTCTCAATATCAAGTTGGCGCAATGCCCAGTGCCTAGACACAACAATGGATAGGATGAGACGGATTGTCGAAGGTTGAACCACGGGACTGAATGTCTCGTGGTAATCAAGTCCAGGCCGTTGGTGAAAGCCTTTGGCCACCAATCGGGCCTTCCGTCTCTGAAAAGAACCATCCGCGTTAGTTTTTGTTCGATATACCCAGTGGCACCCGAGAATATTTGAAGATGGAACAGGTGGTACAAGCGTCCAAGTGAGGTTTTGAGTCAAAGCAGTAAATTCCTGAGCCATAGCCGAACGCCAATCCGGTAATTTCGAAGCACTGCGTAGCTTGAAGACTCATCGGGAATAGAAATAGTGGTGGTGAGGCACTGGCAGGCTGGGTAAGGCGTAGTACAATCAGAGAGCACTTGAGGATGGGAGGAATCGGTCTGGGCACAAGTTATTATTGGTGACCGAGGAGGGACAAGAATGGGAGGATCGGTGGTGAGTAACGAAGATGAGGTGCTTGATGTTTGCTGAGGTCGGGAGGTAGACGACGATGTAGGGGAAGAAATTTGTGATATTGGACTGAGGCCTGGGCCAAGAGACGAAGGTGAATTTGAGGAAGTTGGGCCAACGGAAGGTAAGTGTGGAGCTGGGCCAAGTATGGAAGGGGATAGTATGGGTAAGGAGGCCTGAGTAGAAGGAGTGAGCTGAGAAGAGATTGTGGGCCTTGATTGAGAGGTTGTATTGAGCCGAGATTTTGCAAGAGGAAATGAATTTTCATCAAAAGTGACATCACGTGATATGTATAGTCTATTGTTGGTGAGATCTAAACATTTCCAGAGGAGATAGTTTTCTGTAGTGAGTTTGGTGGTAACAATGTGAGAAAATGTAGAAGCAATGGAAGGTACCGAGGAAAGGGAGAAAGAAGATGACGCCATGGATTGAAAAAGGAGCTTAGTCAGTGGGCTCTTGATACCATGTAAGAAGAATAAAATTGTTGAATATTCTACTAGTTTTCATTTATCAACACTGTGTCTATATATAGACTTTACATAAGGAATCAAAGAATATTTTATGGTTACAATAACAGTAGAGAATAACAGAATGTAGTCTCTGCAGTGCACACTAATGATCTGCTGTTGCTGTGCTGTTGGTATGCTGCGTAGCTGGTTTATCACAGTCTAATAATGTTGCTGAACCATGTAAATCTTGTGTCATTTGTAATTGATTATGCTTTTATTTTTCTCTATATCTTATCGTTCCTAACAGACCACAATTCTATTCCAATGATTATAATGTTGCTCAAAACGTTCCGAATCATGTCTTGTATTTATAATCTGTTGTTTTAACATTTGATCTCAGGAATTTAACATGGACCCTGTGATTCCTATATATTCAGCCAGATCAGATCAGGTAAAGAAGGCCTTGAAATACGTTTATGGTTCTGCTACAAGCAAGCTTGAAGGAAAAGAGTTGGAGTTGCTTATTGCCATTCTTCCGGACAACAACGGTTCTTTGTATGGTATGCAGTTAGCTTTTGCTACTAGAGATTTGTGGGTATCACATTACGTAATCTGGGACCTTCCAAGTTTATGGTTACTACAAACATTATGTTATGAGATGTCTTGCATCATTAGGCTTTTTATGTTAAGTGAAGTCTAATAAGTCTGTTTCATTTCTCATGCTTGGGAATTTATTGCAACCACAGGGATTTTATGTTGTGAGAATGTACTCGGGAGAATGGGTTATAATGTACAATCATAAAAAATCTATTTAATTCTCATGCTTAGGAATTTAAACTATGTCTGGTAACAGGTAAACCTTTTCAACTTCTAAGTTTTCATGAAACTCAGTTTTTCCAAAGCTATTGTGCGTGACTCTGTATGACTTGATATTTGACTTCCACTCTGGCTGAATGGTGTATCCTCTGTTTATAGGTGAACTGAAACGAATCTGCGAAACAGAGCTAGGGTTGATTTCGCAGTGCTGCCTTACAAAACATGTCTTCAAGAGTAGCAGACAGTACCTGGCAAATCTCTCTCTTAAAATCAATGTCAAGGTCTGTCATAATCGATCATGGTTCAACAGAGCTTATTGCATAGTCGATATGTCTTTTAATTTGACTCTCTGAAACCCAGATTAAGTGATTTATTTTTTCATTTGAACTTTTTAGATGGGAGGAAGGAATACAGTGCTTCTAGATGCTTTACATTGGAGGATTCCTTTAGTTAGCGACATTCCAACAATCATTTTTGGAGCTGATGTTACTCATCCAGAAAATGGAGAAGATTCTTATCCATCTATAGCTGCTGTAATTATTTTGCACCTCTATTACTTGAAAGGTTATGGTTGTCTCCAAATTTGAGCATGATGACTATTGTAATACAGGTTGTGGCCTCCCAAGATTGGCCAGAAGTTACAAAGTATGCCGGTTTGGTATGTGCACAGCCTCATCGAGAAGAACTTATTCAAGACTTATTCAAAACCTGGAAAGATCCTCAACATGGTACGGTTACTGGAGGCATGATCAGGTAAATTGTTAAGAACGCTTTAGCACTGCACTAGACTCAGGTGGTCATACGTTATGCGTACATCATTCTTAGTGTTCTATAGTTATCAATCAACATTTTTCCTTAAGAGACTACTCAAGACCCAAACCTGTCCCCTCAATTGTCCATCTCAATCTCAAGGAGATCACTAAATTTCCTACAAGAGAGAGGAGGCAGTCAACCCCTTCTACAAGACAGAATTGTAAAAGATGGAACAGCAGGAGAATTCTAGAGCTCTTTGACTTGGCCATTGAAAAAATTTGATTTTTCAGCTATGATGATTGTCAAATTGAAAAACAACACACTTTGCAATACTGTTAAGGGAATGACAAGCTCTCTTTTTTGGTAACCAAGAAAATATCAGGTTGACCGCATTGTTAGCTACTTTTGAATCTTCTTATTGCTAGTACTTCTTCATTTTTCACATTTTGTCTTGTACTTCTTCATTGGTTCTTGAGGTTACTTGGTGATGTATATGCGGTGTCCTATCTTAAAATTGCACCATAGTTTTATCAACAACCGTGTTTTTTTCCTTTACACACCCACCAGGTCATCAACTTTGAAACAAGATACAATGTGCCAAGTAAATCTAAATGTATTCTTACTACTTACTTGGAGACAATGACATATTCTAAACAAGCATGAGCTAAATATCTAGTCTAAATGCATCCCAATTGAAACATAGAGACTATTCATCTTCAATCATAGCCATCTAAGCCACCACTTAGCACTACATCATAAGGGCTGACTCGTGTAATATAACACTTTTCCATTTGTTGTTGTATTTACTGATCAGAAATCATGCCTTTTAAAAGTTCGATATTCCATGCTACTGCAGAGAGCTTCTACTTTCTTTTAAGAATGCTACTGGACAGAAACCATTGAGGATCATATTTTACAGGTGCTCTGATCTAATTATCTATTTAGAGTTCCCCTTAAACTTGTACCTTATTTAGGTGTTAGAAAAACAGTTGTTCCTTAAAAAAAAAACGAATTGTTGAACTGGCAGTTGGATCCAAGAAATATCTAAGGTTTTGCTTTTGTAAAATGTGTAGGGATGGTATCAGCGAGGGACAGTTCTACCAAGTCTTACTATATGAACTTGATGCCATTCGTAAGGTTAATGAAGATCCGTTATCCTTGTTTTCGTTAATTATGCTCTTCCTGTGCTTACATTCTGACCATGCATGTCTAGGCTTGTGCTTCATTAGAACCTGGTTACCAACCTCCGGTAACATTTATTGTGGTTCAAAAGCGGCACCACACTAGACTCCTTGCAAGTAATCACAATGATAGAAGTAGCACCGACACGAGTGGAAATATCTTACCGGGTAATATATTCTCTGTTTCTGGTAACTGCTAGTTTGTGCTGGTGATTGATTGAATGAAAATAACTATCCAACATGAAGGAGATAGCCTACTCTTTAAGCTTTGCCCTTGAAAAGTATGCATAGCTAAGTGATCCCATGCTCTGGACCACGGGGCCAGCCAGATTCTGCAGACGAGTTTGCTAACTCTTTCCTGAGGTCATGCAGCTGTCATTCCTAACTCATAAACGGAGTTTTTATTGGTTTGAATTTCATATGTAGGTACTGTGGTGGATTCAAAAATCTGCCATCCAACTGAGTTCGACTTTTATTTATGTAGTCATGCTGGGATCCAGGTACTGTATCTGAACATACCACCGAATAAAACAAATTTTGATAATTAGACCTTAAGGTAGATAACGGTTGCCCAGAACATCAAAATTATGTTTATACTGGAAATGGCATTTTACAGGGAACTAGTCGACCTGCTCATTATCATGTTCTCTGGGATGAGAACAATTTTACTGCAGATGAAATCCAATCTCTGACCAACAACCTGTGCTATACGTAAGAAATTCGATTCCCTTGTTGCTTGATCCACTGCATAAGCCTAGTGAATTCACAAGTTTATTAATTTGGTTGCAGGTATGCTCGATGCACTCGATCTGTTTCTGTAGGTAAACATCTTACTCATTTCTTTATTATGGCACTGCATTGGCACCTACTCTGCAATTGATGGGCATAATTACTTTGATTACACAATTATAGTGAAAGTAATGCATAAAAAAAGTCTTGAAACAAACCAAACAGAAATATTTCTTTGGTTAGATTTTCCTATTGGGCATGAAATCTTGTTTGCCTGATGTCTTTTATTTCTTCTGGATTCAGTGCCTCCTGCATATTATGCACATCTGGCGGCCTACAGAGCTCGATTCTACATGGAACCTGAGGTGCATGATCATTCTAAAACAGGTTCCCCACAGACAACAAATGGGTCATTTGTCCGTCCCCTGCCAGCTTTGAAAGACAAGGTGAAGAATGTGATGTTTTACTGCTAGTTGGAGAGACTAGAAAGGTCAATCACCGGAAAACAAACATAAAGAAATTGAATTCAAGGAAATGCTTGTACATGATTTATTATGTGCTTTGTCTCTGTGTTTATATAAAATTATATTCTAGAGAAAATGTCGTGCCCTGAAAATTTTGACAATGCATCCAACAAGGCATTTAGCTTACTGAAATCAGGATTGCGTGCATTCGCACGAGTCTCTGCGAATGCAAGCTTATTTGTAGATCTCACAGTAAGTGATGTGTTTGCACTTTGCAGCCCAGTTGTAATTATTAGCTTAATTCAAATAATTTTTTTATTTTTATTTTTTGCACCTATGATAAAATATTATTTTGTGTGGAAAAGGTCTCAATCTTCAACCGTCCAATTGTCAATAAAGTAGGTACGTCTTTGATTGACTAACAGCTTTGGAAAGTTAGAATTGAACCCCATAAATTTGGCACTCTTTGACCATATGCTTTCGAAAATCTAGAAATTTTTTTAATATGTTGAATAAAAGTGAACACTCCTAATTTTCTCTTTTTCCTTACCCATCCATCCTTCTAAAAAATCATTGGTCATTTAAGGTTACATTTAGATCGTGAAGTATTTTCAGATATTCTGTAAATAATAGTAAAAAAATAATGATAAAATATTAAATAGTAGTTAAATAATAATAAATAATAATAAGTTATTTTGAAAATACCTGAAATATTCTCGGGCCTTAGTATAAAGAAAAAAAAATAGTGTGTATTTAATTGTGGTATTGAAAAACATCAAAATGAGATTGTAAATTTCATATATTTGAAAATTTACAACCACCAAAAAAAAAAAAAAAAAAGTGTGTTGGTGATGTAGAACAATTCAATTTGAACATGCTCACCCAAAAGCTCAAAGTCAAATTATTCACTAATGAATACACCATTATTAATTATTCACTAAGATGTAAGTATGCCCTACACCTTTTCTTGTTAGGATGGGATGCTCATGATTGGCATCTTAGAAAAACTAACCACCCCAACTTTTTTGACAATCATAAAAGGAAAATTTATTGATTACTTCTAATATTCTATTCCTTATATAGAGTTGTAATTAAAATTGCTTAGATAATCATCTTCATCAATTTTAATTGACATGCATTTTGTTTACTAACCTCTTTTCTCTTGTGAAAAGTGAGTTTTATTATGATTCAAAATGTCATTTTCAATCGTACTTTTCATTTATCAATGACCTTAATATACATCAACGTTATTATCAAAAATACTGTTTATATGACATAATTTAATTTAAAAAATAAATTTTAAAATTTAAATGATGTAAATATATGCTTTATACCAATTTAAAAATAAAATAATTTTATAAAACCCCAATTAATTAAATCAACGACTTTAGCGGCAACATCTATATTCCACTACTATGATCGCAAGGATTAAAAAGAGTTGAAGACAGTTCATTAATTCACAAAATTAAAAATTGGTGATTTAGACCTCGTGGACCGCTTCTACGATCTCGTAGAACAAACGTTGGACCCACACGTTGATTGTTCAAATCACGTGTCTTTTTCACAGCTTAGAAAAACGAATTTTCGAAATTAAAAAACAAAATAATAATAATAAAGTAAAGAAAAGGAAAGAGAGGTCTTTCTCACAGAGGATTGACCAAGCAGAGAGGGAGATAGAGATGGGAAAAATAAATAATAAAAATGAAAATTTAAAAGGTGATATCGCTGTCGACACGTGGGGGATAAACAAAACGTGAAATTGCCGGGTCACAAGATGATTATTAAAAGCTTAGCTTGCATAGGTGGTCCCCAGTGTATTGTTGGGCGGGCCCACAATACACAAGTTGGTCCGGATGTCCCGAAACGGGATCACGTGCAACAGTCAGGGCGAAAGTGTCGTGGGCCACCGTTTCTGAAGGGGTTTTTTCCTCTCTTTTTCCCGTTCCGCGTTTTGGTTCGGTAGCCCCACAGCCATAGGTCATCGGTTTCGTTTTCATGGCCTACACTACTATACAAGTAGCCATGTGAGATATATTCCTTCTTCCCTTTTTTTTTTTTTTTCCCCTTCTAATTTGAAGATATTTCTCGATTTCTACACGAATTATTTAATTAACTTTTTAACACTTTCCAATTGCTAGAAATTTTGTTCTAAATAATTTTCTTTTTCATTTTTTAGTTACATCTATTATGCATTTTAAGTGAAAATTTGATATAATACGTTACATCGTAAAATCTAATTTATGTTTCATTAATAAAATTTAAGACAATAAGAGAAGATTGACACATTTATAAAGAGGGACCTCAACGATATAGAAAAAGAAGAAACTGATCTGTGATGGGGGGAGTGAGACCCACAAACAGAAGAAAGGGATGTGAGGTGACTGGCAGAGTTGGGAGGAAGGAGTCGACAGGTTTCTCATGTGACCCAACTGACTCTCCTCTTCTGCTGATTACTACGTTGGTGGTTGTGGTCTTGGAGTGGAGTCCCCTTTGGTTCAAGTTGGGCACGACCCACATCCTCACATCACATGTCCATCCACATCAACCACCCCCAAATGCCTCTCTTCACTTCCTTTTTTTTTAGGAACTCTCTTCACTTCCTATTCCTTCCAATATACCACCAATTAATACCCAAAAAAAAACAATAGTATAAAGTTTCGTATTATGATTATGTAAACCAAGAGTACGTATAAGCTGTTGGACATGCACAAAAAAAAAAAAAAAAACTAAATATCAAAGCATGACTTAGGTATATTTAGTTATTAAATAAAAAAGAGACCAAATATCTCTTTAAATTCAAACTCTTCTCCGTGAGAGGGCTTATATATAGATGTATTTGATGTAGGCCCAAAAGCAGGTGAAAAAAATATTCAGAGAGAGACGCTGCATTTGACTAAGTCAATGGGTCAAATATATCAAGTGTATACAAAAATTATTTTAATTTTGAGACTAGTTTTTAAAATCTCTTTTTATAACTCATTTTTAAATCAAAGCGCCTACACCCAATCAAAGTACCGAGAATTGAGATAAAGTTATTGCTCGAAATCGTTAAGATCTTGTTTGGATAGTCAAAGTATTTCATCTCATCTTATCTCATCATTATAATTTTTTTAAATTTTCACACAAAATATAATAAACAATTCAACTTTTTCAAATCACATGACAATAATAATAGTAAAAAATAATATTTTAATAATATTTTATTAAATTTTCATCTCATCTCAACTCACTATCCAAAGGCAGCACTTAAATCAAATTACTGAAAGTTCATGAGATGGGAAAATCAAAATCCAAACCACGAGACCATTCCTTGATGTTTGTATTTAAAATAGAATGGCGGGATAATACTTCAACGTTATGTTATGCTGATCAAGTTATGTATGTAGTGAGCCAAAGTAATTCTAAAGATCAAATGTCGTCAAACATAAATAAATGTTCATAGCTTGGACTCAATTTAAGACCTCCAAACTGCATGCTCTGGTTTACCCGCAGAGAAAAATTAATTTATATACGAGCCTATTTATCGACACAATTAGCACAGTACGGCTGATATAGAAGTCTTATGTACATGCTAACATAAAAAAATTATTAGTGCGAATTAACTAATTTATTTATAAATATTATAATAGAGGTCACATGAACTAGTGGCTTGAAAAAAAAATAAAAAGAGATAAAAATGAAATAAAACCCTAGCTTAGCTATAAATTTGGTTGTTGGAGTATCATGATACACCAAAGGGGCATGCAGCAAGGCAGGTGGGGGTCTCCATCCCAGCAAATGCGAGGGCTAAAATAATTGATCGATGCATGTTTGGTCACATGTAGCAGTCTAAGCTGGAATAGAACAAGGTGTAGATGGAACCTTTAAAAAGAAAAATTCCCTTGTTTGGAAATTAATGATTTCAGGTTCCTTGCTGGCCCCTAACCTTAGAGCTATTAATCTCTCTGCTTCTGGTACGTACTATGCTTGCTACAACAATATCGATCATGAAAGAAAGGGCAACAAGTTCATGACATGAGCTCCTCGATCCAAACCAAACCACTTCCTGCATGCATGGCATTGACTGCTTAAGCATGTTTTTGTCTATGCTTGCAGATACGTACATGATTTTTTTTTTTCTTTGAGGGGGCATTAGTCGAGAGCTAGGGGTTTTGACACTCCAACGATGGACAGGCCACCCAATAATCCTTAAGGACCGACCATAGGTGATGCCATACATTCGGCAAGAAAGTAATTGGCATATATATATATATATATGCATGGTATATATGGTTCATTTCTTGAACGTGAATCTTATTATTTCACTCTACTTATTGCGTCTGCCAATGCCATGCATCAGTATTTTGCTTTGACTTTAAAATCCGGCCATGACCCCTTCTTATCACCAAATCTTTCTTCGATTAACCTTTAATTATCAAACCTATTTTAATTAAATGAATGTGTATGGAACTAATTTTATCAATTTTAATTACACAAACGATATTGCATTATATTTTACATATATATTTTTTTTACTTAAATTATGACGGACATATCAAACTACTGAGAAGATCACTCAAAATAATATAGGGGGAATGTATGAAAGTTGATGTAAAAATTAGGGAAAAAAAAAAGAGTAATTAAATTAAATAGCTAGGCATGGCAGTAAATTAAAGAAAAATTAAGGGCACGAAAATTGTAGGACTAGTGATCAAAACGGGAGGAACTGAACTCAACTCAACTGAACGGAACGGAATAGACAATTTTACAGCGAGTTTATAGGAGGATTACTGTGAGGATTTACGAAAATCCCAGGTGCAGCAGCAGGTGAGTTTGCATCTGGAAGTGCAAGGGGCGCTTCCCATGCCGAAGCCGCGATGAGAGGCCGGCTATGCCACCCGAGCGTCAAGCACCCTTCTTTTTCCTCCACGCAATACCCCTCTGCCGAGAACAGTGTCAGCAGCATGCTCGCTTGCTTAAACGCATTGGATCCCAGATGTAATGGCCTGAAACCCGCTTGTCCTAGCCTACCCCGCCACTTCGCCAACGGTTCGTGCCTCTCCACCCGAGCCGAGCCCTCGCAGCACACCACGTTGCATATCTCCCTCTGTATGTATATCTCCGCCAGTGCTTTCTCCGGCTGTAGCGTGCAGGCTTCGAGTGAATCGAACATGGTCGAGTAGTAGTATAGTGCATCTGTGAACCGGTCCAAGAACCCGGGCTGATTGTGATTCGCTTCTTGCTCGATCACTGTCATGATCTTCGGGTTCAGGTTCCGGATCCATCCCAGAACCATTTCTATCGGTGAATTCCGTGACGGCTCCGATCCGAGAAGACGGTGGAGCTGCATGATTGAGTTTACAGCCACGGCTTCTTTCGGGTTGACTTGGAGCATCCACGGCTTCACGTCCTCGAGCCGCGAAGCCGCTACGCCCCTGAAAGCGAACCGGACGTTGACGGACCTGGCTAACTCGGAGAGCCGCAACCCGACTTCTCGGAGCGAGTCACGCCCGTCAGGCGAAGGTGGGCCAATGCCGGTCAATCGGAGTAAAGGGGGCCCACCGGGTCGGAGCGCCAGAGCTTGTATCAGAGCCGGCCACTGAAGGCCGTGCATCAGGTTGAAGTCAACAACGTGCACGCAATCGTGACCGTCGAAAGCTTCTAGTATGGCTTGATTCGCCGTGAAGTGTGCGAATTTGAGGTATGGACATGCTTCGTAAAAGTGATGGTACAAAACCTCGTTCTCGTAAGCCGGGTCCAGGCCAACGCCGCCACCAAACCCGACACCCTGCGGCGTGAATATCCGGCGGCTCAGGGCATCGATGAAGTAGCCGGCTACTTTCCCTATGCCGCAGCTGGTATTTACACGTGTGAGCAAGCTCTGCATATCTTCGATCAGCGAACCGGCAAATGCAAGGTCGCCACGTTGCACGGATTCCGCACACGTCAGCAACACGTGGACTAGCCTTATCCCGGAATCTTCTTCCATCGCGGTCATGACAGGGAACTGATTATTCAGCTGCTGATGCTGAGGCGCGTCGTGATCCGTCCAAGCATCTTCGGCTAAAACCGTCTGATTGAGACCTGGGCCCACCATGAGCTCGGGAAGCTCCGGAAGATCGGACGGCAGAGACGCCGTCTGGTTGAGCTCGGAAAGGAGGGAGTCGACCCAGGAGGCGATATCGGAGGGGTTGTAGTGAACAGCGTCAGAAGCGAGCTGGGAAACCTCGGCAGGAGAGTTGACCATGGCCGCGTCTAGGCGTTCGAGGCGCTGGGCGACGTGGCGAAGGTCGGAAGAGCGGACCCTGTAACCGGCGCCGGCAAGGAAGCCATCGATCTCGGAGGGTTTGGTGGTGGAGGACACGGAGCTACCGGCGCTGCTAGCAGCGGACGTACCGGAGCTATACAGAGACATAGTCGAGAGACTTTGAAGGTAACTTTGGGTTCTGATCAGATACCAGGCGCGATTTTGTGGGTTTGGTCGATCATTCCGAATCTAGAGAGAATTTGAAAGAGAAGAAAGAGTGCGCGCGTGTGGGTGTATGGTTTTAAGAGTGATGGAGTCACAGAATCAGTGATATCGGTGAAAAGTGATAGGGGAAAGAGAGAGGCAAAAGGATGATTTTTGATTCAGAGAGAGAGAGAGAGAGAGAGAGAGCGACTGACATGTAAATATGTATAACCCATGAACTGTACCTATCCATTAATTAAATTTTGGGTATTCGCATTGGTAACCTCGTATATATATTTTTTTTTCTTTTTTCTTTTTTGTTGTATTATTTGGTGCCTTCTTTTTTTTTTTATATATATATTTATTTATTTTCTGAATAATTATTAAGCTAAGCTCAACTTGTGCTTTATTATATATATAGTTGAGATGCAGAATAGTTTATTGCAGATGAAAGCAAAAGGTTTGGCGATTATAATGATGAACGAGATTTCTCCTAACTGGTTTTTAAATTCAAAACAATAAAATAAAAATTTGGATAAATATATAAACTTTAATTAATTTTATAATAATAATAATAATGAAAGGGACCTAAAGTTAAATCAGCTGACTTTATAATAGAATGGACGGTGTTTACAACACTTAATATGGCATAGATCATGTTCACCTACAACTTAATGAGAGAGAGAGAGATGGAGTCCCTCTCTATAGTCTATATGCATGCACGCGTGTTGTGTCTGGATACGATGTCGAAGCTCATTAAACGTGCTTGACATAACACATATGTATTTATGAGGTTTGGACACAACATCTGAGTAACTGTTTAGGGTCACTAGCCACATGTACTCACAATTTAAACTATGAATAATAATAGAGTTACAGCTGGTAACTCTCGGGAGCTCTCGTTGGTTTTAATATGTGTTTTTTTTAATTCTTTTTTTATATAATTTTTTTAATAATTTTAAATATTTTAAAAATATAAAAAAATTCACAATATCATTAAAAAATACTTCCTTAATCATGAAGTAAAATAAAAATAAAAATTTTTATTTTACTTCATGATTAAGGAAGTATTTTTTAATGATTTTTTTTTTTACTTTATGATTAATGAAGTGTTTTTTAATAATATTCTAAATTTATTTTATTTTTTAAAAAATATTAAAAAGTATTAAAAAAATTTCTATAAAAAATAACTGAAAAAAAATACATGAAAAAATACATGCTAGAGTCAACGGTAGCTCCCAACGGTGGCTCTAGCAATACTCTTAAACTATAATAGTTTGAGGAAACAAACTCAATAATAATCTTAAATTTTATTATTGACTTATATGAAATCATTTAAAATAGGTTAAGAATATAATACAAATAATAAAATCTACATCTTTCTATTAACTTAAGCTTTTGGAACAATTGGTGCTTTCACATGGTATCAAAACATGGATCCTTAGTTCAAATCATGACTGTACACTCTACTCATTTAATTAAATATTTTACGTGTTGGACCTATTCATTGAGGAAGAGATTGACCCACACGTGAGGAGAAATGTTAAGAATATAATACAAATAATAAAATCTACATTTTTCTATTAACTTAAACTTTTGAGACAATTAATGATTTCACAAAATATGTCATATCAGTATTAAATATAATCAAGAATGATAAAATACAAAATGAACAACAACGTTACTCAATAAATCTTGTAACATTTATCGACAGATCAACATATTATAACTCTTGCTCTTTCTTTAATGGACTATATATCCATGTATATGGAGGTAAACTCATGCATCTTGTGCATATAGGCCCCATAGACATTCTATATTAGTATGATGCTTATGGCAGACTTTTGCAGACTGGTTGGGGAATCGACCAAAACAATTCTCCTAATTAAAATTTTGAATCGACCTGAAAATGACCATTTGACAGCATTGAAACCCCCAATTAATTGATTAATGAAAATAAACAAATCAGAATATTCTATATTTATTAGGACTAGGCTAATACTTATGAAATTTATTGTACTTATAAGGATTATATATAAGAGAATATTACTTGATACGCGCTCTAAGGGCTCGATTATTCGGCAAACCCTTCAAGTTGGATAGAATTACGGCCACCTTTATTTATTTATCTGCAAATTAATATATTAATTAGCATCCATTAACGTGCAGGTAGTTTCACTTTATCAAAAATATTAAAATTTCAGAATTTAATTTGCATGACTACCCTTCCTTAATTTGAGACGTTATAAAAATTATGTAATATGTATATCATCACATTAACATTTATAAGTTAACACGTACAATTCTCGACACAATCCATACCGAAAGAATTTACACACACGTGTATATATATATATATATATATTAAGAATATAATATAAATAATAAAAGTTATTTAAACTTTTGGAATAAGTGTGATTTCACATATATAGATCAGAATAGAAGTCTAAATTTAAATCATGATTTTACACTTTATCCGATCTAATTAAATATTTTAAATTTAAACTTTTAAAATAAATGAAATTTTACAATATATATAATATTTAAAAGTCTTAAATAGTAGTATATGTATGAGTAGTTCCCAAGAGATCGAATCAGAAAGATTTTGAATATTTTTGTGTAGCAATGCATGATATTGGGTCCACGGGCATGCATGCATGCATGCTGCAAAGTACTCCAGTGCTATTAATTCAGAATGAAATCAGCGACGTATCGGATGATGGTCATAAAGCTCCTTTTGAGTACATATATACAATATTTTACTATATGCATGCATGTTGTTAGGTACTGCCTTAAATTAACAGTGTTTCCGTTAATAGTATACTGTCACTGTAATGGCCAACATCCATCGGGAATATATATATATATATATATATGTGTGTGTGTGTGAAACTCCACATCATGATCAACAGGTGTCGCTGTTGCTGAATCATTGACATACATAACATGATCATCACAGACACACATATTTATATTTATATAATATTTGTCATCAATTGGAAGTAACGTACAACATATTAATAAATAATTTCATAAATAAAATAATTGGGAGATAAGACAAGCTGGGAAGAAGTAGTTTATATATTTTTTTAGTTTGGTATCTGCACTGCAACTTGGCTATTTAAAAAGATCATATGGGCATCAAGTATCAGCACATATTTAGAAGGAAGAAACTTTGGATCAAATTCACGGAGTATCCCTTTTTTTTTTTTTTTTGAGAGGGGGTTTTGAATTACAAACCTCTATTTTGGAAGCTGAGATTATGTCAATCAGATCACATGCCTTTAATTATACGAAATACTTTAAACGTAAATAAAAATCATGTCTTAGAATGAAATAAATCTGGTAATACCTCAATTTAATAGTCCAAAGATCAGTCAATTCTAAGACAAGGGTCTATTTTCTAATTAATTCCCCATGCATGCCAGTCTATCTTTATGTCCCCCGAGATAACAAAAATATATATATATATATATATATGTTATATAAGCACACTTATCTAAAGTACTATATTAGTTCATGATAAGTCCGCTTGGAGAATGCACTGATCTCTAAAATATTGTTGACATGATATGATTTTATTAATTTTTTTTAAATCGCATCATATTATGTACTCATCAGTGTAAATTTCCATGGCTTAAACACGAAGAAATCATAAAAGTTTTGAAACTAAAAAAACTGGCAATTATTGAGAGAGAGAGAGAGAGAGATCATTATTGAGAGTTTGATGCATGATAAAAGTAGAGTGCACAAGAGGCTCTTCACTATATATAATATCAATAAAGATCTAGGACAGTTGAAAAAACAAACTTTTTCTTTATTACGACCATAATATCCGTGTAAAAAGCCTTTTTTCAGATAGGTGGGTGGAAGACTGGAAGTGGTCCATCGGAGCATGTCAAACCAGCGGCAGCTGGGACCAAGAATGCAGAAAAGTGCAGAAAGCTCAAATTAAGATCATTGGAGATGAAAGATAGTTCATATATTGGAGTTGGAAGATGAAAATAATTTTGTAGGATAAGTTGTTCAGCTAGCGCGCAATAAAAGTGAATAGAATCAAGGCCGTGTAGAGAAATTAATGAATACTGATCTGCATGACTGCATGCATGAAAATTATTGGATTTCTGATCTGAAATAGGAAGAGAGAGAGAGATCAGGTGGTCCAGAAGATAACATGGAATTTGGGACCATTTTGCATGCAAATTGCAAAGCCCAAAAAGCACGAATTTAGGTGTAAAGAAGTGTTACGATCGAGGACCCAGTTGTGGGTTGGAGAATAGAATGTGGCCACGTATACAGAGTGGGAATCAACGTCCAATTGAAATGAATTTTCTGCTCTTTGCTTTTGAGAAGGGGAAGAGAGGGGAGGGGACTGGGGAATTGGGACCAGAGCATTACCTTGAGAACATGTTTTGTTTGGGACACAGACCACTACTTTGCGTCCATTCCGTTCTTTTAGCTGACACTAACACGTTATTGCACGTGTAAGGCTGTAATTATACTACTCCTTTTCTTTTTCTTTTTTCCTTGCTGGGAACTGGAAGGACAAGATTGCAAATTCTCAAAAACTGGGTTCATTCAAATTGGTTTATTCAAATTGCTCAAGATCATGGTGGAAATCTACTTCAAACGAATAAAATTTGAAAAACAGTCCTGTATTCCTCGGAAACAAATTAAAAACAGTCCTGTCCTGTTCAGTACTAGTACTGTGTAAGGTTCCAGAGTTCCAACATCGTTAAGATCAGAACCAAATATATATATAGAAATAACAAAGCAAAGTCATGTGCTTTAGGTATTTTAGCTACATATTTCCATGCCTCTCAACTACCAAGCTGGATGGCATTGGGTGAATTGAGAATGGATGCAAGCTGGCCAGTTAATTTGGCTTGGATTAGGGACATGCATGCATAAGTTTACTGTTATCTGTATAATGATAGACTACTGATTAAAAATGTAAAAGAATATATTTTATTGCACACACGATTGTCATATACATTTGCTGTAATATATACAAAGACATCAACTAAATTAGTGGAAATAATACAAGGAAACCGACTATAAAAGGAAACAAAGTGGACGTTAGTAGACAGCTAGCTTCTAGAATTGATACACAGCTTGATACAAGGCTGAATTTCAGTCTATTCAGATGCACTCGATTCTTTTAGTGAGTTGTCACCAACTGTGGAGAGATTCTTGACAGGTTTATCGGGTCCCTTAGCTGGAGCACTGATATGCCCCATCAAGCTCAACGGAGCAGCAGTGACCTTGAGCTTGTTTTGTAAGTCCACAAATTTAGGTGCAACTAGTGCCTTAGTGAGGATATCCGTTGGTTGGTTTTTACCGGAATAAATTGGCACTTAAGATGACCTCGATTGACATATTCGCGAACAAAATGAAAATCAATAGCCACATGCTTCATACGAGCATGGAAAACAGGATTGACGGTGAGATTTGTGGCACCGATATTGTCGCACCATAAACTTGGTGGCTGGTTCAGATGAATTCCAAGATCATTGAGAAGTCCTTGAAGCCAAATGAGTTCAGCAGTGTAGTTAGCAAGAGCACGATATTCAACTTCCGTGCTTGAGCGAGGAATAATGTGTTGTTTGCAAGACTCCATGAAATAAGATTGGATCCATAATAAATGAGATAGCCACTCATGGACCAATCATCTAGACAGCCCGCCCAATCCGAAATGAAGATGTCCTAAGTCTTTACTGGAAGTCCAAGCCGCAGGTTGTCAAGTAGAGTATGGATAGCATTCATGGAGGACCCGGTAACAAGTATATCATCGACATACACGAGAACATAGAGTTCCAGTGAGTGTTGGCGATATGTGAAGAGAGAATTGTCAGCTTTGGAAGCCAAAATTCCAAGTTGAAGAAGACGACTACTGAGCTTGAAATACCATGAGCTTGGGGCTTGTTTGACGTCATAGATAGACTTATGAAGCTTGCACACGTGATGTGGATATTGAGGGTGAATAAAACCTTAAGGCTGGGCCATGAAGACTGCTTCAGATAAATTACCATGTAGAAAAGCGTTGGAGACGTGGGCCAACAACGAGCGACAACAATGGAGAGAATGAGCCGTATAGGTTGTGATTTAATGACTAGACTCAACGTCTCACCATAGTCGAGTCCTGGTTGCTGGTGAAATCCCTTAGCTACTAAACGGGCATTGTGACGCTGAACAGTGCCATCTGCATTGTACTTCAAGCGATAGACCCATTTATTGCCTATGACGTTCATGGAGAAAGTAACAGGAACAAGAGACCAGGTGTGGTTTTGGAGAAAAGCATCAAACTCTTCGTTCATGGCCCGTTGTCATGCTGGGTCTTTGTTGGTCGTAGTGAAACACGTTGGTTCCATAGGAGCTGGAGCAAATATAACTGTAAGAGCTCGGCCAGAATAAGGGACAGTGCGATCAGTGTATTGTTTAGGACACCGGATGTTATTTTGGAGCCTTGTGTGCATTGGATGGAGAGAGGGAGCAATTGTGGGAGCCAAAGAAACAAGTGGTGTTGATGGATCATTTGCAGGCAGTGAGTTCGGAGAAGCTGTGTTGTTAAGTGGAGAAGATGAAGATACAGGAACATCACGTGTGGCAATTGGTGGAGCAGTGGAGCCCATAGATGGTACCTACACATTCAAAGGAAGAAATGTAAGGCCCAATGATGTGAGGCCCGGACCCGTGAGCAAGGCCCAGCCTTTCTTGGAGAGTTTGATACGGCGCCATTCTGGATGAGTGTTTCTTTCTCATCAGCTTCCTCCCGATTGTTTCTCCCCCTCTTTCTCTTTCGGTTTTTCTTTGTTCTTCATTTCCAACCATCTCTCACTTACCCATTACCCACCTTTCCTCTCTCGATTTTTCTCTTCTTTTCATTTGGGTCTGTTTCGTGAGTCTGAGTTTCATGCCCTAACATTTCTCCATTTTCTTTTCCCTCACAATCAGTCTCTCTCTCAAAGTCGACGCCCTCTCTCTTACTCTGTTTTTCTGCATTTTTGCTTGGAGTTGCAGGTAGTGCAGATGAGTTTTATTGTTTTTTTTCCCTCACTGTTTTCCCCTTTAGTCGCTCACTCACGCTCGATTCACTCTTGTTCTCTCCCATCTGTGAAGTGGATAACCTCAGCGGGTTGACGCCAAGCCCTGTTGAACGAAGGTAAGATCCTCTCTTGGTTTCACAAACACCACACACACATTTTGATTTTGTTCTCTCTTTTTCACGTCCACACACTCACTCGCTTGCGATTTTTCTAGCTAATTCATGGTGCTACGTTTTTGGGTGGAAAACAAAAATCTGACTTGTTGCCGAGAGTCCCACACATCTATACGTTTTCTCTTTTCCCTTTCCCTATCTAAGAAGAATGAATTGTGATTTGTGGTTTATGCTTTGGAAATAAAAAAAAGTAGTGAATCTCGATGGGTGCCGATTAATATTTAGAAGTATTGGTTTCTCTTTTGTGGAGTTGTGAACGGGAAGAGACGCCTATTGTGTAATATTGTTTGGTTAAATTGTTGGTGAGTTGTTTTTGAAGAAGAATTATAAAGGGTGGCTATTGGGTTTGATGTGGTTGTGTGGGAGGAGTTTTGTAACTGTTCGGGGTTGTTGATGGTTGTTCTGAGTGTTTATATAGACAATTGAATTGACGTGATTTTCTTGTGGGTTATAAGTTGCGGTCTGAGTTGATATTGACAGTCAAGACTGTCCTTATGGCTGGTTGCGTGTGACGAGATGTGTTTGATTTTGGTTTGTGGATGTATCGATCATTATGGAAATTGAAATACGGTATTTTGGATTGAAGTGTGAGCTGTTCGGTTTAGTATTTGGTTGTTTGAGTTGGGTTATTTTGCTGAAATGAGGGTTGGAATCATGAGTTTTAATTATTTTGGATCGAAGTTGTGTCAATGGCCTTTTAACACTTAGTGTATATTTTGTTTCTATCAATAGGTGACGAGATCATTAGAGGTTGAATTCAAGGCATAGATAATACGTTGTACGAGTCAGGTAAGCGGGGTTCCTATGCTAGGTTTTATATGAATTATTGAGACTGAGGTTGACTTTCTGAAAACTTTGCATATTTTGTGATGAAATGAGAACTTGGGAAAAACCAACCTCGGTCGCTTATATGCATTACTCATGAAATCTGTACGAAAAATGAAAAATAATTTCTGACATGCATTGTGTAAACATGAGCTAAATTTTGTCATGCTATTTATGAAATCTGAAAAAGAGCGATATTGAGAATCTGAAAAATTGTGCATTGATTTAAAAAGATGCTCCGACTTTTGTTTTTAGTATGTGAGAAGGATCTGATTATGTTTTGGTACTCTGTTTTATTTTGATGGGAAGTCTTAGAATTCGCAGACTTTAGGAATGATTTCGATGTGTAGGATTTCACAGGTCTATGAACTAATTAGTTCAGGTTGATTAAGGTTTGTTTTAATTCCGGAATTTTCTTATATAGTTAGATGAGGTAAGGTATTAGATTTTGAAGATTGACTATTCCTACCGTCGTGCATACTTCTTTTCTCTCTATTATAGGTATCCTTATAATTTTGAAGTATAATATATATGTTTTGTTTTACGAATACCACTAATTAATTATGTTTATATGAACCCTTTAATTTTTCTGAAACGGGTATTAAAGATCCAAGTTATTTTTGTCAGGATGCCACCTCGTCGTAGAGAACGAAGCATATCGAATCTGAATGCAAACGAGAATGAAAGGGAAGCAAATCCGAGTGCTTGCGAGGTACTGCGAACAGCGCATCAATTAATAGATGACCTCGTGCAGAATCCCTCGGGTCGCCAACGTAACTATAATGAAGGGAGTTGTACCGTAGAGCAATTCAATCGAATGTACCCCCATTTATTTGATGGGAGAGGCGATCCAACCCTGGCGAAGGATTGAATTCAGGACATTGAGGAGATATTGCGGGTCCTAACCTGTACAGATGAACAGAAGGTGGCGTACACCACATTCAGGCTAACTGGGGAGGCGAATAGGTGGTGGATTTTTGAAAGAACTATTAGAGAAGCAGAAGGGACAGAAATAATTAGTTAACTGCATTTCAAGCTGATCTTTCTTGAGCGCTTCTTCCCTAGCTCGGTCCGTGATGACAAGGCTATGGAATTTGCCACCTTGGTGCAGGGAACAATGACGGTACACCAGTATGCAGCTAGATTTACTAAATTATCCCGTTTTACTACATATCTGATTCCCGATGAGGAAAAGAAGGCGCGTAAATTTGAGCAAGGCCTAAATAAGAAACTTTATGAGCGAGTGGTGGGCTTTCAGATTCGGAACTTCTCACAAATGGTGAATAAGGCCACAATTTTTGAACGAACCCTTCAAATAAACGCTGCACTGCATGAACAAAGGAAGATAGCTACTCCTACTGGATACTAGTCTGGCATGGACAAGGGACTGTGGAAAAAGAGGAATGAAGGTAGTAGCTCAGGAAAAAGGCCAATTCAGGGTAACCAACAACCCTATCAGTGTAGGACATGCGATCAAGTGCATTCCGGAGAGTGCAGAAAAGGGGCAGGATTGTGTTTCCGTTGCGGCAAATCAGGATACTACATCAGGGACTTCCTAATGCAATTGGGAAGCAACAAGGCGACCATACTGCCACCTCAGAGAAATGAAGTTCCAGCACGAGGTAGCAACCAACGTCCCACTACGCCAGCACGAGTTTTTGCATTAACACCTGGAGAGGTTAAGGATAGGAATGATGTGATCACTGGTATGACTCCTTTGTTTTGCTTTAAGGATTTTATTTTATTTTATTATTATTCTATTTGTTGGTTTTGGTTAAGACTTTGAATATTTTAGTTCATGGATAAGGCTGAATGTGATCACATGTACTCTTTCTTTGTTTTCTAATAACGCTATTATGTTATTTGACTCGGGAGCGACACATTCTTTTGTTTCCATGGCTTACTCTAGATTTTGCACTTTAGAAACTGAAAAGTTGAAGCACAAGTTAGTGGTCGCGACCCCAACAGGAAATTCAGTAGTCTGTAGTGAGATTCTACCGGGTGCCCTTTGTCTATAGAGGGAAGACTAATGCCAGTAGATACCCCCAAAAGAAAGTGAATTTCGGTTCACAGGGTCGAAAGTGAGGTTGGTTCCACCCATCATATCTGCCATTCAGGTTGGAAAATTGTTACGTGATGGTTGTCAGGGATTCTTAGCCTATGTGGTAGAAGCACCAAAAGAGGAGTTGAAGTTGGAACAGATACCTATTGTGAGTGAATATCCAGAGGTTTTCCCAGAAGATTTATTTGGACTTCCACCCGAGCGAGAGGTAGAGTTTGCTATTAAACTAGTCCTAGGCACGGCACCCCTTTCGAAAGCACCTTACCGAATGGCGCCGTCTGAATTAGTGGAACTCAAGGAGTAGTTGCAAGATTTGTTGGACAAGGGTTTCATCAGGTCCAGTGTATCACCCTGGGGAGCTCCAGTTCTCTTTGTGAAGAATAAGGATGGATCGATGAGAATGTGTATCAATTACAGGGAACTTAATCTGGTGACCATAAAATATAAGTACCCGCTACCCCGTATAGAAGATTTGTTTGATCAGCTTCAGGGTGCTCAGGTATTTTCAAAGATTGATCTTCGATCGGGTTACCATCAATTGAAAATCAGTAACCCGATCGAAGATCAGGGCGGAAGACGTGGCTAAGACGGCTTTCAGGACCCGATATGGTCATTATGAGTTTTTGGTCATACCTTTTGGCCTGACTAATGCCCCAGCAGTATTCATGGATTTGATGAACCGAGTGTTTCATGAATTTTTAGATAAGTTTGTGGTTGTTTTTATTGATGATATACTGATATACTCCAAAAGCAAGATCGAGCATGAAGAACATTTGAAGTTGGTACTTGGGACACTCAGAGATAAACTATTGTTTGCTAAGTTGAAGAAGTGTGAATTTTGGCTTTATTCAATCACGTTTCTAGGGCATGTAGTTTCGAAAGATGGCATTTCTGTGGACCCGGGAAAATTGAAAGCAGTGGTTAATTGGTCGGCACCGAAGAATGTTCATGAGGTTAGAAGCTTCTTGGGATTGGTGGGTTATTACCGTCGATTCATTGATGGTTTCTCCAGAATAGCAGTTCCTCTCACTACACTCACCAAGAAAAATAATAAGTTTGAATGGACAGCAAAGTGTGAAGAAAGTTTCCAGGAGTTGAAACATATATTAGTGACAGCTCCGGTGTTAACAGTCCCCACGATGTACTGTTTTATTTTGATACGACAACTGAAAACCTTTGGCATGATGTACTGATTTTGTTTCTGACTCTGTCTTTGCTCTGCTCTGCTCTGTTATGCTCTGCTCTATTTGGGTTTGTACCAACTTCTCTGTCTCTGAGTGCACCCACTTTGGAAACAAAGTAGTTTTATTGTGGTCTTTCCTGTGTGCACACTCGGGGCTCTAAGAAGAATAAGGGAAAGATTTCACCTCTATCTCTGCCTGGTTTGGCCACCGGGGTTAGCACAACCCTACCACGGGGGTGAAACATGGTCTCTGTTCTATGAGATGCTCTGTTTTGATGTGATGATGATACTTAGTTTATGTTATGCCAAAGTACTTTGGGTTTTACTTGTCTTAAAACCATTACTCTGTTACTTTTGAAAAACATGTTTTGTTGTGCATGATAACTCTGAAAAATATTTTGTTCTGCATACGGCACTTTGTAAATGCTCATGTTTGCACGCTAGCATATGTCCTCTGCTTACTGAGTTGTTGATAACTCACCCCTTAATCTTCATAATATTTTCAAATGATGTAGAGAGTCTAACTGAGGACCTGGATTAGGAATGATGAACATGTTTAAGCTGAGATAATGTTAAAAGAAGGAATTCTGATATCTTTTAGATTTTATGTCTTTTAGATTTGATTATGTTTTTGGTTTAGTACGACTTATGGAATTATTAGTTTGGTATGTTATGACTACCGGGAGAGTGTGAACCCCTTGGTTTATTATTATTGCAGAAATGACTTTATGGAGTTTTTTAGATGTTTTTTTTTTTTTAAATATATGAGATTGATTTTTTATTATAAAGTTTTGGAGATTTATTTTAGATGTGTTGGGAGATATGTTTATAAGTGACAGGTAGTAATTCTCCAACCCACCCGGGTATGGGGCATTACAAGAAATGCCAATGGACTTGTTACGTTAGTGGGCTTGATAGATGAAGAAGTGGGGTCGGGCTGAAGTGGCTTAAAATGGCAGTGGGCCTTATCGAATAGGACATTTCTTGCTATGTAAATACTGCTTGTAGGTTAATGAAGGCACTTGTAGCCTTTGTGAGATGGGCTATATCCCAGAAAAACACAACTTGGACTTGTAATCCATTTTATGGGAATTGTAAGGCCTTAAGTTTGGCCAACAAGCAAACTCAAAAGTTTTGAAAAATGAATAATTGGGCTTGACTTTGAACAAACACTCAAAAGAAGATTTATTCCCAATAATCGCATAGGGAAGTTGGTTAGTGAGAAAACAAGCAGTTTGAAAAGAATGAGACCAAAATTGTTTTGGCATGAGGGCATGAGCCATAAGAAAGAGTCCAATTTTAACGATATGATGGTGTTTGAGTTCGACGGACCCGTTTTGTTCATGAGTGTGAGGACAAATTAAACGATGAAAAATTTCTTGACGTTTGAAGAATTGATTAAGGCGACGAAACTCTCCACCCCAATCAGTTTGAATAGATTTGATTTTCCTTCCAAATTAGTGCTCAACAAATTTTTGAAAATTATAACATGTTAATTCAACATCTGATTTGCAAGTTAAAAGAAATAACCAAGAAAATTTACTATAATCATTATGAAAGATAACATAATATCAGTACCCTTCAATAGATGAAATTGGAGAAAAGGCCCATACATCAGAAAATATGAGATTTAAATGATGATGAGAGCGAGAAGGAGATAAATAAAAGGAGAGTTTATGGCTTTTGGCTTGTTGACATGAGTCACAAATAGGCAAAAGCTTATTGTCACGTATTGGAAGATTATTAGAAGCAAGAATACTGCAAACCAAGCGTATGGAAGGGTCACCAAGATCCTTCACACAAAAGAAACGGGGGAAGGAGGAAGATGGTAGAGTCCGCCTTTAGTTGGCCCGCAGAGGAGAATTTTTTCAGAACTAAGATCCTTCACACAAAAGAAACAAGGGTGAATTCAAAACACACATTGTTATCTTTGGTGAATTGACTAACAGAAAGTAAATTATTTTCTATAGAAAGAACATACAAGAGATTTTATAAGAGAAGGGACTTGGAAGGGGTGGAAATTTGTGAGGCACCAATGTGTTGAATCTGCAAACCTGCCCCATTGCCAACATGTATGTGATCTGTACCCATATAATCTTCAGCCTACAAAGTCAGATTATTAAGATCAACCATGAGGAGGTGCGTTGCAGCAGTGTCGGGATACCAACTGGGATCAGATTGTGATGGAACAGTGGTTATATTTGCTTGATAAGAGCTGGTCTGGTAAGCTTGATAAGAGGCGTCAAACTGATGGTAATACTTTAGAGTAGTGTGACCATGTCTATGGCACACTTGGCAGATTGGTTTTGAGCCGTTGGAAAGAGAGTTGCAGACACCACGACCTCTTCCACGATATCGATTTTTTCAATACTGATAATTCTGATAGAGAGCGAGGATTATTTGTGCGAGAAACTATGTCAGCAAACACATTTGCATGCTCCACAGATTTATGTTGATGTTCCTGTCGCAGCTCATATGTAAGAAGGTGACCAGAGACATGAGGTCAAACCTTGTAGTAAGAGAAGTGATGAGAGGGTCATATTCAGACCCAAGACTAGCTAGTATATAGCTGATTAATTCATTGTTTGATAAAGGTTGACCGACAGTGGCTAGTGTGTCACCATAAGATTTCATTTTCTGGTAAAACTCTGGAATAGTGTTGTTGCCTTTTTTGCATGAAGTAAGATTGAGGTGTATGGTAGTGACCCGAGCTTGAGATTGAAGAGAAAACATTTCTTCAAGAGCTTGCCACACAACATGTGAATTATCAAAGCCAACAGCATGGGTTAGGACATCACCAGACAAAGAGGATATGATGGCAGATAATAATAATTGATCTTGATGTTTCCAGTAATGGTAGTCTGGGTTTGGAGACAATATAGGAGCATTGGAGCCAGTGCTTGTAGTAGAAATCATAGGTGGTGGGGGTGTAAAGGAACCATCCACGAAATGAAATAGATTATGGGCTTTGCGATACGAGACCAGTTGGGCATGCCATAGAAGATAATTCTCTCTATTAAGCTTGATCGTAATGAGATATGTAAGGTGATTGAAATAAATAGTGGAATAGGTGGAGGACATGATGTTGTTGGTTTGAGAAGTTGCAGAGGAAGCCATGTAAAAAAAAAAAAAAAAGGCGTGAGTCAGAACGACCTGTCTCTTGATACCATAAAAATGTAAAAGAATATATTTTATTGCACACACAATTTTCATATACATTTGTTGTAATATATACAGAGTCGTCAACTAAATTAGTGGAAATAATACAAGGAAACTAATAATAAAAGGAAGCACAGTGGATGTTGGTAGACAACTAGCTTCTGGAATTGATACAAAGCTTGATACAAGGCGAATTGCAAGCTATTCAGATGCCCTCAATTTTTTAGTGAGCTGTCACCAACTATGGAGAGATTCTAGGCAGGTTTATTGGGTCCCTTAGCTGGAGCATTGATACTGATCGATTTGTTTTTTGTAAAGACTTTTACAAGATTGTCTATGGGTTAGGATACAATGCGAAAACAAAATCTTCTTCATTTCATTTGAAATGATAAAAATATCTCATAATTTGCATTGAATGAATACTATCCATTTAATTTAAAATGGAGAGGATACTTTAGGCGCACACAAAACTTGTTTAGTGGTCTGAAGACAAGATAAGGCCAAGGCCAGCAACCATAGTTGAACTTTTCATGTTGCACGCAGCCACTGTGACCCCAAGACCTTCAAAACATGAAATCAAAAGCAGCTGCTAAGAAGGGCTGGGCGATGGGGGCTCGTTTGCGCATCTGTCTACCAGTAGGAGGGAGACTGACGCCAAATAGAATAGAGATTATTATGCAGACTAGTTTCAACAAATAATTCACAGGAAATGAAGACAAGATAATCACCCAAAACAAAGAGAAAATAACTCTGATGTTCAATTCAAAATGATCAAAATCCAAGAATGTCGAAATCAACCCACAAGCGGAGCTGTAATAGCTGTAAATTGACAATGTCATAACTTTACCAAAAATAAAAAATCTCAATAATCACACCAAAGATAAATACGTAATTAAAGAAGTAATTTACTAAAAAATTTGACCCAAATCGGATTCAAAATCACTTCCTAAACGATAATGAAATATTACCATAAAATGTAAAAAAATAATTAAAAATGAAGATTCGGACGGGAAAACAATATATTTTGGCCTCAAAAAAGATGTACAACAAGTGTATCTAGGTGATCAAGACGTGCGTGCCGAAAAGAGTTTTCTGAATTGAGGTCATATGCGCAATTCTTATACTCGTAACCAAAGTTATGGCCAAAATACCAAAATTGCCCCAATCAAGGAAAGATCACGATTTCCTGCCATCTTTGCGCTGATCTTCCATCTCAAGGTATTTCAGCGTCATTAACGTGCAATTTGACAACCCAGTATTATCTGATTCGGATCCTCTGCATCAGAGACAAATGGCTTTTTGTAGGACGAATGCGGGGCTAGGTGGGCGGAAAGGGCTGCTAGCCATCCGATAATATTATAGGAGTTCCAATTAAATTGATGAGACATATTAAGTAGTCTAATTTTAATTAACGGAGATATGGTTGTGTTTTTAAAGAAAAGGGGCATAGTTAAGGGTAAGTAATTAATTGTGTACATGATGTAAAAGTTGCCTTCATCCGATGCAAGTATATACGTATGTGAGCCGTGGTTGAAATGGAGGATGCAGCCAGTCTTAGACTTTTAGTTGAGGACATGCTATAGTTCTGCATTACAAGTTGAAGAAAATACATAAATATATTGTCCATACACTTCCTCAATCTGGAAACATCCTCCCAGCTTATAGTATAGTTTAGATGGGGAACACCTTCAATCGATTATGCTCAATAAATTTGAAAAGAAAAATCTTAATCGACCGACGAGTTGTGGGAGAGTACTAGAATATTAAGTGGCTATGCAACTTGAGTTGCTGCAACTCCATATAAATGAAACTTTAGGTTAAAATAATCATGGAAAAATGAGTTTTGTAATGAAACAAGAAGTTTGAATCGATTGAACTATTGTGATAATTGGGCGAACTCGCCCCACAAGGCACTTTTGTTTTACCAAGAAGTGTCAACTCGATTTTTATATTGAAACATGTCGTTGTTGTGTGTGCTCTCGCATTGCGGGTGCTTGGTTTCAGCTCAAAAGGCATTTAACAAAATGGTTGGAGCGTATGTGCAATGCAATCGACCTGATGAAACTGTTAGGCTTATTGAGAGAATGGAAATCCTAGAGAGTGAAAGCTAATGGGTAACTCTGGTGTACATGTACATCTGACAACATGCCCAAGAAGAGTTTTGTTTGTTGGAACACATAATAATCAATGGACATGTTAAGGCTAGTGAGATCAAATGCAATTACATTTGTTGAGGTTTTGGGAGCCTTAAGTCATGTTGAAGGAATTTCATATTTGCTCTCGATGTCTTAAGATTTTTGCCATTCAACCTGGCATTGGACACCATGGATTGTTCTATGGTTGACATATTAGGCCGAGCTGATTGCATCGCTGAAGCAGAGGAGTTGAGACAGAACCTGTCAATGGCAACACATCATTTTGTTTTTCAGAAGGCTGCTAGTTGGCTACAGAATCTATGATAACTTCAAGGCTGTAGAAAGAGCAGCCCAGGTTGCTGTTTGATTGAAGTTCATGATGGTGTGGTTCTTGATAATTTGTAAAGGGTAAACCATCACATCCGAAATTCTCAAAGATGTATGAAATGTTAAAGAGGATGTGATAGATAGATTAAAGAAAGCTGGGTATGTTCGAAAATATAATGAAAATAAGAGAATCAAGGCAGAAAATAAATTTTGGACTCCAAGGCTTATCGTAACAACAATTTATTTATAACGTATTTTGTCTCATTTCATTGTGTTATAGAGTGTTGATAAAATTGTTCTCAAGATACAATGAAACCCTCTAATTCGTTGTTCTAAAGTAGCACATTTTACAGAACAACTCAAAATACCATTTTTTTAGAATTATGAGATAGAGAAATTTTTTAGAATGAAAAGTTATTGTCTATTCATTGTCTTTGGTATATGTTGATGATGTGGTCCTTAAGGGCTCAAATCCGCATGCTATAACTTAGCTTATTACACTGTTACGTGCTGATTTCCCTCTTAAAGACCTTGGTGATCTTAATTATTTCTTAGGTATAAAATGTCATCGTAACTCTACTGGTCTTGTATTATCTCAAAGGAAATATATTCTTGACTTGCTCAAGAAAACTAACATGATTAATTGCAAACCAATGCGCAGTCCTATGTCCCCTTTTACAAAACTTTATGCATTTGATTCTACTTCAATGGAAGACCCATCACTATATAGAAGTGTGGTGGGCAGCTTATAATACTTGTCAGTGAATAGAGGTCAGTTCAAGCATGCTCCTTGCATATCTCATTAGCAGTCTGTTAAGCATATTTTACGCTATCTCAAACACACTTTGGATTATGGCTTGCTTATTGCACCCTCTCCTTCCCCTGGATTGGCTGCATTTTCTGATGCGGACTGGGCAAGATGCCCTGATGACAGAAAGTCAACTAGAGGGTATTGTGTGTTTTATGGCAAAAACTTGGTTTGTTGGAGTTCCAAGAAGCAGTCCACCATCGCAAGGTCCAGCACTGAGGCTGAGTACAAGGCCTTAGCTCATTCGACTTGTGAATTTATCTAGATAGAACCCCTTTTATCAGAATTGAGAATTTTTTTGTCAAAGCCTCCAACTCTCTATTGTGATAATTTGGGAGCTACTTACCTCTCGGTGAACCCAGTGATGCATTCTCGCACCAAATATGTGGATATCGATTATCATTTCGTTCGAGACCGACTTCATGCCTAAACTCTTCAAGTCTCATTTCTCTCTAGCAAAGATCAACTTGCGTATATTCTCACGAAGCCTCTTTCCACTTCCAGAATCTGCACACTTCGATCAAGCCTCACAATACTTCTAGGACTGCTTGGCTCGTAGGGGCATATTAGCAATACCACTACAAAGTAGAAGGATAGCTCACAGCATACATCTTAGGAATAGTCCAGAATATTTGTAAATGCATACGTGTCCATTTTCTGTTATAGAATATTCTCCTTCTTTGTGTATAAATACCACCAATGTACTGCATATGAAATCAATGAAAAAGCAATAGAATATTTCTTGTTTTGATTTGTTATCGTTCTTCCATCAATTAGTGTTAGAACTCTTGTTTAATATAAAGTCCGATAGAGAGTTTTTAATTGATTGCAAAAAATACTCTGGTTTTTCAATTTTCCTGTTTCATTCCATAAAGTTATAGAAATTTACAACAGAGTTACTTTCAAATATAGACAGATTAAAAGCTAAAATATGGCTCGAAACAGCTACTTGTACGTCAACTCATAAAAAATTATTAAAACAAAACAAACCAAATAAGAAAACAATTTGTTAAGGTCTCGTTTGGATACAGAAGTGGTTTCATCTCATCTTATCTCATATCATCTTATCATTACAATTTTTTCAAATTTTCACACAAAATATAATAAACAATTCAACTTTTTCAACTAATAAAACAATAATAATGTTAAAAAATAATATTCTAACTGTGATGGAATTTTTTTTCGGTCCATAGAATTTCCTAGGCCTAGCTAATGGAGAGTGGACTCACTAGAAGACAAAATATTAGATAAGAATGAGGGACAAGAAGTGACTAGAGGCATGAAGGTGTCAGGAAAAGAAATTGAGAGATTTGACATAAAGTAAGGAAAATCAAGGTGTCCGGAGAAAAAAAGTAGGAAAGTGACTTAAAGCAAATGGGGGGTAGGAGATAAAAAGGCAAGAGGAACCTACGGATTGAGGACCAACTCTCTCTTTGGGATGACTTCAACTCTCTCTTTTTTGGGGACTTCTTCTTCAACCTGAGAGCAAAACAAAGAACTTCTTCTCCAGCAAATAGATCTACAACTTTATTTGTACAGTGAGAAATGAAAGGTTATAAGAGACTGTAAACAAGTTTATTATAGTGAAATATCCCCTCCCCAAAACCCCGTGGATGTAGGCCTAGTGCCGAAGCACGTAAATGTGCGTGTTCATCTCTCTTTATTCTATGCATTAAATATTGTTCATCGTCATGGATGTACGAACCAATACCGTACAGCCGCACCAGACCACTACCGGGAGCTTCATATAGTACCGATCGAGACCCAGCGCCTCTCAGCGCGTCCCGAGAATGGATCTCTATTCCCTTCACGACTATGCGCGTTTTTTGACGTTAGCACTAACAATATTTTATTCAACTTTCATTTAAAACCATCTTATCTCATCTCACTATCCAAATATGGCCTACAATATAGAACATAAAATTCCTTACAATCGAAAACTTAAAAAACCCAAAATTAAAATAAGATATAAAATTTCAAAATAAACATAAATTATATAAGCGAGAAAGTTGCCATGTAGTTGTTGGAATTGCATTTTTGCCCTGACAAGTGAACCCACGTAACACTTATAACTATCTCTTTTGTTTTTGCAAATGAAATGAAACGAGATTAGCTGAAATAAAAGTTAAAAGTTGAATAAAATATTGTTAGAATATATTTTTATAATATTATTTTTATTTTGGGATTTGAAAATGTTGAATTGTTTATTTTATTTTGTATGAAGTTTTGAAAAAGTTGTAATAACTAAATGAGATAATATGAAAATGGTTGTGAAAACATATGAGGCAAAATGTCAATTCATGTTCATGGTTGTGTTCATGTCTGTTAAGTTATAAACATTCGAGTACATGGGTCAACCAAACACATTCCGTTAAGGTAAACGGGTCAGATCATCAAACCCCAACCCATTTAAATAATAGGTCATATCCCATTATCCGTTTTGTCCCGTTTAATAAATTAGAAATTAGTCAATACGACACGACTTATTTTAATCTGTTTCTTGTAAATGAGTTGAACTAACTTGTATAACCCATTTGACTAGATTAACATAAAAGTTAAAATCTATATTTATTAGTAGCTATAATATCTCTAAAAAAACAATAAAACTACCTACTAACAAAAAATATCAATATTTTCATATTTTAACCTATAATAAAACCAATATTACAAACTCAACAATAACAAATATAAGTATAGATCCAGAATTACAATCTTAATAATAAAAACATAAGCATGTTGAGAAATACTAATATTACAACTAAATAATAAAAAAGTTTAAATGAGTTATTGTGGGTTGATTTCAGGTTAAACATGTTGACCCGTTTATTAATTGTATCTTAATGAGTCAACCTGTTTGGCCCAAACCCAAACCCATTAATTTTGTGTCGTGTTCGTGTTGGGTTAACAAATCATGTCACATATTGCCACCAATATTCAAGAGAGAAAGGAAAAACAACAAAGAGGAAGTTATTTACTGTTTGACAACCTTATATTTAAAACACTTTTAAACATATTACATTTTTTTGGAAACAAATTAAAAAAAAAAAAAAAAAATTTTAATTATGACCATATTTTTAAAAATTTGAAAGTTATAATTATCTGAAAGTTAAATGGATGTTTTTGTCCATTAATGAAAGTTTTTAAATCTGAACTACATTTCGGATTATTTGAAAAGCATGTTTGAATATTGTTTTTCCTCATACGTACTTTTTAGCTCATTTAATATTAAAAAATATTTTAATATGTAACCTCCAAACAATTTAAATTTTTCATTAAAGAACTTTTAAAACTCTTACCGCAACCCCCATAAACTAACTTTAAAAGCACTTCAGGTGCATCTCTACCAAACAAAAAACAACATTTTAAAAGTATAAGTTTTTTTTAGTAAAACTCTACAATTACAAACGTTACTATAAAAAGTTCAATTTACTACAGAAATCGCAAACAGTTTGTCTCATCTCAACCTATCTTATTTTTTTTATAAGTTCATCTCATCCTATCTTATCTTAACATTCAAATACTACTCAAACACACTTTTTAATTTCTCTTTCATAATTTCTAATTTAATCATTACAACTTTCTCAAACTTTCGCTACTCACAAACTATTTTGGAACACAAACGTTCTAAGATATTCTCAAACTATTTCGCTACTCACAAACTATTCATTATTTTTTTAATCATATTTACAAATTATTTCACTGCTATACTATTTTACTTTTATTCATAAATATTCTAATGTTATTTGTTTTGACAGCAAGAGCAAAACCGAACTGCGAAGAAAAACATGCGGTGGGTACTCGCAATCCACACAAATATTTTTTCTCTGAGAAAATTCACGTGCTACCAAGAAGTCTGTCAGAAGCAGGACAGACAGGTTCAGCCCCAATCCAAGACCCCGTTTTACAGGTTCAGCATGGCACTTAAGAAGAACGCTGACATCAAAAGTTAATAAGGCATCGTACAGAAAGCGCAGACAACAAGGAAAGAGAGAAGATAAACCTGAAAAAATAATCGTCCACTGATCCTTGCATTGCCAATAAGACCAAGTCCTCCACACTGGAAAGAAAACGGTAAAGCCTTTCCTAATTGCACCTAAACATCACCACAAAGAAGTAGCTGCAGCCCAGGGATTCACAGTAATATCCTATGCTTATTATAGAAGGCAAAGACTCAGAGACTGCGCATATTATATTCTTAGAAATAACTAGATGTTTTTCATTTAGCAAGTGCACATTAATTTTTAACGACTGAGTTTCTTGGCTTTTTTGAGTGAAATGAAGTACATGAAAGGTTAGTTCAGTAGAGAGAGAGAGAGAGAGCTACTTGCAATCAAGTTCTCAATCCTACTGAAAGAAACACCACACCAGCATCCTGACTCATCTTTTAATTCACACAACCATTACATTTACTCCCTAAAAGCAATAAATAAGATTACAGAAGCGAACCAAAGCGCTATAATTTGAGCCATGCTGAAAATGCCTTGGAAAATGCTAACAGAATTCAATTTCTAAGGAAAATAATAAATATGATCTCATACAGAGTTTCCAAAACCATCATGCCAGATATAAAATTTCAAAAACCCACTTAGCCTCTTGATCAAGGGACTAAAAAATGGAACATAGAGGGTAAACTTCTCATACAGAACCAAGTTTACCAGACATGCCCTTTGCTTGATTCTCATCTCCGAAATTATCACCATCATTCTCCCTATCGGCCTGCTTTGATGCCGTTGACTCACGCTGTGATGGAGCACTTGCAGCTCCAGTAACCGACTGCTGATAAAGAACTCCGCCAGCAAGAGTAAAGAGGAGGCACAGCAAACCAAATGGAGTGGCATGCTTATCCCAAATCATCACGTTAATGGCAACTGTAAGAAACTTATTAACAACACCGGTAACTGTAAAAGCCGTGGCAGAGATCGCCTTCCTTGCAGCAAACCCAAAGAAACTGATGGCCAATCCAAAAACACACGATAATGATACAGCAAAGAATGCATTTGGTTCAAACCAATTCCCATAATTAGATCCCAATGCAGCAAACACATCAGCATACTCTCCCGTGAGAAACCAAAACACCGGAGCCATCATCAACGATAACAAATTGTTATAGAACACAAAACCCCAAGTGTTCAACCCAAGATTCGTCACCATATGTTTGATATAAACCATCTCAGTAGTAATTGTCACCAAATAAACAAATGCCCAGGTATATGCAGTCAAAGTAAAAGCTGAATCCGTGGCCACATAGCCAACAGCTCCACCCAATATGATCAACAAAGACACAAAGGTGAGCTTTGATGGGCACGGCTGTCTCCTAAATGTTGTATCCGCTATAGCAACCAAAAGGGGTGTCAAGGATCTAAACACTATAAATGTATCCACATTCGCATGACGGAGAAGATTAGTGTTTGTAAAGATTGCCAGATAGAAAACAATAGCAGCGGGTAAAAACTTCTTGGCAGTCTCGAATGTAAATTGATCGTGGTGTAAAAATCCTAACTTCCCTAAAACCCAAACTCCAAGAGCCGAAGTTAGATACTGCAACGCAGTAAGAAGGCCAGGATAGTTGAATTTGGTTATAGCAAACTTGTTAATCACGGCAAGCAAGCTTGAACAAAGCGCATATCCGAGCACAAGACTGCTCGTGGCATAGTACTGCTTAGTACCATCGAATCGAATCGAAGACATTTTGAACCAAACTCAGTTAACAAACAAGGAGATCTGCAAAATTTAAAGAGCTAGATAGCAAGATTGCACACCGCGAGAGGCATATGAACCAAGATGGAAGGAAATGTAGTAAACGACTTCATAGCAAAAATGAGATGTGGATATTTTAAATTAAGACGGATCTGAAATAAGAGGGGCAAGTAAATGTCAGAAAAATCTGAAAAAAAAAACATAAAATTTCGTCCCTTTCTAAATTAAAATCAGCAATAATAGAACTAGTGCAGAGATTCAAGCAGGAAAATGAAACACAAGAGAGAAGACAAGGTTACACATCACCGACAGAGACAGGATCACCGATCTTGAACAAAATATCGTAGACACCAAATGCTCGAGTCAAAATCCGAGAAAATGTTCCCAAGAGAAAATGGGGTGCAGTGCGTACGAGAGAGAGAAAGACGAAGAGGGTTTTGAAGTCCAAACAAATGAAGGAGATTAGGAAGAAAATCCTGCGTTGATTTGGTAACACGAGCGAAAGCCAACGTCAGTTGGTATAGTTTTTAGGAAGGAAAACGACGACCTCACTCTGGAGGAACGTTGAAGATGTGGTAAAATGGGTTTCCAACTGTGCGCCGTACGGCATCTTCCCTTCACTTGAGACGAGGAGGGACCAACAAAAAAAGCAATCTGACAAAACAACATTAATTACTATCCTTTTCTCCTCCAAAATATCTTTGTTAACATGGATGAGGAAAAAAAAAAGAGAAATGGATCCAAAATATTTCCCGAATGGGATTTTTTTTTTTAACCGAATGATTAAGAATTTTTTTTTTTTATAGGTGTTGTGAATTTTTTATATTTTTTAAAAATATTTATGATAATTAAAAAAATATATGAAAAAATATACTGTTCGGAACATTTTTTAAATCCCAAATTCGAAACCGCAGTAGTACTAAAAAATAAAAAATAAAAGTTCATAAAAGAGCACTGCTACACTTGCCGAAAAAATATTCCGAATACACTTTCTGAATAGTACATTTCAATTTTTCATTTTTTTTCATTTTTTTTAATCATTATAAATAATTTTAAAAAAATAAAAAAATTTACAATATCATTAAAAAATACTTCCTTAACCATTAGAAGAAGAAGAAGAAGAAGAAGAAGCAGCATTTGTGTCCCGAATTCGGGACATTTAGCATTTCTCTTCGTAAATATTGAAGTTACAGTTTTATCTCAAGTTATTACCTCGTCTCCTACGATGTAAAATAGTTGAGAGTATCGAAGTCTTTTTTTTTTTTGGACCAAGTGTGTTATATATTTATATACTTATAAAATAGTTGCAACTAAGAGTTTAAAGATTAAGGTTTTAATAATCATCCCGAACCAGTTAATATAATATAAAAAATAAAAAATAGGGGAGCCAGTTACAACAGTTTTGATGCAATCTAAAGAAAAATTATATTCATCGTCTCCACACACTATATTTTTTTTTTTGTATTTATCAAATATGTGGTATATGGATGATTTGTTTGTTACTAAATGCTGGATTGGTTTGTGTTATCCTTTGCTAATCTGGATTAGGTAAAGAAGAATTTGAGTTCTGCTACATACAGTTATTTTTACATACTTCTTATACACTCTACTAATGTGATTGGCCAAAATAATTATTTTATAATAAAAAAGGTGATGCAGTCAATCACATTAATAGAATACGCAAGAAGTACACAAAAGTCACTACACATAAAATTTTTATTATTAAAATGACAATTTTATTTAAGAAATTGATATATGTACATGTATAATGTAATTGAAGATAGACAAAATCATGAACAAAAAAGAAAACCACTCCTTTTCTTTTTTTCTTTTCTAGATAAAAAAGCTATGTCTTCTCTCTAGAAAGAAAACCAATCATTCCAAGTGCCATCACCAGAGAGGAAGTAGAGAGCCTCGACTCCACCTTCCTCTCCATTTCCTTTTCCTTTTCCTTTCCACTACCTATTTGTAAATATGCTTTTATGGTAGTCTTTTTCCACCGGTGCAGAATTTCTTAGATCTGCTGCACTCCAGTCGTGAAAAGTCGACATGTGCTCCCCATGACGTTCCCCTCCCGCCGATCTACTAGGACGACGCGGAACCACGCCCAAAATGTCGACGTGTGGCCCTCACGCGTGGTTTGTTTCCGCTCGTAGTCTTCACGCGCCGCCGCACTCTAACAGCTCAACCAGCTACACGCGTTGCATCAGCAACTCGCCACCCTCTGATCCTTTAGATTGGCCAGACCCCTCCTCCATTTCACCGGCGCGTGATCCTCACGCTCCACTCCAGAGGCGTGGGTTTACTATTCCTCCACTGTAGATTTGCCCTTCCCCTGCCAATCTATTCGGGTTATTACTTTCCTTGACCAGTGATCTTGTGAGAGAGACTAAGGACCTTACCAACAAATTCCTCAAGACTTTCAACTACAGTGCATACGCTTGCATCGCTTTAGCGGTGGCTTACCTTTAAAACGTCTTTTAAAACGGTTTCCTGTTAGTAGGGCTTGGGTAGAGACCAAGAAATTAGTCTCAGAACCTTTTTTTTTTTTTCCTTTTTTTTTTCTTTTTTTCACCACATTTGCACAATGGTTGTTGTTTTGGGGTATTTTGTTGGGGAACCTCACCCCTATAACATGTATCATCTTTTATTTTAATGAAGTTTGCTTGCTTAAGGAAAAAAAAAAAAACATAATTTGATGTGGAAGGTTGGTTGGTTCAACAGTCTTCTAAGCCTACTCAAAATATTTTCAAGCAGCTCAATTAGGGTCTATTTGGGACCACAATTGTTATCAGATATTTTCTGACTACTTCATTACTATTAATAAATTATTCACTACTATTTCACTATTATTAGTAGATGATATCATATACTCTTAACATTCAAACAAAGCTTATTTTGTTCGTCCATATCTTTTACGCCCAAAGTCAGACATTTTCTTTCAAATAATGTTAAGTACAAGCTTCAAATAGACAAACTATATACAAGTCTTTTGTAAAAAAGTGGATCACACTAATAAATAATAATTTTTTTTACACTTTTTTAAAGATGAATCCACTTTTTTATAAGGGTTTGCATGTGATTTGTCTATTTGAAACTTGTAAAAATCATTTATCTTTTCTTAAAATTAAAAAAAAAAAAATCAAATGAGCCAATTCAGGCTCGAGTTAAAATAAAGGGGAAAACTTTAATTTTGAACAACTTCCCTTGATATTGCATTTAGGATTAAAATTCACGACAACCTTTTTCTTACAATGTTTAGGTTATTTTATTATGTAAAATTCTTAAATTGCAATAGCAAATAAATCCCAAATTAAATAAATGAGGTTCTGTTACGTCAAAATTAAAATGCATTATACAAATCAGATCCTAATATAAAAAGATTTTTTTTTATATTTTATCATCATGACATATCTTAAAAAAACTTTAGAAATAAAATTATATATCTATCGAATAAAATTAGAAATGATAAATTTTAAGAGATCGTGCCCTGAAGAGATTTATTACATCAACTTTAGGAGCCCATTTGAGCTCAAAAGACACAGCCCAAGAGCCCGCAGAGCTCGAGTCAACTCGTTTGGGGGCTCCATAAATTTTTGTTCTGTTCACAGTGCCGAAAATTCGCAAAGCTCTCATGCTTAGCCAACATAAGGTTCCGTTATTTCGGTTTACTTCCCGCCACGGCCTCTCAAAGTCCCGGTTTCTCTCAACCTCCTCGCACAGCATCGGAGTAACCAAGAAATCATGCATCCAGTACCTCCAGAACTGCAAATCCGTGAGCCTGCTCGAGCAAATCCTGACCCAAATCTTTGGGGTAGGACTCCAACATAACAAGGACACCCTCAACAAGCTTATGGTCTTCTGCACGGACCCATCTCTTGGTAACTTGATTTACGCGGAGAAAATCTTCAATTACGTTCAAGAACCGAGCTTGTTCATGTACAATGTGCTGATCAAAGCATTTGCAAAGAAGGGTAGCTTTAGAAAAGCCATTTGGCTCTTTGGGCAATTGAGAAAGGATGGCCTTTGGCCCGATAATTTTACGTACCCATTTGTTTGCAAGGCGATAGGGTGCTTGGGAGAGGCTTCGGAGGGTGTTAAAATTCATGGGTTTGTGGTGAAGACTGGGCTTGAGTTTGACACTTATGTCGGTAACTCACTCATTGACATGTATGCCGAACTGGGCAGGATTGAGGATTTCAATCAGCTGTTCGAAGAAATGACTGTCAGAGACGCAGTGTCTTGGAACGTTATGATTTCAGGGTATGTTAGGTGTAGGAGATTTGAAGATGCAGTGAATGTTTTTCAGAGAATGCGAAGAGAGAGCAATGTGAAGCCTGATGAAGCCACAGTTGTAAGCACTTTATCAGCTTGTACGGCATTGAAAATTTTGGAGCTTGGCAAGGAGATTCACGACTATATTGGGAAGGAGCTTGAAGTTACTATTATAATTGGCAATGCTTTGTTAGACATGTATGCTAAGTGTGGGTGTTTGAGTGTAGCTCGGCAAATTTTTGATGAGATGCCAAAGAAAAATGTGATTTGTTGGACTAGTATGGTGTCTGGGTATATAAACTGTGGTCAGCTGGATGAAGCTAGAGAGCTGTTTGAGAGGAGTCCAGTTCGGGATATAGTTCTTTGGACAGCAATGATCAATGGGTATGTGCAGTTCAACTGTTTTCATGAGGCCATGACCTTATTTCGAGAGATGCAAATTAGAAGGGTTAAACCAGATAAATTCACCGTGGTTTCTCTCCTAACTGGTTGTGCTCAGGTGGGAGCTCTAGAACAAGGAAAATGGATTCATGGATACATAGATGAGAATAGAATTATGGTGGATGCAGTTGTTGGCACTGCGCTTATAGAAATGTATGCAAAATGTGGGTGCGTGGAGAAATCTTTGGAGATTTTCTATGAGTTAAAGGAAAAGGATACTGCCTCTTGGACCTCAATTATTTGTGGGCTTGCCATGAATGGCAAGACGAGCAAAGCACTCGAGTTGTTCTCAGAAATGAAAAAAGCTGGAGCTAAACCCGATGATATCTCATTTGTTGGTGTTTTAAGTGCTTGTAGTCATGGAGGATTGGTTGAGGAAGGCCGCCATTTCTTTATTTCCATGACCAAGGTTTATAAGATTGAGCCAAAATTAGAACACTATGGGTGTCTGATTGACCTTCTTGGTCGAGCTGGAAAGCTGGACGAAGCAGAGGAATTGATAGAAAAAGCCCCTAAAGAAAATAATGAAATTGTGGTTCCACTTTATGGTTCTTTGCTTAGTGCATGCAGAGTCTATGGCAATGTTGAGATGGCTGAACGGGTGGCTGAACGGCTAGTGAAAATTGAGTCAAGTGATTCCAGCATCCATACCCTTCTTGCAAATATCTATGCCTCAGCAGATCGATGGGAAGATGTAACAAAAGTGAGAAGGAAAATGAAAAATCTTGGGGTTAAAAAAGTGCCTGGGTGTAGTTTAATTGAGATTAATGGGATTGTCCATGAGTTTGTTGTTGGAGATCCGTCTCACCCAGAGGTGAAAGATATATATTCCATGTTGGATAGGCTGGCAAGACCTTTGTTGGGTTCAGAAGAAAGTGAATTGGAGAGAGAGAATCTGGTTCCATTTTATTGCTGAGGAGCAAATTTGTATTTTTGGGAATTTTTCCAGCCACAAAAAGAGCTCATGAAAATTTGCAGTCTTTTTTTCTTCAACAATCAACATTATATTTGTTCAGCCACTTGAGAAAAGGGGGTGTAGAGTTCTATGAGAATTTTCTCTTATGAGGGGGTCAAATAATGGAAGAGCCAATGTCTCGAGAAGAAAAAGCTGGCAACCAAATTAAAGTGAATTTTCTGTTGGAGATTAGAGGAAAGGTTCTTATTAGATACTAGTGCATGTATTCATTACTAAACCAGTCTCTTCCAAGTTCCAACCAAATCTTGGTGTTGTTGCCTTTGGGTCTGCTCCTGTGGATCGCATGCAATACTAGTACATGATATATATGATTTTTTTGACTTTGAGTCATTTGTTTGTAAAATAATGTGACATATATAAACAAAGTCTGAATGGATCAGATGTACGTTTTGGCTCCCATGCATAGGCCGGGACTAGCTTTTCTAATTAATGTTGCATGCAGTTAAAAAAAAATCCAATATTTTATGCATAAACTGAATTGAAAGGTAACAAAACGTACATCTGGCCTCCCCAAAAACTGCATTCTGCTCAAGAACAAAGATAAATATGCACAAAAAATTAACTCTTGCAACAAGTCAACAAGATTTACTGATCTCGTAATAATTACCTTAAATATACACGACATGGTCAGTTAAATGGTAGTTTTATTTACATTTTTAAAGTTTTTTTCATTGGGAAAGATAGGCTAGCTATAATATATCATCTCAATCTTTTTTTTCTTTTTCTTTTTTCTTTTCTGGAGTACTAAAAGTAGATAACGGATTGTACACCCTAGTCCCTACACCCATTACTTAGAGCACTTCCAATAGCTTTTGTATTATACAAAAAATGTAAATAATTTGAAGAATTGTTCCAAAAAGAAACTCCATCTGATTATATAAAATAAAGTGTAAAATACATTTAGCTACAGTACCCCGCTACATGTAGCGGATACTGTTCATCCTGTAAAAAATTTTTTATTATTGATATTTCATTTACTCCCTCATTTTTATTTACTTTGATTTGTATCATATAAGCAAATTCTTTTTATTGTTCATCATTTAAAACACATATATTTCATTTTCTTCTAAAAAATATCTTAGAATTATTTTTAAACCAATTTTTCATATTTGATTTGATTTTTAATTTTTATTTGGCTTATATATTTTTGTTTTACGTGTATAGGACTGAATTATTTTGAATTATTTTATATTGTATATAAAAATAAATTACAAATATAAAAAAATATATATGGATATTGTAAATTTATTGATAGAAATGAAATATTTAAAAAGAATAAAAAAAGAATATTTAAATGATATAAAGAAAAAATAGATAAACTGATGGATGATATATTGTAAAAGTCAGTATGTAAAATAGAAAAAATGAGTTTTGGTAATGTATTTTAAATAATAAGATAAAGAATCTATTGGGAGTGCTCCTTTGAGTAAAAAGCTTCGATTGGTTCTACATGTTCCTGATTATCACCCTCATGAATACATGTATGCTTCTGGGGCAAGCATGGTCATAATTAATCTTTATCATCATCGTCATTTGTCACCTTGTTCAATGCATGCTAGCTAGCATCGCCACCATCATCAAGCCCCATCTCCATAGATATCGCGCGTGTGTGCGTGTCATGGGGATGAGAGGTGGTGACATGAATGCTTATATAGAGGGAAGCTTAGAGATCAAGGTAGTGAGCTCGTTTTGGCACAAGTCATCCACAAGTGAAGTGCGGAACGGTGCTTGAGTATATGCATGACTCAATTCCAATGACAGGTATATATGGTGCTATATGGCATAGAAATAAATGATCGATTTATAAATTTTTTAATTGACATACTGTGGTCATATCGGCTCTTAAATAGCATAACTCTCGGTATAAAAACAAGGAAACTATAGTTGACAGTTGATTAAGGCACCCTAAGGGTGGGCTAGACTTAATAGTGTTAGAGCATCTAATTTTGGTCTTTTCCGTAGGGGGACCTCCATCCATCCACTCCCTAATAGTTCTTCGGTCCAATTCAATTATTTAGGCTTAAAATGGCCCAGGATATGTTTTTGGACAATTTTGAACCCATAATTTAACTAAAATAAAAAATATATTTAAAAAATAAAAATAAAAAATAAATTATATAGATAGAACTATTAACTATATACTAAGTTTCAACTAATACTATTAAGTATTAACTAATAATCATCACTAAGGCACTAAGCTATTATAATTATATAAATTAAGAGAACTAATAAACTATTACAATATTACAAACTCATCTAAAAATAGTAAATATTACAAATTGTTTTGTTAATTATTGTAGCAACATTACAATTAATTGTAAATTAACAAAATCATAACATTTCAAATTTGATCAATTTGGAGTGGCGGTGAGTTCGTTAAGACTGAGTTGTGTCAACTGCTGTGAGATTAAGAATCGAGATCATAAAAGTTATAAAACCTGCAATATTAATAAGTTAAAAATAAAACAAATTAGAATTATAAAGTTATATACATGAAACAAAAATTTAAAATACAAAATATTAAAAGTACTAACCAAGATGAGATTAGACCATTGGGATGAAGATGAGCATAGATCATTGGATCCTTAGGATTAGGATTCGGCATATGTATATTGAGAATATAAAAACTAAAAAACATACAAGCAAAATAATTAAATACTAAAATATTATATAAAATTATAAATGCAAAAAAAATTAAGGGACAAATTGTGCAAACCATGGCAATGGTGGGTCCAATACACACAAAGTCATACTTCATCGGAGGTAGCCGTAGATGCCGTCTCATGTATCACTATAACAATTAAATTTTAAATTAATACTGATTAAATGAAAATAAATAAATTAAAATAAGAAAATGAAATTCAAGTCCCACGATTACCAGATCCAGGCTGATCACCACCCTCCTCCTCGACGTTGGCCTTCTCATAGTTAAGAACATCCGAAATATGAATTGGAGTTCTCATGTTCCAATTCTACGTGCAAATCAAAGCCTACACAGTGGTAGGAGCTAATGAACACCGAAACTAGTGGGGGGATAGGTAGGTGCCGCAATATTACCATCCCACAAGATGGTAAACTCATCAACTACTCTACCAATGGTTTCCTTAACCCTTGCTGTAATATGTTCCGTCCATGCTTGCCCGTACACAATTTCCAATCCAAATACCATGTCATCTACCTTAAACCGAGGGTCAAAGACAACAACTACATATAACAAAATATTAGCCCTAGTGAAATCTCTCTAATACTTATCATACTTAGTCCTCATAATTAATGTCATCTCTCGCAGCCTAATGTAACCACCCGCGACCATGTTATCTAATTTTTCTTTTATCATACATATTTGCTGACAGAATTGATGGGATGTAGGGTACAAAGTGCCAGATAGCGTCGTGGTGACCTTGTAGAAAAGTCTAAAAAAATCTACAGAAATAGATACAACTTCTCAATCGTCATCCACGAGTTTCCCCAATCCCATGTGATCGTCAAAATATTTTACATATTGAATGTCTTCATCACCCAATAATGCAAATACCAACTTATATTCTTGGGCCACCTTCAACATAAAAAATGTTGAGTTCCAGCGTGTAGGCATATCAGTACAAAGGTCCTTCTTGGATGTTAGGCTCACAGACCTCGCAGCAAACTTGAATTTCTCCAATATCGAAGGAGAAGATATCACCTATCTCACAACAGTCTTAACCCGAGCAATCGAGTCATGAAGATTCTTCAAACCATCAGTGATAGTAAGATTCAACTACACATCTCACATGCAGACACTCACCACCCATGATTGTCTTATTTGCCTCTCTAAGATAGGTCTTAAGATGTCTCAATGCGACATCGTTAGACGATGCATTATCGACTATGATTATAACAATTCGTGTCAACCTCTATTCCTTTATTGCGGCCTCCAAGACCCTCATAATCGTCTCACCTTTGTGATCGGTGATTTGACAAAAGTTTATATTTTTCTTGTGCAATGTCCAATCACCATCAACAAAATACACAGTTAAAGACATATAATTAAAATTTTAGACTGATGTTCAAGTATTAGTGGTGAGGCAAACAAATTGACCCGCCAATTGATCCATTAACTTCTTTTTTTTAGACAAATAATTTTTTTTTTTTTATATCCTTTGCCACCGTGTGGCGAGAAGGAAGATTAAACTTTGGTTCCAAGTAGTGAGAATACTCTTGGAACCCTTTTCCCATCAACAACTTGAAAATGTAGCTCGTCCATGACGACCATACGAGGTAGGTGTGTCCTACACTCATTGGGATCATACTTAGTATACCCCCTTAACGTTGTATCCCCACTACTCTCATCCGTCATTTTTTAACTCCAATTTCTAGCCTAGATTGACTCTTCTCTTATAATGATTTTAATATAGAATTTTTTTTACATTGCTCTTCTAAGTGCACATTTAATTATAAAGTACTATATTTCTTATAGTGATATCCATAAATTTTTTCACAGTAGTTATACTTGGCTTGGAGGTTATTGGGGTCACCACCCTCTAGTTTTGTGAAATGAAACCAAACTATAGAAACAGGTTTCTTGCTGGGCTTGGGGACGTGGCAAGGTTCTGTAGGGGTAGGTGTTAGGCCAGGAGTAGGAGTAGGAGTAGTGGTAGGGATAGGGGTACCCTTGGCCTGGAAAGGGGAGCTCGCACTAGAATTTGTTGAAATATCTATGAACTCAAGCAAACAACAAATCTAAAATTATAGCAAACATAATAACATACCAAACAATTAATATCCAAACATTAATTATGCTAATGAAAGTACTTCATCGTGCTCTTCGAATACAAATGATATAGTACTCAATTTTTATACTACATGTCATGTAATTAAAATCTAGTAATATAGAAATATAATTAAGTGCTTTATTGTAGTTAACGGATCAATTAGAAATTAGATGGTACAAATTGGAATAAATTGGTAGTTCTTTGGTTTTGATAATTTGGAGACTTGGAGTATTGTAATTTGATAAAATAGAAAAAGTTATAATTTTGAGTTGCAAAATGAAATTAACCAAAAAGGAAAAAAAGAACTATCATTCCAGTTGAAGTTGAACTCAAAAAAGAAAAAAAAAAAACCTTCCAGAAAATACTATTGTTCTGGTTAAGGACTATACAATACACACACTGGTTGTTCAGATAAATCCTATTGCCAGTTTTATGAGGCTGTGAAGTTTGAAAGCAGAATGCATCTAAAAAGCTGCGCAACATCAAAGATTGAAAATATTACATAAACTGGACATGTTTATAGAAATCAAGTGTTACTTATATTTGGAAGCCATAAGAACATCAAGCTTATCTAAACAATCACCCAAAAAATCAGAACTCTACATTTCTTACTTGCTAGAAAAAAAATTTAAGGTATTTCGAAACCCTAAATTAATTTAGGGTTCCAATTCGAATTAATTTAGCCACAAAATCACTATCACTGATTCACTATCATGTATTCAATCATCAAGATTCAAAACACATTACAAACCAACAAAAATCAAAATCACATAATAGATTCACACACATCAGTTCATCAAACATCAAAACACATGCACAATTAAGTCTCCACAGCACACAATTCACAAACACAATCACATCCTCCATTTTTTATTAAACCTCATATTTCCTTCAATCTTCATTTCATAAATCAACAAAAAATCAAAACTTTAACCAAGATTGTTACCTTCGGCGACGGAGATGCAGACAGAAGGCTACGATGACGATGTAGTGGGAACGACAACGACGGCATAGTGGAGCCTTCGACGACAATGGAGAATCGGAGATGTAGAGAGTGAGCAAGACTCAGAGAGAGAGAGAGAGAGAGAGATTCATAAAAGGGGCTTGCAAGGAGGGGGCTTTCTTAGAATCTTAACAGAGGACGAAACAACATCGTTTTGTCTATGACAAAATGGCATCATTTGTTATTAAGTAAAAAAAAAAAACCCAGGTCGTTTCATGCCTGCCTGGGGTTATATATATATATATATATAATTTTATTTATATATATAAGTTGGGGCGAGGCTCACCCCTATCTCGCCCCCACCCCTGTTGTGGGTGCCAGATGTAGGCGGGGCCACCCACTCCTACATCTGGCAGACGGGGGGATCCGCCCCACCACACAGGGGCAGGGCAGACGGCCCTCGCTGCCCACCCCTACTTTTTGGTACATGTTGGGTCATAACTATTCTATTATAATAAGCATTTATCATGCTTCTACAGTAATGAACAGTAACATTTTGTCCATCCAAGTTTTCTCGTGTGTGTGTTGTGTGGTTATTTTTTTATCCCTCTACTTTCTTCTTTTGTGTCGATTTATGCGAGGTCTTTTTGAGTTGTTGTGTCAGTATTTATTTTATATTTTTGTCTTTTGTGTTTGCAGTGGGTTAGGGTTTATTTCATGTTTTCATGTTTTGTGTTTGTCGGTTGTGTCAGTTCAGAAGTGTCTTATGTCCGTCTGTCAGTCATTTAGTTGTATCTGTCAGTTTGACATTTTTAATTATTTGAAAAAAATTTAAAAATTCACAGGGACAGTAAAAAAAATATTTTTCGTTATTGGGTAGAAAAAAATGAAAAAGATAAAGAAATAATAAAAAAACACTAAAAGAACAAATAAAAAAAAATATGTGCGTGTCAAAATTTCAAAAAAAAAAATCTATATGTATCTCAGTCCGCCTCAATAATCAAATATTATGATTACTATTGTGTTTGGCTTTCTGTCTGTCGGCAGTTTATTATTTGTCTAGATAATTTAATACATTTCACAATACATTAAAAAAATATTCTTGATCATTAGGTAGAGAAATAAGAAAAATTCTCACTTAAGCGGACACAAAAGTGAGAATAGAGAATAAAAATATATAATATAATATATAAATAAGAATAGAGAATAGATATATTTTATTTATCAAAACTTTTGTAATTGTATTTTGATTAATTTTACATCTTCACGATTCTTGGATATTTTTTTTAGTTGTTTGAATGGTATAGGGAATTGGGAATGAGAGAGAGAGAGGAGGATTTGCACGAAAATAAAAGTAAATAAAAAAATTTATATTGACAAAAGCAATCGCTCGGTAGAAAAAAAAAAAAAAAAAAAAAAAAAAAAAAACTCATGTTCGAGATTCGTAACTGGGATCCTTGTTGCTGATCCGCAGTATCAAAATAAGATACTCGTTCGAATATATATCTTAAAAATAAAAGTCATATCATAATTTTAAGATTATGATTTTTCTTTTAACCTTTCAAATTAATTTCATATTTTAAAAAAATTAAATATCAAGTCACGCCAATTTATAAATTTATTTTTATAAGATTTCATTATGTTAAAGAATTTCTTATATATATATATGGCTAAGGCAAAAGACTAAACAAGACCTAATAATTAACATATATAAAATGATTACACAATACATGCATAACAAATAGAGCATACTAGTACTAATTACCACGGTACATGATCAACCTAATTCGGAAAAGTAATACATTAGAAAAGAGATTTTAATGACCAAACATGACAAGAGATCACTTTGGTAAGCCGAGGAAAACACTACTTCAGCAAGAGACTTTCATACCACATACATCCATCGTCGACCCTTCAGCTTAGGAGAACTATTACTACTTTTTAAAGTTTTAGGACTAGGAAAGACTTATTAGATAATCCGGAAGTACGAATATTTAACCTAATATTTTGTTCCTATCGTAAGATGTCATGTCATTAAAATTATTTTTATAAATATTAATTTTTAATGACACGACATTGTGATAGGATGAAAGTATCAGGTGAATTCGTACTCTAAGATAAGTACTAACTAATATACACGAATTACTCTAGTACTAGGATATTGACCACATATTAATCCCAATTTTGAAAAGCTCAAGCGGCAGGGGCGTAATCATAATCATCATCGTCATCATCCCCATCACCCTCCATGGGGAGATCATAACCACACTCATTGACATTATAAGGAGCATGATCATTGTGATCGGCATGAAGAAAGATGGGCCACCTCGACCAAAGCATCATGGAGAAGTGAAGCATTTTATCTTGATCTTCTTGACGGGACATGACTAGCAGCAGCAAAAGATGGAGGTTCTTCTTGAGGTAGCTGGTAGGTAGGTTAATTACTTGGATAGGCAATGAGAAGATCATGGGCAGATGAATGTTATATAGGAAGAGGAGGAGATGTAAGGGTTGATGGTAATGCAAGTAAGCCTCGTGCCGAGGTGTGCATAATTCTGGAAATATGTGTCGGACTCGTGCTAGAAATCCCCTGGTGGAATCCTAGTTGGCAGCCTTATATATCGAACACGGGTATTTAACAAGATAACTGCATAGATATGCGAGAATATGCACTGTAGATTTTGGGCAAGGAAAGCTACATATGGTCTTTATTCTCGGGTAGTGGAAACAACTGGAAAATGCATGCATTCGCCAAAGTGAGGAATGCGCATTCCGGTTCTGATGGGGGCACGTGAATTAGCATGTAGAAATGTATATAGGAAATACACAGGAAAAAGGTTGATGTTCCCCGAACCATCTAGTCAATGGAATGAAAAGACTACCATCTTTTTCTTTTGCCATTGCTACTTAATTAGCTTTATCGAAGAAGGTATATATATATATATATATTTCTTTTCTTTTCACATTTACCAGTTGCCACTTCATGAAACTCTTTAATTTTCTTGAGATTATAATACATCATATGGTTAATGTTTTCTCATAGTACTTGTTAGTATTTTTTAATAATATATATTTATTTCTAAATGTTGATTGTCTTTTCCTTTTTGTCTTTTACGTTATATTTAATGGGGCTGGTCATTAAATTGCCGTTGGGGAGAGTTTTGGTCTTTAAGTGTTCAAAATCGTTTTTTTATTTCAAGTGGTTTTATGACTTAGACGTTTGAAGATTAATTTCATTAACGTTCTGAAGGTTTTATTTCTTTTAATTTCAGTTGCCGTTTGATATCTTTATTATTGACGTTGGTGGGCTGCTTGTGTTTTATTTTTGTTGTTTTTTGCCCGTTAGTCTTTTAACCTCTTGGGACGTTTATGGTCTATATATGTTCTTTTGGTCTTTGGGTACGTAGAGGTGACTATTAAGAGAAAGTGAAATACAATAACAAGTTTAGTAAATATATATTTTGAGAGTATTTTCAAATAAAAGAGAGGTGTTATTTTTTAGTGGAGCTTTGGGCTCAACCACTTGTGCAGAGTATGATTGAGTCATACGACGATCAGTTGGGCTGTTGTATCCTGGAGGAGTCAAGTCAAGAAGATTTCTGCTGCACCGGTTAATTTGAGACTTTGTACACCGCAGAGGGCTTGAATCTCCTTAAAGAGAGCGATATTTCCGTGCCTCAGTCCAAACTGGCTTCGTTTTAATTTTAATTACATTGTAATTTTTATTATATTATTGTGTATTTCACCAACAATTTTAAGGAGATTCAAACCATAGAGCCTACGACTGAAAAATCCACGGAAAGCATTGGAGATCTTAACAAGCCCTTCTGGTTCAAATGAGCTTATTTCAAGAGATGGAAGTGCAATGTGCTCTTCTATCTAAGCCTTCTCAACGTCTCCTATGTTCTCACTGCAAAGAATCCTAGCAAGATTACTACCGAGAACATGACTGAAGCACAAGTGAAAGTTCATGAAGAAAAGATTGAGAAATATACCAAAGATGAGTATAACTGTCGATGTTATCTTTTAAATTGTCTTACTGATCAATTTTATGATTACTACAATACTACTTACACATCTGCGAAGAAAATTTAGAAAGCTTTACAGAGTAAATACGATACGGAAGAAGCCGGAGCGAAGAAATATGCAGCAAGTTGCTTCTTTCGATATCAAATGGTAGATGAAAAATCCGTTGCGGAGCAAGCGCAAGATTTTCAAATGGTTGTAGCTGAAGTTCGATCCGAAGGTATCAAGATTGGAGACAATCTAATTGTTTGTGGCATCATCAACAAGCTACCACTTTCGTGGAGAGAGTTTCAAAAGTCGATGCGCCATAAACAAAAAGAGACCTCTTTGGAGACATTAATCACACGTATTCGTGTAGAGGAGGAAGCAAGAGGCCAAGATGACTTGGTATTTCAAAATGGTAATGAGGATACCATAACAAAGGTAAATTTAATTTCTGAAAATGGTAGCTAGCCCAAAGGTCAAAATTCAAGAAATAGTTTTTTGAAGCCGCAAAGAAAAGATTTCAAAAAATTTAGTAGACCTCACAAAAAAAAAGGTTTTCAAAACCAAAATGATAAGAACCAAAGACCCCCTTCACAAAATCAAGCATGTTTTGTCTGTGGCAAATTTGGACACTTTGCTCGAATTTGTAAGTTTCGAAAGCAAGATAATGATCCTCAAGTTAATGTAACTGAGGAGCTGTTTGTAGCAATGGTCACAGACATTAACATAGTTCAATTTGTTGAAGGGTGGTGGGCAGATTCTGGTGCCAATAGGCATGTCTGCTATGATAAAGATTGGTTCAAAAAAATTTACTCCCTTTGAAGAAGAAAAGACTATAATGCTTGGTGATTCAAGTAAAACCGAAGTTCTTGGGAGTGGTGAGGTTGAGTTGAAATTCACCTCTGGACGTATATTGATGTTCAAAGATGTTCTCTATACACCGTCTATGAGGAAGAATTTGATGTCGAGTTTTTTACTCAACAAAGCAGGTTTCAAACAAACTATGGAATCTGATCAGTATGTTATTACAAAAAATGGAGTTTTGTGGGCAAGGACTATGCTTGTGATGGGATGTTTAAATTGAATATTGAGAATAAAGCATAGTATGTTTCTTTTTACGTGCATTATTTTTTAAATATTTTGGCACACTTGCTTATGTATTTCTCAGATTTAGAATAAAAAATAGCAGTTCTTTTTTTTTTTCATTTCGAAATAAAGTGATTTTTGAGTAAGGTGTATTTTTTTATGAAAAGAAAATTTCTTTTGAAAATCCAAAGTTAGTGGGGTTAAGGTTTTAGAAAATAATTTAAAAAAAAAAAAAAAAACTTGGCTCTAACGTTTTTCTTTTCTATGAGCTTTTGGGAGAAAAGTCAAAAGTGGTTGATATCTTGGTGTTGGTGAACGTTTGTGAACGTCTAGTGCATTTAGATGCACGAAAACTGTTTCAACTAGGGGTGCTACCCGCCCCCTACGGGGCGGGGGCACCCCTTCCCCGCACCCCGCCCCGCATGGGGCGGGGGGGTGGGGTTTTCACCCCCGTCCCCCGCCCCCGGGATGCGGGGGCGGGGTACCCCGCCCCGATGGGCGGGGTGCGGGGCGGATTGGAATCCGCCCCGCCTATTTTCACTTAAAAAAAAATTATTTTTATTTAATTTAAAAATTATTTATAAGTGTAAAAGTAATTAAAAATACATTTTTAGATCCAAATTATAAATTTAAATTTTGTAAATATGGCTATAATTTAAAAACTATGTAATTTTTAAATTTGTTAGTGCATATTTTGTGTAAATTGTAGTGTATTAGTTTTTAAATTATGTAGTTTTTAAATTTGTCAATGCATATTTTATGTAAATTGTAGTGTATTAATGTTTAAACTATGTAGTTTTTAAATTTGTCAATGCATATTTTATGAACAAGTCTAATAAATTGTAATATATATTTATATATACACAATTTTTAAAATATAAATATATATTTAATAATATATATATATATATAAAAATGAGGGCGGGGCGGGGCGGGGGAAATGCGGGGCGGGGTTGGGCCCTCCCCGCCACCCGCCCCCGCTAGGTGCCCTAGATGCGGGGCGGGGGGCCCCGCCCCCGCATGGGCGGAGCGGGGTTGCCCGCCCCGCCATGCGGGGGCGGGGCGGAAGCGGAGCGGGGCAGCGGGGGCGGGGCCCCGCTGCCCACCCCTAGTTTCAACTTCCAAGCGGCAAGCAGATATGTACGTATTTACATTAAATGCGTTTATAATCTATTTCCGTTTGCTTTCTTTAAAACGTATATGGTATTAATCTTGGATTTAATGCCATAACCAAAAGTTTTTAACGTTCAGATTCTAATATCAAGCCGTTTTAAAATTTAAGTGCTTTATTGCATGTTTTGGCGCTGCCGTATTTTTGTTAAGTCAACTATGGAGTTGAATTGCTTTGGCTTCAAGGAGGAAGCAATTTTGTTGAGAGATTTATTCCTTTAAGGAAAAAATCAATTAATTTATTGTGGTAGTACTACTATAATTGATAGAGTACAAAACTGTTATTATAATGGTAAATTCAAATCATTTAGAAGAAAAATACAGTACTGTGAGATTTCTTTACTGATGGTGTTATTAATGTGGATCCACTATACAAAACTTTGACAAGAGAAATGATCTGAAATACATCGAGAGGAATGAGATTAAAACTCATAATTCAAGAGCCATGTATGAGGATACCCAATCCGGGGACCAGAGATCCTGAGAACTGGGTTCAATGGGAAAAACGAATCATATGATGGTCGTAAGATGCACTATTGTTTTTATTTCTCATTCCTATGATGTGAGTGCATTTATCCTGTAATGTTATGGAGGATGAGTTTTTTTAAAGAAACTATTAATGAAATTTTGTAGCTCTTATGAGTAGGGTGTAAGAATTACAGGAACACATTTGACAGATTTCACCTATGTGAGTGTGAGAGTGGGGCCGCTCTCTATGAGATTTGAGTTTATTCTCAAATACACTCATGAAACCGGGATGAGCACAAGGCCGTAATGTGCTGGCTAATAAAGCTTATGTCAACACCTGGATTTTTATATGTGAGTAATAATTCTTTATTTCCCCTAAGCAGTCATAGTTCAAGTCTGAGATCACTACTGACTCTGGAGTAAAGGTTGTTATTTCACTAAGTGAGGGTTCAATGCAGAGCACACCTTCATGATGCATAATAATTCTTCTTCATCTGGAAGTATCTCTCATATTATTATTTATATTATTTTAAAAAATAGTGGGGGAATGTTAGTATTTTTTAATAATATATATTTATTTTTTAATGTTGCTTGTCTTTTCCTTTTTGTCTTTTACGTTATATTTAATGGGGGCTGGTCATTAAATTGCCGTTGGGGAGAGTTTTGGTCTTTTAAGTGTTCAAAACCGTTTTTTTATTTCAAGTGGTTTTATGCCTTAGACGTTTGAAGATTAATTTCATTAACGTTCTGAAGGTTTTATTTCTTTTAATTTCAGTTGCCGTATGGTATCTTTATTATTGACGTTGGTGGGCTGCTTGTGTTTTATTTTTGTTGTTTTTTGCCCGTTAGTCTTTTAACCTCCTAGGACGTTTATGGTCTATATATGTTCTTTTGGTCTTTGGGTACGTAGAGGTAACTATTAAGAGAAAGTGAAATACAATAACAAGTTTAGTGAATATATATTTTGAGAGTATTTTCAGATAAAAAAGATGTGTTATTTTTGAGTGGAGCTTTGGGCTCAACCACTTGTATAGAGTAGGATTGAGTCATACAACGATCAGTTGGGCTGTTGTATCCTGGAGGAGTCAAGTCAAGAAGATTTCTGCTGCACCGGTTAATTTGAGACTTTGTACACCGCAGAGAGCTTGAATCTCCTTAAAGAGAGCGATATTTCCGTGCCTCAGTCCAAACTGGCTTCGTTTTAATTTTAATTACGTTGTAATTTTTATTATATTATTGTGTATTTCACCAACAGTACTCATTGTTACAATTCAACCATTATGTGTATATATATATATATAGAAGGTTTCTGTACATGAATTCTAATCATATATACATCTAAGGTGCGCAAACCTATGTCTATCCAATATATTGATTGCTAATTATGTCATATCCCATATTGATTTATAGGGGGTAAGGGTACGTATGTGGTGTATGAGATTTTATATTGTTTGAAAAAAATAAATTCTTACGTTATGTTAGATATAATCATGGGTTATATAAACGCCGTGTACTATTTAAAAAAAATAGATTTATTATTAAAAAGTAATTTTTTCATATGAATTAATCTATATTTACCTTTTTTTAAATAAAAAATATGACGTTTACGTACTTTACAACTAAAAATATCATGACTAAAGTCTAAGAATATAAGGCACATAGCGCAAGGAATTCCATTAGTGAATTTTACGGTTACGTAACAAAAAATCAAAGTGATCAAGTAAGAATATATGGATTAAAAAAGTTTATCTTTAACGTTAATGATTAATATGTATAAAGACCAAATTACCACAAGACTTTTAACATTTGACACTAAGGGTTGATTTGACATTTGAAATATCTCATAATTCAAATGGTTTAAATTAAATTAAAATGTTTTATTGGATTTTTAAAAATTAAAATAAAAAAGTTGAATAAAAATATTATAAAGTTAAATAATTTAATTATTTTAATATAATTTTTGTTTTAAAATATAAAAAATTTGTATTACTTTTTATGTTTTGTTTAGAAGTTTAAGAAAGTAGTTTTGAATTTGAGTAATGTTAGATACAGTCATGGATTGTGCAAGCATCATGCACTCCTTTAAAAAAGTAAAATTTATTATTAAAAAATTAATTTTTTCATGTGGGTCCCATCTTTACTTACTTTTTTTTAAAGGAGTGTCCGATACTTACACAATCCATGACTGTATCTAGCATTACTCTTTTTCAAATATTATTATTGACGGAACTACTAATGAAAAAAATGCGTTCTAGTTTATGGGATGGAGAAAAAAAAAAAAAAAGATCATCTCAATATTTTTTTTGTTTTAAATTTTAAAAAAATGGTATTATTTTTTACGTTTTATTTAAAAGTTTAAAAAAATTATATTGAATTTTATATTTAGATAATAATTAAATAAAAAAAATGAATATTTATTATGGAGAAAATGAAAAGCATATTTTCACCTAGTAGTATAGAAGGAACTACGTCTACCTATCCAAAAGAATAGTACTATTTGAAGGCTTTTACATTACACATCATTTACGTGACATAATTTAATTTATATTATTTAAATTTTAAAATTTATTTTTTAAATTAAATTATGACATTGTATTGTATAAATGTGTTCAGATAGAATTATTTGCTGAAAAAAAAAATGCATTCTTGTTCATGAGAGGGAGAAAAAGAGAAGTTTTGAGCATCATCCCATCGTCGCAGCACATCCGTGCTGTGGGTTTTTTTTTAACCCAATACACTTAGTGTGTAGAGGTTGATATGTACAATAGAGTTGGATTTATATTTTCACGGAAGAAAAAAGAAGACGATCCGTTGGGCACATTTTTGCACCCAAATGCAAATCCAATCATCTCCACCAGCTTCAACCAATACAAGCCAATCATTTCTTTTGGCTAAGATCCAGAGTCCTGACCAACGCTAGAAATAGACGCTAGAAAGGAATTCAGTACTCGTAGGCCAATGCCGCACTGTTTTAACCCCAAATGATGGCCAACACTCAACTCTGCCAATACATTTTCCGCCCCATCCCCTCCGGGCGTCTCATCTCCCACCGACCGAGCCCCACGCCCATCAAACCCACCAGGCTTTCTCTCCATTTTTTCAAAGGCAAAAGCTTCGCCCTTCAACCTGACAAAAACTTCGAGTGGGCCATTGCTCTAAGCCTAGTGGACCAAAGCCCGCCAAAATCCACACTCGACGTTGAACGGTTAGTGGGTTTTTTATATGATGATCTCCCTCATCTCTTTGATGATCAGGGGATCGACCGGACGGCGTACGATGAGCGTGTGAAGTTCAGGGACCCAATCACCAAGCATGACACCATTAGTGGGTACCTGTTTAACATAGCTCTCTTGAAGACACTCTTCAGGCCCGAGTTCCAGTTGCACTGGGTCAAACAGGTTTGCTTTAGTAGGATTTCTGTTATTTTCTTATCAATGGAGTTAGAGTAGTGGGAACTAAATGGGATTGTTCCTAAAGAACCACACGAAGGAATTATGTAAGCATTGTTGTAGGCGGTAAGCTTAGAGATTGAAGATGATGTAGCTAGAATTTTGGTCGAGTTAATCTATTCTTTTGTCCTATTTAATGAACGTGATTTGATTCTGTCATAATGATTTGGTGTATCTCACATGTAATGCTATGAAGTACTATGATATTAATTGACCGGAAAACCTTGGCTCTGACCACGTTCTTATCTAACATCAGGAGATTTTTGTTCATGTCATTGGAGTTTCTATTCTTTCTTTAGAGCCTAATGGTTTACAAGATAATACTATGTAACTGGTTTTATGTAACTTTGTCTTTTGATTTTAATTTATTTGTTTATTTTTTTTATGCTTCCGTTTTGACTTCATGCATGATTCGTGCATTCGCCATTATTTTATTATTTTCTACTGCTTGTCATTAATTTTTTGGTTAAAAAGTGAAACTCCCTCCTATCATTGCCAATTGAACAATACGAGAGGATTGTATGGGATCACTTCTTCTGCTGATTGACTTGCTATAGACAGGTCCTTATGAAATTACTACGGGGTGGACTATGATCATGAGGTTTATCCTTCTGCCATGGAAACCAGAATTGGTCTTTACAGGAACCTCTATCATGGGCATCAATCCAGAGACTGGAAAGTTTTGCAGTCATGCGGTAGGCACCCTTCTTACCATATGAAAGGACAGTATGTGTGGCTCATCAGTCTTATTAAAAGCCATGTTCTCGTAATTGTAGGACTTTTGGGATTCCATAAAGCAAAATGACTACTTTTCTCCAGAAGGTTTGTGGGATGTGTTAAAGCAGGTACTGGCTCTTTCTTTGCTTAAAATGACATGAGATTCTTTTATGTGTTTGAGAAATTGAGAGACCCCGATGAGGACATCTCCCATTAATGTTTTATCTATTTTATTAATGTCTTATCTATTTTGTTTAGGATTTTTATTACCCTACTATTTAAGGACATCTTCTATTATTGTTATTTTATTAATGTGTTATTTGTTTTATTTAGGATTGTATTGCCCTACTATTAAGGACTTGTAAGGAACATTGGAACAGTAGGTTTTGAATTAAGAGTTGAGCGCCACAGCTGCCTCCTTCCAACCCCTCTCTTTGCTTTCTTCTTCTTCCTTTCTTCTCTTCTGGTTTCCTTTTCTTCTCTATTTCCTATTACTCTGCTTCTATCTCTTGTTCTCACTTCTATCCTACATCAGACCCTTCTCATGTGTAGATTGTAATTCTTTGCAGTTGCGGATATATAAGACTCCAGACTTGGAGACACCTAACTATCAGATACTGAAAAGAACTGCTGACTATGAGGTTTGCTCGTCTTTCCTTGAAAAAAAAATCTGCATTATTACTAATTCCTTTTCTGTTACTGTATGAATTATCTCCAATCGGAACATAGTTTCTACTTTTAAGGGCTTAATGTATCATCATTTCCATTTTGTTACCTGTTCCTGGAGACACATAGCAATTGAATCATTGATCATAACGAAGTCATTCAAAAGATTGAAATCAATAGGAATTTACTAAACTTTATTCCATCACAAAGTTAAAATTACATATATGTGTATAGAGTCCCTTAATATCAAATTTTCATATGAATTTGAAGTTTTAATCGTAATGAACAAAAAACAAAAACGGTGTCATATTTGCATAAAGTTGGTTTACCAAGGTGATTATTCAAAGATATCAAATTTGTAACATCAAACCTTCATAAAAGAAAATGTATTTCCGATTCCTAGTGCCTTCTTGACAGTTAGGCTCCCTTAAAGGTGGCTCTCATAATTACTGGAAAATGATCAATGATACCAGTGTTTCCAATGATATTAAGGATCTTATCATATGTGCAGTTTATTATATATCCAGGCATGTCTAGTAATTATTTAATTCCACTAGATTTCCAAATGATTCTACAGGTGAGAAAGTACACACCATTTATAGTGGTAGAAGCAAATGGGGACAAGTTAGCTGGGTCGACTGGTTTTAATGATGTTACCGGGTGAGTTTCATTCAAAATTCAATTCAGTGGTGTTATTGTGTTGTTGCTCTCCTAGATAATATAAATGGTGATTCATATCTGTAGGTACATATTTGGAAAGAATTCCAGATCAGAGAAGATACCGATGACTACTCCTGTCTTCACACAGGCATTTGATGCTGAACTGTCCAAAGTTTCCATCCAAGTGGTTCTTCCATTGGAGAAAGATATAAGTAGGTGAGGCTCGACACTTTTTTTGGGCTCTAATACACTCTGAGAAAATATTTTATTAAATATCTGAATTTCTGTTAAAAATGTTACCGATTGCATTTGATTGATAAAAAAACTGTAGAATGATCTACAAGTATATCAACCTGAATTTCTGTACTTATATTCAATAATGTCAGTCATTTAGCAATAAGCATAGATCTTTTCCAGTTTACCAGATCCTAATCAAGAAACGATTAGCTTGAGAAAAGTGGAAGGGGGCATTGCTGCTGTTTTGAAGTTCAGTGGAAGAGCTTCAGAAGATATTGTTAAAGAGAAAGAGAAATTGCTCCGCTCTTCTCTTATAAATGATGGCCTCAAACCTAAGACAGGTTGTTTGCTCGCACGATACAATGATCCAGGCCGAACATGGAGCTTTATAATGGTATGTGGTATCTTGACGTTAGTTCCTCTATTTTGTCTCAATTTTCTTTATTCTGAATTCAAGCATTTAGAGAATCTGGATTATACTTATTTGAGAGAGAAAAAGTTAATATTTTGGCAGCTGGGATGGTTGACCTTGTAATATTGAATTAGTTCAATGTGAGCCAAATTAATAGGCAGGCATAACTGAGGAACTGGGTATTGTAGTTTGCAACTTCTTGTTCTGCGAGTCGGGGCTAAAATGGTAGTAGTGAGATTCAAAATTTTACTTTCCATTTCCTCTGTCTTGTTGGCAACCAAACATGGCAAAAGGAACTTCTTCACTATTGAGCTTGAGTTCTTATAGACGAAAACGCCTTTGTCTTGTTGAAGCTCACATGGCTTCCATAAATCTAGCTCCATAGAAACCATCCCTCTATGCAAGGAACTTAAAATGGAGTTGAAATTCTGTCAGCTCTTTATCTGAAGTATTGACTCTAACTGAGAATTCTGGAAATTGGTGGTATCTTCGATTTTTACTGATACAGTATTACCATAATTCTGTAACGCTCAACTTAATTACTGACGGGAAAATTGGAAGTGTAGAATGAAGAGAAATATAGATGAATTCATGTTTTATCTCAACTTTGGCATCTTTCTTTCAAGAATGAACAACAAAAAAATGATATTCGCAACTCATACTTTTTATGTTGGACTTCTGATGCTAGCAATGTTGGATTTTTTTTTGCTTCCCTTTCTGAACTTCGCACGCTTCATTCTATTCTTTTAGTACAAACAGGCCAGTTTTTCTTCTACATTCTTAATTTATATCAATTCAACTTTCAATCAATCTCAAGACTAGTTAATTATTCCTCCATGCGAATATAGTTACTTCTAATGTTCACGATTACTTTGCTGCCTTTAGTCTGTTAACCTGCTATGTTAATCCAACAGCTATTGCTATAAGTTTTTATTCATAAACACTTACCACTTGCTTACCCCTACAAGAAATGATTATCTGTCCTGCATTTGTCTTACTAAGAACTGACACCATTCTTTGTATCTTTTTGGTGGTTGGCTACATTGAAGAGAAATGAAATGCTGATATGGCTTGAAGAGTTCACATTGGATTGATCCATTAAACATGTCCATCTCCTTTGACTAGCACTTCGGGTTGATCATTCTCCATCTTTTTGAATTTACCCTGATGATTTGTAATGAAAAGGCAATATAGGCATAGCTCAACATCATAGTTACCAGTCAGTGAATAGGATTAATATACAAGAATTTGTCTGCAATCAATCACAGTATTATGCTGCTTTTTCCTACTTTTATTTATTAGCTATTTCGTTTTTAGCTTTCTTTCTCCCTTCGGCTTTTCCTTGCTCTGGGTTTCGCTTATTGTATGAAGACCAAAAGAAAATGATTCAAGGAGGGGAAAGAAACTATCAAAGCATGGGCCATGGCCATGAATGATGAAACACATGAGATTGAATGTATCATTTTCCTAGATTTGTATTGTCAAATTATCATTCAAATCATATTAAATACTTAACGCGACATGATATTTGTTGGTATTTCCAAAGTTCAGTATCAAACTATCTATGGACATCGAAATGTCCAACCGAGCAAGCTTTATAAATATGGCCAGGTCTCCTGGTATACGAACATTGCACGTTTCATATATATATATATATATGGCAGCCAATTTGCCACGTCTAACTCCAATGAATGCAATCAAACAAGTCGAGGAAAGTGGTGCCGAGCAATAGCAGTAGTACTTGTGTATTTTTGCTGGGTTTCCTTTTGTCGGATAGTGATTGCGTATCGTTGCTTTCCACGTTTAATTTTATCAAAGTTTCTAATCTTCATTCATTCCCATGCCTGCATTTAAAGACCTCCAAGTCAGAGAGTGGAATTAATGCATCTAATCTATCTGCAGCAGCAGCTTGGCACATGGCCTCTGACCCTTTTGAGGAATCTTACAGCCATATATAATATGAGAGAGATTCATGATCATGTGTCCACCATTAGCTGCTACAACTCATGCCTGCTCTTTGAACAAGGAGCTTTACTGAGTGAATACTAAAAAACAGATAATTGCTGGATGTGCCTAAAACACCCTCCTCCTCCATTTCAAAAGATCTGCAAGACAAGTTACCTGCAGCTTCCCTTTTAAGTTATACTAAAGATATTTGCACTCTTAGGGCATGCAAAAGTTGTGCATTCCTTTAAAAAAAATAGTAAATATGAGATTGCACGGCACTTATATAATCTATAATTATATTTAATATTATTTTTTAAGTTGCATCATTTCTATTTACTTGCCAACAAGTTACCTGCAGCTTCTATTTTAAGTTAGAGTAGTGATAGGATTATTATCTTCTTATTGTTCATTTATTACTTATAGTGTATTTAGAGTTTTTTTATTTTTTTATTATTTTCTTTTAAGTAATTTTTTAACATCTTTAATTATTAACAAAAATTAAAAAAATATATAATTTTATTACTAGTTACTTCTTTAACTATTAAAATAAAAAAATCAAATACTAAAAGGATAGTAACCTATCATTATCCATTAAGCCTTCTATTGACTTGCCTGCTTCAAGTGTCAATACGTGCAAGCATTTGGTCGGAGGGTACTACCATTCACAAGCAAGTGTCACATTTTGGTCTAAGTACGTGGATTTATAAGACGTGATAGATTAGATGAGATAAAAAATTTTAAAATTTCTCACAATTTTTTTTCCGAACATTACTATAAAATATTTTTTAATTTCAAATTTTTAATTTTTTCATCTAATTATTACAAATTTTAAAATAAAATACAAAAATCAATTTAATTTTTTCAAAATTAAAAATAAAAATAATATTCAAATAACTTTTTAAATTTATTATATGTTTATTCAACTATCTCTACTTTTTAAAAATTTAATAAAATATCTTTAATTCAAATTATTTTACTGTTATTTATAGACTATTTTATTATTATTTTCAAAATTTTAAAATACTGTAAATATCTACTTGGCAATTAAACCAAATTATTGAAAGACTCGTTGCTTTACACCTACTAGAGATCAAAAGTTATCAACTCCGGCATGCAATAAATTTAGCAATTACAGAGTCCGCATGAGCATGGAAGGAATCGGCAGATTTTTGTTTTTTTTATGTCGAGACAACACAATTTTCCCGTGGTGGCAGGCTACCTGGCAAGAGTAAAAACACAACCTTGTAAGCCTTTTTCGCAGTCCACGAGGTCCGGCGACTCTTTTTAAAAGTCAAGGCGGTCAAAAATCAAATTCGGAAAGCGCCGCCTCATGGATTAAGAAAAAATAAAAATAAAAACAACCAAAACATCTGCAAAGACGCGTACCCTTTGCCGCTGCCATCTACGGCTCCTATGGCATTTGGTTTGGTGTTCTCTTTCTAAATTATTCTCTCCTCCACTTCTATAAATTTATTCCCACCTCGCCCCCCTGGCTCGCACCTCAAATTTTTCATTTAATTAGTAGAAAAGTTCTCTTTTTTGTCGTAATTAACGCTTGATTTGCGCTCTCTCTCTCTCTGATCTATTTCTCTTCGGCCGCTCCGGCGCTTTTCTTCAATCTTTGGTGGGATTTGGCATTCAAGGTCAGTTTTTTGGATCTGGGCTTTGGTTAGTTCTGCAGTTTACATAGTTGTATGCTTGATTTTTCCGTTTAATTCTTTGGATATATATATATATATATATTTTCTTTTGTTTCTGGTTTTTCCTGCTATTAACTTGTCCAGATTCTTGAAAACCCGGTCCCTTGATGTGAATTTTGATCTGGGATGAGGGATTTTGTGCTATTAATGTCACAATGTATGTACTTAATTTTGTCGATTTAAGTTTCTCAGAGAGAAAAAAACCGCCCCGCCGCCCCCCCGGGGGGTGGGGGGGACTATCATTTCTTATCTGATTTACCGGGGAAAGACTACACAAAGATCTATATTAGAAATTCCTTCGATCATTCTCATATGATTTGGGATGTTCATAATGTTTGCTTAGAATTGATTGAGATTATGATATTCTGTACTTTTGGTATTTTATCTCATTCAATTTGCTTGGATATGTGACAGAGAAAATGGCAGAGGTAAAACCAGATACCCCCTTGATACCAACCTCATCATCCCGAAACCTTCCCGATTTCAAGAAATCCATTAAACTAAAATATGTGAAGCTCGGTTATCATTACCTCATCACCCATGCAATGTACCTTTTCCTCTCCCCTCTTGTAGTTGGTATGGCCGTGCAGCTTTCAACATTTTCTCTCCACGATCTTTATGATCTTTGGGAGCATCTCCAGTACAATCTAATTTCAGTGATCATCTGCTCAACTCTCCTCGTTTTCTTGTCTACCGTCTACTTTCTCACCCGTCCTCGTGCTGTATACCTTGTCAACTTCTCCTGCTACAAGCCTGAAGAGCCTCGGAAATGCACCAAAAAGATCTTCATGGATCAATCTCAGATGACTGGTACCTTTACAGATGAGAATCTTCAATTCCAACGTAAGATCCTTGAGAGGTCTGGCCTTGGTGATTCTACTTACCTTCCTGAGGCTGTTCTGAACATTCCTCCAAACCCATCCATGAAAGAAGCTAGAAAAGAAGCTGAGACTGTGATGTTTGGTGCTATTGATGAGCTGTTTGCCAAGACTGCAGTAAAGCCCAAAGACATTGGAATTTTGATTGTGAATTGCAGTTTGTTCAATCCAACCCCATCTCTTTCTGCCATGGTTGTCAACCACTATAAGCTTCGGGGAAACATAGTTAGCTACAATCTAGGTGGGATGGGCTGCAGTGCAGGTCTGCTCTCAATTTCTCTTGCTAACGAACTTCTCCAGGTCTATCCCAACTCGTATGCATTGGTTATCAGCATGGAGAACATCACGCTTAATTGGTATTTTGGAAATGATAGATCAAAGCTTGTTTCAAATTGCTTGTTCCGAATGGGAGGAGCGGCAATACTGCTTTCTAACAGAAGTTCTGACAGAAGAAGATCCAAATACCAGTTGGTAAATACGGTTCGTACCCACAAGGGTGCAGATGACAAGTGCTTCGGCTGTGTAACCCAAGAAGAGGACTCCACTGGGAAAGTTGGTGTTACTTTGTCAAAGGATCTCATGGCAGTTGCTGGTGATGCTTTGAAGACCAACATCACCACTTTGGGGCCTCTTGTTCTTCCAATGTCCGAACAGCTGCTATTCTTTGCTACACTAGTCGGGAAAAAGCTTTTAAAGATGAAGGTCAAGCCTTATATTCCAGATTTTAAATTAGCTTTTGAGCATTTTTGCATTCATGCTGGAGGAAGAGCTGTTTTGGATGAATTGGAGAAGAATTTGCAGCTATCTGACTGGCATATGGAGCCATCAAGGATGACACTTTATCGATTTGGTAACACCTCAAGCAGTTCTCTTTGGTATGAACTGGCATACACAGAAGCGAAGGGGAGAATGAAGAAGGGGGATAGGACTTGGCAAATAGCATTTGGTTCAGGGTTTAAATGTAACAGTGCAGTGTGGAGGGCTCTAAGAACTATAAACCCAGCAAAGGAGAAGAACCCTTGGATGGATGAAATCCACAAGTTCCCGGTAGATGTTCCAAAAGTATCGACCATCTAGATGTTCCAAGGCTATATTTTGGCAATTGGTGCTGGCTTTTTGAATGGAGGAATTTTTACTTCTTTTCAACTCTGGTGTTGGAGTTCATTCTTGATTTCCATGCCCAGATTTTGGGACTTGATTGTGGTTGTAGGGCTGAGCAGTGGTAGTTCTGGGTTGAGAAGACATTTTTATTTAGTTTGTCTCATGGGGTGGGGGTTAGTTATTCTTGGCAGTTGCATGATGATTCAGCGGGATGTGGCTTTGATTTTGTAATGGTGGAAAACCATATTCATGGGTGGCGAGGGCCTAGGGGGATAAATTATGTTTTGAGTGGTCTCTAATTATTATGTAACCAGATTATCAGAGATGGGTCTTCTTCTTATTCTTTGTAGGAATAAAATCAGGAAATTCTATGAATCAGAAAAAGGAAATATCTTCTTGAATGGAGAGGCCTAGAAAGTCAGACCCTCGTCTAAACTACTACAGCATGAACACATTGAGACGTCTTCAATTAAATGGCATGAGATAGAGAGATTTTCACTTTCTCGTCAGCTTTTCCACTAAATGAATTTACCTTCATTAGCTTTTTCGTCTAATAAACGAAATTCTTTTCCCAAAATGGACAAACCCACGTAATATGTTCTTACAAAAGTGTGCGTGTTGTTTTTTTTTTTTGAGTTGCCATGCCACAATCTCCCATCTTCAGGCAGCCTCCCACACGATTCTCCTCAAGTGTCGCATTATAATGGACCGCAGGCCATGGCGAATGTGCTCTTTGTGCAATGATCATACATCGGCTCCTAACTCTTTCAAGAATATGATGGTAGTTAATTACGTTATAGTCATTTCATTGACTCAACGTGTTGGTTACGGAAAGGCAATGGTACCCTGTTCCGGGCCTATTAATGAGGGCGTAAACTGACGAGTAGTACAATGTTTAGGGTCAAGGCTGGGCCGCCGGCCCCCGTGGGGTGCATGTTAAATGTTTGTTTAAATGACTAGGTGCATAGGGTCTAATGCAGCACGGCGACCATGGATGAGTCGAGACGGAAGGCAATGGTACCCTGTTAGGGCCTATTATTTAGGGCGTAAACTAACGAGTAGTCCTATGTTTAGGGCCAGGGCTGCGGCCCCCTTGGGGTGAATGTTAAATGTTTGTTTAAATGACTACATGCATAGGGTCTGATGCAGCTGGTGACTTTGAATACGGCCGTGCTCATCGATGTAGAAACAAGTCCGCTTTAAAATGCCGTCAGCATGACAAGATTATTATGCATGGCATGAAATTTAAAACATGGGGACAACATATAAGCCATCTCTTCAGCTGTGATGGTATTGCATTAAGAACTCAAAATTATACGATTTCAATCCATTACCATCAACAGAGATACTACGGCTTCCATTCGGCATTAGACATTTCCTAATGGCTGACTTGTGCAAGATATTAAAGTGAAACCGATTAGCTCCAATGGAACAAATTCATGTCATCCAAATGTACCCAAGACTTACTAATTCAAGACAGGCGCTGATACTACACAATAACCATATGTCTAACAGTGAGCCTAAGATTTAAAAAAAAAAAAATACACAGAATGACATTATCCACAACAGATGTCGTTGGAAACATAAAAGTTCAAAACCAGGAGAATAAGTTGGCCAACATTTAAATTAACACGCAATTGCAGACCCCTCTAATTTCATGATAGAAGAGAACACTGATACCTGATTTTAGGACCAAGGACAAGCATCATTTCCTACACAGAAAGTCAGCAAATGCACGCCGGCAGTAAACCATTTGTATTCTAGTCCTTGGAAGACTTGTTGATAAGTGACTTGTGGATGTGAGGGATCACCCCACCACCAGCAATGGTTCCTTTAATCAGAGTATCAAGTTCTTCATCACCTCGGATTGCAAGCTGCAAATGTCTGGGAGTAATACGTTTGACCTTCAGATCCTTGCTTGCATTACCAGCCAGCTCCAACACCTCCGCAGTCAAATACTCTAAGATTGCTGCAGAGTAGACTGCAGCTGTTGCACCAACTCTACCACTGGACGTAGTCCTTGACTTCAATAGACGGTGGATCCGACCCACCGGAAACTGCAATTATAGATTCCACACACAATCACAAAGGAGAGAAAATACAGCACCGATTGTATAACTCAAAATCTTCAGATCACACATTTCAATAAAATAGCACCACCACTTAACGTCAACGCAGACCAAGAGAGAAAAAAGGTCCATATTCATCCACCAAAACAAAATCATGAACACCCCCCCCCCCCAACAAAAAAAAAAAAAAAACCCGGCTTAAGTTCACTTGCACCATCTAAGAAACCTATCAAGATAATATAAAAGGAGAAAACTGGTCCATCACAGATCAGAACAACAATCTCATACAAGACAAACATGGAGCAGGAGAGAAGAGGCAAGCAGTTAATGTAAACAACTCTAACATGGATGGCAACCTTCATTCAATATGTTCAAAAAGTGCTAATAAATGCAATTTATCTTCAGCTTGTCTATTATCCAGCACTGCACCGTTTTCTTTAAAAGGAAAAAACTTACCATCAATGGCATCCCCCATATCAAGGGACAGTCGAGAGAACTAGAACAAACAATTAATCCAGCAGATTCAGTAACAAAGCTGTAAGAGGCACATTGAAGTTGGCTCTTATAAAACTGTTTTTGTTTTTTATAAGTGAGCCTCCTATAAAAAATGTATCACATAAAGGCCGAAAAACCATAATCCTCAGCCTAAACAAAAATGGGTTCGAAAATTCCAGAAACATCAAGCCCTCGGGCTACTTACCAAAATGCAGATCATGTTTGGGATCCACAAAGATTATTACCAAAATATCAAATTATCACGAACTTAACACACAAGCCACCTCTCTCTCTCTCTCACACACACACACACACATAACTAATCTCGTAAAAGTTAATACTAAAACAATAAATTCCATGATTGTAAAATGGATTAATCAAGCCCAAAAAAGTTATATGTTTAGGCATATCAAATGTGTCTAAAAACCTACAATGTATCTCATTATTTTCCCAAAACAGAGAAAAATCCCACAGATCCTGTTTGGGTTCTTAAAAAAAGAAATTTCACTAGACCCAAGTTCTACGGTTGCAGGAAGGCCACTTAGTTCAATAACTAGAAATAACTTCTCAGTATTTCCAACAATTATTTCTCAGCAAGCAAATCGAGCATAAACGAAAACTATTCTCTTGAACAACAGAAAAAGCGTCGAAAATAAACGAAAGCCAGACATTTCATAACCAAAATTCTTGGATTATATTTCTTATAGATATATATACACACAACGAGAAAGAAAAGTCCAGGCAAAGGGCGAAATTGGAAAAGCAAAGGGGAAGGAGATAAACATAAATAGAGCGAGACCTAGGAGTTAAGAAGAGAGAGATCTGGACCTGAAGGCCAGCACGAGAGGAGCGAGAGATTGGCTTCTTCTTGTTGTCCTTGTCCTTGTCCTTGTTGGCGGCCGCAGAGGCCTTGCCCATGATCAAACCCTTCGCGCCCTTTCCCGACATCTTCTTCCCGCCTAAAGCTTCGAATTCAGGTTTAAAACTACCGGTTAGAAATTCAAGTGAACTGGAGAACGCAGCAAAGGGAAGGGAACACTCTCGGTCTCAGTGTCAGTCTCTCTGGCGCTGCTCTGCCTCGGAGCTCTGAGGGAGAGGAAAATGTCGCAAACTATCGGGTGGAGTTGAGCCTCCGTACCGGAGGGGTTATTTATCGACAACACACTTAACTAACCCTCGTGTTTGCTTTAATTTACAATACTGGTATCTCCTTCCTCGTTGTGTTTTTTATCGGAAAACTCCAAGTTGACTCCTGGAAATTCGCATGGAATCATAACATACTTCTATTGATTGTGGCTTATTAAATGTTTAAAATATAAATTAAATAATAAACTTTACATTTTTTTTCAGTTTTTTGGATTTCACATTATATAAGAGCATAGCTACTTAGGCCGAACAGCTCTGTATTTCATCCCGTTAATTAAAGGAATTAGAATTGAACTGAAATCAATTTAATTCAGTCAAATTTTAAGTTGAGTCTAACATTTAAAATATCAAACTCTCAAATCACTAAACTCATTTCAACTCAAAACCTCTTTACACGTAGGACCCACAACATTTTTCAACTCAACACCTCTTTACACTCGGGACTCACAACTTTTTTTAATTTTTCATGAATATATCTAAATTCATCTTAACGTCTAAACATATCTAAACTCATCTTAGGTGGGCTCTATAAAACTCACTCAACTATCTCAACTTACTATTATTCATAAAGATCTCAACTCAGTTCAACATTCAAACGTAATGAAAGAAGAGTTTGACTCATACGTAATAAAAATGTTAAGATATAAATTAAATAATAAAATTTACCTATTTTCATTCGCTTAAATTTTTGAGATAAACATAAATTATATATATATATATATATATATATTTAAAGGCATAGATTTTATACTTAACTACAATTATAAACTTATTTTTTATGATATATTTTTATAAATCTAGCCCTTCTCAAATCAAAATGATGAAAAATAATTTAGCTTCGTTTTGCATTGTGACTGAAGTATTTGGATTTTTATAATAATTTTAATTATAAAAGCATATATTACTGTTTTTTTCATGCAATGGTTGTAGATGTAAAGAAAATTTTGTAGCGTACGAGGTTATAAACGAGCGACTCGACTCAATCGAGTTGTGGAAGCAAGCGATACATTAAAAAATATATATATAAATCATTTTTTTATAATATTTTATATAATAATATTTTAAAATGAGAGGTATTTTATATTATAAAACTGATATCATTTTGATTTTATAATATGTATTGTAAAATATGTTGTGAAATATATTTTGCATATAATTACTCAAAAAGAAGGACCTTGTGCCTTGCCTTCCAAGGATCTTTGAGAAAGTTGATCTAAAATGCTGTGACATGGCATGACAAAATGTATTTATATATATATATATATATATATATATATATGCAACTGTGTTGATATAATTTTATCAATGGTTGAATTTATTATTTTGAAAAATGAAAGCTGGTTTAAGGATTGTTGTATACAGCAAAATGAGCGGTGTATTTTATTTTATAACTTTATCTATATATTCTGACTTTCTACTAATATCTTTATCAAATTTATATATACGTATATAAGTAATTATATTCATAAATATTCAAGTTAAATGTTTAGTATTAAAAACATAATTTATTTTAATCTTTTCAAATATTTAAAGTTTTATATTATAAATATAGATATAATACTATAAAAAATATATACAAAGATATTCAAGCTTATAGATCTCATACAAGTCAAGTCGGGTTTTGTATAAATTATATAGTAATATTCAATCATAATCTTATGTTCATGAATAATTCAATTAATAAACTAATCGAGTCAACAAAAGATTACGAATTAATAACGCACTGATAACTTAATAAAATGCATAAAATATATAGAAACTAAAAGGAGAGTATTTATAAAATTATTAGATGACAATAAATTAATACTAAATTCAATATCTATCCATAAACAACATGTAGTATTAATAAAAGATTTAGCATTTTCGTCCATCAAGTGCTAACAAATTTGGGGGTGGCAATATGTGATACGACCCGTTAACCTAACACGAACATGACACGATAATAGCGGGTTAGGGTTTAGTGTTAACGCATTCGGGTCAAAACGGGTTGACCCGTAAAGACACGATTTCTTAACGAGTCACTAACAGGTTAATCCATTATGATCCGTTAAGAAAATGAAATTTACCTTTTATACCCTTAAGACCTAAAACTCAAAAAATCCTAACTCTAACAATTCTAACCACGCCGCCCCCCCTCCAGTTTCACTTTTCAGAAATTTCACTTCATTTCCTCCTAAGTATGAGTCGCAAACCCACGCCGCCCCCTCCTCCAGTTCTCTTCACGGTGACGCTGAGTCGCCCACGCAAACTTAGAGCCACGAATTCACACCGCTCGCCGCCAGCGCCTTGTCGCCCACGTAGACTCAGAGCCACGGACTCACATTACCCGCCACCAACGTCGCGTCGCCCATTATAAGTCAATCCAGTCGAAATTTCTACTCTACCTTTACCATAACATAAAGCTGAAACATATACGAAAATAGGAACTCCATTAATAAAGCTGGAACAGTCGAGATTAGCTCGATCCTTTTGATTTCATGATGCTTGAACTCAATTAAAATGTGCAATGAGGATCTCATGAAATCAAATAGTAGGTCGAGACATGTACTTTGGGCAAGGATGGGAACAAAATGGGAGCAGAAACCTCCCAATCAAAGTTAGGTTTGCGACAGATTACTACTTGGATTATATATTAAGATAAATATGTTGATCATATGTGATGGTCTTCTTGTAATTAGTCGATGCTTTCTAATGGGAGAGCTGAATTAATTTACAAGATATGATTTATTTTTCTTTGACATGTGATCATGATATTGAGAATACACTAGTACTTGATCATTAAGATATAAGTGACGGAAGAAACCTCATGAATGCTACTCTCAATTCCACAGTGAGTGGTGCATTTTATACTCTCAATTCCCCAGTGAGTAGGTACACTTTATTACTTTTCTAACAAATGATTGACTGTAGTTCTTCCGTTAATTATCCCATTAACTCCCTAATTAATGCCATTAAGGGAGCTTCTTCTTCTTGTCTTAAAAATCTATCCTCTCAATATTTCATTATTATCAAACAATTGTAGAGATCAACAAGCATTTTCTTGTTCTTGCACCAGAATTTACATTGTGCACCCTGGAAATCATAATTTACATTTGTTCTCGTTGTTTGTTGTCAAATGAGTTCGGCAGCAAGTGAAAATGATGATTTGATTAATTTGAACCCATTTGACTTAGAAAGTTTTCAAAATGAGGAATCTAAAGCAAAATGAATGAAACAGTCAAACGTGTAGGCTTTTTTTGAAATGGTTCTTGATTCTGAGAACAATGATGGCAAGCAACAAACCAAGTGCAAGATATGTGGAATTACTTACATGGCAGCGAGCAAATATGGAACCGGAAATATGAAGCATCACATTGGCACATGCCCTAGGAGAAGTTCACGAGATATTGGTCAGATGATATTATTACAAAATAGTGGAAATATTTCGGTAAGCGCTCTTAAATTTGATACTGAACAATATAGAGAAATTTTAGTAGCTGCTATTCTGAAGCATGAACTGCCTTTTCGGTTTGTTGAATATTTAAGGGTTAGATCTTTATTATAAAATTTGCGTCCAGATGTTCCAATTATTTTTAGGAATACTTCCAAAGCCCCTTAAATGATTCTCCTGGTAGAATTAGTCTAACATCTGACTTGTGGACTTTTATAACTATTGATGGTTATATGTGCATTACAGCACATTTTCTGGATAAGAAATGGGTTCTGAAGAAAAATGTTTTGAACTTTTCTTTTATGCCACCATCACATAATGACATATCTTTGTCTGAAAAAATTTATAATTTACTATGTGACTGGAGAATTCAACACAAAATTTTTTCATTGAGTTTAGACAATGTTTCTTTTAATGATGTTTCAGTAGAGTTGTTAAGAACTCAATTGAACATTAAGAAAGCTCTTGTTTGTGATGGTGAGTTCTTTCATCGTTGTTGTGCTCATATTCTGAATTTGGTAGTACAGGATGCCAAGATGGGTTAAAAGAGATTGATTTTGCTATCCAAAAAACTCGTGAAAGTATTAAGTATGTCAAAGGATCACAAGCAAGAAAAATAAAATTTTTAGATTCAACAAATCAAATATCTTTAGATAGCAAGAAAGGGTTGAGACAGGATGTCTCCACCAGATGGAATTATACTTTTATTATGCTTGAGAGTGCACATTTTCTATCGTCGTGCCTTTAGTCATTTGGAGTTGATTGATTCTAATTTTAAGCATTTTTCATCAACATCTGAGTGGGAAAAAGTACAGAAGATTAACAGTTTATTGGGGGCTTTTTATGAAGCCACTTGCGATTTTTTTGGGATCAAATACCCTACAGCCAATCTGTACTTTTCAGCAATGTTTTTTATTTATTTTACATTAAAGCGGCACTCTGAGAGTGAAGATGACTACATGAGGAAAATGTCTTATAAAATGCTTGCTAAGTTTGAGAAATATTGGTCTGAGTTTAATGTGTTGTTGGTTATAGCAGTTATATTGGATCTTCGATACAAGTTTCATTTTGTTGATTTTTCTTATATAAAACTTTATGGAAATTGTTCCATAGAGTATATGAATGTTCAGAGCAAAATGGCATCTCTTTTCATAGAATATAGTTCTTCTAGTGCTCCTACAATGACATGTTCTACCACGACTTCTGATAGCAGTATTAGTAGAGCGGAAAGTCAGTTTTCATATAATAATCATTTATTTCAGGTAATATCAAATAATATTTTTTGTTTAATGATTTATATTATATTGTTGTTTCATATCATATATTAGTCTGAAATATTTTTATTTATTTTTATGTATAGGAATTTGATTCATTTAGACATGATGATCTTTGTGCCCATATGCAAAAAAAGTCAATTGGATCTTTACTTATTGAACCTAGGACAGATATAAATGCAAAGATTGACATTCTTTCCTTTTGGAAAGGAAATGAATTTCGTTATCCTGATCTTACTTGTATGGCTCGTGACATTTTGAGGATTCCAGTTACTACAATGCATCTGAATCAACTTTTAGTATTGGTGGACGTATCATTGATCAGTTTAGGAGTGCATTAAAAGCAGATATTGTTGAAGCATTAATCTGCACTAAAGATTGATTATATGGCGAGGAGCAAGGTAATATTAATTTTATTTTATTGAATAAATGACTGTAATTTTTTAATACAGTAATATTATTTGATATAAAACTTTATTGATATCTTTTTTTTAATAGAAACACAAGAAGAAGTTAAATTGGATGAGTTAACTGAAAATGTAATGGAGTTGGAGAACAACAAGGGTAGGGAGGACGCTCCACTTCCTTCTTCAAGTTCTAAATTTTTTTAGATCTGTGTTTTTATTATATTTGAAATTGTAACATTAATATATTTACAATGTGTGTTTTGTTTATTATATTTAAGATGTAATTTTAATATATTATTACAATATGTGTGGATCATATTTGTTTGGATTGTAATTTTAGACTTGTAATTAATTTTTTATTTTTTATAAATATTATTTATATTTAAATATTTATATAAAATCAATTAGGTCAAACGAGTCATGTCGTGTCTGTTCAACCCATTAACGTAAACGAATTGAAATGAGTTAGATCGGGTCGAGTCGTATCATGTCAATTTATTTTGCATTCACTAACGGGTCGTGTCGTATCTACCCGTTATCTTATCGTGTCGTGTTAGGGTTTAAAATTTTGACACGAAATCCTTAACGAGTTGTGTTCGTGTTGACCCATCAAGTGTAATGTACATGCCTTGACATGACACAAACACGACCCGTTAACATGATATGACACCCTAAACAAATTTCTCAGTTATTTTAGAGACAAATTAATGAATTTGTATTTGTTTATTTATCTAAAGGGCTGCTAAAGATACAAAAGATCTCACAAACTAACATAACATATAGTTCCACGTCAGCTATTTGTTTTTCCACATTTTGTCTAGGCTCATCCCCCAACATCCTTAGTCTCCCTATTTTCCCTTTCATCCTTTTAATAGGGAAGTTCCCCTTGTGTTCTTTCCTTGTTGACAAGACGATGAAAATCTCTGTGCTTGGCCACTATGGCCTCATCGGTTCCGCTATCTTCTGCAAGCTCTAAGCTCGATCCCATATGCCAAAACTACATCAAATCCTTTTTCACAGTCGAGACACCCCGGTTCGTCATCCTTGTTGTTGCTAAGGTCGGCAGCATCCGTGCCAACAACACCTATCCCACCGACTTCATTGCCATCAACCTCCATATTCAAACCAACATCATCGACTCCTACCACCACGACGTCCAAAAGCTTATATTCTTGGGCTCCTATTGCATCTACCTCAAGTTTGCACCCCAGTCAATCTCATAGTACGTGTTGCTCACTAGCCCCTTAAAGTCCATCGACAAATGGTATGATGTTGCCAAGATTGTGGGAATTAAAATGTGTCAGGCCTACCGATTTCAATATAGTTGGATGCGATTTCAACATTGCCCATGAACGATAATTCCTATACGGTGAATTTGCATGTCTAGCCGACGTTAATGCAGAGGTTCCATGAGGCAAAGTTGAAGAAAGCGAAAGAGGTGGTAGTGTGGGAGACGAGGAGTCCCCTAGGGGAGCTCCTACATGTTGACGATTTGGCCAACGCAATGATGTTCTTGATGGAGAGCTGCAGTGGGTTAGGGCAGCCGAATGTGGGGAGTGCGAATGAGGTGAGCATCAAGATGTTGGCAGTAGGGGTGCTAATCTAACCCCTCGAGGCAGGGGACCCCCTTCCCCACCCTACACCCGCATGGACCCATAACATATCCCCCTCCCCCCTCATAAATGGGCCCATAACAGATTTTTGGGCTCAAAAGAGATCAGGAAGACACTTAGGAGCCAAAAATGGCCTAAAAACATGTTTTGAGTCATTTTGGGCCCATAAATGCCATTGCAAAAGGCTAAAAGCTAAAAATTCTAACCCTTATACTTAAATTTTAAAAAAGAAATTAATCTAAGATATTACAATAATACAAATTAAAAACTTGCATACTTCTAAGTTGCAACTAATTCTTCTAAGTTCTTACAATAATATAAATTAATCTAAAACTATTACAAATTAATTTAAAAATATTATAAGTTGTCACAAAATTTAATTAAATAATAATAACACAATTAAATAACAAATTGTAGAAAGATTTCAATTGAATTATAATATCATTTCGCATTATTCCAAATATTGAAATTTGGGGTGGTCATGGTGGTGTGAAGTGAGTGAGGCTTGAGCTGTTCTATGAGAGTCTGAGATTGTGAAATTATATAAAACCTGAAATATTAATAGGAAAACAAATTATAATTACAAATAAAAAATATAAATCATAAATATAAATCTTATATAGATATGTAAAAGTAACAAATATTAAAAGTATTAACTAATATGAGATTGAGATCAAGATGAGATCATTGGAATTAGGATCGAGCATATGACAGTGAGACTATAAAAACTAAAAAAAATACAAGAAAAACAATTAGAATTACAAACATTATATAAATACAAAAAATAATTAAGAAAAATATTATACAAACCAATGGCAATGGTGGGTCCAATACACACGAAGTCATTACAGCTAATGTAGAACTACCTTCATGGATCGCAGTTGACCCTATAACAATTAAATTTGAAATTAATACAAATTAGATGAATATAAATATATTAAAATAATAACAAAAGGAAATAAATAAATCAAGAGAGATTACTAGATCTAGACTGATCACCACACTCCTTCTCCTCGGTCTTCTCAAAGTCCTCCATGTCTGGAATATAAATTGGGGTCCTTTTGATCCAATTCTAAGTGCAAATCAATACTTCTATAGTGGTCGGAGATAATGAACTCCAAAATAGATCTAATATGGGTCTTTCAGTACTAAATGTCGTCTTTGAGGCTATGGTACTAATATGGATAACAAAAATATTGCGGGCAATCTTTTCAATTACGGGATACTTGACGATATTGATTTTCTACCAAGATAAGATATCAAACCCCCACGTAAATGGGTGCAAATCTGATGCCAAGTATCTATCCAACTCCAACTAGGCCTTTGCAAGATGACAAACCAAGGGTCCCTACTCCAACCTCTCATCCCACTCCAATCTATGACTTTTCCCCATCCAAACTTCAGGAGAAGGCGGTGCGGTAGGTGTAGGCGCTGAAATATTACCACCTTTGAAAACGACAAACTCATCAAACAATCCACCAAGAGTTTTCCTAACCCTTGCCGCAATATGATCCCTCATGCCTTCCTGTGCACCAATCTCAAACCATACATCATGCCATCAATTTTGTACTGAGGGTTGAGAACAACAACTACATATACGAAAATGTTCATCCTACTCAAATCTCCCCAATACTTGTCATACTTAACCCTCATGATCAATGTCATTTCCCGCAACCTAATTTGGTCACTTCCGCACCTGTCATCAAATTCTTATTTTACCTTACATATTTGCTTTGGATGTAGAGTACAAAAAATCTGAAAGTCTGGTTGTGACCTTGTAGAAAGGCCTCAAAAAGTCTACAAAAATTCCAACTACCTTCCAATCATTATTAATAGGCTTACCTAATCCCTCGTCATCTTTAAAATGTTTGATATATTGAATATTTTCGTCATCCTATAACTTAAAGGCACTCTTTATACTCTTGGGTTATCTCTAACATCAAGAAGGTTAAGTTCCATTTTATAGGAACATCAAGACAAAGACCTTTTTTGCATTCAATACCCGTAGACCTCACAACAACCTTTAATTTTTCAAATCTATCAGGTGAAAATCTCACAAATCTCATTGCACTTCTAACACTTGCAACCAATCATCAAGATCTTTCAAACTATCAATCACAATAAGATTTAAAATATGTGCAACACATCTCACATGTAAATACTCACCATCCATGATTGACTTGTTGGTCTCTCTAAAACAGTTCTTAAGATGCCCCAAAGCGACATAGTTAGACAAGGCATTGTCAACCATTACTGTGACAACCTGCTCCAACCTCCACTCCTTTATTACGACCACCAAGACACTCCTAATGGCCTCACCCTTGTGTAAGAAATTTGACAAAACTTAAGAATTTGTTTTGTACAATTTCTAATCATAATCTATAAAATGTGCCATCGAAGACATATATTTAAAATTTTGGATAGATGTCCATGCATCAGTGGTGAGGCAAACTCTTTGACTCACCAATTGATTTTTCAACAAATATTTTTATACACTATAATGTTTCCTAATATTCTTGGCCACTGTGTGGTGAGACAGAAGGTTAAACCTAGGTTCCAAGTACTTGGAATATGTTTGAAACCCTTTGCCCTCAACAAACCGAAATGGTAACTCATCCATTATGATCATACGAGTTAGGTGTCTCCTACACTCCTCCATATCATACTTTGTAAATCCCTTCAACATTCCCTCCTCCACTACTTCCATCTGTCATTTTTTTAAGTCTAATCTCTAATATAGATTGACCCTTTTTTTGTAAAGATTTTAATATTGGATTTCTTTTGCATTGTTCTTCTAACTAGACTTTCAATTGGGATATATTATGTCTCCTATAGTGACATCTATATACTTTACCACAATGGTTACACTTAACTTGGAGATTATTGGAGTCACACCCTCTATTTTGGTGAAGTGCGACCAAATAATTGAAACTTGTTTCTTGTTTGATGGGGCAGGGGTAGGGGTAGAGGTAGGGTTAGTGTTTGTGGTTGTGGCAGGGGTAGAAGAATTAGCACTAAAATCTGACTGACTTTCCATTCCTACTGACTCACAAAAATATGAAATAATGCAAAAATCACACAACAATTAAAACCATACAATGATGAACATCACAACAAGTTGGAGTTTCAATATCGAAACCCCAAAACATATTGGGGTTTTAATATTAGAACTCCTAACTTAATTTAGGGTTTCAATCCGAAAGCTTAAGTTTACATACACATTACACAATTTTTTCATACAAATTTACAGTAAAAAATTCACACAACAAACAACCCAATCTCCACAACACATAATTCACAACCTCATCCTCCAAATTCTTAATTCATTCACACCTTCTATAACTCAAACAAAACTAAAAAAAAAGAAAGGAAAAAGATATAATAGACTCGAGATACTTACGGCGATGACAGTGGAGAGAACTTCAAGCGGCGACGGTAACGACGTGCGACAAACAAACGGAGAGAGAGAGAGAGAGAGAGAGAGAGAGAGAGAGAGAGAGAGAGTTAAGATAAAGAGTGAACTCAGGGGCAGGGCAGACAGGGGTAGGGAAGTGGGGCCCCACTGCCCTCTCCTAGTTGGCAGATCGAGTTGGTGAAGGAAGTGGTAAGGTTTGAAGGCGAGCTCGTTTGGGACACGTCTAAGCCCAACGGAACTCCCAAATTTGTCTATGAATATTGTCCATTGGCAAAATCTTTTGGAATTAGCCCTTTTAGCGGCATTTGAAGATCAAATTATACAGGTATTAACATTGAAGGGACAAATACCACAACTTCGAGGACACTCAACTTCTTCTTCCTTCCAACTGCGCACATAAAAGAAGTGCACCCCATTTTTTTTGGTGGGGATCAAAGACGAAGTCAAGATTATAAGTACGATTGAATACTTTAAGTTTGGAATAAATAGTGAATTGAGAATTTTTAGGAATATATTTAACGAAATGATAAAAATACGTGTAAAAAATAAGAAAGAAACAAATATATTTCACATTTGCATTTTTTCATAAATATTGATAATTTTATATCTATACTTTTCATATATTGCAATTAAAAGGTGAGGTCAAATTAACGATCTATATATGAATTATAAAAAAAGAGGTAATATATGTAAACCATAAAATAAGTTTCGTATATTTAAAATGTTTTCAATTATACAATTACATATTGCATAACTAGCTATCCAATGAACGTGAAGTTTTTATTAAATATGTTTATTTAGATCAATATTATATTTTAATTTAATTTATTGAAAAGATAACATAAAAAAATAGTTATCACTATCCAACTCTAAAATTTAGAGCTAAAATTTAGAGGGATCGATACATGGAAGCTCAAAGACCCAAACATGTCTCTGCGTTGTTTGGTGGTTTGGATAGTGAGTTGAGATGATATAAGATAAGATGAGAGTTAAAAGTTGAATAAAATATTGTTAGAATATTATTTTTGGTGTTGAATTATTTATTGTATTTTGTTTGAAAAGTTGAAAAAATTATAATGATTAAATTAGATGAGATGAGATGAGTTGAGATCAACTTATTATCCAAACAAGACTTGAGCCTGTTGAAATTTTAGGGGCCTAAGGGGCTGGTGCAAACCCAAATTGATATGGGGTATCTGTTATTTTCCCCCAAATCACTTCAAAATAATATTAGTTATTTTCTCCCAAATCATATATATTTACGATATTAGTTATTTTCTCCAAAATCCTCATTCTTGCCTTATTAGTAAATATTTGGTTTCAAGTTTGGAAGTGATTTTGACTTTGACCAAATTTTTAGTAGGATTCTTGTTTATTTATGTGTTTATTTCTCATACAATAATTTAGATTTTTCCATTTCTAGAAAAATATTCATAATTTCAAATTTTACAACTATTTTAAGTCCGGCTTGTGGGCTTCATAAAATAATTTCAAATTTTACTATTAATCAATAATTTTTAGAGTTGTTTTCTCTGTATTGTGGGCGATTCTCTTGTCTTTCCCGTCTCGATTATCTGTTGAAACTAACATGCAAAATAATCTCTATTCTGTCTGGCATCAGTTGACATCAAAGTTTAAGCATCTTTCCTGGGGTTATATCTCATCAGTTTCCATAGCTGGTGTTCGTAGTCATGGTCGTAGTGGGCAGATTCCAAACGAGGAAGTCTCACATCGTGATCATAGCGGTCAGGATGCGATGATTGAGAATTTGCAAATATAGGTTACAGAGTTAACCCGGTGTCTAGCGGCGCAAGATATCGGTGATCGTGAGATGAAAGATTAAGATTCTGATTCCAGTTTTAAGAACTCATACAATCGTGCTCTTTTCTGGGAGCACCGTGGTCGGAAGGAGCGTCATGGGAACCTTGATTTTTGAGTTGATTTACCAGAATTTCCTGATACTCTTTAAGCTATTTATTACATGTGGTTGAGTGGATTTACTACTCTAAGGAAGAAGAGTTTGAGGATGGACATTCTTCCATAAGGTGAAACTCTATACCAATATATGATACATATCCTGATAAAGATAACCTAGTGGATGAAGTAAAAATATTTATTGAAAATATAGAACATTTGAAAAAGAAAATTGTGGTGAATTTTTAAAATTTGAAAATCATGAAACAACTTTTGAAAAAATTAACTATGTTGATTTTCTTGGAGTTGAGAATTTTTTTTTTCAAATTCTTCTATGCAAAATATTATTTCTAAATTTGAGATGTGGGAAAGAAACTTAATTTTGGAGTATAATATAATATTATTTTATTTCAAGCCGATCAAATCAATTTTAATTTTTTCATAATCATCGAAACGATACAACAAAAGGAAAGAAATATTGGTCTAATTAGATATTCAAAATATCGAGGTAAGAAAGTTTAGAATTCGAGGATGAATTCTCTCCAACCCGATGAGAATGGTGCAAACCCAAATTGATATAAGGTATCAATTATTTTCCCCCAAATCACTTCAGAATAATATCAGTTATTTTCTCTCAAATCATATATTTATATTTATTCTTGCATTGTTAGTAAATATTTGGTTTCAAGTTTGGAAGTAATTCTGATTTTGATTTTGACCAAATTTTTGGTGGGATTATTGTTTATTTATGTATTCATTTCTCATACAACAATTTAGATTTTTTCATGTTTGAAAAAATCTTCATAATTTCGAATTTTATAACTATTTAAGTTCGATTTGTGGGTTTCATAAAATAATTTCAAATGTTATTATTAATCAATAATTTTCAGAGTTTTTCTCTATGTTTTTGGACGAATATCTTGTCTTCTCTATGTTGATCATTTATTGAAACTAGCAATCAGAATTAATTTAAATTTTGTCCGACATTAAGAGCTCAGGTTAGGAGGGGGGAGGGGGATTGGGGTACAGGGGAATGAAAAGAGAAGAAAATAGTTGACGTGGCATAGTGTCATGTTAGTTTGTGGGATCTTTATAACAGTTTTCTTTTATTAAATATTGGATGAATTATTATATTTTTAAATTGATGTGTAAATTGTATGAACCAAATCATTTAAATGTGTATACTAAGTATGTTAATTATAAGTAGAGTATTTTTTGAAAATAATAAATTAAAGATCGATGATATGAAATAAAAAAAAAAATTAATGTTATATGTAGTCGTATACTACGTAAACGCTACATAAGGGAACTCGCGTCACAGGAACACCGACACGAGCTACCAAACGAATTCCAAACGGCTATCGCATTCAGATTCGAATCGTAACCCGCGATTGTAAACGTCCTCGACAATGGCGACGGTCGGAGTGGAAACGAAGCAACCTGAGTCCACGGTGACGGCTGCGGAGGAGACGTGCTCGGCCAAGCCGTCGAAGCAAGGCGAGGGGCTCAGGCAGTACTACCTTCAGCACATCCACGAGCTCCAGCTCCAGGTCCGACAAAAGACCCACAATCTCAACCGCCTCGAGGCCCAGCGCAACGAGCTCAATTCTAGAGGTAATCTTATTTGGAATCCTTAATCCTAACCCTAGTTGGGGATATAATGGGATTTTACTTGTGATTTCTAGTTGACTAGGGTTAGATGTGGATTTCTTCGCTGATTTTTGGTATTCTTTTCGGTTATCACGTAGGGTTGATTTGTTTGGAGGTTTTGGTGAGGCTTCGGGTTGTCTGCTAAAACGATGGTTAGGATTTGAGTCCGGAATGGAAAAAAATTAATCTGAAAAGAAAAGTAATTTCAAGAATGGGATTTAAGGCGGCTTGTCCGATGGCATCAGGGGAATTTAAAGAGGTTCTCAAAACAATTGCAGTGATAAATAACCATTAAAAGCTCATATTAGATGGACTTTTGTCTTCATGGGGTGTGCTTTGGTTTTTTCTTTTCATTTGGGAGGAGTGGGTAGACATTAAGATTGAAGGATTCATTTGAACACGATTTCATAATAACACAAGTATTGATGGTAATCAGTTATATCTATTAAGAGTGTGTGGAATTTATCCTTTAACTCCAAACGAAAGATGGCACTGAGTCTTGTTCACAAATAGGTAAAACTATGCTCTCAAACGGTTACGAGTTAGTCAGTTTCCTTAGTTTTCAAACTTTGGAAGGAATATCACACATTGATCAATCAACGAGAGCTTTGTTGGGATGCTTTCTTTTTTCAAATGGAACAAACACAAATATAATTTCTAAATGCCTTTCAGGATATTCCTCAATGTCTTGACTGTTTAGGGAATGTGAGAGGAAGATGATTGCTTTGTGTTCTATATTCTTTTAAACTGGGGAAGGAATATCACACATTGATCAATCAATGAGAGATTCAACAACTGAAAGAGTGGTCGTGTCTGTGGGATATTTCCTTTCGTCAAATGGAATGAACAAATATAGAATCTAGAATAAATCCCTAAATGTCTTTCTGAATCCTTAATATCCTAGCTGTTAATGGAATGCAAGAAGCAGATGATTGCTTTGTGTTGTCTATTCTTTTAGATGTCTTCTTTAAAACATGGTTGGGATTTATCGTTCTATTCGATTGATAACGTCATCTAAATATGAAAAATTGGCAGTGAGGATGCTTAGGGAAGAACTGCAGTTACTCCAAGAACCTGGATCATATGTCGGTGAAGTTGTCAAAGTAATGGGGAAGAATAAGGTTTTAGTTAAGGTAAGTAGTCTTCCTGTCTTAATATTTTATAAATAAGGAAACTGACAATGAATTGGGATTTCCATATCATAATGTTTGGAATTTGGACTTTTCAACTGAAGTTACCCGCTGCTCCCTTTCCTCTATCCATCTAGGTGCACTCAAAAAGTAAATTTTTTATTTTTATTTTTATTTTATTTATGATAAGTACTCTAATATAAACTTGCAGCTTCACTTTTTAACAATTTCATTGCATTCAATGCCTGTATGAAGATTAAAGACCCCTTTGTTCTTATTTTCACGTGCTTAGGTTCAATTTATTGTATTGCATCGTGCTTTAATAATTTGGTTTGCAGGACAATCATTTTCTATACCAAGCATAGTGCTTTTTCTTGATGGATCATCATAAATCTATCAATCTAATGAATGTCTACGAAACTATGCTTATATTTAGAGTGTTAGGTATTAAAGATCATTGTGTTACATATAAAGTGATATCTTCATTTGTATGTGCTCAAAATATTGATTTACATAGACGAGTCTTCTGTATATTCATGATGGAGGTAAGGTTCAAATGGAGAGTTGAGGCAATGTTGTTGGTCCATTGTAATAAGTCGAGAAAAGGTTGGCTGGTTGGAAGCGGCTATATTTATCTAAAGGGGGCAGGGTTACTCTTATTAAGAGTACCCCTCTCCAATCGTCCCACTTATTTCCTTTCATTGTTTCCATTGCCTACAAGGGTGGCCAACCGGATTGATAAGTTGTTTCGTGCTTTTATGGGGTGGTATGGGAGAGGAAACTAAATTCCATCTTGTTAGTTGGAATAAAGTTTGTTCTCCTATCTTGGTTGGAGGGTTGGGGTTTTGTAACTTGAGGATATTTAATAAGGCTTTATTGGGAAAGTGGCTATGGATATATTAATCGGAAGGAGAGTCACTTTGGAGGGAGGTCATTGATCGGAAGTATGGAAGTGCTTGGGGGGGTTGGTGCTCTAATGAAGTTCAAGGGGTTTATGGTGTGGGACTTTGGAAATTCATTAGAAAGGGATGGGGGAGTTTTGTCAGTCATGTTAGTTTTGATGTTGGAGAGGGAGCTAGGATCCGTTTTTGGTTTGACATTTGGTGTGGTGATTGAACCCTCAATAGTATGTTTCCGGTTATCTTTCGATGATGCCAATTGGTATGCTACAGTTTTTTATTTGCTTTGTTGTTCTAATGGCTCAATCCAGTGGGATATTTGTTTAACTAGACCTATACATGATTGGGATATTGACGAAGTTTCAGCCTTCTACAGTTTTTTTTATACTCTTTGAGGTTTGGTGGTAATGATGAGGACAAGATGTTGTGGAAGTCTACGGGGGGTAAAAAGTTGTGTTCGTTCGTACTATAAGTTGTTGACTTCTCATAATCGTCCTACTTTTTCTTGGAAGTGTATTTGGAGGTCTCACGTGTCTTCTAAAGTTGCTTTCTTGATTCATCACTTGGATTGCCTCTCTTGGGAAAATCTTGACATTGGATAATTTAAGGAAGCAGGGTATTATTGTTATGGATTGGTGCTTCATGTGTAAAAAGAATGGGGAAACCGTGGATCATCTACTCTTGCATTGTGAGGTGGCAAGGGCTTTATGGGATGACATTTTTGGTAGAATCGGCTTGGCTTGGAGTGGTTGATCTTCTAGCATGCTGGAAAGGGCTTCATGGTTGCACTCAAGTGGATGCGGCTTGGAAGATGGTTCCTTTTTGTCTCATGTGGTGCATTTGGATGGAAAGGAATGAGTGATGTTTTAACAACAAGAAGCGTACTTTGGAGCAACGAATATCTTTGTGCACTCTTTGCTGTTTTGGTTTTCTGCTTTAGTGATTAATGGATCTTCCGTTCATGATTTTCTGATGCCGCCTTCTGTTCCCTAGAATGTACTTAGGTGTTGTCTTTTGTATCCTTCCTGTGTATATGGGCTTAGCCTATACATTTGTTTCTAATAAAACTTCTTCTTACTTATCAAAAGAAAATGAGGAATACACTAGTGAGAACAAATGGTTTGATATCAGTGGAAATATATGGTATCGATACATTTTTTTACCTAATGTTGCATTTCTTTTTCTCAGGTTCATCCTGAAGGGAAATATGTCGTTGACATTGATAAAAATATTGATATCACAAAGATCACTCCATCAACTAGAGTTGCTCTCCGTAATGACAGCTATGTTCTTCATTTAATCTTGCCAAGCAAAGTCGATCCATTGGTCAACCTTATGAAAGTTGAAAAAGTTCCCGATTCTACATATGATATGATTGGTGGTCTTGACCAGCAAATTAAAGAGATAAAGGAGGTTTCTCTCATGCACTTTCTTTCTGCATTACCCCCCAATGTTTTTTTTGTGGCTTTGGTCAGAAAGTTATAGGTGGTTGATGATACAATGGTTTATTCATGATTTGTAATTATCTTTCTAGGTGATCGAGCTTCCAATTAAACATCCTGAATTGTTTGAGAGTCTTGGAATAGCTCAACCGAAGGTAATTTAATGCTGCCAAGTTGTCATGACTTTTTTCTTTTTTTAATTTAATTGACACTGATGCTCATGGTTTTCCGACTCTCTCTCTCTCTCTCTCTCTCATAATAATAGGGTGTTCTGTTGTATGGGCCACCTGGTACGGGGAAAACACTGTTGGCTAGAGCAGTTGCCCATCATACCGATTGTACTTTCATCAGAGTTTCTGGTTCTGAATTAGTTCAGAAGTACATTGGAGAAGGTTCCAGAATGGTTAGGGAACTCTTTGTTATGGCCAGGTTTGCTTGATCTTCTTCATCTTTCACTCACTTGATTTCTCCTGGCAATGTTGTATTAATTCTTTAGAATATTCACCCATGGCACCCTTTTGTTTCCATTTATTTTTATGTTTCTTATCAGAATTTTTATTTATATTTTTTTGTAGCTAGTTAGGCTTGCTTTGGTTTATGGAAAATTAGATTAGGAAAAGATTCTCTGGGCAATGCTGTGTTTGTGTTATCTACGAATTTCATCTATGAAATAAATGTGGTTCCTGTATACATTTATATCCAGGAATCACTTTGGAGCATCATAGAATTTGTGATATTGGAAAAATCTCTCTTTTTGTGAAGTACTTCCATCGTGGAATTACCTTTAATCATTCATTAGTCTGCCTCTCTATAATCTATTTAGTCTGAATACGCCAAAAAATTATTATGTGATCTATACATTATAGTTATCATTTTGTATATGAATTTCTCCCTTTGTTATTTGGCAGAGAACATGCTCCATCTATCATATTTATGGATGAAATCGACAGTATTGGATCTGCTCGAATGGAATCTGGTAGTGGCAATGGTGACAGTGAAGTGCAGCGAACTATGCTGGAGCTTCTCAACCAGCTGGATGGATTTGAAGCATCAAACAAGATCAAGGTACTGGGATGCAGGTTGGGTAGTTTAGTTTTGGGTAATATTCTTCATGCGATATCTACCTAAAATTACTGGCGTTGTTGACAGGTGTTGATGGCCACCAATCGGATTGATATTCTCGATCAAGCCCTTCTTAGGCCAGGGCGAATCGACAGGAAGATTGAATTCCCTAATCCTAATGCAGAGGTGTGTCACAGTGATTCTACCAGCATGAATGCATTTTGGAATGTACTTTTGTATGGATATGTTCATATGTCAATATTTTCACTTACTCTCCATAATAAGTGCTTTTGCTATTCTTTGTTTTGTAATTTATGTGCAACTGTTTATATCCTCAGTTTCTGTTTTGATTGGAACTTAGGACATGTTTGGATAATGAGATGTGATGTAATGAGATGAGATTGTGAATTTTGTGAATAGTACTGAAATGGTTTATGAATAGGAGTGAAATGGTTTGAGTTAGATGTTTTATTGAGTTTCGGGAAAGGAGAGAAAAAGTTGAATAAAAATATTTTAAAATTAAAAAATTGTTTGGATATAATTTTTGTTTTGAAACTTAAAAAAGTTGTATTGTTTTTTTGTGTTTTGTTTGAAAGTTTGGAAAAATTGTAATAATTAGGTAATGATCAGATGAAAATTTTGAAGTTTTGAAATTGACAAGTGTTTTGAGTTTGAGTGATGTTTAGGAAGGAAATTATGAGAAGTTTTGAGATAAGATGAGATGAGATATCTCAATTCTCAAGCATGGCCTTAGTCACTCTGTAATTTTACTTTGTAATTTGTATGTCGCATGTTTGTTTCTGTTGTGATTGTAACATAGTCACTTCTATCTCTTAATGGTTGAGGACTAATATTCAGGGCATGTTTGGACAACACCAAACATCCCCAAAATTCTCCAAATTTCCAAAATTTCTCACAAATTCATTCCCAAGCATCACTTGAACACAAAATACTGCTCTATTTCAAATATTAAACTTTTCATCTAAATTATCTAATCATTACTCAAATACAAAAATCAATACAATTTTTACAAATTTCAAAACAAAAATTATATTCAAACAACTTTTTAACTTTACCTATTCACTTTCACAAACTCCAATACAATACTTATTTTAAAAAATATTTTTATTTAAACGTTTCTTTCTCCTTTCCCAAAATTCAATAAAACATCTTCACTCAAACCATTTCACTACTATTCACAAAATTTTGAGATATTCCAAGCATCCAAGCATGCCCTTAATCTACTGAAATGTTGTTTTTCTTATACCACAATTGACTTGCAACAGCCTTGTATGTCTAGACAATCATGACTAGGTGTCGCTGTCGTATATGTCCCATGTACTTGGGCCATGCCTATTTTCATTAATAATTTATGTTAATTGATAAAAAAAAATTGACTGGCAATCAGATGGAATATGCACCTTTCTGGTGTTTTTGTTTTTGACTAATATGATGTGAACAAATGCATTTATCAATATAGCAATTGGTCCCTATAACATGCTTTGTCACAAATACATTTCTAGCATGGTAACAATATGTTATTATTACAAATTGCATTTCATTATTTGTGTTGTTAATAAAATGCAGTCTCGTTTGGATATATTAAAAATACATTCAAGAAGAATGAATTTAATGCGTGGAATTGATTTGAAGAAAATAGCAGAGAAGATGAATGGTGCATCTGGTGCAGAGCTTAAGGTAATGTTTCATGTCTCCAGGCCATAGATGTTATCTACTTCTTTCTTGATTGAACTGTATATGGTTGTGGATAAATGGATATTATTTGGTGATTTTCTTGTCATTCCTTGGTTGAACTTGACATCCTTTTGTATATGATGTTTAAACTCACTTGATCGGTAGTTTGTGCTTGTTAAGTGTATTGATACCTTGCCAGAACCTTTTTTTTCTTAATTCATCTGCCAACTACCGGTGCTTCTATATTTGAATCATAACTTAGCCAAATCTTATATTGATTTTTAGAGATATTCTTTGTTTATAAAAGCAGCAAAAGATGTGAACTTGTGCAAAACCCTTTGTTGTTGTTACGAACTGTTTAGATGAATTAATCTTTGATGGTAATAAGAATAACAAAATAAACTGTTTTACTTAAAAAAAACAAAATAAAACTGTTTTAGTTCTGGGGAAGGTATCAGTGTAAGAGTGCAAACCAAAGACTGAACCACAAGGGGTTTGTTCTCTTCCGACCGACCACACCAAACCGTCCCAGGGTCAGGCTGCCCACCCATGCGAACTCGACGGTCAGGTCAGTGTGTTCTGGCGTTCTTGGTTTGGAGAGAAGCTGAGAAACTGAGAAGAGAGGAGAGAAATATTAGATCACCGGCTGGGTATCATTTCCGACATATTGAATAATATTTGAAATTTTGCCGTCGGTTCGGCCTGGTTCGGTTTTTCAAAGTACAGAAACCAAGGCCTGACCAAAAACCTTTGGATTTTGAAAGGATTAAACCACTGACGGAGCCAGGGCTGGAGAAAGCTGGCCAGAACCATTTGGTCCGGTTCAGTTTCAGCCAAGACGGTTGAGTCCAGTGGTATCTCTTGAAGAAGCCCTGTATATCCACGGCCGGAGTTTGAAGAACCTGGCTGTCCCCACATGATTGGCTAGTTCCCCGGCCAGATTAATTTACCTCATCCATGGTCGGCTGTGGGTGTACAGCTACCAACTACAGATTATTTGTTGAAATGTTATGTTAAGAATGTTGCAGGTTGCCAGGTAAGCAGATGTTATTGCTTGAGCATGTTGAGTCTCTGGCCGTTATGTTGCATTTGTTCTGATCTTGCTGCAATTTTCTTTTCTTTGAAATCACCTTTATTTCATTCTATTGGCATAAATAGTGCTCAACTCTCTTGGTCTGGATCTGGACAGTATGTTCAGTACAGTCGTCTTAATGTTTTTTTAACATAATACATGTTCTTCACTTCTGCTCTTCTAATGGTAAAAGAGCAATTACTTGTTAAAAAAACTGTAAAAGAGGGATCACGTTAGTCATTGGGTGCTTGGGATTGTGTTTACAGTTTACACATATTTTTTAATTTTTTGTGTACAGGCTGTGTGCACGGAAGCTGGGATGTTTGCTCTAAGGGAGAGGAGGGTTCATGTAACACAGGAAGATTTTGAAATGGCAGTGGCCAAGGTAATGAAGAAGGAAACTGAGAAAAACATGTCGTTGCGGAAGCTGTGGAAGTAGTGGTATAATATGTTCTATCCTCTCTATCTCAACCTTCCCCTTGAAGCGTTGAGCTGTGGCTTTGTCATTGACACAAGGCCAGCAGCGATGCTCTTCCATGTATTACGTATACGTATTGTTCTTTGAGCCTGCATGGATATGAAAACAAAAAGACGGTGCCTGCTTTAGTCGTTGAACATCAGTTCCGCCGGCATCTTTGTTTATTTTATTTGATTCCATCTTTTCTGGTGAGATATTATTCTCAAATGTTCTCCATGTGCTGCTAATTTGTGATATCTGACTTTAAAGCTCTTGACAATGATTGCTACTTGCAATAGAACAGAAATGATAGGCTAAAAAGTTTAGGTTCTTTTAATCTCTTGGGTGGATGCAGAGAACTACCATAATTTTCGGCAATTATAAGACTCAATTCCGGAACTCGTGGAAAGGGATTATTAAGCGGACGAGGATTTAAAAAACAAAAGAATACTACGTACAGTCGAAATTTATAAATATTGTGTAGTCGTTTTAAAAAAGAGTAGAGCTTATTATTAAAAAATTAATTTTTTTTTTATAAATTTTATATATATATTTTTTTTCAAAGCGCCTGTTTTGAATGCGTGATGTTTGTACATTCATGATTTTTATTTAAAAAAAAAAAATGGGAGTCTCCCGGGACACAATTATGATCAAAACAAATAAATATACAGATGGGTATGGGTATGATGGTACTCATCAATCTGGCCCACGCGTTTTTTTTTTTTTTTTATATCGGACCGCTTTTGCTGACCAAGGTTGGCTGTTGTGTTCATTCATGGCTCTCACGTTTGACTTTGTCAACCATGTTGTCTATTTCTTCACAGTTCTTCCAACAAGTTATGTCCATCTTCTGATCAACTTCCAACTTGTTTCCTTGATAATTTGCAGTCTTCCTCTCGGTATTCGAAAGAGACTCCCTCGAGAATATAAATAACTAATCTCTTTGTGTTGAAATATAAATACCACGTCATTTATATTTCGAGTGTACGTAATTAATAATCTCTTATACTATTATCTATATATAATCGATATATTTATCTTCATATTTAAAATATTTATTGTTTCTGGTCGTTGATGTAAATTTCTCTTCATATCATACAATACAAAGTCAACGTGTTGGTTGCTATTAATTATTGCTGCGGGCGGAGATTATTAATTAAAGAAAGTGATTTGCGCACAATATTTTTTACATTATTTTACACAATTATATTTTAAATTAGAGATATTTTTGTACAACACCTTATAAAAATAACATCATTTTATATAAATATCTTCATTTTATAACATTATTACATAATATATTGGACAATATGTATATCATTACTAAAAGATGGTTTGGCCGTAGGAATTTGCACATGGACCATCATGTCCTCCATCTCTATGATCCGGAAAGGTCATTGAAGCAAATATTTAACAGAGCTCAAACACATCCACATGCTATCAGCTACCACTTCATAAAGTCAGTTAATTTCAGCCGAATAATAATAAAAGGATCCATTGACTTGGAATAATATCTTCTACTTCTAATTTGTGGCTGCCTCCATATAAATTGAGGTTTAAAGGAAAATTTAAGTAAGTCACTTGTAATTATAATATAATAAAATATAAATTATTATATGAAATATTTTTAAAATATTTTAATAAAATGAGATTTTATTTAAAATATTTAAATATTTTTTTTTTAAATTTATATTTAATACAACAACTTAAAATGAAATCTCAATACAAATTTTATACCTCAATTTAACGAGTTCTTAAAAAGTTATTTAAAAATATAAATAATTCATTATATTAAATATGAAATTTAATATTATAGGTCCTTGCACACATTAAAAAATGTATAATTATTTAAAATTTTATTTAATAAAATAGTTTTTATTTTTTATTTTTAAAAAAGATAATCTCATTTTTATTTTTAGGACGGTGGGGCCTTAGCGCCGGCCCTGTGTAGTGTGTGGCACAAATTAAAAATGGAGCCTATCCTCTCGTTAGCTTCAAGTTCCTCAAAACACTTCGGAAGAAATAATGTCGAGACTCCTCCAATTGTTGTACTTGTCCCTGATCATCTTAATCTCCCAGTTCTTCCATATCTCCCATGGTGATGTTGGCACTGCAGCCCGGTATTCTTCCCCATATTCACGTAAGTAATTACGACCTTCAGAAAAACAAAACCAGATTAATTACGACCATGCATTAGATAGCCTTCATCAATGCACTGATCTCATGTCTATCTCACACAACAATTTGCTGATCAATCTTTATATACATAATATATATAGCCACTCAATGTTTTGGGAGCGACCCATCTCAGTTCCCTTCCAGCAACTTGTTCGCGGCGGCCGGCGACGGGATATGGGACAATGGGGCATCGTGCGGGAGGCAATACTTGGTGAGGTGCATCAGTGCTTCACAGCCGGGCACCTGTGTTCAAGGCCAGACGATTCAGATTAGGATCATTGATTATATTGTAACAGCACCTTCTTTGCCATCAGTTAATGGTTCCACCATAGTTTTGTCCAGAACAGCTTTCCAGACTATTGCAAATTCATCTGTTGTTACCTCCATCAACATCGAATTTCAGCAGTAATTTTCTTCTTCTTCTCAAAACCAAGGATATTTGAGAATTCTGATCTAAAAACCAAAGACTATTATCTCCTTAATTTAATTTAATTTTTTTTCCTTTTTTGCTTGGCCGGTTGAATATCTTTGCGCTATGGTTTACATGAGAATTCTGAAAGTACTCTGCATATATATATATATATCAGCATCTGATCTTCTGTGTAGGGTATGATGATATGGAAAATAGCTGGGATTGATTCGTGTCCATCTCCCTCACGGAATGAAGATTGTAGCCAGAGATAACGAAGAATTATAAGATGAATCATGTGATAATTGTGACTAGACTACGTTTCGTGTATGGAATTCTTTTCTTTTGTTTTCAACAATTAATTCGTAAATATATATATATATATATATATATATATATATATATATAGAATAAATCTGCTTCCTACTGTGTGAAGCAGCCCAGCACATGCTGGGATGAAAAAAAAAAAAAGAAAAAAAAAAAAAAAAAACTATGTGAAGTGTGTGGAGAGTGTGATGAATAGTAGAGTGTGATATAGTAATACCCATATATATAATCTCATGAATTGTCTATCATTGTACTTTAGACGGAGTTTTCTTAAATTAATAAAGAGTTTTGCTATATACAAGCAAGTTTGCATACTAATCTGTTTATTAATATTCTTGTCTTCATATTCTAAATTTAAATTAGTATTGTTTTCAATAAAGTTTACTTTCTGACCAATTATATTGAATGGATGCACGTATTAATATGCATAATCGCTTACAACTAGATTTTTTTATTAATAAATAATACTACAAATCAAACAGCGGAAGCTTTGATTGTTTGAAGGGGAAGTTTCTTGCGTGCATCTTGGTTTAGGAAACTTTCAACGTCAACTTGTCCTAAACATTTACGCAACGTCGATCATTTGAAGTCCTGATGAAATATCTTGCTGCTGAATACTCGACGTATCCTGTATATATAATAAAGGACTTGGCATTAGGAAAGCAAAGCAATTTCCATATAGAAATGCTTTAATTATATAAAAAAAAAATCTATAAAAATATTAAATTTATAAATTAATATAATTTGATATAATATGTTAGATTATAAAATTATTTTTATTATAAAATAAATTTAACGTATCATATGAAATCATATTATATTTATTTTTATAATTATTTTTTTAGTTATACAACTTCTCATGTGATCCCTATACGAGGGAGGGACAAGATGAGTACGTGGGTCTCCACCACCAATCGTTGATCTCCTTGCTGCATATCGACCCTTAATTTCATTGCTTTTGCAGTAAGGGAGTATTATTAGTTCAATTAATATTGCAATATTATTATTATTATTATTATTTCCTATTCCAAATCTGGTCCTCACCTACCGAGTTTTCTCCATATGTTAACAAATTAGCTAGAGGACTTCCATACCATATGTTTTTGTTTTTTCTTTACTTTTTATATATCTTTTCATCTCCTTTTCAACTAATTAATAATACCCATTCTGATGATCTAATGTATAACTTGACCCACAAAAATCTGATCAAAATATATAATATTCTGATCACTTACTTCCGATCCTTAAGACAAATAAAAACATTATAAGTAAGGGATGGTTAAAGGGAAAGATGATGAGTAGTCAAGTTAAGTCAACTGATTTTCCAAATCGGAATAAAGCACTTACGTACTTAGTCAACACGCAAAATCATGTACATATCATGATCGATGATGATGATGTTGGTTTTCGATCCCTTGATCATTTCTCTACTTTTTGTATGGATTGGATGTAAAAGTATCATGACTTTAACTTAAAATTGGTTTTGTGTTCAAACTCATGCAACCACTGAGAAATTAAACCTAATCATCATCATCATCATCATCATCATCATCCCGAACAAGTCTGAACCCTCAAGAAAACAGTTTTTTTCTGTCTTGCAGTTGCCACGTACGTACCAAGCTTCGTATATATTTAGAAATTATAGGGAAAGTTTTTGTTGATGTTAGAAAGGATCAAGCTAACTTTTTCAATGCCCAGATACTTGGAGTTGGCTACATTACTTAATGATATATGCATTTCCTTCCGATGGAGAACATACGAGCTGGGAGGACATGATTATCAGTATTTAATTGGCCCCACAATTTAAAGTCGTCAATCTCAATCTAAACCTAGTACTTCGTGAAATCAAAGAAACTGGTTTGTGCTTTAAAATTCAAAATGGAGAGTGGTTTCCAGCCCCAACAATATCAATGGAGGCCCATACGAGAAGTCTAATTAGTCGAAAACCACCAACATACTCTAAGCTTGCCACCTTGAAATCGCGCCACCTAATAAGATTAATATGATAACTGCTGTTGATAGTTAGAGGTATTCCCCTCTAAGAAAATAGCGAGAGATTCGCCTACAAATGGCAGTAACTCTTTCCTTCTTGAAGCAAATCCTAAAAACTTGATAATCTAGTTCTCGAGATCTAGGAAAAAGATCGAACTATCCTTATCAATAATAACTCGCGACTATATAAAGTGCCAGCATTTGCGATCCAAGGTAATTGTTACCCTGATCCCTCATTGCAAGACAACATACATATATTTCTAATGTAGGCATGGGAGGTGCATCAGGCACACCGGACCGCCATTTTTCCTTGTCAGAAGTTAACGATTGAGGTCAGTAGGAGTTGAAACATATTCGAAACAAAATAGATTAGATAACTTTCCATTGGGTTTAAAGTGACACACATGTAATTAATATCTTATAATTAGTGTTTATAACTTCAAACATAATGTTTTAGACAATACCTAAAAATCACGTTTAAATATCTTATTACTGTTTCTCTTCACAAGAAATAAGAAAAAGCCCGTGGGAATTTGTTTGTAGCCACACCTTGGCCCATTGGATTTAATAAGATTGCTTATTATTGTCACCTTAACAAGCCATAGAATTTAGAGTAATGCTACATACAATCATGGAGTGTGTAAGTACCGTGAAATCGTTTTGAAAAAGAGTGAGATTTAATATTAAAAAATTAATTTCTTTTCATGTGGATTCCATATTTATTCACTTTTTTCAAAGCGACTGCACAACACTTGCACACTCACGACTGCAAATATCATTTCTCTAGAATTTATGGGTCCACTGGTGCAACCTCTATACTTAACTTTGTTGCATAAGTTAGAATTTATGCCATAGAATTAGACAAACCTTTTTTTATCATATCCATTAAACTACTATTTACTCATCGATATCATAATATTTAGTACACTTCTGTTACTTACGAGTTGATGTGTAATTTGTGTGTGACGAATTTGTAAATAAACTTTTATTTAATACTAATTAGATATGCCAAATTAAACGAAAGGTTTTACTTGGGCTACTTGGGTCAATCAAAACAACGATAACTCAAACAGCCCAACCATTTAAGGCCTGGAAAAGCCCAAACTGTAGGTCCATGAATACCATTCCCCTGGATCCGGGTCCCACTCCACGTATACAGTCACAGAGAAACGCCAATGGATAGATAAAGACCCATTCCTTTTCTGCCATGCAAGTCTCTCAGAAATTTCCTTGATCTTGCCCTGAAATTTCAATCATTCCTTATTGTCGACGCAGACTTGGTAAAAAGTTCACTGACTTTTTCATCTGAGTTTCTTTGCAAGTTCAGGTAATTTTAATCCCATCTTTCCCTCCCTAAGTTACAATTAACTCAAAACCATTTGAGATTTTGATTCAATTGGGCTCTGATTGGTTGCTGAGAGAACTGAGAAAGAGGACTTCAAATTCGAATGTGTGAGAAATTATAAGTTTTCTTGATTTTTGTTATTTGTGCTCTGATTGTTACCGGTCAAAAGGAGCGATAGGGTTTTGGTTGGATTTCGGTTGCTTTGATTTAACGTGCGAATCGGTAAAACTTAGAGCTTTGATGTTTGTGTGTTGGTGATTGAGCTCAATACTAGGGTTTGGGAAGCTCTTTTTCGGGAAAATTCCTTCAATGAAAGGGGAGGTGCAGCTAGAGCCAACAGGTGGAGAGAACCCTAATGACTCCGATCCTCTGCTGGAGAATCAGGCAGATTCGCCCCCAGGAAGCTCGAGTGAGATCAGGGATGAAGATATCGAGACCGGTTCGATTCCCTGCTGTCGCATTTGCCTCGAGAGCGATGGCGAGCCTGGTGATCATTCTTTGTGAATCGCTTTGATTTTGGTTCTAAAGATTTTTTTAATCAGAATTAAGAAAAACTGGGGAATTGTAAATAAACTTTGATTTTACCCCTGGTATCATAGCTTGTTCGCTGCATCCAAAATGCTGATATCCTAGTGGTGAATCTCTTTTAGTGCCTTTTGATCCTGGAAATCGTCGCACACTCACACGGCTTACCAAACATGCCAATGATTAGATGTTATGAGCAGGATCTAATGTTGGAATTTTTTGAAGTAATGTAGTGTTAAGAAAAATATAAATGATTAAATCTACTCTTCTTATAAGATTAAGCTTTTAGGATAAATGGTAAATTTACATAATATCATAGCAGAGGACCTGAGTTCGAACCTAACTCTATGCTTCACCCATTTAATTGAATATTTCATGTGTTGGGCCCACTTATTGAAGGGGAGGGTAGCTCACACATTAGGGAGAGTGTTAAGACAAATATAAATGATTAAATCTACCTCATCCTATCAGTTTTTTTTTGGTTAGGCTCATCCTATCAGTTTAAGCTTTTGGGATAAGTGATGATTTCACATGTAGCCTAGGAGAAGTTTAAGAAATCGGCAAATTACATCTGAGAAGAATCACACTCGGTTTTGTGGCATATGTTTTTTGGACAGTTACTGCTGAATTTATTAACGTGAATATATTGAAAAAAAAAATGCTCGGGTGGAGTTAAGTTTTAGTGACAGAAGATTTTTTTTTTTTATATATAAAAAAAAGACACCCGCCTAGACTTATATTCTTGCAATGTTCAACAATTTCTACCACACACACAATAAAAATTTATACTTGTTGCAGTGGCATGCATCTGCTTCACTTGGTCTAATGGCTGTTGTTTTAATTTTTTTAGAGGATGAATTGATATCACCATGCATGTGCAAGGGCACTCAGCAGTTTGTTCATCGTTCATGTCTTGATCATTGGCGTTCAGTTAAGGTAAACACTGTTGTTTTGGTTCTGAGAATATGAAAGCTTGCCATTCAATTACTTCAACCAGTGGTTCTTCTAGTAAATGGACTTATAGCGAATGTTTATATCCGTTTGACAGGAAGGATTTGCTTTCTCACATTGTACCACTTGCAAAGCTCAGTTTCACCTTCAAATTGTATTTTTTGAGGACAACTCTTGGCGCAAAGTAAAATTCAGGCTTTTTGTTGCAAGGGATGTTTTCCTTGTATTCTTAGCTGTACAAACTGTGAGTAATCTTGTCTTTCTTACTACTTAAGGAACAGGTTCATGTAGATGCTATTCGTTTATCAATCAAGTATTTCGTTGTTGTTCGTCCTTCTAGCCTACTAGAATGTAATTAGGTGTCTCACTTTGTATACTTCCTGTGCACTTGGGCATCGCCTAGTTTCATTCACATCAATAAAGATTATTACTTATAAAAAAAAAAAAAAAGTATTTCGTTATAATATATAAAGGATTTGTGCCCATATAATCAATCAGTTCCTCTGTTATTAAAAAAATAAATAAATTAAAAGCTGTGAGGATGTTTATTTTGCATGATATTAGTGAAAATGGATATCCAAATGCTTTTGCCAATTGATCTTTTATGCATAACATGGAGCATAATGCATCTTAGTGGTGTATGCTTGCTGCAGGTATTGTATGATTTATAAACAGCTAAATTGAATTTTTCTGAAGTTTTTCATCTCCTCAGTTACCTTTCTTCTCTTATTTAGTCTTCAATTTATTTGGTTATTGTTGGTTCCAAATAAACTGTTTGAACTATTTTAATGAGCACTGCCCCCTGTTGAAATATAGGCTCTATAAAATGGTCCTGAATATATTTCCTTAGCTTTCACTGAGAACGTCTGTTGGGTTTTGATTTTAACATAACATGCTTTTGAGACGTGGGAAGCTTGTGTTTTGTTAGGCTCTAAGCATTTTTACCAAAGTTTTGAATTCCGTCCCGGTGATCATTCCGGTTAAGGTACTGGAATGAAATATTTCGGTATCGGTACGTTTCGGTGTATCGTTTCGGGATACTCTTTATAGAAATAAATTATATATATAAATTATATTCTAAATCTTAAAAATATCAATATAAATATTAAAAATATAATAAAAAGTGAAAAGTTACAAAAATGTTTGAAAATGAATAAATTATATTCTAAATCTTAAAATATCAATATAAATATCAAAAATATAATAAAAGTGAAAAGTTACTCAAACTGTTTGAAAATGAAGGATAGTAAACAGCGACGAAATTGACGGATTGTCAGTCGATTTTTTCATTTGCACATAAAGTTTTTTTATTAGTTAGTACACATTGCTCGAGAAAATTAAGAGAGTAATGAATATTTTTATTTGTAGGAGTACTTTTTTTTTTCTAAGCTATTTGCAAGAGTACTTGCTCCATAAAGCTAAGAGAGTTTATTGTAAAAAAAAGGAAGGTTTTTTTTTTCTTTATAAGTAAAAATATTATATATATCAAAAGGAGTAACCAAGTACACTGAATGTATACAAGAAAACACCTTGCCCATATTAGAAGCCCCTAATGACCCAAAAAGCCCGTGAAAAACAACCCAAAATACACCAACCCCAAGCCCGACCCCAACCCCAACCCCAACCCCTTGTTTCCCATAGAACTAAAACTCTACCCGAAAACCCATCCCCTTGTTTCCCATCTTCACAATGCCCTCCCTTTAGACTTCCCTCTAGTTGAGCTACCACCCTTAGCGTCGTAGTTGATTGCCTAAGAAAGACAATGTAACTCCCTACTTTTCTTGAAACTTTATTTGGTTTCAAGCGCGTGACTTGCCTCAATCACAATGATTAGTTCTTTAAATTGGTTTTCACATCCTCCATGTGAAATTCCCACAAACTGCTGAATCTCGTTAACTTTAGGCAGAATCCAATCCGCTATTGAGGAAGAGAGACCAGGGGAGCAACATTATCCCCAGACGCAATATCCAACTGCACTTCCGACTCTAGACATTCCTCTACATGAGGCACCAACGCCAAACCCATTGGTTCTCCTGCAACTCCATTGGTGGAGGGAGAGAGTTTTCTCGTTGCTCCAAAAAGCAAAGAGTATTAGAGAAATTCTGTTTTGAGAGAAAGTTGAGAGAGCGAGAGAGAAAGAGAAGTGACTGAGCTTTTTGTAGGTGGCCATGGTTTTTGCATCAGAGGAAGTTGAGTGCAAAGAAATTGAGGATTGTCAGTGGGTTTCTTCATCACAGTTTCTTGTTTTTAATTTTGGATGCCTTCTGTTTTGTTAACCATGATCCTAGGGATTTTGTACAGAGTATTTCTTCCCCTTCCTCCCTCCATCCCTCTCTATTTTATAGATTCTTCTTCATCAATGTTTCAGACCGGAATGTTAATTTCGGCCGGAATATCGGAATCCGGCCGGAATGGGCCGGAACATGCCAAAATGACCAGAATGGTACGGAACATCCACCAAAGCCATGCTGGTTACTGTTCCGGCACAGAAAATTCCGGCTGTTCCGGCTGGAACGGAACAGAAATGAAAACATTGATTTTTACAGTGAGCCCTCAAAAGGCTCTCTTATAAGATATACTTGTTTTCAGGTAATTGCTGCAATGAGTGGCTTTGCATATATAATGGATAAAGATGGGGCATTCAGGAACTCATTCAGTGATGGTTGGGATAAGATTCTGTCAAAACATCCAATACCTTTTTATTATTGTATTGGTAAGTGATCACTTCTACAGTTATTTATATATTTATTTAACTTGCCTGTTAGGATTAAAGATCGTGTTTGTACCATGCTCATAAATGTGGTTATATTGTTGTATGCAATGCTAAACATAAATGTAATGTGTACACCGTGTCTGCATCCATGTCAATGTCTTATTTTCTCCTATAGAGTGTAGCCACCAATTTGCATTGATATTCTCTATTATTTTTATTGACATAAAATATTAGTGAAAGATGTGTGCCTAAAGAAAATTTGTACCCACTGTTGATTGATTTTTTCACTACCTGTACCAGATATGTATGTGGTGGCCCCTCATTACGTAGAAATTCTCATTTTTGTAAAACTTATCTTCATTAGCCATGTTAGTGGGCAATATATGCTCTGTTGGTCTCGCTGTAGCCCATAGTCAACTGGGATTTGAATATCTTCAACTTTCTTTTAACTAAAACTTAGAAGTTGTATGTTGTCAATACTTGTTTCTGGTACTCGCACATACTTATTTGATTGTCCTTAAGATGGATAATGGATCAGTGGGAAAAGTTAGCTTGATTTCATTCCACGACACATGTTGTGTTAGATGGAACCATTGAATGCTTTGGTATTTGACAGTGAATATGCTTTCAATCTTCTGACTCTATATGCTACCAGGGGTACTGGCGTTCTTTGTGCTGCTTGGATTTTTTGGGCTTATACTACATTGCTCCTCCCTTAATGGTAATGATCCAAGGATGGCTGGCTGCCAGAATTGCTGTTATGGGTGGGGCATCTTGGATTGTTTTCCTGCATCAATGGAGGCCTGTTTTGCCTTGGTTATTGTTTTTGTCGTCATCTTTGCCATTCTTGGCATAGCTTATGGTTTCCTTGCTGCCACCATGGCCATTCAGAGGATCTGGCAGAGACACTACCATATCCTTACGAAGAGGGAGCTCACTAAGGTAATCTCTGAACAAAGCTCTCCTGTAAATTTTCCTTGTGACTATTGGCTCTGTCGGATAGGAGTCATTAATCAGCCAAGAACGTAGCTTTCTGAGCCATCCTCCTCACTCATCACCGCTCGACTAAAGCTTAACTCGGAATGGACATAACGTTTTAGATGTTATAGATCATTCTACTGTCAGCTTTAGATATTAAATCATTGCCAGTGTCAAAACATGAATTTATAACATTTTGCAGGAGTACATAGTGGAGGATCTTCATGGTTGTTACACCCCACCAAAATTGGATCCAGAACATGAAGCACGTCTAAAGATGCTTAAGCTTTTGTAGTGATAAATGCTGAAGTGGTTTATATATTTTCAAGTATTTAAATTAATCAGTATGTGAGAGCTACAATGTGTATTTGCTCTGGCACCCTTTGTTTACAGTGAGGAGGAAAGAAAACGGTCGTATTCTGAGTGCTCCCCCGATCAAGGTGTGTGCACCTGATCTGATCTGATCTGATCTGATCTGATCTGATCTTGCATAGCTCGACTGAAACATGATTTGGAATATGGGCTTACATAACCATCTGTGCAGTTTCTACATATTCATGTCTTTTAATGATAATGTGTATGTATGCCCACCCATTTTTAGGCTTTTGAAATGAGCCGTATGGGACAGAGTGTCACCGTTTTCAGTCTGTAAGGGCTGTACCAACTTGTTTCGCACAAAAGGAAAGAGAAGTCTTCTGGTCTCCTTGTCGCTCGTCTATTGGCTAACCTATTCAGGACCGCCATAAGATTCAATAATGGCTACGGTTTTTTTTTTTTTTATATGTGTGCTCTTGTTTTTTTCAAGTGACGTGTCGAAAGATGATTAATGTTGACAGGATGCTTATAACAGTTAAAAGAGTAAAAAGACCAATTAAAAAAGGCGGCGCAATTCCTTTTTGGGGCAAACGGTGGGGACTAATTTTATTTTTTACACTTCTACCTACTAAACGCTAAAAATTTAGGAACATTCTACAATAAATCCTTAACCCTTTTTCCCCAGCTTTGTCAAGGTTAAACATTACTGTTCACGTAATAGCCTAAAAGGCAAACATTCCAAATTCTATGGTCTGCACGAATGACAGTCTCGATTATACAATGTATGACTTTGATCCTCAGCTAAAATAGTATTGACTTGAACCGTTAACAACAAAATTAAACTCGTTAATTTCGTATTGTGTTCGAGTTGGTTTCACGGATCGTGTCATATATTGTCACTCTTAGGGATTATACAGAAGTAAAAATATAAATTAACATAGTTTCATGTTATCATGTTATCCATTATATCTATTTTATAATAAAAATAATTTTATAATCTCGTACCGTATCAAACTACATTAGTTTCTAGGTTTACTTTTGTATAATATTTTTGTGACTAAAGTATTTCTCTTTTGGAAAATGATATTATTTTAAGTTACTTCTTTTTCTCACATTTTGGCCATTTGCTTCTGCAAGAGTCTTCTTTAGTTTGAAGACACTGAGAATGCATAGATCTATGATGGGTGCAATGGGTGGCAATGGTGAATAACTGTCTTGCCGTGTCTCGAGAGGCTGTTCGCTTGCATCGCATTCACAAGAGGGAGGAATGTTGGGTAATCGTGTGAGAAAAGTTGAAAGGTGCTCTAAATGAGAAGCTCTAATCAATTACAAAATGGAGTACTGTCTTTTAAGCTTTAGATGCAATGCCTACAAACTTGCTTACAAACTGCATGCTATCGCTATTCGGTGGTGGCATTGTTCATTTCTTGGAACACTGGCCGGCAATCTCTTATGTTTTGTGCTTGACGTGTGAAAAAATATTGCCTGGTTTACTGGCAATTTTAACAATTGGACAAAGATAAGTTTGGTAATAAGAGTCTAAAGAAGCCAAAAACCTAGGCCCTTATTTTCAAATTTTGATACTCATGTCCTGATTTGATAAAATGATAAAATCTTTGAGAGATTTGGTTCGATTTTCACTTGTAAATATCTATGGCTTCTTTCTTTTCTTAAGTTTCCTTGGTTCATTGTTTTTTTTTCTTTGTACATTTCATTGACTAGTTCATTTTCTTAAATCTTAGATCTAATCAGAGAGACCCAAATAGAGAACTGATAATAGGCTAATTGGCCCAGAAAATATTTTAAAATCTTGATTGTAGGGGATATAAATTCAAGAGCTCGGTTACAAATCAACGACACCTATTACAGTTCTCGGAGAAATTAAATTATAGAATTTTACTACACATAAGTCCATTTGTTAACATACCACTTATAGTGAGAGCCATTATAACATTAAAATCAAAAATCAAAACAGCAATACCAAAAGCTTTTTTCATGCTAGTTAATGCGGAGTCTGCTGCTAATAAATTGTAAATATATATATATATATATATTTTTTTTCTAAATCCCCTTATCAGAGCAACCGTTCCACTTGATTTTTTATTGGATTGATGGGAGCTTACCAGTTTTATTGATTTTTTTGTTAGTATGGCGGGAGTTTGCCAGATTGCGCACTTTTGAATGTATATACAAGGCTTAAGGATGTACTTCCCCATGCATTGACTGTTATGCAATCTCTCTTCCTTTTCTTGTTCTTATGTTGCTGTCGCATTGACTTGCACGTTACAAGTTACAACTCTCTCTCTCTTCTCCCCTTCCTCACCAAGGGCGGTGCATCAGCCTTGAGGCCCTTGATTACTACATTCTGACAGACATCTCCACCCAAGATCTGAACTGGATCGGCATGGGGTGCTTCTTTGTTTCTAAAGGGAAAAAAAGAAGAAGATGAAATTTCACCTATAGATGTACAAGTACTATAGAAACCCATCTATTTGGGAGTTTTAGCTATTAGGTTCTTCAGTTTCAATATAACTGACTAAAATAAGATGATCACCATCTCTTATAACATCTATATCATCAATTTCAGCTCCATCTTTGCTAAGGACTTTACTCGGTGAGACCCCGAATTTCTTAGCACCTATCTCAAGTAGCTCCTGAAAACTCCCTGGAAGTAGCATAAGCTTTCCAGCTACTTCTCCCTTTTCTGGACAACTAATTGTCACTCTAGCAGGGTTATCTCCAGATTCTCCACGGTCCTTACCATTTCTCATCATGTTAACAGATAATAGAAAGTTCTTCTCCCCATTGTGGGCAGAGGACATTATACCGAATAGTGAGTTGTGGAACTTATTAGTCCTGCGCCTTGGACGGGATTGGCTCCACGATCCATCTGTTGTACCTGTAAATGAGCCCTCCTGGGATGGACGGATTGCTGGCTCACTCTTAAATCGCCCAAGGAAATGAGTGCCATTTTTCCGCTCAGGAATCGCAACAATGGATTGAGTTCTGGGTTCTTTAGCAGATTGGAAAAGGATTTTAATGTCTTCATGTCCTTGTTGGTCAGCTAGATCCCTTGGGGTCCAACCATCAGGGTCTGGCTTGTCAATATCAGCGCCTTGATGCAGAAGGAATTGGACTATTTCAATGTTGCCTTCACAAACTGCAACATGAAGAGCTGTGGTTCCATTGCTTTTAGGAAGTGTGACATCTCCTCTGTAACGAATTATTTCCTTGAGCAATGCCAAGTTGTTTTGCTCAGCAGCAGTGCATGCAAATTGACCAATGTCTCCACGGTGTAAATTTGCACCACTGTCTAGTAGCACCTTGATCGCAGATTCATGACCAGCCAGCACTGCTTCCCATAGTGGCACATTCCCGTCAGAGTCTACATACACGCAAAATTAAACTCATCATTTTTATACTTATTGAATCACTCAGCAGAGCAATCCATGCCAGATAACAACCTTAATTCCAAAAATCCAATGCAATGAAAGGTAATTTAACATGGGGGCATATCTGATTATGTGACCTCAGATATGGATTGAAAATTAAGGTGACCTCACGAAATGAAAAACCATATCTGATAATGTACGAGTCCAAACATGGGGGGGCATGTCTAGGCATTCATCAATTAATCACAGAATTTTATAAGGAGAGTCAACTGATATGAGCCACTAGCGATCATCTATTCTTAAAATAGGAATATTGACATGTAGTTCTGCATTTTTAACTTATTACAAGTCTGATTTCCATTTCGAGATAATTTATAATATGTAGGATTCTGGCAATCATACCAACTTTTAAATCATTAGTGGAAGGAGTCTTCTGAATTATTTAGATTATCATGGTATGAAGGGAAAAGAAAAGGACCTGCATAAATCCTGGTACGGATTTAAATAATGAACTCTAGCTATGCTCTTATCTACAATCAAAGGCATAAAGACTGCACGTGCATGCCTCTGGAAGTTGTATTTGAAGGTTTTTCTTTCCATTTGGAGGGTAATGTTTTAAAGGGTATGGAACAGCAAATGGGATAAGAGTATAAAAAATATTGCAAATCACAACCAATAAATATACACGACATAATAATAAATGCTAACAGAAACAGGTAGCGCAAAACCTTTTGGCTCTTCACACAATCCACAAATTAATGGAAATAGAAATAAGAAAGATAAAATCCATACAAAACACAAAAAATTACTAAGAAGGAAAAACAGTGAACCAAACCCCTTGTAGATTTGCACAAATAAATACCCCACAGATGTTACAACAAATCATTATCCACCAGTTTTTATACCAATAGTAACTCTTTATATATTAGGTGTTTGGTTTAGTAGATGTCATATAAGCCCATAAATATATTCTGTGCTCTTTAATGGTATTATAATACAAAGGTTCAGTTGACAATTAAATTCACACTAGCACTCCAAAAGTCAACATATCTCTGCATTATTTATCTAAAATATTAGGCAGATCTTTTTGTTTGAAGGGGGCAACGTTATAATAGTAGCTTCATTATTGGGATTGACTTTAGTAAGACATCAGTAGACATTCAAATGGTTGAGAAATATAAAGGACTTTTTAGAGAAATATTTGAATCCTTGGCTGAAAATGAAATATTGTGAGAAAAACTTAACAAAATTTGCAAAGGGAAACAGAAGGGAATTGACAAAAAACAACCTGAAGAAGTTTGTGAATGTAATCATAGCTAAAAGTTACAGCAGTCTCAAGTTTAGATCTACTAAAACGAAACCTTTTGAGAGAAGTATAGAGGAAAAAACTAGTGGAGCTAGAACATAGTCGAATTTTCATATAATCAAGTCTGGGGCACTCAAAAACCACTTTTAAAAAAATAGAGCCGGATGGTGAAAGGTTTAAAAAAGAGGACAAGCAAAAGGGAAAGTGATGATAATGACGATTGCATAGTTAAGCACAATGGCCATGTTTATGGGCATGCTTCTGCTAGAAGGTACCTCTACTGTTAGGATCTGCTCCATAATCAAGCAGTAGAAGCACACAATTCTCACTTCCTCTGGAAGCTGCTATATGCTGATTTTACATGAAACAAGGACGCCATTTGAAAAATAAAATATTAGCATTCTCATTTCAAGAAGAGAATAAAATAAGAAGTAGATGCAAAGCACACACCAGAGCAGTCCTGCCATTGTTGTCCGATTCATTTGGATCGAGACCCCGTTTCAACAACTGATGCAACAACAAGTCATCCCCCCTTAGAGCTGCAAAGCATAGACTAAGAGGTAGGTCCATTCTGCCACGAGCTAGCATGTTCTCAGTCTCCACCAGAACTTCTGACATTAATGGGTCATTAAGGTCTTTCAAATGCTGTCCACCAAGAAGAAAAGGCATGTAGAGCCAGAATATGTTAATCTTTACTGTAAATATGATCAGAACTATTTCACATTAGCGAAATGCTTGTATTCTACAAAACCAAACTCGGAAAATGAGAAAGCTTTACACCAGCCAATTTAAAATTTCTACATATTTGTTAGAAAACACAGCAAGGGTACAGATTATTCCAAGTAGGAAAATAATTTCTGCATTGATGAAGGATTATAGCAATAATTTAAGTTTACAGACCTGAAGCAGGTTATTCATGATTATGTTCCCATCTCCAACATTGGACTGAACAATATTTAAGAATGTGGTACGGTTCACTCGCAGTAGCTGGCTCAATCTTTTGGTCCGCACTGTAAATAGTTGTGGCCTGTAACAAAGTACTCCAATCTCTCCACAGACATCACCAGTTTTTGCCTCTCCTACAACCTGCAACCATTTCCTATGTTTTCAGTAAGCATATTGTGTATCCTGGACATCATAACATATGTTTCAGCCCCAAAGGAATCCATCTAAAGTTAAAGGAGATTTGGGAGATCAGACTTGCCTGTTCGACTCCATTTTTCTGGACCAATAGATCCTGTTATAATGCAAACACCAGAGGCCATCATTTTCTAAATTTAATGAAAAGATACTGCTGTAATTTATTGGAAAAAAAAAATCTCAAAAATAGTGTAGCTCTATTCTGTTTTTATATGTAAGTAGTCAGCTCTATTCAACTTCATTAACATAATAAAGTACATACATTCAATATTTTCATGAATAAATGTATTGGATTATTACCACTGCTCCATTGACAAGGATGTAGAAGTCTGTGGGTGCCTCATTCTGCAAGATCACATCTTCCTTTGGAGGAAAATACTCAGCTTTCATCTCTGATACCTTCAAAAGTTGGGAGGGAAAAATACCATGTAAGCATTTACCAAAATGAAGCAGGGGAAATTCAATTCACTTTAGAGAGAAGATTGGAAGTTAAACCAAGAGTTTAACGAATTACCAACTGAAAAAGCAAGTCGTTTGAAACCCCTTGAAATAGATACACCTTATCCACAAGGGAGTAGAAAAGATAATGCGAAATGCTTGAACGGATGGCTTTAGGAAGGGAATCAAGGGTCTCTTGCTGCTGGAGCCCCTCTGAGTCTGTTCTAAACTTCAAACATAAATGTGATAACATCTGATCTTGCAAGCGATCCGGCAGCTGGTTCCTCTGGGCAAAACTAGAGGCAGATTGGATGGTATCTCTCTGGAGATTTATTAAAGAAAGAAAAGGAACAGTTATTTGAAAGGACTAAAGAAACTAGCAAGTATTAGAACAAGTCCATGACTGGAATTATATTTATGGCAGAGCATCAATTAATACAATTCACTCACAAATTTTCTGGTCCGACTGGTCCCATGGACAACCAAGTTTGTCATATTTCCAATCAAATATGCTGTCAATCCAAGGTTGAAAAGCATATAGAAGATGTCAAAGGTCATCTCCCTTGTATTCACAGGGTGCAAATCACCATAGCCAACAGTTGTTAGAGTAGTGATAGACCAGTAGATCGTCGTCACGTAGCGGATCCACAAGCTCTGTTCAAGGAAATTATTCATTGATGCTCCAATCCATGTCCTCCGAGGGTCATGATAACGTGCTGCCAGATAATAATAGAAACATCCAGCACAATGAACCGCAAAAAGGGTAACCTGTAAAAAATATCGCAATCCTTATAAGAGAGTGTAGTAGGAGAGAAACCTTTCTTTCACCTATATAGTCCCGGAGTTATAATAGACTTACACAAATAAGTTTTGCACATCGAACCCAAAAGTAATTGTAGTTCCTATCTTTTTCCAATCTGTAAAGGGCAATAAATCCCAAGTTAGAATAAACCATTTTTTCTACAGGAACCAAACTACAAATAAATCAATAAAGATAAATCATTTTCATATTGTTTTCAATAATTGGAAGCACAATTAATAAGATGAAAATCCCCTTCACCTGGAAAATAGGGCACTAACTCTCCGGAGACGCCAAAGGCGAAGCATGTTGAATAAGCCATACGACCTGAAAGGTGAAGGAGCAATCTTCTGAGCAAGCTCCGAAGGGATTGTGGATATGACATCAAAGGCCAACCAGGAACGTGCATATTTCCATGCTATCATCTTTGGATTATCAACGAGTAGGTAGGTTGTTCTATCAAGGTATGCTACAAAAAAGGTAATAATGATATCCACAGCAAAGAATCCATTGACAACATTATCAGTAATGGAGAGTGGTCCCTGTGGTTTATCAAGGAAACCAAATTCAAACGGTGATACCCAAGCAGTATAGATGACCAGAACAACGAGAAAAGTTTCCCATATCCTGCAACAACCAATTTAGCCTGAGTCAAGCATTGCTTTATGGATAATTATGGATAATGTTTATGAATTCAGTCTACAAGTGAAGAGTGAAGACAGAGATCTTTATGCAAAAATGGATCTACTCTGTACATGACAGATTTTAGGAGTTTGAAACATTAGTTCTTTTAAATTGGGGTAATGACTCATCCTTTTCTACACGATGCTCGGTTAGTAAAATACACATGGGCATTACAAGAACAAGAAGGGGAGGAAAAGCAAAGACAAAGACAGTCTACAAAAGCTACAAACTGCTTTCCGTCATGAACAACCAGAAAATTCAAAGCCTCCGAGTAGGTGCAGCTCTGGTCTAACTTGGTGACAATTCAAAGATCAAATATTAAATACGAATTACAATCAAAAAAGTGGATGTCTCACTTTTAGGACACCGATCAAATATTCCAAACGCATGGGAAGACCGAAGAACTTTTCGTTTAGGAAAAAAGTTCACAAAATAAAAACAGCACCGGAACAAAGAAACAAGAAAATCGTTTTTGTAGAAGCTATCCTTTTTGGCGTAAAATCAACGAGGTAGATCAAGATTTTAGATGAACAATGTCACACGGAGGAAGAAGCTTCCAACTACAAACCGTAGAACTGAAAAATAGTATATAAAAGAGAAAATCATTTAAGAAATCAAAACGAAGTTCAAAATTTTCAAATAAAAATCCCAGGACGACAAATACGAGATTCATTCTCAAAGAGATAACTTGAAGCAAAAATTAAAAGGAAATGGAGATTAAAAAAAGAAGAAGAAGGAATGCTATCAGTTACAAACGAACCATCACAGATTCACAAGATTCAACTATTATCTTTTCCAAACACCCCATTATTGAAGAATATATAAATAAGCCAACAGTAGCACTTCAACTTCAGTCAATACAGCCAGCGTTAGATTATTCAATTTAAAAAGAAAATAACAAAATAGGTAACCAGAAATTCAACAAATGCAGCATAAACCCAGAAAGGCAAGAATACCATTAAGTTATTATTATAACAGCTAAAAAACAATGAAGCACATAACCCAAGAATCAAACTAATGGAGGAAAGATAATGAAATATGCAAACTTAAACAAAACAAAACCAACCCAGAAACAAAAACCAAGAAAATGAATCATTTTTGAACCTGTAGCGGCGGTCGTATGGCGATATAATCAATCTCCTAAGCTTGACTCTGCGATTGCTTCTTGCTCCAAGGGACGGCAAAATCCCCGTAGAGAGACTGTAATGGCTACCGTCCCTCGACAATTGTTCAATCTCTTCTTTACCGCACATTGAAACCCGAAAGACCCCTTTGTTCATCAAAGGCTCCATTATTGATACACAGCCAAAGAAACAAACAGAAAAAAAACACTCTACTCTTTTTGCTTGAGCAAAGGCTCTGCTCTCTCTCTCTCTCTCTCTCTCTCTCTCTCCTACACGTAAAAACGCATCGGGAAGGATGCCATGAACAACGTTTCTTTGTTTGCTTCTCGTATTTAGTATGTAAGAGTCAGGTCCAGTTTATATAATACGCGCCCTCTCTCTGTGAGGTCTGTTCTCGCTCTGCAATTACCTTAAAACGCTGCTTCTATTCTGCTATTTCCCTTTGCCGCCTACTCTCAAAACTGTCTTTTACCTTAAATAACGCTGCATTTGTCATTATTATATTCATTATGTAATATGGAAACTACTAAAACGGTTGATTTTAAATTCATATAAATAATAAATGCTGATTTTTCTCTTCATTTTAAAGGAAAGTGGTAAAATATCAGATATTTTCACATATCTTTCTTTAAAACATAATAATTAAAATTCTTCATATTTATTACTAATATATTATCTTTATTGTAACTCTAGATAGTATAATATCCTATCCTTATATCTTATTCGTTGCCTCATTAAGTGCTTGCATGGTTGAGATTGCAGTAGGTAATATCATTTTTAATTTTAGAATTTATTTTTAATTTTAGAATTTTTAGTTGTAGAGCTGCTCTACTATTAAAAAAATTATTCATTATTTGATAACATATATTATATTTATTTAAAAATAATATAAAACATAATTTTTGAGGTAGAATGACATAAAAGGTCATTTGAGATAATGTCAATAAGATTACAAGATAAATATGTAATTATTTAAAAGTGGTATAGATATTTTTACCTTTTGATAGTCTTCTTTAAAATTGAAACTACATTTCATATTATCCAAAAAAGTATACTTGAGTAAAAGTATCAAAATGATGTTTTTTTTTTAAACTTATGTTTTTAACTTTTTTGTATTAAAAATTACTTTAATATGTAACAACTAAATTATCTAATTTTATTATTAAAGGGTTGTTGGAGCTATTTAAAGTTTAAACATTTTTTAATATCCATAATGCAATCCCAAACAGGCCCTAAATATAAACGACGTGGTTCAATAAATAAATATAAGTAGATTTTGACTTCATTTATCTTGAATGTTATTATTTTATCAAATAGTTTATAAGTATGATTTATTGTGAAATTTGTAGGAGTTGTTAAATAATCTATTTTGTGATAAGAATATATATAATTTTTTTTATATAATCCTTTACAAACACAATGTTGGTGAATATGATTTCATAACTTCTTAAGTATAATTCTTAAAAGTCATAAGAGTAGTATATAATTCAAAAGAAAAACTCTACTTGCAACCAGCTGGGAAACCCCCGTTTAACTGGTTTTATAAAAAAAATTATTTTTTCTACTTCTTTCATTTCGTTGCCCCCCCTCTCTCTCTCTCTCTTTCTCTAGTTTCAGACACACACACTCTCTCTCTCTCGATTTCTTTCTTTTCTTCCACAGCCACCACCGCCAGCCTCAAACCATGGTAGGTTGAGAATCAAACCGTCCATCTCAAGATCTAGAGGTAAAGACTACATTAACAAAAAATGGAGAGTAGAAAACTACAAGTCCTTACATAAGTGGATCCACTCAAAGTTTTAAGTGGGACATCTTGTCTGGATCTATAAATCTCAAAGGAACTTCTAGGTCAAAATCAACTTTGGTTTATAAAAATCTTTTTTTACGTATGGAGGTGGAGGGAAACAACAAAGTTACCACCCCTTTGTATTGAATTTGAGTGTAAATTTTGGTTCTTTAGGCTAAAAGAAAACAAAAAAGATGAAGAAAGTAGAAAAAGCGATAAGAACTTGATGGAGGACCTACAAACGAGAAGCTCTTGTCGGTTTTGGTTTTGATTTTGATTTGTTTTTTTTAATATAAGTCGATTATCCAGTGATTCCCCACCGCCGATTGTACGTAGCAAAATTAAATTCAAAAACTAATAATTAATAAAACTACATAAAGTTTCGAAATAGCATTTGGGTTGTATGAAGATGTAGTAAACGAATTGATTAGTTCATGAACAAGTTTGAATATTCATCTGACCCGATTTCGATGACTTTGAGCTTGAAAACAAACTAAACAAGTAAACTTTAAAGGGAAATGCTAGATGGTCCCAATTGACAAGATTGGGACCAAATTTTTACTTTTACTTTTATTTTTATTTTTAATCTTGGATTTTTCTTTGATTAAGAAATATTTCTTTAAACGTTAGGTGTTGATATGAATTCGGCTCTATTACCATCCTATACTTTTATTACCTTTAATAAGGGGTATTCTTAAACAAAAATTGTGGCTTGCAATCCTTTTTAAGTCATATTGAAGTTCGGAATTTTAGATAAGTATTACAGTTATAAAAAGATTATATAAAAATAAGTTTACAAACTGATATGACTTCATATGATACGTTAGATTTATTTTATAATAAAAATAGTTTTACAATCTAACGTCGTACAACATCAAATCACGTCAGTTAGTAAAAAAAAATTTTTGTGAATTTTTTTTATAACTAAAGCATCTCTCAAAATTTTAATTGGACCAAAAAATGATTGATAAACACAACATATAAAATTAAATTCCTTTCAACATCTTGTTCAAAATATGACAATGGTTGAAGGCTTGAAAATCTCATCAATAATAATAAAAAATACATTACCATTAGCTGGTTGTAAAAATAGATAATAATAATAATAATAATAATTAATTCCCTCGTCACAATTAAGATAATTAAAAGGATTAAAAGAAAATCGTACTAAGTACTGACGTACGATTCACGCGCTTGGAATGGGCGTGGGAAATCTCTCACCGTATCATTACCATCCCAAATATGGAAAGAGAACTATTTGTATAAATTACCTAAATTGGCTATAAATATTCGGCACTAATACCCTAGAAATGCTACAAAGTGTAAAGTGTAATGCAAAACTATAGTTTAATCACTTAAAAAAAAAAAAGTAGTGTCTATTATTAAAAATTTAATTTTTTTCATATAAATTTTGTATTTATTTTTTCAAAATGATTACACGACGCTTATACACTCACGACTGCAACTATCATTTCACATAATACACCACCAATTATATTACTTTTATATATTAAAATATTAATATTTTTTATTTTAATTCAAAATTTCTGTACCTACAACAATACAAAATAAATAAAATAATAATTTTTTTATTCTTAATTATAAACAAACTATAGTATAATTATTCTTATATCATTTTTCTCGTAAATATTAATCCCTTTACAACCACTTCTGATTGGTGATTATATAAATCACTTATATATATAAAATATATATATATATATATATATGTATATACCATTTTCAAATTAAAAAAATGATATAAATAGCAGAACAAAAGTACGCTTTGAATAAAGAATTAAAAAAAAGAATGCATTTATTATATAATATTATAAATGTCATGTGCCAGAATAAAAAAGATTAATATAATTATGCCCCATTTTAGAAGGTAATCATATACTATTAAAAGAGAAATACTTCATCGGTAAAGGAATCGCGTATAGTAATCTTACGAGCTAATCTGGTTTAATGTGATATATTAAATTACGTTGATTTGTGAATTTACTTTTATAATACTTTTTAATAAATCTAACACTTTTCTACCATTTATGATTCCTACATCATCATTTATTCTTTCCATCAATGGAAGATTTATCATTTCTTAATCCCCCATTGATCACAATTAGGATATGTTTGTTTAAAAAAAAAATATTGATATTTTTCCAAAAAATTGTTTCCAATCTCAATAGAAATATATTATTAACACCAAAATATTGTTCTCTTTAGAAAATAAAAACCATAAAATCTTTCATGAAAATTTAAAAAAAAAAACATATTTTTAATGGGTCCTATTAATTTTACAAACTTTGATAAATATATCTAAAAGATTTGTTTTTTTTAATTTTTCGAATGGCATTTACAATTTTCTGATAACATAATAAGGTCGTACATTCTTCCTATCTCCAATATATTATATCTTTCTACAAGACATTTTCCTCTCTCTTTATTTATTTATTTCGACAAGAATAGAGCATCTTCGTTAGAATTAGAATCCGACCACACCCTCTCCTTTGCTACTACAAAAAGAAGACATAACAATAGAATTACAGGTCAACAAATATCGTATAAATTTGTTCAACCCAACATATTTTCCCAAACACCTCGCCACTTACAAAAAACTTGAAAAACAAACTTAACTAAAACAATTTCTTAAGATAATTTTATAAACAATAATGCTAATAATAAAATCACTACTTATCCAAAAAGTTTAAATTGATTGTAAGAAATATATTTAACATTTTTTATTATATTTTTAACACTCTCCTACACGCTTGAGACTAACTCTTATTCAATGAGTGAGTCCAATACGAGAAATATTTAATTAAATAAAATACAGCATAAAATCAAGATTTGAACTTAAAACTTTTGTATTGATATTATATAAAATCATTACTTATACTAAAATTTTAAAATTTTAAGCTGATGAAAATAAATAAATGTAATTATTTATATTATAATATTAACTCTAACACATGTGATGAAAATGTTTTTTTTTTCATATGGTGTTTTTCCTTTGTGTGTACCAATGCTCTTTTATAAATTTAACTATGGCTCATTGCTATGAACAAAAATCATTCCCTTTTTTCATCTCGTGTTTTCCGTACGTGATCAATTTTTATTTAGAGTAACGTTAGATATAATTTTAAGATGTACAAATTATATACATTCTTTTTTAAAAAAGTAGGATCTACTATCTAAAATTAATTTTTTTCCCAAGCGAATATCAAATTTACTCACTTTCTAAAAAAAATGTGAGAGACTTAGACGTCATTTGGATAATGAATTGAGATGAAAGTTAAAAATTGAATAAAATATTATTAAAATATTATTATTATGTTACAAATTAAAAAAATTAAATTATTTATTATATTTTATGTAAAAATTTTAAAAAAATTATATTAATAAAATAAAATAAGATAAGATTAAATATTATATATTATTTCTCAAACTTAGAAATATTTTGGATTTCGAATTTGAGACTCAAAAAATGTCTCGAATGAGATTTGTTTTTTCGAATGGTTAAAAAAATATTTTTTAATGGTATTATGAATTTTTTATTTTTTTTTTAAATATTTATAATGATTAAAAAAAAAAACTGTTCCTAACGTTGTTTTGGGTCCCGAATTCGGGACCCGTAGCAGTACTCTTTCTCCGTTTGCCACCGCTATGCTCCAGTAAAGAAATGCCACGCAATCCAGACTGAATCTGGCGGAACTTTGGGATCTCCTCTTTGATTTGTGTGCAAGTGGCCCCACTCTGCCGACTACCGACCAGCCATATCCATTACCATAGCGTTGACTTTTGAACAGTACAAAAACTTAACGAGTCCTTCTACATCATCGAGAAACCCGACAAAATTTTCTGAGAAGGCAAAATGGTCTTTTTATTTATTTATATATATTTTATATTCTTAAAGATTTTAAAAAAATTATAATATTATTAAAAAATACTTTTTTTTAATAATTATTCTTCCCGGATAGAGAGGGTAGAGGGTGGACTTTTTTTATATTTGTATGCGTACTCCCAACCGCTTATAGGCAATACATTTATTTTTGGTCAACGTCCAGAACATCAATATTTTAAGAGTAATTCTACATACATCCATGAAATGCGTAAACGCCGCGTAATCACTTTAAAATAAAGTAGGGTCTACTATTAAAAAATAAATTTTTTTCATGTGGGTCCCATGTTTTATTAACTTTTTTCAAAGCGATTACGCGACGGTTACACAATTCACAATTACAAATATCTTTTCTCATATTTTAATTTAAATATTTGTTTTTAACCTCCGGACCTGTATCGATTGTATTTTATTTTATTTTATCATTTCATTCTTCATAAAAAAAAAATGATAAAATTATAATGTGGAGATCTTGCCTTCCGTATTTTTCTTAATATTATACAACAACATCTATTTTCGCTATAATTTTAATATTGATAATTTGATGCCAAAAAATGATAATTAAATCGATATGTTATAACTGGGAGGTATAGAATACAATATACTTTTCCTTTTTTTTGGATGTAAAATATTCTAAAGAAAAATCAAATGAGGAATTATCCACATTTCCACGTATTTGCACCGTGAGATTATTTGCCAATTCATATTAATTCAAACGGCAATTAGATCTGTTTCCGTTATTTTTAGTCAAGGTTTGACCTCTTTTATTGAACTAATTTATGGGTGAGGATTGAACAACAATGGTCCATACTCGCTTGCCAGTTGAAGCCATTGACTCGGATGGAATAGGCAGAAACTAAGGCCATACGCAGACGGATTAAGTGATAAAATATTAATAAATGTATACAGTGATCTCACCAAATACACGCATCAGTTAAGGATTTTTTTTTTTTTTTTTCTTTTCTGCACGACATCGGTGAGGGGGCAGCGGCAGCGCTGGGCTCGAACATCTGTGGGAATAGCCAGAAAATGAAAAAAAACTGACTTGACACATGTCACGCTAGTTTGTAATATCCATTTGTGTCTCTAAATATTAATAAATAAAAGGACTTGAATTTTATCCATTTAGTGTACACTTGTCTTTCGTAAATACAAGATATCATTTTCAATAATAAAAAACCATTAAAACCTAGCAATTTTTTTTTTTAACCCTTTCATTGCCGTCTCTTCTCTTTCTTTCTATTTCTCACAACACTTGTACTTCCTCTTCCCCTTCTTATCCCCCTCCTTGTTGTCCTCCTCGCCTTCATTATGATCTTTTCTTCTTCTTGTTTTGTCCTTTTCATCCCCTTCTCTTTCCCTCAATAAAATCTCCAATCCCACCTTGCGAGCATCCATCCATGTCAACTATAAGAGTTTGAGGAATTATATTTTCTATCGTTGCCTCTAGCAATATATATCTCTTTTAGCAATATATATCTCTTTTATTGAATTGATGTATGAGTGAGGACCAGGCAATGATGGTCCACACACAAGCCACAAATTGAATTCACATGTCTCGTATGGAAATGGGTAAAGAATATGCCCGTCAAGTAGGGGTGAAAACCAACCCCATCGGCACGGTTTTGGAACAAAATCGACGCCGACAATGCTTCATTTTTAGGGGAGGAAACCGGCCGAAACCGGTCGATGGGGAGGAGAAACACCGACCATCTCGACACCGGCAGTTCTCTGGAGGTTCACGGTCGATTCATCGGCGAGCTTCGTCAGAGAGAGACAGAGAGAGAGGATGAGAAATGAGATTGCAGCTCTGGGAAGAAGAAGCTTGAAGAAAAAGACAACCTAATTTCGAAACGACGCCGTTTGGTTTAGTTGTTCTACTTAATTTTTTTTAATACGTTATGAATAAAATGCGTCGTTTCAATTGTGTTTAAAACACAACTGAGGCTTAAAACAACGCTATTACACTTAAACTTAAGTAGAACGACGTCATTTTGAGTACAGAATATATAAAAAAAAATCACATTTCTTTAATCGGTCGGTTCAGGAGTTTGAACCAGGTTCGAACTGATGCTGAACCGGCTGATAACGATTTACTCTATTTTTTGCCGCACGCCGACCGGTTCTCCACCGGTTTCGACCAGTTCTGAGCTCTTGCGGTCGGTCTGAATCGGTCTAGGTTGGTTTCTCGATTTTTTTTAATACATTATGAATAAAACGACGTCATTTCAATTGTGTTTAAAACACAACTGAGGCTTAAAACGATGCCGTTACACTTACACTTAAGTAGAACAACGTCATTTTGAGTACATAATATATATATATATATAAATAACATTTCTTTAATCAGCCGGTTCAGCCGTTTGAACCAAGTTTGAACCGACGCCGAACCGGCCGATATTGGTTTACTCTATTTTCTGCCGCACGCCCACCGGTTCTCCAACGGTTTCGGCCGATTCTGAGCTCCGACAGCCGGTCTGAGTCGGTCTATATTGGTTTCTCGATTTCTTGTACAACCCTACCATCAAGTATCTAAATAGGCAGGCAGATTAAGTGATAAAATATTAATGGATGGGCGGGGTCTAAGTAAGATAAATATCTATACGGTGTACACCAATTTGGTATTGATATAAATATCATCACAAACAAAAATATTAAAACCTAACAATGTTTTCACCCCTCCCCTCTTTCTTCCTCTTTTTTTTTTTTTTTTTTTTTTTATCTTTTTTCTTCTTCTTCACACAACATTTTTGTTTCCTTGTCGTCTTCTCGTCTTCTTCTTGTCCTCTTCTTCTTCATTGAGGTATTTTCTTCTTCCTCTTCTCCTCATTTTTTTTTTTCCTTTTCTCTCTAAAAATTCTCTAATGTAGCCTCTGCGAGCTTCCATCAAAGTCAACTATAGGAGTTTTGAACAAATGACATTTTCTCTCGTTGTCTATTGCAATCTATAGATTTTAAGCACCCATGTTAAAAAAGAAAAAGCATAACGTATAGGAACTTTCACAATACTATATATATATTGCATTTTCTCACAATACTATATTCATTTTTAAGAATTCTTGGATTTACAAGTTAGTGTTCAGAACACACATTGCATGTTACTAACATAACAATAATTAATTTGTAAGATTTTGAGTTTTTAAAACATTTTTCCATTTTGACATGCCTGGAATTATTCATTTTATAATATTTAGGAAGCAAATTCATTACCTTTTGATGGCTTTATATAAGACAAATATAATAAAAGAGAAATACTTTAGCTACAAATGGATTATACAAAAATAACTTCACAAACTGACGTGACTTCACGTGGTTCGTCAGATTGTAAAATTACTTTTATTATAAAGTAGATTTTACATATCACATGAAACTATGCTAGTTTATGATATTACTTTTGTGTAATCTATTTGTGGCTATAACAATCCTCATACTAAAAAGAATGTTTTTTTACCTTTCTATTTGAATGCTTAGTTTCATGTTTTGAGATCACTCCTCAACGTTATGATAAAATAAGTAAACTTATAAACTGATACGTATTAAAGTAAATGTTAGATTTACTTTAAAATAGCATGATTTTTAAAATCTAATATATTTCATCAAGTTGTTATTTTATAAGTTAACTTTCATAATATTCTTTTTTAGACCGAGTACTACTCTTCTTATAAAGTTCTGGAAAAAAAAAAAAAAATACAAAGTCCATGCCTTAATTAATTACGAGATCACTTCTTTGGCGTTAAAGAAAGAGAAACCTTGGTAGGCGGTGCTGTGTCGTTTTGGTTAATCAAGACTCCCACTCTTTAAAGGACTGTAAAGTAGTGGAAAGTAATTACCTTGTTGGAATACTCGAATGCTCTAGCTCGAGCTATCCATCAATGGCACTACTAGTTTTTTCTTTTATTATTATTATTATTTTTTTTTTCCTCAAAGAGTGGGAAGGAGCTGCCAATACAACTTTCTCCTCCAACGTTTGGATTAAGTAGCTCCCAAATTTTAGTTCATAAGTTTTACTAAGGTAAGTCGTTTCAAACATGTGATCTCGGACAAGAGAGAAAAAAGCGATGTCCCAACTTTTGCCAATTGGGCTACCACATAAACAAGTAAAAGAGAAAATGTTACCATAGAAAAAAAATATTAAATCTTTATGATTAATTACATATAATGTGAATTTAAAAAAAAAAATAATTCTAGATGCAGTCATAAATTGTATAAATACTGTATATTCTTTTAAAAAAATAATTGAGCCTATCATTAAAAAATTAATTTTATTATTTGAATTTAAAAAAAAAAAAAAAGTAAGCGGCGCTTGCAGAGTGCTTATGATTACAAATACGATTGTGTAAAATGAAAAAATAAGATAAAAATAATGATGATTACCAGCATGCATGCACGAGGACATGGAAAAAGTAAGATAAAAAAAAAAAACAACAGTAGAACAATATTTTTTAGAAAGCAAATAATTATGGTCTCTCTACACATGCATGAATATCATCATCGCATACTCAATAATATATGTATATAGGTACAACTATTTTTATAATTAATTATTAAATAATTATATAAATGGTATTATTAATCTAAAACGCACAGCTTTTTAGCTATCCTAAGTTCCTAGCCTAACAAGATATATATATATATATATATAATATATATATGTTGGAGAGCAGCCGGAAGTCGCACCACATCATAGGTAAAATTTTTTTTTTTTTTTTTTTTTTTTACCCAATACATTGGATGTGCGGTGACTGTTATGCACAGTAAACTTCTATTTATATTTTCTATATATATAGGTAGTTTGGTGTGAAAACATGGGATTTAATCAAATCCGTGGGCTGCAGTGGAGAAAAAGGAGGAAGCAGGAGAGCTTTGAAGCCGGGCCGGGGTTTCCCACATGAAGTTGTTGGTAAAGAACGGCTCCGCTGAATTTGGAAGAAAAGAACAATTAAGCAATGTGGTTGATTATGATCAACCTTGTCTCCTATCCTTTTTTTTCTTCAAAAAAGGAGCTCTCTTTACTTACCCTACCTCTTTGAATGGACCTTTCTGCGTTCAACTGGGGTAGGTTTTTTATCATCGTCATAAATTACTAGTGTATCCCTCCCCGGTGGGTGATTATGCATGGGACTTTAAAGGACATGCAATTAGTTGTTTCTGATCTTCATTTCGATCTAGTCCACTCAAATCTTCTTAGATCTTTGAACAAGACTTGATAATATTAATTTGATATTCTCTTTTCTTCTGGGTGTATTTTTTATGCACTTCCCTGATATGATTGACTAAAGCAGTTATTTTATATCCTCGTTTGAATTCATAAAGTATTTAATATTATCTCATCATTACAACTTTTCTAAATTTTCACACAAAATATAATAAAAAATTCAACTTTTTCAAATCTCAATTCAACTTTTTTAAATCTCAAAATAATAATAATATTAAAAAATAATATTCTAACAATATTTTTTTTTAACTAATTTCATCTAAAACTATCATATCTCATCTCTAAATCTAAATAAGCTTTATATTAAAAAAAATGATGCAGCCAATCACATTAATAAAATGCACAAATAATATACAAAAGTAACTACGCATAAAGTTTTTGATATCTTTTCTACAATAAAAGAGGCTACAGCTTCATGAATAGTGCTTTTGTTTGAGCTATCCTCATTTACACAATTACATTTTTGCCCTTTATTTCGACATTAAAAATACAACTAAATTTTCTGTTATTCTAATATTAATTAGGATATAATAATAATAATAATGAAATATTACTATTTTTCAAATAATCTTAATTGAAGATTTTTGTTTATTGAACTTTTCTTGAACAAATTAACAAATTAATATTATTTGAAAAAAATAACAATTATCTTATATTATTTTTTATAATAATTCATAAAAATAAATCATACTAATTGGAATAATAATATTTTCATTTTAAAAAAATACAATTATTATTTTTAGGTTCCAATTTATGCATCAGTTTATAATTGGTTGTTAATTTATCAGACTCACTATTTTATCTTTTGTGGTAAAATAATAATAATGTTATATTTAAATTAAAAAAATTTAAATTTAAATCTAATGAATAATATTTTATTACTATAGGATATCATTGCGAAAAATAGTAATTTTCTTCAAATTATTTCTCATAATAATGAATCATATTGAATAACACTTTTTAAAGTAATATGATTTTCATTCCAAAAAAAAATTATAGTTTTTTAAATTTCAAATTAATAGTCTGTTTTTACATTTTATCATTTCAATAACAATTATATCCATGTAGTTTAAAAAAAATTAAAAATAAAATAATAATAATAATAATTATGTGCATGTCTAATCAGTCTTATAACGTGTGGAGCAGTGCATATCTTATTATGATTTCAATATAATGAGTTAACTCTAAACACATGACTTGTTGTTATGTTCAATGATTTTACATTTTTTGTTTCCTTCATTTTTCTCAAATATAATTATAATCATTTATAAAAGTTGTTGCATAGATTTATGATTATTTTTATATTTATCATTCTTTGTTGTTCTATATGTGTATGTGTGTGTTTGTATCAGCACGAGAGCCATTTCCACAAGCATGCACCGACATCTTTTTACATGTACTCTTTGTAATTTAGTGGGTTACATTAATTATGTTATTTTTATTATAAGTTGATTAGATAATGTTGCCATTTTATTATCATTTAGCATCTCAAACTGACTAATCAGGAACAATTCATAACAGAAAGTTTGATTTGAGGAATTTTTTTTACAATAATAGAAGAAGTTGTTGCTAATTGAGTGGGTATTTTTTGCGACGAATATATTCATCGGTATTGTAATTAAGATGGTTGGGAACTAAGTTCACTTGCCTAACTACAACGAAAATATTTCGTTGTAATTATAACTATTTGCGAAGATATAAATCCGATCGTTAATTGCAAAGAGTATTTTAGTAAGGATAGTAATTTTCGTTGCAAAAATCCTTTTCTATTATATTGTAGTGTTTGTAATTACAGCTAGTAAGATCATGTGTGTTTGAGTTTAGCACTACAAGAAAAATAATTATTTGTGACGAGAATTGAGTTATTTTAATAAAAATATTTATTTTTACCGTAAATAATTATTCGTAGAAGCGTTTTTTTTTTGTAGTGTAAGTTGGCTAATTTGTTAGGATTTCATCTTTTATTATTATTTTACCTAATTATTTCTAAAGTTATTATCATTATTATATGCTCACGGGTCACAACTATATATTGAGAAGACGAAAGGAAGACATAGCAATATATAATTGAGATCTAATTGAATCTGTAATTATTGTCCAATTTAGCATTAATTTCCAAACATGAAACAACACATCATTCGTGACAACATTTGGGTTCAATCTTTCAATGTTCTTAGCAACTACGGATATCGATGGGGGTGGGGGGGCCATGCATGCTGGCTAGCTTGATCAGGAATCTATATTACTTGGAGGCATATACCCTGATCTTGGGCAAAAGAAAGTCACTCGAAAAACTTTTGTAGGTCCTTATTTGATTACGTGGGACCTATTCTTGAAGATTTTCGAAGAGGTTTGGTATTTCTTTGAATTGTCAAATAATGAATATTCTCTTATCCTTTTAGCACGTTGCCTGCCTGGCATGTTGTCAGACATCTCACTTTTCATGGTCATCTTTGCTTTTCGATAAAGAGATATTTTGTGAATAATAATAAAAAAATATTAAATAATAATTAATAATAATTATTAAAAAATATATAAAAAGTAATAATATAATAATAAATAGTATTGAGGTATTATTAATATTTAACAACCTGCATGCATATTATAGACAATTAGAAATAATTTAATAAACCATAAAAAAAGTTCTACAAAAGTAATTAATCTATAAAATAACATGATTTGATGTAATAATTTAATTATAAAATTTTTTTTATTATAAAATAGATCTAACGTATTATAAAAAATCATGTTAATTTATGAGTTTATTTTTATGAGATCTTATTATGACTATAGCACTTTTCATTCCCGAATTATTTTGGCCGTAGAGTTCATGGATTTTCCATGCAATATTGTACGTGGATGTATATATATATATTAACAGTAGTAACGTCCAATGGACGTTTGCCTAATTTTATTTTTTATTTATTTTTATCTAGTGATTGAGGAAATATTTTTTTAATGATGTTGTAAATTTTTTATTTTTTAAAAAATGTTTATGATGATTAAAAAAATACATGAAAAAAAATAAAAAAAAAAAAAAATGAAATACACATTCAGGACATATTTTTGTGCTACTTTTTCATTAGTTGTAGCAATTATCTTTAGTTAATTAAGAATATTATCATATTTAAATTATGTTAAAACTCTAATTATTTATATAGTTATACTTTTTTAAAAATATTTAACAAAATTTTATCATTTATTTAATGATGAAATATTAGTATTTTATAAATTAAATTTGATAATTTATTTATGATATGATATTTATATGTTAATTATCTATTTTAAATTAATTTAAATCAATATTTAAATTTTTACCATTTGATCAAATTTGGAGAGTTATGATGAAGGGTTAGATTTAAATCTTAAAAAATTTCATTTTTGTCTCGCTTTCTCTTTCTCCCTCTCTCACTTTTTTTTTTTACCTAGTGATTAAGGAATTGTTTTTTAATGATGTTGTGAATTTTTTATTTTTTTAAAAAATGTTTATGATGATTAAATTTTACCATTAATTTTTTTTTATTTTATCATTGTTCATTACTGTTCATCTTATTATTCATCAGACGATACACACTTTTAAATATAAGGAGATATATATATATATGCACACATATATAAAATGTTAATTGGCATCCTAGTATAGTAAGGTCGGCAATGACAAGCGTCAGATCAGCCAGACGACAGTAATTAATTAGTTCATATTTTTTTATTTTTACTGTATAGATCGGCCACATCTGTCAAATTGAAGAAAAAAATAAAGTGTAATTTTGAATATTAAAATAGTTTAATGTATACGAATAAAATTATTATTTATGTATGTTCATCATTTATTATGAAATTTAAATTATATTAAAAATTCAAATTAATTAGATAGTTTTTTTCTCTTAAAAATGTACAGTAAAATTTCATCATTTATTTAATGATGAAAAATTAATATTTTATAAATTAAAGTTGATTTTTAGTGTATGATATAATAAACAGTAATAGGATATGCGAAGAAAAAAAAACAGCTTCTTTATTGTTCATTTAAAACTCAAAAATCAATATTTTTTTTCATTTTTTCTTTCTTTCTCTCTCTCATTTCCTACGCATGATTGCGGTATTACGTCGCACATTGTTATTCACACGGACAAACTCAAAAAAAAAAGAGAAAAAAATACTGTTCATCATATTGTTGATGAACAATAATAGGATATGCAAAAAAATATGTGAAAAAAAAAATTGCTTTACTGTTTATTACTGTTGATGAACAATAATAAACAATATACGTATAGATGCTTTTAAGTAATAGGCAGATATGTAATTAGAGATGGAATTGAAATAACATAAATCTAACAGCAAAAGCTCAATTTTGTTTTACACGAAAAGGGCTTATTCTTCCCCTAATCCATGAAAAGGGCTTTCACTTGCCATATTTACGAAAAGTGAAGTCCGTGATGTGAAATATCACTTTGATCCTAACTACATATGTGGCCCTCTGAACATCGAAAGGGTGGAGATTATGTATCTCCGACGTTATTGACTTTGGGAGGGAGCATGCAGTAGGCCGTCCTCTTGCGCGCATCTGTGGATTAAAATAATATTAAACAGATTTAATTATTTTATAAGTAATTCTACGTACAATCGTGAAATATGTAAATATCACGTAATCATTTTGAAAAAGTATGAGATTTGATATTAAAAAATTAATTTTTTTTCATGTGGATCCTATATTTTATTCACTTTTTTTAAAACGATTACACGACGGTTACACAATTCACAATTGTAAATATATTTTCTCTTATTTTGTTAACACATTTTAAATTGACCAATGCCACTTTATAAAAAAATTATTAAAATACGTACTAATGAGTCTCGAGTTTCTTATCTAATCTTATTTTAAATTTTGAATAAGTAGTGTTTATTTTTTAAAAGAGTTGTGTGTATATATATATTAGCTAATTATTCTATAATTTTATTTTTATTTTTTATTTGGGTGCGGCTACTATGCCGCCCCATGTTGACCGCTGGGCGTACTGTCCAGTGTAAATTTTTTTTTTCATATTTTTTTAATACATTTAAATATTTTTTAAAAAAAGGACAAGTGATCAAATAGAGTAGGCAAGGTGGGGAGGTAAAATAGTGTTTCTCTTTTTATTTTTGCTAGATATTGAATTAAGAACCGACTAGCAAGGACGATATATAAGCCATGATTTGATCTGCTATCTTGAACACCAGGATCATGCCAAGAAGATATGGTGAACAAAAGACCGTCGAACCGATTGGAGGACTTTTTCAGCATCCATCGCCGCCTCATTGAGAAGGAAGAGATAGAAAGGTTGGACATACATCGCTGCATGCTGCCGTGGCGACGCAGTTGAGGGTACATGATTCGATCCACCACCCTGAGCACTCTGATTAGTTGCATGTCTAACTCACTATATATATATATATTCATCCAAATAAATTCGAAAATTAACAAATTATAAAACCCAGCGTATCAGTAAACGTTGTTGCTCACCACTTACCACTTCTGTGTAAATTCAAACATCACCAAGTCACCATCTTATCATGAATGATAAATGCTTGGACATTGATTTATCTTAAGAAAATAAATAAATAAATAAATAATTAGTAGTTTTTTTTTTTTTTTTCCGAAGTTGCTATTGTTATTAAATATTATAGAAGAGAAATGATATTTGTAGTTCTAGGGTGTACAAGTTGTTGGGATTGTGGAGTCTGGTTTATTCTGGCAGCAACTTGATTTGATAACCCGACTCGACAAGAATTTGTTATGCCTTTCTGGTGAATTTTCAATGAGGCTTGTGTCATGGAGCGCAGGCTTGGGCCGATTTTTTTTTTTTATCAAATTTGTGATTCGAGAATCACCAGACAGAAAGTTTACTTGAAGTTCACGGGACAGGTCGCCCGAGCGAAAGTCAGGTAGAGAGTTCACTCGACACTCGCTCGACATGTCGCTCCGGTAAATATTAGACAGAGAGTTCGCTTGAGACTCGCTTGAGCAAATAATGCAGTAATTGAAGAATTAGAGCTTCTGTCGTGTAACCTATATATATGTTTATTATGAATAATTTGACATTCCTCATAGCGTAATTTAGCCCCATAGCGTACTTTGACATTCCTCAATATAATAAAATATTTTGCAGCTATGCAGACGTAGGCAAGTTGTCGAACCACGTAATTTTTATGTTATTTGATTGGTTTCTTATTTTACTTTACTTTTCTTGCATCGTTTCACAACACAAGCCTCACGCACTTTTTAAAAAAAAAATAGGTAAATTTGAAACTCATATAATTAAAAAATTATTTTTTGATGGTATATCTTATTTTTTTCAAAATAAATGCACAAGACTTGCACATCCTAAATTTGTATTAGTATTAGTTAAAGTAGAATAGCATTTTAGGAACTACATGAATGCCATTATGATGAAAGTCGGAAAGCATGTCTGTGAGGTGTCCATTAATGGACATTGAACACAGAATATTCTTACAAACTCAATAATAATTAAGAAAGGAGAGATGACCATGTGAAACGCATCATCCATCCCCTGCTGCAATTGCTCAAGGAAAATGCAGACACAAGGCATTTGGCCCTAGCATAGGCCATAATGGAGATAAAAGTTACAAAGCCCTCAATTAATCGAGAGGTTGTTGCTTACAACTCTGCAATCATGAAGTTCTTACCGACCATGAGAAAAACATTATGATAGAAAAAAGCTATGCAAATTAATTAGTTCAATGGCCCACGCACAGTTTCTACCAAACCCTAAGCTACTGATCATCACCTTCATAATGATATATAGTAATCACGTTCAGGTATGGTCAGCTGCATGTCCTCCAAAGTATTAGCTAGAGTGAAGGGATGGGGGGACAGAGACAAGAGTGCCATTTGGTCGATGGCTTTAGAACATCAAGTGTATGGAGAATCTGTTAAATGTCAATAACCTAAGACATTGGATCCAAGAATCTATAATGAAGCTCAACTTTAGTATTACAGTCCACATAATTAGGCTTCTATTAACTTGATCTAAAATGTTTTCTCTCTTTTCTCTATTTGGTTATGTTGGGGTGTATGTGAAAACTGGTTTTGGAATTAAAAAAGGTATTTACTCTTTTCTCCAAGAATCTCTTTTCTCTATCTCGATACACGCTCGATGTGCACTCGAGCGAAGCTTAATCCGTGAATTCGCTCGACGTGTGCTCAACAGTGAGCTCGAGTGAAGCTCAACTCGAGAGTTCGCTCGAGTCCAACTCGACAGTGAGCTCGAGCGAGATACAAATCCTAGTGTTCGCTCGAGGCCCGCTTGACATCTCGCTCGAGCCAATGTTGTTTTGGTCCTTTGCTCAACATGCGCTCGACACCCCACTTGAGCGAAGAACGTTGATTTTGCCAAATTAGAGTTTCTAGCGTCGTTTGCTATATATATATATATATATATCATATTTGACTTGTTTTGTATGACTTTTAGCATATTTTGAGAGAAAACAATTGTCTAGTGAGTGCATATTGTGTGAGAGAGCAAAAAGTCTTAAAGAGTGTAAGTTGAGATTGAGTGATTGTAATCTCCTCTGGTTAATAAGATTTCTGCAGCTCTGTGCACGTAGGCAATTTATCGAGCCACATATATTGTGCGTCGTGTGCTTGATTGTGATTACCTTTATTTTATTTGCCATCGTTGGTGTGTGTTTTGCACAATATTACAGAACAACTGGTATTAAGAGCCAAAGTCGAATCTGAAAGATAATGATGGCTGGAGATAAAGTGATCGCACCCAAGATCGAGAAATTCAACGGCATTGATTTTGAGTACTAGAAGATGCAAATTGAGGACTATCTCTATAGGAAGAGGCTCCACCTTCCATTGTTGGGAAAGAAGCCAGAGACCATGGATGATGCTGAGTGGACCCTGTTAGATCGACATGTTCTAAGGCTTGTTCGGTTGACTTTATCTAAAATAGTGGCACACAATATCAGTAAAGAGAGAACCACGGTGGATTTCATGGCGACTTTGTCAGGTATGTATGAAAAGCCGTCTGCGAACAATAAAGTGACATATGGAAGATGTCAGAAGGTATGTCTATAGCCCAACACTTGGATGAATTCAATACGATCACAAATCAATTGTCTTCTGTAGAGATTGAATTTGATGATGAGATCAGAACATTGATTCTGTTGGCATCGCTGACAAATAGTTGAGAGGTCATGAGGATAGCAACCGGCAAGATGAAACTGAACTAAGACGACATATGTGATATGGTCCTTGCTGAAGAGGTATGTAGGAGAGTCTCGGGTGAGTTCTCGAGTTTAGAATCTGTCCTAAATGTTGACAATCGAGGCAGAGGACATGACATGTCAAGCTCAAAGAGCAAGGGAATAGCAAGATGAGATATGGGCAGTAGATCAAGTGTTGGAGTTGTGATAAACTGAGCTACATTAAGAAAATTTACAGGAATCAAGAAAGTGCTGAAGATGATGCGGTGAATGTAGTGGTAGAAGAAATTCATGATGCCTTACTTCTTGCAGTGCACAGTCCGATTGATGATTGAGTGTTGGATTCAGGGGTCTCGTTCCATAGCTCCTAATATCGAGAAATCATGGAGAATTATGTTGTTGGTGATTTTGTGAAGATGTATGCTGCTGATGGAGAGACACTAGATGTAGTGGGAGTGAGTGATGTGCGTATCACACTTTCAAACAAGGGCGTGTGGACTTTACAGCAAGTCAGACATGTTCTAGATCTAAAGAAAAAATCGATCTCTATGGGAAAGCTTGATGATAACGGTTATGCAGTAGTGTTCTCTGGAGGAGCTTGAAAGATCATTAAGGGTACGCTGGTCCTAGCACATGGCAAGAGATCTAACTCTTTGTATTTAACATCAGGGTCCAGTGATATGCAGAAAAATACAAGAGTGCAAAAAGAAAGGTTTGATCGCGCGAAACATGTGAGGAAGCTAAAGGGAGTCAGCTTTGTCGTTTCTCATAAAAGCCTGAGAAAGTTGGCTAAGGTTGCTAAGATCGGTTTGAGACCGGACACTCCTAGTGCAGTGGGAGTTGTGAGTCGCTTTGTGGATGTGCTGACTATGGGTGATGTACATAGAAGACTGAAGTCAAGCTTGATTTCAGTGCTTCTTCTACCTTGAAGACGGGATCTGTGAGCTGCAGAGATGACTTTGTATCATCTCTGCAGTGATAATGCAAACTTGAAGCTCAACCCGTGAGTTCGCTCAACGTACACTCGCCAGTGAGCTCGAGCAAAGCTCAATCCAAGAGTTCACTTGAGTCCCGCTCGACAGCTCGAGCAAGATACAAACCCTAATATTCACTAGAGACCCGCTCGACACCCCGCTCGAGCCAATGTTATTTGGTCATTCGTTCGATGCGTGCTCGACATCCTGCTTTAGCAAAGAACGCTGATTTTGCCAGATTAGGGTTTCCAGCACCGTTTGCTATATACATGTCATATTTGACTTGTTTTGTACGACTTTCAACATATTTTGAAAAAGAATAATTGTCCAGTGAGTGCATATTGTGTAAGAGAGCAAAAAGTTCTAAAGAGTGTGAGTTGAGATTGAGTGATTGTAATCTCTTCTGATTAATAAGATTTCTGCAACTCTTTGGACGTAGACAATTTGCTGAACCACGTATATTATGCGTCGTGTACTTGATTGTAATTATTTTTACTTTATTTATCATCATTAGTGTTTATGTTTTGCACAACATTACACAACAGGTTATCGATTGGGATCTTTTTTATTGAATTGACAAGTGCATAGGCGATCTTGTAAGACTTGAATCTTCAACTACTTCGACACCTGGATGAGAAAATAACTCCCTTAAATATCGAAAATTTTACTCGTGTGCTAACTACTAACATGACACGACATGCATTTAACCAACGTCGACTTTGTATACAACGCAAACTTGAAGTATATTGTTTTGCATCTTAAGTTTTGTCATTTTCAATTACATACGTTAAATAGACGCGTCACGTCAACAAATATGACTGGAGATGGCATGAATATTTAAGATGAAAAATGACATTACTTTGCAAAATTTCTCACAACTATGGTCGAATTTGATCAGTTCACGCAATGAGTAAATATGGAGGACCATGTACGTTGAGTCGCTTTAAATGCCAAGCGTGGATGTTTATGATCTTAGTCATGATAGATCTTGGAGGAAGGAGGAGCTAAAGATCTAAAATGATCCAAAAGCAAGAGTATCAATCTTGACATTTACAATGAAAACATTAAAACCAAAGATTCAATGATTATCGTCGGACTACTGTTGGATTTCCAAAGGGCCCAACAAATTGACAAACTTGAGCAATTGGGTGTCTTTAATTGTCTCTGCATTGCATGTGAGTGTTGTGGTCACCCTTTCTTCTCTTGGACCACCACCACATTGACACATCCGTAGATGGTAGATGGCAGATGGCTCATGGCTTTCCACGCACAACTGAGTCACTGACATTAGTTGGTCCATGAATATTGAAAAGATAAGAGTGGGCTTTTGCAACCATCCCCCACATCTTCGGCAACTCTCTAATTGATTGATTTAAAAGGTTAAGGTCTGTATTCAATCTATCATTTGTGAAGCTTCATGCATGGAGGACCAAGCTATCATTTTCCTTAAGAATAGGGGAAAAAAACAAAGATTGTGTTTATGGTAATAATGTGATCCTAAATCAGAATTATTTTTTAAATGATCCGTTTGGCAACACAACTATTCTCATATATTTCATCCTCATACGTTACTTAAACATAAATTAAACCTTTTTCAATTTCAAGTCTTTAACTTTTTCATCTAATCGTTACTTAATTATTATAACTTTTGCAAAATTTCAAAATAAAACACAAAAAAAAAAAAAAAAGTTTTTCAAATTTTAAAACAAAAATTATATTAAAAAGTTATATTCAAACAATTTTTTAATTTTATAATATTTTTATTCAATTTTTTCTCTCTAATTTTTCAAAATCTAATAAAATATTTTAATTCAAATAATTTTACTATTATTCATAGATATACTAAAATATTCTAAATATTCAAACGGTGCCTAAATGCCTTTATTCATTCTATAACTTTCGTGTTCTATTCAGCTCACATTATTTACTAGTTTTGATTTTGATTTTTTTAACAATTGATCTAACTGCTATCAGATTCTACCGCGTCGGTTGAATAGAAACATTACTGTAGTTTTTAGCATTTCTTAAAGAATAATGCTGGATAGAGTTTTAGGCTCAGTTTGGTTCCTCAACCGAGCTTAGTGCAATTTATTTTTAGACCTATTCTACCATCCAAACAACAACTTGAGCTGCTTCCGAACTCGAGTTAAATGAATTTATACTGTAGATCGATTTAATGCTTCTGCCAAATGTTAGAGATGCCGCCCAAACTGTCAAAATGATGGCTACAATAAAAAAGTAAGATTTTTTCCATTTTGCCCTTACTTTACTCCATCCCATTGGCTGCAAGTGGGCCCCATGGAAAAGTTTTTTGCCCTTTTGAGCAGTTGATGCCGGCTAACTTTTTAATATGTCATATGAATAGTAGAAATTAATGATGAGATCTATTTTTACAACTTCCCATAAATATATTTAAACTCATCTTAAATGAATCCCATAAAACTCACTCAACCATCTCAACTCACTATTATTCATAAAAAATTCAACTCAACTCAACATCTAAGCGCAGCCTTAGAATGTGCAAGTCTCGCGCATTCATTTTGAAAAAAAAAAGTTAGGTCCACCATTAAAAAATAATTTTTTTTCATAGTATCAAATTTACTCATTTTTTTGAGGAGGGCGTGAGATTACAGTAAAAAACTGTAAATATTATTTCTCTTTCTTAAATACACTGATAGCACATTTGGCGTAATTTGTTGGGTGATGAGCATGGCCCAGCGAGCTCAAGACCGAGCCCAAGTTGAACCTTTCTTTCTAATACAACGAAACCCAGCCCAAGTAATTTAAACTGACTAAGCCCAGAAGTCCAATGTTTTAGCCTTTAGGACCAACTCTAGGCCCGAAGAAGATCAGTCTCATTTCCAAAGACAAAGCTACGAATTCGATACCAAGGTGTGGGAAACTTGTAAACACTCTCCGCGCACTGTCCTTGAAGAAATCCATCAGCAATGGCGTCGTCATCGTGGTTACAATCTTTGCTCAATCCGAACAAGAACTGGTTCGCCAAGCAACACATGCAAGCCCTCTCCAATCGCCTCCGCAATTACGGTTTGGACCTCCAATCTCTCTCTCTTCTCTAACTATAGTCTACGCATAGGTTGTGTGTGCGTGTTTTATTAGGGTTTCTGATGGTTCGAGGGGTGATGATTTGCATTTCTAAGGGCTCAGGTATGACGATCTGTACGATCCGATGTCCGATCTGGAGATAAAGGAGGCTCTGAATCGGCTGCCTCGCGAAATCGTCGACGCCAGGAACCAGAGGCTCAAACGCGCTATGGACCTATCTATGAAGCACGAGTACCTTGCTGAGGACCTCCAGGTTCGGTTTCCGAAACTAACTCAAGCTCAAAACTTTTTCTTTCTTTTAAAGTTCCTTTTATATACTGAAGTCGGAATAACACGTTCCAGAGTTTGATTACGCGTTCAAAGATTAACTATGATTAATATAAAATTAGAATGATGCAACTGCCACTGACAATGTGTACCGGTTATCAAATTTGCGGATATGCTTTTTACTGATTACAGTTCTTCAAGTGTTCAATTAGTAATTGAATTTAACGATTGTCCTGTGTTGTAATTTTCATCTTAGTACGTGCTTCACACCATTTTATTCGGAATTTTCTTTGATGTCAATAGCAATACAACTTCTGTGCATCAATCTTTCAGCTCCTAATCCGGATACCATACTTTATGACTTAACTCCCTATCAAGTTCCTAATTCTGTAAGATCTCTTACGATTCCGATCAAGATCTATAAGACATAACGTTTAAGAGGTGATTCCTATGATTGTAATGGTTTATGATCGTGCTTGTTTTCTTGCTACTTTAGGCTAGATAAAAATTCTAGCCATGTCTATTGAAAAAACCAAAATGCCTTCACCTTTTCCCTTGACTTCTTAGGAGCTGTTTAAAAGCCTTCAGAAGTTGTCAAATGCTCGAAATAGAAACCTTTAGTTGGTAGGGAGCAGGTGCCTTACAAAATGCATATATTTGAGGTTCACGACCAGACAATCTAGTTTTTTTTTTTTTTTTAGTATTTTTACGAGTGAACCACAATCAATTTGTGGCATTTCGCTAATGTTGGTTCATCTTATATGAGAGCCATATGTGATGATCTGATCTTGTAGAAACAACCTTGATTATCTGTTTTGATTTTGCAGGCAGTACAAACACCATTTAGGAGCTATCTTCAAGATATGCTAGCTCTTGTGAGTGCCTCTTGGACCCTGGTCATTATTTTTTACTGAGCATAGTCTCCTGTATTGTGTACAATAATTGACTATATTTTGTCTTTTTGTTAATCTCACTATGGTTGGAGAAGAAAAGATCTAAGAACTCCTTTTACATTTCAGTATTTACTTTGTACCACTTTTCAAACAATGCTAGTTGTTCTAGAATTTTTTTATGTTGTTCTAGCATGTAGAATGTACTAGAAGTCTAGAATGATAGAATCATTTATCATTTTTATCTATTTGGGGTAATCTCTGGTTGTATTTGAATGCTCATTCCCGAGGATAGGTTTTGTGTTCCATCTAAAGCTTCCATTAGTTTGCTGTCATCTATTTTTTTTTTTTCTAAAAAATTATTCTATTAATAGAAGGTTTTTAGATGCATGTTGAGGGGGCAAGGAGCCCCAACTAACACCCCATTACTGTAATAAAAACAGTAAAACTGGATTTGGGAGTTGGGAGTTGGGAGTTGGGACCAATAAACACCCTATTGTTTCTGCTATTATACTTTTCCTAGGTCGACATGAAGTGAGTGCTTGAAAATATGACTTTCAAATCTTCTAGCACATCTTAAATAGAGGTTGGAATCTTCCTTTAAATTTTTCTTTTTTTTGATAAGTTTCCTGTAAATACAAAAAAAGAAATGCTTGTTATAGAAAAAACAGAGGTTGGGATCAGGGCCAGCTCTTCCATTAGGCGACTTAGGCAAATGCCTAAGGCCCCTAGTGGAAGATGGCCCCCAAAAAAATATCTAAGTAGAAAAGTATCAAATAGATATTATGTTATTATTAGTTTTAAAAGTATTCCACATAATAATTATTTCACGTACTCTCCTTCTAAGAATACACTTCTCTTTTGTCGTTATTAGTTTAATATATAATGTGAAAATTATAAATAGTAAAATCTAATTTTCGAGTGTTCATAAATTTTTTTTGTATAATCCTTTGAAGAGGCAAGGGGTCACTTTTTCTGAAACTTGTAGGTTATTTTTAGAACTTTATTGACAATAATGATTATAATTGCTTCTATGGCTCATTTGGATACTAAGAATATCTCAGAACATCTGTTAATAGTAATGAAATAGTTTAAGTTAAGATGTTTTATTGGATTTTGGGAAATGAGAGACAAAATTGAATTTAAGAATATCTGAGTATACATGAGAATAATTGTGTTTCTAAACGGACCAAAGAGTCTAAAGGATGTCTTTAAACTAGATTTGATAAAATCTTCTCTAAATTGAAGATTTCTAATAAAGATTAAGTCGGGTATTAGTTGAAAAGGTGGTATAAAATCTTAATCAGTAATTTTACTTTGCAAAACTATAGGAATTTTTTTAAAATAAAAATATAATTTAAAAATTAAAATTAAAATAAATTTATTTAATTTTACTTTTTAAAATAAATAAAAAAGCTTCAATCGAAATTTTAGCCTTAGGCCTTGAAACCTATTGAGCCGGCCCTGGTTGGGATGTGGCTTGTTTTTTCCTATGAGAAATGCCTAAATTTTTAACTGGTTGATTGGTGGATCATATTTAGAATTTTAGAGAGGTATCTCAGCTCCATGAGGGCTTGGCATCTGTTGGATATTTCCATTTCCGTGGATGAATAATTTGTAATTGAACTTGTGATATAGACGCATACATATCTATTAACTAGATGTTTACCAAACCCTTACTTGTTCATCATCCTGCGCTGCATTGGCCTTCTTCAGTGGGGAACCATCGATGTGTTAGCTCCAATATATGAAGTTACTTTTTATTATTCTTATACATTTACTTATAAAAAAAATGTGAAATTGTTCAGTTATCAACTTTGTTTTAATAGCAACGCTGTCAAAATATGGTATCTTTGTTGAACTGTAGCTTATACAATTTGAAATGGGCTAAATGGCAGATTAAGAAGGAGAGGGCAGAACGCGAAGCATTGGGAGCATTACCCCTCAATCAACGTACAATTCCATGATTAGTTGCAACCAATCTCGAGTGTCGCTGAGTAGTAAAAATCTATGGGTTACATTGGACAGGCTACTGGATGACACAGATTGGATCAATAGGCTTTTTTTTTCTCATGAGTTGTTTTCACATTATTATTGCCTGGATATTAAATTAATTTTGAATAATACTGTTCCAACCATGGACTCTTTGTCTTCATTCAGGCCAATAATGAAAAAGCTAACGTGGGTACTTCTGTCAAATGTGGAGAGGGTTGATATTATTAGTATTCTTTTGTTGTTGTTGACTGCTGATCCGTTGTTTTTGGCAATGTCGTCCATCATTAATCTCCAATTCCTCCAGGTATGATTTATACGTAAATGCAAATTCTTATTGCATAATAAGGAATTAAAATTATAGGAGAGGAAGGCATGTAAGAAATTAAAATTATATTTAAATTATAGTAACCTGTGTTTTCTCGATCTGATTAGATGAATGCATGGATCCCGTGAAGTAGTTTTTGTGATGCTACACTGGTGGCTGTGGAATTTGCAGTCCATGGATCCCGTGAAGTAGTTTTTGTGATACTACACTGGTGGCTGTGGAATTTGCAGTCCATATATATATATATATATATATATATATATATATATATATATATATATTTATTCAACTGGTCGCTAACGCGGCTAGTTATATTGGATGGTGTCCCAATAAAATGTTTTTATTTCGCGAGTAATGCTTCGTGATGATAGTCAGAAGCCTTACTGGAAGGAGAAATTCATTGACGGATTACCTCGTTTATTTGCTTATAAAGTCAAGGAAGAACTTACTGATGCTTCTGGGTTACTTAACTATGAGGATTATACTTATGGTGATATCTTCAGTATTGTTAAGAAACTTGGCATTAGTATGTGTCATGATCAAAGAATGCTTCGTGAACAAATGAGGAATAATAAGAAGGCCAAGTACGAAATGGGCACTTTCTGTGAACAATTTGGTCTTCCTAATATTGCTCCATCCAGAAAGAAGCACAAAATTTATAAACCTCATGGTGGTTTCAGAAGAAAATCCCGTGATGAATTTTATAAAAAACCACACAAAAAACCCTTTTTTAAATCATTTTCCAAGAAAAAAGATTCTAAAGATGTTTCTTCAGGAAAATGTTTTATATGTGGCAAGCCTGGACATTTTGCAGACAAATGTCTCAAGAAAGCCCAAAAAATCAAGAAAAAGCTTAATCAGTTGGATATTGGTAACCATGATAAAGAAGAACTATTTCGACTCCTAGAAATAGAATCATCTTCATCATCGGATACTCTTGAAATCAGTTCTAGTGATTCAGAATATCACTCTGAAACTGATAATCATGAACCATCTGATCTAAAGCTGGGTTGCAATTGTAATACCACTTGTTGTAAGACACCAGGAAAGACAATCAATGTCTTGACTAAGTCTGAAGAACAAGAAAACCTTTTGCTAACCCTTATTTCCCAAATTACTAATCCTGAGCTTAAGGAAGAATATCTTCTAAAGCTGAAGAAGGTAATGGTCCGAAAGGATCCAGAACCCTCTAACCAAAGGATTAATTTTCAAGAAACCTTGGAAAGATTTTCAAAGAAAAAATCCAAGGATATTTCTGTTTCTGATTTACAACATGAAATAAATTCTGTCAAAAAAGAAATTGTAGAACTCAGATCTGAAATAAACAACCTCAAATCTGAGAACGAAGTTTTAAGACAAGAATTTTTATTAATCAAGATTGACAAACAACTTGATCAAGATATTCCTTCTGACAATGAGCAAACTGAGGCTGGTTCTAGTCAACAGGATATTCCTGCCGACAACCAGATTTGTTTAATTCGTCATACCATTCCTCCTAAATGGTTTTCACGTGTTAATATTATTGTTGCTCATGATTTTCAATTCTCTGTTGTTGCTATGATTGATTCCGGATCAGACTTGAATTGCATTCAAGAAGGACTCATTCCCAGCAAATATTTTGAAAAATCAACCGAAAAATTATTCTCGGCAAATGGCTCAAAGATGACCATTAATTATGAGCTCAATAATGCTCATGTTTGCCAGGATAACATTTGTTTTCGGATTCCCTCTGTTTTAGTCAAAAACATGTCTGACAAAGTGATTTTGGGAATCCCTTTTATATCTTCTTTATATCCCTTTATGACTGAGAAAGACGGTATCACTACCGACCCTTTTGGTCAAAAGGTAAAATTTCATTTTGCCTCCCGATTTGAAATTTATACGGATAAGAGCAAGAAATCTTTGTTTATTGCAAAACAAAAACATTTGAATTTCCTCCAACAGGAAATCAAGTATAAAAAGATTTCTGAACAATTATCCTCTTCTCTTTTAATTTCAAAAATTGAAGATTTCAACAAACGTTTAATAACAGATGTTTGTTCGGATTTACCTAATGCTTTTTGGTATAGGAAGAAACACATAGTTTCTCTCCCATACATTAAAGGTTTTGATGAATCCAAAATACCAACTAAAGCCACTTCGGTTCAGATGAATAGAAAGACTTTGGATTATTGCAGAAAGGAGATACAAGATCTTCAAGATAAAGGCATTATCAGGAAAAGCAAGTCACCCTGGTCTTGTCCCGCCTTTTATGTCCAGAAAAATGCAGAACTAGAACGTGGTACCCCTCGTCTAGTTATCAACTACAAACCTTTGAACAAAGTCTTAGAGTGGATTAGGTATCCTATTCCCAATAAGAATGACTTAATTCATAGGTTGAGTGATGTTGTGGTCTTTTCCAAGTTTGACCTTAAGTCCGGTTTTTGGCAAATCCAAATAGCCGAGTCAGATAGGTATAAGACTGCTTTTGTTACCCCTTTTGGTCATTTCGAGTGGAACGTCATGCCTTTCGGCCTTAAGAACGCTCCCAGTGAATTCCAAAATATCATGAACGATATCTTCAATTCGTTCTCTGCTTTTACCATTGTCTATATCGACGATGTTCTTATTTTCTCCAAATCTATTGATGAACATTGGAAACACTTGAATTCGTTTCTTGACATCATTAGAATCAATGGTCTTGTTGTTTCGGCAACAAAAATAAAATTGTTTCAAACCAAGATTAGATTCCTTGGTTATGACATCTCTGAAGGCAAAATCAGGCCTATCCAAAGAGCTATCGAATTTGCTGATAAATTCCCTGATGTCATTCTTGATAAAAAATAATTGCAGAGATTCTTAGGATCTCTCAATTATGTTGCAGATTTCTACAAGGATATGAGGAAACAATGTCGTCCTTTGTTTAAACGACTTCTTTCTAATCCTCCTCCTTGGACAGAAATCCATACAAATTTAGTAAGGAAAATCAAAGCACATGTCAAAACTCTTCCGTGCCTTGGTATCCCTACTTCTGATTCTTTTAAAATTGTCCAAACAGATGCCTCAGACATTGGTTATGGTGGCATTCTGAAACAATGTGTTTCACCAGGTTCGTCTGAACAAATTGTTCGCTTCCATTCTGGAACTTGGAATTCTGCACAAGAAAAATATAGTACTGTTAAAAAGGAAATTTTGGCTATAGTACTATGTATATCCAAATTTCAATCTGATCTTTTAAACCAAAAATTTTTGGTCAGAATTGACTGCATGAGTGCTAAATTTGTTTTAGAAAAAGATGTTAAAAACATAGCATCAAAACATATTTTTGCACGTTGGCAAGCTATTTTAAGTGTTTTTGATTTTGACATTGATTATATCAAAGGCACACAAAATTCCATCCCTGACTTTCTCACCCGTGAATTCTTGCAGAAACCCCATCATGGCCAGCAAGAAGAAAACAAGAGAGAGAGAGAAAAAGGTGAATCCACCACCACCAATGCCCAGTATAAACCTCATCAAGAATGAGGCTGGATCCTCTACTACTGGTGCTGTGTCTTCAGCACTAGATCTTGCCAACAGGTTCAAGCCACTTGGCAAACCTGTACAACCACAGACATTTTCGTCTGCGGTCACTACTACTTTTGACCCATATGCGAAAGCAATTGAGTCAAAAACTCAAACTGCTATTGTTCCTCAGTTTTTCCTCCCAAAAGGAAAATCTGAATATCTAAAAAAGAATTTTTCTTCATATCTGTTTCATATTGAGCCCAACAGCACAATATATACAGATGTCTTTAAAATTTCTTCCTGCTATTTCCCTACTTTTTTCCACTGGATCCCTGAAGATTCCTCAAAAAATCTCCAGTATTATTCCAGTATTTTAATCCAAACAAATTTCTTGGTTATCAAACCTATTTATGACAAGGTTGATACCAACAAATTAATCTTTCACAGTGCCTATATCCATCAAGTCATTACTCAAGCAGAATGGGGAAACCCATCTTCTCCCAAACGACTTGCTCAAATAGACACTCTTGTTTCCTACTTTGACTATATTGATGCCTGGAAGAGGTTCATGTTCTTCCAGACTCCTGAAATGAGCCACTCTTGGTTCATCAAATTTGATATCAAATTCAAAGGAACTCTTCCACTTTGGTTCATTCAATGGTGGAAGCAATATGGATTAATTCCAGATAATCTTCCTGGTCAGCTCTTTGCAGCTTACCAGCACTATTCAAAAATTGTTGATTCAACCCTGGATCAACACTCCAAAAAATTTCATCATTCCTTGCATTTCTGTAAAAGATACCACCTCCCGTGGATCTTCAAATGGAATTACGAAAGAAATGGTGATGTTATGACACGAGTTTATTTCACCAAATGGTGGGATAAATTCGCAAACACTGATAAAATTGTTGATTTACTGATCAAGGATTTTCCACAAGCTGCACCTAATCTGCAGGATAAGAAGGAATTTCCCAAGATCATGGCTGGACAATCCAAAGCTCCTGAATATCCCTTAATTCAGGCCCCTGCATCTCCAACAAAATCCGGGGGGTAAAGGACAGTTCATCCTCCAAATCCTCTAAGTCTAAAAAGAAAAAGGACATCTTTGACGGACTTAATAAGAATGATTTAATCAACATATTAAAAGAATCACTATCAAAGTCTCAAAGCAAATCTGAAGATGAAGATTCAGACACAGCATCAGAGGCTTCCTACAGCAATGTCTTCGGTAACTCTGGGTTCTACTCAGAAGAAGAATAATTGCTACTTGACAAAAGAGACTAATGACAAGTCCCTTTTGACAGACTACTACCTATCAAAGAAGACCTACTGACCGGTCTCCTTTACCAAAATTGTCGTTTTGTGCCGAAAGCAGCAGCCGCCGCCAGACACAATCATGACACCCGTGGTTAAACAGTACTGACACTGTTCACTCACGGACCTACTTTTACTTTTTGCTTTACCCGTGATTAAACAGTAATGACAGCTGTCATTCACGGATGCTTTGTAAACAGGGACTCCTTCCTCTATAAAAGGAGTCTCTCATTTCATTCTTAGGCAGATATCTTTTTAGAGAACAATTCCCTTGTAAGTTCTGCCTACCTTCTCTCAACCCTATCAAGAGCAAATAACGCTCTACCTTGTGCCATAACTCTGTAATTATTTTGCATATTAATGAATATGTTTATATTCATTTATTTGTTTAATTTATTTTTCATATCATTCATGCATATGGTCGGTTCTACCGCCTGCCTTTAATTGTGCATACTTATCAATTTCTCATTTTCTTTCTCCATATCTCGTCATTCCGCTGTATTGGTATCAGAGCCATTCTGGTACTTAATTGTTGAGTTCTATTTTCCTTTGCATTTTCTTTTGTCTGTTCTTCTTCTACTCGGTGCGAGTTTGTTTCTTGTACCCTGTGTTCAGGATCGGGTCAGAGTAGTTTAGCTGAATCCAGGTAAGTCCCTTGTGAAGCCTAGGTTGGCGTGTTGGGCAGATAGTGGTTCAGTTGAGGTAGCCTCTCAAACGGTAAGTTCCCAGGTGAGAGAAATGATATCCACCCTGTAGATGGCGGACAAACATAGGCGAATGTGGGGGAGGTCCAACTCCTCAATTAGTTCCAGGTCGACTATGCCTACTGATATAGTCAATGAAGAAGATTGCTCTTATGGAGAAGAGCTATCTCCTGCTCTGGGATCGTGGAAGATTCCAGAAATTGATCCAGATTCTATTTATCGAACCACTTGGTTTAAAAAGACTTTTTCAAAAACCTTGAATGTTCGAACAGTCAAACAAACTTATAGAATAATGACTTGATGGGTTTCCCCATTCTGCTTGAGTAATGACTTGATGGATATAGGCACTGTGAAAGATTAATTTGTTGGTATCAACCTTGTCATAAATAGGTTTGATAACCAAGGAATTTGTTTGGATTAAAATACTGGAATAATACTGGAGATTTTTTGAGGAATCTTCAGGGATCCAGTGGAAAAAAGTAGGGAAATAGCAGGAAGAAATTTTAAAGACATCTGTATATATTGTGCTGTTGGGCTCAATATGAAACAGATATGAAGAAAAATTCTTTTTTAGATATTCAGATTTTCCTTTTGGGAGGAAAAACTGAGGAACAATAGCAGTTTGGGTTTTTGACTCAATTGCTTTCGCATATGGGTCAAAAGTAGTAGTGACCGCAGACGAAAATGTCTGTGGTTGTACAGGTTTGCCAAGTGGCTTGAACCTGTTGGCAAGATCTAGTGCTGAAGACACAGCACCAGTAGTAGAGGATCCAGCCTCATTCTTGATGAGGTTTATACTGGGCATTGGTGGTGGTGGATTCACATTTTTCTCTCTCTCTCTTGTTTTCTTCTTGCTGGCCATGATGGGATTTCTGCAAGAATTCACGGGTGAGAAAGTCAGGGATGGAATTTTGTGTGCCTTTGATATAATCAATGTCAAAATCAAAAACACTTAAAATAGCTTGCCAACGTGCAAAAATATGTTTTGATGCTATGTTTTTAACATCTTTTTCTAAAACAAATTTAGCACTCATGCAGTCAATTCTGACCAAAAATTTTTGGTTTAAAAGGTCAGATTGAAATTTGGATATACATAGTACTATAGCCAAAATTTCCTTTTTAACAGTACTATATTTTTCTTGTGCAGAATTCCAGGTTCCAGAATGGAAGCGAACAATTTGTTCAGACGAACCTGGTGAAACACATTGTTTCAGAATGCCACCATAACCAATGTCTGAGGCATCTGTTTGGACAATTTTAAAAGAATCAGAAGTAGGGATACCAAGGCACGGAAGAGTTTTGACATGTGCTTTGATTTTCCTTACTAAATTTGTATGGATTTCTGTCCAAGGAGGAGGATTAGAAAGAAGTCGTTTAAACAAAGGACGACATTGTTTCCTCATATCCTTGTAGAAATCTGCAACATAATTGAGAGATCCTAAGAATCTCTGCAATTGTTTTTTTATCAAGAATGACATCAGGGAATTTGTCAGCAAATTCGATAGCTCTTTGGATAGGCCTGATTTTGCCTTCAGAGATGTCATAACCAAGGAGTCTAATCTTGGTTTGAAACAATTTTATTTTTGTTGCCGAAACAACAAGACCATTGATTCTAATGATGTCAAGAAACGAATTCAAGTGTTTCCAATGTTCATCAATAGATTTGGAGAAAATAAGAACATCGTCGATATAGACAATGGTAAAAGCAGAGAACGAATTGAAGATATCGTTCATGATATTTTGGAATTCACTGGGAGCGTTCTTAAGGCCGAAAGGCATGACGTTCCACTCGAAATGACCAAAAGGGGTAACAAAAGCAGTCTTATACCTATCTGACTCGGCTATTTGGATTTGCCAAAAACCGGACTTAAGGTCAAACTTGGAAAAGACCACAGCATCACTCAACCTATGAATTAAGTCATTCTTATTGGGAATAGGATACCTAATCCACTCTAAGACTTTGTTCAAAGGTTTGTAGTTGATAACTAGACGAGGGGTACCACGTTCTAGTTCTGCATTTTTCTGGACATAAAAGGCGGGACAAGACCAGGGTGACTTGCTTTTCCTGATAATGCTTTTATCTTGAAGATCTTGTATCTCCTTTATGCAATAATCCAAAGTCTTTCTATTCATCTGAACCGAAGTGGCTTTAGTTGGTATTTTGGATTCATCAAAGCCTTTAATGTATGGGAGAGAAACTATGTGTTTCTTCCTATACCAAAAAGCATTAGGTAAATCCGAACAAACATCTGTTATTAAACGTTTGTTGAAATCTTCAATTTTTGAAATTAAAAGAGAAGAAGATAATTGTTCAGAAATCTTTTTATACTTGATTTCCTGTTGGAGGAAATTCAAATGTTTTTGTTTTGCAATAAACAAAGATTTCTTGCTCTTATCCGTATCAATTTCAAATCGGGAGGCAAAATGAAATTTTACCTTTTGACCAAAAGGGTCGGTAGTGATACCGTCTTTCTCAGTCATAAAGGGATATAAAGAAGATATAAAAGGGATTCCCAAAATCACTTTGTCAGACATGTTTTTGACTAAAACAGAGGGAATCCGAAAACAAATGTTATCCTGGCAAACATGAGCATTATTGAGCTCATAATTAATGGTCATCTTTGAGCCATTTGCCGAGAATAATTTTTTGGTTGATTTTTCAAAATATTTGCTGGGAATGAGTCCTTCTTGAATGCAATTCAAGTCTGATCCGGAATCAATCATAGCAACAACAGAGAATTGAAAATCATGAGCAACAATAATATTAACACGTGAAAACCATTTAGGAGGAATGGTATGACGAATTAAACAAATCTGGTTGTCGGCAGGAATATCCTGTTGACTAGAACCAGCCTCAGTTTGCTCATTGTCAGAAGGAATATCTTGATCAAGTTGTTTGTCAATCTTGATTAATAAAAATTCTTGTCTTAAAACTTCGTTCTCAGATTTGAGGTTGTTTATTTCAGATCTGAGTTCTACAATTTCTTTTTTGACAGAATTTATTTCATGTTGTAAATCAGAAACAGAAATATCCTTGGATTTTTTCTTTGAAAATCTTTCCAAGGTTTCTTGAAAATTAATCCTTTGGTTAGAGGGTTCTGGATCCTTTCGGACCATTACCTTCTTCAGCTTTAGAAGATATTCTTCCTTAAGCTCAGGATTAGTAATTTGGGAAATAAGGGTTAGCAAAAGGTTTTCTTGTTCTTCAGACTTAGTCAAGACATTGATTGTCTTTCCTGGTGTCTTACAACAAGTGGTATTACAATTGCAACCCAGCTTTAGATCAGATGGTTCATGATTATCAGTTTCAGAGTGATATTCTGAATCACTAGAACTGATTTCAAGAGTATCCGATGATGAAGATGATTCTATTTCTAGGAGTCGAAATAGTTCTTCTTTATCATGGTTACCAATATCCAACTGATTAAGCTTTTTCTTGATTTTTTGGGCTTTCTTGGGACATTTGTCTGCAAAATGTCCAGGCTTGCCACATATAAAACATTTTCCTGAAGAAACATCTTTAGAATCTTTTTTCTTGGAAAATGATTTAAAAAAGGGTTTTTTGTGTGGTTTTTTATAAAATTCATCACGGGGTTTTCTCCTGAAACCACCATGAGGTTTATAAATTTTGTGCTTCTTTCTGGATGGAGCAATATTAGGAAGACCGAATTGTTCACAGAAAGTGCCCATTTCGTACTTGGCCTTCTTATTATTCCTCATTTGTTCACGAAGCATTCTTTGATCATGACACATACTAATGCCAAGTTTCTTAACAATACTGAAGATATCACCATAAGTATAATCCTCATAGTTAAGTAACCCAGAAGCATCAGTAAGTTCTTCCTTGACTTTATAAGCAAATAAACGAGGTAATCCGTCAATGAATTTCTCCTTCCAGTAAGGCTTCTGACTATCATCACGAAGCATTACTCGCGAAATAACAGTATTGGATGGTGTCCAATAAAATGTTTTAAAATAGTATAAATCAAAGTATTGATTCCATCAGGATGAGACATCCCAATTTCTTCGTTAAAAATAGGTAACCCTTCCTCGTTGCGTTTTACCGCATTTTGGATGGTTTCCCTAGCATCATTGGTGAGGTACTTATCCCACCAATTTCTTAAAACACCAGTAAAACCTTGGGTTAAAATCCTGACAATATCTGGTTACCTAATGTTATTGTTGATATAAGCATTTGCAACCATAGACATTTTACTCATGGTATTAATGATTTCTTGTTCAGAGAATCCATCAATATTCCATTCGTAAACTTTGTCTGCAGAATAAGAAGATTGGTTCTGGAAAACCTTCTCCTCAAACTGTAAATCAGGAGGTGTAGGTCTGGAATACCAGTTTTTTGTTAAACTCATGGGCATGGGCCCTTTTGAAGAAAATCTGGCAATTTTCAGGTTTTGAAAATTCTTTTCAATTAAATCAATATCCTTGTCTTCAGAAGATTCATCGTTAGAAGAGTCTCCCGAAGTTTCTTCAACTCCATCACCATTACTGTTAAGAGTGCTAGTGGTGGGTTGGTCCTTCTTTAGATCAGCAATCATTTGGTCAATTTTTTCCAAAGTTTTGGCCTGAGGGTTTTGAAAATCTACTTTAGGCCTTTCTTCGGGTAAACTGATCAAAGGTTTTTCAATCTTTTTCCTGGGCTGATCTTTGAAAAAGTTCAAAGGATGTTCTGTTTTAAAAACAGGGTTTGAAGTAAAAATAGGCTTTTCAACCTTTTCTTCAATCCGATCTAACTGTTCTCCGATCGTATGAAGAGCAAGATTCGCAAAATTGTTTTGGGAAATAATCTTTTTTGCTTCTTTCAGAATCTTGTCCTTTTCTGGATCTTTTGAAACAGTATCAGAAAGTTTAAAGGGTGAAGCAATTACTTCATTTCCCTTAATGGGAATAACAATAGACCTTAAAGGAGGATGACTGGCTAGGATGACAGTCCTTCCTTCTTCTTGGACAAATTCGTTTTTAACAACATTTAAAGTATTTTTAGAAACATAAGTGTTCTCCGCAAAGTCTAGAAGAGAAATATGCTGTTGAAGCCTATTCATCTCTTCCTTCCATTTACGTTTAACACGTTGTTTTTCTGTATCAGAAAATTTTGCAAGATAGGCTTTACGCCTTTGCTTATTTTCTGGTGCAGCAAAATCTTTTAAAAGAGCAGGTAAATCAATTTCAAAAGATTTATTTAAAACATTTAAACTATGATGAACAGGTGCAACAGGGGCTTGCATATCTGAAGCTGTTGGTGACATAGAAGACGTATCTTCTTTGTCTGCTTCATCATTTATGCCTTGGTTAGAAGAACCAGCTGTTCCTTGTGCAGTATAAAAAGCAGAAGTAACTTGAGAGGACGTAGAAAGCCCTTTCAATTTTAAAGCAGGTTTAACAGGTTGAACTGTTCGTACTGAATCTTCAAGGAACTGATTGAGATTAGCATCATCCCTTGGATTTTTCCGATCAGTATCAATAAGACTGGATCTGGAGCCAGCAAAAGAATTTCTTCTTCTACTAGGGGCTTCGGATCGATTAAAAGAAATTTTAACAGTTCCATTCAAATACTGTTGGATGATATCAACATTAGCATCCGAAACAATATTTCTAGGAGGGGGTATGGGTATTTCTTGTTCCAAAGTCCATTCAGTGGGAATGGTTATATCTTCCCAATAAATTCTTTTTGGAACTTTTATGTCTACATCTGAAGAACTACTCTGGATCAGTAGAGTATGTTTTCCAGATGGTTTTGCAATGGCTTTTGGATCTAAATTCGTTTTTAAAAGACGATAATAAATCCTGAAAATTAAAGCAAGAGGTTGACTTCCTTCAAGCATTTGATAACTTGAAGTAAGTATGTTTAAAATCAAACATTTTAAACTATGTTTGTCTTTCAGGGACAAAGTTAAATTGGGAAAACAATCAAAATGAACAGGTCCTTCCGAAAGGGAGGATTGAATCATACCGAGAATGCTATCTTCAAAATTGAGGAATCTGCCATCTCGTAAACAAAAAAGAACAGAGGCGTTGATGCCTAACCTTGTTAGTGGTTTAGCAGCAACTTGAACAGAACCTATATGTATATACTTATATCCCTCTGAAATATAATCCAAAATTTGTTTTTCTTTAAAAAGAAAACATTTTTCTTGGGATTTTGATATACTATAAGTTTGTTCGACTGTTCGAACATTCAAGGTTTTTGAAAAAGTCTTTTTAAACCAAGTGGTTCGATAAATAGAATCTGGATCAATTTCTGGAATCTTCCACGATCCCAGAGCAGGAGATAGCTCTTCTCCATAAGAGCAATCTTCTTCATTGACTATATCAGTAGGCATAGTCGACCTGGAACTAATTGAGGAGTTGGACCTCCCCCACATTCGCCTATGTTTGTCCGCCATCTACAGGGTGGATATCATTTCTCTCACCTGGGAACTTACCGTTTGAGAGGCTACCCCAACTGAACCACTATCTGCCCAACACGCCAACCTAGGCTTCACAAGGGACTTACCTGGATTCAGCTAAGCTACTCTGACCCGATCCTGAACACAGGGTACAAGAAACAAACTCGCACCGAGTAGAAGAAGAACAGACAAAAGAAAATGCAATGGAAAATAGAACTCAACAATTAAGTACCAGAATGGCTCTGATACCAATACAGCGGAATGACGAGATATGGAGAAAGAAAAGGAGAAATTGATAAGTATGCACAATTAAAGGCAGGCGGTAGAACCGACCATATGCATGAATGATATGAAAAATAAATTAAACAAATAAATGAATATAAACATATTCATTAATATGCAAAATAATTACAGAGTTATGGCACAAGGTAGAGCGTTATTTGCTCTTGATAGGGTTGAGAGAAGGTAGGCAGAACTTACAAGGGAATTGTTCTCTAAAAAGATCTCTGCCTAAGAATGAAATGAGAGACTCCTTTTATAGAGGAAGGAGTCCCTGTTTACAAAGCATCCGTGAATGACAGCTGTCATTACTGTTTAATCACGGGTAAAGCAAAAAGTAAAAGTAGGTCCGTGAGTGAACAGTGTCAGTACTGTTTAACCACGGGTGTCATGATTGTGTCTGGCGGCGGCTGCTGCTTTCGGCACAAAACGACAATTTTGGTAAAGGAGACCGGTCAGTAGGTCTTCTTTGATAGGTAGTAGTCTGTCAAAAGGGACTTGTCATTATATATATATATATATATACTTCCTATCCTAATACTTAAAAGCATGTATAAAGATGAACAGTAGTGAATAGTAATTCAGTTCCAATTCAGTTTCATCGTCTCATTGCCTTCTCAAATTCAGTTCCAATTTTAGTCTTCTTCTTCGTTCAGTTAGCATGATTTACAGACTTAAAATATCTAATCCTTACATACAACAATACATGTAAAATATCTGATCTTTACATATAACAGATGAAATATCTGATCTACACACTTAGAATTCAGATTTACAGAACAATTCTCAAACTCAACTCCAGGAAGAAAAAAATATCCCGTGCTCTTGAGATTTCTTCTCGCCGTTGGTACGCGGTTCTCTTCTAATTTCACCTCTAACTTCTGCATCTTGTTTTTTATTTTCTCTGTTTCTCGCAAGTTTTTTTTCTGTTTCTCCGTGTGCGTTTCCGTGGAGGAGGCGGAGGGCTGCGCGTGGGGGACTCCGAAGGTGGGTGCGATGGTCGCCGCCTTGAGGGGGACTCTCGGTGGTGGTCGTGATGTTCGGTGGCCACGTACGGCGGCGTAACATGAAACAAATGGGTGAAACCCATTTCCGTTCGGTTTTCGTGGGGGAGACGGACGGATGCGCGTGGCGGACTTCGAAGGTGGGTGGGACGGTCGCCGCGTTGAGGGAGACTCGGTGGTGGTCGTGACCTTCGGTGGCCGCGTACGGCGGCACAATATCACGTAAATGGGAGAAACCCATTTCGGTTCTCTTTCCACGGAGGAGAGCCATGGCTGCGCGTGGAGAATATTGGTGGTGCCAGGGATGTTCGTCGGCGTGAGGGGAACACGCTGGTGTTGGCGGTGATCATGGCCGGGGCTCGGCGGCACCGGGCTCCGCTGGAGGAGAACCACCCGTGCTCCCAGTTCGCCTAGGAGAGAGAGAGAGAGAGAGAGAGTTTACAAATAAAATTTTTTTCCTACAAATCACTTAAAAAACTATTTATATATTCTATTATTCTACAATTTCTCATCTGAAAATATTAAATAATAGTAATTTTTTTTTTCTTTACAACTTTACTTTTGTTCTTACTAGAATATTACATTGTTGAATTTTTTATATAGGTTGAGCTCCGTGAAGTTGAAAGTGGAAACAAGATATCCCAACAACTAGCTACTTATAAAAGTATCAAAAGTATGGATCTTTTAACTTTTTATTTTCATACTGTGAATTAATAACTGAAATAATTTATTTTACTTCTCTGATTTATTCAATAATTATTCTGCATGAACTTTGAGCTGTTTTAAATTATAATTTCGAATTAGTTTAAAAATAATACTACGTTTTAAGAAGATTTTTCCTGATATCTTCCACTGTAGATCATCTAGAATCTTTTGTAAATGTAGCAACTTTTATATAACTAATTGATAAAATAGAGTACATACTTATTAAAAATAATATTGTATATAAACTGATACTCTAAAAGATGCTTGAAAAATAAAATAAAATAAAAATTTAAAAAATGTAGTTTTGGATTAAATAATTATTGGATTTTAAAAAATGAGACATAACAGTTAAATAAAAAATATTATATATTTAAAATATTTTTAAATTATAATTCTTTAATTATACCTCTTTTACTATTATTTTACTACTAAGCAATTTTTTTTTCCTTTTGCTATTTATATCTGAATTAAAAACCTCATAATTTATTCTTATTACATAATATATAATAAAATTAATTGAATCAATCAATATAATCATATAATTTAATTAAAAATAAATTTAATTTTATAAAATTTAACATTCTTTTGCTCTTTGAGTTCATTTTTATCATCAAATAATATCAATTTCTTAAAGTTGTGAATTTATAAACTAACATTCCGACATAATTAAATGTTATATCTTATTAGTTATATATGCATGTTTATAGAATTTTTTTTTTTTTTTAAATTACTATAAAATTGCTCATAAAATTTTACCGACAAATTTAGTTCTATATGTAAATACTTACATCAATATTTACAGTTTTACCCATATAATTATACATAATCAATTACTAAAATGTTGAAATTTTTAAAAATCAAAAATTTAATTAAAGAATTTGATAAAAGAGAGTACACATTCAATAAAAATAATATTGTGCATAAACTTGTATTTTAAAAGATGCTTCAAGAACAAAATGAAATAAAAATTTTATGAATATTAATAATAAAGTTTGAAAATAATAAATATGTAGTTTCCGATTAAATAATTATTAGATTTTAAAAAATGAAACATAACAGTTGAATAAAAATTATTATAAAATTAAAATATTTTTAAATTATAATTTTATAATCATACATCTTCTACTATTGTTTTACTACTAAACAATTTGTTTTCCTTTTACTATTTATATTTGAATTAAAAACTTCAGAATTTATTCTTATTGCAAAATATAAAATTAAATTAATTCAATCAGTCAATATAATCATATAATTTAATTAAAAATGAATTTAATTTTATAAATTTATTCAATTTTTCATTCTTTTTCAAAAGAAAAAATGCTCCTTCTTCTACAAGACAAAAGTTATTCCTCCCCCACAAAAAACATTAATATTTTTCATATATTTTTTTAGTCATCATAAATATTTAAAAAAAAATAAAAAAATTCACAATATTATTAAAAAAAACACTTCTTCAATCACTAGAGATTAAAAAAAAAAAAAAAATGGCAAACGTCCCTCGGACGTTATCCTACTGATAGTATATATATATATATATATATATGATAGAGGAGTTGTCTCGACAGATTGGCCATAATTTCTCTATGACTAAACTAAATTCCTTCATTGTATATATGATAGAGGAGTTGTCTCGACAGACTGGCCATAATTTCTCTATGACTAAACTAAATTCCTTCGTTGTATTGAGCGACATGTGAGGCCATGAGAGATTGTAAAATCATCAATTATAGTGGATTTTGCCCCCAACAATCCGTGGACATAGGCTTTTATGCCGAACTATGTAAATCTTTGTATATATCTTTATTTATTTTTATTCGTTTATTTATTTTTTATGATATGGATGAACGTGAAGAGTATCATATCGAAACCCGAATCACCAATGTGGGTTGAGAATCATTCTTTCCTCCTTTTTGGTCTGTTGTGCAAATTAAGGCATTAACAGTTGGCGCCGTCTATGAGATTGACGATATCTTCTATACCGGAATTGAGAGAGTGATATTCTCTACCTCACGAGATCGTTTTCGAAAAACCAGATAAGATATTCTCAAATTTTCTATTATTTCTTCTCTTAACATTTTAGGGAAATAATAATAATAATAATAATAATAATAATAATAATAATAATAATAGTAGCACTGCGCACGTGCAACATGCACTGCATAGGTAAGGGGTGCACAGCGTGCACCCAGATGCTTCGTCAGGCAGAACCTGCAACCATCAGTGACTCACCACTGATACAACGACGGTGAAGACTTTCAACTCCAGCTTGTCAAATCAGAGCACTCTGCTGTGCACAATGCAGGAATCAGGAAGCACCAGGAACCCATATGGAAGCATACGAGAACCACCCAGCTACCTAGGGACTATTACAACCGTTGGTCGCCATGATTGGGTTTGCTAGCGTTGTTTGTCGTCGGGGGCGTGCTTCTCGCACAATGGCATGCCCATATCTGATGAGCAGAGGCAAGCAACACGATGTTGGCAGTGTCACCCTACTCGCTAGTCAGCAACCACATGGCTCGCCAACGGCCTCTGCCGTCAACACAATGGTCCACTACCACTGCTAGCAACCACCTACACCGTTGGAGCTCCCTGTCACTAGCGAGGTGGTCCTCAACCACTGAAGTAGTTCACACTGGGCACAGTGCAGGTAGAGGACAGACGCTGCCGAAGATTCACCAAAACCCGGCATTCGTGCACCGAAAAGACTGTCGCCAACCACCACCTGAGCTGCCAGAGATTTTTGTTGCAAGCAAGGAGGTCACCGCCCACACGGTGTTGCTCGCCAAAGCCCCTTGCTATTCTCACCAGTGCGCACCACGAGCAACTTGCTTGATTGTAGCTTGCCGCAAAGGTCCAGTCACCGACCACCGTCTGACTCACCGTGATCTTCTGTCACTGGAGTGGTGGTTTCCAACCACAACGATGTTCCTCACCTCCATCGCCGTTCGCGAGCCACACAAGTTACAACAATGGATGAGGTGCAACCTTTGCGTCTCCACCACACCACCTCCCTTAGCCACGGTCAGGGACAAACCCCCATGATTGCTTCGCCGTAAAGTTGCCACCGCGAGGCCACAACCCTCGACACGGTTCCAAAGTGATCCATGACAATCCCCTATTTTATGATACCAAAAGCAGAGCACTCCACAGCGACAACGTGGCCGCTGTCACGTCCAGTCCTACCTAGCTCCGCCAAGCAACTAACTCAGACTACCATTCATGGTTGTCCCGTGGCACTATATAACTTGCTCCACCACGTTGCCCCTTACTGAGTTTGCCCACCACAGAGTTTGCCAGTCTGTTTCCTCGCCAACAATACTCACCACAGTGACTTCAGTCCCAAATGGTTCGCTCGACCGACATGAGGTTTCAAGAGTAGTAGTGCTCGTTGATTTCTGGCCTACAGAGTGTTACTTGTCAGATCGCTTACCGCACGAAGTGTCCCTCGCCAATCGCTCTCCCACAAGGTGCTGCTCGCTAGTCGCTCTCCCACAGGGTGCTGCTTGCCAGTTGTTCACCCACCAAGTACTGCTCGCCAATTGCTCACCACACGAAATATTCCTCGCTAGTTGCTCACCACGTAGAGTGTCCCTCGCCATACATAATATTGAGCACTCAAGGATGAACAACTTCCCCATGCGAAAATTATTCAGTAGCAAACAATCTCAATTAAAGAGGAATTGAAAACAGTAACTAAATTACTACGGGAATCACCTGCATAGCACGAAACACCGGCTGCGAAGCCCCTCTCAAGCATCCCATCTTAATTTGTTTTCATCAGAACATAACATTCGGTATTGCGGGCATCCAGTGTCCTCATCATTGCCAACAGGCATTGCTCATGTGTTACTAGCTTTCACTACACTCAAGCAAGATGGTCAAGGTTTGCAAACCTCAAACTTGTGATTTGGATTATTTAATCTAACATGTTTAGTTTTTATTTTGGTACAAGGTGAGCTCTATCTCCTGCTAGAGAGTGCAGTCACACTTTGTCTCCCACTACAATGAAGCAGATGAGTTCAACTTTAATGCTAGCGTGGTCGAGGCATCCTCCTGCTATGCTTGCATCACCAGAGTTATGCGATCGAGGCATCCTCCTACTACACTCCTATCGCGGAGGTTACGCGGTCGAGGCATCCTCCCGCTACACCCATTGCCAGAGTTATGCAGTCGAGCAGCTCTCTCGCTACACTCCATTTGTCATGGTTACGTGGTCGAGCAGCTCTCACACTACACTCCTATTGCCGAGATTACGCGGTCTAGGCATCATCTCGTTGCATCCATTGCCAGGGTTACGCGGTCGAGCAGCTCTCCCGCTACACTCCACTCGCCAAGGTTACGCGGTTGAGGGACTCTCCCGCTACACTTTCTCACCAAGGCTACACGGTCAAGGAAACCTCCTGTTACACCGCTCGCCATGGGTGTTGAGCAGCTCTCCCGCTACACTTCACTCGCCAATGGTATGCGGTTGAGCAACTATCCCGCTACACTTCACTTGCTAAGATTATGCGATCAAGGCATCCTCTCACTACGCCCATCGCTAGAGTTACACGGTCGAGGCATCCTCCCGCTACACTCTTATTGCCAGCGTTACGCGGTCAAGGCACCCTCCCGTCAAACGCAAGCCGAGTGTCTCTACTCGCCACAACCGCAGCCAGCGGGTTACCTTCGGGAATGAGCTTTTGGGCTCTACAACTGCCTCACACGAGTGTCCTTCGGAACGATTCGACGGGTTCAGCAACTGCCTAAGATGGATCCAGGGGGTCAATGGACTCCCTAACCACTTAAGCGCGGGTTACTACAAACAAACTCTTACATCAACATCAAAATGGAAACATTACACACCAACAGAAAATCGCAGCACAGGGCAAAATCCATTGAAGCCACCAAAAATAAAAAACAATCACCAAGCACGTAAATACGCGCACTTCACTAACCATCACATACAATCATCAGTACACTTAATTATCACATAGATGTTCTTACAAACAAACTTCATAGAAGCCCATCCTCAAAGGCCTTACTATAAGTTTCACAAATTCTTATTAAGGACTGTTCATAGAATCACCATTGCATTGCATAATAATAATAAACTATGGATCAGTTCCCATAATTGCTTTTTCTGCAGATTCTTACAGGTTACCCCCACCATGATTGAGATGAAGATTCTCAAGGCCTATTTGATAAACAAGTTGACCTTAAAAATTGTGGGCATCTGTTAGGGACTAAATTGACTAGCTCCAGCCCTTTGAAAACTTATCACTAATAATAAGGGAAGAGATAAAGTTAAGAGATAAGACAGGGAAGAGATAAGACAAGGAAGAAATAAGACAAGGAAGTTGGCTCAAACTCCTAAAAGGAAAAGGCTTCACAAGGCAAATTGAACTCTATCACTTCAAGGAAAAAAACAGATCTCTATAAAATGAGGAGATCTCTAGAAATGAAGGGGGACTCTCGGCAACTGGCCACAACTTCTCTATGCCTAGACTAAATTCCTTCATTGTATTGAGCGACACGTGAGGCCATGAGAGATTGTAAAATCACCAATCATAGTAGATTTTGCCCCCAAACAACCCGTGAACGTTGGCTTTTATGCCAAACCACGTAAATCTTTATATCTCTCTTTATTTATTTATTTTTTATGATATAAATAGTATTGTATCGAAACCCGAATCACTAACGTGGGTTGAGAATCATTCTTTTATTTTTTCCGGTCTATTGTGCAAATTAAGACATTAACACGTGGATACTTCTGTCAAATGTGGAGAGGGTTGATATTATTAGTATTCTTTTGTTGTTGTTGACTGCTGATCCGTTGTTTTTGGCAATGTCGTTCATCATTAATCTCCAATCCCTCCAGGTATGATTTATACGTAAATGCAAATTCTTAGTGGATAATAAGGAGTTAAAATTATAGGAGAGGAAGGCATGTAAAGAAATTTAAATTATATTTAAATTGTAGTAACCTGTGTTTTCTCGATCAGATGAATGGATGGATCCCGTGAAGTAGTTTTTGTGATGCTACTATGGTGGCTGTGGAATTTGCAGTCCATATATATATATATATATATTGAAGAGTAGTCTCTATTCCATGATGGAATTTTATCAGGCTTGACTGATGGCGGATAGTGAGTCATCAACTTGTTCCAAGTTCTTATGACGTGTCCCAATCAGGTTGGTAGATAGAAATACTTGGTCAACCATGGTGTGCATATACGCTCGCTCGGTTGGACTTACGTGTAATGGTGATGTTACCCACCATGCATTGAGCATTGAGCATCGTCGGTTGAAAATTTCTCTCTTGAAGCCTATCTTATGCTGGTATTTTTTTTTTTTTAAATCACATCTAAACCGTCAAGAAAAAATTTAATGATTTCGTTCATCTACGTCTGTGAAATCTACTAGTGAAAAGTAGTATAGTCAATAGTGACTATTATCTGGTGTATGTATGGATCATGCATGCGAAATTGATTATTATTTGGATTTCGATTCAGTTGTTGGCAATGTTGGAGATTCGAGGAGAATTCCAACAGGAAAATGCTGTATATGCTTATAAATTCATCTTATTAATTTATATCCAACAGCAACGTAACAAGACGAGTGGAACATGAATGAGCCAAACGCGTGGGCCATGGCCAGCTGTAGGGGAGAACAGTCAAGGACTCACGGGGGCTGCTTTCTGGGCAGGAAAGTAACTTGGACGTGGACCGTGGACGCGATGCCTGATCAAAGTTGCCTGGCCAACTTCCCTTGCACGACAATGAACAGAACAGGGCCGAATTTCCCGCAACTTAATCCATGGGTGTCGTTTATGTAAAATTCTCCAAGCTGCACCTTCATATATGATATACCTCCAAAAAGGCCACCTTGCTTTCTCCACACATACCACGTGCCTGTAAAATGTCTTTCACACTCTGGAATTTTTTCCTTCCCATTCCAAACTTTCATTTGGCATCAAATATCGACCGTGAAACAAATGCCCGTAAAATCCTCCGAGTGGCACCGCCCAACTCAACGGCTTCTCCTCTTTATGATGTGGCTACTAGATTGATCGATTATCTACGTGTGCGCCACACGTGTTCTTGCAGATCTTATCATCTTCATACATCACACGTTACACTTATTTTAATTTTATTTTTTTATTTTTCCTATAACAAGTATAGATGATAAGTAGAACAATTCAATTAATTTAATAAGAATATAATAAAATAAAATATAATTTTAAAATATATAAAATGTGTAGTGTGAGATGATGAACAGTATCCCTCCTGATTTATACGGCATCTCAGGCTCAGTCCACCACAAGAGGCGTCAAGAAGCAAGTGTGCCAAGTAACTTTGATCAGGAGATGAGGGGACAACAAAAAGTAGATGTTAGAGGGAAAGACAGGAAATGAGAGGATAAATCAGAGGTTGAACTGGATTTGGTGTGAGGAGCAGAGGTTAAATTAATTGTTACCGACACATAACATTAACTATATAAAATAGTTATCTAAAAACAAATTAAATTATTAAAATTGTTCATCTGAACCTCTCACTTCAACTTCACTATGACTTATTTGGAAATGAAGTGGAAAAAAAGACCCATTTGTTGCAATTGATTATTTGGAAATTGAAAGTAGTAGATCTTGCGTATTATATCAAAACACGATAGTTATAAATTTATTTTTGTATAATTCTTTTATGAAGCGAGCACTTCTAATTCTTACCATTTCCACAACTACCATATTGACTTGGAAGGTTTTAAAATGGTGTCAACTTTATTTATGGTACCTAATTATTTTACCTTTATATTAAAAGTATTTAATTTTTTCTAATAGCAAATGTTCATATCAAATACATTATAATACCATAAGCAAATGATAAAAATTAAGTAAACAAAAATAAATTTTTTTGTTATAAGATTAAATATTATAAAATCTCTATAATATAAATAGAAATAGGCATGTGAGTAAGATTTGTTGCATTCACTCATAATTGTTAACTCAATAATAGTATATATGTACTTACTAACAAAATTAATCCAAATAAACTATATACTATTTGAAAAGAAAAATATAAATAAATAGTTTACAAAAAGAAATCTAAATATTTTCTTACCTTTTATGAGATATGAAAAAAAAAATCAACGTGAGAAAGTGAGATTTTATTAATCGCAAAAAAATAGGTGTAAGTCTGGAAAAATTGTTGACAAATAAAAAAAACTTAGGCTTCGTTTGGATCATAAACTTCTCTCAACTCATCATTACAATTTTTTCAAATCTCAACATAAAATATAATAAACAATTTAACTTTTTCAAATTTTAAAATAATAATAATATTAAAAAATAATATTTTAATAATATTTTATTATCTCAACTCAACTCAACTTAACTCAACTCACTTCAACATCCAAACTCACATTTAGACAATTAAGTATTAAATGAGATTTTAAAAAATGTTTTGGGAATAAATTTACTTTATATTATAACATATTTAAAAAAATGAAAAACCCTGAGGACACGGACAGATGTGCAGTAAAAGTAGTAAAAGAGGAAAAAGGGACGAAGTGATGTAAAGCTGACTTTTCACCGACTACTAACAGTGGCTTAATAAAAGGGATCTTAGATCAAATAGTCGGGGGCTTCGGGGCGACCAAGAGAGAGAGATTCTTTAACCTCCAGAAGAAAGTTTTACTTTTATTATTTTTCTCTAGGTAGCAAGGGTTATTGAACCATCTGTACAGTAAGTATATGTAACTATCATATAATATAATATCACTAGCATATATGTAACCAGTAGCATATTAATTATTATCACTAACATATATAATCAAATATATAAATAAGTTAGATACTAACATATTATCACTAGCATATTATTACTAACATATATAAATTATAAATAGGTTAGACACTAACTTATTAGTAGTTAAATAGCTATTAGTATATCACTATTAGTAATCCACTATATATAAATAACTATATAAATTACTATAACTATATATAATATTAGTATTAGTATAGTATATAGTATTAGTATCATCATAATATATTAGTACTAGTATTAGTAGTATTAGTGTTATATATATATATATATAAATAACTATATAAATTATCATAACTATATATAATATTAGTATTAGTATAGTATATAGTATTAGTATCACTATAATAGTATAATATATAGTATTAGTATATATATATATATATATATATATAATACATATACTATATATATGCTGTATATTATATATCATTTTATGGCAGTTTGTAATATGGACTTGGAGTAGATTTTTTCATAGCAGATCTTATATTTCTATAGCAGTTTTTTTATAGTAGATTTTATATTTTTGTAGCAGATTTCTCTATAGTAGATTTTTTGCTATAACGGATTTTATATTTTTATAGCATGTTTTTCTATAGTAGATTTTTTATGGTAGATGATTAAAATTGAAAAATCGAACCAGAATCAGTAAAATTGGAAGTACTGATTTAGTGGTGTAACTGGTGCGATATCGATTTTTTAAAACTCAAAACTGGTGTATACCGATTTGATTCCTAAATTTGTTCAAAACTGAACCGATTACACCCCTAGTTAGATCGTTTTGATTCTCGTAATCTCTTTATGTTACAACTTTCCTTCAAGACCGAAACCACAACATTCCATGTTAGATTAATAATTACAAAACTACACCAATAGCAACAGCAACACTACATTGGATGTTGCTTCCTAGGGCTATACATGAAACTGGCAAACCGACTGGGATCGGCCGCCGAAGCTCAGATCGGCTGAAACCGACAGTGAATCGGTAGACCGGCGATGGAAATATAACCAAACCGATGTCGGCCGGTTCGGTCCCAGTTTGAACCAAGAAAAAATCGATGAACCGGCCGCCGTCAGCGACCCTTTTTGTTTTTATATATATATAACATTCTAAAACGACGTCGTTTCACTTAAATAAGTGAAACAACATCGTTTTGTTTCTTGAGTAAAAAAAAAAAAACTGAAGAGGAACGACGCCGTTTGGCATAATCCAAACAGTGCCGTTTCATCCTAGGGCTTATTCAAAACGGATGCCTTCTTATTTTCTTCTCATTCGAGCCCTCAACCATCATTTCATCCTTGATCTCTAGCTTCAACTTTCTGTAGCCCTCCTTTCCAACGGCTTCGGCATCGGCAGTGGCAGGGGTAGCAGCCCAGCCTCCACGACATCCACGTCCCTCCGACAAACAGTGCATCCCACTCCCACGATCCCACTGGTCTTTTCACTCCATTTTTTTTTTTTTTAGCTCTGATTTTTAGTTAATAGTTTCACTCCAGAGGGTGATGGCATCATGATTTGTATTTTGTCGTATCCTATTTTATCTAGTGTTATTTCTATTTTTATTTTTCTTAATTATGTTATGGAATGGTTGTTTCGAGATTGTTGGATATTTTTTAATTTGGTGATGGGATTGCAAGAACTGATTTCTAACAAATCGCCAAATCGATCGTGAACCTGCAGGCAACTGAAACAGCCGGTTTTACCCCTTACACGGTCAGTTTTCGGCCAGTTTTCTTCTCCAAAATTGATGTTTTGGTTAGTTTCAGTTTTTACACAAAACCGAACCGAGGGGTCAGTTTTTCACCCGTATTGCTTCCCCACATCCCATCGCAGTTGAGCAGTTTATTGCTATTGCAACTTAGGGAAGTAGCCATAAACTTATAAAAGATGTAAGGCCTCGTTTAGTTACGTAGTTCAGATGATATGGGATGAGATATTTTGTTGAAAGTTGAATAAAATATTATTATAATATATATTTTTAATATTATTTTATTTTGGTATTTGAAAGGTTGAATTGTTTATTATATTTTATGTGAGAATTTAAAAAAATTGTAATAATTATATGAGATAAGATGAGATGAGATAATGGTTTTGTATAATTAAAACTAGTGTATGATTTTTATTAGCAACCCTAATTAATAGCGCAAATTGGCGGTGTCTTTGACATGTATAAGTCAATGGCATGATGTTACGATTAAGGACATGTTTTTAGGTAATGAGATGAGATTATAAATTTTTAAAATTTTATTTTCAAGTATTACTTAAACACAATATATTTTTTAATTTAATCTTCAATTTTTTCATATAATTATGGCTTAATAATGACAACTTTTACAAACTTCAAAATAAAATACAAAAATCAATATAACTTTTTTAAACTTTAAAATAAAATTTATTTTAAAAAATTATATTCAAATAATTTGTTAACTTTGTATTATTTTTATTCAACTTTTTCTTTTCAAATGGCAAAACTCAATAAAATATCTTAAGTTAAACCATTTTACTATTATTCACAAAATTTTGAAATATTTTAAGTGTCCAAACAAGTCCTAAGTTTTGTATCATAAAATAAATGAAAAGGTTTGTTTTTGAATTTACTGAACTAAATATTATATTTTTGAACTGTAATATTTAAGAATTTTAATATATATTATACTTATAGTTGATATATGTCCAACAATTTTTTATAATTATCTATTTTCTAGATTCAAGAATAATGTCTCGTTTATTTTTACAGATGAGATGATAAGAGATGAGATTAAAGTTAAAAATGAAATAAAAAATTTTTTAAATAAATTTTTTTTAATATTATTTTTATTTTGAGATTTGATAAACGTAAATTATTTATTTTATTTTATGTGAAAATTTTAAAAAATTATAATAATTTGATAAAATAAGATAAATGAAAGAAATTGTGAAAATAAAGTATGCCTAAAATGAAAAGTAAAACGAGAATCCAATATTATCCTCCCTAAATGACAAATACCGACCATCGGTCGGCGAGGAGCCGTGGCCCGTATCTGAAAGCGCCCTCAAAGAAGGTGCAAAAGTGACCGGAATAGCCGGTAAAAAAGGTCATAAAAAAAGCGAATGGAAACCCCACAACCCCCTCATATCAAACCGCTACGTGGCCGATCTTATCCGTTTCCCATCCCTCCACCCTTTAAAAATAGTAAACCCCCAACTATTAAGACACCATCTCTCCCACATTCTTTTCCATTTTTGCTGTCCAAAAAAGCTCTTTCTCATACACTCTCTCTCTCTTTCTCTCTCTGAAAATCTTAAGCTTTATCTCTCCGAACCCGTTCCATATGGCTGCGAATCTCATCCCCTTCCGACCATCCCAGATCCGAGCTTGCGCGACGTCGGACCACCGGAATCCCGCCCAGAACCGTCCAACAAGCGCCTCGTCGCCCAACTGGTGGACCCCGATCTTCGGATGGTCCGCTGAGCCCGACTACATCGACTCCGGGAGCAACAAGCAGATCCACAACGGCTCTGAGAAATCGGACCAGGATCTCTACCCGAAGTCTTCCCGAACCAGGTTCGCCCCGGGTTCCTTCACGGAGGAGAAGGCGAGACAGCTCCGGATGATGACGAAGGAGACGGAGTCGTTTCACGACGTCATGTACCACTCCGCCATCGCCTCCCGCCTAGCCTCGGATTTCAAGAAAAGCTCCGATCTGTGACCTGCGGCGAGCTAAGGATATATTTGAAGATCCGTAGTTTCGGATTTTTATATGTATCTTTTTTTTTTTTTTTCCCTATTCAACCTTTTCTTTGCAAAATTTAAGATAAGGAAAAGTGGAAAATGTTAATAGTAGGTGATGTAATTACGTAGTTAATGCTGTTAATTAATTGCGTGATGGACACGACGATGTAGAATTTATGGATAAAGATATATAATGATGTTTTCAGAGCTTGCTTTTTGTCGAAGATGATTCTACGTAGAGCAGATTAGCAGCAAACAAATGGACCAGGGTTTAATTTTAAAATCTGCTACAAGCGGTGTACACGAACCGAGTAAACCGACCGAAAACCGGTGACCGGAGTACGAAATCGGTCAAAATTGACAGGAAGCCGGTCCGCCGGTGGTTAAAAATTAAGAAGAATCGATCTCTACTAGTTCGGTCGCGGTTTGATCCACTGAAAAACCATTGATCCGAGTAGTTTGTATGAATTGAGATTAAAGCTAAAAAATTAAATAAAATATTGTTAAAATATATTTTTTAATATTATTATTATTTTAAAATTTGAAAAAGTTAAATTATTTATTTTATTTTATGTGGAGATTTGTGAAAGTTGTAATGATGAAGTGAGATGAGATGAGATGTTTTTGGAAAACAAACAAGGATTCCGTTTTACTAAAATCGATTCCGTTTTACTCATTAAAGTAAAATGACGTCGTTTTGGACCCCACAATTGAAAAAAAATAAAGCAAATAGCGTTATTTGGTTTCAACCAATCGGCATCATTTCTAGATTAAGTTAAGATTCCTCCCTTTCTCTCTCTCATACTCGAATATGATCTTATGCCGTTCTCTCTCTCTAGCTTTCTGATATCATCAATCCATTGCTGGTTTCATTGGGTCCTTCTCAGCTCCATTCGTTTGTGCCGTTTCATGATTCATCAATTTGCACCGTTTCAAGTGTTTGAATATTTGATATTTGTGATATTTTATATTTGTTGAGATATTTCATATTTTTTGTGAATATGTGATGAGTGTTCGAGTGTTTGTAAGTTTGTTTGCACTACTAACGACGCCGGCGAACCGACATGAAGAAAATTGAGATCGATATCGACAGTTTTCATCCTCTTCATCGGCCGGTTTCGATCGAGATAAACACATTTTCAGCTTGTCAATGTTGGTGAGGTTTTGGTCCCTGTCAGTTTTGGACCAAAACCTCATCGATACCTTCAGTTTTCACCCCTATCTGCAACAAATACAAACATATTATATAAAAGTAAACACACAAAATGACATGATTTCATGTGATTCGTTAGATTTATTTTACATTAAGTAATTTTATAATTTGACATATTGCATCAAATTACGTTAATTTGTAAATTTATTATTGTATAATTTTTTTTTGTAATTAAAATATTTTTCTTTGCGTGAAATGTCTCGTAGGCATGAGATCATAGTCCATGTACAGGGCTTTATGCTAATCCGACTTGATGCTGCAACTATTTCCAAGTTGTAATCAAGCATAGCATCCAAAGGCGAATATGCCTTGATGTGTCATTTTAAATATACAAAACCTTAATGAAAGATGAATATTATAAGTTTTGATAATTTGAGTAATTTAGGATTAAAAAATGTAGAATGTTTGTATGATTAGATTGGGAAGTTACTTAATCCTAAATTCAAAGCAATTATTATTGTTAAAGAAATGGAAAATAAAATTGCATAATCATTCTTTGTTGGAGTCTTATGGAGAAAATAAACAAAAACGTCAACTTCGGATAACAGTTGTGAATCTAATTTTTATAAAATTCACTGTTTGACGTATCAATCCTCAATTATCATAAAACAGCTTAGCAGAGAAGACATTGAGAGAAAGTTGAGAAAAAGCCTACACTCTTGACCGCACTTTTCTCCCCCCCTCTTGTTTCCTTTATTGTCATCACCTCATCTCACTTTATAAAACAATTTGTTCGATTTTTTTTTTTAATTTTTCGTACAATTCATCCATAAATTTCGAGGAACTCTTGCAAATTAGAGAAATGATAATATTAATCATGAGTATATAAGTATCGTCTAATTATTTTTTAAAAAAGTAAATAAATATAAAACTTACATAAAAAATAATAATTTTTTAATAGTAAATTCTATTTTTTTTAAATAACTACACAACACTTGCGCACTCCATGACTGCATGTAGCTAGGGGTGTAACCAGTCCGGTCCGGTCCGGTTTTGAACAAAATCTAAGACCGAACCGGTATATACCGGTTTTGTATTTTTCAAAACCGGTTACCCTCATAAACCGGTACTTCCGGTTTTACCGGTCCGGTCCGGTTTTTCGATTTTTTTAAAATGTAAGTTTCACAATTTGTCATTAAAAATGCTTATAAAAAAAAATTGATTTAAAAAAATCTGTTTAAACTTTTATTAAAAAAATATGTTTTAACTTTTACTAAAAAAATCTGCTTTACTACAAAAAATCTGATTAACTAATTACTAAAATCTGTTTTAGTAAAAACTGCTTTCCAAAAAACTGTTTTACTAAAAAAAATCTGCAACAAACTTATAAATATAACTACTACAAAAATTGGAAAAAAAATCTGTAATAAACTGCTTCATCCGCTATGAGTCTATGATTAAGGGTTCAATGGATACAACTTACAGAATTTACACATCATACATTAAACAAAACACTGCAAGTCTACAACAAATCCTTGCATGTTAAAGGAAATAACTTAGTACTTATACATATTTTTTAAAGCAGTCACAAGAAATTTAAGAATGGACATCAACAAGCCTATAAGCCTATGAAATAAAATAAATTTAAAAGTCTAAATTAGAACTCTAAAAATCTAACAAATTACAAGTCTAAAAGTCTAAATTATAAATCTAAACACTTAAAAGTCTGAATTACAAGTCTAAAAAGATTAATATGTGAGAGGCTATACTATTTTTTTCCACAAGCAAATATGAATTAAAAGGATGAGAAAGATGATGCATGAATGATTAATAGTATAAAATATTCTTAACAGTACACTTCCAACTGTGGTTGGTAATTAAAAGGAAATCAAATAGACAGAGTATATATTATTCACTTGTCAAATTGGTAGTTTTAAGTTCTTTGAATTCTTTTTTTCTTCCCCCCTCAATCACTGGCCGGTGGCTTTTGGCTCACCAATTATATATATATATATATATATATATATATATATATAAAATATCATTTAAGCTTTCCATTTCTTGCTACTTAATTATAATCTTCAGGTACCCAAAAGTAAAATTAAAAAACTACACTTGCTGACTCAAAACGCAACAAGAAAATAATGACATATAATATACAATAATTAAAGCAACTATAAAGGATCAATAGATAAAATCTGCTGTAAAAAAAGAGAAGGGAGTGAGACTTTATAAACATTCCTTACGCTAAGTTAGGGTGATTGTTGTGATCTATGCTGGACTTACTGGTATCAGGACTTTATAAACATTCCTTAAGCATTCTAAATTATATATGATCATGAATCATGATCTCATTGATCTGTATGCATGGAATGGAAATGGGCTGTTATTACTTTCAAATAATTGATGATGGATGCAATGTAAAATAGATAAAATTCAAATAGAGAATACACACAATGCAAGAAAACACTGTAATGATTTTGGATTCAAAAACCCTACCCTAATATCACAAAACCCAATCAACCCAATCGGCAATCACAGATTCACAAAAATCCCAATATCACAAAATCCAATCACAAAAATCATAGTAGGCTAGTATGTAATTTCAAAAAAAAAAAAAAAACTTACTGTGTGAGCAAATCGGCAGAGAGACTAAGACAGGGGTCGAGAGAGATTGAGAGCGACGAGAGAGTTAAGAGACGAGAGAGTGAGACACGGGAGAGTTGAGAGTGAGAGACGAAAGAGTTGAGAGACGAGAGAGTGAGAGACGGGAGAGTTGAGACTGAGAGCGAGAGACGAGAGCATGAGAGATGAGAGCAGAGCCACAGGCACGAGAGACAGAGAGAGTGAGCCATTGAGCGCAGTGCACACGACGGCACGAGAGACAGAGAGAGCGAGAGGCGAGAGCAGACTGCTGTGAGACGAGGTGGAAACTGGAAAATCGGAAAGAGATAGAGTTAAGACTCGGAGACGATTCACGAAAGAGGTGAATCAGAGGAATAGATGATTTAGGGTTTTCAAATTGAAAACGGCGCCGTTTGGCCTTTGGCCTTTACTATTTAATTAAAATTTAATTCTTTCCAATTTGTTTTTTTGTTAAATGATAATTAAAATTTATATATATTTATAATACATTTAATAGACTATAGTGATTATAGTGATTTAATATAACTATATATATATTTGTAATACATTTAATATACTATAGTCAAATATTTTATATATTAGACTATATAATATATATATATTTGTAAATTGTAATACATTTAATATATATATTAAACTATTGATATTAGTTAAATAGTTATAGACTTATATATTAATATAACTATATAATATATTAGACTAGTCTAATAGTATTAATATTAGCCTATCAGTATAGTTATATATTAATATTAGTTATAGTGATTTAGTATAACTATATTAGTATAACTATAGTCTTAGTCTATATTAAACTATTAGTATTAATTAAATAGTTATAGACTTATATATTAGTATAACTATATAATATATTAAACTAGTCTAATAGTATTAATATTAGCCTATTAGTATAGTTATATATTAGTATTAGTTATAGTGATTTAGTATAACTATATTAGTATAACTATAACTATAATCTATAGTCTATATTAAACTATTAGTATTAGTTAAATAGTTATAGACTTATATATTAGTATAACTATATAATATATTAGACTAATAGTATTAATATTAGCCTACTAGTATAGTTATATATTAGTATTAGTTATAGTGATTTAGTATAACTATATTAGTATAACTATAACTATAATCTATAGTCTATATTAAACTATTAGTATTAGTTAAATAGTTATAGACTTATATATTAGTATAACTATATAATATATTAGACTAGTCTAATAGTATTAATATTAGCCTACTAGTATAGTACTCTAGTTATATATTAGTATTAGTTATGGTGATTTAGTATAACTATAACTATAGTCTATATTAAACTATTAATATTAGTTAAATAGTTATAGACTTATATATTAGTATAGCTAATAATATATTATACTATATAATAATATTAATATTAGCATATTAGTATAGTTATATATTAGTAGTAGTTATAGTGATTTAGTATAACTATATTAGTATAAGTATAACTATAGTCTATAGTCTATATTAAACTATTAGTATTAGACTATTAGTTAAATAGTGATAGACTAGTATATTAGTATAGCTATATAATATATTAGACTATATAATAGTATTAATATTAGCCTATTAGTATAGTTATATATTAGTATTAGTTATAAACTATATATTTAATATTAGTATTAGTTATAAACTTTTAGTGATTTAATATTAACATTTTATGTAATAATTTATAAATTATAATAAGGAATTATTTCATATATGATATTGTTTCATATATATAATTATTAATTATATATATTATATATAAAAATTTATAATTATACATAATATATAAAACTTATATATATTAATTATTAATATATATATAATATTTTGTATAAAACTTATATATATAATAATATAAATATTATTTTTTTTTATATATTTTTAATTAACCGGTCCGGTCCGAGTCAAAAAATCTCAAAACCGGAATCAGACCGGAACCGGCCAGTTTTTACATTATAAGAACCGGTCCCAAACCGGACCGGTTCAAAACCAGTCCTGACAGGTCCAGTCCAGACCGTTTTCTGGTTCAAAATTACACCCCTACATGTAGCATTACTTTGCAAATTATAGTCCATCAACCAATTTCCTGTTAAGACATTCAACGACATCGTATGTCATTGGTGAATAATATAGATGCCAACAAATCAGAAGTCACCACGTGGTATTTTGCATCCACCTCAACCATCTCATTTAAAAAATAAATTATAAGATGAGTGAAAATCGTGTTAGCTTTTAATTGGCTAGCAAACCTTGTATAGCCATTTCAGAAGACATCAAGTGTTAGCTTTTACACTTGACCTGGAAATGCATACACTATTAACCAAACCTTGCATAGATAAATACAAGATCCATGGTAGACAGCTCCACCAAACCTTGTATTTGCGTCGTTCATTCTTAAACACACCATTCAAGCCCTTTCCTCCAACCATAATGTTTTCTGAAATAAACTCAAATTGAAGGACCCCTCTACCACAGCAAAAACTACAACCGATATAAGATGCACAGTTCCTCTCAAACCTCAGTAATATGTTCCAAAAATATGAAATTTCTGTTAAAGAAAAGCAGCTTCACCATTTGGCAAATGGCAATTATTTCAGATGCAACATGAGATGCAACACGTTGCAGGTCTCAAATGTTTGGCTAAATGGAAAAAAGTACAAGATGCAGCAACTATAGTTTAATCGATGAGAAAAATACAATCAAAATTTCCATTTTCCGTAATATATTCCTCAAGTTAATAGATTATCTGAGCTGCACAACATCCGCAAACCAATTAAAGGGGAGAAATATAGGCAATCAAATATCTAAATCCATGCTCCAAGCCTTCACTTGCTCTCTATATCGTACTGATCCGTTCTGAGTATGTCTATAAGGAAAAACAACAACACATATAGAATACAAAAAATATAGGGTCCTTATCAACAGTAAGAGAGGTTCCAAGACCACATAGAATGACAAATTCTTGAATTATCACCGCAATAAAACAAAGTTGTAGCTCCTCATAATTCAGGGCAACTTATTTGCCTACTAGAGTCTGGATAATATAAGAAAGCAGTCCAATAAAAGGATAAGAATTGCAAGGAGGAATATGATCTTTTAAAGATTGATTAAAAATGAAGGGGACCGAAGAACGTCGTAGCCAAATCCAAATTACTTCCACCAAAGGCAAGAATGAAGAAAGACTAGTCGAAAGCCAATTCAAATGCAACCAAAATCCAAATAATGCATAACCATCCCCATCAATTGTAAATGGTCAGTAGTTATGCCACAGGGATGAATATAGTACTGCACGGTAATTTTTTACAAAGTTGTCAATTTTGCACTCTAGTTTATTTCGGAACCAACTCTTGTCCACATATTTGCCAGAGGTTCAAGAAATGCCATTACTTCTGGTCAGTTCCAAAATAAATGACTCGGTTATTGGTGAAATTGTGTTCTCAAACTCCAAAAGATGAAAAACAAATCATCCCACTTTTATGTGTTTCAATTATCATGAATGATGAGAAAAGACATTAGACTGCAACAACATATGGACAGCAGTTCAGATACGAAACTCATGGTTTTTTTTCCTTTTTTGGTTATGAGAGCAGAGGATAATCATGCAGATGACATCCCCGTGACTTCATCTGGCAAATATGTTTTACATGCTTTCACCAGAGCATCCTACCAACTCTTAAACATCAAAACTTCCCAAAGGATCACATTATTGCCACATTATAGGAGATGGGCATGCTGAAATGATCTTTAGTCTTTAGAAAGAGAAATTACTCTTTCCATGTCAACATGAAACGTCATAGTGACAGCCACTATGAATTGCTAGAGCCTAGACAAATTAATAAGGAATACAAATTCTACCAAGCCATGCTTTTTTTACCAGTACAAATTCCACTACGCCATGCTTCATAAGCTATTAAAAAAAGCCATAAGTTTTTATTTTATTTTTTATCTACCATATAGTGTCCAATATTTTTTATAGGTATTTTTTTATAGCTATCGTACAGTGTCCAATAAAAACATGAAGATATGATCTAGTATATGCTTGTATACTAAGACCTCTATTCCTTAATCACCAAAGTGACACATTTATAACTATAGGAGCTAGGAAATTTCTAAATATATGTACACATCGAGAAGTTCTTCATATACAATGAAATTAATTCCGCTTGTTCAATTACCCAACTACTTGTATTCAATAAGATTCTTTCAGGTGCAAACATGCAGGGACACAATCTCCAGAACTGGGATAGTTACCTTCCTCAAACACGGAAGGAGAAAGATCACCCAGCTTTCCGAGGAAAGGTATATCTATTTAATTCAATAAATAAAAAGTAGTAGAAACTATCAATGCCAAGTGCCAACCTGCTCTGGTCATAAACGAAGTCCAGGAGGAACCATCAGGAAATTTAATTCATTTTACCGCAACAGTATTCACTTCATGAGACATAATAGTTATAGTCATTGCATCACGAATCTAACACAGCTAGAAGAGTGGTTTTAGTGAAGCAGTACAACAAAAACAAAATTTAAATCAAAATAAAGAGTTTTTCAATTTCCATATGGCATACAACACACAAAGTGAAAAGTTAATTAATCCATTCGCAATATAATCAATTGGTAAAAGCAACCCAGGATCAGATAGCATAGTAACACAAAAAACATGCAAATTGAAAAGGATACACCAAATACATGCCATGAGTAAATGCCCCTGCCAGCACAAGCGTAAACAAACGATCCCTTAAAACCGGGTTCTTCCTCAGAGAGAGTCGGACTGAAAATCAAAATTCCCACAAACCGTATTGTAAGTATTACTCAATTTGAAAAGGCTGAAATTGCACAAATGAATAGATGAAATTAAAAAGAAAGGCGAGACTTACTGAGAGGAAGGACAGGGGCATAGATAAGTGGAAACAAGAACTTAAATGGGGGTCCTTTTCGTTGCCTTTTTATCGCGGCTTCCCTTTGATAAATTCATGCACACAAATTGACAGAATAATTAAAAGAAAAAGATTGCTGGGTTTTACAGATCAATCCTCAAAAACAAAAAATCATGGACGTGGGCGTTTGGTTTGTTGTTAAGGAACTTACTGGCCGGAAGGATCGGACGGCGAGGCCATGGCGGTGCTGAAGTTGAAGAAGGGTCGGCTTTCTATTGCCCGTGCAGTACGACTGCGAAAAAATATATCAAAGTTGGTGTGCGGTACTGCGACCCGCTTGGTGCTTGGGCTCACTATAAATTTCGATTTTTTTTTTTAGTCCTCGTTTTTTGAAAAATTCTTCTTCTCACACTACTGTGAGAAGAAGCCCCAGCACACTTAACATGTTGGGATAAAAAAAAAAAAAAAAAATTTACTGGGGGATAGTGTGGCTTCCGACTGTCCCCCAGAAATGCTCTCGTTTTTTTCACACGTGAGATAACATTAAAGTTAAAAAATTAAATAAATTATTAGGACTGTTCATCCTGGCTGAGTTTTTTCTTTACCCGATCCGAAACCCAGATAACTGGGTTCCGGTTACGGTGTTCGGCCCGGAACTCGTATTATAAAAACCGAATATATCTAGTCCAGACCCAGGTATGAAACCCGGGTTCCGTATTCATAATCCGGTATAACCGGATTTGTATAAAAGGCAAAAAATAAAAATCTTATTCCTTCAGCCCGTGACCCCGGACCCCCGTCTTTCTCTCAATCCTAGCCATGATTCTACAAAACCCTAGCCGTCATCGTGATGATCTTGATGGTTACTTGATGGAGAGGAGTAGCTGATTCGAGTACACTCTCTCACCAATGGCTTGCGGAAGCTCAGCTTTGAGAATCATCTTTTCCTCGGCCAAACTAGCCAACCTAGTACACCTCTTTGCCCACCAATACACTCATACCCATCAAGCTCTCAAACCCATCTCTCAACGACATCCATCCGAGCCTCCTAGACATGGTAAAATGGTATCGTTATCATCCATAGAGATGGTTTTGTTTTTGTTTGTCAGATAGAGCAAAAGCAAAATGGTACCGCTGAATACAATATTGTAAGGAAGGTGAATGAGCACCACAAGAAGAGGGCCAAGGAAGCTAAGAAGCTTTCCCTTAAGCACAACATAAGCTCCAGGCCCTCGAAGCCCGCCGTGCCCTCGCCCTCGCCTGCAAAGAGTTGGAGCAAAAGAAAGTCGAATGCAAAGAAAGGGTACTCCCCATTTCCTGCCCTCATATTATTGCGTGTTATTTTGCTTGCTTTATGACTGAATCGGTTAGTTTTTATCGTTGCGCTATTGCATGTGTATCATGTTATTTTTATTTCTTGGTGTGGATTGGGCGTTTCTGGTGAAATTTATACCTACACACGAGAGATATTGGTGACATTCAATATTTGTTTATATGGATTTTGTGTGCTTGCTTCTCATTCTCTGTGCCCAGACTGCATATGGGTCTTACATTATAGTTTTGAAAAGGTAAGCATAGAAAGGAAAGAGAGGGAGGTTAGTCTGATGATTAGTTAAAGTGCATACGTTTCTTGAGGCTATTGTGTGCACTGTTCTGGACCCTCTCATCTTACTTGATTATAAATTTATAAGTTGCTTTTAAGCTTAAAGTCTGGATTTTTTGAGATGGCATAGATCATATTAATAAGGTAGTGAAGAGAGTATTTAGTTTTGGAGCTTTTAGAACTGTGCCTCTCTACCTGGTTTGGTGATTTGGAGGAAAAAGAATTATAGAAGTTTTGCGAACAATGGAATAAAAACTTATTTCTTCAATACTTTGTTTCTTTGGACAGCAGTTATAGACTTTTTTTTTTTTTAAAGTAAAAGTAAAGTTTTATTGATATAAAAGGCCTCGCCTAAGTACACCACTGTTATAGACCTTTTTTTTTTTATTTTTTTATTCACGCTGTTATAGACTTAATTGGCTGAATTTCAAGATTTTCTTGTATCTTTATCTATTTCCAACTAGGCGTTTCTCTTGTATCATATTTTCATGCTTTGAAATGGTTGCTAGATCTACTCTCTTTGTTTTTAAACTTGTTTTATTTATTTATTTTATTTTTATTTGGGTCTGTTTTGTTCTGTGTTGCCACATTTTGTTTACGATACTTATAAGTTATGTGTAGATTCAATGGTTCAACGATTTTTGTCCAAGAGTTCGTTTTTATTCATTTTTTTTCTTTATCATTTATGTTTTGGTTATGTTTTATTTGTGTACTTATCTGTATGTTGCTGATTCGAGTCCATGCCTGCATTTTCTAAAAAATATCGTTTTTATTGTGAAACTCTCCTTTTTGTTTTATTCCCAGTGCAATTACCCTGCTACTTTTGCCTTCTGCTTTTTCAAATTTATTCCAGCTTGTGCACAAAATTCTTGAAACTTGCGTGTGCCATTTTCTGTCCTTCAAGAAGGAAAATCATAATTAACCCATTTGAAGCTTTTAAAATACTGTTAGATCTCATGGCCATAAAACCATTAATTTTTATACTCATTTTCTGTACTCTCTTTTAATATTCTATTTGAATATAATATGCAAAACTAGTTTATGAGCTTTTTGATTTCTTGGCTTCTGGAATTGACAATGGACTATTCTTTGGTGTGAGATTAAATCACTGATGGGAAGAATGTGGTGCGATTTTGTAACTCATTTCTTGTAATTGTGTTTGGTAATATAATTTATAAATACTGTAATATGTAGTGGACTGCATTGTGATGCATGCATAGATGAATATTGGATTTGTTTTTTTTGTTTTATATGCATATAGTATTTTTAGAACGTTTCATGAACTTGGCTTCTTAGAAAAAAAAATTAATAAAATAAAGGCTTTTACAAAAAATAAATAAATAAATAAAATCTGGGTACAATCCGGAACCCGAATCCACTCGGATTCCGATCTAGGTATGACGGTTCTGGTCAGGGTATACCTGGGTTCCCGGGTTGGAACCCGGATGAACACCTCTATAAATTATTGTTAAAATATATATTTTTGTTTTAAAATTTAAAAAAACTGAATTGTTTATTTTATTTTGTATAGAAATTTAAGAAAGTTATAATAATGAGATGAATTGAGATAAATTGAGATGAACTGTGAAAACAAACGAGGCCTTAAACACACAACTTTTCGTAACACTTTCCACCGAATTTACTATGAATCAACTACTATTCACTCTCATACTTCACACTTATATATTTTCATAGAATATGAGATATTTTTTTATAGGATGTGAGAATATTTTTCATAAGGTGTGGAAAAGAAAAAATGTTCTCATCAACTACTATTCACTACTCACACTCTACACCTTATAATATCGTTCTTGCTATAGATATATAATTTTTTAGTAATATTAGATATAATTATAGGTTGTCAAAGTGTTTTATATATATATATTTGAAAGATAGTAGAGTTTAGCATTAATTAGATTTTTTAATGTAAATTTTATATGTATTTATTTTTTTTAAAAAAAGTGAACGTGACAATGTGACATGACTGTGCTCCACTTTGCCTCCTGGTGCAATTGTTTTTTAAATATTAAAAAACACACTAAAAAAAACACACTTTCAAAGCGGGGTAATTTGGGGGACAAATTAGCTTTTAAAAGAAAAACAAAACTACATTTTTTACATTAAAATGAATTTAATTTTTTTAAATTAAGATAAATTTAACTTTTTAGGTTGAAATGTATGAAGTAGATTGAGTTGAATTTAATTTTTTTTATGAGAAATTGAAAAAAATAATGAGTACATCAATAATTAATTTGAGATAAATTGAATTGGATTTAACAACCAAACGGGCCCTTTAAGAACACTGGCATTAGCTTAGTCAAAATGTCAGTTCATCTTCAAAATTTGAAGAAATAGAGATAGAATCATCTGCATTGAAATAGTCAAATACTAGTGGCTTCAACTATGAGTTACAGTATTTCTAAGTGTTTTTTCATATTGGGAAATGCTATGTCTCCCACTGGGAGCTCCCGCTGGAGATTAATGTATTTTTTATGTGTGTTTTTTTTAATTATTTTTTATATAGATTTTTTTAATAATTTTAAATATTTTTAAAAAATAAAAAAATTCAAAATATTATTAAAAAACACTTTCTTAATCACGAAGTAAAATAAAAAATCATAAAAAATATTTTTTTATTTTACTTCGTGATTAAGAAAGTATATTTTAATGAATTTGTTTTTACTTTCTAATTAAGGAAGTATTTTTTATGATGTTCTAAATTTATTTTATTTTTTTAAAAATATTTTTTATAATTTTTTATTTTACTTCATGATTAAGAAATTATTTTTTAATATATATTTTTTTACTTTCTGATTAAGAAAATATTTTCTGAATGATGTTTTAAATTTATTTTATTTTTTTAAAATATTTTAAAATAATAAAAGATCTATATAAAAAATTATTTAAACAAAACACATGTAAAATAACACTACACCCCCAGCTGGAGCTCCCAGCGGGAGCCCCCAGCGGGGGCTGTAGCATCACCCTTTTCATATTTGATAATGTACTATTCATCTTCAAAAGTAATATTTTATTTTAAAATATCAGACCTAACTACTTTAATATTTCTCATGTTTTATTTTAAAAAGTGTTTGTAAAAATTAATTGAGAAATAATAATTTAAATAAAAATTATTATTAATAAATATATGATTAGTGTAAAAAAATTAAAATAATATTATTAAAAAATTAATACTATATTATTTTGACTAATATAACGTGGGATTATAATTTCAATCATTTTGAATTTATGAAAAATATACTTAAATTTTAGAGTCTAGACGACTTAAAGGGAATGAAGAGTAAAAGCGCACAAGAATCGGACGGTCAAAGAGTGTCTAGAACAGAGCAGAAAGAAAGTAATCAAATCCAATGGTTAAAAGAGTTGCGTCAAATTAAAGCCACGCAGAATGCAGAAAGTGAGAAAACCTTATAAGCCCTCCCACGCTCCCCTTCGCTCCCTTCTGGCCTCTCCTTCCATCATTTCTTCAAAACTTGTCGCCGTCTCCTCTGTCACTTCGCTGTTCTCTAAAGTTTCGGATTCCCTCTTAGTTCCGACGCAAATCAAATGGTACGTCTCTCTCTTGGAGTTTGGCAGCTGATCGTTGAGTTTGATGCCCATTTCCCGTGGTTAGGGTTACGGTTAGGGTCTAGGGTTTTAGCCCATCGATCTATTTTATTCTCTTTTTTTCGATTTAATTTTTAATTTTTCTAATTTGCTTTTGTAGGCTCTACCGAATCAACAGACTGTTGACTACCCGAGTTTCAAGCTCGTCATCGTCGGTGATGGAGGCACTGGTATATATATATTTTTTTACTTTTTATTGAAAATTATGAATTTTTATTTGTTTGTTTGTAGCAAGTTGTGAAGGTAGGACTGGAGTTTACTCCTACGTGGTCTTATCATTTAAACTGATTCTATCACCGATAAGAAATTCTGATTAGGCTGTGGTGGTTCCGATTGATAATTCTACTCTTTGTACTATATAATATAGGCTCTATTTGGGCTTTGCCTACTTCATTCGTATCAATAAAATTTTCATTTTCTTATAAAAAAAAATAATATAGGCTCTATTTGTTTCAAAAGAGAGTTGTTTCTGGACATATTTTCTGTAAACTGGTACACTATTTCACAAATGAATTAGTTTGTGAAAAAGATGACCACATGCTCTCGGTGAAACTAGAGAAATATGCCGATCGCATTGAGTCTTTCATGTTTTTTTGTTGATTTATCCTGTCGTTTTGATACTGTAAGAGTCATTACATTTTGAAATGAAATGAAATAAATAATCAATGTGCATGTCGTTATTTATGAATTGGTGTGCAGCTCATGCCATGTAAGTATATTTGTACATATGTATATTGATCTCAAGCCCTGTGGTATTGATTAAGCTGAATGTTTTTTAACCTGACAGGGAAAACAACTTTTGTGAAGAGACATTTGACCGGGGAGTTTGAGAAGAAATATGAACGTATGTCTCGAATGGTACCTTGCTCATAGTTAATTTTAATCAGTGTACTCAAGATATGAAGATATCATGGAGCTTGATACGTCTGAATTTCTTATTTGGACATTTTAACTTCTAAGATCACTGTTGTAATAATTTTTTTTAAGTAACAAGATAATTTTTTATTCATGTCTTTGGTTTTTTGGCAAATAGCTACTATTGGCGTGGAGGTTCACCCATTGGACTTCTTCACTAATTGCGGGAAGATCCGGTTTTACTGCTGGGATACTGCTGGTCAAGAGAAATTTGGTGGTCTTAGAGATGGATACTAGTGAGTAAATGTTTTTGGATTCATGATATTGTTGTTGCCTTGTCAGATTTGAATGATTGTTCCTATTCTTTATGTTGCATTCAGTTAGTCAGATATAAATTCTGATTACCTTGTTATTTTCCCATTATAGCAAAGTATAATGTCTGACCTTCCGGAACTTCTATGGTATCAGTAGAATCAGTAGAATAGCTAATAGCATAAAAAACTGGATTCCTGATAGCCTAGCTCCAACAATTCGCTGCAGATTCCAGTTAAGTATGAAGGAAAATAGGGTTTGGGATTTCTTGTTAGTCATGCAAGCTGAAACATGACAAATAAATTTTGATTTGTGGATCTAGATGGTCCATAAATTTGATTATGCTGCGGTAGGATAGACAAGATTCAAAGGAGAATTAACCTGTAGAAAGAACATTGTCGAACTCCTCTACTATTGGGAGAGAGGGAGAGGAGCAGAAAACCAGTGGAGGTTATTTTGTATGTTAGTTATGGTTTGATATATGATGTTTAATACTTGTTAAGGATTTCTTCTCATTTGTCAAAAAGTTTGAATTTCATTTTTCGAATATTGATTAAGTAGTTGCTTTACAATGTTGATATGACTGGTTGGTTATATTGATTTCTCTGATGGCTCCCTTGTGCTGCCAGGTTGGTCTCACATTACATTTTCTATTTATTTTTTGCAGCATTCATGGGCAATGTGCAATAATTATGTTTGATGTTACAGCCCGGTTGACATACAAGAATGTTCCTACATGGCACCGTGACCTCTGCCGGTGAGTTAAAAAATGCTCCACTTTAAATGTTTTTTTTTTTTTTTTTTTTCTTCTCATTTCGTGATGTATTTACATGGCTTCTGCATTGCAATCATAGGGTTTGTGAGAATATACCAATTGTTCTTTGTGGAAACAAAGTCGATGTGAAGAACAGGCAAGTTAAGGCAAAGCAGGTTACATTCCACAGGAAGAAGAATCTGCAGTACTATGAGATATCTGCAAAGAGCAATTACAATTTTGAGAAGCCTTTCCTATATCTTGCCAGAAAGCTTGCTGGGTAATGAAATAGCATAGTTGTATAATTCTATTTTTATTGTGCTAGGCTGTGTTTAGAATTCTATTTTAGTGTGCCAGGTTGTGATTGAAACTTGAGATTGACGACTTCTTTTGTAATTTAGGGACCCTACTCTCCACTTTGTGGAGTCTCCTGCTCTTGCTCCTCCAGAAGTACAAATTGACTTGGCGGCACAGAAACAGTATAGACTTTCCCTTTGTCTGCTATTGATTTGGCGTAGAATATTTTTATACTTTTGTGGGACCATTATCCTGTCTACAAGAATATGTTAAAAGCTACTCCTAATAAAAAGCAATTGGGGTCACGAGATTGTTCTCCACGTGCATATTCTCGTTGATATTTTTACTTCACTTGGTTATTTTCAATCGAACAGTCTTCAGAAATTATTTTTTAACACAACTTGATTAAAGCAAATACTCCTTTTTCAGAACTAATTGATTCTGGTATTTTAAAGTATTTGAGTTGTGTAGGTCCTGGGGCAGTCTTAAGTTTGTACTGAGGTTTATGTGTAAACTCATTTAATCACTTTTATCTACGCAAATAGTTAGTCGTTTGCCCCTTCTCTTCTCGACTCACGGTTAGTTGTGCTGTTTCCTACAGGCATGAAGATGAGCTTGCTGCTGCAGCTAGTCAGCCTCTTCCTGATGACGATGATGATACATTCGAGTGAAGCTGGAAATCTTGGAGAGGGCTTTGAATCCATCCCTTTTTTTGTCTCTCTCTTATGCTGCCTTTATATGTGCCCAATCTATCCCCCTTCGAATTTTTCAACAATATATATGGCAGGGTTTAGAATTCATGGAGACCTTATGTTAGTTAGGTTTTTCCTTCAGCTTTTGTTATGTCGTTGGTTGTGCTGGTTTTAGTCTGTTATTATTGGAATCTCATGTGGGTGTTTTGAGAGTTACCGAACTAAATAGCAGTTTATGCATCCAAATTCACCGTTTCGCAATATATCACCCGATGCCTTGCTGTATGCCACCCAGAGGAAGAAATATTAAGGGCGGAGAAAAACAAAACCAGTTAGAAGATATCATTTTTCCATGAGTGAGCCCTCTTTTTTAGGGAGGACGAAGGACTGACTTTATTTTGGCCGAACGTGGAGATTGAAATTCTCTCTATTTCTTTATGATGAAGATAAACTAGCGGAACTCGAGCTTGGATAGAGTTTTCTTTCAAATTGAGAGGAAGTTTCAACCTATTTAAGGAATTGCCTAGAGTATTTTTAGACTATGTGAGAAGTACATTTATTTTTACGTGTTAAAATGAACACTTGTCATTTTTATAGATGGATTGAAGGAAATCCAGGTTAATGGAAAATTCTGCCCATCCAAACTTTCCTTTAATTGGCAATTTACCTAAGAAAATAGGCAGGAATATAATATTAAAGTGAAGATCAAGCAGATCCAGCTTATCAATTGATTCAATTTTGATTTAATTTGGAAGGCCCAAAACAGTCGTATAAAAAAAAAAATATGAAACAAACCAAGTGGGGAGTCGGGTATTGAGTTTTACTGTAGCTTATTTTGCTAGGCAATGGCAGTGAGAGCATTGGGTCCGGGTGCTTCCAGGACTATTAACATGACCCACGATATATGGGGATGCCTCTCGGGTCAGACAGGCCGAAATGTCTGAGCCCGAAGGTAAAAGTATTACCGGTTGAATGAACGTCTTCAAAGACATGTTCTATTTTGTGTCTGTAGTTTGAACAAGTCAGAACCGGCACAAACCTGACTACATTTCAATGTACCAAAACAACACCAAAGCCAAAAACCTGACTCACATGTGAAATCTCACATGGGCGGGCATAAGCTACTTACTGCATATATATATATATATATATATATATATATACACTTCTTTTGGTGGCACAAAAACACAGAGCACCCACTTGCCCACAAAACTGTCTCAAAACTATCCAATTTGCCAATGCAAATGCTGCTGTTGCTGCATTGCCCATTGGCACCAAAAACAAAATGGGCTCCCTCGACCTTGGTCTTCTCCCCCCTCCCCTCCTAAGTTAAAAACATGAGTTGCAGTCAGTCTCTCCCACATTGGCATTTGGACTTGTCCTTATCGGTGTCGGTTCGAAGAACACTGGATGCAACCTTTTGGGGGCGATCATTGTGGACACTGCACTCAATGCACGCCCACTACTCGTCTACATCATTCCAACCAAGAGTGGGGCATGTGAAAGCTGTTCCTTAGCCCTTGCCAGCATTTGTCTACCGTTTTTTTTTTTATTTAATTTTTTTATGTGGGGTTTTCTCCCAAAGGACCCCAGTCCAAATTTCAGGACCCTTGTTACCTCTCATTAAAACAACAAAAAGGCCCCATACATAAGAGTGCAGGGGTTAAATTTTTTAGACATTAGGCAGCAAACTGTGGCTTTCACTGTCGGTGGGTGGTCGGGGGAGTTTTGCTTGGGCTTGGTCCAAATCATTCAAAAAAGCCATACTCTTTCTAAAAACTTTTCAAAAGTCAGTTTCTATTGCTATTATCCTCAATGGGCTCCCTTTGCTCTGACCATCCATCGCTCTCCTCCTATCTTAGCTTCTTTCTGGTGGAATGGCTATTCTTTCTTTTTCTTCTTCACAAGTGATAACTCCTTTCTTTTATTCTTTTTTTTTTTTTTTAAAAAAAAGTCCCTATGGATTTCGTTTTTTGGGTCTAAGATTTCTTTAATTATTTCTTTCAATGTATACGTATGTGCATGTGTATTTCCTCTGCATATCTTACTGTATAATAATGCCAAGAATGAAGGGCAGAGGGACATGACATGACACCTAATTTTGGTGGTAAATCAAGTCTCTCATGTGTATGATATTGGAGATCTTTCTGTCCCGAATACACTTAAGTACCAAACAAAACCATTTGTCCCCCAAAAAAATAAGAAAAAACAAGAAAACATAACATGTAGACATTACATAAAGGAAGGAAGGAAGGAAGAAGAAGAAGAAGAAGAAGAAGAAGAAGAGTGGGGAGGAGTACTAATGAAAGATTGTGACTTATCATCAGATGCCCATCATGTGAATATACGAAATTCAAATACAGAAAAGAACATAAATATGGAGTAGTCGTCATGGTAGGGCAAAGGGAGCATTATGAAAAGAAAAGAAAAAAGAAAAGAAAAGAAATTGAATGTTTCCTGTAGTTCATGTAAACTTGAAACAGGACATGTTCTGAAAAGAGAGCATGTGCCTACACATAAACGGGGAAAGGGGGCATAAATAGGAGGATAGGAAGCAACTGTCATTATCTATGCCATATGCATGCATTGTTGATGGGAGTTTGAGAATAGGGAAACCTGAATTTATTGTCCAAAACACTGGTAGGTTCGCCTCTCTGTCTCTGTCTCACCCTGCTTGCTCATCATCATCTCCTCGGATTTTCATTTTTCACTCTTTCTACCTCATTTATCACCTAAAATGCTCGACCACCATTCATTTTTTTTTTTCCTTTCTTTTTGGGAAGTAATCAAGCCACATTCTTCATTTTTCTTGATTGATATTGGGTGGTCTACGTATTCAACAAGAAATTTTCTGCAAGTACATCCTAATCCGACGATTCCCAAGAGTATGAAGATGAAGTTTTAAACCCAGAATGCCTAAGCAGCATTATTTCATTTATGCATAGACTTTTGGGCTGCATTCCTTGGTATACATGTTTTGTGCAGCTACAAAAGAATAAAGAGCATTGATGTATTGCTCGTATAGTTTTTTTTTTTTGTTTGAAGAATTTTTTGCAGACAATATACTCTGCATTTTTTTACCAATATAATGACAGTGCAATAATGGTTTTCTTTATTAATTATGGAAGAGATGAAGATGTAGGGAAAAGGGTTTGGAGGACTGGGATAAAGAAAACACAAGACGTTCTATCATGTCAAGAAACGATATGTATAAGACTCCAGCCAGTTAGAGAATTTATGCTTGGATTTGAAGCTTGTGCTTTTCTGCATAAAGCATATAATCATTTTTCCTGTCATTTCTTGGTATTGACGTTCATTTTGCCTTCATATTTATTGGCTGTATTCCCCCAAAAGTTGATACAAAATCCTCCTTTCTTACACCTTTTAATCAGTTTTGGATTTGCATTTGACTTCAAAGTGTTCACGCCTGATTGTTTATTAGAAAAGAAAAAAAAAATTGTGAAATCGCAACAACTTGTTCTAAAAGTCTATGCTTTTGAGAAGTAGAATATTTAATTAAATAAGATGAATTTTAGAATTAGAGTTCGAAATCAGGATCTCTGCTCTGATACTATGTGTAATCACCACTTTTCTTAAAGATTAAACACATGAAAAAATGTAGATTTTATTATTTAATTTATATCTTAACAAATTCTTTTTTTTTTTAAAAGATAATTGGTGGAATATCAAATTCAGGTACTAAGTATTTATGGTAAATTTCTTCCACTAACGTTTTGTGCACTCCATTTTTAGCTTCATGCACTACACTTTTATTTACCAAAACTATGCTTCAATGGCAGGAGAATTTCTTATGCTAGTATAGTAGTATGGAATTTCTTTCACAAACTAAAGCTACAGCATTTATTTCATATATAAACAAAAGAAAAAGATATTCCTTCCTTTGGGGTATTAAAATGATATTGCACCACATATTTGAGTGGTGGTTTTGTTTTTAATTGAAATAAACGGTTTTTAATTGAAATATTATATTTTTAAATTACTAAAAAATTAGAAAATATATAATTTAAAATTATGTCATGTTAGTACTTTGCTCATCCATACTAGATATTACAATGTAGTTTAAAAGCATGAAATATAATTTTATTTTTCAAATCTTTATACTATATATGGTTTGATTTATATTTTATTGCAAGCCCATAAATGATTAATTTAAAATCATAAAGTAGAAAAGAAGCAAGTGAACATATAACAGAAGGCATATTTGGGAAATTTTAATTATATATTATATAGAGAAATGATAATTTTAAAAAAGATGAATAAATATGAAACTCAAATGAAATTTTTTTTAAATAGTATATTTCACTTTTTTTTAAAGCGACTATACGATATTTATACACTTCACGACTGCATGTAATATTATTATATTATATATTAAAAAAGAGAAAATTAAAGAAAATAAAAATGAAGAAAATAGAAGCTTATTATTTATTAAAAGTACAAGTGAGAAGACATGGCCGTTGGAGAGAGACATAAATGGACAAGGATGGTTTTAAAGAGACAAAACATACAACATGAAATGTAGTACATTGTGTTTAGTTTCCCTTTTATTGAAATAAATAAATTAAAAATATCCACAATAAATTATTACAAAGTTGTGATGTTTCTGAGAAAATCTGGGGAAGTCAGAAATAAAAGGTGAAATGGTCATCATAGGTGGCAGTGAATTGTAAATCAAACAAATAAAGAAGAGAGAGAGAGAGATTTTTTTTTTTAATTTTAATTTTAATTTTTTTAACTGAAAAGGTGAAAACACTGACCCTCGATTCACGAGGGTTGTGGTTGCAAAAAAAAAAAAAAATAAATAAATAAAGAAAAAAAAAGGGTACGGAATTTCCTTTGCCTCTGATTCTTATATATTACTGCAACTGCCAGAGGTTGTTATCTTTGTACTCAAAAACAAACCTGACCCTGACCCCTGCCTGCTGCCCCTCTCTCTCTCTCTCTGTATTTATTATTATATATATCAGAAGATTTTTGGAACCATGTGATTTTTCTCTTTTATTTTCCCCAAATGCCCTTGTCATTCAAGATTGGGAGGGCACAATTCAATGGGAATAACTCATGATTTCATCATTACACATTTCAGTTACTGAGCTTTTTCCTTTTTTTTTTTTTTTTTTACTATTTAACATCCTCCACATTTTTTATAAATATGAGAAATTAAAAAATATATATATATATAATCACGAGTTTTTTATAATCTTATTTTTAATAGAGGGTAATTATGTAAAATTGAATTGTAAAATATATTAATTAATTGTGAAATAAATTGTAATTATGGAGTTGAGAGAGATGAATAGGTCCTAATTATGGAGGAAGATTTAGGAAATAATAACACCTTTTGATTAAAGAGAGGTTATTTAATTTAATAATAATAAAAAGCCCAAGAGATAAAAAGGCAAGATACCGTTATCACCACTACTCATTACAAGTTCAAAGTTTTTCTATAGCATAATAAAATGCTTGCCTAGCACCTAAGTAGCTAGGTCAGAAGTGATTCTTGCTTTGAATTTCTTGAAAAAAAGCACTCAATTAATGACAAAAAAAAAAAAAAAAAAAGAGTAAAATAGACAAGGCCAATCTCTCCCATCACCCATATGGCATCTTGATTCACCTCCAACTTTTGTTTTACATGGAATGCAAGTAAATTAAAGATCAAATGTCACAACACCAATTTTAGGTTATATAACTTGATGAGTTGAATATTTTTTATAACTATTTAAGAAAAGTTCAAGTCGCATTTGTATTCGTATTTCAAAAGAATTAGTTAAAGTTATAGTTATTCTCACTTTGAAATCATCTATATTTAATTCAGAGTATTACAGCTCACTACTAAAAGAAATGAAATATTCCTAATTTTGATTTAGGATATGATTTTTCAAACACATACCATGTTTCTTATTTTAAGATCCTGATAAGGGTATGAATAAGCATCATATTGCTTTTGAAAAAGAGAAATTATATTTGTTGTTCTGAGTGGGGGACTGCGTGTGTGGTCCCATTAATGAATGTGAGTAAAAAAGAAAAAAAATCATTTTAAAAAGAATATTATTGTAATTTTAAAATTTTTTTCAAACATAACTGTACGAACTTGCATAAGCACTCCCCATTTAGAGATTGTATGTAGACTAACTCTTTAAAAAAAAGATGCAAGTAAAAGAGAAAATATAGAACCATTTTATTTTTTGTAAGATTATAGTATTAGGAAAAAGTTAGGAAAAGTTAAGATGGGGGAAATACAAGTAGGAGAAGAAAATAAACAAGTGCTAATGTTGGTTTGTTGTAGGACTTGCCAAAGCTTGAGTTGATTGAACAAAAGAGTTATGCATATTGGGCAAAAAGGGCAAGAAAGTTAAGTCATTTAATGTCAGTCACATGGTAGGATTTGATTTCACAATGTTGTGGATCATAAAAAAGAGAGACAGTGTAGTAATATGAAGGACCCATCATAACGCTCATTGCGTGGACGAAAAATGGTTATACGTTATGTTTGTTCCTTATGCACATGATCAAGTTAAATGTGACATGTTGCTCACACATATTTATCTATTTTAAAATATATCACACAATTTTGATTGAACTATTCGATACTTATTTATGATTGATATTGTAACTATACAATGACTAAGAGGATACGATTTTGATCAGTACTTAAATCGAAAAATCTTCAATCCCCAAAAAAACGCGCGTTTTGTTTTGATAATCTTTTGGGTATCATTTCTAAGTCATGAAGAAGATGTCATAATCATGAATCACTTAGATCTTGCTCTTATTAGTTTTGAGTTGACATTTGGTCTATGATTTGTTTTGTCATCCATTAATAAGGATGTAATGCATGTAATGATACAAAGGGAGAAAAAAAATACATTGATCAGAGCATAGCTAGCTAGCTTGCTCTCCACCGAGTTGATGAATAAGAACAATGGATGCAAGTTTTATGCACTTTAGTCCTTGTGCATGGTAGAAGCGCGCATGACTTCTTGTGATTTCTTATTTCCTAAATCATGTCGAATCACTTATTCTACTTTGATTTTCCTAGTCTTGAGCTGACGTTTTAATTTAGTCTATGATTTGTAGGGGTGTAAACTAAAACCGGAAAACCGGACCGGACCGGACCGAACCGGACCGGTTTTACCGGTTTTGAACCGGTCCGGTCCGGAACCGGTTTTTAAAACGTAAAAACCGGTCGGTTCCGGTCTGGTTCCGGTTCCGGAATTTTTTGGACCGGACCGAACCGGACCGGACCGGTTGATTAAAAAAAATAAAAAATAATATTTTTATATATAAGTTTTATACAAAATATTTTATATATATTAAATATTAATATATATAAGTTTTATATATAATGTATAATTATAAATTTTTATGTGAAATTTTATATATAACATATATATTCATATATAAAATAATTTCTTATTATAATTTATAAATTATTACATAAAATGTTAATACTAAATCACTAAAAGTTTATAACTAATACTAATATATAACTTATAACTATACCAATAGTCTAATATTAATACTATTATATAGTCTAATATATTAATAAAAGTATAAAACAGTTTTTTTTAAATCAATTTTTTTTTATAAACAAATTTTTAATGACAAATTGTGAAATTTATATTTTTAAAAAACCGGAAAACCGGACCGGACCGGACCGGAAACCGGTAAAACCGGAAGTACCGGTTTAGGAGCGTAACCGGTGCGTAATCATTTTTGAAAAATACAAAACCGGTACATACCGGTTCGGTCCTAGATTTTATCTAAAACCGGACCGGACCGGACCGGTTACACCCCTAATGATTTGTGTAATCAATTGAGAGATATTGGATTGCCATATAAAAGGACTTACATCATTCTCCACTAAAGATATATGGTGAAAAGGTAGGAAGAGGAGGAGGAGGAGGAGGAGGATCTTCTAAGTTGACCTCAAAATCTAACACAAACCGATGGAGAGCGAGCTAGGCTAGCTAGCTTGCTTTTAAGCATGCGCGCAAAACAAACGTACGCATGCTAATCTTTGGTGGTAATTATAAATAAAATTGCGCTTTTAAATGTTGATTTTGAATCTCTAAGTGCGCATGCATGTCTTGATCACCATCATCGATCGACAATATATGCATATTTTAAGCAAAAATGTATGTAGTTGTTACTATTAGCCTTATCCCCACTAATGAAAACTTAGATCCAATTTCTCATTGAATTGGATTTGGCATCGAGTAGCCATGGATTCTTCAAGAGCTAGCTAGGTTTTATATTAATTATATATTTTGTTCATCATGCATGTTGAGATCAACGAATTAATTTCTTGTGAAAAAGATGGCCGGGAAAGAAAATACTCTATCTTTTGATAGAAAATAAAATATAATATAAAAGAAAATCGATAAAAGAGAAATAGGAAAAGATACTTTTGAGGGCTACATTTTTACTTTCTCAATAATTATTACTGAATACAAGACATACATCTCTATCTATATGAAAATTACATTGAAATAAGATAAAATAGTAAGTATTATAAAAATCAAATCAAAATAATATCAAATCAAAGTGATTTGATAATTATTGATTTGATATTAGACGTTGTTTGAATTAGGTAAAGGATGATGATATATATTTTGACTATTTAATCACGGGAAATAAATAAAATAAAATAAAATAAAATGAAATGAAAGATCATATCGTGGGGATAGGGATTTGACAACGAATCACAGGAACATATCCCCTTTTTTGCTTCTCTTCATGTGGCTTATAATGTTCACCAACTAAATCTTTTATCACGCACTTTCTAAAGTTTCTTAATTATTGATAATCTTCTACAATTATTATCAATTATTTCCATGGAATTAAGCAGCTCCAAATTAAATTCTATCGTTGAATTTTGCTAGCTAGCTTTTCTCTTCCACCTACTCATATTTATACAACCACATTTTATATATATATATATATATATATATGACTGTTTTCGGTCATATCTTCTCAATTATTCAACCTATCATCTTTTCGTTCAAACTTTAAGATTTAGAATATTGAAGATATATATTATATATAATATGGTCTTTGTAATAACAATAATTTTATGTGTAGTCATTTTTACATATTTTTTACGTACAAATCGACGTGGTAATTGGTTAAATCACTTTTTTTTATATAAATAAATGTTGAGTTCTGCCACACTATCAAAGTGTGTAAAAAATACGTGTAATAGACTGTATATAACATAATTCTTATAATAGTTATCGTTGTCTGTATATATCTTTGAATAGCATTAAATGCTAGCTTAATGAATATTCCGACGTCTACATATTTAAAGACATTTTCACAAAATCGACACATTGAACATTCCACTAGGGTTGACCATCTTAGATAGTGTCACATCTATATTCACATTATAAGAAAAATGCTACTTTGACATCTAAATTTGACACTTTTATTTATTTATTTATTTTTACTTAATTAAAGAAGTAACTATTAGTGTATTGATATTTTTTTTTATATTTTTAAAAAATGATAAAAAAAATGTAAATACAAAAAATTGAAAAAAAATAAGAAGATGAAATTGTGCTAGGCTGCAGCCAAGCATTGCGGCACGCCCAGCGGTCAATGCTGGGCGGCAGCCTAGCACTACTAATTCTCATAATTTTCCCTTATCCTCTCAATAAAAAAAATAACAAATTAATATATATATATATAGATATATGTTAAATTAAGATTTTTTTTTTTAATTTTTAAATTGAAGAGTGCAATGTGTCAATTTTAATATTTTGGGTGTAAAATATAAAACTTTTATTAGTGCGCACTAATAAGAAGAAAATTGATCAGTTTGGTTATTCGGCATAGAGAAATTCTATTTACAGTCCCCACTTGGAGATTGCATGTGCAGGCTCCTTATTAAATGAGAAAAAACATCATTTCAAGAGGGATATTTTTGTAATTTAAAAATAAAATTGTCTAGACTTGCATTGCAGTCTCCAAATGGGGACTGTATCTAGTATTGCTCTTCGGCATATATGGTTTGTTCTCTATTAGTACTTGGGTTATATATATATCGCATGATTGACAACTTAATTTTTATATTCCGAAGTGACCAATGGCTGTTTATAGCTAGAGATTACAGATAAAATAAGAACGAACTAATTGCTTAAATTCCTTCGAGATAACCATCGAGTGGTACTTGGCATGCATGCATTACTTGAAAAGTAGGTGCTTAATTAATTAGCAAAATCGAATATTACTCATATTCCTCTTAAGTTTTCAAACTCCGAAGTGACCCAAGTACTGAAAATGAGATGTGAGGTCCTTATTCCATAAAACTTATCATCACTTATCACACCATGACAACGTTTTACAATAATTAATTACTGATTAATGGACTCCATAAATATATATATATATATTTTCAAATAGCATTCCGCAGATAAAGTGCATCTGGTTGGAAATTGTGTTGATCATCATGTTGTGTCAAACAAAATAATAAAAAAAAAAGGAATGAAATTTGCTTAAAGAAAGCAAAGGCCAGGGGGTGCGTATATATATATATATATATATATATATGATATTTATACTGTACGTAAGTGTCGTGTAATTTTTTTAAAAAAATAGATAAATACGGAATTCACATAAAAAAAATAATTTTTTAATAATAAAATACATTCTTTTTCAAAACGATTGCACGGCGTTTGGATTTTACAACTGTATATGTAGCATAAATCATGTATATATATATATATATATATATATATATATATGTATCGCTGATGAGATGAGTTGCAAACTTGCAGGCTTTTCCTGGTTGGATTATTTTGGTCACTTTCGAAAACTCCACCACTGGTTCAAGTGATTGGATATTAAAGCTTGAACTCTTGTTTTCTTTTATACAGAGAAAAAATATTTGTAGGGCAATGCGCGCCTTCGATCCCCCAGCTGGCCCTTTTCAAAGTTTCGTTTGTATCGGCCAATATCTAACTAAAGTTAGACAGTCATGAACAGAAGAAGTTGGAGCCGGACGAATTCAGATCTTCCTTGGAACTCTATAATTGGATGATCCAATCTCTCTCTCTCTCTCTCTCTCTCTCTCCCTCCAGAAAAATATGCATTTCTTTTTCAGTTTAAATTCAGGACCCTAGTAATTTGGACAGATCATTTCGTGCTATGTGGAAAGTGGTGCTTGAGGTCCTTCAATTCCAATCTATATCTTTTGCATAATTAAGACGTACTTGCTAAAACCATATAATCAGAATCAATATAAATTCATACCAAATTATATATTGTCTCTCATACATATATATATATATATATATATATATATATATGTATGTGAATTGCATGAGGCTTAGTCTAAACTATGCTATGCACTTTGCAATATTATACACCCTTAACCTTTATTAGTGAAATCCAGTTATCTCACAATCCTTTGCAACGTCAAGTCTACTTTATAATTAATATAGAATTTTACAATCTAATATCTCATATCAAATCACATCAATTTATAAATTTTTTTTTTTAAAAAAAACAACGATTGCAGGCCACTTAAAAGTCACTAAACGTCAGTTAAAGATCATTTGAATCAATTGACAACATCTTAATTTCTTACTAAGAGAACCAATGATTGAATCCCCACTCCCCATGTATATAAAAAAAAGATTTTGTTTATACATGAAAAAGTTGAGCAGACTCCAAGCGTAACTCATGTGGGGTATTTTATTATTAGTTAAAAAAGAGAGAGAAAAGAAATAGAAATAGAAATGGTAGGACCAAGAGAGGGGCACAGAGCCCCAACATGTCTTGGGCCTATTAGGACAAGATTAAGGAAGGGTGCCTCTAAGTGGGCACCCCATGGTTGGGTCAACCGGAGCATATATCCCCACCAAAACCACACAAAGAAACCCTATAATAGACAGCCTTGTTCCCATGTGCACAAATTTAAGAGCAACATTCCAAAAAAACAACCCCCTTTGTGCCTCTCTCTCTCTCTAGTCTCTCTCTTCCCAAATCATCTTTTCGGGAACAAGCTAGGATATCAAAGAAGCTAGCTGTTGGGAACCACACCCAGCCCAGCCCAGCCCCCCCGGCTTCTCACTCTCTTCTATCCCCACTACTTCTTGTTCTTTTCCTCCAAGCTAGCTGCGCAATTTCATGACTAGCTAGAGTGCATTCTAAGAAATGAACAGCCCCCAGGCCATTTTCTATATATATATATATATATATATATATATATTCTTAATTAGATCAAAAGAAAGAAGAGAAGTAGGAAAGAAAGAATGATCAGATGATGCATAGAGTTGGCTAGTCTAGTCTATATATATGCAGCCTGGCCTGGACCGTTTTGCAGCAATATTATGAGTTTTGTCACTTTCAATACACAAAACCAATTGCTATATTGATCATAATTTAATGCGTCCCCACTCCTTTTCTTATTACCTGGATCCATCGCTCACTCTTATAGTACTCATATATATATATATATATATATATATATATATATATATATATACACACATACATACACTAGGAAACGGCTTCGGATACGTTAGTCTTGAAATATACCTGACATAATGATTTAAATAAAAAAAAGGTGAAAAAATCAGTAGTTTATTTGTCTGGGAAAATAAAATACAAGGTTAAAGAAAAACAAAAAATCAAGATTAAAAAAATCTAAACTTCAGCAAAGTATGAGCATTGGTCTGCATTCATATTGGATTATCTATTTACTCTCTATATAATAATAAAGTATTATTAATTTAATATTAAGGGTCTTTTGGTAAAATATGATTCATTCATTAAATTCTACAAGGGAGATATATGTCAAATAGTCAAGGGTCTTAAAAACCTTTTGGTAAAACATGATCCTTCATTAATTGATCTACAATAGGGAGTTACACATAAAATGATCAAGGGTTTTAAGGACATTTTGGTAAAACAAGACTCAATGGACTTAATGAAAAAAAAAAAGAAAAGTTAACAGAAAAACAACAAAGGTTATTATTCACAGTTTTTTTTTTTTGTTGAAATAATGTTATTATTCACAGTTAGATAACTATTTATGATAATAGAGTAGATATATATATTGTTTCCTATAAAATAATTTCTAAATTTTTCTTTTTAAAAAAAATAATAAAAAAAATAAAAAAATTACTGCGTGCATGCATGCATGCATGGCCATCAAATTATCCTATCTATATAAATATATATATATATATATATATATATATATTAAATGTAGATGATGATCTAATTAATTAATTCATCCCATTAACATGATGATGATTAATTAATTCTGTTCCGGCCAGTATCATTTTTGTCGTGAGTTTTAATTAATTTGGGAATTAATTAATTAATTGATCTCAAAATAGAAGTGTGGTACTATACGTGGGTACGTAATTAAATGAATTACATTATGCCTAGCTTGTTTACATCATGATCATCTCACGCACGTAAATGATCAACCTCATGCTATATGTATACGTTATACGCACATACCTTTTTCAAAATAATCAGTCATTGCTAATTACAGCTAGCTAGTTATATATATACATACGACCATCAATTTCCAAGATCCCTCAAATTAATTAACCATTCTCCAATTTTCGACCCTTTGTTTATATATATATATATATATATAATATGGTCTTTTTTTCCTAATGAAACACATATAGATTAGTACTTATCCATTTTGACACTCATTATATATATATATATAAATAAAATGAGTATTTATGATGAATTATTTATAATAAGAATATTATTATTTATGACGAAAATAGACTCATTTTAATAGAAATTATAATTAATTTCTCTTACTCAAAAAATATTGATTTTCCATTAATGTATATATGCATAAAGTACGTAGGGCGAGGGGAACAAGGGTCAAAACAGGCATGGTGCTTAGGGCGGCCTCTTTCATTTCCATATATAGTGGTCCCTTTGGCTTAATCGATCATATATACTACTGAAAACAAATAATCATATATATATAACATATATACACATACGTGGAGATGTTATATATATATATATATATACACACACACACACACATATTTAATGCACATGTTATATATATTATATTATCTAGAGCAATTAGATCATCCAAGTTAATTAATTATATTCATATTTAAGAATATAAATTTCTCTACTAATTGATCATATTTTGGATATGAGAATTTTTATTCACAAGCCCGTCATCATGTGTAGAGCGCTAGCAGATCTAATAATATGCTTACAAGATATAATTTGATCAGTAAGATAAATTTTAAAATTTAACTAATCTTATAAATAAATCAAATATCATCATTTAAATAATATGAATAGTATTATACTTTAGTACATATCAATTTGAGAATAAAATAACTCTTCAAATAGAAAGAAGCAAGAATAACTGATCTTTAGATATTTGGAAACAAAAAATGTATAAACCTCGTATTAATTAATGCTACTCGATTGATGGATCTGTTGAATCAATAGATCATATATATGGCACTAAAAGAGTTACACCAAATTAAAAAAGTTGGACGGTAAGTATTTTAGCAATTAATTAATACGTACGTACCTTTATCGAAAATCGGTTAGTTCATAATGTTCATTAATTCTTGACCATATAAATCAGCCTTTATTACAATAATATTCTATATATATATATAATGTGCACATGATCATGATTCTTATATATATTAGAATTAAGAGTAATACTACATACAGTTGTGGAATGCGCAAACGCCGTGCAGTCACTTTGAAAAATAGTGGGGTCCACTGTTAAAAAATTAATTTCTTTTTATGTGGATTCTATATTTATTCACTTTTTTCAAAGCGACTGCACGGCGCTTGCATACTCACGATGAATTAATGTCCTTCTTTGATTTACTTCCATATTTTATATCTTAATTTAGTTCCCAAAATAACGTTCCCTCAACTCAGGTAATTCCTTAAAATAGACGAGTTAATTAACTTTTAGTTTAATTTGCATCCATGATCCCTTGGAAAAATATAAATTTTTTGGAAAAGTTTACTTGCAAGCGAGTTCGAGCACCAAACTGCGCACCGATATTGACATGTAAAGCATCCGTTTAATGAAACGGTGTGAATTGAGATGAAGATGATTTTAGTGAAAAAGAAGATCTTATTCTTCTCTCAAAATTTTTCTTATTTTATTTTTCTTTTCAATAAAAAAGTCATGTCAATGTCAGAACACGGTTTGATGTTTTTTTCTATTTGAGTAATTAGTTGTATATATCCTTCCGTAAACCTTTCTAGAGAAAGGTCAGTTATTTTCGGTCAAAATTTGGCTAAATTAAACTGACCAGCCAGATGCTAATTAATGATCTAGAATTAAAATTTTAGAGACAAAAAAAAAGGAATTCATCTATTTTTCAATTAATATTCAAACAATCAATAAAATCTTTTTTTTTTTTGGATCGGTAACAATCAATGAAATCATGCCACTTCATTAAAAATAAATTTTAATATTATAAAACTACCCTCTTATTTATATAGAGTTATAAATTAATTGTAAAATAGTCATAAGGTTATATTTTCCATCTTGTTAAGAAAGACATCCAACATGCACTTTTCATAAACCTTATGGGTAATGATACCCTTGCAACCGGTTCACTACTCCTTTATTATTTATATTATATCTGAAATTTTTTATTTTTTTATTATTTTCTTTAAAGTATTTTTTTAACATTCTTAATTATTAAGAAAAAAATAAAAAAATATATAATTTTACGAATAGTTACTTTCTTAATTATTTAGTAAAATAAGAAATTAATTAAAAAATCAAATAAGAAACTAATAATAAATGAATAATAAAAAAGTAGTAATCCCGTCAATTTCCAACACACAGACAGTTTTTTTAACTAAAAAGATAGTAACTGAAGAAGACAAGGGTAATATCGTCTTAAAAGGATTAAAAAAATTAAAATAGCTTCCTCATTCGTTGACCCTTAGAATTCCAATGGCGGCCCCTACGCCGTTGGCCTTGCTTTGCCCCCTCCTAACTAAAACCTCTCTCTCTCTCTCTCATCTATGTAGTATTAAAGCCAGCACAACACAACAAGTAAACAGCATACATAGGCAAAGCAGATAAGAAGCAACTGCTAAGGCTTCTCTGCTACAAACAGACACGAGAGAGAGGTACGGTTTTAAAGAATTCAAAGCAAAAACAAGATATGGAGGAGCTCTTGTCTTGGCTTAAGCTTCTCGTCATATGGGTGATGTTGTTAGTGTTAGTGCTGAAGGTGGTGGTATCGCTTTGGTGGAGGCCCAGAAGAATTGAAGACCATTTCTCAAGGCAAGGGATCAGAGGACCCCCATACCGTTTCTTCATTGGAAATGTTAAAGAACTCGGGGGGATGATGTTAAAAGCCTCCTCTCAGCCCATGCCTTTCTCTCACAACATACTCCCCAGAGTCCTCTCCTTCTACCACCACTGGAAAAAGATCTATGGTATTGCTTTTCTTTGTTTTTTTTTGTTTTGTTTTTGATCAGTCACTGCAGACACACACACACACACGCAAAACCAGTAATTCTTTTTCTTCTTGTTCTTAACATGGCAGGGGTTCATTGCATTAACAATGAGTTTTATTGTTTTAATAAACATTTTGGAGCCATTTAAGGAGTATTAATGTGGGTTTCCGAGCCTTCTCTTTCTTAGCTTTCTATGGCTCATACTTGATAATTATCCTATTCTGTGTTTGCCTTCAGTTATGATGTTTCTTTAGCCGGTTTCACGATCAGTCCTCCAGAATTCGTGACTTTTCAGAGGCTTATTTTTTAGTTAGGGTACTTCTTTTCACACCTTTTCAGGCTTTTTCCGAGCTTAGATGCTTGATGTTGAAGCTCAGATTTTGGACTGTTGCACTTCTTTCTTTCTTTTCTCTTTCCTCATTTTCTTTTTTCATCCATCCCTCCTCCTCCTCCTCTGGGAAATTCAAGAACGCTTTATGGAATAAGATTTTTTTATATACATGTCTCTGACCATTCTAACATTGTAGTGATTTGAATTTGTACTTTTCTCTCCCAAAAAAAAAAAGTTAAAAAGAACCAAACTCCAGAATCCTCATGGTTAAAATTTTATGACTTTGAGGCCCTTGGATGTGGAGTTTCCGTTTTTACTTTTCAGTTTTCTTTTGTCCTTTTTTTTTCGGTTTTGTTTTGTTTTAATAGAAAGGATTGAATTTTGACAATGAGGTTGAGTCTTCGACAGTAGCTCAAATTTTAGTTGTCTTCTTCCCATCTTTATTTTGTTTTTTGCCTCCTCTGTGGGTGTGTGTGTCTGTGTAGGGTCTACACCATCCATGTTTACTCTGAATTAATGGCTGTCATGTTTCCTGCTCATTCCTCTTTTTGCTAACTTGATACTTACTGCTCAAGGTTGTGTGGTAGTTCCCTACTTCGTGAAAAGCTTATCTTTTTTTCCCGGCCTGTGTCTGTTCTAGATCTCATTCTAATTACTACCCAATAAACATAATTTTCTTTCCCCCCAAACACTTCCTGATCTCAAACTTTTTATTTTTTATCACACTAATTATTTATACCATGAGATCAGTAACTTATCATGTACATGGCATTAATTATATCTACAGGTGCAACATTTCTCATGTGGTTAGGACCCACGGTTCGTCTCACCATTTCCGATCCAGACCTCGTCAAAGATATCTTCACCTCCAAGTCAGAGTTTTATGAGAAGATTGAAGCACACCCACTTGTTAAACAGCTCGAAGGTGATGGCCTCCTCAGTCTGAAAGGAGGAGCAAAATGGGCTCACCACAGGAAAATCATCACCCCTACATTCCACATGGAAAATCTCAAAGTAAGTTCATATAATTAATGTTTTTTTTTTTTTTACTACAAAAAGGAAAGAAAAGAGAAAGGTACACATATATAGAGATACAAAGTTTACCATTTGTTGTCGTGTACGTATTAGCTGTTGATACCAGTAGTGGCAAAGAGTGTGGTGGACATGTTGGAGCAATGGCAGCTTGTTGCAATGTCCGAGTCGGGAGAGGTTGAAATTGAAGTTTCGGAATGGTTCCAAACCCTAACAGAAGATGTCATCACGAGAGCAGCATTTGGCAGCAGCTATGAAGATGGAAAAAAGGTTTTCAGATTACAAGCACAGCAAATGAAGCTAGCTGCAGATGTTTTTCAGAAAGTTTTCATCCCTTGCTACAGGTAAAAAAAAAAAAAAAAAAAAAGATGAAAGAAAAAAGTCATGATCAGTCTCTACCTTATAGTACTACCTCTAGTCAAATCAAGATTTATATGTTCTTGATGATGATGATCAATCAATGTCAGTACAAGTCATTATCAGGTGGTCACTTATCTTAATATGCCATACATATACAAATTACAAGTATATATGCATGAGATTAGTGATTAATTAACTGAATGAAAAGAAAGTTAAGATCTTTTTTTTTTTTTGGTTGGATGAACAGATTCCTGCCCACAAAGAGAAACATGAATTGCTGGAAGTTGGATAAGGAAATCAAGAAATCTGTGGTGAACTTAATCGAACGGCGGAAAGATGAGAAAAATAATTCTGGTGGGGATTTATTAATGCAAGAGAAAAGTCCAAAGGATCTGCTGGGCCTCATGATTCAGGCTTCAAAGTCTTGCCCATCATCAAATATCACTGTCCATGACATTGTTGAAGAGTGCAAGAGCTTTTTCTTTGCCGGCAAACAGACCACATCCAATTTGATGACGTGGACTACTGTTCTTCTGGCTATGCATCCTCACTGGCAGGTACAGGCACGTGAGGAGGTCCTGAGGGTGTGTGGATCACGTGATGTACCCAGCAAAGATGATGTTGTCAAGCTTAAGACGGTAAGCTATTGTATTTGTATGTTGGATATTAGTAAGGACAAAGAATCATGTTTTTGTCTCTTAGCACATGTTTGTTTCGTGTTAAAAACTAAACTGCCACCTTTCGCTTTTATTGTTTCTTGTTTTGGTGGGAACATTTAGTGGCATTCTTGTCATTTTGAAAGAGTTGCAATATTAATGGAAGATCAAGACTCATGATGAATTAAACCACCTTATTATAAGAGACTTGGGATATATATATATATATAAATTACAAAAGATCATGTTAATGTACTGGGCCACGATCATGATCGATCATCTGTTGTGCAGCTAAGCATGATCTTTAACGAGTCCCTCCGATTATACCCTCCGGCGATCGCAGCAATCAGACGGGCCAAAGTTGATGTAGAGCTCGGAGGCTACAAGATCCCATGTGGGACCGAGATTTTGGTTCCAATCTTGGCCATCCATCATGACCATGCCCTGTGGGGCAACGATGCCAACGAATTCAACCCAGGTCGATTCTCCGAGGGCGGGGCACGGGCAGCAAAGCATCCGGTTGCGTTCATTCCATTTGGCCTTGGTGTCCGCACATGCATCGGACAAAATCTAGCCATATTGCAGGCCAAGTTAACGCTGGCAATCATATTGCAGCGCTTCTCCTTTAGGTTGGCCCCAAGCTATCAGCATGCACCGACGGTCCTGATGCTACTCTACCCCCAATACGGTGCACCCATCCTTTTCCAATCCCTGTCCCATCCTGATCAGGGCCACAAAGATCAAGGGTCCTCCTAATTAGATGATGTTGCTATCTCTACAAAGACCCAACATCCCGATCGAGTGTGAGCACGCCTATATATGCTAGCTGCAATATTAATATTAATGTTGAGTGGGCATGCAGAAGTAGTACCCATCATGATTGCCTTGCCTTTGCATTATTCCTGAGCGAACGAGCTGATCAGAATTATATAGATATATATATATATATATAGGAGCTGCTGCTAAGCTAAGATCGATCGATCATCTTTTAGGTAGAAATGTTTGTGATGTTATTCATGTTGGTATTGCTTGATCATGAGTACTACTGACATCCATGTCCATGGTTTTTTGTTTTCGTTTTTGACCAGAAGAATGTTTTACCCTGGCATGTAACCCCGGGCGGCCCCCCCATGCATGGTTTTCCACCCCCCAAGTCCTGATCATGTTTTGCTCATCTTTTTTTTTTGTATGTAAGCTCTGCTTTTAGTTGTAGGATTAATTTAGTAAATGGCTAACAGTTGTAGCTAGGTATAAAGCTAGCTCCTAGCTAGTGGTCTCATATGTATGTATTGTATATTTTTGCACATTTTCTACACATGAGTTTTGTATTACTATGTTTTCATGAATGTTAATTAATTGGTTGGATATATATACATATATGGCACTCTCTCTCTCTCTCTCTCTCCATTTAATTATTATTTACCAAATGAATGGGATATATATGGCATTGGCGCAATTATATTGCATGCATGGTTAGGTACCCTTGTGACCACCTAAAACAAAGAAAGACAGCAAAGACTTCAAAATTGCTTAGTTGTTGCCTAATATTATACAAATTAAGGACGTATCTAGCTAGCTAGGTAGGTCTCTTCTTTATTTTCCTTTTTTTTTTTTTTTTTTTTTTTTTAATTTTATTTATTTTCTGAAATGGACGTTACAACCAATATATATATATATATATATATATATATATATATATATATATATATATATATATACACATATTTACGTGGGGATTTACAATTAATATTGTACTCAATGCATGCACTCATCAATGCAAGTGAAGAAATGGTGCACATGATAAAACTTTGCTTGTTTCCCGGGATGATGTTGTTTTATGTTTTTATTACTACTTATAAAATTTGGTTTAATTTGTTGGTTACGAGTTAATTAGATTAATGTGAAATCCCGTACGTAGAGATTTCTAGGTTTCTTAATTAATTAATTGTTTGCTTGTTTTTATCTACATGAGTACTATATAAGGCATTAATATATATATTTATAATGATATTGTGCGTACTCGATGATCTTCATGATTTATCGACCAAAGGGTTAATTGCATGCTCTAATATTATATATAGCAATTAAAAATAATGCTGTTCTCAACAAAATTAACTATTATTCCTTTTAGATTTTTAAAAAATATATATTAATATTAGAATGTAGGAGAAAAACTCTTTGATTGATAAAGGAGAAATGATATTTGCAAGGTTAAAGGTCATTTATATGAAAAATTATTTTTTAATAATTGATTTTTATTTTTTTAAAAAAATATACGTAAAATTTATACATCTTAAAACTGTATCTAATATTAGACTAATTCAAAGTAATTTTATATAATTTTGCATTCGCTGCTAATTGCTTGTCCTCATCTATACGTACAATTATGGGGTTTTTTCTTTTTGTCAAATCACCCAAATTAATGATGAGTAATTCTGGGTATCTGCCCCACACCAGTACACACTGCACATCACATTTTTTTTTTTTTTACACGGAGTGTGCCCTGTGTGGGGCAGATGCCCACATTTTTTCATTAATGACTAGTACTTGTTGCACAACAGCGTATTTAAATATGGATAATACTATAATGCACACCAAATGTACACTCTAAATATACACATGATTAGTGTAAATACTTTTTTTTTTCTTTAGATATTTTTTAAACATCTTTAACCCTTACGAAAAAAATAATTATATTCATAAAGATTTTTAATCATCTTTATTTCATTGTCATTTATGCGATATTAAATTTAATAGATAAATAAGAAAATTAAATCACTTTCTAGTTATAATTTGATAACACATTCGAAGATAAAAAAAAAAAATTAAAAATTTTTAATAGTATTTTTTAAAAAATAAATAATTTGTCATTCATTTAAAATAACCAATGAAATAATGATAGTTAAAGGCTTAAAAATATCTTCTTCTTTTTTAAATGATGGAAAGTGACTTCAATTGGGATATAATTTTTAATAATATTATCAAATTAAAGGCCAAATTACTATCTTTATCAACTTAGCATTGTTATCACTAACTTCAAAAATAAAGAAATATATCAACTTCATTGGACCATCACATTTAATTAATCCATCAAACTTCCACGAAATGTCAAAAACACACACTAAATTTCTCACCCTCTCTACCTCATTGGATGTTTTCGTTTCTTTCTTTTTTTTTGGAAAGAATCATAACTAAAACCATGAAAATAATAATAATAATAAGAAACTCTCTCTCCCTTAATTATCAATTAGGTCACCAGTAGTTGTAATATCCTCTGTTTTTCTTTGAGAGAGTAAAAAAAAGAAAAAAGAAAAAAATTCTTTGTTCCCCAAACATTCTTCAAAAAAGAAAGATTTCATGCATGGGACATGATAATGCAGATGGGATTCTCCACACTGAAGAGAGAAGTTTCCTTCCCTAGCCTCTTGCATTGGGGGAAGGTTCCCTCTCCATTAAAATAAAACAATTAGGAGCACCCAAATCAGTGAGCCTTGTGTTACTACAAGATTAAAAGCAAGGACAGATGCAGTAACCAAGGCATGAAATGTTCTTTAAAAGCAAAGATAACTGTAGTCCAGCATGCAAATCCACTTTTTCATTTGTTTAAACACATTTTCCTTTATGGGGTTTAGGAGTACTTTGAGTTAATTAATGTAATATAGTTATAAGAAGCTGTAAGATTTGAGAGAAACAACATTTCGATTGTTTTGTATTACTTTTTGGGATCTTCTCATGCTCGATCTTGTGGGGAAAATTAAGCTTTTGATTTTCTGATTTTTATGGTCCCCAGGAAGCATGTGGTCAGATCTCTCACCTCTTCTCTCTGCTACTTGGGGGGTACTGTTTCTTAGCTTTTGTTAAAGGAATCAATAACATGCCATGAAAGCATGTGATCCCATCTAGTTTTCAATTCCTTAACCCTTCTCTTTCGGCATGTACATGGCCTTTCTCTCCCTCTATCTCTCTCCTTGCAGACACATCGTGCGGTATTAATGGCCACCATAACCTGTTTATTCTCCCTTATCAGCTTCCTAGCTAATCTTGAACAACGTGCATCAAGGACAACCACATTATTATTATTATATATTAATTATGATTTCTATTAATATTTCAACTTCTTGTTATTATCATTCTTTCTTTCTTTCTTCGAGTCCTTGTGGCATTCCCTAAGGGCATGTATCTAAACAGCCAGCTGACAGCATTGCCTTATAGGGTACCCCAATTGCATAAAAAATGAATATAGTATTGTTTCACGTACTCTTTTCTGCATTATTATTATTTTTTTTAATGTGTAACGCGCTTATCCTAAATAGCAGTAATCTATGTCCTCATATCTTAGTCTCAATCCTTTTTTTTTTTTTCCTTTTTGTGTTGGAGGCTTCTGCTCGTTTTTGTTCTTTGTCTTTAGCATGCTTCCACATCAACATATAGCCACTGTCTCCTTCCAACTTGCTAGATGACAAGGTTTACATTCCAATGTGTCTATCTCAAAAGGTCAAGCTACATTAAAAATGATTACCACTTCGGCTTGTGGTCCTCTTGCCTCTTATATGAGAAAGATGAATACAAATTCAAATTAGAGTTGCATGAAAAACTTCTTTTGCAAAAACGTTTTGAATTCATAATCTCTTGATTTAAGTGATCTGTAGATATCATCTAAACCATTCAAAACAGTAGATGGTTTAAAATCTAGGAAACATTAGATAATATGATTTCACTTTGTGTTCTTTAATTTGCAGAGCATGTTCTTCTTGTGCCATAGAAGGTCCTGAATTCAGATTACATGTGCATCTCTGACTTTAAGGAAATAACCAGACTGTTGACAAAAGGAAGTAGTAGTGGAAGTCCAGTTGTGGTGCATATAAACCAATATTATTCAGCTCCAAGGATGTACAAACTAAGAGCCAAACTATTGAGTTTACTTTTACAAAATAGACTTGAAAAATGTTTGACAGTACTTGAAAATTGAGGTTGAAAATCATTATAGGGCAGTCCATGTTATCTACATCCGACATGTGCCAGCTCATTGCATTATCCTAGGAAGTAAAATGGATTGTTCCCTTATTATGGCCCAAATTCCAAAGCAAATACTTAAAACCTGTAATTAAGGCAAAGTCATCTCAAATGAAAAACAACCATAATAAAGTAATCCCAAATGTCCCCTGATTTTGCACTTGTGCCAAAGCAATTGAGCTGGCTAATGTCTGCCCTTGATTAATGCGACCTTGTCGGTCTGTCATATAACAAAGGGCAAGGGCTCTCTGTTTTGCATGATTGGCCAAATTATGCCCCATAAGCATGGCACTTCCCTATTTTTGTACAGCATCCATATCCCAGTGTTTCTGTTAGCAGAGAGGTCTTAATTAATGCCATATGATTACTGAGAAAGACCTGGTTGTATTGGGCAGGTTTGCCAGATGTAATTGCATTAGTTTTTAGGGAAAAAGGTTATAATGAGGGCACCCTTCATGGCTCATGCTAATTGTAATGAGACCTTCTCACATAGACATTAAACAAGAAGTGTATGATACAGAAATACAAGCAGATCCCAAGATATGCTCCTATCCACACCTTTAAGAGATATATTTATCTTTGAGGCCGGGCTTCCAAGGCCCTAAGACAATTACTATTTACTGCAACCGATATTTGACAAACAAGATCCATATTAGACTTTCAGATAATGCAACAGGGGAAAGGGCAATTTTTGGTTTTCTTCTGTAAGTTTTACTTTGTCAGGTGCTTTGATTTCTTTTTGATAAAAACATTATACCATGATGAACATTCTGTTGGTGGAAAGAAAAGAATTTGGAAGTATTTGTGAATTTCTGTCAAGGAACAGTTTGGTGGGGGGGGGGGGGGGGGGGGGGTTTGGCCTAATAGGGTTGAAACATTAAGAACTTTAGGTCAGGATTTTGGACTGTTAAGAGCACAACTTTTTTTCTCTCTCTCTCTCAGAGTCAGAAAGGGGCATGATCACATGGGAGTTCCAATCATGAAGGAAGCAAATGAGACAATGGCAGAGGATTTGGTGGAGCCACATAAATGCATGACTCATCTGTAGGCTTTCTATCTATCAATCCCACTTTTTAAAATCTTTTAAAGCCTTACAAATAAAAAAGAGGCAACTCAGCAATCAATCTCAAATAAATCCAAGGCATCTGAGAGTACTCCACTCACGCATTTACATCGTGTGCCAATTTATAATGTAGCATCTGCAAAATGAATGACAGCTTGGAACCTTGTTGGTCATTTCAGTGGCCAAAGCCACCCATGCCATTGCCCTTTTAATTAATGTTTGATGAGGATTTTATGTAAACTACAATCTGCAGAAGAAGAAGAAAGGAATCTAGATGTGTTCATTTCCATTGAAAAACTGATGCTGAGTACCATTATGATTTGTACCAACCAGAGAGAAGCTGTAACTTTATTTTCGGTTGCCACAACTGTACTCAGCAATTTAAATATTTTGAAATCAAACGTTTTAAATGTTTTTTTTTCTTCTCAACTAGAAATAATGTCCACAAGGTTATTAAGAGTTATATAATGCCACAAGGTTAGAAATCCCACAAGATTCTCGTAGTGGGATTTTCAGATAGAGAATTAGTTTTACAGGAAACAAAGGGCTGGGGTAGGGGAGGTGTGTGTTACATTCCAATTCGGGTTTGGTGCATTTTGGATAGGTTTCTTGGACTTTTTGGGTCATTAGGGGCTCTCTAGTGTGGGCTAGGTATTTTCTTGTATACGTCGAGTTGTACTTGATTACTCCTATTGATATATATAATATTTTTACTTATAAAAAAAAAAAAAGTTATATAATGCAAGTTAGTGATTATGTGGACTAAAATGAGGTGATACAAATTCGGAAAGTGGCTGAAAAGTAGGCAAATCTTCACCTAAAATTAGACCAATTTACAGCTTTAAGTTTCAAGTCCACTCCAAAACCAAACCATTTCTTTACAAATTTTATTTTTTCAATTTAGTCATGCGGACCAAATGATTACCATTACTAAATACCAACTTCTATAAAGCCATGCCATCAACTATTTCATTATGAGAAATTCTATTTGGAAGTCAAAGCCATGTCGTTGATATGGCAAGACGTGATTTGTTAGAAAAATTTAATATTAAAATCTCTTACAAATCAAGTATTCTCATATCAATCTATTATTATGTGAAAATTAGTCTTGCTTTACACACCCACATTATAAACCTCCCCTTTATTTTTTTATTATTATATAATATATATAGATATATATATATATATATATCATTGAGTTAAGCTTAGAAGATAAAAATATAATTTGGAATAATATTTCTAATTTATATTGAAGTAAAATTATTAAATGAGAAATGATATATTTAATCAGATTGTTAATGGTTTTCTAATTTTTGTTGTCGTCGGCTATGGCACAAATGTCGACAAAGTTTCAGTAATTGGGCCAAAGATTGGGCCTAAGAAAATGGCCTAAGCCCATGGCTCAAGTTCACATCAAAGGACGTGATTTATTATTATTATGAAAAGAATAATATTATATACCACACTTTCATCTTATTTTGATCATACTAAATAATATGTGACATATTCATCACCATTAGATGTGATAAAGAAGCATGTAATAAATTATCATTTAATGGCGATAAATATGCCATATCATACTTAGTGAGATGAAAATATGATGGTAGTATGGTGTATAGAATTTTCCTTATGAAAAGAATGCGATTTTTTTTAGTGAGAATAAGGCGGGGGGGACTTCAACCACGATCAGCCAGCCAGCCAGCCTCAAAACATTTAAGTAATCTTCCCTCACTGAACATCCCAAAGAATCGTTGTTTTCAATTGTATTAAGGTTTTCTGAGATTACAAAGACTGTATGTGGTTCTTTCAAACAGTCATATGCTACAAGACAATTATCAGAGTTTCTTTCAGCTTTGTGATAACCGGGGGAAATACCATCCACAACTTTGTGATGAGTTCTATACACTCCATTGATTTAGAACCAAGCTGAAGGTGATATTTGTAACAATAAACAACTGCATCAGGAACCAGATAAAACAAAAATCAGGTTAGGCCTTCTAAACAAAGTTGTAAATAGTTCAATTCGCTATTAGGACAGAACCATATGTTGTTTCATCCTGTGTCTGATCTAAATCCTAATGGAAGCAAACCTTTCCTACGGTGGTTCAAGCAAAAAACTATTCAACCTGGCTAATTATCATGTATATACATGGAAAAGAGAAATTGAGGACTATCAATACACTCTGTCAGATCAAATGTAACATTAAATGATTCAGAACGCTGCAATAGAAAGAACCGAACAGACATAAGCCATCAAAACAATAAAGAAAACATGACATAGTTACCTGCTTCACCAGGAGAGTTGGCCAATCTCTTACCAAGTTGAAGATCAACAGATTTCAGGCCTAAACAAGCCCGATATAAAGACCTGAATAACTCAGTCAGTGGTTTATGTATTGCCCATGTTTAGCTGCTTATACAACCTTGGCTAGGATCTCATTTACGCAAACAACTTGGGACAGTAATTGTGTGATATGCCTTGGTAGTCATAGCCTGCTTAGGTGCAAACTACAGGACTGCTCATATGAGTTGCTATAATGAGGATTTACCATTTGGGTACATCTATCTGGCCCAAAGTAAAGCTCCCAGCCGGTCGGGTGAATTCCTCATTTTTACATCAGCCAATAAGGATCTGCCACGTAAGCATTGCAACAAACACAAGTTTACACCCACATGCAGTAGATTACACTTTTGGTATTTCGATCTCTTCCCCCCTCTCTCTCTCTCCCTCCCCCCACCCCCGTCACCTGCAAGCCCACCCCTCTCTCTCTAAAATATGCTCTCTCTCTCTCTCTCTCTCTCCAAGCAAATACTCTCTCCCCTGCCAAAACCAGACTCCGATTGTCTCCAAGCAAATACTTGATTGGAGAGAGAGAGAGTACCCTCCATCGAGCCAAAGCCCTTAACTCTAGAATAAAAACCAGATGGAAAAATAAAAAAAAATCAAGAACTCAATCGATCTCTTTATGTTAGACCCAACAAAATCCTCCAAGATTTTTACTACCCCGGTCCTCTCTCTCTAATAAATAAGGTAGAGTGGCAATTTAAGGTGGGGAGTTTTTCGAAAATTTTTCTTAGAAGATGTAACTAAAAAACTAAGGAAAGCCCGTCTTTTAAGAATCATTTTACTCGTTATATGCACAATAAAGCAGAAGATTAAAGCAACCAAACAAAAGCTCAAACATGGTATTAACTTTGATCAGATTATGAACTTCAACCCAGAAATTCTGTTTGATATATAAAGAACGAACACGATTGCCCCACTAATCTTTCATTTACAATGAATACCCTAAACCATCCAAAGTATACCAAGTAGACAAAAATGGTATACATAGAGGTTTAATGGGCTTCTTCTTTTCGGGGGATGGTATACAAGAGTAAGAGAACTCCTCAAATTATGCAGCTGTTTGATCTTTGGAGCTTGAGGGAGCATACAAAAATGGCTGAAGGTCAGGGAGGAGGGCCATATCCTGGCAGATCATGTGGCCACTGACCTGGTTTTCAGTAGGTGGAAACCAAAACCAGAGTATTTGCTTAGAGAGAGAGAGATGCAGAGCGCCGGGGGGGGGGGGGGGGGGGGGGTGAGATCGAAAAGCAAATACTAAAAGTGTAATCTACATTGGGTGTAAACTTGTGTTTGCTGCAATGCTTACATGGCAGATCCTTATTGGCTGGTGTAAAAATGGGGAATTCACCCGACCGGCTGGGAGCTTTACTCAACTAATATTAGTCTCCCAAAGAAACAGAGCATTTCCATTAATCAGTTTCATCAAAGTATGAAACTATGATCCATAAGAACACAGCTTAAAAAATTTATGCATTACCCTAGCTGGCAAAAGTTAGCATTGCCAACAGCTTGTGGAATGAGAACCAAAAAAGTGCTCAGACAATCAAGAAAGAATAATACAAGTCTGAAAACTTGTTCTTTTTCAATGATGTAATTGCTGGTGTCAAGCTTATATTTTAAGACTTTCACAGGCATCTTGGAATATTTTCCAAAAAGTAGATAAATAGCATGCAATAAGAGGTGGCACCAAGAGCATTAATTTTTGATTGGAGAAGAGAATATCATCACAACAACGGAAGTCTTTCTTTTTATAGGTAAGATAAACAACAACCGAAGTCTTGATTCAATCTCCCAAACTTTTAAGGCTATAACCTTATTGAATTGAAGTTCCAAGCTTCATATAGCTTGTGTTCTTTTTGACAATTCAGTGTATGCATAAGGAGAGAATACTACCAGTTATATAGAATTTACCCCCATGTCAAGGTATATGTGATCAATCCAAGTACCAGGATTTAATTTCTACGTATTCTCAGGCTCAGGTATAAAAAGTAGGAAACTTACATGTGAGACATATACAGACAAGCTGAAGCAAAAGTTAGAAATAAAACCTTCAAGCATCCACATATCAGGTCATCCCGTGGCAGCCACAAGATTCTGGTCTTACATCCTTCAGCAACACAGATATCTAAGGCTCACAGATGGCCTGAAATGGAAGAATGCAGCGATCGCAGAAATTAACAAAATCAGCTGATCATCATCAGATGTCCTAATAGACCGAGAGGAAGGTAGCAAACCCAAGAATCATCTTTAGAAATTGAGGAGTGAGGTGCACAAGCCTCCTACTTCGGCCCTGGAAAATACAGGGGAAGCATCAATAATGTCCCCAAATGAAATTTGTCACACTGCCTAATGCCAACGGTATAGCGATAATTCATTTCAAATGATAAATCCCATGAAATTGTCATATAAACATAGAAAGTGACGAATAGCTCTCTTTCTACTCAAGGAACCGTGGAAGAGAACAATCATATTAACCCCTTTATATGGAACAAAGTTTAATGAGAAAAATGGCATAAAGTGTAGGAAAGTCATAAGCATAATGTTCAGAGGCCCTTAGTGAGAAAATAAGATCCTACTATAAATATAAAAATCATATGTCTAGTTCACATGTCAACTATAAATTCACATAGTAAAGCAGAAATCTGATCTGGCGTATCTCTTTGTATACAATCCTCATTATCTGCCAATTGCTTGCAGCTTTATGGTATACTTCTTTGGTAACATAGAAGATACCAAACACAGAAATAATAGCATGCCTAATAGAACAAGCACACAATAAAAATGAAGACAAAGTCTTATACACAAGGATGATCATAGAAACATTTATTACTTGGCATAGTTTGTGGTACATACAATTCAAACTAGACCACTCTTTATTATAAAACCAAAACAAAACAAAAATGGGAAATATCTCATCTTGCTTCTTACAATGAAGTGAGGCCATTAAAACAAATGTTTATCAGATCCTACAGTAGAAGAAGAAAGTAAAAATGAAAAAAAAAAAAAGTTTCCCAGATTTTCTTGTCATCTAATTCGAATGCAGGGAGAAGAACTTAAGTTTCTTAACTCCATTAAATGTTCATCATTCGATATATGGAGTGAAAGACGAAGATTTGTCACCAATTCCTCTTGTTCCCAACTTAAAGGTCCTGATGCATGCAATGCCTCTATAGTGCAACGGTAGGCATGCAACTCTAACCTATGTATTTCAGCTGCTAGTTCCCCTTTTGTAGGAAGGAGACAATTTCCTTCCTCATATTTCCACCAAAAAGAGGATTCAGCATCACTAGAATGAAAATCACCATCCTTAATACAACCTGTAGAAACATTATGGGGCACCTTATAGGAACTGTTGTTAGTAATGCTACAACTACCAACAGAGCATGTAACATCATCAGCATAATTTGATTCTATGTTTGCAAATGAACACCCCACAGTGCCAGTTTGTCTCCTCCTTGCAACGTCCACTTCAGGAATCCCAGTTGTTCTGTTGTTAGGGGAAGCATTTTTGAAGTTTTCACCCGGCATGTTTCTCGGGAAAGCAACAGCATCTGCCTGCATGGGCAGAGTGGACGAATTAGCAGCCTCCACTCGGTGGCACCTGCCTTCTTTTTCTGTTGCTCTAAATTTCCGGGAAACTCCAGTATACTCTTCAGCTTGAGAATAGCAATAGGGTGACCCTCTCTTCAAAGTTTTGGAAGAAACAACGTGGGACTCCTGGAATTTAAATCTGTTCTTAACAGGGAAATGATCATCTTTTACACGTAGATTCATCCTTGTGTTTTTATTCTGAAAGCTTAATTTTAGCTTGCACTTCAGAGTTGAATTTTTATCACCTTTTTCATCTTCAAAAGAGCCAGAACCCTGCATGCAGAAGCAAAAAGAAGCACAAATTCACACATAAAACACATGTAGAAGCCCTGTTGGTCAGCACTCACTTGTAGAAAAATGTGCATCGATTGCAAGGTAACAAATATTTTCTAAACTAAATAACTTGCCAATTTTTTTCATTCCGTATTTGAGAATGAGAAATCTAGCTCAACTTCACAGTCTTTATGAGACTGAAAATTATCTATTTTCTGGTAAATATTAGCAGACGCTACAATGCAAAAACACAAATCAATTGGAAACAAAATGAATGCAATGAAAACTTGAGGAACACACCAAACTGTTGAATGCATTCAACTGGAATATTGGAGAGGAAAGTGCAGATTAAAATATATTGGTGTCAAATTACCTTTCCAATCACAACCCATTTGTCATCTTGCCAAGACTGTCTCGCCCGGATGTCAAACTTGAAGACTTCAAATTCCAGAGAGGATCCAAGCAACCTGACTAAAAAGTGATTTTCCCTCAAAACCTGTGAAACAGTTGCCATTTTCCAGGAAAAGTTGTCAAACACCTCCACAACATCACCGGCAACCCAGTTCTCAGAAACTTCAAGTGGAGGAGGGCAAGGCCTAACGGCCTTTCTGGATACGCTCTCCACAAAGGTCCCACCATTGGCAACCTTGTAGCCAGCATATCTGACAGTGTAGTTGTGACTATTAACACAGATGATCTCAGCACAACGCCAGGAGCCTGAAGGTACCTCCTTTTTACTCAATACTTCCACTTTACTCCCTTTCTTGAACCTCATCACCAGTAGGATTACTCTGAAAAATCCAGTCCAGAACACCTATTGTCAAAGATACAATGAATGCAAGAAACTGGGCAGAAATAAAATTATTCAAATTTTAAATTCTGAGCTGAAAACAAGATACAATTTCATAAGAAAGGGTAGAAAAAAATTGATCACGGAGTACATAGTTTATCAAACAAAATTACGAACTTATTATTCTCCTGTTTTGATTTATTTTGTCATTTATGATTAAAAGAACACAAGAACCAGATTATATGGGTATCTTATTGGTTTTCTCAGGTCCGTATCAATAGATTATCTAAGATTCAAAATCTTGATCTTTTTCCTTTTCCTACCTTTTCACAACAGCCAAACAGAGTATCAAGAATAAATACACCTGTAGCTCCTGTAATTTAATAGAGAATACAAGAGACCAGAGAAGAACAAACACATGACATTCACTCACAACACACACGACAATATATATCAGAAAATTAAATGAAACTTAAGTTCTGCTATGTTTGGCTGCTCAGAAAATGCACGAGAATTCAGAATATCAAATTTCAAGATTCTCGTTGATCATTTAAAAAAGATAAATATCACTGAGTAAGCTCAATATAATTTCTGCTCAGGTTTTTTATATTAATCATCTAAGGTACAGACAAACAGCAAAATAATGCTAACAGAAAAAATGTTTAAAAGGCAGAGGATTTCCCATCCTTTTCCTCCGTTATCTCAGTAAACAAACGGAGACTCAATCAAATTGGGCTCCAAATCCAAAATCAGAACTTCCCAGAAACACAATAATATTTATACCCAAAAATAAAAACAGAGAAAAATTGAACCACAAAAAAATCCAAAAAAAAAATCCAAGATTACATGAATTGAATAACAGCGATGAAGAGATTTCACTGACCTTTCTCGATTCTCAGAGCCCTTCTTTAATCTCACAAAATTTTCACTCTCCCTGAGATTATTGTTGATGTTGTTGTTGTACAAGCTTTAATGCTTATTGCTAATTGAATATTTATTTATATTTATTTTTTGGATTTGGAAATATTAAATTATTAAAGAGGTAAATTAGCTTAATAAACAACGAATAAGGTATGCTTTCAATGCCTAGTTGCCAACTGCCAACTGTCTCGTTCTTATTGGCAAGCCCGTGTTTGAACTACACGCACTCCAACCTTCAATTTTTATTTTTTTTAAAGAAAATATAGTCCTAAATTCTAATAATACTTTTTTTTTTTTATCAATTTTAAAAAGCTAAAGCCTAAAGTGATTGGGTTTCTTGGGCATTTTGTGCGTTTTATTTATTTATTTAAATTATATACCATAGGATGAGTGTAGGATTAGTTCAGTCACGCTTAAGCAATCACCAAGTATTTAATTTCTTCTAAATCATTATTTCCTTGGGTTATGACTTCTAAAACTAGGCTTCATTTGATTATGCAGTTCAGATGAAATTAGAAGAAATGAAATGTTTTGTTGAAAATTGAATAAAATATTATTATAATATAATTTTTTAATATTATTTTTATTTGGAGATTTGAAAAAGTTAAATTATTTATTATATTTTGTGTGAAAATTTGAAAAATTTGTAATGATGAGATAATATAGTTTGGTTATATGTAACCAAACCAGCTTATGAATTTGAATATTTCCAACTCTCATCGGCAAATTAGACCAGTGTTAGGTCTATATACAAATTTTATACAAGTAAGTTCACACATTGACGTGTTTAATGTAATACGTAAGATCTATTTTAGGCTAGAAAGATTTTACAATTTAACGGATCACATTCAAGTTTAAACTAGCCAATATGTAAACTTTCTTCGGTAATATATTTGAGTAGACGAAACACTTCTCATTAGTCATCATATTTTTCCGCATAATTATTTTTCTAGTAAATATATGTGTTTATGCATTTGTTTTACTGAAATTCCATTTATAAATGATGGACATATGCATTGTAAACATGAGTTAAGAACGCATGAGTCCTAAACTTAAAAGAAATTAGTCTGTCTTAGGTCTCCTAAAGACCAAGGGTCAAAACTGTGTTGGAAATTGTTAGGAGTTTGAATGGCAACCAACCAGGTAGTTGTTCTATTTGACTAGTAGGGCTTTCTGAATAATTCAACACGCATATTTTTATATATAGGGGTTGGGGGGTTCGAACCCGATTCTCCTATTTTGAGACCAGACCTTATGTCATCTGGTCCAAAAGACCTTGGCGAAAGTGACATTAATCTTGATGCTTCTCCATTGCCATCAAATTGGAATTAATATAATAAGATCAAAACATATTAGAGATCTATGCAAATGTGGGTTGCAATACATGTTAGGAGAGAATTAGCTAATGGAGGCTCTAAGATGTCATGAGGTTGGAGTGGAGATAGAAGATGTTATTTATGCCTTGTATTCAACCTATTATAATGGCTGAAGGAGTTGTTTCTTGGGTCATAAAGAGTTGAATGATTGATAAATAAAAATAAATAAATAAAAGGTTTGATGAAACTAATATAATCACATAGTAAATTACTAATTTGATTCTCAAAATATAGTCTTTGTAGAGCTTGGAATTTTAACATTGCAATTCCAAAATTGAGTCTTTTTTTTTTTGAGAAGTTCGTCTGTAAACATATATTACTTAAAGTGGAATCCATTATCGTTAAAATAAAAAAAAGTAAAAAAGCATTACTTTTTTATATTATATGATGTTGTCTCAGTGGATAGGAATTACAATGCTATCATGGAAACATCCATATAAAAAGCACAACTTCTAATCGTGTACTCTTAACTTTCTTAGGATATACATACATACATACATGCATATATATATATATATATGCGTAGTGCTTTTAGTAATGTCGATAATGCCATTGGTTATTAGACTTGTTCACACCCTTCTTGTTTTAAAAATTGAATCTATGGTATCTAGAATTTCGATGTAATATATGTAAATTTACATATTGCAATGTATACTTTTCATAATTTTCTTTGCAACCTATCGTTTCCTTTTGCAGAACATACAAAACGTGTGATGCACATATAAGGACTCTCCTATGCTATTACAAACAAAGGATTTGTCAATTGAGTTATTGTTGAACCGATGGTGTTTTAGTAACTGCCTCAAGGAACTCAGGAAAACTTAAAAAAATATATATATAGAGTAGTGCTACTCACCGTCCCTTTTGTAATCATCATTCCATCATTCTATGATGTGGTATTAAATGATTACAGACTATTTGTTACGTTCGACTGTTAAACCATTCAGTTCATGCCACATCAAGAAATGCTGAGTAGATGATAAATATATTTTACTCCTAACTTTTCGCTCATATACAAGTTTATTATTTTTGCGAACTTAGTTTTTGCTCTTCCTCTAGCACATCTCTTTTTTGGGGAAAAAAAAAGGGGACAAATTTATTTTTGGGAAAAAGAAAAGCATGAATCTGGAATATACGTCTTCTCTTGCAAGACATCCCATTCTCTTTTACAGGGCAATACTCTTCTTTGCTTGAAGCTCAAATATCGCTTTTGCCAGCCTTGTTTGTTTTTGTTTTTTTATCTGTACACGTTGCTTGGAAGCAAAATACACATTTAGGCCAAAAATGGCACAACCACAACCTCATTTCTTTAATCTTTCCAATCTTAAAGATATAAAAATCATCAAAATCAGCATAAAAAGACATGATATGACAGTTTCCTGGGCCAAATGGAAAGCTTCCTCATTCATCTCATTTCATATAAAGGACCCATGTCAAGCACTTGTCTCCCAAGTCTAATTGGCTTTTTGACCATATGATATTGACATGCAATAAAGGTCACTCTGGGAGGCCAAGTGTTTATAAGCATTGATGTTTTCTATGCATTAATATTGGCAAATGAGTTCTCTTACTTAAAAGTTGGTGTATAAACACACTACCATGAATACATTACAATTATAAAAATCATCACGTATTCCTTTTGATGATAGTAGAATAGTACCTCTTACTGCATCATATCAGACTTTTCCATCAAAAGTCTCCTTCACCAGGTTGGGGGATTAAGGGATACCTAAATATATTTAGGAAGCAATTGGAAAAGGTGGGACTGAGTGTATGTTAAAATCATATTTGAGTTTGGGCATGCTTGTTTACTGAATACTAGTATTGCAGATATTGTAGAACTTGATGAGCCAGATAGGTCTTAATTAGTTTTATCCTTGGTTTTGATTTTCCATTTAGTTTAGTTAGTTTTGAAACCTCCCATCATTACATCCAGAACAGTTTACATTCAAAACCAATACACAGATGAGAACCAAGAAGTACAACACTAAAATCAATCAGCTCTACTAGAGCAGAAGAGGAAGCAAAGCAAGAAAGAAAATGGTCACATTTGAGTTACATCCAGAGAATCAAACCACAGAGAATCGAATCAGGTGGATTGATATACCTTACCTGGATGGGAGAAAATCCAGAGAATCAAACCACAGAGAATTAATATAACTAGAATAAGGTGAATGACATTCTCTCCAGATAACCCAGGATGGAGAGCAACATCTTTTTTGGTTGCGTCATAAATGGAATTGTACGTCGGCAAGTCATTGGAAGCTGCAGTTTTCAGAGGTGGGGAGCCTATGTCAGCAGGCAACAGGTTGACCAAAAACTCATCGGAAGCTCGAGACGTGCTCGATGACCTGTACATTCTTGAGAAGAATAAGATGGAATCAAGCAGCTAAAAAAGATAATGGAAGAAAAGCCAAGAGCTACGAGATCTTATAGAAGGATCAAGTGGCAAAAAAGAAAACCCAGCAATGAAAAGAATAAAAGCCTGAAGTTAAGGCGATGCAACCTAACTTCCAGGGCCAAAAATGTCTGAAAGAGGTTGAGGGCGTGGCATAGGACTTTCCACGAGTTGACTATAAGAGTATATCATGTTCGGAAGCGGGTGTTATGGCATGCTTGCTTTGACAGAAGATTGTCAAAGGATTCGGCAGCTGTCTAAGCATGAATCCACCTTCCGTCCTAATCTCTTATTGCGATTTATTGCATTGGGTAATGAGATATTTTCAGGTATTCTGTGAATAATAATGAAATAATAATAATAAAATAATGATAGAATATTGAATAGTAATGAATAATAATAAAAAATAGATAAAAAATAATAAATAGTAATGAGGTATTCTCCTTAGTACTCAAACTAGGTTTTATGAAATTGAATGTTCTATTGCGGAGAAAGATAGACACAATATTAAATGAGTGATGAGCAGTGTGAGACTTATGTTTATAATTTTTCATATTAAATAGTCATATGGGATCCACTTTGCCCAAAAGTTATGTACAAATAGTAGTAAATAATGTAGAACTCGCACTATGTCTTATCTTTAGACTTAAACCTCCAATTCGATTAGGCAATTGAAGGAATCTTTATTCCATTGCAAAAAGCATAGTAGAAATTGGGGCCAAGGACTGGGGCTATGGGGCTACCTACAATTCATATTATTCTTGACTCTTAAGATCACTTAGCATCAAATGGACAAACCATCCACCCCATATGGCTGTGCCATCACATCGAGCCAAATAGTTTAGGTACATATATAATATTAAAATAGACAAGCCAAGAACGTGCTCATACTTTACTCATAAAGGATTGGACTTGTCAAGTTGCAGCTCTCGAGTCATTTTCAGCTCTAGAATCATAAACAAGATTGCAAGTTGCAACTGGATATGTATTTACTCTTTTATTTTCCATGTTAAATCCTTTTTTGCTTTGGAAATACTAGTAATTCTTACAGTCACAAGAACTTGTAAGCCTGAATCATGGAAAGACAGAACCACAAGTTCTCTATCAATCCAGTAAGATAAATTCTTCTAATCATAATACTAGACAGTTGCAATAACGTTTTTCCCTTTTTGCTATGAACATTTGTATACACACCAAAAACACAAAAAGATAATGGGCTTTTAGTATAATGCCGTAGAGACAAAATCCTGGTGAAGTTGAAACATGAATTGTCACTTGTCATTTCGAATCCATTAGAACCAAAAAAAAAAAAAAAAAACAACCCGGGCCAAAAATGGCTACAAAACTCCTAAAGGAACCCAGAGACATGATTTCTATAATTAGCCAAATCTGAGCATCCAGTCAGCAGTCAAACATATTGGACACGTTCATTGCATCCAAGAATTGGAATGTAGCAAAATATTGTAGTAACAGGACTATAGATTTCTTCCTAGTAATTCTCACAAGCGCATCTGCAGACAAACATATCTAGATGGTCATTTGCCAATGAACAAATTATAGGCAGGGAATTACAGTATAATTGCCCAACACATTAGAAAATTTGAACCCCAAGCTCATGTAGACCGGTCTAGAAGCACCCAACATTATTCAACTATAATGCATACAACCATCAGAATCAGTTGTTGAATTCAAGACGGGCAACTATTGTTAATATTTAATTGTAGTGCCATATGGTGGAAATTTCAAAGAGAAAAGAAAGATAAAATCACGTTGTACTGGATCATAGGTATTGACAATTTTTCTAGTGAGATTCCTAAAGCTGGGTTATTCTTAAACTGGATTACTGAATATTGTTTACCAAAATATTTACCAGGTTAAGCATGTTAAGCAGTTATTGGGGAGGGGTCACTCTTGGACATGTGGCCCCAACTCTTTCTTAAAAAAAAGCATATTAAGCAGTTTTCTAACAAATCTACTACCAGATCCAATTGCATGCATGAACCTCTTCATGCATCCGAAGGATGCTCATTATGACTGGAAGAACCAGGACAATCTAGGGTCAAGGCAATATAAGCATATTGTGTCACAATCGATGTTACATCCAGGATGCATAGATGTATCTGTGTTGATGTTATATCAAAACTATGTGATCTATCTTCATTCTCACTCAATGTAGAACGTCTTATTGAAAGGTGGAAGCAGCTTGCCAGTATGCTGCTTGATCTCACAACTGAGCTCAACCTCCAGAAGTCTATGATTTTCCTTAGAGCGTTTCATTAAGAAAGAAACATTTAAGTCATCCCCTCCACAGACTCGAATTGAAGGATGCATGAGGAAAACCTGCCCAATAATCAAGAAGATAGACCAAGATTAATGGGTAATTTACTAAAGATGTGTGCAATTTACAAAAGACAAAATAAGAATCATAATAGTACGAGTAATGAATGAAATGGACAGGCCCGACAATAAGTACTCCAATATAAGTAAAACTTCATGGTAAATAGATAACACAATACAGATGGAAGTTTTTAATGACCATTCCAATGGACCTAATAATGTCATCATGAAACTTAAAAATGCCTTCCTCCACCATTTTGGCAAAAGTTATTGTATTGAATGGAAATAATCTAAATGATTTTCTTTTAGCATTTCGTAGCTCCTAGTCCCTAGCCTGCATTTAGGTGTTTCTGCTTGTATACTCCCTGTGTACTTGGGCTATGCCTATTTACTTGCCTTAATAAAATCTCTTATTACTTATAAAAAAAAAAATAGGAATAAGTAAACCCCAACTGTGAGTATGCTGCATTAAAAAACAATGACAGGAAGACAATAAACCCGAGACAGCAGGACAGTGGACAATTTCACTCTCAATACATTTTTTACCGATCCAAAGATTAAGCAATTTACTGAATAGGCTACTAACTGACAAAAAATATGATTCCAAAATAAGCACAATGGCAATCACAAAACAGACAGTGCAGAGAATCGCCTATTGAAGATTTGTAAAGATGCATACAACATTTTTCCAAATCTTCCTAACAGAACACCGAAGTTCATTATTATTATCATATACTCTCGAGGGAATCAAAATTAAAAGGCAGATATTTTTGTTTGTGGTGGAATAGACCTGTTGGCCCCAATGTGTCCCATTATCAATGCTAGGAGCAGTTGTCAACTCAATTTCTTGCTGAGCTGGGTCCTCCGTTCTTCCCTAATGCAACAGGAAAAAAAAAATTTATATTATATTAGCATTCAGATGCTTTAGAGTCCTAGCATGTCATAACCAAAAGGGACATTGAAGGTCAACTCACTCGAAAATGAACATCGAACCATCCCCCAAACCCACAGAGCCTTGTGTCTTCCAGAGTTATTGAAGTTGACAAGTTTGATCTGACTTCAAGGATGTCATTTACGGTCACAGTCAAACAATCAATCTCCTTTACTACAGCAGCTGTCCCTATAACTTGATGTGGATGAAGATTGTTCCACAATGCCATCTACAAAAGTAATGTGGCATACATTTGAAGATGCAGGACACCCATGAAGAAGCATATCCATATAGACAAGCATGGGTGTCCTGCATCTTCAAATGTATGCCACATTACTTTTGTAGGAGCAATAGAAGAGGTTCAATTACAAGTTTATTCACATTTCACAATTATTCAACACCAGAAGATGTGAGAAAAGAATCACTCATCGATTTGGACTAAAACAGAATAAACATTAAATTGACACCAAGACTAGAGAACTAACCTGAAGATAGTATTCCCTCTGCTCCTCAGAAAAAGGCTTGGTAAGAACACTCATGTCGACACCATAGTTAGTTTTTGTTTCATTTGTAAAATTATACCAACCTTCCATAGTTTCCCGATAGTCGCTCACTTTCTAATCTACCAATCCAGACCTGATAGGAGCCACCCACATCCGGGCATGACTAGGATACCTATGAAAACAAAGTTTCCAGGGTCATGTCTCCATATATCACTTTGAACCATCCAAAGCGTTTTTTAGATAATTAACAATATCACAGCACTCCCAACAACCTCAATTCAAATCGTCTTCTTTGATTAGAAATTTATCAAGTACAGAAATCTCTGGCGCAACACGTCATTCATTCCATTTTCAATCCTAGTTATTTTAGAACATTTTTTTAAGACAGCATACAAGTTATGCCAAAAGCACATAAATTTTATTTTATTTTATATCAGTAAAAAAAATTTATTGATAGAAATAAAGCATAATTCATAGATATAACTAAAGGGCAAGCAGACAGTAAAGTAAGAGATCGGCATATAACACAGTCCAACAGGACTACACTACTATTACCAATAAATCTTACCGCGAATGGCTCTATGGCCTCATGGCAATAATCTACAAACATAGTTATGAGTATTTTGTACGTCAACGGTAAATGGCTTGGTTTAATACAGAAATTCCACAAACTCTGAGGACAGAAGAACAATTTTTTTTTATTGGCACCGGATGTCCAGGAACAGCGTCCCAACTAATCTCGGGGGTACACAGGCCCTAGGCAAGGAGTTTCCCGCAAGTGAACCACGGGTAATTCACCTCGGGTAATTCAAGGAGAAAATTCCCTAGTCCGATGCCCTTAGGGATTGTTTGCACCCAAGGGGATTTGAACCTTAGACCTGGGGGGAGCATACCCCCAAGCCCAAGGCCTTTACCACTTGAGCCAACCCCTAGGGGTTGAGGACAGAAGAACACATGTCAACGTACAATCACCACAGGATATACTTAATGTAATCTGAGATCATTGGGATGTACGATCTTTTTTTCTTCCAGAAAATCTTCTCTCTTTCAGAATGCAAGTCTCACAAGCTTGCTTATCATGAAAGCATGAGTACCTAAATACAGGCACCTATGTTTGAATAGCTGGTGTCTTAAAATACCTCAGTAGGGAGCATTTTTTTAAAAGAGGGTAAGGCACGTCATTAAGCAAAAGAGCCATCATGTTAAGTGTGGTGGCAGCTGTAGTAGCAGTTAGTATGACACAAAAAAAGTCAAGAAAGGGACAGCTGCAAGGTTTGAACCAAGTAAGAAAAAAATCAGAATGCGTAAATGAGTTGCAACACTTCTTTTACAACTAAATGAATTGTGATGCTTACATGATTCCCGTTGGCTTCAGCCAGCGATCACGTGCACATATCACCGAATCAAACATAGATTCACGCAGAAGAAAGTATCCCATCCACTCCGAGATAATCACATCAACTGCATAACAAACAATATCTGAATTTGTACCGATGGCATATAAGACTAAAAGGGGTAGACCCATTTTGAATTTAAAGGGGAACTAATTACTTTTTTTGATCGGTAAAGGGGAACTAATTACTTAATAATACTAACCTTTCTCAGGTAGAGTGACTTCCTCCATGGAACCCTCAATCACTTCAACGACATCTTCCAAGTTATTTGCTTTTACAAGTACACGTGCGTGCTCTGACATTTTAGTTGCTTCGACTGCATAGACCTTCCTTGCACCTGCTTGTGCCGACCAAATAGCAAGAATACCACTGCCAGTTCCCACATCCAACACAGTCTTCTCCACAAATCCACCAAATTAATCAGAAATATATCCCAAATGCAACGACATGCGACAATTAAAAGAAGTAATACTTCAAAAAAAAAAAAACCCATTACTCCCGAGAACTGCCAAGAATCCAAACTTCCTTTTTCTTTTCCTTTTATAGTTATGATTCCCACGGGTTCTGTTATAAAACAATAAAAGGGAGCGCACACATTTACAAATGAACCCATCCTATTTAAGGGTTGAGCTTTATGCACAGTGGAATTGCAGTACAAATGATTGCATTCAACTTGAGAACGGATGAAACGCTATTGAATATCAATTGTAACTAAGTTTTCAACAAAAGCCTTGAGTTTGAGAACGACAAGCTTTAACCCTCAGTTTCCCCCCAAAAAACAGAAGAAAACAACAATGCTACTCATCTTGTGTTTGCAGTAGTCTTCCCAAATCAAGACCGCAAAACCTATACGAATACTTGTCCAGCCAAACTCAACTAAGCAAAGCTTCAATCTTTCTCTGACTCCAACCCAATTTTCCCAAACAAAAACATACAAATCAAACAAGCTCACATGGCGATAGGGAGAAAGAGATACCTTTCCTTGGAAATGATGCTTGTTCTGGAAGATGGAGTTGAAGTAAGCGTCCATGCGTACTCGGTCAGAGAGCATCTCCTTCTGGTGGTAGAGAAAGGCGTAGGTGCAGAAATACTGGGCGAAATCCACGCCCTTGTCCACCGCAGTGGCACTAAAGTCCCCACCCACGACGCCGTTTTGGTAGCTCCCCATGTCCAACACTCACACTATCTTCTCCTTCACAGAGAGAGAGAGAGATAGAGGTAGAGAGTTGTTTGTTAGGACAACGATCGCTATAGCCTATACTGCCTTTGGGTCGCGGTCTCTGCTTGTAAAAGCATGCCACGTCATACAGCACCGTGTCGGCGGAATCCATAGGACAGCCAAAAGTATCTGAACTCGCGTTATTATTTTTTATTTTATTATTATTTTTTATTTATCTATTTTACTATTTATTTATTTTTATTTACTTTCTATTACTATTTAATATTTTATTCTTTTTCATTATTTTTTCACTATTATTCACAAACATTCTCAACATTTCTCATATATTCTCAAATGTAACCTAAATATTATTTTTGAGTAATGATACAGTGCGCAAGTATCAATTATTTTAAAATAATGAGATTTATTATTAAAAAATTACTTTATTTTTATGTAAATCTTATATTTATTCATTTTTTAAAAATAATTACGCAATACTTACATACTCATAACTACAACTATCATATTTCTAAAAAATTGTAATGTTTAATACTCGCTTCGAAAAACAACTCAGTCTATTAATGTGAGAAAAAATAAATTTTTGATGTGTTTTAGATTTATTTATTTATTTAAAAAAAAAAGTTTGTACAATTTATACACTTAAATTGTACATATCATTTTTCTATAAATAATTTCCATCTCAATTCACAATTGTGTGACATAGTATAGGCCAATTCAAGAACTTTTGGAAAATTTGACACAGCCCTCGTTATAATGTTTTTAGTTTTGGCCATGATTCTTGCTAAATAAATTCCATAGCTACATATGACATTATATTCTTTTTAAGTTTTTCAGAGTTGATATAACCCAATTATAATGCATTTAAAAACTTTAAAAAATCTAATTAAGTAAAGAGATTAATTGTGATACTCATTCTTATAAGTGATAAGAATATGTGGTGTATGAGATTCCACATTATTTGAAAATGAGAAATTTTTGCTCATTATAATATTATAAGATAACTCTAATTGTATTATTGATTGGTCATTTTGGAGTATAGATCCAGATGTGACTTGGGCCTCTTTTTTAGCGTTACAAATGGTATCAAAGCTTATTCCAACCAGAAATGTGAGACTTAAGATCATGTGTTACCTACGACAAACTGACCCGATGAAGATGTTGGAAACACAACACCAAAAGTTTGAGCATTTCATGTTGAGGCTTAGATTGGTCAAAACATTTGCTTTTCTAATAAATAAATATTTCATCTATAGAGGTATCTCACAAAAGAAGATTTACAAACAGACATAATTTAATGTGATATGTGTAATACCCCATTTTTCCAAGATTAAGAATAAGGTTATTTTAGAAATCTTAGGGAACCAAAGTGCTACTAACCTTAATTTAAAAGTTTTTCTTCTTAATGAAGTGCTAGATACAAAATATATCATAAATAAATCAAGAAAATTTGTATTAAAATACTTCAAATCCAAAAAAGAGTTTGCGGAAGCACCTATTAAAATCAACTAAGTCTCATGTACTTAATAAGAATAACTTTTTTTTTTTTTTTATAATCAAAACTTAATAAGAATAACTTTAAATCATAAAATTGAGCATATCATAAACTATCTAGGCTTCTACCTCGTCTCTCTAGGCCAAGTTCTGTCCTGCAGTTTCATTCTCATAAAAATCATCATCTAGGTGGTTAAAACATAAAAACATACAAAAATTAGTTGAATACTCATTAAGTAATACATCATACAGTAAAAACAAAAGGGTTCCTTAGAAAACATGCATATTAATAGTCACTACGTAAATAACATGAACATAAACTAGATTTGTGCTTGAAATGCCTTAACTTGTCTTTCACTTGTCATAGACTGGTACCATTGCTGACCCTTATGAGTTAGGGTTAGCGAATATTAAGATCTTGATTTCGCCCATGGCCGAAGGTTGTGGAATCCATATATAAGGAAGACACACATGATGCACAACTAGCGTGTACAACACCCGTCAATATAATATGCCCTTAAACATATGATATCTTCTTCATATCATAACATAGGTCATTATGTATCTTAACGATCATATTTCATCATAATCATACATCTATTTTTTTTGTCATATCATAGTCATATATTTCAAATGAAATTGTGTCTTATAGTATCATAGATTTCAAATGAAATCGTAATTTTTCATAAAATGCATGTTGTGATAAATGTTTTCTTACATAAAATCATGATCTTTCATAAATATTTTGATGCATAACTCCCATATAAAACCATAAATTTTCATAAAATATCTTGATGCATGTGTCATGCAACTAACACGAAACTTCTGCATAAATCTATCATGGTAGTAAAAAATAATTTCCTTCATGACTTGGGTACGTAAAAAGGAGCTTCCAATGTAAGGTGTACATGCAAAATACTTTTTATAAAAAAAATATGTCATTTATCGTACATACATGTAAATATATGATTATGTTATTTACCTCGTAGCATTATTACCTATAAAATAGGCTAGTAAGTTGCTTCAATCTCTTATTGTTCACGTCCTTTGTAATTAATTCTTGAAATAATAAATTAACCTATATTTCCTAAAGTCTAAAATCCTCGCAATCCTGAAATCACATTTTACTTGATAATATTGATGTTAAAAACCTAGTACTTGTAATCCAACTTCGATTGCTAATTCCAAATCGTGATTGTAAGTAGCTAAAGAACCGGGGCATATATGTAATCTGACTTATAGAGTCTTAAGCTTTACACGTACAAGTCTAAGGTTGCATTTGAATAGTGAGATGATATTAGATATTTTGTGAATAGTAGTGAAAAATAATGATAAAATATTAATTAGTAGTGAATAGTAGTAAAAAGTAGATGAAAAATAATGATAAAATAATGAATGGTAGTGGAGTATTATCGGAAGACTCAACTATCCAAACAAAGCCTAAAGCTTGCACTTTAGGGACCAATGCATGGACTAGATGGCTTAAATCTAAAATCGAAGAGAGATAATAGAGAGAGTCCTCACATATGATGCAATGTGTGGGCAAAGGATCTGAACATGGTGTCGACGGCAACTATTAGTGTGACGTGGAAGGTTGGCTAGTTGAGACTGCTTTGTTTTTCTATGGCTAAAATAGGGGATGTCCGTGCATGCAGGGTTGGGGGCTGGTCATGGTCTTGGCGTGGTAAACGTGGGACGTATGGCTTGCAGTTTGCTGTGAGGGACCGCGGGTGGCTTGTTGGTTGTTCCTATGGTGGTGCACTGTGGTTTAAGCGGTGCTCAACTAGGTGGTAGATGCTCAACATGGTGGCATTCGGTGCAGATTCTCGTAATGACCTGGAGGTGCTTTGTTTTGAGGAGGAAAAATAGGACTTAACCGAGTGGTTTACGGTGGCTGGTTCTTGGTTGTGGCTGAGGGAGGCGGTGGGCAACAATGCCTTGGTAGAAGATAAAACCATGAAGTTGCGATATGGAAGAGAGGACGTATGATGATTGTGTTGCTACGCTTCTTTCCCGTTGATTGCATAGGGCCGATCTCCATGGATTCGATTTGCTGCCCCGATTTACATGAAGTGGTGGAGGAGGAAGAAAGGTATGGTGTAGTGGTTATTGTTGTGGGTTGGTATGAAATCATGAGATGTGGGGGTTGCCTACTTCATGTTCTCCGTGGAGGAGTAAGCTGCTTGGGCTCACGGTGCAACATACGTGATAGCAGTGTGGATGCTTGGCTAACATAATGGTGGTGCTATGTGAATTAGCGAGGGCTAAGGGCGAAGAGGTGCTTGGGTCATAGCTTGAGGCTCTAGTGCGACAATCCTAGGTTCATGGGAAGATGACAACATGCATGAGAGGCACTGGTTGGGGAAGAAAGGACTTGCGGCAACCCTAAACTTAGGGGAAAGAGAGGGGATGAACACACAATGCATAGGTCTCTCTCTCTCTCTCTCTCTCTCTCTCTCTCTCTCTCTCTCTCTCTCTCTCTCTCTCTCTCTCTCTCTTTATATATATATATATATATATATATATGCAAAATGATAGTATGATTACCAAATATGTCTACTAAATATGGCTATTTATATTTTTTTATTTTTTTTAATGGTTAAGGAAATGACTATTAGTGAATTTATATTTTTTTTCTTAATGGTTAATGATGTTTAAAAAATGCTTAAAGAAAAAAAATAAAAACAAAAAACTCATTTGTATTAGTGTGCATATTTGGTGGACAGATTTGATACTCACTCTAGCATTGTCCATATATATATATATATGTGCGTGAGTTCTAGGGGTTTTTATTGGGCATTGTATGGGTTTTTAAAATAATTCTTAGAGTCTATTACCAATTAAATAGGGTCCATTTAGTTCATAAATATTACGTGGGCTTTTATCAAATTATTGAGTTCAATAAAATGTCATAATCCACCATAATAAATTATAGGCTCATAGCCTATTAAGAATTATCCAAACCTTAATTAGGCTTTTATAAATATTGGCTCATTCAACCTAATTTAGGCATAATAAAATTATCTATATTTCATCCTTAATAATTTTGGGTCGGGTATCATAATAGAGAAATTCTATTTACAGTCTTCAAGTGTGGACTACATGTACAGGCACATTATTAAATGAAAGAAAATATAATTTTAGGAGGGATAATTTTGTAATTTTAAAAAATTTTAAAATTAAAATAGCCTAGACTTGTATTGCAATCTCCATTTGAAGACTGTACCTAGCATTGTCAATTTAAAATTTTATTTTTGTGAAATATATTATAGATCTAACACTTTTCTTTTTTATAAAACTTCATTTTTACACTCTCAATCTACACCTAATTTTCAAAATTATACCTAAAACTATCAATCTGATATCCAAACTAACAATTTCTTTAAATTTAGACCATTCATTCAATTGACCCGTTAGATATGATGGAATTCTAATGACCTCTCATTAAAATTCAATCAAAATAACTTATAATTAAATATTATGGATAATAAATCAAATTATTAATAAGAAATCAAATACTTTAACGGGTCAAATCGAACTACTAATGGGTGACTCGGGAGAGCCTTGTAGACTAGGTCGGTGGTTGCCGGGGCAACCCATAGGGTCAGGGCCCTTGGTGGTAGCCACCCGCAATCTAGTTTTGTTCTTCATATTTTTTCTACAAAATTATTATAACGCTTTTGTGTTGTAAGCTGTCCTGTTTAATTTAAAGTTAATCTCGTTTCATTTCATCTAATTATTAAAAAAATTTCAAATTTTATATAAAATATAATAAACATTTCAACTTTTTCAAATCTAAAAACAATAATAATAATATTGAAAAATATTATTATAATAATATTTTATTCAACTTTCATTTCAATTTAACTCATCTCATATCAACTCACTATCCAAACCTCACCTAAAAGAAATTAGATAATTTTAATATTTATAACAATGTGTTTTAGGGCTCGTTTGGGCATTTGAAATATTTTGAAATTTTGTAAATAATAATGAAATGATTTGAATTAAGATGTTTTATTAGATTTTGAGAAATATGAGAGAAAAATTGAATAAAAATATTATAAAGTTAACAAATTGTTTAAATATTACTTTTAAGGGTATTTTTGTTTTGAAGTTTAAAAAAATTGTATTAAGTTTTGTGTTTTATTTTGAGGTTTGTAAAAGTTGTAATGATTAGGTAATAATTAGATAAAAAAGTTAAAAAGTTGAAATTTAAAAGTGAAAAGTGTTTTGTATTTAAGTGATTTTGGAAATAAATTATAAGAAGTTTTGAAAATTTTCCATTTCATCTCATTATCCAAATAAGACTTAGGAGAATTCAATTTGACATGTCAGACATAGCCTTCAAAGAAATGATGAGAAGCAAACTGAAATATATTGGTAGTTTGCATTCCAAAGTTATTGGATGGTAGTTTGGAGTGCAAATGGAGATTAGAATACTGTTTTGAAATTGTAAACAAAATCTCCCCTTTTCTTCCGACTCTATAAAAAAAAAAGAAAAAATGTCAAAATAGTAAGAAATATTTAAAAAAGCTAAATACGGAAAAGGCCAAAAAACAAAAAATTAGGTGAGGCCTGGGAGAGGATGCTTCCCTTCCAAAATCGGGTTGAAACATAACAACAACATTTGGCTTGATTTGGATGGTCAAATCATTTCAATTCATCTTATTAAATTATTATAATTTTTTTAAAATTTTTAAATAAAATATAATAAATAATTTAATTTTTTAAAATTTTAAAATAAAAATAATATTTTAATAATATTTTATTCAACTTATAGTTACTGAAGTTAATATAAATCTATATTCGTAGATGAATCTTCAAAATTGGATTTTTTTTTTATAGAAAAAATTAAGACTTAAAAGTTAAAACAATTAGAAAGACCGACACATGCATATTTATCGAACAATTATAATTTTTTAGGCTAATTCACGCCGTGCCTATTTATTTCACAATTTAAATTACCTCAAAATTAATTTAAAAAATAATTTGCAATTGAGAAAGGAAAATACTAAATGTACTTAAGAAAAACTTACAAAAAAACTTACTTATCTACATGTCAGTTATTGATATGTTAAAAATTATGAAATTTGATATTCAAGAAAACTAAAAAAATGAGTCTCGTAAATAAAGTGTAAGTAAAACTGTAAGTACATGTAACGCTACTCATTAAGAAATAAATATGCAAGAGTTCAATTCTAATAATGGTGATAAGGACAATATTCATTATCCCTCAAATTGTTCTACAACTTGCCATATTGATTTTAAGGAAAATAGACTTTACAATTGATATGATAAGGAGGCCAGCTGCATGGGGTGGGTCTTTATACAACTTGCCAACTATAGTTTTCAATGAATGACTCATAAAACATATATATTGACATGCTAGCTTGTCTTTCAAGTTGTCAAAAGTTCTCAACCACCGCGCGACATTTCCAGTAGTAGTTCTTGCATTCGCCGAATTTTCGTGGGAAAAAGAAATGAACTTTCTGTAATTATCTGAATAATTTTGAATCTTAATTTGCATGCAAACCATATAATGCCAATTAGCAACAAAAGACATTTTCCCTTGCACGGTTTTTTTTTTTCTTCAATTAATCACAGAATTTGAGAATTATTTATTTATAACTAAACACAGGAGATTTTTTTAGATTTTAAAAGTATTTATATATATATATATATATATATATATGTGTGTGTGTGTGTGTACTATCAAGTATTTTATGTGCAAAACACGTATGTCCGGTTAAAACGCGTTACCATACTAAATAAAATGGTAAATATAATAAAACAATTGAAATGCATGCATTACTATATCAGTTTACTATATGGACGGATAAACTAGATATTCTGTGTTTGGATGTTGAGCTGAGTTCAGCTGAGTTAAGTTCTTTATAAATAATAGTGAGTTGAATAGTGAAAATAATTATGTGAGATTCATTTAAATTGAGTTTAAATTGTGTTTAAATGTTAAGATGAGTTTAATACTTTTTATGAAAAATTGAAAAAGGTTGTGGATCTTACGTATAAATATGTTTTAAGTTGAAAAAGATTATGGGTCTCATGTGTAAGAAAGTTTTGAGTTGGGATGAGTTTAGTAATTTGAGAGTTAAGTGTTTAAATGTTAGATTCAATTTAAAATTAGATTAAATTCAGTTGAACTCAGTTAAATTCAATAACCAAATGAAGCCTAAATTATGAAATTCAAGAATTATTGTTAGAATGCATTTTGAAAAAAAATTTATTACTCGTAATCCTACACACATCACGGTACTTATTTTTATTTATGACGTCTAAAGTACAACTTCTGTCTCTGTTTTCCATACGTCTACAGGCCGCATCCTTATCCATAGATTGTGGCCTTTCGTTTTTTCGTTTATTTTTTTCCTTTTTCAAATGAAGGTGTCTTTTTCTTCTAGAAATATACATTTAAAAAACAAAATCACTTGGTCGTGAATCATTGGATATGTTGAAAGCATGCATTATTTCAACAATGGGTGCGTGGCCTAGCCTGTTCCATCTTCGTACTAATTGGTGCATGATTTTCGCGATAATTTGGTGTTTTAATTTTTAAAAATGTTTTGTATAATTTTAAGATACGTAAGTTTAATGTATTTTATTTAAAAAATAAATTTTAATTTTTAATAATAGAATTCACTTTTTTAAAAAAAAAAAAAACAAACTGTAGGAAATTTATATACCTTTAACTCTACAACTTGTATTACCCTTTATTGATGCATTTACTAAATCCTCGTTTGCTTTTATGAGATAAGATAGTATGAGTTATGATTAAAAATAAAAAATTGAACAAAATATTATTAGAATATATTTTTTAATTTTAATTTTATTTTAAAATTTAAAAAAATTAAATTATTTATTTTATTTTATGTGAGAATTTTTAAAAAATTATAATAATAAAATGAAAATTTTTTTAAATTTTAAATTTTATTCCCGAAAGCTGACTTTTAGGAAACATTCATTTAATCCTTTATTTTTTTGCAGGTAATAAACTGAAATTATGAATCGAATGACGTGACCTTCATGATATATTGACAAACATTAACCCAGTCTAGCGTTTGTCTTGACTTTCTAATTCTTTATATATATATATATATATATATATATATATATATATATATAAATTAAGGTGGAGTGAATATGTCAAATCTTAATTAATCACAATGTCATGAATTATGGTGAGCCATTTGAAAGTTTTTATAGTTATACCACACGTCATCCACTTTAAATGTTAAAATTTATCTTATAAATAAAATTACCCACGTAAATAATATAACGTAAAGATTTTTAAATAGAATTATTGATATTTAAATAGTAAATGATTTCGTCAGAGAAATCATCTTTAAACCTGTGGAATCCTTATCCTAACTATTATCAACCACATCATGTGTACAAAATAGATGCTCTCAATAATGACTTCTATCTATATTTATTCATATATATTTATATAATCTTTTTCGCTATTGGAATTATGGATTAAGATTTCTGTAAATTTGTTTGCATTTAGGTCCTAAGATATAGAAAAAAAAAAATTAGATACATTAAATAATTCTTAACCTAGGGCTTTTCAGAAATAATTCATCATTTATATATCGGGAAGTCTCATTAATTAACCTTTCAGAAAGCAAGACAGAAATTAGGTGCTATGCTTGTTTGTTTCTTCTGATAATAAATAAAGATGAGAAACTGCCATAACTTGGTCAACATTTTGATGGAGTGAAGTAGATGGATGATCAAATGGTTCTAATGACCAGAAACATAACCTTTTTCTTTCCATTTTTACTCGGGGGACAACAATGATCAAGCTCTGATATAGTGATATATGGAGGACAAGAAAGCCAATATAATTGCTGTTGCAACAGTGATCACCGTCATCGTTTTTATCGTTGTTGCTCGTGTCAGTCTCAAGCTTTCCAAGACTTTCTTTCTCATCTGCGGGGCAGGTATTGCTGTGATTCTTGCTGTTCTTGCGTACCTAATAATCAGACGCCATTATAATCGCAGGAGAAAGTTTTTGGAGTCAAGGTTAGTCTCAGAAGGCCGAGAGCTTCGTATAGAGTATAGTTTTCTCAGGAAAGTTGCTGGGGTTCCGTCAAAGTTTCGATACAGGGAGCTCGAGGAAGCAACAGACAATTTCCAGTCATTGTTAGGCCAGGGAGCTTCTGCAACAGTTTATAAAGGAATCCTAAACGATGGCACTGCTGTTGCTGTGAAACGGATTAATGGTGAAGAGCACGGGGAAAAGGAGTTCAGATCGGAAGTTTCAGCCATTGCTAGTGTGCAACATGTAAATCTCGTGCACCTTCTTGGTTATTGCTGTAATCCTGGGGGACCTCGTTTTCTTGTTTACGAGTTCATCCCAAATGGTTCTTTGGATTATTGGATCTTTCCTAGAAGGGAAACCCTTAATCGGCGTGGGGGGTGCTTGTCGTGGGCGTTAAGGTATAAGGTTGCTATTGATGTTGCTAAAGGACTGTCTTACCTCCATCACGATTGCCGATCAAGGGTCTTACACCTTGATGTCAAACCAGAAAACATACTTCTTGATGAGAATTATAGAGCAATTGTTGCAGATTTCGGTCTCTCAAAGCTTATGGGGAAAGATCAGAGTAGAGTTGTCACAACAATCCGAGGGACTAAAGGTTACTTAGCACCGGAGTGGCTATTGGAGCAAGGAATTTCAGAAAAATCTGACATCTATAGTTACGGGATGGTTCTTCTAGAGATGATTGGAGGCTGCAGAAATGTTTGCTTGATAGAAACTAGTTCCGGAAACAGGTCTGAAAGGAGGTGGAGATATTTCCCGAAAATAGTGAATCAGAAAATCAGAGAAGGGGCGCTGATGGAAGTGGTTGACCGGAGGCTAGCAGAAGGTGGAGGTGGAGGAGGCGCCATTGATGAGAGGGAGGTAAGGAGATTGGCTTATGTAGCTTTGTGGTGCATACAAGAGAGGGCTGGGATGAGACCTAGCATGGCTCGGGTGGTTGAGATGCTGGAAGGTCTTGTGGCTGTGGACGAGCCTCCTGACACGCGAATGATCGTTGTTGATCTATTGGCAATAGACGACGATCAGCATGAATCAGATGCTCGGAACGGGCCGCAGGTTGCAGCAATGGCGGCACTACGCCTAGTGGATAGCAATAATCTTCCCATCTCATCAGCAAATTCATTTGCCATGTCAATTCTATCTCCAAGATAGCTCCAAGAATAATATTAGCTTTCCCCTTATCACAAGGTATCTTGATCTTCTTACTTTTGTATACTTTGGTTCTTGGCAATTTAATATTTGCACGTCAGGTGAGTATGATAATTAGCAAGCATATTTTGTTTCAGTTTGTGTACAGATCTAGAAGATGAATTTTAATACAGTATGATGTATTCCTTGTCCTCATTAAATCAGGTATTTGAGACACAGCACTCTCATGCTTTACACCTTTTACCAATTTAAATGTATATAATCCATCATCTTGATGTTTTTAAGAAAAAATATTCTTATAAAGGATTTCGTGTATCAAATTGCGCACCGACATGAAAAGCATCCAAGGCATCCGTTTAATAAAATGGAGCGAATTGAAGACATAAATAATTTTCATAAAACAGAAGACCTTTTTCTTCTTTCAAAATTTTTCTTCTTTTATTTTTCCTTTTAATAAAAATAACTAACTTAATGTGCCATCAACCAACTTGCTTGTCGACAATGGTAAGGAGTCGTGACAATAAATTATAGTCATTGGCTCCAGCTGTGCCTCATTTAGTGGCTTTAATTTTTGACAGGGGTAGTTGGTTTCCCAATAGATGTTGTTTTATCATTTCTTCCCTGTTCTTTCATTCTTTGTTTTTTCTCTTAAATGTTGACATGTCTGCCATGTCAGTTGTGTGCATGTTCAGCAAACTACAAGGAAAATGAACAAGAATGGTAGCTGCTTATATCAGTCGGATTTCATAACAATATTTAATAGTACTGACTCAGAAACTGAAAACTATTATGAAGGTGGTCCAATGTCGACCTTTTCTCCGAATGGCACAGTTTAATTTAATATATATATATAGAGAGAGAGAGAGAGAGAGAGAGAGAGAGAGAGAGAGAGAGAGAGAGAGCGCTTAACTATATGTAGGGAAGCAACAGGCATGCATTAACATGTTAACTTTGTAACTATATATATATATATATATATATATACTAGGTTAAGGCAACGTGCAAAGCACGTTAGCCTAGCTAGATGAAATGATTATTTAAAAAAATATATATATTTTTTATAAAAAAAAATGATTTGAATCAAATGTAATGCATAGAAAAAAAATGTAAATTCTAGCAAATATTTTTGGATAATGATAGTTAAGTACATGCCTACATAAATTAGAAGATAAAAACATTAGTACAAAGACAAATAAGTTAAAATAGGCCATAGGTTGATCCAAGCTCGGCGGAATTGAAATTACAATTTTTTTCTTAACAGATTTAGTAAAAAATTTCTTAAAAATTTTCATATGATCACAATTTTGATATAGCATTAAAAATTTCTTAAAAATTTTCACATGATCACAATTTTGATATAGCATTAAAAATTTATTTTCTTAAATTTTTGCACGCTATATATAGGATGTGTTGAGAAAAAAAGGGCTTCAACATAAGACTTCTCGGGTTGATATTCACATACCATACAAGAGAACATGAACAAGCCCCCTTTAGTGAGACTTGGCTTAACATATACATAAGTTCCTTTCAAAATCCAATACACAGCCTAAATTTCTTATGGCAACCACTCCAACAAAAACATTATAATACAGACCAAAGCTTGTATTGATTATGAATTCTATCCTAGTCCATGCTAAAATTAAATGTGTGTCCAAAATAGCATATATGTTCTACAGATATAAGAAATAACTTATCAAAACAGATTTTAGTACTAATATTAGGATGGAAGAAAAACATTACTTCCATTTTGTGGGAATTAATCTGTATTGACATGATAAATAACTTGGGCCATGTTAATTTTATCCATCTTTGCAGCTTTAGATTGTAAGATTATAGAACTCTTCCTTTCCATCAGCAACATTGATGTTGGCTTTGTCTTTCTCCTGGTAAATTATAAAGAGACATTAATTTCTAAGAATGCAAAAGGCGAATGCACAAGGCTACCTACTTGAGTGTTGAAAAGTGGTATACTAAGAAACTTGGCATATCAAACTGACTTTATTACCTTCAGAGTCAAGAACTTGAGCTCTCTTTTTGCGTTCTGCTTCTGCTTGCATCTCTATACAAAATCTACTGCTCAAGCCAAAGCTTCAGACAACATAGTCATTATTAACTCAAGAGGGAATGCTATTTGTATACCTTTTCCAAGGAGGCAAGATAGAGTAGAATGTGACCTTTCCCATTATCACAGAGAAGAAAGAGGGAGAGAAGGAGAAAGAAAGCATCACATCTCAAGAACAAAAATAATTACATAGACATCCATGCATGCTAAAACACTGCAAAATAGGAGAGAAATATTATCTTCTTAAAAATAAAGATTTAATTGGCTTGCAAACCTGAAATTTTGCAGCTCGAAGTTGGTATTCACACAATGAACCAACCATAATGCATGAAAACTAAATAGTGCTTTATCTGGCCAAGAAAGAGTATAAAAGCAAATGCCACTTGCCTGACAAAGGGAATCTCCCAGATCCTGTGTAAAAATATATAATTTATTCTTTAAGCAGGGAACATGGCTCAACAAGAATCAGTTCTTTAATATATACTCAAAAGATGTCCATAACTCAAGTAAGATATGCCTGATAAAAAGCAATACGAGTAAAAATTGATCAAAACTTAAGAAATTCTTCTGCTAGCACCCATTCCCAACCTTATAACACCAAATCTTACAAAAATCTCCCAAGGGATGCTGTTTGTGTATACCTTTTCCAAGGAGGCAAGATAGAGTAGAATGTAACCTTTCCCATTATCACAGAGAAGAAAGAGGGAGAGAAGGAGAAAGAAAGCATCAAATAATTACATAGACATCCATGCATGCTAAGACACTGCAAAATAGGAGAGAAATATTATCTTCTTAAAAATAAAGATTTAATTGGCTTGCACAGACCACTTGTGAATCAAGTGGTTAAGACTAAATTGAAACAACGAAACTACAAGACTAAATGGTTAGTAATAGACCAGGCTCAAGTTTCATAAGATGGCAGAGCTATCAAGTTCGTTCAACCAAGATCAAGAATCAATCAAAATTTCATTTAGTAAGACCAAATTAAAGCAAATGGATCTGGCATGCATACCTCTTTAACTTTTTGCAGAAAAGGGGCTAAGTAATCCTCCCATTAATTAATCACCATTAATTACTTTAAAGCTATGATCGAACTTAATTTGGTTGAAGTCATTCAAATAAATATTATAAGTAACAAGTACTATAATATGATGAAAATATAAATAAATAAAGCAAACTATGATGAAAGTACAATGAAGACCAATATCTATGACAGAGAAGAAGTGATATGGTATTAGTAAACTATTTACAAAGAAAAGAAAGAGTTCAAAAAAAGTTTCAGTGGAGCTGTAGGGTCACGGTGGAAGTATGTACCAAAGAACTGCCTGGCCTTGAATAGAACAACTAAATCAAGGAAAAGGATAGCAATAACCATCTCCAAAGTATTCGGGATTAGGCTTATTTAAGTTGAGGTCAATTTATATTTCCTACTATTAAAGACCCGTTCTTCCACATACTTAAAATAACATAAAAAGTATACAAAAATTAATGTTGCTACTGTTCAACATTAGAAAAACCTTTAAACTCCAGCATATTTCGTGCTGCCTCAGCTTGAGCAGAAGCCTTTCCCTCAGCAGCACGTCTTAAGGCCTTTGCAACAGCTAGAGAAGAGATGGAAAAAAAAATATAAGCATAATGGCTTTCTATATTAGATTCATAGGCAGAGCAATTACTTATATTGAATATGTGCATAACGTAGAGGATTAAGCATGAACGTACTTCTCAAGACAATCATTCAACTCATCTCCAGAACCGTCCCATATAGGTCCATCTCCATCCTGCAAATCATCCCAAGACAATCTGAAAAAAATATGAATAAGATGTACTGCTACTAAACTACCAAAATCTCATATTCTATCCAAAAGAAATTTATGCCATAACAATTGTGAAGATAACAATTAAAGAAAATATCTCGTCAAATACTAACAAAGAAACCTACAAGAAATCGACAGAGAGCTGCTGCTAGCTCCTTCAAGAAGAACTGCAAGGAAAAACAAACGGAACCCACAACGAACGGAAGAACAAAAAGCAAAAAAATTCCAAACTTGGCTTTCGGATTGACACCATCTCGACGAGAGAAAGAACAATAGAATGCAAGGAAAAACAGAAAAAGACACAGCAAACAAAAAAGGAAAAACAAAGAAGAATAGAATCAATGTAAAATAAAAATTTAGGCAATATCAGAAAAAAAAAAAATTTTCCACTTCTCATTTACCTACACATAAAGGATGGAAGAAAAAAAATGAAAGCACAGATAAAAGGAAAGCAAAAACAGAAAACAGAAACAAAAAATAAAATTTAAGGATAGACCAACTTCAAAAAAAATTTACATCTACTCCGATGTGTATGTACAAAGCATAAACAAAACAAAAAAAACTAAAGACGTCAACATCAGTCGCAAACACAATACCCTCACAGAAGGTGAAGTATCTTCATTTGATGCAACAACAAGATGAGTTACAAAATCAGGATTCCACTGCAAAACAGAGCATCACCTTCTAACCGAGTCTGAAAAGCTATAAGTAGACAGAGGTCATGTGAGGTGTTTTAAAAGATCATTTTGAGAAATTGTATCAGACTGGAACTTTTACAAAACAGCATGCGCACACAGAGAATACATTGCATCAGTAGCGAAAAGATTACCTTAGATGCACACAACTAAAACTCTAAAAAACAGATCTGAAAAAAATACCTCATTATAAGAAAGCAAAAAACAGAAAAGTTAAAACAAAATTGGAAGCGAAGAAAAACCAAACAACTAAAAAAAAGCATACTTTTCACTTTTGTGTAAATCACAGAAACCAACACTACACATGGAAAAAAAGCCATAACCGAGAAGATGGACTAAACCCAAGACAAAAAAAATACAAAAAATCGAGAACATGCAAACCCAGAACACACGAATAAATGTTCAAGTGCATGAGAAAAAACCCCAACGGAGCGATAAATTTGGAAAAAATTTGGAAATTTTGACCAGGTCGACGCTAGGGTTTCCGAGAGTGTACCAAAACTGAGAGATATGGAAAAGCTTTTTTTGAAGTTAGATCTACATTAATGGATCCAAGCATTCTATAAAACCTCAAAACATACTGAAAAAGTTTAAAAAAAACCCCACCTTTGGGGAGATCCATCACTGTTCTTGTTTTGGAGGCACCTCTGTTTGTCGTTCGGATGTAGCATGGGGATTCCTCGGCATCAGTCTTCTTGGTCTTCGTCGGGCTGAGACCAGAAGCAAGCGGGGCTGAGAATAAAATGAAGACAAACTGAGAAACGAAAAAATGCAGAGAAAAATGGAGACAAAAACAGTTAGCTCTAGACCCCCACGAAAATGGAGACGAACACCACAAACCTGAAGAAGGAGCCGAAGCTCCCCTTCTCCCCAGCTGGATTCGTCGGAGCGAGGTTCTAGAGAGAGATGTGGTCTGGTTTGAGAGAGCCCGTTTTCGACTGGGACCATAAAGAACGCGATTTGCTGCTTTAACGTGTAGTTAACGCCGTTTGGTAGATAGTTAACGGAAAACAAGAATTTCCGTCTACAGCCGTCTAATAGGCACTTATATATAATAGAGATATATATATAAGTAAATGTTTCAGATTTGGTGGTGTACCGATGCTGTTTAATTTGATCACATGCTCGAAATTTCGTCGTGTGCAAGCATAATCTCCATATACAGCTTCTTGGTTAATATGTTTTATATAAATTGTGTGAAAAACACCCAAAAAGGTAATTAAATTGGGTATATGTATGAAAATTTCAACATGTGCTTTTTAAGTTCCAGAACAAAATGAAGTCGTGCATCGCCCAACATCCTTAAGTTGCATTTTTGTACAAGATTTGGGCTCGTTTGGATAGTAAGATAAGATGATTTTAGATCCAGATGAATTGAATAAAATATTATTATAATATTATTTTAAGATTTGAAAAAAATTAAATTATTTATTATATTTTATGTTAGAATTTAAAAAATTTGTAATAATAAGATTAGATGAGATGTTTCTCTATTCAAACAAACCCTTAACATCTCTTGGGTCAATTTAAGGATATAACTAGTCAGAGTCAAATATCCGAACAGACAAGAGAATTAAATGATATTTGCAGTTACGAAATATGCAAATATCACACTCTTTTTTAAACAAAATTAAATAAATATAACACTCACATGAAAAAAAAAATTAATTTTTTAATAATAAATTTCACTATTTTTCAAAATAAATATATAACACTTACCCACTCATAAATATATTAGCATTATTCATCCAACAAACCACATTAACTCATTAGGGGGGAGAAAACCCAAGTCGCGACAATTTACAAGTACATATAACGACCTTGTTATCCATATATTTTCATCTGAATGGAGAGGATCATTTTCCTTTATAGTAGTGTATCAAATTGCTAGCTAGCTAGTACGTCAATGCACTGGCTTGACACATAGGATAGATATATACAAAAAAACAAAAAGAACATTTATAACTATTATTTACTATTAAAATAACTAGAGGTGTTCAACCGGATCCGGATGCTAAAATCCGGGCGGTTATCCGCCCGGATTTAATCCGGATCCGGGTTATAATCGGATTTAATCCGGTTTTAATGTTTTATTTAAAAAAAAAAAGACTTTAAAACTTGAAAAAAAAATTATAGCACTTGTTTAATGTCTTGTTGCCATTTACGAACAATGCTGGAGAAATTAACCTCCAGCATGCATGAACAGCCACCAACCCAGTTGCACCGTGTTCTGCCTAGCCACCACGAAACCAGCTCTGCACAACCCACATGCACGGCCACCTTGCTAGCAGCCATCCACCACTGCGCTACCGCAGCCGTACCCAGCCACCTACACACGGCAGCACCACCGTCTGAAGCTCCACCTGCTGCAGTCCTCAGAGTAAACTCCATGCCACCACCATGCACGCAGTCAACCTGCACAGTGCACTGCACCTTGCCCGTGCCCAGCCTCCTCCGCGACCCACCACTTCACGTCTCAGCCACCTCGGTTTCACTACCATGGCACCTCACCTGACCACAACGGACCACCGAGTCACTGCCATGCATCTGCTGCAGCCACGTCAACACTCGCATAAAAGACTCTGTTTTACTTCTAAAAAACAGAGCATCATTTGAGGATATCGTGGGCCTCAAACCAACCACCCTTCTCGCCATGAAGCTCCTCCACATTTAGAGTTATTGAACTCCACGCTGCACTACTTCTCCACGTCCAGGAAACAACCAACAAGCCACATCTCCATTTCTGCAACCTCATGAAGACTACCGTTTTGAGATTAAGTGACGGGGCGGTTTTTATTTTTATTTTTAAATGACCCGGTTACGGATAACCGGGTCATAGAACCGGATCCGTAACTGGATCCGGATTCTTCTCACCCGCCCGGGTGTAATCCGGGCGGATAACCGCCCGGATGCACCTGGATTTCCGAGTTTCAGACTAGATCTGGAAAAAAACCAGACCGGTTGAACACCCTTAAGAATAACTATATAGGACGAAAATAAATTCATTTTAATAAAAAATTATTATTATTTTTTGTAGAAAATAATTAACTACAAATAAACAATTTTCTTGTATTTATACCCAACCAATTGCTCTCATGGCGGTAATCAAAACTAGGTCAAAGTTATCTAATGGTCACAAATTAAACACCCTAAAGTCATTCTTTCTTACAAGCATTTTGCAGGCTAACCAAATACCTCATAGCTGATTATTAATACTAGTGATAGACACAAAATTCTTTTTATAGTTTTTTTAGGCAATCATGTTTTAAAATGAAGTATTCTTGTAAAATAATGATATTTTAAAAAAAATTTATTTTACAAAAAATATTATTTATTTAAAACATAATTATATAAAGAGTTATAAAAATGTTTGCATGATTGAGTACGTGGCAACACAATAATATCATCCACTAAAATCCTGAATCCAGCCAAAGTCGCAACAGTGAGAAAGAGGGTGGAGAAGGAGGTAGTTTGAATTGTCAATTCATCGAGCTTATTCTGAATGCACTCTAACTAAAAAACAAACAATAGAACCAAATCAAGATGATGATTGATGATCTTCCTAATGGAGACATGCTGGGACTATGCAATTTTCTGGAGATACGTGGGGTTTTCAAAAAAAAAAAAAATCAAATAGAATTAAGAGAAAAGAGATTTTTAACTGTGAATTATGCAACCGCCACGTAATCATTTTGAAAAAAATAAATAAAATATGAGATTTACATGAAAAAAAGTAATTTTTTAATAGTAGATCCTACTCTTTTTCAAAACGATTACACGACGGTTACGCATTCTACGATTGTATGTAGAATTACTCATTAATTAAAGGAGGGTAATTTTTTTTTTATGTGATTTGATTATTTTAATAGAAAATGATAGACATATAACATTTTTATAACTTTTTATACAACTATGTTTTAAATTAAGAAAATTTTTATAAAATTATAAAATAACATCACTTTACATATATACTCGATCATTTTAAAATATGGTTGTATAAAAAATTGTAAAGTGATTTTACATGTATGATTACTCCAAAAGAAAAAAAAAATCTTTATACCTCACATTTTAACAAAGAAAGGAAAAAATTATTTCAAAAAAGAAAAGGAAAACATTGGATTAGACTATAAAATTTTAATTACTTTAGAAATCTCTTACCCATCTATTAAGCACTCCGCAATTTTTTTTTTTAATAGGGAGGTAGTTATGAACTTATGGTTATTTGCGATTGGATATTGACTTGAGTTTAGTTGAGTTGAGTATAGATAATAAAATATTATTTTTTAATATTATTATTATTTTAAAATTTAAAAAAGTTGAATTATTTATTATATTTTATATTGAAATTTGAAAAAATTGTAATAATGAGTTGAGATGAGTTGAAATAGATTTAAGAAGCAAACGAAGCTCTGCGTTTGGATATTGAACTGAGTTGAGTTGAGATGATAAAATATTATTAAAATTTTTTTAATATTATTATTATTATTTTAAAATTTAAAAAAGTTGAATTATTTATTATATTTTATGTTAAAAATTAAAAAAATTATAATTATGAGTTGAGATAAATTAAGATGAATTTAAGAACAAACCTAACTCTATCAAATTTTGAAGAGGTCCACCCCAATAATAGGGGGAGATATTAATTATATATATAAATAATTACTTAATTAATTAAGAAATAAATAAATAAGAGTTGGGACCAGTCTAGCTGAAAAAGCCTTGCCTTCCCGTAATGGGTAAGTCTTGTGTATGAAGAACGGATTCTGAAACTCTGTCTACTCGTTGTTATTTATCAACACGTGGGGTACATCCGTTACATTTCCTCGAAGACTCCGAAACATTCGAATCGACGGTTGAAAATGATTGCACATGTATGTGTGCTTTAAACTGGAGTTTGTTCATAGGGATCCTTGTGGGCCATGCGTGCAGCTGCAACGAGTAGACAGCCAGTACGAAACCGACAAAAACACGCACAAGGTGACATACCAACGGAAAGTTGAGAACTGAGAGAGAGAGAGAGAGAGAGAGAGTGGTTGTGTTGGTGTTGCCTCGGAGCCTCTGCAGTAGTCTGCATATCGATTAAGGTTTGTGCTGGTCGCTAAATCCCTAAAATCCCATTTGGAATTTATCCTTAATTCTTTGATTCCTTTCCATTTCTGTCTTTGTTGTGCGATAATCTTGTGCGTGAACCGCTGTCTGTGTTCGGAATTAACCTGAGTTGAAACTTTGTTTATTGAGTACCGGGTAGAACTGGGTTTATTATCGTTTTTTATCTTGGGTTTTGAATTTTGATTAGGTGTAATTGTGTTTGTTGTTTTAATGAATATTTATTCCTCGTAGCGAGGAGTTCTTGTGAAGTTTATTGATCGCCTCATTCTTCAATCATGGGTTAAGGCTTGAGATCGGGAAAGGTTTTCGACATTCTACGCGAGCTTGACAATCTCTGGAAACTTCGCACTGGCTCTGTTCCAGTCCTCATTTTTTACTTATTCCTTACGATGCCATTTTTAGGAAATTGGCTAGTCTCGTTTGTAGTATATTTTGGTGTCATGTCAAGAACTTCTTGTGCTTGGTTAGTAATTTGGGAGTTCATTTTTCTTGCTTTTCAAGCAATCATGATGGAAATTTTGTTTTTAAAAGCAGTACTAGTACTTCTGTAATGCAAATTACATGGTTCCTCCATGTTTGATATTAGAAAGAAGCAAGGAATTAAATGACTCATTAATTCCTTTAAAAAAAAGAGGGGCAGACTTGCATGTCTGCATGAGCAAATGCTTTCACAGTAACAATATATTAGTGAAAAAATGGAAATAATTTTCTATTTTCCAGAAAACTGACGTGCCTCCAATTGTATGCATTTATTTTCCTTTAGAGTTTAAATGACTCATTAAAATATCTGGAATAACACAATGTGATTATGTAAATTAAACAAAAGGGGAGAAGTTATGGTTGACTCATTCTCCTTCTCTTTCTGCATACATGAAATATTGCGGGTTTTTGTTTTCATATCCATTTATATGTTTGGTCAGTCACATGGTTTGAGGCCACCTATATACTAAAGGAACGAGAAGCATTTAGACTTTAACGTATTTAACAATGTACAATATCCCTTGAGATGTCAACTTTGGTATTCTAAATGGTCATTCTTTCCTTTTATTTTCTTTTTTCTTTTTTTAATTTGATAGAGGGCCTGGTCACTGTAGGCAAGGAGAGCATCCAAGTGATTGTTTTGTTAAGAGCTTCATATCGATCTAAAACATTGGATCTAGATAGTAAACAAGAACACTCATGTTTCCATTGTGCAGGATTCTGTGCTACTCTCAATTACTATAGCTGGTTTGATTAGTGCAATTTTCTTGGGGGCTAAGATGAGCTTTACTGGCCCTTCAGTGGGTTCTGGTTTGTTTATTTCCCTTGCTCTATTTTGCTTTAGTCTGATAGAGATGATATTGGGGTTGTAATTCTTACTGTTCTTCATATTTATCCATCAAATTTCATTGCGAATATACTTGAGGTGGTCGAACTGCTAGGAGGTTAGTTGAGTTCGGAAGGACCTATGTGGTGAGACCTAAAGGTAAACACCAAGCCACTGTAGTTTGGCTACACGGCCTTGGTGATAATGGCTCAAGGTAATATTCCATTGCTTTGTCTAGTTGATGTTTAAGGTGGTTTTTCTTGTATTGGTATATTCCATATTATCAGCTTGTGTTTTGTTTTCTGTACTTTTCGGTGAAACAAAACTTGAGGCATCATTAAGTGTAGAGTGTTTCCTTCCAATGGTTTGCATCTGCACTTTCTAGAAAATTATTAAAAAAATTGAGTTTTCAAAAACAAAATCACATTTTTGTGCTTCATCTTCTCGACTCCCATGTTCCCCCATCAAAAAATCTTTAAGACTATTGTTGCTCACCTGGGATAATAATATGGCTTGTACATTGTTTTGTTTGTCCCCTCAAGAGAGGTCCGGTTTTAGAACTTCCATTTCCTCCTGTAATCATATTTTGGTTGACCAGATAACTGTTTAATAAAGGAAAGGAAATCATGGACAAATTATGACTCGTTGACCTCGTGTTTTAGGGACTTGCAAAGGAAATCATGGACATAATATGACTCATTGACCTATAGTGTTTTATGTATTGCAAGTCTCTCTGTTGAGTAATATATACTAACTGCAGTCAAATTCATGTTTTGATGCATAGGTGGGTTGTCAACATCAGTTCTTAAATCAGGATAGAAAGGGTCTGTTGACATGTGTGCATGCATGTTGGCATTGGTTGTGGTTCAGTACAGATGGCTTGTGTTCATTTGTTTTAGCTTCAGCTGTATTTGCAATACTAAATTCCAATGTCAATGGATATTATTTTGTCCAGCTTCATATTGTAACAGATGTTTCCAATTCAATTCGAAATGGAATCAGCCCACTATGTTTCCATTGTTTCTGTCACAACCTTTGCTTGGGTCAAATTAACTTTTCTGAACACTAGTTTAAGATGAGTGCATTTTGGAATTCATATACATCTGACTGGAAGCACGAATAATTGATTTTTCACATTTCTGGTTCAATGGTGGTCTAATTTTCATGTGTTTTGGTTCTTTTTTCCCCTCTTTTTTGGCAGCTGGTCTCAGCTACTGGAGACCCTTCCTCTTCCAAATGTAAGGATAAGCAATTTTAAGTATACATCAAAACTCGCAACTTTATACTTTTATACTCCAGAAATTGGAGGATAAACTTTGTTTCATTAACATTTCACATATTTTTGGTTATGATATCAGATAAAATGGATATGCCCAACTGCTCCTACCCAGCCAATTACTGTTTTCGGTGGCTTTCCTTCCACCGCTTGTAGGTTTACTTGCTATGAAGATGTGGTTATATTTCTTTCACTTTCACTGCTCGTAAAGAGTGGAAAGTGCATTGTGTTGGAACACTAGAGTTTTGCTATTCCTAATATTAATCCAACGTGTACTATGACGTAAATCAGGGTTTGATGTGGGAGACCTGTCTGAAGATGCTCCTGATGACTTAGAGGGTTTGGATGCTTCAGCAGCACATGTTGCAAATTTGTTGTCAACAGAACCTGCCGACAGTAGGTTTTCTTTTGGAGCTTTATCGTATGTGTGATGATGCTGCAATTTTGGATTTTCTGGTTGAAAAGCTTTCGTGAATGCTAGAATGTGCAGGACACTAATGCTCCATTGATTGCTGGCAGTCTCGAGCATTGGAATCTTGCAACAGCCAGTTTAACTCTTAGGGCTGGTTTGGTTACACAAAACCAAGTTATCTCATCTCATCTCATATAATCATTACAACTTTCTCAAACTTCCACACAAAATATAATAAACAATTCAACCTTTTCAAATTCCAAAACAAAAATAATATTAAAAAATAATATTATAATAATATTTTATTTAATTTTCAACAAAACATATCATCTCATCTCATTTGAGTTGCACGTAACCAAACGAGGCCTTACTGTTTCCTTTTTTCTTTTCTCTATCAAAGCTCTTTCCAGTTTCAAGATGTCAGGCTTCCCTTTTTTTTTTCCCTTTATGTTTTCTTGATGATCACATGAAGCGTAAGATGCTAAATGCTGCTGGTCTTGACAGAACTTGGAAATGCACTCCATATTAGATAATTTTTTTCTTTTATGGGTTCTTTTCTAGGGTTTCATCTCTATGAGCTAATCAGAAAGGCTCTTATTATATAGAGCAAAGTCTGTGATAGAGCCTAGGAAAAATATTTTGGCCCCTTTTTCCTTTTGTCTTCATTTATGTGTGGTGATTGGCTTAGCCTTAATTGCCTTGTTTGAAATTGTTTTAGCGTACATATGAGCTGATCAGGTGCATGCCTATTTTCACATAGCACTTTGTTTCTGCCTTTGTCTTCTAGGAATTTTTTCTTTTTAAATGTATGTACAAGCATTGTATTTATACTGGATTATCATATCACTTTTTGAATTGCACAATGCACTGAGAGGGCAGTAGGAAATCCTGTGGATATACGTTTTTTACTTGTTGAAAGCAATGATCTCTTTGATATTAAATACTTTCATCTTGCTCTATTTATGATTGGAAAAGAGCATAGTTTATTTCCCAGAGCTGAAAGAACTTTCCTTGGAAGAGTATTTGGAAGAGCAAGGTGCCTTCAAAGGTTGCGTTCTTTGGCTGGTCTGCTTCTTTAGGGAAAATTCTGACTTTGGACAACCTTAGGAAGCATGGTTTAATTGTTATGGATTGGTGTTTCTTATGTAAAAAATCTAGTGAATCGGTGGATCATTTGTTTTACATTGTGAGGTGGCTAGGATGTTGGTATGAATTGTTGGCTTGGGTGATGCCTAGGAGGGTGGTAGATCTTTTTGCTTGTTGGAGAGGTTTAAGGGGTAATTTGCAAATTTCTGCTGTTTGGAATATGATCCCTTTATGCCTTGTGTGGTGTATTTGGAATTAGAGGAATGGTCAATGCTGTGGACGAACTTAGATGTTTTTTCTTTTAATACCTTATTTCAGTGGGCTTCGGCTATTGTCTTTAATGGATCTAGTGTCCATAATTTTCTTATTTCTTTTTCTAGTTCCTGGCTTGTAACTAGGTTCAGTTTTTGTATGCTTCCTGTGTACTTGGCTTTATCTTGTTATTTGTCTCAATAAAATTATTCTTATTAAAAAAAAAAAAAAACTTTCTGAAGTCCTTTGTCCTTTGTTAATTTCAATTTTCTGCTGTCATTGACAATGACAACTGCAAATTATGCTGCAAATCTTCTGAGGGATTAATCTATACTTTCTAATGCTCCAATAGATAAATTTAATACCCTTTTGATGTCTTAATGTGACCTTGGCTTTATAATTTTGTGAAGTGCTGGCTATTTTGTTTCATAATTTTGAGTCTTTGACAGTGCTCTCTGTTTATTTTTTACAGTTAAACTTGGTGTTGGAGGTTTCAGTATGGGTGCAGCTACTGCACTATATTCTGCCTCTTGCTTTACTCAAGGGAAATATGGAAACGGCAATCGATACCCGGCCCAATTAAGTGCAGTTGTTGGACTAAGTGGCTGGCTTCCTTGTTCAAAGTTTGCATCCTTACAATCCGCCCTTCTCATCTCAACTTTTCATTGTTTTTTTTTTGCTTTAATTTGATACCCATGGCTGAGTTATATTCTTCCCAGGACCTTAGCTAACAAGTTACAAGGGGTGGATGAAGCTGCTAGGCGTGCTGTGTCCTTGCCCATTTTGCTCTGTCATGGCAAAGGTATTCACAATTTTTTGGAATATTCAAATGTTACAGGTTTATTTTGGATTTACAGGTTTCTTCATTTACAAGGAGTTGATGCAGCACCCATTTCGTTAGGGATATGAATTGAATTGAGATGCTTGTCTTATCTAAGCCAATTAATACTTCCTCCAGGCTTGCTTGCTATTCTACCTGAGATCAATTCAAAACTTTAGGAGTTAGAGGTCATGCCTGGCAGTTTTTACTTAGGCTTGGGGTCCACACAGGCAAATCGAAGTCTTGTTTTTTCTCTTTAAACATTTTCTAAAAACTATTTTTTGATTGTGACGCATGCCTAATATTTGAAGTGCATAGAAGTATACCTTGGGGCAAGCTGGATTATAGTTTTGTAGCATGATATTTACCACCATTTCTTACTTATCAAAAAAAAATATTTACCACCATTTCTTACTTATCAAAAAAAAATATTTACCACCATTTCTTAATTGCTGGGAAAGTGAATCTTTAGCTAAACTAGTAGCTTCCTACTTTTGTATTTACCCCGATGTGAACAATTTGTGCTAAAATGTTAATCATCAATGCTAGTGATGCATAGTTGTAGTTCCAACTTTTGCATTGCCGAAGGATTTGGCATGATCCAAGCACTGGCATGGCAGCTATTATGGGGTAAGCTGTTGCTACACATAAACTGATACACATATTGTTTGTTTCAGCTGATGATGTGGTTCTTTATAAATTCGGTGAGAAATCCTCACGGTCCTTGAGATCGTGTGGATTTCAGGACGTGACATTCAAAAGCTATAATGGGTATGCAGTTGGAGATTACCAGCAAAGCAATTTGTGAATTTTGATATATCTGGAGCAATCTTAGAGTTTTGTTTGAACATGCAGGCTTGGTCACTACACAATCCCTGAAGAGATGGATGAATTCTGCACTTGGTTAACTTCAAAGTTGGCTCTTGAGGGGGCCTCTTCATAAGATGATGTAAGATTTCGAGTAACAGCAAGCGAGCAAGAACAAGAAACCAAAGGGCAAGTATGTCTACAGTTGTTAGCAACAAATATGGGTACCTAAGGAGTAACATTGGGTGTTGTTGGATATTGTTTTGGCTGGTTGGCACCTTGATAAGCCATATTCGTGAACTGCAATGCCATTTATTTGGGGTAATTAAAAAGCTATTTGGAATTGATTATTTTGGCATTCCATCTGCCATCTGAAAAGTATCTGCCGGTTCTGTCTCATTTCTTACGTCCAACTTACCTATAGACTACATTAGCTGGTAACCTCTTCTGATTGATCTAACATCTGGACCCGAGATGTTATTTTTCTGAAGAAAAAGAAAAAGATAGGTAGTACCAATTAGCTCCTCTCTCTCTCTCTTTTTTTTTTTTACAAAATTAAAAAATAATTTGAAATTTACAGCGGACACTCCAACCCCAGTTAGGAACAGATTAAAGATTCATTGTGGTATTACTTTCATTTCTGAGAAAAAAAATGCTGCTTCCGACGTTATGGGTGCCAGTTTTTTTTTTTCCTTGCATGAATGTCAGAGTTAAATAGAAGCCATTGTCGTGTCTGCTCCGTTCCCTGCTTGGCTGGAAGCGAGAAACTTCCTCTTTTATTCGGCAATGAGTTATAAATCTTCCTCCAGTGTCTTGGTTGCTCTTGCTTTACATCCAATGTATTCCAAGTTTCGTAACATTCAAAAGTGCAGAATTCCAATGTCGTTTACAGCTCGGTCAGTATTTTAGGTTCATGTCAACATCAGCCTTACCATTTAGAGACAATAAAGTTTCATGCTTTATTATATATAGCCAGGACTGGCATGGAACTGGAAATCTACACCAACACCAAAGACATTTGTTGCATGCATTAAAACAACTGTGAGGTTTAAATGGCATGGGAGTTTCCTTGTAGGTCAGCTAGCCCCGCCTTCTGAACTCTTGTCATCAAACAATAGAACTGGAATCGAATCCAGCCTGAAACAGGGAAGGAGAGGGTAATCCTCCTTATATATATATATATATCTCCTTATACTTAAAAGCCTCTATCGTCTAATGAACAGTAATGAACAGTAAGATCAACAGTACTGAACAATAATTCTATTTTACGCTTTCCTTCCTCGTACTCTCTACATCCTCACAATACTCTTCACAAAATACCACAAATCACAGTAACAGATCCTCAAATTACCACGAAAATATTATAAAATATCACAATAGATCACAAAATTACCATAAAAATATCACAAAATCATCACAATAGATCACAAAATCACAACACAAAATATCACAAAATCACCGCAACAGAGCATGGGGTAGTCACCAGAGGAAGGGGAGCTCGATGGTAGTTATGCGGTGGCGTGGGGACAACGTACGAAGGCGGTATGGTTGAGAAACCGTGTGAGACCCATTCGGGAGAGGGAGTTGCGGGGAGACGAGGGTTGTCATGGGGGCTTCAACGGTGGCTTGGGTCCATGGGGGTGGTCGCCGGAGGAAGAGGAGCTCGATGGTGGTGGTGCGGTGGCGTGGGGATGGCGTACGATGGCGCTATGGTGGAGAAAACGTCTGACCCATTCGGCAAAGTGAGTTGCAGGGAGAATAGGGCTGTCGTGGGGGCTTTAACGGTAACTTGAGTCCATGAGAGTGGTTGTCGGCGTCAGGGGAGCAGCTGGTGGCCGAAGGTGGCTGGGTTGTTTGGAGAGGAAGAATCGACTAAAGGGCGCTGCGCACGACTAAGAAGGGAAAAAGAAAGAGAGGGAAAGGAAAAGAGAAAGAGAGAGAGAGAGAGAGAGGGAGAGGGAAAAAGACAGGCGGACGGGTAGATATGATACGCATAGGATAATAGCTGTAGGAGAGAGGGTCAGGCTAGAAACAGAAAATATAAAAAACATCCTACTGTGCATAACATCCTTAACACACCATGTGTTGGATGAAAAAATAAAAATAAAAATTTGCTGGGGATGGTACTTCCGACTGCTCCTAGCATAACTCGACTATAAAAGGGCGTCATGACGTCCTCTCTCTCTCTCTCTTCTTTCTGACTGACTGATGGCATATACACAGTAACACATACACGAAATGATGGTACTTGTATTTTTACGCTGTTCTGAATTTTCTTTTCATTTCTTCCTTTCATATTGATTTGATCTCATGTGCCGCCATTTTGCTCATTAGATTTTCTCACTCGAAGGCACAAAACGAGGCTGGCTGGGGTCCGTATTCATTAGTTTGCAAGGCTGTTGTTGTTTGAGTTGATGCGACCCCCCACCCACCAACTATTCACAAGACGTTACACTCTTCTATAAATTTTACTATATAATTTCTACCACAATTTATATTTTACATTTTTTAAAATTTTTAAATTTTTTAATATTGTTTTTAAATTTTTTTTAACTTAATCTTTTTAAATTATTTGAAATTATTTATTCATTATTCATATAATAAATATTTGATAAAAAAATAATAAAAATTAAAAAAAATATAGAATATGGAGAGTGAAGAGATTGTGAAGATTTATTCTTTCAGTAGAATAATGTCACTATGAGCACTTGTTTGATATTTTTTTTCTTTTTTTTTTTCATATATTTTTAATATATATTTAAATATTTTTAACAAATAAAAAAAATACATTAATACATTAAAAGCTACTTCCTCAATCATAGTAAAAATATAAAATAAATACATGAACAATCAAAATGAAGAAGCAAACTCAGGCGGCGTACTTGTATTTTCCATTAAAAATACATGTAGTACACCATGTAACTATAGGTTACAATTTGAATGAGCTATATTATTTTCATTTATTTTTTTTATATATTAAATGTTTATATTTTTAAATAATTTATTTTATAGTAATACAGGGCAAACGTGCCTCGCACGTAGTTCTACCGCATATATATATATATATATATATATATATATATATATAACAGTTTTGGTGACAAAAATTTCCAGCGCTCATGTTCACCAAATTGCTTCACGAAACTGAAGTAGACAGCCATCTTTTAGTTCCAAGCTCATAATACACTACAGAATATTCAGTAGAGATGTCATTTCCCCTTCGCAAAAACCGCCATACGGAACAGAACATCCGTAGAAAAATGACCAATTACAAGAGTTCATAATTTTCAGTTCTCAACAGATGAAAGAAAAATAAAGGATAAAAAGTGGAAATATGAGGGAAAAATGAAACAATTACGGCAAGTCAAGCAAAAAGTTTTACATGCAAGCAATGGGAACAATGGATTATATTCCCCTGTTCAGTAAAGCAGCCTAGTTTCATTTGTGTACCTCCTTAACAAAGGCCACATCACCGCTTACAGCCACTGGGGACAGCAGACTCTTCTCTTGATCATCATCAATCTCTGTTGACTCACGTGCAGTGGTGGTCGACAGAGATTCTGTACCATCTTCTTCTAAAACAAACAACCACAAAAGCAACCAAAACACTCTATGGTAAAGGAAGCCATTGAATATATGGACTAGATGTCGAGTCAAACTAACTTATACAGATAACAGGTTTAAAAAAAGGGTGCTCACCTGAACAGTCATGGTACTCAGGCAGCTGTTTGACAGTAGATACTTGAAGGCTTTCAGGAAGCAGACAGCTACATAAAGCACCTGGTAAAAAAAGTTTTGAGTTATAATCTCCATGTTATATTTAAGAATAACGATGTCATGTGTGTGTGGCAATCGAAAATATCAATACCCATGCTACTTGTTTCACATTCCAGGAAAAGGGAAAGATCAAAGAACATGGAAAAGACAACCCACAATCAAACTAATAAATTAAAAATGCTTCTAAAAACATGGTTCATCTTCATTCCATGAAAGTTTTCATACATGGCCACCAATTGAAAATCAATCCTTGTGCAAGAAGTCAAGGCATAGGATTGGTGGCATAACGAATCTATATAAACACTACATATGATATCATGTTTTCCCTGCTCTGTAGTCCCTGTACACATTACCGACTACATTCATTTACAAAAAGATGAATATAAAAATGACTCCCTTTAAATGTTGTACAATGATCCCTAGTGACAGGGCTAACAGCCTTGAGTGGACATGAAGGTCTAGTGTTTTAAAACTCTAACTGCAGCAATGAAGCTGATTGCATCTACTTATATTAAAAAAAAAAAGAAGCTGATTGCATCTATTCTGATCCATCAACAGGAAAGGAAAAAAAAATCAAACAAAAATGTTTGTGTGAGAGAGAGGGAGAGAGACAGAACGAGAAGTGAGTTAAGGAATGTAATAATGAAGAGAAGAGGTAAAATTCTTTGTACCTAGTCGGGCAAGCCGATTCACCCAACCTGGGATGTGTTTTGCTGTCAGTCTCCATGAAATGTCATCTGTAAAATGGTTGCAATTCTTGGAAATGAGGTGATAGGTATCCCCATGGTACTCGGATGCCACATTCTCAATAAATACTCGGAATTCTGATGGAAGCATAGTTATGCGGCCCAATGGGACAGAACATCGGTAAACAAAACCTGGGCAAGTCCTTGGCTCCACTTCAAAAACTCCACTTGCTGGGAAGTCATGAGCCCCGAATCCATACTCCTTACCATGGACTGTCCATAAACAATGATATGGATAGTGTATTTAGACTTATTAATAACCGCCAAAACTAATAATAAAGAAATTTCAAGGAAAAATTCACGTCAACACTTCACTAGTCTTCAAAAAAGAAGATTGTAAACCTTGCTTTAAACACATGTTCCAAGACATCTCAAATAGAAACCACAATCTCTCATAAGTTGGAAACTTTGGTTTTGATAGAACAGACTTCGCATATAGAACTCAATTGCACAAATCTCTCTGTTTCTCTATCCAGTTGATTAGACCAAAACACGAAGAGAGAGAAAAACACATCCCACTTTAGGCAGTTAGACAAAAGAATTACAATTTCACCCATTAGATTCTGGTAGACGTAAATACATAGGAGGATTGAATAATGAAACAGGATAACTGCATTTCCATATTCTAAGAATATCAAAATTGACTCAACTGAACTGTTCAAGTATGTCAGTTGAATTGAGTCCTTTTGGGGTAAATTAATTTTTTTACCGCTCCACAGGAACTTCCCTCGTCTTATTGTTTTCTGAAAAATGTACAATATTTCACATTTTCTTCGAGGCGAACAATTGAATTTTACATTGAAGGCAAATGGCTCACCTAAGATGTATTTTTTAATCAAAAGAATTATATTTGCAAGTCTAGGTGAAGGACACAACCTGCATACCACTAATATGATGGTTTGATTGAAAAAACAATGGTTCTACCCCAACACAACACCTAGAGGGGGGTGAATAGGTGTAAATCAATTTTGATGGTCTATTCAAAAATATTGTTAAACAAACAATTAATCAATGAAACAAATCAAACAAATAATCAATACAGCAATTTGGTCACAAAGTGGAAACTCATTTGAAGAACGTCTTCAAAATCTAAAACCACTCTGGGTGTAAGACACCACCTCCAATCCACTATAGAAACTTTAGTTTGTTACAACCAATTTAGAGACTCACAAAACCTTTACAGTGGCTAAACTTGGCTTGCAACACCACGAGTGACCCACTCGATCTCTACACGCATGTAGTGCCAGAACTCCGACCTTTCTATAGCTTCCCACGAGAACCTCTCGATCTTTGCATCAACAGCAACTCCGAAAACCTTCCGGCCAATGAACACGTCCACCCCAATGGACTCAACTGTGTTTAATCTTGAGTGTGATATGGTGGAGGTATATTTCCAAGAGAGATTCAACTTTGAATGTGGAGGGGAGTTTCTCTCAAGTGCTCTTGGAAGGAGGCTCTATTTTAGCTTTATTTCTCCATGCCAAAGGGCAGAATAAAATGTTCCTTTTATACCCCCCAAGAAGCACGACGCTCAAACCATAGAAAAATTAAGTTTTCTGAACATTCACTCGAGCGAGTGTCAAGCGCACGTTGTACTTCAGAAGCCGCTCAAGCTCTAAGTCGAGCGAGGGTTGAACGAACTCTTTGGATGATCTTCGCTCGAGCGCTATGTCGAGCATGGGTTGAGCGAACTCTCTGCTTAGTCACTGCTCGAGCTCTATGTCGAGCGAGAGAGTTGAGCGGACTTCCTGGGCCAGTTCCGCTCGAGTGCCCTGTCGAGCTCCTGTCGAGCGAACTCTCTGTATGAGTTCCGCTCAAGCACTGTGTTGTATTGAGTTCTGCTCGAGCTGTGTTGAGCACACTTTGACCCATTTCATGTCACCCCACTTCAACACTTGTTACAACACAATTTTACAAAGGTTTTCACAAGAATATGCCAACACACTCATTTTTACATCAAGAGATTTGTAAGAGAATTACAGATCAAAACATGACATGTCAGTGGTGTACAAAGTGTATCCTCTATACCTGATTGCAAGTAGAAGGACTCGTTAGTTAAACAAGCCCAATTATGTGACCGAAGGGCCTCTGGCAACACCAGTCCTTACCTACAACAACTGCCAAATTACCACGACCCAATATATTTAATCCACTTTCTAGTTAGTTACCACCAAACTGAAGTACTATAATGGCATGCAAAAAAATATCTAGCATCACATGCAGGCATATGCATCAATAGCATTCTAAAACAAAATTAAACTCATAATTTTGTTTGGTCAAGAACCATTAGTCATAAATAAATGAAAGCCTGCTCACTACAACTCATTTATTTCGGAACTTCTCGTTATCAAATGTAGATCAATTAACTCATAATCCGCGCGTAACGAGATGAAACTTCATGGAAAAGAATATTCAAATAATGATTTGAGAAAACTCACAAATTCTCCTAACTTTCCACGGAGCCACTCAAATCTACTGTTCACAAATCAATGACCAAAAGAAGGCGGGGGAGATGAAACAAAAACAAAATATATATTGCCTACTAGAGAGAAATTGAAGCAAATGGGATGAGAGAGAAAAAAAAAATCCAAAGACAGCATCATCAAGAAACAATGAAACGAGCTAAGCCAACACCCAAAACATACAAAAACAAAGGCCAAAAGATTTCAGAGAGCATTAAAATAAGAAAGCCACAATATCATATAATTACCGAACTAACTAACCTTCAATGCCGGAATGGAAGATCCCAAAACCGAACCAAGACATGTAATTGTTGAGAGGGGTGAGATCGTACACGTTCAGCACCACCTGGGTCTCTCTGTTCTTGTCGTTCCCATCGCATTCAGAGGTCGAGTTCGAGGACGACGAGGAGCTCTCCGACCCCATCTTCCACAACTAAAAAATAAATAAATAAATAAATAGAAGGCCCCAAATACACCAAAAAATATATTTTTGGTTTTTGTTTCCTTCTCAGGCCTCAAGGGAAAGAAAGAGATATCAGAAATCTCTCCGGCCAGAGAGGGGGAGGAGAAGAAAAAGGTTTGGGACTTTTGAGGAATTAAAGCAAAAGTGGCAAATGGAGAGAGAGGGAGAGAGGGGACAGGACAAAAGTGCTTATGAGTTATGATTCTGTGCACACAGCACCATGATAATGCTCTTCGAGTTGGGATTATGATTGCCATCACCGACTAACCTTCTTCAATTCCATCAAAAGATTAGATGACACTTTGATTAAACATTAGTTAACACTTTCCAGTTTCTACCTTATAATAGAAATTAAATAAAAATAAACTTGCTTAATAATGCAGTTAATTAAGTTGTGTCTAATGCCGCCTAAGGGTAAGGGCTCTGCCGTGCGTTGTTACAAGTTACAAAAAAAAAATGTTAGTGGCTTTTCAAAAATAAAATAATTTGCGTTTAAAAGTTAAAGCTAAATCTAGCTTGTATTTTGTAATAAATGAGATCAAGCCAAAGGCCACGGGCTTAAGTGGAGGGGATAGACAAATAGGTAAATTTTTTTATGTTTCAACAACCATTCATTTTCACGTCCCACACATATTTTTTTTTTTTTTATCGAATATGGAGTGCGTGGTAATAATAATAACTGATGAGAAAACTTTTTCTTTTCTTTCTCCACATAAAGCTTCCTAATTTGAACAAAAACTCGAAAGAATCTAAAGGCTAAATCAATATAAGTATATTAATTAAGTTATAAAAATAACAAATAATAACATGATTGGAACTTTTGGTTATTTATGTCAAATATAACATTTAGAGAGTAAGAGTAGGGTAAAGAAATCATAATTTCCCAAAGGATCATATACTTTTTTACCTTAATAATAAATACATCACCCATCTCTTTTACAGTATTCCCCAGATGAGAGTTCCATTATGGCAGGCACATCAATCCACGGCAGGTTTTAGCCAATTCAAATTTCAAGCACCAATAGACCAACGTTATGAACATGGAGGATGGATAATAGGACCTTAGCTACAGCCAAGAAGGGAACTTGGCAGCAGCCCAAGTACTGCCAAGAATGAAAATATTTATTACAAGCTTCATTGTTCAAAGAGACTTTGATATAATTGCAGCAAAAGGCAAAATGAAGGAAAGCTTCTAGGGAAAGAAATGTGATTCAATTAAAAGCTTTTCTATAGATTACAATTTCTTTTAGTAACATTCCAGCAACTTTAATCAACAAAACCGTCCCACGTCCAGTGGAACAGAATTCCGATGCACAAGTGAAAGAACTTCCAACCCTTCTTCCCTTCTGTCCACCTGAAAAACAGAACAGAAGCAGTTAGGATGAATACATTAGTCCCACTATCAATGATACGGAAAATAATTGGCAGCTACTGTTCACGGATTTAAAGCAATACTTTTGAGACCTTGGAACAAAAACAATGAAACAGTGCCCACAAAGTTCTGCAATTATGGCTCCTCGTCTGGAGTTGTCCTCCGCCACAAACGGCGCCTCCAAGGAACTGAGCCACCATCAGATGAGTCATTGTCCTCGTCTCGGGAAGAAGATCCAGTTTCACCATCATAGCTCTCCCCCCAAAGTCTACTAGATCTCCTTCTAATGCTCATTTGTGCTCTGGTTCTCGAGGTACCAGACCAGCTGCCGCTTCTTGGACTAGAACCAGGTCGAAAAACCCGAATGAGAAAGAATACAGTCAGCCAACCCCCATCATCAATGGGCAAAATGTTGTCATCACCTCTCTCCTCTCCAAATGAAGATTGCAGTGTGCTGAGCAAGTCTCCAAGGTCCCTCTGTCGCTCCAACCTCCTCCAATTACGCTGTCGCTCTGGGTCAGCCTCCGATGGGCGCACAAGGGGGTGTTCAAGCCTAGCATGCTTCCTGAGATCTGTATAGGTGCCAGTGAAAGTACATGTCTCACAGGAGCAGCTCCTTAATTTTGCATTCATGAAATGACGAGCAGGCTCAACAACAATCCATTCTTGTACCTGTCCACGACATAGGGGGCACACTAACTTTGGTTGCTCCTGATTCTCACAAGAGATGGGATGCAAAGGGGGGTGCACTTCCTCACTTCTTTCTTCTTGCACCTCAGTAACTGTTAATTCTGAAGTCTCATTAGGAGACAAGCGGGTGGTTGAAAGTTGAGTGTCATCAGGTCCCGTCATTGTTGATGAGGTTTCTAAAAATGACTTTCGGAACTGATCAAGACAGTTTGAGTGGCGGTAGCTAGTATCACACATGTATGGTCGGCATCCCTTCTCACGTGATGAGCAGATTAGCAGAACTGCATTGTGAGGATGTTCCATGCAAACAGGGCACCTAGCTTCTTCCCATTCCTTTAAGTTTTCCTTCGTTTCTAAAGGAATTCTTGGTGAAGATCGTCTAGCACAACTAGAACTGCATGAAAAAGGAGATGCCCTGTACACATCACGAGACATCGAACGGTCTCTTCTCTCCTTTGGCATGTTGAAAAATCTCGAGAAGAAGTCAGGCACCTCCAAAAAGCAGCAGAACTATAGAAAACTACAAAAAAGAGGACCTCAAATTAAGTAACTACACCACTTGGCACCTAGAAAGTATTAAGGTTTTGTGCAATGCTGGTATAGGCAAAAAAGTACCAAATAAACATTATAACTCAACCTAAATTACAAATGATCCAAACAATCCCCTGGATAAGCACATGCTGAGTTTGCAAAATTGCAGAGGTCTATGATTTTTTATTTTTTTTTGACTGGCACCAGATGTCTAGGAACAATGTCCCAACTAATCCCAAGGTTGCACAGGCCCTCGGCTAGGAGTTTCCCGCACATGCACCTCGGAAAATTCAAGGGGAACCCCCCCCCCCCCCTCTACCCACCCAAAAAAAATATCCTATAACCCCTAGATATTGTTTGCACTCAATGGGATTCGAAGAAACAAAAGCTTATATGGAAATTGCAAATATTTAAGCAAATTATTGATATCCATGGATAATCAATAATCCCACCTTCCATTCAAATTCATAGATCTCATGATGAACTGCAGCAGCAAGTTTTAAAGCGTAAAACCTTGGAACAGAAAAATTGCTCAGAAATAAGTGCCCAGAGTGCACTAGCAAAATCTGAGATACCTACATCCAATATAATGGTTCAGAGTACTACCTTGTCTATATCACAACATAAATATATTATAGTAGCCTTCTTACAAACAGCACGTTAGATTTGAATTTGCTCAGAATACTTGAACAATGCGTGGTGGGCAGAATGATAAAGATGAACCATATGAAGACTACACAACTCAACAAGCCTTTATAACCAACTTCTTGAGATCAGTCAAACATTTTACCTCCGCCTAAATCCACATCCTCAGCTACATCATTGCCATCACTGGCATCCTCCTGGACCTTCTCTTTAAGGTTTGTTACCATATTGACATTTGGGAAATCTTGGGGTAATAGATTTGAAGTCTTCCTTCAGTGCCCCCCCCATCTTCGTTTGTTAATATTGATATTTCAGAAAACTTTTGTCTAAAAGTTCACAGGCGATTAAATGTACCCGTTAAATTGTGTCCAACAGATGAAACTACCATCCTACACTTGGAAGTGAAGAATTAATATGAGAGAGAGAGAGAGAGAGAGAGAGAGAGAGTTGAACTAAAACGAAGATGGAGAAACCGATATCCTTTCTCCATGCTTGAGGGTGGTAGAATTTGAAGAATCTCCAAAACTTTTAAAGTTATAGGCTTTAGAGAGTATCTGTTAGCACGAATCCGAATTAAGTTATTAACATGGGCAATATGAACATCTTAAAGCTTCAACTATTCCAATAAAATCTATCAGAAAGCTATCGCCTCATTGGCACAACCACGAAGAACGGTACCCTGTTCTGAATAAAATTGTAAATGCTAGGTTTTCAAAGTTGTGAAATTTCTGTAATTTTATTTTAACCCGGCATATGGAAAAACTGAGCTGTAAAACTCAATCTACGACCAGATGATTCCAAACAGTGTTCTCTGCTATTAATCAGAACCAACCTTTATCGCGTAATAGTTTTCAGGGAATTAAAAAAAAAAAAAATAATAATAATAAAAAAAAAAAAAAAAACGAATCCACTACAAGCATCAGGCAAAGAATTAACTATTATTTGCAGAAATTGAGCTCATACAAAGCAAGACAGACAAAGTTCACAATAAAGTGATATCTACAACACCCATTCTCCGCACATCCTCAGCTAAACAACCAGCTCAAACCCCAAATAATAATTTTTCCTAAACACAGCCACCTTAAAAAAATCCCCAGCTCCCAAACCCTAATCGATACAAAGTTTCAAAACCGAATCAAAGTACATCATCGGCCCGCCAAAAAATCCGATCCGTACAGACAACCATCCCGCAGATTCACCAAAAATAAAGACTCGCAGATCCGATTACAATCGAACCCGGAGCTGGTATAAAATCAGAGATCGTATAGTAGATTTACCAGAAGTCCGAGAAGCCGATGGAAGAACTAATCTTCTCGGATTCTCTAGGAACAAACACTTCCTGATACAGATTCGATTCGATTCGGTAAGGAACCCTAAGAGAGAGAGAGAGAGAGAGAGAGAGAGAGACGAAGAGGCGAATTTTGAGGAACGCTGAGAGGAATATAGGGGCAACGTATTTAAAGGAATGACCTGACGTGGACAAAACGGGTTCGCTGGTGCTATTTATAAAAATGCTTTTAATTCTCTTTTTTTTTTTAATTCAAACGTTTATTATTTGAAGTCGGCGCCGTTTTGGCCTATTTGAAGGCCTATTCAAGTTTTCTTTTTAAAAAGGAAAAACAAAATTCCCCCGTTATTATTATTATATTGTGTTTTGGTGGATTCTAGTACCTAATATTAACCATTCCATATGGAAATTTTTTTTAAAGAATATTTTGGGTAGGAAATACCATCCCATTCCTGTACAAAATATTTAAACTCATCTCATCTCATATTATAATTTTTATATAAAATATAATAAATAATTTAATTTTTTTAATTTTTAAAATAATAATAATATTAAAAAATAATAATTCTAATAATATTTTATTCAATTTTTAACTTTCATTTCATTTCAACTCACTATCTAAACCTAATCTCATGCTACATATTGACAAGACAAGTTTAAAACAAAATTTTGAAACATCAAAAAGTTTTAACATATTCATTTAATATACAACTCCGCATCGTTTGTCATAGCATAACGGCCAGACAAAAGAATCTTAAAATGTACCACATCAACGAGTGTGATTAAAAGATAACAAGGTTTAATATAAATTTTGTAAACAAGCCTAAATATGTTTTATCTATATATCAAATGCCTTTCATTGTTTTGTAACTTTAGGTTCATTTTCAAACTCTCAAGTTGCAATTTCAATGCCACCATCAAAAGCTTCAAGGCCAACTGTAAGAGATTAGAAAAGATCAATATCAAGAGAGAGCAATGACCATGGTAGATACAACTGCATGAGCACTAGAACCCCTGACAAAATAAATAAATAAATAAATAAAAATACAAGCTCAGTCATGGTCTTGCCTGTTCAGTGATGAGTAAATAGTCAAAATTAAACCAAACTATATAGTTCTTATTTTCTCAAACATCAACTTCTGCCTAGACACTCCCTATAACACCAGTTTCTGAAAAAATAACAACTGGCTTGATTTACCCCAAGGAAGAGTTATTATCAGAGCAGACATGACTTTGGACGGCAAAATTAACCATGTCACGGCATGCCATGCCATGCCATGCCACCCCGTTACCGATGATGATTCTAGAATATTTACAAAATTGCAAAACCTAATTAATGTTCATGGCTGCTGACATAGTGCGTAGCTCCTTTGCAATCTCTGAAAAGGCAGGCCGAGAGTCGGGATCAGATGACCAGCACCTCTCCATTAATGATCTCCATGTGGGGTCACACCAGCTTGGAATTTCAGGTCGCAGGTTGCCTTTAATTATACCAGCTGAAATTTATCCAGCAAGTTTTAGTCGGCATTGATTGATATGGAAAAATAAGTGTTTTCAGTTTAGGTGGCAATTATAATGTAATTTCTTATAATATTCAAACGCTTAATGCATTATACTTCCCAATCCTAAGTCAATATATCATCATTAAAAACCTAGAGTCATGACATGGCAAGTTTAAAAAATTAGATGTTCCATGGTATGCCGCTTAATAAACTATTTTATTTTTTTTTTATTTTTTTTATTTTACGAGGGGTGGGGGAGTTTGAACCTGATTCTCCAATTTGGAGACCGGACCTTATACCATCTAGTGCAAAGAACCTTGGCGCTTAATATACCATCTTGATTACAAAACCAAAACAAAAACAAAAACAAAAATTTATCCAACACTGGTAAGAGCTAACAACTATGTTCTTGACCTCTTTACTAGCATCAAGTTGTCAGTAGCACAGACTATAGGTTCTTTGGATTACAGATTAGAAAATATTGGGGAAAAGAGAGAGGTTATTAGAAAATATTGCCAACTCATGAATTTATCAAAAGATAAGAGTTACAGATATCCACTTTCCATCAAGATTTTCGAATTAAAAAGTTACCTATTATTTCCTCTGAAAGCAAGTTTGCATAGGGTTCCTCCCCCGTCAAGATTTCCCACATGACAATTCCAAATGAGTAGACATCAACCTAAAATGGTGAAAACACATTTGAAAATCAAAGTGATTTATAACAGAAATAAAACTTATATAAGCATCTTTACCTTTTCGGTAACCATTCTGCAGTCACTATTCAAAAGTTCTGGAGCCATCCATGGTATAGTTCCTCGTACCCCACAAGATACAAGCGTCCTTTGTTTAACTTTCGATAAGCCCAGATCACCAATCTGAAAAGATTGATGGTAGATTTTCAGTAAAAACAATGAAAGTTTCTGAGAAGACTAGACCATAGACCCAGTTTAGCAACAAAGAAAGGCAGACCAGATAAGAAATTCTGATCAAAACCAGCAAAATCAGAAGATTACCTTACACACTGGTCGATGAGGGTCCCTCATATTGACAAGGAAATTGTGAGATTTTAAATCAAAGTGGACAATATTCTTCCCATGTAAATATTCCATACCAAAGGCTGCATCCATTGCTATAATTAGCCTCTTCCTACGATCAATTGTCCTGTGATTCAGTATTGGCAAATTTAGAGAAACCGGTTCCTACAAAGGTTGAGTGACAAATCCAGAACGCATAATTGGACATATGAGGTGTTCATACCCCTCGCAAGATATACCCCAAAATGCCTACTCCCACAACTCATACTTAATGATGGTAAGTATTTTTTTTATAAGAGACTTTTATTAATGAGAAAGGTACTACCCAAGTGCATAGAAAGTAAATATTAAAAACACCTAGGTAGAAAGAGTAGAAAGATCTGAAAAATCCAAAAGACTGAAGCTGGCGAAATTTGGGACTGCTGCCATCCAGTGATATGGAGATCCAAAGAAAAAAAAAACCCTTTAACTCCTCCGCATTCTTCTCAAATTCTGAAACTCCGATCATTCATCTCCCACCCAGCTCAACCCCAAGGGGTTAAAAAAAGGTTTGCCAAATATCCCTAGCTACTTCACTTGCCTATTTAATTTCCTTCTTATTCCCCAACATTTTCCAAGCACTACATGGCAGACGTTTACAACTCCCTCCCACGTTCCCTCCCTCCCTCCCTCCCTTGCATGGATTTTAACAAACAAAACAATGTTACATATGGTAAGATGGGTGAAGAGCATATGAGGGTTCATATGAAGAGATTTTGTTTTCCATTATTACCATGTAATAACCATGCCAACCAAATCTAGGACTTGCAGTATTCCTGAATACTTTCGCACGTTAGGGTGGTCCAAAGACTCACATGGAATAGTAATCGATAAATGTCGACTTTCAGAAAGGTTATATTATATAAGCCAAGGTCTGTTAACATCTATTTAACTTGGATCACATAAAAAAATAAGTAGCAAGCTAGAATGCCCCACATTGATATGTCTAAACAACTTATCAAGCATGTTTCACACTAAATAGTCAAACTAAATGAATTATAGTTTATACCATTTTTTATAAGTGAGTTAAGGTTACACCATTAAAACAAGATGAGCACCATACCGATCTTTTCTTCGTAAAACTTGTTTCAGGGAACCACTGACCATGTATTCAGTCACTGTTGCCAAATTTGTCATGGGTCCGTCTGTAACTACTCCATAAAATGCCAAAATATTTGGATGGTGAAGCTCACCCAGGACGTGAGCTTCCTTCCAGAAGTCTGCAACCTGCAAAGAAGAAGATAATAATAATTCGGCTCAGGTAGTATACAGGATTTCATTCCTCAACTAGAGCACTGATGATAACCTAGAGACATTTCCCTCGTCTCTAATTTATTGTTCCCTGGCACGCATCATCTTTAAGGTTCTGTTATCTTCAAACTATGAATACAATTTCCTTCTTGTAGGAGTTTTAACAGATTTCAAGAGAGGAAGCTCCAAATTTATGCTAACTACAGAAGTAGGAAGAACAAGGAATTTGAGTTCATGGATGGCACACATCCAAATCAGCAGCTCAAAAATTAAATTATCTCTGGCTCAGGCGTCAAAACACCAGCATGTTTACCAAGAAGTCAAGAACTTTACATGGAATTAGCTTAGAATATAATAGTCACCATCGCATAGTCTCGATCAATACTTAACACAAGGGTTAAACCACTGAATTAAAACTTAAATTTGTATGGTTACAATAGACTAGTGATTTTACGCTGAGCTGAAGTTCTTAGACAGATCAAATTCAATAAATATTTCATTTATGAGAACAATCAGATAACAGAATAATGTCAGCACTGGTAATGTGGGAAGAAAATGAGTACTTACCAATCGGTCCTTTTCCAAGGAGACTTCAGTGAAGCAACTTGGCTTTATCCTCTTAATGGCAACATCAGACCCCTTCCATTTTCCATAGAAAACAGTTCCATATGTGCCTGAACCAATCTCCTTTATATATTCAAGGTCGGTATTTCTAATAGTCTGCATGACAAGGCAGAAAGGAGCTTTTCGTGTTAAGTCTCACTGAATGTAACCTCTATCTATCTAAGACATAGGCATTATATATGTTTGATGGAATACCTGAAGCTCTCTCCTGGCTAGATGAGTATAAAATACAGCCAGCTCACTAGGGGTTCCACCAATTAGCTTAGAGCACTTGCGACTTTCATTATTGTCAGCCTAAGAAACCAGAAAACCATTAGTAAGTCAAGGGCACTAAAAGTTCACTGCCAATTACTAGCAATGAGGCTAACGCATAATTCTTTCTTCAATTCTCTTTGGTCTTCCATTTAAAAGGAAAAAAGAATAGCTTAGTGAATACATTTTCATCAACACTTGAACCAGATGAAGGGTATCGGTGAACATCATCATTGACATGATCCTTAGCCATTTTGTCTTCATTCTGCGAGGAAGAATTAGGTGCAAATCCATTTGATTCATCAACTTGAGGATGAGTGCTTAATTTTCCTTCACCCATAAGATCCGCAGGTTTTGATCGAGGTATTACCAAGTCGTCAATAACATTGCTGGTAGCATGAGACAAGAGAGCAGAATGTTCGATTTCTTTGGATGATGACAATGAAAGGTTATAAAAACAAACATCCATAGAAGATGCAACTCCACCTTGAAAGTTATCAGCGCCATTTCTGTAACTGCTCAATGAGCTAATGCCTGCTTCCACACCTTGTCGCTTATTATTGCACCCAAATTCTGTTTCATTGCTGTAGCCTGTGTTATTTGAAAGACTTGAGACGTTGATCACCTTCTGCTCATCAATAAGGAGCGGCTTCTTCTCAAGATCACAATCAATGGGCTGCCAACTTGCGGATACTCCATGAAACTTTTCAAACAGAGCTTGATATGGTTCCATACAATTAGAACAAGAGGAGAGAATTTCCCGACCGTCAACAGTCATCACAGGTGACAAAGGACTCTCAATACGGGCACATGGACCATGGTAAGCTAAATGAGATTCCTCAGGATTGCAATCTCTGTATTGTGAAATTTCAGGGCCATCCTGCTCTCTTAATTTCTCATTTCCATACTGGACATTAAGAGATGGAGTCTCTTCATTGAAGACAGGATCCATCGTGTTTGCCCTTCCTTCCAATGCTTGGTCAGAGAAACCAGACCACGGTTTCAAAAAATTGGGATAATGAACCCTCAGAGACTGACCCTGCTTTGAGATGTTCGAATTCGGTCTCAGCCCATGGTAGAACTTCCCCACGGGAATTCTTCCATCCAATTTAACAGTCCGATGGTTACCCATCTCGACTGGATTGTGCCTATGGTTACGTACATGGTATGAACAAATTTGCTGATTTCTAGTATCATATACACCAAACCTATGGTTACGTATGCCACGATGTAAGCCACCCGAAAAGCTTTCACCTATACACGAAGACCTCAGAGGATACGCACTCCTATGCCAATGACCATTACACAAATGACAATTGGCCTCCCTTGGCATAATGTTCTCCCTGTTCAATATACTCCTCGGAGCCTGCTCAATATTCCCCAACTCTTGACTAGCATTGCTACCATTACAAGTCGAACCCATACAGGGACCATTCGATTGCCTTGAAAATCTTCCTGCGGTTGCAACTGTCTGACTAGAGACCGCAGCATTCACCCCAACCCCGTTAAACCCTAAAAGTCTATACTGCCCTGAAGAAAAGGGCATAGAACTGCTAGTCTCCACACATTGATACAGAGGATGCAAGTGAGAATCCGGAAACTCAAGTGGATTCCCATAGTTCTCACTCGCCGGCAATTTGATGCTCCCTATTTTATTATCTAGCATATCCACTCTGTAACGGTCCTCAAAACCACGATTCATACTATTACATCTCGTTGAAACTTGGGGCTCAGGGGCCAGATCTATCAATGGTGGATCACATTTCTGGTTCTCCCAACTAGAAATACCACATGCGGTCCCATCAATATAATCCGAATGTTTTGCTAACAACTGTTGTTTCAACACCTTTTTCCGAAGCGAATCATCCCCATATTTCACTACATTCTTGGCCACCTTACCATCGAACTGACACTCTCCAGAAATATGGTTCTTACTCTCACAGCTTGGGGCCTCAAAACCACTGACACTCTTCACACGACAAACCCCGTTTTTCCCACACGCACAGTCACTTTCCGTACAACTCACAAGAAAATTACCGCCCACCTCATCAAAGCCATTGACGTTGTCATTATCATCGGTACTAACGAAGAGCCAAAGCCTGGTATGCTTACCGTAGAGCTCGAGCTTGTCGTACTCTTCCATCATGCAGTGAACGTCGTCGTCGGAGGCGACGGAGACGAGGATAGGGGCGTCAGTGGAGGTGCTTTGGGGGAGCTGGTATTTGATGGAGAAGGAAAGAGAGCGGGAGGTGGGGAAAATATCCGAAATCCTAGAGCGGAGCTTTGAGAAGCCGATGGAGCGATCGACGGAGATTATTCGGTTCTCAACGCCCGGGTGCCGAAGCTTTCCCGAGGGTGGTGATCTGGTCTGGAACGAATCATTGAAGCTGCAAACAAGCCTAACCTTCTTGGAGGTTCGATTGCTACTTGGCCTCCTTCGCCGAGATAGAACAGGTGGTTCTATCATGGAGGTGGCGCGGGGGGAGAGAGAGAGAGAGAGAGAGAGAGAGTCTTTCGCTCTTCGCGGAGCCCGAGAGAGAGGGGAGTGAGTAGTTTACGTGTGTGAGAGAGACTCGGAGAGGTTTTTATAGTTGTGGAGGATTGGGAGGTTTGATATTTGAAGCTTCGATTTTCCTGAATAATTCAACTTTGCCACTACCAGACCAGTGCGTGCCCTCAGGTGTTTTTTGTTTTCACTGGTTGAATTGGTTTGCCAGTAGAGTTCGTCTTAATTGCGTTATTGCCACTTCATTTGGCTGCTGTTCATGCGGGATTCTTGTGATCATGTTTATTTTTTTGAGAATTTCTTGGGACCGGTCGTGCTAATATTAACCAAATAACAGACTATCAATAGTTGAGTGACAGCTATTACTTAACAAGTTTGCCCCTTCAGCCCCTAAGCCCCACGCAACCCCTTACCCCCCTTGCACCCCCTCAAAACTTACCCCTGGAACAACGTCGGCCCCCTTCAGAATAATGTCGGCCCCCCTTGCGATATCAGCCCCTTATCGAAGCTCATTCCCCTCGCGTTGGCGTCGCGTCTCAGCCCCCTCGCAACGCCCTCGAAACCCAGCTCCCATCGCACATGCGATAAAGCTCAGACGCTCAGACACTCAGACGTAACCCTTGAACTAAATAAATAGCCTTTACAGGTGAAGAAAGTGATGAAGATAGGGGTGCTACCCGCCCCCTACGGGGCGGGGGCACCCCTTCCCCGCACCCCGCCCCGCATGGGGCGGGGGGTGGGGTTTTCACCCCCGTCCCCCGCCCCCGGGATGCGGGGGCGGGGTACCCCACCCCGATGGGCGGGGTGCGGGGCGGATTGGGAATCCGCCCCTTAAAAAAAAAATTACTTTTATTTAATTTAAAAATTATTTATAAGTGTAAAAGTAATTAAAAATACATTTTTAGATCCAAATTATAAATTTAAATTTTGTAAATATGGCTATAATTTAAAAACTATGTAATTTTTAAATTTGTTAGTGCATATTTTGTGTAAATTGTAGTGTATTAGTTTTTAAATTATGTAGTTTTTAAATTTGTCAATGCATATTTTATGAACAAGTCTAATAAATTGTAATATATATTTATATATACACAATTTTTAAAATATAAATATATATTTAATAATATATATATAAAAAAATGAGGGCGGGGGCGGGGCGAGGTTGGGCCCTCCCCACCACCCGCCCCCGCTAGGTGCCCTAGATGCGGGGCGGGGGGCCCCGCCCCCGCATGGGCGGAGCGGGGTTGCCCGCCTCGCCATGCGGGGGCGGGGCGAAAGCAGAGCGGGGCAGCGGGGGCGGGGCCCCGCTGCCCACCCCTAGATGAAGATGTATCAAGCACCAAGTTTTTTGTACGAGTCATGATTGAACATATTTGGGGCACATGTTTTCATCTTTAAGTTCCACCTCCTCATTCTTGTTCAAATCATATCTACTTTTTCTTTTTCTTTCTGTTCTACAGTTATGTATATGCTGCATAATTCTTTATTTTTCTTTTGCAACCATTGGGATTTATGCAAATTTGGTGGCTATTTATGCGAGGTTTTCTATTTTCAATGGACTTCTGCCTGTTGGGAGTTTGCCAGTAATCCGACCACCATTTTTTTTAATATATAGATAATTGTAGATTTTATTAATAAATTTGTATTTTGTGCTATTGTTGCTGTTTTTTTCATGCAGTCTGACTGCCTTTGAATCACAAACATGTCTGCAACACTTTGTAGTTTCTATAAAGGAGACAAAGCTATGCCTTTTCATTTTGTAGGTTATGTTTTGAATTCCCTCAATTTCTATTTTTGCTTGGAATGTAAATATGTCGACGTCGAACTGTCGAACTTAGATGGTTGGTGTCGGATTGAGATTTGGGCGGTTCAAAGAGAGGTAGAGAGGGGCGGTGCAAAGAGAAGAAAGAGAGGAGCAACGAGGAAAAGGAAGACGGAAGAGATGAAGGCTCCGTCGTGTTGGCGTCGGACTGAGATTGGGGCGGTGCAAACAGACGGAAGAGAGGGGCAGACTCGAAGAGGAAGACGGGAGAGACGAAATCACAGTGTATTTCATCTTGATTCCCTGTGGTATAGTCTATTCAAATTACAATATATTTTCTTACATGTCAACAGTTGAATAGAGGGCTACTTTTGAGTGATTTACAGCCCGACCACTTAGAAGCGGTTCTCTTGTTTTTTAATAGCAATGATACATATTACACAACACATAAAATAAAGGTATTTTATAAAATATTATTATTTTTATAAGATATTTTATAAAATTATTTTTGTTTTTAAAATATTATTATGTAAAGTGTTACGAAAAATTATGTGTGTTTATATTTTTTTTAATCCAGTTAACTTTTTTTGTTTAGTACCATAAAAGTGAAAAAAACTATCTCCGTTGAAACAGTTATTTTATTTCAATTTTACATTTCATGAAGAATCATTTCCCATCTCAAATTTACTAAGCCAAAAAAGTGACAATATTGTATGAAAATGACAAATAAAAGACGAAGAAGAAGTGGTTAGGTGGTGCAGATGGTCGATCTAGAACTTGCCCATAGGAAGTGGAGCTCCATAAGAACATCGATGAAATTGGAAAAACATGGTGGTTTCTAACAGATTGGGAGGAGATTTGGACGGTAGAATGGGTGAATGTTAGAGATGGGTGGATAGTAACAAATTTGATAAGAGAAGTGATAGAATCACAAAGAAATATTATAAAAATAAACTCACAAATTGACGTAGTTTCATATGATACGTTAGATCTATTTTATAATCTAATGTGTTTTATCAAATCACGTCATTTTGTGAATTTGATTTTATAAAATCTTTTTGTGGCTAAAATATTTCTCATCTATATACCATAACTGAGAAAAATGAAAAGCATGCTTGAACATTAGAGAATGAGAAAGACTTTGTGTCCCACTGTAATTAGATATATAGTTAATCTTATTTCATTGGAGTTAATATTATCCCATTGTGACTCATCAATTAAGTGATAAGTATTAAGCTATTTTAAACCCATCAGGATATTGGTGTGTGGGACATAGAGTTTAAATAAACCAAAAATCTTCACAACCTCCTAACACTCCACACTCCACATTATTTGTAATTTTTATTATTTTTTTCTTTTATTAAATATTTATTATATGAATAATGAATAAAAAATTTGAAATAACTTAAAAAGAATAAATTCAAAAAAAAAATTAAAAAATTTAAAAAAATGTGGAGTGTGGATTGTGGTGGAGGTTGTGTAGCAAAGCTCTTAAATAAAACTCTTACATTCTCTCACTTGGCCCATACGCCCATAAAATAATATTTTTTGTTCATAGGTTTATTACAGAAACTTAACCATACTGCGCAAATTCATTTCCAGAAAACTTTCATATCTCAAAATACATTACATGAGTTCCGTAATATCAATGTCAAACCAGCTATTAATGCGAGTCATGTTGGTCCTTTGTTGTATGACTAACAAATTCTCCTCCATGTACCGCAACACCAGTAATTTAATTCAATACGATCTTTGATTGAGATAATTAAGGCTAATACTGTAATGCCTTGGGTTTCAATTCATGTCTATTGCAGACATTATTTTGTTATCATTCATCTACACCATTTAATGTACATATAAACTGGAAAAATAATAAAATATAAATAACCATAATAGATATCTTTCAATATCCAGTGACAAAATACTCAGCATATCAATGATCTCTTTAACATGTTCACATCATGGGTATAAGCATATGATCCATATTTTCAACATGTCATTTAAAGTATAATCATTAACATACTATTGTTATGGACATGTTTGATTCTGTATTTTCTCTTTAACACTTAGGTATTTAAAATTTCATTAAATACTTATCATTCGGAGAAAAATATTCTGATGAGTTATTGCAATACTTTCTTAGCGACTTGGCTATAAGTCAACATTTCCAAGTCCTAAAATAAATTTCCTCAGTTATATACTATACATTGTGGTCTCAAAACATACCACAAACTTAGTTCATATTGCATATGAAGCAGTAAGCGATTTGTCTCATACTTTTCCATAAAATAAGTCTACTAGATAGCAAAATACATAATCATAACTGTGTTTTTCATCATTGGAGTAATCCCACAAAATAGGATTTAAATATCTAGTTACCTTAAGAGTATAAGTTATTCTTAAAGCAATAATATAGTCTTTAATTTTTTGCAAATAACCTTCACATTTTTCACAACTTTTGGGTCAAACATCCTTGGGTTACTTTGGCAACAACAAGAATGCCAACTGAAAAAGTGATATTCAACCTTATACAAGTTTGTATAATCATCAGATTTATTATAACAATCATATACATAATTTCTTTAACAACCTAATAAATTCAAGAATACTGTAAAATACTGAGCATATTACATTTTATTTTTAAAACATCTATTGAACAACAATTCTTTATGCAAAAGCTTCCAAAACTCTATGCAACTATACTGAGACAATCCTAACAGTCATCGTCTTGGTATTAAAACTCAATCTCAATTATGAATGATGTTTCATTCATAAATTTCATTTTTAAAGTTATCTAGAGACATAACGTTAATGTCATACTACAAACCATGGTTCATATTGGCCAAAAAATCATATACATGCATGACTATAAATACTCCCACTGATTTTAGGGTATATACATTAACAATAAATATTTTTCTTCAATAAAAAAACAGTATTGGTTTTATCAAATTTCAGATACCAATTTTTAAAAAATCTGTTACTTTTTCTAAGTAATCATTTTTTTCATTTCTTGTAGACTTCAGACTTTCACTCTCTAATTATTTTTACATCTATTTGATGTAACTCTATACCATAATGAGCTACTAATGTCATAGTGGTCCTTAATGAGTTCTTTCGAGTTTATTAGAAATCTCTTTCTAATCAATGCTAATTTCTAAGTGAAATTCTTAACTACAAGTCTAACTTTATATTATTCAACATTGTCTTTAAAGTCAGAGTTTTGTCTCCAACACCCACTTACATTTTTTATACATTTTAGACAGTTTAGATGAAATTATAGATTTTACATAATTCATGGATTTCAATCACTCTTTTATGTATCGATCTTTTATAAAATCACATATTTCTATAACTTGTGAAAACATGCGAACTTTCATTTATTTCTATGTCAAATTCAAATTTTGAAAATACACCATGTAACCTAAAAAAAATCAAATCAAGAATATCACATGAGATTATCTGTTCTGATGTCTCCATGATCAATTCTGCAGCAGTATTTCTTTGATGATGTAGATGATCATTTGTTTATTGTTTTATATTATTATTAAGATAATCATAAAATGAACTATAAATATTTTCAAAATATAAGAATACACTTCACAACAATCGTATTCTAGTTTCTATACTCTCACATGTCGCTTCCACTTCCATTGGACCTATTATTTCTTAAAATTAAAAACAAGAATATTAGGTTTATTATTGGTGATAGCCTATGAGTCGCAATGTTGAATTGATGGTAATCCAAAATATAAATTTATTTATTTAAATTTCACAGACTGATATGATAAAATACCCAAGGACTAAAAAAAACTCGTTTTATTTGTCTGGTTAGATGATGGTATTTAGACTTTGGAATAAAAATCCTGTTTTTCCACCTTAATTACTACCCTTTTGTCCTTTACGCCGATTATGAAATATCTTGATAAAAAAATTTAATTATTATAGAGTAATTCTACATACAATCGTAAAGTGCGTAAATGCCGTGTAACCGTTTTGAAAAATAGTGGAGTCCACTATTAACAAATTAATTTTTTTAATGTGGGTCTCATGTTTTATTCACTTTTTTAAAAGTAATTACGCGGCAGTTACACAATTCACAGTTGTAAATATATTTTCTCATCATTATACACTATACATGCGAAGTCAAGCGAGGCCAAGCGTGCACGTGTCGGTTGACCAGAGAGTAATACTAACAAAGGAGCGAGCATCCATCTCTTCATATGTAATGAAAATAATTTATTGCTTTTTGAAGTAATATTCTTTTGCTCAAAGTTTCAAGAGCTTTTGTGTTTTTATTTTTGGGTTCTTCGTATTAGACAAAGAAAAATTCTATTCTTAGGCCGGTTCAGGGATCACACACCACACACTTAATAACGTGGCAAATCCGGTCCATTCCAAATCCGGTCCAGTAGTCGAATCACTCTCCTCTCTGTTCCCTCCTATTTCCCCTTTTACAAAATACAGCAGCTCTCCCTCTCTCTCTCTCTCTCCTATTCTTTCGTCTGCAGATTCTCAATGATATAAAAAAGAAAATTCCTATTGTTTGTTTTGCTCTATTCGAAACAAGAACAATGGAGATAAACTGAGAGCCTTTCAAACACGAATAGGCAATAGAAACGGAAGACAGAGATTATAATCCATAGGTTGATAAAAAATAAACCAAAAAAAAAAATCTAATGAAAGAAAAAAGGAAAAGAAAGAAAATGCAGAAGAAAGAAAAAAATCACTTGGATGAGTTTCAAGATTGACCTTGGTGAAAGAAATCAGTGGGTCACAGCACCTCCATGTTCTTCTTTTGTTTTTTTAATATTTTTTTAGCTTTTTCAAAGTAAATTTGTGTTTGGAAGATTTGAAGAATTTTGTAGTGATTTGGTGAAGAAATTTTGGGGGTGGGTTTCATCAAACAAAGGAAGTTGGTTTCTGAAAATTGGTTTTGAAGAGAAGAGAGAAGAAGCATCGGGAGAAAGGGTAGTGACGCATGCGTTTTAAAAAAAAAAAATTAAATGCCACATCATCGTGTGTGGTGTATGTGAAGTGGGTGGGCAGATGAGTAGAACCGCTCTTAGACAAAATGCTATGATGGTTCTTGCTTTTCAATACAGAATTAGAGAATTAAAAAACAAATTAGGGAATAAAGAAAAAAATATTAGAAAAATAAAAAGGAAAAAAATGAACCATCATAGCAAATTCGACGGTACCGCATAGAAACACCCGGATACAACCGGTTCTTCCTCCTCCTCCTTTTTTTTTTTTTTTTTAACTCTCTTCTCCATGTGGATTTTTATTGGTGGTCAACGAACATGTAGGTTTTGATTTAAAAAATTAAATAAATAGATTTTGAATGTTGCATCAACATTTTTCTCATGAAAAAATATTCATAACATGTAGGCTTTGATTAAAAAAAAAAAAACCGGGTGCAACCCAGAATCCGAGTTTTAAAAAATCAATTTCAATTCGGGTTCCGGCCCGAATTTGATTCGGGCTAACCAGGTCCAGGTATACTCGGGTTTTCGGGCCGAAACTTAGATGAACAATACTAAACATACTAAGTCGAGTTTTGCTATTCATTATTTCACACACTATATATTACATTTATTTTTATTTTATTGTATTTTATTCCTCCTAACTCCTAAGCTAATTAAGTTATTCTACTCATCATTTATACATTATACATTTGATAAGAATAAAAAAAAAAATTATATGTAGTGTTATATATAGTGTGAAAATGATGAATATAACTTTTCTGGCAAGAGTCTGCTTTTTAATGGACAAGTGTGTGTAGGAGTGTAATCGGTCCAGTCTAGTCCGGTAGGACCGAACCGGTATGTATTGGTTTTGTATTTTTCAAAACCGATTATGCACCGGTTACCCTCCTAAACTGGTACTTCCGATTTCCGGTCCGGTCCGGTCCGGTCCGGTCCGATTTTCTGATTTTTTTTTTAAATGTAAATTTCATAACTTGTTATTAAAAATTTGTTTATAAAAAAATTTAAAAAAAAAAAACTGATTTAGACAAGCATTATGTATATTACCTTATAGATAATTAATGAAAAAACTATCATATTTATAAAAGCTTACTCGCAATGATTGTAAAATCTGGAAATACAATATTTTAAATATAAGATTATAGAAAAATCTCATGGTTCCTTAGGTTTCTATACATGTTAACCATCCACTAATCTAGGCCACAAAATGGGCACGGTTCGATCAACCAACAAGGACCTGATCAACCCAATCGGCAATAATAAACACAATAATAAATTTCGGATTAAAAAACCCTACCCTAATATCACAAAACCCAATCACAAAAAACCTAATATCACAAAACCCAATCACAAAAATCATAGTAGGCTAGTATGTAATTTCAAAAAAAAAAAAACTTACCGTGGGGGCAGATCAGCATAGAGACTGATACAGGGGCCGAGAGAGTTGAGAGAAGAGAGATTGAGAGCGACGAGTCCGACGAAAGAGTTGAGAGATGAGAGAGTGAGAGGCGGGAGAGTTGAGAGTGAGAGACGGGACGAGAGATGGAGAGAGCGAGTTGCGAGAGGCAAGGCTGCGAGAGCAGAGTGCTGAGAAGTGAGAGACGAGCGGCAGAAAGCGGAATCACGAAAGAGATGAAGATGATTTACTGATTTATGGTTTTCAAATAGATGAAAACGACACTGTTTGGCCTTTGGCCCTTTACTATTTAATTAAAGTTTAATTCTTTTCAATGTATTTTTTTTAAATGATAATTAAAATTTATATATATTTCATATTTGTAATACATTTAATAGACTATAATGATTATAGTGATTTAATATAACTATATATATATTTGTAATACATTTAATATACTATAGTCAAATATTTTATATATTAGACTATAATATATATATTTATAATACATTTAAAATACCATAGTCTAATAGTATTAATATAAGCATATTAGTATAGTTATATATTAATATTAGTTATAGTAATTTAATATAACTATATTACTATAAGTATAACTATAGTCTATAGTCTATATTAAACTATTAGTATTAGTTAAATAGTTATAGACTTATATATTAGTATAACTATATAATATATTAGACTAATAGTATTAATATTAGCCTACTAGTATAGTTATATATTAGTATTAGTTATGGTGATTTAGTATAACTATATTAGTATAACTATAACTATAGTCTATATTAAACTATTAATATTAGTTAAATAGTTATAGACTTATATATTAGTATAGCTATATAATATATTAGACTATATAATAGTATTAATATTAGCATATTAGTATAGTTATATATTAGTATTAGTTATAGTAATTTAGTATAACTATATTAACATAAGTATAACTATAGTCTATAGTCTATATTAAACTATCAGTATTAGTTAAATAATTATAGACTTATATATTAGTATAACTATAACTATAGCCTATATTAAACTATTAATATTAGTTAAATAGTGATAGACTTGTATATTAGTATAGTTATATAATATATTAGACTATATAATAGTATTAATATTAGCTTATTAGTATAGTTATATATTAGTACTAGTTATAAACTATATATTAGTATTAGTTATAAACTTTTAGTGATTTAGTATAGCTATATTAATATAAGTATAATTATAGTCTTTATCAGACTATTAGTATAGATTAGTATTAGTTATAAAATATATATTTAATATTAGTATTAGTTATAAACTTTTAGTAAAAACTTTTAGTATTAATAATAAGTATAACTATAATCTATAGTCTATATTAGACTATTAGTATTAGTTAACTAGTTAAATAGTCTATAACTACTAGTTATAGACTTATATATTAGTATAGTTAAATAATATATTAGACTATATAATAGTATTAATATTAGACTATTGGTATAATTATAAGTTATATATTAGTATTAGTTATAAAATATATATTTAATATTAGTATTAGTCATAAACTTTTAGTAAAAACTTGTAGTATTAATTATAAGTGTAACTATAGTCATTAGTCTATATTAGACTATTAGTATTAGTTATAGACTTTTAGTGATTTAGTATTAACATTTTATGTAATAATTTATAAATTATAATCAGAAATTATTTTATATATGAATATATATAATTATATATAAAAACTTCACATAAAAATTTATAATTATACATAATATTTATATATATAATAGTTTGTATAAAACTTATATATACAATAATACAAATATTATTTATATATATATTTTTATCAACTGGTTCGGTCCGATCTGAAAAAATCTTAAAATCAAAATCGACCGATTTTTACATTCTAAGAACCGGTCCCGAACCGGACTGGTTCGGACCGGACCGATTTTTCGGTTTGAATTTACATCCCTAAGTGTGTGTGAGAGGTTGATTAGGTGTGTGTGGGTCCAAGCTGAAAGTGGGCACACCTACGCCAAATGGATGGATGCCACGTACGCTGCAAACTCGCTTGTACACAGAATATGTAACACCACAGGCTTAGAGCCCAAACCCAAGTGCCAAACCCAGCCCAGCTAGATGCAAAACGCACCGTTTTACCACACTTTTTCCCTCTCCTTTCTTCCCCCATCCTCCGTCTTCCCTTGTTACTTGTGGCGCCACCCTCTCCACGTCCCCTTCATTGTGACCGACAACCCCAACTCCCTCTCTATCTCACCGTGCCCCACACTCACCAATCCCTCCCCATGAGTTTCTCTCTCCCTCTTTCGAGTTCTCTCTCAGCCGATCTCTCTCTCTTGTGCTGAAGGCCCAAATCACCACCACCACACGTCGAGCAAACCCAACACCGAGAACCACCAGCAGCCGCCACTGATTTCGGATCAACCACGCCAAGACTCACCACACACTCTCACAGTCCAGATTCGAGCCCCACCGCTTGAGCGACGCCGGTAAGTTCTCTCTCTCCCTCGCGTTCTATCTTCGCTGACTCTCTGTTATTCTCTCCCTCTCTGCACTTTTAAGCCGTGCCACCCACCCAGCTGCCAACAGCCCCACGCACGGCCAGTTCCATTGCCCCCCCCCAGTCGCACCACACGGCCACCCGACATCACTCCCGTAACCCAACCAACCTCTGTTTATAGTCTCGAAGACAGAGCCGCCGTGTGCCACCGTATGCCATGAAGCCGGCATTTCCCCCCCTCCAATGTGTTACCCTCTCTCTGATTTCCCTGTTTAATCTCTCTCACCCCGTGAACCCTCTTTTCGGTTCTCTCGCTGTTTTATTTCTCCATCGCTCACTCCGCTCTCTCTGTTGTAGGGTAACTCAATTGACTAGTGGAGGTCGTGCCTTTCGTAGTCTTTGTTTTGAAGTGCCGCTGAGGACGTCTCCAACGCCTTAAACAGATACCTTTGCCACCACGTCCACGGTGAATTTATCCTCGTCAAACGACTCATGAATGTATTTTTTTTTTTACTGTGAATCTCTTGTCACCACTTCGAAATTGAATTTGTGGAAGTGTGGATTAGATTATCCCATTTGCCACTCTCTTTGATTCTCTCCGTCCATGTCTCTACCCGTTTCAGCCTTCTCTCTTTTGCGGACTCCAACCGTTTGAATAAGTGCCTCAAAAACGAAAAGACAAAAAAAAAAAAAAAAATGATACCAAAGCCACTGCGAACGTTAGGCACCGGCGCCGCTATCATTCTTGGTGGAATACTAACTCTTAATCTTGCTTCCTCCGCTACTGTCAGAGCGATTCGTCTCAACAACGAAGCGAAACGGGTAAACTCAAAAGCGACACCCCCTTGCTCCGAAATTGTATTCTTTTTTTTTTTTTCCTTGTGGCCCTTTGGCTTGTCTTTTGATGAGTCCTATTTTTTTATTGGCGAGTTTTGGTGCAGAGAAAGGTCGCATTGCCTTGTGGCGTTTGCAGAGGCAAAGGGTTTTATATATGCAAATTGTGCAAAGGAAATGCCACCATAAGTTGGTCGCCTTTGTATGACCCTGTTGCCATCAACCCTTGCCTCTGCCCTACTTGCGATGGAAACAGGTTGGTCTATGATTTTTCCTTTATTTTCTGCTTTTTCAAATATTTTCCTACTCTTTTTTGAAGCTCATTTTCAAGCGCTTGCCATTTAATTTTATTTATGCTCTGTTTGGATGCTGAGATGTTTTCTGAGAATTGAACTGAGGGAAAAGGAAAAGATTTGGATAGTTAACCCTTTAGTTGTGTTTGCCCACACAAAAAAAAAAAGCCTTTACTTTCATTCAACAGTTCTCTGGAACCAAATAAACAGCTGATGAAACAAACACAATATGCGTTAGTGGAATTTGCTAAAAATTTTTTTTTGGTATGCAATTGGAACGATGAAGCTCTAGTTTCTTTTTTCAAACCCCGCCTGTTTGCCTGCAAGGCATGATATTCCTGCAAAAAAAAAAAAAAAATCCCAATTTATTTGATAGCATGTTTTGAGAAAGTGTTTAGTTTTTGAGTTGCTATCATGGGAGGCTTATGCGTTGTTTCGACAATTTTCTGCTTCACAGGGTACAGCGTTGTCTTAATTGTCTAGGGAAGGGCTATGATTGACATGCTTGAGAGGCAGTCTAGAATTTTGCAAGTGAGTTGTATATGCTGTATGTTGGAGACCACATTTTGTGTTACATTCAATACATTTAAGCTCATACTTCTTTCGATCAATCATTGGTGCTTCAACTTGACTTCTATGAGTCATGTTACCAATTATTCATCAGAAAAGTGTCATGTTGTCCCAAATAACCCTAGCCTTGAACATCTTACCGTCGTTGTATCTTTTAAAAGTGTCTCAAGCTCCCAGTTATAGAGAATACTTTTGGATTTGGCATATGATGTTATTGCCTTCACTGATATATGCTCAAGCTATGTTTCTGAGGAATACCAAGGCATGGATCACAATACATGTGGAAGTGAATTGAGCAAAACTTTGCCTCCTCGATTCCTTTTACCCAAAAAGAAGCGATTGGGCTAAGTTCTACTTAATGAAGAACGTGGCAGGGTTCGGATAGGCTCAACATTTGTCTTGATTGGAATGCAGCATTTGATTGCACACAATGTTAATGATTGTGGCCATGACATAATTCATAAATTCTATAGCGATAAAATGAATTTCGAGTATACTGCAAGTGTGAACAAGTTGGTATTGTTTGCTGAAGGAAATATATGAAATGATGATCTTGGTCAAGAAATGAACTTATAAATAGTGATGACCCAGACTGTTTTCAACTCTCGACTTTTGAAATTTTTAGATCATCATCGGAACAGGTCATGGATTTTCTGACAAATTATTGTCATTGGTGTTTGCAATGGTAGGAAAAGCTGGTTCTATAGGATATGTGGGATTTGTCATTACACTCCCAAGCATGTACACAACATCTGACTTTGTTGGTCCAACTGCTGCACGATCTTGCACACACAATACAGGAACCTGAATACACTGCGTAAGTTCAGTGGTTGAACATGTATAGTGAATGCTGGATTCATTTACTTTAAGCATCTTCCTTCTTTCAGCAAATCCCAGGCTGAAAAGATATTGATTTTTGGCATTATAATAGGAACTCAATCCTTAGGAGATGCAATCATGCAATTCGTTCTGCAGACAAAAATAATAGCATAGACATCCTATTTGGTTTGAAGAGTGGTTTAACTGATAGAAATCAGTGCTTTTTTTGCCACTTATGACTTCATCATGACTCCAAAGCTGAAAAATATCAGATTTCACAGAGAAGGCCATCCATGGAAGACAACCACGGTTTCCATCATCCACCAAAATCTATTAACATAGGTATTTCACTTTATTTTCGTTAAAAGCTGCCCCAAAATATGGAATGCATTTGGCATTTCATATAGCATATCAGAGCATTAGTATTGGATTATGCAAATGTCAAATTTGCATAATATGATATGATTTTACATTTGGCTATTTCATTCAAAACTTATTCCCACATTAGACTATCCATTTATTAGTCAAAATAATAATAAAATATTATAAATTTAATAATATTTTTTTCTATTAATTTTTTTTTCTATTTTTTTTCTAAATAAGAGCTATATGGAAATACATTAATATAAGTGCAGAGCAATATCTCTGAAGTGCAGCAAATGCATTCTAAATATTTAATACAACACCAGAAAAACATATCTATCTATTATATTTTTACCTAAAAAACACCCATTAATTTTCTTTTTGTTTCCAGCTCAAATACCAGCCCTGGGAGCACTAAAACAAAGCACAAATCCCCCCCCTCAAAAAAAGAATAATATTCCTAAATCTGAAATATTGAACCCAATAGTAATAGGCAAAAAAAAAAAAGAAAAAAAACTTTGAAACTAAATAAATAGTGTAGAAGAAAAGCAAATGAGTGAAATAAGAAATGGTGCAGAAGAAAAGTAAAGGAAATAACAAGTACTTGAAAATATTTTTTAATCAATTAGGTCTAGCTATAGTGACCACCAAATATAACCACAATCCCAAATTACTGTAACTAAAAGTCATATCTTTTTGAAGTTGCATAATCCAATGTAGACTATTTTTGGAATTAATTAGCCAAACTCTTCGTTAGATTTGTATTTGCATAATTCAATGAGGATACTCTCAGTAGGTTAAAACATGGCATGATTTCTTCCTTGATGTGATAGATCCTCTTCTACATGTTTGGTTCAGTTTGTTTGTGTTTTGGAATAAGCGATGCTAGGTTGTCCTTAGGCCTAGTTTGGATAGTGAGATGAGATGAAATGAGTTAAGATGATCTGTGAATAGTAGTGAAATGATTTGTGAGTAGTCGTGAAATGTTTGAGTTAATATGTTTTATGGTGTTTTGGAATAGGAGTGAAAAGTTAAATAAAATTATTATAAAGTTAAAATATTATTAGAATATTATTTTTGTTTTGGGATTTGAATAAAGAAGATTTGAAATTGAAAAGTGTTTGTGTTTGTAGTATTTGGATCAAAGTTTTGAAATCCATTCCGTTCCAGCCAGAACAGTCAAAATTTTTCATATCGGAACAGTAATCGGTATAGGATGATAGGTCACTATTTCGTACCGACTCAAATTTCAGCCGGATTTCATTATTCCGATATTATGTTGAACGCAGGAATGAAGTTAAATCAAGATCATTTTGTAAATCAGCTGAAGAATGAGAGACAAAATTATATTTTTATGCTTTAGTTAACTACTTCCATCTTTGGATCTCCCCCTTCCTGAGACTCCTTCCAAAAATCTCCAAAAGCTTAAAATAGTGAAAACTCTCCTCAAATTTGACATTTGACTTGTTAATGTTTTCATCCATGTTTGCAACACCTAATCTAATGGACCAAGTTCCAATCAGCTCCATCTTTGAACGTTTAGTAACTTGGCAAACCTATCAAAATTGGGACAAAAGTCACAATAGTTCAATTTACAATGTATTATGGTTTTAAAATAAAATAAATATATCAATAAATATGTGTGTTTTACATGTGTTTTTAAAATTTGTATTAAAAAATATTATTTCGTATGTTTTTAAGATATGTATTAATATTATTTTAGAATATAGTTTATATATATAATTTATCCATTTAATGTCTATCTCAAAACAGTACATTGAAACGTACCATTATTGAAATATTTCATTCCAATGACTAAACCAAAATGATCACCGGAATGGATTTCAAAATTTTGGTTTGGATGTTGAGATGAGATGATGACTTGGGAGGATTTTACTATCCAAACTAAGCCTAAATGTGCTCCCAAAAGTTTCCCTAGTGCATTTTTGTTTTTGTTTTTTTATTTCTTTTTAAATGTTAAAAAAATACAAACGGTGACTTTTATTCTTGGAATGTATTAGGAATTGATTCTCCTCAATTGGAAGGCAATCAAGCATTTTTCTTTGGAATGTATTAGCAATTGATTCTCCTCAATTGGAAGGCAATCAAGCATTTTTCTTTGGAATGTATTAGCAATTGATTCTCCTCAATTGGTTTTGAGATTATCTAATTGAGAAATGTTACTTATTATTTCCAAACCACACATTAATATATAATTTGTCATTTTTATTCTTTTTATTTAAATACATATATTTATATATTAATTTATATGTATTTAAATAGAAGAATAAAAATAATAAATTATATATTAATGTGTCATGGAAAGAATGAGAAGTCGATTTTTTCTTACCGAAAATATGATCAATGTCAAGGAGAAGGAAGAAATGTATGGTTGTGTATTTGTTTTGATAAAAGAAAATGACGTCATTCCCTCTGTTCAGCCTTTGAAGATTCACATCTCCCATCAGTGGTCTCTCTCTCGTCCATTGACTTTTGCATGTTTCCCCTTCTATGGGGAAGGGTTGACTTTTACACGCATGTATCTGTTGAGTGTATTAATTTGACCGTACTCTATGGGAGCAGCATCAAATAGGGGTGACAATATGTGACACGACTCGTTAATTCAATATGAACACGACACAATAAAAATGGGTTAGGGTTTAGCCTTAATGAGTTTGGGTCAAAACGGGTTGACCCGTTAAGACACGATTACTTAATGGGTCACTAACGGGTCAACCCGTTATGACTTGTTAAGAAAATTGAATTTACCTTTATACCATTAGACCAAACAAATTCAAAAAACCCTAAACTACCTAACCCACTTCCTTCTTCAAGTTCTAAATTTATTTAGATTTGTGTTTTTAATTTTTTATTATATTTGGGATTGTAACATTAATATATTTATAATGTATGTTTTGTTTATTATATTTGAGATGTAATTTTAATAATGAATATTATTACAAATTGTGTGGATCATATTTATTTGGATTGTAATTTTAGACTTGTAGTTAGTTTTTATTTTTATTTTTTATAGATATTATTTATATTTAAATATTTATATAAAATCAATCAAGTCAAACGGATTGTATCGTGTTATATCGTGTTTGTTCAACCCATTAATATAAACAGGTTGAAACGGAACGGGTCGTGTCGTGTTGTGTTGTGTCAATTTATTTCTTATTCATTAACGGGTCATAACGGGTTGTGTCGTGTCAACCCATTATCTTATCGTGTCGTGTTCGGGTTTGAAATTTTGACACGAAATCCTTAACGGGTCGTGTTCCTATTGACCCATTAACTGTAATGTACATACCTTGACACGATACGAACACGACCCGTTAACACGATTTGACACTCCTAGGCCATCAAGTATTAGTTTTGACTACGAAGTCGTTTCATTAATTCTCTCTCCATCTCCTGCGCATATCAACCATTTGAGCATTGTGCTGTTCATAAATCTCATATATCACACACTATAATTTATTTATTTTTTCTTAAATTTTCATTTTATTCTTCTTAAAACAAATAAATTCTTCTACTTATCATCCATATACTACATATTTGATAAGAAAAAAAAATTAAAAAAATCATAAAAAAATAGTGTGGTGTATGAGGCTTATAAATATATTTTTCCCAACCATTTTATCTACACTCACATCGCTCCTAATGTTTCCAGGTTCGTACAAGGAATTTTAAGTTGAAAAATGATAAAGTTATAACAATTTTATTATATTAAAAAATTATTTTTAATGGAGTGATATGATTTTATTGATTATTTGAAGTTTGAGTTATAAAATAATTGTAAAAAAGTTATAGGTATATTATTACTCTTTCAAGTTGACATATAGCATTTAGTAAAATGTTTGTAAGACATAATTTGATTTAAAAAATATATTTTAAAATTGAGTCTTACAAATCAAATCTTAACATTTAAACGATGTGAATAGTTTGCTCTACACACGGCTTGAAAATAGAATAACTCTTTTAAAAAACCCGAAACCTTAAAAAGCTTAGTAAAAAACTATCAATTTGATGGTAATTTGCTTGGCCCCTACCAAGAAAACATTAGGAGTAGTGCTGTAGCCAAAGGATCTCCCGAGAAGGCAAAAAAAAGATTTCTATTTTTTCTGATTTATTTTCATTCATTTTTTTGGTATGTTTAAATATTTTTTAAAAAAGAAAAAATTTACAACATTTTTAAAAAATATTTTCTTAATCACAAAAAAATACACTATCGGGAGGAATGCTCGGGACCCATTGTCAGGATCCCAAACATTTCTCAAACATTAGTCCTAATGATTTTTTTTTTCTTTGTCAATTTGCAAATATTTAAGGGTGATTACAGCATGTGACCAATGGTATGACTAGAAGATTTAAGATCCATCTTTAAAATAGATTAGGCTTCGTTTGGTTACAATGAAGAGAAAGCGTGCAAATAATATGACTAGTTCGAGAGAGCCAACCTCCAATTTCATGCAAGTAGAAATTATGTTGCATATATTCAAATATTATGGTCCTCTTTTAGCTTCAGTCCAACATGTTGGGCACTATATATGGCAATTATTTGCCTCATCAACTACAGTTACGCTTGGGTAATGAGTTATTCTCAAGTATTATGTGAATAGTATTGAAAAAGTAATGAAAAAATAATAATAGAATATTGAATAATAGTGAGGTATTTTGAGGTGCCGTTTGGATAGTAAATTGAGATGAGATGAAATGAGATGATTTTAAATGAGTTAAATAAAATATTATTAGAATATTATTTTTTAATATAATTATTGTTTTGAGATTTGAAAAAATTGAATTGTTTATTATATTTTGTGTGAGATCAATTCTCACACAAAAAAAATTGAATTGTTTAAATGATGAGATGATATAAGATAAAATGAATTGAGATCACTTCTCAATCTAAACGGGCAGGAGAACCCAAACTAGGCCTCCGTATTGCTTCCAAAAGGACAAATTATAGCCAACTTGTGTGATCTTGGGATCTTGATTTGCTTATGCCAACTTGTGTGATATGATCTGATTGTGTGCCTCCACATGCTGTTAATATCAAAACAAGAGGTAGACAAAATTAGTAGTAATTTAGGATGCGAAATGTAATTTATTTTTGTTTTTTCAAATTATTATGTGTTAATTGACCTCTCTACTCTGTTATTAGATAATCATATCTATTGACTATGAAGAAGACCAGTTTTGAGATGTTAGTTTATTTTCTACCACTTTCTTCTTTATTATATTACTGTAATCGAAGATAGATTAGTTCAACTAGAAATCAAACAGAATATATGACTGCTCTCCTCGAAAGTCTTTTTTTTTTTTTAAATCAGCAAACATCGACATAGATTAAACTCGGATCAAACATCTCATTCCATACGTGATAGGTTGTTCTCTGTCTCTCTCTCTCACCTGCCAAAATTGACTCTGCCTTCACTTGGTGTACTGATGTCCCTCTCTTCCATCGACTTCCCATTTGTCTTTGCTCTCTGATCTCTCTCTGATATAATCTCTCTCTCTGCGTTTCTGAGCCTTGAACCCTTCCTTCAATGGCCAAGAGAGCAACTTCTTCCTTAACCATACAAAATTTTCACTGCTGCTTTCTGTTCTGGCTATGTCAAGCAAGGGATACCCTTAAGCCAGGCGAGAATCTGGGAGAGAATGAGACCTTAGTTTCTTGAAATGGGGTCTTTGAGTTAGGCTTCTTCAGCGCTCGCGGGACTTCCTCGAGCAGCCACTACTTGGGAATATGGTTCAAGAATGACCCAAACAAGAAATCCGTTTGGGTCGCAAACCGTGAATCGCCCCTTTTGGCCTCCCCCGAAATCATTTCTATCAGGTACGATGGGAATATGGTGATCACCGACAGGAAGCTAATTCCCATAATTGTGAACGCTGCAATGCTTGCCCCGAGTAGCAAGACAATAGCGACACTTCTGGATTCAGGAAATCTTCTTCTTAAAGAAGGAGATAACATTGTCTGGCAGAGTTTTGATTATCCATCCGACACACTTTTGCTTGAAATGAAAATTGGACGATTCAATTTAGGCACTGAACACTTAAGAAAACAGTTTCTCATCTCGTGGCAAAGCTCGTCTGTCCCTACTACTGGCTCTTTTGCTCTGGGCCTCGATGAATATAACATTACACTTGTCAAGGTTTGGCACGGAGATGGTTTCTCAAGGCAGATTGGGTTTTGGGATGGAAAGAGGCTTAAATTCCAATTTGAAAGCTCGTCACATGACCACAATTTTAGCTATGTTTCGAACCCAAATGAGGTTTACTTTTCTTTCCAAACTGAAGAAAATCGTAGTTATTCATGGTTTGTGCTGTCTTCATCTGGGCAAATTCAGGAGTACAAAATGATAGGACAGAAGATATTAATGGAAAATCGTTCAATTTGCGAAAATACTACAGCCAGCAAGTCGACTGACTGTTACATAAGAACCCCATACATGTGCCAGAATGGAGATACGTTCTCAGAAATTAAAGGGTCGATGCCAGATTCAGCAATTGTAAGCGGTTCAGTTCATCTGGGTCTTAGTGACTGAGATTTTGTGCAAGGGTAATTGTTCTTGTGCTGCTTTTGCATCTTTCCGAGATGATGGCACCGGATGTGAACTTCATTATGGGGAGAAAAAGGTTCTTTTGCAATTCATTGGGGAAGGAAAGGCAACAATATACGTACGTGGGGACACTTCCACAGAATCTGGTAGGCCTAATTGCACTTGAAACATTCTGAACATGCATTTTGATCGAAATCACCATGTTATAGGCGGTTATCATTGACAGGTGCAGGATCACAATTTCGGTAACATGCAACATGCCTAAGTGAATGTATAGTTCATCTGATAACATGCTACTATATGGTTGTAATGCAAATGTATTGTTGACACGTGCAGGATTTCAATTTTAGTAACATACCTGAGTTAATGTATAGTTCATTTGACAGTCTTAATTAACACTAGAGGCAAAGGCATCTTGAGGTTAGTGAATAATGAGATGGTTGAAATTATTTTCAGGTGAACATCACAGCAGGAGGCTGTGGTGGTTTGTATTAATTTCAGTTCTTTCTCTGATTTTGCCCATCATAGTTACCTTAGTTTGCTACTTCCGATGGAGAAATCATCGTTTAAAAGACTTGGGTCTGAAGCGATTCCAGGTTCAAGTAGGCTTTTATCTAGAAGCAGTTGATAAAGATAAACGTAAAGACGAATATGGTAGAAAGAAGGATCACGATCTGCCACTGCTCAGTTTTGATTGCATAGCAACAGCTACAAATAACTTCTCTGATGAAAATAAGCTTGGGGAGGGTGGTTTCGGGCCTGTTTACAAGGTAATTCCATGATATAAAATGACTTCCAAGAGTGACTTATTTTCTTTGATTTCTTAGTTAGGCATAAATATATCAGTAGACGATTTAATTTGTTAATGAAGACAACATGTCAGGTGTTCACTAGTAGCTAAACTATGTTCGAAGAAACAGACATGACGTTCTTCTCATCCTCAGAACTATGGTTATTGTCAGTTCATAACTATCTCTGGCAGAAAAAGAAGAGTTATATGAGCATCAGTCGGGGTGAATATCTATTACAGAATCTATATAATTAGAAGATACAGTGAGATGGGACTTATTTTGGTCACTCAGCTCTACATTTCCACATCTGATATTTGGTGTAAAAAATATTAATACTCAACCAAGAGTTGTTTTAATTTAGAAAATAACAAACAAAATGACGTTTTCAGGGTACATTGCTTGGGAATGAAATTGCTGTGAAGAGACTTTCTAGACAATCTGGTCAAGGACTGGAGGAGTTCAAAAATGAGGTTCAGTTGATATCAAAGCTGCAACATAGGAACCTTGTTAGACTGTTGTGTTGCTGCATTCAAAGAGAAAAAAAAATTTGATCTACGAGTACATGGCAAACATAAGCTTGGATTCCTTCCTGTTTGGTACGTTATAACTTATGACCTTATTTCAGTTTCATCTTTGTGCATCTTTTGGTGTTCTTTTGTTTACCATTAAATGTAAAATTTGAACCAGATCCTACAAAGAAAATGTTATTGGATTGGAAGCACCGTTTCAGCATCATTGAAGGGATAGCTCAAGGCCTTCTTTATCTTCATAAGTACTCTAGATTTAGGATCATTCAACATGATTTGAAAAGCAGCAATATATTGTTGGACGCCCACATGAATCCCAAAATATCAGACTTTGGCATGGCAAGGATTTTTGGAGATGATGAAGCCCTGGCAAAAACAAGAAGAGTTGTTGGGACATAGTAAGTCACTGGTTGTTCTTTAAGCAATAACTTAGCATGGATTCCCCTTCAAGCACTAACCACTTGGTGTTAATTGTTGAGACAGCGGTTATATGTCGCTGGAGTATGCTGTGCACGGCCATTTCTCGATAAAGTCTGATGTGTTTAGCTTTGGAGTCGTTATGCTGGAGATCCTTAGTGGCAGGAAAATAGTAACCTTTTGCCATTCAGATCGTTTTTTGAACCTACTAGGATATGTAAGTAACTACAAATGTCCTACATTTGTTTTTAATACTTCTATTAGTTTAAAAGTTGACTTCTTGCCCCACTTCCTAACATGTTGATATATGTTTGAAGGCATGGGAGTTGTGGAAAGGGCTTGGAGTTAATGGACCCAACACTGTCTAACTCATGTTTGTCAAGCCAATTTATGCAATGCATTCAGGTGGGTCTCTTGTGTGTGCAAGAACGTCCAGAAGATAGACCTACCATATCAGATGTCATTTCTATGCTAAGCAATGAAAGTACAAATTTGCCTGCTCCCAAAGAATCAGCCTTTTGCATCCGTACAAGTTACTCTGCTTCACCTATGCAGCAAACTAATTCTATGAATGATGTAACAGTTTCGGGCCTTGTTGCTCGATGATAGCTAACATCTTCCCAGAACTATTCTAAGTTTTGAGATCAAGGGCATGCAATGGGCATTGTATTATTTTATAAATTCTTTTACTATTGTTCTTTAAATGTCTTTTTGATCCGATGGGGGTTTGACTGTTGAGACGGGTTAAACCCAAGAAGGTTCAAATGGGCTATTGGTGGAGCAAAACAGAAAACGAGAGAGTTATGCTCTTGTAAACCAAAACAAAGAGAGTTTTGAGAAATGTTGATCTTTATTTAATTTTAAAATTTTCGTCTTTAATCACACTTATCAATATGAGATATTTTAGTGGTTGTCCCTTTACACTAGGATGAGAAAATCAAGATGTGGGGTAACATTGCTAGGTGTGACAATATGTAACATGACCCTTGAATCCAACACGAACATGATACGAAATTAATGGATTTGAATTTGATATAAATGGGGATTGGGTCAAAACAAGTTGACCTATTAAGACATGATTAATAAACGGGTCAATAACGAGTCAGCCCGCTTTATCCGAAATCAATCAACAATAACCTGTTTAAACTTTATTTCAAAATTACAATTTTATTATTGTTAGGTTGTCATATTGATATTTTTCAATATTCTTATATTTTTATTGTTGGGATTGTAATTTTGAACCTATGCTTATATTTGTTATTGTATGGTTTGTAACATTGGTTTTATTACAGGTTCAAATTTAAAAAATATTGATATTTTTTTGTTAGTAGGTAGTCTTATTGTTTTTTTAGATATTATGACTACTAATAAATATAGATTTTAAGTTTTATGTAAAATTATGTTAATTAGGTCAATTGAATTATGCGTGTTAGTTCAATCTATTAACATTAAACCAGTTGAAATGAATTGTGTCGTATTGATCTATTTCTAATTAGTTATTTAACGTGTTAAAACCAACATATAAAAAAGAGAATAAATCTATTCGAGGAGATCTTTACACCACACACACCATCTATGTAGAATAATGTAATTTGGAAGATAAATTTTAATAAAAAAGATTATTTAATTGAAAATAATGGTTGAGATTTAAGGACAATTAATTATGGTTGAAATTTAAGGACATTATCTTGATTTACTTTGAAATTAATTAAAACAAGTGTTGTACTTAAAATTTTAAATAAGATTTTAAATATATGTTGCACTACTCTATACAATATTACTTTTTTTAACATTATGTCCTACTTGATTAAGGAAAAAAACCGAAAATACTTGGCTCGTATAAGAAGTGGACGTGGGAAAAAAAGAAAAACTCTATTAATCATCCTCACACACCACACACTACACACCATACATAATTTAAGAAGATTAAAATAAAAAAAATAAAAAAAAATAAAAAAAGTATGATATGTGGTGTGTGGAGATAATAAATAGCAAAACTCGAAAAAAAATAGAAAACATAATTTTATTATGTTTATGCACTTTTTATATCTCTATTTTTCGTCCCTACACTTCTGCCATAATAGTAACCTTCTGCCATTCAGATCGCTCTTTGAATTTATTCTGAACTCAATTTATTCTTCATACTTGTGTCAAACACTCAGATTGCTTTCTAACATTTTTTTTTAATCTATTTTTGAAAGCTTGGGATTTGTGGAAAAGTGGAAAGGGATTGGAATTTATGGACTCAACATTGTCTAACACATGTTTGTCGAGCCAATTTATGCAATGCATTCAGGTGGGTCTATATAAAAAACTAGAAAAACTAAAAAAAAAAAAAAACAAAAACAAAAACAAAAAAAAAAACAAAAATTATTACAAATTATAAATTACAATCCAAAACTTAACAACTTAACATATAATGGGTACATGGCATGAAAACCATATATTATGTTATAATTCTTATAATATATTAATATATACTAATCGTGAAATATATATTATATAATAATACATTAATACTAAATTATTACTAATACTATATGTTGTATTATGCTATAACTCTCATAATATATTAATATATATTAATACTATTATAGTGTTACTGTTACTACTACATATAGACTTATATAGTGTGTGTATATATATATATATATTATAATGATATAGTGATACTAATACTATATATTATATCAAAATACATTAATACTATAGACTTATAGTGATTAGTTATTATGAATTATGATTAGTATAAATGTATAATAGTATTAGTATTAGACTATTAGTAATATAGTATAGCTATATATTAGTAATATACTAATATTAGTTATAGTGATTTAGTATAAGTTATAACTATATTAGTACAAGTATAACTATAGTTTATATTAGACTATTAGTATTTTTTTTATACCATATTAGAGTCTAGAGTCTAGACTATTAATATAATAATTGTATTAATATAAATATTAGTATTAGTATAAAATTATAAATATTAGTATTAGTTAATAATTATTTAGTGGTGAGTTAGTGATAGGACTAGGTTAATTGGTTAAATGAAAATTATATAATTAATATATATAAATTATAAAATATATTTTTTTAATTTTCCTTTGGTTCGGTCTGGTCTGAAAAACCTTGGACCGTGGACTGGACCAAATGAATTTGGTCCTTCAGACCGAGACCATTCCCGATTTGGAATTGGCTAGTCCAATTGGTTTTGCCGGTCCGGACCGTCTGATTCTCACCTCTAATTTTGAGTGGGATAAGATTTTGCCGTTTATAATAGTTTAAAAATAAAAATATAAAATGGGACATATATATATATATATATATATATATATATCTATATGAATAATGCTAGTATGTCCTCTCATTTTGTCTTTTGATTTTGACCGCTCATATATTACGTAAGTTGTCCCGTTTGGATTCAGAAATGAGTTGAGATGAGTTGAGATGGCTGCAGATGAGTTAAATAAAATATTATCATAATATTATTTTTAATATTATTATTTTTTTGAGATTTGAAAAAATTGAATTATTTATATATTTTGTGTGGAAATTTAAAAAAGTTGTAATGATGAGATGAGTTGAAGTGAGTTCTAAATTCAAACAACCCGAGGTAATTGGACTTTCATTTGAGTGCATGTCACATATGGACTTTTATGGTATCAAATTCTATTCCAACAAAAGATATTGATCTTGACCTATCCCACATAAATAGAATGACCCGAGGGGGAGATACATGTGCCGTATATGACCAAGCATTTGATGCTCGATTTCCAGGAATTAAGAATGGAAATTTGGAGTCCATTCTCCCATTTGACCTCTCTACTCTGATATTTACCTAATCACATCAATTGAGCAAAGGAAGATCAATTAGGGCGATTTGGATATTAAAAATATTTCCGACTATCTATAAATAATAATAAAATAATTTGTGAATAGTAATAAAATAGTTTGAGTTATGATATTTTATTGAATTTTGAAAAATAAAAGAGAAAATGTTGAATAAGAATATTATAAAGTTAAAAAATTATTTTAATATAATTTTTATTTAAAAGCTTAGAAAAATTGTATAGAATTTTGTGTTCTGTTTGACACTTTGTAAAAATTGTAATGATCAGATGAGAAAGTTGAAAATTTAAAACTTAAATAATATTTTATATTTGAATAATGTTTAAAAATTAAATATCTAAAAATATTTCTATTGTCAAACAACCCTAAAAGAGTTAGGAACATAGTGACTAGAATATAATAACACAACACCACAAAAAATGGAATCCAATATACAAAAGCTTTCAAATGAAATAAATCTATTTCTAATTAATAAATCTATTAATATAATATTTGTATTAGTATAAATATTAGTATTAGTATAAAATTTTAAATATTAGTATTAGTTAATAAGTATTTAATAGTGAGTTAGTGATATAATTAGATTGATCGGTTAAATGAATAATTTAATTTTTTTTTAATTTTAAAATAATAATAATTTTAAAAAATAATATTTTAATAATATTAAATCGTGTCAAAGTAAATAATAATGTTATGAACAAAAAAAGTGACAACAAAATAGTCCTTCTTAAATTCTACCTCAGGTGCATTACGAACTGACGCACCCGAAGACGTTGACCAGACTTTTTCATTGACAAATGACAAAGTCACAAACCAGCTGGCTTCAAACATGTTGTTTTTTTCTAAGCAAACGTCGACATTACTTCCGAAGTGGGATCGAACATGTCCTCCCATATTTGACGTATGCTTTCCCGTCTGTTTATATAGAGAAATGATATTTATATTTGTGAACGTATAAATATTGTGTAGTCATTTTAAAAGAAATAAATAAATATGAGATTTATATAAAAATAAATTAATTTTTTAATCATAAACTTTATTCTTTTTCAAAACGACTATATAGTATTTACATATTTCATAACTTCACGTAACATTACTTGTCTATATATATCTCTTGCCAATATTGACGCTTTTCATCATCGATGTCTCTTTCTATAGGTATAATACAATTTATAAATAATTTTAAATATAATAATATTTTTTTATTATTTTATTAAAAAATATTTTTTTATTATATTTAAACAAAAGTAAAAGTCAAAATTAAATTTAAAATAATATTATTTTATTACATAATTATATACAAATTATTATTTAGTAGTAATTTATCATTTTCCCCCTTTAATTCTCCCATCCACTTCCCATCTCTCTCTCTCTCTCTCTGCGTTTCCGAGCCTTGAGCCCTTTCTTCAATGGCCACCGGGGCAACTTCTTACTTAACTATACCAATTTTTTACTGCTGCTTCCTTTTATGGCTATGTCAAGCAAGAGATACCCTTAGGCCAGGCGACGATCTGAGAGAGGCTGAGACCTTAATTTCTTTAAATGGGGTCTTTGAGTTAGGCTTCTTCAGCTCCGGCGGAACATCCTCAAGCAGCCACTACTTGGGAATATGGTTCACGAATGACCCAAATAAGAAACCCGTCTGGGTCGCAAACCGTGAATACCCCCTTTTAGATTCCTCCGGAATCCTTTCTATCAGACACGATGGGAATATAGAGATCAGAGACAAGAGGGGGATTCCCATAATTGTGAACTTTGGAATGCTTGCCCCGAGTAGCAAGACAATAGCGACTCTTCTGGATTCAGGAAATCTACTTCTAAAAGAAGAAGATAAAATTGTCTGGCAGAGTTTTTATTATCCATCCGACACTCTTCTGCCTGGAATGAAAATTGGCCTGTTCAATTTAGGCACTGAAAACAACAGATCACAGTATCTGGTCTCGTGGCAAAGCTCGTCTGTCCCTACTACAGGCTCTTTTGCTCTGGGCCTCGATAAATATAACTTTACACTTGTCAAGGTTTGGCACAGAGATGGTTTCTCAAGGCAGATTGGATTTTGGGATGGAAAGAGGCTTAAATTTCAATTTGAAAGCTCGTCACATGACCACAATTTTAGCTATGTTTCGAACCCAAATGAGGTTTACTTTTCCATCCGAGCTGAAGAAAGTCGTAGTTATTCATGGTTTGTGCTTTCGTCATCTGGGCAAATCCAGGAATACAAAATGATGGGACAGAAGATATTAATGGAGAATCGTTCAATTTGCGAAAATACTACAGTGAGCAAGGCGACTGACTGTTACATAAGAACCCCGTACATGTGCCAGAATGGAGATACGTTCTCAGAAATTAAAGGATCGATGCCAGATTCAGCAATCGTAAGCGATTCAGTTCATCTGGGTCTTAGTGACTGTGAGATATTGTGCAAGGATAATTGTTCTTGTGCTGCTTTTGCTTCGTTCCGAGATGATGGCACCGGATGTGAACTTTATTATGGGGAGAAAAAGGTTCTTTTGCGATTCATTGGGGAAGGAAAGGGGACAATATATGTTCGTGGGGACACTTCCACAGAATCTGGTAGGCCTAATTGCACTTGAAACATTCTGAACATGCATTTTGATCGAAATCACCATGTTATAGGCGGTTATCATTGACAGGTTCAAGATTTTAATTTTAGTAACGTGGCTAAGTGAATGTATAGTTCATCTGATAGGATTTCAACTCTTTAGTGGCTTAGATTCCAAATCCAAGCTACTTCATAATTGCAATGCAAATGTATCGTTGACAGGTGCAGGATTTCAACTTTAGTAACATACCTGAGTTAATGTATAGTTCATTTGACAGTCTTTAACACTAGAGTTTTACCCCCAAGCAATCACTTATCAAAAAAAAGTTTTATCCCCAAGCAATCGGCATTTTCTAGAATTCAAATGTGGATAATCTCCATTCATGTAAAAGGCATATTGAGGTTAGTGAACAATGAGATAGTCGGATTTCTTTTCAGGTGAACAACACAACAGAAGGCTGTTGTGGTTAGTAGTAACGCCAGTTCTTTCTCTGATATTGCCCATCATAGTTGCCTTAGTTTGTTACTTACGATGGAGAAATCATCGTTTAAGAGACTTGAGTCTGAAGAGATTCCAGGTTCAAGTGGGCTCTTATGTAGCAGCAGTTGATCAAGATAAAGGTGGAGACAAATATGGAAGAAAGAAGGATCACGATCTGCCACAGCTCAATTTTGATTGCGTAGCAACATCTACAAATAACTTCTCTGATGAAAATAAGCTTGGAGAAGGTGGTTTCGGGCCTGTTTACAAGGTAATTCCACGATATTGAATGACTTCCAAGAGTGACGTCGTTTCTTTGATTTCTTAGTTGGGCATAATTATCACAGAAGACATTTTAATTTGAAATGATGATTTAGCACGTTGTGCGCAGAAACTGACATGACATTCTTCTCATCGTAAGGATTATTTCCATGCTTCTGACAGTTAATGTCACAGCAATCAAAGCTTAATTATGGTTAATATTCTTTTATTGTGTTTAGTGTCAATTCATAAGCATCTCGGGCTGTAACTTTTGTAAGCATTAGTTTGGATTCTGCTCTATTATGCTATTGAATTAGAAGATACAGGGATATTGGGATTTATTTTGGTCACTCATTGCTTTACATTTCCATGTCTGATTTGTGGTTTAAAGCTATTAATATTCTACCAAGAATGTCCTACTCCAAGAAATAACAAATAATTGACATTTTGCAGGGTACTTTGCTTGGGAATGAAATTGCAGTGAAGAGACTTTCTAGACAATCTGGTCAAGGACTGGAGGAATTCAAAAATGAGGTTCAGTTGATATCAAAGCTGCAACACAGGAACCTTGTTAAACTGTTGGGTTGCTGCATTCAAAGAAAAGAAAAGAATTTGATCTACGAGTACATGGCCAACAAAAGCTTGGATTTCTTCCTGTTTGGTACGTGATGACCTTATTTCAGTTTCATCTTTGTGCATGTTTTTGGTGCTCTCTTTTTACTCACTAAATGTAAAATGTGAACTAGATCCTACAAAGAAGAGGTTATTGGATTGGAATAACCGTTTCTGCATCATTGAAGGGATAGCTCAAGGGCTTCTTTATCTTCACAAGTACTCTCGATGTAGGATCATTCATCGTGATTTGAAGACCAGCAATATATTGTTGGACGCCGACATGAATCCCAAAATATCCGATTTTGGCATGGCAAGGATTTTTGGAGATGATGAAGCTCGGGCAAAAACGACCAGAGTTGTTGGGACATAGTAAGTGACCGGTTGTTCTTTAAGCATGATCTCAGCATGGATTCTCCTTCAAGTACTAACCACTCGGTGTTAATTGTTGAGACAGTGGTTATATGTCGCCGGAGTATGCTGTGCATGGCCATTTCTCGATAAAATCTGATGTGTTTAGCTTTGGAGTCATTATGCTGGAGATCCTCAGTGGAAGGAAAATAGTAACCTTCTGCCATTCAGATCGCTCTTTGAACCTCCTAGGATATGTAAGTCACCAATATGTCAAACATTCTGAACTCAATTTATTCTTCATACTTGTGTCAACATTCAGATCGCTTTCTAACAATTTTTTTTTTTTAAATTTTTTATCTATGTGTGAAGGCTTGGGATTTGTGGAAAAGTGGAAAGGGATTGGAATTTATGGACCCAACATTGTCTAACACATGTACATTGTCTAACACATGTTTGGCGAGCCAATTTATGCAATGCATTCAGGTGGGTCTCTTGTGTGTGCAAGAGCGTCCAGGAGATAGACCTTCCATATCAGACGTTATTTCTATGCTAAGCCATGAAAATACAAATATGCCTGCTCCTAAAGAATCAGCCTTCTATATCCGTACAAGCTACTCTGCTTCACCTAAGCAGCAAACTAATTCTCTGAATGATGTAACAGTTTCAGACATTGTAGCTCGATGATAGCCAACAACTTCCCCAAACTGTTTTAAGTTTTAGATAAAGGGCTTTTGAAATGGAATTGTATGTTCAACTAAGCACGCAAATTGGAATATTGTATATTTTATAAATTATTTTGCTGAAATTCTTTGAAAGTCTTTTGATCCAATGATATCTTTAGACACAAGTTTCGTTAGCTCACATGTTCATGTCGTTCAAATTAGACTTCATGCGTATGAATATTACCAAAACATTTGTTGGGAATTATAGAATTTTTAAGGTTGAATTTTTTAAGGCTTTTTGTAGCCGAGTGCAACAATACACTAATCTTATCCCAAATCATCTCATCTTATTTCATTTTTTTTCCAAACATCATTCAAACAGAAACACTACTTTTAAACTAATTGTTATAATTTTATCAAACTTTCAGACAAAAAATAAAAAGCAATTTAACTTTTTCAAATCTCAAAATAAAAATAATATTAAAAAATTATTTTAACAATATTTTAATTTTATAATATCTTTTATTCAACTTTTTTTTTTTCTCTCATAACCCAAAACCCAATAAATATTTAACTCAAACTATTTCATTAATATTCAAAAATCATCTTACTGCTATTTACAAAATTCTAATCTCATATCGTTCCCCAAGCGCTTAATTTAATCTAGGGGCGGCTCAATACAAATTGAGGCCTAAGGCGAAATTTAAGTGAATCATTTGTAAGTATAATACAATAAAATATAAATTATTACATGAAATATTTTCAAAATTTTCAATAAAATGAGATTTTATTTAAAATCTTTAAATACAGTTTTTTGTGAATTTATATTTACAACAACAACTTAAAATGAGATCTCAATGAAGATTTTGTGCCTCAATTTAGCAAAATCTTTAAAAAAAATTATTTAAAAAATAAATAATTCATTGTGTTACATATAAAAAAAATTCATTGTATTAAATATTAAATTTTTAGTATAATGGGGCCTTGCACACATTGAAAACTATAAAAATTATTTAAATTTTATTTAATAAGATGGTTTTTATATTATTTTTCAATTTTTTTTTAAAAAAAAGCACTTATTTTTTATTTTTGGGGGCCTAACATAAGGTTGAGACAGGGATTGATATTTGATCCCAGGAAGGTTCAAATGATATATGGAGCAAAACAGAAAATGAGAGAGTTATGCTATTTTAAACCAAAACAAATAGAATTTTAAGAAATGTTTGTACTTCATTTTAAATTTCTTCCATCTCCAATCACGTTTACTTATATCATATGGCATATTTTAAGTAATTTTCCGTTCAAATGATGGAGATGATAAAATCAAGATCATGAAAAGTAAGTCATAATTTAATTTTTATTCCCGAGCACTCTTTTCTTTATTTCTCAACCAACTAGCTAGACAATCTATTAGTTGGGTTCGACCCAAAACTACCATTGAGAAATCAAAGATGTTGGATGTCACCATATCTCCCTCTAACAAACTAAAATATTAATAGAACAAAATAACGTATATGTTGGAGTATAGCCTCACACATTGAAAATATGGAATTAAAGTCCAAAGAGGAAAAAATCAAACTAGAGAATAAGTCAATAAGCATTAGCATTTCTGTTATCTGTTATTTTTTGTTATTCCTCTACTTCTGTAATGCCCAAGTCCTGCACGGGTCAGAGAGTTACTTCCTATCACTTAAACTCACATTTCAACAATATAATTATAGACTCCAAATTTCCAATATCATATAAAAATCTTTATTCAAACTAATTTCTTCAATATAACTAATTTTCTACAATGAGACCCAGGCCCATCGATAGTAAAATCAAAACTACTGAAATATATTCATAAAAGCTGGTAGTTTTATAACTTGAAGGGTAAAAAAATGTAAAAACACATAAAATGTATGAGCTGCTTTACGTATAAATGATGAACAAAGGCTTGATGACATTTTCGTAATTACCAAGGAAATCATGACTAGAGTCAAATGCATACACTTGTTGTTTTTGGAGAAACAAGAAACAAAACAAAAATGAAGAGCAGTAACCGAAAGAGATCCTTGTGCGATGGAGGCTCACCGTGAGGGAAGGAGGTCACGGTGAAGTTGGGTTGCTGTGGAAGGTGGCTTTCCCAACGTCAGTGCATTGAGAGAGAGACGATGAAAGAGAGAGAGTAAACCGAGAGAAGGAGAAACGGAGAGGGTGCCGGTGACTTACCGTGAGGAAAACAGCAGACCTGGGGTGACAAGACCTGTGTTTTCTGGGCCTCTACTGATTGATGCCGCTGTATTTCCTTGCCATGACTGGTGGCTCCAAAAAGAGATTGAGGACCAAGCTTGTTGTTGCTATGTTTCAGGTGGCTAAAATAGGGGTTGGTTTTGGTGTGGGCTGGGCACGGTGGTGATCTCAAGGGGGAGCAGCGACGTGTTTTGCTTAACTTCGGGGTGGCAAGGCTGCTGGACGTAACGGAGGCTGTGGGCTGCGGGGAGGTCGTGAGGGGTGATCTAGGCACATTGGTTTCCATTCAGAGTTGTCATGCTGAAAGATGGGGGCGGCGTTGTAGTTTATGGCAGGGGACAAGGTGGTAGCAATTTCTCAAGGGGCTGGGCAATGGGGTACTTGTTTCCCACCAGGTGCATGGTTGTGACGTGAAGGGGTTGGAAGGGTGGCTGTGTGCATGGTTTGGTTTACGGTGCTTTGTGGACCGGAAAGGCTACGTTACAAGGTTTGCATGGGACGAAAAACATTTCTGTGTTTCATGGCAGTGAGACCAACCGAGAAGGGCTTGAGCAGTGAATGGATTGTGGGGTGGTGAGAACTTACAGAGAAAAAGAAGAGCGAGAGAGAAAGTTTGGAGGACGACTTGATCATCTGGTAGTGAAACAAACGAGTGGTGTCGTGGGTGAGTGCAAGTCTTAGTGTGTGACGGAAAAGAAAAGGAAGAGGAAATAAAACTGCAGAGACATGGGGAAAAAAAATGGATTTGAGGTGGAGGGATTTTCGGAAGCGAAGAAACTGAGGGGAAAAAAATGGTTTGGTAAGAAAATCACAGTTAGTAAAGAAGACACCTACCAAAACGACATCGTCGTGGGCCTGGCTAGCTTCATTGTGGGCTTGGCCTCCCTTTTGGTTTGGGCTTAGGCTCTGGGTATTACAACTTCAGTATAAATACAATGTAAAGCTGCTTGTATCAAATTAAATTCATTCAATAGAATTCAGTATAAATTCATCTCTTTCTCTGTTTTCTCAAGCTCTCGCTATGCTTTTATCAAGTTCTTAACATAATACTTTATAGGTTTTTACATATGTGTTCCTCACTTATTTCTGAATTTCATTTCAATTTTAGAGCTTTTTTGTTATGCCTTCTCCCTCTTGTGCATTAAGATTTCTTCACGTTCTTCTTTGAATTTGAAGGCTTCAATTACAAAAAAATAGATACATAAAGTGTGCCCTTTAATGTTTATTGAGCATTTGATACTACCTGAAAAATCCACACACACTACAAGAAGTAAATGGCAAATGATTAATTTTTGTCAAAATGAATCTATTTTCGTCACAAATAGTAATTTTAATTGCAAATAACTCGTTATAAATATTTATTTTTCTTGTAGTGACAAAAGATAATAAATGTAGTATGGCATGCAAGAACTCATGTGATAATAGATGAATACATGCAGTACTACTTTGCCAAGTTGAAGTACTGGAGGAAATTAAGAAGCGAGACCAAAGTTTTGAATACCGTTTCAGTTAAGGTATTAGAACGAAATATTTCGGTACCAATACCATTTCGGAATAATCTATATATAGATAAATTAATTATATATGTATAAGTCTTAAAAAGTTAAAACACATATTTATAAAACTCAATAATACTTCTAAGTTCTTAATATAACTATTAAAAAAATAATAACTCATATTCATCACGAAAAGGAGAGTAGGGATTTGATTTTTAGTTTTCGAAAAAATGGAATTAAAAAAAGTTAAGAAAGTAGTATTCATATGTGAGAATTGTAGTGAAAATTATAAAAATACGCTAAAAATATAAAAATACAAAATTTTGGCCAATATACCAAAAACTAGCTGGTATTGACCGAAACGCACCGAAATAGCCAATATTTAACCCAGTACGAAACACCTATCTCTCCCGTATGAGTTATTATTCCAGTACGGTAAATACCGGTCGTACCTTGTGCGAGACACCATATGATAAAGCACATGTATTATGTCAAGATCTACATTTCATGACAATGTGACATAATTATAATTATTATTTCTTCTGTATTTAAAAATTATCTAATAATTTAGCGTAAAAATATACTGTGCCATATTTGTTTATGACAAATTATGACATGGAAAATGTGAAACATCATGCTCTTGGTCCATCGACTTCTGTATTTTTTCCTACCCATATGGGCAACGTTGACTCTGCATGCATGCATCTGCACGTTGAGGAGTCCTAGGACTGTAATTAAAGTTTTGACCCGATACTAAGGAAGAGATCAGGATATAAAAATATTTAATTGTTGACTATGAAATCATGCCATTCTCTGATCTCCAGTCATCATCTCTTGCTCACATCGACCATTTTTCTTCTCCATTAAATTGAGTTCCCATTACTCCCTCTCTCTCCGAAATTGATTTTCAGCTTTTGAAAGTAGACTAGCTTAACGTAAACCGGATTTTCTACGAAACTGATTTTCCTTTTCACAGTAATTAATTGTGTTTCAATCTAGATCTAAAGGTATTTAACTATATTTATCTCCTAATCGTTTTCCTCTGGTTGAGAAATTATAAGTTGTGTTATCGGGGTCTACTGATTGCAGACATGTGCCGTATATGACCAAGCATTTGATGCTCGATTTCCAGGAATTAAGAATGGAAATTTGGAGTCCATTCTCCCATTTGACCTCTCTACTCTGATATTTACCTAATCACATCAATTGAGCAAAGGAAGATCAATTAGGGCGATTTGGATATTAAAAATATTTCCGACTATCTATAAATAATAATAAAATAATTTGTTAATAGTAATAAAATAGTTTGAGTTATGATATTTTATTTAATTTTGAAAAATAAAAGAGAAAATGTTGAATAAGAATATTATAAAGTTAAAAAATTATTTTAATATAATTTTTATTTAAAAGCTTAGAAAAATTGTATAGAATTTTGTGTTCTGTTTGACACTTTGTAAAAATTGTAATGATCAGATGAGAAAGTTGAAAATTTAAAACTTAAATAATATTTTATATTTGAATAATGTTTAAAAATAAAATATCTAAAAATATTTCTATTGTCAAACAACCCTAAATATTAGTATTAGTTAATATTAGTATTAGTATAAAATTTTAAATATTAGTATTAGTTAATAAGTATTTAATAGTGAGTTAGTGATATAATTAGATTGATCGGTTAAATGAATAATTTAATTTTTTTTTAATTTTAAAATAATAATAATTTTAAAAAATAATAATGTTATGAACAAAAAAAGTGACAACAAAATAGTCCTTCTTAAATTCTACCTCAGGTGCATTACGAACTGACGCACCCGAAGACGTTGACCAGACTTTTTCATTGACAAATGACAAAGTCACAAACCAGCTGGCTTCAAACATGTTGTTTTTTTCTAAGCAAACGTCGACATTACTTCCGAAGTGGGATCGAACATGTCCTCCCATATTTGACGTATGCTTTCCCGTCTGTTTATATAGAGAAATGATATTTATATTTGTGAATGTATAAATATTGTGTAGTCATTTTAAAAAAAATAAATAAATATGAGATTTATATAAAAATAAATTAATTTTTTAATCATAAACTTTATTCTTTTTCAAAACGACTGTATAGTATTTACATATTTCATAACTTCACGTAACATTACTTGTCTATATATATCTCTTGCCAATATTGACGCTTTTCATCATCGATGTCTCTTTCTATAGGTATGATACAATTTATAAATAATTTTAAATATAATAATATTTTTTTATTATTTTATTAAAAAATATTTTTTTATTATATTTAAACAAAAGTAAAAGTCAAAATTAAATTTAAAATAATATTATTTTATTACATAATTATATACAAATTATTATTTAGTAGTAATTTATCATTTTCCCCCTTCAATTCTCCCATCCACTTCCCATCTCTCTCTCTCTCTGCGTTTCCGAGCCTTGAGCCCTTTCTTCAATGGCCACCGGGGCAACTTCTTACTTAACTATACCAATTTTTCACTGCTGCTTCCTTTTATGGCTATGTCAAGCAAGAGATACCCTTAGGCCAGGCGACGATCTGAGAGAGGCTGAGACCTTAATTTCTTTAAATGGGGTCTTTGAGTTAGGCTTCTTCAGCTCCGGCGGAACATCCTCAAGCAGCCACTACTTGGGAATATGGTTCACGAATGACCCAAATAAGAAACCCGTCTGGGTCGCAAACCGTGAATACCCCCTTTTAGATTCCTCCGGAATCCTTTCTATCAGACACGATGGGAATATAGAGATCAGAGACAAGAGGGGGATTCCCATAATTGTGAACTTTGGAATGCTTGCCCCGAGTAGCAAGACAATAGCGACTCTTCTGGATTCAGGAAATCTACTTCTAAAAGAAGAAGATAAAATTGTCTGGCAGAGTTTTTATTATCCATCCGACACTCTTCTGCCTGGAATGAAAATTGGACTGTTCAATTTAGGTACTGAAAACAACAGATCACAGTATCTGGTCTCGTGGCAAAGCTCGTCTGTCCCTACTACAGGCTCTTTTGCTCTGGGCCTCGATAAATATAACTTTACACTTGTCAAGGTTTGGCACAGAGATGGTTTCTCAAGGCAGATTGGATTTTGGGATGGAAAGAGGCTTAAATTTCAATTTGAAAGCTCGTCACATGACCACAATTTTAGCTATGTTTCGAACCCAAATGAGGTTTACTTTTCCATCCGAGCTGAAGAAAGTCGTAGTTATTCATGGTTTGTGCTTTCGTCATCTGGGCAAATCCAGGAATACAAAATGATGGGACAGAAGATATTAATGGAGAATCGTTCAATTTGCGAAAATACTACAGTGAGCAAGGCGACTGACTGTTACATAAGAACCCCGTACATGTGCCAGAATGGAGATACGTTCTCAGAAATTAAAGGATCGATGCCAGATTCAGCAATCGTAAGCGATTCAGTTCATCTGGGTCTTAGTGACTGTGAGATATTGTGCAAGGATAATTGTTCTTGTGCTGCTTTTGCTTCGTTCCGAGATGATGGCACCGGATGTGAACTTTATTATGGGGAGAAAAAGGTTCTTTTGCGATTCATTGGGGAAGGAAAGGGGACAATATATGTTCGTGGGGACACTTCCACAGAATCTGGTAGGCCTAATTGCACTTGAAACATTCTGAACATGCATTTTGATCGAAATCACCATGTTATAGGCGGTTATCATTGACAGGTTCAAGATTTTAATTTTAGTAACGTGGCTAAGTGAATGTATAGTTCATCTGATAGGATTTCAACTCTTTAGTGGCTTAGATTCCAAATCCAAGCTACTTCATAATTGCAATGCAAATGTATCGTTGACAGGTGCAGGATTTCAACTTTAGTAACATACCTGAGTTAATGTATAGTTCATTTGACAGTCTTTAACACTAGAGTTTTACCCCCAAGCAATCACTTATCAAAAAAAAGTTTTATCCCCAAGCAATCGGCATTTTCTAGAATTCAAATGTGGATAATCTCCATTCATGTAAAAGGCATATTGAGGTTAGTGAACAATGAGATAGTCGGATTTCTTTTCAGGTGAACAACACAACAGAAGGCTGTTGTGGTTAGTAGTAACGCCAGTTCTTTCTCTGATATTGCCCATCATAGTTGCCTTAGTTTGTTACTTACGATGGAGAAATCATCGTTTAAGAGACTTGAGTCTGAAGAGATTCCAGGTTCAAGTGGGCTCTTATGTAGCAGCAGTTGATCAAGATAAAGGTGGAGACAAATATGGAAGAAAGAAGGATCACGATCTGCCACAGCTCAATTTTGATTGCGTAGCAACATCTACAAATAACTTCTCTGATGAAAATAAGCTTGGAGAAGGTGGTTTCGGGCCTGTTTACAAGGTAATTCCACGATATTGAATGACTTCCAAGAGTGACGTCGTTTCTTTGATTTCTTAGTTGGGCATAATTATCACAGAAGACATTTTAATTTGAAATGATGATTTAGCACGTTGTGCGCAGAAACTGACATGACATTCTTCTCATCGTAAGGATTATTTCCATGCTTCTGACAGTTAATGTCACAGCAATCAAAGCTTAATTATGGTTAATATTCTTTTATTGTGTTTAGTGTCAATTCATAAGCATCTCGGGCTGTAACTTTTGTAAGCATTAGTTTGGATTCTGCTCTATTATGCTATTGAATTAGAAGATACAGGGATATTGGGATTTATTTTGGTCACTCATTGCTTTACATTTCCATGTCTGATTTGTGGTTTAAAGCTATTAATATTCTACCAAGAATGTCCTACTCCAAGAAATAACAAATAATTGACATTTTGCAGGGTACTTTGCTTGGGAATGAAATTGCAGTGAAGAGACTTTCTAGACAATCTGGTCAAGGACTGGAGGAATTCAAAAATGAGGTTCAGTTGATATCAAAGCTGCAACACAGGAACCTTGTTAGACTGTTGGGTTGCTGCATTCAAAGAAAAGAAAAGATTTTGATCTACGAGTACATGGCCAACAAAAGCTTGGATTTCTTCCTGTTTGGTACGTGATGACCTTATTTCAGTTTCATCTTTGTGCATGTTTTTGGTGCTCTCTTTTTACTCACTAAATGTAAAATGTGAACCAGATCCTACAAAGAAGAGGTTATTGGATTGGAATAACCGTTTCTGCATCATTGAAGGGATAGCTCAAGGGCTTCTTTATCTTCACAAGTACTCTCGATGTAGGATCATTCATCGTGATTTGAAGACCAGCAATATATTGTTGGACGCCGACATGAATCCCAAAATATCCGATTTTGGCATGGCAAGGATTTTTGGAGATGATGAAGCTCGGGCAAAAACGACCAGAGTTGTTGGGACATAGTAAGTGACAGGTTGTTCTTTAAGCATGATCTCAGCATGGATTCTCCTTCAAGTACTAACCACTCGGTGTTAATTGTTGAGACAGTGGTTATATGTCGCCGGAGTATGCTGTGCATGGCCATTTCTCGATAAAATCTGATGTGTTTAGCTTTGGAGTCATTATGCTTGAGATCCTCAGTGGAAGGAAAATAGTAACCTTCTGCCATTCAGATCGCTCTTTGAACCTCCTAGGATATGTAAGTCACCAATATGTCAAACATTCTGAACTCAATTTATTCTTCATACTTGTGTCAACATTCAGATCGCTTTCTAACAATTTTTTTTTTTTAAATTTTTTATCTATGTGTGAAGGCTTGGGATTTGTGGAAAAGTGGAAAGGGATTGGAATTTATGGACCCAACATTGTCTAACACATGTACATTGTCTAACACATGTTTGGCGAGCCAATTTATGCAATGCATTCAGGTGGGTCTCTTGTGTGTGCAAGAGCGTCCAGGAGATAGACCTTCCATATCAGACGTTATTTCTATGCTAAGCCATGAAAATACAAATATGCCTGCTCCTAAAGAATCAGCCTTCTATATCCGTACAAGCTACTCTGCTTCACCTAAGCAGCAAACTAATTCTCTGAATGATGTAACAGTTTCAGACATTGTAGCTCGATGATAGCCAACAACTTCCCCAAACTGTTTTAAGTTTTAGATAAAGGGCTTTTGAAATGGAATTGTATGTTCAACTAAGCACGCAAATTGGAATATTGTATATTTTATAAATTCTTTTGCTGAAATTCTTTGAAAGTCTTTTGATCCAATGATATCTTTAGACACAAGTTTCGTTAGCTCACATGTTCATGTCGTTCAAATTAGACTTCATGCGTATGAATATTACCAAAACATTTGTTGGGAATTATAGAATTTTTAAGGCTGAATTTTTTAAGGCTTTTTGTAGCCGAGTGCAACAATACACTAATCTTATCCCAAATCATCTCATCTTATTTCATTTTTTTCCCAAACATCATTCAAACAGAAACACTACTTTTAAATTAATTGTTATAATTTTATCAAACTTTCAGACAAAAAATAAAAAGCAATTTAACTTTTTCAAATCTCAAAATAAAAATAATACTAAAAAATTATTTTAACAATATTTTAATTTTATAATATCTTTTATTCAACTTTTTTTTTTCTCTCATAACCCAAAACCCAATAAATATTTAACTCAAACTATTTCATTAATATTCAAAAATCATCTTACTGCTATTTACAAAATTCTAATCTCATATCGTTCCCCAATCGCTTAATTTAATCTAGGGGCGGCTCAATACAAATTGAGGCCTAAGGCGAAATTTAAGTGAATCATTTGTAAGTATAATACAATAAAATATAAATTATTACATGAAATATTTTCAAAATTTTCAATAAAATGAGATTTTATTTAAAATCTTTAAATACAGTTTTTTATGAATTTATATTTACAACAACAACTTAAAATGAGATCTCAATGAAGATTTTGTGCCTCAATTTAGGAAAATCTTTAAAAAAAATTATTTAAAAAATAAATAATTCATTGTGTTACATATAAAAAAAATTCATTGTATTAAATATTAAATTTTTAGTATAATGGGGCCTTGCACACATTGAAAACTATAAAAATTATTTAAATTTTATTTAATAAGATGGTTTTTATATTATTTTTCAATTTTTTTTTTTTAAAAAAAGCACTTCTTTTTTATTTTTGGGGGCCTAACATAAGGTGGGGCCTTAAGCAATGACCTTACCATTGAGCCGGCCCTGATTTAATCTATCCATCAACCATAACATTTGTTGGGAGTTATATGCACAAAAATTAGCCATAAATGTTTAGAGCATGAGAATGAGATGCCTTTCTCCTCGAGAGTGATCAACAGTATGTTAGACTGGAGAGGAAACTCAGGCATACCTTTGATCAGGGGTTTCAAAGTTGAGACAGGGATTGATATTTGATCCCAGGAAGGTTCAAATGATATATGGAGCAAAACAGAAAATGAGAGAGTTATGCTATTTTAAACCAAAACAAATAGAATTTTAAGAAATGTTTGTACTTCATTTTAAATTTCTTCCATCTCCAATCACGTTTACTTATATCATATGGCATATTTTAAGTAATTTTCCGTTCAAATGATGGAGATGATAAAATCAAGATCATGAAAAGTAAGTCATAATTTAATTTTTATTCCCGAGCACTCTTTTCTTTATTTCTCAACCAACTAGCTAGACAATCTATTAGTTGGGTTCGACCCAAAACTACCATTGAGAAATCAAAGATGTTGGATGTCACCATATCTCCCTCTAACAAACTAAAATATTAATAGAACAAAATAACGTATATGTTGGAGTATAGCCTCACACATTGAAAATATGGAATTAAAGTCCAAAGAGGAAAAAATCAAACTAGAGAATAAGTCAATAAGCATTAGCATTTCTGTTATCTGTTATTTTTTGTTATTCCTCTACTTCTGTAATGCCCAAGTCCTGCACGGGTCAGAGAGTTACTTCCTATCACTTAAACTCACATTTCAACAATATAATTATAGACTCCAAATTTCCAATATCATATAAAAATCTTTATTTAAACTAATTTCTTCAATATAACTAATTTTCTACAATGAGACTCAGGCCCATCGATAGTAAAATCAAAACTACTGAAATATATTCATAAAAGCAGGTAGTTTTATAACTTGAAGGGTAAAAAAATGTAAAAACACTTAAAATGTATGAGCTGCTTTACGTATAAATGATGAACAAAGGCTTGATGACATTTTCATAATTACCAAGGAAATCATGACTAGAGTCAAATGCATACACTTGTTGTTTTTGGAGAAACAAGAAACAAAACAAAAATGAAGAGCAGTAACCGAAAGAGATCCTTGTGCGATGGAGGCTCACCGTGAGGGAAGGAGGTCACGGTGAAGTTGGGTTGCTGTGGAAGGTGGCTTTCCCGACGTCAGTGCATTGAGAGAGAGACGATGAAAGAGAGAGAGTAAACCGAGAGAAGGAGAAACGGAGAGGGTGCCGGTGACTTACCGTGAGGAAAACAGCAGACCTGGGGTGACAAGACCTGTGTTTTCTGGGCCTCTACTGATTGATGCCGCTGTAGCTTGTTGTTGCTATGTTTCAGGTGGCTAAAATAGGGGTTGGTTTTGGTGTGGGCTGGGCACGGTGGTGATCTCAAGGGGGAGCAGCGACGTGTTTTGCTTAACTTCGGGGTGGCAAGGCTGCTGGACGTAACGGAGGCTGTGGGCTGCGGGGAGGTCGTGAGGGGTGATCTAGGCACGTTGGTTTCCATTCAGAGTTGTCATGCTGAAAGATGGGGGCGGCGTTGTAGTTTATGGCAGGGGACAAGGTGGTAGCAATTTCTCAAGGGGTTGGGCAATGGGGTACTTGTTTCCCACCAGGTGCATGGTTGTGACGTGAAGGGGTTGGAAGGGTGGCTGTGTGCATGGTTTGGTTTACGGTGCTTTGTGGACCGGAAAGGCTACGTTACAAGGTTTGCATGGGACGAAAAACACTTATGTGTTTCATGGCAGTGAGACCAACTGAGAAGGGCTTGAGCAGTGACTGGATCGTGGGGTGGTGAGAACTTACAGAGAAAAAGAAGGGCGAGAGAGAAAGTTTGGAGGATGACTTGATCATCTGGTAGTGAAACAAACGAGTGGTGTCGTGGGTGAGTGCAAGTCTTAGTGTGTGACGGAAAAGAAAAGGAAGAGGAAAGAAAACTGCAGAGACATGGGGAAAAAAAATGGATTTGAGGTGGAGGGATTTTCGGAAGCCAAGAAACTGAGGGAAAAAAAATGGTTTGGTAAGAAAATGGCAATTAGTAAAGAAGACACCTACCAAAACGACATCGTCGTGGGCCTGGCTTGCTTCATTGTGGGCTTGGCCTCCCTTTTGGTTTGGGCTTAGGCTCTGGGTATTACAACTTCAGTATAAATACAATGTAAAGCTGCTTGTATCAAATTCAATTCATTCAATAGAATTCAGTATAAATTCATCTCTTTCTCTGTTTTCTCAAGCTCTCGCTATGCTTTTATCAAGTTCTTAACATAATACTTTATAGGTTTTTACATATGTGTTCCTCACTCATTTCTGAATTTCATTTCAATTTTAGAGCTTTTTTGTTATGCCTTCTCCCTCTTGTGCATTAAGATTTCTTCACGTTCTTCTTTGAATTTGAAGGCTTCAATTACAAAAAAATAGATACATAAAGTGTGCCCTTTAATGTTTATTGAGCATTTGATACTACCTGAAAAATCCACACACACTACAAGAAGTAAATTGCAAATGATTAATTTTTGTCAAAATGAATCTATTTTCGTCACAAATAGTAATTTTAATTGCAAATAACTCGTTATAAATATTTATTTTTCTTGTAGTGACAAAAGATAATAAATGTAGTATGGCATGCAAGAACTCATGTGATAATAGATGAATACATGCAGTACTACTTTGCCAAGTTGAAGTACTGGAGGAAATTAAGAAGCGAGACCAAAGTTTTGAATACCGTTTCAGTTAAGGTATTAGAACGAAATATTTCGGTACCAATACCATTTCGGAATAATCTATATATAGATAAATTAATTATATATGTATAAGTCTTAAAAAATTAAAACACATATTTATAAAACTCAATAATACTTCTAAGTTCTTAACTAACTATTAAAAAAATAATAACTCATATTCATCACGAAAAGGAGAGTAGGGATTTGATTTTCAGTTTTCGAAAAAATGGGATTAAAAAAAGTTAAGAAAGTAGTATTCATATGTGAGAATTGTAGTGAAAATTATAAAAATACGCTAAAAATATAAAAATACAAAATTTTGGCCAATATACCAAAAACTAGCTGGTATTGACCGAAACGCACTGAAATAGCCAATATTTAACCCAGTACGAAACACCTATCTCTCCCGTACCAGTTATTATTCCAGTACGGTAAATACCGGTCGTACCTTGTGCGAGACACCATATGATAAAGCACATGTATTATGTCAAGATCTACATTTCATGACAATGTGACATAATTATAATTATTATTTCTTCTGTATTTAAAAATTATCTAATAATTTAGCGTAAAAATATACTGTGCCATATTTGTTTATGACAAATTATGACATGGAAAATGTGAAACATCATGCTCTTGGTCCATCGACTTCTGTATTTTTTCCTACCCATATGGGCAACGTTGACTCTGCATGCATGCATCTGCACGTTGAGGAGTCCTAGGACTGTAATTAAAGTTTTGACCCGATACTAAGGAAGAGATCAGGATATAAAAATATTTAATTGTTGACTATGAAATCATGCCATTCTCTGATCTCCAGTCATCATCTCTTGCTCACATCGACCATTTTTCTTCTCCATTAAATTGAGTTCCCATTACTCCCTCTCTCTCCGAAATTGATTTTCAGCTTTTGAAAGTAGACTAGCTTAACGTAAACCGGATTTTCTACGAAACTGATTTTCCTTTTCACAGTAATTAATTGTGTTTCAATCTAGATCTAAAGGTATTTAACTATATTTATCTCCTAATCGTTTTCCTCTGGTCGAGAAATTATAAGTTGTGTTATCGGGGTCTACTGATTGCAGACATGTGCCGTATATGACCAAGCATTTGATGCTCGATTTCCAGGAATTGGGAATGGAAATTTGGAATCCATTCTCCCATTTGACCTCTCTACTCTGATATTTACCTAATCACATCAATTGAGCAAAGGAAGATCAATTAGGGCGATTTGGATATTAAAAATATTTCGGAATATCTATAAATAATAATAAAATAATTTGTGAATAGTAATAAAATAGTTTGAGTTATGATATTTTATTGAGTTTTGAGAAATGAAAGAGAAAATGTTGAATAAGAATATTATAAAGTTAAAAAAATATTTTAATATAATTATTATTTAAAATTTTGAAAAAATTATATAGAGTTTTGTGTTTTGTTTAAAAGTTTGTAAAAATTGTAATGATTAGATGAGAAAGTTGAAGATTTGAAATTGAAAAATATTTTGTATTTGAGTAATGTTAAAATGAAATATTTGAAAATATTTGAGAATACTTGATGTAAGGGGATTTTTTCCCGCTATCGGTCCCACGATGGACCACTGGAGAAGTAAGTCAAAGAGCTTGGCCAAGCCCAATCGAGGCCAACGACCCTCCCCTAAAAGGAGTCAGTGGGTCTTTGCAGAGTACTCGGCCCATGAGCAAAACCCACCCTCGAAACAACCTACACACATGGAAAGCCGACGGTAGGAGCATATGAGACTCGCCACCCAGACACTACCCTGATGACACCCTTCCCTCGGGAACCTACACAGGTAGGTGAGTGGGAAATATGAAGAATCATTAATCTCTTGACAGTAGGCATGTAGAGGCTTAACAGGGAACGCCGACAGGATAAAGTGAGTCAGGGAGTCACGCCGTATTAATGACACTACTATCCGAACTCCACGCCGCATTAATGACGCTGCCCCAGAAGTCACGCCGCATTAAATAATTATAACAAATGAACAGTAAGAAGGACATAGGTTCCTCAAAGTTAGGAATGAGTTGTCCCCATAAAAAACCTAATATAAAAGCCAATCTCCAGGATATATACTTACGTACAAACTACTAAAGATATATACTAATTTTGGCATCGGAGACTTTCTAGCTACTACCAAGGCCCTTTATTCTTCGTATTTGCTTAAGTGTGTATGTGAAATTTCGAAGACCTGAATTACTAGAACTTGATCCAAAGGCATACTAAACACGACGTTAACATCTGAGAACAATTATGCTTGCAAACGACTCTCAGAGAGTTAGGAACATAGTGACGAGAAGATAATAACACCACCACAAAAAATGGAATCCAATATACAAAAGCTTTCAAATGTAGTAAATCTATTTCTATTTCTAAAAGAAAAATCGTGTGTCAAAGTGAATAATAATCATATTAAACTACACGCATGACATCAGCGGATACTTTACTCTTAGCTTTGAAATGTATCCCACCGGGTGGGGCGCACCCGACTCCATTTCCACCAATACAATCGCCGATCTTCTTTGGGTGCCATTGCTGATCGTGTGTTTTATCTCTAGCTATCTGATTATATATGTTCTTGCTTTCCCAAAATGAGAGCATAGAGATTGTAAAAGTGGGAATCTCATATGAAATGCAGTCGCCGATCTTCTCCAGGTGCCGTGGATGATCGTGTGTGTTTTCATATTTATGTATCTATGTTCTTGCTTTCCCGGCCCCAAATGAGAACATAGAGATAGTGAAATTAAGTGGGAATCTCATACGAAATGCATCAAAACAAACGGTTGCAAATGATGTTTTTTTACCAATTGGGACTTATTAGTAGCTTCAAGCCACACAGATTGATTCACTTGTTATATCAAAGCAAATCGCCTATGGCGGACGACTCCGCTCTGTTGAGAAGCATGAGCCCAGCTCATTACCTCTTTACTTTTAATTTACTCTCTCTCCCTCTTAACATTAGAGTCACTGTAATGAGGTTTCTGAATGGGGCCACAACCCATCTCCCATTTTAATTTCAATGCATTTTTAATCAAAAAAAAAAAAATCACAATCTTGTGCAATTTAGAGAGGATGAAGTTTAGGAGATTGCTTCTAGACATAAAATTTGATCGGTATATATTATGTTGAGAAAACGATGACAAAAAAGGTAAAATCAAACGAACAATCACACGATACAAATTAACGTGGTTCAACGTGTTTATGTCCATAGAGTTGTAGAGAATTTTATTATGTTGAAAAATGATAAAATACACTTTGGGGTGAAAATACACTGTTCAAAACCGACTATATTGTTTATTAAGTACATATTTATAAGGTTATACGACGAAAGCTCTAATTTTCAATTTAATGTGTTATTTGCTCAAGCAAGCCTCGAGCTTACTTTCTATCTGACGTTCGCTCGAGCATTCTGTTGACTGAACTCTCTGCCCGAGTTTCATTCGAGCGACCTATCGTGTAAAGTCGAGCGAACTTTATGTCTGACGCTTTCCGAATCACAAACTATGCCAAAAATCTTTCTGAGAGTGTTGCATGATCTAAGTCTCATTAAAAGTACGCCAAAAAATTATTATATATTCTTTTCGAGTCAGGTCACTAAATCGAGCCAACATAATAATAAACCAAGCTACACTAACTTAAGTATTAATAGGAATGGAAGTCGAGTTGAGGTGCGTGATACCATATCTTTATATATATAAAGTGGCTATCATACAGAAATTCTTATTTTAACAGATTTTATTATTTTTTATTAAAATTAACACCTTTTTGAGATGATGACGGTTGGTGTTAGTTGCTCCCAGTTTTGCAAGGCTGGGCTGTTTGATCTGTGTGGCTTAAGGTGACTCTTGGCTTCTGGTGGTGCAAGGATGGCGTCCACACGGTGCTAGCTAGGGATTAATATATTCATTTATAGACCCCATTAATGCAAATTGATTTTTGTGTTGATTATTAAATTGCTTGCTAATGGGCCAGTTTCAATTATATATATTTTTTTCTATTGATTTTGAAAACCGACTGAAACAAATCACATGCATTGATCGATCTCATTGTGAGGATGGAAAATCGAAATAGGGTTTAATAGAGTGAAATAATATATAGAAAAATAAAATTAAGTTCCATAATTCAGAAATCAAAAACAAATTTAAACAACAAAAATATGGTTCACACAAGTCATATTCTTAAATCAAGAATTTTGTGGAGCCATGTATTGATCAATTAAGAAACAAATTTAATACAAGAAATATGTTTATTTATTGTCAGTTATTTTTTATAAAAATGAATCTATTCTCTATGTTATAAATAGTTATTTTCTTTGTAAATAATTTATCATAAATTTTAATCTAATTAAGAGAGAGATCACAAAACATGTAATCAATAATTTTAACATTCAAACACATTGAATGAATAAATCTAATCATATATTTAAAGTGAGCATGATCTATGAAAGCTTTTAAGAATTGGGGAGTCCGGATATATATTAATTAAACTTGGAGGCCTGCAGACAGCGGGCAAGTTGCTTATTCCTTTCGAGGTGATCTGGGTCCACTCGCAAACCATCATCTTTTCCCCAAAAATCAACAATTAAAAAAAACTAAAAAATCATAACATCCAAATAAAAAATTAGTAGATGAATTTTTTAAAATAATTAGTAGAGAAATAGTTGGTAGTTGCTTGGAATGAGGAATTAAGTTTGACAAATAGTTTCTAAAATGTTTTTTGTATGTAATATTGAAATATGCTTTTATTAGATTCTAGTTTCATAGTATTTTATCATTTAATTATTTATTTAATTGAGTATAGGAAATAATTGTTATTTCTTTATTTCATCTTGCTTGTGTAGAACAGTATCTAACAGTTGAAACAATTATTTCCTTCATTAACATAATGAGAAGTGGTAAGATTCTGTAAATAATTTTTTAAAAAAAATTTACAAACGAAGATAAATTAAAAATTGCAACTCATGATTATTTTATTAGTAATAAATTAAAATATTTACAAAATCATTCATTCTAAAAATTGATTATGATTTAACGTAGAAATGAAAATTTTGGATAGAGGCGAAGATAAATGTGATTGACTTAGATCAAATATTTTATTACATGTCATGTGTTGGCTGTAATAAAGGAACTGAATATAAATACAATGAAAGTTTCGTTTGTATATATTGCAAAAACTAAGGGATCTGCAAACAACGGTATGTATCTTACAATTTTAATTCATAATTGATATCTAATTTAATTTAGAATTTAACACTAATAAAATTTAAAATAATATATTCAATGCATTTAAAGTGTTAGGGCATATATTGAACTGGACGATAATACTGGAAAGCTAGCTGCTACTATGTTTGGTGAAGTAGCAGAAGAAGCATTTGGTTGTTCAGCAGTTGAATTGATGGAACATGCATGAGATGCATCTTTTAAAATTTTTATTCAAAAACTGAGTTTGATTATAATGAGTTAATTAAAAAGAAATTGTATTTTTATTAATTATGTAAAGCTATTCAAATTTTATTTTGTAGGAATATTGAACATATATTAAAAGCGTTCGGAAGAAATTATCAAAAAAAATTAGAAGATTCAAGTTTATGTAGATTAAGAGACACTGAAGGAAAAAAAATAGTTCTTAACAAAAAAAAAGTTAAATATAAACTAAGCAAACGTGTATTGTACGTTGGTTTCCTTAGTATTATAAAATATACTGTAAAAAATATTATGCTTAAATTATTTTTCTTATTATTTTCTATTGACAAATGTGAAATGACAAAGTGACAAACCAGCTCGCTTCAACCCTGTTAGTTTTTTTCTAAGCAAACGTCGACATTATTTCCGAAGTGGGATCAAACATTTCTTCCCATATTTGACGTATGCTAATGCTTTCCCTGTCTGTCTATATCTCCTGCCCATATTTTCGCTTTCCTTCACCGATGTCCCTTTGTAATTCTCCCATCCACTTCCCATCTCTCTTTCTCTCTGCGTTTCCGAGCCTTGAGCCCTTCCTTCAATGGCCAACGGGGCAACTTCTTACTTAGCCCTACCAATTTTTCACTGCTGCTTTCTTTTATGGCTATGTCAAGCAAGGGATACCCTTAGGCCAGGTGAGGATCTGAGAGAGGCTGAGACCTTAGTTTCTTTAAATGGGGTCTTTGAGTTAGGCTTCTTCAGCTCCGGCCGAGCTTCCTCAAGCAGCTACTACTTGGGAATATGGTTCAAGAATGATCCAAACAAGAAACCAGTCTGGATTGCAAACCGTGAATACCCCCTTCAAGACCCACCCAAAATCCTTTCTATCAGGTACGATGGGAATATGGTGATCACTGACAGGAAGCTAATTCCCATAATTGTGAACGCTGCAATGCTTGCCCTGAGTAGCAAGACAACAACGACTCTTCTGGATTCAGGAAATCTTCTTCTTAAAGAAGGAGATAGCATTGTCTGGCAGAGTTTTGATTATCCATCCGACACACTTTTGCCTGGAATGAAAATTGGACGGTTCAATTTAGGCACTGAACACTTAAGAAAACAGTTTCTCATCTCGTGGCAAAGCTCGCCTGTCCCTACTACAGGCTCGTTTGCTCTGGGCCTCGATGAATATAACATTACACTTGTCAAGGTTTGGCACGAAGATGGTTTCTCAAGATATATTGGATTTTGGGATGGAAAGAGGCTTCAATTTCAATTTGAAAGCTCGTCACATGACCACAATTTTAGCTATGTTTCGAACCCAAATGAGGTTTACTTTTCCTTCCAAACTGATAAAAATCGTAGTTCTTCATGGTTTGTGCTTTCGTCATCTGGGCAAATTCAGGAATACAAAATGATGGGACAAAAGATATTAATGGAGAATCGTTCAATTTGCGAAAATACTACAGCCAACAAGGCGATTGACTGTTACATAAGAACCCCGTACATGTGCCTGAATGGAGATACGTTCTCAGAAATTAAAGGATCGATGCCAGATTCAGCAATCGAAAGCGGTTCAGTTCATCTGGGTCTTAGTGACTGTGAGATATTGTGCAAGGATAATTGTTCTTGTGCTGCTTTTGCTTCGTTCCGAGATGATGGCACCGGATGTGAACTTTATTATGGGGAGAAAAAAGTTCTTATGCGATTCATTGGGGAAGGAAAGGGGACAATATATGTTCGTGGGGACACTTCCACAGAATCTGGTAGGCCTAATTGCACTTGAAACATTCTGAACATGCATTTTGATCGAAATCACCATGTTATAGGCGGTTATCATTGACAGGTTCAGGATTTTAATTTTAGTAACATGCCTAAGTGAATGCATAGTTCATCTGATAGGATTTCAACTCTTTAGTGGCTTAGATTCCAAATCCAAGCTACTATATAATTGTAATGCAAATATATCGTTGACAGGTGCAGGATTTCAATTTTAGTAACATACCTGAGTTAATGTATAGTTCATTTGACAGTCTTTAACACTAGAGTTTTACCTCCAAGCAATCACTTACCACAAAAAAGTTTTATCCCCAAGCAATCCGCATTTTCTAGAATTCAAATGTGGATAATCTCCATTCATGTAAAAGGCATATTGAGGTTAGTGAACAATGAGATAGTTGAATTTCTTTTTAGGTGAACAGCACAACAGAAGGCTGTTGTGGTTGGTAGTAACTCCAGTTCTGTCTCTGATATTGCCCATCATAGTTGCCTTAGTTTGTTACTTTCGATGGCGAAATTATCTCTTAAAAGACTTGAGTCTGAAGAGATTCCAGGTTCAAGTGGGCTCTTATGTAGCAGCAGTGGATGAAGATAAAGGTGGAGACAAATATGGAAGAAAGAAGGATCACGATCTGCCACTGCTCAGTTTTGATTGCGTAGCAACTTCTACAAATAACTTTTCTGACGAAAATAAGCTTGGAGAAGGTGGTTTCGGGCCTGTTTACAAGGTAATTCCACGATATTGAATGACTTCCAAGAGTGATGTCGTTTCTTTGATTTCTTTGTTAGGCATAATTATCAGCGATCACAGAAGACATTTTAACTTGAAATGAAGATTTAGCATGTTGTGCGCAGAAACTGACATGACAGTCTTCTCATCCATAGGATTATTTCCATGCTTCTGATAGTTAATGTCACAGCAATCAAAACTTAATTATGGTTAATATTCTTTTATAGGTAAAACCTAATTGTGTTTAGTGTCAATTCATAAGCATCTCGGGCTGTAACTTTTGTAAGCATTAGTTTGGATTCTGCTCTATTATGCTATAGAATTAGAAGATACAGGGGTATGGGATTTATTTTGGTCATTCATTGCTTTACATTTCAGTGTCTGATTTGTGGTTTAAAGCTATTACTATTCTACCAAGAATGTTCTACTCCAGGAAATAACAAATAATTGACATTTTGCAGGGTACTTTGCTTGGGAATGAAATTGCAGTGAAGAGACTTTCTAGACAATCTGGTCAAGGACTGGGGGAGTTCAAAAATGAGGTTTAGTTGATATCAAAGCTGCAACACAGGAACCTTGTTAGACTGTTGGGTTGCTGCATTCAAAGAGAAGAAAAGATTTTGATCTATGAGTACATGGCCAACAAAAGCTTGGATTTCTTCCTGTTTGGTACTTGAAGACCTAATTTCAGTTTCATCTTTGTGCATGTTTTTGGTGATCTCTTGTTCCTCACTAAATTTAAAACTTGAATCAGATCCTACAAAGAAGATGTTATTGGATTGGAAGCACCGTTTCAGCATCATTGAAGGGATAGCTCAAGGCCTTCTTTATCTTCATAAGTACTCTCGATGTAGGATCATTCGTCGTGATTTGAAAACCAGCAATATATTGTTGGACGTGGACATGAATCCCAAAATATCAGATATGGCAAGGATTTTTGGAGATGATGAAGCTCGGGCAAAAACAACCAGAGTTGTTGGGACCTAGTAAGTGACTGGTTGTTCTTTAAGCATGATCTCAGCTTGGATTCGCCTTCAAGTACTAACCACTTGGTGTTAATTGTCGAGACAGTGGTTATATGTCGCCGGAGTATGCTGTGCACGGCCATTTCTCGATAAAATCTGATGTGTTTAGCTTTGGAGTCATTATGCTGGAGATCCTCAGTGGCAGGAAAATAGTAACCTTCTGCCATTCAGGTCGCTTTGTGAACCTCCTAGGATATGTAAGTAACTAAAATGTCAAACATTCTGAACTCAATTTATTCTTCATACTTGTGTTCGTTTAAAAGTTGACTTCTTGCCCCACTTTCTAACAATTTTTTTTTTATCTATTTTTGAAGGCTTGGAATTTGTGGAAAAGTGGAAAGGGATTGGAATTTATGGACCCAACATTGTCTAACACATGTACATTGTCTAACACATGTTTGGCGAGCCAATTTATGCAATGCATTCAGGTGGGTCTCTTGTGTGTGCAAGAGCGTCCAGGAGATAGACCTTCCATATCAGACGTTATTTCTATGCTAAGCCATGAAAATACAAATTTGCCAGCTCCTAAAGAATCGGCCTTTTACATCCGTACAAGTTACTCTGCTTCACCTAAGCAGCAAACTAATTCTTTGAATGATGTAACAGTTTCAGACATTGTAGCTCGATGATAGCCAACAACTTCCCAGATGAATAACATGTTACCAAACATTTCCCATGGCTGACCTATGTATGGCCAGTTTACATGTATATTATATGAAGGCACTTTCATCTGATCATTAATTGTATACTTTCCTCAGTTGTAAATTCTGAAAAGTTTCCTAGAATTTGAGATGTTTTCAAGGCTTTTTTAGTGGCTAAAAGCATTATACATTTAGTCCAGTTGTGCGCATGTTTCCTCAACAAGCGCTTGATGTATCCATCATCCATAACATTTTTTTGGAGTTATATGCACTAACATTAGCCATAAATGTTTAGAGCATGAGAATGAAATGTTTGTAATTCATTTTAAATCTTTTCTACCTCTAATCACATTTATTAATATGACATATTTTAAGTACAATAATGATAGTTGCAGTCATGAGTGTGTAAGCAACCCACAATCGTTTGAAAAAATTGAATAAATACGGGACTTACATGAAAAAAAAATTAATTTTTTAATAATGAATCTCACACTTTTTTAAAGCGACTACACGGCACTTGCGTACTTTACGACTGGATGTAGCATTACTCTTTTAAGTAAATTAAACGCAGGTGACAAAAATCAAGATGAAAAGTAGCATTACTTCAGAACTTTTTATTCAGCTTAGATGCTAAATGACGCATTTGGCTTATTTGAATTGAAGTGTAGACATTTCATATCTTTCTAGCTCAAAATGAAATTTATCCTTTTCCTATCCATTATGTTCTAATTCCCTAGCAATCTTTTCTTCATTTCTTGTGTTGCCAACCAACTAGACAATCTGTTAGTTGGGTTCGACCCAAAACTATCATATAGAAATCAAAGATGTTGTATGTCACCATGTCTCTCTCTGACAGACTAAAATAATAATGGCCGAAAAATAACGTATATATTGCTCTATGAGTTTTCACGGATGTGTTCCTCACTCCTTTCTGAATTTCATTTCAATTTTCTTTCCTTTTCCTTTATCTGTTATGCCTTCTACCTCTCATGCATCAAGATTTCTCCAAGTTCTTCCTCGAATTTGAAGGCTTCAAATGCAAGAGAGATAGACACATTCCTATAGTGTTTATTGAGCAATTGATGCTACCTGAAAAATCCACACAAATAATAATAGAATGTAGTAGGGCACGAACTCGTTTCATATGTCTCCCTCTTACTTAATTGAAACTCTCAACTTAGGAGATGTGAGACCATTTTCCATAGAAAAATTCTTCTCATCAGTCACTATTCAATGTATTCATTACCTCACACCCCACACAGTATGAAAAATATTCCCACAACCTATAAAATAAAACTGTAGGTGTGGGATGTGGGAATGAATAGTGCCTAATGTATAGCATTCCTCTTTTGGATATGAATCTACAAATTAAAAAAAATATTCGTACAGATGCATATCTTGGACCCCATGAATTGAAGCTGGCCATGACGAGATGTCCCAGACAATGCCCATATCAAAAACATATAAAGATTAAGTTCAGTTCCTCAGTGTATGCATTCATGTCCATTTTGAATTCAGTCCACTTTTCACTGAAATTGATGCCTTTTCTGTATAAACAAACTTTGCTAAGTTACCATGTCATGTCTCTTTATTTTGAATACTCTATTTTTTTTTTTTACATATTTTAGTGTGGGGTTGTCAGGTGGCCATTACAATATTCAAGTGGTGCTTTCTCAGTTTGATTTTTGTTCTTATATCTTCATAAATTTCAGAGCTTCCACTAATTTGAATCCATAAAATATGACATGCTAATTACTTGTCCATTCCAACTAGCAAGCTGCATAACTAACAATAAGAAACCTACTCTTATTCGAAAAAGTAATTACAAAATAGTTTCGAGATTTAAATACGACGTAGTATTCTCATCCTATCATATGATGACAGCACCGTATCTTCTATATTTTGTCGGTACTCGATAAATTTTCTATTCAAATATATCTAGACTAACTTGGACTCAGAATCTGCCCCATTCCATGTACATTAACTAATTTAGATCAAAGTAAGAGCTGACTCCATGAATCCTACTGAAATTTTAGCAGGGGTTAAAAAGCTGAAAGGAAGGAAGGTTGGTTGGTAGACATTTCATATATGGGGCAGATGGTAGGGGGAGAAGAATGTATGGGGCAAGTGATGGAGGTTTGAGTTTTCCAATATATTTGCCACTCTGCAACACTGCAATTCTTGCTAGGTATGCTGCCTGAAACTGAAACCAAAAGTGGTAAATGATAAGATCCTGCACAGAAAAAGTGGGAAAGTATGGAAAGGAGAAAAAAAAAGAAAAAGAAAAAGAAATATAAATGTTGACTGTCTGTTTTATATAAAACGTACAAAGCTAGAAATCAAAGAGGTTTCTGAAGTGGTTCAAATCCCCATTAAATGCAGGACAAAATGTGCTATGATCTTCCCCAACATCCTCTGCATTTTCACCTATCCCACATTACATTTTATTGCATTTTTTTTTTCTTTTTGTCTTGAAAATCAAGTGCCCAATGTTTTGTTGGATTAATGGATGATTGCTTTAAAGAACAATGATGATGGAAGGAAATTAGGATCATGGGGCCACAAGATCCGTATCACGGAATGGGGTAAATGACAAGAAAGTCTAGAAGGTAGGTAGGGCATGCATATAATGCCTCTCTATATAATGGGTTTGATGATCAAGAGATTATGCACACAACAACACAATCAATGATATTACTAATAAATAAAACCAATGGACCAAGGTATCCAATGTGTTTTTGAGCTTAAAAGAACACAACCACCTTATGAAATAATCTTCTAGAAGTGAAAGAGATGATGTTGAGTTCAATTACATAATATATGGGAGTAATAATGAAAGGGAGGAAAATATTGGCAATAATAATGCCTCCATTTGCTTTCCTTTGGCTAAAAAATTGGTAATTTTCTTTCTCTATTGCACTTCAAGCATTGATCTAGGAATAGCTTGCATTGTTTGAGAACAATGATATGAACATGAATGACTACACATCATGAAAAAATTGAAGGGTTTTTTTTTTTTTTTTACTTTGAGTTTCTTATCGGATTTGAATTTGACATGATTGTCTTCCATTATATACACAATTATAGAAAGAAAAATTATTTTCATCAATCACTATTCACTATCCCACACCTTATGAAAAACACTCTCACACCCTATAAACAAAAAAAAGCTCTAGGTGTGGAGTGTGAAAGTGAATATTGGTTGATGCATAGAATTCCTCTAAAAAAATGTTGTTTATATGTTGCAAACAAAATTTATCATTGTCTTTCAGAATTAGATTATAGTTATTCAAATTTTTTAATGCATATCGATCGAGGATTTCTAACTAAAATCGTGATCATTACTTTAAACTAATTAGCTTAGTAAATTTGTTCCATATTATCAATATATGATTCGGCTAAACACAATGTTTAATTCTCTAATAATTTTGCATTTTAGAAACATAAAAACTCAATTATAGGCTGAAAACTAGAATTTCTTTGAAACTCAAAAATAAATCCATAAAAGTAATATTAATGAAGTTGTGGCAAAAGAAGACAAAAAAAAAAAAGGAGGGAAAATGTCAAGTCTATTGGAGCGGATAGATTAAATATGGATGGGAGATATGAAATTATTGGAAATATCCTAATAAATGGATTATGGACCCAATACAAAGGTCCATAGATAGCCTCACATGCATTACAAGAATGTCATAAAAAAGTTACCATCATTTCTCTCTATTGAGGTGGAAAAATTATTTGGGGGCACGGGTGCTTCGTGCCCCCACTCCCCCAACCTTTACACGTACATCTCCTTTAATACAATCCTAAAAATAAAAAAAAAATAATCCACCGCAATTACCAAACCCTCCCTTTCTTTTCTTTGAAACCACGACTCAAAGCCCGAGAGGAAGAAAATCATCATTCAACGAGGCAATGTTTGACCAGCGAAACTGAGTTGCGTCGGCTTTCTTTGATGCCGCCGCCCCCCAAAATACGATGTCGTATAATATAATATTATATTACTAAAATATCTCTATAATCAAAATAATTATTCTCAGTTTTATTTTTTGTGGGAGTACTTGAGTACTATGATCACTTTTTTGAAGGCTTCAACCTGGAGAATGCCACAGAATTTGATGCGTACGAAATATATACATATAAATATATGTGGGTCTTTTAGCTTTGGCCCCCATGGGAGACATGCTCTCTCTCTCTCTCTCATACACAGTACTCTTAAGGTGGCTGGTGATGGATACTGCATCATAGTTTATAAGTACGTTTAAGCTATCAGAGTATTGAAGGCCATTTGATCATGAAATGTCTTTAAAAGATAACATATATAAACAAATAATAATGAGTTTCAAGTTACAATGCTTTTTTTTTTTCTGTAGTACTGTATATACAGTGTAACACACACACACATATATATATATATGTATATATATGCTTTGGACATTCCTTTTTGGAAGCCACCTTTGAACCAACAAAACCTAGTGGTGCTGTCAGTTAGCATGCCCAACCCAACATCAAATCTCTTTTTCTTTTCTTAACACTATGCTTCATTCCTGCAGATCATTGATCTATTCAGTTCAAAACCACACGAACGAGTAGTAGTACTACACCATGCAGCATGCCACCAAATAAAAGATATACGACTCCATCGTAGTACTATTATTGCTGATCATGATTTGCACCAAAACTATATATATATATATATATATATAGACCAAAAAATGTAGGCAACTCATGAACTGATCTCAACATGCAGATGATCATCAGCTTTGTGCCTCTATAGAAGTTTTAAGAGTGATTCTTCATGTGCTTAATTGTAATCTCGCTTAAGTTTATCGAAAATCACGTAATGTTATAATTTATCAGAATTTATCAAACAATATAAAATCTCATATGATCAGTCACTCTGATCTAATATTCAAGTCGGAGATTACATATATAACACATCGCGATGGTATCCGGTTTTTATATATGTGCTAAGCTAAACATAAGGGAGATTTCATCACATTAGGGTATAAAGGTTATTTATTTATTTGAAGACGAGATGGGCCATAAGGTGATCATGATAGTGGCAGTGTTGTGATAATCAGTGGATAGTAGTGGCATTTACCTAACCACATAAAACATAAGCAGTACTACTTTATTATTAGGGAAAAGTTGGGGCCAATTTCTATTAGCAAAAGTGGTACTTTGGGAACTTCGATCCTCCAAACTACATTACATAAATATTCATGCGCTAATTAACAGTACCCACGAAGTACTCTTGTGTATATATAAAGCCTGGGAAAGCAAGCAAAACCTCTCAAACATATTTGCAGTCTTTTAATTTACACGTACATGCTCCCCAAACAACAATGGCTTCCATTTCCAGAGATGAATCCGACTATGACAGCAGCTGCTCCTCGATAACCGTGCCGGACTCTAGCCGGAGCTGGATGAGCAACCTCAGCTTCGGCAGCCGCCGGAGCTCGGTTTCCGTCTGCTCCTCCACTACTACTGACACCTCTCTGCTAAGCTCTCACAAGCCCCATAAGGCTAACCAAGCTGCCTGGGAAGCCATGCGGCGTCTCCGGAACTCAAAAGGTCCAGTGGGGCTCGACCACTTCAGGCTCCTCCGCCGCCTCGGCAGCGGCGACCTCGGGAACGTCTATCTCTGCCAGATTCGGAACCCGGTGGTGGGGTTGCCGCAGTGCTTCTACGCCATGAAAGTGGTGGACAAAGAAGCTCTCGCCATAAGGAAGAAACTGCAGAGGGCTGAAATGGAGAAGGAGATTTTGGGTATGCTTGATCACCCTTTCTTGCCAACTTTGTACGCCGAGTTTGAGGCTTCTCATTACTCTTGCTTGGTCATGGAGTTTTGTCCCGGTGGAGACTTGTACGCCGCTCGACAAAGACAGCCCGGGAAGCGCTTTAGCATTTCATCTGCTAAGTAAGTCTCTTTGATCTTCAGAATCACTTAAAAAGTTGTTAATATTTTCTTTTATGGAAGCTCTCTTCTTGTTAGCAACAAAGTCAAGAAGTGAATTAGTTTCGACGTTGCAACAAGTGATTGGCTAGTACTACTGCATTATGCTTACTTTTTATTTTTATTTTTTTCGTATTCGTTTTATTATATGGATTAAAATTAAGTAAATGCTGTGGAAATGTGACAGGTTTTACGCTGCTGAGACACTCGTAGCTCTAGAGTATCTCCACATGATGGGTATTGTTTACAGAGACCTTAAGCCAGAAAATGTGCTGGTCAGAGAAGATGGACACGTTATGCTTTCGGATTTCGATCTTTCACTCAAATGCGATGTTGTTCCTGAGCTCCTAAAACGGTACTTGGATTCCAATGACAAGTATGCAAAATGCTCGACACCTTCTTGTGTTGCACCCATGCAGCCTGTGCTGTCATGTTTCTCAGCCTCCAACAAGAGAAACAAAGCTAATGTTTCGACAATAACAGAACAGGTTAATGTCCAGGAACTTGATCCAGAACTGGTGGCTGAGCCAATCAATGCTCGTTCAAAGTCCTTCGTTGGGACACACGAGTACCTGGCGCCGGAGGTGATCTCAGGGCAAGGCCATGGGAGTGCTGTTGATTGGTGGACTTTGGGGGTGTTCTTGTACGAAATGTTGTATGGTAGAACACCTTTCAAAGGTGAAAACAATGAGAAAACTCTCATCAACATCCTTAAACAGCCACTGACCTTTCCAAAAATTGGTATTAGTAGCAGCAAAGAATTTGAAGAGATGGTGAAAGTTCAAGACCTCATATGTAAGCTCTTGGTGAAGAATCCCAACAAGAGAATTGGAAGCTTAAAGGGTTCTGTTGAGATCAAGAGGCATGAGTTCTTCAAGGGTGTGAATTGGGCTTTGATTAGGTCAGTTAGACCACCTGAGGTCCCTAGAGATTTACATGACAATATGATCATCAGGAGTAGATCAGCTTTGTTACCTAAGTTAAGCAAGAAAGAGAGGGATGAACCATATCAGATCCCTCATCATTTTGATTACTTCTAATTTTAGATGTAAATAAAAATAGGTAAAGCAGAAAAGCACATATCATATGTATGCATGACACCAAAGAAAGAGTTCATGTTCTCCTCTGTTTTTCCTAGTAATTATTTATGATTAAGTTTAAGATATCTATTGTAAGACCAAGTCACTATGCTTTGAACTTGCATTTATTTATTTGGTACATTTAATTGTTGAATACTACTTTTTTGGGTACTATTCTCTCTCTCTCTCTCTCTCTCTCGTATATAATTAATACTCGTGCTTATGTGTAAAAGAAGATCATGGATCCCATAATTGTCCCGATGTGATTCTCACGAGAACTCAGTGAACTCATGTGATCACAATAATTACTTTCTCCATTATAGAAGGAAAAAAATAATATTATCAAAAGGAAAATGGAACCTTTTCTTTCTTTCAAGTTTGAAAAGATTGTCTACTTTCCTCATATGGGGACTTTTATATCCTCGCATTCACATGCCCTTTCACCGAACAATGCAAAGAAACAAATTATTTAGTAAACAAACTTCATCCTTTCCATCTTCTTTCTCTTCTTTCCATCTTTTCTTTCCCAGTTCGTCAACAGATCGCCCTTTTCTTTTTAACCTTTTGGCCTTTGATGAATAGTACTTAAGTGGCTTTAATAATTATACTTAAGGAAAAGATCAGGAAAGTTGGGAATTGTGTTGTAGAAATTGTATAAAAAAGCTGTGTTGTAAGAAGAAATTAGGATTAGATCATCTCTTGTGAGGACGGCCACTTTGAGACAAATGCCACAAGAATGGACGTTATAATATTGACCACAACATCATAACCGAGGAGGTTTATTTTTATTAATTTTTTTCTTTGAATGAATCATAACCAAGAAGATTAATAATCAAAATGTCAGTACGTACGTACTAATATTGCATTTACCAATGCTAGCCAGTAATTAAGAATCCTTCCTGGGTCAAAATTCTGCCAAAATAGTACCCATTTTCATCTTTTTAATATGCTTATCTATGTGTACCAGAAGATAAACATGAGATTACAGCTATGGCAGAAACAATGATGACAGTGGTGCATTTTCTAAGCTATACTCACTGTTTTACAGAAATTACAGGATATTTATCCATCATTACCATGAATAAAAAAAAAATGGGCATTTCTTCGAGCCACTGATCAGTCATAATCTGCAGCTGATCTCAGCATTAGAAAAACAATAGCAATGTCACGTACTTTTCTTGATTAAAATTCAACTCTGGTATCAGTTTTCTGTCAAATGTATGAAGAATTGACGGTCTTAATTTGATCAGGAGGAGGACTACTACTCAGTCAGCTCCAGCTTGAAAAAGGTCAACAGGCTGAATCAGCTTCATTGGATTGCCATTTTGCTAACCCCATTCTTGGAAATTTGGTCTGCAACTGTCAGTGGTCAGCTTGCAGCAGCACGCGTGCTTCTTCTCCACTCGGAATTTTCATGCTGCATGCCAAAGCGACACGGGGCTGTAATATTTATACATATATCATTTGAATCCTTTCTCGGCTTCTTCTTTTCTTGTAATTCCGAGTCTTTGAGTTACAATATTAGATCTATGGAATATACAACTTAAGGTGACTTCTTGCTACTCTTTCAAATAAAAGTTTGGATAGTAAATTGAGAAGAGATGAAATATTGAAATAAAAGTTGAATAAAATATTATTATAATAATATTATTTTAATTTAAAATTTAAAAAAATTAAATTATTTATTATATTTTATGTAAAAATTTAAAAAATTTAAAAAAATTATAATAATGAGATAAGATAAATTAATTAGAGACAGACTATCTCAAACTAAACAATCCCGTGGCATAGATCTTAGACCGTCGTGAGCTGCAAATTCACTTAAAACTGATTGTCATAGAAGGGAAAAAAAATGTCTATTATGACATATACATATATATATATATTACACTTTTGATATAAACTTTTCCTCCAACCAAAATATAGGAAGTTATAACAAATATGTATTTTTTAAAATTAAAAAAATGCCACGATCGATATCACTTCAAAAAAAAAAAAGGTGTTTGTCATACACATGCTCAAGAGAAACATGAAAATTATTTACATGGATCGAGTTTTCCATATACTTTTGCGGACATTGATTTTTTACAACAATCGTCCTAAGTGAGAAAGTGATATATATATATTGTATGATCCACATATTTCTGCTCATTTCAATGGCCGAAGTTTATAAAGCTTTGAAAAAGCATTAAAGAAGTGATGCTCATTATCATCATCGGTTTATTTTATATATATATATATATATATATATATATATTTATAATATTATATAGATGTTCAAGCAAAATCTGGGAAGTATGCATGGCGAGTCGGCGAACCAAGTCAAAGACAAATTAAGGCTTGATGTGAAGTACGTAGTCGTCTAGCTCGTCTGTATCCATATTTACATTTTGCTTTATAGAGTTGATAGTTGTTGTGCTTCTTGCTTTTCTCTTCTTTTTCTTTTTCTTTTTCTTTTTCTTCTTTCTTTTTTTCTTCCCCGTCGACCTAAGCGTGCTTCATGCATGCTAGCTTTTCTGTTTCACGAGAATCTTTGGTTGCATCGATCTCTAGCTAACTGCTAGCTTTTAATTCGACTTTAAATTTTTGAATATTCAAGAACAAATTAATGCAGATCAGGCTTAAAAAGGAACTAACAGGAAATATTAATGGAAGAAACCCATGCATGCAGTAGCTAGCTGCAGCTAGGATGCTGATGATCATGATGATCTCTCTAATAATAAATAATCAAAACGTCGTAAGATAATATCGTTTGGTCTCACCAAGTTAATAAGTTTAAAAACGGTCATCTTGTTTTTCTCAAGACTTTAATTTGGCTATACTATTTTGTTTTGATTCTAAAGTTCCTAATAAGAGTTAATTTTCTATTATCAGATTGGTGTGTAAAGTACACCGCCATCTACATAATCACTTAAATGATAAGATTTGATTTGTAAGATTTAAAATTTAAAATTTATCTTTCAAATCAATTATGCTATATAAATGTTTTACTACTTAGGAGTGGATTTATCCATATCGGTTTATAAATTAGAATTTTTCTATAAGCAATAAGTATTCTGAGGTTTCGTTTGGTTACATAAATGAGATGAAAAATCTGTAAATAATAGTATTAATTAAGATAATTTGTGAATAGTAGTGAAATGATTTGAGTTAAGATTTTTATGAGATTTTGGAAAGTGAGAGAAAAAAGGTTGAATAAAAAATTATAAAGTTAAAAGAGGGTTAGAATATAATTTTTTTAATATTAATTTTGTTCTGGATTTGAAAAAGTTGAATTATTTTTTGTATTTTGTTTGAAAGTTTAGAAAAATGGAAATGATTAGGTAATGATTAGATAAAAGATTTAAAATTTTGAAATTGAAAGATATTTGTATTTGAATAACATTTAAATAATGAGACGAGATGAAACGAGATTAGAGAGCAGTTATATTGCTTAAGATACGGTGCCTACAATAAACAGATGGTACATTCATATTATATTGTTTTATAAAAATGCTGAAATGCAGCGAATTATTTCTAACAATCTAATTAAAAATGAAAAACAAAATCCAAAAGGATGGTCTAACCAGTAACCACCCGACACGTGGCGGCGAGAACCACCCTAAGTGGATTGGAACTTTCCACCTTGATAGGGGTGATGTGGCAAAACCATAGCATTTTTTTTTTCAAAAAAGAATTATTTTAATTTTGTTTTTTAATATTAAAATTGATGTGTCAACCTGTTTACTTTGCCTTATATTAAAATGTCTATTAAATACCCAATTTATATTAAAATATAATTGAAGTTATTTTCTTAAAATTATAGAGGTGGGGAGCGGTCGTCCGCCCCGCCCCCCGTATGACGGGGCGAGCAACCCTGCTGCGCCCATGCAGGGGCAGGGCTCCCTATCCCGCATCTAGGGCCCCTAGAGGGGGCGGGTGGCGAGGAGGGCCCAACTCCGCCCCGCATTCCCCCCCGGCTTACATTTATATATATATATATATTTATATATGTAAACATAAATATATATTTATATTTTATAAATTGTGTATATATAAATATATATTATAATTTGTTAGACTTGTTTACAAAATATGCACTAACAAATTTAAAAACTACATATTTAAAAACTACATATTTAAAAACTAATACATTACAGTTTACACAAAATATGTACTAACAAATTTAAAAATTACATAATTTTTAAATTATAGTCATATTTACAAAATTTAAAATTATAATTTGGGTCTAAGAATATATTTTTAATTACTTTTAGACTTAGAGATAATTTTTAAACCAAGTAAAATGTAGCATTTTTTTTAAGTAGACGGAAGGGGGCAGATTGGGAATCCGCCCCGCACCTTGCACCCCGTCCACCGAGGCGGGGGTGAAAACCCCACCCCCGCCCCATGTGGGGCGGGGTGCGGGGAAGGGGTGGCTCCGTCCTGTAGGGGTGGGCAGCACCCCTATAAAATTGTATCTTTATCTATCAGAAGTGAACCTTCCAACACAGGTAGAGAGCTCAATTCCAACCCATATAACATATCCCATGCAAATCCTGCCTCCAACATCTTGACCATCAACAAATCTGATTTATTTAGATAAGGTTTAGATATTGAGTTGGGATGAAAGTTGAAAATTAAATAAAATATTATTTTTTTAATATTATTATTATTTTAAAATTTTAAAAAGTTGAATTATTTATTATATTTTGTGTGAAAATTAAAGAAAATTGTACTAATGAGATGAGATAAGTTGGAGGCATTTTTGTTCCATCCTTATTAGTTTTTCCAATACACATAATTAAAGAAAATTATAGCATATATACCCATGTTTTCTTTTTTCATTTTCTGCCGTGCCAAACAAAAACCACATCATTTAAAAAACAAAATAGATATAGCTTTTGATAATCAAGAGAAGGAAAATTCAAAAAATAGAAAAGTAAAAAGGTCATCAATGAAACAGAGGTGGATGACGTGGGTCACAGTCACAGACCAATTGTAGTATGAAATTCATGCCATATATAATAGTTGCCAAAAATATAAAAATATCATTTTTCACGAAACTTTACATAATAATATTTAAAAAAAAAGATATTTTTGTCAATTATCTTATAAAAATAATATTATTTTATTAAAATATTTGTATTTTATAATATATATATATATATGAATAAATATAGGTAGAAGCCACTATTGAGAGCATCCATTTTGTACACATGATGTGACATCATCTAGACCATACATCTCTCTAAGTGAGTGTTGTGAATAATCAACTAGAAGCAACCATGCAGTGAAAGTGTGCACTTCTATAATGATTTCTCTCCAACATTACTATATATATATATATATATATATATATATATATATATATATTTGTTTTTCAGTGTCTGATAGAGCTGAGATCGAAGCAAGGACGATCATGGTTCGAGACTGCAAAGTGTTGCTCTCTGCCTAAACCCAGCCCTTGGGATTCGCAGAATGATGGTTTTGACCAGCGGGTGGAAGATCCTCCTCTCTCGAAAGCGGAAGGTTGGTTTACTTACACAAACTTTCTTCTCTTATTTTATTTTATTTAATTATTATAATTTATCTAAATTCTCAATTAAAATATAATAAATAATTTAATTTTTTTAAATTTAATAAAAATAAGATTATAATAATATTTTATTATATTTTCAACTTTTATCAAATCTCATCTCAACTGTATAACCAAACGAGACCTAAATAATTGAGTAAATTTTTGTAAATAAAATGAACTCTTAAAAAAAAAAAAAAAGTTTTCACCATCTTTTTTTTGGGAAAAGCTTCTTTGCCCACCTAGTTTGACAGCTCTAGTTGACCGTATGTCAATTTTTTTTTTTTTACTAATTTTAAGTATATTGGTGTATTTTTTTTATTTTTTTAAAATATTTAAATATATTAAAAGAATGTGAAAAGAAAAATGAAAAAAAAATACATTTTGCCTATCGGTCAAGTTGAGCGGACTTCTATGCGGCAGAGTAACCCGACTCTTTTTTTTTATGAGGGTGTTCAATTTTTTGTAAAAGACTTCTAGAAAATTTGTATATTTGAAATTCAGATTTGTATATATCATTATTCATGTTGAAAATGGAAATGGAGACACCTATGTAATTTTTTAGAGATTTTTATTATTCCAGTTTTAAATAAGAAGTATTTTTATAAAATAATTTATAAAAATAACCTGATTTTACAAATATATCATTAATTTAAATTACGAAAAATTATGTAAGTACATCATTATTCTTGAATTCAATCCCATAAGTGAAACTAAAGTTTTTAAACTGATGTAATTTATTGTGTCAAATTAAATTTATTTTATACTAAAAAAAAATTTACAATAGATTGTTTCACCTTTTTTTTTTTAAGGGAAACTTTCATTATTCATTCATCTGAGAAACTTACATACATGACCGGATACATTTTGGGATGTTTCCATATCAAATATGACATCATAAATCAAAATAATGCATTTGGAGCTCTACCATTACACTATTTCTTTTTGTGACTGGTCTCGTCTTCGAGACAACACTCTATGTCCAAACAGAGACTCAACATCACCATTCATAAAAAGAGAGGACTCAACCTCTGCAGATAAACGTACGAAAGACAAACTCTTTTTTATTTTAATTAACAATAAGGAAACAAAAAAGAAAGCAGTAAGATAGACGTGAAAAAAGACAAATTATAGTTTAGACCAACTCAGGTAAAATTCGGAATCTGTGACAGCCTGAGAAAGGTGGCAAGTTCGGAGATCTAGAGTGTGTGTCGAGAAGAGCTGCCGGAAGGAGTGGCGCGTGAGGGCCACATGCAGATGTGGGTAGTGCGTGAGAACCATGCGTGGCGATTTTCGTAAAACCTCCACTTTTCTCCGAACGATTTTCGACCTGTAAATCTGCTTATGCAGCACATGTCTCTCGGGAGTTACTGGAAAGCTGCAAATCTGTCTTTTTGGTCTTGAAGAAAGCAAAATAAAACTAAACAAAAGAAATCTTGATAGACAAAATGAGTGAATAGAGGAAGTGAGGAAGGAGAAGGAGGAGGAGAGGAGAGGGAGGAAGAGGCTGAGAGCTTTTCCTCCGACGAAAATCAGATCTAGAGCCCTTGATTTTTTAAAAGAAAGGGAGGGGAATGAGGTGCCTAGGATTGTCTCACCTTAAACTATATCAATTTTTAATTTTTTTTTTATTAAATTTTGTTATGAAACTAGCACATAAAGATCTTAATTAGCTGATAAAAAGTTGGCACTGATATTTGATTGATCCAGGTACTACTATCCTGATTAGAACAAGAGTTTTTGCAACTTATGCTACGTCAATAAAAATAAATGATAATATAAAACTAAACTTATAAACTGACGTATCTTCATATGATATGTTAGATTTATTTTATAATAAAAATAATTTTATAACCTGACGTACTGCATCAAATCACGTTAATTTGTGAATTTACTTTTATGTAATTATTTTATGATTAAAGTATTTTTCATTTTAATATCATAAGATGTTGTAATAAATTGAAAATAATACGTCATTATCTAATAATTTTCTCTTAGGCAACCAACTCGAGAAAAAACGGTGAAAAAAGGATGAGAAATCCATCAAACATGTTGGGAGTGCTAACAACTATGGTCAGCAACAGTAGAGTAGATCAACAAACATTAATGCAAAATGCAGCCCTTTGGTCCAATCCCATGAATATTATTGGCAGGTGCATAGCACTAAAGCACATGACAGGACAGTACCCATGGTTTTACTTTTTTAAGGATGTTTGCTTTTGTCCTAAACCATTCAGTGGGTTACTTTAAAAAAGGTGTATTGAAGTTAGAAAATCACATCAAAATGATGTTATTTATATTAGAATTTGGCGTCTGTTTTGAAACGTAGGTGGATAATGGTGAGCAGATCTGAGTGCCCCTTGTTTTCTGCATCATCTCTCAGCGACTACACTTCCTTTTCTTGCCTTATATTTTAGCTCCCACTTCTATATATGTAATAATTTTATTAATTACATTCTTCATTAAATGAGTAATACTACATATTGTCTTGTAATGCGTAAGTGTCGTACAGTCATTTTGAAAAAGAGTGGGGTCCACTATTAAAAATTAATTTCTTTTCATGTGAGTCTTATATTTATTTATTTTTTCAAAACGACTGCACAACACTTGCACACTCACGACTGCAAATATCATTTCTCCTCCATATATTTCACACAAGAATTTCTAATTTCTGATTGAACTAAAATGGCTGCCAGTTTTTTGGAATAACTATTGGGTGGCTCTACAGTTACTATTGGGGCTCCCGCTGGTTTATTTTGATTGTTTTTTTGTTAACTTTTTTTTACTCCCTCTAGTTTATTTTGATTGTTTTTTTTTAACTTTTTTTACATATATTTTTTTAACACTTTTAAATATATATTTTAAAAAATTATAATATTATTAAAAAATACTTATTTAATCATTAAATAAAAATAAATAAATAAAAAATCCCAACGAGTTATCGGCGGAAAGAGTAGCTTTTTTTCATAACCATTTTTTATGACTGTAATTGCCCCAGTATTTGCATTTAATATTCCTTAAAAAACACGGCATTTATGGGAGTGCTGAAACAAGCAATAAACCGACGAAACTAAAACCGAAGGGAGGAAGTAAAAACTAGTGACTCTGACATTAGACTTGTAATGAAACCATCAAATTCCTTCCCAACCAACAGCTGAGGCTCTCACTCTCTCATCAACTACTCCCAAATCTTATTTAAGTACCCGAACAATTCTCACAACCACTTCATCCAAAACCTTCAAATCTCCTTTGTCTTCTCTGTTGATTTGTTCTTCCATTGCCATTGTTTCAGTTACCATCTCTTAAAATGGCACAAAAGTATGTGGCTGAGTCCCCTCTGGAGAGGAATACCCTGGCTTCTCTTGACCAAAAGCTGGCTCTGGCCAAGCGCTATTCTCATGGTATCTTTGCTTTACTTTTGCTGTAGCTTTTTGCCCTTTATTTTCTTTACCTTTTGCAAGACATAATTTCAGTTCAAGCAAACTTATAACTTTTTCATGGCAGACTATGTAGACTGTAGTGGATATAATGGATTTGAATGTCATGTGAGTGGTCTCATGATGTTCTGCTTCATAAGATTCAAGTGGAGTCTATCTTTCTAATTGCATTGGTTGTATCCACAAAAATCATTATGATGAAGTGGTCCTAATTATGGGGTTAGGATTTTAATATTCCATAGTCCCCTTACTACCCAATAGCAACATTGAGGCCATTTTTTCATGCTTTTCATGCATAAAGATGAGCTCCCTTTTTGTTTTGGGGGACCATGCTTATGAACCCTAAGTCGTTTTCTTCCTTTCCTTGCTTCTCGTTCTTCTTCTTTTGACAAGCTTACTGATGCACTGAATTATTAGATGGAAATTTGACTGATCTGAGGGATGAGATTGATGATTTTGAAAGCCATGATGGATGCTGCAATTATTTTGCATACAGCTATAGCTAAATAATCTGATAATATAACTTTAGTACACCTTAAAGCTTCTCTGGGTATATTGTAAGCTTACTTCAATGTCTTTTCGTTTCTTCTTTCATGGATAAGCAGACGGTGTAATGGCAGGAGCTAAAGCAGCTATTGTTGCTAGTATTGCCACTGCCATTCCAACAGTTAGTTTTCTTTCTCAAAACTGTCACAGTTTTTTCTTAGAGTGGTTTTCACAAAGATCCATAAACCACTAGTAAAAGAACTCAAATGTTTTCATTTACTCATTTTATGTTTTATACGCAGCTGGCTAGTGTGAGGATGCTGCCTTGGGCAAGAGCCAATCTCAATCACACTGCTCAAGCTCTCATAATCTCCACAGGTTAGCATCACATCATCATGATCATGATCATGATCATCATGTTATTTCATTATCAAATTCTCACTGGAAATATTTATTTACTGGCAGTGGCGGGAGCAGCATATTTCATAGTTGCTGACAAGACCGTTTTAGCAACAGCTAGGAGGAATTCGTTCAAGAAATTATCTAACGATGAAGTATAAATTCCTATCACGAATATGGCTTGCAATTATTGTTCTACCTCGTTTGACAAATGAGAAGCCAATTATCATGTAAACCCATCTTCAGAATAAATAAATAAAGATGGGCTTCCGGCCATCAGCTTTATTAATGCAAATCATCTTCATATACATATGCCATCTCTTTCAAGTTACAACATTTCACCAATAATCTTTACATGAGCAAGAACCATTTTTAAAATGGTGAAAACGGTTCCTATCTCTTGCAATAATTTCCCTATTGAAGATCTTGGATATCAGCTTCGTAGCTGAATGACAATTTCCACACACGCGAAGATTTTTCACAATCCTAATTGTGGCCCCCGGCTTTGTACTGATTAGACCAAAAGCTATGGCTAACTTCTCACTATGATGACTCAAGGCCCCTTCCTTCCACTCTTCATCCATGTCATAAAGCACCTCGGATGTATCCGGCACGAACCCAGCCATCTCCAAAAGTTTATCTATTTCGTCCAACATTTTATAGATATCTTTGCTGAGGGGATGTAATTTACCACCAACAAGAAACTCATGAACAACACTATCCACCTCAATGGAGGTACATCCAGGAACTTTCTTCATTCCCTTATCTTTCAGCCTGGTTCTTATTCTAGCCACATCATCCCATCTACCAGCTCCTGCATATATATTTGATAAAAGCACATAAGCCCCAGGGTTTTCGGGCTCCAATTCAAAGAGATGCTCTGCGACATATTCACCCAGTTCGACACGTCCGTGAAGTCTACAAGCTCCAAGAAGAGAACCCCAAATGGCCCCATCTGGCTCCATTTCCATATTCTTCATCAACGCCTCTGCTTCATCAAACATCCCAGCTCGGCCTAGAAGATCTATCATGCATCCATAGTGTTCCAGTTTTGGTGAAATATTAAAATCATGGATCATTGAACTAAAATATTGGCGTCCAAGTTCTAGTCTACCGGCATGGGTACAAGCAGATAATAAACCAACAAATGTGATATCGTCTGGTTTGAGTCCTGCATCGACCATTTGTGCAAAAAGCCTAATAGCCTTATCTGCATGTCCATGCATTGCTAACCCAGATATCATCGCATTCCAGGAAGCCAAGCGTTTAGGATTCAAACCATCAAAAACTTGTTCTGCTGCCTCTATGTTTCCACATTTAGCATACATGTCAATTAGACTTGTCGAAAGAGAGCTATTGGTCATATTTTCAAAGTTCTTATCTATATATGCATGAATCCATTTGCCAAGGTCAAGAACACCCAAGTGAGCACAAGCTGGAAGAACGCCTAATAGAGTCACATCATTAGGCTCAGTATCTGATCCTAGCATTAACTGAAAGAGCGCCAATGCTTCTTTGTAGAAGCTCATATGAGTATAACCACCAATCATGACATTCCAAGAAATCACATCCCTTTGATGTATTCCATCAAATAACCTTCGAGCTGTTTCCAAATCACCGCACTTTGAGGACATATCAATAAGTGCATTAACAAGCCGGAGATTTGAACCAAGCTCATAATGGTCCTCAATCCAAGAATGCACCCAATTTCCCAGTTCAACAGACCCCGACTGAGCACAAGCTGAGAGTACAGTTAACATGGTACTCTCATTTGGCGGGACGTTCATTTTCCTCATCTCCTCAAAGAAAGCCAATGCCTCTTCAAACCGAAAACACTGAGCATAGCCTGCAATCATAGCATTCCAAGATACCACATCTCTCACAGGAATTTCGTCAAAAAGCAGACGAGCAGCATCCATATAGCCCCTTGAAGCGTAACCAGTAATCAGGGCCGTAAACGACACCGCATCCCGAAAAGCGCTTTTATCAAACACCAAACGCGCATCGTCCAATTCACCATTTTGAGCATACATATTAATAAGCGAGGTATGCACAAATGCATCGCACTCAAGCCCAAGCTTCAAAACGTGTGCATGGATCTGTTTCCCTTCATGGGTGGCCCCAGTTTTCGCACAAGACTTCAAAACAAAAGGAAAAGTATAAGAATTCGGCTGTATCCCACGCAGAAGCATACGGACATAGAAATCCACAGCTAGTATTGGGTCGGAGCTCAACGAGTGCCCTCGTATGATTGTGTTCCAAATGAACACGTTGGGCTCTGGGATGGATTCAAAGAGTAAGAGCGCATAAGGGAGGTCGCCAAAGGGCGATGTGGCGCAAAACTCGATGAGCTTGCTTAGCGCGAAGAGGCTGTTGTGGAGGCCGGTCTTTACGATGTGAGAGTGGATTTGTTTGAGGCCGTGGATGCTTTTGCATTTGGAGAGGAGGAGAAGAGATGGGTGGCTTTCGAGGAGTTTATATGGAGGATCAGACGCTGGGGCGACATGGAGAGCGGAGGCCAAAATATGCACCGGTACCGAAGATGGAGAGAGGAGCATTCCTGTGTACTTGGTCTATCTCTTTCTCCCTCACAGCCACGTATACAACAATACTTGAAATATTAATTTTCTCTGTCAATTAAAAAAAAATGATATATACGATTTTTTAAACAATTTTGCTTAAATTAAAAGATAATAAATCTAAATTTTCGTAAAATTTAGACAAAGATTTTGAAAAGAAGAAATGTGAGCATCAGCCAGAAGCCTCAACACACTCAACGCATTGAGTGAAAAATAAAAATAAAATAAAAAATCTGTGATGTGTGTTGCAACTTCCGGCTGATGCCCAACAAACCTCTTTTGAAAACTAGGTTAGAAGTGTGCGCAAGTTAGACCTTATAACATTTTTTTCACATAAACCAACAGGCATTTACACAACAAATTTCTTTTTGATGGTTAATATTAAGAGCATCCAACATAATAATATGGGGTTGGGATAGCAACCCCATATTAACTAAAATCATATAAAACCCACTATCGTGAACTCTCATATGTATATCACCAACAACATTCAACAACCACCATGGAGCTCAAACATCTAACACTTACATTAATACATTAATTAAAACATTAAGCAACCCCATATTTAAATACATTAATTATTCCAAGATTACATTAATTATTCATGTGATAAAATAAGAAACTGACTCCACATTCTTAATGGTCAAGTTGAGTCCTGCCAACCACCATGGAGCTCAAATATCTAACCCTTATACGCTTATTTGAGAAAATAAAAAATTCACAATAGGGACCTTAATTTTGCAAAAAATCTGAAAGGCATCAAACATGATAACAAAACACCCAAATAATGTGATAATAAAACCAAAAAAAGATTAAAGATAATAATAATAACAAGAACTCAAGAAGAAATAATCCTGCATCACATTAATATATATAAGCTCATGCTTATGAACACTCTTAGAAATTCAATTTGAATTTGGAGGATGTGCAATCAAACAAACTACACCGCATCAACCCATATTTACTTGCCTTGGAAGAATTCAAGGCAGCGAGAAGTAGAAGTTTTGCAATATTGGGCTTGTTGTAAAGAATGAAAGTACATTAATATATGCTAATTAATGTACTTTCATTCTTTACAGCAATCTGCCTAACTATAATTATATATATATATATCATGCATATATATATGAGCAAAAATGATCTCATTTTCCATAACTTTTTGGGGATAATTAATGCAAGCTGATGTTAAATTAAAACATATAAATCCCTATTCCACGACAATATGCAAATTTTCCAAACCCAATATGCTAAACTAAAGAAAAAACTGATGAATAGGACAATTGTAAAGTAAAATATTCTCAAACCCAAAAAAAAATCCAAAAGCAAACAAAACCCTAAAGCTACTAGTATAACACCAACATCATTCACACAAAAATTGAAACAAAATCCTAACTTCATGTTCATAACCCAAATCCATTAAAGAATTACCTCCATCACAAAGCACCTCACAACTCTAAGCCACCAACACAGACATCAAAGACACAATAATCTTGTTTATTACTCACTCTTGCAGCACAAAATAGAGAGATAAGAAAGAGAGAGAGAGACGGTGGAGGAGAGATGACCTACCGATGAGGACGAAGAGCATGGTGGTTGTGGTGGTGGAGTAGGACTGAGGAGGCGTAGAGGTCGCGGAGCAGAAGATCGAGGAGGCGTAGAGGTCACAGAGTAGAACAACTTCAGCCCGTCAGCGTTGTGTACTCACAAGGAGACTTTAGAGAGAGAAACAGAGAGAGGGAAAGATGCGGACATCGTGAGAGAGAGAGAGAGAGAGACCGAAGAGGAAGACAGAGAGAGGAAGAGAGCCGTTGGGGGGGTTTTGCGAAATAGAGGGGAAATGAGAGAGGGAGATATCGTGCGGGAGGGAAAAATGAAGGAGGCCGCGAGCTCTAGTTCCTTTTAATTTTGAATATTACATTTTACGATGATTTAATGTCGTCGTAAAACACCTTTCACTTTTTTCTGGCGATTTTTAAAGTTAAAAAATCGCTGCAAAAAGTAACTTTCGCAATTCCATCGAACATAAACCACTGCAAAAAGTTTTGCGGCGAATACTTCCGTTGCAAAAAATAAAAATTGCTGGAAAAGATCAATTTAGTATTTGCGGCGAACTTTTTCGTCACAAAAAATAAAAAAATCGCCGAAAAAAGCCATTTTATAAACTTGATGAAAAAATATTGTGAAGATGTAGAAATCGCCACAATTAAAGCCTTTTTGCAGCGATTTTATTTTCAACAAACATAAAATCGCCGCAAAAAGCCATATTTATTGTAGTGAACTTAAATATATATATATATATATATATAGTAATTAAAGATCATATGAAAAAATAATTCATCAGAAATTGTTTTAATAACAAGTACAAAATAGCTAGTGGCAAAAAAATCCCAACAAGCATCGACCCAAACTAGCTGCTATATATATATATAATATCATAAATAATTAAAAAAAAACATATTTCTTGTCTTGATGCCAAGGAGAGATTATCATAAAAAGGATTCATTTAAACTGGTCTAGAAATAAAGTGCACGTACTCTTTAGAAGATTCATTAACTAAAATATTCCCACGTTGCAGGCTAGGTGCATGGGAGGAGTGCATGCATGGATGGAGTAGTACTGGCCGTGAAGTTGATCATGGCTGTGGTGCATCATATAATAGGCAATTGAAAGACATGAGGCGGCCATCATGATATATCTAGCCCCAAAGAATATTGGACCAAATTAAGGAGAACAAAGAAGAGAAAAAAGCAATGGGAATGAATTAAGGAGAAGGAATATTGGCCGGAATGAAGGATAGGGAAAAAGGTAAGACCGGAGAAAATTAACCATGTGGAGATCATCATGATGTGTTCTTTTTGGTTGTTAATTAATTAGAAATCATGTACAGCGCTCAGCTGATTATAAGCTATCTAGGACGATCGAGTTACTTTGAAGAATTTGTCACATAGATATAATTATAATTCCCACCTCTTTCTCTCTTTCAGTACTATATATATATAAATATAATAGTTAATTTGTATATAAAATAGAGCATGAAATTAATTATAAAATGTATTATAGAAGTATTTTCCTTCTGTTTAGTTAGTTTAGTTGTGAACCAAGTTATATTAGTTGATCAGTTAGTTAGTTTAGTTAGTTTTGAACTTATTTTTCCCGCCTCTTTTTTCGCTTGTACAAAAGAGCACATATATACTCTGATTTGTTTTAATGCAAATTTACAGAAATTGCAAACCTCTTAGTTCAAAACTTATCATGGTATATCAGAGCCATGGTATCAGAGAAATTCCAAATGCTTTGCACAAGCAAGTTAAGGGACGAAATTCCCCACCGACATCTGTTTGTATGGTTATTATTTTGGTGTTAAAGAATCTTTTGGCAAATTTAATAAATGAGTTAAATGGGAAACAACCATGTGTATCGTGTAAATGGTCCAAAACAGACAAATGATACTGAAACCCATTTCTTGAGATTAAAGGAGCTGGGCCCCATACGTCAGCCTAAACAAGCAAGTGGCCTTCTGGTCCGAATTGTACTTGGATAAAACGGTAATTGATGTGATTTTGCTAAAGGGCAATCAAAATAACGAAAGATAACATCATTTGGGAAATAAGACAAATGGTTGCCGTGTACAATGCAAGAGACCAGATCAATGGAGGGATGGCCCGAACAGTGGCGGAACTAGAAATTTGTTGTAGGGGGGCCGAGTAAAGCTAAAACTATAATAAAATATTTTTTATTCTATTTTTGAGTCAAAATAATTTATAAGATCAAAATAATTTTGTAGAGAGGGCCAAAATAATTTTTTAGAGAGGAGACCAACACAATATGAGATAATATAATCCTATTAAATCATAAAAAAACTAAAACATATTTTTTTTTTCAAACTTTGGAGGGGCCATGGCCCCCCTGCCCCTATGTAGGTCCGCCACTGGGCCCGAACACTTATGCCAGTAGTCGAGAGAGACTCTTTCACTGACATGAGTGGATGGACTGGAGGAGGGTAGTGGTGGTGGGAACTAGTAGAGTCCATCATGAAGAGGCCTGCTGATGAGGAGCATCCCTGTCACTTTGTCCTTAACCAAAAAATAGGTGGAATGGAATTCAAAGAAACATGAGTTATCAGTATAAAATTGAGAAACGGAGATAAAAAATTTTGTGATTGAAGGAACATGAAGCAAGTTAGAAAGATTAAAGGAAGATGAGTGAGTTTTGAAGGAAGATTCACCAATGTTACTGATGGGCAGGCCAATGCCATTCTTGTTAATCAACAGTTTAAACTTAAAGATCTTGTTCATATGAATTCTTCTTCTTCGTCTAGTTCATCCGTTTCATCTTCTTCTTCTTCTTTTCCTATGGATTCTTTCGATCCGTATTACCTTCATCATGGTGATAGTCCAGGTACAACACTTGTTACTCAACCCCTTACAAGTGACAATTACAATACCTGGCGTCGTTCCATGCTCATGGCATTGACTGCCAAGAATAAAGTCTGCTTCATCGTTGGCTTTGTTCCATCTCCTTCATAAACTTCTCCATTGTTTCAATCATGGACTTGATGCAATAAAATGGTGCTTTCTTGGTTGCTTAATTCTCTTTCTAAAGAGATTTTTGCTAGTGTCATTTATGTCGATACAAAAGTCCATCACATCTCTTACACAGGATGATCTTTCTGTTAGTTCATATTTTACTTAGATGAAAGGCATTTGGGATGAATTGATGAATTATCGTCCTCTGCCTATTTGTTCTTGTGGTGGTTTACGTTCCTTGCAAGCTATGCATCAACAGGAGTATGTCATGTGTTTTTCTATGGGATTAAATGATTCATATTCGCATGTTAGAGGTCAGATTCTTCTTATTGATCCTCTGCCTCCTATCAACAAAGTTTTTTCTCTGGTCCTTCAAGAAGAACGACAACGTGATATTGGATCTATTTTGGTTCCAAGCATACCTTCTGCTGCCTTTTCTTCCTCTACTAAACCTGTTCATATGGCCAAACCTTCCACTCACAGACCTATTTGCTCTCATTGTTCCATTCCAGGGCACACTGTGGAGAAATGTTTTAAGTTGCATGGATATCCTCCTGGATATCGATCAAAAGGCAAATCCTCCAATTCTACATCCAATTCTCTACCTCTTGTCCATTCTGCTAATCATGTTGCATCCAATCCTTCGATGCCTCTTACTCAAGAGCAATGTCAACAAGTCTTGGCACTCCTCCATTCTAAATCCTTAGCTCCTTCACCACAAACAGCAAATATGGTTACATCTCCACTTAATCAACTTTCTGGTAAGTGTTCTGTCTCTCTTCCACATTCTGTTTTTTCTCTCAACACAGCACATCTTACTCACCTACCTCATGATGAATGGATCATCGATACTGGTGCCACAGACCACATGGTTCATTCTATTTCTCTCTTCAAGTCCTTTCAACATGTACATGACTCGTTTGTTAAATTGCCAAATGGTATTTCTGTACCAGTTACACATGTTGGATCTGTCCATTTGCCTCCTCAGCTTGTTTTACACAATGTGTTGTGTATTCTTTCCTTTCATTTCAATATTCTTTCTGTAAGTAAGCTTACTAAATCTTCTTGTTCTATAACATTTTTTCATGACATTTGCTTCATATAGGACCTCATCTATTGGAGAATGATTGGGAAGGGTAAAGCCAAAGAAGGACTATACCTGCTGCAAAAACCATATTCACATGTGAATTGCTCAAAAGATTTATCTTCTAATTCTGTTTCTATTTTTGCATTACAGTCTAGTCATCTTCTTTTGACATTTGGCATAAGAGATTGGGACATCCATCTCTTTCTAGAATGCAATTATTGTCCCCGATTGTTTCTGATTTTTCTATTAATAATTCGACCACTTGTGATGTTTGTCATCTTGCTAAGCACAAGAGGTTACATTTTCCTTCACATAGTCAGCATAAATCTACTTGTTCTTTTGAGCTCATACATTGTGATATTTGGGAGCCATTTCAATCTCATTCCTTGGATAGTTTCAAATATTTTTTGACCATAGTAGAGGACTTTTCTCGCAGCATGCACTTGAGTTTATTTGTTAAAATCCAAATCTGATGCTTGGGTCTTGTTACTACACTTTGTTGCCATGGTTGAAACTCAATTCAACTCAAAGATGAAATTCATTAGAACTGATAATGTTAGTGAATTTGCCATACACAATTTCTTCTCTAGTAAAGGCATAATTCACCAACTTTCTTGTGTAGCTACTCCTCAACAGAACTCAGTGGTTGAAAGGAAGCACCAATACATTTTAAATGTTGCTCGTGCTCTCCTTTTTCAATCCAATATTCCTTTACATTTCTGGTCAAATTCCATTCTTACTGCTGTGTACTTAATCAACAGATTCCTTCCCCTTTGTTGAATAATAAAAGTCCCTATGAATTACTTTTTAATAAACTTCCTTCTTATGATCATCTGAAAGTATTTGGGTCCCTTTGTTATGCTTCTACATTAGCTCACAACAGATCAAAATTTGATCCTCAAGCTAGAAGATGCATATTTCTTGGTTATCCACTTGCTATTAAAGGTTACAAATTGTATGATCTTGATGATCATACAGTTTTTGTTTTTCGAGATGTTGTGTTCCATGATCACATTTTTCCTTTCCAATATTTATCTCAGAATATTAGTTTTGTTCAGCCTTTTGTTTCTGTTGTTCTTCCTCAACCCATTTCTGATCAGTCTCACTTCCATATTCCTTCATTTGACTCTTCCTTATCTTATGACCAATCAGCTTCTGCTCAAAATTCACACGTTCCTTCAAACCAACCTCCTTCTTCTATTTCACACGTTCCTCTTAGAAGATCTTCTCGAGCTCACAAGCCACCTGGATATTTGCATGATTTTCATTGCCATATGGCATCTTCAAAGGCTTGCTCTTCTTCATCTTCCAATGAGGTTTATAGTTCTGTTTCAGTTAATCTTTATCCTCTTTCTAGTTCTCTTTCATATTCACAATTGTCATCCAAACACAAGGCCTTTGTCATAACTCTTTCTACTATTTTTGAGCCTAAATTTTTCCATCAACTTGTTAAAATTTCTCATTGGAGAACTGCCATGGCTGAAGAAATCACAGCCTTAGAAACTAACAAAACTTGGACTTTAACTACTCTTCCCCCTGGTAAGAGTACAATTGGCTGCAAATGGGTCTATAAAGTGAAGGTTAGGTCTGATGGAACACTTGAGATGTATAAGGCTCGATTAGTTGTTAAGGGGTTTACACAACAAGAGGGTGATGATTATTTTGATACATTCTGTCCAGTTGCTAAGATGGTGACAGTTAAGTGTCTTCTTTCCATAGCAATTATTAAGGGTTGGCATCTCGTTCAATTAGATGTCAACAATACTTTTCTTCATGGAGAATTGTTGGAAGAAGTGTATATGGTTTTACCTCTTGGTTTTGGTGATAAGAATGATAAAAGGTATGTCGATTGAATAAGTCTTTATATGGATTGGAGCAAGCTTCCAGACAGTGGTTTGCTAAGTTTTCCTCTACAATCATTTCTCTTGGTTTTATGCAATCCAAGACAGATTATTCCATTTTTACAAACACTTAGGGCACTAGCTTCATGGCTTTATTAGTGTATGTCGATGACATACTTATTGCCAGCAATGATGTGACTTTTGTTAATACTTTTAAAGCTTTCCTTGATCAAAAGTTTAAACTTAAATATCTTGGACCTTTGAAGTATCTTTTGGGCCTCAAAGTAGTAAGGAATACACCTGGAATTTCTTTGTCCCAGAGAAAATATGCTTTAGACATATTATCAGATACTAGTTTCCTTGGTTCTAAACCAATTAAAACACCTATGGAACAACATCTAAAGTTGTCTAGATCTGATGGTGTTCTTCTTGAAGATCTCAAGCCTTATAGAAGATTGGTTGGCAAGTTACTCTACCTCACCATTACCAGACCAGATCTTACTTTTGCAGTTCACACATTAAGTCAGTTTATGGATTCTCCTCGGTTACCTCATTAACATGCTGCTCATAGAGTCCTTTAATACATCAAAGACTCACCTAGTCAAGGCCTCTTTTTTCCTTCCAATTCAAACTTAAAACTCACTGGTTTTGCTGATTCTGATTGGGCAGGGTGTCAAGACACCAGAAGATCTATCACAGGCTTTGCATATTCCTTGGCAGCTCTCTTATCTCTTGGAAATCAAAGAAACAATCTGTGGTTTCAAGATCATCAGCTGAGGCTGAATATAGAGCTTTAGCTAATACAGTTTCTGAATTAGTTTGGCTTATCTCTTTGTTACAAGATTTACAAGTTAATCACTCAAGTGCAGTAACTAATTTGTATTGTGACAACAAGTCTGCCATCCATATTGCAACTAACTCTGTCTTCCATGAACGTACAAAACATATAAAGATCGATTGCCATTTTGTTCGTGACAAATTCAAGACAGTTCTATCAAACGTTTTCATGTTAACTCTCACATTTAGCTTGCTGATTGCTTCACTAAACTACTTGGTTTTCCATTGTTTTCTACCTTGCTCTCCAAGCTGGGCATTATTGACATTCATGCTCCAGCTTGAAAGGGGGGGGTATTAGAAGTATTTTCCTTCTGTTTAGTTAGTTTAGTTGTCAAGTTACGTTATATTAGTTCACTTAGTTAGTTTAGTTAGTTTTAAACTTATTTTTCCCGCCTTTTTTTTGGCTTGTATAAAAGAGCACATATGTGCTCTGATTTGTTTTAATGCAACTTTACAGAACTTTTTTATTTTTTTAATAAAATTGAGGTCAAGCCTCTTATTATTAAATCCTCACTAAGGTGGAGGAAAACCATGATTACAACAATTCATCTAAATATAAAGAATACCCAAACAATCTAAACGAACTATTCCCCGTAACCTTCCTTGCATCAAATCTTCACCTGTAAAATCAAAAGATCTACCTTTCGCTCCCTCTTTAGCCAAAAAATCTGCAGCCATGTTGGCTTCTCTAAAATTATGTTGAAAACAAATTTTGAGCAAATTTACAGAACTTGCAAACCCCATAGTTCAAAACTTATCAAAATGAGTCATTTCATTAGTTTCTTAACATGAAGATCATGGGGAGAGGAGGGTTGGAAGGAAGAGATCAGCTAAAGGGGAGGTGATTGGTTGTAGAGATCTAGGTAGGAAAATGGGCAGCTTCTCCTGGCCTTCTTCCTCCGGCAAAAGTTCTGTTCTTGGCGGGATGCAGAGAGCTAGCTGCATGCTTAATTTCAACTGAAAGCAGCTTAATTATTAGTTAATCAAATTAAAGTGCATGTACTAGCAGATGCTTTACAATTTTGGTTGAAATTGGCAACTTAATTACATATTAATTAGTCATTTTCCATGCTTTTAATTACAGCTAGGATATGTAAATGGGTGGGCAATGGCGCCGGCCGGCATGCATGCAACTTTTTGTGATGGGAAATTTTGTAATATATATTAATTGACCATTATTATTATAAATAGTGATCAAGCATCTACCAATTATTATCAAATCCCATATCGGAAAGCGACCTCTCAAATTGTAATTGCGCCCTACCCTGGTCCAAACTTGTATTAATAGGCCGGTTTCCAGACCATGAGCTAGCTGAAAAATATCAACTCGTTAGAACAACATATATATGGGAATATTCAAAATTCAAAAGCAACGTCTATTTTTTTTCTCTTTGGTTTTTCGGTGTGAAGTGTCGACGTTAGGATGTGGATTCTCTAAGTATTATTGAAGAGAAAAAGCCCCCCTTTAAAAGTTAGTCACACATGGAGAATATATATTATAAGGATTATTGTGGGGGTGCAATAATGACTAAGGTTTTTCATTTGGAATATTCATCATGTCTGGTAAGAAAAGAAAAAAAGATGTATGGCGATTATGATTCCTCCTTATCGAATCGTCGGTCAAAACGCAAGCTAGCTAGCTAGCTGCATTATTTGCCAATTATATATCTCTTCTTTGCTGATTTGATCAATGTTATTGCCATATCATGAGCAAATCATGTGTAGACCTCTCATGCATATATACGTCCATGCTCATGCATGCTGCAGAAGGCTAGCTTTAATATAATTTCCAAGTGTTAAATCCTTTTGATATCAACTCTAGTTCTCGGTCCCTTGGATGGATACATCATGCATATTATCTAGCTCCATGGGTTGCAAATCATGCGCTAGCTCTAACATTCTTTTAACTTATCTGTACCCAAGTGCATGCAGGAGGTAGGGCTTCATTTTATTAATCGGTACGTAGCTGATCAGCTAGGAAACATGGAAACCATATAATTAAGATGATTTGCTGAATATTTGATATTGTGGGGCTAAACATACTAGCATGCAGTCTTAATTTCTCATAGCTAGATCATGAATAATTAATGCAATATATAATAGTAGTTCCGGTCTGAGGCCTCAAGCAATGAGATCATACAAAAATGTGCAATCTTCATATTCCCATGCATCCATTGATTTACTAATTAGCCTACACCCGCATTTTAACTCGGCCTAAATAATTACTTGCTCCGAATAGCCCTGACAATGCTATTGCTTCGTAAATGAGATAATTATCATGAAAATCACATCACTTTGATTTATAAGATTAATATCATAACATTTCACTGCAGTAGTCCATGATCATCAGTTAAATGTGGCATGCATGCGCAGTGATGATCATCTCTACTGATCTGAGAAAGTTCTGGAAAATGGGCAAACATAATTCATAAAAAATATTGATCCGATTCATGTAAAGTCCTTTCCTGAACCAAGCCCAACATTGGGATTAGAGACATGATGTTCATGTGGCTGAATATATAATATTGCTCCTAGTCATGATGGAATTGATAATCTTTCTCACGATAATAAAATACTTAATGAATTTAACATACATGGTAACTCGAGTTACCTAATCATATCTTGTGATGTTTAGGTGCATGAAAACTTAATTTGTAACTTTTTTTATTCATATTCGAGCTTTATTGCTGTGCAGGTGCATCTGTATATAATAATTCTAGATAATTTATAGGACTGTATGATCTCTGGATAGACAATTAGCTAGGAATATAATCATTTTCAAAGAATATTATGAGTTGCTACATATATATATATATATATATATATAATCAAAGAAATACATTAACTCCTGCGCGCATAGAAAACTTGTTTGTCATGTTGCAATCCAGAGCTAGAGGTAAAGGGAATCTTAACTTCAATACTGTAGCACAACTTTTCAGAAAACTACCTACCCGATCGACCAGGTTGTCACGCCCATTCTGCCCTCATGCCCTGCGTCGGTCTGCCGCAAATCTTGTTCTTATAAAATTGCTTCTAACACATTCCCTTTTTCTTTAAAAAATTGTAAAGGTTGATTTTCTAGAAGGAGCAGATCAGATATTTTTCTCTCAAATTCGATGGTGTAACAAGCTGGCCTGTGGCAGGCCGCCAGGCAGGAGGAACCTAAAGAGCATAAAATAATAGGTATGGTCATGTGTGTGTGTGTATATACATATAATACGTACACACCCATATAAACTATACACACTCAAATAATACATATGTCAAAGGCTTCCATGCACATGGTCATAAAGCTCTAGGCCGTCGTCACGTCGCAATAGAATTCAGGCATGCATTATATACAAGGAAAGGTTGGCTAAAGGATATGAATATTCTTGGAATGGCATTTCAATTATTGCCAAAAAGAAAGCCGAGCAAGCTAGGAAGGCCAGAATATTTTTGGACTTGCACTCACACGAATCTATTCGATCCCCCATTAAAACAATTTTCCCTCAGCGCCCCCCTTACAACCAGTTGATTCACGTGGTCGTATTAATATATAGGTGTATATATTAATTATATGTAGTGTAACTAACCAAGTTGTCTTTGGTTTCTTGAAGGAATCTAGAAATTGACATAAGCGCTCGGACTTACGTACGAGGTCGATTCCAACACTTGATCTGGAAGCGATCGAACTTGGGAAAAACCATCTAGGCCGGGTCGACGTACGCTTAATTAGTCATGTTGAATGTTGATCGATTGTTTGGACAAGATATTAATGCATGTTTTTAATTAATAGCCGACTTAGTTTTAGATTAACTCCAACTAGGTTTAGAGTTTTAGGTCATATATTATATATATATATATACTAGTAAGATGATACGTGCCTGAGGCACGTATGTGCAGTTCAAAGTACTAATATATTTTATTAAAATAAAAATAAAGTACATATATCTTATTATTTTATTACTAATATATATCTTAAAAGTTATTGAAAAATAGGTTATTTGTAAATTATTATAATGCTTTTCTATTATAATGAATACAAAAAGACAAATCTACATAAATCTGTTTTCCTATTATAATGTATTTTCAAATTGGAAATTGAATCTATGATTATTATTATAATAAATCTGCTTTATTAGCATATTTAAACATATTAATAGGGGAATAGAAACCAACATAAATCATATAAGTAGCCATAAATAGAATGTAAATGAAAATACAATTGTATCCCTGTGTTCTGTAATTATTACAAACGGATGGAAAGTTAGTGAAAACCAGCATATTCCGTTAAAACAAGAAATTTCTGTTAAAACAAGAAAATTCCGTTTTATATGCTCTTTATATACAGAGAGAAGAGATATAACTTATTTTGGTACAGTACTTTGGACGAGGCTTTTGATATTGGATTACTCAAATTAGTTTGGGCTTTCTCTTTATTAATTTCCTCAAATCCTTGAATAGACCTCTTGCTTTTAAAAGTAAAAGCCGATTTTTTTGTGTTGTTCGTCTTGCCCAAGGGCATGCTTGCATCATGCACGATGCAAGCATGCCCTTATCACACCCACACTGCTACATCATGATTCAAGCTGGTAGCTAGTACTTCACAAAAAAAGGAGAAGAATAGATATATGCAAGTTGGATATATATTACAAGTATGCATCCAGGTCGGCTGAGCGAGTGGAAAAAACCATCCATACACGATGATCATGTGATGATCAATAAGCGATGGGGATGGGGCCCACATTAATCCAAATATATAAGAGCTTCCCCTCATAACACCTAACTAGGGTGGATATATATGGAGAAGAGAATAATGTCCAAGTCTTGTTTTTTCCTGCAATAATGCACGAGGGAATCGTGTAAAGATCAGGGGGGCGTGAGTGGAATTTTTGTTTGGAGATCAAATGCAGTGCATGCACTTAGCGCCCAGTTTCCCAGGAAAAATTCTCGGGTGGCATGCTGCGCATGCATAGGTAATAGGAGGTTTTCAGTTTTTATCCCAAATCAGTAACAAGTATTTCTACTTTTGGAACCTCACTTAAGGAAACCAATTCAATCTCCAGGGATTGGAAAAGGAACATTTAGGGTCCCCATGCATGCACGCATGAAGCCATAAAGCCCCTTGCCAGTGGTATATATAGCCTCCCAACCCAATCACCCAAATCACCCACCTGTATTCACAAATATCCCTACTACTTCTAATTGCCAAACCGGTGCCTCCCTGCAGGCTGCTTCTGTACTAATTCCTCAACCCTTCATTTTCCTTAAGGTGAGCTTCTTAATATTTCAGTTGTCTCTTATCCTTCTCAACTGCAGTCTTAGCTAGTGATCATAAACCCTATGTGGAGATCAATCATATATGATATAGCTGGCCATGTGTTCCCTTTTTCTTTTATTCTTTGTTATGGCTAATTGGTGTTGATTAACATTGAGTTCAAGAACATATTAGGCTAATAAGTACTATATATAATGCTACGTACCTTTGTTAATTACTAAAAGGCCGACATGCATGTTTGAGTTATGATGCAGTTTCAAGCTAGCACTCCGGTTCTAGAGACAAGCTAGTAAGATGCAGGATGCAGTTTATAAGCCAATCTGATCATATACAAAACATTATTTGCATACCTACTTCTGTACACATCCTTTTTGTACACATCTCTTGCCCATACCATTAATTACAATTAAAGTTTACAATTAATATAACAACCACATGTAATATCAACGATGTAGAGAGTGGTGTATGCGCAAAGTTCAGGTACATGCGCATAGAAAGATTAATGCAAAATTACATTAGAATAAAGACTATCTTTAATACAGAAAAAAAAATTATTTCTGGTATATATTGCTTCTAATTATAATATATCCTTGCCTTATTGATCTGTGTTTTATGAATACAGAAAAATCATCATGAGCTGGTCAGGTGGAGATTGGATGTGCGGTGCCTGCCAGCACACAAATTTCAAAAAGCGGGATGCATGCCAACGTTGTGGATACCCAAAATACGGAGGCCCAGATCCATCCACATATAACACGACAGAGGTGTTGGCTGGGGATTGGTTTTGCAATGCCATGAATTGTGGTTCTCACAACTATGCCAGCCGATCAAACTGCTATAGGTGCGGTGCATATAAAACTCATGATTATGCTGCAGCTGGATATGGGTCCGCTGCCAGTCATGTCCCACCTGGTTGGAAAACTGGCGACTGGATTTGCTCTAGGTAACTTTACAAATGCATTCACTTCCTCATGTCTTGCGTAACAGTCTACCAATTAATTAGAAACAAATCATGTCCTGGCCATCGTCTCATACTGATTATATATTGCAGAATAGTCAGCATTGTTGCAACATAAACTACTATGATCATATATAGAACAATGTCCCGCAATTAACAAGATCATGATTCATTGATTCTTATAGTTTCGTTTCTAGTTTTCAGAATTTGGCGTACGTTAAGTTCATGAAATAACACCATAATTAACCATGATGGTATTTCATTCTTTAACCCCCCTCGCAGTTCTTCCTGATGATCTCCCTCACGCATCAAGAAATTGTATCGCATATATATTGTGTAATAGCATTATCATTTGTTTATGTGAGTGAACTTTGAATGGGACAGAATGGGATGTGGAGTGCACAATTATGCTAGCAGGACGGAATGCTACAAATGCAACACACCAAAGGATTTTGGTAAGATATATTCAGTCATTTTTGTCGTGTTTCCTTTTTCTTGCGACTGAATCATGAATGGCGCGCTTCACATCATGTTCTGCACAAATGCTAGCTAGCTAGTACATGATTTCATCTAGCTGTTTATTAATACAGGTACTCTTCCTTCTATTTTCAGGTGGTGCAGTTTAATCAGCAAGACTTTAATTTGAAGGTTCTCGTGCATGTGAAATCACTAATATCTCTCTTATCTGATCCCCGACCAAACACTCTTTTTTTTTTTTTCCTCACTTTCCTTTCTGAAGATAATTAAGCTCTAGAGTGAACATTGTTAAAGGCTCTTTCAGATAAGCAAGCCATGTGTTCGCATTAGGAAGGGTTTGTAGCTTCATTAATGTTTGGACGTGCAAAGATGTTCTTACGTACATGAAGTTAATGAAATCCCTTCTTTTCTATTTAATATATGCAGGTACTATGTTTTTAATACCTTGCCTCTCTCTCTCTCTCTCTCTCTCTCTCTAATATGATGGTTGTGCATGTGGGGTAAGTTTATAATTGGAGACTACTGCAGGCCGTGAGGTGGTCCAATAATGAATGTTGTAGCCTAGCTGATCTGGTTGCCATGACCAACAGAGAAATTCATGAAGTCCTGCTCATGGACCAGTACTAGAGCTTTGGACCCAACCAATGTAAAAAATGGATCAAAAGATCTTAGAAGAATAAGAATAAAAACAAAGGATTCAACGAACCTCAGTCATGAGTCGTTGTTCATTTCGAATGTCAGGCTTTCTTTAAGACCAATAATTTTATGATCCCTTTAAGCATCAAATCGCGTCGACACAAATACTTATGCAGATAAGAACCAGATGCCCCCCCGCTTTAAAGTATATATATATATGATATATATATAGTCCAGATTGAGTCAATCAAATCGAACCTCCCCTAGCTAACTACTAATTCTGCCTTTCAATGTAATGCACGATCACTGAAGTTAACACAACCTCAAATTCGCCAGCAGTGAGCAGGCCAGGACAGAATTATGCCATTGATCATTTCATGATAGCGATCGAGTTGGATTGTAACGCAAATAATAAGTTCTAGTACTTACATATATTCTACCCTTTGCTAATTTTAAAGAAAGTTCCAACTAAACTTTAGAACTTCAATTAGCATAATTTTCTTTGATCTGATCATTGACTTAAATATGGAAACTTTGAGGATGCGCAGAATATTGGTCAAAAAGCAACTCTATTTATGTGATGATCATAGTCTTGATCTTCCCTCGATATTCCAATATCCATCACTAATTAGCTTCCAATTAGAGATTCTAGCTAGCTACCTAGGCTGCATGCATGCATGCAGCTCTATGCAGATCATGCATGTTATAAAGCAATGACCCATGCAGTTTCAAATGCATGTAGACGTTCCCCAGCACACAGCTAGCATATATATAGGATAGGAGCAACGTGCAAAGCACATTTGCCTAGTTAGGTAAAATAGTTACTTTAAAAAATAATATGTTTTTTATAAAAAATTGATCAATCAATAATTTAATGCATAGGAAAAAAAAAGATAAATTCTAGCAAATATTTTTAGATAATGATAGTTAAGTGGAATATAATAATTACATGTTTGCATAGAATAGAAAATAAAAAAATTAGTTCAAAATATAACACTTCATCATTAGTTCAAAATACAAGTCTAACAAAAACATTAGTTCAAAATGTCAGTTGGCTGGTTTTTCTTCTGTAATTTATCATTTTGTGTCATCTTGTATGAGATCAATTGAGATGACATTGAAGTTTTTGTGCTGTTGTTGGTTGAATCGATTAGGGTCAAAAACAAGTTGAATTAATCATTTTTTTTGTGAAGTTTGTGCTGCGACATTCTCTATATATGGTAAATGCTCATGCATAATAAAAATTTAATAGTTTTGCATCCTGATTAATAAAAAGGTAAAGAATCTATATGTAGAAAATTCAAGTATCGTAAACTAATACAAATCTTACAATGGAATGTTTGTAGTTAGATTATTATGTATGTTGTAGATAAAAATAACATATTTTAAGGACAAACTAATTAAGAACAGGGCAATGAAATAGACTATTTTTTTTTTTTAATTTTACACTCCAAGAAAATATGATATTCATATTCTTACTTTTGAGAATAAGAGTTATTTTCTATGCTACTTATTTTAATGCTGCAATATAAAAATCAATTAAAAGAATTTTTCTTATTATTTGCTTTTAATAGATTTTTTGTTTTTGATAAACCTCCATCAACTTATGAATAATGTAGTAAATATTTCAAATTATAAAATAGCGTGCTTTTTTTTTTTTTTTTCAAACAATAAAGTAGTGCAAAATAGAAAAACAAATACATCACCAGTATAGTTCATGAAGTCGATTGTTGACCAATCCAATGCTTCTTCTGCAATTTCACCAAACATGACAGCAGGTAGTCTTCTTGTACTATCGTCAACTTCAACACATGCTCGACAACTATAAATGATGAAAATATCATTTTATGTTAGAATTGATAAAAACTATATGTTAAATTTGTCACATAAATTATTGAAAAAAGCTAAAGGTAGGTGATTTCGTGCACCCTTTGGGGATGAAATCCATGTGGCTGCTAGCAGGTAAAATAAAACGGTTCGCATGGAGTGGGATAAACGAAAGATTAACCAGTTAAATGAAACAGTGCGCACCGAAGGATTAAACGGAATGGACACCCAGACGTGTGAAACGGTGCGTACTGAAGTGCTTTCCTCTACATTTCGTTGTGCAAAATCAAACTAAGAACGTCACTCTTCGCAGCTCTCCTCTAGACTCCCAGACGTGCAAAACCTAGCATACCAAAGTGCTTTCCTCTTCTCTTCGCTCTGCGAAATCGAACTAAACCATTTTATTGAATATCCTTGAAATCGAGAGGAGGTAGCATAGCATGGTTTTCGTTGTGGTGTGCTTGTGCACGCATGTACCAAATCAGTGCATGGTTTGGATGGGAGTGCTATCCATTTCATTCGTGAATTGTGGCTGAGAAACCAAAGCTCTCACTGATTATTTCTAATATCTTAATGAGATCTTAGTAAAAACGTATGAGGTTTGTTTTGCTGTATGTCTTTTGCTTGTTGGATTGCTATTTGCCTTTTGTATCCCGGGATTAAAACGTTTCCTGTCGAGAAGCTGGACCCATGGGCCATCATCTCTCCTCTGTTTTTGACTTGGAAAAAGCTAAAGGTAGACGATTTCATCTGACCGGTGGGGGAAAGGGTGCACAAAAAGCAGTTGAGCGGTGGGGGAAAGCTGAAGCTCTTCATCTGACCTTGTCGTTCTTCTTCGTGAGTGGTGCACAACCCAGACGTTCTCTTCCTAAAAATCCTTTCAGCCTTTTTTGTTTTTTTTTTTTTCCTTTTTAATTGCCCTGCCATGTCAGCAAGGGTGCACAAGGTGTCCATGAAATGGACTCCCAATAGAATTGTAAATTATTATAAGTAAAAATTTGAAGAATAGATACCGTAGTTGGGAAATGCTCTAGTGTTTGCAATAGTAACAAATGAAGCTTTCATTGTGTTCATAGTCAGTTCCTTTGTTACAACCAATGCATGACATGTAAAAAAATATATGGTGCAAATTAACCACAATTATCTTCGTCTTTATCCAAAAAAAAAAAATTTCTACATTATATCAGAAACAATTTTTTAGACAAAGTGGTTACATACATCCTGATGTTACAAGATATTGTGATTTACCTATAACAAGTTGCATGGAGTATGTTTCTATCATTACAGCAAGGAAATTTCAATTTGGTATCAATATCATCAGTTTTTAATTAACAGCCCTTTATTGCTACTAACATTACATGGTAATTAACTAATATATAAATAAATGAATAGAAATACATTTCTTAATCCCATAATTTCATCACTTTTATACATTTTTAAAAAAAAAAAGTTGTATACAGAATTGTCTATTAAAAGTACCCTTCAATTTTTGGTATAATTTGATCTCACTGTATATAAACTTTTTTCAGGAAACAAAAAAAAAAAAAAAACCCAAAGAGAAACATCACCAAAATTTTAACTCATCAATTCAAAAAAAAAAAAAACAAATAAGTAGAAATGACAAACTTAGGAAAAAAACAAATCAAAAGCATAGACCTAAACATTTCAAACTCTAAAAAAAAAAAAAAAAAAAAAAAAAAAAAAAAAAGTCAAAGCCACCTTTTTTCAAAAAATTGTAAAGAAGTAATAATCAGACAAAAATATGCACAAAAACCAAGCCCCATACCATAGTCCTCGTAAAAAACAAACCACCAAATCAGATCAATTAAATCAAAAAATAAAAAAGAGAATAAAAAAATGACATGAAAACCAAAAAATAAAACCCATAAATTTTTTTAACCGAAGACATACAAAATGCAAATCATCATGAACCTCAAACCCAAAACTCTAAAAAAAATTATAAACAATGGGAGAGAAGCATAAAGAAACACACTCTTTGTAACAGGTCTGATTGAATCCACACAGAATTAGTAAAATATCTGGGAGGAGAGAGCCTCCAGAAGGATAGAAGAGATAGAGATGTAGAGATAGAGAAGAGGAAAATGTAGGGTTTTTTGTATTCAACTTCGATAACTCCCACTCTTAGGTCTGAGTACATATAAAACGCATCTAATCGAAAAGGGCCTGTGGCCTACTAACGGACTCTTCAAGAGATTCAAATTAAAGCAGTACATAAAACAATAGTAAAATAGATGAGAGCCCAAGACTCCCGTAACCCACTAATTCTCGTAAGTGACTAACAGACCATGGGCTTAGAATGATCCAGCCCACTTCTTCCAGCATATCTTCATCCTTCGGCATTATCTACTGATCATGGGCCCAGATGGCCCAGCCCGCTCATTCCCAACACATCTTCAATTTGACTTCACTTCAGTTTAACACTCCAGTTCAACTACACCCACGTGCACTTCAGACTTAGGTCTCGGTCGCTTCTTCCTCCAGAGCCTCCAGCGCCGCACAAGCTTCCCTTCAGCCATGGTTGTTACATACCTTCCCCCATCAAAACACCTTGCCCACAAGGTGAGGAAAATCATCTTTGAGTGTGGAATACACCTCCCAAGTAGCATCGGTGGCATCTTGGCCGTGCCATTTCACTAGGAGCTCTACCCGAGCCCTATTACCCACTTTCACCATGCGACGGCTAATCACTTCCTCAGGTTCGGGACGGAGAACCCCATGTTCATAGATGGGAGGAAGGGATGGAAAAGCCGAGATCTTTGACCCAATCTTCTTCTTGAGTTGGGATACATGAAACGTAGGATGGATCCTCGAAGATGGCGGTAGATCAAGCGTGTAGGCCACGGCTCCAACCTTCCTCAGTATTTTGTATGGCCCAAAGTACCTCGGAGCCAGCTTGAGATTTCGCCTGTGAACCACTGATGTTTGGCGGTACGGCTGCAACCTGAGGTATACCCACTGTCCTTCTTCGAACTGCTGCTCTCTACGTCTAAGATCAGCATATTTTTTCATTCTGTTTTGAGCATGTTGTAAATTCTGTTTGAGAATTTTTAGAATCTGGTCTCTGCTACGTAGTGTCTGGTCCACCGTTTCCACTCTTGAGCTGCCTGGAATGTAGTCCATTACCCGTGGTGGGGAATAGCCGTAGAGGGCTTCATAGGGTGAGACTTTAGTCGAGAGATGTTTGGTGGAATTATACCACCATTCCGCAAGTGGAACCCATAGTGACCAATCCTTTGGTCGATCTCCCGTAAAACATCTCAAGTAGTTTTCCACAGCCTTGTTAACTGCCTCTGACTGGCCATCAGTTTGGGGATGGTATGATGTGCTCATGGACATCTGCACTCCCTGTAAGGTGAAGATTTCCTGCCAAAATTGACTAGTAAACGTAGGATCTCTGTCAGAAACAATTGATTGGGGTAAACCATGTAGCTTAAAGATATTTTTCATAAAGGACTCAGCCACTGACTTGGCTGTATAAGGGTGTTTCAAAGGTATAAAATGACTATACTTAGTCAAACGATCGACGACCACCCATAAGCTATTGTATCCATGAGAGTTAGGTAACCCGTCAATAAAATCCATGGTTATGTGAGTCCATGGCTGAGAAGGTATAGGTAGTGGCTGCAGCAAGCCATTTGGCAAAAAATTGTCGGCCTTTACCCGTTGGCATAAGTCACATGAGCGGATAAACTGTTTAAGGTCCTTCTTCATCCCGGTCCAGTAAAAATCCCTTCTCATTCTGTGGACAGATTTGTCGTAGCCTGAGTGACCCCCCCAGGGGCTACTATGGGCTAACTCCATCAGTTTGTTTTTAAACTCCACATTGTCTGGAATGTAGAGTCTATTCTTGAACAACAATAAGCCTTCTCTGACTGTGTAATTAGAGCCCAAATTGCCCCCCAAACAGCTTTGTAACATGGACTGTAGATGCCCGTCAGCTTCACATGCGTTTTTGAGTTCCTCGATCCAATCTACATTAGGGAAGGTAATTAGCATTAAAGTCCCTTCTTCCTGCTTTTCTTTTCTGGACAGGGCATCCGCGACCTTGTTTTCAGCTCCCCGCTTGTACTCCACTATAAAATCATAGCCTAGGAGCTTGGTAATCCATCGTTGTTGCATTGGAGTGCCAATCTTTTGGTCCAACAGGTGCTTAAGACTTTGTTGGTCAGTTTTGACTACAAAAGTCCTCCCTAACAAGTAAGGTCGCCACTTTAGGACTGCTGACACTATTGCAAATAATTCCTTCTCATAAGTAGATAACAAAAGTGACCTTCCTTTTAGAGCTTGGCTGAAAAATGCAATAGGTTGCCCTTTTTGCATTAAAACTGCCCCCACTGCCGTTCCCGATGCATCGCACTCAATGGTGAAAGGTAGAGTGAAGTCCGGTAGTGTTAACACCGGAGGTTGAGTCACAGCCTCCTTAAGCTTGTTAAAGGCCAGCTTAGACTCCTCTGTCCATTGGAATCCATCTTTTTTCAGCATTCGGGTAAGAGGAGCTGCAATACCCCCATAACCCCGTATAAATCTGCGGTAATAACCTGTTAATCCCAAGAATCCCCTCAAAGCTTTAAGGGATTTAGGCATGGGCCATTCTATCATTGCCTTAAGCTTGTCGGGATCTGCCTTGACCCCTGCAGCTGAAATTAAATGGCCCAAGTAGGCCACCTCTTTACATCCAAAACAGCACTTGGATTCTTTTGCAAACAGCTGGTGCTGTTTTAGTGTCTCCAATGTGACCCGTAGGTGGTTTACATGCTCCATTTCTGACTTGCTGTACACAAGAATGTCATCAAAGAAAACAAGTATAAATTTTCTTAGAAATGGTCGGAATACCTCATTCATGAGACTTTGGAAAGTCGAAGGGGCGTTGGTGAGCCCAAAAGGCATCACTAGGAATTCATAGTGTCCCTCATGCGTCCTAAAAGCAGTTTTAGGCACGTCATCGGGTTTGACCCTAATTTGGTGATAGCCGGATCTCAAATCCAGCTTAGAAAAAATCACTGATCCTTGCAACTCATCCATTAGTTCCTCAACCACCGGAATAGGAAATTTGTCTTTGATGGTGACGCTGTTCAGCCCCCTGTAATCTACACATAGCCGCCAAGTTCCATCCGCCTTCCTCACTAACAACACCGGGGATGAGTAAGGGCTTTGGCTTGGTTTTATTACTCCGGTTTCCAATAATTCCCAAACAATCTTCTCAATCTCATCTTTTTGGTAATAAGGGTAACGATATGGCCGTATGGAAATAGGCTTGGTCTCGGGTATTAAATTTATCGCGTGGTCGTGGGTCCGGGGAGGTGGAAGGCCTTTAGGTTCAGAAAAAACTTCTCCAAACTGCTGCAACAATTTTTTTACAGTGGCTGGAACTTCACTTCTAGCCCTTTGTTCAATGAGATTTTGAGCTTCCAACAGTTGTAAAATTACCCCTTTATTTTCCAGCTTGTTCAATTTATTCAAGGGACCCTCCTCAATCATCTTTGCTGCTGTCAGACCTTGTAACTTGACCTCTTGACCCCCATATGTAAACTGCATAGTCAGCTTTTCAAAGTCCCATAACACCTTACCAAGCTCTTGAAGCCATTTAATGCCCAACACCATGTCGCAACCTGCCAACACCAATACTTGCAATTCCAAGAAGAAGGCGGTTCCTTGGATTACAACCTTCACTTTGCTGCAACTTCCTTCACTAATAATGACTTCGCCATTAGCCACTCGCACTTTCACAGGTTCTTGATTTTCCCATGGTAAGTTGGTCCTTTTTAGTATGGCCGGGTCTAAAAAATTATGGGTAGAACCCGTATCAATCAATATGGTCACCCATTGAGTTCCAATTCTTCCCTTTACCCTCATGGTTCTAGGGCTATGGGTTCCAATAATGGCATGTAGGGAAATTTCTGGTTTTGTTAGTGTGGTGCAAAGTTCTAAGGCTGGAATGACATCTTCATTGGTTACACAAAGCTCTTCTTCATCATGCCCACTGCACTCACTGTCCATTGCTATATCCTCCAACATGTATAGCTTTGGATTTTGACATCTGTGGCCAGGCACCCATTTAGAGTCACAATGATAACATAGACCCTTGTCCCTCCTTTCTTTCATTTGGTTTTGGTTTATTTTGTGGATGGCTATATTTGGTTTGGTTTTCAAGGTCTCAGTTGGTTGAGTATGAGGATTTTTTAAAATTCCTGGGTCAGGTGAATAGGTTAGACTGGATCTTGGGTATTTTTTGGAGATGTTTGCTTTTTCTTCTTGGATTCTTGCCAAGCTGAAGGCTGATATAAGGTTTGTGGGGTTAAACATTTTCACCGTGAGTCGAATATCGTCCCTTAACCCACTCACAAAACAACTGAGTTTGTAGGCATCCGATAGACCCCGTAACCTGTTTGACAATGTTTCGAACTTGGACTGGTAATCTTCTACAGTACCCGATTGTCTTAGCTTTGTTAACTCTTCCATGGGGTCATCATAAGTATTAGGACCGAACCTAATAAGCAAAGCTTTCGTAAAGGCATCCCAGTTTGGAATTTGACCACTGTCTTCCATGTCTTGAAACCAAATCAATGCTTTACCTTCCATGTGAAAGGAGGCCATCCTTACTCTATTTTGTGGGATGGTGTTATAAAACATAAAGAAATGATTTGCTTTATAAATCCAACCTGTAGGGTTATCTCCACTGAAAAGTGGAAAGTCTAGCCTCACCATTCTGGGTTGCATCTCACCCATGTGCGCGTTGTGCAGGTTCTGATGTTGTTGCTGAAAAGGCTGCTGCGGATGCTGAAAAGGCTGCTGTGGATGCTGAAAAGTTTGTTGCTGAAAAGTCTGCTGTTGTTGCTGAAAGTTCTGTTGATGCGGTTGCTGCTGCAGCTGTAGACTACCCGTTTCATCCCTTGATGGAGCTCCTTCAGTTGAGTCATTATTGGAGCTGCTGCTAGAATTTTTCTTTTGCATTGCCACAGTAAGAATGGCCAGTTGCTGTACTATGGCCTCATTTTGTCTCTTGAGGGTTGCCATGTCGCTGTCTACAGTAGAGAACCTAGCCTCATTCGCTTTTTTCATTTCCTGATATTGAGCATCGGTAGCCTCCATAGCTTTTTTAAGGGCATTGAGCCCCTCTTGTAGTTGATTATTTCTAGTACCTTCTGCCATTGCTTTCACAGGATGAGTCTCTGGATACCACTTGTAACAGGTCTGATTGAATCCACACAGAATTAGTAAAATATCTGGGAGGAGAGAGCCTCCAGAAGGATAGAAGAGATAGAGATGTAGAGATAGAGAAGAGGAAAATGTAGGGTTTTTTGTATTCAACTTCGATAACTCCCACTCTTAGGTCTGAGTACATATAAAACGCATCTAATCGAAAAGGGCCTGTGGCCTACTAACGGACTCTTCAAGAGATTCAAATTAAAGCAGTACATAAAACAATAGTAAAATAGATGAGAGCCCAAGACTCCCGTAACCCACTAATTCTCGTAAGTGACTAACAGACCATGGGCTTAGAATGATCCAGCCCACTTCTTCCAGCATATCTTCATCCTTCGGCATTATCTACTGATCATGGGCCCAGATGGCCCAGCCCGCTCATTCCCAACACATCTTCAATTTGACTTCACTTCAGTTTAACACTCCAGTTCAACTACACCCACGTGCACTTCAGACTTAGGTCTCGGTCGCTTCTTCCTCCAGAGCCTCCAGCGCCGCACAAGCTTCCCTTCAGCCATGGTTGTTACACTCTTAGCACACACAAAAAATAAAAAATAAAAATAGAGAGAGAAACACAAAGACTATACAAAATCGAACTGTGCAGATCATTTTGTGCAGTTCGATTTTGTTTATAAACCAATCTGATCAACAGAGCAAATAAAAACATCCACAAAAACAAGCCCATGGTTCAAAAATCAGACCAAAACTGTAAAAATATGCACAAAAATCAAACCACCGTTCAAGATCCCTGCAAAAAATTAACAAACCACCAAATCAGACCAATTAAATCAAAAAATAAAAAAGAGAATATAACAATGACATGCAAACCAAAAAAATAAAACCCAGTTTTTTTCTTTTAAAACCAAAGACATATACCAACTTAAAACCATCATGAACTTCAGACCAAAAACTGTAAAAGTATGAACAAAAATAAACCACAATCCAAAGTCCCTCCAAAAAACAAACCACTAAATCAGATCAATGAAATAAAAAATAAAAAAAAAAGAATAAAACAATGACATGCAAACCAAAAAAAATAGGGCCTATAAATTTTTTTAACCAAGACATATACAAACTGCAAACTATCATGAACTTCAAACCCAAAACTCAAAAAAAAAAAAAAAAAAAAAAGGAAAAATTGGAGAGAAACACACAGAAACACAGTACTGTTAGCACAAAAAAGAGAGAGAGAGAAACCATATATAAATGAACGAATATAAATAAACTTCTTAATCCCATAATTTCATCACTTTTATAAAACAAAAAAAAAAAATCTGAAAAAGTACTATAAATAATTGTCGATTACAAGATTAACCCTTCAATTTTTGGTATAATTTGATCTCACTGTGTATAAACTTTTTCAAAAACCCATACATTTTTTTTTCAGAAACAAACATCTAGAAAAAAAAATGAATGAGAATGAAAGAACAAACCTGAAGGGGGAGAGGTTCGGCCTCAAAGTCCATGAAAAAAATAAACCATCAAATCCGATCAATTCAAGAAAACAAAAATAAAAAATAATAATAACACGCTGACATACAAACAAAAAAATGAAACCCATACATTTTTTCAGAAAACAAACATGAAAAAAAAAATAGAAAATAAACATGCACAAAAAGAAAAAAAAAAAAAAACCTGAAGTTGGAAGGTAGAGAGCTTCGGTGAGATAATGAGACCCAAAAACTGTAGAAAAGAACTGTGAAAAATTGAACAGAAAACACTGTTAGACCGACATACAAAAGAGACCAACACTAAAGAGAGAGTCACAACGAAAAAAAAGGAATCAGAAGGAAAAGATGAAAAGACGAAGGAGACGAGCTTTGATGAGAAAATGAGAAGGAGATGAGCTTTGGTGAGAGAATGAATGGGAAGAGTTTATTATAGAGCAGCTTCGGCGATATAAAGGAGAAGACAAAGAGAAAAAGGAAAAGAACCAGAAGCAAATAAGAATTGCATTGACACACTGACACAAATAGTCGATGGAGACACAAAACTATTGACATACTCAAAACCATCCCCTTCGGGACATCCTTTGGAACAATTTTCGAGACAATTTTTCGGTGGCTGTAGTGCCACTCTTCCCCATAACCAAAACTGATGCATTGACACAAATCCAAAAAAAAATGAAAAATCCACAAGACATGTATATCTCTAAAGAATTAATTTGGGGAGAGTCATTTTGCACACCCTACGTAGTATCATTCAAACCACACATCTCCCACACATCATCCAAACCGGGCTGAGAGAGATGATGGATGAGAGGTGGAGAGCAAGAGAGGTGTTCGGTGGGGCTAGAACTGACGCACAGTGGCGATGGGGTCGTCGGTGGCCTTGAGCCTGAGCTCATGTGAAACCCATTTTATGGGTAGTTTGCGTGTGTGCGACGGAGAGGGAGAGGGAGGTTCGTGGTGGCTGGGTCTGGGAGAGGTGGTCGCCGGTGTGAGGTGGTGGAGGTGCGGTGGCCTGGGTGGCTGCGTACGGCGGCCCAAGTGAAGAGAAATAGGTGAAACTCATTTCGATTGGGTTACCGTATGAGAGAGAGAGCTGTGCATGGGGGAGATCGATGGTGGCTAGCTTGGTCGCTGGCGTGAGGGGGAGTTGCCGGTGGTGGCGGTGAGGCTGGGCGGCGCATGGCGGCGCCGGGCTGGGCTAAAGGAGAATTGGGCATGGGGGAGAATCGAGCTATAGAGAGAGAGAGGAAAGAGAATTTAAAAAAAAAAACCAAAAGATTGATTTATTGGTCGGGCGTGCAGTCTCGTAGTGTGTGCAATGTGTGCACATCTACAATGGCTGCTCCGTAGCACTACTCTATCTCTAAAATACACAAAAACATACTGCACTCACTTAAATAACAAAAGGATAAAACCGGAAGGATACCAAGCAAACGGACAAAATAAACATATGAACAAAAGTTATTGTTCATCATTGTTTATGCGTACTGCATGCATATAATATATGATCTTTGTCGAGGGAAAGTGCATCGCAGTCAACTACTTATGAAGCATAGTATAAAGTTTTCATAATAATAATTAAAACTTATATAATTACGAGATATATACACATAGAGTTAGAATTTCCATTTTCCAAAACTATTATTAATATGGTATTTAATTAATTTCGTAGCCATTCGATCTGATCATCTTGACCTTCAATTTTAGTCGAAATCTCGTTGCTGCATGCAGATGCCTCATTACCAATGTTTTTAATACTGTACCTATGACCGTTTCGGTCGAGACATTGAAACGAGATATTTTGATATTGATACCATTTTGAAATATCCTATATATAAATAAATTATATATAAATATATATGTATTATAAATAATCTGGTCTGAATTAGGAGGTCAAAAAATAAACTTACAATTTGAAGAAATGAAAAAGAAAAAGTAAAGGTAGAAATATCGGTCGGTATGGACTGAAACGGCCGAAATTATAACTGATACAAAACTATATCATTTTCTATACCAACTATACCATAGAAATGATATATTTCGATCCGTACCGATCGATCGTATGAAATTCAAAACTTTGCTCCTTACACCTAATAAAGTTAGCATTTCATTTGTCTGCTGCAACAATTAACGCAAGATTATTTATATTTATATGAACCATTTTCCACTCCATTTCTATTTCACCTAGCAACTCTTTCACTACTGTTTTTTTTTCATATGCGTCGGTTGATAGTGGCAAATTCTCGACGTAAAAACTAGGACATCTTAATTGTAAATCAATGGTTTTGCTAGTCCTAGTTTGCATCTAAATTTTCAGAAAAGTAAAGTTGAATATAGTTATGAATTGTGTAAACGGTGCTTTCTCTTTTTGAAAATTAGTAAAATCTATCATTAAAAGATTAATTTTTTTATGTGAGTTCCATATTTACTATTAATTTTAAGAAATTTCAATTATTTCTCCTCGATATTAATACGTATTAGATACACCCTGGTATAATTTCACAATTAAAAGGCTGATATGGTCTTATTGGTCTTGGGAAAACATGTTAGGCCTTGTACTTGATCTTGATAAAAAATAAAATAAATATATGCCCCTAACCATTAAAGGATGAAGAAGGAATCTTGGATTAAAAATCTTTGAACAATCCACGCAACATTAGGTGGAGCAGAATAGGAGAGAGATAGATTTTATGAGGCCCATTAAAAATGAGGCTGAACAAGGCCCATCAGTTTTGTACAGAACTCTCTCAGATCGTTTAGGCCCAGCCCAATTAGAGAGGGGTCATGAGTAACCGAAGTTTATGTCCCCACCATGGGTGACATGGGAGTATACACTATACCCACCCCTCTCAGGGTTTTGGAATGTGCTTCTGGGGTTTTAGCCGTTTAGGGCTTTAGCTTTCTCACGGAAGGCGGCTAGGTTTTGACTCTCACTTATCACCTATATATATTTCGAAGTTTTGTTCACCTCTTTTAGCATTTTCATCTGAGTCTTGGTTTCACAATTTCCTTCGGCAAAACTCGCCTTTAGCACCAATAATCCTCTGGTGCTCTTCTTGATTTTTTTAACTTCCGTTGATCTTCTGTTTCTCTACCTCCCCAAGTTTAAATTCAATTTTGGGCTTTATTGATTTTCTTCATTATAATCTTGTTTTGGCTCAAACTATTGATCCGGGTTTTCTTTCTCAATTCTTGAAAATTGACTACTTTTCTCGGTTGAATTCAATCTCAAATTTAACGTTCTTGATTGTGTATACCTGGTTCAGATTTTTTATTATTCATTTTCATTTTACATCAAATCTTTGCTGGGTTTTCTGGCTTTTAGGCCTTTAAAATTTGTTGGTATTAGTTTTGCGGATCCTCGCTCTCCGTTAATCATGCAGGCACAGCGTTTTGAATCTTTTGATGCAGGCAGTGATGCCATTGGTGTTTGGCCTCAAGTCCCAATGAACAACGATCAATTCGACATGCATTCACAACCGTTCAAGAGGGCTAGAAATTCTGAGGATAATCAATCCAGCGCCTTGCCCTGCCCGCCAATGAATTCTAGGATGAACTCCCCAAATCCTCAAGTCAATAGAGGGACAAGCAACATTTTCTTTAAGACTAAGATGTGCACAAGTTTTATGGCGGGTATGTGTAGCAAGGGTGCCGATTGTAAGTATGCTCATGGTATTGAAGATATGCGGCAACCTCCACCCAATTGGCAAGAACTTGCTGGTTTACGTGGTGGGGAAGATCGATCAACTGGACATTGGGATGATGACCAGAAGATAATCCACAAGATGAAACTATGCAAGAAGTTTTATAATGGGGAGGACTGCCCTTATGGGGAAAGGTGTAATTTTCTTCATGAAGATCCGGCGAAGTTTAGGGGTGATTCGGGGAGATTTAGGGAGAGCTCGGCAATAAGCATTGGAACTAACGAATCATCTGTAGTTCATGGAGCAGGCTCTAATCAGTCTGATACTGGTAGGCCTCTGAACAATGGTTCGGATGCGGTCCGGCCAAATACGAAGCCGTATTTGAAGACAAAGATATGTAACAGTTGGGAGAGAGGCCAATGCCACTACGGTGACAAATGCCACTTTGCTCATGGGCAAGCAGGTATGATGGTTCTGCTTGGCTTATCTTATTACTCAGATTTTTTTTTTTTTTTCTTCTTCCGAACTTTTAATTTTCTTTGTCCTAGTTTGCAACCGTGATTGATCAGAAGCAATTATTCTAATTATCTCACTAGGCTATGAAAGTGGACAATGGAAGATGGTAGGTAGCATGAGCTTTCTATCATGAAATGGGAGCATTTGTCTTTTTTGGTTGTCCACCCGAAAGTACGGTGATATCTCTGTTGTGAAATGAAAATATGTCCTCGTGAACATTTGAGTCTATAGTTCTTAATTTACAAAGCAAAACGTGTGTGAGTGTAGACCTTATTTTTAGGTTTAGTACTAATAGTTTCTAGTTGTGTGAGTGTAGACCTCCCTCTAAAATCTGAAATTCGATATGTAAGTTCTTCTATCAATAGTTCTTAGCCTTATTTTCTTCTGTAAAACTCTCCTACTAACCAGAAAAAGAAAAGTTGTGGTCAAACGAGTGGGCTGTTATCTAAATGATAGCGAATGATTTGGTTGTATTCTTCCCGAGGCAGTGCAAGCCTCCTCATATTCATCTCTAGGAAGTAATGATTCGCTCCTCTTCCAAACCCAAATCAAAATATGTTCATTAACCTCTGAACCATCTGGATTCTCTCTAAGACGAACTCATTTTCTGAGCTGCTCTCCAGAAAAAGTTCCACTGCCTGAATCTAGTTGTGTATTTTGTTAAAAGGTTGGCATGAATATTTTTTGTCGCTGATTGACTATTCTCCATGTTCTGGTTTTATGTTTGATTGTTCGTTGTTTTTCTTTCAACATTTCTCTCTGGGAAGGTAGCTGAGACTGAAACAATTTTATTAGGATAATGGGAAATATAGTCCACCCTTTAACTAATAGACCTTTTATACTTTGTACTGCTAATGATCTAAACTGACATATTGCACAATCAAACTACGAGAAAGTAGCAATGTGCACCTTGTTAGATCAAATCATCCAATCTGTGCCACTCCACCTGTTTTCATCCATCTTAATGGCCAGAATTAGACAATAATGCTATTTGTCAATTCTTGGTATATGGAAAGCACAATATGTCGGTTTTGGTAACATGGGATATAAAGTACAAAATGTTTAATAAGCGGAGGGTGGAAAGTGCATCATCCCCTTAAAGAAATATACAGTACCTTCGCAGATTCAATGTGGGTGACTAGTTTTGTTGCTCTCACATAATAGGTGCACCAGCATTCATTGCAAAATTAGAAATACTGTTTGTTAAAATGTCTATTTATCGTTTATTGATTTTAACTCCTGACATTGCTGTCACTGGTTGGCACTTTCTGTTAATACAATATTCCTTATATGATTCTTTCCAATCAAAAGGCTGGGTGTCTTTTAACTATTAGCTGCTTCATAGTAGTCATTTAAATTTCTGAAACAAACTAGGTCGTTGATATGCCAATATGAAGAGGAACTTCCTACTTTTTGAGTTCAAATCATATATATAATTTGTTTTCCTTTAGATTTGTATTGCCAACGTCCTGATTGGAGTGTCCATTAATATTTGTGATGTTACCGGTGGGTATCAATACTTAAATTGAGTATCGTAATTTAGTTCCTGACATCACATAATTGATTGGAGTAACGAGATGGTATGGCACTTGATCAACAACACAATGAGATATCCAATTTATGGGTAGCATATGGTCAAGAGTGTGAAGCTGGGTAGGAATATTCAACCATGAATATAGTGCTCCATCTAAAGGGATTTCCTTCTTTTGGATTTTTTCCTAACTGTTACATGAGTATTAACAAATTGAATTCTATAAAAAAATTTGAAAAGCTTGAAATATGATGTTATGGTTTTTCTTCAAAACCAGAGCTGCGGGCACCCATTGAAGGGGAAGCATCGAGTATGGGCTTCATTCCTATTTCAGCCAAACCTCAATATGTTCCTCTTCGTGATGCATCTCCTCCAAAAACAAGAATTCTGCCTACTTCAACTGAAGAAGGGCGGGGGCAGAAAAGTTTACTGAAGTGGAAAGGATTCAAGAAGATTGATCGCATCTATGCTGATTGGCTTGATGATGTGCCGCTAGCGCAACACCTGCCAAGCAAAGTGGAAAGCTGAGCTCAGTTCTTGTATAGCAGCAGCTTCTCATTGGGATTAAGAAATTTTAAAGACTCTTAAGTTTCAAAATTTTGGTCTTTAGAATAAATTTGAGTCGTTTCAAAGCCTCTTAAGGCTACAGAATTCCCTCTTTCTCAAGTATTTGGTCATTGGTGGTCAGGATCAGGTTGATTGGTTGGTTTGTCATTACTTTTCTTCTTTCTAAAGCATATTTTCTTCTAAGCAATGATATGTGAAGTACAGTTTGATTACTGGAAGCAGCTATTGTCATTAGAACATTAAATAAGAGTCCTTGATGGTTCAAATGTAATTTCTACGCGTGCTAAAGCCCTTAACGATGATGTGTAGCAAAGCTCTTAAAGAAAGCCTTCAAATTCTCCAGCTTTGACACTCTATAGTAACATTTTCAAACCAATTGGTTTAGTTTATCCAGTTCTGTATATGTAATTAGGGGTGTAAGGAGTTCGGTCCGAACCGGAAAAACCGACCGAATTGAACCATTCAGTCCGGACTGGACTGGACTGAACTCTAGACCGGACCAGACTGGACTGAACTCTAGACCGGTCGGTCTTGGTCCCATAAATTATGGATTGAGAAGATTCAGTCCGATCCCAGGATCTATAAATTTTGGATTGGACCAGACCGGACCGGACCGAACTCCTATATATATTTAAAAAAATATTTTTAATAATTTAATATATTATTATAATATAGTAATTATATAAGTTAATGGTATAATTTAAATAAATATTTTTATTAATTTATTTGAAAAAAACAAGAAAAAAAATAAAAAATAATTGGATCGGACCGATCGGATCGAATCGGATTGATAATTACTGGTCCGGTCTCTATAGATGTTCGGTCTAGTCCAATCTGAAAAAAATGATAGATCAAAATTTTGATCCATCATCTCTCGGACCGGACCAATTTACACCCAATAATGTAATGTCTCCCAAGTTTCCTTCACCAACTTTCAGTACATTTTGTTCCAGTATTAAGATCGTCGACACAATATATGGTTATTCCAGAAAATGCTACTTTTAATACAACACATCCAATATGGATGTTATGAGTATATATTTTCTTTGTAAATTTGGTGATTTTCTTACTATGCTTACATTTTGGCTCACCACGCCATGCAAGGAAACAAAATTAAGAAAAAAAAATCTATATTTACCCATCAAAACTCAGCATGACAGTGAAGTTCATCACATCAATTATTATTTTTTTATATTAACTTTTAAATAAGAATAATGATAGGTTTACTACCTTACTACAATCCATCTATTACTCTTTTTGTATTTGATTTTTTATATTTTTTTATTTTACTTAATGATTAAGGAAGTGAGTATTAATAAAGTTATATATTTTTTTAATTTGTTCTTAGTAATTAAGGATGTTAAAAAATACTTAAAAAAAATTGAAATGTATTTAGGTAGTAGATAGGTAGTAATAAAATAGTAATTCTATTACTACCCTTTAAATAAATAAATAGAAAATAGTAAAGGAAAATGATAGAGCCACCGCTGGTGGCTCCCGGGAGTCACCACTGGCTCTATCATGTGTTTTTTTATGTGTTTTTTTTTTACAATTATTTTTATATAGATTTTTTAACAATTTTAAATATTTACAAAAATAAATAAAATTATAATATTATTAAAAAATACTTTCTTAATCATGAAATAAAAAAAATTGAAATGTATTTAAATAATAGATAGGTAGTAATAAAGTAAGAATCCTATCACTATCCTTTAAATAAATAAATAAAAAAAAATAGCAAAACTCTTGCGATTATGAACTTCACAACTCGTACGCCTTGGCTCTACGACTCGACCAACGGAAAAATGGTCTAAACGAGAGTAGTGATATCCATAAATTTTACATTCTACACATATTTAAAGACATTATTTTATTATATTTTATTTATAAATATGTTTGAATAATTTTTATTAAATAGATAAAATAACATATTTTTTTTTAAGTGACTGTCCCAAAAATGTGATGCTTGGAATTTTTCTGAACGAGGACAGATGTCATTACTACAGCACTTGGAGTCATCACCAAACTCAGCTCCTCAGTTTCCTCTCCTTCTTGAAAACATAGCCACAACTCAATGGCCAATGATAGTCATGCTCTCCCTCCTCTCTTCCTCAACTTCCTCTTCCCTCCTTTCTCTCTCTAGAAAACTGTGTCTTCAGACCTTCACAAGAACTTTTTCACGCAGCAGCAGCAGCACTACCATGGCCATAAACTTGCAGTCCCATGCCTTTGCAGGCAATCCTTTGAGATCCAAGACCCCAAAACCCGAAGACCCACTTTCACCAATCACAGCCCTTGAAACCCTCAAGACCCAGCTCTTAGATGCTAATCCCCACCACCAGCTCTCTTCCCCTTCTTTCAAGGTCCTGCCTTTCAGGAAAGGCAGGCCATTGGCGGCTTCGGGTGCTGGACCCGGTGACTCGTCCCCAAATTGGCATCTGGGTTGGATTAGTTTGGCAGATTGCAAGGGTTACTTGGCCAATTCCGGGGTCGAGTTGAGCAGTGACTCGATGGTGTACCTGGGTTCGTGGCCCGAGGAGGATGTCGTCTATTGGGCAATTGATGTTTCTGGTGAGGGTGGTCTCGTGCCTGAGTTTGGGAGCAAGCAGCTCTGCTTTGTTGAGCTGAGGACGCTAATGGTAGCGACGGATTGGGCCAATGCGCGAGCTATGGGGGAATTGGCTGTTGCTGGCCATGTAAGTGGTTGTGGTTATTTGGTGAGCTTGTGATTCATTGGGATATGCGTGCTAAATGTGCCCCTTTTTTTCATTTTTGACAGAAATAATTTTCCATCCAACTTAAGAAAGAATTATATCATAGAATCAACAAGTACGTTTTGTTTGATAAAATCTGGAAAAGAGTCCGAACAGACAATCATCATGTCTTCCACATACTTGGCGTGTCTAGCTAATTTGTGACTTGCCCCATTTTCTTCTCTACCAACCTGGGTAACCTTCCGACTGTTGAAAACTTATGAATGAAGCTCTAATCTCCTCAGACAAACTGCCAAAGAAGACAAATCTTGGGAGGAAGAATTAACGTCAACCATTCTGAAGAGTCACTTTCTAACAACGTCTCGTATTTCTCTGTGAAATTCATTTGTAAAGCCCTCATCATTGCAAGAGCTTCAATATCTTCCGCACCCCTCACCTCATGCTCCAATTTTTGCTCATAGCCATAATTACCCTACATTTCTCATCCCATAATATAGCTTCCATTCTAGATCTGTGGAGATCAGCAAATAAAGCACCATCCACATAAGTTTTAGAGTTCCTAAGAGGGTAGTTGTCATCTAAGAATCTTCTTCTTATTCCGGTTCTGATTTTTTTTTTTTCATGCTGTTGAATAATGAAAATCAGGTGATAATTGTTGGTATGTGCTAATTGAGCCTCTCCAGATAGCAGTTTAAGCGTTTGGGTTAGATGCTTTACGTGGTCAGCTTTTGGGTTAGACGCTATAGCATGGTATCAGAGCCCGGCTGGTTCCACATGCCAGATCCATTTGAATATTTGAAGCCTGAACATGAGAGGAGGTGTTGTAGAACACCATATTGAATGGTTTAGACTTTGATTGGATGATCTTAACAATAATAATGATTTGCGCTAAAAAAGTGTTTATGTGCTTAATCATGGATTTTGGTTTCAATGAATTTAGTTTAGATGCTGATTGACAAGATCAAAATTTGGCTATGTGGCAGATTGAATGTTTTTACAAATTTTGTGAATTCAGCTGGGAAGTGTCTGTATGGTACTTGCTAAAAATTCTGTATGGGAAATCAAACTTGGTGTAATAATTATTTTATTCAGATATTATGGTGAATCCGAGTGACCTCAGTTTGATGATAAGAATGCAAGAAACCAATAGCTGACTTGTACAAGTACTTTTGTGTGCAAGATCGATACAAGATATGCGTAACGTTCTACTCTTAGTTCTTTTTTTTAATTATACACAATGGTTTTTCTGTTTTTCTATTATTTGCATATATTTTAAGAAATCATTCAGAGATTTGGATAACTTCTTGCCAGATTTCTATAAAATATTTCTAACTATACTTCCAGTCTCTGCAAATTTGTAGAACTATACATAAAAAGTAATGCATCCTGAGTTTGGACAGATATATATGCTTGCTTGCTCATGCTTCTAGTTTGTGACATCTCAGATTTCTTCTGTATTTCTCTTGCTCTTGCCTTATATTATCTGTTCTCTTCCTGCATTATAGCATAGTTAAAGGTTGCTGAGAGTGGCACATTTTTTTCTGGTCATTGGATTTGATTAGGCCAGGGCATTGCTGGAATGGCATAGCGTATCACGATTTTGTGGACATTGTGGAGAGAAAACAGTCCCAATGGAAGCTGGGAGGCGGAAGCAATGTTCGAATGAGTTGTGCAAAACGAGGATTTACCCTCGTGTTGATCCAGTATGCTTATGCTCAATATCCTCTACTTAAAGCGGTCACTAAAAACCTCTATAAAATGGATGCTTTAAGTTTCAAGTTGATTTGTGTGGATTAATCTTATTACAGGTTGTCATCATGTTGGTCATTGATAGAGAGAACGACCGTGTACTCTTAAGTAGACAATCAAGATTTGTACCCCGTATGTGGAGCTGCTTAGCTGGTTTTATAGAGGTATGAACTTGGCCAACTTTTAAGTGCTGCCTTTTTAGGCCTTATTTATCAAGTTCTAAACCTGTCATCATTAGATTGATGTGGGCCCAACCCCCAACGTAAATAAAATGTTAGATTGATTTTCCAACAGTTTAAATTAGGTCATTTGGCCTGAAGTAGGATCCTTCTCTATATCTCTGTGACACAGTTATAACCAAGGTCATCTAAATCTCAAATTTTTGCTTTCCATTAACTCATCAATAATTTAATAAATTGTTGTAGTCTTATCTTTAATTTTTTTAATAAATTATTAAAAATTACATTAATTTTAGGCTTTCTATTCTCTTTAGCCAGGAGAAAGCTTGGAAGAGGCAGTGAGAAGAGAAACATGGGAGGAGACTGGTATTGAAGTAGGAGAAGTCATATATCATAGCTCTCAACCGTGGCCTGGTATAACTTATGCAAAGCTCATTTTCTCAGCATACGTTAGATTCCTCAATATAGTAAAAATGATGGTAATATTAATATCATTAATGATAATGGTGCTTTATCTGTTGACATTTGTCAGCTCTACTGAAATCAGGTTTTTGTTATCATATTAAGTGGGCATTTTCATTAGAAGTAAAAAAACATTGAACTAAATTTATTGCAAATTTTCATTTCCTTTGTTGCAAGGTTCCCAATTTCTAAACTTATCAAAAAAAAAAAAAAAAAAAAAGGTTCCCAATTTCTAAAATTTAGAATCTTCATCTACATTTCTCCGTCTGACTTAAAAATAGTTTTTGCTGGAATCATCTGTGTAAACCATCTGAAAGATTGTTTATCTTAATCCTTTTTTCAATCCCCTTGGGTTTCCAATTAAAAGTTTTTGAGTATTTTGATAATTAATCAAATTTATTGATCCTCATAACTAGGCATAGCCCAAATACACAAGTAGTATACAAGAGAGAAATACCTAATTACAACCTACAGACGAAAAAATATTTTAGTATTATCAAAATACAGGGCCATGAACACTCTTTCTTCTGTTTTTTTTTTTTTTTTTAATGTTTCTTCGGATGTTTTTTTTTATAGGTAAACGATAGTATTAAATCAGAATAGGCAAAGTCCAAGTATACAAGAAGTTATACCAGAGGTAAGACCTTTCTAAGTTGCTATAAAAGAAACAAGAAAATCATGTACGTTTAGGCCATTAAAATCTACAGCCATAGCCCAAAAAAGTAAGGTGCGGAAAAATAAAGCTCGAAGCTCCTCTAAGGTCCGCTCCTTGTCTTCGAATGTCCGCTCGTTACGCTCTCGCCAAATACACCACATAATGCAGCTAGGAACCATCTTCCACACAGCTTTGATTTGTGGAACTCCCCCCGGTATCACCCGACTAGCCAATAAACCCACCACTATAGCAGGCATCACGTAGTTTAAGCCTATCTGACTGAACACTTCGCTCCACATGGCTCTAGCTGTCTCACAATGTAGCAGAAGATGATCCAATGTCTCCCCATCTTTCTTGCACATACAACACCAATCAGGAATAATTACCCTATGCTTTCGTAGATTGTCGGTAGTCAAAATCTTACCCAGGGCCGTTGTCCAAGTGAAGAAGAGTGCCTTGGGAGGTGCCTTATTCCTCCACAATTTTCTCCAAGGGAAATGAGTATTTGGAAGTAAGGTAAGGAACTTATAGAAGGAACGCACTGAGAAAGTACCCTTACCTGCTAGTGTCCACCACAGCTTACCTTCTATTCATCTTCATAGTATACACTAAATTGAAAAAAGTCTCAAAACTATCTAGTTCCCATTCTTGGGCTGCTCTATTAAATATTATATTCCATTGGATTTGGTCCCCTGAACGCACCATGAGATTCGCCATCGAGGCTTCTTGGTCATGTGCCCACTCGGAAAACCAAAGGGAACAAGTCCATGAGCGCCTCTTCCCCACACCAAATGTCCCTCCAAAGTTTTATACGGAATATCTTCCCCCACCATAAGTTTAGTATATCGCGAAAACACCCCCCACCCTCGTCTTATGTATTTCTAGACCCTCACACCATATGACCCGTTCCCTTCACTAGAACACCAGCCCCCCCCATACCCTGCCATATTTGCAATCAACTACAAGTTTTCAGAGAGCTTTCGGTTCCATATTGTATCTCCAAAGCCATTTCCCAAGAAGTGTCCGGTTAAATTTTCTCAAATTCTTTAACCCCAACCCACTTGAGGAAATTGGTTTGCACACCTTATCCCAACTGACTAGATGAAACTTGAATTCATCTCCCAGTCCACCCCATAAAAAGTCGCGATAAAGTTTTTCAATCCTCGCCGCCACACAAGCTGGGATTGGAAATAACGACAGAAAATATGTTGCTAAGTTAGAAAGAGTGCTCTTGATCAGGGTCACCCGGCCACCCTTCGACAAATACATTCTCTTCCACCCTGCCAATCTTCGTTCTATTTTCTCAGTAGCTATATCCCAAATAGCTGAAGCCTGTAATTTAGCCCCCAACGGTAGCCCCAAATATGTCATCGGCAACACAGCAACCTTACACCCAAGTATATTAGCCAACTATCGAGAATTATTGACGTTCCCAACTGCCACTAACTCTGTTTTATCAAAATTCACTCTCAGCCCTGATGCTGCTTCAAAACAAAAGAAAAGCGCCTTCAAAACAAGAAGTTGGTCTTGTTCTGCTTTGCAGAAGATTAGTGTGTCATCTGCAAATAATAGGTGTGAAACCGAGATGAAGTCCCTATTAGTGTTTCTTCGGATGTTATGTTCAATAATAGAACCATAAGCTCACCGATCAAAAAATCACCGATCAAAAAAAGAAAAGAAAAGAGAACCATAAGCTTCCTAATTGTTCTGTTAGCATTTGTTTGTGTAAAGAGACACTTTATAGCATCGGTTTGTTTTGCAGTATCTGTATCTTTTGGATTTATAAGTTGATTTTTCAGCCCTGTGTGTTTCTGTAATGGCCGTTGAGTTTGATGTCCTCTATTTCCCTGGTAGTATAGATGCAACAATGTAGACAATTTCCATATTAATTTTCAATTTTTGTCTGTTGATACTATTCTCTTGATTTTGTTTATTTCCAGTTGGACCAAGTAGCATTCCATGCCAGTTGATGGTTGGCTTTCATGCATATGCAAAATCACTAGAAATAAACGTGGACAAGGAAGAGTTGGAAGGTATTTTGAACATTCAGCAATGTTTCAATTGACCTTTCTTCTTCTTTTTTTAATTCCTTTGCATTTTCTCGAGAAAAATGAAAATCCTATTTCTAGTTTATGTGAGGGCACTTATCAAAAAGAATATGTGAAGGGTAATTTTTACCTGACCTAATCAAAATGAGAGAGCTTAGTGGTAAGGCTAGAATTACCACATAAAGGTACATTGAGATTCAATGTTCTTCACAATACGGGGATTGGTCTATTTGGACGGGGCTTTGTTAATGTGTAATTGATCTGTATCATTTGTACGGATATTCATTTCACAGCAAAAGCATGGCTTGTGAAACTTCTTGGAGAGAAACTAGAATTAATATTTATTTTGACTACATAGTTTACTAATGTTTAACTTGAAATGAATTGACAAATAATCATTTTTACAGTGATTACAGATGTGAATACTCGAATAGGCATCAGCTGCAAAGTTTTTTTGTACCCCTTTTGCCCTCACGGCACATGTTAGAAGTTAAAACTATAAATAATCTTGCTATATCTATTTGTCTAGATGCTCAGTGGCACAGTAGAGAAGATGTGAAAAAAGCTCTGACATTTGCCGAATACAAAAAAGCTCAAGAAACTGCAGCAGTCAGGGTAGAACAGATGTGCAAGGGAGTTGAGAAAGGACAGAACTTGGCTGCGGACTTCAATGTGGAAAGTGGTGAACTTACTCCCATGTTTATCCCTGGGCCATTTGCCATTGCCCATCACCTCATCTCGTCCTGGGTCTACCAAGATGCTATCAATGGCGTTCAAGCTCATTCAAAAGAACCTAGTGGTTCTCTATCGAATTTGTAGTAGTGGCTCTATTCAGTTTTAAGACAGCATAAAAGTCCAGAATCCCTCACTCATGGAGTGAGTTTCTTTTTTTGACCAAAGGTTAGTCTCCCCACATTGTTTCTCAAGACGGTAAAGGTAGTCGGAGCCTCGGCGACGTGGATATTCTATCCTAGCCTAGTCATAAAAGATTCTGCTGGAATGATAGGGCAGTTTTCTTTATTTGTTATACAAATATAACTCATATCTTGTTGAATTTTTTATTGTTACACCTACTCATGTTCTAAAACCTGTGATTTTATCTTGTATCCACATGCTTCAATTGTATGGTTGGTTGCTCCATATAGGAATAGAGCCAGTGATGCACACGAGTCCTAATATCGATTTAGAGCATCTGTCTCGCATTTATTTTCTTATATCTGAGCTTCCTCAAAGTGCAAGGATCTTGTGCCTTTTCTCCATTTTTCAATTTGTGCGGCTGATCTAGTAGTCACCCACTTTATTTGAACATCCCAGTAGCATTTCCATGGGACATGCGTAGCTTGGTTGCAGGAGTCAACAATGGGCTATAAAAGGGGGTGAGAAAGTGAATGATCAGTGTCACAGGGTGATTGTTTTATATGTTCTCATCTGGATAAAGAAACTGTTGTGATATAGAACTTTTATGCAGGTTCTGTAAGAGTAATATTTTTGACAGATTATGGCTGTTTGGGGTTTGGAGCTTTATATTTGATGACAATATTCACAATATTTGTAGCCAATCTAATGATACTGCCCTGTGATGCTGGAGTACTGTTTCAATGCAATCTCGCAAGGAATTCCACATAATGTTTAAATGGTTATTACCAGAAAGATCAAATGCATGACCTTTTTCGAATGGATGTTACGAGTTGAATTAAGATGCAAAAGATAAGAACCAAAACTTTAAAGTGAACAATGATAAGCTTCAAGACGCTTCATCTTTGATCTGCTTAGCTCCCTGGAAACACACTCACCTACATGAAGCTCCTCACTGCTCAAGAAACACCCTTTTCCGCTGCAACCCATAGATTTATTCTTGTTCTTATTCTTCTTCTCTTCTTCCTTTTCTTCATTGTTGTCTTGTTAGCTGTACCAAATATAACCTATGCATGGAATGAGTGTACGCCATACATACAAAGGATGCAGATAACCCAAGTCAGACAGTTTTAAGTTGATTTAACAGTGATAATATGGTATGGTCTCAGTACTACTTTGGGGTAGGCTCTTCATGAAGATAACCAAGTGCTTTACATTGAAGTTTGATTTTTATTACATTAAGGACTCAAATCCCACCATTTATTACATTAATTAATTGCTCATATCAAAATTTGATCTTATTCAATAGCTAATCACAGGTTGATAACATATTACTAGTAGCCCTGATGACACAAAAACTAGACCAAATTCTCGATCATTTTCTGGAATCATAAAACTCTCAACCCATCTCATCTCATTATTACAATTTTTTCAAATTTTTATACAAAATATAATAAACAATTCAACTTTTTCAAATCTCAAAACAATAATAATATTAAAAAATAATATTCTAACAATATTTTATTCAACTCATCTAAAACTATCTCATTCCATCTCAATATCAAACGAGTCCTGAAAATATAATGTCTGAAAAATCATAAGTCCGATTTGATTGATTTCGTCCATTTTATAGTTGATCTGGCTAAAGAATCCATGGGGTCAATACATTTCTTGAGAAGAGGATCGTCGTGAGGGAGAAGACCCTGCATTTCATCTGAAGCAATGACAACAGTGTTCACAGCCCTGACTAAGAGAATTTGGACAGCAATTCTTAAGAGATTCCTTGCCCCTTCAATGTCCCTTCTGTTCAATGCTTCATTTGCAGGAATGACAATGTGCTGCATTGTTGCTTGGTCTGGCAACACCACTTCAAACCCCTGCATGCAGATTAAAGTTTATCATCGTCTCAACTGTTATAAAAATCATTACGCTTGTCTACAAAAACAAAATGTGGGGACGATAATAATTGGGATGAATAAATTGAAAAAAGAATGTTCATCATCTTTACGAATCCAATTCTTCTTTTTTTTTTTTTTCGTATCCCTTCAGTAGGGGTAAAAAAAGACTGATGAACCGGTAAAACGAACTAGACCGAAGGGTTCGGCCTGGTACCGGTTCTATTTTTCTCAAAATTGATCAAAATTGATCCGGTTCCGATTTTTCTTTTTCTAACACCGAACCGAACCGGACAGGTTCATATATATATATATATTTTAATTTTTTATATTGTATAAAATAACTTTTTATATGATTTTGTATATTATATATAATATATAATTATATATAAAATAATTGTATATTATATGATAAATTACTAATTACTGTAATATTATAAATTCTAAAATCCTATATAAATAATTATATATTATCACTATAGTTTATTGTATTAGTAGTTATACTAATACTATATTTATAATCATTGTACATTATAATATACTATAATGTATCACTATATTATATATTATATTATATCATTATAATCTATAATACAATTATAATATACTACAATATATTATCACTATATTATAATATACTATAATATGTATACTGTATAATATACTGAAAAAAGGGGACCGAACCAAACCAGACTGAAAGTACCGATTTAGAGGTGTAACCGGTGCGATATCGGTTCTTCAAATCTCAAAATCGGTATATATATATCAGTTCAATTCTAAAATATGTCGAAAACCAGATCGAATCGGACCGGTTACACCCCTACCCTTCGGCCTACAAATAATAAATAAATAAATGTTAGGATTTTTGTCTAAAATTATTGTTTGTAAAAAAGTTAGAAAACAGGGTCCCAGATTTCATTGTATCGCAGAATAGGAGGAGTGCCAAAAGAAAGACAGGATATATATGTTTAATGTAAGAATGATGCTATTTGTAAGGAGTTGCACTGATCCCAGCCTTTCCATGTCCAAAACTAGATCCCACATTGATGAGAAGCAACCAAATTCTACACTTTATAACACCACATTGAGGTTGGTCAGATTGCCGGGCTTGGCAACGCGAGCCTGTGACCCATGTGGGGGCTTCAAATTGATGGGACGCTGGCATATTCCATTCGAGTCGGGTTCTGGAGGCATCTTGCTGGCCTGCCCATTCCAAGCCAAGAGACTGAGGTACGTGATTGGGGCGAAGGCCTCTTGGTCATGTACTTCCTAGAGGATGGGGGCATAGCGTCAGGCTGGTTTCACAGAGCAGCGACAACCCCCCGCTCTTGACGGTGGAAGGATAACGGACCAGTGTCTCTCAGACCCAATAAGACCCGATGGATTTGACATAGCTGGACCATCACTTTTTATGACTCATTTTTGCAAGTTCAGGTGATCATCCATATAACCAACGTGCAAAGCTCATATAAGACCAGTCTCTCAGACCCCCCCGCTCTTGACGGTGGAAGGATAACAGACCAGTTGTCTCTCAGACCCAATAAGACCCGGTGGATTTGACATAGATCACTTTTTTTGACTCATTTTTGCAAGTTCATGTGCATATAGATCCATATAACCAACGTGCAAAGCTCATATAATTTGTTTGCTAGAATGGTTGGAAAAGGGAATGGAAAAGTTAAGTTGGGATGGGGATACCTGAGTTTGCAGTTTTTCCTGGTAAAAAGCAGCGACTGAAGTTGCATCTGTAGCAAGCACCCCAATCCGAACATTACTCCCAGCTTCAAGTGGCTTCATCTTTGCATTGCTTAGCTCCCTGGCAACACACTCACCTATATGAAGGAAAGGCAAAGAACATCCCTTGGAAATCTCACCGTGCCATGCATGTGACAGATGGCATGGCATGACTATGCAAGAAGCTCCTGACTGCTCAAGAAACACCCTTTTCCGCTGCAAATTTCCGACAATTGGGCCATGATTGAATTGGATTTGAGAGTTTCTGCTTTTAAATGAATGAAATGAGCTAAGAACAGGAAGCTCTTTGCTTAAACCTGGGTCGTTGCACACAACGAAAGGTACACATTCTTGTCCATCTTTAGAACTCCATCGGACGAGCTTTTCCAAGAAAATTAGCGTAGAAAAAACAGATACTCCTCCAATGATTCCAACTGTATTTGGTTGGCTGAGCAGGGAATTTGGGGCCTGATATCTTTTCATAGCCATAGCCGAGCCCAAAACCTTTTTGGAGTCAAGTGATTTTCCACTTTCATCGGTTGGTTGGGTGGCTGAAGATATTTGTGCAGCTGCGGATGGATTTGATCTGGTTCTGTACTTGGTTTTATTCTTATTTACACTACCTAGAAGAACTGCTGGGCAATTTAACGTGTGGCAGGACATTTTCATGGCCACTAACTAACTACTTCTACAATCTAGTATTTCTTTGTATGTACTCTTCAGCCTTTGCCACTGAAGCTGTAAAATTTGAGTCCCTAAATATCTTTTGCTTGTGACCAAACCCATCGCTTGAATTCTTTCAGACTCTCCATCTTCACACACTAAACACCAAGTAAATATTTCCACCTCTAACAAGAATCTTCTGTGTTGTGGCTTTCAATATACAGATCAGTATGAACCCTATATCACTCCTAAAAACCCTAAATATAGCAAAGAAGCAATAGATCTTGACCCTGTTTCTATTGCTATTCCTTATAAACACAAGTCTCACCTCATAAAACTAGCTCACGGTTCAGCTATAGAAAGATTTCAGAATCAAAACCCAGAAAAAACAGCAGAAACAGAATTTCTCTGGGGCATGGGGACTAAGGAAGGCAACTGAGCACATGATCCACCGACTTCTGAGTTCTGAGACAGTTTATATATGCAGATATCTCATTGAATGTCCAATCACGAGCAGTTAGGAGGAATCTGAATAATTGTTATCGTGTCAGCATTTGCCACTGCAACAAAGATAGTTTAAGATGTAATGTTAAAATATCCAGAATAAGACAATATTTATCAAATTGGCATGCATCTACTTTATATGTCTGTCGGATACAGTAAATATATATATATGGTTGAGGACATGTTTTACTGCTACGCACTCTCGATCTCCTGCAACTAAAGAGTAAGATGGCTTGGGGGTGTCCTCTAATGCCTAAGTCAGTAACGATACGAGTCTTCTTAAAGCTAATTATTCCAGAGAGCTTCATTAGCGTACCTGGGTTATTTAAATAGAGGACTTGCTTTTTTGGGATCACCTGGACTAACTGTCTTGTCTACTATTTGAAATTCGAACCCCGAAACGTTCGGGTTATCCACTCCTTTTGAATAAATGAATATCCTAATTGCTCTGGGATAAGCAGGCGAGCGTTCTTATTTTTAATAAACTAGCTTGAGCTTTAATGGGCTAGAGAGGTTTGAGCCTTGAGTGGCGTGATTTGTCGGGGACCCATGACTCAGGTCCGGGGTGGTACCCTGTGGGCCTTTATGGTGATATTAAAGCCCTTCCAATTACTCTGCGAAGTCTCATCACACATGATGTGATGGGACTTTCATACTAGATGTCGTTGAACCCTTTTAGTGGAATTAATTGACGCCGCTCCAATTACCCAGCGAAGCCTCATTATGCGCCAGGCGATGGGGCTTTTTAGGCCACAAGGTGTTGGGCTTTTCGAATTGGGCCAAAGCCCCCCCTCCCCGTTACCCCGCGAGTCCTTGTCACACGCGATGTTGTGAGATTCATTCTCAGGGCAACGTTTGGAGTTTTGCTTTGTTATTCCCCCAGGACATCTATCAAAGTCGATATGCATTCCCCTTTGTCAACTGCCGCCATTATTTATTGTTCCCTACCCCTTGTTTTTTCTTTCTTTCACTTCCTACCTTCTTGCGCAAGCTTCGTGTTCCCTTTCTTTTCCTGCGTCTGAAACCCTTCGAGTCTTCAAGCTTTCTCCTCCTTCTTCATGCATTGTTTCCTCTGTTTTTGACGTATTCATGGCTACTGTAAAAGACAAAGGTGCAAGCCCTTCCTGTGACGGCGGTTCTTCACGACTCCACGAGCCTTCTGTCCATCGCAAAGGTGCTGTAGAAAACCCTAACATCGAAGGAGACGCTTCCCGCTTCATCTTCGAGGGCCATCGCTGGGTTTCCACCCTCTCCTGTCGAGAACTGGATGCTGCGAAGGACCATTTCAATATCCTTGATTCAGTGGGGCTGTCGTTGTCTGGCCAACGACATGGAGCCGTGGACGTCAGAGGTATGACAATCTTTGTTGTCCTCTATTTGGCTATGTTTTCAATGGGGCTTCGTCTGCCCTTCGTGCGGCCCTTTCGTGACGTCTTAGACGTCTTAGGCCTTGCGTCGGCCCAATTGGTGCCTAATGCTTGGCGTATTTTGATGACATGTTGCGTTTTGTGGCAATGGGTCCTGGAGCCCACTGGTGATGATTATCTCAATCTTACTGCTCGAGAGTTTATCTCTCTCCATGGGTTTATGTGTTTAGAAGGGAACCTTTGTAGCTTTAGGCCCCACAGCAAACTGGTGCAGTTAGAGCGTAAGTATTCCCATGCCAAGGGTTGGCAGAAAAAGTTTTTCTTTGTTTCGGGTAGGGGATGGGACTTTCCAGCAGATGAGGCCTCACATCGGGAATTCCCCGTTTGAGCGTCTTGGTCGCCCGTTCCTGATGGGCGTGACCTTGAGGTTTTGTTGTCTCATCGGGAAGAAACTTACATCTGTCTGGTTCATTATTGGGCGATGGCGAATATCAGGTCCATTTGGTCTAACGCCCTCTTGACGCCCACCAACATTGGCAAATTCCTAATGGTACCTAGCTGAGCTCATGTGCTAGGTAAATTATGTGTGCCCCCTCTCTGGAAGAAAACCTTAAAAGGGGGCCACCTTTAGAGGCGGGAGGTAAAAAGAAGAAAGCTCGCCTTATGGCGAAGTCATCGGACGCATCCAGCTCCTCCCGAGGTGTCCCTTTTCCCCTCTAGCGAGCGAAGGAGAGGGGTCAAGGAACCTTCCAGTACCCCGGCCCAGTTTGCTAGACGACATCATGGTCCAGGCAGATGCCGAACTAGACTTCATATTGGAGGCTAAGGAGGCCCGGAGGTCGGACGCTCCCTCGGGAAAAGAGGTCGAGACTTTTGGGCGAGCAGTCAATCTCGAAGGGGCCCCTCCTCTGGAAGGGGATGATCTTGTCTTTGTTCGTAACCTGGACTTCCTTAATGCCCCTCCCGTGGGCGGCCTTCCTCCCTTACAAGACGAGTTTGGCAACTCGTTTCATCTTGAAGATGCCGATGAGCCATCTCCTATTGCCTTGGCGGCTTTGGGTGGGGACACTCCTGAGTTGCCCTTTATCTTCCCGAACTTATCTTTCACCTGCGGGTGCAGGGTGCTAGTCTCTTCCCTGCCCTTTAACACTTCTCCCAGGGGGTGGGGAACTTTCTCCAACCTTTCCTGTCGGTGATTGCCAAACTAGCCCTCCCCACGGGTCTCCATTTCGGGAAGATGTCGTCGTTCCCCAAGTCAACCAAATAGCTGGGGCGTCTGCTCAGGCAACTACTGATCCTTCGCCTCACACTGTTCAGGAGCCGTTTAGCTCGGATGATGCTGCTGGGGTCTCTTTTCAGATTCCAAATGCTCGCCATGATGCTTCCTCTTCTCAGCCTGATTACTCTTCTTGGTCCTTTAGATCGCGTCGTGATGAGGCTTTCCGCTCCACCATCCTAACTTACGTAGCATCCTTTCGCTTGTGAGCTTTACTCTTCTTTTATTTTATCTTTTCATTAGGTTGTTATCTCATTGTCCTGATTAGGGTTTTGCAAGGATTTGACAAGCTGGATGCTCTGCTGGTGGAAGACCGTATGGAACTAGAGGAGGAAAACGACTCCATGCGCTCATTCATTGGCAAAGCCCACAGGGCTGTTGTCTCTGCCCGAGCGAAGAAAGAAAAGCTAGCTAGGGAACTTTCTCAAGTTGAGGCCACCTCTCGGGATCAGATTGCTTCTCTCCAATCTGAGTTGACAAGCGCATTGGAAGAAACTACGTTGTACAAGGCTAACGCAGCTGATAGGGAGGTTGAACGAGACAACATGGCCGCCCGCCTAAGCGAAGTGGAAAAAAAGGTGGAGGAATTGCGGGTAGTGAAAGCTGACTACCTTACCTGCCTAACTACCTCCGAGGAAGAACGCCAGAAAACCAACACTTGACTGAGCATAGCTCCAGGGCGAGAAAGTTAAGGCAGAGTAGGATTTGGTTGCCGCTCAGAGTTCGCTTAAGGACCACGATCACCTCTTCTTGACGTTGAGTAAGAGCTGGGAGACTTGCAAGAAAAATTTGTCTGCTTCTGAATCGAAAGTATTCGAGCTGAATCAGGAGCTGGGCCACTTGCAAGAGCAAATTAATTGCCTTATTCCTCAAATTAACTCTGCATGCACAATTCGAGATCGTGGTTTTGGCTTGGCTTCAAGCTCGGGATTAAGCAGCTGCAAGAGCTTCTACTTGCACATCCCGAGACAGATCTCCGTAACTTGAAGTGGAGAGAGATAAGAGTCAGTCCTGCCGCCTACCACTACTTTGACTCTATTGGACGAGACGTTATGCTGGACGCCTTCCCTACTCCTCGTCTCCCTTGATGTTTTATTTTGTCACTTTTTGTTCTATTGAATTTCAATCACTGCCCCTTAGTAATTGTATATTTTGAACTATGGTTTATATTAAGTAAGATGGATGTTTGCAATCGAGGAATTCTTGCCTTTGTTTTGTTCCTAAGAATGACCTTTATTGATTTATGGAGTGTGAATGTAACTGGTTGTGGTCTTAGTCATGTAGAGTCAAGTTAAACAAGAACAAAGAAACCAAAAGTAAAGACAGAATTAACTTATCTGAAATTCAGTTGTGTGGTCTGGAGAGTGGCAGGAGAGTTCCTCAACCGTGTAACCTTGGCGAGAATGGTATAGCGGGAGAGTTGCTCGAGTGGAGTGTGGCGGAAGAGTTACTCGACCGCTTAACTCTGGCGATTGGTGTAATGGAAGGTTCCTTTACCGTGTAGCCTTGGCGAGAAGGTATAGCGAGAGAGTTGGTCATCTGCGTAACCTTGGCGAGTGGAGTGTAGTAGGAGAGTTTCTCGACCGCTTAACTCTGGTGAGTGGCGTAACGGGGCACGACTGTATAACCTTGGTGAAAGGGTGTAGCGGGAGCTCGACCGTGTAACCTTGGCGAGTGGAGTGTCACGGGAGAGTTGCTCGACTGCTTAACTCTGGCGAGTGGCGTGATGGGAGAGTTACTCGACCGTGTAGCCTTGGCGAGAAGGTGTAGCGGGAGAGTTGCTCGACTGTGTAACCTTTGTGAGTGGAGTGTAGTGGGAGAGTTGCTTGACCGCTTAACTCTGGCGAGTGACATTCCAAGGGCCCTAAAGTGTTAAGATAAATAAATAAAGAATATGATATGAATAACTGAGCTTACCGAAAATCCCTCAATAAGAATAATATTTCATAAAAAATGTCTTAGGCATAAAAATATCTTAAACATAAAATCTCATCAAATGCTTAACATTCTAACGGTGAGGCAATTCACGCCCTGATGCGTCCTTTAAGCGATAGGCTCCCTAGAGACTATTGCCTGTGACTACGTATGACCCCTCCCATCTTGGGCTCAGCTTTCCTTCTTCTGTGGTGGTCCCCCCCAGTCTCTTTTAACACTAGGTTAACAACCTTGAAGGACCTCGGTCTTACTCTTTTGTTGAAATACTGCTCTGTTTTCCTCTTGTAGGCAGCCACCCTTGTCTCGACACTCCTTATTTCTTCTAGTAGGTCCAGATGCTCTTCCAGCTTCCTCCAATTTTCATCGGCATCAAAGTTGAGCTTCATGTGGCTTGGTATCCCCACTTCTACAATTATCATGGCTTCAGTTCCATATGCCAGGGCAAAAGAAGTCTCCCTTGTTGACGTCTTGGGTGTTGTCCTGTACGCCCATAAGATTTCTAGGAGTTCGTCTGCCCACACCCTCTTTTTTTCGCCTACCTTCTTCTTCAATATCCCCAATATGGTCTTGTTGGTCGCTTTGACTTGTTCGTTTGCCTGTGGGTGTCAGAGAGATGAATACTTGACTTTGATCTCGAACTCTTAGCACCATCTATGATAATGCTCTGAATCAAATTGATTGCCGTTGTCGGAGATGATACTTTGCTGTATCCCAAATATGCATATGATTGCCTTCCATATAAACCTCATCACACTTTGAGCAGTCACCGTTGCCATTGTCTCAGCTTCTTCCCACTTAGTGATATGGTCGACGGCGACAATGATGAATTTGGTTCCTCCTTTGCTCAGAGGCATAGGGCCGACCAAATCCATCTCCCATTGAGCAAACGGCCATAGGGCCGTTATCGACTTAAGTTCTTTAGGGGGTAAACTCGTGACTGGTGTGTGTAGCTGGCATTGAACATACTTTTTTACGAACTCCTTTGAGTCTTGCAGGGCATTAGGCCAATAGTAGCTTACTCTCATGGCTTTTGCCGCCAATGACCTTCCTCCTGAATGATTCCCATAAACGTCTTCGTGTATCTCCCTTATCACATACTCAGCCTCTTCTTTTGATATACATCTTAGTAATGGGCTCAAAGAATCTCGTTTGTATAGTGTTATGTCTATCAAGGTGAACCAAACTGCCCTATTTCTTGCCTCCTTCCGGGAAGCGGGTAGCTCCTCATCCTTTAAGTACTTGATGATGTTATTTGCCCATCTGACAAGTTTCCTTCGATTTCAAAAACTTCTTCCCCTATGACCACCGTGTCTACTGTCTTGGGAGTTACTTCCCATGGCAGCATTTGTTCTTGCCTTGTCGATGCCGCTTGTGCTAACCGATCCGCCTTCCAGTTGTCCCCTCTGGGAATTTGTTCGATTCGAAAATACTGGTACTGACGGGATTTCTCCTGGACAAGACGGAGGTACCTTATTAACTTCGATCCCTTCGCCGAATATTCTCCTAAGATTTGGCCAACCACTACTTGGGAGTCTGCTTTCATTTCTACCGTCGTTCTATTTGACATTTCAGCTACAGTTAATCCCATGAGCACCGCCTCGTACTCCGCTTCATTGTTCGTCACCTTGAAGTCCAATCGGACAACATGAAATGACTCTGCACCGTCGTCTATTATCATATGGACGCCCACACCCCCTCCTACCTGACAGGATGAACCATTGACCTGCACTAGCCACGGTTCCTTCTCGGGTGCCTTCGGTGTCTCATCGGGGAAGTTAGTCAGTTTTGCGACAAAATCGGACAGGACTTGTCCCTTGACAGCGATTTTGGAGACATAGTTGATGTCATACTCGCTCAACTCGAAGGACCATTTTACCAGTCTTCCCGAAGTGTCAGGCCTTTGAAGCACCTTCTGCAAGGGTGTGAAAGTGATGACCCTAATTGGGTGGGCTTGGAAATAGGGGCATAATCGTCATGCCGACGTCACAAGTGCGAAGGCGATCAACTCTATTTTCGGATATTTCTTCTTGGCCCCTCTTAAGGCTTTGCTAACATAATACATCGGCCTTTGCTCCTTGCCCTCATCTCTGACTAAAGCGGCTAAAATCGCATCTGGGGTGGTGGCTAGATACAGAGACAAAGATACTCCTTACTTGGTTTGACTAAACAGTGGCGGGTGGGTCAAGTATTCTTTCAACTGCACAAATGTTTTATCACATCATGCATCCTATTTTTTAGCCTTCTTCAATTCTTGGAAAAATGGCATGCATTTTTCTGTTAAGGGGGACACAAACCTGCTAAGGGTCGCTACTCTGCCTACTAGTTTTTTGACTTCATTAAGAGTTGTGGACAAATTTATCTCGATGATCGCCCTGAGCTTTTCGGGATTCGCCTCGATGCCCCTCTCGGATACCATGAAGCCCAAAAACTTTCCCAATTGTACCCCGAACGTGCACTTGGTTGGCTTGAGCTTCATCTTGTACTGATGCAGCACACCAAAAGCTTCCTTCAGGTCTTATATGTGCTGCCCAAACTCTATGTTTTTCACTAAAAGGTCATCCACAAAGGGCATGACCATGTAACAGTTCACTTCTATATTCCAGCCTATATGATTCTTGAACATTTTGTTGGCTAGCCTTTGGTAGGTTGCTCTTGCATTTACTGCCCAAAGGGCATGACCATGTAACAGTTCAGGCCCCTATTTATTAAGGCCATCTTATCCTGGTCAGCACGGCCCATTTTGATTTGGTTATATCCGGAGTAGGCATCCATGAAACTCAACACCTTGTGACCCGTCATGGCATCGACTATTAGATCTATCGGGGAAGAGGGAAGCTATCTTTTGAGCAGGTTTTGTTGAGCTCCATGAAGTCTACACACATTCGTCAATTGCCATTGGACTTCTTTACCAACACAACATTTGACAACCAGTCAGGGTACTGAGTTTTCCTGATAAATCCTGCCACCAGTAATCGATCAACTTCTTCTGCTATCGCCTTATATTTCTCAGTGCTGAAATTCCTCTTCTTCTGCTTAACAGGCCTTGTGTCCGGCTTAATGTTCAGTCGGTGCTCTATAACCTCTTTGCTTATTCCTACCATATCTTGATGATTCCATGCAAAGATGTCTTTGTGCTCTAAGAGGAGCTGGATTAGCCGGTTCTTTTCCTCTGCCATTGTAGTTCTAATCCTCACGTGGCTATCCAGCTGGGTTGGATCAAAGGGAACTAGTTCTAATGGCTCGTCAACTTCTCCTTGTCTCAGCATTTCCTTGTCCATTATTTTTGCCTCCGTCATAAAGACTTCATGCAGAGGCAGTGGGAGGGTCCCATCGCACTCTACTATTTTTACACCTCGCTTTCCTTTCCTCAGTTCCTGCACGTAACACTCTCGGGCAAGTACCTGCTTGCCACGCACCTCGCCAATTCCCGCTTTCGTGGGAAACTTCATTTCTCAGATGGTATGTGGATGTGATCACCCTCAATGCGTTCAATGTTGGTCGGCCTATTATGGCATTATACGCCGATTGCGTCCTTACAACTAAGAACTCAGTCAAGGTGGTGGTGAAGTAAGGGTCAGTTCCCACCGACACCGGTAGCATAACGTACCTCATGGGTTGAAGTGCATCTCTCGTGAACCCCTTCAATGTGGTTGGTGTTGGGCAAAGCTGACTCATACTTAAACCCATCTTCATGAAAGCGTTCCAGAATAAGATGTTTGCCGAACTTTCATTATCTATCAATATCCTTTGCATCGTGTAATTTGCTACCAGCATTGTTATCACCAACACATCATCGTGTGGGTATACTACCCCTCGAGAGTCCTCATCCCAAAAATAAATTGGGGGGAGCTTTGTACCCGTGCCTACTTCATAGACCTCTCCATGCAGTATATTTCCTCATATCTTGCCCATCTTGTATAGGCTTTTCTTTCCGACGAGGTCGGTCCACCCCCCACATAACCTCCAGTTATGGTACGGATCTTCCCATAGGTGGGTTTCTTCGATCCGTATCCTGCCTGGATCGTTGATTCTTTAGTTCATTAGATCTCCTCGCCCTCTTAGGTGACTTTCTCCTCCTTGAGCGTGTGGCAATCCTCGATTCGGTGATCATTCGCCCTTTGGTACGTACAATACCTTTGGGTCCGCTGCCCGCAGTCCTCATCACGCCTAGCTCCCTTCGCCTTGTCGTTGTCCTGTACACTAGAATAGTATACATGGTTGCTACTATATTGCCCCACATGTGTCTCACGTTTTCCCTCATACTGACTTTTTCTCGGCCTTAGACCACTTTCTCATACCTTCCTAGGGCCTTCTTTCGATGTGCTCTCCTCTTTTTGTCCTGGCATGGCAGTGAGGGCGATCAACGTATCCTCGGCATTTACAAAGTCATCTGTCCAGTGCATAAATTCCCGCAAAGTGGAGGGGGTTTTCCTCGCCAATTCAGCCATGAAAGGATTCCTTGGCCAAATTCTCCCGAGTAGTGCGGCCAACATAATTTTCTCGTCTTGGTCGTCGACTATCATTCTTTCCCTATTGAATCGTGCCAAATATATTTTTAAACTCTCATCCTCTCTCTGCTTTACGGTTAATAAGTACGTTGCTGGTCACCTCATCTATCAGCTGGCCATGAATTGAGTGATGAACTGGCTGCCCAGTTCCTCAAAATTCTCAATGGAGCCTGGCTGTAATGCTCCGAACTAACCTCGGGCTGCTCCCTTTAATGTCAAAGGAAAAGCCCTACATGCAATTTCACCTGAAAATCCATGGAGAGTCATGTGAGTTTTAAAAGTCTCCAAGTGCTCCACCGGGTCCTTGGAACCGTCGTACATGTCTATCAACGGGACCTTGAATTTAGTTGGTAGCAGTACCGACATGATCTCCGAAGTGTATGGCAAGTTAGTGCTGGTCAACAACTGATCAACTGAAGACGAGGTTCTTATATTCTTGGTCATTTCCTCGTATTTATCCATCAGACTGCACAGATTGTGGTGCATCTTCTTTGTCTCCTTCTTCTCCTGAGGGGCTTTACCCGCGCCCTCGCTGTGAGCCTCCATCTCCACCCTGTCAGCATGACTAGGCATCATATCTTCTCCTAATGGCCTGTTCTTTCCCTTAAGAACCTCATTCTCCTTTCGTAATGACTCGACTTCGATGTTGAGTCTCCTCACTACTTCTTCCATTTCCGCTAGCCTTCCTTCCATGTTTCGTGACGTCTCTTCATGATCTCTAGTTGCCTGAGATCGTGTGGTGGTGGGCATGTGAAAAGCACGCTGATTGTAAGATAACTAGATCCTACAGACGATGGAAACTGTTGAGGACGTGTTTCATTGCTACGCACTCCCAATCTCCTCCAACTAAAGAATAAGATGGCTTGGGGGTTGGATGGGACCCTTTCGATGCTTAAGTTAGTAATGATATGAGTCTTCTTAGAGCTAATTATTCCATAGTCCTTCATTAGCGTACTAGGGTTCTTTAAATAGAGGACTTGCCTTTTTGGGGTCACTCGAACTAACTGCCTAACCCACTATTTGAAATTCAAACCCTGGAGCCTTCGGGTTATCCACTCCTTTTGAATGAGTGAATATCCTAATTGCTTTGGGATAAGCAGGCAAACGTTCTTATCTTTAACAAACAAGCTTGAGCTTTAATGGGCCAGAGGGATTTGAACCTTGAGTGGTGTGATTTGTTGGGCCCCCATGACCCAGGCTTGGGGTGGTACTCTGCTGACCCTTATGGTGGTATTAAAGTCCTTCCATATATATATAGCCTAAGCCAATAAAAAAGGCCACTAAAACTTTTATAAGCAAGTATATTATAAATATATTTATCAGTTACAAGATATAAAAATCAAGAGAGTGAGAGGTCTCAATAATCATTTCAAATTAGCTAATACAACACAAGGAAAAAAAGAAGAAGAAGAATTTAAAGTATCAATAATTTGGCCCTCACATATTTTCCATTAAGGAGAGCCGCTTAAAATTAGTCTTGATACAGTCGAATATATTAACACAAATCTTGATTATAAAAAAAAAAAAAAAAAATTAACACAGAATTCTTTTTTTTTTTTTTTTCTCAAAATTGCTTACAACATAACAAAATAAAAAAACTTTTGTTATAAACAAAAAATGATGTTTCGTCCTTGTCAGCAGAGACAGACGTGAGTCACCAAAACTTTGACAAGAAAGCATTTGATTCAGCAGAATACGGTGAGTTTTCAGGTACACATATGTTCTGAAGTTTCTAGTTTACTGGATTTAGAGCATCTTGGCCAAAATTAAAAAATAGTTAAAATTTAGATAATTTATATTAAAATGATCTCATATTAAATTAAGCATCTTTAAAATAATTTAGATTTCAACTAAAGTACTTTACCAAATATATCTAACTAGAATTACTTCATCAAACATTAAAATATTAATTTTTCATTTCAGGGAAATAAATTAAATTAATTAGAATATAATTTTTTTTTAAATATTAATTTAATTATAATATAATTATTATTAACATTTAATTTATACAAATATAAAATATGATAAAAATAAATTAAATAAATAAATAATATTTTATTATTATATAAAAATTAAATAAATAATTTAATGTGAAGATTAAATTTAAATAAAATAGATAAATATAAATTCATATAATATTAACTAAAATTTAAAGATACATTTAACCAATCAGAATGCTCTTATAAATAAGTCTCTCGTTCTTATCAAATATCAGATAGTTATCCCCATAACACCCCAAAGGCTGTGAGAAAAGTCGTATTTCTGCACATGCTTATCCAAACTTGATATGTCATTGAGCTCAAATAAGCTTGTAGTACAACCACTCTCGTTCTTTGTCTTGCTATTATGGTGACTTTGAGGCGCCAGAATCTTCTAATTAATGGGTTTTTTTCTTCTTGAAAATGATGTCTGTTTGGAATAGCAAGTTAGAAATAATTAACGTGTCATCATTTGTCCAGCATTGATATCCCAGTCTTATAAGTTATTATTCTATTAAAAAAATGTCATATTGATGTGATATATAATGTTATTATATTATCTCATTTTAACCTCTTATTGTGAATGTTTATATTTTTTTTGACATTTTTTTTATTTTATTTATTGATTAAAAAATTGACTATTAGTGTATTGATATTTTTATTTTATATTTTTTAAAAATATCAAAAAAATATAAATAGGAAAAATTAAAAAAATTAAAAAGAAAATTTACCTAAAGAGCATGTCCAATGATTACTGTTGGGCGGCACTCTAGCAACAATTTATAATATATTTAATTAACTATTAATTATTCTAATCTATTTTTTTTTAATCAACTTAAATTTTTGAGATTACATGTTATAAAGTTCGAACCTTTAAGGAGATGTTTGGATTCAAAACACACCTCAACTTATCTCATCTCATCATTACCACTTTCTTAAATTTTCATACCAAATATAATAAATAATTTAATTTTTATTCTATTATTTACAAACTATTTCAATCCATCACTGAATCCAAACCTGTCCTAACTCTACCCACTCTATTCTTTTTCCTTCTCCCTGTGCCCTCTCTTTCCGTTGGAGAGAGACATCTTCTTACTCCCCCCTCGCTTTCTCTGTGTGAGAGAGACGCGCATCTTCTTGTAATGATAAAAAAAAGAGGAAATAAGCCAACTTTAAGCTGTTGGAAGGTAAGTTTTGTCTTTGTTTTGAATGTAGGCATATTATAATTAGCACCATCAATCTTTTTCACAATATTGAATATGAACCAATGAATAAAAAAGATGTGTCTGGAGATGATGCAACCCAACAAAAAAGCCTGGTCCTATGTCATTATCAGACATCAGCTACTCTGGCTTTACTCAAATCTTAAGATTTCTTCATGTGCTCATGTGCTCACGTATTTTTTTTTAAATTAGATAAATTTAAAATTTATATTAAAAATTAATTTTTTTAATAATATATTCTAATTTTTTTTAAAGGAAATACGCAGAATTTACTCATTCTAAAGCCCCGCTTGGAACTTGGATGAACTGAGATGAAATTCAGTCTAATTTTAAACTAAGTTTAACGTCTCAATACTCAACTCTCAAATTAGTAAACTCATCTCGACTTAAAACTTCTTTACACGTGGAACCTATAACTTTTTTCAACTCAACACTTCTTTACACGCGGGACTCATAATTTTTTTCAACTTCTCATTTCACTATCTTAAATTATTATTATTCATAAAGAATTCAACACATCTCAACTCAACTTAACAATCAATAGGAATCTAAAGACTATATAAAACATTATTGATGAAACTGAAAGAATAACTTAGGCCCGTATTAACTTTGTCAAGCTTAAGCCCTTCCGTGCATCTTGAGGCCTACTCAGGCCCGAACTCCAAACACACGTAGCAGCATTTCCCTCCTCCGATATACGAGGCCGTACAATCAGTCAAAATAGAGTCCACACCACTTACAATAGGTTATACCGCACTCTATATTTCCTCTTGCTTTCTTGATGAAGAAAGGCACAAACACCGTAGTCACAGACCATAACGGTAAAACCCTCCGATTTTGAGCGTCGTTCTCTTGCTTATTAGTTATTTCTCCATCGACAATGGCTACTTTCTTCAAGAGGCTCGCTAGGGCCTCTCCGATCGCGTTGAACAATGTATTTCCAGGCCAAAACAAGTACAGCTCCACTCCCTTTCGGATACCCTTCGGAGCAATCGCAGCAGTTTCCGGTGGAATCTCCTACTACTACTACTTCTTTTCCTCGTCGAATTTGGTAAAATCTCTTTATAATTCCATATGGGTTTTCTTCTAATTGATCTTGGTTGTTGTTGGCTGTTGTTGACTATGTTTCTGGCTACATTTATTATGTCGTGAAATGTAATGCTCAGTTGCTGATAATGTGTGCGTGGGTGTGAATGGTGAGGTAAAACCAGTTGTGTTTTTTTATTAAAAAAGTATTATTTGGATGTTTTTGAACTTGGAATCATTAGCGACGATTTTTCTGGGATATATGGATTTCAGATATTTGGAACGATGGACCTGTTTAAGTTGATGCAAATAGCATATGTTCCAATTTATTTATTGGTTATATTTTAGGGAAAATGATACTTAGCGCCCCATTTGACCACCAACAATAAAAGTATTTTCTTTTCCTTTTTTCAAATTCCTGGGTTTATTAGAGAGTAATGCTAAATGTAATTACAATTTTACTTACAATTTTACGTACAAGACCCATTTTGTTAGTTTTTTTCTAAATTGGAATTTTGAATTTCAAGTTTCAAAATTTTGAACGTATCAATAGCCAGCACTTGGAGAAAGTAAGATTTAAGTATAGTTAGCATTTTTCTCTTTTAAAATGTAAGGTCAATTTCATTTGAGAAAATTAAAAAAAAAAAAAAAACTGAAAAACTATTTTTGATGATGGTTGTAAAATATGGAAATATGGTCGTCAAATGGGATGCTCCCTAACATGACCCTTATTTTAGATTATGTATATTTTGGAAGTGATTGGGCACTGCTTTGAAATTGAACAAGAGTTTATCCTTATTTGAAAGAAAGGGAAAAAAAAAAAAAATGTAGCATCAACTTCTATTTTGGTTAAATGCCAAACAATATTTACAAAATTTTCCGAGGAATGGTAATTTTCATGCCATGATCTTCAAATTCATGCCCAACTCTTCCATCAACATGGGATTGAACTTGTGGCCTCACCTTCCACAAGGCTTTATATCCTTGAAATTTCTATGGTGCTATTCACAGGTATCAATTTGAGTTCCCTAATAGATATATCATAATGTGATATGTTTATGTCTCTGAACGTAATTTACTACTATTATTTATATGAGCCATTTTTATCTGGATATTTTAAGTGTTCTCATGAAGTTTAAGGTTTTTTTTATTTTTTTCTCATGCTCATAATGAGGATTCAAAATGTAATTTTTAGATTTCTGATTACCATAAATGACCCATGTATGCTAGTCCGCTGTAATTGCTATGCCTTTTATTTACAGGTTCATCTAGATCAAATCAATGAAGATTCAGAATCAAAAGCTGGTGAGTCTTTTGGCCAACTAAGCAAGTTGTAACGAAGTTGTAGAAAGAAGGCCGACTAGAAATTTCTCAACATTAATAATTAGAGTATAGCTACTGGACCATCTCAAGCTTACCGCTCAGATGGCCCTCTTGACATGGCACTACATGGGGTTTATTAAAAAAAAACATATTCAAAATAAAAGGGCATCTAAAACACAAAAAGAGGAAGACTGGAACCCTAGGTTCCAGAGGAGCCATCTGAGTGGTAAGTTTCAGATGGCCAAGTAACATTATTCTAATAATTAATTTTGGAAGGTTTCTCTGATTTCACTAAACTGATTAAGCTTTTAGCAACTTCAAACGACATCAAACCAGTACATATTTTCCCTAAAGTGCCTGATACATGATTTAAATCCTTTAGTATGTTGTATCTATAAGCTCAATTGATATTTTTCCTCATTTTCAGCACTTAATCCAGATAAATGGATTAAATTTAAGTTGCAAGACACTGCAAGGGTCAGCCACAATACCCAACTATTCAGGTATAATGATCTAGCCTCAAGATTTTTTTCCCGGTTTTATTGAAGATCAGCTACTGGGGAATCACCTTGTAGGTGAAATATGAATTTCAAAGTGAAATTACTAATTCAGTTAGGGTTAATGTAGCAAAACTTGGATTTGTTTTCAAAAATGAAGAAAACTTGAAACAAAGAATAGAAAAGTGAATGGAGAGAGTCTAACAAGGAATAATTTTGCAAATGGTTGTTGGAGGAAGTAAAATATATTTTGTTATTAAAACATCTAAATGGAGGATTTTGTAAATGATTAATAACTAAAGTGAAGTCTATATCACAGCAATGGAGCCCTTTGTGATCTGTGTCTGGCTTCTTATAAGGAACAATTATTTCTCAACATTTACGTGTTTTAAAGTTCACTAAGGCTCCGAGTTTCTCCTGGAGTGTTATTTTCTTTGTTAGAGTGTCTTTCTACCTGATGTACTGTAGAGCTTCGGTTAAGTTCTGTTGTATTTGATCATGCTTATATTATGTCCCAAATCCCGGTGTGTTGGACATTTTTAACTTAAGGTTTTAGCCTTTTTGGGCGGGTATGGCCATGCTTTCTTTTTTAAGAAGCTACATATAGAAGCATATTGGATTTCTTTAGTGTCCTCACTACCATGACTGAATCAATATGTAACTTGACTGTCAACACCCTGGTCTTACAATTCAGTGTCTGCTTGACACGACTTTTTAATATAATATTATTATATTAGTCTAGCATTTTCCAACGTATTCTTCACAGAAACTTGTTACTATCTGACAGAATTTGGACAGTAATATTTAATACATCCATTATATTTTGCATAGCATCTACAACTCAGGTTGAAATTTGCAACATCATCACATTTGGAAGATAAAACACCAAGAAGATTGTTTGTAGAAATCGAGTAGTTTATTTAATCTGATAAACAGAAAAAAGAAAAAGTCATTGGAATGCCATCAAAATCACAGTACAAGTTTTAATCTATATGAGGGTTTTACATATTGAATGGGGCTTCCTAATGCCTCGTTGATAGTTTGGAAATGATTGTTCAGTGTAACTTATTTTCTGTTATTTCTTGCAAATGATAGGTTTTCATTTGATCCTGCTGCTAAGTTGGGTCTAGATGTTGCTTCATGCCTCCTTACTAGGTATGTTCTATTATTTGTGATGAGAGAACTTCACTGTAAAGATGTTGGAGCTGGAAGAAATCTGCCCCTGAATTCAATGTCTTGATGCATTCTTGTCACTGTAGGGCTCCAATAGGACAGGATGCTGAAGGACAGCCAAAATATGTCATACGCCCGTAAGCCTTCCACTCTTATTTACTGATAAGAAACCTGATCTGAACTTATCTAAATGCCATATATGCATATGCACTCGGTGCCTGTTTAGGATTGCTATAGGCAATAGAGCTTTTCATTGTAGAATTTTTAATTGTAGAGTTTTGTTAAAAAGCTTTAGTACTGAAAAATTGTTTACTAATCGGTAAACATACGCCTAAAGAATTTTTAAAGTTAGTTACAGTGGTTTTTGCCATTTTCTGCAGGAGCTTTTCAACAAAAGCTTCACTTTGGCGCTTTTTAAAAAACTGGATTTTCTGCGTTTTCTTAAATGCTTAAAGCACTTTTTGTAAATTTACCGAAGATAACATTTAAAAAAAAAAAAAACCTTTTAGACTGTTAAAAGTACTTTTTACACTTCCAAACTCAAAACCAAATAGGCACTTAGTTCCACTTTCCTTGTTGGCTGATACCCACTACTGACCCCATGAGTTAGGGTTAGCAATCCTTACAATCTTGATTCCACCTGTGGTCTTGTGTTAGGAATCCATACAGAAGGGCAGCTACCCTTATCTTCTGGTACCATCATATTTATCATACATAGGCCATTATTTTTCATACATTCAATCACGGTCGTGCTTTCTTGTCTTATCATGTCCTATCATATCTTATCATGTCCTTGCACTTCGTTCATGCATGACGTTGTATAAATAGCCATAATATCACTTCTACCTGCTTTTTGTCAATTTTTTTATAAAATAGCAATTCTATCACATACAGAAGCATTCATAAAAATCCATTGCATACATTGTCTTCATAGATATTTAACATTGGTGCATGGAACACGGGCTATTAAAGAATAGGCCATGCAACAAAGTAATAGATCAAAACATGTACATATCATATAAATTAGAAAAAGATGATCACTTTGTTGTACAAAAAGATTGTTATGTTAGCAAAAGGCTGTGATCATGTTTCCTTATATAAAATAGCGATAAGGTGTGTGATCATGGTTACTTACCTTGAAATTTACGCAATTAATCACTGTCACATCAATAGCACCTATACATTTTTTTTTATAAGTAAATAAGTATCTTTATTGAATAGAATGAAACTAGGCAATGCCCAAGTACACAAGAAGTATACAAAGTGAGACACCTAATTACATTCTAGTGAGCTGAAAAGAAGATAGAAACTCATGGATATTCCCACCCTTCAATACAATAGCAGAAAACCACCCTTCAATAGCACCTATACATAAACCTATCATTACGTTAAAATCTACTTAACTGCACCGTAAATTTTAAAACTAAGACTCCTCTTAGTGAGGCTACCCCTGACATTGGCCTATATTACATCCTTAAATTATTTTTACATAGCATCATGGCCCCATGTTAATCTTCTCCTCATAATAAACATAATACTCCTCCTTACATTACACCAAAATAAAGCCATGCAAAAAATCATGCGCAGCAGAAATTCATAAATCAGCAAATCAGACAAATATATATATATATATATATATATATATATATAGGCAATCACAGATATCAAACCAAAATCTAAAAAGCAATAAAACAATGAGCACAAGATTTTGGTCATGGAGGGAAAACTTTTGAAGAACTCTTCAAAAGATAAAGCTATTCCGGGTGCTCAGCCACCACCTTTAAATTCATTATAGAAGTATATGATTATAACCAGATTTAGAATCCCACATGTGACCCACTTGATTTCTGCAATAACGGCAACTCCAGAACTCAGGCCTCTTCTATAGCTTTCCCCACGTATGAACCTTGTCCGCTCCAATGGAATTCCAGTAGCATGCCAATGAACCCACTAGTAACAACCCAAGAATAAAGTGATCAAAAGATCAACAGGGTGATGGTTTATATGTAGGAGAGAAAACTGTTTGGCTTTTAGGCTCAGTAGCTCAGAATGGGTTTCTCTTACCGGAAAAAAATATTAGATCTCTGAAAATATGCCCAAGTCTGTGGCAAAACAATCGTGCATCATTATGCTTAAATAGGTAGGGTTAAGAGTAGGTCAAATCCAGAATGCAGAAGCATGATTAACTCAAATTCTGTCACGTTTGCTCAACCGAACATCTTACGTGAGGTCTAGTGAATTTAATGATGAGCCTTTTTGACTTAGTAAACATTGGAATTTGAAGATCTTCACCTTCAATTAGCTTTCCAACACCACCAAGATCGCCTTCATCCAATGATGGGATCAAAAGATATAACTGTTTTACTTTGATTGGGTTGATATCACCAAGTCTAACAAACTTCTATTTTTGTGATTTTTGCTCCAATCTCAACCTAGATTTTACCCAACATATTTACAAACTTGTAACTAGGTGTTCTCTTTCGTATACTTCCTGTGTACTTGGGTAATACCTGCTCAATAAAATTTTATTTTACATATAAAAAAACATATTTACAACTCAATTGGACTAGGTTTTATCATAAGAATATGTCAACACATTATTTTTTAAATTAACATCATGAAACCCAATTTACCTGTCCAATCCTGACAGTCTACTGGACCCATGTATGCAACCTATACCATGAACCTGTTCGCCCATGACCCATAATACTTAGATAATCACTTAAATAGCTTTTTATCACCTTATCAACAGAACTCCCATGTTATCCTCCCTTACACCCGTGAGTGTGTTACTGAGAGATGGGGAGAACTGTTCCATGAGATGAACGAGACGCATAAGTTTCCAAATAAAAGCATTCAGGTTATGAACCTGACAACAAATGTTTCATAACTTCTAAAGCAGAGAACAAAAGGTGAGTTAGCGTAGACTATATGCTTTAGTAGTGGCTGTGTCATTTAAAGCTACTTATTAAAAAGTGTTGTTTAAAGCACTCACCTCTACAGTTTTTTTTTTGTGATCATTATTTAATCATTGATGTTGCTTACATCATGGATAACTTTATTATCTATGAAATATTAGCAAATATTTCTTATAAGGGTCTGCCACTTATTATGCCTAATCAAAAGTTAGCATTTGAAGTCGATCTTATTTATTCTTTTCTATTATTGCTGTGCCCATCCTCTCATTCATTTCGGGGTGCCGGACTTCAAACCATTGCTGATTTATATATACTGTTTGTGTTAAAAAAATCAAAATTCTCTTAGGCCTCAGACAATTACCTTCAATCCCTGAAACCGTTTTTCTGGTATCCTGTTGTCAGTGTCTTCTGATTTTTCATTTGCTTGAGAATTCTAAACTTCATAGATGTAGTCGTATCTTGAAATAGAGGGCTTTAAGGAAATGAAATACGAATTGGTACTACAATCCTTAGGGCGGTGGAAAAAGAATCTATGTTGCATGCTGTTGTTTTAACCCCTAGGGGTTGGCTCAAGTGGTAAAGGGCCAAAGGCCTTGGGCGTAGGGGTGTACTCTCCCCAGGTCTAAGGTTCAAATCCCCTTGGGTGCAAACAGTCTTTAGGGGCCATTGGACTGGGAGATTTTCCCCTTGATTTACCTAAGGTGCACTTGCAGAAAATTCCTTGCCGAGGGCTTGTGCACCCCCGGAATTAGTCGGGATACTGTTCCCAGACACCCGGTGCTAATAAAAAAAAAATGTTGCATGCTGTTGTTTTGAAGTTTCAGAAAGAATTTTAGCCAAAGCTGCCTGTGGTCAGAGAGATGCTTTTCTAGAGAAAGTTTGTTACGAGTTCTAAATGCATTTTTTTTTTATGAATTATTTTCCTTCACTTATAAAAAAAGTCTTTACCTTTCTCTGTCAATCCTTCTTGTATCTCCTTTTTTTCTGTTTTACCTGGTTATGACACAAAACCTCATCGTTTCTTAATACTGGATGTCCCGATTGTCTGGATTTGTTGTACAGTGTAAATTAATTTAATATTAGTTGTTGAACTTGGATGCATTTAGATTTTATGACAACCATAATTTGAGATAGTAGGTTTTTTTTTTTTTTTGTCAAGAGCCAACTAGGAAAGAGGCACACAGTGTTAAAATGAAGCAATCAGATGGTGATCATTACTTGCCACGTTGTTGTGTGCTTTCAGGTATACTCCTATATCAGATCCAGATTCTAAGGGATATTTTGACTTATTAATCAAGGTATTAGATTACTTAATTCTCACTCTCCTTTCTCTAAATGCTTACAATCTGAAAACACGCTGGTTCACACAAGTATTACCCTTTGTATGAAATGCTATTTTCATTTTCTTTCAGGTGTATCCAGAAGGAAAAATGAGTCAGCATTTCGCAAGCTTAAAACCTGGTGATGTAGTTGAAGTCAAAGGGTAGGGCAGATTAGTCATGTCCACAAGTATTAGCACAGATGATATGCCGTATATTATCTTCATTGAGAGCTTTCATTTCTTGCAGGCCCATTGAGAAACTAAGATATTCACCCAATATGAAGAAACACATTGGCATGGTAAGAGATGTTTATTTTGAACATTGTTGACAGTTTAACTAATATGTGTGGTCGTCTTTATCTGAAGCTTATTGTATTTTCTTCATTCAGATTGCCGGTGGCACAGGCATAACTCCAATGCTTCAGGTTATTGAGGCTATACTGAAAAATCCTGATGACAAAACTCAGGTGATTCCTATCTTCTTCTTGTCTTTTATTTTTCTATAAAGATAACTCAGGTGAGTTCTATGTTCTTGTTATCTGTATAACCATAATCAATGTGCTTTTCTTGACGTATGATGTATGAGTGCTCTCACGCATCTATCCCAATTATGGTGTTAAAGACGTTATGGTTTGGTTTTCATGCACATGCATATGTGCCAATGTCACTTGGTTCTGTAGATTTTAATGTCGATCAATCTTACCGTGTACTCTCTATGCAAACTTTGTAGAATTTTGCTGATGATGGCTTACTGTCGTTGCAGGTATCACTGATTTATGGTAATGTTTCCCCAGATGACATACTGCTTAAACAGAAGCTCGACATACTTGCCACTAGCCACCCAAATTTGAAGGTGAAGTTGTTACTGTAGGCAAATTCTGCTTCTGTTTTGTCCAAATTGCATATTTTTCTCAAGAACTTTGGTTTATTTTGTTATGAAAAAAAACTCCAGGTGTTCTACACCGTCGATAATCCATCAAAGAATTGGAGAGGAGGTTCAGGTTACATATCAAAGGATATGGTTGTCAAAGGCTTACCTGGTCCTAGTGACGATACTCTAATCCTTGTAAGTGTGACTTTGTTACTCCAGCATCTCCACTTTTACATGGTTATCCACTTAATCATGATATGGCATCAGGTTAAACCCGCAATTGATAGCCCTTCCAAGTGGAAGTAAGAGTAATAGCAGAAAAGAGAAATGCATACAGTAGACCCCAATTGGTTTTGGAAGGGCTCCATGGAGCTGACCCAATTGGTTGGATCAATTTCTTACGACACTTGCACTGTTCTTGTTAGCTTAGGTAATATTCCCCCTTGTGTAATCAAGCCAATCTGTACATGTTGGATTGGTTTCACCGTGAACATACAGTTATCAACTTACTGCATACATCGACCAGATCTTTGTTCGTGTCAAATTGAGAGGTAACATTTTTTAAATGCCCACCGACTGCTTGAGAGTCAAGACTGTTCTAGTACTTTCCAATACCACTCCTTCCAAGCCAGATTGAGGCCTTTCAGAGTGATTCATAATTCTTCTACACAGGCTTGACAAGTCCAAACCAAACCATCTCAACCTGTAGTTTATATCGGTATCGGAAAGTAATTCTTATGATTGGCGACACCATACTGAATAAGTTTTGAACCTATGACTTCTTCCACTACATTTTTACCAAGTGAAGAGGTGCCATTTAGTTAGTGTACTAGAATTATTAATTTGTATTATTTCCTCCAAAGATTTCTTTTTTTCCTCCTTTTGCCCAAGTTATTTACTATAATCTCAGTATTATAGAAGCACCATAATATATGAAAGTATTCACTTAAAATAGATAGATTGGGCATGGTATTGTAGTGCTTGGAGACTGATCATGGTGTTACCAGACAAGCCTTGTTTGTACAACTCCGTGTTCATCAAATCACTTATTTTGAATATTACTGAGTGTTGGGGTAGGGATTGGGATTACCTTTTCCAACTTTATTTTCAGCTCCCTGAATGACTGACTTTCTTCTGCTTGTTCAGGTATGTGGTCCCCCTGGAATGATGAAACATTTATCTGGTGACAAGGCTAAAGATCGCTCCCAAGGAGAGGTATGAGAGAGCATTATCTGTTCATCAATCTTTCTTTTTCAATCGCTAAAATGTTTTCTAACTTGACTTTCCTTCTTATTTTCATCAATGCAGCTCACTGGCTTACTCAAAGATGTTGGATATACTGAGCAAATGGTTTATAAATTTTGACAGAAGCAACTTAGTTTCTGAAGCTTTTGTCCATTTACTTCAATGTCTCCGAAATAAACATGGGTAGCTTGAACTCCAGCAAATGATCTTCCATAAAGAATGCAGAGTTCAGACATAAGTTCAGATTTCAAAGAACCTTGCAGAGTCTGACATGGATTTCGTAGGCTGCGTCTGTACTAAACACGCCAATCAGAACAAAATTGAGTGTTTTTCAAACAATCATGATCTGTCACTCGTCTAGAATGTGGATTTGTTGGTTCTATGAAATAGCGAAATGATATTCGCAACCAACAAAACCCACCGATTGAATTTTTTTTTTTTTTTACTTAAATGGTTACGTATGTATTTTTTTAATGAGTTCGTTTTTTTTAAAAAAAAAATGTTTTAAGGAGTTTAAAAAAGAAAAATACTACTATGCCCACTCCATTTGACACCTCCATTTGACCGCTTGTTTTTTTTTATTTTTTTTATTTAGTGATTAAAGAAATGATTTTAAATGTATTAGTATATTTTTTTATTTTTTAAATATATTTAAATATGTTAAAAAAAAGGTGAAAATAACAAAGAAAAAAAAAACTTTTTTACGCTGGGTTTACTGCCCGCGGTCAAGATGGTGGGGGCGGCATAGTAGCTGCATCTTTAAAAAAATGTTTGAAAACAGGGAAAAAAAAAAAAATAGCCATTCGTTCGGTGCAGCCAAAAGTAGTGGCTCAATCGTCCTTGGGTTACTCTCTTAGGGCTCATTTGGTTTCTTAACCGCATTCGGTTCAGTTGACTTTGGTTTTAATTTATACCTCTTTTTATATCAAAATATTTAATTCTCAAATTATTTTAACTTAAAATTTCTTTATATGTGGGACCAACAATCTTTTTCATCTCAACATTTCTTTACACGTGAGATTCATAATTTTTTTTAATTTTTCATAAATACATTTAAATTCATCTTAACATTCAAATACATTTAAATCCATTTTAAGTGGGTCCCACAGAACTTACTCCAACATCTCAACTCATTACTATTCGTAGAGAATTCATCTTAATATTCAAACACAACTCAACATCTAAACACAACCTAGATGTCCCCTCCTACTTTTTTATTTTTATTCAGCAAAAAAAAAAAAAAAAAAAATTCCCTTGGAAAGGTAGAAATTCAGGTACCATTTTTTTAAGCAAAAATTCAAATAATATGCGTATGTACAAATTAAACCCAATTACCAACCAATGAGTTTCAAATGGCAAGAACAAAAAATAATAATAAAAGTGGCGGGGAATAAGCATTTCATGCCTTGACAAAAACAACACCCTTGTTGCTGGGCTTAGCATTTTGATTCTGCTTAGGGAAATCAATGTGAAATTGTCATATAATAATTAAATATTTTTACTACAGATAAAAAGTGTTATTATTTTATTATTAATGGGTATTATTATGTAAATTAAATTGTGTAAAAGTTCTCTCTATCATTTTTTTTATTATTTTTATAATATGGATTATTGTAAGTGTAAATTTTCAGGCACCATTATAAATTTATATGATCAAAAAAATATTATTATGATCTTTTTTTTTAGAGAGATTATTATCTTTTTTTTTTTTAGAGTTTGGATAATGAGATGTGTTTTATCAAATAAATTGACAAAATCAATTGAGGATATCTGTTAATGTTTATCTCTCATTTATGAGAAAATATACTTACAATCGTGAATTATGTAACCGCTGCATAATCGTTTTGAAAAAAATGAATAAAACATGAGACCCACATGAAAAAAATTAATTTTTTAATAGTGGACCCCACTCTTTTTTAAAGCGATTACGTACTTCACAGTTGTATGTAGAATTACTCCTCATTTATTGATGTGATACATTTTAACCGACTTCATATATTAAACCGTTATATAAATAATCAGTTAAAATTTTAAAACAAAAAATAAAAATTTTCTTTGTTACTATTTACATTAAAAAAATAAATATAAATATTTTTTTTGGAAAAAAAGAAAAAGAAAACTCTGAATTCCAAACCCACCATAAAATACCAAAATAAAACCAATTCTCTCTCTCTCTCTCTCTCTCTCTCTGGTTTACGATCTCTCCGCCAATGTAACCACAATTGGAACATTCATGGCCTTGCCTTGATCTCTTTCTCACGTTTCACTTCTCAAGTACTCTCTTTTCTCTTCGGAAATGGACGAAGAACTGCTAAAAAGGAACACCGACTGCGTGTACTTCCTGGCCTCACCTCTCACCTGTAAGAAGGTCCGGGAAAGCAATGCCGCCGTTTCGTTTGTTTCTATGAATCTTCTTGCTCATCTGATTTTTTCCTGTTTTTTTTCTTTTGCAATTTTAAGCTGCTTATTTTGTTTGCTTTTGCGATTTGTTGCACTCGACCTACATTCGAAGAGTCGTGTGCTATGTAAAGTTTCTTGAAAAACGAAGGATGCCTTAGGGTTTTGTGATTTTACATGAATCAATTTGCTCTTAATTTTCATGTTATCTTACTTGGAGATAATCTGGCATTTCTATAAATTTTTAAGCTTCTGTACTGGTTGGTATTTCAAGACATTACGAATTTAGTTTTTCAGGCATTCTGCTTTTTTGGTTTATGTGATTTTGGAAATATAAATGTCTCAGTTTTATTTAGTTGGTTTTTCTATGATGATTGCAATGTAAACATCCAAGTTTTCCAATGCGCGAGAGGTATTGTATCTTGGTATTTGGGACATTTCACCAGTTATTTGTAGAAATTATTTTGTTTGTCTAGAAATGGGTTCTACTTCTAGTCTTCATATTGTAAGGGTCTAGTTTTAGGGGTTTATGAATCAGGTTTTCTCCTTTTAGTTCATAATCTTTGTTTATGTTTCCTATTGATTTTTGTTTTCAAAATTTTATTTTTAACATCCTTTCCAGGGGATTGATTGTGAGTACCGCCACAGCGAGATTGCAAGGCTCAACCCAAGAGATTGCTGGTATTGGTTGTCTGGGAACTGTCTCAACTCTACCTGTGCTTTTAGACACCCTGTAAGCTGTGCTCCTTTATGATCTTTTTGTTCTTTTTTTTTTTTTTTGGACGGGGGGGAGTTAAAACATTCAGCATAAAATCTGACTATGAACCTTGGTTTATTTCCTAAGATTATTTGCACATTCAATGACCACAACCTGGGTATTGGTTGTGCATTCTTTTCCGTCTATTTTGATTCCTTGTGTGTTGTAGATGGGTTTGCTCTGTCACGTGGTTGCACAAATTATGTTCACGTTAACCCTATTTGACCTTTTACTTTTACCGATAAAAGAAAATTATATTGGATGATATACCTCTTAGATAAGGCAGTTGCACCTTGTGAGTTATATATCTAGATGATATGATAAATATTTATCATTTCAATGAATCCTTAAAAAACATATGCTCCCGCATTTAGTTTCCTGCATGACAGATTCATGGGTTCCATTCAAAGGGTCGAGCCTTTTCATTTCAGCATGTTTCTGTTTTTACTTTTCACATGTTTAGTAAAAAAGAACATTTGTACGAGAGAAAGTTCACAATAATTACGTAGATAGGTTTTGTTTTTACTAATTCGAGGTGCCTTTTTAATTGATTTATTACTCTGTGTCAAACTCTCTGTGTTTTTCATGTGGGGGAATTAGAAGTTCATTTGGTGTCGTTGGATTTGGAGGGCTAATAATGAGATTTTGATGAGTTTGGCCGGTGATATTCCTGAACCCTCACGTAATAGAGACTGCTAAGGTGGTTTCTTGTTGATTTGTTTAAGTTGGAAGGTTGCTAGCTTGGAAATTGGTGGGACAACACTTTGAAGAATTTGCATGTGCAGTTGGTATCCTTGTTACAAGGTCTTAGTTCCAGTGATATGCCATCACAATTATTGCACGAAGGAGAATCCAAAAGGATTATTGGAAAAAGTGTAGTGCCCCACTTTCAAATCTTTAATATTCAAGATATCTATTTGCTGGGTTCTTCCCAGAAGGATGAAAGGGGGTTCTGGCATGATTAGCTTCTTCTAGTAAAAAATTCCTTTGCAGGTGGAAGGAAATTGATTGATAAACTCTAATTGCAAATAAATACCCTCTCCTCAAAATTAGCAGTTGCAATCTTGTAAACTTAAAATCTTGAACAAGTGTTTTATCATTGTCAGTTCGAATGTCCTGATGGGTTCCAAGAGTTTGAGATTTCCTTGTGCTTCTCTTCAATCTCGTGTTTTCTCATGTCTAGGTGCTAATGAACAATCTGGAATTCCCAGGGCTACAATTGGAGCACCATAAATAACTTCTTTTTTTTCTTTTTTTTTTTTTACTGATGCACGCAGTAAAATGATCCAGATGTGCTAGTGGTTGCTATCTTCTAGCGCATATTTCACAATTGTGGCATCACCTCGTATTGGGGCTTTTCTTTTGCCCATCTTTTGCTTTCCTTATGTTTTTTTAGGAATTATGTATTAGTGGATTCCTGTCTTTTTTATTCTCATCATCCCTTGGTTATTTGGTAATGTTATTTGAGCTAAACTCCATTATTTTCATAGCCATTGGATGGGCATGCTGGAGTGCCATCTGAGTCTGCAGAGTGTTCCACACCTGCGAACAAGACCAGTGTTCCATGTTACTTTTACTTCAACGGGTTCTGTAATAAAGGTGACAGATGCTCTTTTATGCATAGTTCTGACGGCAATGCACCTGCTGAGAAATCTATAAAGCCTGCCTCTGTGGGCACTGATGCACCTTTGTTGGAAAACAAGACATCTGCTGGATGTGAGACAGGTTCAGCACTGGCAGAAACTTGTTTGAATTCATCTGAAAGCGCTGCTAAAGTAGCAACCAATTTGAATTGTCTGCCCAAGGAAGAACTTCAGCACCTAGTACCTAAGAATGCTTTCCAGCGAAGTGCCTCTCCGCAAATTGCTGTTTGTGAGTATGATGAAGCTGCTATGATTAGGTTGGAGTCCTTGCTTCCCATGGAAGGTTTTACCCATGGCAGATCTCCTCTATGCACAGATCAGAGTTCAGAGGAACAAGTGGAAGGCTATATTGAGCCAGAGGAGCGATGGGAATCATCCCCTGGCTTTGACGTTCTTGTGGGCGATAGATCAGATAACGTGTATGAGGACGATCCAGAGTTCTTGCTAGACATGGACAGGGAACACAGAGAGCTGAATAGCCATTCCTCGGTATATGATTATGAAAATACAGTGGAGTATGATCCCATGTACCCTGCTGCAGAAATTCTATATGAACGTGATGTATACAATAGTTTTGATCATCTGGATGATGAACATCTTTTCTCTAATGTCAATAGAGTTTTTGGTCATTCAAGAGACACAATGTTGGATTCTATATTGTCCCAGAAAAGGAAACTCGTGCCAATGGAACTTGCAGTTGGTGAATGTAATGGCATGGATCTTCGAAACCATCTGAGAAGACGCAGGATGATTAATGATCATCGAAGTACTGGCTCATCAAGAAGACCTCTCTCATCTCATCTTATTGGTCGCTGCCAGGAAAGGCCTCGAAGGCATGGAATGGGTCCAAGGCTTCATGGAAGATTGGCATCGGTGGTGGGAAAGAATGGTAATGAATCAATAGGTGAGAATAGAGCTTTTTTAAATGGTGCGAAACCACGTGGCTTGCTGAGGCACTCACAGCAAGATAGGTCAATGAAGCATTTCAGGAAAGAAAGGCTTGCCAAACGGCAGTTCTCGAGTGAAGTTTCAAGGAAATCAAGTACAAGAGAGAGATGGGCTCAGGAATCTTCAACTTTTACGGGACCCAAGACCCTTGCCCAGATTAAAGACGAGAAAAAATATGCTGAAGAAAATGAGGATTGCGTTTGGAAAGTTGGGCATGCAAGAACTACATCGGCTGACTTCCAGGGTCCCAAACCCTTGAGTGAAATCCTCAAGAACAAAAGGAAGCTGGATTCTGTCACTGAATGTGATACTAGTGGCAGCTAGGAAACAACCCATTGAGGGTGAGAGGAATATCATAAGTAGTAATTTAGAAAGGAATCATGATCATTTAGTTCTAACTAGTGATGTTACAGATCAAGATTATGAACGAAAATTGTCCTGAGAAGGAAACCTCTAGCATAATCCCGTGATCGTTGGAATGTCGAGGATTCTATCCACTGATAAAGATACTATTCTTTACTGTTTCATGATGAAGGTAACGAGGAGCTTGAGGAGAAGCTTACCTGCATTAGTTTTCAGACCTATAATTCAAGATCTCATTTTAAGTACTATTCCTAATCACTGAAAGCATAATATTGCTGGAGCAGGCTATTGGCTGGTTTCTGCGTTGTACACCTTTTACAAAAGTCTTTGATTACTGTTATCAATCAGCTTGTCTCGATATCTTGCTTGTACAGAGTTGCTGAAGAATACTCACATATTAACTGCTCTTGCTGTGTCCATTTTGTTGCTTAACAGTGATGTTCCTTCTATCTTCGTAGTTTGACCTCTTTTACGGATTGACCCTCTTGGCTTACTTCTCTTTTGATTTGCTTATATTTTGTGCCTTATGAGCACCTTCATCGGTTATTTGCGGTCTCGACTCCGACCCCATATGTTTGCATCCATCTATTTGAATTTTGGTTTGGCCATTGCCATTCTGTAATCTAAATTCAACCAGAGCATGAATTTTGGTTTGGCCATCGCAACTTCATCGGTTATTGCCATTCAACTAGCATTAATTTAGACGGTCTCGTTTGGATAATGAAATAATATGAGATAAGATGGTTTTAGATGAGTTGAATAAAATATTATTAGAATATTATTTTTTAATATTATTATTATTTTGAGATTTGAAAAAATAGAATTGTTTATTATATTTTATATGGAAATTTGAAAAAGTTATAATGATGAGATGAGTTGAAAGTGTTTCTGTATCCAATCGGTCCCTAAATTCAGATCTTGAAACTATTTCGATTTCTGGTTTTTTTTTTTTTTTGTTGCTAGACAATAATTACAAGTGTCAAGTGCTAATCAGTAATACTACGAATACATATCATTTCTCAATTTTTAATAATGAGTTTTAATACTTTACTACGGATTGATTTTAATTAATGTAATTGAGAGATAATTTGTAGCATTTTCTTATTGCAAAACCGACCTGCAAATTGTAAAATTTTAGATTACGTACAAGTCAACAAAGGAATATACGTTAAAGTTTGGGGAAAGTTTAAATTACGTAAATCTTAAAGGAGGATTCTCAAATTTGTCATTAACCTCATAGATTCCACCTAATGAGAACTTTCTTGTTATTCTTCATTTGTCATTTTTTTCTTCTCCCAGCTCCTATATCATTCTAGCATGAGAACGTCCACCACCATTTATATAGCTTCTTGTTGCGAACATATTTCCATCCAACAAACAACTCTCTAGGGCAAGGGTAGAGAGAGAGAGAGAAAGAGAGATGGCCGGGTTGCAAAGGTCTTCAACATCCTTTAGGAGACAAGGGTCCTCAGGCCTTGTATGGAATGACCAGTTCCTATCAGGAGATTTGAGAAAAACGAGGCATAACAATCAAGAAGATTTTAACAAAGAGAACGGCATTGAATACAGAGACCTGAGGCCATCTCGCAGCGTAGGATCAATCGGCTTGATGGAGCGACGTGGCAGATTCACCGGAGGTACCGAGTGCCTAACGGTCAAGGTCCCACCACCAACCGTCGATCCTCCTTCTCCTAAGGTTGCCGGTTGCTGCCTCTGTGGCATATTTGGGAAGCCAACCATCGTCAACCAACCCAAATCAAATAACACGCGTAGGTCGAAGTAGTGACTTTGTGTCATATGTGATTGCATGCATTTTCCTAATTTTCTTTTTAATTTCATACACTTCTCTCTTCTTCTTTTTCCTTTTCTTTTTATGGGCTTTTTGGCGCGCTTTGGCATATTGTCATGTTGATGTTCATGAATTACATCAATTAATATAAACAACAAAACTTAACTAGGCATAAGAATCAATCAGCACAAACCAAACTTGTACGTATGGGGATTTTTTTTTATATATTTTCCTTAAGATTTTGATGGAAAGTTTTGCTCTTTGGGGTTTCTTTGTTCATCGATCCAAACGAAAGGAGTACTGGCCTTAAACGAAACGGAATTTTACTAGTTCTCCATGAACTGATCATCAATGAGCAAACCAATTATGAACAGCCCCTTGGAGTTGGAGACCTCTAATTAATAACCCTTGGGAATATTCAACAGCACATCCTTATTTTCTATACATCTCCTTTTCATGATCCTTTGTCTCTATCTCTTCCTCTCATGGTACGTTCGTATATGATCAGGTCGATTAATCCAAAGATCGACTCATGTTAATTACGTAGCTTTGGCTTTCAAATAAAAACTATGAAAATCTAAATTGAAACAAGTTGAGTACTTGTCATGTTGTGATGTATTAACAAGTCATGTTAATTATGTTTGTCCTAATTTTAATATGTTCTTTTTTTTTTTTTTTTAAATGAAACTTTTCATTGATGATAACAGATCAATTACAGAGTTTGTCAAACAAGACACTACTTGAGATATACTCAGGACTCTCCTCTATCATTACAATTTTAATATGTTCTTTTAGTTTTGTCGTTTATCAATGACAAGATCGAAGAATATGATCAGATGCCGCCCTTGATCTCCTAGCTAGATACGAGAATATATAATGACCTAGTAGAGCAAGCTGGCTGGCTGCTAAGAAATTCTTTAGACAAAATATTTGAATATTAGTCTAATTAAGTCATTATCTGAGACCATCATGCTGATCTTGTTTTTTGCATTTTAGTGTCTGCCGTTGTGTAAGATCAGCACCATCAATCTATGTCACAATACAGGATATATATATATATATTAAACATATATACCAAATGCTTTTAATGCTGATTAATTGGGTGGAAATTAAATAGTAAAATACAGCAATTCCAATAATTAGTTTAACCAAATCAAATTTATAAAAATAGTTATAACTTCTTTTTTGCACGTAGGATATTATATATATATATATATATATATATATATATATATAGCTTTAATCCAGTTTCAATATATAGTACCGTTGGATTATCTTGTGTGTGAGAGAGATTCGAGTATCACTACAACAAAAAAGACCTTTGGGATGATTTTATTTTGGAACGAAATGAAAATCGTCCCAAAAAGTGAGATTTATGGATAAATTTCATATTTCATGCCAAAAGAACGACGGAAGATGTGTTCGAACAGTATAGTTAGGGATGAAATATTATGTCTCTAATAATGAAACCGTTCAAATGTAATGTTTTAACGTTCGAACGGGAAAATTTAATTGTTCGAACGTACATTTTTACCGTTCGAATGATGAATCAGCACTGTTTGAACGTAATTTATAGGGTTCAAACGGTGATCATATGTTTTTTTTTAGATAATTATATTTATATTAACTAGTAACTATAAGAAATTTATCAATTAAATAATAGAAATAATATAAATCAATAATTAGTTCAGAAAATATAAAATAATATTAATTCATAATTAAATACTGAATTTACAAAATACTAAATATTGTTCATTCTAAAAATAAAAAATAAATAAATAAAAGATAGAAAGTACTAAAACCCCAACTCTTTGCACACTTCCTCGACTGCAGCTAAGTGTTCCTCTATCTGTGTCAGTCGAGTACTGATGGTGACCTGAGTCGCAGACATGGCATCAAACCCCGTACATAACTCAGAGATGATAGCAGTAATATCTGTACGAAACTCAGACACAGCAGAACGGACCTCCATACGCACTGCATCGATCACTGCTGATGTCTGTCCACTAATCGCTGCACGCACGATCTCGGCCATATCCTCAAGAGTGACGCTGTGTACTGATACCTCGGCTTGTGTGGATGTCTCAACGGTCGATACTCCATGATCTCTCGGTTGTGCATCTCTCTGAGGATCAACTGGGGTTGAAACATGTCCACGAAGACGCAGTCTCGAGTGTCCCGTGCTGCGTGAGAGGGTGGTGCTGTTGATCGGTCTCATCGGCTCCCTTCTACGCTCAGCAACATCAGGCATGACACCGACAAATAGCAGAAATCAGGTGATCAGGATTCTGAATGGCAGTATATCCGTCGAAATGTACCGGGACTCTAATCGAATCCTATCGAATATATATCCCACCAGGTCGATATGAATGTCAAGAGCGACCCGTATCATAAATTTCTTCCGATCAATGCCAACCTCTGTCTTGTACTACCGAGGGTCAATATTGTTGGCGATTATCAAATTCAGGATCTTGAAGAAAGAAGATAGATCTACCTGCTTGATGCTTTTCACCTCGTCATACGAGGGAGCATCTGGACCAACAACCAAATTCCTTACCTCATGATCATCAAGGACATCGACCTCATCTGTATAAACTGGTGTCTCCACCTCAGCTATCTCCGCCTCAGTTGAAGGATCAAACTCTCTAGGCACCACGTTCGGATATGCATCTGACAGCCTAGGAAAACCAAGATGCTTAGCGAGTCTATCCCATGAAAATACAACTGGTACTTCTCGGACAGAGATCCTGTATGCCCCTGTGTCATCTAGGCTGGCACCACCGACCTTTCTATAGAACTCAACAACAATGTCAATACAGGAGACAGTCTCCCATGATTCCTCCCGCTCATCTAAGATAGGTCCCCCAACCACGATCACTGAAGACTGTTGGCAAGGAATGACCCTTCCAGACAAGACTCTGGAAGTCAGAAAGCTTCACATGTCACTCTAGTGAAACAGTCCACTCCCTGCCTGGACTGATACTAGTCTTAGCTGGATTGCGTCGCTTACGTCCCGCCCTAGAAGAAGACATTATAATCAACCTGAAATTTACAATTAAAAAGCTTATCAATACAACATTAACGATAAAAATATAATAAATAACTAATCATTAAATTATATACGAATAACAATTTAATAAAGCGAGACATTGTGAACAACAGAATTTTATGAAAATAATATCACATTATTTAATATTAATTAGATTAATATTAATAGAAATTAAATATTTAACAAAATGTGATAAATTTCTATATTAATTTAATTATAATATAACATATATTCTAGTTAAGATTTAATAGAACTACAATATAGAATAAAAATAACAATTTACTAATATTACGAAATTTAATTATACCGTTCGACCGCTTAAAATAGTGTTCGAACGGTATGCAAGCTTGTTGGCTCGTATAGTTCGAACGTATAAAACAACTGTCGAATGGGGTACCGTTTGAACATCTAAAACTGTTAATTAATAAACTTGTTTGGTTTGTACTGTTTGAACGCCCTACCCAGCATTCGAACGATATGCGAATGGAACTCAGCAACGACGCTGAGTCGACTCAGCCATTGAAATCCATGGAATCCTTCGATTCAATTGTTCTTTGTATATAATTGAAATCCATGGAATCCTTCGATTCCATGGATTTTTTAACAAAATAATACAAAGAGACTTAAATAAACCTTCCTACAATGGATTTAAACAAATCTACGGTGAGTATTGATGGATAAAATCCTAATTTAAACAAATAATCCATCAAAAACCTAAATTTAAACGGTAAAATGGTTAAAAAAAATAGCATACCGGTGCTTAGAGGAAGAGGCTTCAACTGGGTACTGTTCACAGCAGTGACGGCGGCTTTAGACGGTGGAGATGGACTGTTATGTTGGAAAAAATGACGTTTTGTGAGTGGTTCGGCGTCAAATGATCGTCCGCGACAACTTATATATGCAAGACCGTTCGAACAGTTTACTTCAATACATTTAAATACTATACTAATATATTAACATATTATATTTTAGTTATAGTCTAATTAGATGACACTATATATGATACTATATATATGCTAGTACTATAAATGAGACAATATGTTGATACTATATATATGTTACTTATAATTTAATTAGTATGATATTATAGATGACACTATATACTTTACTATAATATAATATATAATATGCTCGATTATATATTATAATATGATATTACTATGTTACTAAACTATAGTATCATCTAATATGTCTATATATATTAATGTTGTTCTTTTATTTAAAGGTATAGTGTAAAAAAAATATTATTAAACATTTATCAAACCGTTCGAACTGTTAATAATAAGCGTTCAAAAGTTTATGAACCAGAGCAGGAATGTATCCATTATCGTTCGAACGTACTATTTATCTGTTCGAACGGGAAACTTTAGAAGGGAAATTTTTGCCGCTTCATAGTTTCACGTTCGAATGGGAAATGTTTTGCAAATACACGACAGAACCTCACAATCTCGCTCTCCTCCCGCCACTCTCAATCTCTCACGAACTAGAGCTCCTTTGCGAACTAGCGCCATTCTCCCTCAATCCAGCCCCCAAATACTACTAGTTTTTATCTCACTCAATTATTCTCAGATTAATTCGTTATTTTTACTTCTTTTTGGGAAGCTCCTTCGCATTGGGTACACGGCATATAGTCTAATCTCCTTGCCTTTTCATCTCCCAAAACCCAGGTATGCTTTTTATATTCTCATTTTGGTTTGAATATGATATTTTGCAATGTTGGAAATTTGTTTGTTCTTGATATTGTTGTTTGTGTTGCTGTGAGTTTGTGATTAATGGCGTTTTCTATTGTTGAAGACGACTGGAATATGGAATGAACACGTTCGAACGGGTATGTTATGTTCGAACATAGTTTAATACTATTCGAACGGAAACTTATACATCAATGTATTTACAATTAGAAATTAGAATATATAAGGATAGTTGTCCATAATGATTATTCAAAAATAATTTAAAAATACTTAAACTAAATAAAAATACAAATACTTAATACTAAATCTTTAAATTAAAATACAAATATTTATGACTTAATAATATTTAAATACTTAATATTTAAATTAATAAAATGAAGTATTTTAATTAAAATACTTCTAAATCTTTAAATTAAAATACAAATAGTTAAGATTTAATAATACTTAAATAGTTAATTCTAAATTAATAAAATGAAGTATTTAAATTAAAATACTACTAAATCTTTAAATTAAAATACAAATAGTTAAGATTTAATAATACTTAAATAGTTAATTATAAATTAATAAAATGAAGTATTTAAATTAAAATACTACTAAATCTTTAAATTAAAATACAAATAGTTAAGATTTAATAATACTTAAATAGTTAATTCTAAGTTAATAAAATGAAGTATTTAAATTAAAATACTACTAAATCTTTAAATTAAAATACAAATAGTTAAGATTTAATAATACTTAAATAGTTAATTCTAAGTTAATAAAATGAAGTATTTAAATTAAAATACTACTAAATCTTTAAATTAAAATACTTAAATAGTTAAGATTTAATAATACTTAAATAGTTAATTCAAAATTAATAAAATGAAGTATTTAAATTAAAATACTACTAAATCTTTAAATTAAAATACAAATAGTTAAGATTTAATAATACTTAAATAGTTAATTCTAAGTTAATAAAATGAAGTATTTAAATTAAAATACTACTAAATCTTTAAATTAAAATACAAATAGTTAAGATTTAATAATACTTAAATAGTTAATTCTAAGTTAATAAAATGAAGTATTTAAATTAAAATACTACTAAATCTTTAAATTAAAATACAAATAGTTAAGATTTAATAATACTTAAATAGTTAATTCGAAATTAATAAAATGAAGTATTTAAATTAAAATACTACTAAATCTTTAAATTAAAATACAAATAGTTAAGATTTAATAATACTTAAATAGTTAATTCTAATCCAAGCAATATATCGAATGAACTGTATGCTTTGGCGCGTGGCCAATCGAGACGCGCTGCTTGATATTCTGCATGTATTTCTCGGGGAAGTAGGTATCACACAATGGATCGAGATTGTTATAAGAAAATCCAAAATAGTGATGTCCTAGTCGAAGGAAGTCATGATGAAGAAAACATTAATTTCTATAGCGTTATTGTCGATATAATTAGAATGAAATATTTGGAAGAGCTTGCAGTGTATCTGTTTAAGTGTGATTAGTGAGATTTAAGCGATCCTCGAACTGGAGTCCGTGATGATGAATAGTTTTTTAGTGTTAATAAATAAAAAAAATGGTATGAAGATGATCCTTTTATTTTGGCTTCTCAAGCATCTCAAGTATTATACATGGATGACCTAGAGTTAGGAAATCAATGGCGAGTAGTACAAAAATATTCTCCGAGAAATATATAAGATGTTATCCCTTAGGCGGAAGGACAAGATGAAGAAGAAGATGATCCCTTTACTTAAAAAGCATACCAAGAGAGTCAACCCGCCTTAAATTTATTTGTGGATTTGGGTCAGAATGAGATGATTCCATTAAATAGAAAAGATATTGAGGCTGAAACTGTTGATGCGACAATTGAAGAAAATACTAAATCATCTGAAGTATCTACAGATGATGAGAGGGAATTGTCAAATGAAACTGATACAGGTTATGATTGACTAATTATGTGTTAACATTACACTTGATAACAAATATTTTACTTATTGAATGTATCAGTGGTTTGAAATTATGTCACCAAAGAGGAAGGAAGTTGGTAACCCATCTCCACATGTTCCTAGCTCTCCTTCAGACTCACCATTAGAGATTGACTCTACAGAATAAAGTAAAAATCTAATACTCATAAATGTTATTAATTAAGGTCATATAATAGACAAGAGATTGATTACAATGTTATATTTTATAGAGTTCACAGTACAATCTCGTCAAGGTCGAGGCACCAATAGAGGCGTGACGTTGGAAAAATATCGTAAGATAGGTAAGATCAAGGTTAACATTCCTAACGAACATACCGGAGGTGAAGGACAACCAGCAGCTTGGCTTGCATCACATATGGGTGCTCTTGCATGAACTTATGCACATTTGGCAACTACTTCATGGAAGAAAGTCCCCCAAAATGTTAAAGAACTTATCAAGAAGCGTTGTTTGGTAATGTTTAAAATATTGATTTAGTAGAATAAATTTCTATACATTACTTAAATTTAGAATATTAAAAATGATAATATGTTTGTGATTATTTTTTTCAATGATGATTTCAAATTGAATTTTGGTTGGAGAGAGGAGCATAAGACTGTGGAAGAACTTATGGGTAATGCATTCCGCAGATATAAGGCGATGCGTCATAAGCATTATAATAAGTTTGAGAACAAGGAAGATGCACGTCAATATCTTTTTCAGAATGTCCGACCTTCTGAGTTGAAAAAACTTTATGACATGTTTGATGATCCATCATATCAGGTATAATTAAATTAATTATTTTACTTATCCTATTGTCATTTCACTTCATAATATTTCTAATTTCTTTGTAGGAGCAAAGTTCTAGAAACAAAACAAATAGATCAAAATTAAAAATTAATCATCATGCAGGCTCAAGATTTTTTCATCGTCTCTTTAAGAAATTGGTATAGCTATTTTTTTATTGGATATAGTTAATTATTTGGATGAATCATAATGACTTTATATCTTAACACATATTTATTGAAGCAAGATTCAAATACCAATTATGATCTGACAAAATTATATGTTGCATTGCACATTGATCGTAACAGAGAGTGGACTCATCCTGATACCCGTGAAAATTATGTAAGTATTATAACATGTTTTAATTAAATATATTAGAATATTTATGACGATATTAATTCTTTATCTTATATATGTCTAGGATAAAATGGTTGTCATACGTGCTGAATCTGCGCCAGATCAAAATTTCTCAACAAGTGATATTGATAATTTTACACAAGTCCTGGGTCAACGTTCATGATATTTGAGGGGTTTGGGCCACTGTGTAAAGCCTTCTCCCTCTTCCTCTTCTTTCGGGTTTGCCTCTACGACTTCTATAATGCTAGAGAATACGAATTCCAGAATCGAAGAATTAATTGCAAGGTAGCATGAGTTAGAGGCTTAATTGACTAAACAAACAGACATGAAAATGCGCATCAAACAACATGAAAAACAAGAAGAAGAGTTCAGGAGACAGATGCAACTCCAAATGCAGTAGCTTATGCAACAGTACAGGCCTCCAAGCAATTGATTTTTTTTATGTACAAATTTTGGGATTATCTATTTATGTACGAACAATGTCAGTCTCACAGTTATTTATTTAGTTCACACTTATTATAAAACTTTTGTAAGTATTAAACATTTTCTAATGTATTTTTGAAATATTATGAATGTTTATTTGGTTTTTTATTATTGAATTTAAATAAAATAGTTATTGTTCGAACGACCATTTAACGTTCGAACGCCATTTATTAAATCGTTCGAACGACCACATAATGACCATATAACGTTCGAATGCCATTTATTTTTGTAGTGTTCGAACATAACTTTTTCCGTTCGAACGCTTATACCGTTCGATCTGTCCCTTTAACGTTCAAACAGAAAGCTATATTTATACCGTTCAAACATGTATATAATGTATTTTTGTTCGAACGTATTTTGTAATCGTTCAAATAAATTAATCCAATTCGAACGTAAAATTGTAACCGTTCGAACGATATTTTGGAATGAATTTCAACTGTGACAAAAAAAATTTCACGTTCGAACGGTTTCCTTCAAATTCGTCCCAAAAGATATATTTTGAGACGAAATGATGATTTTCCTCCCAAAATATCTTTTAAAACAGTGTTATTGGAACGAGCTCGGGATGAATTTTTTTTTGTCCCAAAATATATTTTGGGATGAAATGGCTGTAATTTGGGATGAAAAATTTCGTCCCTAAAAAGCGTTTATGTTGTAGTGTATATTAGGACAGTTCATTAATTTCATTAATCTTTTGGTTGAGAAATTTCATTCTAATTGTTCCTGCCAGTGGATATAGGTTTTGAGGTGGCATGGGATCAGTTAATTAATATTGATCATCTTGTACATGCATGCATGTGATTGTACGTACGTACCACCTGTTGCGTGCATGACTTGCACGCATCGATCATTTCAACAATTTAATTCTTTAATTTCCCTAATTTATAAGAAAAAAGTTATTTCACCTCTCTATTTTGACCGTTTCATTTGAGTGTTGGTCAATTTGTTTTTATTTAATAATTAAGAAAATGATTTTAAGTGTATTAATATATTTTTTTTATTTTTTAAAAATATTTAAATGTATTAAAAAAATATGGAAAAAAAACCGTTGGCAGTAAAAGTGGGGCGGTATATATTGCTGAAAGTTATTCTTTTATTTTCAATTTCTTGACAAGTCGGAATTAATATATATATATATATATACACACATATGCATTTGAGGGAACACAGATTGAAACTTTTTTTGCAAACTAGTTACGTGAATTACGTACGTTGCACTACGTACAATATTTAAAGAGCAGTAGTACTATATAAACTACGAAGAGATTTTATAAAAATGAACTCGTAAGATGATGTTAATTCATTTGATACGTTAGATTTGATATAATACGTCAAATTGTAAAGTTATTTTTGTATCCATTTGTAGCTAGTACAATATTTCTCATATTTAAATATCTTTGCATGCATGCATTTTCAGACATCTAATTAATTTATAAATACAAGTACAGCCTCAAATTGATCAAAGTAATTAGAAAGTGGTAAAAATATATCACAATATATATATATAGCAGAATTAGGGTTTGATAAAACAAGCGCCTATATATGTCGATCCTACATATATATGAATTCAATCCAAATTAGCTGCTGCTTTCTGGATCTTCGTTTTAAATAATAAAATGTAAAGTTTTTCAAGTGAAAAATAAAGGAAGCAGCCTGTGGAGTGGGTCACGAAGGAGCCGAAACTTGAGCCCACGATGCAATGCCAGGCCGGACCATAAACTTTATCGAACTCCTGTGTGTGCATTAATAAAAGGTAATTATATATAAGAAAAAATATTTACAACAGTGAAATATATAACTGTCGTGTAATCGTTTTGAAAAAAGTAAATAAAATAAAGGATCTACATGAAAAAAATTATTTTTTTAATAGTGGACCACACTCTTTTTAAAAGCGATTACGCGACGGTTGCACACTTCACAGTTGTATGTAGAATTACTTATTATATATATATATATATATATATATATATATGTCAACATGATCAGATTACCAGCTCACATGATTATCCAACAATGTCTCAATATTATCTTTTGAAAGAATTACGAGAACATGAACGATATTTTAGATTCTATAAAAAAAAAAAAAAAAATGATACTTGCGGTCGTGAGTATGCAAGCGCCGTACAGTCGCTTTGAAAAAAATGAATAAATACGGGACTCACATGAAAAGAAATTAATTTTTAATGGTGAATCTTACTTTTTTTCAAAACGACTGCACGGCATTTGTTCATTTCACGACTGTATGTAGCATTACTCATAAAAAAAAATAGAGAAATTCTTTAACTTTTTGCAAAAGAAAAATAGGTATATAGAAGGAGGATTCTCGATCCTAATAAAAAAAAAATAAGGGTGTGGATCAGATCTTCTGAAAGTGTAAAGGTGTACTGTTCTACACAGTAAAAAGGTAGGAATTTTGTCATGAATTTCGGGCGGCTTGAACTCTAGAGTATGGGAGTTAAGTATGTCATGTGTGTATCCATTAATGCGTATGATGATCACTAAGCCAGTACTCATGACTTTATTAATGTTGCCAAAATATATATATTTGTTTAATAATTCTCTTATAATAATAAATCCTACTAGTAGTAGTGCAGTATACATGCAGTATTTAGATTAATGGCTGGTTTGGATTTAGAGATAAGATGAGATGAAATGAGATGGTTTTAGATAAACGATAAAAGTTGAAAAAAATATTGTTATAATATTATTATTGTTTTAGAATTTGAAAAAATTGAATTGAGATTTTAAAAAGTTGAATTATTTATTATATTTTGTGTAGAAATTTAAAAAAATTGTAATAATGAGAATGAGATGAAATATTACTTTTTGAATCCAAACATGACTAAGAATATATAAAACTTCAAACATTAGTAGTTTAATACATGATTAGCTGAATGATTAGTGAGTACATATATAGGTTATTTAATTTCTTTATCATTCACATGGGATGTCGGATCCTTGCTCCAATACAATATCTAGTGATCTAGACAACCTAGCTAGATGGGGGTTGCATGGTCTAGATTAAATGATCCAGAATTAAGAATTCTTTGATGGATTGGAAATGTTGACACTTGATAAGAGGGTCCCACCTAGCTAGAAAGAGATCCATCTTTATTCCCTCCCTCTCCACATGCAGTCTCCCCCCTCTGCATGTTCAATATCTTTCCATAATCATTGAGGGAAAATTGTCTTTGATTTTTTTGGGTTCCTCTGCAAATGTGAAACATCGATCCAAGAAGGAAAATTCCAAAAAGAAACTCCAAGAAAATAACTTGTCACAAGACACCTTTCTTTTTGGGCTTGACATGATTAAGGCTTATTCTACTTTCACTTTCGAAAAGATGCATAACAATGATACTTAAGAGCTGGCTTAATTTCCGTTGCTGAGAGCAAATTCTAGCTAGCTATATATATATATACTGAATCATGTTAATGTTGCATGAGAAATGGATTTCTGCAGAAAACTCTTTTACAGAGAAACAAATGCTGATGGAATGAAATCTCTGAAACATACCTTTTTCATGTTAAAGGCCATGTGCTTAGAGCTAAACTTCTCCAAGCTATCATAAGTACGCCTAGCACACTTGAAGGCATGCACTTGCATGAATTCAGGCATGTCAGTGACCAAAACCTTCACTTGAAGAAATGCTGCAACAGATGCCAAATTCGTTTCAACATGGGAAACGGATTTCCTTGCCTCAACCACTTCTCCCCTAAGCATTCCTCCTCCCTCCATCACCCTCTGGCCACCTTGGTCAATTCCCTTGCTTGCTTTCGATTTCCTTAGCAACCAACTACGCTGGATGGACTTTTTATCCACCATGGCCAGATCGGGCACCGGCGTCGACTGGTTTCCGGCGGCAGACTTATAAATGGACATGATGAATCCTTTCTTTTTCTTCTCATGGGCAGCCATTGCTTTTATCATGAGGCTCTTAGAAATGGGTACTCGTGTATAGTTTCCATTAGTGAAGGTGCAAAATATATATATATATATTAATGTTGGAAGGAGAGAGTAGTGCTTGGAATCATGAGCACAAGTAAGACCCCATTAAATTAATGGTGATTAGGAAGATGCCAAGGGAAACATAAATTAAAGCTGCAAACCATGTGTGATAGCCAGTGGTCATGGATAATAGAAGCTTGTTTTTGCTAGGGATCATGAGAGATAGGATATAAATGGTACATTTTCTTGTGGTTGGTGATCATCACAGATTATTAGTGTGTGGAGCACTTTTGTCTGCAATGGTTTGTTTCTGGACAGCCAGCACACATGCATGCATGGCCCCAAACCCGCCACCGTCTATTTTGTTTGGGGTATCGAACAAAAGTGTCCTTGTCATTATTATACTCCTTGCGAGTCAACAGTATAAACAAAGAGAATCTCTATATTACGAGAAAACGCATTACCAACCAATAATTTTGTGATATTTAAACTTACACATGAATTATGATGGTGGTTGTGTTAGTTCAAAAGACATCGGGATCCGTGAAATGAGATAAAGTTAAAAGTTGAATAAATATTATTAAAATATTATTTTTATTTTAAAATTTAAAAAATTAAATTATTTATTATATTTTGTGTGAGAGTTTAAAAAAATCGTAAAGATTAGTTGAGATGAGATAAAACGATATGATTTGTGAAAACAAGATTAGAATTTATAATTATAAGTAGAGATTCAAACAATTCCTTGATTTGATCATGAGATATCAATAATTGATGTACAGCAAAGATATAATTTCAGACTCATGATCGTTGTAAGTGAAAGAGAGATTAATTAAGCTTTTAATTACCCTATACTCAACCATGCAGCTGATGATCATGATCAGATCACACTATATATACATACATACATACATACATATATATATATATATATATAAAATCTTTCAGCATTATAGAAATTAGTAGAAAATGTTTAGCCACCTTAAAGCTAGCTTAGCTTGGTTCAACATGATGATCATGTGGATGCAGACTTTCACAAGACTTGGAAAGAGGAAAGCGAGTTTTTGTTGCAGTAGTGACACAAATTATATTATTATAATAATATCATGTTTTGGAGGAAAGATGAGTCAAAAGTAGGAGTGCATGCATGCCTTCAAATGAAAGCAGGCCAGGGACCGTGTCCTCCTCCTGAAATTTGTCTCATGTTCGTGCAAGGCAGAAGTTTTGGGACCCTTGCTGTGCGTCTAGCTTGCTTGGAGGGGGCTTGGCAATTTTTAGTTACCTATGGCCGGCTATGGTGATATGAATTGTGCTTATAAAGCTTTTTTATTGTCAGTTTACTACATATAAGTCCATGATAACCTTATCAGATTAAGATACATGAATTAGTTACATCAATTTCCAAAATAAAATGTGACCAAAATTGTGGGGCAGGCTGGCATGTTTGTCAGATCAGTCATGTAGTGCCTTATCCTTGGAATTAATAATCAAGCTGTCATGTCCCTTAATGTATCTGGGCTTCGGAGCTTTCAGTGGCTCACCCCATTTTTGGGGTTTTGTGGGCTAAAAGCTTAGCAATTGACCATTCAATATTGTGACATTCAATCGTTGTTTATTGAAGCAATTGAGAAGCACTAGCTGCGGCCATAAGGTTGTGGTAGTTAGTTGGTGCTTATTTTTTTTCATACGAGTAATGTTGGATACAGTCATAGATTATACAAGTATTATATATTTTTTTTGAAAAAGACGACCGTTTGGATAGTGAGTTGAGATGAATTGGGATGAAAGTTGAATAAAATATTGTTAGAATATTTTTTTTTAATATTATTATTGTTTTGGGATTTAAAAAAATTGAATTATTTATTATATGAGAAATGATACTTGCAGTCGTGAGCGTGCAGTCGCCATGCAGTCGCTTTGAAAAAAGTGAATAAATATGAGACCCACATAAAAAGAAATTAATTTTTTAATTATGGACCCTACTCTTTTTCAAAGCGACTGCACGGCATTTGCGCATTCCACGACTGTATGTAACATTACTTTTATTATATTTTGTGTGAAAATTTGAAAAAATTATAATGATTAGATGATATAAGATGAAATGAGATAAAATACTTTCATTATCCAAACGGGAAAGAGTGAGTCTACTATTAAAAAATTATTTTTTATTTGAATCTCATATTTACTTACTTTTTTTAAAAATAAGTGTGCGACGCTTACACACTCTACAACTATAAATATTATTTATCTTTATCAATTATTTGACTTCTTTTTTGTAGAGGTGTGCACGTACATGACTCCTTTTTAATTTGTTTGGTTTTGAGTTTGAAAATTTAAAAAAATATATATTTTAAACAATATAAAAGTTTTTTTTAACTGATATATTTGGTAAATCTTTTAAAAGAAACTCAATTACCTAAGAAAACAAGCTAAAAATCAAGATAGGATGAAATGGTGGGCTTAGAAGTTAGAACCGCAAGTCCGCTACAGAAAACTAAATAGGATGAAAGAAACGGAAGATGGGCCGTCGATTTTGATGAATTGTAGTGAGATTTATTTAGTTCGAATGCGACGGTCCAAAGTTATTCCAAGCATCCGTTTGTTTTTGGAGATGAGATGAAATGATATTAAAGTTAAAAAGTTGAATAAAATATTATTAGAATATATTTTTTAATATTATTTTTTGTTTTGAAATTTAAAAAAGTTAAATTGTTTATTTTATTTTGTATTAGAAGTTGGGAAAGCTGTAATGATTAGATGAGATTAGATGAGAGTTTTTTTTTATTATTATTATTATTTATTTTAGAAGAATGACAAAAAATTTAATTTTATTGATAATTTTTATTGGTGACAGGTTTTATTTTTGACGTTTAATTTGATACTCTAATTAAACCTGAGAACTATATTTGAGATTTTTTTCTTTGAATTTAGAGAGGTCTTTTGCTAATTTGTCTGCCTAAAAAAACATGAATACTTTAAAAATCATAGTTTTCCTTTTTTTAAGAAAAAAAATTAAATACTCAATAAATCTAAAAAAAAAAAAAACATATCTAATGGTGTCCACGATTCCACATACGGGTACCCCATGCGTACGGTGTCCACGTCATGATAAGTAATGAATTAGAGGAGGTCGCGCGGGCAAGGGCACCTAATGCATGCGCCATGTAGTGGTCATGATAAGGGATGGATAAGGGCTCATTTGAATTGTTTATTTCATCTTTATCTCGTGAATAAACATTACAAATACAAATATCTTTAAATTTTCAATTTTTAATTTTTTCATCTACTTGTTACTGTAGAGAAATCAAACAACAAATAGAAGCGTAATTACAACAATATGATGACACTCCCGTGAGGGTATTTGTCCCACAAGTTGGTGATGAACAAAAAGAATTGAATGAATTGTTTGTGCACCAATGACCCCTATTTATAGGCCATCATGCACCGGTTGGTAAAGGGCACATCCATTGGTTAACCAATGGTAACCCAAAGGTCACAACCATAAGGAGTGACACATCCTATTGTGAAAAGGGTACAACCATTGGTAAACCAATGGTAACCCAAAGGCCACAACCTTAAGGAGTGACACAATCTTTTGACTAAATCAAAAGGTTGTGTCCTTGACACTTTACCAATCACATACAACCTTTTGACTAAATCAAAAGGTTGTGTCTATTAATCACTTCCTTAAACATCACCCCTCATGGGAACCATCACCATGTTAGAGAATATAATTCCAAGGGGTACACCGTTTGGTGATCACACCCCTTAGAATAACATCTCCCACTTGATCACACAAAACGGTGATGATACAATTGAGTATTTTACCTAGGTACCAATATAAGCTTTCCACTACTCAACTCTCATCTGCTACTCTTGCAGATCGGCGTCAGAGCATGACAAGCCTCTACGTGCGCACGTTTTTGTCATTACCTTATCTGACCGCACCATTTACCATATGTGCTCCGACTGATCACATATTAGGGGTGACTACGTTTCACTAAAAAAATTTTAGTGAACGGCATCAATTCTCCGTGACTGGATCAATAATCCATACCTCTGTCACAATTGACGACTTCAGCCGAATACATAACACATGTATCGACCTGCGTTGAATTTTCGTTAAGTACTTCCTCTAGAGGCTATTCCTGAGGTTTTTCCCTAATCACCTTATCAACGACTTTACCATGATCAACCTTTTTCTTGATTAATCAATCTGCACTGAAATTTTATCAAGTACTCACCCTAAGGCCATTCCTGAGGTTTTTCTTGATCACCTTATCAGTGACTTTACAAATGACCAAAATTTTCATTTTTTTTTTTTTTTGTATCTTCATAACTCCAATTTTCTAGGCGTCCCAAGAATTTGTTGAGTTATGCATGTTAACCATGAGATTTCTTCACCTAGATTTCTTTCAATCCCATTCTAGTCACATGTTCTCTGAATTTCTCCAGAGATAAACCTTTGGTCATTGGATCTGCTACCATCTCGGTCGAGGAAACAAAATTAACCTTGACCTCACCTCTTTCCACTATATCTAGAATATAGTGATAATGCACATCAATGTGTTTTCCCTTGAAACTCTGTGTTCCACTTTTTATCAAAGAAATGGCAGACTGATTATCACAAAACACATTGATTGGTTCTGTGGATATACTCAAATTTAAGCTTTCAACAAAGCGTTTTATCCACACCGCATTACTCACTGCAGTACTACAAGCAATATATTCTGCTTCCATAGTAGACTTAGCAACACAGCCTTGTTTCTTACTTAACTAAGAAACTGCTGTTCCACCAAATAGAAATATATATCCAGTTATAGATTTTCTATCATCTACATCACTTCCAAAATCAGCATCACTATAGCCGATTAATTCTAGATCACTGTTTCCAAAGCACAATTTCAAATTTTTGGTACCTTGTAAATATCTCAATATACGCTTCACTGCTTGCCAATGTTCTTTACCTGGATTGGATTGAAATCTACTTACCAATCCAACTGCATGACAAATATCTGGTCTGGTACTTGTCATTGCATACATGAGGCTTCCCACAGCTTGAGCATAGGGAACTTTAAGCATTTCACTTATTTCTTCATCATCTTTTGGACACATACTTTTATTTAAAATATGAGCTTTACAAACAGGCGTACTTAAAGATTTACAATCTTCCATACCAAATCTTTTAAGCACTTTTTCTAGATATTTTTCTTGATCTAAATATAATAGATTTGAATTTCTATTCCTAGAGATTCTTATACCAAGAACATAAGCGGCTTCACCCATGTCTTTCATTTCAAATTTAGATTTCAAGAATTCCTTTGTTGCATGCATCATATCTAGACAATTACTTGCCAGTAATATATCATCAACATACAATGATAATAATGTTAATTTATTATCATTTTTCCATATGTATACACAGTGATCTAGTTGACTCATTTCATATCCCATTTCCAAAATGGCTTGGTGAAATTTCAAGTACCACTGTCTTGAAGATTGCTTAAGTCCGTACAGTGACCTTCTCAACCTGTAGACTTTCTCTTCATGTCCTTTAATTTGGAATCCTTCTGGTTGAATCATAAAGATATCCTCTTTTAATTCACCATTGAGAAAAGCTGTTTTTACATCTAACTGATGTAATTCCAAATTCATCCTGGCAACAATGGACATGATGATCTTTACAGATGTGAACTTCGCCACAGGCGAATATGTATCCACAAAATCTACACCTGGTTGTTGAGTATATCCCTTGGCCACTAACCTTGCTTTGTACCTTTCCAAACTGCCATCAACTTTAAATTTTCTTCTGAGAACCCATTTACAGCCAATAGCTTTTCTATCTTTTGGAAGATCTGTTAACTCCCAAACATTATTTTTGTTTATTGATTATATTTCATCTTTCATGGCCTCAAGCCATTTATCTGAATCAATACTATTGACTGCCTCAGAAAAATTTTCAGGATCATTATCTAAATTTTCCAAACTGGTATTTAGTGCATAATGATCTTGAAATAATATTGATGGTCTTCTGGATCTTTTACTCCCACTGTCTCCAACATCAATACCTGAAGATTGATTTTCATCTGACTTTCTTTTATTATTCTGGATTTGAATAATATCATTAATTTCATTGTCAGATTCTGTGGAGATCCGTTGATTCTCTAAGTTATTTAATAAATCTATTTGATCAACATGAGTAACAAGGTTTGTATTTTCCAAGAAAACGGCATCCCTACTTTCTATCAATCATTTTTCAGAATGATAAAATCTGTAGCCACTTCCGTTTTCTACATACCCAATAAACCTGCATTCCCAGGTTTTACTTTTTAATTTTTCCCTTAGTGGCCTTGGGATAAGCACTTGTGCCTTACAACCCCACACTTTGAGCTTGTTTAAGTCTGGTTTATGTCCCGTCCATAATTCGTAAGGTGTAAGAGGTTTTGCTTTAGTTTCAACTCTATTTAATATATATGTAGCAGTCGATAATGCTTCACCCCAAAAATGTATTGGTAGATCAGCATATGCCATCATCGATCGCACCATATCCAATAGAGTTCTATTTCTCCTTTCTGCAATGCCATTTTGTTGAGGTTTATATGGCATAGTATAAATATGTCTTATACCATTCAATTTGCAGAAATTGTCTAAAGCTTCAAATTCTCCTCCTCTATCACTATTCAAACTTTTAATGGGTCTACCCAACTGGGTTTCTACTTCTAATTTAAATTCTTTAAATTTCTCAATTGCTTCAGATTTATGCTTGAGTAAGTAGATATGTCCATATCTTGAATAATCATCAGTGAAAGTAATAAAGTACTCCATTCCTCTATGAGTTTTTGTTTTAAAAGGTCCACACACATCAGAATGTATAATTTCTAGTAAATCCGTTGATTTCCAACTTTTTGAAAAAGATTTACTACTCATTTTTCCTTTGATACATGGTTCACATATATCAAAATTATCTGAGTTTATTTGTGGTATTAATCCACTTTTATACATTCTGATCATCTTATTTTTATTTATATGACCTAATCTTAAATGCCATAAATATGCACAATCTGTAAACACATTCAAATACTCAGAAATAGGTACTTTATTAATATCAACATTCAATACATACATATTGTGATCTTTCACGCCTTTCACTGACACATTTCCCTTACTTATTACAACGGTTCCAGACTTAAACTCAACTGTGTAGCCTTTCTGATCTAGTACAGGCACTGATACTAAATTCCTATGAATACTAGGTACATATAGAACATCACTAAGTAAAATAACGGAACCATTCACTTTGAATTTATATGTACCTTGCCCCAAGACATCGCAATATGTATTGTTGCCCATATAGACTTTGTGCTCTCCAGTTTGTTTATCTTCAAGTTTGACAAACATTTCTTTGTTCCTACATATATGTCTTGTCGCTGCAGAGTCAACCCACCATGAATCTGTCACTGGTTCCACTAGCATTACTTCAGAGATCGTCATCACAATTTCCTTGCTTTCTTGTGCTTTTCCTTTGTTAGGACATTGTGATTTGTAATGACCCTTCTTTCCACACTTAAAACAGTTTCCAGAAAATGGTTTGTTTTGTTTTCTTTTTAACCATTTCTTTTTCTTGAACTGTTTTGGCTTCATCTTATTCTGTGTAGAACGCTTATCTTGAGCCATTAATAAATTGGATGATTCACCATCTTTATTCCTTCTTTTCATCATTTCTCCTTCAAGTACTAAAAGTACTGGAAGCGATATCATTGTTACTTCATTTCCACTGTGTGTTAAAGAAGTAATAATGTGATCCCAAGATGAAGGAAGACTATTTAGTATGGTTGTAACTTGCATTTTATCAGTGAGAGGATGACCGGCATCATTTAATTCTTTCGCCATCAACTCCATTTGAAGTACATGATCGCCAATATCATCATTCTCTTTCATACAAGTCCGGTTATACTTATCCAATAATAACTGTATATAAGTATCCGACCTTAAACCATACTTTGCTTCAACTGCATCCATAATTTCTTTAGCAGTTTCATAGTCTTCAAATAAAGGAATGATGTGATCACTCATGCAATGCAAAATTAAAGCTTTTGCCCATGCATTGTGTTCTATCCATTTATCTACATTTGAAACGCTGCTTCCACTTTCACTTTCATCATTTTCTACATTTTCTCCCCATGGCTTTGGTGTTGTTAATGTATATAAGGTCTTTTCATGGGTTAGAAGAAAAGTTATATGCCTTTTCCAGGCCCGGAAATTTCTTCCATTCAATTTTTCTATCCCCGAGGGATCAATACTTTTCTTCGGTGCCATGAATAATAAACCTTAAAAAAAAAATTAATCAACAAGAAGAATGTAGAAATAATAAATGTGTACTATTTAAATACAATAGTTCAACTGTGAAAAATAAAAAATTATTACAAACTTAATTAGTAATAATAACCTTTGGATTTAATCCAAGGTGTCAGCCTAGAAATTCTCCTATTATATTTTATATAAGGAGAATAATGAAAATGACGCCCCGATCGAGGATATCCACGACCTTTCCTTGATGTTTCACCTTTTTCAAAGAATTTCTGGTGATAATTTCGACCAACAGGAGCCTTGTAATATTTTGGCTTGAAATTTGGAGCACAACGGCTTTTGAACGGACGAAATCGGGTTTGAAATGCTCTCGAACGGCCCGATTGAAAAAACCTGCCCTGAACCGGTTCAGGAAACCGGGTGAACCGGTTCAGCCGGTTCAAGCCGGGTTCTGGAGATCGGCTTCTGGAGGCGGCTCGGTCAACGGCTCGATTCTCGGCTCGGTCAACGGCTCCGTTATCGGCTGGGCTTGGTGGCTCGGCTTGGCGGCTCGACTTTGGTGGCTCAGAAACGGGCAAAACGACAATGTCGTTTTTGCCGGAATTCACCTCCGTTGGCTGAACGACACTGTCGTTTAGCCCTGATTCTATTTGAATGAGATGACCGTTGCACCGTTTCGTCCTGGGTCGTCTTCAACCTCACGCTGGCGCACTGCAGTGACGCTGCGTGCGTTGTGCTCAGTTCCGTCCGACCAAATGGTGGCCGGCGACGACGACTCCGACGTGCTCCCGAGGTCGACGAAGTCCGGCGGCGGTGAGAGGCTCCGGCGGCCGGCCGAAACAGTGACTTTGTGTGCAAATGGGCTATTTAATTCACTATTCCTTTGTGTAAAATAATACCAATAATTTTCTTCAAAATAGTAACAATTTACTAAATTTTGAAGATTACCAGTATATTCTAAACCCCCCACCGTGATCTGAAAGAGTTTCTCTCTCGGATTTTCAAGCAAACGAAGATGATTAAAATATGCAAGTGTGGTTGCCAAACCAAGCACTTGCCTATTTATCGTCTTTGTTATGCGTGATAAAATTCCCTCTGACATAACCTGGCTCTGATACCACTGTAGATAAATCAAACAACAAATAGAAGCGTAATTTCAACAATATGATGACACTCCCGTGAGGGTATTTGTCCCACAAGTTGGTGATGAACAAAAGGAATTGAATGAATTGTTTGTGCACCAATGACCCCTATTTATAGGTCATCATGCACCGATTGGTAAAGGGCACATCCATTGGTTAACCAATGGTAACCCAAAGGTCACAACCATAAGGAGTGACACATCCTATTGTGAAAAGGGTACAACCATTGGTAAACCAATGGTAACACAAAGGCCACAACCTTAAGGAGTGACACAACTTTAAGGAGTGACACAATCTTTTGACTAAATCAAAAGGTTGTGTCTCTTGACACTTTACCAATCACATACAACCTTTTGACTAAATCAAAAGGTTGTGTCTATTAATCACTTCCTTAAACATCACCCCTCACGGGAACCATCACCATGTTAGAGAATATAATTTCAAAGGGTACACCGTTTGGTAATCACACCCCTTAGAATAACAGTTACTTAATCATTACAACTTTCTCAAATTTATAAATAAAATACAAAAAATAATTCAACTTTTTCAAATTTTAAAACAAATATAATATTAAAAATTATGTTCTAACAATATTTTAACTTTAAAATATTTTTTTCAACTCTTTCTTTTCATTTTCCTAAAATTCAATAAAACATTTTAACTCAAACTATTTCACTATTATTTACAGATCATCTCATCCTATTGGATTATCCAAACGAGGCCTAAGAGCCGGCTAAGGTAGAATAAGTTTTATTTTATTTTATTTATTCCTTGAAAATGGTTGTAAAATGATGCATTTCTATTTTAAAAAATTAATCTTAACTTTAATTTGCTTGTATATGGTGCTACATTAAGAGGAATGTTTTAGTCACAAAAATAATGTAATTTGATGTATATGGGATGCATTAGATTGAATAACTATTTTTATTGTAACATAGATATGATGCATCATATAAAGTTATGTCAATTTATGAATTTATTTTTATAAGATTTCTTTATAGATGTAACACTTCTTAGTACTTAAAGAGTCAATTTTTATTATAAAATAAATATAATACATCATATAAAATTATGTCAATTTATAAATTTATTTTTGTGATATTTTTTTTATGGCTGTAGCATTTCCCAGTTAAAGAGTCAAGAAAATTTTCTTCTTGTTGTAAAACTAAAGAAAAGTAGTAAGAGAATTGAAAGACCACAATATCTAAAATTAGTTCTTCAGGAATTAAATATTATTTCTCTCAACTTCTTTGTTGTGTGCTATCACAAATGCTCATCAAGAGACCCTTTTATAGGCATGAGATGATACATAATATTAAATGAATCAAAGAGATATATACATGAACATGAAAAATAGAAATACATGAATATTCAAGAATTCTAACGATCATCCATCAAATACATGGAATGTATTTTACTACATTCATGTATTTAGAACACTTCTATAAAAATGCCAAAGTATATATATACAATTATATATAAACACGGTATTTTTTATTATTTAATTAAATTTCAGTATGAATAACATGGTACAAAAAATTAAATTTCAGTATGAATAACATGGTACAAAAAAATGCTACTGTCTATAAAATAACATCTTTTTATTCACTATGACATGTATATATACAGGAATAAGACAAATGCTCGATCTTTAGGAATTTGCTTCACGCAAAGGGAGGTCGATAATCTTCCTTTGTGTGAAGAGAAATACTGATCATGACAATTGCTGTTGCTGTAGTACTGTCATTTGCAGTAGTACCGCTTGTGCAGTTGTGCTTGAATTTGCAGCTGCTGTTGCTTCTGGACATGATTTAATGCAATTGAGAAGTGAGCATGATCGGACGACACGGGTCATGTCATGCTGATCGGCAAGAGGAATGACTGGTAGATTGTCGCAGTTGCAAATTTCAATCATGGAGCCATCGGGGTCGTGGAAGAAAAGCTGATCCACGTAAATGCCACCCTCCTCTACCCTACTCTTTATGTACTCTATCTTCATCTCCTTCAACATTTTCTCCACCGTTGCCATGCTCTCACACTGCATGCATGTATGCCCAACAGATTAATTTTATTTGCTCCTTTAATTAGTCCTTTTGCCAAATATATACAAACACAGAGAGAGAGAGAGAGAGAGAGAGAGAGAGAGAGAGACTTGGAAAGAAATGTGGTTGTCCTTGGGATTGATATGGCTAATCTTGGGCATGTTATCAGGGTCTTCAGATTGGATGAGGTGTATGCCAACACCATGATTGAATAGCCTGTCGATCATCAGAATCAAAACCGCAAAGAAAAGATTTTAGTTAGTTATAATATCCCGCGATATCATTTCTAAACATATATAGAAAACAAAATGCTTTCAAGAAAGTTGAATTAAATTTTGCAGCATATATATATATATATATATATGCATGCAGCATCCAAAATCTTGGTCAATATTTCATTTCATATATATATATATAGGGGATCGAGATCAAAGCAGTTCAACAAAATTGAATTTCTGTTGTTCATTTTTCCATGAACATTCTAATTTAATTGCATCATTCCCCATAAATTCTTTATGTTCTCAAAAATTTTCTGAGACGAAGCTAGCTTATTATACCATGCATGCACATTCAAATTAATCATCAACAATATATATATATATATATATATATATATATATGATATTTAAACTGAGATTACTATATATACCATGCACCATCGAAGTCAAAGGAGCCTGGCCTTCTTATAGGAAAGAAACCGAGAACATTCTGGTAGAAATCACAAGATTTCTTCAATGATCTGCACACAAGGGAGATGTGATTCAAGGACTTCAGGTGCAGGGGATTTCCGGCCATTTCCCTTAATCTTTCTCTGCAGTCCAAACAAGCGCTCCACCAATTCTCCAACACTAAACTCAGGAATATACAGTAGATCAATTGATTGCTCGAGGTTGATTATCCAGAAGATCAAGAATAATCGAGGATTATGAAACAAAAAAAAAAAATGGGGTTGAAGATCTAGCTACAAATGCGGGTACGTATCAACGGAGATCTAGAAGTTTAGTGTGAATATTGCAGTGATTTTGCACGGCTCTGATTTGTTCCAATATATAGAAAAGTGAGAGAGAGAGAGAGATTGGACGTCTCTTACTAAGAGATTCGGGACAATTTCCTAAAGCAGGTTTCAGATGGCGATGCCTGTATATTACACGTAGATTCACGTGGATTACACGTACGTAGATGAATTCTGTCAAGATTGGCTTCATATCTATGCATGCTCTGACACGTAATGTTCCACGTTCTTTTTTTTTGCCATTTTCAAAGATTTTGTTGGGTTCTGGCCTACGTACCCGGCCATGTGTTGAAAACCGATCTGAAACCGGCTTTTTCTTTGCGACTAGATCTTGGGTACGTATGCCGAATTTAAGGCAAGATTGCGTGTTATTCAGCCTTATTAGACTGTTATTTCTCATAAAAAAAAAAAATTTGTTCAGTAAATATACTACATGACCATATATGCATGCATGTCTCCTGCTAGCTGTTTCGTTTTTTCTTTTTTCTTTTTTAGCAAATTATAATGTAAGCTGATTCATGTGAATCTCCTTTAAAGGCTTTCAATCTAATTGACAGCTTTCTCAGCTATATTTATTGTGTGAAATGTGTTTTGTGTATTCAATATATAATAAAGTCGTGTTAATTTATGAATTTATTTTTATAAAATTTTTTTATAGTAATTCTCTTATACTTTATATGCATCATGGTAAAAATTAGACTACGCATTGTCATGCAATCGCTTGTAATGCATTTCTAAGGTTTTCAAAGCTTTTCTTCATGAACTCCTGTTTCCACTAAGCGAGGTCATTGCCAAGTCTAAAATTTAACTAGATCTTAACTTTTAGCTATAGTATTAATTTTTGACTAAATGAGTCTATATTGGACTAGCTATCTTAAAGTTAAAATAATAATATAATATTATATTTTTTTAATTTTTTTTTTACAAATACAATTCATATATTTCCTAGATCTTCATACTTTGTAAAAATAATGTATCTACTCTATCAATATTCGCAATCAGTAGAATAAATAATGTGCAAGCCATGCATGTTTTACCATTCAAAGAGAGAGGGAAGTGATGAATAATTAAATATTGCTTTCCATTGTGAATAGTAGCTAGCCATGTTTGAAGAGGACTTAAGATTTACTGTAGCTCAAGTCTTAAGTTTTGGACTTTTGGCTAGTCGAATGTGGAAGTTTTTTCTCACATCTATCTAAAGCTTAGACTTGCATTGGCATTTGGCTAGTCCATTAGAACATTGGCATTGGCTTCATCAAAGTTATCTCTAAAATTTGATGAAAAGTACATGATTTCTATAAATCCAAAACTTTCCTAGCTATAACTCCACATTGAATTAGCTATTGAATTCATCAAAATAATAATATAATATTATTTTTTTAATAAAAATATTTTTATTTTTTTTTTCATATTTTACAATTACATTAATCATATGTTAATTAATAATGTAATTTAATTCTTACATTATTATTACAAGACGGTTGGAGATTAAACGTGAATAAAAAAGACTTTTGGAGATTAAAAGTGAATAAAAAATAGATTTGATGAGTGAATAGTATCCCTTCAAATTTGAAGAAACCTATCCATTTACTGTAACTCAAAGTTTCATACTTATATATTTGACTAATCCAATGCAGCTCTATTTTGATGAAATTCATCAAATTTTACATTTGGCTAGACTTTTGATAAAATCAATGCCAATGCTCTTATATATTTGACTAATCTAATGCAGTCTTATTTTGATGAAATTTATCAAATTTTACTTTTAATTAGATTTTTAATGAAACTAATACCAATGCTCTAAAGTTTGAGTTGGCAAGGTGGACTTGGCCGATTAAAAAGATCATGGTGCTTGACTTTTGCATGCTTTCCCTAACTCTAGAAGAAATAGTACTACGATATCTTCCTAAAATCATGTACAGCTAGCTAGCCTATATATGTGTATGTCCTACTCATCAATCTAATCTATAGTATGGCATGTATATCTATATATATAGTTCCCTGTTGACCAACAGATTGACATATAATTGGTAGAAGATCATATTAATTATTTAAATAATTTTTTTATTATTTAATATCATATTAAAAAAAACAATAAAAGAACGATGAATAATAACAATCTTTTCTATCAAACTCAAGTTCAAATTTTATTTTTACTTTAAATCGATCCTCCACATAACATGAATATTGTTAAAATCAGACCAATATTATTGCATGATTATGAAGCCTTTAATTTGAATCTTTTTCATTATCTTATTAATTTCCAGAATTTGTTAAAGGCGTACGTACTGTCTTCATATTAATTGGTATTACATGGCACTTAATTAAAGTCTCATGAAAACATTATAATTAGACTTTTTGACAACATACTTACATGATATGGATCATTTAATTAATATAATGAAAAGTTATATTTATAATTCAGTGCAGAAATCTCCCGCATCTTGTAAAATATGTATATCCGGCCTATACAACAACTTAGATGTAGAAATGAATATTCAAAATAAAACTATCAAATTAAGAAAAAAAATATATAAGAGAAGATATTATAAAAATAAATTTTCAAATTAACGTGATTTTATATAATATATCAAATCTAATTTATAATAAATAATATTTTATAATCTTCCGTACTATATATATTGTTACATCAATATCAATACATGAACTCTCTCTTTTTTTTTTTTTTTTTTTTTTGTGCTTGGCATGAGGGTTCGTTTGGATAGTGAGATGAGATGAGATGGTTTTAGATGAGTTGAATAAAATTTTATTATAATAATTATTTGTTAATATTATTATTATTATGAAAAAAATATTGAATTGTTTATTATATTTTATATGAGAATTTAAGAAAATTATGATAATAAAATGAAATGAGATAAGATGAGTTGAGAGTGTTTCTGTATCCAAACAAGATCTTAATAGGGTGAAGTGGAAAGAAAAGACAAATTAATATGATTTTATCTAATATATTAAAAATATTTTATAATATAACATACTATATTAAATTACGTTAATATAATAATAAGATTTTTTGTATTTTGTATTTTTTATTATTAGTGCCGGACATTGGACACTAACCGAATGTAGAGGGAAAAGGACGACTGCACTTGCGAAAGAGTGATTCTGGCTGTTGGGCTAAATGTAAGCAGTCCGGACAATTCCATCAGCATGGGCTCGGCTCTTCCGAACCAGGCCTTGACTTTCGAGCAGCGAGGTTTCTCTCCCCGGGGAAAAATCATCGAGAGAAAATGCACGGGAATCTGGACTCTCTCTCTCGACAAGCTTCCCATCAAGCGCTTGGACGCAATTAGAGTAAACGGCATCGAACGCTTCCGTACTGTTCTTCCCTTTTCACTGCTTAAACTTCGTTTGGCTTTTGAGAAATTTTCAGATAAGAAAAAGAACCAAACAACGTATTTATCAAGATTCTAAATATCACTTTCTTACTCTTTTTCTCAGTTTTTTGGACTTCCAAAGAGAAGGGTTAAGTGTATTCTACTCTTCAGTTTTTGTAATTGTGTTTATGCTCATCCAGTGACTATGATTCTAAGACTAACCCTAAATGACATAATCAAGTAGTCAGTTTCAATATAATTGACGAAGTTCCACTTCAGTATTACTTTCTTCGGTTATCTCAGCAACGACATGAATATTATTATACTTATTTTTTCAAATAGAGATGTAGGATACGATGAGGAGCGGCTTTCACTGATCCGGCGGTGGAGAAAGACAACAAGAAGAAGCAGAAGAATATTTTGAGGGAGAGTTCGACACCGTGGCAATGACAGAGCATAGTGGAGAATTTGCAGTTAGCTCATCAGGAGCTCTCTGTCATCATAGATCTCATCAACACCGTGAGTCCCTCATTTTCAATCTAATATAGCTTCATACTGTTTCATAAATTTTATATACATCAGAGGTAACCGTTACGTTTCTGACAATGGTTAGTTGACGTGTTCTGCATTACATTCTTGTGCGGGGAAGTTGGGAACCAGGATAGTGGTGAATGCTAATGATTATGATGATCACCTTAGTTGGTCGAGTGTGTTTGCAAATGGGAATTGTGTAGTGATTGCTTCACGGAGTCCGTCAACCTTGACTTTTTCCATGCAAAATTTTAGAACTTTTGAGGGAGGGAACAAAGAAACCTTCCATCTGCAAACCATCTCGCTAAACAATCCTTAGCATGAGAAAGCCATAACCAAGGAAGGAATAGGTTGTGCAGCAAGATTATGACATCAACAACCCCCTTCTGCAGGGAGGGAGGGGGGAAGGGAGGGGAAATTGTGTGGCCATTCAACACATATGTTCCATAAGTAACAAATCTAATGATATATCAGAAAGTAGTAATGCTTGTTCAAGATGAACAGAAGACTTAAATGGCCAACCTATATAATTGATCCACACATATGTTTTATGACGGGGGAACCACCCCACGGCAGAGCCCTTAGGACTCACCCATGAACCTAAACCCCCAGGGAGACTAGCTGAGCAACCCACCTCCATGGCCTCCCACTTAAATCGCAGTTTGATCCAAGGGAGAATCGAACCTGTGACATGGGGCTCATGCACACAAGTTTGCCCTTACCACTTGGGCTACCCACAGGTGGGTAATTGATCCCGACATTTCGTTAACCGTCCACTCAATTATATAAGGCCAAAGGGTGGAAGTCCTTGTTACGAGGCATGTGATTCATAAAAAAGCTGGCTCTTAGTTACCTCAAGAGCCACAATTCTTTAAGTTTCCTGAAAATCTACCTGAACTTCTAGTGGCTCTCTGTGGATTCCGGTATATAAGTTTGCATATATTATGTCATGTCCACCTTGATATAACATGGCACCTTCATAGAACAGCTTGTGGAGTTCCTATGGTCAACGGCCATCTACACTATCTTAAAAGAAAAGCAGACCCGGAAAGTTCTAAATACCTGTAGACTCAATTGAGTCTAAAAGACCCATTTTGCATTGTCTTTATTATGCCATCCATTGTGATAGCAACTAAAAGAAGGTTATGATTTTAGGTTTTCCACTTTGATCCTATCAATGCCGTGAAGTGGTATGTTTAAGATAATTTATTTAAGTGCTTGATTTTGATTTGGTGTTTGCTCGATCTTATAGATGCACAAATGTTGCAAGTACTAATTCGAAAGGAATTTGTGAGCCATGAACAAATCTGGAGTTATTTTGCATGTGTAATTTGTCTTTAAATTAACATCCGCAGGTAAAAGTGAATGATGCTGTAACACATGACCAGGCGAAAACCATTGCCAAATGAAACACTCTGACCTTTCTGTATCTGCAGCAACCAAGCTACAATGCTTCTGCGGACTCTCTCTCACTCATGTATGTTGCAATTTCTATCCTTATTCCTTACAATTCATGCTATATTTAATGTAGTCTGTGAAAAAGTTACACATGTCAGAGTTCACTTATCAAGAAAATAAAAAGTTTTCATATGTCGGAGTTGCTAATAGTCATCCAATGAAAAGATTGCTAATGAACTTCTTTATCTTCTTCATATTGTTTTGGGCAATTGTTGAAAGTCTCTTTCTATTTGTTGTTTGTTTCTGATACAGCATCTTGGTAAATATTTTAATCATTCTGCTAAAGCTTTGGAACAGCAAGTTGCTCAGGAAGCAAGATTTTATGATGCTCTTATTAGGTTAGTCTGTCTTGGTTACACTATCAAACAAGTACATTACATTGCTTTAAAGCCTGCATTACATGCTATAAAATTCTGGAGTAATAACGATTATTCTTTGTTTAGCTTGCAGTTATTAAGGTTACCCAAAAAAAAGCTTACTGTTGTAGGCTTGATGTACATGACTTTGAAAGGCATTGAGACCCATCTCTCTCTCTCTCTTTTCACACTTGATTCACAAAAGAAATTATATTACTATATCATATGGCCATGATAAAACATCTTTTCTCAACTTGCTCATGTGTATAAATTTGGTAAGGAACTAAAGATGCATAATTCAGATACATGCATGGATTGAAGATTTTCCTGAAATTTTATGAAATCAATGAGAAAATATTTTTGGATGAGTTTTTTCTTTTCTTTTTTGTGGTTTTATGACAGTGGTGGGGCCTGTAGAAAATATGTTTGAGTAGAAAAATTATATGTGTGTGTGTATATATATATATATATATATTATTGGGAATTGTAAAAGTAGTGAGACCTATTGAAAATATGTTTGGGCAGAAAATTTTTGTGTGATGTATTTTTTTTTTCAGATTTTTGTGAGATTTGGTTTTTTTTTTTTTACCCCCCCCCCCCCCCCCCCTCCCCATAAGCTGGGGCAAATGATTGATTTTTTTAAGAGACAAAAAACTGTTTTGGTGTTTAAAAGAGTTAGGATTGAAAGAAAAATTTTCTCTAAACTTTCTTGAGATTTTTTGCAACCAAACATGGTTTATCTTTTTAGTTTAGTTCTTCTACAGCATCCTCTACTCATGTCTTGATAAGCGGATAGACTGCAGCAAAACTGGAAAGTTAAAAGGCAGTGAGGGGAAGCTTCAGCTCCTGGAAGTGAAGGCTTCACAATTGATCTGTTTGACAATTCACTTTATGATCCAGCAGCTGTATTCCGTCCATCATCTCTGCTACTGTTCATGTTGACCATGATTCAGCTGGCATGCTTTCAGTAAATTTACCTTCAAAGTCACGCCACTCTCTCCAATTTAGTTTCCTTGGTCGACATTCGGGTGATACACCAACGGAGGCCTACAAAATTAAAACTTATTCCTCATTGGACCATCCCTAAAGAGAAAGTGAGAGAAAATCTGTAAGCGATGACAAATGTGTTAAAGAAACAAATTCACTCCTTGATGAAGTTAATCAAGCAATCTTTGATAAGCAGATATATTTTTTTTCTCAATTGTGTTTTTCTTTTTTCATAATTCTTTGTGTTGTTGTTTACCCCTGGTGATTCTCCAGGTGTTTGATTTGGTCAATCGTGAAGCAATTAAGCCATCTTTAGGTGTTAATGTGACTGGTATACGAGAAAATTATATGCAGTTGAGCATAGGTCAAGGAACCCCTGTATTTATATCACTTGCACCATCTAGTCAAGGAGATCAAACAGCTGAAAGTTTAGGCTCTCAGAATTTAGAAAATGTAATTTTACTTTTGGACTCATTAGATGGAGTGAAGTTCCCCGAGGAAGAAGATGATACCCTTAGGAAAATGTGGGGGTTTCCCAATCATATTAGTTATGCAATATACCTGCAACAAATTTTCCATGGGCATGTTTTTGCAAAGGACAGACCCGATTGCATGTGTACACGAGTATCTGGTCAGGGGGCAAAGTATGGGTCATTTCTCTGTCTCTGGCTCATAGAATTTTTCCAACAAAGTTCTTATGGAGCTGGAAAAGGTGTTATAGACATATTTCTGTTTGACTTTCATTGAACACAATCTTCTCTTTTTATGTGTTTGGACATTTTACTCAGTAAATTTAGTTTATATCTGTAGATTTGCAGGGTCCCTTTTCTCCATTTGATATCTCATCCAACTTGGCATTCTCCATGGACACCCTGCATGATTTTCCTCTGTCCAGTCTTCACGCATGCTGCCAAGTGCATACATCAAACAACCATAGTGTGAAGAGTGTCATTAAGTCACAGTTCCGAACTAAGGTGGTGGTAAATGATGATTACATCAACGCAGAAGGAGAAGGTGCTCCTAATGTTGTTAGCCTGTTCAGAGGGAATTCAGAGGAAATTTCTATAATGAACAGATACGATTGTGACTTGGCAGATCTTCCTGCGATTATTCTGCAACAATTTTTTTTTTTTTTTGTTTTTCCTTTTGTAGAGTAGGTACAACACATTCTGGATTTTTGAAACAGGTCGCAAGCCAAGTTATTGGTTGGCTTCACAAGGAGGCTCTTTCGGTGGGAATTAAGGTGAACAGGGACTTCCTATGCCTATCCTTCAAGCTGGAGCAGGGCAAACAATTAGTCTGTTGGCGCATGTGGACCCAGAAGATAAACAAGGATTCATCTCCTGGTGGTTGGTTATGGAGGATACTTGCACCGAGTAGCGAAAGCTCCACATGGACATTTCTGATGGTGCATCAGAATATAGGAAGTTCTTAGGCCATTTGTCCCTAGATGTGTGATGGACTGACTTGATGAGCTTGTGCAGTGGAGGTGGTAGCTAATGACCTTCCATGTACTTTCCTTTTCCCTTTCGACACTCAAAAATAGGATAAGCTCCTTGCTGCATGTAATGTCAGCTTTTTAACGGTTTTATCAATTTAGAAGCTGTTTCACTCCTTGATTTTCCTTCTTCACCATGTGATATCACTGAAACAACTTCTTATATCATATCAAAGATGTCTAATTCCTTTCAAATATCATCGCTTTCATTTCAATTCACATCTTACAAGCACCAATGGGATGCTGAGTACATGGGGTGCTGGAAAATGACTTCTAGATTAGAAACCTCCATCGTAAGAAACTCCCAAGATAATGTAGTTACGGGCACATGATTGTGTAAGATGGGCTATGATAAAGCTGCTCGGATACCAATTGGCAATTAGTCTCTGTAATTGCTTGGACAGAAACGTTAGGAGACTATTATTGTATTTTCGTAGTCAGAATTTAATGTTATAGAGTTTCCTCTCTCTCTCTCTAAAATTGCACCTTTCAATTTGGTCCAATAATTGAAGAAGAGCCCCCATTGATTTTGATCAACGATTTGAGTGTAATCAAAGCTCAATCCCTTAAAAAGGAAACCTGACGCAACTTGAGCCAGAAGATATCAACAGCATATTTGAGTAGAGCAAGCCCGCACGCACACCACTCTAATCTATCAAAGAGTTATGTTATATACAGTCACTTTTACATATTTTTTTTATACATTTTATTGATATAATTGATCAAAATAATTATTTTATATTAAAAAAAAGTGAACACAACCAATTACATTAATAAAATACGCAAAAAATACTCAAAAATAACTGCGCATGAAATTTTTGTCCACCAAATGCGTGCTCGCTTAAGCACTATGGTCTATGCACCGTTAACGTTGCCGTAAGAAAAGACCAGGAAGGAGAGAAAAGTTGCCTTCGAACTTATAACAGCTCAGATGTCATAGAAAGTAGCTTGACTTCACATTTCCTTCTAATCCAATTTCAACACGTGGAAAAATAAATATATATATATATAAATTTATTTTTTTCCTTTGGAAAAAAAAGGGTTCTTTTCAAAGAAATTATTATGGAAGATTCTACTACTCCTACATTCTTTGCACGAAACGTATCGCTTGCAAACTCCCCCGCCTATCACATCTTTATAGTTGAAAGTTCTGTCACACAGATCCCTCTCGTCACCTTACAGGCGTATACACACACAACACGCTCTGGACCCAATGACCGCAAGACCCTTTTTGGATTCTAGTTATTACTGTTCTTGTTTTCTTGTTATTACTACTTCTTCTATTCATTCAAGACTGGGATTGGAGAAACCGAAGTAATTGCCGCGTGGGAATCGAAGAGATTCTGATATCAGAATGTGGGTTCGAAGAATCGTAAGCATTTGTTTTGGCGTGGGATATCTGGGCCTCTAAACGGGTTTGTTTTGTGAAATTTTTGTTCTTGGTCTTTGATTCTTTGTATGGAATAAATTCCTGATAAGGGTTTTGCCAAAAAAAAAACAATTGCGTTTTGAATTGGGTTTTATTGATTGGCGAGAGTATTTTTTATATTCCATTATCTTTTTTGCTCTATTCGGTACGCGGTTTTTGGTTTGATCGGAAATTGGTGATTGGAGGGAGGGACGTGTGGTTTACTGCACTTTGTCTCTTGTGCATTCAATCGCTGGAGATTATTGTAGGGATTTTCTGGTGATATTGATTGGGGATTAAGGTGGTGAAGTGATACATATACTCTCTAGATTCTTTTCGGAACTGAATTCATTAGTGATTTTGAAACGGGAGAAGCTTTGTAGATTGTCGTTTTACATGTGAGTTTGGTTGTTATCTTCTGTTAGGTTCGTGGAGCATTCAATTCATCGGTGGATTTGGATATAGGAGAGGTTTTGTTGATTCCGGGAAGAGATTCTTGTGTTGCATGTTGTTTGTGTAGTTTTCCTTAGTGTGTCAATATGTCTGGGGGGACGCCGGTTGGGGGTGGATACATGAGGCAGAGGCACAGCCAGGGATATGCCTCAAGTGGTGATGACCTTGAGGATGATGCATGCTCAAGGTCCCGTCCTGCATCTCCTGCAAGTCCAAGAAACAGGAAGTGGATTGAGATTATGGAGAATTTTCTTTGGCTTGCTTCAGCAACTTTCATTATTTACTATGGTGATGGGCACTCCAATCTTATATATCTCTTGTGGCATGATGGCAGAATTAGAAGGTAAAAAATTTCCCTTTTTCCAAATTTGAATCCCTATTAATTTTTTTAATAGTTTGCGTAATCATTACCTTTTGATATATTTTTATTTTTTTGAACTTATGCATTTGGATCGAACCAAAGTTTAAATTTTTATGAGGTGTGTCATTTCTCTTAGATTTCAAATTGTTTCGGAAATACATGGAGCATGCATTGTGTTGTGTCAAAGTATGCAGTTGCATTGAAAACACTTGAAATACAGGTTGTTGTCTGGCTATTAGTCATAACATAGAGAGACGTCAACATGAGACTATATGATTGCGAGTATGGTTTGTTGTGTCGTTTCTCTTATCTTCCATATTCATTTGATGCCCAATTGACCAATTCTTATGCCAGGGCAACGAGTTATGGGTTTTTTTTCCTAATTAAAATACCCAATGGATTTTTTATTTGGGTGGGGCTGGGGGTGGAGTAGACAGCATGTCAGCATGTATCTATGTCGTGCTCTTGGATGCACTTATAAAAAAAAAGCATGTATCTATGAAAGTCTTCTCTATGTTGTTGTTGGCTTATCGCATCTATATCTAAATTATACATGTTCAATATAATCTATTTGGATTTTGAGGTCTACTTTATATCAGCAGTATTTTCTATCTTATATCCTGTGAGAAGAAATAACAAATTAAATGATATTACACGATAGAGTTAGGTATTAAAAAATCAGAATACAAATACTGTTTCACTTAGAATGGACTATGATATTACTTGGTTTTGTAATTTAGTCTTTGCATAGTTGCGGTATTAGAATAACCGAGGTATATAGCTCTAGACAAGTGCTTCCCAATTGTACGTTAGGAAGCTTATTTAATAGCATATTCAACATAGAACTTTGCATGCAATTAAATAAATTCAAGTTTTTGTGTAGTTATGTTTGTTGTGCTGATTAGTTAATTGCAACGTTAGGATTATGCCTGGAGCTTATAAAAAATAGTTGACTAACCTCGAGGATTATTGAGGTGTGAAGAGTTGTACTGATTAGTCAGTTCATATGTTTGGATTATGCCTAGTGACTTGTACAAAACAAATGACTAACCTCTGGGGTTATTGATGCCTCCACTGTGAAGTTTAAAAAATGAGGCACTTTGGGTTCATGCTTGTGATTTATTGCTAAAGTTTGTAATTCATACAGTATAAAAAATTATGGATACTCTGAAACTTGAAAATTGTGAAGTACGTGCAATTCATATAGTGGTTCTATTACCCAAACCATGTTCATACTAGCATCTCACTACCCCTACTAATTTGAGTGATTTTTCTTTATTATTTGTTCTTTTTTAGAATAAATGGTGAGCTCCTGAGGCGTTAGACCTCACACCCTAGGGATGGGAGCATAGACATTTTATACATTTTTACTGGATTGATGTTGTGTGTTGCTGATCAAAAAAGAAATTACTGTATTGAGGTTGTGTATGAGTAGGTGTTGTGGGGGCTTCATCCATCTTTGAAAGGAGAACTACAATAGGTTATAAGGCCATTGGTGAGATAGTATTATTCATTTGATACAAAATGATTTTTAATATTTTATTTCCCTTGCAGATTGCCTTTGTACCTTGGGATGGTGGGTGTTGGTTTGAATATTGTCATCTTCTTTTATTCAAGTATGTCAGCTTGGAGTGTCAGGAGGTTGGACGAGAAATGGGAACTGAGTAGTGTATCTGCTTTGCCATTCGTTACTCTTCTTGGACTAGTCTCCTTTTGCTTGTAAGAGGAACCATCATGCTTAATCTATTTGAACTTATCAAGTGTTGTGCTTGAAAGTACTCCTGTATTGCTGAGCTTTTCTCTTGCAGGTTCTCTTTTGCTTTATGGCCAATATGGAGTTTCCTCACAATTCCCCTGCTGGTATTCTAACATGCTTTTCGTTTGGTCATCGCTTGTCGTCCAATATTTTGTTTAGTAACTATCTTATTTCTCCACATTTATGCAGTTCACACTGTTTATGGCTTGCATGGTTATATTCCCCTACATTTCGACTGGGACATTACAGCCACAATATGATATGTTCCGTACAGATTAATCCTCTCAGGATGCAAGTGAGAAACAACACTGACATAGATGAAGAGTTGCTAACTCAGACATTTGGTGGTTGGTAGCAGGGCCTATAGAATGAAGTTTTGCCTCCATTGCATGACGCATCCCTTGCCTTATTTGGCCGCATTGGTGCTACTGATGATCTAGTTGATTGTTTTTTAATCAGTCGGCTTACATGTCAACCTGACCTTGAAGATTGTTACACGCTGCTGGTACAGTCTCATTTCAATTTACATAGTACGCCCAGAAAACTCTCATTGAAATGAAATTAGTACTCAATTTCATCTTTGGCATATGGCTGTTTTTTTTTTTTTGGTCCCCTTCAGTTTTTCAAAACGCATCTTTGGAATACAAGGTTGTGTCATTTTTTTATGAAATTGATTTTCACCTTTTACTGGTAAGCTGTTGACTTGTTTGAGTACAAAAGATTCAATATATTGTGGTAAATGTTGGACCGTTTGTCAGTACACGGAATGCTTAGTAACATAACCTTTTGTTTTCCCTGAGCTGACGACAGTAAGGTGCATTGGTTGGCGAAACAGGGTGCTAGAAAGCTATTCTTTTGCTTAATGTTTCATTTTCAAGAGAATGAATGGCTATTACATGGAATAACCATTACTCACGAGGAATAGCTATTCCTCTAAAAAACAATGGCAGGAATAGATATGCCTTGGGTGGCCAGTCGCCACTTTTGGTGGCTAGCCACTCGCGAAGTCACAGGGGTGTAAATTGACTGATAGTTTGAGGTAAAATCAACTGATTTAAGAAAGACTAGTTGTTGTTTGGGGTGCAAAATGAAATAACTTTTCAAAAATTATATAAAGTGTAGCTCATAATCATATATCAATACTTGTCTAGTTATTTTGAGATGTTGTGATCTGAACTTTTATCAAGTATCTATTAAGCATGCATTTGAAATTTATAAAATGAAATAAAAACGTTTTTAAGTGAATACCATATAAGATGTGAGTACAATATGGGTAGGATGTAAAAACATTCTTGGTGGCCATGTCAAACATAGCATGGTAAACAAGGAAGATATTTAGACTAGTACTTGCTCCATATATTTACATTGACCTTCTGTTCATAAAGAGCACTGCACAATGTCATTCATCGGAGTGGGGAATATGGTTTTTTATGGGTATCAATAGCCTCTTGCAATAGCCCCATGAATTCAAAAGAAATTGTCTTTTCTTATAAATTCAAAAGGATTTGTTTTTTTTTTTTTTTTTTTTTTTCCCTCAAAGAAAGAAGCGGTACTCTATAGTTTTATGGATAGGCCTCATTTGTAGAAGAATGACATGGTAAAAAACAAAGCACCTTGGTGGAAGTAATTTGAAAAAATATAGTGCATCAAAAGAACTGTCGTGTAAGAATATCTAATGACTAGAAAGTTCTTCAAGATTTGAATTTAAGGAGAAAATGTTCAAATCTAGAGTAGCATTATGAGAGGTTTGAGAACTTTCTGAGAAAAATGGAGGATCTAATTGGTGCAACTACTTTATCATGTATAAGTACAATGCCATCTAGTTCATCGTCTCTCACAGAAAACTTTAATGAGCTAAAACCATTGTTGAAAATATTTATTTTTGCTTTAAGAAAGATAAGGTTGTTTAATAAGTAATGATCTGGAACTATGAACAAGAATGATAGTCAAAATGGGTAAGAAAATTCAAAGTGAATCTCCCTTTAAATGAATATCAAGTTCCTAAATAGTATAAATTCATATGTTATATTCTTCATATGCTTTCTAATATAGTTCATGCTAGTTGTTTGGTGATCAGTCATAGGGCGAGTCTTATCTATTTTTTCCGATAGTGGAAAGAGAGAGAAGTGGGTTGTATTGTACCCAAGGAAGATTCTAACAGAATTAGTGGCAAAGCAGGGTGGGCAGGCAGCTGTGAGTGGGCATGATCCTCTGACAGTTTCTGGTGGACTGAGGGTGGAGCAAGATGGTTCAAGTGGATTTTCTTACGTCAAGGTAAGCTTTGGCAGCAGAAGAGGGTGAGAAGAAGGTTGATGACGATGGAAAATCTGGAGGTATAGTGGGACAAACTTAGGCTAACAGATGAAGAAAAGCTTAATGTGTAGTTAGATGATGACATACCTGAGGAAATAAGGACCAAAAGAGAAAGAAGCCTGGTTGGAAAGCTGTGGATGGAGAGGAAGATCAGTCCTGGGGTGATTGAATCCACGATGGCAAAGATTTGGAAACTTAGCAGGGCAACAAAGTTTCTAGAGGTGGGGAAAAACGTTTTCGTTATTACATTTGCAAACCATGCAGATAAGTAGAGAGTGTGGGGAGGGAAGCCATGCCTATTTGACAATTAGATGATGGTGCTTCAGATGTTCAATGGTTTCACCTCTCCGATGAAGATGAGTTTTGATCGTGAGGAGTTATGGGTACACATGTATAACCTGCCTCTTGCTTTTATGATAAAGGAGAAAGGTGAGAAGTTGGAAAATACGGTGGGGAAGGTGATGGATATTGATGTGAAGGGAGATGGGAGTGGATGGGGGAGTTACCTAAGGGTCCTTATTGAAATGGATCTAACAAGGCCTCTAGCGGGGGAAGAACTATCTCAGCTCAAGGTAGAAGCATGTGGATTTCATTCAGGTATGAAAAGTTGTCATTTCTATGTTTTTCATGTGGTAGGATCATACATGGCTCTAATGGTTGTCTTGAGAAGAAGGAGTTGAAAGAAGGGAATAGTGAGAGAGAGGATCAATTTGGGGCCTGGTTAAGGGTGAATTCAGTGGGGAAGAAGAGGAGTAGTCCAGGTTTTAGTGGAGACATTAGAAGAGTGGGGTCTTGGAGAATTGAGGTAGGGGAAGAGGCAGAGTCGTGCCATAAAGGTGGAAAGGAGGGTTTGAGAGAAAAGGAGATAGTGGTTCAATTGGTGAGTCAAGCTACTGTTGGGGTTGAAAAGCAAATGAGTGAAGGGGTTGAGGAAAATGGTGGAGATAGTGGTTTGAAGGAAATTGATGAGGCAAATGGGGTTGGGAGATTGGGGAGTGATGTCCCTTATAGTGAGGTAGTTTCAAAAGGGGAGTTGAGGGTGGAGAAGGAGGAGGTTCTTAGGGACTTGGTGAAGAGCGGTAAAACATGGAAGAGAAGGGCTTGGGCCATGGGTAACAAGGGTGATTTGTTTTTTTTTTATAAGTAATCGATAATATTATAAATAGAGATAGGCAAAAACCCAAGTACACAAGATGGATACAGGAGATAAAACCTATCTAGGTCAACGAAAGGGAAGCTAAAAAGTCATGTACATTCAGGCCATTAAAATCTATAGCAATGGCCCATAACATTAAAGAACGGAAAAGTAAAGCTCTAAGTTCCCCCGGCGACCGCTCCTTGTTTTCAAAAGTCCGATCATTGCGCTCTTGCCAAATACAAGGGTGATTTGTTGATCTAATCTTTATCCACAAAAAGGCCTTGTGAGGGAGATCTGTTTGGTAATGTTGAGGTGAAGAAAAAAAAAGAAACAAAAAATGAAAAAAAAGGGTTGGTAGTAGTAGCACAAGAAGGATTGGCAAAGACTGTTAAACAACCCCACCAAGCATTATGAAAATACTTAGTTGGAACTATCGAGGGCTTGGCAACCCTTGGACAGTTCAAGACCTCTGCTCTATAGTAGAGGAAAAGCTACCTAGTGTGGTTTTTGTGATAGAGACTAAGTTGAAGACAAGCAGGTTGGAGAGTGTAAGAAGGAGGTTGAGGATGGAGGGGTGTTTTGGAGTGGAACTGAATGGTAGAAGGTGTGGTTTGGTGTTGTTCTGGAAAGAGGAAGATATAGTTGAGATTTTGAATTTCGCATAGAGGCACATTTGTGCTTGGATATGTGATAATGAAGGGAGGCAGAAGTGGCTTTTAACAGAGTTTTATGGTCATCCTGAGACAAACAAGTGACAAGAGGCTTGGAATTTGTTAACATCTATCAAACTGGGTGGTAACAAATGATGGTGTGTCATTGGTGATTTTAATGAGATACTCACAAATGATGAAAATGAGGGTGGCAAGCCTAGGGGGGATAATCTGATGAATAATTTCATAAATGCTTTGAAGGTTAGAGGGTTATTTGATCTAGTGTGGAGGGAGGATAAATTCACTTGGAGTAATGGCATGGGGATGACACCTTCACGAAGAAAAAGTTGGATAAATGGTTGCTAACAAAGCTTGGATTGAATTACAAAGGGAGATTAGTGTGGAGGTTCTAATGGCTAGGAGCTCTGACCACAGACCTGTGCTACTGAGCTTTTCAATAAATAGAAGGGAAATTATCATATGGTAACAAAAACTTTAAATATGAGGCATGACAGCTACAAAAGCATATTGTGAGAAGGTTGTAAGGGATGGCTGGCAGCAAACAAATTTGGGAAGAGGACCTTTTGAGAAACTGCAAGGGTCGATAAGTAGATGTACTAGTGATTTGAAGAGATGAAGCATAAATTTAAGGAGGAACAAGGTCAAAGAAATAACTAAAAAGACTGAAGTCGTAAAGCAATTACATATGGATGAAGGTAGCCATAATGTAACTAAGATCAGAGAGGTCCAAAAAAAGTTGGAATGTTTGCTTGAGCATGAGGTTTTGAAGTGGCGACAGAGGGCTAAAAGGAACTGGTACAAGCATGGAGATAGGAACACGAAATATTTTCATACTTGTGCCAGCCAGAGGAAGAAAAAATAGGATTGCTTAGGTCTTTAATGAGCAAAGATGCGTGCTGAACAACAGGGAAGACATAGAAGAGAAGCTTTCAATGGATACTTTGAGAAGTTGTTTCTTTCTACCAGTCCAACTCAAGATGATCTAAGTGGATGTTTGAGGGTAGTGGAGCCATGAGTGACTGAGGAGATGAATGAAAACTTATCAAAAGTTTTTACCAGAGCTGAAATTGAAGTAGCAATTAAACAAATGACCCACTGAAATCCCTAAGACCTGATGGTCTAGGAGCTTATTTCTACCAGAACCATTGGTAGATTGTGGGTGATAAGGTTTGTGAAGCTGTTTTGGCCTTCTTAAATGGATGTAGGCGGGATAATATGATGAATTTCACTCACATAGCCCTTATTCCTAAAGTGAAAAATCCTTCTATCATGAGTGAGTATAGGCCAATCAGCTTGTGCAATGTGGTTTACAAGATTGCTTCTAAAGCTTTAGCCAACAGATTTAAGAAGGTTTTGGCAGTGATGATTTTCCCAACTTAGAGTGCTTTCATATCAGGAAGATTCATTTCTAACAATATTATGGTAGCTTATGAGGCCCTTCATGCTATGAAGACTAGACTTAAGGGAGAGATTAAGTCTATGGCTATTAAACTGGATATGTCTAAAGCATATGACAAAATTGAATGGTGTTATTTGGAGGTCGTGATGAAGCAACTTGGTTTTTGTGAGAAATTGATAAAACTAATCATGGGTTGTGTGTCTACTGTGTCTTATTCAGTTCTAATAAATGGCAGACCAGGGAGGAGATGTTTTCCAACATGGGGCTTAAGGCAAGGGGATCATATTTCTCCTTACCTGTTTATTGTCTGTGCATGAAGGTTTGAGCTCTTTACTCAATTTTTTCTGATGAAAACGGATTGACTAAAGGAGTGACAATGGCAAGAGGGGGTACTAAGATAAATCATCTGCTCTTTGCAGATGATTGTGTCCTTTTTTGTAGGGCCAAATGTCAGGAATGGAAGAAACTTATGGATTTACTGAAGGTATATGAAAGGGCCTCGGGTCAATTTTTGAACAAAAAATAAACTTCAGTTTTCTTTAGTTCAAACACTAAGGCTGAGGACAAGGATCTAATATTAAGGGATGGGGGATCTATGGCTTGTGGTTGCTACAAAAAATATCTTGGTCTCCCCTCAATAGTTGGGAGATCAAGATACAATACTTTTAAAAGTATTAAAGATAGGATCTGGAAAAAGATCAGTTGTTGGGAGAATAAGTTCTTGTCACTTGCAGGAAGAGAAATTATGATCAAAACAGTTTTGCAAGCAGTGCCTACTTATACGATGAGTGTGTTTAAACTTCCTAAAAACCTTTGCAAAGAAATAAACAGCATGCTATTTAGGTTTTGGTGGGGCAATGTGGTTGGGGAGAAGAAAATGCAGTGGCAAAGCTAGAAAAAAATGGGAACTCAGAAGACAAAAGGAGGGATGGGTTTTAGGGACCTTGACAGCTTCAATATAGCTTTATTAGCTAAGCAGGTTTGGAGATTTTTGCAGCACCCTAACTCTTTGGCAACTGTTATTTTTAGAGAAAAGTATTTTAAGTCTAAGTACTTGTTGGATGCCAAACTGGGATCTAATCCTTTTCTGATTTGGAGGAGTTTGGGGTTCTTTGAACTTATTAAAGAATGGGCTGAGATGGAGAGTAGGGAATGGCAAAAGTATTTATGTGTGGGGTCACAAGTGACTTAACCCTCCTTCATCTTTTAGTGTCCAATCTCCTATCAGGATTCTTGACAGCAAAGCTAGAGTCTATGATTTGCTGGACCAGTGTGGAAATGGGTGGAATAAGGAGTTGGTGAGGGATGTGTTTGTGAAGGAAGAAGCAGATTAGATTTATAGTATTACCTTGAGTAAGCTTGGTTTAGTTGATAAGCTGATTTGGGGGCCTTCTAACAAAGGTTCTTTCTTTGTAAGAAGTGCTTATTTTGTGGAGCAAGAGAGAAAAATAGCACAAAAGGGTGAAACTTCTAGGGATTATGAGAAAGACCTGAGATGGAAGAGCATTTGGGGATTGAATGTACCAGGGGTAAAAGCTTTTCTTTGAAAACTGGGAAATCACCTGCTAGCTACAAAGAAAAATTTGTGGAAAATGAAAGTTGTGGATAATGCAACATGTCCAATTTGTGGTAACGAGGAGGAGACTATTATGCATGTTATGTGGCAATGTACAGCTGCAAGGGATGTTTGGGCAAGTTCTTTCATATCTGTTCAAAAGTGGTCCATTGCAGAAGAAAATTTTATGGTTTTATGGGAAAAGCTTATGGATAGATTGAATGATGAGGAGCTGGATTTAATGGTTGTCTTAATGAGATCGATGTGGCTCAAGAGAAATTCCTTCATCTTTGAAGATAAGTTCAAAGGCCATGGTTGTTTGATTAGAGTTGACAGATCAGTGCTTGAAGATTTTCAAGAGGCTCAAGTGAATGAGAAGACCAAGGAAGTGGGGGTCAGAGTTACTAAATGGGGGAAGCTGTGGTAACAGAACTAGTCAAATGTGGTTAAAGCCTAAACAAGACTTTATCAAGTCAAATTGGGATACTTCCCTTAGTAAACAAAACATGGGGTTAGGCATTGTCTTGAGAAATGAAAATGGAGAAGTTCTGGCTTGTGCTTGCTATAAAAAAAACCAGTTCGTGATTCTGTTTTGGCAGAAACTGTGGCACTTTGGTATACAGTTGAGTTGTGTAATGACCTTGGCTTCAATAGAACAATCTTAGAAGGGGATGCTGAAGTGGTGGTGAAAGTTATTTTAATGTTTTTTTTTATTATTATTCAACTTTTCATTGTTATCATTGTTGATTCATTTTTCTCTCCTATCTTTTTTCTCTCCGTACACTTTTCTTTTCCATTTTTAGTTGTAAGTTGATCTGCAATGTCGTTCATGGGTGTCTGATTTGTGTGGTTTCTACGCGTGTGGGAAGGCATATGGGTTTCTCAAATACCATTAGTATTGAATTGAAGTTATTTAAGGTGGCAAGAGATGGACGTTGGGTGCATATTACAGAAAGAGGATGGAAGTTTGTGAAAAGGCTTCGTCTAGAGTTAGCCACAACTCGTTGGTTCATCAAAGCTTTGGAGGACTGCCTGAAGATGGGAAGAAAGGAGTTCTACACAGCCCATCGGGAAGGAGACAGGAGTTTCATCACACAAAGGTGTTCGAACTCTCAAGGTGTGTTCATGGCGTTGGTTGTATACAAACAAGGTGGCCATCGAAACTGTATTTTCATCCCAAAGGACTAAGATGGTAGGGGTTGGAGAAAGCTGGTGGAGGCTCTGAGGGAGGCTGGCAAAGATGGCCATGGTGTTGGGTTGGAACCGTCAGCAACGTCGGCAACCCTGTATCAACCCCCTGCCCAGTCATACATGGAGGCCCTGCAGAAACTGAGGATTTTAGACTGTGCTCAAGGACTGGGTAGCCTGGGTGCTAGTTCTGAAATGCGTAGTGGTGGTGCCGTTTCTGGAAAGGAACAGAGATGTGGGGAGGGTGGCAAGGGATACGTTGGTTTTAATAAGGAAATGGTGTTGCGGGCTTTGTCAGGAATGCAATCTCAAATCTCTGAATTGCTGAAAAACATTAATGGTTTAATACGTGTCGTCGAGATGGATGAGGGGTGGGGTGGGAATGATACAGTGTGTTGAGGGGGGTAAGGAGGTAAGGGTGAAAAACCGACCCCTCGGTTCGGTTTTGTCTAAAAATCGAAACCGACCGAAAACTGCTATTTTGGTAAGAAAATCGGTCGTGTAAGGGATAAAACCGGCCATCTCGGTTGTCGGCCGGTTCATGATCGGTTTGTCGGTTTGTTGGAAATCAGATCTTGATGGCGTGTCTTGCAGTTCAATAATTCAATTAGCCATTCAATCCCACTACCAAATTCAAAATATACAGCAATTCCGAAATTAGAAAAGCATAATCATCTAAGAATCCAACAACATCCAAGGAGCTAGATTACTAGAATTACAAAATTGGATCTGCATAGACAAAAAAAAACAGAATCAAGAAAATAGACAACAAAAATTTTGAATTGAAAATAGACAAAAAAAAAATTCAGATTACAGAACTCCGTGGGCATGGGATGCGCCGTTTGCCGGAGGGACGTGGACGTCGTGGAGGCTGGGCCGCTACTGCTGCGATGTCGATGCCGCTGCCTCTGCCGCTGGAGAGTGGAGACTAGAGGAGGGCTGCGGACTTTGGAGACTGGAGACTGGAGTGGAAGCTGGGCCGCTGTTGCTAATGCCACTACTGCTAGAGAGTGGAGATTGATAGGAGGGCTGCGCCGCTGCGGACGCTGGAGGGGATGGGAGGAGTGCTGAGGGAGTGAGGGGCCGCTCGAAATGAGAAAAGACTGAGAGGAGGGTTGTTTAAACCCTAGGCACAAACGGTGCGATGCCGTTCTCTCTCCTTTTTTTTTTTAAACTGCATAAGTTACACTGTTTCACCTATTTAAGTGAAACGGCGTCGTTTTAGAATGGGTTATATATATATATATATATATAAATAGGTTTAAGATGTTGGCCAGTTCAGCGGTTTTCTTCTGGTTCGAATCGATACCAAACTGGCCGACGCCAGTTTTGATAAAATTCCACTGCCTGCAGCCCGGTTTTCTGCCAGTTTCGGCCAATTCCGAGCTCAGCTAACCTGTCTAAGTCGGTCCCGGTCAGTTCTTCGGTTTCTTGTACAACCCTATAAGGAGGGGACCGAATAAGGGGCATGGGGTCAACGGTACAATAGGCTAGGGCATTGTTAAAGGGCTGGATAAAGGAAAAGGCAAATGGGCTGCGGGTTTAGCAAATTCACAGGCCTTTCAGGCCTTACCCAAAAAATAGGCCTAGCCTATGTCGCAAGCCAGGCATTGGGGTCTGTCAGGAGAAGAAGGCCCTCGTGTGCACCAAGTTCCGCGTCGTCGAGTGGGGCTCAACCACCGCCTCCGTCGATGAGTCAGGGGGCTTCGTCGAAGGTGGCAGAATCACCGACAAGGGTTGGGCAATCAGAGTATGCCACTGTAGAGTTTCGAGGAGCAGTCACTACCTCGGGTGGTGATTCCAACAAGTCTGAGATGCCGGCGAACCCACAGAAAAGGTCGTGCGTGGTAGCCAGAGCATTGACCACCACAACCCCGTCGTCTGAACCGTCGGCAGTCACAATCCCGACAACAGGGCTTTCGAAACTCGTTTCACCTCTGGAAGAGATGCCGATGATGGGTGAAAATGTAATGAGCACACGGGAGGATTAGAGTTAGTTCCCAGGTTCCTAGCGATAGTTTTGAGATGGCATTCACAGATTTAGGCTCAGTGAGTTCTAAGATGGCATTACAGCTGGCTATTTGCGACAATGAGTACCTTGTTAGGGGGTGCTGAACCAACCCCTCTGTGCACACTCCCACCCAATCATAATCCAGTGAGGTGTACATCGGAGTGGGTGTTTAAGAAGGTGGAGGATATACAAGCTCGTGTTGGGGTTTCTTGTGTAGGCTTTGAAGAATAGTTTAGGGCTCTTCTTGTAGCAATTGAAGATAGTCGAATGAAGTCAGCCACAAAGCAAGACAGAGAACTTAAAAGACTTACTTGCTCTATTAACTACGATGCGAAGGAAAGGAGTGGTGGTCGGGATAGACCGCAAGGGAAGGGCACGCTTTGTTTCCATGAAGCCTAAGATCCTATCTTGGAACGGACAGGGGCTTAATGATCACAATAAATGTCTTCATATAAAATCGTTATTGTGAATGTGAAAGGTTGATATGGTGTGTTTTCAGGAAACAAAGATGTAATTTATTGATAGACGTATTGTTCGTAGTTTATGGGGGTGTTCGTATGTGGGCTAGTCTTATTTGGCCTATTTGGGAGCTTCAGGTGGTGTGTTGTTAATGTGGGATAAAAGAGTAGTTAAGGCGGTCAAAGAGTGTGTTGGAAACTACTCGGTTGCTAGATGTTTTTAAAATGTTGTTGATTGGTGGGAGTGGGCTTTTGCATACATTTATGGGCCGAATGGGATTAGTAACAGGAGAAGGTTATGGGAGGAGTTGGCGGGCTTATATTCTTTATGGGAAGTGTCATGGTGTATGAGTGGAGACTTTAATAGTACCCAATATCCCAGTGAGAGATCAGAGAATTATTGTAATACTGTGGCTATGGAAGATTTCTCGGAGTTCATTTTTGACTTGGACCTCCCACTTGGTGGGGGTGAATTCACTTGGTCAAATAGTCAGGGTTGGTCGAGATTGGATAGATTCCTTATCTCTCATTCGTGAGAGGCTCATTATCTGGAGTTATGTCAGAAGAGGCTACCTTGAGTTAGCTTAGATCATTTCCCTATTCTGCTAGATTGTGGAGGCATTCATGTCGCTGGTATTTCAAATTTGAAAATATGTGACTAGCAGCTAATGGTTTTGAAGAGAGTGTGTGTGCTTGGTGGTCATCGTATCAGTTCGAAAGCACTCCCAGTTTTATTCTTGCAAGTAAGTTTAAGGCCTTGAAGCAGGACCTAAAGAAGTGGAATTTGGAGGTTTTTTGCAACATCGAAAACCAAAAGACAGCCCTTTTGGAGGATTTACAGGAGTTAGAGGAAAATGTATTGATGGGAGACACCTCAGAATAGGTATTATTGAGGAAGAGTTCAATTGTGACTAATTTGGAGAGGGTATTGTTGGCAGAGGAGACTTCATGGAGACAAAAATCCATGGCTCTTTGGCTAAAAGAATGTGATAAATGTACGAAATTTTTTCATAAAGTGGCTAATTCAAATTAGCGTAACAATGCTATCGAGATACTTCACACAGGTACTCAAGTGATATCTTCTCCCTCCAATTTAGAAAATCATATTGTGCAGTATTACAAAAACCTTCTCACGGAACCGGCTTGTTGGAGGCCGAAACTTGATGATTTGTTGTTTGAGGTAATTGATTCACAGAGTGCAAGCTACTTGGAGAGACCTTTTGACGAAGATGAAATTTATAAGGTCATTACCAGTATGGCCAAAGACAAAGCATCGGGTCTTGATGGTTTTTCAATGGGACTTTTTCAAAAATGTTGGGACAATGTGAAAAGGGATATGTTGGAAGTTTTCCATGAATTTCAATCTTTTAAAAAGTTTGAAAAATGCCTTAATGCGACATTCATTGCTCTCATTCCAAAGAAATATGGGGCTCCGACAATTGAGGAGTTTCATCCTATAAGTCTAGTGAGTGGAGTATACAAGATCATCTCGAAGGTTCTTGCTAGTAGACTAAGTCCAGTGTTGGAACAAATTATTTCCAAGTCTCAAGATGCATTTATTCGTGGGAGACAAATTCTTGACTCGGTTCTTATTGCATATGAGTGCTTGGATCACAGAATGCGGGAGGGAGTTCCAGGCATCCTTTGCAAGCTTGACATGGAAATGGCTTATGATCATATGAATTGAGAGTTTCCATTATATTTGCTCGGGAGGTGTGGTTTCGGTGACAGGTGGATCTCATGGATTTGACATTGTGTCTCCACTACCCGCTTCTCGGTACTAGTCAACAGTACTCCTGCAGGTTTTTTTAACAGTTCTCGTGGTTTGAGGCAAGGAGATATCTTATCTCCTCTTCTGTTTGTTATAGTTATAGAGCCACTTAGCCGAATGGTGAAGGCCGCGGCTAGAGGAGGGTTCCTATCTGGGTTCCAGGTGGTTAATGGGACTAATGACTCTACTATCATCTCACATCTTCTATTTGCAGATGATACTTTACTTTTTTGTGAAGTGAACCATAGCCAGATTTAATCGCTTCGAGCACTGTTATTATGTTTTGAAGCAGTGTCAGGACTTAAGGTGAATCTTGGTAAGTCCGAGATGGTTGCGGTGGGCGTGGTGCCCAACATCAATAGCTTAGCAAGCCTTTTGGATTGTAAGGTGTCTTCGTTGCCTATGAAATATTTGGACCTTCTGTTAGGTGCAAAGTTTAAGGCTAGAGCTATTTGGGATGGGATAGTGGAGAAGGTAGAGAAAAGGTTGGAGGGTTAGAAAATGGTGTATTTATTGAAAAGGGGTCGTCTTACTTTAATAGAGAGTACCCTAACTAATCTCCCCACCTATTTCTTATCTTTATTTCCCCAGCAGGGGTGGCAAATAGGATTGAGAAACTCTTTCGGACGTTCTTATGGGGGGGGGGCATGGGAGAGGAAAAGAAATACCATCTTGTTAATCGGCCTACCGTATGCTCCCCAACCTCGAATGGGGGCTTGGGAATATGCGATTTGAGAACATTCAATAAAGCTTTATTGGGGAAACGGTTATGGAGATACCACTTGATGGGGAAGTCATTGTGGAAGGAGATTATTGTCGCTAGACACGGAAGTGCTTGGGGGGGTTGGTGCTCCAATGGAGTGAGGAGGGGTATGGTGTGGGATTATGAAAATTTATAAGGAAGGGATGGCCATGTTTTGAAAAACATATATGTTTCGTGGCCGGAGAGGGTACTAGAATCAGGTTTTGGCGGGATGTGTGGTGCGAAGATTGCATTCTAGATAGGGTTTTCCCAGCCTTCTATCGTATTGCTACTAATAGGGATGCTTCAGTGGTAGATATGCGGGTATCTTCTCACGACTTTTACCAATGGAATATCCTTTTCAATAGGGTCTTTCATGATTGGGAATTGTCCACTGTGTCAAATTTTATCAGATTGATGATATACTCCAAGGGACACCTCACGGCACAGCGAGATAGAATGCAATGGAGGCTCAATGAAAATAAGAAATGTACAGTCAGGGTGTATTACAAAATATTGACATCACAAGCTAACACTCCATTCTCTTGGAAGAATGTTTGGAGGTCTCGTGTGCCTTCTAAATTAGCTTTCTTTGTATGGACTGCTGCTCTTGGGAAGATTTTAACCACGGATAATTTGAGGAAGAGGGGATTTGTTGTGATGGATTGGTGCTAAGTGTAAAAAAAAAAAGTGGAGAATCAGTGGATCATCTCTTATTGCACTGTGAGGTGGCAATGGCGCAGTGGGATGAGATTTTTATAATGGTTGATATTGCTTGGGTAATGCCATTGAGGGTGGTGGATTTCTAAGGCTGCTAGAAAATTATCCAAGGTTGTTCCCAAATGGCGGCAGTGTGGAAGATGATCTCATTGTGCATCATGTGGTGTCTTTGGTCGGAAAGGAATGAACAATGTTTTGAAGACAAGGAGGGCACAATAGCAGAGCTACAAAAATTTTTTGTACACTTTACTGCTTTGGTTTTCGGCTATTGTACTAAATGGAAACAATGTGCATGACTTTTTGTCTTTAATTTACCATTCATAGAATATATTTAGGTGTTCTTTTGTATATTCTCTGTGTACACGAGTTATGCCTATTTCATTCTTATTTATAAAATTTATCTAAAAAAAAACTGTTAATAGTGATGATGAGGAATTGTCCTCTGGTGGCCATATTATTGAAGATCAACTATCAAGACAGTTTTAAAGGGGAGAAGTGCATGGAGAGTGTAGCATATTAGAAGAGAGGGTAATGGGGTGGCTCATATGTTAGCAAAAACTGCTTTAAATTCTGACCAAGAGCATATATGGATAGATGAAAGTCCAGAGTTTATTTTTTTACAAGTTCTTAAAGATTCAAATTGTACTGGCTTAACTGTTGATAGATGAAATATATGAGATTCTTTTGTTTCAAAAAAAATGCTAGTTGCCTGGTGAGTCAAAACGAGAGAGAGATTCACACGAGTTCAAGAATAAAAAGTTTTGAGATAGTCAAATAATGATTATTTTTTAATGATTATTGATCTAATATCGAGCAACATATATAGGTCCAAATACATATATACCAATAATTTTAAGCCAATTTTGGGGTCAAGATCAAGAGTTCTAAATTTTTTTTTTTTTTTTTCTAATGATTTGAAAGAAAAATAAACAGTTTTCAAGTGAAAATAAATGCATCTCCCATTCGACAAGTTTGGTCATGACTAATAACCTTACAACTTGATGACATTTACCCACCCTCCCAACAGAGATGACTGAGGATCGAGTCTCATTAATTATGGATATGAAATCTTAGAAAGTCAACCATGAATACCATTGTTGTCAACAGCATTTATCTAGTGTCTTCTTTGGAAGACAAAGTAAAAGATAACCTTAAAAAAGACATGAAACCAAAGTTAAACAAGAATCTCTGTTTCTCTCTCTCTCAAGCATATATGTATTAAATCTAACAACATGGAGTTGTTAGTGATATCATCATGTAGAAGAAATATTTCATGGAAGATTTGCATTACACAACCATAATCTTCTCTCAAGTACACTCCTTTGACCTTTCCCATGATTTCAGAGTAGGCCTATCCTTGGCTCAGTCATGTGCAAGCACATTGCCACTGCCCTGCAATCTTCTGCTTTCTGAGATTTTATCCCATGCCAGGACTGAAAAAAGAGTCCCGTGTTGCCCCAATGACTTCACGCCAATAAGCTTTTTTCCACTTAGAATTAACTATCAGCACTTATCTATCTATACCTTCTTTCAACCGGGTTTTTGCTTTTCATGAAGTAATCATCAGTCGTTCATGATCCTAGTAAATACTGCTAAATTGGATTGGCCCCTCGAAAGTTTTCAAGAGAGGATGTAGAAAACCATGCACCGCACCCACCCTATATATATATATATATATATATATATATATATATAAAATACAAGATTGCTGCTAGTACTATTATTGTTCATGTGTTTTACCAATGTAAGTGTGTGCATGAGAAAGTTAATGTGAACCCCACTGCAATGACTTTCTTAATCTTCCCAAGGACCCAACCATGCCTTGTCCCCCAAGTTGAGAAGGACATCTTTAAACATCCTCCCCCTCCAAAAAGGAAAAGTAACCTAATCATTCTAATCTCAGTGCTCGGAATAATTTGTGAGTTTTCATGAAATTATTGCAACACACTGAATTTCTGATGGCAGAGACTGTTTGAGATAGTGAGGCACCGAAAAAGATGCTTTCTTTTAACAAGATATATAGAATATGCAGAGGATAAAGTGATCGTGACTATATATATATATATAGCCATATAGGTGAGCTAGCTCCAAATTTGAACGGACTTGTTTATCGCAAAACTCTTGTTTTTGTTTAATGCAGCTGTGAATGAATGAATGGCAGCAAAAAGATGGATGACTAAGGCAAACGATGACATTGAATTTAGGCAGCTCTTTGAAATGTGCACATGGCCTTGCGTGAGCTACTGTCGTTAAAATTTCTAAATCACGAGTAAGTTAAGCTGTAATCGACAAAATTAGTCAACAACCATACATCAATCAATTCAATAATAATTTATATATATTGGCAACAGAAAGGCCCTCGTTTTCTGATGTGAATCTGCTGCAGAATAAGGGTCGCAAACAGCTTCTTTTGCATGGTAATATGATAAGAGTTATGCAAGGCGGGTCAAGCAGTTCAGGTAGACTTTCAGTATTTTAAGAAGATGTTGTCAATGAAAAATGGTGATTAATTAACACAAAAATATTCTATCAGCTGCAGATCTGCCTAAAACTTTTGTAGCTTGTGGAGAAAAAAGCTGCAAAACAACTTAGTGGGTCCACTTCAATTACCTCATATGAATTGGCTTTGCTTGCTTGGATGTTTTGAATTGTTTTTCAAAAAGGGAAGTAAAGAAAATGTGTGAACATGATACTATCATATAATAATCAGACAAAAGAGCTGAGACAGATGGTTAGCAGTGCCCAGTTGGGATGACTTTTGGTGTGGAAGATTTAGCAGAAAGAATGGAATTCACAGGCATAAAGGGGAAAGTCCACATCTTTGAAAAACATTATGTTGGTATTTTTTAATAAATGGTATTTATTCGTAACGTTTTTATCATTACCATCTTTGAATTCAAAGATATATCATCTCATATCACCTCATTATTAAAATTTTTCTAAATTTTCATACAAAATATAACAAACAATTCAACTTTTTTAAATCTTAAAACAATAATAATATTAAAAATTAATAATCAAATAATATTTTATTCAACTTATCTAAAACTATCTTATCTCACTATTCAAACTAGATTCTTCAATTTTTTTTCCTTTCTTCTTAAATTTTGAAGAAAACTTTTACAACATCTTTTTATTTCCGAGCATTTTTTAAGTTCTGAACGGTTAGTGCTTTATGGGTTTTATTTCCAGCAACTGTTTTACCATTTGATCTTGTTTAAATTTTATTTAAGGCAATAAAGAAAATAAAGCCGTTGGGTTGGGTGTTAACTCAATCAATTTTTATTTGAATAGTGATAAATACACAACAGTCAACACTTTACACAATACTTTATACAACACATGTTATAAAATAAAGATATTTTTGTAAAATAATATTAGTTTTATAAAGTATTTTATAAAAATACTCCTTTTAAACATTATTGTCTAAAATGTTATATAAAATATTGTGAATTTATCATTTTTCTTTTGAAAATGGTTGTACCAGAAGGGAATAGATTTTTTTTCTTATCAAAAAAAGGGAAAAAAAAAAAAAAAAAAAGCTCCGATTGGTTTTCCAGTAGTAAGTGGGCTACTTTAATTGTTTTGATTGTCTATGGCCGTTTACTTCGAGGATTCATTCTAGTGTGTCTTTTTCATATGAGATAGAGGGGGGAGATAAGAGAAAGTGTGTAGATAATTTTGAGAATATTCTCTAGATAAAAGAGAGGTGTTTTTTTAGTAGAGTTTTGGGTTCAACCATTTGTGCAAAGTTAGTTATACGACGATTAGTTAGACTGTTATATCTTGAAAGAGTCAAGTCAAGAAGAGTTCTGTTGCACCGGTTAATTTGAAACTTTATATATCATAGAGGCCTTGAATCTCCTTAAAAAGAGCAAGATTTTCATGACTCAGTCTAAACTGATTTCGTTTGAATGTTATTTTATTATAATTTTTATTATATTATTGTGTATTTCACCAATAATTTTAAGGAGATTAAAGTGGAGCCTACAATTGAAAAATCTAATGAGAGTGTTAGAGATCTCAACAAGCCCTTCCGTTTCAAATGAGTACATTTAAAGAGATACAAGTGCAATGTGCTCTTTTATATAAGTCTTCTCAATGTCTCTTATGTTCTCAATGCAAAGAATCCTAGCAAGATCACTACCGAGAACATGACTGAAGCACAAGTGAAAGCTCACAAAGAAAATATTAAAAAATATACCAAATATGAGTATAAATGTCGATGTTATCTTTTAAATTATCTTGCGGATCAATTTTATGATTACTACAATACTACTTACACCTTTGCAAAGAAAGTTTGGAAAGCTTTATAGAGTAAATATGATACGAAAGAAGCTGGAGCAAAGAAATATGCGGCAAATCGCTTCTTTCGATATCAAATGATAGATGGAAAGTCTGTCACGAAGTAAGCGCAAGAGTTTCAAATGGTTGTAGCAAAAGTTAGATCCAAAGGTATCAAGATTGGAGACAATCTAATTGTTTGTGGCATCATCTACAAGGTACCACATTCGTGGAGGGAGTTTCAAAAGTCGATGTGCCATAAACAAAAGGAGACATCATTGGAGACCTTAATCACACGTATTCGTGTAGAGGAGGAAGCTAGAGGCTAAGATGATTTGGTGTTTCAAAATGGTAATGAGGATTCCATGACAAAGGTACATTTAATTTCTGAAAATGGTAGCATGCCCAAAAGTCAAAATACAAGAAATAGTTATTTGAAGCCGTAAAGAAAAGATTTCAAAAAAATTAGTAAACCTCACAAAAAGGACTTTCAAAGCCAAAAATATAAGAACCAAAGACCCCCTTCACAAAATCAAGCTTGTTTTGTCTATGGCAAAAGTGAGCATTTTGCTCAAATTTGTAAGTTTTGGAAGCGAGAAAATCATCCTCAAGTTAACATAATTGAGGAGTCGTTTATAGCAATGATTACAGACATTAATATAGTTCAATTTGTTGAAGGGTGGTAGGCAGATTCTGGTGCCAATAGGCATGTCTGCTATGATAAATATTGGTTCAAAAATTATACTCCCTTTGAAGAAGAGAAAACTATTTACTTGGTGAGTCAAGTAAAACCAAGGTCCTTGGGAGTGGTCAGGTCGAGCTGAAATTCACCTCTTGACGTATATTGACGCTCAAAGATGTACTCTATACACCGTTTATGAGGAAGAACTTGATGTCGAGTTTTTTACTCAACAAAGCAAGTTTCAAACAAACTATGAGATCTGGTCAATATGTAATTACAAAAAATAGAGCTTTGTGGGCAAGGGTTATGCTTGTGATGGAATGTTTAAATTGAACGTTGAGAATAAAGCATTAAATATTTCTATTTATATGCTTTCTTCTTTAAAGTTTTGGCATGTACGTTTATGTCGTATCAATTGTTGATATGTTACAATCATGAGTAGTTTATGATTAATTCCCAAACTGACAAAGGATTTTAAAAAATGTGAAGCTTGTAGTCAAGCATAAATTACAAAATGGCTTTATAAAAGTGTTGATGAGAAAAATATCAAATTGTTATATTTAATTCATACCGATCTTTATGAATTTGAATGAATTTTTAAGTTGTGGAGGAAATAGATATTTTATCACTTTTATTGATAATTTTTTAAATTACTTGTATGTTTATTTGTTAAAAATAAATAAAAGTGATGCTTTTGAAAATATCAAGGAATTCCTCCATTGAGTTGAAAATCAATTTGATAGAAAATTTAAAGATTTAGAAGTGATAGAGGCCGAGAGTATGATTTAAATAAGTTTAATTCATTTGTCCAGTCATTGAGAATTATCCATAAAACTACAACTTGGCTTTTTCTTGGATATGAAAAAATAGCACAGTCCATAGATTTTTTTTATGTTGGAATACAAAGTGATTTTTGAATGAGGTGCATTCTTTTATGATAAGAAAATTTTCTTTTAAATCCAAAAATTAGTGGGGATCAAGATTTTAGAAAAAATAATTTCAGAAGATTTTAGCTCGAATGTCTTTCTTCAGTTTTCTTTTCTTTAAGTTTTTTGGAATAAAGCTGGATGTTATTAATTTGTTGGTGTTAAGTATACGTCCAGTGCATTTAGATGCATGGAAAATCTTTCCACACAGAGCCATAACTTCACTATTACTTAGGCTTTCCCTTCTCTCTAGAAACAGAGAGAGAAACTCTCCCTTCTCTCTAGAAATTTAGAAATTTCAATCACTTCGAGTGCCTTCGCTGGAGAGGAGGGTGGAGCAGTGTGTATACACCCTCCTCTCTTTTCCCTTTCCATTACCGCATTGTGTATACACTTTCATGGTAATGTTTTTTTCTCCCCTCCACCGGTTCGATTTTGGTCAAATCTATTGCACTCCGGCCGTCATCAGTCGACACGCGCCCCACCACACCATCCTATAGCCGTCGATCTACTGGGATGGAGCGGAATCGCGCCAAAAAGCTCGGAATGTGGCCCTCAAGTGCGGCTTGTTTCCACGCGTGGTCTTCACGCGCCGCCACGCCACTACGCCTTCACCGGTCACACGCCTCATACCAATAGATTCCCTACACCAAGATCTTCTAGATCTGCATTACCTCGCCTCCCTACCACCGACGTGTGGTTGCCACACGCTACCACAGATGCCTGGGAAGACAGATGACTGGCCGTAGATCAGTCCATCTGATGTCTTGCTTTCGACTATGGCATCACTTTCCCTAACCGATGATTTTGAAAAATAGACTATAGATTTCTCCAAAAAAAATCTCAAGACAACAAACTGCAGTGTACCCACAACTTCCACCGCTTCCAGCGAAAGTTCCACCTCCATCAGAGGTGGTTCCATAGTTTGCATGACTTTGCGAACTGCTAACTACCGTCTTTTAAGACGGCGCCCTCTTTGTAAGGCATAAGTAGAGATCAAGAAATTAGTCTCAAAATTCATTTATTTTTCTTTTTTCCACCACTTTTGTACTGTAGTTATTATACTGGGACGTTTGTTGGGAACCTCACCCTCTCTTCATGTATCATCATTTCCGTTTCTAATATTTGCTTGCCTAGGGAAAGAAAAAATGCACGAAAAAAAATTTCCAAACGGTTTTATATTTACGTCGGATACATTTAGTATCTTTATTGTTGTTTGGTTTGTTTAAAACGTAAATCGAATTAATTTTGAACTTAGTGCCATGACCAAAAGTTTTTCAACGTTCAAATTTTAATATCAAGCCGTTTTAGGATATAAGTGCTTTATTGCTTTGGTTGTCAATGTGTCATTTTAAGGATTCGTTTGGTTATGCAGTTCATATGAGAAGAGAAGTTTTGTTAAAAGTTAAATAAAATATTATTATAATATTATCTTTTAATATTATTTTTATTTTAAAATTTGAAAATTTTAAATTATTTATTATATTTTGTGTATGAGTTTAAAAAAGTTATAATAATTATATGAGATGAGATGAAATAGTTTAATTTTATTAAACTAAATTAGTCCTAAGTCAACTATGGGAGTTGAGCTTATAGTTTTGGCTTCAATAAGGGAGGAAGCAAATTGGTTGAAAGATTTATTACATGAGATTCCTTTGTGGGGAAAACTAGCTCCACCCATATTAATTTATTGTGATAGTACTACTACAATTGGTTGGAGTACAAAATCGTTATTATAACAGTAAATCCAGATCTGTAAGAAAAATACATAGTATTGTGAGATTTTATTTGATTTATGGTATTATTAACGTGGATTATGTCAAGTCTTGTGATAATCTTGCATATCCACTGACCAAGGCCTTGACAAGAGAAATTATATGGAATATATCGAGGGGAATAAGATTAAAATCTATAATTCAAGAGCCATGTATGAGGATACTCAACCTGGGAACCAGAGATCCTAAGAGCTGGGTTCAATAGAATAAAAAAAATCATATGATGGTCGTAAGAAATGCACTATATATTATTGCTAAGTCAACAATGAGAGTTGAGCTTATAGTTTTGGCTTCAATAAGGGAGGAAGCAAATTGGTTAAAAGATTTATTACATGAGATTTCCTTGTAGGGAAAACTAGCTCTACCCATATTAATTTATTGTGATAGTACTACTACAATTTGTAGAGTACAAAATCGTTATTATAACGGTAAATCTAGATCTGTAAGAAAAATACATAGTATTGTGATATTTTATTTGATTAATGGTGTTATTAATGTGGATTATGTTAAGTCTTGTGATGATCTTGCAGATCTACTAACCAAGGCCTTGACCAGAAAATGGTCTGGAATACATTGAAGGGAATGATATTATTAGAATATTATTATTTATTATTATTATTATTTTGGGATTTGAAAAAGTTGAATTGTTTATTATATTTTATATTAGGATTTGAAAAAGTTGTAATGATGAGTTAAGATGAACTCAACTTCCAAACGAAGCCTAAAACTCATAATTCAAGAGTCATGTTTGAGGATACCAACCTAGGGATCAGAGATCCTGAGAGCTAGGTTCAATGGGAAAAACAAATCATATGATGGTCGTAAGAAATGTACTATTTATTTTATTTCTCATTCCTATGATGTGAGTGTATTTATCCTGTAATGTTTTGGAGGATGAATTTTTTGAAAAAACTCTTAATGAAATTATGTAACTCTTATGAGTAGGGTATAAGAATTACAGGAGCACCTTTGACATATTTCACATGTTTGGGATTGGGGCCGCTCTCTATGAGTATTGATCAGTTTATTCTCAAATACACTCATGAAACCGGGATTAGCACAAGGCCGTAATGTGTTGGCTAATAAAGTTCATATCAACTCCTGGATTTTTATGTGTGAGTAATAATTCTTTATTTCCCTTAAACAATCGTAGTTCTAAGTCTATGACTATTACTGACTCTGTAGTAAAGGTTGTTATTTCACTAAGTGGGGGTTCAATACAGAGTACACATTCATGATGCATAATAATCATTTTTTTTCTAGAAGTATCTCTCTTATTTTTATTATTAAAAAATAGAAAATATTTTAGTGACAAAAGAATTAGACAAAAGTAAATCTAAAAACTGATATGACTTGACGTAATATGTCAAATTATAAAGTTACTTTTATTATAAAATAGATCTAACGAATTCTATAAAGCCACATCAGCTTTTGAGTTGACTTTATGTAATTTTTTTTATGTTTGTAACAATTCTATTTAAAAATAGTGGAAGAACGTTGGTATTTTTTTAATAAATGGTATTTATTCGTAACGTTTTTATCATTACCGTTCTTTTTTTCATTAAGCTTTCTTTCAGTTTTTTTTCCTTTCTTCTTGAATTTTGAAGAAAACTTTTACAACATCTTTTATTTCCAAGCATTTATTAAGTTCTGCACGGTTAGTGCTTTATGAGTTTTATTTCCAGCATCTGTTTTTCCATTTGGTCTTGTTTAAATTTTATTTAAGGCTATAAAGAAAAGAAAGCCGTTGGGTTGGGCGTTAACTCAATCAGTTTTTATTTTAAGTTTACGTTTACGGCATTAAAGCTTGGAATCAAGAGTCATTACGGAAAATTCCAACGTTTAGATTTTAAAAATGGTTGTACGAGAAGTGCATGGATATGCACGGGTAGAAATGAGCTCCGATTGGTTTTCCAGTAGCAAGTGGAAAATACTAATTGTTTTGATTGTCTATGGCCGTTCACTTCGAGTATTCATTCTGGTGTCTTTTTCGTATGAGATACAGAGAAGATAAAGAGAAAGTGTGTAGATAATTTTGAGAGTATTTTCCAAATAAAAGAGATGTGTTTTTTGAGCGGAGTTTTAGACTCGACCACTTGTATAGAGTTTATTCGAGTTATACGACGATCAATTAGGCTATTGTATATTAGAGGAGTCAAGTAAAAAAGAATTCTACTGCACTGGTTAATAAGAGACTTTATATACTATAGAGGGCTTGAATCTTCTTAAAGAAAGCGAGATTTATATGCTTCAGTCCAAACTGGTTTCGATTGAATGTTATTTTATTATAATTTTATTATTATTATTATTATTTTTTTTTTTTTTTTTTTGGGTGGGTGCCACTCATGAAGTTTTCACACTAGGAAAAACACAAATGGACAGACATGGAAAGTGCTGTGTGAAAGAGGAGCACATTCAAGACCTGATGAAAATTCTTCCCTCTTCTAGACGTCGATTCAATTGGAGCCCTTAATATTTCTTTTTTCTCTTTTTCAAACCATGATGTTAAACTTACTTTATGCCAAACCCAAATATACTCAGGTACAGCCACAGTGATATATTGACAAACTTTCCTGATTAGGACTGATGATTATTAAATTAAGTTAGGAGAAATAGATGTCATGGTGTCATCCCCATTACACAGAGCATCAAAATCAACTTGTCTTCTGATTTTCCCATTTGAAATATAAATTAATTGCAATGAAAAGCATCTTTGGTAACAAAAATCATAGTTAGAAATTGTTTAAAAAAATAATTTTGAAATTAGAAGCCATTGCTGACTGGTTTGTGCAGGCTTGACTCGAGAAAGACCCAAAGCTTTTACAGGATCTGGGTCTAAAGAGGCAGATACAGTCGAGCTCAAGCAATCTATTAACTCAGGCTGATTTACGGCTAAAATTATAAAATTCAAGTTCCGAGTATAATCTCTGATCAATTCCCATCATCCCTTCCACTACAAAAAAAATGGAAAAATACAGTAATAAAGTACAGAATATATTAAAGGGAAAGCATTGAGGTGATCATGATCTAATCACAGTAGTCTTCTTTCACTAACAAGAGATCTTATTGCCCATGGCCCATCCTGATTCATCAGAAAAAAAAAAAAAAGATGTGAGGGTCCAATGCTTATAGTTACCAAAATACCCTTTGTGGAGTAGGAACTACAAAGTGTATGGTGTTTAGATTTGGAGGTGAAATGAGATGAATTGAGATGGAAATTAAAAATTGAATAAAATATTATTTTTTAATATTATTATTGTTTTAAAATTTTAAAAAATTGAATTATTTATTATATTTTATATAAAAATTTTAAAAAAATTATAATAAAAAACATAAGACGTGATGAAACATTTCTTATATCGCTTCAGACTTGGTCGGTCAACACATGCAATATATGATGTATTACAAATAACCATTTGGTGGGCTGTGGAGTTGTGGACCCATAATTTCATGTTTTCTTAATTGTTTTTGTCTACGAACTTTTTATATAACAGAAGAAAAAAAGAAAAAAAAAAAAAAAAAAAAGGAAAGCCTCACCCTCCATTTTTAAGATTTTTGAGTTTTGAGTCTTTTGACTCTCTCCTCTGTGTGCGCGCACTCTCTCTCCCACTCTGTGTCAAAGTCTCAAACAAGAGCTATCTTCCAATTAAAGTGTGAATTTTGTCTTTAATTTTTCTTCCGAAAAATAACCACCCAAATGTCATCATTCAGAGTCCCCTCTTTCTCTCTTCCTTTAATGGTATAGGTTTGCTTTTCCTTCTCTCTCTCTTCTTGAACACACTCTTCTGCTTGGTAGGTTGTGCCGTTGAAGTGATGGGCCCTAAACTCCACTGAAGATTTTAATGGTGCGAGGGGTCTCTATCCATCTTTCAGTGCTCTCTTTGCCCCTATTTTCCCGCTGTCTCGCATTTGGGTTTCTTTGGGTTTTCTCAAAATATGATCTCGGGTTCTCTGATTTTTCAGTCTGGCGGGCATGGGAGCTGACTTTCTGAGGTTTTGGCGCATGGGTTTTTTTATTTTAGACATGAGTTTGGGAGATAATGCGGTAATGAAGTTATAGTGTTTTGGTTAACTTCGGTTGATTATGATTTATGGGTTTTGCTTCTTTAACGTGTTCGGCTTCCGATCCTTGAGGCTAGTTTTCAGCTTCCCGTGAGTTTTCATGAGATGGATGTTTGATTCTGGATGTCGATTTTGGAAGATTACGAGGAGAATTTTGTTAAATAATCAGAGTGATTTCATGTTTATGTTTTGAAGGTGGATTTTGGCCCTGGTGTGCAGCGAAAGTTAGGTTTTTTGAGACTAGTTATGCGTTTGTTACATCTGTGTTTCGGATGGGAAATGGTGATTGAGAGATAGGCACTTGATTTTGGAGGTGGGGTTTGATAAATCTGGTGTTGGCAAGTCCTTGAACGACGAGAAATGGACAGAGTGATTCAGCCTCCTCTGGTAAATTTTTTTTATCAACCTTTACTGCTTATTTCTGCTCTATTTTACATCAATTTTTTTCTTTTCATTTCTGGTGGAATCGAATGGTGACTTGGGCTATGCTTTCTTTCGTTCTTACTCTTTGAAATTGCTTTTTGTCTCGTGATTGGGTATAAGTTTGTTTTCCTTGGTTGTTCCTGTTGTTAAATTTTGTTCCAACTCAAGGATATGATTGCTGAGGTGCTTAGCAGAGCTGTAATAACTAGAATACTCTGAGCTGCTTTATAGAAATTAGAAATGCACTCTTTTTTTACGAGTGGAACTTGTTGCACAATATCTGTGTTTGTGTTTGTTCTGTTATCCGTGTATCCCTGGCTGAAATCTCCCCCAAAGAGTTGGATAAGGAGAGGTTTTCAGCAGCACCGCCTTGTTATATGCTTGTTATGTCACGTGAACCAAATTGGTTCTTTGGAAAAGAAAATTGACATAAATGATATAATAGATTGATTCTAAACTCAATTAGAGATTCCTTACCACTCCATCGTTGCTTTGCCGGGGCATAAAAAGTAAAGAATGCTTCTTGTCCAGGATTTCTTTCATTGGCAGATACTAGAGATTCTAAGTTGAAAACTCAGGCAAAAAGGTAAAACAAAATGATCAATGGAGTCCTTTAGCTCCAGTTAGGGGCCTTTAAGGCATTAAAAGCAAGGACCCGGTACGAACAAGTGCATTTCACTGACATCTTTGCTAAATTCAGAGTCGATATGCTATCCAAATTCTTTTCATGCTTCTCCATTCTGTGGGGGGCGAATGACTATCCATTTCAATCAATGAGGTATCTAGCAATTTAGTCCTTTTTAACTTTTGAGGCTTGAGTATCTTACTTTTTGACAGCCGTTGCCTTGTTAAAGTCCTCTTTAGATTAGTTTTAAATTTTCCCCTTTTCAATTTTGGAGGAAAAAAAGCCTCAACTGCAAATGTCTTTAAGTGATTAACCCCTAGGGATTGGCTCAAATGGTAAAGGTCTTGGTCTTGGTCTTGGTGGTATGTTCCCTCTAGGTCTAAGGTTCAAATCCTCTTGGGTGTAAACAATTTCTAGAGGCTATCGGACTGGGGGGAACTTCTCCTTGAATTACCTGAGGTGCATTTGGGGAAAACTTCTTGTCGGGATTAGTCGAGACTTTGTTCTTGGACACCCGGTGCCAATTAATAAATATATATATATAGTACTAGTCTTTTGATCTTTTTACTACGGTGAGGCAAGTAGGATAGTAGGAGCTTGCTGACATTATTTGATCACCTTTTTTTATCAGTAACAATTTGACAGACTGATGCATCAAGCTTACGTGGTCTTCTTTGATGTGGACACCAAGATAATGTATAATGTTGAGTTCCTAAATTGTTGGAATGGACTAGCCCACAAGAATTTTAATTATTGTACGCATGTACCTTTGCAGGTTGATACAACAGCATGTCTATGTAGGGTAGATGCAGGCCTCAAAACTGTTGCAGGCGCAAAAAGATTTGTTCCTGGGGCGAAGCTCTGTCTTCAGCCTGACATTAAACCATCAATTCATCCTACAAGGAACAAGCCATCTCGTGGTGACAGGAACCGAAACCAATCCCCTCTGCTTCCAGGACTCCCCGATGATCTTGCCATTGCTTGCCTAATCCGGGTCCCAAGGGTTGAGCATCGGAAACTCCGGCTGGTCTGCAAAAAATGGTATCGTCTTCTGGCTGGAAACTTCTTTTACTCACTTCGCAAGGGCCTTGGAATTGCAGAAGAATGGGTATATGTCATTAAAAGGGACAGAGATGGGAAAATATCGTGGCATGCCTTTGATCCTATATACCAGCTTTGGCAGCCTCTGCCTCCTGTGCCAAAGGAATATTCAGAAGCCCTTGGGTTTGGTTGTGCTGTCCTTGGTGGGTGTCACCTCTATTTGTTTGGTGGTAAAGACCCACTAAAGGGATCAATGAGGCGTGTCATTTTTTATAATGCCAGGACTAATAAATGGCACCGTGCCCCCGATATGCTTCGTCGGCGACATTTTTTTGGCTCTTGCGTCATAAACAATTGCTTATATGTAGCTGGTGGAGAGAACGAGGGTGTGCACCGGTCCTTGAGATCAGCTGAAGTCTATGATCCTAATAAGAATCGATGGTCCTTTGTTGCGGACATGAGCACTGCAATGGTTCCCTTTATTGGGGTTGTCTATGAGGGCAAGTGGTACTTGAAGGGGCTTGGGTCTCATCGGCAGGTTCTAAGTGAGGCCTACCAACCAGAAACTGACACCTGGTACCCTGTTTATGATGGAATGGTCACAGGTTGGAGAAACCCAAGTACTTCCCTTAACGGGCAACTTTATGCTTTGGAATGCAAGGATGGCTGCAAACTTAGGGTTTATGATGAAGCAGCTGATTCCTGGAGCAAGCATATTGACAGTAAAATGCATTTGGGGAATTCTAGGGCTTTGGAGGCAGCTGCTCTTCTACCCCTTAACGGGAAACTGTGTATCATCAGAAACAATATGAGCATTTCTCTGGTAGACGTTTCGAAGTCTGCAGATGCAAGGGGACCAGCATCTGAACATTTGTGGGAAACAATAGCGGGAAAGGGGCAGTTCAAGACTTTGGTCTCAAATCTCTTGTCCAGCCTTGCCGGCAGGAACCGCCTGAAAAGTCACATTGTTCACTGCCAGGTTCTTCAAGCTTAGAAGGCAGCTGCATATCAAAACTAAAGGTGGCTCTTAGATTTCTTTAGACCCTCTGTATCTGATGGGCTACAACATGCATGAAAAGATGATGCACATCAATCTGTTGTAGGTTCATATTGAAAGTAGAAATCACGTTTACCATGAGGGTGCTAGATGGATGAGGATGTTTGTTCTGCTAGACTTTTTGTGTTACATATATATATATATAATACACAGTTTTTACATGTCAAAATTGATGACGTATTTGACAACTACTTTCAATGTATGCGTGCTGTGCCGCATCAATAATCAAAAAAATATCATTCACTGCACACCATCAGTGCAAAGGACCTTTTAAGAACTCAAACTCGTGTTTATCTGCTTAGGCACTGTCCATAATTTTACTAAAAGAATCTCTATGCGAAGGAGGGAATAAAAATTGTATATAATTTGAAAACAACAGGTTTCAGAATTACAACAGGATATTTTATTTTGCCCTAAACTGCAATATTTTCCTCTCATAAATGGCTACAAAGAATATTTTACAAGAATATATCTATCTAGAGGAATCAAGGACCTCTTCCTAGAACTCCGTATAGCAAATTTCTAAAATGCAGACATTGGTAGTAAGTACAGCGCAAAATGACAATAACTACCCAGACACAGGTCCCAAGAGGTAAGATCGTGCCAGCAAGAAATAGTTTTCCTTCTGCCTTTTGTATTCATTGTATCGGAGGAAGAAGTAACCGAGATAATCAAAATCAATAGGGGACATCTTTGCCTACGAAGAACAGACACAAATATAGTAAGTAAGAGATACAAAACCAAGGGGCAAGCGAGTTTTCACATGCAAAGCAGGAGGAATAAAATAAATATACCTGGATTAGTGCCCACAACGCCCAATACAAGTGCGAAGCTAACATATACGTATTTGACTCGACATACAGAGCTTCAAGATCTTTGTCAGATACCTGTCGTTAAAATGATCATTATTACTGTAGGGAAAAAAGAATTTAGCTGTGAAGAATGAAGATTTTCTAATCGAACATCTCATATAAAATTGCGACTTCCTTATAGGGCTTTATTCTAGATTAATAAACCATTCTATAAACAAAAACAAACACACACACAAGCAAACAAAAAACACGTGCATAGGAAATACTAACATTTTCAAATTGCAAACATAACACAATCCTTGCATACCTCATGTGGGGTGTCAGGTTGTAAATAATTCCTGAAGAAATTATATTGTTCATCCTTATGAGGGTATCTGCAAATGAAACCACTCCCACATTTCAGAAATAGTATCCTCATTGAATCATCGTGATAAATGAGAGAGAAGCAGAAGAAAATAAAAAACATACGTGCTGTAGTCACAGTCATAGCCTGCATATTCATTGAAGTGATTTCCAATGTCAAAGCCTCTATAGTTGTATGATCCATACTCAAAATCGATGAAGTATAGTTTCTCTGAACATTTACCAAACAAACAACAAGGTTAAAGGACAAAAAATGGCAAAAATAACATATCAGCAAAGCGAGAGCTCATTCTATTTCAGTAGTCTTTTGTGTTTATCTTCTGATGCTGGGTTTGTTTGTCAGTTACGGGGATAAGCACAAATAGAAAGAAATAACCTAAACGAGAAACCCAGAATGTGTACATTAACTTTCTATTCAAAGATTCATGGAAAAGATTATTGGAGGTCGGTGGAGGGTTGTTTGTTTGTCTTTACAAGCAAGAGTTCTCGCGTGCGCAAGCGAGAGAGAGAAGAGAGAGAGAGAGATGTATAATAAAAGAGCAGTGCTAAATCTATAAAAAGAAGTACAAAATGAGAGTTTACAACTTAATGTGGCTTGATATAATACATTAGATCTGCTTTACAATATGATGAAACACATCAAGCCAAATCAGTTTGAAGCATTTTTTTTTTTTTTCTAATTTTTTTGCAGACCAAGTATTTCTCATAACCAAATTGGCAGAGACACATTTTAATTAGAGAACTACAAATAAAACAATATAACAGAAATAGATCATACTTCAGCGAAAAAGCCTAGCAGACTATAAAACTTTAGAAGTCAACAAAAGAGGAATACAAGAATATAAACTGAAAAGGAAGGGTGACACATACCTTCTTCATCATTAACCATTATATTTCCTGAAAGTAAGTCATTGTGAGCAAAAACCACGGGAGCATTGAGATGGCCTGTCAATTCCTGTTCCATTATCAGAAGACATTTGTAAAGAGGAATACAGTTCTTTTCACCCAAATAAACATGAATAGCCTTTATTGATGACAGTTAGCTCAATTTTTCGAAGTCTTGCGTGGTTTCCTCCCACCAAGAACTATTTTAAGGTGAAAATTTAAACCGACAAAATTCCGTAGATCATTACAAGTATAAGGCACATACTGCACGTCCCAATTATGCTTCTGGATACCCATATACCCCTAGCTCATTCTCATATTATAGCTCCATCTGGATAAGATTTGCTAAGATCCTCTAGGAAGGCATTCAGATTAATTTGGTATAAGATGATAAAGACCAATTATGGCCTGCTTTCGAGGAAACTTTTTCTGCACCTATTTATCCCCAAAGCAGATATGCCAAGCTTCTCAAAAGGTTATATCTTGTCATTGAATTGGCAGGATCAGAAAAATAAGGGAGGTACTGAAACCTCTAGGAAGGCAGGTACAGAAGATTGACAACTTCAAAATTCCAAGAAGATTTCAAACCAAAGCAATCATATGGGAAAAAAAAAAAAACTAAAACAACTACTACCTTGAGACCAACAATTTGATCATGTACTTCCTCGAACGAAATCGTCTCATACATCCGCTGCTTCTCTTTATCATCAAATTCAAGAGCAGATGCTGCAATAGAAGATGGTAAGTTGAATGTCAAAATATAAACCAGAAACTATAGAAAGATACACAGGCTTGGATGTAACAAACGGAAGACTATACATTGCCTGGGAGGCATAGCTAGTCATCCATCAAGGGAAGATAGAACACCTTTGTCAAAGAACCTGGAGATGTCATTCCATAGCTGAGGTTCTTTAGGGCCTGGAATTTCCACTTCATGAAACTGGCGTAATTGCTTGGCAATCTCAGCAGCTAGCTTTGGCTTTCTCATGTCTGCAAGGCAAATTGTATGCGTGTATATTATTAGTGTATATGTAAATACTTATCTCTGTGCATATTTATTTATGTGCATTGCAAGGTTGCAGGCCAATAGAAACATAGACAAATGAATATAAACATATATGTGTGTCTGTCTATTTGTTCAATGCTAACAACTCTCAGCTGCCATTTAATTCCACGCCTACAGAAGATTGTTTTGTAAATGAGAATGCATAAATATTGGCTTATCATAGGAGGAAAATTTTGAAAAAAAAAAAAGTGATTACATTAATAGAACTAGTTTATTTCTTTTCTCCAAGTGCCCTGAGGGGGGGGGGTCGTCATAGTTACTTGTCACCTTGGATTTCAAATTCAATCATATAACAAAAGGGCCTCAACCCTCATTAGATTGTCTACGACTGCCCTTGAATTGAATGACAAGAAATTTAAGTGCAACTATAGAAATGTAATCTCAAAAAATTTTGAGATTATTGCTACTTCAGAAGTCCTAAGTACATGGGATAAAGCCTAGAAATAAGAATAAGCCCGTACTAGTCCTTCCCTGACATACAACTTTCTAATTTTTACCTGCTGAAGTAAGTGTGCGTGCATTGATAAAAGATTGCACCATTCCATTTCCAAAAACTCCAAGCAACTTGGCACCAAATCCAGCAGCTGAGAGGTATTTGATTGCCTAAACACAATACATGGAGAGCACTTACAAAGTGAAGCTTAAAGTCATGAACTATATACAAAAAAAGGCAGATAAAGTTAAATATGGTGGAGCATCTTTCAGTAATGTTATAACATCAAAAGATGACACCACTATCATGAGTTAAACAACTACTGCCTTTCTATCCAGCTGTCCATTCTATATGGGCTCTAATTTTCTTATAATTTTCTCTGTCAATAAGGATTTGTATATGTAGTTATCAGAAAGGATTACGCATATGAACCCCCAAACAATGAGGACAGGTAAGATTCAAGATAATCAATTTTCGTCAACAAAGAAGCAGAACTCAACTTGCCGACTGTGTTGATTTCATCTTAATGAACATCCTTTTACAACCCCTCAAACCGATATCATATTGCTACGCATTGGACCTCCGTACAGCAGAACATAAAATACAATACATTGCACTTAAAGCCTGATATCTAGCCGATACAATAGCATAGGAAAATAAATAACCAGCAAACTGTTTAAGATGAAATGAAATCTTGAAATTATTCAGTTCTCGATAGAGAATCATTTCCAAGAAGCATAGCAGAAATGCAAATCACCAATATAATGGAAAGTAATCTGGCTGAGACAAGCGACGCAAGAACTATTTGGTTAGCACACAGTGATTCTGGTATTTCTACAGACTACAATGATTGCCCATTATTATCAAAAAGCTTAGGGAATCACCTGCAATTCCCGTTCGCGATTGATAACGTACTCAGTGTTAGGCCCATACAATCTGACTGTCACCGGCTCCTCGTTCCCAGTTTCTTCCTTGACGGTAACTTTAAGCACTACACGAATCAGTGATCAATTTTTCAGTTCAACCAGTATCAAAGACAAATGCGGTAACAAAGCAACATAATATGCCTAATTCCATTATCTTTCAAGACAAATCATCACTTATCAAAAAAATACTCACATAGATTTGTGATGCCACCGGATACAGTCTCCACTGAAAAGTGAGAATCGTCCAATTTCGACCATTTATTGAACAGATCCTTGCACAAATCTCTGCAAACAGAAGGGAATCGAACCGGATCAAAATTTTCGGAACAAGCAAGACGGAGAGTGCACAATGAGAACCAGAAGTAAAATAAGATTCAATTTCGCCTTCATATTGTTTTCTCTTTTCCGTAATATTAAATACATACAAAAGCGAGAACAACTTGTTGCCGTAGCTCAAAATAAGATCAGAAGCTATAAATTTTTCTTGTTTTCCAACGGTTTCTCAGCTACCAGCCGGAAAACGGAAATCAGAGCAAAGAAAAGAGAAAAAAAAAACCAACACAGAGAGAAGCTAATATTTCTAATTCGAATAATCCATAGAAATGCGTATGAGATGAAGAGGTAGAAGCTCGACGAACATGAGGCGAGGCTTCATGTCAGGGAGAGAGAGAGTGTGGTCGACGGTGAGAGAAGAAGACTGAATGTCCGAGCTAAGTTTCGGGTTTTCTCGAGCTTCCTCTGCCACTTCCATGGCGTTCCAGGTGGTCACAGCTCCCATAATCTTCCGACTCTGTGTCTTCTTGTTCTATATATGATATTCCTCTATCCGCTATATTCAAAGTTTCAAACGCGATATTGCGGAGCCTTTGAGGGTCTTCTAATTATAGGACGAGCATGCTCGAGAGGACGGAAATTGACCCTACGAATTTCTATAATATCGACTATGTCCCTCTTGTCGGCTAGGAGATGTTTGGATTTAAAATTCACCTCAACTCATCTCAAATCATCTCATTTTATCATTACAACTTTATCAAATTCCTACACAAAATATAATAAACAATTCAATTTTTTAAATCTCAAAACATCTTTTTCAAATTCTCACACCAAATATAATAAATAATTTAACTTTTATTTTACTATTTACAAACTATCTCAACTCATCTATGAATCTAAATATCTCTTAAAGTTGTCTTAATTTGTTTTCACAATCATTTTCATCTCACTCATTACTATAATTTTTTAAAATTTTTAAATAAAATTTTTTCAAATTTTAAAATAAAAATAATATTAAAAAAATATATTCGAATAATATTTTATTCAACTTTTATCCCATCTCATTTTCGAAACACACGAAGCATTAAAGTTGATTTTGGACAGTGAGTTGAAATGAAAGTTAAAAATTAAATAAAATATTATTAGAATATTATTATTATTATGATGAAATAAAATATATTGGAAGTGTTTATCAATCGAGCAAAATGAGCTGCCTTGAAACAATCAATGGATTTTAAAAACACTTTGTATGGTAGCGTGTGAATATAGCGTGTTTGATTTTGAGTAGTATTAAGTGTATTTAAAATTTTATTTATAAGATTTTATTTATTAATTTTAGTAATATTTTAAAATTTTAAATTTTATAATTTTTAACATATTAATAACTCATATATGAAAAAATAAATTTTTTATAATTTTTTATTAAATATATAATATTTTTTATTAAACTTTTGAAATGGTATCATTGATTTTTGTATAGTTTTGGAATTGGGTAGTAAATGGGCTCGATCGATGAGAAATATTTCTTTAAAAAGTAATGGTACATTTACAAAAAAAAAGTGAAAATAGTAAAAATAGTCCTGATAAATTTATGAACGGTAAATTTTTCTTAATATATTGTCTAAAGATATAAAAACTTAAATATAAAATAAAAAAAATTATTTTAGCCACAACATAATTTTATAAATGAAAACTCATAAATTGATTTATCTTAATGTGGAATGTTAGATTATAAGATTATTTTTAGTGTAAAGTAAATCTAACGAATCATATAAAATTACTTCAATTTATCATATTATATTTTGTGAAATCTCTTTATAGTTATAATATTTTTCTAAAATAAACATACAAATAATTATTTTTTATTTTAGGAGTAATTCTATAGATCAGCTACTTTTAATATAATGTAGAGTATGAAAAGATGGATAATGACTGATGAAAATAATTTTTTTTATTTTAGAGGCACGACCTTTTAAATTGAATAAAAAAAAATAGTAGGCGGAATTTAAAGTCAATCAAAGATTACAAAGCAAGCATAAAAGACACCTTATATTAAAAAAATTATATTTATAAATTGGCGTATGTTTATACAGTTACGTTACTTTGATTTGTAAATAAATTTATTTTATTTTTTATAAATAATCAAATTTTATTACACGCACGTCACTGTCAGCAAGTAGATAAAATAAAATAGACGGATCTTGAATGCAAAATGGCAAAATCTGAAAGGGACCATCTAATATATTTACGAGGGCTTGGGCTTTGATCTCGATTGGATGACGTTCGGTAGTTTGTCCAATCAAATGCATATATTATTATTAGAAAATAAAGGCACACGCAATGAATGGGAAATGTCAACGTGGTTGCTTGTAGACACGGACGAAAGGTTCCGGCACGCCTTTTGAGAAATGTCAAAATTTTGAGTTACGACTAGCGTAGATCATGCCGCGTCATGCTCTGCTCTCTACCGGGTTTTTATGAAGAGCAATGTTAGATAATAATTTTTAAATAGATAAATTTTATATAAATTTTTTATAAAATAATAAATTTTATTATTAAAAATTAATTTTTTTTATACTTTTAAAATGAGATTTATTTTTTTATTAAAATTTATCTATTTGAAATTTGTACAAATTATTTCTCTTTTATAAATTATGATCAAATTTGAGAAGATAAATTATGTATGGAATATTCTTAGGCTATAAGTTTTATCTCATTAATATATAATTTATTCTTTTATTTTAATATTTAAATTACGTTTAGATGTTGAAATGAGTTGAATTGAATTATTTATAAATAGTAGTGAGTTGAGATGATTGAACGAATTTAATAAGATTCACTTAAGATAAATTTAAAGTGTATTTAAATATTAAATAAGTGTAAATATATTAAATTCGATTACCTTTAACTACAGCACGTGACAATTTAAAAAATTAGAAAAAAAGATAGAGAAAAGGGAAATGCTTTGAGTCATGAATTCGGAATCCAAAATGTGTCCCGAATGTAATTTTTTTTTTAACTGAATGATTAAAAAAATATTTTTTAATGATGTTATGATTTTTTTTATTTTTTTTAAAAATGTTTATAATGATTTAAAAAATATATTAACAAAAAAAAAAAACCAACCATTCGAGACACATTTTGAATTTCGAATTCGGGACTCACAGGAGTTATCCATGGAAAAACCATTTCATATGATCTGAATACCTCCATCTTCCCTCCATTCTCATCCTCCCTCCACCGATACCTATCCCTCCCTCTTGTACGGAATCAATGAGTTGGCGTCAGGAAAAATCCATTTCAGATCTGAATATCTCGGTTCAATCCTCCCTCCATCTAAAGCACAACTAGCAATCACCATAAAGGTAATTTATTTATTTTTTATAAGACTATAAAGGTGATTTTTTTTTTATAAGATCATAAAGGTAATTTATTTTATCTAAATCATAGTTCATATCTAAGTCAAAAAGATGACAAACTGTGTTAGTCTTGAACATGGCATGATTACCTTGAATATGATGATCTTAACAAATGCCAATATGGTGGCACAGAATAAGAAAATGAAAATTAGTTCCTCCCGACAATCTTGTTCAATTAAGAAGAGATTGATCCAGTTCCAGACGTGTGCTTTGTGCTAACGTAAAACTCTGTATTTTCCATTTGATTTCAAACCTCAACTCTGGCCATTCCATTGGAAAACCCCCAAAAATACCCGAACTTTACTTTCCTTTGTAGTTTTCTCATGGAACAAACAAGTGGTCACGAAATAAATAAAATTAGAAAAATAACAAAAATCCAGATAGATCTCGGTAGTTTTTCAATTTCAGCCGAGTGGGAGGGGATGGAGGGACGGAGGCGTAGAAAGAAAGAAAGAGGAGAGTTAGATATGTGTAGTTTTTTTTAAAAAATATTTTGTACGTGCCATTCAAAAAAGGACATGTGGCATCGGTTGAATTCTCGGTTCAAACTCTCGGTTTGTCTAGCATTTTCTTTTTAATTATTATTATTATTTTAAATTGTCACGCGCTGCAGTTAAAGGTAATCAGTCGATTATCAGTATAAAACGTGGACTTCGTAGCATTACCCTTTATCTAATTAATATATAATTTATTATTTTTATTCTTTTATTTTAATGTTTAAACTTTTTGTTAATGTCCTATTTGACTAGAGCATCATCAGATTAGGAGGCAAAGTCAAATTTTTGAAGAGAAAAATGTTATTTTATCCACTCAACTTGTCCATTCATTTTGATACATCATGTATTTTTTTTAATTACTTAATAGTTAAGAAAGTGACTATTAATGTATTGATATTTTTTTATATTTTTTTAAAAAAATTAAAAATGATAAAAAATATGAATAAAAAATTAAAAAATAAATAAATAAGTAATTTTGGCCTAGCGGTAAGTTGTAGCGATGCTACTCTGAGCGGCAGAGTAGCACCGCTCTTTTGGAAAACTCTTGTTTCAAGCGAGTTTGCGCACTAAAGTGCACCAACCGCTGGTGCTTAATAAAACGGCTCGTTTTGTTTTTAGTTCTTTTTTATGAGTTTTGGGCGAGATCTCAAATTAAATGAAAATTAGCTCAAACGCTTTGTTTTGTGAAACAGAGTCTCTCTTCTCTTCATGCCTTCTCTGTACCGAAGACTCCTACATTCTCTTCTCTCTTCTGTCGCTATTGGTTCCATTCTCTTCTTTCCGCATGCCTTCTCAAGCCATCAATTCTCGTTCTCTCTTCCACCGAAAAGCTTCCATGACGCTTTCTCTTCTCTTTTTCGTTTAACCCCCATTTTTTGGTTCAAGTCCTAATACTAAGCCGTCATTCTCTTCTCCATGATTTGTCGTCGAGGCTTCACCAGTCTCTCTCTCTCTCTCTATGAGAGAGTAGTAGTTGATTAATTTTGTGTTGTGGATATATTTTGATTTTGTGGTTTTCAAAAGTTAGGTTTCGAATTTAGGATTTTACCATCTCTATAAATAAAAAAGGGTAAGAAAGGAGCAACCGAAAGCTAATCTTCCGAGTTCTCAGGTAATAAAATTCGGGGGAAAAATATATGAAAAAAAAATGTTGTTGGCAGTCTGGTTGGCGTATTCACCAAATTCTTCTGGACATTTGTTCTTTCGGTAGAGATTTGTACAAATGTCCTTTTTGGTAGTGTTTTCCATTTGAATATTTCCAAATTATAGCATGCCAATCAAAAGGGATCATTATCCTAGGCTGGTCTTTCAAGAAATCTTAAATAGGAATGGTTTTCTTTGTGGGTCTAACTGCATGCATATATTTTGCTATCAGATGGCCATGTGACCTGCCAATGTGCTTAACTTGGTAAATAAATAGATTCTATTTGGTTTGAACTAATCTATAATTTATTGCCAATGTGCTTAACTTGCTAATCTATTCTATTTGTTTGGCTGAACAGGGTTGTAATAGCCTTTGTTGGAACTCTCCACCGGCTCTTATCCTCTTGTTTTTTTTATTTGAAATGTACCAAGAGCTTCCTAAAGCTTACATATGTTGCAAACTATATGCAAGAAACTATATTTGGGTTGAACTTATCTTAATCCCAAATTATATTTATGAATCGATGTGCTAGAAACTATTTTTGAAATGTACCAAGGGCTTCCCAAAGCTTACATATGTTGTGGATGTATATAGAACTGGTCTATTTTTGCTTTGTTGCAAAGTTTTGGTAATATGATGATGTGGCTGAACAAAGGTATATCTCTTGTCAAAAAGATTATATACTGAGTTGCCTAATGTATGCATTTGGTTGGCATAGATTTTTGGTATTCTTTGGTTGATTTGTTGACATTGTTTATGGGTTGTACATTGGGAACATGTTTGTTGAAACCCGCTTCTTCATTATTTTAGATTTCTACAAAAGTTTGATATTTTACATACATGTCGTTTGTTTGTTTATAATCAGGGGTTATCATACTGCAACTATTTCAAATGGGCAGATAATAGTGAGGAAATAGAAAAATAATTTGTGAAGATAGAAATTGAGTTGTTAAGGAATGAGGAAGAGTTTTGAAAAAGAGAGGAAGAGATTGTAAAGAGAGAGTTGGGAGTCCACAACGACCAACTTGATATTCAAAAGCAACAAGAAGACATCCGGCGTGAACACACATTACTTTGTGTGTATTGGATTATTTCTATATTAATTTTATTGTATTTTATACTGTCACAATAAAACCATATTACTATAGGGAAACTTTATATATAATTTTGTGGCATTTGTTGTCTATAACTGCAACCAACTAGTTGAGTGCAAACAAATACACCAACAAAATTAGAAACCATTAAATGAAAGTATTTCCATAAATCTCCAGTCCTGTATGTGTTCACAGTGCTGTCCAATCCCATCCTCGATTCAACATAATTATTTTTGCAGAAAAAAACATAGAAATATATATGAGGAATTGAAATAATTTTCCATTAAAGTTCCACTAAGAATAAAAAAACATGTCCTAACAATACATGTAGTCCAAAGCCAGATTCCCCATCTACAGCTCCATAAAGCTCTGGTTGTGTCCCATCCCCAAGTTGCATCTGTGAACATAATCTAACAGTTAAAATTGTAACTCCATACTTGAGTGTAAAGTAATTAAACAAGATGAATTACACTTTCTTGAGTCTCAATCACTGTAAAGCCAAATTGGGTTCTACTAAAGTCTAACACTTCGGTAGTGTTTTGAGGCAGCTAACAATAGATAAAAAAAAAATTAGATCAATTTTAGAACCTTGTTTACCTTTCTCCATCTACAGAATATTTACCAATATTTTAGAACAATAAATAAGAGAAACACAGTAATTAGAAATAGAAAAATAAATACGAAAATAATTAAAACTCAGCCCATTAGAATCTATAACAGCTACCCAAATGAACAGAGTATTGCAAGAAAATTGTAAGCCTTCCATCATTTCCCTCGGACTATACCAACACTGGAAAGATATGTCTGCAAGTATATATATTTTCTTCTACATACATTCAAAAAAGTGAAACCACCCAACATCTTTTTTCAAACCCATAAACTAAGCAAATTCACAAATGTACCAACGTCTCAAGAAATACAATGCATACTCATTGTCCCACCTCATCAAGTCTACAGAAATCGAAAACCTCTCAATCTAATACCCTGTTTTTAGCTCTGTTTTCAAGTCCTTGAAGCTTTACTAACCATGGATTTAGAGTCTCATTCTCAAATAAACCACAAAAGAGCAGACACTTCATGGTTGGTTCACCGGTTTTATCCACTCACCAAGACTCACATTCTTCACAAACTCTAAAAACCCATTTTCGATTTTTTTCCCGAAAATTCATGTCATTTTTCCTGAAAAATTCATTTCTTTGTTTTTAACCCAGTTCACCGGCCTTCTTCCTATTTTTGATTCTTCACTAACTCTAAAAACCTATTTCCAAATTTGTGAAATAGAGCCAGAGAAAGATGGAGTACTTGAGGCCGTCGACGAAGAAGACCGAGGACAACTGACAACTGAGAAAAACCGTCGTCTGATAGGGAAGAAGACCATCGCTATCGTGTTCTTTCTTATTTTTCTATTGTGTTTTCCTGATGTTTCTATCGTCCACTCTTTTCGTTTCAATTCTTTGGGATGTTTATATCATGTTTTGCTCTTCTTCTGTTTTTTTAATACAACTGACAACAACTTTAGAATAATAATTGGTACGCAGGTTGGTGCGCCAACCCGCTTGTACCTTGAAGAATTGCAAATTTTCGCAAAGGAAAAATATGAAGGAAGTCGATATTGCGCACTTTCCTTGCGCACCCCCTTACTTGGCATGCCATGTGCAACATAAAAACAGGGCATTTTAATTTCGAGTGGGAGATGAAATTAACAGCAGGGTGAGGAAGAGTAAATCAGTGAAAATATATAGAGAAAAGTTACAGTTTCTGAAAGTCTTACCCTCGACTTCACCGTCTTCATCTCCGGCGACAATATTGTTTCCTAAGAAGCACTTGAGAAAGAGCAAATCTACATTGGCTTCGATCGGAGTGACACAACCAGTAAGTAGGAGAGACAATTTGTTATGGGAGCAACATGATGGTATTCGAAGTGCCATTCTCCATTGCATGCGATTCTTGCCTTTCTTCTTCGTTGCTCTCGTTCTTTGACTTCTAGATTCCATTTCACTTTTGTTTTTCTATTAGCAAGTTTTTCTTTCAGGGACGACTTTTCAATTCTCCTTCTTTTGTTATCATTTCACGAGGTGGGGGGGGGGGGGGACCTTTCGAAATTCCAAATTTTGAAACTGGGCCTTTGATGGTTTCGAATTTTGTTGTTGCAAATTTGTAGTTTTTTGAGCTTACGGGATTTAATGGGTGTCTTCATTACCATTGAAGAACAAGAAGGTAAGCATTTTTGTTCATCATCCTTAATAAAAGTTCTCTAAATAGTCTTTTTTTAAAGAGCCTAATTTCCCAAAAGTAGAGCTTTATTTAATCGAATCTCCACCAATAGCCCAACTCATCCATTTCATTCCCATAGGAATGTTCTTTCAATCTAATCCTAGTTTCAATTATCATATTTTTTATTCACCCCTTTTACTTTTGATTCGTTTCCAATCCAATCTTGATTGTGTTTGTGGGGGGTTAATGGGTTGCGCAAGTTTGAAGAAAAAGCGATGTCGGCACTGCCAGAGCCCCTATTCCCCTGCCTCCAAAAGCTACTCTATGCACATCCACCACCCACCACAGAGCCAAGGCGATAGCTACCGTGTTGTCGCTCTCGCCTCCTCCACTCTGGCTTCAATCAAACTCGAGCATTCCACCCAAATCAACCATTTCAACAACAAGATCATTGATGTCGACGATGATCTCACTAACGGCGATGACAATTACATTTGCTATGTCGAGGGATTTGGGGGAGGGGAGGCGAAAATGGATTTGGGAAGTCGATTGTTTTCTTATTCTCTTCTCTTACTTTTTTCTCTTCTTTTTTTAATAAAAAAAATGCTCTGACAGCAGTAAGCCAGGTCAGCTTTCACATGCGGATTCATCCGCCAAATTGTCTGTATCTAGGCGAACTCTTTTGCTAATATCCTATATTTTGCATTTTTACTTTTCCATTCAAAATATATCCTCATATTAGATTAGGCATTAAATCTCTATATAATAATAAAATATAATCAATTAATTAATTTTTTTTTATCAAATTTACATTTGATCCAAATCATCTTATTCAACACATTCCAAACACAATCACATTCCAAAAAAATTTACATAGTTGCCTCCATACACATTCAGGACAATCACATAATTGGCTCCATACACATTCCAAAGACATTTAGCACAATCCAAAACTGTCACATAATTGCCTCCATAAACATTCCAAACACAATTCTATCACTCAGCACCTCCATACACAAACCATACACAACCTAAAACACATTCAGCACATTTCAAACACATAGTTGCCTTCATACACATTCCAAGCACATTCAGTACATAGTCACATAGTTGCCTTCACACACATTCCAAACATATGCATCACCTACTTACACATTCCAAACACATTCAGCACCTCTATACACAGCCCAAACACATCCCAAAACTCTCACATTCAAAAATGTATTTCCCAACCACTAAGGGCTAGTTTGGATGTTGCAAAAAACCAAATCCTAAGGGCTAGTTTATAGAAAACCCAATAATTAATTAATTGTAATTGTTGGCTTAATATGATATACGATAAAAAAAATTATATAATATAATATATCATATCAAGCTACATCAGTTTGTAAACTTTATTTTATAATATTTTTTTAGACCAAATATGTATCTTTATGATATAGTATCAAACTATTGAAATACAAGTAACAAGTAAAAGATAGCTATATCAAGTGATGATGATGATGAATAACACTTTTTTTTGCCTCGTTGTATATCGCCATAATCCGTCAAACTAGTTAGCGTTTTCCTTTTGAGAACATTGGCTCGGGGGCACCCCTAGCTTTTCACCATCTACACATGGTTCCAAGAAAGAGCAACATTTATCTCCCATGGTAATACAACCAAGCTTGCAATGAAGCATGATGACAAAATGCTTGCTCAAATATGTGGTACAATTGCCTCAGATGAAAAGTGCCACGAAACAGCTTACACCAATATAGTTGAGAAACTCTTTGAGCTGGATCCAAATGAAATAGTCATGGCTTTTGCTGACCTGATGAGGAAGAAAATATTAATGCCTGCCCACTTAATATACAATGGACAAGACCATGATCTTCTCCATCACTATGCCAATGTCGCCCCTCACATTGGAGTGTACACGACCAAGGATTACAGAGAAATACTCAAACATTTGGTTGCAAGATGGAACATGGAGAAGCTAATGTACTGGACTTTTAGGCTAGTTTACAATTGTAAAATCCAATTGTTGAGTGTATTTCACTAAGGGCTAGTTTACGTGAATTACTATCCAAAAAAGCCAAGATCAAACAGGTACACACTTCCAAAAGGTGTATATGGAGATAAAGATGCAAATGAAAACCTACTCTTTGAAGTCTCGTAAAATTCATTTTGAAGATTTTGGAAATAATGTTGTTGCATTGCATTCAATATTCATGCCAACAAGATCTAATTCATAATTTTTCTTCTTCTACTTCTTTAGTGCAAATAACTCAATTCTATCACTCTCCACCTTGATGACTGCATCCCTTCTCTCCATTATGCAAGTGTTTCTATCATCGGTCATGTGAGTAAGAGAAGTGAGAGAAAAAAATAAGAGAGAAAAAATAAAAAAAATTATTTTAATAGAATAAAAAAAGAATACGGAATTAGAATGTTCTAGAGTGGGTGTACGACAATGCCATGTGCCAAGTATTGTAATACTATCAAATATTGTTTTAGGAAAAACGGCTTGCAAAAGCAATGCTATTAATGTGACTTTATCCGGAAAAAAGGTTAAAAATATAATAAATCGAAAAATACAATAATTTTGCATTTTTGTTTTTTTTAAGTGCTATATTTATAAAAAAAATTTCATAAAAAAAAATTTATAAGCAAACATAATTTCACATGATTTGTTTGATTTATTTTATTATAAAAATAATTTTATAAAATATTGAATCATATAAAAATACTTCAATTTATAAATTTAATTTTTCTAAAAAAAAAAAAACGATTATAAACAGGTTTCGTTAACAGACTCTCACCATTTGTCCGCATTGGGTGAGGAGGTGCATGGCATGTCACGGGGTGGCACTAGCAACCTTTCTAAAATTTCAAAACTCCGATTCTGCCCTTGTGACCGTTGAGCTGCTCAAAGGTACCAGTCCACGCTCATTAATTGCGCGTATCTGAACTGTACCACTGCCCCCAATATACCCTGACTCCAGCAGTCCTTGGGCCCACTAGCTACCAGCTTTCCAAAGAATCAGAATTCACCACTTCTTATCTACCCGGCCCCACCTCTTAAAGATATTTTCGATTCTACTCTCTGTCGCACACTCCTAACTCCTCACACGTCACATCATCCAGGGACATTTCCGAAATAAAAACTCAATTCTGAGGCCAATTTCGTCCAACAAGAATGTCCAGGCCTTCATTTAACGAACGTGGAGTTGGCCTGTATCTCCTTCTCCCTCGGAAATCTCTACTCTTCCTCTCCTCTTTCTACTATTCTACAGTTATTAGGGTTTTGCAGCTTTCCGCTCCCCACCCCTGCATTCATGATGCAGATGCAGTCACGCAGATGCAGTCACAAAGATGGAGACAGTGATCCCTTTTGAACCGACGCATCTTCTTTCTTTCGTTACTGTTATGGTGGGGTTTTCTTTATGCTAACTCAGATACCCACGACGCCATTCATTTTCTTACGAGAAACTTATTCCATTCGTTTGTTCGCCCGTACAGAGAGAGCGTTTTCATTTTTTAGGCTTTCAGGGTGGTTTGGTTTTCACTCTTTTGAGTGAGCCTGGCTTCGCCTTGAGCTACTGATAGCAGTGACAATGACATGGTCTGACGATAGAAACGATTCAACTCCGAAGCCAACTCGCCCGGCTCGACTCACCTACATCCCTCCGCACCTCAGGAAAAAATGTGTCCCCGGACCCAACCACAACGCGTACAGCTTACCCAATGAGTCAACTCACCTCGAGCTTCGAAACAGTCGGGGTCGCGGCAGAGGTCGTGGTCGTGGTCGTGGCCGGTTTTACCAGACCGAGCGCTGGAACCAGAACCAAACACAAGCCGCTTTTGATATCTCTTCCAAATTCGACGAGCTGGATGTCAATGACGACGAGGCCAACACTGAGTCAGAGTCGATAAATTTGGAGGCGTACGAGGACATTCCGGTGGAGGCCAGTGGCTCTGATATTCCTGCACCGGTCAACACATTCGCGGAAATTGACTTGGGTGAGGGTCTAAACCGGAATATCAAGCGGTGTAACTACGTGAAGCCCACTCCGATTCAGCGCCACGCCATTCCCATTGTCATGGCCGGGCGCGACCTAATGGCCTGTGCGCAAACTGGGTCTGGCAAAACTGCTGCGTTTTGCTTCCCAATCATCTCTGGGATTCTGAATGGAAACCATTTTACGAGGCCGAATCGAGTCGCGTGTCCGGTTGCGCTTATCCTGTCCCCGACTAGGGAGTTGTCTTGTCAGGTTATTCATTTGCTTTGTCTATCGTATTTAATGCCAAATGGGTGTCGGTTTTGGTTTGGATGGCGGGATTCAGTTCCATATATTTTTTGTGGTACTTTTCTTGTAGATACATGATGAGGCTAAGAAGTTTGCGAATCAGACTGGGGTCAAGATCTCTGTTGCGTATGGTGGGGCTCCAATTTCTCAACAGGTTGTGGATTCTCATGGTCTTGCTGGTCTAATATTTGGATGTTTTGTATTTCTTGCTCGCCTAATATTTTGTTGAAGTATAAATATAATTCTTCATATTAAGATGATGCATATGCTCATTTTATTGTGTTGAGTACGAGGCTTGGGATTGCTGTTTTTTTTTTCGGTTGATTGTAATAAAATTGTGTGGCCCTTTGTTTGCTTTGTAGGAAAACGTGAGGAGGGAAAAAGAATTATAAATTCGAATGTTATGTATTACTTTATTCTGTCAATGACTTGGCGATACCCTCAGGGATAAGTTTCGATTGACGTCCGCCTACTTCTATGAATAAAATTTCTTGATTACCTATGAAAAAAAAGAAGTTTCGATTGACATCCATGTTCTAGGTTACCGATAAAAAAAATACATGTTCTGGGTTTCTCATCTTTTATTGGTAAGTGCGGATTTCCATTTAGAAGTCACTACTTGGTCGTGCAATTAATACACTTAAAGGGTTAAATCCTGCACATTTGTTTTTATGATGCTGTGTTAAAAAGTACGATTACCTAACCTTAGGGGTTGGCTCAATTAGTAAGAGCATTGGTCTTAGTGGTGTGCTCCCTTTAGGGTTAAAGTTTGAGCCATTGGGTGCAAATGATTTCTAGGAGCCAGTGAATTGGAGAAATTCTTCCTTGAATTACCCGATGTGTAGTTGCGGGAAATTTCTTGATGAGGGCCTTAGTCAAGATTTTGTTTCAGACATCCTGTGCCGATAAAAAAAAGTACTAGTACCTGTGTTTTCTTTTTCTTTTTTCGCAAAGTGTTGAGATTATCTCGTTTTTGTTAGTACTAAAGTAGGTAAGCAGCAATGTATGAGCTAGTGAGTATCTTATATCATGGTTAACGGTGGATGTTGAAGATGGCATCAGCAAATTGAAATTATCTTGTGCCAACCCAAGTTCTGCATCTTCTATCATCTTTGAATTACCCTCATTAATGAACCTCACTTTGTTAACAGCTCGCATTCTCACAGTAATATCAATTTTTTAAATTCTTTGTGCGGTGACCTAGCTATGGTGACCTAGCTATGACTGCTACACGTGCATGCAGGAAGAAAAGATTATATAGATTAGTGAGCATAGCTGCCCTTCCCGTAACTTCCTAAACTACATGTTTGTTCGTATGCCCTCTCGTGCCTTGTTGTGAGGAGCCCTTGTTTTTTTTTTTTTTTTTTTCTCATGATCCTACTGGTGTGGTTGGCATTTAATCTCACTATGGTGTTGATATCTCAATTGTCCTTCCAAACTTTATTCCATTGGTAGATTGTAATAGACTTTAATGGCATGAACGTACATGATTTTCTTGTATCTTTAGACACCCATGCATAGGTGTTACTCTTGTATATGTCCCGTGTACTTAGTTTCGCCTTTTTCAATAAAATTCGTATTTACCGATTAAAAAAAGATATCTCAACTGTCCTTCATGTTCCTATTTTTGTAGTTTGCAACATATTATATTTTCATCTTGTCAAATTGTAAGTTGGACCAAATCTATATGTTTTTATCAACACATCTTAGGTTCATTCCATGAATCCGGAAAATGTACTGCTTTGTTTATGCTCATAAATTATTTTATATTATCAAAAGATTTCTGAGCTTGCAATCATTTGCCTCATTTTTCATTTTGATTACTTAATTGGAGAAGCCCCCATTGGAATCAACCATAGTAGGTTACCCTCCAATCCTTGGTAACGATGAGATTCAATTCCTTTTGTTTGCTGTTTCTACTTCTAACTGTTGACTCTGCAGTTCCGAAACTTGGAAAAAGGCGTCGACATCTTGGTGGCTACACCGGGGCGATTAGTGGATATGATTGAGAGATCAAGAGTTTCACTTAGGGCAATAAAATACTTGGCATTAGATGAGGCTGATCGAATGCTGGACATGGGCTTTGAGCCCCAAATCCGGAAGATTGTCGAGGAAATGGACATGCCTCCATGCAGCAAAAGACAGACAATGTTTTTCAGTGCTACATTCCCAACTGAGATACAGGTTGGTTGACGTCTTCCTTCTTTTAACTGCTGCCCTTTTTGCGACTTTCCATGTGGGAAATTAGATGAATTATGCTTGATATAATGTTGTAGTAATGCTACAAACTACACTTCTATACCACTTTCATCCCACTATATAAAATGTGGCACTTTTCATTATCCTTGGATTGTCATTTACTTTTTAAAGAAAAATTTAAAGGTTGATCAGCAATGCCACCTTCCTACTAACCTTATCATAGTAGGATTAGAGCAGGATGAGGGTGTAAAAGGAGCAGGGAGACTGGACCATTTACTTCTTCGCTGTGAGGTGGCCATGACCTTATGGAATAAATTCTTTGATAGAATGGGGGATAGCTTGGGTGATGCCGAGAAGGGTAGTTGATTTCCTAGCAAATTGGAGAGGCTTGTGTGGCAAGTCGAAAATCATAGCCATATGGAAGCTGGTCCCCATTTGCCTATGCCTATGGTGGTGTCTTTGGAGAGAGAGAGAGGAATGATAGAAGTTTTGAAGATCGCAAACGGTCAATGGACAAACTTAAAGAGTTTTCTTTTTTAACACTTCGCTCCATTGGTCGATTGTACTAGACTTCAACATCCTTGTATCCCTACTCAATCATGCGTAGGTGTCTTGTATATATCCCATGTATTTGGGTTGTGCCTAGTTCTCATCAATAAAATTCTTATTTATTGATCCAAAGAAATAGCACGACGAGGGTATAGTTTGTAGAATTTTCCATCATTTTGACACTAGTAAACAATATGAAATGATATTTTGTTCCGATGAAATAGATAATTGCCAACCATCTCCCATGTATTTCTAACTTGCTTGTCAAATTCATTACATAATTCATTGTCCTATTGAGTGGTAGGGGTTCTGTTAGTTTCATGTAGCTTGAGAAACTGCTTTTGGAGACCTTCATGTTCGATGGTACTTTGGAAAATAATTTGAAGAGTGTCATTGGTATCCTTCATCTTAGATCTTAAACTTTTATTCATTGTACTCTTTCCCTCTAGTTTGGTTCTTAAATCATTTGATGGGGATTGATTTTATCTATTTGGGTCGTAAATGCAAGGTCCTAATGAGCATCATGTGCCTTTTGGTTCTTGGATATATACTTGTTCTTTTGATGAAAAGTAAGGGTCTTGTTAATTTGAGGCTTTCCTGTTGACTGCTACCTCCAAGGTTAATTATGCAGTTTGATTTTGGTTGGGGCATTGAGCATCGGCAATGCTAATCTTTGTTGGGCTGGGGCTTGTTTCTATTCAACCGTTCATTCAACCATTTATTAGGTTGAGTTGTATTCATAACAGTCACACTTTTGTTGCATCTTGCAGAGACTTGCATCGGATTTTCTTTCAAACTACATATTTGTGGCAGTTGGAAGAGTTGGTTCTAGCACTGATCTTATTTCTCAAAGGGTCGAATTTGTTCACGATGTGGATAAAAGAAACCATCTTATCAACCTTCTACAAGGCCAGAGGACGTATGGAACCCATGGCAAGGTAGACTAACCCTTTGTTTCTTTTCAAATTAAACACCCCTTCTGTTCGTACTTGCACGGTTCTGGCATTACTTTGATACACATTTGGGTAAAGTAATTGTATTATTTATTTTGCACATTTGAACTTGGATTGTTTTCATGAGCTAATGATCATAAACTGTACTTTGTTTTGCCACAGAATGCTTTGACCTTAGTATTTGTGGAGACAAAGAGAGGAGCAGATGCATTAGAAAACTGGTTGTCCATGAAAGGTTTTCCAGCAATTGCAATTCATGGTGACAAAGTGCAAATGGTTAGATCACATTCTCTCTTGCTCGCACTGTTTCTGTATATGAGCTAAAGATCAGTTTCTGTTTTCTGCTTGCTATGCTGCACAAATTTGGTGCAGCTTTTCTGAAAGCTTTTATTTTGATGTTCAGCATACATAGGAATTCCTTCGTATTAATGCAAGTGGGTGCTCTATTATGTTGAGTGCCATGTGAGTGATTAAGGGAGAGGTTCTATTATGATTTCCCTCGTAATCAATGTGAATAGCTGAAGTTATGAGTATTCAGATTGAAGTATGAAGAAGAACTTCTTCTGTTGTTATGTTCAAGTGTCAAGTTACAATACAATTGTCTTTAGGATGCAGTTGCTCTCCTAGAACTATAGTTGATGGAAATGAGAAAAATTCAAGTTTTCATTTTTTTATATAAATCAATTATAAATTATTCATTTATCTTTTTGCAGCAAAGGCGTTACTCTATTGTATGTCTTCCATTATAACAGAAAGGATTAGAATAAAAATTATGATTCTCTCCAAGAATGGGTTTGAGATCTTTTATAAATTATTCATTTGTCTTTTATTTATATATTGGTTGGTATCTTCATGTTTACTTATTAATTGTGAAGGAGAGAGAACGAGCTTTGAAATCTTTCAGAAGTGGTACCACTCCCATTTTGGTGGCAACAGATGTTGCTTCACGAGGTTTGGACGTCCCACATGTCGCCCATGTCATCAATTTTGACTTGCCAAAAGACATAGATGACTATGTCCACAGGATTGGGAGAACAGGTCGTGCTGGTAACTCCGGTCTGGCAACTGCGTTCTTCACTGAGAAGAACCTGCCTCTTGCAAAGGCACTTGTTGAACTCATGCAGGAAGCAAAGCAGGAAGTTCCTCTTTGGCTTAGTGATTATGCTAAGAGAGCATCTAATGTTGGTGGTAGTGGTCGAACCAACCGATTTGGGGGCAACAAGTTTGGTGGCTATGATTTCCGAAGAGATGCTCAATCTGAGAGTGAGAATGATTACTATTCAAGCACTTGTGGCAATGCTGCTGCTTCCTCTTATGCTCTTTCTCATGCTGTTGCAACCAGTGATGATTATGCTGCTGCTAATTCCTATGGCAACACCGGTGTTGATTCTTATACTTCTGGTTCGTATGGATACGGACATAATTTTTCATCTGGTGGCGCCAGTGGTTGGCACTAGACCAAAAGGGCCTCATTCCCCCTCTGTCGACATCTTTTTGACTAGAACCAGCATGGTTGCGCATGGTATATAGTAAGTACACATCGGAAACAGCTTGAGTATAATCCTACAGTAGTCCGTAGTCTTTCAGATGGTCTTCTACACAGGAAATTGAAGTTCTATTGACGTGCTTTTGTTTTGTTCTGTTGAGGGAACTATGTCATAGCTCTTGATTACCTCCTTTTGAGCCTCTAAAAAATGAAAAGGCTATTTCTAGTTTCTTTTCATTTTTCTCTATTGGAATGTATCTCTCATCAATTGAGTATGTCACTTCTCTATGTAGCTGTTTGTAACGAAGAAAATGATCGTATCGACTTTAATATCAGGCATTGTGCCCTGCGACCCATGTGGGATTTCGGCCTAATTTTCCTCTTTTCTTTCTTTTTTTTTCCCCCCTTTTTGGTAGGTAACATATCTTTATTATTGTTGAATAGTTGTTTTAAAGACCCAACTATTGTTCCAAAAGTCTTAAGACTGTTAGATACTATTTTGGTTAAATCTTTAACCCTTAGGATCATAATATTCCACCACGCTTCCGAATCCGACGTCTACAACGGCTCATTCTATCGACACTGACCCAGTGATAGTATTTTCTTTTTTGGCAGTTTTACTTATCTATAAGTATTTAATGACTTAACATTATACCCATACAAAGTACCAATACATTTTAATCAGCCTATAGGTCGCCTCTCTGTGACTTGAACTCGTGACGTGGTCTCTACTCTGATATTAATTGTTAAAGACTTAACCATTGATACAAAAGTCTTAAGATTGTTGAATACTAATTTGGTTAAATTTTTAATCCTTGGATCATAACAGGTTGATTCTTGTGTGGATCTGAACATTGGTGGTTTTGAACGTTCAGCTGAACTTCAATCGGGGATTACAGAAAAGTGGTTTAGATCCATGTGAAAGGAAAATCAAAGAAAAATGGACAGCATTTGGTATGCATGCATGCATGCATACATATATATGGTATGCTGATATTATTCACATCGACTGGTTTAACTGAGTATCCAAGGAAGTGGAATACTTGGGAGAGCTTGAGAAAAAAGATGCAAAAGCCCTACGGCGGATGTAAGCTGATTTACTATTGGAAACTTGATCAAAATTTGTTGTATGGTTTTTCTCTTTTAAGTTAAAAATGCATGCCATCTGAATCTTGATGTTTTTGTGAGATTCATTTGCTCTGTGAATGGATTTTGTTTATAAGATGAGAATGTTGATAAGAAATATTTTACTACTGTTTGAAAGCATTGTTATATTTTCTTAGAGTAATGTTACATATCATTCATTTTACTATTATCCTTCTACCATCTGATAATGTGATATTTGGTGATTGAAAGCCATCTGTTTTGTTTTATTTATGAATAATGCTACATACAGTCGTAGAATGCGCAAATACCGTGCAGTCATTTTGAAAAAGAGTGGGGTCTACTATTAAAAAATTAATTTTTTTTTTATGTAGATCTCATATTTATTTACTTTTTTCAAAGCGACTGCACGGCGCTTGTATACTCACAACTGCAAGTATTATTTCTCTTTATTTATAAAATCATTTAATGTCAAGTTAAAATATGTTGACAGAAGGACAAAAAAATGATAAATGTAATTCTTTTAAGTTGTATTGGTCAACTATGAATGCGGAAAACTTTTCTATTATTATTATTATTATTATTATTATTTGTACTAATTCAATCCTTAATACCATTAATACTTTATGATGATAACAACATTTAACCCACTAGTTATTAAAAAAGAAAGTTATTATAATAATCTTGTTGTTTGTCTCCAAGATAGGGGTGAGCATAGGCTCAATCGGAGTTGATATACCTTAAATCCGAATTCTACTCTAACTTTGACTATGTTGGAGTTTGAATTTGAACTTCGACTCCAACTTGTGTAGGCTCTGATGCAACTCTAACTCCAACTTGTCGGAGTAAAGTCGGGATTGAGATTTTCTTGGGCTTTATTTTCTTGTGAGCTTTCAAGTTTACTAAAAACATTACAAAAAAAAAAATAATAATAATAATAAATAAATTTTAGATATGAAAAAACAAAAAGTATAGCTACAAATATTTCATATGCTATGCAAACCTGGAATTTTTTTAAACAAAATTAAAGAAACAAAAAATATATAGTAAGCCTTTTAGAAAATTCTTGATATTTTATCATTCATAATTTCATATTAATAAATATTAATTCTCTAGTATCTAATTACACTTTATTATACTACAGCATACGTGTTATTAACTTATTTTATTAGATTTAGTTCTATACTAATATCCAACTTATTTCTATACTAAAATTATATTACAATGTTTAATTACATATTATTTTACTATAATATTACATATTATTTCTAGTGTCTAACTATATGTTATTATACTATAGTATCATATATTAATTAACTTATTATACTATATTTATTTCTATACTTGCGTCTAATTTATTTTTATACTATACTTATTTTTAATGTTTAATTACATGTTATTATATTATAATATTATGCATTATTAACTTATTACACTAGACTTATTTCTATACTTATTATGTATCGTAGTAATACTATAATATTTACATATACTAAACTATTATCTCTTTATATTATCGTACAAATATACTATTTTATAATAATTAAATTATACTAGTATAATATTAAATTTAATTATATAAATTCTAGTTATATAACAATAGTAGTTATATTAACTATAATATCGAAGACAGAGTTAGAGTCGAAGGATAAAATTAAAGTTGGATCGAAGCGGAGTTAGAATCGACCAGACAACACTTTTGATTCCGATCAGAAAGAAAAAAAAAAAAAAAAATCAGACTCTGAATCCGATAATTTAGGATTATAAATTGAAACTAGTCCCAAGTACAAAATCTTTAAATATATTTCCTACGACTTAATTATTGTAAAAAAAAATTTGATTATTTCTTTTAACTATAGAATCCCAAAGAAAAATATGGATGCATGTACTCACCTGTCACGATGGATCAGAATTTGACTCGTTTCTAAAATGTAAAATAATAATACTAAAAAATTAAAAATTAAGAAAACTAATTTAAGAAATAAAAAAGACACAGTGTTAGGTTATATCCAGTTTCCACAGCTTTGTCTCTGCGGTATTCCTTTCCCTCCGTGTTACCATTCTCAAATCTCATCGGACAGAGGCAGAGAGAGTTAGGGTTAGGGTTTAGGTCGAACTCAATGGAAGAGATCACAGAAGGAGTGAACGCCATAAACCTGGCTGGAGACTCCCACAAGAAGAACCGGATCCAAGTCTCCAACACCAAGAAACCTTTATTCTTCTACGTCAATCTCGCTAAGGTTCCCCCCCCCCCCCCCCCCCTCTCTCTCTATCTCTCTCCATCCTGAGCATATGTAATTTTATATCTGTGTTTTAGGTATTTGATGCGGTTACTCTATATCTGCATAAGCAGGGGCTTTCGAATCTTTTCTAGGAATTATTGTATTGTTGGCAAATATTTGATTTTTTCTGTTGATTAATGATGGGTACGATTTATCTTTCATGCAGAGGTATATGCAACAGCATAACGAGGTCGAGCTCTCCGCCCTTGGAATGGGTAATGTTTCATTCTGTTATATCCATTTTTGTAAAAGTTAGTCCATTTATTTATCTTCACATAATTTTTTTTCTAAAAGCAATAATTGTTTTATTATATAAAACACGAAAGGCAGTTCTCTTCAATCTTCATTTCGTAAATTCGCTTTACATGTTTGTAGTTCCCGTATGAATTCAATGGCCTAACTATGTAATTTTATTTATGGTAGTTTATGGCCATAAATCGTAAATTTCTATCTGCAGACTGACATTACAGAGCTAATGTAAGAAATAGCTGCTTATTTTACTGCTCAATCGATTATTACGTTAAATTTTTTTTCCAGAGATTTGCACAGGGATTTGTATAGAACCGGGATTGAATACTATGGTACATTCGTCCAGATTTATCTGTTGTTTTTGGGGTGTCATTTCAGCATGAAGTAGTAATGTAATTTAATTGCCATAAATTGAAGAAAACTTCTGGTTTGCTTTGGGGGTGCTTCCAAGTTTGATAGAGATATCCCCAAGAGTCTTGTCTGAACTGTAGGGCCTAGAGTCGGAGGGAGATAGACACATCAAGTTTGTCCTATCGCATTCATTAGGCATTTAATGCTGTCGAAGAAATTTATTCCAACAACTATAAATGCTGTGGGGGGTCCACTTTTATGGGTCTCTCTCTCCCTCCTACTCTAGGCCCTCGAGTTCGATCAGAAACTCTAGGAGATCTGAATCCCCTAAGCTTCTCTGCCTTAGATTCCTGGAAGCCTAGGATTTTCTGCTTTGTTCTTGTAATATTCTCTTGCTGCTGTCCCCAGAATTAACCAATCTGCGGTTTTGGTGGGGTCATGTATCTGGTGTATACTCCCCACAGGTAAGTCCAGAGGGCCCTGCCTTGGTAAGGTTCCATGCCATAAAGAAAAAGAAATCCTGTTGCTACTGAGTTGGTAAAAGTTACCAGATATATGTTCAAGGGACTGCTCTATTACTCCTTTGTACATTTCATTTGGCTTTTGTATTATCTGAGCATCATCCAATGTAATATTCGTAACTATATTATATTTCTGAATATCGTCTGATGTATTATACTTGTAATTATAATATGAGTTAAGGCAAATCTATGGGGATATGGTTGATTTGTTGAGTTTCTAATTTGCATGTAACTGGCTTTGGTGGGCATTTGATAGGATTTGTTTCTTCCTATGCTTTTAACTTACTAATTTTAGTGTTTCATTCTGACATTTCCCTTATTAGTGTGTTCATTCTGTTATATTTTCAGCTATTGCCACGGTTGTCACTATAGCAGAAATTCTGAAAAATAATGGACTGGCTGTTGAGAAGAGTAAGATTTTTTTGTCTACCCTGTACCGGTGATAAGCATATAGTTTGATTGTCATAAAAAATGACATTCTCTTTCTGCAGGGATCATGACCTCAACTGTTGACATTAAGGATGACTCAAGGGGGCGACCGATCCAAAAGGCAAAGGTAAAGTTAATGCTAATATGTTTTCATGTTTCCTTTTTGCTTTACCTTAACCGACATGCATGTCAATGGCAGTTTATATTAAACTGATGAACAGGATGCAGTGTTTCATCACTCACCCACAAACACATGCAACTTGTATTCTTTGAGTTGGACCCCCTAGAGTTTCTAGGGCTTAGATTGGGAAAGAGATAGATACATAACGTTGGTCCCATCTCTTTCCCACTCTAGGCTGTAGAGTTCGTGCAGGAACTTTTTAGGATCTAAATCCTTCATTTTCCATATTGATATGTCATCATGGTGAATTTCCCACCATGTGTTGTCATTGTAAAACTACTTATCAAAACAAAATGTTTTCATTGTAAAACTGAATTATTTTTTTTTTTCAAATATCCCTCTGATGACAGATGGTTTATGTTTTTCTTTTCCTGCCCTCAGATTGAAATAATGCTAGGGAAGACAGATAACTTTGATGAATTGATGGCAGCTGCCGCTGAGGAGAGGGAATCGAGGGATGGTGTTGATGGTGATGAGCAAAGTTGAAGCGGGTTGTTTCTTAGTGTCTGGTTTGCTTTGCTTTTGTTGTTCTAGTTCTGGCAAATGCACTTAAGGAGTCGATTTTATTTACAAGAGATTTGTAGGAATTTATTTGTGGTCCTAATGATTTTGTAACCACCAAATTGTGTTAGTGTAGAAACCAAATGTGTTTTTTATTTAAAAATTTCTTTTCTTATTGGAATTTTTGGCATAGATTTTGGTAAAAACATACATGATGTGTTTGCTCTTTTTTGGATAGGCATCATAGTTGAAAGTTTATTGTTGAATTAGTATTATAGGTTGTAAACTACATGAGATAAGCATTGAAAGTTAAAAAACTAATGCACTGCTGCATTTCAAGCTTTCTTTTGGTTTATCTATGACATGTATCCATGAATTTGATCTTGGTTTCCAAAGCTGTGTATCTACATCCCGAACTATAGCCAGCCCTGATGTCAATAGACAATGAATGTTTCTTTCCACTAAAAACATTAATGTGTTTCTGAATGATCTGTTATCAAAGATGAAATTGTCATTTGAATCCTAGTCCATGTTAATGTAGCGACAGACAGTCAAACATGGGTGTGTTGCAAAACTACCACTCGTCTGTCGTCTTGCTATGATGATATGAAATACCAAGCCTTGGACATAGAGAATTTCCAATCTCAAAACCTTCCTAACTGTGTTAAGCAGTGTTGCATCAAAGTAAATAAACTAAGCAGCATCTGATCTGAAACATAGAAATTCCTCTTCTGGTAAATATCAGAGATCATTCTAAAAGCACTTTAATGCTAAAAACTTAGTTTAATTGCCATCCTCAGATCTAAATCCTATCATAAAAATGTAATTCAAAAGGTCATAGTAAGTCAATTTCGCCGACGCGAACCTTCGTTTTCCTCTATCTAGAAAACTGTAAGAACCCAAAACTGTATATTATTGCTTCAAAACGCAAACAACAAATTCTGCTCCCTCCAAGGTTAATTATCTTCTTCTTTCTCAATCAGCACCCTCTTGCATGCCTCATAGCACATGAAAGATATCCCAGCAGCAGGGACCAATTTCATGCAACTTGGGCCCAACCCTCTGTACAGACCCCGGAGACCTTCATGTTCAAGTATGCTTAGAAGAGCATGAAGCATGCTTTGGTACTGCCTCCCATTGATGGCTCCAGCGGCTTGCATATGCCTTCGAGCCACCTCAAGTGGGAAAGTTGCAGTACTGGAAATTACTCCGGCGGCTGATCCAATCAAGAGAGTCATGATACTTCCGATTTCCTCCTTCTTGAAAGCTTTCTTGTAAGCTTTTCGTAATGTATCATAAGCAAAATAATTAGTGGCAGCATATGGAATTACTCCGATTACACTTGGGGTGAGGCCTCTATATAATTCTGCAGGTCCCTCCTCCTTCACTATTTTAAATAATGCATCCAAGAGATTCTTATATACTCCTCTCTACAATTAGATAAAATAAGAACCATTACATAAGATTTAAAATGACCTCTCATACTGAAGAAGATGACAAGTTAGCAAATTCCCAAATTCTTCTCAAGACTTGAGTTACCTGGACAGTTATTCGAGTTTTGAGTAACTCGAGAGGGTATGTAGCCAAGGTAGAGCTAACTCCAGCAACAGCACCTGCAATTAATGAAGCAGGAATTGGGCTTTTGGGTTCTATCCCAGGCTTAGGAGTCAAGTGCTTCTTAACCGTGTCAAAAGCAAATAACTGCAGAATTTTCCATCAAAACATACCAAAGTCTGTCAATCAAATGGACTAAACACAACACAATATGCAAGGTTCTAGTACTATATCAGAATCTCAGTATGAAAACCTTAATCCTGTTGGACTGCAGTAGGTTGTGGATATTAACAGTGACAAATAATGGTGTCTTCAAATAGAAGTGATGAGATATGCTATTAGATGTCTGTAGTTAAGATATTGTTGGTCCACAAAATGGCATCCATTCAAAATCCATGATAGTGGTCTAACCACTTAGCCGGCAAAGCGATGCTCCAATTTAGTAATAAAAAACCATAGTGATCTATCATATGACATTCAAAAATATCATGTCATGCATCAAAATCAAAACATAAAAACTCAAACTACTAATTGCACACCTCAATAGCCTTGCTTGGAGCAACCCGGATTATATTAACGAAGTTGCCCTTGAACAAGCCCTTCCATCCATCAGTTTCCATGATATTTTGAAACACCTCAGTCGTCGAGTGTCCCAAGCTCCCAACCATCAAATGCGTCCTTATTGTCTCCAGTGGTGCTACCACAGTCCTTGATACCGCACCTGCGATTGCCCCACTAACCAACCTCCTCATTGAAGGATTACCAATCTTAATTTTCAGTTTAAGACCATCCCTCTTATTCTTCTTCTTCTTCATCACCAGCTCGTCCTCTCCAACCTCCAATGCCTCACCAGTCACCGATTCCGGAAGCCAACTAAACCCAAACCTTGATTCGGGCATTGACAGATATATCATGTGTGTAGTACTACACAGGGATTTAATGTCTTCGTCTTTAGGACTCTGAGGATTCGATGGAATCCCAAACCCCAGACCTGCTTGACCAACGCTGGCAAATAAGCCACCAGAGCAAGAACTACACTCATGAGAATTCCATTGAATCTTAATCCCAGAACTGACAACAACCACATCTTTGTTATTCTGTGCAACACTTTGCAATCCTCTTCTACCCATGAATACCAAAACAGGGTTATTTTTTTCGCGGTTTCAATATACCAAGGCCAGAAGACCACTTTTACCTATAGAATTACATAAGTCAGAATTCTGAGAAGGAAAAGAGAACGATCCTTTTAGAGCAAATGAATACTAAAAAGCCGCACCTTTACGAGGCAAGGAATATTTAGGAGAATATTGATGCAAAGAATCGAAACTGTGTAGAGTAAGGTGGCTGAAATATTGGAGTTAAAGGGAATATATTATGGTTCTGTCCAAGAAAAGCCAAAGCTCGACTCTCTGTCTCTCCCTCCCTGCCCCAGTAAACAATGCAGAGAATTAAGAGACATAGTGGCGAAATCTTCAATGCTAGGTTCTTATAATAGTATAGCTTCGTTGTTTGTTTGTTCAAATAGAAAATGTTTTGGGACCCAAAAAAATGTCCCGAATGGACCATTTTTTTTTATTTTTTTTACCGAATGATTAAATTTTTTTTTTAATGATACTGTGAATTTTTTATTGTTTTAAATAATGTTTATGATGATTAAAAAAATATATAAAAAAAATAAAAAAAAGATGAAAAAAATACAATGTTCAGGACACTTTTTGAATTCCGAATTCGGGACCCGTAGCACTACTCCTCTTGCCAAAAACCACAAAATGAGAGAGTGAGAGATTTTACCTTCAACTTCAAGGTTAGGATGTATTATGTCCAAATTATGAAATATAGTGATGATTTTTTTTAAAATTTTTTTAAATACATTCATGTAGATTAGTATAAAATTCAATCGTTCTTGGATAAAATACTTTTTTTTAAAAAAAAAAAAATGCTTTACACAGTTAATGTAAGTATACATGTCACTCAACTAAATATTATGAACTTTCTTTTATATGTTTAGCTCTCACATTTTATATTCTGAAGTTTAATTCAAAATTATACGATTAGAGTCGAAATATAATGATAGAGAATCTAAAACAAAATATTTACTTACTCTTTTTTAAATGAGTGCTCGACGTTTACGTACTCTATAATTGCAAACATGATTTTTCTTCTTCCAAACATGCAGCAATCTTCGTAGACAGACACTTCCAAAATTCCGAGTTATATATAGTATTTACGTATAGTCGAGTATCCAGAAATCGTAAGGCATGAAAGTAGTAGTGAGTGTGTATTTTGTAGGGACTTCGGTGCCATAAGATTGGGATAAAATTGATATTTCTGATCTGTACCGACTCGGAAAGTATACGTGGAAATGAGATTTTTGTGGAATGTTTGAAACATGTTGTGTGCCACACGTTGAATGGGATTGATCAGCCGTGTTGGGTGGACTCCAATGTCACCACACGTGAATATGTGATTGCCTTTGCCTTACGTGGGAATTAAGAAGAAGCCATACACGACTCATGAGGCCTTGGAATTTTAAGTGCCACCACATGATCCTCAATAATTAAGGTATGTTTGACGAGATAATTATTCTCAAATATTTTTTAATTTTTAATTTTTTTTATTTAATCATTACAATTTTTTAAAACTTTTGAATAAAACATAAAAAAAAATATTACTTTTTAAAATGAAAATTATATTCAAATAATTTTTAAATTTTATAATATTTTTATTTAATTTTTTATTTTTTAAAATCCAATAAAATATTATAACTTAAAAATTATTTCACCACTATTCGCAATACTGATATTCTAAAAATCTACAAAGAACCTTAGAGTGTAGTCCAAAATTTTTAATGTAGTTGGCCTTTTCCGCAACTTAGTTTTAGGTTTTGACCGGTAGATTAGGGAAATGATATTTGTAATTGTAGAATGCAAAACGTCACCCAATCGTTTAAAAAAAATAATAAATACGAGATTTACATAAAAAAAACTAATTTTTTAATAATAGACTCTACCATTTTTTAAAACGATTGTACGATGTTTACACATTCTACGACTGTACATAACATTACTAGATAACATGACACACTTAGCAATCATTGATTATCAACAATCATCATTATTGACATGGCATTGCCACGTCAACTCTTGCACATTACATTTTTTATGTACGGAGTCGGAAACATATATTTTACTTTTACCATATTGTGAATGGTTTCAGCCTCAAGAACCATTATCTTGACAATATTGTCCTCGTAATTTCAACACAGTAAATTTCAAGAGTTTATTCTTCTTAAAATAATATTATAAAAATAATAAATATGAAGTTTATGTAATAATATTAGTTTATTAAACGAATCGAAGGGCAAAAGCTTAGCCGATTATAAACAAATCGGTTCGTTTAATTTCAAAATAAAAAATGTTCTTAAACTATGTATGGGCTGGTAGGGCTTTAGGCTTTATGTGTACAGGTTTGTTCATTAAAGCCTCATCTGGCGGGCTGGCTTAGGCCCAAAGCCCAAAATCTTTAAGTCTCAACCCAAAAAAGCTTATTCCCACAGCCTTCTAGCTATAGGATTGGAAAACAACGTCGTATTGTAAGATGATTTATCTCTCTCTCTCGGCGTGTATATATATCATCTCTACGAATGTTGTAGCAGCTGCCATCACTTCCCCTTAAACCCTAATCTCTGTATTCCCCTTTACCGTGTAAGCAAAAACCCTAGCCCCCTCCTCTTCTCCCTCGAACCATCCGCACTAAAAATGGTACTCTCTCTCTCTCTCACACACACACACACACTGTGGGTTTGATTATTTTCATTATTCGTTCATTATGCGTTTTGCTGTTGTATGTTCTTTGCAGACAGGGGAGGCAGTCAATCCAAAAGCGTATCCCTTGGCCGATGCGCAGCTCACAATCACAATAATGGATCTTGTTCAACAAGCTGCCAACTACAAGCAGCTCAAGAAGGGCGCCAATGAAGGTCTCTGCTTTCCAACCCCAATTACAGATTGATAGTGGTTTGCTTTGCTCTTTAAGGAACGTGGTTTATCCCCTTTTTAGAAAAACATAAACTTGTAGATGATTTTTTATTATTCGAATGAAACAATAAGGCTCTAAACAAACGATGATTTTTCTATTTAGTTCTTGGGTCAATTTTCTTTTGTTTTATTGACATTGGTTATGTTTTCTTAATGGGATTTCAGCCACAAAAACACTGAACAGGGGTATTTCTGAGTTCATAGTGATGGCTGCTGACACCGAGCCTCTTGAGATCCTTCTCCATCTTCCACTGCTTGCTGAAGATAAGGTATTTTTCATTCACTTAACCACTTCCTTGAATAAACATACTCCTATAAGATTTTAATGTTTGATATATCTTGGTTTTAGGTGGAGTTAGCTTTTCATAATTGGTTTGTTACGCGTCTATTAAATTTCACCCGTTTATACTCTTCCTGTTTTGCCTGTTAATATAATTTTGTTTGATGGTGAATTTTACTTCACATAGTAATTATTGTTTACTTCGAAAATCGGATCAGTTGGTGGATTACATTTGGTCAAGGGCCTGTAATGAGATGCAATTCCAATTTAATTGATTGTGTTTGTCATGTTTTATGTTTTCGATTGTTTGGGTAAATTTGGAGGGAAAGTAGTTGTAAACCTATGGATGTTTTCAATTATGATGTCTATTTTTCAATCTTTAAATTCTATTCTGCCTTTTCCTGCTCCCCTTCCCTCCCCCTCATTCTCTCCACTCTTCAGCTTTTCTCCCATGAGTGGGTGTTGTTTCGGATTAAACCATGGGGCAAATGACAGTCCTTAATATTTTATATATGCTATATATTTTTTATAGCTTGGTCTAACAATAGAGTACGAATTGCAGTTGCACTATTACTCACAGCTATGACAGCTTGAACCCCAAAACTCAACCTCCTTTGTAGGGTTAGTACGACCAGGTTGCAAGGTCATTGGAATTGTGACAAGCTATATTTCAGCTCATCTCATTTCTCAATGATTTAGTCTCCAAGTTTCTTGCTTGTAAATTGAGGCGGTCAATGGGTAGTATGTCCATTAAGATAGACTATTATTGATACAAGGTGAATGGTGGGGGCTTTGGCAATATATCCATTTTGAAGCCAATATTCTATATTGTGTGCTGGAAATTTCTGTTTTTGAAAGCAAGTTTGTCAATGCTGGACTTACTGATAAAAGAAAAATTGTCAATGCTGGGTTGTCTGGTTTGCATGTTTCTTGACTACCATATTTGTGACTCTTGCATGTTTGGGTTGTCAGGTCTGCATCTGTAGCCTTTGCTTTGTATTCATAGCAGCTAACTTGTGTTATATTTTGGATGCTTTCATTAGCTTTATAAGTAACCAAACTATTAATTTGTCTTATTTGCATTTGCTGTATAAATAACAAAACTAATATATTGTTGGCCCTTGGGGTTGTTTGATTTTTATTTAGATGGATGTTTTCTTTGGCTAATGCCATGCATTGTTAGGGAACTCTGATTTTTTTATGATATTTAGATGCTATACAGTTTGATATATTCTGTTGATTCTAGAAAGGTTGGCACTGGAATCTTTACAAAGTCAAATAATTCATGAAGTGTCTGGCACCTACCATATGTGAACTGCAGTAGTATTGATCAATAATATATTAATAGCACTGCCATCCTGGTCATGTGACTAAGGACGAAGTTTGGATCCCTTTCTTGTTCAACTTGAGCTGAGGCTGTTACCTCTGTTTGAGCTATGAAACACTTACTCTTATGCATCCCTCTTCCCACTGTTCTTTCATGGCAAGAACATGGAACTTGACTTTCATGTACTATTTTTATTTCCTTAAAATAAAAGCTGAAAAGCAAGAAGTGAGTTTTAGGATTTTATAGCTACCATATAAGTAGACTTTTTCCCCTGTTTTCTTTCCATTCAGATCCATGTAACTTTTTTTTTCCAATTTGGCAGAATGTGCCCTATGTGTTCGTCCCTTCAAAGCAAGCACTTGGCCGAGCTTGTGGAGTGACCAGGCCTGTTATTGCCTGTTCTGTAACAACTAATGAGGGAAGCCAATTGAAATCCCAAATACAACAACTCAAGGTGCTTATTGTACTGATTGCCTTCTGATATTGTGTTATATCCAATAAATGTTGTGTGCTTTTCTTTGTTGAATTTGGCCATAGATTCTGAGATTTTGGTTGTGAAATACAGGATGCCATTGAGAAGCTTTTGATATGAAGTGCAATGGAGTGCGTGTTCGGTATGATGGGCTTCTTGGATCACATTGGTCGCTCCTTTAGAGGCTTTGACTGATGAAGTTGTGCCATGAGTGTCTTAATTAAGATTTTTACTTCTATGCGATGTGAGCAAATACTCTTAAATTATATTTGTGAGCAATTTGCAGGAATGATATTTAAACTAATGTTACAACAAGTTTGATGTAATGTTATTTGATTGTCGCCTGCAGTTGAAATTGCCCAACTTGTTCTCTTTTTTCTGTACTTTTTCTTTTTGGTTTCTTTTATGTACTATGGTATTATAACACTGATCTTGAACTAAGCTTTTATTATTATCTACCGTACTGGATATTGGTTTGAGTTTTGTCAACTAGAAGTTGGTGTTTCATTTTTTGGACTTGGTGACAAGTTCGAGTTTTCACTCGCATTTGAATAGAAATTAAGCCAAGAAAACTCTTTGATCAAGGACGTTGGGACTTTGTGTTACACAAAGCTGTTTGGTCAAGTTCTCTACTATTATTCCCACATATGCCTGTAGTCCTGCCTCTTGCAAATCCTACCCAAGGAATGAGCTCTTCTGAAGTATTAAAGATTTGACATCTTGATGGTGTGGTGGTTTGATCGACCCTGAAGGTTGAAGACCGTCCTTCGATGCTGCCTGATAATTATAATTCTGGAAAATTAGTTTGGATATGCCCTTCTAAGAGCATTAGCATTGGATTCATTATTTTCATTTTCAAAATTTGATGAAAAGTATATGTTTTGCGTAAATTTAAAACCTCTTTATCTATAACTCCACATTGGATTAGCTATTAGATTCATCAAAATAATAATATAATATTATTTTGTTAATAATAATATTTTTAATTTATTTTTTCATATTTTACAATTACACTAACTATATGTTAATTAATAATTTAATTTGATATTTAAATTATTGTTTCCCAATTTAAATATATTGTGGCTCAAAATTGGGAAACAATAATTTAAGTAAATAAAATAATGGTTATAGAGTGTGAATAGTGAGTCTTCAAATTTGAAGATGAAGAGAAATTTACAGTAGCTAAAAGCTTGACATTTGAGCATATGGTGAATTCAATACTAGGGTTTTAAAGCTAAAATCATCAAAATTTGAAGATTAGACTCATTTGATGAGTCCAATACCAGTGCTCTAAGAAAAGACAATGCTACTCTGTCTTCGGTATATACCGATGGACGTGTCTCTATCTGACCTGGCAAAGATTTGAAGCTTACAATTTACAAATTTTTTTTTTTTTTTGGAATCAAAACCTCATAAATTTCAATTAACAGCACTTGAATCAACACAATTTGCATCTTTAAAGACTTGTAAAGCTATAAATTCTAGACATTTCTCTGCCCATATCTTCTCTTGATCAAACTTAAAAGAATTCTTTGCTAACAAATAAGCCACCTCGTTCCCTTCTCTTTCGACATGCTGCACTCTCCAAGCTCCTCTCCTTCAAAATAGTCTTGACATCTTTTATAACATGGCCAACAGAGGACAAATTCTCCTTCTCACTATGGACTGCTTTCACCACCACTTTAGCATCTCCTTCTAAGATTACTCTGTTGAAACCAAGTGAATTACACAGCTCCACTGGATACCAGAGAGCCACAATTTCAGCTTTCACAAGATCTTGTACCGGGTTCTTTTTGTAACAAGCACGAGCCATGATATCTCCTATCTCTCAAGACTATGCCTAATCCCAAGCTGTGTTTACTAAGGGAAGCATCCCAATTTGCCTTGATGAAACCTTGAATAGGTTTTATCCACCTATGATTAGCTCTTTCACCCCTTGCCTCATTTGACACTGAAAATTCTTGACCCTTTTCATTTCCTTGAGCATCTTGAAAGTCATCAAGAGTTGTATTGGCTATTCTAACCAAGCTCTCAGGGTCATTGAATTTATCTTCAAAGATAAATGAATTTCTTTTTATCCATAACATGCGCATTAATACAACAACAAGTTCTAGCTCCACATTAGACAATCTATCCATGAATTTATCCCATAACCGTAGAAATTATCTTTTGCACTGGACCATTTTTTAGCAGCTCTAAAGGATACTGCCCCATACATCTCTTGCTACTGGGCATTGCCATACCACATGCATAGCTGTCTCCTCCTCTTGACCACAAACTGGATAGATTGCAATTTTCATCAATTTCCTCTTCCACAGGTTCTTCTTTGTAGCTAGTGGGTCATTCCCCATTTTCCATAGGAAAGCTATGGTTCCTCCTGGAACCTTCAAGTCCCAAATACTCTTCCATTTCTTATTCTTTTCACATTCTCTAGATGTTTCACCTTTAAGGGATCTTTTTCTGCCTTGCTCTACAAAGTAAGCACTCCTTACAATGAAAGATCCCTTATTAGAAGGTCACCAAATCATTCTATCATCTGAGCCTAACTTACTCAAACTGATGCTACAAATCATATATGCTTCCTCCTTAATGAAGATTTCCCTCACCAATTCCTCATTCCACCCATTTCCATCATAATTCAATAAATCAAAGACTTTTGCATTGCTGTCAAGAATCTTAACAGGAGATTGAACACTGAATGATGATGGAGAATTAAGCCACTTGTGACCCTACACATTGATGTTCTTCCCATTCCCCACTCTCCACCTCAACCCCTCTTTAAGCAAGTTCAAAGAACTCCAAATACTCCTATAAATTAAAGAGAGATAATTACCCAAAATAGCATCCAGTACGTGTTTTGCTTTATAATACTTCTCTCTAAATATGGTGGCTGCCAAAGAATTAGGAAATTGCAGAAACCTCCATGCTTGTTTGGCCAATAAAGCTGTATTAAAGTTTTCAATATCCCTAAATCCCATACCTTCTTTTAATTTTTGAATCCCCATGTTTTCCCAACTTTGCCACTAATCTTCTTTTCCCCCTCTGCACTGCCCCACCAGAACCTAGATAACATGTTATTGATCTCTTTACACTGGTTCTTAGGCAATTTAAAAACACTCATCGGATAGGTAGGTACTGCTTGCAACACGGCCTTGATTAACACTTCTATACCAGCAGGTGATAGATACTTGTTTCTTCCAACAATTAATTTTCTGCCATATCCTATCTTTTATACTTTTAAAAGAATTATATTTGGATCTACCAACCATAGAGGGTAAACTAAGGTATTTTTTATAGCATCCACGGGCCACAGATCCCCCTTCCTTCAAAATTAAGGTTATGTCCTCTTCCTTTGTATTTGAGCTATAAAAATCAAGGTGTGGCTAGTGATTACAGACCGATCAGTCTATGTAACATGGTCTATAAAATTGCTATATAGGTGTAGTTTGTCATTCTATTTATCATTCCACCATTCAAGAACTTTAAGACAGCTTCACACACCTTATCACCCATAATATCATCTCAACTCATCTCACTACTATTCATAAATTTTAATTCACAAATTTCACTACTATTCTCAACCCATCTCAACTCATCTTTGAATCCAAACGACTTCTTAAGTGGGGCCATTTGTTTGATTGCCAATTCAATTTCAGCTCTACAGAATTCTTTTGATTAGCTTTCATTCATCTCTTCAGTCACTCTTGGCTTCATTGCCTTAAGGCAATCATTTAACTCCTCTTGGGATGGTTCCGAAGAAAAGAACAACTCAAAATAACCATGAAAAGCTTCTTCTATATCCTTCCTGCTAGTCAACTTGAAAATATTTAGTGTTTCTATCTCCATGTTTGTATCAATGCCTTTTATCCCTTCATCCACCTGTTGAAGCTTTAAAGCCTCAGATTTTTTATTGATCTCTTTCACCTTATTCCTCCATAGGCTTCTGTTCCACCTCTTCAAAGACCTTGTACGCCCATCAATCGACCTCTTCAGTTTCTCAAGAGGTCATCTTCCAAAGTATGCTTTCTTCTAGCCCTCTCTCACCACTTGTTCACAGCCTGTTTTTATAGCCCACCATGCCTCATACCTAAAATTTCTGCCACCATATATTTCAGTCTCATCTGTTTGTGAGTAGCTCAAAAGTACATGTCTATGGTCTGAGCTTCTGGCAACTAAAGTCTCCACATTAATCTCCTTATAGGTCTCAATCCAAACTTTGTTAGCAACCACTCTATCCAACCTTTCTTTTGTAAAAGTGTCATCCCCATGCCTATTACTCCAAGTGAATTTGTCTCATTTCCACCCTAGATTAGATAACCCTCCATCCTCCAAAGCATTCCTAAAGTCGTTCATCAAATTATTTCCTCTAGGCCTTCCCCCTTCCTTTTCATCATTAGTGAGTATTTCATTAAAGTCACCAATTACACACCATCCCTTACCACGAGCAGGCTTGAGAGAAGTTAACAAATTCCAAGCCTCTAGCCTCTAGCCTCTTGCTAGCCTCGGGTTGCCCATAAAACCCTGTTAAGAGCCATTTTTTCCCTTTCATTGTCATATACCCACACACTTATATGTCTTTGTGTAAAATTCAGTATTTCCACCATTCCCTCCTCTTTCCAAAACAACACTAAACCACCCCCTCTACCATTCAATTCCACCCCAAAACAATCTGCCATTCTCAACCTCCTTCTTATGCCCTTCCAACCTATTTGTTCTCATTTTAGTTTCCATCACAAACACCACACTAGGCAACTTTTCCTCCACCAAACAACAGAGAGCTGGAACTGTCCGAAGGTTGCCAAACCCTCGATAGTTTCAACTTAGTATTTTCATAATGCTTGGCGGGGCTATTTAACAGCCTCCGCCAATCCTTCTTGTAACTCTCATTCCCCTTCTATAGAAAATTTTTGCTTCTTTTTTCCCATCCCCCTTTATGCCACTCAGCTCTCCCTCATAAAGCCTTTTAGTTGCTACAAAATGGTTCAAACTCACACTCCTTTTACCCACAACCCGAGCCTTTCTTTTCCAGGATTTCTTTTTTTTGAACAACCTTTAATACCTCATCCTCCTCCACCCTCACCTTCTCTATTGAAACTATCTCATTTATCTGAGTTTCCTTCCCAACCTCCTCCACTCTCATTTTTTCTTTTGAACCTGTCTCAATACCTTGTGTTTCCTTCACAACCTCCTCAGACCTCATATCCCCATCAGTGACCTCGAGATCACTATCACCCCCGAATTCCTCTGCCCCTTCACTCAAATTCTTTTCAACCCTTCAGTAGCATTAACCTGCACCTGTATCATCATCTTTTCTTCTTTCAATCCCTCCTTCCCTTTATTATAGCTCAACTCCACCTCTTCCTCTACCTCCACCCTCCAAGACCCCATTCTTTTGTTAACTCCACTGTAATCATAATTATTCTTCCTCCTTCCTGTTGAGGTAACTCTCAACCAAGCCCCAAACTGCTCCTCCTTTTCATTACTCCCTCCACTCAAGTCTTTTTTCTCACTGCAACCCTTGGAATCATGTATGATTCTACCACATGAGAAGCAAAGAAATGGTAGTTTTTCATACTTGAATGGGATCCACAAGCTATTGCCCTGAGCTGAGATGGTTCTTCCCCTCGCCAGAGGCTTTGGGGGTCCATTTCTATAAGAACCCTTAGATAGTTTCCCCAACCACTTCCATCTCCCTTCACATCGATGTCCATCACCTTCCCCACTGTGTTTCCCGACTTTTCTCCTCTATGTTTGGTCATGAAAGCCAGATGCAAGTTGTACATATGCACTCATAGCTCTTCACGATCAAAGCATATCTTCATTAGAGGCATGAATCCATCAAACACCTTGAGCACCATCAACTGATTATCAAACAACCATGGCTTCCCTTCCCACACTCTTTGTTTTTCTACATGGTTTGCAAATGTAATGACAAACACATTCTTTCCTACATCTAAAAAGTTTGCTGCCCTGCTGAGTTTCCACACCTTGGACATCATGGATTCCAACACTCCAGAATTTATCTTCCTCTCCAACCACAGTTCTCCGACCACAGTTTTCCAACCAGACTACGTTCTCTTTTGCTCCTTATTTCCTCGGGTAAATCTCCATTTAGCTCTACATTCATTTTTTCTTCATCAGTTAGCTTGAGCTTTTCCCATTGTTTCTTCAGATTTTCCATCGTCTCCACTCTCTACTTCCTCCAACACCTTTCTTATGTACCACCAACAAAAACCTCCCTCAATCCACCGAGAGTTGATGCGGAGTCTTCCTCTCGAATCTTTCTGCCACCCTGCATTGCCGAGAGGACCACCTTACACTACCCTTGTGCCACCGTACACTCTACTCTTGTGCCACCGTACACCCTACTCTGCCACAAGCCGTTAGAATCTTCATGGGGTATAGTGCTACCCACTTTTACTTTCGTTCCTCTAACGGAATAGAGAGAGAAGACTACCCTTCCAAAGGAATTTCTCAGTAATGTTCATTTGAATAATTTACACTCTTTTTAGTTGTGCTTTTCTCAAATTCTTATATATTTTTTCCCTAAAAAAAAAATAACCCATTGCAATGTGAGTTAATTTGATCCATTAATTTTTGGTAGTGCTACTATGCCACTCAAGTTTGCTCACTTGGTATGCGCTTAGTGCAAATTGCATTTTTTTCTTGCCTTTTTAAAAGAAATCTTTTTTAAACATCTTTAAATAATTTTTTTTTTAAATAAAACCAATGCACTAATAGTTACTTTCTTAACTATAAAGTAAATAAAAAATAAAAATAAAAAAAAAAATAAAATACATAAAAGGTCAAATTAATGGGACAAACTTAGACGGCATATATCATTTTCCTTAATTTTTTTGTATACTTTAAATGAAAACACGTTTCAACTTAACAAATTTCCACGTATGCTTTCATTTTTTTCTGAAATCATAATCAATAAGACTTTATAATAAAATCATATTTCTTATTAAAAAAGTATAAACCTCGATGCTTACTTATTGTTATACAGTAATTAGATGATAATGGGTTAGGACCTTTGACATCGAAGTGGGCGTGCCGGAGTGGTTATCGGGCATGACTAGAAATCATGTGGGCTCTGCCCGCGCAGGTTCGAATCCTGCCGCTCACGTTTTTTTTTTTATTCCCCTGTTATGTAATTGTCTCCCATAACTTCCCCCTCTCCAATTTGATATTAGTTTTTCATGATTCAAGATAGCCATCGTGCACTGATTTCAATTAACCACTTTCTTCATTTCAATAAATGTATGCATCAACTCAAGTAAATAATTATATGTAAAAACTTGACCCTCCATGTTCAAGGGTTCCAAGTCCAAGGAATGCATGCTCTCTCTCCCTTCCTCCCATTCTCTCGCTGTCTCTCAAAGCCTTCATTTCTAATCCTATGCATTCAGCCATTCTACATATCTCCTCAGATTGTGGGTGGGACATGTCTCCTGATGAGAACCTGTGCAAATACAAGGAACTACCAGCATCACTAGCATCCACCCAACTGAACCCTATTACCTTCTTCACCCCTCTTTCCCTCATCCCTTTCCTTATTTTTGCCACCTTTTCCCATTGCCCCTTCTCCGCGTACAAGTTGGACATCAATACATATGAACCTGATCCCATTGGCTCCATCTCCATCAAAGCATCAGCTATCCTCTCCCCCATCTTCACATTCCCATGCATCCTGCAAGCCCCAAGCAAGCTCTGCAGCACAGACAATCCTGGCTGTCCCGGAATCTGGCCGACCAAGTTCTCTGCATCCTCCAATCTTCCTGCTCGGCCAAACATATCCACCATACAAGAATAATGCTCTGGGGATGGTTCAATTTGATATTCTTCAACCATAGAGTTGAAGAGCTGATGGCCCACAACAACCATCCCCTTCCTACCACATGCGGTAAGTACAGAAAGGAAAGTGATTGAGTCAGGTCTTACCCCTTCCCTCTCCATCTCCTTGAAGAATCTTAACACTGATTCATAGTCTCCATGTCTAGCATAGGCGGAAATAATTGCTGTCCAAGCAAATTGAGTTTTCTGGGGCGTGTCAGTGAATACTTTTTCAGACTCGCAAATGCTCCCACGCTTTGCATACATGTCAAGAAGAGCTCCTGACACAATTGGGTCAGAGTCAAATCCTTGTTTTATTAAATAAGAGTGGCATCGCTGGCCGTATTTTAAAGAAATATCCTCAGCAGCACCAATTGCACTCAAGACACTACCAAATGTATATTGGTTTGGCTTGGACTCGGTGATTGCTGAAAGAAACGTGCACAGGGCTTCTGGATAAAACCCATTCTGAGCATACCCAGAGATTAAAGCATTCCATGATATGGTTTCCCTGTAGTCAAGCTCCTCAAACACCCTCAGTGAGTCGTGCATGGTTGCAAACTTAGCATACATGGTAATGAGGCTATTGCAAACATTTGGTTCTGAAAAAAAGCTAGTCTTTATACAATACCCATGAACCATTCGGCCTTCTTCCGCCATGTTCCTGATTGATATAGCATGGATTAATCCGATAAATGTAACATCATTTGGATATACATCATCCAATCTCATCTCATTGAAGAGAGATACAGCATCCTCCTCATTGACAGAAATCATCGTAGTCCAAGAGACTACATTGCGTTCATTCATGATCTGAAAGACCAATTTTGCATCTTCAACGGCCTCACATTTTGAATACATTGAGATCAAAACATTACAAACTGAAACATGTTTCTCATATCCTCTTTTTATAATAAAACCATGTATCTGTCTCCCAAGCTCTAATGTTACTTCATGACCACAAGCCGAAACTGCACTAGTAAATGATACATGGTCAAGCGTTATCCCTTCTCTCACCATTTTAATGAAAGCCAAAATCGCTTCTAAGCTGTGATTTCCCTCCTGAACATACCCTGATAAGATTGCATTCCATGAGACCAAATCCCTTTCTGGCATTTCATCAAACACTATCCTAGCTTCCATTAATTGCCCGCATCTTGAATACATTGATATAAGTGCATTTGCAACAAAAACTTCACAATAAAATCCAAATTTGATTGCAAGCGAATGCAATTGCAACCCGAAGAGAAAACCTTCGTCGTCCGAACAAAATGCAAGAACTGTACAATAAGTCACGGGATCAAATGCAATCCCATTTAAGTTCATCCGAAGAGCAAAAGCCAACGCATCCTCACTCTTTGGGAACCCCGAGAGTATGGTATTCCAAGAAACAATATCTGGTTCGATCAGCTTCTCAAAGATACATAAAGCCTTTCCAAACTGTCCAGATTTACAATACATATTCATCAAAGAATTCGAGACGGTAATGAACGAAATAAACCCAGAAGAAACAGCAAACCCGTGGATTTGGACACCGGGTTTCGCGTCTCCGCGACAAGCCTTGACAGCAAGCGCCACAGTAACTTCATCAACATTGCCGACAAAACCCAGTTGACACTGCTTCTTGAAGATATCAAGAGCTTGAAATGGAAAGTTTCTGTGCAAATAGTTGAGCATTGAACGGTTAATGAAGACGGTATTTGGCTTAAGAATTTGGTCGAACAGGTGGTGGCGTCCATGTTCGAGTGAGTGAAAGCCTATCACGCTATTTGACCGTTGCCTGGGTATTATTCCACAGAGGGTTTTGAAATCAAGTCGGCGAGCAATCATGAGAATCAAACGGTCCACTGTTGGGATCAGAAGAGAACCTTAAAACCCTTCTAAAACCAACACTTCTTCTCTCTTTGCTACTTCTAAACCCTTGAGTTAAAAGTTAAAACCCTTCCGGAAGGGCCAGAGAAGCTTTAAACCCTTCTACAACCATACTCACGGACCTTAAAACAGCTTCCATTAATTGGAATCTCTTAACGCAATCAAGTCGTTCGTTTAACAAAGATATTCAATGGAATTATGTTTATAATTTATTCATTCAAAGGAATTAAGATACACATTTTAAGTAATTAATATATAAATCAATAATTATAATTAAGAAAGACAAAATTTAAAATGAACCACGATATTACTCTTTCATCAATATTGGTTTCATCGTTAGAGGAATTTGTCCTTGTTAAATTATGTTTTATTTTCTTTTTTGTTGGAGGAAAAAAGTTTGAGGAAGCAAACGGGATGGAGGGGCTTAATGTTAAGAGTTATCCATAAATTTCGGAAAGTGAATCAAGTTGCAAATTTTCTAGCTAAGTAAAGAGAATTGGAAAGAAATATTATTTATGAGACGAGCTAACAAATTCCTCCGTTTTTAAAAGGTATTATTCGAGTAGATAAGGTGGGTCTTCCCGCCATTCGTTTATAATTTTTTAGGTCTGTTTAGCATGTTTTTTTTTTATATACTCAGGCCTGTTAGATTTATCTGTGTTTCGTCTTATAGGCTTGTTTAGACTTTTTGGAGCTTTATTTTTTTGTGTTTTGCTTTTGTTGGTTTGTATTTGAGAGGACTTTATTGTTCTTACCTGTAATCTCTAAGATGTTTGGCTTATAATCACGGTATTCGTCAGTTATAAGTGAGGGCTTATCAATAAATTTGAGACGAGACCACTATTGAACATGTGGATACCCTTTTTTTAAACCATAATAACACCATATCCGTTGGGAATCTGATCATATAGGAAGAGCCTATATATTAAGGTGAATCCATATTCGGATTTGAACTCATGCCAAGACTTAGTACATACAACCTATTTGGGTGTGACCCAAAAACCATTGGGCCACTACTTTGCCAATAAATTTACGTTTTTTTAATGTTTAAATATGTAGTCTTTTTTTAACAATAATATTTAGCTTTTAATATTATTGGGATGAGAAGCGGGTTTGTTTGTTTTTGAAGATGAGATGAGATGAAATTAAAGTTAAAAAGTTGAATAAAATATTGTTAGAATATATTTTTTAATATTATTTTTGTTTTGGGATTTGAAAAAATTGAATTGTTTATTTTATTTTGTATTGAAAGTTGGAAAAATTGTAATGATTAGATGAGATGAAATGAAATATTTTCTGAAAACTAACTAGGCGAGTTGATCTACCTGTTTCTTAATTCATACTTAGGTCAAGTAATGTAATTATTTTACCTAGGTGGAAAAGTGGACCTATATGCCAACAAGATGAAGGAAAGTTATATGTATGGGACATAGGGACCATTGGTGGGTGTCTCTCTCATGTCCTATTTTCTAATGCTACATTTAATATTGGATGGCAGCTGCTTATTTTATTCAGAGTTTTTTTTTACCATATCTACACTAACCCTTTCTTTTATATATAAAGTACATAATCATGTCACAATTGTCAAACAAATAATGAGTAAGCCAACAAGTTGCACGTTATGGCATGATCTGATCCCCTGATTGCACATAAAGTAGATCGCATTAAAGAACTGTTTTCTTGATCTGCATGCCACAAACTATGGCAAGTCTCATTAAACATGACATGACTAGTCGTCTTGGTGCATGAAAATGCACATAATTTGGGATAAACACAGCCTCGTAATCATCATCAGTGGCAAAATGTCTTTATCCTTAATATAGAGAGCTAGCTTGCTGGGGATGAATATAATATCCTTATTCAGAATCAACATGATTATACCCACAATTGGGAAATGGCTCCAATTATTTGAGATTTATATCATATTGTAAAATTTTGGCAAAATTGAAGAAATTTATGACATAACTCATTTCATAAAATTGATTTTTTAAAGAGAGGATTGCTTATTTTTTATATATAAATATGCCCAAAATCTTATTCTCAAGTAACGTGTACTCACGTGCAGACTAGTATTTTTTTCTGGTTCTTGTCACGGAATAAGTAATGTGAGTTTTCATTCGTCCTGTGGTAGACTCTAATACCACAAATGAGGGGCTCACACTACTTACTCCGTGACAAAGACTAAAAAAAAATATTGGACAGCATATGAAGGAGGGCGTTGAGGAATAATCTCACATTGTCTGTGGACAAGGTCTTGAACATGTTTATAAGAAATAAGTAATCATCTCTTATAAAACCGATTTTACGAGATAAATTAGGCTTATGAATTTCTTCAAAAATAAGATTTCTAAATAATTAAAAGTATGGTAGATACGGGAGAAAAATCCCACCAAATATCCCCAAACAAATATTACATTGCAACAAACAAAAACAAATCAGAAAATATAACCTAATTATGATTCCAGTCCCATAATTTGTATTGACTTATAATATACGTACAGTTTACAAAGATCAGCGAGAAGTACCTATATATTTAAAGTAAAAAAGACAATACAAAGGCCTTTAAAGAGAAAACAATCTGAAAATAATATAACAAATCATCATAACATGACTGGTAAGCTAATCTCTGTCCGCTAGAAGTGGTTGAAGTGAAAAAGAGCTAGAACAGATCGAGGCCAGTAGGCAGCGGATGGCAAAGATCATGAACGAGTGAGAGGTGACACTTCACCTAGCCTCCAGTGCTTTGAAAAAAAAAAAAAAAATAGAAAAGTTTAGAAGTGCCTTGCATTCTCGTTGCCCTCACCTCTCCCTCAAGAGTGTCTTGCATGCGTCCTACTTTGGCCTTCAAACCACCCTTATCCTTGCAAAAAAGATTAAAAAAAACAAAAAAAACGTAGATATCATTAGAAGAAATGATTACCACAAACTTCCAAGCGGGAATAACATCAAACTGATCAGTGGCCTTTATGGAACCTCTGATTACGATTAAAAAAAATTACTTGATATCTTTGTTTAATGCGCATCGCTTTACAGATGTAGATGGGAACGCCATTGAGCTTGGATTTGACTTCTAAACCAAGCATATTGATCTTCATTTCTCTTCGATTCTCACAGATCCCAAGAGCTTGTTTGTGCGCACTCATGTTTTTAGTTGCATTGCTAAAACCCAATAAGAAATTTAATATTGGCCTGGAAGTTAGGATATGTAAAAGCATGGAACATGGTCGAGATGACTGAAAAAGGGAGTGCACACAAACAAGGAAAGATGGTATGTGGTTATATATTTTGGTAATATCCCGAAAAAGATATGCAAATAATGGTTCTACCAGTGGGCCCAGATGAAACTAATGGATATCATGCAGAATGTCTGAATCTGCAGAAAGTATCCAACCAAGTCGTGCCAATTATCTTATTGTAATTAAGAGATTTCCTCTACAAATCCTAAGGGAGATATGCATGTCATGTGGTGCTAGATGAAAAGGAAAAACAAAAAGCTGGATACCAATTAGTTTGCATGATAAAATAAAATAAATGCCATCCCCTCCTTTACACTTGGAGCTCCTTCACATGCACTTGGAGCATAACATTCATGTGCAACACAGAGATATTTACACCCAAAGAGGGAAGGGTAGGCCAAAATGCTCCTGTAGATAGGCCCCAGCAGTGGTTGAGATTCATGTGATAATTGAGGAAGAGTCAAAGGAATTAGACAAATCCTTGATTGCAGATACTGGGGTCAGTGGAAGGAAGGGGAAAGAGTACTACTTGGACCCACAAAGGGAATGTCTGGTTATGGGTGTGTTGTTTGGCCCTTTTTCTGCTGTTGAGTGGGTTAGCTTTTCCATGTTAGATGTTGCTTAATTTGATGCCTAATGGCCAGTGGAGGTGGGAGGTGTGGGAAGTGATAGAGATCAGTGCTGTCGGTATGCTTTCTGGTGCATTATTGCATAATGCATAATTTGTCTACACACGTGAGAATTACAAGAACCAATGAAGGCACGTGCAGAGCACATGGACCAATGTGGGTGACTTTTGTTGTCAACTCTCCAAATTATAGCGATTTCAGTCAACCTCCCAACTCCCAAACATTAGTCCTCCAACTCTTATAACTGCACTCCTAGTTAGCTATATAGGCGCCCTATATATATTTGACATTTGTCTTTAGACCATGTGCTTTCATTTTTACCAAAACTGATAAGAAACTCACGCTGGAGATACTGACCTTCTAAGTTTTATTTGAATTTAAAGAGTTTTGAAGCAGCTGGGGCTAAATTATTTGACAATGAAATGAAGGGTTTCCTATCTCCATCTAGTTAAGATCTCATGAGTCATGAGAATGTGATAGAGTCAATTTTCGATCTCATTAAACTACTTGAAAAAGTCTCCACTTCATCATAGTACATATCAAAAGGAGATTTGAACTTCCTATAGTTCTAGGACTGTCATCAATAGTGTGCATGGATTCGGTCATATCTAAATCTAAAGAGTATAAAGCTTGTATATGAAGGACCTCTCCTAATAATATCTCTTGATCAGGTGTGATCAACATATCTGGAGATTGATAGTGGTAATATTACTAGTAATGGAAGTAGTGGGTAGATAGGCCAGGGAGATTGGTGGTAGATGTATATATGGAAGTTGATGGTAGGAAAATAAATATAAAAAGAGGGTATATGGACATATGAGGGAAATGTGGAGAGAGGAAGGAGGAAAAGTATCTTGTAACTACTTCGGGGGGGGGGGGGGGGGGGGGGGCGGTGGGAGAGAGAGAGAGAGAGAGAGGTGAAGAAGGAAAAGGAAAAAGAGATCGAGGACCTTCCCTAAAGAGATGGGAAGGGAAAAAGAGAAGGGATAGATTCTCCCTCCTGTTAAAGAGTTGGAGAGAGAGAGGAAGAAATCTTGGCTCGGATTACCTTGAAACGTTGAGTTGGCTTCACTGTTGGTACCCCAGGTGCAAGGAAAGTAGGGATACAGGAATTTTCTGTTGAGTGCTATGGCGTTGCAACTCTTAATCCATAATTTTCTGTTGAGTTTCAATATTATTGGAGTGTAAATAATAATCCATCATTTGACTGTATGAACAAGTTCCAACGTTGACAATTAGCAGATGGAAACAGCTGGGGTTCTCAATTAACTAGGAAAAAACAAGAAACTTTCAGTCCATGAGTCCATTTTTAAACGAATCATGATCATAACACTTAATTCCTAGCCTATATTATAACTTTTCCAATTGACTAAAAGATAATCATGGCAACATTGTTAAATATCATACCAAATGATTCCCAGGATAACAAGGAGAACCAATCAGTGACCCGATGTCTCGAATTGGATTAGCATGAAAATCGTAAGTAAATGAATATAAACACACGGGCTTAGCAATATTGTTCGGCCAAAAAAAGATATTCAAGCATATATCTGTAATGGAATTTCAATAGATCAGCATTCTCTTTACCACGCGTAGTACTTACTGATCCCCTTAATTATAATATCTGACTGGTCGAGGATAGATATTCATCGAGTCCTCGATCCATTGGGTTCATCAACAAGTCGGATTCGGACCTACCCGGACCTAACCATCACTTTGTACGCTGGCCACTTACATGCATGGAATGCTTGAATCAATTTAATGGGCTGGGCTGATCGGGCCAGCCCATTTTCTATCCATATAACCGTCAAGAGCTCGCACGTACGTACGAGTAAAAACATGAGGAAGGGGTTTTGTCTACTTAAATGTCAAGAAGTTGACTGATCTCTGAATCATGTCATTTAGAATTTTGATCAGAATAATATATATTTTATCATTTTATGCCCATACAGAGACACAGACACTGGACAAAACCAAGAGGTAGAAGGCCCGCGGCTTGCTTGTGGGGCAGCAAAAGCACTTGGACGGCGCCCTTGGGTATATAATGCATGTGGGTCATAACCTAATTTGTAACCAAAGCTTATCTAACCCACCACAAAGAAAGGTCATGTGGTACTGAAAATGCTGCATGTTTGAGATGAACGTATGTTCCAGATTCCAATTTTCATCCAACTTTTCTCAATCAGTGCATCACCTTTTCTTAACCAAAATCTACTTAAAGATAATAGTACTTTCAATCAGCCCTAGAACCTTCCACCGATCGATGTGGGATAGACATAATCCCTACCCTTATCAAGAAGCAGTGATGTGTCCTCATGACTTTGTATGCATGGTACTGAGGGTCACTTCATGTTCTATATATGGCTTAGCCTCTTTGCCTATAAAAAGGGCAAGTTCTTATGACAACGTTAAGTAGCTAGTGAGTTGGAACATCTATAGATCAAGAAAAGGCTTCCTTATTTTAATTCCTAGCTGCTAGCTTTCTTTTTTCAGCATTGCACGCTAGCTCTTTATAAATTCCCTGTTGAATAGTATACGTACTTGGGAATACTGATTAGAAAAATGGTTAGTGTTGAAAAGCTAGCTTTCATTTTTAATTTGGTCATGGCATGAGTTGGGAAGGCTTCCCTCTTCTTCAGTCTTTTCTGTTTATTGAAACAATTTTCTAAAATATTTCTCCATCTCTTAGGAAGGGAAGATGACTTGGACGGTCGCTGATGCTGTGGACTACTATGGTTTTCCTGCTGATAGATCTAAAACTGGCGGTTGGGTACCTGCTGCTCTTATTCTAGGTTTGTTTTCTTCCTCTTAATCTGTCACCTTTTTGTCTTCTTCTTATTAGTTAAAACAGGTAGATGTAAGGCGTCCATGCATATATATGTCCTGTAGTGAGTTTAGGCCTTTTTATCTTGGTTAGTTGTTCTGCTTTCCGCTTGTGTTTTTTCTTTGAGTTTAGTGCCCTTCTATTCAAGGTTTTCCTCCGCCTCCGCCATAAGTGGGGCCGTTTTTAATAAACTCCGGAGGTTCTGCTAAAGAAAGAAAACAGGTAGATGTAGTGATAACTCATGCAAGAAGAATGAAGGTATCCTCCATTAATTATTGCATTAAAAAAACTATGTAGATTTTATTGAAAATATAAATTAGTTTTCAATAAAATCTACTTTCTGATCAATCATATTAAATGAATACACGTATTAGTGCGCATAATATCTTACAATTAGATTTTTCCGTAAGTAAATATAAGTAGCTAGATAGCTCATGGCTCAAAGTATTTTATGAGAAGACGTACAGACAATGATCAATGCTCAAACGAATGTATCATATATAAAAGACGCATCAGCTAGCTAGCAGATTTGAGATGCTAGTGCGCGCGTAGGGCACCTTTCTCCAAGTCCAAGGATAAATATTCAACCCCGAACTAAGTCTTAATTCTATATCCATCTGTTTGTTTGTCTGTGATTTGTAATATCAAGATCTTGATATTAAGAGGGTCTACAAACTGAATCATATGGGACATACTAATTAAAACGTACGTTCGTAGTCCATATAAAATATATATATGATTTTGATATATATGAAACATTTGTCAGATTCAAATTCCACTATATATTGAGCTAGCAATCGATCAATTCAATTTACTTTTTGAAACATGTCGATCGACGATATTGATCTTACCTTGCTGGCTTGCTTAGCTTATGGTCATTATACGACAAGTAGTAGTACTGCTGATGATGTGAACTTTTATTATTACTAGCTAGTAGCAGACTTATAAGGTAATTAATGGGCAGTATTATAATTATAGAGTTATCTAATGAAAATAGAGAAATATGTTGGCCAAAAGAATTTCATAAAAGTAAATTTACAAACTGATATAATTTGATGTGGTACATGATTAGATTATAAAATTAATTTTATTATAAAGTATTAAATCTAATGTTTCACATTAAATCATATCAGATTGTGAGTTTATTTTGTAAAATCTTTTAGTGGTTATAGCGTTTCTCAAGAAAATAATATGCATAATTCTAGAGTTTAAAGAAATAAGGAGGAAACACGTCAAAATAGTAACGTTCTGAGTGAGTGTGTATATGTAACTTACGTACACACACAAATATATATATACAAATAATACATATATATATATATATGGAAAAATCTACTTGTAAGCAAGTTAATTTGTGCACCAATTCGTGCATCGATATTAATATATAATGTATATGTTTAACAAAACGATGTGAATTAAAGATAAAAATAATTTTTATGATATAGGAGATTTTCTTGTTCTCTCAAAATATTTTTTTTAAAATAAAAAAAATCATCGGTACGCAATATGGTGCACAAACTCGCTTGTACCTAGCAAAACTCTGTATATATACACATATATATAATATGTGACTGGTATAGATCAGAAATTGAGCCCCAGCCTTTTAAGCTCTCAAGATTTGTGAGTTAATGGATTCAAGATTAATATATATATATATATATATATATATAATATATATATATATATAACGTACGTGGGCACAATATATATGATCAATATATATATATATATGAAGTAATTATTAAATATAAAGAGAGTACTAAACTAATTAAGAGAACTCTAATGATCAGTTTGAAGAGCACTTCATACTCAGATGAAAAAGATAATATTTAACCAGGCATGAGTTGCATGGGGTCCTGATCACAATTCTCACATTCGTTGACGATTAATCTTTTAAAATTTGTATATATGTTAATTTGGAAATTTTACTGTTTTAACTTACAGTTATTGAAGTTTGTGAGAGGCTTTCAACAATGGGAATAGCAGTTAACCTAGTGACCTACTTGATTGGAACAATGCATCTGCCTAGTTCCACTTCCGCCAATATAGTTACAGACTTTCTGGGTGCATCCTTTCTTCTGTGTTTGCTTGGAGGCTTTCTTGCCGATTCTTTCCTAGGCAGATACAAGACCATCGCCATCTTTGCTGCAATACAAGCTCTGGTACGTAAGTTTATGTATAACAATATGAAGTACTATATCTATATATATATTTGATTGCACTAGTACTGATTTATATTCCTGTTCTTAGTTTCCTCATCATTAATTGCCTCAAAGTTTCAAGATCATAATTAATCCGCGCGCGTGCACGTGTGCCTATGTCTATTTTTTCTTGATCATGCATGTTTGTGATGGTGATGGTGATGATGATGATGATTTAGGGCACTGGCGCTTTAGCAATTTCGACAAAAGTACCACAATTACGCCCACCAACTTGCGGTGTAACTGCCACAGATTGCAAACAAGCCGACGGATTCCAAATGGGAATTCTCTACGTTTCTTTGTATCTAATCGCAATAGGGACTGGTGGCCTTAAGTCGAGTGTATCAGGATTTGGAACGGATCAATTCGACGAGAAAGATGAGAAAGAGAAGGCTCAGATGGCATACTTCTTCAATAGGTTCGTCTTTTTCATTAGCTTTGGAACTTTAACTGCTGTCACTGTGCTTGTCTATTTACAAGATGAAGTGGGTCGAAGCTGGGCATATGGGATTTGTTCTGTTTCCATGTGCATAGCCATCATGCTGTTCTTATCTGGGACTAAAAGATATAGGTACAAGAAAAGCATGGGAAGCCCCATAGTTCACATTTTCCAAGTTATTGTAGCAGCTACTAGGAAAAGGAATATGGACCTCCATTTTAATGCTGGCTCATTATATGAGGATACTCCGGAGAACTCAAGAATTGGTCACACGAATCAGTTCTGGTAAGTTCTTTTTCTTATATTTTTTTCTTGTGTATGCTCCCTATCATGTCTAAAGTTCAAACCCATGCAAGTTAAAATCAATGATTTAATTAAGCATAGTGCAATATAAGTACATGTTGTGCTTGCACGTACAGTTTCCGAAACATAAAAAGATATTTGGTCACTAGCTAGCTTATGAAACAAGAAAATTATTTATACGAGTAATGTTATAAGTTTTTTGGATTTCCACCATGACTATTTCTCTTTCTCTTCTTTAAATTTGATTTCATTCTAGTTTCCTGGACAAAGCATCCATTGTAGCTGAAGGTGACTTTGAGAAGAGTGCAGCTAGTGCTGCTCCAAACCTCTGGAAGCTATGCTCAGTGACAAGAGTGGAGGAGGTGAAGATGATGATAAGATTGTTACCAATATGGGCCACAACCATCATATTCTGGACTTCATACGCACAGATGATCACCTTCTCTGTAGAGCAAGCATCGACCATGGAGAGATCCCTTGGGAATTTTCAAATTCCTGCTGGCTCCCTTACTGTTTTCTTCGTAGTTGCCATTATGATCACTTTGGCCGTTAATGACCGCCTCATCATGCCTCTTTGGAAGAAATGGAAAGGGAAACCGGGTATATATTAATATATTATTAATCGTTCATGATATTGTTTATAGATCAAGAATCTGCACAGAGGCAAATCTGTACGATCAATGATTCATAACTAGCTCTCTTCATCAACAGGTTTTACAAATCTCCAGAGAATTGCAATCGGGCTTGTCATGTCAACTTGTGGAATGGCAGCCGCAGCCCTATGCGAGAGAAAACGATTGTCAGTAGCAAAAGCCACGGGTGACAGTACAGCAGCTACATTGCCTATAAGCGTCTTCTTCTTAATCCCACAATTCTTCTTGGTGGGTTCTGGGGAAGCATTCATATACACAGGTCAACTAGATTTTTTCATAACAGGTTCACCCAAAGGTATGAAAACCATGAGCACCGGTCTCTTCCTGACAACCTTATCTCTAGGTTTCTTTGTCAGTAGTTTCTTGGTCTCGATCGTGAAGAGGGTGACAGGAAGTAAGGATGGTGAAGGGTGGCTGGCAGACGATATCAATCATGGGAGGCTTGATTGTTTCTATGGACTTTTGGCAGTACTCGGCTCCATAAATTTTGTAGTATATCTGGTTTGTGCAGCTTGCTGGTACAGGCCAACGAAAACCGAGTCTGCTGATCTGCATGAGATGGGGATCAGTACTAGTAGTACTAGTACTGCTGTTAATGGATCCTCCATTGAGGAGAATTGCTAATTAAGTACCGATCGAGCTGTTAGGGTTAAGCATTTTATGGCTCTTTGTTTCATATAAAGTTGGGATTGTACAAAAGGAATATATAATATCGGTTTGAGTTTGGTTTTCTTTTCCCTTTGATATAATGTAATGATGTTCATTAATGGAGTGGCTTGAGATGTTATGATCTTCTACCCCCATAACCCATAATCTTGGTTTTCTGTCGCCGGCCAGGCCAGGCCAGGCCCAAACTAGCTAGGAGCTTCTTATTTTTTAATCGATTTCTTAATTATGTGTGAATATATATATATTGGTGATGGTATGAAAAAAGAAATTAAATGATCACTGGTATAGAAAATTAAATTGGCTCTCATCTCTCTGTATATATATCTTTGCATTTTCAACATGTCCTTGGTCATGTGCTACTACATGCATTACACCCTTCACAATAAAAGAAAGGGAAAACCTGCAGACCGGTCAAACTGTTATTCCTTAATAAACAGTCCTCCAATAGTGGAGCGCCACGTATGCATTTTATTTTACTTAGTTTGAGTTTGCCTACACCCGATGAGACCCCATCCAGCCCCTCACTTCTTCGTCTTCCCCTCCATCCCCTCCATTCCATTCCCAAACGATCTCGACCCCACGATGGAACTCCACCCCACACTCATCTTGTCGGCAACTCGACCCCACACTCATATCGTTGGCAACTCGACCCCCCCGACGGAGCTCGACCCAGACTGTGGCATGGAGGAAAATCGATTTCCAGAGAAAACTGTGAGATCTCCACCCGTGTACCAAACTGATTTTCGAAGCTTTTCAAATTTACAAGTATTTTTGCAGGCTTCTTGACTGAGATCTCTACCCGTATGAATTTCTCAATAAAAGCATTAATTTTTGGTTTACGGGTATTTCACAGTTTAAATAGAAAATTCTTAATACAAAATTCTCAATAAATTCTCAATGATTGGGCGATGTTATGTTAGATAGCTTAAGTGTGAATTTGCTGCTTGATTGTAAGTATTAATGTAAATTGGTGTTCAAGAAAGAGGAGAACTAATTGGAAGCCTAAGAAAATGCCATGCACAGAAAATATTTGGTAAAAGTTTTAAGAAGAAAAATTATGCTCAAATCGGCATAGTGGGCAAAATCGGTGTTTGCAAAATCGGCCAAGGAGGAAAACGACGGCCTTAAGGTGGTGAACTGGTGGCGGCGGATGCTGTGGAGGATGCTGGCGGTGGATGCTAGTAGTGGTCCTTTGGTTGGCGACGCACGCGGGCTTAAGATGAAGATTCAAGTTGTGCATAGATTAAGTTGTAGATTTTGTAGTGTTTTACAAATTTATCCCGTGTGCACGAGTCTAGCCTCATTATGGTGTAATTTTTTATGTGGCACCCTCCTATTGGAGGGTTGTTATCACAACAAGAAATTTGTCATTTTGCGAAGAGGTAAGTTCACCGCAAAAAGCATATAAATCACCACAATAAATTTTACCCTACCGAAATTGGTTCGTAGCAAACTGGTCGAGAAAAACAAGTCTAGGTTGATCAATTGCGGTGGCCTTTGACTTTCATCGCATAGAATATCTTTTGCCGATAAATAAATGCCGTCAGAAATAATAGTTTCTACCGAGGTATAAACACTTTCGGCGTCTGATTAGTTCTCCGGAAATAACTATTTCCGACGATTACTACGCGCCAAAAATAACTATTTCCGGCGATAAGTACTCGCCGGAAATAAAGTTAAACATTTAAAAAAATATATGTGGCGAATCCTAGTTCACCGTAAAGAACAATTATCCCCAAAAAAAATATAAAAGCATAAAACCGTATTCATCAAAATCCAAGCCATGCACTAATTTTATATTTCAAGGAAAATCTATAAAAATCCAAGCAGAATAAAAATTAACTAAAAGAATAAAAATAAATGTCCTCTAAAAAGTAAGCATCATATTAAAGTTGAAGATGCAAATATGGATTTCACCTGTATCATTGACAAAACATCATCTTTAATATGTTTGTAATAGATTCACCAAATGCAATCTTGGATAATGTGCACATATGAGTTTCACATATAGCCACAACAACTTAAAATATGTAAACATTTTCGTAGCCAAAAAATGCATTTGAAAATTGTATAGTGACCAAAAAGAAAACATCAAAAGTTCTGATATGTACTAACCTCCAGTTTATTTCTTTCTTATGTGACCCTAAGTAAACCATAGTCTACAGAGCCTAAACCAGAGTCCTCAAGATCATCAAAATCCTCAAGATCATTAAAATTATACAAGAATTCCAATTGAGAAACAAGTTATGGTGAATATGAAACTACAGATTCTATTTTCAAAATAAGGCATTTGCCCATTCCATCGCCTATATCATTCAAATTGAATATGAAGTATGAACATGCAGAACAGAAGTTCATCGCCTATATCACTCAAAAGCTTTGACTGAGAAACCAACTCCTTCATGGTGAAAGATTTTTGTACAACTCTCTTTCTCAATCTGAATCACTGCAGCCTCCACCATCAGTTGCTGAATGAAGTCCAGAGATATTTTTGTACAGCGTGCCTGAAGTACAATTTCTAAGAATGCCACGTGTTTGTGTGAGCATGTGGGCTGTGCAACCAGCCTAGCTTGTGGCATAGGGTTTACCCCTAATAACTCCAACACATGCCTCAATTTCTCAGGACAAATTCTAAGAACAGAATATGACTCTAAAACTCTCTGTTAGAGCCAAATTCTGTTCAGATCCAAACATAAGGCAGCAGCCTTAATGGCTCGAGTCAGTGACCCTAAATGACATTTTCAAATACTTATAAATCCTAGAACGTTTGTAGATAAGTGGAATTAGGTTTAGCACATTAGGATGCCTAGAAATAAGTCAAATGTTTACTACATAGCTAGTAGCTAGCAAGAACCAGAAAGAGTATTGAATGACACATATTCAACTCATTGAATTTCAATAAGAGAACAAGTAAAGTCATTACTAAAGTTTTGAAGATCACTTCAAAACTTCATTACTAAAGTCAGCCCTTACTAGGAGAGGTTTGGATTCAGAGATGAGTTGAAATGGGTTGAGATGGTTCGTGAATAGTAGAATAAAAATTTGAATTATTTATTATATTTGGTGTGGGAATTTGGGAAAGTTATTTTGAGATTTGAAAAAGTTGAATTGTTTATTATATTTTGTGTGGGAATTTGAGAAAGTTGTAATGATGAGATGAGATGAGTTGAGGTGAGTTTTGAATCCAAACCTCTCCTTAGCCACACGCACACACAAAAACAAGGAAAGAAAGAATAAAAAATAAATAGAAAGAAACAAGAGTAAAATAATAATAACAGTCGTCGTATTTAATATTACACATAAACCAAGCAATCTGTTAAAGACCATTCAAAGAGCAAAATGCATAAAGAAAAAAATAGAAACTTGAGAGATGTAGAAAAATATTTCGGACCCATATTTTACTTGCATTAAAAAAAAAAAAAAAAAAAAAAAGGCCTCCAGGAAAGGGTCAATCATGATACAACTACAAACAATCATGATACAACTACAAACAATCATGAGGAATTCAGAAACATATAAAAAAAAAAAAAAGTATAAAAAATTTGGGAAAAGAAAAGACATAGACCTGAATATACTAAAAGCTCCCACAACATAACCCTTCAAAATTCACAAACCCGATGAAGACTCAAATTTTGTAGAAAAATACAATCAACCCACTCTTTCATTCACATCCAAGACCAAACCTAGAGAGAAAAATCAAGTACAGTTGCACGAGAAAAAGAGGAAAAAGAAAAGAAGAAGCCCGCTAGACGAAGAAGCAAAACCTTACCAACAAAGTCGATGCCTGTGATCAGCAAGAATTCAACATAAAAATCTGAACCTAAGAAAGGCCCTTTTTATAATATAAAATTTGCAAATTCAGGGCAAAGTACCCGGAGATGCTTATGGAGAGGGAACAAAGAAGTTTCTGTTCAGACCTGAACTGTCACAATCGAGTTCCCAAAGAGCCCCCATTTACCCAAACAATACAAAGGAACTTCAAATCAACGAAATCAAAACAAACATAGATGAAGGCAATAGCACTATGCTCAGATGAAATATTTGCAATACATAATTACATATACCTAAAATGGGAGGGAAAAAATTTGAAAAACACAGACCCATTCATTGAGCAGCAGCCCCTCGTCCATGCTCCGGTCGAGATCCCTCACATACCACGATGGAACCGAGAGAGAGAGAAAGAGAGAGAGAAACGCGCACACACAGAGAAAAAGATAGAGAAAGAAACAGACAGAGGATATTCTTTAGAACTTGGTGCTGCTATTCATGTATATATGTTCATTTTCCTATAATTCAACTAGGTACTTTTCTCGTAAAATATATAATAAATTATATACATTCCAATGAAAATTTTTGGAAAGGAATTACTCCCTCCTCTTGTATATATCTCTGTTCTAATTTAATAAATTATCGATTAAAAAAATATATCATATATATAGATCTTAATAATATTTAAAAGTTTTGAAAATCTACGAGATCAGATGATATTAATGGTGCATGTTAATTAATTCATACAAGAAAATCTCCATGCATCGAAAAGAATATATAGTTTGAACCAGACATCATAAATATATGCATCGAGAAGATTACGTACAATATCCTGGGATCTATTTTATAATGCAACTTAATTTTCCTTTTCTCCGAAAGCTATATATGGAAATTTATATATAATATTCCATATGAAAAGTTTATTTATGAAAGTAAAAGCCACAGTACTGAGCAAAGATGGGAAATTAAGCAACTAATCCAATGCATGGCTAAAGATTATTTAAGCAAGATGTTGCATGCATGCCCTGATCTCCTCCCATCTTCGAGACAAATGGCTTTTCCATTAATTACCTCTAGTTTTTTCATCCAAACATGGCTTTAAATTAAAATGATTTCATTTCTTATGTTTTACAAGTTTGCGGAAAATAGCTAGGGATCGGCCTGTTCTTTGCCATACTAGGCATGCATAGTTAGCAGCATCAGTTACGGAAATGAAAAAAGAAAAATGCTACTTTGAGACTTCATTTTGACATCTCATATATTTTAATATTTTTTTAATTTTTTTTGTTTAATAGTTAATATATTGATATTTTTTTATATTTTTTAAAATATTAAATGATAAAAAATAGGAATAAAAAATTAAAAAAAATTGAGAAGATAAATTTATGCTAGGCGGCGGCATGCCCAACGGTCAATGCTGGGCGGCAGCCTAGCACTATTCATGAAAAAATTGTCATCAGTTGCCAGAAAGCATATAAGCAACACAACAACGTACAATACTACCAGTGACAACATTTTTCTTGCTTCCACAGTTCATCTTTTTGTTTTTTTGAAAGATTCCACAGTTCATCTTGGTTGGGATTGGAGAGTACTCTTCATCATGTACATAGGCCAGCTTAATTAATTTCTTCGTAACGGTCACCAAAAGGGATGAAAGCATTTGCCATTTGGTACCGGTCTTTTCCTTAACCATCTCGCTTGGTTTCTTTGGAAGTAGTCTTATGGTCAAGATCGTAGAGAAAGTACTACATGGGAAGGAAGGAAGGAAGGTTGGCTAGCCCCTAAGATAAATGATGGCAGATTGGATTGTTTCTATGCTATGCTCCATCGATTTGGCTAATTTATATCTGGTTTGTATTAGAGCATAGACAACATGGAAGCAGCACCTTTACATCACCAAATGATGAAGAAGAATCAGCTGCTCTTGGCAATATGAAGGGTTTTGATATGAAGGCTCAATTATCATCAAATGAACACACTGCTTGTAATACTTTTTTATTTGATTTACTAGAAGGCCCTTCCTTCAACTGAGGTGTAATGTACCTTTGTGTAAAATTGTTGTATAGCTGTACAAAGGATTGTTGTATAGCTGTACAAAGGTTGATGGAATATTCGATTAGTTAGTTAGGATTTATTTCTCTCTTTTAGTATAAAGCAGCAGCACCATGCAACAATGTACAATGCACGATGGAATAAAGTACAAATCACTTTTCCATTCATTCTCTCTCTCTGCTTCTCTTCTCCTCAACCTCTGACTTCTTTTCATTCATCCTCTTTTGCTTTTCTTCTTTTAGCTTTCGTTATTCTTACAGTTTGCGCATCGATCTTGGTATATATATTATATGAGCCAAAACCTGTCCAAAATGCATGCTCAGAACACTAGTAGTGAAGAAAAAGTGATGCGTGCTAAAACCTCTACCTTTTCTACCAATGCTTTCACTCTTGTGAACTGTAAAACCTATTTCTGGTCTTTTTTTTTTTTTTTCTTCTAATCAAGTATTGTATTATAAAAAAAAACCAGAATACAAATTGTTCAACGTGGATCCTTTCCACTATCAAGAAATATAAAACATCTAGTTAGAATATCTAAAGGTATGCATCCAAAAATTAGCTAGGTTGATTGCTGCACATTGCGCCATTGAGTCCGCACATCGATTTTGGAATTGATAAATTTTGGCTACTTTCCATCCTAGTGATAACTGAAGATTTGTTGAATGTTTTCAATGATGGGGGAGATTTGCCAATGCGGGGTCGAGTCTGTGCTTTCAATGGTTGTGATGAGAGATTGGGCGTCACCTTCAATTATTGCCAGGATTTGCTTATGTTGGGATGCCATTTTTTGTGGTTGAGGTTTATAGACATCATATTGATTTTTCTTCTTTCCTTCCCATGCATGCTTGTATTCTTGGTAGATCTGGTTCAATCTATTTTTTACTGTCTCTGAAGATAGAGAAGAGTGGTTGTGGACTATGTCGTTTCTTTGCCTCCAAATGAAATCCATGATAATCACCGCGAATAATTGGAAACTTCTCTGTCTCCCCTAGTCCCAATTTCTTTTCTAGGTGCAAAATCATCTTTATCCAATCTCATATGGACTGTATTGGCAGATTTGCGAGATTTAGTGGCCAAGAGCTTTGTTGCCATCATATCTGATTTATTGGACACTCTATGAAGAGATGTAGTGAGATTTCTTCAGCCTGGTTACACAGTGGACATTCTTCAGATTCAAGCTGAGGGATGACTTCGCTTACTCTTGATTTGGTAGGGAGGATGTTCCAAAGTAGTTTCCATAATAACAGCTTCTGACGGTCATGGATCTTTAAACTCCAGAGTGGTTTAAAGAGGGCATGTAGGGATTCAGTTGAGCTTTATTTTGATTTCTTGCCACTATGTGATAAGTTGTTTTAACAGAAAATTTCCTATTGTGGTTCGGGGACTATATTATCTTGTCTTGTCTCTGGGAGATTGTCGGCAAAGGTATATTTAGGATTTCTGATATGCTTTCTTGATCAAATAAATTCTGCATTTTTTATATATCCCAAGATTGTGGGTGGCCTATGATTATGTCTGAGACCTTTAAAGAATGGTGGATCTCGTTCATTTTGCGTATTGATTTTGGTTTGAAATTTTCCCTAGAGGGGATCCACGATTTTGACCAGATATTAACCGAAATTCCATTATTAATTTGGTAGCATCGTCCTTGTATGAGAAGGTCTCTTGTCTGGAGAATTCCTTGCGATAGACTAGACTCAACGGTTTAGTTGTCACATTCCAAAAATCCAAATGCTTGAGGTATCTTGCCGAGAGGAGGGAGTGCCATAATCCAAATTATGTCTTTCACTCATTTCCCATCCCATCTTTGCTAATAAAGCTTGGTTCATATTTTCCATCAGTATGAGACCAAATCCTCCTGTCTTTTTTGGTTGGCATATTGATTTCCACGATTTTAAAGTCAGATTGTGGGTTTTATCTCTTGGAAATCCCCACCAAAAATTTTTGAAGCTGGTGTCGAGGATCTTGCATACTGCTTTTGGTAGTCAAAAAGAATTCATATAATAAGATGGATGGTGCTTGCAACTGTTCTAATCAACATTGTTCTCCTTGCTTGTGATAGTAACTTTAATTTCCATCTTTCCAATTTTTTTTCCACTTTTGCCAGCATTTCTTTATGGTTCTCTTTTTTGTTCTTGCTAAAGGAATTTGGAAGGCCCAAGTATTTTATTCTCGCCGAAGAAGCTTTATATGGGAGCCATTGTGTGATGATCGATTTGGACACTGAACAGGTATTTCTTGTAATGAAGATGGAGGATTTGCTCAAATTTATTTTTTGCGCCGACCATTGCTTGTATTTTTCTAAACTTTGAGAGATTACTTTGGCATTTTTTACAGTTGCTTTGGCAAAAATGATAGTGTCATCCGCAAAGAGCAGGTGTGAAATAGGTGGGTTGTGTCTGCTGATTCTTATTCCTTCAAGTGACCCTTGCGCTTTGGCTTTTAACAAATTCTTGATAGTGCCTCTGTAATCAGTATGAAGAGAAAGGGCGAGATCGAGTCTCCTTGTCGAAGCCCTCTCCTTGTCGTAGCCCTCTTTGTGCTTTGAAAAACCCCTTTGCTGAGCCATTTTTTATGACGGAAAAGGTTGCAGTTGTGACACATTCCTTTATCAAATTTATCCATCTTTGATTGTATCCCAATACTTTCATTACCATAAAAAGAAACTCTCATTCAACCAGATCAAAAACTTTTTCCATGTCAAGCTTGATGGTCATTAATCATTTTTGTCATGTTTTCTTTTTGAGGTGGTGCAACAATTCATGGGCGATTATGGTGTTTTCCTTTATGTTGCGCCCCAGAATAAAAGTTGTTTAAACTTTAAAGAGAGGAGATTATGTTGGCTAGTGTGGATTTGAATCGGTTTGCCAATATTTTTGTGATGATTTTGTAGATAACATTTAGGAGGCTAATTGGTTGGTATTGACTTGGGGTACTTGGATTCTGGATTTTTGGGATGAGCGCAATGTTGGTGTGATTCATTTGCCTCAAGAGCTTTCCACTTCTGAAAAAAATTCTGAACAGCTTCGATGACCTCTTTTTTTATGATGCTCCAATAGTGTCTATAGAAGAGTGTTGTCATTTCATCTAGACCTGGTGCTTTGTGGTTTGAGATCTGTTTTAGAGCCCCGAAAATTTCCTTTTCACTTGGCACCGCAATGAATAATTCATTATCTTGATCCAAAATTTACTTCTCAAAAAGATTGTCTAAGTGTTCCGAAATTTGCAAATTGGATGAAATGTATATTGTTCTAAAGTAATGAATAAAAGAGGATTCAATAACAATTGGGTCCATGGACCAGTTACCTGGTCCCAGTTTGATGGAGTCTATTGCATTGCTTCTTCTCCGGATTGTTGTTGAAAGGGGGAAAAATTATGTATTGAGATCCGAGGATGTGAGCCAAACAATTCCTGACTTTTGTCGCCATAATATTTCTTCATTTCCCCTTTGCTTTTGGAGGCTGTGTTGCAGGAGCTTCTTTTTTTCTTGGTTGTAAGAAGTCATGGGGCGGCTTTGGACTTCAAGTAGCTCTCTTTCAATTTCTTGTATATTGTTATGAATTCGCCCAAAATGATTTTTATTCCATAGCTTGAGAGCCTCCTTTATTGATTTGATTTTTTTGCATAGTACATAGGCCAGATTGCCCTAGTAGTTTTTGCTCCATGCTTCTTTGATGATGTTGTGGCTGAGTGGTTCATGAATCCAAAATTCTTCAAATTTAAAAGACGAGGCTCTTCGATGATTAGCTGTTGTGTGCAGTATAAGTGGATGCTGATCCGAGACTGATGAAGCTAAGTGTTGCAGCATAGCATCCGAAAAAAATAACCTCCATTTTTTATTAGCAATTGCTCGGTCTAATCTTTCTCTGATAAGTGCCTTTTCATGCCTGTTGTTCGACCATGTAAATTTTGGACCTGTGTATCCTATGTCAATGAGTCCATTTTTTTCCATTAGAGATTTTAGTCCTCCATTTTGATTGAAGGGGATCGGGCGCCCACCATGTTTCTCTGATTGATTTAGGAGATCATTAAAATCGCCCATGCATATCCATCACCCTAGAAATGCTTGGTGTATTGAATCCAAATGAGTCTAGAAATCTGCTTTGTAATTCTATTGAGTCAGCGCATAAACATAGGAAATTAACCATGGATGATGTGGAGGATCTGAGTAAACTAAAACTGAAATAATTTACTATAACCCTATAACCCTAGATTTTGGTCCTTTTTTATTATCCTATAACCCTCAGGTGTCTATTTGTAATCATAGTTTTTCTCCGTCATAAGTGAAGGTAATCAATAAACTTAGGATACCGTCCTTTTTTTTTTTTAAAAAAAACACGATGAAGTGCAGAAAGATTCTACAGAGAGAATCAGAGGCGGTTGAGCAAGACAAAACTTGTCTTCAAGTCTTTGAGAAGATTCAACACTATTTCTGGTCTTGTTGAATAATAGGAACTTGTATCTTTTTTCCTGTGCCTTTAATGAATCATCCGTTTCTTTGAATCTTGTATTACTTATGACTTAGTTGATCTTTTGTAGGTGACACAATGCCATCAATACCGGGTACTTCCTCCTCCCCTGCCTTCCTATATTTTGTTTACAGGTCAAAAACTTCCTACCAAGTCATAATAACTAAGATTGAAAATAGTTTTTTTTGTTTAAGGGAAATATTGTTCCAACCAAATACCCTTTCAATCACTCCACCTTTTTTTTTCAGAAATGACAGTTTGAATACTAAAAGTATCTCAGATCATTAGTAAATAGTAGTGAAATAGTTTGTAAATAATAATGAATAATTTTTTAATAATAATAAACTGTTTGTAAATAGTAATAAAATAATCGAAAAATAGTCGTGATTCCAAATTGAACCAAATTACAAAAAGGTGTAAAACTGAGTTTGAAAACCGTGTTACAGAAAGGGTGACAATTCAGATATGCTAGAACTTAAAAAGTGTGTTTTTCTTTTATAGATTGTACATTCTGGGGAACAGAGACTAGCACATAAGATTCTTTTGAGTACATCAAAAGTCCAGTTCTTCCAAATTGCAACAGTTGGTGGGTTTTCTCAATTTCACTTTAAAATGGATAATATGGAGCGTTTTGATTAATCCCGTTATCGATTTTGCCCTGAACTAATCCTATCCAGTTGGTATTTACTTTTCCAAACACTCAGCCCTAAGAGCACTCCCAAAAGCTTTTGTATTATACAAGAAATATAAATAATTTGAAGAATTGATCCAAAAAGAAGCTCCATCTGATTATGTAAAATGAAGTGTAAAGTACATTTAGCTACAGTACCCCGCTACATGTAGCGGGTACTGTTCATCCTGTAAAAATTGATATTTCATTTACTTCCTCATTTTTATTTACTTTGATTTGTATCATATAAGCAAATTTTTTTTTATTGTTCATCATTTAAAACACATATATTTCATTTACTTCTAAAAAATATCTTAGAATTATTTTTAAACCAATTTTTTCATATTTGATTTGATTTTTAATTTTTATTTGACTTATATATTTTTGTTTTACGTGTATAGGACTGAATTATTTTATATTGTATATAAAAATAAATTACAAATATAAAAAAATATATGAATATTGTAAATTTATTGGTAGAAATGAAATATTTAAAAAGAATAAAAAAAGAATATTTAAATGATATAGAAAAAAAATAGATAAACTGATGGATGACATATTGTAAAAGTCAGTATGTAAAATAGAAAAAGTGAGTTTTAGTGATGTATTTTAAAGGATAAGATAAAAAATCTATTGGGAGTGCTCTAAGGAGCTCCGGTAGCAAGTAGTTAAAGCCAATACACCAACATCAGATAAGCTGCACAATTATTAGATATGAAACTGGCTTGATTGGAAATCGATATCATCTTAAAATTATCGTCTCATCTTATCTCATTTCCAAACATAATTTAAATACAAATATTTTCAAACTAATCATAACATATTTTTCAAACTAATCATTACAATTTTACCAAACTTTTAAACAAAAAATAAAAAACAATTCAACTTTTTTAAATTTCTAAACAAAAATAATATTATAAAATTATATTCTAACAATATTTTAATTTTATAATATTTTTTATTTAACTTTTTATCTCTCCTTTTCCAAAACTAAATACTCGACTCAAACTATTTCACTGCTATTCACAAACTATTTTATTACAATTTACAAAAACTAATCATCTCAACTTTCTGATCAATCCAAATTAGGAGTTCTTTTCTACCAGAAAATTGTTGAGTGCAAGCAAGCCCCTTACCCTCAAATATCAGGTCATTATACTCGGTATGGTGGTTGATCTAAAAACAAGCTGTTGTGCAGAACCATTTAATTCTTAGGTGGCCAAGATGGCCATCATTCAATTTCTTTATGAAACTAACGCACAAATTCTTAATTCATTTGATCAAGCATCAACTCTTCAAAAGTTCAAATCACATTCGAGCAATATTTCATACCCATCTTTGAGAAAACGGACACCCACAACTACAATTTGAAGAAGAAGACCAACAAAACTAAAAGGACGTGGAGATGCCAAAAACTATAGAAGGAAAACTTAATGGATGAGAATGATCAGGCATAATAATGACAAAAAAAAAAAAATGTAACCAGACAAAAGAACTGGACAATCACTGCTTAATTAAAATTAATATGCGTTAAAATGGAGTGCCAAAGCATGCATACGCATGAAAAACGAAAAAACAACCCAAAAAGATGCAGAGCTCCTAATTCTTTCAAAGTGACCATATAAAAAACATATCAAAAGAGAAGAAAACACAAATTCTGTGTCATCTTTGTCCAAAGTACCATACAAGGCGCATCAGAAACAGTAGTTAACTTGAAATTAAGATAAAAGTACAGAGGAAAACTTGTGAGGATCAGAAGATGCGAAAAAATCTAAAGACCAAATGTCCATGTCTAAAAGCAAAAACTTGCCACAGCAATTAAAGTAGATAACAACATAGTAGGCAGTTTGAATATCTACATCTTCTCTTGTTTTCCATGGCAAAGGCAACCCAGTATGGATGAACGGGACAAAGAGTTCTAAAAGAGGTAATTTAGGTTTCTAACAAAGATACTTGTATACAAGCCAAGATTATAAACAAAAAGAAAAAGAAAAAAACCTATCAGCAGCATGGTAAATGATGCTTTTTGAATTTACAAAAGAGAAAATTGGCTGGTTTGGTTACATAAAACTAAACTATCTCATCTAATCATTACAACTTTCTCAAACTTCCCACACAAAATATAATAAATAATTCAACTTTTTCAAATCTCAAAACAAAAATAATATTAAAAGTTTATATTATAACAATATTTTATTCAACTTTCAACAAAACATCTTATCTCATCTGAACTGCGTTACCAAACAAGATTCTTGACTACCATGACATATAGAGTAACAAACTCCTTTAATATGAAAATTGATCACACAGTATAAATACTAGCTTAGTATATATGCCATAAAAAAAATTTTACCATTCAAATTAAGAAACAGAAAAAATCAAGTCTCAATTATATACCAAAGAATACCAAGCAACTGACTGTCCTTCTGAATATAAACTGAAAAAATGAATCCCATTCTAAAATTGATAGTGTCTACATATCCTGATAGTTGCTTTCCCTCTCAAAATAACACATTGGCGATTTCAACATCCTTAATTGTGATACAGGTGTTCTATAGCGAAATCACAGTAGGACATAAATATAACATGCGCATAATAGGAGCAAATATGGAAACTACAGACACACGAGAACACAAGCATGATCACAATAAACAAGAAACATAGATCAAAGCATACTCATACATATGTAACTAAATGTTCCAGATGTTTCCTCCGAAGTGAATTGTGTCAAACCATCCATAAGAATTCATTCTCCAATCACAGATACGAATAGGCAGAATAGGTAACATAAATTAATTAACTTTATAACCCCCAATAACACAAAGTCACCGCTACATAAATAAGGTTAACAAGAAAAATAACTAATGCCAAATACCCAAAACAAAACCTGCCTCATCTAGACGAGCACAAAACCCGATGTAGAAATCGGGTTTTGGTCACTTGTTTTCCAAATCTCTTTGTTGTAATCCTCTTTCCTTGGCAAAAACAAAAAAAAAAATGGAATTAGCAAACGTATCAATTCTGGGTTTCACTCTTTTTGCCGGTGCCTTCACCTTCTCTCTCCTCCAGCAACCTCCCTGCCTCCTCGTCGGCCTGCTGCGCCTTCCTCTGCGCATCCGCAGACTTAAGCGCTTGCAACTTGGAGTGATTGTAATATGCAACACCCAGAAACGCCAAAAAGTAGCCAAACAAATTGATGGGCGTCACGGTGTCCTTGATCACCGACCACGAGAACGCGATCAAAAGCCAATCCTTTACCACACCGGCGACATTCATGGTGAGCGCGGAGGTCTTACCCACCAGCAAGAACACGGCCAAATTCAGGGCGAACGCGCAGAGCGAATTGGTACCGAAGATCACGAAATCCAGATGGAAACTGGAGGTGTCCCTCAACAAAGGGTACTCCATTATCATCCACGGCACGGACAAGAACGCAAGACAACACGGCGCGACATAGAAAAGCGAAGTGATGGGGTTCAAGCTAATACCTCTGGAATTCAACAGAATCTGGATCAAAACCAACCGGGTGGCCTCGAATACGACGGCCAGAAGCTGCAACATGACGCCCCAAGTGTCAAACTTGGCCTCGCCATAGGCGGCGACGCCGACGCCGAGGGAGATGGAGACCATGTTGAGCATGGTGTCGGACTTGAAGGTGTCCTTCTTGAAGGCGAGGCCGAGGGAGTAGACGGCGACGGGCATGAGAGCCTTGAGCATCTGGATGAAGGAAACGGAGAGGTAGATGTACGCGGAGTTGGAGAACCAGAGGGAGAGAGAGTAGAGGGCGCCGATGGGGACGACGGACTTGACGTAGAGGTCACGGGTCATGGCGGTAGGCTCCTCCACAACCTTAAAGACGCGGACGAGGAGGTAGGCGAGGGCGGAGCAGAAGGCCATGTGGATCATGGTAAGCGAGATCGGGAAGGGCCAGTTGTAGAGTTTGCGGTCCAAGATGTACTTGTTGTACACGATCACCGAGAAGCTCAGACAGATCCAGATCAATACGTAGAAGTAGGAGAGCAAAACGTTTTTCACAACACCATCGGAGAGAGCCATTTTTTTGGAGATCTGAAAACCCTAACCTTAACCTATGAGAAAGACAAAGAGAATGAAGACAAGAAATTGAGAGGAAGATGAATGGGGAGGAAGGGAGAAGGGATATTGAGGTTAAGCGTGGAGGATGAGTAGATATGGAGATGGGGTTTGGTTTCTGTCTCTGTGGGAAGAGAAGACTTTGAATGCGAAGACTAGGTTGAGGGCAGAGAACCCTGGACGGGAACAGTTCTCAGTTTCGACTAGGAGCAATTCTGGTATCAGCCCCACGCCATCACAAAATGCACATCACTTTTTTTTTTTTTTACACGGAAGTGTGACCGTGTGGGGGCAGATGCCGCATTTTTTCTTCGACTAGTTCTTGTACGACCTGGGCTTTAGACCTTAGAGTGTTAAATGGGCTTTTACGAAGACTTTTGAAAGTGATGGGTATTCAATTTGAATAAAGAAAAATATTTGCTGCAACCTACATGAATAAATTTTTAAAGGGTGTGCTGTGACTTTCGACTACAGTCTAGCTTTCCTCTTAAATAAATATAGATAGAAATTATTATTAAAAATATCTATTTTGCATACATGATGTAGCATCATCTAGATCACACATCTCCCCAAGTGAGTGTTGGGAACAATCAACTAGAAGCAACTACGCAGTGAGTACAAAGTGTATACTGCTATAGTGACTTTAGCATTATTCATAATTTATTATTTTTATTTTTTTAAAAATTTTCCAAATCCATGCAATGCGCAAGAAGTTAGTACCCATTTTTTTCCTAAGGAAAGTCACAACAAGAGTAAACTCATTTTTTATTTTATTTTTTGGATATTAAACAATTTGGATTGTCAATAGAACATGTCAATATGTCATTGAGGTGGAGTTTGGATAATGAGATTAGATGAGATGATTTTAGATAAAAATTTAATAAAATATTATTAGAATATTTTTTAATATTATTATTATTTTAAAATTTAAAAAAATTAAATTATTTATTATATTTTATATACGAATTTATAAAAATTATAATAATAATATAAAATAAATTGAAATGACTTTAGTATCCAAACTGAGCCGAACGAAGATGGTTTGGAAGGGCAAAGAGCACTTAGGCTTTGAATGGGAACAAAGCAAAGGGAAACGAGTTGAAACTATGCTTTTGCGGGCTTGACATCAGGAGCCAATAACGTTTTCTACCATTCATTGCGTGATTGAAAGGGCTTTTCTGTGCACCTCACTTCCCTTTCACTTCTTAAAGTAGAAAAAATTCTCTAAAATTTAAGATATATAAATACATAATATAAGAGTTAGTTTGGACTGAGATATCTCACTATTATTTATTATTATTTATAAATTTTAACTTAAAAATCTCACTATTATTTACAAATCATCTCAACTTATCTCTGAATTCAAACGATCGAAGTCTCACAGATTTATACGCATAATAATAAATGTTACAATGATCACTTTATGTATCTATATCTCTTCTGGCCTATACTCTCACATCCTTACCTTGATCTCATGAGATTTGCTTTAAATTATTAAGTGCATTGATTCATGAGAATTGAAAAATGATATTTACAGTTATAGAATAAGTAAGTATTGTACACGCCTTTTAAAAAAATGAATAAATATAAGATCTTGAGAAAAAATTAATTTTTTTAACGATAAATTTCACTCTTTCTTAAAATAATTGCATAATATTTATAGAATTTATAATTATATCTTACGTTACTTTCATATTACGTGCGAAACGGAGACTTTGAAAGACAATATTGGCACGAAGGGATCTAAAGAGCAGCGAGTCTTCCTCTATTTCATGCGTGTTTGGCGCGTTATGCCTCACAAATTCGTCGGAGTGGAGAGAGCACACGTAGGCCATTTAACCCATTTCATTCATTTAAGATTTCGTGCGCAAGGTGTTTCTGAAATCGACTACGTTAAATTTTTTTTTAAAAGTCTGTTTAGATTAAATGAGTTGAAATTAATTGAGATATTTTAAATAAGTTGAATAAAATATTATTAAAATATTATTTTTAATAATATTATTATTTTGAGATTTGAAAAAATTAAAAAGTTTTATTATGTACAAGTAAGTTTGCGTACTAATATTCTTGTCTCATATTCTAAATTTAATTTAGTATTATTTTCAATAAAATTTTCTTTCTAACCAATCAGTGCTAATAAAGTCTACTTCCTTGTGATAAATATGTGATAGAAAGAAAGAGAGATAAGTAATTAATAAAATATATATTTGATGTACGTACAATAACTTTTAAATTTAAAAAAAATTAAAAATCATCGTAACTTAAATTCTAAATATTTAAAATTTAACTAATTCGTTGTGAATATGTTTTATTTTTTAATAATTAAATATTCAATAAATTTAAAGTTAATTAAATGAGGATGTTCTAATATTGGGTTGAGCTCCACTAAGTGCTATTTTATTTTTTTATTTTTGCTTATCGGGAGGAGAGGAAAAAGTCAACATCTAAGATGACCTGTCCCCTCTTTCGATTATCTCATCCAATAAGAGCGGAGTTCTCATGTGCATCGTGTTGGGCCACCTAAATACAATTGTGAATGAAGCATTATTGCATAAACAGGTAGTTTGTTTTATGAGTCTCCATGTCATGTCGTGTCCATGTTAGAATCAAATTTCGGATAGTTTTTTAATCTTAGAACTTAATTATATGATTCGATAGAGAGACGACACATAGATACAATAGTAAATAATCATATGAAGTATATATTTTTATGAGAAATTATAGTTGCAATTGTGAGTGTGCAAGCGCCTCGTCGCATAATTACTTTAAAAAAAATTAATAAATACAAGATCTACGTAAAAAATTAATTTGTTATGATAAATTTTAATTTTTTTCAAAATAACTGTATGATACTTATACACTTTACAATTGCATGTAACGTTATTCGTATTTTATATAAGTTTTACATGGATGGTATTAAGGCCTACATAATAATGTGTCTATTTTTGCCACCCCGCAAGTCCTAAATTGAGACGTTGGATCACACGTGATTGTGAGCCGACGTGGCCAGCCTGATGTGGTGAGTTTTGGGGCTATTAAAACGCTAAGGTCCTGTTTGAATAAATAGTTGGTCTCATTTGAAAGAAAAAATATATATATAGTTGGTCTCATCTCATCTTATTTTAATATTCAAATAATATTTAAACACAAACATTTTATAATTTTTTTTACATATTTTTTTATCTAATTATTACAACTTTCCTAATCTTTCATATAAAACACAAAAACCAATTCAACTTTTTCAAATCCTACAATAAAAATTATATTAAAAAATTATATTTTAATAATATTTTTAACTTTATAATATTTTTATTCAACTTTTTCTCTCTTTCTCAAAACTCAATAAAAATTTTAATTCAAACTATTTCACTATTATTTACAAAATATTTCATTATTATTTATATCTCATCTCATCTGATTATCCAAACGAGTCAAGAACTAGCTTCTCATGCACGAGCCATGGCTTGCAAAATATAAACTCAAACTTCATACACAAATAAAATTTATGTTGTTCTTCTGATTTCATCCAATCCCGTTGATCTTTGATCTTTTATTAGTTGATCTCATGACCAATGGCTCAAATGATTGCTTGGTTAATTATAGATTATTTTTTGCGAGTTACTGACCACAACAGCCAATGACGTTTCTTGCGTCGAGAATGGAGGAAAGCGGATGTCAAAAACTCGAAAGTGACCTCCACTCTATGTGAGATTCCTGGCAAAGTCGTATATGTCATGTCACCATTTCTCAATAAATAATCCTCCGCCATAAGTGATATATATTCATAAGAAGGCGGTATATGTGATCAACATCACTCAAGTTTTTACTCAAAGTATGAAATGAGAAAAACATATTATTTAAAATATTTATACAGACATTAATCAATTTTATAAAATTCATTTTATATATCATGATTTCTTATACTTAAAAGTCTTTGAGTCCGGCCAAAGACTTGTGGTCTGATTGGCATAACCTTCAACCTCCAAAATGGAAGTATAGAGTTCGAAACCCCCTCCTCCAAATGTATCCAAAAAAAGAAAAAAGTTTTCGAGTCTGAACAAAAACTTACGGGATTTTATAAATATTATGCCATATCACTATTAATATATAGAGAAGAATAATCAGAAAATAAATGATAAAAAAAAAAGAGAAAGAAATATATAGTATTTTTTTTTAAAGTACTCTTTCTTTTTCAGAAAATAAATGAAAATAAAAGCCAAATGTATAACAGTCCCAAAGTGTTCATTTCTTGGGTACTTTTTTTTTTAATAAAAGAAAGAAAGAAAGAAGAGTCACCTTTAAAAAAATAAATTTGTAAGTGAATTTTAAATTTATTTATTTTTTCAAATACAATATCGGGAGACTATATATTCTAGAATTACATATATAATTTCTGATAGACATAACAGTTTGGATCACAAATCCATCTCAACTCATCTTATCTAATTATTATAACTTTTCTAAATTTCAATACATAATATAATAAACAATTCAACTTTTTTAAATCTCAAAATAATAATAATATTAAAAAATAATATTCCTAACAATATTTTATTTAATTTTTTATTTTTACCTCAACTCAATTCAACATCCAAACGCAGCCTTAAAAAATAAGTCAACATAATAAATGAAAGGATGGTTAGAAAAATAAGTATGGACCGTGAGTTTTTCTTCTTATAGACACAAGACCAAGCCCAGATGACTGAACACTCTCTCTTGCTTCGTATCGGGCCTTACTCTTTGGGCTAGATGGTGGCAATCCGTATAAGCAATATATATTACGTTGAAAAATGATATTTGCAGTCGTAAGTATACAAGTACCGTATAGTCATTTTAAAAAAAGTGAATAAATATGAGACCCACATAAAAAGAAATTAATTTTTTAATAGTAGATCTCACTCTTTTTTAAAGCGACTGCATGGCGTGTGCTCATTCCACTATTGTATGTAGCATTACTCATACGGAAAAAAATAAAACATTGACAAAACGGTTTGTAGTCATGTAGTCGTACTAGGTAATTTAACATCTAAAACTAAAAATAATTCTTGTGTATTTTACGTTTGAATGTTAAGAATATCTCATATTATTTGTAAATAATAGTAAAATAATTTGTAAGTAATAGTAAAATAATACTGAACTATCTGAAAACAATTATGTACTCAAACAGATCCTAAAATTCATTTTAGAAAAACTGACTTCTACAAATTAACTATCAAAAGGATTGTCCGCTCATGGTGTTTTAATCTACGATTTATCATCCTTTTTTTGGTTACTACAAAGCCGTGTTAGTTGAGTTACTATTACCAGTTTATTCTATGGTATTAACTTCAATCACATGTAATAACGTGCACAATTAATTACAGTGTACTTTAGTTACCCTACTTTATATTTCCGTGTACTTTACTCTGACTCTTTAGATAATACAAGATTCTACAATTTCTCTTCATTTTCCCTCTCATCGATTTTCCTCTTATCATAGTATCAAACGTAACCCTAACCCTAACTAAGTGACAATCTGTCATGCTTTTTCCTTTTGACGATTCGTCTTCCTCATCTACTGTTCCACACCATTATTATGAGGATTATTCAAATCCCTATTATCTTCAAAGTGGTGATCATCCTGGAGCGATTCTTGTCTCCTAACGACCGAATGGAAATAACTACCTCACATGAAATTGATCCATGTCCATGGCTCTCATCGCCAAAACCAAACTATGTTTTGTTAATGGTGCTTTGTCGTTGCCTGCTAAAACCGATCTGATGTAATATTGTTATTCTGTCTTCGCTACTCAATGCTTTATTGAAGGAAATAGCCTCGTTTGTCATCTACATTGATTTTGCTGAAGAGGTGTGGAATGATTTGAATGAACGATTTTCTCAAAGCAATCAGCCTCGCATTTTCTAGATCTGGAAAGTTGTTGCCTCCTTGACTCAAGATTCCAAGAACATTCATATGTAAGTCTTTACTTTACTCGATTGAAAAGTTACTGGGAATAAATGGTCTATTTTCGACCTATGCCTCCATGTTCATGTGAAGTTGTCAAAAGGATTGTTGAATATCAACAAGAGGATTATGTCCTGGAGTTCTTAATGGGGGGGGGGGGGGGGGGGGGCTTCATGAGTCCTATTCTCCTCTTTACAGAGTCAGATCTTGCTTTCTGATCCGTTTCTCCCAATAAATAAAGTTTTTTCTCTTATTCTTCAAGAAGAAATATAGAGAGAGATTGCTTTTGATTCTTTATCTTCAAATGAAGCTATTGCTATGTTGACTAACCATGATTCTAGTACTATGAAAGGTTCTACAAAATCCAGAAAGGGCAAGCACCATGTTAATCGTAAAGAACATCATTACTGCACACATTATGGTTTATGGGGTCACAAGATTGATAAATGCTATAAAATCCATGGTTATCCACCTGGATATAAAGCAAAACCCATGAACCCTACTACTAATCAGGCCACTGCTAGCCAATCTATCTCAAATTTGGTTTCGGTTCCAAATTTTCCTCTTTCTCAAGAGTAATGCCAACAATTCCGTACATTTCTTCAAAATCAAACTAACCCTTCTTCTGTGAATCAAGCAGGTACAGTCCCACCCACATCTCTTCATCTGCACCATCAACTTCATTTGTACCATCCTTTTCAGGTATATCAATTCTTGCTTCTTCTCAACCTTCAGTTTTATATGCTGTTGATACAAGTAAATTTCATCAACAGTCTTGGATTCTTGATTCTAGAGCAACCGATCATGTGATTGGTTCTTTTTCCATTTTTTCTTCCATACCATCTTCTGTCAATATCTCTATGAAATTACCTAATGGTTCTTGTCTTCAAGTCACACATATTAGCACAGTTAGACATTTTGATTCTTTAGTTATAATTGATGTTCTATATGTTCTACATTGCATGACTTGTCTTCAGACCTTTCTTGCTTTACAAATCCAAATAATAGTCATTTTGATATTTGTCCCCTTGCCAAATAAAAGACTTCATTTTCCTTTAAGCACATCAACTTTCAGTTCTATTTTTGAGCTTATTCATTGTAATGTTTGGGGTCCTTTTTCAATTCTTTCATATAATGGTTTCAAATATTTTCTAACTATAGTAGATGATTACAATAGATGCACTTGGATATATTTGCTTAAATCCAAGCCTAAAACACGATCATATCTACAATCTTTGTTTTTTTTTTTTTTTTTTTTTTTTGTTGAAACTCAATTTAATTCTGAAATCAAAACCATTCACACTGATAATGCTTTAGAATTTTATATGAAATCTTTTTTTACTAGTAGAGGAGTTATATATCAACATAGTTGTATTTACACTCATCAACAAAATGCTATTGTTGAAAGAATTTCTCAACATATACTAAATGTTGCTATAGCTCTTCATTTTCAATCTAATATTCCTTAAAATTTTTGGAGTGATTGCATACTTACTGTTGTTTATCTCATAAACAGAATTCTCACACCTGTACTATCAAACATCACCATATGAAGTACTTTTTTCTACTAAACCTCAGTATAGTCATCTTAACATTTTTTGTTGCTTTTACTATGCATCTTTTCCTAGTAATCCTTCTTGTACAAAATTTTCTACCCGAGCTCAAGTTTCCTTGCTGGTATCAAATGATATAAATTGTATAACCTTCATACCCATAAGATCATCATTTCTCGAGATGTCATAATTCATGAACATCTTTTCCCATTCAAAACACTTCATCCTTTCTCCATCATTTATCTGAAAACCAGAACCATTCCTCTTCTTATCCAAATCTTGTTCAACCAACTCCCCTTTCAGATGTTCTCATTTCTCCACTCTCAGATAATCCACTACTTAGTAATCCTAACACATCTCAGAACCCATCACCACCAATTCTCATTCGAAAATCTACAAGAAATAGAAGACCACCTGATTATTTGCAGCATTATCATTGTTCCTTTATATCAAATAATAAAATTACTCCTTCTCCTCCAGTTGATGGTTCTTCATATTCAGGTACCCTTTATCCAATTTCTTCATATTTGTCATATTCCAAATCTCTTCTTCCTATAAACATTTCTATTTATCAATCGATTCTCTCTATAAACCTAAATTCTTTAACCAAGCCATCACATATCCTCACTGACAGGATGCAATGACAACTGAAATAAGTGCTCTTGAAGCTAATAAAACTTGGATCCTAGCTGATTTGCCCCCTAGCAAGTAGCCTATTGGCTATAAAGAGGTTTACAAGTGCAAGTTTAAATCTGATGGCACTTTAGAAATGTATAAAGTTCGATTGGTTGCAAAAGGCTATGCTCAATGAGAGTGAATTGATTACTTGGATACTTTTTCTCTTGTTGCAAAACCGACAACTGTTCATTGCTTTCTTGCCTTAGCTACCATATCCAATTGGGAGTTACATCAATTAGATGTAAACAATACATTTCTTCATGGGAATTTAGATGATGAGGTTTACATGAAACTACCTCTTGGTTTTTCTAAACTTGGAGATTCTCGAGTTTGCAAGCTGCTTAAGTCTTTGTATGGCTTAAAACAAGCCTCTCGTCAATGGTTCACTAAATTATTTTTAACTCTGGTTGCCTATGGATTTACTCAATCAAAGTCTGATTACTCTTTATTTACAAAACGTTCTGGTGATTTTTTTGTGGCATTATTGGTATATGTGGATGACATCGTTATTGTTTCCAATAATTCACAAACTGTTACAATTCTTAATGTGGCGCCCTCGACCCCCACGTGTTATTTTTGTGAAGTTCATGATACCGGGATGATGACCACACGGATCACGCACCCCAACGACCAGTGCTCAGAGTGTGTACATCATGCAATAAGTGTACAAAATAATATTCACAACGGAAAATTAAAAGTTCTTTCTTTAAATAAGTACTAAAATTTATTCAAAACAGTAAAGTAACTTTACAAGGATAATACAGTCATCCGACAGATAAATTAAAGACAGAAAATAACATAACGGAAACAAATCCCATAACGCTGAACGATATCTCAACAACTCAAACCTCCGGCGGAGCTGATCCCTCGGGTTCATACTCGAGCTCTGCGTCAGACTCTATGGCACCATAAGCGGAACCGTAGGGTAAAACACCACAATGAGATTATGACATCTCAGCAAGTAATTAACCAAAACAACATCTAAGAGATACATAATTACTCACGTATCCCCATACGGACATATATTGCATAAAACAACACCACATTCTCTTTTTCCCAAAAATACCATTTTTAACCACTCATGCCAAAAATCTCAGCTTGGTCCAATCATAAGTTCATAACCATTATTTATTAAGCATGCACCACGGTCTCCCCTTTGGACCGTCTGCACGACCTGACTCTCATTGTCACACCACGGGTAACGTCCGTGCATGAGACTTCGTAACGAGCGATGCCCAGTTCCGCGCCCAGCGCATACATGACCAAGCATCTTCTAACCTCGCTAGCCAAAAGGTCAAGGAATCGGTACGAGAGCGTTACCGTCTCGTCCGTTCCCGTCGTCGCCCTGCGACAATTCAAGGGACGTCACGTCAGTCTGTTACGCTTTCGAGTGACCAGAGGAGCTCCATCGAGATAATGCCTCATCTCGGCTTGGGGTCGTGATACACACGCACCCACATATTCAATCACAATTTCCAACAGAAAATGTGACATCACAACACAATTTACTAAAAACGATAAATATGTATTTCAACAGTTTATTGGAATACAATTAAATAATTCATTTATACATAAAATCTCAATCATTTACAAATATGTAGTTTCACAGCTACACGCGTAATCTCGTCCTCCAATCCGACCCAAGGCCTAAATCCAACAACTCCAATTAACAATTATAACCCAACACTTCAACGGCCCAAGGCCCAAAGCCCAATTTCCAATCAAACCAACAGATCAACAGTTTACAAAGACAATTGCAATAATACTATTTTAAGACTGGAAAATTACATACAAATGAAAATGGAAAATTCTGAAAGATCAAGCGAAAGGGGCATTGCTCAAGGCGGCGACTCAACGGCGGCAACAATGATTTTCAAGAATTAAAACAGTGGCTTTACAAGTGGGTTCTCACAAAAGAAATTCGATTTAAAAAAATATGAAAATCTCAACACACACAGCCCAAACACACACACAATCCAATTAAAAAATAAAAACACTACAAAATCAAAGGCCCAAACCGAAAATACACCAATATAAAATAACATAAATAAAATACCATAAATAAAATAACGCAAACAACATAATTAAAATAACACATTAATTAAAAATAACATGGAATTAAAAACACATGTAAAATTAGAGATCTTACATCTACATTTTAAGTTGAAAGATCTTGGTGTTTTAATGTACTTTATGGGGCTTGAAGTTGCAAGATTTACTGAAGGTATATCACTTTCTCAAAGAAAATATGCTCTTGAAATTATTTTTGATTCTGGTTTATTAGCTGCTAAGCTTGCCAACTGTCCAATAGATCAAAACTTAAAGACTCTCCAAAACAGAACCTGGAGGTCCCTTACTTGATGATCCAACTTTTTATAGAAGGTTAATAGGTCGTCTTCTTTATTTGACACTTACTCAACCTAACTTATCTTTTTCTGTTGATACTTTGAATCAGTTTCTGGATCAACCTCGACAGTCACACTATGATGTAGCTGTTAAAGTGGTCAGATACATTAAAGCTACTACAGGCCAATGATTATTCTTTCTCAGCTTTTCTTCCCTATAGCTGAGAGGTTTTTGTGATTCTGATTGAGCCACATGTCTTGATTGTTGGAGATCTGACACTGGTTTTTGTCTTTTCACTTGAGATTCCTTAATTTCATGGAAGTCTAAGAAACAAGTCACTGTCTCCAAATCATCTATTGAAGTTGAGTATCATTCTATGGCTTCCACGTATTATGAAATAAAATGGCTCATCTCTCTGTTTGTTGATTTTGGCATTTTATTTTCTTCTCCTTCTGTTTTGTATTGTGATAGTCAAGCAACCATTCATATTACTACTAATCTAGTTTTCCATGAAAGAATTAAGCATATAGAAATAGATTGTCATTTAGTCAAATATATGGTTCGAGATGGTGCTGTCATGACTCTTCATGTTTCTTCTAGACATTACTTGGCTGATTTCTTCACTAAACCTTTGGCATTTGACAGATTTCATACTCTTCTCGACAAGCTGGGTGTTCTCAATTTACACATTCCAGCTTGAGGGGCTATTACCAGTTTATTGTATGATATTAATTTTAACTACATGTAATCACGTGCACAATTAGTTACAATATACCTTAGTTACTCTACTTTATACTTTCGTGTACTTCACTCGTACTCTTCAGATTATATAAGAATTTCTCTTTCATTTTCCCTCTCATTGATTTTCCACTTATCAGTTACATCTCAATCGATTCTCTAATGCATTGTTTGGTTACATACATGAAATGAAAAATTTGTAAATAATAATGAGGTAATTTGTAAATAGTAATAAAATAGTTTAATTTAAGATTTTTATGAAATTTTGAAAAATGAGAAATAAAAAATTGAATAAAAAAATTATAAATTTAAAAGAGGGTTAGAATATAATTTTTATTTTAAGATTTGAAAAAATTGATTTTTTTTTTTTAATTTTGTTTGAAATTTTGGAAAAATTGTAATGAATAGGTAATGATTAGATAAAAATTTTAAAAATTAAAAAATTTAAAATTGAAAAATATTTATTTTTTAATAGTATTTAGATGTTGAGATGAGATAAGATAGGATGAAATGATTTCAAAGATTTGTAAAACCAAATCCAGCCTAAGAATATGTAAGAAGCATTTTAATATATATATATATATATATATATATATATATTTATACCCATTAAAAGAAACTTTAACGAAACAACTTATAAGTTGTAGGGGTGAAGTTATTAATGAAAGGTAGATCAAGAAACAACACAACAAAGAAGGAAAAAAAAAATGAGGAGTGGTACGACTAGAAATAACTCTCATAAAACTAAATTTATAAACTGACGTATATTAATGGAGATGTTAGATTTACTTTATAATAAAAATAACTTTATAATCTAATGTACAATATTAAAGCATGTCAATTTATAAATTTATTTTCATGAAATTTATTTTTTGTGGTTAAAATATTTCTAAGAAAAAAATAGCCGAATTCTTACTCATTAATTCACCAATAGGGAAAAAGAAAACCAAAACAAAGTAGGACACACAAGTCATAAAAGGGCAAAATAAAGAACACCATTCACTCACCACAGCACAAACAAAATTGCTCCTCACCTAACAGAGCCATGCACATAAAACTATAAAAAGAAATTAAGAATACTTTTTTCACGCCAATGTGGTGCACATGTTCCATCTCATTTTTCGCCGTGCAAGACTGCCAAACCCCGTGTTATTTCCTCTCCGCCAACCTTATAAAGCAATACCATAATCTCCAATGAGTCAATGACTGCGTTACAACGTTAAGAGGTTCATTCACAAAGGGTCACAAAGAAAAGCAAAACCATTTATTTTTCAGAAGAGCTTTACTACATAGCTTTCACTATATTTCACATTTTATATTTTTTTAAATTTTTTAAATTTTTTTAAAATTTTTTTAAAGTTTATTCTTTTTAAATTATTTTAAATTTTTTATTTTTTATTTATATAATAAATATTTTATAAAAAATAATAAAAATAATTAAAAATATTATAGAATATGAAATGTTGGGAGGTTATGAAGATTTTTTATTTAAAAAAAAAAAAGTAATTTTCTGTAGCAATAAAGCCAATCTAAGGTCCCACCAGAAAGGGTCACAGTTACGCCTTTACAGCTAACTCTGCTTCTCTTGTGACCACAGATCGATCGGCACGTAGAGATATTAATAGAGGAGATCAAAATTATCATCCTCCCCAAAAGCATCCCCCATTGAAAAAAAGAGTATCTTTTATCACCCACCTTCGTACTGCACTCCCACAGTCGCACCCACCCACGGTGCTAATAATTATTTGGATTCGTCAATCCCTTTCCCTCTGTGTGCACTAGACCGACGACATTCGACACCAGCAAACCCAGATCCTAGCTCCGTCTCACATTTTTAATTCTTGACCCTGTACTCAAAGTATATATCTTTTTCTAAGCTTGAATCCTCTACTTCGGAGTAGAGTAATAGTAGTAGTGATATTTTTTCTTCGCATGGAGACAAATAAGCCACAGCAGAAGAAGAAGAAGTGGTTTCTTGCGTTGGGCATCACTCTTCTACTGTCTACCTTGCTTGTATTCCTCACTGTTTTTACCTCCTTCAACCCATCCTGGCGCTTCTACCACCAAACCAACGTCAAGAACCAGGTTCCATCCTTCGTGGAATCGAAGTTGCGTGTCTCTTCTGGTAATTCTAAAGATTCGGTTCCGAGGCTGGCGTACTTAATCTCCGGGTCGAGGGGTGACGGGGAGAGCTTGAAGAGGACGCTCAAGGCCCTGTACCATCCGAGGAACCAGTACGCGGTGCACTTGGACCTGGAGGCCTCGGCCGAGGAACGGCTGGTGCTGGCTAGCTTTCTGAGGAACGAGCCGCTGTTTAAGGGGTTCGGGAACGTGAGGATGGTTGTTAAAGCGAATTTGGTTACGTATCGGGGGCCCACGATGGTGAGCAATACGCTTCACGCGGCGGCGATTTTGTTGAGGGATGGGGGAGACTGGGATTGGTTCATAAACTTGAGTGCTTCGGATTATCCTTTGGTGACCCAAGACGGTAAGGAAACTTAATAACCCGTGCTGGTTGAATTTTGGGTTTTGCCACTACCGATAAGCTCTGTTTGCGTATAAATTAAGTTGCTTTGGTATTGGCGCTTTAACTTGTGAAATGGGTATGACTTTGAGTATTTTCTCTACAAAACTGAGTGAATGTCTTCGAGAGTGAAAAATTACAGTTATACGTGGGTGATGTTTTTTTCTTGATTCGGTCTTTGTGCATTTTTGTGGGAGTCAACTGTCAAGTAGTTGCTGGTTCTGCTCATCCTTGAATTACTATGCATATGATTTGTTATTTCCTGTTTTTGGCTATTACCCACTACAGATATGTTTAATTTGCCGCTTTCAAGTTATTATCCCAAAAGCTGAGCTGATTGTGTCTAATTATGGCATTGTTTTTATTAATTTGACTAATGTATTTGGAAAATTGTTTTAAAAAAATGATGCTAGTCTAGGGGTTACTCTCTATCGCCACTTTCTGATGCATTCAATTTGTAACTTCTTTTCTGTATCACAGATCTGCTTCATACATTGTCAGCTATTCCAAGAAACCTTAATTTTATTGAGCATACAAGTGACATTGGCTGGAAGGAGTATTTGGCTAATCCTTTTTCTTTTGTCAGTTGTTTTTAATTCTGGTTGAATTAGTTCAAAAGCAGCACAAGAATTGTCTGCAGAATTGAATAAAACTCTTCTTAAAAAGTGCAAATCCTTCGAAATCCACAGGTATCAGAGAGCCAAGCCTGTTATAATTGATCCAGGTTTGTATAGCCTGCGTAAATCAGATGTATTTTGGATGTCAGAGCAAAGGCGCGTTCCAACTGCATATAGGCTATTTACGGGTGAGGAATACTACTTCTGTTGCCTCTTTACTTTATCTGTGCATTTTTATGCCTCTTTTCCCCCCACGGCTACTTAATAGTTTTAGCCCTTCCTCTTTTTTTTTTTGATGTTGGGAACCTCTCCGAGGCAGAGCCCTTCGGACCCACCCCTGCAGAGTAAATGCCGATCCCATGCACCGCACTATCGGAAGTTTATTTATACGGATCTGGTTAAATCGCTGACTTTTCACAAGGAGGTATGGCCCCAAAGGATTGTTTGCACCTATGAGGTGTTGAATCTTGGACCTTCAAGGGAGTGATACCCCAAGACCAAAGCCTTCACCACTTGGGCCAACCCCTTGGAGTTTAGCCCTTCCAATTGTTAGAATAGTTTGTGAAATTTCACGAGTGCACTGCAAAAATGGCTAATATTAGTTATTATCTTCTATGAACCTAACATCAACGAAGAAACAATTTTGGCTAGGCTGATATCGAATGATTCTGTGCTATCATAATGAATATTAGTTATTATCTGCATTTCAGAGAGGCATAATGTAAGTGTAGGGACCCAAATGCTTGTCCCTTGGATTTTGAAACGTTGATCCTAGTTTTCTTTTTCTTTTTTTCCTTTTTTTTTTTTTTTGTATACCAGGTCCTAGTTTTAACCTTGTAGTTAATTGTGGTGTATGGTCGTTGATTTCTTCAGGTTCCGCTTGGATGATGCTCTCCCGGCCTTTTGTAGAGTTTTGTTTGTGGGGATGGGACAACCTCCCGAGGGTAGTCCTTATGTATTATGCCAACTTTCTTTCCTCACCTGAAGGGTATTTTCATACAGTTATCTGCAACGCCCCGGAGTTCCAGAATACTACTGTAAACCATGACCTCCACTTCATATCATGGGACAATCCTCCCAAACAACACCCACATTTTCTCACTAACGATGACTATCAGAGGATGGTAGATAGCAATGCCCCCTTTGCAAGGAAATTTGGCAGGAACGAGCCTGTTCTTGAGAAGATTGATTCAGAGCTTTTGGGTCGCAATGTTGATGGATTTGTGCCTGGTGGATGGTTTAATCACCAAGGAAATGTAAACATGACTGTTCCACATCAGATCATAGCAAACGCCACTGAACTCAGGCCAGGTCCAGGTGCTGAAAGGCTCAAACGCCTCATCAATGGTTTGCTGTCAGCTGAGGATTTTTATGCAAAGCAATGCGCTTGATAACCATTCCTGTGCAGAAAGATGCCATCTTAAATTAGTAACCAATGGGAGTTCATTCCTCCTCGGGTCACTTAATAATGGCCAACAGAAAGGATAGCAATGCTTTAGGAACTAAGTGGGAAAAGGAAATAACTATCTTTCCAGAATACATTATCCCGCTTTACCTTCCATATCCAATACAATATATTTGTCGTTTAATAGCCCCAAATTGTAGTTTAACATTTAAATTTATTTGCATATTAATTAAAGTTAACAGAACAATTCTTTGTCAATTTCCTTATTCATTGTGCCTTATTTTTATTGAATCTTTCATAAACACAAGGAAAAAGAGAGATTATAGAATTGTAATCACAGGTGTTAAAACGACACTCATAGTTTCGTTTTACTCTACTCTGTTTCCCTCCCCTGCACATTCACCTTGAGATATATTACAAACCCCTACAATAGATATAAAATAATATAAATTATTTGATCGAGTGGTCCGAATCCTCGAAATTCAAGATATTGGAAAAAGAAGCAAGCATCTTTCATATTTCATGTGCCTGAGGATGGCAAAGATGGCCTCTATCACACTGCAACCTGGCTTCTTCCTCATTCCAGCCACTTTCCAACTTCCTCTGCATCCGTTTCCCAGCCAGTCTTCCTATCTATCTATCTATCTATATATAATATGAAAGAATACTAGTACCAGAATCAATGTCTCCTTTGGCTTTCTCCAAACTCTGTTTCCCAATTTCAATATTCATATAAATTATGTTAAATATAAAATAATGAAATTTTTTTTCTAAATCGCTCTTGATTTTAGGTACATGTCCACCAATTCAGTGGCAGGAATTGGTTTGGACTCAAGATTATGCCTCGTAGCTAATGAAATTATGAACGGATACAAATCCTCTCTCTCACTACACCAAGATGAGAACATGCAGCAAGGATATAGACTCTTTAGATTTTGTCAATTGAAATCATCTTCAATTGTTTGACCAAATTACACGGTCAACGTATAGTTCATACTATCTGAAAATCCTATACGAGCAACATTAAATGCTGAAAGACTCGAATGATATCTTTATCCTTTTTTAGTTTAGGACCATCAATTCGATCAGGTAATTAGAGACTACCTTTATTTAGCTCCCGGCGTTGAGCTAAGTTGAGCTGAGTTAAATTTTTAATCAATAGTAGTGAGTTGAGATGGTAGAGTGAGTTTTATAGAACCCACCTAAGATGAATTTAGATATATTTATGAGAAGTTGAAAAAGATTGTGGGTCACGCGTATAAAAAGGTATTGAATTGAAAAAGGTTGTGGGTCCCGCGTATAAAGGGGTTTTGAGTTGAGATGAATTTAGTGATTTAAAAGTTTAGATATTAAACTCAGCTTAAAATTATACTGAACTGAATTTATCTCAGTTGAGTCCAAGTTTCAAACGGGGTCTTAAATTTTGTTTTTCCAGCTGCAAACAAGAACAAGAAGAGGTCAGAAAAAAATTATCCTAATAAACTTATCATATTTTTTTTTGTTCCATTTAAACTCTTGATAATTATTGCTTGAATTGTTGGTGAAATCCTTGGTAGGAAGTAGTACAACAATTACCATCTCCAAAATAACAACACAAATAGTTAATCATATGTTTATTTCACTTATAATCAACCAAAATGAGTTTTTTCTTTTCTTTCCATTCATTCATCTGCAATCTTCACAATTTTCTTTCCAATGTTGTCACCGCTGAAGAGTCCAACGAAAGCAGAGGGTATGTTCTCTACACCAGAAGTGATATCTTCAAGGGCCTGCATATTTCCAGTACGAAGGTGATCGGAAGTTGTTGATATGAAATCTGAGTATACATTCATGTAATCAGCTGCTAAAAACCCTCGTATTGTAATTCTCTTGTACACAACATCAAGCATGTCAGGAGCAGCTCGCTTTCCATTTGTGTATTCGGAAATTACACCACAAACTGCAACTCTACCAAAAGTATTCATGTTAGCAACTGCTGCTTCCAGCATCTCAGACCCCACATTGTCGAAATATATGTCGATTCCATCAGGGAAGTACCTGCAGTGCAGAAAAATACATGTATATAATCTCTTTTTCAGAGCTAAAATTCCGACCTCAAAGATAATATTTTAAGGTTTTTACCTTTTCAAAGTTGACTTCAAATCTGTTTCATTCTTGTAGTTGAATGCCTCATCAAATCCAAGGTTCTCTTTGAGCAATTCTACCTATTATAAGTTCATAATGAAATAAAGTTTCAAATTTCAATGGAGCATAAAAAATAAAGTTTTCCTCTAAGATTCAAACCATTTGCATTGCTTCGAAGTTCAATCAAGAACAAAAGGGTTGCATGCATGCGAACCTTTTTCTTGCTCCCAGCGCAGCCAACAACATAGCAACCAAGCAGTTTGGCGTACTGTCCAACCAAATTTCCAACCGATCCAGAAGCTGTAGATACAAAGACTTTCTCCCCCTTCTTTGGTTGGCACACTTCAAAAAACCCACCATAAGCCGCCAATCCACTAAACCCTGCAGGAACAAACAAAGGAATAAGTTGTTAAGGAAAGTCTGCAAGCTAAAGGTGAGTTTTCGCATATGAGAGGAGAATATATATTTTAATATTATTATTATTTTAGAATTTGAAAAAGTTAAATTGACTATTTTATTTTATATGAAAATTTAGAAAAGCTGTAATGATTAGATACTATTAGATGATGAAAAAAGCTACTTTGCCTACCAATTGTTACCGCTCTACTTGACCACTCGGAGAAATTTTTTATTTTTATTTTTATTTTTACTTAATGGTTAAGAAAGCGATTTTAAGTGTATTGATGTATTTTTTTAAAAAATATTTAAATATATTAAAAAAATGTGAATAGAAAAATGAAAAAAAAAAGTTGGAAAATGAAATAGCGGTCAAGTAGAGTGGACTACTCTGGACGGCAAAATAACCTGACTCATTAGAAGATATGTGTTGTGAAAACAAAAGAGGCCTAAAAGTAATAAAATCTCAACCAATTTTGGAGGTACACAAGTTCTCAATAATGAGTTTCTCATTTCGCAAGTGCATGTCGAATAATGTAAGAGTAAGAGCCCATTTGGATTCAGAAAGTGTTTCATCTCATCTTATCATTATAATTTTTTTAAATTCTCACATAAAATATAATAAACAATTCAACTTTTTCAAATACCAATTTAACTTTTTCAAATCTCAAAATAATAATAATATTAAAAAATAATATTCTAACAATATTTTTTTTAACTTTCATTTTTTATCTAAAATCATTTTATCTCATTTATGAATCCATACCAACCTTTTTAAGTCTTATTGGCACCCACTACCCAATAATTGTTTGAGTAATGCTACATACAGTCGTGGAATGCGCAAACGCCGTACAGTCGATTTGAAAAAGAGTGGGGTCCACTGTTAAAAAATTAATTTCTTTTCATGTGGATCCCATATTTATTTACTTTTTTCAAAGCGACTGCACGGCGCTCGCCCACTCAGAACTGCAAGTATCATTTCTCGTAATTGTTTACTCCCATGGATTCGAAATTTAGACTTGGAATCACTAAAACCAAGGCTCCCACTTGAGCTAACCCCAAGAGTTATTAGGTTCAATTTAGTTGGCAAGGAGAAGAGGGGAAACTAATTACCTAGAATTCCAACGTGGTAAGTCAGTGGAAATCCCATTGGATCCAATTTGCTTAACATATTTCCTTCTTTTACCACGCTATACTCTCCCCAGGCAATCACACCAACAACCAAGTCATCTTTCTCGAACTTGGAATTCGCAGAAGCCACAACTCTAGCAACACCATATGCATCAATTCCCTGTATCAATCCATATATATTCACAAAACAACTCAGAAATTATATCAGCACTAGTTGCAGTACTCACAAAAAACAACCAAAATCTCTATATTATATATCTTGGCAAATTAAGTATCACATACGTAATTTGGTATTATACGTACCTCGCCGGGGGTTATGCCGACAGAAAAATTTATGGCACTCTGAGAGGAGCTGTAACTCTTCATGCGGTTAAGCTGGTATGGGTCGATCGATACATAGAGATTCTTCACTACGACATCGTTGGACCCAGGCTCCACTGTTAGTGCAAGAGATGCAGTCTTCAGCTCGAAGTGTGACTCTTCTGGTGCACCATCGACGTGCGTCTTCGTTACTATGTACCTGTTGGTCACTTCCATTATTGTAACTCTCCCCAGCTCTAAATTTGTGCCGTTTGAATGGGATCTGTGCATGTTTCAAGGTCTTTTATATATATATATATATATGGAGATTAATAAGAAGCTAGCGATACAAACAAGATCAAGAGAACTGTATGATCAGTACTTGAACAAATAATAACAATTCGGCTTCTTAATTTTATCTTTTAATTTACTCTTTTGGTTATTAGGATCTGTTATTAGCAGAAAAACAAAATAACATGAATAGGAATAGAAGAAAGCGTTTCTCTTGTAAGACAAAGTACGTATATAAAACGACGAAGGTGGAATCACTAGATATGTACGTGTAACTCTCCTGACCACAAAAGGGTAGATGCTTTTGAAGGCTACTCCTAATCCAACACACCTAGTTTGGGTGTCAATGAAAAATGAAAAAAGAAAAAATATATTTATAATTGTGAATTGTAAACTATCGTGTAATCGTTTTAAAAAAAATGAATAAAATATGAGACTTACATAAAAAAAATTAATTTTTTAATAATAGACTATACTATTTTTCAAAGCGATTAAACTGCGGTTACGCACTTCACAATTATATGTAGAATTACTCATTATTATTTTTTATTATTATTCATAAAATATTTCAAAATACCTCACTATGCAACGTTATAACCATCACGTTAATTTCTCATTCGGACAAAGCAAAAAACGTATCAAGCTGCGTGCATCGGTAGCTGATTAAGGATTTGGAGACCTCTAGAGGTCGGGGCTTGATCTGCTTTAATTAACTCGACAAATTAAAAAGGCTTTTATCAAAACAAAACGATAGGCCTGCAATGAGGTCGATCGGACTTTGTGTTGGATTTCCGAATAAGTTAAGATCGATTACGTGTCAAATCATTGTATATGTAGTAGTCATTGGAAAATAAAAGAGCAGCATATAATAAATCTGGAGTGAAACCATATTCATATAATATATAGTATGCCCGAATTTCAATTTTAGACATCATATCATAAAATAATGAAATTATATCATGAACTCTTAAAATAGGTCTCTATTATATGTTAATTAAGCCAGTACTACTTTAATGTTCATGATCTAAGTAAAATCATGAACTTTTAGAAATGTGTCAATAGTCTAATTATGTAATTTAATTGATCACATTTAAAATAATCGTGCACGTTACACTCTTTGATGATTAAGTACAATATCTTGATTTAAAATCTTTAAATTTACGTTCTTATTGTTTTTTTAAAATAAAAAATTAAAAAGCTTTACGTGGCCATGTATATATAATATAATGTGTTGTTCCCAAAAAGAATTACAAGTGATTTTAAATAATGAAAAATTATTTGTACCCTTCTAGTTAAGATGTGGAATCTGCATGATGAAAATAAAACTCATATTTTCTACTTTTTTTTAAAAGAATCTACGCAAGACTCTAATTACTTGAGTAGCCTAAACATGTATCTAGTATTTGTTAATGCCAAAAAACTGCACATGCTGGAATAGGAGAAAAAATCATTCCTGGCCTACAATGGTGTTTCAGGCCTCGATTAGGGTGGTTTGGAGTCTTCGGTAGCTATCCGGAGCGGCTATATAGTATCCGTACGTATATCCATAATAGTGAATAGGAAATAAATATAGAAAAAATAAATAGAGAATGAGACACAAATTTATGTAGTTCGGCACTAGACTTACGTCCACATGTGATCGTTTGAAGGACAAATCCACTATAATATGAGTATTTTACAGTTTTTCAATGTCTCTCATTTATCACTATATAATGGAAGTCAGAGATCTATTTACTGGATAAGATATTCTCACTGGAGCTCTTGTTGCAAAGTTGAAGAAGTCGAAGAAGCGCCCCCCCTTTCTAGTCCAGTATGATCCCTTTTTATCCTGGCCTTGAGGGTAGTGAGAGATGACAGCTTTATTCCACTCCTCGTTAGCGTGCCTAACTTGTTTTTTTTCCTTTCTCATTTTTCTCATCTTTTCTATCATGTCATTTTTTTCCCCCGATATCTTATTTTCCCTTACCCCTCATTGTCTCCTCTTTGTCCATTATTCCTCTCTCTTTCTATTATCTTCTAGTGAGAGTCCTTTGATGGGTTAGATTTGATATATATGAACCTGAAATATTTTATCTCTTTCAGTATTATTCTTGAATCAAATGTATTAGATAAAAAAAAAAAACTGTAATAAACATTAAAATTAACAAAACCAGCAGGCAACAACATAAACAAATGGTGCTCGACTTTAAACTTTTATTGCTAAACGATGTTTGAAATTAGGCTTCTAAGCTCTTTGAAACGGTTTTAGGAAACCTTACTCGATCATCGTGCAATAAAAAATGAGTACTTCTACACATCTGCCCACACTCTCCACACACCGTACACTTAAATTTTTTTTTTTTTTTTAACTCATTACACTAGGTGTGTTAAGTGTATGATAAATAGTAGAGTGTGAAGAAGATTTTTTCATAAAAAAAAACTAGGCATGCATCCACTAATTAATACAAAATAGTGAGAAATATCACAAATAACATTACTGCATTTACATTCATGCTATCTCCATTGATATTATATCACGTCACTTTTCATATAAAACCTTATATTTGAACTATGAAATAAGATACGTATTTTGGATATCCCCAAATGGAATTAGACTCTCAATTTTAATATGGACCCGAAACTAGAGTCGAGCCTCAATATGGGCCCAAATACTCGAGGGACAGTACCCAATAGGCCTAATTCCTAAGCCCAAAAGAAAAAAAATTTAGTATTGACCCAAAAACTTAATTGATAATGGATAATCTCAAGATGTACCTCAAAATCAGTTAAAGATGGATAATCTAAAAGAGGCAATCATGTTAAGTACCCACAAATCCAATTGATTAGGGATAGCCTCGAAACCACTTGAGATGGGAAAAAATCCCAAACAAAAAGGGGCAGTCCTGATTTGGGCTCCCAACACCCAATTGATATAAAATAATCTCAACAGGAGCCTTGAACTGGGTTCATGGAGAATAAGCCCAATAGTTTTCTTTATGAGTAATGCTGCATACAGTCATGGAATACATAAACGTCATACATTCGCTTTAAAAAAGAGTAGGGTCCATTATTAAAAAATTAATTTCTTTTCATGTGGGTCTCATATTTATTTATTTTTTTCAAAACGACTGCACGACGCTTGTACACTCACGACTGTAAGTATCATTTCTCTTTCTTCTTAGGGGATGTTTGGGAGATGGGATGGTTTGATCTCAGTCTATCTTTTCTCATATTATTTCTTTATCAAATATCACTCAAACATAAATATTTTTTTAATTTTAAATATTTATTTTTTTCCTCTAATCATTACTTAATCATTACAATTTTCTCAAACTTACAAATAAAACACAAAAAATAATTCAACTTTCTCAAATCTTAAAACAAAAATAATATTAAAAATTATATCTTAACAATATTTTAACTTTATAATATTTTTATTCTATTTTTTCTCTATTCTTTTTCAAAATCTCATAAAACATTATAACTTAAATTATTTTACTATTATTTACAAATCATTTCATTACTATTTATAATTTTTTTTTATCTCATCTCATTCTCTAAATATCTATTAAATCTATTTTATAATAAAAATAATTTTATAATTTAACATATTAGATTAAACAACATTAGTTTATGAATTTACTTTTAAGCAAAAGATATCAACCACATCCAATCTGTTATTATCCCTACATGACCACATTTATGCTGCACTACATCAGTGGTATAGTGATACGCCACACTGTTTTTTCTTCCTTTCTCATCTCATTGCAAGGGTCACCTCTTGTCACAGACACCTATCCACAACAACTCATAAATTTTCTATGAAAGGAAAACTGAAATCAGACAAAATGGTTTTCGACACTTGCCTCGGTTGGATACTTTCATCTTATAATTACGAGAATAATAGTGAAATAATTTATATTTTAATATCTTAGAATTATAGAAATAATAGTAAAATAACTTGAATTAAAATATTTGAGTGAATTTTGAAAAATGAAAAGGAAAAATTTAAATTTAAATATTAAAAATTAAAATAGAAAATTTTTAATATATATTTTTTAAATTTTGTAAAAATTATATTGATTTTTGTGTTTTGTTTTAAAATTTATAAAAATTGTATTGAATTTTTTGTTTAGATAATAATTAAAAAATGATTAGATAAAAAATTTAAATACAGAAACTGAAAAAGAGGATATGATATAACTTTTTATTTTTATTTTTATTTATTAAATGGTAAACTGAAAGTAGCCTTGTTCGTGGAATTGGGAGACATGTCGTATCGGTTTAACTTCGTAAAAAGACATGTCGTAATGGTTTGTGGGTTCTCGTATATATAAACTCAGAAAACAAAAGATTTTTTCATCATTTTTCCCAGTTAGGGCTTAGGAAGGGTTTACACTTTACTCTCTCTCTCTCTCTCTCTCTCTCTGTCTCTGCCCATTTCCCGCCCTATCGGGCCCCCAAAATTTATCCTTCTGAATAGAATAACAATCTCAAGCTCAGTTCGTCCCTCTCTCTTTCTTCCCCCCAGGGCTTCGATCTTGGTACGGTTCGTCTACCACGCTGCCATGGGCTCGCCGAAGCAGCTCCTATCCACTATCGAGTCGGCCCTCCTCAGCCCTTCGCCTACGACGCCCGCTCAGAGGATCCAGCTCATGCACGCCATTCGCAACTCTCTCTCCTCACTCCGTTCCCTCCTCTCCTACCCGGTATCTCTTCGTTTTTCTCAAAGCCTTTTTATTTATTTATTTTTGATAGGTAAAGGGAATGCAAAGCCTTTTTATTTCTATTCACTTGACCTTGATCAGCTCCGTTTCTGACGAAATGTCAGCTAAAAGAGTAGTGGAAGCAGTTAGGGTTTGAATTGGCCATTTTCGGATTACGTGATTTATACTCTGTAACCGTGAGTTTGTTGGCGACCGATCGCATTGTGTGTGGGGATTGTAGCTGTACCTTCTCTAATTACTGGTGTTTGTTCTTGTGGTTCATTATTGATATGGTTACTTGTTGGTATTGTAGCCTCCAAAGTCTTCAGACCGAGCACAAGTCCAGTCAAGGGAAGTCAGGCTTCCGGATTCACCGCCAATATCACTGGATGATCAGGACGTCCAGATTGTAAGTTCGTATCCTTCTCATTTCCATTCGGTTGACACAAAAATGGACGGAACGGAAATCAATCTTTTTTTTTTTTTTTTCCACCGCAACTTTCCTCTTTGAATATTAAGCGAGGTAGTTTTTTCCTGATCAATTAGCGATTTTTTTAATCTATTTGTGATTTTTTGTATTTTCTATGTTGATAGGCTTGAGGTTTCATTGTTTGTTTATTCCCTGCTTGCTCCTTTAATCGAAGCTTCTTGATTTGTAGTTTTACTAACTTGCGCATGGTACTGGTTATGAACCTTGGTATCCTATAGTAGGCGCGGTGGTTAATGTCCTACAATATTGACTGCAGTTCAATCTTTTTCCCATAATTTCTATGTTCATGTTTGGTATTATGCTGGATTTCAGGCTTTGAAATTAAGTGATGACCTTCATCTGAATGAAATAGATTGCGTCCGTTTGCTTGTAATGGCAAATCAAGAGGTGAATTTGGGCTACCAATGTTTGTCTAAATTTATCATTTCTGGAAAATGATCTTTTATTTTATTTTATTTATTCTATTGTGTGTTATAACCAGTGGAGTTTAATGGGACGGGAGCCATTGGAGATTTTACGCCTTGCAGCGGGACTTTGGTATACCGAAAGAAGAGATCTAATAACAGCCCTCTACACGTTGTTTAGGGTATCTTCATTCCCCTTGTCCATCCAATTCTCCTTGTCCTTTCCAATGAATTCTTGTACTGTTGCTGCAGGCCGTTGTGCTGGATCAGGGTCTTGAAGCTGATATCGTATCAGATATTCAGAAATATCTAGAAGATCTTATTAATGCTGGGCTTAGACAACGCTTGGTTTCTCTTATAAAGGTTTGAACCTTAACATTGTTTTATTTCACTTTGAGCCTAGGCAAATATGTTGTGATTCATTTCAATTAGCTTTTTCTCATAGTAATATTGTCATATAATGTCTTTTTTTTACTGTTTCTATGAAAAAGTTTATTAGTTCTGTGAACTGAAAGCAGATGTAGTGACTGGAGCAAATTCTTGTAATTCTTAAGCTGGCTTGTTTTCCAAATTTTCTAGACTTTTTATCAGATGTGATTCTTTCTGATTGACAACTAATTATGGATTTTTATGAGATGAACTACTTACTGTTATGAGTTTTCATAAATGTGTAGTATGGCTACTCGTACAGTCTTGAGTTTGACTCTCAACTGCTTGTGTACTTGGGCTATTTTTAATTACTTGGTTTAATAAAATTTCATTTTACTTATTAAAAAAATTAGATGGGGGCTATTTCTAATTATTAAACCAAGTAATTAAATGGAACTTAGTATCCATGAATATCTTTATAACCTATCCATTGTACTTGTATTATTTATATTCCCAAATGTGTGACTATAGTGTTGCACTCTCACTCTTAATTTTGATGTCGTCCTGAGGGTCATGTCATACACTATTCCAATACCACATTGCTGGTCTTATTAGGTGGCTCTAATGTCATAGATAATGACCCAGGAAAAGTGTTGGCCACATCTGAATTATAACCCCAAAAAGATTAATCAATTTGAAGCTTTCCAAGATTTACTTATAAAACTAGTCGGACCTGGTAAGTAGCCAATGTGAGACTTAGCATCCCTGACTACCCTTATAACCCCCTAGTTTATGTTGGTTAATTCCCAGTGTGAGACTGGGGTGTCATAGGTTAACATAATGTTCTCTGCATCCAACCAGCCTGAAGTTCTAAAACTTATATCTTGATATTGTATTGAATAGCTAACTCCTATGTAACTCTTGTTTGTGTTGGTTGGATAGTTCGATTTGAATATTAAATATCAGGCCCTCTTCGATTCATTCTTTAATGCTTAGTTTTGTATTTGGAAATGCAATATTTTATTTTATTTTATTTTTTTTTGTGTGGAGTCTCAACCCCACTTAACCAACTCTGAAGAATCTAAACCGTCTGAAAAATCTTGTTTTATGAAGAAGTAAAGAAGCCATTGCAATTGCCACTCGGGCTTAATGCAACCTCATGCTTTTTTGATGTATGAGTTCTCCATATTGACATAATGCAGATCATTTCACTCGTTCTTGTTAGAAAGTGTTAAGCCGTTAAGAAAGCTTGGGCTTAGCTGCTCACAATGATTTTGTTTTAAGTAACTGCTAACACACACATACTAAGTTAAGGTTGTTTTCATTAATGTGAGAATTTTTCAAATTTAGTCGAATATACTTTTTTGATAATTAAAAGACAATGATGTATCAGAAATGAATTACTTGCAGAAATTTTTTTGAAAAAATAAATATCTTAATAGTCATTTTGATTTCAATTATCTGATTTTGGTAAGCATTATTGAGTTATACTGAGGCCTCGTTTGGTTACGCAGTTAAGATGAGATGAGATGAGATGAGATAGTTTGGTTTTGTGTAACCAAACCAGCCCTGAGTATTTCTCTTTTTGATAATAATGTAGGACAAATACTTTCTCTAAATTAAGAAAAAAATGTTAGGAAATAAAGCAAGTTGAATGGAACAAAAATACGAGCTGAAAATTTCTTGTGATGTGTTGAGGGCTTTGTGGGATGATGTCTTTGTCAAGTCTGGCATTTCTTGGGTGATGCCTAAGAGTGTAGGGAATCTTTTGGCCTGTTGGAGAGGGATTCAAGGAAATCCTCAAATAGCGGCTGTTTGGAAGATGATTCCTCTTTGTCTTATGTGGTGTATTTGGGATGAGAGGAATGGACGCTGTTTTGATAATAGAGAATGCTCGGTAGATGGGATTAGGGCTTTCTTTTTCATACTTTATTGCTTTGGGCTTCGGTTATTGTAATGGACGGATTTAGTTCCAATGACTTTCGTGCTGTTTTTCAGCTTTAGTTTGTAATTAGGTGTTTTCTCTTGTATACTTCCTGTGTACTTGGGCTATGCCTAATTACATGGTTTTTTAATAAATTTCTTACTTCTAAAAAAAAATCGAGTTGAACAACATTTTTACACGTTGGATGGATTGCACCATTTAAAGCTCAAAAGATGTCCCCCGATCAGCCTGAGATCACATAGATTGGGGTGGTAGCTGTTGGGTTAGCAGAAGAGATGAAGAATTTATAGATCTTGGGATTGAACTTGAGAATAAATCTAAACTAACTATTTACATTCATGTGTAGTTATGCATTGTAATGTTTTTGGAAGTTGTGGGAATGTATTTAACCTCTGTATTGGAAGATGTAGTAGAGTTAATATTAAAATTGTATATATATGTATATGTATATATATCATACGTGGAGGAGATTGTATCATTGAAAATCTTTATTATCATTTGAATATAAACTATTCTAGGATTTTTTTTTCCTGGGTGGCTTCCAGATTTATTTGGGTCTAACTTTGCTCAACTCTTATCCTTAGACTTTCCATTGTGTTAGATAACAACACATTCAAATCTTTGGAAAGGAATCTACTCTCTGCTTCTGTTGGACCCTGTTCAAAATATGGACAATAAGAAGTATCGTTCTGCATTTGGACTTACATGTTACTAGAGTTTTGAAGCCTTTTTCATTATTACACAAAGCATAATTTTTCTATTTGGTTATAGGAGCTCAATCGGGAAGAACCAGCTGGTTTGGGTGGGCCCCAGTGTGAGCATTATGTTCTTGATTCTAGAGGTGCTCTTGTTGAGCGACAAGCTGTAGTTTGTAGGGAAAGGCTCATACTTGGACATTGCCTTGTCCTTTCTGTTCTGGTTGTGCGGACAAGTAAGTTCTGAAGCATTTTCAAGTTGAATACTCTCTGCCACTGTTTAGATGTTGGAAATTTACAAGTGATCTTCACAGTTCAGAGTTGATTAACCTTATAGTTTGTACACTTTGAAAAGAAATAGAAGACTTCTGGCTTCTATATTAGCAGATTTATGCAACTCTCGTCATGTTATGTTGGGGCAATAGAGAAAAAGGGGGGGGTCTCTCAAATTGCAGTTTATTTATTTATTTATTTTAAGTGTCTGGTTGAAGTTTTTTTATACTTGAGATGTTTGTTTCCCTATAACTTGTGATTGGCATCTTATCATTTATGATATCTTCTTTAGGGAGTGCAATTATGGCAGCCTAGCTCTCCATATTCTAAGAGTCTCATGATTTGGTGCTGTCTCCCATTAGATAAACACCAAATTACTTGGAAAAAGTTTAATTCTTGCACCTTCTTGTGGGTAACAGTCATACCTTTAAGATATAAATATCTTTAGATCATTGGAGTGATCTTTTGCTATAATTATGTTTGTACCATTTATGGGAATGAAATGTCTCTCTTTCTCCTTGCTTCCTGCCGTCGGTAATCTGAGTGGCCTGATAATTTAGGATCAGATGGTTTTGCGTTATCGTCTATTGGGTATTCAAGTCAGTTACTAATTGAAACCAAGTCCTTTTTTTCCCCAGCCAAGATGGGTTAGCCGAACAGATTCTATAGGAAGATTTGGTCTTGGTTGGTTGTTGGTCACCATGGAAGCTTTGCTTCAAGCTAATAAGTTTTTTTGCATAGGTAAGAAAATTTTATCGAAATAAAAGTAGGACAGCCAGGTACACATGAAATATACAAAGAAATACACTTAACAACAACTAGGAACTAGTAATGTATACAAGCAAATAATGAAAACTTACCCCATTACAATCAATGACAGAAGCCCAAGAAAAGAATGTGTTGAAAAGGAATCTCTTAAGCTCATCCAAGGAAGGCTCCCGATCTTCAAAGCATTGACCATTTATCTCCATCCAATGACCACATAATACAACGAGGAATCATGGATATTACTTTGATACTTACCCTGAAGACCTCTTCAATACTAAAAATTATCGCACCCTCCTAGGCATAACCCATTGCACACTGTCCAGTTAAAGATATCATCCCACAAGAACCTGGCCACCACACAATGTAATAACAGATGATCCACAGATTCCCCATTATTCTTACACAAGTATCTCTAGTCCATAATTTTGTTTTGATAGGTAAGTAGCTCTAGTCCATAATGCCAAGGCCACACTTCCTCAAATTGTCAATGGTGAGGAATTAACCAAAGAAGCCACATTGGGAGGAAACTTACATCTCCAAATGCTCTTCCAAGGGAAATGGATACTATGATGAACCGAAAGAATCTTGTAAGAGGATTGAACCATGAATCTCCTACTCCCAATCTGAGTCTAGATCTTGTCCCTTGCAATAATACCACAATTTGTAGCATAAAAGAAGCTGGAAACATCGGTAATGATACAAAGTTCCCAATCCTGAGCCGCTCTAAGAAAGCAAATGTTCCACTGAACCGAGCCATTGGAACAATCCGTCAAATTTGCCACCATAGCTTCCTTATCACTTGCTAACTGGAAAAGAGAGGGGAAACACTCTTCAGGGCTCTACTTATAAAAAAAAAAAAAACACACTTAAGGGCTCTTGTATCACACCAAACATCATGCCAGAAGCAAACTCTAGAACCCATTCCTACCTCCGAACCGAAACACACGGAAAAGCCCTCCCAACCTTTTAGAAAATTTTTCCACAGCACCACTCCATGAGCACTCCTATCTTTATTAGACCACCCCTAGCACTTCCATACTTGGAATCAACCACAACCCTGCACAAGGCCTCCTCCTCCTGATGAGTTGTTGTAGTTGTAAAATCTTCTTGTGCCAGAAATAATCTCTCATTGCTCATTGGTGTTCTAATTTTCATGGTCGTTATTTGGCCCTTAGGTGTACAGAGGGTTAGGTCATATGGGATATAGCATAGTTTGGAGGGTAGAGGAGGGAAGAGATGAAATGGATTTGCAAGAGAACTGCATAAGGTGGCTGTTTCTTTCTAGTTTTTCATTGGTAAGGGAAACATAGCCAAGCCTTTCCAAATTTCTCTCCATTTGTTGGGTATTGTGGTTATTCATTGGAGGCAAGAAGGAATAAACCGATTGATAAGGCTGGCTAGTGGTCGTATCCAGCCGTGTTTAATTGCGTGGGGGAAACCTCAAGCGAATTGTGAATTACATAATGGTATTTGGGGCAAGATTGGTGGAAAGGATTTTGAAATTCCAATGGTGAGGGAGAGCATGGAAATAATGTAGAGAATGCCATTACTCCAGTTGTAAAAACTGTTTCCTGAACATCTGATAATTTTGTTGGAAGAGTTATTGATCAAAAAGATTTTGTTGGAAGAGTTGGCTAGTATGAATGGAGTGTCGAATGGCATGTAAAGAGGAAGATGCATAGTAATGTCTTTATGATGAGAAGCCATTTGGTAATATTAATGGTGAGCTCTCTTAATTGTTAGAAAAGGTGGATATGGGCTTAGAGTTGTTTTTAGAGTCAAGACAAATATCTCTTGAGAGGGTTATTTATAATTCAAAGTCCAGTTCTCTTGGGCAGGTGACATACCCTACTTGATAGCCATTAAAATCCCCAATGAACCAAACTGGGCAGTAAAGTGAGTCATTTGAAAGGCATACTTAACCGGGTTTATGCAGAGGGAAAGGCCTTGATGTTTGAAAACATTGCTAGAAAGATTTGTTACCGTTCAGAAATCTAATTTTTTTTATATCAGATTTTATTGATTGTAGGAATAGGCAAAAGCCCAAGTACACGGGTCATATACGAGAGTAACGCCTATGAGTGATGTTCTAGTGATACAAGAAATTCATGAATGGTCATACCATTTTTTTTTATAAGTAATAAGAAAATTTTATTGACAAGTAAATAGGTGTAGCCCAAGTACACAAGAGAAAACACCTAAATATAAGCTAAGAACTAGAATAGGCTAAAAGCAAATCATGAAGGTTATCTCCATTCAATACAAGAGCCTTTGCCCAAATACACAAAGTACGAAGGAAAAACTCTATAAGTTCTCCTATCGAGCGTTCTCTATCTTCAAAATATCGCTCATTCCTTTCTAACCATAAGCACCACATCGAACGTAAAGGGATCATCTTCCATATGGCAACAATGCGACGACTCCCCTTAAAACCTTGCCAACATGTTAAAAGATCCATGACTTGCTTAGGCATCACCCAAGCAATACCCCCGTCCTACCAAAAATCTTATCCCATAAAGTCTTAGCCATCTTACAATGAATAAATAAATGGTCAATAGATTCACCATCTTCCTTTTTTTTTTTTTTTTTTGATGTCGGGGAACCTCTCCAAAGCAAGGGCCCTTCGGACCCACCCTTGTAGAGTAAACCCCGGTCCCGTGCATCGCACCCTCGGAAGTTTCCCTACACGAAACTGGTTAAATCGCTAGTTTTTCACCAGGAGGTGTGACCCTGCACCCATGAGGTGTTGAATCTTGGACCTTGAAGGGATTGATACCCCAAGACCAAGGCCTTCACCACTTGGGCCAACCCCTTGGGGTTTCACCATCTTTCTTACACACAAAGAACCAATCCACAACAAATAATCCACCCTTTCTCAAATTATCCAGGGTCAAAATTTTTCCAGGGATGCCAACCAGCAGAAAAATGCAACCTTACTAGGCACTTAGCTCTCCAAATGCACTTCCAAGGGAATTTATTGACCCAGTGAATGGTCATGCCATTAAAATCAATTACAATTGACCATTGGAACAAAGTGTTTAAACATAAAGTTCTAAGTGCATCCAGTGACCGCTCACGATCTTTGAAGCTTCGCTCATTCCTCTCCCTTCAAAGACACCACCATAGACAGATTGGAACCATCTTTCAAATTGCGGGAATTTGAGAAGTGCCTTGGAGACCTCTCCATGAAGCTAAGAGGTTGATCACCCTCTTGGCATCACCCAAGCTAAACCCACCCTAGCAAAACAATCATTCCACAAAGTCGTGGAAATCTCACAAGGTATTAGGATACGATCGATGGATTCTTCGCTCTTTTTATACAAACAAGACCAATGCAAGACTATGATTCGGCGTTCCCTTAGGTTGTCGATAGTGAGAATCTTCCCCAAAGAAGCTGTCCATACAAAAAATGATACCTTCAAGGGGGCATTTTTCTTCCAAAATACTCTTCCACAAGAATGGATTTGCATTATGCTTAGAGATGGAATGGTAAAAGGAGCGTACTAGGAACTTCCCTTTCGCTGAGGGGTGCCAAAAGAGCTTTTCTTCACCTCCCCCCCTCATAGGAACATAATAGATTAGGTCGTAAATTTCAGAGATTGCTTCAACTTCCCAATCATGGACAACTCTAAGAAATGTGACATTCCATTGGGGAGTGCTGTTAAATTGGTCAGGGAGGTCCAATATTGAGGCTTCCTTCGTTCACTCTTACCAAAAACTGGATAGGCTTCTTTAAGTGCCTTGTTACCGCAACAAGTGTCATGCCAAAATTTGATTCGTGACCCGCCACGCACCTCAAAAAGGGTAAAACTAGAAAACTTAGTCCAACCTAGTCCGATGTACTTCCAAAGCCCTGTCTCAGATGGTCCACACACCTCGTTCAAGCACCAACCTCCCCATGCTCTACCATGCTTTTGAGTACTGTTCTCCACAAAGCTCCATGTTCTATGGGATATCTCCATAGCCATTTGCCCAACAATGCCTTACTAAAAAACTACAAATTTTGGATAACCAAACCTCCTTTGGAATTGGGAAACAAACGGTAGCCCATTTTACCATATGAAATTTGAACACATCATTCATCCCCCCTATAGGAAATTCAGCTGTATTTTCTCCATACGGTAAGCCACCTTTGATGGAAACGAAAATAAAGAGAGGAAATAAGTCAGTAGGTTGGAGAGGGTACTTTTGATGAGTGTGACTCTGCCATCTTTGGATAAGCACATTTGCTTCCAACTAGCAAGTTTCTGCTCCATCTTTTCTAGGACATAATCCCAAATGGACAATGATTTGTAATGAGCACCCAATAGGGGCCAAGATATTTCATGGGTAAATGAGATATCTTACATCTCAAGATAGAAGGCATACTATCCACATTATGCACTTGCCCCACCGGAACTACATCTGATTTGCCCAAGTTCACATTCAATCTAGAAACGACTTCATAGCATAGGAGAGCCCTCAATGCACGGATATGATCATGGCTGGCCTCACAAAATAATACGGTATCGTCGGCAAATAAGAGTTGAGAGATATTGCGAGAGCCAGTATTTGCCTCACCCATTGAGAAGCCAGATACAGAACCACCCTCCACAACGCCGACAATCATTTTGCTAGAAATGACTTCGTAGCATAGAAGGAGAGCCCTCAATGCACGGATATGATCATGGCTGGCCTCACAAAATAATACGGTATTGTCGGCAAATAAGAGTTGAGAGATATTGCGAGAGCCAGTATTTGCCTCACCCATTGAGAAGCCAGATATAAAACCACCCTCCACAACGCCGACGATCATTTTGCTAAATGCTTCAGTTACGAAAACAATTAGTAATGGAGATAAGGGATCCTCCTTTCTCAATCCCTATGAGCTTCGAAAGAAACTGCTTGGTGTGCCATTAATCAAGATAGAGAAGTGTGCAGTAGAGATGCACGTTTGATCCATGAGCACCACTTCACCCCAAAACCGCATCTCTTAGAGCATATAGAGTAAGAAGTTCCAATTGACTCGATGATAGGCCTTTTCCATATCTAGTTTGCAGAGAAGCCCCGTTTCTCCACCACCATGCTTAACCTGTTCGCCAAGACTTTTGAGATGATTTTATACATCCCACTCACCAAGCTAATGGGGCAATAATCTTACCTTAACCACACCTAGTGATTTTGGAATAAGAGCAATGAAGGTTGCATTGAGGCTTTTTTTGAACCTTCCATTTTCATGGAATTCTTGAAAGACCCCCATGATATCACCCTTGATCACTTCCCAACAAGACTGAAAGAATGCCATATTGAAGCCATTCGGACCTGGAGTTTTATCACCCGCCATACTTTTTAACACTTTTCGAACCTCCATTTCTTTGAAAGGCCGCTCAAGCTGTCCTTTTACTTGTGGGTCGATAGTATCAAAGGTAAGTCCGTCTAATCTCGGTCGCCAAGAAAATTATTTCGAAAGCAAATTCTCATAGTAGTTGATAATGTGATTTGTGGCCTCAATTTAGTTAGAGATAGTTCCCCCAACTGCCAACAATGTATCAATGACATTGTTCCTCCTATGTGAGTTAGCCACCCAATGAAAGAACTTGGTACATTTATCCCCTTCCTTCAACCATAGGGCTCTTGCTTTTGTCTCCATGATATCTCTTCCAAGAGAAAAACCCTCTCAAGTTCTATAGACACTTGAGTTTTGCAAGCTCTTTCGACTTCTGACATTCCCCTTACCTCCAATATGTTCTCCAAACCCTAAGTTCCTCCAAGAGTAGCTTCTTCTGACCTTCCACATTACCAAACACCTGTTGATTCAAGCTCTTCAAGTCTTTTTTCAGTACCTTCAATTTACATGCCAAAATATAACTTGGAGTTCCTTGGAATTGATAAGAAGTCTACCATTGTTTAGCTCTTTCAATAAAGCCCTCTTATTTCAGCCACATATTCTCGAATTTGAAGTACTTTGGACCTCCCTGTATTCCTCCACAATCAAGAAGGATTGGAAAGTGGTTTGAACATGGTCGGGGAAGTTGCTTTTGAATGAGATTTGGATAATAGGTTTCCAAATTTGAGGAGACTAGGAATCTATTGATCCTCGACCAAGAAAGATGTTCATGGTTGCTCGACCAAGTGAAGGAACCACTTGCAAGAGAAATATCTAATAGTTCTTAATCAGAAATGAAATTTGAAAAGTCTACCATTGCTAAATTGTAGTTGGAACCACCCGATCTTTCACTTGGGAAATGAGTGACTTTAAAATCACCACCATTACACCAAGGCATATCGCAGATGCTACATAGTCCGACCAACTCATCCCATAATAGTCTTCTTGTATATCTTAGAAATATAATCTTAAATGGGTATTTTTGCGGGTCAGGGTTTCCTCTGCATCCACTAGAGCCAAGTTTGAGTTTTGTAGCTTTTATTTTGGTGGTTGGTGCTCTTTTATTTCTTATATCACTTGATTATCATGTATAAGTGATGCTCTTGTCTATATTCCGTGTTACTTGGGCTATTGCCTATCCTTATTGACCATCAAGTTTCATCAACTACCAAAATTCTCTATTGATCTGTAAACAAAATTTATTTAATAAATAGGCGATAGAATCAAGTACACAGGACATAGACGAGAGCATCACCTATGCATGATAATCTAGTGATTCAAGAAATTCATGATGGTAGTGCTAGTGCTGAGATTCCTTTGTCACTTAGGCGCCTAGCATCGGTTGGAGCATAAGTTATCCTCTGTGTTTTTCAAGCCATGAGCCTCTTCCTTCAGGTATTGCTTCCCCCCTATATTCCTCTATCTAAGAATCTTTCTTCTAGCACAAAGAGGGGTGATTTAAAGATAGAATGGTAGTATATGACCAAGGCTTCTTCGAGGTTGGTTGGTCTTTCATCTTTGGTAGTGATGAAGGTTTGGTTGTAAAGCTCTTGTTCATGAAAATGGCATGTTTGAAAAGAGTCTCAATGCAACATTTATTGCCCTCATTCCAAAAAAATCTGGTGCTGTGGAGGTAAAAGATTATTGCTCTATTAGCTTCGTAAGCGGAATTTACAAGATCCTTTTGAAAGTTTTGGCGAATAGATTGAGCACGATGGTCGAGAAGTTAGTATCAAAGCCTTCAAATGCCGTTGTACAAGGTAGGCAAATTCTTGATTCGGTGTTTATTGCCAATTAATGCTTTGATAGTAGACTCAAGTTGGGAGTGCTGGGGCTCTTGTGTAAACTTGATATGGAGAAGGCCTATGATCGAGTCAATTGGTAATTTTTGCTCTACATGCTCAAGAGATGTGACTTTGGTTCAATCAAACAATGTATTTCTAATGTTTGTTTTTCTGTCTTGGTGGATGGCACTACAAATGGGTTTTTTAAAAGCTCACGAGGCTTGAGACAAGGTGACCCTCTATCTCTGCTACTTTTTTTTTGTAATGGAAGCTTTTAGTAAGATGACTTTAGGTAGGAGTTCGGTCCGGTTTGATACTGATTCTTAACCGAAACTAAACCGGTATATGTATATATATTAATTTTTTATTATATAAAAATTGTTTTTATATAATTTTTTATATTATATATATATAATAAAATTAGTCTTATAAAATTTTAATATAACATTTAATATAACATAAACTTAATATTATAATTTTTTAATATAACATTTAATGTACCATATAAATTTTAATCTTATAACATGAAATTTTATGTAGTGCCACACGAGTGAACGGTAAACTTATGTAGAACAAGCATTAGAGGAACCGGCTCTCAAGTCTCAACTTATGTAGTGACACATGTGTAAACGGTAAACTGGAAAAACAGGATCGGACCAAAATTGGGAAAATTGAAAGTTTCGGTTTTGGTGATGAATTGGTCCGTATCGGTTCTTGAATTTAAAAAATAGGTGTATATCTGTTTGGTTCCAAATTTTTTCCAAAATCGGGCTGGTTATAGATAGAGGTGGAAAATTGTGTTAACGGATCGTGTTCGTGTCGTGTCAAGACGTGTATATTATACGATATGGGTCAACTCGAACACGACCCGTTAAGTTTAACGGGTCAGATTTTCAAACCCTAACACGACCCATTAAAATAACGGGTTGAAACTGCACGATCCATTTTGACATGTTATGAATTAATTAAAAATATATTGACCCAACCCGTTTTGACGCGTGTCAACTCGTTTATGTAAATGGGTTGAATTGACCCAAATAATCCATTTGACCTAATTAACATAATTTTACATAAAATTTAAAATCACAATATCTTCCAAAAATATAGAAGTAATTACATAAGTCTAAAATTACAATCCAAACAACAAAAACACCGAAATTACAATCCAGAGGAAGCGTGGGAGGTGGTCGTGACTCGTGAGAACTGACTCAACTGAGAATTGAGAGAGAGTTAGGAAATACGAAATAGGGTTAGAGTATTTTTGTTTTTATGTTAAAGAGGATATAATTGTAATTTTGAGTAAACAAATTAACGAGTCTAAACGGATCACTAACGGGTCACTAACGGGTCAAGCAGGTTGACCTGTTAATGAATCATGTCTTAATGGGTCAACTTGTTTTGACCCGGACCCGTTAACATCAAACCCAAACTTGTTAATTTCGTGTCGTGTTTGTGTTGGGTTAATGGGTCGTATCGCATATTGCCACCCCTAGTTATAACCCTAATTTTGGTGTTGTGGAGGGTTGGTTCTTATCCGGATTCTTAGGGGACGTTTGGATACAAAGATGAGATATGAAATTATCAAAACTTCTCGTAATTTTATTCCCAAATATCACTCAAATACAAAACACTTTTCAATTTCAAATCTTCAAGTTTTATTTAATCATTACCTAATCATTATCCAAACACAAAAATCAATATAACTTTTACAAACTCCAAAGTACAACACAAAAATCAATCCAAAATTTACAAACTTTGTAACAAAAATAATATTAAAAAATTATATTCAAACATTTTTTTGACTTTTATAATATTTTTATCCAACCTTTTCTCTCTCCTTTTCGAAAACTTAATAAACATCTTAACTTAAACCATTTCATTACTATTCACAGAATTATGAGATACTCCAAGTGTCCAAACGAGCCCTTAGTGGGGGAGGCAACTACTGGCTCACTTCACATATATCATCTATTATTTGTCGATGATAGCTTAATCTTTTGTGGCACCAGTCACGATCAAATTTGAGCTTTGAGGGTACTCCTTTTATGCTTTGAAATTGCTTTGGGGTTGAAGGTGAACTTGGCTAAATCAGAAGTAGTCTCAGTGGGGAATGTTCTGTAAGTGGAGAGCATGACTAACATTTTGGATTGCAAGATATCCTAGTTGCTGATGAAATATTTGGGTCTTCCTTTAGGTGCCCCGTTGAAATTGAAATCTATTTGGGGATGATGTAATAGAAAAAATGGAACGAAAATTTGTTAATTGGAAGAGGATGTATCTATCCTGAGGTGGTAGGGTCGCTTTAATCAAAAGTACCATTCCCAACTTGCCAACCTACTTTCTATCACAATTTCCACTTCCCACCAAGGTGGCTCATTTGGACATTGGGGGGGGGGGGGGGGGGATGAACGTTGAGTTTATATTCCACTTGGTAAAATGGGCCATGGTGTGCTCCCCTATCCCAGAGGGAGGATTGGGTATTCAAAACTTGCAATCTTTTAACAAAGCTTTGCTCGGCAAATGACTTTGGAAATACCACAATGAATGTGGAGTAGTGAGCACTATGGAGAGCCGTCATAGAATCGAAGTATGGTGAACTATGGGGAGGATGGTGTTCGAATGAGGTAAGTGGGCAATATGGGGGTGGGGCTATGGAGACACATAAGAAGAGGATGAGACACATATTCAAGAAATATCCGTTTTGAGGTGGGTGATGGGTCTAAAATCAAAATTTGGCAGGATGTATGGTGTAGAGATAGGACACTCAAGGAAGCTTATCTAGAATTTTATGGCATAACAAGAATGAAAGAAGCCTCAATTGTGGAGCTCTTAATCCTATCTAATGGTACTCCCCTATGGAACGTTACATTCTTCAGAGATGCACAAGATTGGGAAGTTAATGCTGTCTCGGAGTTCTATGATCTAGTGTACTCTACCCGTATAAAGGGGGGAGCTGAAGACAAGATCTTTTGGTGCCCTTCTAAGAAAGGGAAGTTCACAGTCCGCTCCTACTATCAAGCCATGATCACGTATAATACAAATCCATTCCCATGGTAGAGTATTTGGAAGACAAAAGCACCTTTGAAGGCCAATTTTTTTGTATGGACGGCTTCATTAGGGAAGATCCTTACAATAGACCATCTATGGAAACACCACATCATAGTCATGGATTGGTGTTGTGTGCGCAAAAAGAACGGAGAGTCCGTAGATCATCTATTACTTCATTGTGAGATTGCTATGACCTTGTGAAATGACTTCTTTGCTTGGATGTTGGGTGATGCTGAAAAGGGTAATTGACCTCCTAGCTTCTTGGCAAGGCTTCTGGGGCAACCCTCAGATTGTAACAGTGTGAAAGATTGTCCCAAATTTGTCTATGGTGGTGTATTTGGAGGGAGAGGAATGCAAGAAGCTTTGAAGATCGAGAGTGGTCAATGGATGAGCTTAGAAGTTTATTTTTCAATACTTTACTTCATTGGTCGATTGTAATTGACTTTAATGGCATGCCTTTTCATGACTTCTTTGTATTGCTATACTAACATTTATAGGCGACGCTCTTGTATATATCCCGTATACTTGGGCCTTTATTTGTTTTATGCTCAATAAAATTTTGTTTGTCGATCAAAAAGTTGCTATCGATGAGCGCAAATCCACTGATGTGGTGATTAAGGGAGGAAGTGTATATTTGGGAGGCTAGGAATAGCTTTACTAGTGAAATTGGGACTTGTTTTCTAATAGGGTACAGTTTACAAGAGAAACCCATAAACCGGGAACCTTTGAAATAACGGGGGTGCAGGGTGGCGCCATCAGATTGTGTTTTGAAAAGAGTCAAGAGCCCAAGCTGGGTAGTTTCTTTACATGGGAGGAGGAGGAGGAGGAGGAGGAGGAGGAGGAGGAAGGGGGGGGGGGAGTTTGGTTGAAATTATTCTTTGATGTGCTCAAACTGGTGCCTATGAACATCTTCAAGTAGATTTGTACTGTAGATTCTTTTGTATGCATCAACATTCACATCGCCGTATTTAAAGATAAATACAATTTAGTGCCACTGGCTTTATGATTTTTTTGTTAGTTATTTTCTAAAATAGTTTCACTTTTTAGACCCATTCAAATGTTTATTTTGTTTCTATATTCAATTAAAATCAATTTTGGGTAATGGAATGTGACATACTGGACTATTTGTGTATTCTCTTAAAAAATTTACTTTGGTGGTTGTGTATCATGTTTGGGTTTGCAGGTCCAAAGGATATAAAAGATATATTTTCCGCTTTAAAAGATTGTGCTGCTGAGCTTAGTCAGAGTAACATGACCTTGAAACATCAGGTATTCCTTTATATTCTGACAATTTGAATCTTCTTGTTTGTTTTTAGGGTAAACCTTGAAAAGTTCCAGACATTTGTTTTATACATTGAGAAACAGATTACAAGGATAAGGATCTTGTACAGCCGAGGTTGAATTGGAGGATCTACTCGTAGTCGTGGTTAGAATCATTTTAGAAAAATTTTGTGCACAAAACCTGTTACATCATTCAATACAATCAAACTGTCAAATTGACTGTTTGTTACAAAAAACCTATAAAGAAAAGCTTCTAAACATATAAATTCATTTCTTTAGAATCATTTTAGTTCTAAAAAAAAGCTTCTAAACATATAAATTCATTTGTCCTCTCTCCATTTTTTGTTACAAAAAACCTATAAATATTTTTTTGGGCAAATACATTACAATTCTGTTCCGTAATTTTTATAACGATATACTATGGGGATTTGAAAAGAAACCTATCTCATCTTGGGACTTCAGCATGATACTATGGAATCTGTTCCTTCTTTTACTTATTGCAAGATTACTAGTGCTTTGTGGAGTGACTTTCTTAGTCGGTTTGGTTTGGCGTGAATCATGTCTAGAATAATAGTGGACCATTTTTGCTCTTGGAGAGTAATAGGTTGCAGGCCACAAGTTGCAACAGCGTGGAGGTTGTTCCTAGTTGACTCGTGATTTGGAGGGAAATGAATGATAGAAATTTTGAGGACTGTGAATAGTCATTAGAAGCACTCAAACCATTCCTTGTTAATACACTCTTCCTTGGACAGCTTTTATAAACTTAATGGGGTTGACTTTCAAATTTTTTTTGTATTTTTTTTGCTTCCTAGACGGTTCTTTTGTATACATACTATGTATTTTGGATGCACGTTTTTTTTTTTTCTTTTTAATGAAGTTTTACTACTTACAAGAAAAAAATAATATGATATGAAAACAATCATTGTCCTCTAGTAGGAAAGTGTGAAGATCCTGTTAATGATGGAGGGTTTTTATAATGGTGGTAGTATTTGTTTTTTAATTGGGTACTGTTGTCTGGGATGGAAGTGGGATGCCATTTAGAAAGAAGAGGCCAAAATGGCAAGAAGCTCTATCTGCTTGGATGCTACACGTTGGAGGAGGGTTTATTGTTTGTGCTCCATTGAACAACTGTTTCTTTAATGATATGGCATGTTTTATGACGTGATTTTTCTTGAGCAATAATTGTTATGAATCTGATCCTCTCCAATTCACTCCAACTAGAGGTGAAACCAACCCCCCCGGCGAGGGGCAACACACACATTATGTATTTAAATTTTGATTATGGTTTTAAATGATTTTGTTGTTTTGTTACCTAATGCTAATTTCTGTCCATGCAGATTACGTTTAGTCTTCTTTTTTCTCTTGTCATTGCTTTGATATCAGATGCCCTGAGTGCAGCACCTGATAAAGCATCTGTTCTCTCCCGTGATGCATCTTTTAGGCGGGAATTTCATGAAATTGTAAGATTAGTGACATTGGTGTTTTCTTTTGATTCATATTTTGTGAACTTTCTTGCAATGAATATGCTGGCTATCTTGCGTGCTTAGGTGATATCCGTTGGAAATGATCCAAATATTGAGGGCTTTGTTGATGGCATAAGACTTGCCTGGGCTGTACATTTGATGTTAATCCTTGATGTAATTGCTGCAAGGGAGGCTGTTTCAAATGCTTCATCAAATGATTTAGGTTACCTACATTCGTGCTTGGAAGTCATTTTCTCAAACAATGTTTTCCAATCTTTGCTGGGCAAAGTTCTTCGAACTGCAGCTTTCCAGGTTTATTTGTTATGCAACCTTTTGCTTGCCAATTTTTTAAAAATTAAGCATTTTCTTACTACTGTACTCAAAAGAGCCTTAAAACCCCAACTAATGCATATAGATTAATTTAACTTTCTCAACTTTAAATTGTTACTTTTATTTATTCCACTCAACTTTCAGCAAGTATTTTGAAGAGAATTTGCAATTTCTGTACTGGGTTCTTTACTTTTTGGTCATATCTTGAGATTGCATCTACCACAATTTCTGCTCTCTGTTATTTTTGTTTGGGTGCTTTCTTGAGCTACGCATGCTTGGTCCATGACACTGATTTACTATCATGAGATGCACATATAATTTCCTTAATTCTACAATTGTTGAAATAAAAAATTCTTGAATTACAATACATGTTTGTTTTTAACTAATTTCTTCTTATTGCGTCCAAAAACATACAGTTCTCTCAAGGGTTCTCCTTTTAAGTTCACTTCTCCCACCCGAGCTGTATCATCAGTGAGGCATTCCACTTTGCCATTGGATCTGTCACTTATTTTTCTTCGGAGATTAATGGGAAGATTTCAGCTCCATTGTTATGCTTTCAGTGTCTCACTCTAAAGCGGGGAATAGCTTCTACTATTCTTTCACCTAAAAATCTTTTTTTTTTTGTTACTGGTGGCGCTAGGATTTCAAATTGAGAGGAAAGATGACACTTTTCCTGATGAAAAATGACACATGATTGAGACTTATAACTGGATGATTAAAAATAGAAATCAAAGGATGATCATGTCAACAATGCTAATGAAAGGGAGAAAATGATGGCTGAAGGGCTTGGGGGCTAGGAGTCAAGGTAATAGAGGTCACCAACTTCATGCGCTGTTTCAGTCTTCTTCCTCGCCTTTAGATCCTTAACGATATACAAGTAGATAAGATTAGAGAACACATGAGCTTGAGTCATCTTTATAACAGATAATAAATTAAGAGGAGACCTGAGAACCTAATGCCTAAGGCTTCGTTTGGGAGTTTCTTGAGGAATGTAATGGACAAGAATGGATTGAGTATGATGAATGCAACCGAAATGAATGGAATGTTTCTTCCGATCGAAAAAATGGAATATTTATTGTTTAGACGTTTTGAAAGAAGGGAATGGAATGTAGATAACCTTATTTATTAGTAAAATGAATATTTTATGACAACTTTACTGTTATGCCCTTTTCTTAAATTTTTTTCTCTAATTTATAAATTTTACTTTATTGAGATGAGTTTTCAAATATTATTTTCATTTAATAATTATAGAGATAGAATTTCAAATATAATGTTTACTTAATAACTATATCAACATGCAATTCTATTGCAACCAAACAATAAAAGTTACTGCAGATCTATTTGGGTTATCTTTCACTTTACTGATTCAGGAATATCATACTGATAGAAGGCAGAATTAATAGATCCTGATGGCTTTTTGTGTCTTCCTAACAGTAACCCATAGAACAATTATTCTGTCCATGGTGAGTACATCTATGAGGTTGTTGTCCACTAACATGACGGGCTCAAGAATTATGGCACCATGGGCACTGCAATTATGAGAGCCACTGCCTTCTGCACTTTTATTTATGATGACATCACCTGACATTCTTTTTCCAATGAAAGAATCTCTCTGCATCAGTATTTCAATTAATGTGAATCATATCTGGTATATTCAAGAAGAGCCTCAAATATATATCATATTATGCAATGTAGTGACAACTCTTGACAATTTGTTGGTCTGTCTCCCTTTGTTTCATATGGTTTTAGCTTGAAATGCTCTTTGAAATATAGTGGAGTCTCACGTGATGTGCAAGCACTTTTAGCATGTATCAGGTAGTTTTATACTTTGACCATTGAGTTCCATGCATTGGTTCTATTCTGGATTCTTTGGGCGTTGCTGTTTGATTTGGTTTCCTGTGTTTTTATAATTTTTTTTTTTGGTGACTGTTTTTCTATGGTCATTTTGGTAACTGCTTGTTTTTAAGCACTGCATCTCTTCACAAACTCTTATCTCCCTCCCCTTTCAAGAAAGTTGATGTTTATTTCATATATTATATTCACTGAGCTAAAATTATAATCATCTTTAGGATCTTACCTTTCTGATTTGTTTCTCAGTGGCATATCTTTAAGGCTGCTCCATTGCTTTCTTTGTAATTTATGCAGAATGATGATGAGGATATGATCTATGTGTACAACGGTTATCTCCATAAGTTGATTACCTGCTTCTTGTCTCAGCCACTTGCCAGAGATAAGGTCACTCAAGTTGTACCTTTTTTCCCTTTCCCCCTTAAATACATGTCGTTGGAGTGTACCAATAAAAAACAAATACATGGCATTGGAGTGATAACTGACCGATTAAAATGTCCTTACTTTACCAAATGACGATTTCAATGGCTTATTTACCTTGCATTCTCTTGGTCATCTTAATGTTGTAGAGGTTACAACTATAGTTCGTCCATCCCCTACTAATTGCACTGGCTTGTGGATAATAACAATGTCAACCATGAAACCTTAATTGCATGATTGCATTAATTCATTTGGTTGTGCTGTTTCTTGTTATTTTTAGATGTAGTTAAGTAGGGCTTTGAGTTTTGTTATATTCCCAACCTGTAACTGCTGCAGCTTGCTTTGGGTTTTATTTATTTGTTTCTTGGAGGAATGAACCTGTTGTATATTTGGCTTGTAAATGCCAAATTTCTTTTTTTTTTTTTATCGGTTTGTAAATGCCAAATTTCTTCTTGTTGCAAATGTCTTTAGTGTTGGTTGATATCTTTTTTCTATAGTTAGAAATTTTTTCATCAAACTTGAGGTGGAACTGTAAATATATGCAAAAGATTGATGTTCAGGTGGTGAGGACTTTAGTGTGCTAATATTATGACTAATTCTTTCAAAAGAGCTTTTGGGCATGGATCTTTCTTATTTTGAGGGGTGGGGGTTCCAGTGAGTTCCTTTTGAATGTCATATGATAGTTATCTGCTCCTACCTTTTTGCCCACTTTTTCCTACTTGTTTGAGTGGCTGATGGACTTGAAAAATTGTAGCTCAGTTTCTGATGACACTAAAGATCGTTTAACAGTTTGGTAGGAGGTATTTCCACCTTTTCAGATAAAGAGTCTTTGTATTTTAAATAAGGGGACTTGGAAGTAGCTATTGAGGTTTACAGTGGAGTGGAGCCAGTGCTTCAGGAGTAACAAGGAGGAAGAAGATGCTTGATCATTCTTATTTTCAGATATATTATTCTGGCCTTTTGATTTTAGTATGTAGTTCACACTTTTTAATTTAAGCAAACGAGAGTTTTTTTATTTTATGAATATGACGAATCTTGAGTCGGCCAGATTTATGGGCTTTTGTATTAGAGATTTAGGATTGGTTTGTTTTCATAAACCATCTCAACTTATCTCATCTAATCATTAGAACTTTCCCAAACTTCCAAACAAAATACAATAAACAACTTTTTCAAATCCCAAAACAAAAATATATTAAAAAATTATATTGTAATAATATTTTATTTAACTTTCATCTCATCTCATCTGTGTAACCAAACGAGGCCTTAATGTTTCATTATAAGGCTTGCAAATTTTTTAAGGTCTGGGCTTTGTCTTGAGTATCCTTCAAGTGTGTACCCTAATGGAGTGGTTTTTTCCTTTTTTTTTTTTCCCTTAAACCTTCTCACTCTTCACATGATCTACGTAGTCAATGGGTCTTTCTGAGATTAATTTTCCATTACTGGTTCTGGTTTACTGGAGGCAGATTTGACAAGATTTAGATAGTCTCTCAATTGAACTGACCCAAAACAGGACCTAATTTTCCTGGTTTCAGTTAAGCCTGTGCTGCATGACTCTCGCTTACTTGTGTGTTCAACACCCTAGTTGTCCTTGTTCTTTTTCTCATTATCAAATGTGTTCATTCCATACTTAAGGTTGTGTGCACTTCTTCACAGGTGAAAGAATCAAAGGAGAAATCTATGAGCATGCTTAGTCATTACCGTATGGCTGGCTCGAATGATTTTTTGCATGATCATAACGTGAATTCTCAAGAAGCTGTTGAATCTGGGTCTTTATCATTTGTCTCTCTCTTAGAGTTTGTGAGTGAAATCTATCAGGTTAGTTTGAACTAAATCACTTTCTTCTGAAATAAATCTTGTTTATCGTTTCAAAAAGAACATATCAAAATGTTAAATGGATCTATATCCTCCTAAAAATGATATATATGTTAGCTGAAAATTAAAATTGCAGCGTTTGTTCTTGTGTTTAGGTAAAGCAAATCAATAACATAGCTTATTGATACAGGTGTGTACATGGTTGAATAATGTACCTCCTCTGTCCAATTTTGTTATTCATCTACTCTTTTTTTGGATGTCCCAAAATTTGTGTCCGCTTTCTAAAAGAGTGGGGGCTGTTTTATGATTTCACTATTTCATGTTTTTTTTTTCATAACTAAAAAAGCAGCAATAGTACATCTAGAAATAAAAAGGAAAGTTCATTCACTTGTAGAAAAAATAAATGAACAGGATAGTTTATTTGGGAAAGAAGTGGCTTTATACTGCATGTAAAAGCATGAACTGCTTTACCCAGTTAAGAACTAGAAGTCAGCAAAAACAAGAGAAATAAAGTTTGCCTCTACATCCCACTGATTAGTTGTATATAATACAAATGCAGAAACACTGCATCACACTAGCATATGCTTAGAGGATATGCTTGTTTACAACATCTAATAGACTAACAATCCCCTTAAAAAGTTGGGATTTTTTTGTGGGAGTTATGGAGGACAAACTAACTGGGTTGGAGTAGTTCTTTTTAGGGTTTTTGTCCCTCCCCCACCTTAGCTAAATCTTCAAACCAGAACAATTTCTTGTGCTTGGTTTATTATGCGGTCTTATTTTGTTAACTGGATCTCTAATGCGCCAAAATATACTTTTTGGTTGTGCTTTAGATATCAGTGCTTGCCCTTCGTTTTTTTTTTTTGATCGGTAAATTTTTTTTATTGATCATAAGAATAGGCAAAAGCTCAGGTATACGGGACATATACTAGAGCATCACTTGAGCGTGCTAGTTCAGTGATACAAGAAATTTGTGGAAACTCATTCCATTGAAATCAATTGCAACCGACCAATGAAGTAAAGTATTGAAAAACAATTTCCTAAGCTCTTCCATGATTGTTCTGGATCTTTGAAGCTCCTATCATTCATTTTCCTCCAAACGCACTACCATAAGCATATTAGGACCATCTTTCATATTGTTGCAATATGAGAGTTACCTTGAAGGCCTCTCCAAGAAGCTAAGAGATTGATCACCCTTCTCAGCATCACCCAAGTTAGTCCCACTTGAGTGAAGAAGTTGTTCCATAATGTCGTGGCAATCTCACAATGAAGCAATAAATGACCAACTGACTCCCCACTCTTTTTGCACATACAACACCACTCCATGACAATGATTCGACGTTCCTTAAGTTTTCGAGTGTGAGTATCTTCCCCAAAGAAGCTGTCCCCATACAAAGAAGAGTGCTTTTAGTGGTGCCCTTGTCTTCCGAATGTTCTCCCATGGGAATGAGTTGGTTGTATGTGTGTGCATGGCTGGATAGAAAAGAGTGGATAGTGAACTTTTGAAATGGCCTGGCCCAATAATTTTAAGGTCGGAATGTTGATAATTTTTATTGGGCCTAAATTATATTTAATGAGCCATATTGGATATACCCATGAACGATAAATTATTGAGGTTGATTAAGAGTTTTAATTAGGCTTAATAAATAGGTTAAATCTCATTTATTATTAATTGAACGAGTTAGACTCATTTTAGAATTTAAAGATTGACCATTAGAAATTTATTTCAATTTAAAATCATAACTGATTGAAGTCCTATACTCGGGCTCAGTCTGTAACACCCCCTTCCCGTAGGCTAGGAGTGCCACGTATTTTCCATAAAAATAATCCGGTAATAGATCCCATAATTTCATAATTGAAAAACTGAACTGTTATTATGCGGAAAAAATGTCTCATAAAACTGTCTCCCAAACATTAAATGAAATAACTGAAATAAATTCATGTCATAAAGACATGTTTTATTTTAGAAAGTCTGAACTAAAATAAAATGCTCCTTCTACTCCTGGCCTGCCTGCTCGTAATCCTCATCATCACCTGGGTGGTTAAAACATGAAAACAAACTAAAATGAGTCGATGACTCAGTAAGAAATCTATCACAACGTAAACATAATAAACATAAGATTTTCATAACAACTTCCATGCTGAGCTTAAAAAATCATGTATGTTCATACTGATGCTTATGCTATGTATGACTGATTTAACTGACTGATTTATCTGACTTATCTGACTGGCCAACACACTTAACCCTGTGTGCAAGGTTGTGCACCGGCCCCACATCCCGCTGCAGCAAGGGGAACCGCTGATAGTATTCTAGCATACTATGGTGGACCACGACTAGGTTCATGGCTTGCACACCACCCTGAACTGAACTGAATTGCATTGGTACCATGCATCTGAATGGGAATAAAATGGGCTGATTTTGATAGTCGATCAACAATCACCCATGCTGCATCTTGACCTCCTAGCGCTTTCGGGAACCCTGAAACAAAGTCCATCCCAATCTCATCCCAAGTCCACACTGGTATAGGGAGTGGCTGAAGTATACCTGAGGGTCTCTGATGCTCTGCCTTGACTTGCTGACATGTCAGACACTGTGCTACATAAGTCACTATCTCTCGTTTCATCCCACTCCACCAATAGTGTTGCTTCAGATCCCGATACATCTTGGTACTTCCTGGATGAACTGTGTAGAGTGAACGATGAGCTTCTCTCAAGATCAAATCTTTGATTACTCTATCATTGGGTACACATAATCTTCCTCTAAATCTTAAAGTGCCATCATCTGACACCAGAAAATCAGGTCTCTTACCCTCTGCTATCTCTCCTTTAATCTTCATAAATTCTGTATCACTTGGTTGAGCGACCTTAATTTGATCTATCAACGTTGAACCTAGGGTCAAACTACTCATCTTAGCTTGAGTGTCCTGGATTACCTCAATGCCAGCTCGCTCCATGTCTAGTAGTAAATGCTTCTGAGGAGTAAACATCATAGCCAAAATACTAGAGGATGACTTTCGACTAAGTGCATCTGCCACGACGTTTGCTTTACCAGGATGGTAGTTAATATTGCAGTCGTAGTCCTTCAGAAGTTCCAACCATCTCCGTTGTCTCATGTTCAGCTCTTTTTGTGTGAAGAAATATTTCAGACTCTTATGATCGGTATAAATCTCGCATTTTTCACCATAAAGATAATGTCTCCATATCTTCAAGGCAAAAACCACTGCTGCAAGTTCTAGATCATGTGTCGGGTAATTTTGCTCATAACTCTTTAGCTGTCGGGAAGCGTATGAAATAACCTTCCCATTCTGCATTAAAACACAACCTAAACCCTTTAGTGAAGCATCACTGTAAATAACAAATCCTCCATCTCCCGAAGGAACTGCAAGAACTGGTGCTGTCACTAATCTTTTCTTCAATTCTTGGAAACTGTCTTCACAATCATCTGTCCATACAAACTTCTCATCCTTTCTTGTCAACTTTGTCATCGGAGCTGCAATACTTGAAAAGCCTTCAATAAATCTTCTATAGTAACCAGCGAGGCCTAAGAAATTCGTACCTCACTGACATTACTAGGCTTGACCCATTTTACCACTGCCTCAACTTTTGCTGGGTCCACTGAAATTCCATTTGCTGATACCACGTGTCCCAAAAAGGAAATCTTGTGCAACCAAAACTCGCATTTCTTGAATTTCGCGTACAACTTCTTTTCTCTTAGTGTCTGAAGGGCAATCCTCAAATGCTCCTCATGTTCTGCACTACTCCGAGAATAAATAAGAATGTCATCGATAAAAACTATAACAAACTGGTCCAAATAATCCTTGAATACCCGATTCATAAGATCCATGAAAGCTGCGGGGGCATTAGTTAGACCAAACGGCATAACGAGAAATTCATAGTGTCCATATCGTGTTCGAAAGGCCGTCTTCTGCACATCTGTCTCCTTAACTTTCAATTGGTGGTATCCGGATCGCAAATCTATCTTAGAAAAGACTTGGGCTCCCTGAAGTTGATCAAATAAGTCGTCTATCCGGGGTAGAGGGTATCTGTTCTTGATAGTTACTTTGTTTAACTCCCTGTAATCAATACATAAACGCATAGACCCATCCTTCTTCTTAACGAAAAGTACTGGAGCACCCCATGGAGAAACACTGGGGCGTATGAAACCTTTCTCTAGTAACTCTTGTAGTTGATCCTTGAGTTCCCTTAACTCAACTGGAGCCATGCGGTAGGGAGCTTTAGATATAGGCGCCGTTCCTGGAGTGAGATCAATCACGAACTCAACTTCTCTATCTTGGGGTAACCTTGGAAGATCTTCAGGAAACACGTCTTTAAATTCTCTAACCACCTCTATGTCTTCCATCTTAAGTCCATCTTTTGGTGGTAAGATCAAACTCGCCAGGAATCCCATACACCCTTGCCTCAAAAGTCGGGTGGCCTGCAAAGCTGAGATTACACTAGGAGGGGAACTTCCTCGTACTGACTGAAAACTAAACTCCTCTCCATTTGCAGATTTAAAAACCACTCTCTTATTAAAGCAATCCACACATGCATGGTTCCGGGATAACCAGTCCATTCCCAGAATCACATCAAATCCGGACATATTGAATATGATTAAGTCCGCAGGTAGAATCCTCCCTTGAATCTCTATCGGACATCCAATTAGCACAGAATCACAAATAATATGATCTCCCGAGGGCGTAGCAACAGACATACTAGGTTCTAGTGGTTCTGGTATCTTCTCAGTCAAAGGTGCATAATGATTTGAAATGAAAGAATGAGTAGCACCAGAGTCGAATAATATGGAGGCATGACGTGAAAACAACGATAATGTGCCTAGATGAATGTCATAACAACTTAGAGCTATCAGGATCATGCAATTTATTCATCATTCTATAAAGATATCTAAATTTTAAGAAAACGAAAGGTACCTGTGACCACATCATTTGATGCCTCAGCATCAACAGGGGTAAGGGTATAAACCCTCGCTGTAGCCTGCGTCTTCTGTCCTCCGTTCCTTCCCGGTTCCCCAGGTTTCTTAATTGGGCAGTCCCGAGCTAGATGGTTTGGCTTCCCGCACTTGAAACACACGTTCTGGCCATACATACACTTTCCCAAATGTCGTCTCCCGCATGTTGCACACGTGGGGTACGCTTGCCCTGCTGGTGGTTGCCTTTGACGATTCTCGACGTGAGGCCTCTTGTCCTTATGCAACACTACTTGGAGTTGCTGTTGTTGCTGGCGCTTCCTATTGTTGTTGTACTCAAAGCTTTCTTGGAGGTCTTCTTCAGCAATGGTAGCTCGGGTGACTAGCTCTGTGAAACTCCGAATCCTGAGAGTACGGACACGCTCTCGAATCCTACGATCCAGTCCACGCTCAAAATTTTCAGCCTTCTTTTCCTCATCCGGAATTAAGTAACTAGCGAAACGAGAAAGCTCCATGAATGTCGCGGCATACTGTGCTACTGTCATTGATCCCTGAGTAAGGTCTATAAATTGGCGAGCTCTCGACTCCTGAAGAGTTCGTGGGAAAAAGTGATCCAGAAAGATTTTCTTGAAATGCTCCCAAGAAATGGGGACTGCTTCCCCTAAATCCAGCTGAACCAAAGCCCGAGTTGACTTCCACCACTTGATTGCCATGTCAGTCAAATGGTAAGTGGCATATTTCACCTTCTGATCATCCGTGCAGTAGAGCACTTCGAAAATCTGCTCCATACGCTCAATCCAGCTCTCCGTATCCATGGAATTCAATCTGCCATCGAAAGTAGGAGGATGCTGGCGAGAAAATTGCTCCAAGGTACAACCGGCCTGTGGAGCTCTAGGCGCCATAAATTGGCCACTAACCATTGATTGAAAGAATTGGGTAGCAGCTGCGACCAGATGGTCCGGGTTATCATTCTGATTAGATCCAGAAGATCCCTCTCAGTTTGGGTGATTTCTAGTGTCGGGGGCCATGATCTACGTTAAGATATCATAATAACAATTATCTAGTATTTGACAAGAATGATAATGAAACAAACTACACTGATGGTTCTAACTAGTAAAAACTATAAAGTATTCAACCGTAAAATAAAACAAACCTGGATTACTCGCGAGCAGGCTAGGAGCATCCTAGGAAACTTTAACTAAAAATTTACAATTTTTTTTTTTTTTTTTTAAAAGTCTACAGGATCGACCGGCTCTGATACCAAATTGTAACACCCCCTTCCCGTAGGCTAGGAGTGCCACGTATTTTCCATAAAAATAATCCGGTAATAGATCCCATAATTTCATAATTGAAAAACTGAACTGTTATTATGCGGAAAAAATGTCTCATAAAACTGTCTCCCAAACATTAAATGAAATAACTGAAATAAATTCATGTCATAAAGACATGTTTTATTTTAGAAAGTCTGAACTAAAATAAAATGCTCCTTCTACTCCTGGCCTGCCTGCTCGTAATCCTCATCATCACCTGGGTGGTTAAAACATGAAAACAAACTAAAATGAGTCGATGACTCAGTAAGAAATCTATCACAACGTAAACATAATAAACATAAGATTTTCATAACAACTTCCATGCTGAGCTTAAAAAATCATGTATGTTCATACTGATGCTTATGCTATGTATGACTGATTTAACTGACTGATTTATCTGACTTATCTGACTGGCCAACACACTTAACCCTGTGTGCAAGGTTGTGCACCGGCTCCACATCCCGCTGCAGCAAGGGGAACCGCTGATAGTATTCTAGCATACTATGGTGGACCACGACTAGGTTCATGGCTTGCACACCACCCTGAACTGAAATGAACTGCATTGGTACCATGCATCTGAATGACCATCTTATTAACTGATCTGATCTTATCTTACACTTGAATTTAAGATGGCTTATGTGTCTTATACACATGAGATGCATGACATACTACATACATAATCATAAATTTTAAATCTGAACATGATGCGAAATGCCATGATCGTATGCTATGCTGGATGACATGCTTTCATATGACAAGAGCGGTTCATAAATAATGGCTATCAAAGAACTGGCTTGAATAATACATACATATAAGCTAACTGTGACGATCCTAGTTTATGATCAAATTTACTTACCTCGCTGCGTTTCTTCTTGAATAATACTTCGTAACTTGAGACCTATATTCAATAAATAACTATCACTAAACTGTTTGGAAATAAATAAACAACTACTAACATCTTACTTAACTAAATTCGGAAATTCTAAAAATATAGTCAACCCAATATTTTGTTTAATACTAAAATCAATAATTCATAGTATTTTAAACTACTCAAAAATACTAATTTATAATTTAGTGGAAATACTCGAGCTATTTTAAAAATAAGTCATTAAAACTTAAATTCTTAACTTAGTAATTTTATTAAATTCTTACCAAACTGATAAAAGGAATTATTAACTAAAATATTAGACTAAAAAGCATACTTTAAAATATATTTCCAATTCTTTAAACATTTTTATTAAAAAGAACCTTGAACTAAATATATTTATTTAATAACAAAAATTACTCAACCAGAATATTAAAATCACTAGAACAATTATTAAATAAAAATATAAGATGAACTCAACTTAAATACAAGTCCATTAAAGATTTTATTAAAATCTGAAATAGTTGCAAACTCTAGCCCATGAAAACACTACTACATGAGCCCAAATAAAATAAACAAGCCCATCCCAACCTCATACGGCCTAAAGGACTAGGGCCCAAGGCCCATCAAAACCCACAGGTTCTTTCTAGAACCCGAAACACAGCTAACTCAACACAAAGCAAAAGAAACAGAGTTTGAGAGAGGGAGAGTCTGCGATGGAGAAGCTCACCGAGGGAGAAGGGCTGACTCGACGGCGCTGGGTTGCAGGGAGTGACCGGCGACGCGACTTGGGGGGGGTCTCTCTGGTGGTGCGACACCGAAGGAAAAGAGAGAGCGTGAGTTTAGAGAGAGAAACAGTGGGTTCGAAACAAAAGAGAGAGAAAGAGGGGCTGTGGCGATCGAGGCTTACCGGAAAGAGAGTGGCTCGACTGGGGCTGCGGGTCGGCGGCTTCTGTGTAGTTGGAGAGGGGTTCGGCGCCTCAAGGGGTGGCTACCGAGGAGAGGGGCGACGACACTGACTCGGGCAAGACTAATGGCTCAAACGAAAATGATGAAACTCGGTATATCAGAAACAGAGGGTTCTCGCAGCTCACAGGTGTGTCTTCTCATGTACGGGTAAGCATGTTTATAATGGTAGAAAATTAGAGAAACCCTAGAAGAGTAGAAACGTGCACGTGCTAAAGAGTGGAGACGTGCATGTGTAGAGAAATACTCGGCACTAGAGTTTGTGTTCTACTAGGAGATAGTGAAAAACACCGAGAGAAACATACGGGTTGAGTGGTTAGGGTTTCAAAACAGAGGCTAACAATGTGATGAGGTTCGGTGACTAGAGGAAAACTTCAACTTTGAATTTCAAAACATGCCGTAAAAATAATGAAACCCGATACACTTAAATTAAAAATAAAACTCTAGAAATTTTAATTAACAACTATAATAGAAAAATATAGAGATAATGTAAGTATAAAATCTGATAAAACTATAATCGTAATAATATAAATTCTAAAATAACAAGTTTACTAGGAAATTACTCATATACCCTAAAACCAAGACTGGTATGTTACACAGTCACTGTCAATCCTACATTGAATGAACTACTAGATCATGTTTTTAAATTCAAACTCTCTTTTTGAATGATCGCGACCGAGTCCAACTCGAACTCCTTGGCACTCTCTTCTTAATCTCTCTATAAATATATTTCCTTCCTTGTGTTATTTGAAAAACCATAAACCTCCGTAAGTGCAGCGGCCGGACCCAAGATACCTCCAGCACCATGCGTGTCTCACGTTCACCATGCCAATAGCTGACTGCCTCATTCCTCTCACAGCATCCCTCACGTTTTCTCTCTCTTTCTCTCTCACGTTTGTTTTCTCTCAAGCTCTCGGTTAATCTATCTCTCTCTAGCTAGTGCCAAGCCCATGAAAGGAAATTAGTCGCGTCCTCCCGAAAATATCGGATTAGCGCTACAAGGTAAGTAACTTGATCATAAATTAGGATTAATATACGCTAGCTAGTTATATTATTATTATTATTATTAAAGACAATTCTTTTGGAAGCTAATGTTTTTGTACCACGCATGTTATGATATCTGCAAGCAAGTCATTCATCATAACTCATGATGGTGTTTCATTTCCCATATTATAGTTATGTATGTATTATGCATCTCACGTTGCATAAGACACGTAAGCTTTCTTAAGATAAAGTGTAAGATGAAGATTAGATAAATCAGATGGCCATTCAGATGCATAATACCAACGCAGTTATGGTGGATGTGCAAGTCACGGACTCAAGCGTGGTCCACCATAGTATTTTATCAGATCATATCATGGGTTCCCCTTGTGGCCACAGGATGTGGGACCGGTGCACAACCTTGCAAACATAGTTAAGCGTGTTAGCCAGTCAGACAAGTCAGTTAAGTCAGATAATTCAGATCAGTCAATATACCATAAATATTTTCAAGCCACGCATGCCATCAACATATTTATGAACAATCATGATTTTAATTTTCAGCATGAAATATTTTATGAAAATCTTATGTTTAAGTATGTTTACGTTATGATGAGTTTCTTACTGAGTCATCGATTCATTTTAATTTTTTTTTTTTTTTATGTTTTTAAACCAAGTCAGAATATTTATGAAGGTAGAGCTACAGGACGGGACTAAGTCTAAGGAGTTGTGACACTGGCCTAGATCATGTACATAGATTTTAAGTTATGATTTTTATGGCACGAACTTTGATAAATTTTTAATAAATGCTTCTGCGCACTCCCTCTTATGATCCCAGTATTTTTGATAAAGAACGATTTTGTAGAATCTTTGTATTTGGTGCAATTATAAGAAAATATTTTAAAGTCGAGTTCAATAGTAGCACACTGATTCCTCGGAATTTTCTAAAAATGACTTTATTTGTAACCATGGGTAGCGGGGTGTTACAACTTCCCTTTCTTGGAGTGACGCTAGAAAATCTTGTCATCAACTTCTCTCATGCGAGTGGAATATATGAGATGATGGAACTCCGATATTGTGTCGACTTCCCAATCATATGCATTTCTAAAAAAAGTGACATTCCATTGAGGAGCACAATTTGATGTAACCAACAGGTCTGCAATCGAGGCTCCTTTCATTCTTGTTATGCCATAGGTTTCTGGATAAGCTTCCTTGAGTGGCTTGTCACTACACCATATGTCATGCCAAAATTTAATTTTGAGTCCATCACCCACCTCAAACCGGGTGTTTCTAACGTAGGCATCCCATCCTCTTCTTTTGTGCTTCCAAAGCCCCACTGCATATGGCCTGCTTACCTCATTTGATCACCAACCTCCCCATGCTTCACCATACTTCGAGTCTATGATATTTTTCCACAAGGTCCCCCATTCTTGATGGTATCTCCGCAACCATTTGTTCAACAAAACCTTGTTAAAAACCTGTAAATTCCTGATACCTAGTCCTCCTTCTGATATGGGGGAGCATACTGGCCCATTTTACCAAGTGAAACTTAAACTCATCATTCATTCTACCCATAAGAAATCTTGCTGAAGTTTTCTCCTTGTGTTGGGCCACCTTGGTAGGAAGCGGGAATAGTGATAGGAAGTAAGTCGGCAGGTTGGATAGTTTACTTTAATTAAAGTAACCCTACCACTTTTGGATTGGTACATCCTCTTCCAGCTTGCCAGTTTCCGCTCCCTTTTTTCTAATACATCATTCCAAACTGATTTCGATTTGAATGGTGCACCCAAGGGGAGGCCAATATATTACATCGGCAAATGAGATATCTTACATCCCAAGATGGAAGCCAAGCTTTCCATATTAGCAACATCTCCCAGTAGAACTACTTCTGATTTGGTCAAGTCACCTTCAATCCCGAAGTAGCTTCAAAGCAAAGAAGAAGAGCCCTCAAAACTTGAACATGATCATTTCTGGCCATTTCTCCCACAAAATATTAGAGTGTCGTTGGCAAATAATAGGTGAGATATACTTGTCTCCCCCACTGAAAATCCACTGAGGAAACTGCATCTTTCTGTTTTACCATGCATCTTTCTGTTGCATCTTCTGTTGAATCTACTGAGGAAACCACTGAGTGCCTGCCCTTCTTTGAATCTTTCTGTTGCATTGATTCTTATGCTGGTGTTAATAAAATATTTCTAAATGCATGATGCTATCAGAAGGAACCCGAGCTGTTGTCTGGGAATGATGTTCTATGGACATTTGTAAATTTCGCTGGAGAAGATCACACAAATTTTCAAACTCTGGTTGCTTTCTTGAATATGCTGAGCACTTTGGTATGTGAACATGTTTTTGTATTGTGAACATTTTATACATGAACGATTCTTTAACTCAATTATGCTATATTTACTCACTTTGATGTTCTATGTTACTTTAGGCTTGTAGTCAAGAAGGAGCTTCAAAGGTTTTTGAGTTACTTCAGGGGAAGGCATTCCGCTCAGTTGGGTGGAGCACTTTGTTTGATTGCTTATCAATCTATGATGAGAAGTTTAAACAGTCTGTTCAAACTGCTGGTGCCATGCTTCCAGAGTTTTTGGAGGGAGATGCAAAAGCACTAGTTGCATACTTGAATGTTCTTCAAAAGGTTCATGCCTGTTCCATTTTACAATTTTATCTGTGTTTTTAGTTTTTTCATTTATTTGGATGTTTCTTTAGGCAAGATGGTTTTACGGTGTTGGGTTGCTTGGTAATCTGCTTTCTTTTGTATTATTTATTATGTGTCTAGGTTGTTTTGTTTTGTTTTGTTTTTTTTTCTTTTCAATGCTTGTTCTCACTCTGCTCTACATGAATAAATTATGTCTTCTTCTCCATTTCTGAGCTTTTCTAGGATTATTTTTCTGCCCCCCTTCACGTTGTTGCCTCCTAATAATCACAAGCCTGTACTCTTGTCTTTCAATAGTACTCAAATTTTGCCTGTTGATTCAGCGATACATTTCTCTCTTTCAACATAAAGGAGTAACCGGCTTTTCATGTGATACAGGTTGTGGAGAATGGGAACCCCATTGAAAGGAAGAACTGGTTTACTGATATTGAACCATTATTCAAGCTGCTTAGTTATGAAAATGTGCCTCCATATCTGAAGGTTTACAACTGTGATTTTATGCTGCTTTGCCTAAAAGTATCCTAGTATGACATTTGCAGTTTCTTTGTCTGTTGGAGGTTACAAGCTGCAGGTGAAGTTTTCTGTGCTGTGTTTGACCTGGTATATGAATGCAATTGCAGGGAGCTTTGCGGAATGCAATTACTACTTTTGTTCGTATCTCTCCAGTTCTGAAAGATACAATTTGGAGCTATCTAGAGCAGTACGATCTACCAGTAGTTATTGGGAATAGTGCACAGCCAATGTCAGCACAGGTAGATTTGGATGGTGTCATTTTTAGTACTTTTTTTTGTGCTTGGTATAGTAGACTGAGCGTGAATAAAACCAGATAGCAGCATATGGATTGAAAAACCGAGAGATTATATTTGAAGGACAATTTTGCTTTGTTGACAAACATCTTTTTCCTGTTATGATCATAATCTTATATAGGTGACTAATGATTTCATAGGTGTTCACATTATTTAAGATATATGTTCAATGTATAATGATGCCTGAAACTTTATGATCATGCTACCTATCCGCGGAAGGCCCTGTAAAGTTAAGTTTTATAGAAGGGGTTTTAACATCTTATTTCTATTGTGCTTTAGCAAGTTATCTTTGATGTACATCAGTTACTGCAGACGTTAACTATTTTAGAAGGAAAAATGTACTTTTTCTGTTTATATGATGATCTTGTAACATATTATTATTACAGGTTTATGATATGCAATTTGAGTTGAACGAAATAGAAGCAAGGAGAGAACAATATCCATCGACAATATCTTTTCTCAACCTGTTAAATACTCTCATTGCTGAAGAAAGAGATTTAAGTGATAGAGGGCGTAGGTACTGATAATTGACTGCTTTTTATTCCTTTTCTATATTCTAACATCTTTGCCCTGCGTATTGACTCTAAGATGGGTGGGCTCTTCTCTCTCTGGCAGATTCATTGGCATCTTTAGGTTTGTATATGATCATGTTTTTGGGCCGTTTCCTCAAAGAGCCTATGCAGATCCTTGTGAGAAATGGGAATTAGTAATTGCTTGTCTTCGGCATTTTCATATGTGGGTTTGTCTTTCTCCTACAGTTTCAATTTGTATTGTTTGCATGCGATTTTGGCTTCTAGGTATCTTATGTGTAGTCACTCTTTCAATTTTTCTTTTCTTGAGATTTGTTTTAATTCTTAATCCGAGTTTTTGTTTTATGATTGATGCAGTGTTGGTGGAAGTGCTAGGCGCACTTAAGCGCAAATACCTTCTAGAGCCTAGGCACAAATTGCAAGCACAATTCATGCTTGATTGAAGTAAAGCGAACATTTTTAAAAATGATGTATAAGTAAAATAACAAGAAGAAAAATATATAAAATACAATAAGAAATGCTTTAAAAGCAAGATGGTAATAGATTAACTCAAATTTGTTAGAGTATTATTCCACATGTAATCAACTAATTACATAAAATTTAAATATTTCTAATTCCCTTGTGCTTTACTAAATATACATGTCTATGATACTTGATAGCCATAATCAAATTAAAGTACATGGTTTAAAATATACCAAGAAGTCATGACCAAAATGCTGAAGAATTGTAGATATTGACTTCTATCCTAACATAAGCAATCAAATATCAATCCATATAAAAGGCCAAGTCGGATTATATTGGGTTAAAAGCATATATTATTACCTAAGACAACATTTGGTGCCTTGGTACTTAAATGATCTGTAATATGAACTAAATACCTAAGATTATTTGTTTACTTCATTTTCTGGGTCGTAAACTAATATTTTTAATAAAAAAAAAGAGAGTATCATCAGCAAAAAGCAAGTGTGATATGGAAATGTGATGGCTTCTAACAACACATTTGCGGTGGGATCTAATTTTTTTTTTTTTTTTCTAGTTGTTTCTTTTGTATACTTCCTGTGTACATTGGCTTTGCTTATTACTATTTTGATGAATATAATTTTTACTTAGAAAAAAAAAAACTAATATTTTTAATATATTGTTTTTCAAAAAATTATGAAAGTGTGCTTTTCTGCGCTTTAAGCTCACACAAAAAGTGTCAAGCGTCAAGCGTTTTTGTAAACACGCTTTGCTTTTGGTAAGTGAAGCACTTCAGTCTTGGTGCTATGTGCTTAAGCGTGCTGTTACCTAGACTAGATTGACATAATTTAATTTGTATCTAAAAGGCTTGTCTTGGTGTTCAATGTGGAACCTTATTTTGATTGATCATCTCTGTTCAATTTCTGAACTTCATTGTGTATGAACTTGGAGTTGACTAGAAGTTAGATATATTTGATTATCAACCTAACTTACCATGCAGGATACTGAGCATGTACGACGTCAAAGATGATGATGTTGACACTGTTGCCGACCTATCACAGTTTTCAACACCGACACTACAATCCCCCCTTCAGATGCAGCTTCCTATTTTGGAGCTGCTAAAAGTATGTTATTGTGATTGTTGTCTGTTCGTTTGTTGCCACTATAGGTTGAATTTCAAAGCAGCACTTGAAGGAAAAAATAATCTGTTTTTGTGAATTTCTTATAAACTTTTTTTATATGTTGGCATGTAAAGTGAAAACTTGCTCCTACTTAATTAAACTTTTTCTTTGCCTTAACTTTTCTTTCTTTACTTGCTTAGCTTTGATAAGATATGGGCTTTTGAAAGTAGGTTATTAGAATTGGCTTTATACTTCATATGTTTTCTGTCATAAAATTCATGTCCACTATCTAAAAGTTGAAGTTCTCACAGCTTTAATTTCATGTATTAAGATTACCATTTTCTAAACAGGAAATCAAGAAAATTCATTCTATATGTAATATAACGTGATGGCATTTTAGGCAGACAAATAAATTTTTTACCTTATATTTAACAGTTATGCTACTCCAAATCAGAAAAAAAAGTGGGACAGAGATTAACAATGCAGATTTACTTTGAATCATGATGGCTTTATATGCCAGGGCTCATTCTTTATACTTCATCCCGTAGAAGAATTTGTAGATTTACTTTGAGTTACTTGTATGAACATGTTTGTATGTTAAAATTGTTCTCTGGCACACACTTCGTGTAGGACTTCATGAGTGGGAAAACTGTTTTTCGGAACATCATGGGCATTCTTCTGCCAGGAGTGAATTCCATCATCAATGAACGAACTAGTCAAGTATATGGGAAACTTATAGAGAAAGCTGTGCAACTTTCTTTGGAAATTATAATTCTTGTCATGGAGAAGGATCTATTTCTTTCTGATTTCTGGCGCCCCTTATACCAGGTAAGATTTTCAATTTGCTGCAAAGTTTGATTAGCTACTTCTTAGTGGCTAGGATTCATTCTGCTTGGACTTCCTGCATGCCAAGTTTGCCAAACTGTATATTCTCTTGTTTGTCGCACTCATTCGCCTGTAATGCTGAAAGGTTTTTTTCTTAGGTTAGTAGTTGAGTTTGCATGATGGCCTTTGGTGTAGAAGTTTTAACACTTAATCCTCCCGTATAAACATGAATGTATTCATAAAAATTTTGCGTCTTCATTAAGTTCTAGGTTCTCAAATAAGGATCTAAATTGTTAATATTGATTATTATGGAGTCAGGTTTTGGCCTATTTCTGAATTGGCCATTCCGTTCAAATTCCGTTCACTTTCTAATGGGAGGTCTGCCACATGTACAATTGTATACATTAAACTAATCAAATGCTTTCATGTGTCTGGAAAAGAAAAATGAAAAATGAAAGAAAAACAAGAAAGCATGCATGGTGGAATTGAGGGTTGGGAGGGGGGGGGGGGGGGGGGGGGGGGTTCTCTCCGCCAACCCCATGTGGTGAGGGTGTTGTGTGGGGGAGGGGAACGGATCCCATCTATCCGGCCTTGCCAGGTGGGGATGGGTTGACTATAAGGGGAAGATCCACTCCCTCCACCTTATCCAGCAGCTGATGCTGCTGCCGTCCCATTTTTACCACACGGTGGGGGCATAGGAGATAGTCATATATATATATATATATATATATATGAAAAATGATATTTGCAGTCATGGAGTGCACAAGCGCCACACACTCCTTTTAATAAAAGTGAATAAGTATGAGATCTATATGAAAAAATTAATTTTTAAATAGTGGACCCCACTCTTTTTTCAAATGAGTGCGCGGCACTTGCAAAACTCATGACTATATCTATCATTACTCTTTTTTTTTTATTTATGTCGGTGAAGTCAAGAAAAAGAATATCAAAACAAAATCCGCTTTTTTATTTTTTAGGTGTTTGTAATGCTGTGGTGTCGGAAAGGTTGTCTATGATCTTTGAATTTTTTTTTCAAATGAGTGTGCAATGCTTACACAACTCATGACTGTATCTATCATTACTATATATATATATATATATATATATTTTTTTTTTTTGGGGGGGGGGGGGTTTCTTGTCTTTTGGTCAATTTGCCAAATGTTTGAAATTGACAAAATTGTTTGTTGCAGTATAAAAATGTGTGATCCATTTCTAGTTCTTTGTGTGCCTCCTGTGTACTTGGGCTACGCCTTCTCTCTTCTATTAATAAAACCTTATATTACCTATCAAACAAAGGTGTGCAATGAATGGTGACTAAGAATTAGTACACTTTCGTATTCTCATGCAGTTTTTGTTCTGATTATTGGTTCACCATATGACTTTATATGGGGCATAGGTTAGGTAAAAGTTCAAATTTCACAGGGTAAATTTGAACAAGATGTGCTCTCTGATTTTAGAGGGAGGCATGGGAGTGTGAACATGCTTTTTTTCAGTTGTACCCTTCTAGGGAATTGGCTTTGACATTACCAACGTGAAAGAGACATTGTAGAAAGTCGTAGTAGATTCTAAATTGGTTGTGCTTGAGTTGGGTGGTATTGTGATAAGGTACATGGTTCGCATCAGTTAAGGTTGTGGAAGATATTAGTTCTGTGCTCACTGGAGGTTTGAATGATTAATCTATTGGAGTTCACCAATGACAACCTTTTCAATCTCTATTAATGTGCTAGATTATGTTGTGAGGTGCATATAGGACTCTTTGGGCCCTTTCCAAGAAATGGAAGTTCGCTGTTCAATCTTTCTGTAAGGTGCTTAGTTCTCAGGATTGTAACTCCTTCCCTTGGAAGAGTTTTTGGTGGACCAAAGCACATCTGAGAGCAGATGTTAAGGTTTTTTTTTTTTTTTTTCCCTAGACAGCCTTCTTAGGGAAGATCCTCACTATGGATAACCTAAGAAATGTCATATGATTGTGGCATATAGGCGTTGTATGCATAAGAGTAGGAAATTTGTAGAGCACCTCTTTTTTTACGAGTAGAAAAACTTTATTAATAAGAATGAAATAGGCGATGCCCATGTACATAGGGGAGTATACAAAAGAAAACGCCTAAATACATTTTAGGAACTTGAAAAAGAAACAAGAAAATCATGAACACTAGTTCCATTGAGCACAATGGTAGAAAACCAAAGCAATAAGGTGTGCACAAAAAGATTTCAAAGTTCATCCAATGTGCGCTCCCTATCATCAAAACACCGATTGCTCTCTCCATTCAGATACTACTAAACATAAGGCACAAAGAAATCATCCTTCAAACTGCAACCACCTGAGAACAACTGTGAAGACGATTCCAGCTAGCTAAGGGATCCACCACCCTCGAAGGCAACACCCAAGCAATTCTGGTTCTACAAAAAATCTCATCCCAAACGCCTTTGCCACCTTGCAATGCAAAAGAAATGATCCATAGATTCACTATTCGTCTTACGCATGTAACACCAGTCCATTACAATTTCTCAGATTGTCCATAATCAAGAGAGGTTGTCCAAATGAAGAAAGCTACTTTGGAAGGCACTCGACACCTCCAAATACACTTCCAAGGGAAATAAATATGACTCTGTGATACCGAAAGCTTGTAATAAGATTGAACTATAAACATTTTTCTCCCATTGGAACCCATCCCCTTCATTCCTACCAAGCCTCATAGAATATGAGAGACTGAAAAATGTAGAAACATCTTCAATTTCCCAATCATGACCAGCTCTAGAAAACGAACATCCCACTGATGAGAACCACCCTTTGAGAGCATTGTCACCACACCAAATGTCATGCCAAAATCTGATCTTAGAACCCTCTCCAACCGCAAAACATAACTGTCTGGCAAAAGTCTCCCAACCCTTTCTAATGAATCTCCATAAACCCACACGCCCCGCTCACCTTACTGGAACACCAACCCTCCCAAGCGCTTATCAAAGGAAAACTAGGGTTTTCTTTAAGATACGGCAGCTAGGCAACCCAGGGTTACATGGCAGCTAATCTCCTATTTTACTGGGTTGCGGCTAGGGTTACATGGCAACTAATCTCCTATTTTACTAGGATACAGCGGAATTCGAATTTCAAAAAATAAAACTCTTTGATAGCGCTACCATATCTATGGTCAATTACCTCCCTTCAGAGCGACTCTCCTTCCAATTGATACCTCCATAACCATTTTCACAAATTTGGTTTTCTGTTTTTGATTTTTTTGTTACTTCTTTTAAAAAATGCACACGTACACGAAAGCATTCGTGTGTGATGTATGTATGTCCTTACTAGAGAACTTAACGTGTTAGCATTCCTCATTTCTTATATTCATGCCCATGTGACTTGGACTCGGTAATATTATAATGTTTTTTCTCTATCTCTATATCAATAAAATTTCTTCTTGCTTATAAAAAAAAAATATTATAATGTCTTATCTCGAAATTTTGCTCAATTATTATAACTAGTTGGATATACTTTGGGATGCATTTTTGGTGAGATTTATGTTTCTTTAGATATACATGAACTATTGCTAAATTCTTCAAGAGTTAAAAAAATTGAGCCTTGTTGTTAGTTAGCTACCCTAACTCGCATTGATTTATTCCTTTGAGATAGTAAACTTCACTGAGTTGCATGAATCAATACCCTCTGAGCAGAACCGCTTAAGCAGAAATTGATAGATGCAATCTTGATTATAAACTCCAATATTTTTTTACCTATCAAAAAAACTATCTCATACTACATAGTGAAGCTCCTTGATTGATGCCATTCTAATTACTTGATCTTTTTCCGTGCAGCCTTTGGATGTTATACTTGCACAAGATCATACTCAAATTGTAGCTTTGTTGGAGTACGTCAGATATGATTTTCAACCACAAATTCAGCAGTGCTCTATCAAGATCATGAGTTTCTTAAGGCATCACATTTTCTTCCATTTTCTTACTTTTTATATGATCTTTTGTGATTTGGTGGAGCCTTAGAGCTTATTGGCTCAAATATTTTGTAGCTGTATATGAGTTTGCATATTTATTTTGTTGAATACTTGCGAAAAGCGTTATTATTATGATTGTTTTGGGTTACAGTTCCCGCATGGTTGGGTTGGTACAGTTGCTGCTACAATCCAGTGCTGCCAGCAGTTTGATTGAGGATTATGCAGCATGCCTTGAATTACGATCAGAAGAGTGTCAGATGATTGAGAATAGTAGTGATGATCCTGGTGTTCTTATAATGCAGGTTAGTACTATAAGTTTTATGAGGGTATTCCCACTCAATTCTGTCGGTTAAGTTTTCTTCGATTTAGATGTATATCTTCTCTACATTTTTGCAGCTTCTAATTGACAATATCAGTCGGCCAGCTCCAAACATTACACATCTACTACTCAAGTTTGATCTCGACACCCCTGTTGAACAGACGGTTTTACAGCCAAAATTTCATTACAGGTTTGCTGGTTATGAGTTGTCCTAAACATGTTCATATAATTTTTCTTGACCTTTAAGCGATTAATTGTGCATTTATTATGCCATTTTCAGTTGCTTTAAGGTCATTCTTGAAATATTGGATACCCTTGTAAAGCCGGATGTGAATGCATTGGTTCATGAATTTGGATTTCAGGTTAGATGGTTCTTGATCTGGTGTTTCTGGTATAAAACAGGTTTTAGTTTGGAGAAAATTCTTTCTATATTCATTTTGTAGTCATTTGTTTGGATTTTTCTCACTTTGCAATATGGACTTTTAATTTTTTTTGTAATTTATAATAACTTTGAGAGTCTTGTTCGAGTGGTCTTGTACACATGACATGATTTCCATGGTTTCCGTTGTTGATTTTTTTGTTTCTTCTTTTAAAAAATATTCTAACTCTTTAGGAGAGATTTTTGTGTACTTAAGATTTCCTCTTTATTCTTATAAATTTTTGTAACTTTTTAAAATTGAAAAAGTTGAATTGCCTTTTTCAGCTTCTTTATGAGTTGTGCTTGGACCCACTTACATGTGCTCCTACCTTGGATCTTTTGAGTAGTAAAAAGTATCAGTTCTTCTTAAAGGTAAATAATAGTCTCCATTTAAACATTTGAAGTTTTTTAATGATGCTCTTTGTGCTTTAGATGGGTTTCTTTTTTAACTTCCATTTGTTTTCTTACATGTTTTGTCCTAAAAATTTCTCTTTACCATGACAGCACTTGGACACTATTGGTGTTGCTCCACTTCCTAAACGAAATAGCAACCAGCCACTTCGCATCAGTTCCCTACATCAGGTCTGTTTTTGCAAGAATTTAATTCTGACAGTTTTTCTATGGCAATGCCAACACCTGGTCTGAGGGTTTTGCTATATGTTTTTTTAGTGACAGTATCTACAAGGGTCAGTTTCCCATGCATGGTCACTTTGATTTTCCATTTTCATTGTGATTTACTTGTTCTCTTAGTCCAGCAATTGAAGTTGTCACACCCTTGAAAAAATTGGCACTTCAAACTTTCATTGGGAATCATGTATTAGGCTTTAGGCAAAACTTTACCTACACCCCTAGTTGTTTTGTGTCCCATTATATTGCAACCTATTAGTTCATACCTGGATTATTTTCACAAATTACTCTGGACTTGAAGAGCATACCATCAACTTTTAAAACCTTAATTATTTATTTCCGTGTTTGCTATATTTCATTCTGATTGAAAAACTAGCTGTGTTGGTATCGCGACTCAGACCCCTACTTCGGATAGAATCAACTAATAAGGCGTAGCCCAAATACGTAGGAAGTATAAAAGAAAGAATACCTAGTTACAAGTTAGGAGCTAGAAAAGAATACTAGAAAATCATGAAAACTAGCCCCCTTAAAAAACACGAGCAGAGGCCCAAATAAATAAGGTATGGAAAAAGAAAAATCTAAGTTCTTTCAATGGGTGTTTCCGGTCTTCAAAGGTTTGGCCATTCCTTTCAAGCCAAATACACCACATGAGACATATCAAACCCAGCTTGACATTGACATCAACAAAAATAAACACATAAACAAGCGTTCTACTTACGTGATGTTCAAATTGCATAAAAAGTTCTCCAAATGGCTAGACAACCATTTATGGGAATCCCAAGCATAGAGTAACCAATGCAGTGTGAGCCTGACACCAAACATGGAGTAACCAACAAGCTCCTTCTCCATAAGATAATCTGCCAGCTAAAAAAGTAATTAAGGGAGAGATGCGAGCTCATAAAGGGTTGATGTGATGTGTGAAATTAGTTGGAAAATATGCATGTAGATTCTAAATGTGCTCTAACAAGAAGATTTACCAAAACATAGTGAAATCTTGTCTTTGCCGAAGAAAAATGACACCATTCCGTTATAAAACTTGTTCATTGAGCAAACATAGACCATCTTTAGAATCATCATAAAAATCTTTACTTCCAAGTTCAAAGCATGCTCTTCCTAGTAACTTTCCACAAGTTATATCGTTAGCTTAGCTGGTAAATCTGTAGAGGTTCAGGAGGCAGTTGGCTCTAGGCAAGGCATTGAAGAGTTTCAAAATGCTAGGGATCTCCCAAGTATAATTACAATAGCATTATATGCTTTCAACAACCTGCATCAGCCATGAGGGCCTAAATGTGCATCAGTCAGCCAGAACTTGTATCGACCACGAGGGTTGGAACATGTATCAACTTTGAAGGTCAGAATGTGCATCTAACTAGTCCCAAACAATACCGTAAGACTTAACAATAAAAGTTCATCATATCTTCTCAAATTCACACTTTTTCATAAATTTTTCAATGTAATGTAGGAAACCCACTATATTTTAAAATATAATGTTTTAAGATAGCAATTTTGACTTGTGCTCCCTACCCAACTACCAGCTACCCTTCTGAGTTCAGCCAAGCTCTTCTTGATTCAGTTTTTCCCTATGTGAGATGATGTTAAGGCTCAAGAACATGCATCTTGTTTTGAAAACATGAAGTTACATGGTTTTATGTGAAAGTTTGATATACCAAAATCTCATCTCCAATTCCCTTGAATCCAAAGAACCAGGATCTTAATGTTGGAGGAGCTCAACTTGGGTACCTGTGTTACCTAATATAAGAAGTATCAACTTGGAGGTCAAAACCCATAAAATTCAAGTAATCCCTAACCTCATCAAGAGGTACCCACTACCCAGCACAATGCATACATTTTGTGAGATTGCCAGAGCCTTATGGAATGAACTTTTAGGGCCCATTTGGAACTTGGAAGATATTGAGATAAACTTAGTTCAATCAAATTTTAAGCCGAGTCTAACATCCAAACACCCAACTCTCAAATCACTAAACATCACTCAACTCAAAACCTCTACACGTGGGACCCACAACCTTTTTCAACTCAAGACCTCTTTACACGTGGGACCTACAACCTTTTTCAACTTCCCATAATACATCTAAACTCGTCTTAGGTGGGCCCCACAAAACTCACTCCACCATTTCAACTAACTATTATTCATAAAGAACTTAACTCATCTGAACTCGGCTCGACATTCAAATGGGGCCTTAATGGAAGAGCTTAAAATTTTTTTCTTCATTACTTATTCCTTTGGCTAGCTGCTATTCATTTGAATGGGCCAAGTTTTCATGATTTCCTTGTGCCTCTTTTCTTTATCTATCTAGTTATTCCTCTTATATGCATATTTTGTACTTGGGCTATGCCTTCATTTTTATTTTTATTTTTTGATAAAATCTTCAATTACTAGTGAAAAATTAGTGGTGTAACCATAAACACCAAACCATATTCAAAGGTTGCACTAAATCATGAACTAAAGTTGAAACACACCAATAATTAAGGGGCAAAAACTCATTATCTCATCCTAAAAAAGTTCCACAAAAAATAAAACTTAATGATTCATTAGCAATAAAAACCACGAAAATAAATGGGTCTATTATCAGTTGATGATAATATATATATATATATACAAGTCCAAGAGTCCCTTACAAAATCTAGGAAATCTGGCCATACAGACCCTTTGGCCCTTGTACAGCTGGCCCTTAAAGAGGACTTATCCTTGTTATTATGACTTGCATTTCACTTGTCTAATATCCAGCTAACAATTTAATAGTCTAACTGTCCAAGCTTTGCTATTTTTGAGGATCGCGAGAGGGTGGTGATTGAATTAAAAGCTATCCCATTCAGCAACCTCTATGCTTGGATGGCTGCTCACCATGACTTCCAATTCTCTAGTTTTCCAGACTTAGAGTTTTGCTCTTTTTCTTCTTCTTGCTAGTTGGGACTTTTCCGTTTGTATACCTCCTATATACCTGGGTTGCAACCCTGAGTGCTTTTGATAAAATTGCATTACTTGTTTCAAAAAATCTTGTTTGAGGTATTAAAATTAAACTCTCCAAACCTTGTGTATGTTATCTATACAGTTCATTTTTGGGGCCATTTGTATTGACATTACCTCCTGCTTACATTTTCCCAGAGAGCTTGGTTGCTGAAACTTTTAGCAATTGAGTTAAATGCTGGTGATGTTAGTAGCTCCAACCACCAGGAGGCATGCCAAAGTATTCTTGCTCATCTTTATGGGGGTGAAATTAGTGGAATTGGTACCGATGGCATCATATCTCAGTCCTCTCTTCAAAATGGCATGGAATACTCTGGAACTAGATCCATCAGTAAGAGTCAGGTACAATCTGCTACTTGAATACTTATGGTCCTACTGTAACATACTACTATAAACTGAGGTTTTTGCTTCTTATTCGTCTTATTATTTTTTTTTTATAAGTTCTTATTCGTTTTATGTTTTGAGGCATTAGTTGATAGTTTTCTAAAGCATATTTGTAACAGCATTTATCATTTTGCACTATCTATTGGCTTTCAAGGATAAAAATGAAATCTACAGTGACTATTGTTGTTGTATTGACATTGTACTCAAGTTTTGAGTTATATTGATAATGGTTCTTAACCAATTGCATTCTCTTTTTTGTGGGGGGAGGGGGCATCCATGTTAGATTTCTCATTTCCTGTATTGATTTGTTTCTGCCCCCATCTCCCAAAATATTTGGGTAGTGCAAGCAGAATGAGTGGAGAACACCCTCCCAGATGAAGAAGTATATGCTGAAATTTATCATTAAAGGGTTGAGAGAATGATTAACATCGTGCTGATAAACTGCTGTATCGCTGTTGCCTTTGTTGTTGTTATCTCCTCTTACCAGAACATTCTCATTTTTTTTACTGTGATTGGTGAGATAAGTATTCTCTCTCTTTTTTTTTTTTTCTTTTCCATAGACAATTGATTTTCTTTCTTGGACCAACATCACGTCAGGTTTTGGAGTTGCTTGAAGTTATCCAATTTAAGTCTCCTGATACCACTATGAAGCTTTCTCAGATTGTTTCTAATTTAAAATATGACTTGCTGGTAAGATTATAGTGCTTCACAATGCTCATTATTTTGCTTGTAAGCTGGAGTTAATGTTTAGTGTTTTTAGGCAGAGGATATGCTTGGGAATCCAGCTACTTCTGCAAAGGGTGGTATCTACTATTACTCAGAGCGTGGAGATCGTTTGATTGACCTTGCTTCACTCCGTGACAAACTTTGGCAGGTTGGTTTCTTTAACTAAATGCCAGGGAATGAGTTTCTTTTCTCTTATAGTGTTTTCCTGGTGGGTCTGTGCATTCTTCTGGGAACTTTAGAGAATTTTGGTGCTAATTCTAGTTTGTTTTTTATCAGAAATTCAATTCTGTTTATCCCCGGTTGAGCAACTTCGACAGTGAAGTTGAGCTAAATGATATAAAAGAGACAATTCAACAGTTGATGAGATGGGGTTGGAAATACAATAAGAATCTCGAAGAACAAGCTGCCCAACTTCATATGTTAACTGGCTGGTCTCAAATTGTTGAGGTCTGTTTCATTGTTTTTATTATGTTGCATGCCTATTGAGATCTCTTTGAAATGTGATTTTGAGGTATTCTATTATGACAAAAATTTGCACTAAATAATATCAAGTTCATCTCTTTAATTATACTTCAAGTGTCTCTTCTAAATACTTGTGCAGGTCTCTGCTTCCAGGAGAATATCGTCACTTGAAAATCGATCCGAAGTTCTATTTCAGTGGGTGCTTTTATCATTACTGATACTTTATTGCTCTCCCTTAGATCCTCTGTAATTCTTTCATCTGGTTCTTGACAGGATTCTTGATACATCTCTAAGTGCTTCTTCTTCTCCAGACTGTTCGCTGAAGATGGCATCTATATTATGCCAGGTATTTACCTGTTTGTCTTTTTAGGGTATTATTGCTCCAGTATGCACTTTCTTGCTGCTTTTTGCCTTCACATTTGATTTGAAATCTGCATAGGTTGCTCTAACATGCATGGCAAAACTACGAGATGAAAGATTTTCATGCCCTGGTGGTTTAAATTCTGATAGTGTCACATGTTTCAACCTGATCATGGTGAAACAATTATCAAATGGCGCTTGTCAATCCATATTGTTTAAACTTGTCATGGCAATTCTTAGAAATGAATCTTCTGAGGCCCTGAGGAGACGGTATGGTTTCAGACTTTCAGTAAAGAAATCAGTGCTGTTACGTGCTGCTTTGAACTTCTTCATTGGGTTCTGACCATTTATCTTATTATGTTCAGCCAATATGCCTTGCTTCTTAGCTATTTTCAGTATTGTCGTCATGTACTTGACGCTGATGTTCCATCAACAGTTCTGCAAAACCTGCTTCTTGATGAGCAAGACGGTGAAGATCTGGATCTCCAGAAGGTGTGTAGTTTTTAAAATCTTATTGCAGAAGTTTCTATAATTTGCACTGTCATCTGTTTCAGGAATATTTCTTCATAGTGATCTTGTTAATCTTTCCTCTTTCTTTTTCTTTGTTTTTTTGTCTAGATGGACAAAGAAAAGGCTGCCCTGGCTCGAGCTAATTTTTCTATTCTAAGGAAAGAAGCTCAATCTATTTTGGATTTGGTAGGTCTGTTATTACTGCTCTGATTATTTGGTGTGCAGTGTTGAAACTAAATGCATGAACTCTAAAGACACTTTAATATATGGAAGAACTTAAATTGGCATCTCTTTGGCTGTGTGAGAGCAGTGGGGGATCTATTGATTAGAATTGGTGATGGGCTTATATTTATAACGTGAGCACGTGCACGTGCGCGCACACACCTTTTATTTGTTCTCTGGCTTAGATGAGTATGTGCATATCTTGTTTTGAACCATGTATTAATCTGAATCTCTTAATTGTTCATAAGACATTACTCTTACATTTTTCATTTGCATTATTCTTTTTTGGTATTAGACCTAAGTCATCTTCTTAGTAATGAAAAAGAAGTTGGTCCTTTTGGTATTCACAAAATTTTGTCTGGTCTGCTTGCTTTCTTGATATCTTTCGGTACCTTATAATTTCAATATTACAATTTTGATGAGCTATGATTGACCTTTGTTTTCTGCTCTTTTCTCCTTTATATTTTTTTCCATTTTAATTCCTCAGGTAATAAAGGATGCAACTCAAGGCAGTGAACCTGGAAAGACAATCGCACTCTATGTTCTGGATGCATTGGTTTGTATTGATCATGAAAGATATTTCTTAAGCCAACTTCAAAGCAGGGGATTTTTGAGGTCATGCTTCATGAGCATCAGCAATGTTTCCTATGAGGTGTTTATTCTATTCACTGTAGTGTAACCATTAGTTCATAAATTCATGTTTTACAATATCATGCACTGCAGTAGAGACATTATCCTAGAATGCGAGATGCAAGTTCTGCTAATTATTTTGTTCAAAACATTAAATTCACCAAAGCTTAAGATATTGCTTAATCATTTCCATCATCTTTATATATAACACCAAGTACACAATGATTTTGATAAATTTAAGATATATATTTTCATGTTTTTTCCTTTTCTTTTTCTGTTGGAGGATTAGGGTAAAAAGCCAGTGTTAGCATTTAGGAAGTCACCTGGGCTGTATACTTGTGAATAGGATTCCAGCAAGTGCTGATATTGGGATTTGTTGCTTGTTTGTATATTCTGAAGCCATTATTTTACATGTACAATTTTGTGTTTGGAATAGCTTGATTTTGATCTGGTGCCAATCATTTGTTTGTAATATACATTTTCAGCAGCTAAAAATTTAAGAGATTTAGGTACCTGATGAACCCTCGTACTCAGAAAAGTGGAATAACCTTCAATGTATTTATTTAGCGGTTATAGACCCATGGAGGTAGTAATACATGCTACTACACACGATGTTTAGTATAAATGCCATATATGACTATTTTACCTGACGTTATAGTGTGGATCTGCTGTTGTCTTTCATTAAATATGGACTGTCTGAATTACATATTGGTTTGCTTTTAAGTTCGGTTTTTGGTCTTCGTCATCAAAAATTCAGTTCTTGGTAATAACCACTTTATTTAGGTATCAATATCACTCATTGCTCTGAACTTTTGTTCTAGGGTGGTGGGCATTCATTGGAATCGTTGCAGCGAGCATGTACCCTTGAGGCTGAACTTGCTTTACTATTACGGATTAGTCACAAGTATGGGAAATCTGGAGCCCAGGTTCTATATTCTATGGGTGCTTTAGAGCATCTTGCTTCTTGCAGGGCAATCAAATTTCAGGTGAATTTGATTACTATCTGTGTTCATTGGTGTTACTTAATTTAGTTCTCTGAAATCAAAACCGAACTGCCTTCCAGGGAAGTTTGAGGCAGGTTGACATGAAGTTTCAAAGGCAATTGGCTCTGGATTTTGACAAACAACGAATGATCATAACCCCAATGTTGAGATTGGTTTTTTCTATAACATCATTGGTTGATACATCTGATTTTTTTGAGGTCAGGTTTCATTTTTCTAATTTTCAGTTTTACAGGTTGATTAATTCCTCATACATTGGAACTTTTCTGCCAATTCTAATGTCTTCGTGATGCATATTGTATGGAATCGCAATTCCATGCTCCAGCAGAAGTGATTTCTGCAGATTGTGGTTCTCTTGTGACAGAATCCTGATTTGATCTCAGTTTAACCTCATGTGCTAATAACGTTTAACCGTCAAGGAACTCAATTAATCAATTAGATCTGCCTTTATTCAAACTGACCCTGATGTGCTCTCTAGGCCAGACTTAAGGATATCATTTTTACAGGACAATAAGTTGCTTCTCAGCCTTGTAATTTTTGTAGTACTATCTTGCGTTTCTTCCTAAGTTTTTTTTTTTTTTTTTTTTTTTTCAATTCAACCACCTTTGTAACAGTTTATAATTATGTAAACTTCAAACTCAATTAAGTCTTTATGTGACCTCAAGCTAATGTGAGCAAACTTGTGTTGAAATGATTAGATTTGCTCCTCTATTTGTAAACAATTGAAGGTTTCATTTTACTTTTTTCGTTTTTTTCCTTTATTTTTTGCATTTAGTGAATGCTATCATAAATTTGGGTGTTTAACAGGTTAAGAATAAAATTGTTCGTGACGTCATAGATTTTATCAAAGGACACCAACTGATTATTGACCAAGTTCTTAGGGAAGATGTGTCTGCTGCCGATGGATTGACGATGGAGCAGATGAATCTTGTTGTTGGTATACTTAGCAAGGTAAGGGTCCTTGAAGGTGTGTTCTGGACTAGTCCAAAACTTTTCTCTGGCTTTAATGTAGCTTCCTTGCAGTAAGGTAAATTCTATTGCACCATTTTAGAGATTTGAGGGGGCATATTAGCACTTTCAGGCGTATTATACTATTAGTGCAATACGAAAATTTATTACTTTTTTTTGTTTCTCTATCAGCTATTTTTCCATGTTTTAGTTTTTCAGGTTTTCTTTTAGTTAGCCTGATTCTTGATTTTTCGTAGGTTTGGCCGTATGAAGAGAGTGATGAATATGGTTTTGTTCAAGGACTTTTTGGTATGATGCGTGTTTTATTCTCTCTCGAATCTGAGAATCCTAGTTTTCCTCAGTCAATACGATGTCTTGAGGTTTGCACATCTCTTTTCAACCATAATTGTATCAGGAATTGGCTTATATGGAATCTTGTGTACTTTTCCTTCCGTTCGTTACTTTTTCTCATTTTCTTTCGTTACTTTTTCTCATTTTCTTTTTTCTCCCTTGTTTTATGGGGAATGATTAGAATCAGAGGAAATCAGAACTGCAATCGTTTCAGTTATGCTTCAGTCTGAGCTCCTACCTATATTTTATGGTCACCAAGAAATCCCTGAGACTGCAGGTATGTGTACACATATTGAGTCTAATATTTTTATTTTTAAAGGTTATGCTCTGTGGTTGAACAGATATTTCTTCTCTTACCAACACGCTTATTCACAGGTTTCAGATACAGCCTCAGATTACAGTGTTTCTATAGGACTTCAACAGCCCACATTGAATTTACTTGGTGCCCTTCTTAATTCTGTGACAACTGCTCTAGAAAGAGCAGCAGAGGAAAAATCTTTACTACTTAATAAGGTTCAAGAGGATCACAGATTAGTATAAATGTTATCTTTGTTTTGCATGGTTTCTGTATCGATATCAATCACTATATTTCTGTCAATGATAATATTATGCTTATGCCATTGTAGATTCGAGACATAAATGAACTATCAAGGCAAGAGGTAGATGAAATTATCAGTATGTGTTCTCAGAAAGAGTGCGCTTCATCTTCTGACGATATTCATAGAAGGTAATTATCACTAGAGTAATGCTAGATACAGTCATGGATTGTGTAAGTACCGCACACTCCTTTTGAGAAAGAGCGGAGTCCGCCATTGAAAAATTAATTTTTTCATGTGGATCTCATATTTACTCACTTTTTTCAAAAGGAGTACACAACGCTTGCACACTCTATGACTGCAAATATCATTTCTCTTAACACTATTTTTCGTCCCTTTCTTTTTGTCTAATACGTTGAAAAAATAGTTTGGTTTCTCATTTTGTATAATCTTTTATAGGATTAAACCCAATCAATCATTGGTTTTTGACTCGTTATCAAACACGTCCCTATGGATTCAGAATTATCATCTTATTCCCTTAAAATGTCAACGTTATCAAAATCATCCCTGCACCCTGCTACTGTAAACAAAAGAACAGAAAGATGCCACATAACAACAAATCACAGCATGACATGTGTCCAAATTTGGCACGTCAGCCATTTAAAAGAAAAATAAAATAAAAATAATTAAAAAACCAATAAACAAAGATCTAATTAAAAAAAACAAAGATCTGGGAGGGTTGAGGGTGAGGGTTGATCCACCCTTTGGGAGCAACCCTGCAAGTTGATGGTTGGATCCACCCTCTCTGGTGGCTTATGAGCTACCCCACAAGGTAGGGCGAGAGCAGCTCCTTGGGTGGATTGCAGCAATCCCCTTGAGGTGGATTACAAGGGTTGGTGGATCCACACTCTGGGATGGCTTTCAAGCCACCTCCCAGTGTGGCCTTGAGCATCTCTCAGTTTTCTTTATAGAAATAGGGCGCAGGAATCATTCTAATAATGTCAACTTTCTGTGTATGGTTTTTTTCATCTCAATATTAGCCACGACCCTTAAGGTCTTCTGTTAGCCCTTGGTGTGATGACGTGGTTGGTGGCACCCTTCCAGCCACCCAACTCAGGTGCATGGGGGAGGTATGCCCTTGTGTGAAGCTGTTGTTTTGTGGGAAGGCAGCACATTTTGTTGCTCGCTACACGAGGGTTGGCTTGCACATGACCTGTTGGTTTGGGGGCTTCCTCGGGCTTAGCTTGTTGGATGCACACATGAAGCATTTGCGGTATATCATGTACAATGCATGCAAGGATGTCCCTTGTGCTGTGATATGGGTGTGCCATATGCTTTGTACCCCATGCTGTGTAATGCTGGCAGGCTGTATGTTGCATGTTGCTAACTGTGCCGCATGATGTTTTGGAGTGTAAGAATGCTTCAAGTGCAGGGTAATGTGCTGGCTACATAGGCAGCACCCCACACGCTTAAGCATGAGGTGTGTTGGTGTACTTGCATGCAATGTGTTGTAGTGCTAGAGCGCTTCATGGTTTGCTGCATGTGTAGGCAGCGGCCTACAAATGCGCTAGTGGGGAATCAAACTCAGCTCAAATTGCTGAAGTTGTGGTTTTAACTCTCTCCATAACGTCCACATCAGAAACAGTGGTGCATTCTCATGTTGTTCTTTCAACAAAGTGTTGCAATGTGCATGATTAGATTGAATTGATGCAGTTCAACATGAAATTACTTCAACTGGTGCTGAAATTTGATACCGGAACATATAAATACCTAATTGAAGTTAGATATGCTTCTGGTAATATCAGTTGGCTAATTACATATGCTTTCTAAATTGTATCACATATTTCTAGAGCATTTCCAATCACCTATGTTTTGCCAGATTAAAACAAACCTATGTGATGTAGCTGCTAAGGGAGGTCCATCTAGGCCTTCCTTGATTGCTTGGCCATATTGTGTGTTTTTCCATGTCATAATATCTGATGTGTTCTTATGATTTTCAATGGTTCCCTTATTACACAGGAGATATATTGCAATGGTGGAAATGTGTCAGGTTGTGGGCAATAGAGATCAGCTAATTGCTTTACTGCTTCCACTGGCAGAACACGGTCTAAATGTCCTTCTCATCCATTTCCAGGATAGGTATGCCCAAAAGCAATGATCCAGATTCCAGTCTTATTTTTGTTATGCTTACTGGATATCATTCTGTTATTGAATATTTGTTTCCTTTGGTTAATCTTCGTTTCTCTCGACAGTGCTGTCAAATCAGATGCCAGTGGAGCTATGAAAACAATTACCTATGGTGCCAAGTCCGACTCAGGGGAGGACACATCTTTGTTGTGCGGAAAATTAATTCCAACCTTAGAACGGCTTGAGTCGCTAAGTGAGGTATGTTTCTCATGCTGTTAACAAATTAGTACCTGGTCAGCATGGATTTTAGCAATTGGATATTGACATGTTGGCTGTTGTCTTTCTCAGGACAAAATAGGCTACAATCTTAAGGTGTTTCAAAGATTAGTGGCTTCACTTAAAGAATTGACAATTCAAAAGTTGGCTATATGAGAATGTCTCAAGCAGGGGTAAGATTTTCAATGGGCAAGCCATTGTTAATGTACTCATTATCTTGTAAATTTTGAATGTATCAAGCATATCTAATTTCTTCCTATTTGGTCAAATCTGTAAGTTGTAGCTTATTTATGTATATGGAAACAACTACCCTATTCTCACAGTTTTATGTTAGCAAAGCTTTTCACAATTTTGTGATGTGCAAGGGTTCCTTTACTTTTGTTAAGTCTTGATGTAGCATTTTACATTGTTATAATGATAAACTCTGGACCCAGTGAAATTGGAATCACTCTGGAATTTGCCAGGGCTAAGTTTTATGGTTGGGTGCAGTTGCTACAAAGGTCAAGTAAATTACCATTTTATTTTAGTTTGCATGGACCTCTACAAACTACCGTATGAACCAATAATGCCTGTCTTCTTGGCATGATAACTGCAGGATCTTCGGTTTCTGCGATGCATGATGATTCCATGCCTTGAAAAATGCCTGTCGCAAAGGATTAAGTACTGTAATTTCTTGGTGCCTAGGTTTTACTTAATTTTGAAGGAAAGAAAACGAAAAAAAATTGTTTTGATCTTTAGGGTTAAAAGCTTAACCAAATTAATTTTCAACAGTTCTTGGACTTTTATATCATTGGTTGGGTTTTTAACAATTAGTATTAGAGAAGAGATCATGTCACATGTTCGAGTTATGGAGGAAGTGACCTATAGGCTGGATTAAAATACATTGGTACTATGCATGTGTATAGTGTTAAGTCATTGAATAATGATAGATGAGTGAAGTCGCCAAAAGGGAAATGGTTACCATCGGTTCAGTGTCGATAGAGTGGGTCGCTGTAGACATCGGATTCGGAAGCTTGGTGGGATTTTATGATGCTTAGGGTAAAATGTTTAACCAAATTAGTATTTCTTGGACTTTTGGATTAATGGTTGAATTTTTAACAATTTGTATCAAAGTAGAAACCATGTTACGAGTTCAAGTCATGGATGGGGCGATCTATAGGTTAGATTAAAATTTCTTGGAATTATGTATGGGCATGGTATTAAGTCATTGAATACTAATAGATGAGTGAAGCCGCTAAAAGGGAAATGGTTGGCATCGAATAGTGTCGATAGAGTGGACTATCGTGGATGTCGGATTCGAAAGCATGGTAGAATTTTATAATCTTTAGTATTAAAGGCTTAACCAATTAGTATCCAACAATCTTAAGACTTTTAGATCAATAATTAGGTCTTTAACAAAAATATACAACAGAATGTAAATCAAAATTTTTGTACTATCTTCCATAGTGCTATATATTGAAATTGTATCCATTTACATCATCACTGAGTAACTCCAAGCCGAAGAAAGTAGCCCAAAAGCAAAGATATCATGCATAAGATGGAATAGACAGAATGAAGCTACTCCTAACAAAGATGATCGCAAAAGAATAAGCCTAACTATCCCACTCAGCCTCCCAAATAGAACTAGTATTTTCCACTCACACGATAGGAAAATTTTGTAAAATCACGTTACTTTTACGAGAGATTTTATAATTTACTAACAATAGGTAATCACTCTAACTTAGATATGTCTCAAGTAACACAAAATTGCAGACCCCTTAACATAGCAAGAGCTTCCAGAGTGTTTGGATTTGCCGCCTAATTCTCTACTTCACCAACTACCAGTATAACTTCTCATATTTCATTTATGAGAATTGCACCCACTCCCGCTTTACTTTTACGTGTAAAGAATTGTAATCCAAAAATTTGAGACCTGTTACATGTCAAAAGTCACCATCCTTACATAATGAGCCAATCGCAAGTTTCTGAAATTAGCCCCATTTCATGATCATAATTATATTATTATACCCACTATTCAACGTCGTGTCACCTCCTTATTGGAAAACCAAAGCAGGACTCACCATTCGCCACTCAATAGCATAGCTCCCAGCTCGCTCCAATCTTTTCTCGATCACTGGGAAAAGCAATAAAACACTCCTCCCTCACTTTATCACAGATCGTCTTATCCCACATTTTTTTTTTTACAAATAATGCTACTTACAGGATTAAGATATACAATTTTTAGAAAAAATCTACACAACTTTCTATTATTCACACAACCTCCACATACTACACTTTTTTAATTTTTATTATTTTTTCTTTTATAAAAATTTTAATATATGAAGATTAAATAGAAGAATTGAATTAATTTTAAAAGAATAAACTCAAAATAAAATTTAAAAAAAAAATATTAAAAATATATGATACGTGGAGGTTGAGAGGTTGTGTAGCATTACTCCAATTTTTATACACTCATTTTAATAAATATATATATATATATATTTTACATAAATCTTATATTTTACTTACTTTTTGAAAAAAAAAAAAAAGACAAAAATTACAACTTTAAATATTGTTTCTCTTTCCTAAATCCCACGATTTTTTAGGGAAATCGTGTATTCTGTTCATATTCACTCGTCGGCTCCACTGCTCACCTCCTTAGAGAAAACGAAAACAAGAGGAAAAAAAATTGCCTTGCTTTTCCGTTAAAGCTTCAAAATTTCTCGGAAAAGCCTTGGAATTTATCTTTCATGGCAAATGCGTGGAAAAAGGACAAACCCTCGCAGTTCCACCCATCCAGGACCATCTGCTTACTCCTCGTTGGCGCCCTCATTTTCGTCATGTTCTTCATCTATGTCACCGCCCAACGCTCCAACCTTAACACTAAACCCACCTTCAAAACCGGTTTGCCATTCTACCCAATCACGCCTTTCCATTGCCTAACGTGCCCTCAATCCTACCCCGTGATCGCCAACCTCGTGGAGGGCCTCCGATACCCCTTCCTTTACTCGCTCGCCGACCTGGGAACCCTGCCGGATAAGCCTCACAAAAACATCGTCAGAATGCTCAAAGGGAAACTCTTTCGAAAGCCCGATATTTCTGTCTCGATTCAGGAGGTCCTGGAGAAACTCAGGGGTGAAGGAAGAGAAAATGGGCTCGTTGTTGATGTGGGTGCCAATGTGGGCATTGCCAGCTTCGCGGCCGCGGTGATGGGGTTTAGGGTTTTGGCTTTCGAGCCTGTGTTTGAGAATTTGCAGAGGTTGTGTGATGGGATTTATCTGAATCGGGTCGAGGATTTGGTCACCGTGTTCGAGGCCGCAGCGTCGGACCGGACTGGGAACATTACCTTCTTCAAGGTATTTTCTTCTCATATTAAGCTTTCTTATAATTTTCGAGTTCTTTTTACAATTAAGTGATAGATACTATGCATGGATTCGACTGCATTAAATATTAGGTTTCATATAATCACGGGCAGCATCATATCTCTCAAGATTGTTTAAAATTCTTGGATCGGAAAATTGTAGAAAATTTCACTCCTTTTTTTTTTTTGTGTGTGTAAACTGTAACTTTCATTAAGAAAAATTGTATCAACCTATACAGAGTTTGTCATGTAATACTGCTTTACAGACTTCCGAGGGACATTCTTCTATCCAAACTTGCTCCTCCACACCATAGAGAGCATGTTTTGCCTGCTGATGGACAACCTTATTACATTCTCTATAAGCATGTTGAATTTTCCAGCCTATTCTACCCTTAAGAATTCCTTTAACATCTATAATCAAATGTCCATACCATGACCAATCATCTTCTAAGCTGTTGATGGCCTTTGTGATTACCTGGGCATCACCTTCGAAGATTACACTGATGAAGTTTAATTCAGAACACAATTCCATCACCCTCTACAGAGCCAGTATTTCAGCAATAACTGGGTGTGATATTCCCCCTTTACTAGGGGTGTAAATAATTTGGTCCAGACCGGAAAAACCGACCAGACCAAACCGAGTTCTGGACCGGTCGGTCTCGGTCCTAAAATATATGGACTGATGACATTCGGTCCGGTGCTGGGGTCTACAAATTTTGGACCGGACAAGACCAAATCGGACCGAACCCCTATATATATTTTTTTAAAATATTTTTAATAATTTAAAATATTATTTTTATATAGTAATTATAGAAGTTAATGATGTAATTTTTATTTAATTTATTATCATTGACCATATAAAATATAAAATAATATATACTATCAATTAATAATAAATCATAAATCATGTGATAATTTATGTCATTATATGTAAGGAAAATGCTAGAACTCCCACTGGAGGCTCCCGCTGGAGCTCTAGTGTGTTTTATTATGTGTATTTTCTAATTCTTTTTTTTTTATATAGATTATTTTAATAATTTTAAATATTTTTAAAAAATAAAAAAATTCATAATATTTTTAAACAATACTTTCTTAATTATGAAGTAAAATAAAAAATATTTTTTTATGATTTTTTATTTTACTTTGTGATTAATGAAGTATTTTTTAATAATTTTTTTTTTACTTTTTGATTAAGAAAGTATTTTTAATGATGTTCTAAATTTATTTTATTGTTTAAAAACATTAAAAAAATTTATATAAAAAATAACTTAAAAAAAACACATGTAAACACATGTTAAAGCTCCAGCGGGAGCCCCTAGCAGGAGCTGTAGCATCATCCTTTTATGTAAATAGTTAATACATCATACATTCATATATACTCTATTATTTACACTTAATTAAAATAATTAGGTAATTTTTTTTAAAATAACTAAGTTGCAAGCAATCATGAATAATCTATGTACAATGAAATTATTTGATATTCATTAACCATATATAAAATGTATGATATTATTAATAATTATGCATACTAAAGAGTAAGGTCTAAGTTAGTAAGTTGTAACTATCAACATCATAAATATAATTATAATAAAATATTTTTTTTAATGAGTTAGTTACATAATCCGCATTAATAATTTACTTAATTTTAATTTAGTAATTTAAATATTTTTTTATTAATTTATTTGAAAAAAAATGAAAAAATAATTAGGCCGGACCGAATGGACCGATAGCTACCGGTCCGGTCCAGTCTGGTCCTATGGATGTTCGGTCTGGTCTGGGAAAAATATTTGAAAAAATTTCGGTCCATCACCGGACCGGACCAGACCAGACCGGACCAATTTACAGCCCTACCCTTTACTCATGCGCATCCCTTCTTCTCTTTTCGATTGGTATACTAAAAGTGCTTTATTTAATATTTATATCACACATCCGATTCTGGTTCATCTAGTCCTAATTTCGTTCTAACTAAGCTAGCTCGTGGCTTGGTCTTCAGTGGGACCAATTTCGATCCATCATTTTCCCTGGACCGGACCAATTTACAGCCCTGCCCTTTACTCATGCACATCCCTTCTTCTCTTTCCGATTGGTGTACTAAAAGTGCTTTATTTATTATGTATATCACACATTCGATTCTGGTTCATCTAGTCCTAATTTCGTTCTAACTGAGCTAGCTCGTGGCTTGGTCTTCAGTGACATGATCTTCCCTTGGGTTACTTTTCTGCCTATTGACTGACTCCCCTGCATCCCAATTTGCTTTTACAGTGCTTTCTTCAGGTGGTTTCCATCTGGACCTACTTCTCTCCTCTCCTGGATTCAAGATCAATATCTGTTTTTCTTTGAGCTTCTGCTGAAATTCATCAAGGCTCACCTTTGTTGAATGCACTACCTCTCTCGGGCTAGCAAAAGTCTGCTGAAAAATAAAGTTGTTTCTCCTCAGCCATATTCTCCTCATGATAGCAGCAACAACTTCTTGCTCATCCTGTTGAAGACTCCTGTTGAAGACTCTTAGTTACTTCTCCCAAATGGCCACAAAATCATCTTCTTTACATGACCACTTCTGGATAGGACCTGAGTGTTCAGTCCAAACATATGTTGCTGCTACACAGTTCCACAGAGTGTGACATACGGTTTCCTCCTCTCTTTCACATATGGGACACGGGATTCTCTATAATTTTCCTCGGATACAGATTTTTCTTTGTGGGAAGGCAGTCATTGATGGCTTTCCAAACAAAGGTCTTCACAACTCCTGGAACATTCATGCTCTAAAGGGCTTCTTTCCACATCTCACCTCCATCTGACTTTCTTGAAGGCTCCCTTAACCCTCTTCCTCCTTCCCATATCCAGGTGGTATGCACTTTTTACATTAAAAGTTCCATTTTGGCATACCCTCAAATTCAACATTTAGGCTTTTTAGGAATGAGCGCTATAAAAGTTTCATTTATACTTTTTTCAAACCTTCCATTTTCGTGAAATTCATGACAGACCCCCATGATGTCTTCTTTGAGCACTTCCCAGCATGTTTGAAAACAAGCCATAGAGAAGCCATCCGGTCCTGAGCTTTGTCACCCGCCATGTGTCTTAGTACTTGCCTAGCCTCTAACTTGTCAAATGGCCTTTCGAGTTGTTCCATTTCCTCTGAATCAAGAACATCAAAAGCAAGCTCATCTAGTCTCGGTGTCCAAGAAAATTGTTCCGAAAGCACACTCTCATAGTAAGTGACAATGTGATGTGCGATCTCGGTTTGGTTGTAGGAAGCCACCCCATCTATCATCAACATCTCTATAGTATTGTTTCTCCTATGTGAGTTAGTCACCTGATGGAAAAACTTGGTGCATCTATCCCCTTCCTTCAACCATAATGCTTGCGATTTTTGTCTCCTAGATATTTCTTCCCAAAGAGAAACCCGTTCAATCTCCTCAGTCACTTAGGTTTTACGAGCCCTCTCTGCTTCAAATAGTTCCCTCTCCTCTTCCACTCCCTCCAATCCCTTGTTCCTCCAAAAGGGTATTTTTTTTGCCTTCCACATCACCAAACACTTGTTCATTCCACACCTTCAAATCTTTCTTCAGGGACTTCAATTTGCAAGCAGGATGTAGCTGTGATTTCCATAAAATTGATAAGAATACCACCATTGTCGGACTCTGTCAAGAAATCCCTCTGACTTCAACTACATGTTCTCAAACTTGAAGTACCTTGGGCCTCTATGAAGACCTCTGCAATCCCAATGGATTGAACTTACTCGTGATTAGAAGGGATTAGGGGCCCACTGTTGGTGAAATTAATACGATTTGCGACATAGTGTTACAGACCTTTAGACTTCCAAATTATGTAATATTTATAGACATAGTATTTTAAATTATTATAAACTTAAATGACCAAATTTATAGCCATTTAACTCAGGAGGGGATGATATGGCTCAAAGGGTTTAAAGCTCTTGCTTCAAAATTATATACGTCATCCAATTAATGACTGTTAAAAATACGGAAAAGATTTTCCAATCCCACTGGATTGTATCATGCTACCTGATTGTTCCTTTCCCTTTTTCTTTTATTAATTTTTTTTCCTGCATTGCTAATGTTAGTCCTTGCTCATGTTGCAGTTGGTTGGTCGGCTGGACAATAGTGCTGTTTCAGCAACAGGTGCAAAGATGGCATTCAAATCCAATGAAGAGGTAGAAGTTCAAGTGAGGTCCATCCCCCTCGATGACGTAATCCCAGAATCAGAGCCTGTGCTTCTGATCAAAATAGATGTTCAGGGCTGGGAATATCATGTGCTAAAAGGAGCCTCGAAGTTACTAAGGAGAAAGGGAAGGAAAGCACCATATCTCATCTATGAGGAAGATGAGCGACTGTTGCAAGCCAGTAATAGCAGTGCCAAAGAGATTCGAGATTTCCTCCAAACTGTGGGTTATAGTCATTGCACAAAGCATGGTACAGATGCCCACTGCACCAAGACAGATTGACTTAGTTTTCTACATTGAAGATTGCTATGAGAAATGTAGCCCCACTACAGTGTTATTGGTGGCTTGCCTACATGATTTCGGGCACTGAAAGGCATACAACAACGAATCTTCAAGAGTGGAAGGTGAGACAAATTGTCATAGGTCCTTTTTGACACCTTTGTTACAGGGTTCGCAGCTGCGTGGTTGAGTGTCAGCTTCCTTGCTGCTCAGAGGAAAACATCCATGCACTTATCGTAAAAGAGAGAAACATCCATGCGGGAATTGATGTGCCCTTGCTTGCCAGTTGGTCTTGTTTAGGTATTTTGGCTGTGCTTTTATTTGTATGCTTTAAAATCCAAAATTCATTACCTTTTGTTAATTGATAGATGCAACATAAAATTCTTTACCACTTGTTATTTGATAGATGCCTTGAAATGTTGGGGAATGCATTGAGGTACAGGTGGTCATGATGAATTACTTGGCTTACAGTTTATAGTGAATGTTTTCATTCTTCCATCACCATTCACAACCTGCCTCTGCATCAAACCCACTTTAAAGAGAAATGAATCGCATTAAGCAAGAAAATAAAGAGGGAAGGGAAGGAAACTTCTCACAATGAAAATGTCGTCCTTGTCAATATTGGTCTGAATGCCTCTTCCTTTAGGTTTCCTTCATTATTTATAGAAAAGAGTTACAACGTTTGTTAGATATTTCAGCGTAATTCTAGCCTGCCGCCTGCCGATTTCTCTGTAACACGTTAAGTGTCTATACACGTTAAGTCTATTTAGTCTATTTCTCTGCTATACACTCTAAATATAGAAAGACCTAAATTATATACATAACATCCCCCCTCAAATTGATGCTAGTGGATCAAGAAGCATCAATTTGTCAATCAAGAATTGATGCCGGTGCCGAGAAAGAGCTTTAGTAAATATGTCTGCAGTTTGATGTTCAGTGGAAATGTGAGGGAGAGTAAACACATGTTTGTCAAATGATTCACGTATAGAATGACAATCAACTTCGATGTGTTTTGTGCGCTCATGGAAGACAGGATTAGCAGCGATTTGAATAGCACTGATATTATCAGCATGAAGAGGAGTGGGATGCAGCTGTGGAAAACCAAGTTCACCTAATAACCCACGAAGCCATGTGATCTCAGAGCATGCGGAAGACATGGCACGATACTCAGACTCAGTAGAGGACTTGGAAACTCTGTCTTGCTTCTTACTTTTTCAAGAAATGAGTGCATTGCCTAAGAACATGCACCAGCCGGTAACAGAGCGACGAGTATCTGCACATCCGGCCCAATCAGCATCACTATATCCCACTAACTGTAAGGAAGATTCTTTATGAAAGAACAACCCGCATGTAGAGGTGCCCTTCAGATATCGAAGAATACGGCGGACAGCGGCTAAATGAAGATGTCGGGGGGCTTGCATAAATTGATTGACTTGCTGCACAGCAAAAGAAATATCAGGACGAGTAATCGTCAAGTAGTTCAAACTCCCAACAAGCTGCCGATACAACGATGGATCTGATAGAAACTCTCCTTCCTGACGAAGCTTAAGATTTACCTCCAAGTGAGTAAAAACAGAGTTACTCGATTGGAGACCTCCCAATGAAATAACATCCTGCGTGTATTTGTGCTAGTGTAACAACGTACCAGTTGGAGTAAACTGCACTTCAAGGCCAAGAAAGTATTGCAGGGGACCAAGATCTTTCATGTGAAAGGAGGCCTTGAGATGCTGTTGTAATTGCTTAATTAACTCAGTATCTGAGCTAGTAATCACAATGTCATCGACATACATGAGAAGCAATACAATTCCTGCAGAAGTCTTGCTAAGAAAAAGAGAGGAATCGAACTGGCTTTGAGTAAAATGAAAATCAAGTAGGTTAGAGCGAAATTTATCAAACCATGCACGAGGAGCCTGTTTCAGTCCATACAAGGATCTGCGTAGCCGACAAACCTCTGAGAAGGGTGTAGCAAACATGCCAGGAGGTGGGGACATATAGATTTCTTCCTTCAAATCCCCATGTAGAAAAGCATTCTTCACATCCATCTACATGAGAGACCACCTGTAACGTTCCAATAGAAGACCCAAACCACATGGCCTATACTCCAAAAGGACTAGTCAATGATACAATTAGAGCCCTATTGGAACCTTATAAAGAGCAAGAATTTCTCCTTCCCAAGCAATGTGGGATCTCATACACCACCTACCCTTATCCATATCATATGGGGGTATCACAATCTACCCCCCTTAAACTCTCGACGTCCTCGTCGGGCCTGTCCATTGTAGGTGGCACGGCTCAAGTCCCACATTTCTGGTTGGGATAGGCTTTGATACCATTTGTAACGCCCCAATAGAAGACCTAAACCACATAGCCTATACTCCAAAAGGACTAGTCAATGATACAATTAGAGCCCTATTGGAACCTTATAAAGAGCAAGAACTTCTCCTTCCCAAGCAATGTGGGATCTCATACACCACCTACCCTTATCCATATCATATGGGGGTATCACACCACCCTTGCGACGTAGCAAGTGCCAAGATAGTCCGCACAGTAGTCATTTTGGCAACAGGTGCAAATGTCTCTTCATAATCAATACCATACTCCTGTATGTTTCCAAGAAGCACGAGATAGGCCTTATATCTATCCAGTGAGCCATCAGCTCGAAACATGACTGAGTACACCCATTTACAACCAATAGGTTTGACATCTGAGGGACAAATTATAAGGTCCCAAGTGTGATTGTCTTGAAGAGCTTGGATTTCCTCTTGCATGGCATGTTGCCAACATGCTTGGGTGGATGCCTGGGTATAAGAGTGAGGAATAGAAATAGTGTCGAGAGTGGCAGTAAGCGAGATGTGAGGAAAACCATACCTATCTGGTGGATGTGTAGCTCGGGTGGAGTGCCTAGGTATAGGAACTGCAGAATCAGATGATGGATCGGTGTCTGGAAGGGGCGTTGAAGAAGGGGGAAGACGTCGATGATACACCATACCTGGTTGAAAACGCTTAATAGAAGAAGACACATCATCAAAAGCGGGAAGAAGAGTAATAGGAGGATCAGAAATAACCTGAGATTGAAAGAAATATTGATTTTCAAAGAAAATCACATTCCGTGAGATTCGGGATTTATTTGCATGAGCATCATAACAAACAAATCATTTCTAAATAGGACTATATCCCATAAAGGCACATGTGACAAACTGTGCATCAAGCTTGTGACGCTCAACAGGTGGCAGATGAACAAAATAAACACACCCAAAGGTATGAAATAATTGATACTTAGGAGATATGCCAAATAATCGAAAATAGGGAGAATCATAATCCAGAGTAGCATTAGGCAAACGATTGATCAAATAAATAGCAGTAGATAAAGCTCTACCCAGAACTTAGAAGGTACAGAAGAGTCATTCAACAAAGTACGGGCGACATCTAAGAGATGACGATTCTTACGCTCAGCGACTCCATTTTGTTGAGGAGTATAAGGACAAGAACGCTGAGAAATGATCCCTTTTTGCTGAAGAAAAGTTTGAAAAGAATGAGACATGTACTCCCCCCTGAGTCAGAGCGTAAAGTTTTGATATAAGTATTGAACTGTGTCTCAATAAGTGCAACAAATTTTTGAAAGACAGAAAATACGTCAGCTTTAGAACGAAGAAAATATATCCAGGTGAATCGACTATAATCATCGATAAACGTCACAAAATAACGATACTGACCATGAGAAATAACAGGACTCACACCCCAAACGTCAGTATGTACAATCTGAAAACAGTCAGAAGCATGACTACCATGCGCAGAAAAAGGTAAAGTTTTACTTTTACCAAGACAATACAACAGACCATGTTTCATAAGATGAGTCAAGACAACAGAATTAGGATGATCTAATTTCTTATGCCAGACTTTATTAGTATTTGCAGTAGCCGTACAAGCAAGAGAAACAACATTAGGAATAGAAAGCTGTAATGGAAATAAGCGTCCTACTTTAGGCCCCTTCGCGATCACCATCCTCGACACCTGATCCTGCACAAGACAACCACCACGAGAAAAGTGAACATCACAATTATTATCTACCAAATGTCCAACAGAAATCAAATTGGTAGACAATCCAGGAGAGACAAAAATATCCCGAAATGAAGAGCCCAAATTACCAATAGCAGTAATGGGAAAAGTACTGCCATTAGCGATCTGAATATTTTGCGTGTCTTTATACTTACGAACACCATGAAGATTCGTCGTATTACCAGTCATATGATTAAAAGTGCCCGAATCAACAAACCAAGAAGTTGAGTTAGTACTTGTACCTTGCAAGCCTAAGGCCATAAAACCAGACACAATCATCTGTTGGACTATTGCTAGTGTGAGAACAGATGAATCAGAGCTTACAGTAGGCGGCGCAGAAGAAGAAGCAGAGGATTGAACAGTAGCATGAAAAGCTTGGGATTGGCATTTTAAGGCTGTATTCGACAGTCTTTGATGATATGACCCTCTTTCTTGCAGTAGTTACAAACTTTCTTAGAACAGTTGCGAGCAATATGACCAAATTCCTTGCAACTGAAACACTGCAACTTATTCCTCCTCTCCCTTGTGCTACATAGGCTACATTCACAGTCTCAGAAAAAGCATTTTCAGAAGTCATTCCCATCTGAGTTGATAATCATTGTTCTTCACACAGCAAATCTCCCAAACAAATATCCAGAGAAGGAACCGGATCACGGTTCAATAAACCAGCACGAACATGCTCAAATTCAGGTCGAAGCTTCATTAAAAACTGATCACGTTGACTCTCAGCATGAACTGTTTGAAGAGCTGCGAGGGCTGTAATTGGAACCTTAGCATGAGCAGTGGCAGAATACTCACTCCAAAGGTTAATAAAACCCAAATGAAATTGTGCGATAGGTAAATTGCCTTGACTATAATTACTAATTTCCAATTCTAATTGGAATTTTTGAGCACTATGATCTTGGTGGTAAATACAGTGAAGATAATCCCAGTTCAATAAACCAGCACGAACATGCTCAAATTCAGGTCGAAGCTTCATTAAAAACTGATCACGTTGACTCTCAGCATGAACTGTTTGAAGAGCTGCGAGGGCTGTAATTGGAACCTTAGCATGAGCAGTGGCAGAATACTCACTCCAAAGGTTAATAAAACCCAAATGAAATTGTGCGATAGGTAAATTGCCTTGACTATAATTACTAATTTCCAATTCTAATTGGAATTTTTGAGCACTATGATCTTGGTGGTAAATACGGTGAAGATAATCCCACATAGCTTGAGCTGTAGTAAAACAACGAAAATTGGTCACAAGGTGAGACTCAATCGTCCCCAATAACCAAGAGATTACCTTAGCATCATTTACCTCCCATTTAGCAAATTATTTTTCATCAGTGGGAATCTTAGCAAAATTATCAATATGATTTGATAATTTTTTTCCTCTTAAAAACATTTTAAACTGAAATTTTCATGTAGGAAAATTCTTTCCAATAAAGCGAACAATAGTATTCTCAATAGACATGATCAAATAAGCAGTAAAACGAACCCAAAAAGTAAATCTCTCTCACGAAAATCAAATAGCAAAACTATCAAGTCTTTGGGTCAAAACCAATGGCCACGGCAACCCAAAAAAAATGGCCCACAAAATGCTATTGCTCACTTGAAAATAAATCAAGATAAACTAATAGCCCACGGCCCACTATTTGATGAAAAGGATGACCCACGGCAATACAAAAGATTGCCCAAAAAGAGAGAAAAAAAAATTACTGCCCACAAAATACTGCCCCGAGAAGCAACACTGCTCCTTCTCTAGAAAAAAAAATTTGCTGCCCAAACAAAACTAACAGCAGAAACCCAGCAACCAAAATGACCCACTTCTGCCCAGAAGAGATAAACCCACGCGAGATGCAATCCTCAGAGAAGCAACCAAAATGCAACCTAGAAACAACTCAGAATTTCAGCGTAGAAAGTGCCGAGAATGAGAAAACAAGTGAATGAGAAAACACTTTTCTGAGAAAGCAACCCAGAAAGTGCCGAAATCTCCACTAGCAGCTCAGAAAGTGCCGATAGGCACCAATCAATTCAGAAAGTGGCGAAATCACCACACGCCACAAGAGACTTCTTTGAAAGCAGAAGGTGCTTACACAACCACAAGAAGCTATTGTCGAAAGAAAATTTGCCCAGAAATTGAAGAGTCCAACTCAAAAATTTCTCACAAATAGCGATGGAAATCGCACACCCAAGATTAAGACTACAGAGATTGAAATCAGAGTAAGTGGCTCTGATACCATGTCAATATTGGTCTGAATGCCTCTTCCTTTAGGTTTCCTTCATTATTTATAAAAAAGAATTACAATGTTTGCTAGATATTTCAGCGTAATTCTAGCCTGCTGCCTGCCGATTTCTCTGTAACACGTTAAGTGTCTATACACGTTAAGTCTATTTAGTCTATTTTTCTGCTACACACTCTAAATATAGAAAGACCTAAATTATATACATAACAGTCCTATATAATTAAGTACATAGTAAAAAAAACGTCTTTTTCGATAGATGGAGAAAGTATGTGCATTGTACTTGTACAGATAATAGAAGGTGCCCTATGACAAACATTTCAAAACCAAAAGTTTCGACCATTACTACAAGTTATTTGAAATAGAGTCGAGAGTGAAAATATGTTCTAATTGTAACTTCAACCATCAGGCACAACGATCTGGGTTTATAAATCGCATGTTTTATACCTCTTAAAACTGCTGCAGTTTTTGCTTATGCAGACAAACCAAACGACTGGAAATAAACCATCCAAATTACAGTCTCTTCGGTACAAAAAAGATGTCAGGAGTTCTAGGGTGAGAAATTCCTAAAAGAATGCAACATGTATTTCTGTAAAAGAGATTGATAAACCAAGATCTTCCCGTGCCCCCCCATCAACAACAACAATCTCATCTACCCCAGATTCACATCGTCGTCCTTGCTTCGTTTCTTTCCCTAAAATGGTCAGTCACTGTCTCAAACCAGGCAAGCAATTGCCAAAAACAAAATTCCTTGGCGGCAGCCAATGGAATTGAAAATAATATGTGGACTTCGAACTAAGAAGCAACCCAACCTAATCACATTATGTCTCATCCTGGCTAACAATGGTAATAAAATCCCTAGATTGGCCATCCAGATTCTAGTAAGTAGTCAAGTGCAGAGTTCAAAACTTCAAACTTGTGATGATGCTTCTTAAAGCACCAGAGCACCAAGTTGAAGAGCTACTTAGTCTTATCCTCAGCCCTCGTGGCTGATCTGATCCCGGCCAACGCCACCAAGGACGCCTCAAAAGAATATTGATACTGGCATTACGGTCCTCATCTTACAAAAGGAGGGAAGTGTCTTTCCCACATTAATACATGTTGTCTGAACATATATTTATATTTTAACAAATTCCAGCTTATCTGAAGCAACAGTTGGTTCATATTTTCATAGGTGATGTTGCAATGCAAAATGCCAAATTTTGAATGTACACAGAAATTTTTAAGGCTTGCGCCAGTACTTGCAGAATACATATTATGACAATATTAAACGAAGAATTTCTCCAGAGTGCTTGAATGATTTCTCGGTTTCTTCCAAACAATGATTCTTCTCCTCTCTGGTCCAGCCCTAAGAAAACCCAAGTATGAATAAGTTTTTTTTTTTATTATTTTAAACAAGGAAATAAAAATAGTCAACAAAAATAGTATAAATTATCAATATCTCCTGCTCTTCTCTCCGTCTTTTTTGGAAACTCAAACTAACCCTCTAAGGTTTAGGGTAATATTAAAATCTTCGAATCAGCAGTTTCAATAGATGCCAAACGTGCACATCGCATGCTTGAGTCATGAAATTAAGCTTAGCTTCATGGACAGTAAAACAGCCATGTACAGTTGTACTTGGCTTTTGAAAACAGATCATGGAGGTTAAATAATGGCTAAATTTCGTGATCAGTCTCCACGTTCATGTTAGGGAAAATCCTCCAATTAGGAAACAAAATATGATATTTTTATTTCATTCCAAACCATGAGGATGTGTAGTATGATGTTTCCAAATGGAAAAAAAGAGTTAGCCCCCTACCACAAGTATGCAACTTGTAATTTATCCAAACAAAATTGAAGTATCACCGAAAGGCAAACAATGTCTCTTAGTATCTATATGGCAGATCACTTATCAAAAAGTATTATGCAGAACAGCAAATGAAAAAACAAAAAAAATTCAATGCAAAGGGTGCACGAGAAAATACCTCAGCAACTTTATTCAACTTCTCCCTCACATTCTGCAACAGTTGAGAAAGGTCACCATCCCATTTGTAAAATTCCAGTTCCTTCTTGTTCAGAATCGTTTGAGCTACCTGAATGAGGGTAATAAAAAAGGAAGGTGATACTTGTCAGAAAAGGAAAAGAAAAGAAAGGAAGGTGGATTAGTCACCTTGCAAACTAAAATAAAGTGCCAATGCTATTTCTCATATTTACTACGCGAGAAAATAAATAAATAAAGAAGCCAATGGCACAATGGTACCTCATCTACATATCAAATTATTCTTAAAATAAATCAGTGGCACTCCCTACCTAGACAGGGCAGGGGAGGAGAATGCAAAAAGAGGAGAGAGAGAGAGAGAGAGAGGGTGGGTGGGGGGGGATAGGGTGCATTTTCAAAATCAGATAAGAGCATCCCCCTACATGTTAGCACCCACATAACATGAATGGAAAATATGTTACCGGGAAAAAAAATCATACTTCATGACAACTTTTTTTTTTTTTACAAGTAATAAGAAGTTTTGTTGAATCAACCAAATAGGCATAGCCCAACTACACAGGAAGTATACACATACTTCATGACAACTATAATAAGTTAGCCTAAAAAAAAACACAAATCATACACAAAAGATCAGATAGAAGGAAAAAATAGAAAGAAAGAAAGTACCGCATCCAACATAGCACATCAGATGTCTCTCTACATGCTTACAATTGGACACAAACTAGGGGGACGAGTCTGCAAAACAAAGGAACATAAAACAAATTCCTAGTTCTATAGAAAGTCAACTTTTACCTCCTTTACATGAATCTCTATTTAAGGGGCAAGGATATGTGAAAATTTTGGTGATGTCCCTAAATTACAATTGCGTATCAAAGGACAAGCACACAAGTACATGGGACAGACAGTAACAGTTTGTTATAACAAACAAACTTTCCAAGCTGATATTTATTTACCTTTTTCCCAATCATGCGACCACCAGCACTATGGGCAAAATATACATTGTAGAAGTGGCAGAGAAATGCTTGAGGGTCTTTCTCTGATAATTCCTTCAGGTATTGTGCATAGGTCACACCAGGAGTAGAAGGTTCTGGGATGACATGGCCTTGCTCCTTGAACCACTCCAAATCTTTAGCCAGTTTTTCAGATCTTTCTAATCCAGTGTTTTTGAATTCAGCATCTACAACCAACCAAAAGGAATGCAATTTTAATTGTTTAGCTGTGTGATCAGTGAAGAAAAAAAACACACAAAAGAAAAAACGAAAAACCTGCACACAAACAAAGGCACATACAAATAAATTAGTTCACAGGGAAGTTGGCGATTCCGATTTTGAAAAACCGACTTTTAGGTTCTCCAAATTTAACATCATGTTTGCTAACCAACAACTTACAAGATTTATATGTTTTTGAGTAATGCCAGACGAGCTAACGCGCTACCTATCTCACTACAAAGCCATACGAATCAACCTTTTAAAAAAAAAAAAAAATCATCTATCCAGCTCTTGTGAAAGCCCCTCTCATAACCAGTTGGTCATCATCATATTCTTGTTCTCCCTCTCTTCCACTCTCCCACCCTCCCTCCCTCTCTCAACCCCAGAAATGCTAATCAACGTCACTCTCTACATCCTTGCACAACTCTGTTAATACCCCAAAAAATGAAATTCATAGGAAAGGCAAAAAAGTCACAGGAGGGAAATAAAAGGGAAAAAACGAATCTTCATAACAAGACTGACAAACTCACAGGCGGGAAAAGCCGCCTTCTCGACAATCCCTTCTAGCGTGTCGTAGACCAACTTGCTGTCAACAAGAAACCTCAAATAGCCATCGATGGTGGGGTCCCACTTGGCCACGGACCGCTCCTCCGGCTCCTTGACGTCCTTCTCGCCCTCTCTGGCTTGGTCTTTGGTGTGCAACTTCATCGCCACAAACCTCATCTCCTCTACAAATCCCTTGGACTCGCCCGGGTAACGCTTGCTGGGCTTCTCGGCCGTCGTCGCGGACACAACCACAGCCTTCAAAGGCATCTCCGCTGTTCTGCGATGAAACCGTAGGTGGCCACTCTTCTTGAGGGAGAAACTGGAATCAGGGTTCGCGAGAAAAGGGGGTATTTGGATGTGGCGTTTGGTGAAATACGACTGGGATTGGGAAATCTGGGTAAGAGAAGCCATGGAGGAAGAGTGCACGGAAGCTGTGGAGTGAAAAAACACTAATGGCAACGTAACGTTGTTGAATATCAGAAACAGCTATAGCGTAAATCTCGATTTGCCTTGGAGTGGCGGTTCAAGTAATCTTGAAGACTAACGACAAAACAATAGTTTTGTATATAGAAGAGCTGATAATAAAAATATGTAATTTTGTATAATGGGACAATAAATTATTATCAAGAAAATATTGAAAACTGTGAAAAAAATGACTCTGTAATGGCTTCTGGCTTCTGGCCTCTGGGAAGTGGGTGTGTGACCGCAGTTTGCTTTTGCTTTTTCTAGGGGCAAGACAAAAGAGTTTTCTGGATAGAATCCGGAAGGAACGAGTTTCCTTTCGCATCGCATCGTATCGTGTCGTGTCGTCCGAGAAAGGTCCTGGGGTTATATCGGTAATAGTTCCTTGCTCCCTGCGGTCTGTCGTTGTTCATATTTCGTGGACAGAGTTAGTGGGCGTAACGTGCCGATTTGGTCTGATTTTGGTATAATTTTATAATTCAATCCCCCTTTTTTTTTTTTTTGAAAGATAATTCAATCGGATTTTAAAAATGTAAGAATCGGATCGCTTCATTGTTAAAATTAAAACTTTCGATTTTTTTAATTTCGGTCCAAACCGTTTGTATCAATTTGCATGTAATTATGTGTTGGTGCTCTAATTAATTTTGTGTAAGCTGTTGTTATCATGTATGGGTCATTTTTATATAAAAATTCTATACATCGTTTCTACATACTACACATTACATTTTTTTTTCTTACAAAATGTATGGTATATGGATGATGAGTAGAATAATTCAATTAGTTTAAGAAGAAATAAATAAAAAATAATAAAAATAATAAATTAAAGTGTAGTGTATGGAGATAATGAGTAGCAAAACTCTTTTTATATAGGACATTCTTGCAGTTGCCATGCATGTGTGCACACGTACGGAAACTTTTTAAATCTTTTTCGGATGCACTCTACCATTCAGAAAAAGAAATACTATTTATTATCCTCACATCATATATCAATATGTAATTTGTTATTTTTGTTATTCTATTTAAATACACATATTTACACATCAAAATTTGTGTATTTAAATAAAAAAATAAAAAATGATAAGAAAAATATATTAGTATGTGGTGTAGAAAATGATGAATAAAGTTTTTATCCAAAAAAGACTGGATGAGATATAGTGCTTCTATACAGAAGCCTCTTACACCACACACCATGCTAGGTGTCATTTTTTGCTCTCTCCCAAAATCTGATATTCTCAGTTAGTTATATTTTTACTAAATTAAATTTATTTTGAATTAATTTACGTAATTACATTAGTTTATTATTATTATTATTTTTTAGATTATACAAAAATATCATATTCTACTATTCTTAATTCAGATTCAAATAGCAAAAGGAAAAAAAATATCAGTCGGTCCACGACCTTTGGTGAAATGTTTTCATGTCCACGACCTTTTTTTACTAGGTCGTGTTAGTGGATTAGCCTCAACATTCATCAACTTCTCCTCCTCATTAAGCATATCAACGTCTTCTAGATCTATTGAGACTCGACTACTTGCACAAGAGGTAGCTGGTCTAGATGGCGGTCTACGGCCCGAAGTACCTGTTGGTGACGCCGATGGTTGTGCATCATCCTCTTGTGGAGAATCGCGGCGAGATGGTGTAGCATCTATAATTTGAGCAAATAATCTGAAACAATTAACAAACAACCATCATTTAACATGTTATGAAAATTATCTACAAATTGGAAACACATTGAAAAGGAAAAACATATGTGTCTATTCGTGTTTGTGATTTTAAAAATAAATAAAACACAAAAAAATGAACGTCCGCTTGAGCCACACTCGAGTGAAGACTCGATTGAACAATCTGACTTGGAACAAAAACACCTAATTTTTCCAAAACCTAAATCTCTCAATTCCTAAAGTTAACAACCTAAAAATCGAAATCATTGAAATGCAAATAACAAATCATTGAAATGAACAACAAATCAAACACATTTCACAAATTCCAAACCACAATATGACAATTAAATGATTTTGGAACCCTAAAATTCAAAAAAAAAAAATTGAGTGACCGAGTGGCTTACAATTTGTGATAATCTACGGAAGGTGGCTCGCGGTGGTCTTAGGTGACGGCAGACGGCGGGAGATTGGGGGATGTGGAGTACAATGTGGTGACAAAGGGAGATTAGGGAGTTGCAGGTCTGTCGTATGAAAGTGAGGGGGGGGAGAAGGGGATCTTGCATTTCCACGAAACAGAAGCGAAACAACGTCGTTTAGTTACTTGACCAAAACGTCCCCCTGCATTTTGGACCCGCTTGAGCAAAATGACGTCATTCTTCTTAAAGTGGAACGACGTTGTTTTGATACATTATTTTTTAAAAATAAATATCGGAGTGGGCTCCGAACTCCGACTCTGAACTCCGACTTTGAATTCCGCAAACTTCGACCGGAGCCTTGTCGGAATTTGGCCGAAGTCGAAAAATTGGAAATTTTGCCAACCCCAACAGCCGAACAGTAAAACAGTAAATAAAAAAAGATAATGATATACTTACTACTCTCCTACCACCATTTTACTACTTTATAATGTATTTGAAATTTTATTTTTTTATTCTTTTCTTTTAAGTGTTTTTTTAACATTTTTAATCATTTATACAAAATTAAAAATATATACAATTTCACTAATAGTCACTTCCTTAACCATTAAATAAAAAAATTAAAAATAAATAAATAAAATGTGTAGTAAATGTGTGGTAAGAGGTAGCAAGCCTATCATTATCCAATAAAAAATAGAAAAAGCTACGTCCACCGCTCGTTGATCCCACTCTTAGATTGCGCTTGAAGTGGCATGCCACATGGAATGCCTTCATAAATTAAAAAAAAAAAATTAAAAATCCATTTCCATTATGTCTTCTTCAAGAACAGAACGAAACTCTTCGTCGTGTAGAACCCTTACCCTTTCATCGCCTCAACCTTCAAGCCTCCATCCATTCCAAGGCCAAACCCTAAGACCACTGAAGCCTAGCTTACCATTCCATTGCCTCCATCTCAAGGCCAAACCCTAAGACCACCGAAGCCCCTTACCATTCCGTCGCCTCCAACCCAAGGCCTGAAATCGAAGCCCCTCACCACCAAAGCCCCTTTCGTCGTCTCACTGTTGTCACACCAACAGAGGTAAGGACATTCTATATTCTCTCTCTTTCCTTTCTTCTATGATTTTTTCCCCTTTCTCAGTTTCTCAGACTTGAGTCTTCACCGTTGGGCTAGAGGGCTCTCACTCCTGTGAATAGGGGTGTAAATTTTAACCAGAAAACCAGACCGGCTTGAACCTGTGGAACCGGTCTGGTCCGGAACCGGTTTCTAAAGTGCAAAAACTGGCCGGAACTGGTTCTATTCTGGTCTATGATTTTTAGGACTGGACCAGTTCACTATAATATATATTTAAATTAATTTTTTTAATATTATATATAATATTTTTATATTATATAATATATATAATATTATAAATTATAATTAGATATAATAATATATATTATAATTATATATAAGATATTATATAATTATCACTATGACCATATATTATTATATAGTATTAATATCACTAGTAGTATAGTATATATTATTAGTAATAATTTAGTATCAGTGTATTATTATATAATATATATTTCATAATGTATAACATATAGTATTAGTATCACTATATCACTATAATGTGTGTGTATATATATATATATATATATATATATATATATATATATATACACTATATGTGGTAGTAACACAAGAATAGTATAATATATAGTATTAGTATATATTAATATAATATAAGAGTTATAGCATAATATATGTATAATAGTATAATTAACTTAATATGTTAGTATTAATATTACTATAACTATGAATAATATTAATATCACTATTAGTATAGTATATAATATTAGTAATAATTTAGTATCAATGTATTATTATATAATATATAATATATATTCCATAATGTATAACATATAGTATTAGTACATTGACATACTTTAAGTTAGTAACAAATTAGCAATTAACATCATAAATAATTTTCTTTTTATTGCAGATTTTTTGTATATATAACATTTTGTTTTATAGCAGTTTTTTTTATAGTCGGAATTTTTTTTACATAGCAAATTTTTTTTATATAACAGATTTTTTATAACATAATTTGTTTTACATAGCAGATTTTTCTTATAAAGCAGATTTTTATAACAGAATTTTTTTACATAATAGAATTTTTTCATCAAGCAGATTTTTGTAAATAGTAACAGATTTTTAATAAAACAGATTTTTTTAAAGCAGTTTTCTTTTTTTTATATAAACAGATTTTTTATGACAAATTTACAAATTATTTAAACCGGAAAACCGGACTGGAAGCTTGTAAAACCATAAGTACCGATTTAGAAGGGTAACTGGTGCGTATTCGATTTTAGAAAATGCAAAACCGGTGCATACCAGTTCGGTCCTAAATTTTGTTCAAAACCGGACCGAACTGGTTACACCCCTACCCTTGAAAAATGAAGAGAAAAAAAAAATCTGTGAAATTTTTTTTTGGTATTTCTCTTCTAGTGGTCCCTCTAAAACAAAGCTTTTGGTATTTTTCTTCCAATATTTGAAATGCTTTGTAATATTCGTTGTAAATTTAGTTTATAGTTACTCTTAACTAGAAAGAGTTTTAAATACTCAAGCTACGACTCGTCTTTGTTAGCAATCAAGACTTCTATCTTCATATCAACATGAAGCACTTGGCTAATCTGCATAATTTGGTTAATTAGTTGTTTTATCTTTTATTTTGTCGATTAGGTTTTCAACACTGTGTTGGAAGGAGGAGATGGTAAGAGCAAGTTCAGAAAGCTAACAAGAGGGGCTAATGGTGCTAATGTCAGCATTATGTTGGAGACTTTTTTCCTTCTTTGGGATGGATTGATGTTCTTACTGGACTAATCTTGAGTTCGAAAGCCACTGTTAAATCAATAGATGCAATTTTAGAACTAGTAGTTGAAGAAACTTGGAGATAGAGATTTTCATTAGAGCCAATGTTAAATCAATACAATAATGTTTAATACTTGGTTGGTTCTTAAATTTAGCAGTTGTTCCTATATATATATATATATGAGACCACTAATCAATCATTTGGTAGTCTAGAAATAGAGGCTATTAATAATGACACAATGTCTTAAGCACGTAGAAACACTAGCAATATCTCGCGCTCAAGAAACTCCTGTCAAAATAAATACCCAATATGCTTTTGTGGTATTAAAGCATGTCGACGAATCGCGCATACGGAGGATAATGAGGGGTGCTGATTTTTCAGTTGCTAAAACTTTGAGGCATGTTATTTAACTATTGTTTGCTAAGAAGTGATTGGTAATATTTGTTTGTTAAATTGTCTTTGTCTATTTTACTTCGTGAAATCAAGTCTATTTTACTTGCATCTTTTGTCAAAAGTAATAGAGTTAATTACACTTTGTCATTTCAAACTTTTACTCAATTCATAATGTGCCTCTGAAACTAATAATTGCATCAAAGTGGACTCTTGAACTTTCAAAACTTCTCAATCCCCCATTTCGTCTACCGGCAGCGTTAAATCTAACAGAATTTCACTGCACGTGCTACTCATGTGCATAACATTCACTGCAAATATGTAATTTTTATCTAATTTATTATCATTGATCATATAAAATATAAAATAATATATGCTCTCAATTAATAATAAATCATTAAATTATATTTTTATTAATTTATATATGGTTAATGAATATCAAATAATTTCATTGTATACATAGATTATTCGTACTTGCTTGCAACTTAGATATAAAATAATTTTATATATAGTTAATGATTAATGATTTATTATTAATTAATAATATATATTATTTTATATTTTATATGGTCAATAATAATAAATTATATGAAAATTACATCTTTGTAGTGAATTTCCGTTAGATTTGACTATGCTGGTAGATGGAAGGGGAGATTTGGAAGTTTTGAAAGTTCAAGAGTCCACTTTGATGCAATTATTAATTTTGGAGGCACATTGTGAATTAAGTAAAAATTCGAGGGGGCAAAGTATAATTAACCCAAAGCAATATGATGCTTATTCATACCCTTATCAAGATCTTAAAAATAAGAAATATGGTTTATGTTTGGAAAATCATATCCTAAATCAAAATTAGGAATACTTCATTTTTTTTAGTGGTGAGTTGTAATACTCTGAATTAAATATAGATGATTTCAAACTATGACTAATTCTTTTAAAATATGAATACAAATGCGACTTGAACTTTTCTTAAATAGTTATAAAAAATTATCCAACTCAACAAGTTAGGTAACCTGAAATTGTTGTTGTGACATGACATCCTTTTACTTGCATTCCATGTCAAACAAAATGTGTTTCCTAATATGTGTTGGTTGATTTTGCAGGTCGGGCATTCTTGTGGATTTTTTTGTTGGTATGACCCGGAAATACCACCATATGGCGAAAAAAGAATCAACCGTTTAAAAACTGAAATTCAAAAGATACAACTAGCAATGGATATCCAAACAACTCGACATCGACTAGAAATAGAGACTGAGAGGCGCAAGAGAAAGTTTGAGAGGGTCGGTGTAGTTTTAGTAATTTCAATGTCGTGGGTACTTTGTTTAGGCATGCTTTTTGGGAAATTCTGGAAAAAAAAAAAAAAAAAAAAAAAAAAAAAAAAAAAAAAAAAAAAAAAAAAAAAAAGAAAAGAAGAAGATATTGGTTGCTTGGTAGATGTAATATATGACTCTGCTTGATTGGTTACTTTTTGTAATAGTAAAAAGTAAATGATGTATAAATTTGTTGGAGCCAATGCTACCTACAAGACCTAATTTACCTTAAATGAGAAATGAACCAATGTAGTATTGTTTGGCTGATCCATTAGCGAGTGTTAGTTTTTATATGTTATGGTTTTGCATAGATGGATCAGATGTTATTTAAAATAGAACTATACAAATACTTTGAACATTGTCAAAGCAGGAAGCGTAGAATGATCTCTCAGAAACTGGATACAAATGTGTTCTGCACAAAACAAGCATCATATATAAACGTAGAAGTGAAATATTAGTTGATGCATGAATTTTGGAACACAAATTTTGGCTTAAATTAACAGCTGGAAGTCAAACACGAATAGTTGATCTTCCAAACAACTAGAAGTCAACTGCTAGCATGTGAATTTTCATGCTACCATTATTACCATGTGAATTCGTCCAAACAAACAAAGCAAATATACAAAATCAATAGACTGATGTGAATTGTGATAGAGGTTAGACCATTGGTCCATCCCTTCATTAATCAACAAGAACATGTAGTTTCATTACAAAATACGGGGGACCCAGAAAAATGGAGCAAATATACCATTGGTCCCTCTAAGAAAACTGTAGTTTCATTACAAAATAAGGAGGAACCAGAAAAATGGAGCAAATATCCAAAATCAACCAGCTATCTTCCAAAAGGATGGCACCTTCTAATCACCAAATCTGCATTATGTATGATTAATTTCTCGGATCATTATCTTGGTCCAAGAGATGCAATCATTTCCATTGTGCCTAAATGAACAAAAAGTCACTACTATCATCTAAAAAAATTCTCAAAAACTAAATATGATATTTCACGTTGAGATTACTTGCATTATAGGAGCACTCGGTCCAATATGAAGAGCCTCTGTAGTGTATACTTGATCAGTAGTGTCCTAAGGAGGCATTAAAAAAACCAAAAAGTGGCAACACACTTAACAAAAAATAATACTAAAATAATGTATTTTGAATTACCTATGAGGAATGAGTAGTCTGTCCAATACCAAAATAATTCATAGAGTAGACTTGATGAGGTGTGTACTATGAGTGGCATAAAATTGTTAAATGAACCGTGTTAAAAATGTGTGCACCATAATGTAGTTTTAATTACCTATGAAGGAGAAGCAATCCGTCCAATGCCAAAATAATCTGTAACAGTAGAAGGAGTAGCAAAAAAATTTAGCGTATGTGTCCAAACTTGACTTTGTTGATCCTATAGCAAAAGTACATTATTTTTTCCGTGTTTATATTCATTAAAAATTTAGGAATTGTGAAAAGAAAAAAAGTACCTGGGTTTGAGGAGCCTCATGTTGTGTGCCGCTCACAGTTCATTCATCTGGAGCGTGACTACTCCGTTGTGCATTGGAATGAAGATAATAATTTATCATTATAAAAAATATAATGTTTTTTAAACCGTAAAATTAGTATACAACATTAATAAAAAGGAACCTCAGCTTCGTCATGGTGCAATTGCATTTTCATACTAAATTTCTTAATACTCTTCTCAACGGGATACACTTTTTTCCTAGATGGTGGTTTTCCCTTACTCCGAACTACCAACATAAGAACTCTACCTATCATGCCCCCATGGAAGTAGCTAGATCAACTGTGTTGCTAGAATCATGATTAGCGATACCAGAGTACAGTACCTTCAACTGTTCTATCTGGCTAATCAATTTCACACAACTGCTTTCGGCCTTTGAAGCATTGAAACACAGTTCATAGAAGCAATTCAGGGTCCTATCGTACATTCGAGCATCATCGATGCTACTAGTGTCATAACTACTTTTCACGAAACTGTATTTTCGCTTTACATCCTTCCTCCACCGATCTAAGATGTATTTTAATGGTATTGTATGCTTGTCTAAATGAGTCAAGATACAAAGAGCGTGCCTGCATAATATGCCCCTAAACTCAAACAACTTACAACTGCATTTAACATTAAAGGGATCTTGATCAACTTTGACAATAAATGTTACACGTTTTAACAAGTCATCACCAACTTGAACCTTATCGGCAACTACGGACGTATATCTATCACCCTCACATCCCAATAACGAGATAGTCAAATATAGAAATCATCGTAATTCCTCTTGTACTTATTTGAATTTAGCAATTGTATATACTTTTTGAAATTGCTTCTCAAGAGGATAGCGATTGATGCAATGAATTTTTATGTTAAATGAATTAAAGTTAGCAATTACTTTATTCTCTACTTTCCTCCTAAAGGCTTAATCGTATTGGTCAACAAATTATTTCAGAGTTGTTCTAGAGTTAATATAGTCGTCAAAAAATGCATTCATGCCTTCACTCTACTGTGTACTTGACATTCCTGCCCAAAATGTGTCCCTAACGTAAGCCGGCACCCAAAAATGCCGATCACTATATAGTGATACCAATCATGCATTCTCATGCAAATCATAGGTATCAAGCATATCACGCCAATGTTCCTCGAATTCATGCTCACTGAAAGAGTCATAAATGCACCTATGTAGAGTACTCTTGATTTTCTCATATCGATAATGTGATCCAAACTTCTCAGGAAGTTTTTTCATTATATGCCACAAGCATAAGTGATGCCTGGGCATTTGGCGATTGGTCATTTATACACTTCAACTATGATTCAAACAACCACTCGAATGTATTTACATCCTCATTGGATATCAATCCACACTCGAATATGATTGACTGCTCATGGTGGTTCACACCCATAAACGGTGCAAAAGACATCTTATACGCATTAGTCATATATGTTGTGTCAAATGTAATCACATCCCCAAATGATTCATACGCAGCTCTACTTCGGACGTCTGTTCAAAACACATTCTTTAACTGCATCTCACTGTCAACGTCTATCTTATAATAAAAATCTGGATTTCTTTTTTGCATATCTTGGAAATAGTTACATAGAGTTGTAGCACCTCCAACCCCAAGGCGAAGTTGTCGTGCTTTGTCAATGTAGTTTCGACACTCTTTCTCCGCGAATGGCACATTCTCTTAACCCCCAGCCTCAACAACCACAACTTTGAAATTTTTGGACAACCTTATTCCTGTCTCATCGTTTATTTCAAACCTCTTAACCACACGAGCATCAACCTTCTTAACGCATCTGAAATATCTTGCCTGTCCTGGACTACAAACGTGTGTGTGATCCAAGGTCACTTTAGATAGGGTATACCCACCTTCATCATCACGTTAATCCTAGTCATGCACCCCATCTTCTCTGTATGTCTTGGTTTCATAACATTGACAGCCTTGCTCTTTGAAGTGCCCCCTCGCACACATGCCAAGTAAAACCATCTGGCATTCTCATCGTCATCCTGTTTAGAATTCCTTGTACACACCTCAAACCCCTTCTATTTACCATACTTCAAATAGTAAGACGAAACTACTTCTATAGATGAAAATCTCATTCCAATCGTAGGTTCTTCAATAGTTTCATCACATTCAATCTCCTTATCACACTCATTATTTGAATGTTCTATGTCGGCATCCATTGTCCATCCAACGTTCGAATTGTCTATGAAGATACAACATATTTGAAAACAAGGGAGATGCATTGTATATGAAAGAACAAGTAAAAAAAGAACATCTTGAGTTATAACCACTTAGTTGTTTAGTAATTTTAATGAGTAATGCTAGATATAAAAATAATTGAATCTCATTTCTTTTCAAAATGCTTGCACGAAATTTATGCATCTTAAAATTGCACAAATAACTTTATACAAACTATTTTAGAAGGCAGCCCTAAAATTATATACAAAGCAGCTTTGAGATCTAATTCCCTAGGCCACCAAGATTGACAATTTACACCATCTAAACAACAAAACAAATCTAGGGAAAAAAACCCAATGTGATGCCAGAAAAGAAACAAAATTTCATTCCATTGTGCATGCACACAACTTGGTAGGAACATCATCTTCTCCATCATCTTACCCTTCAAACCTAGCTAAGCACCAAGAAAAACCAAAAAATATAATAAATAAATAAACTCCTTATTTTTTTAAAATTAGTCTAAACAAATGCATCTGATCATGATATTGGAACACAAATCATACAATATTACAAGGTAAAAGCTTTTTATTGCCTAAATTTACAAAACCAAAGCTATGGCCAAAACCCTATTCGATTCAATTTGAGGAAAATAAATCTACTTGGGGAGGACATCTGGAAGACAGTGCTGGATATGGATCTCTTTTGCCTCACGGTGGACTCGAAGGGAGACGCGAAGTCCAGGTTGGCCTATGCGGGGATCCTATAAACGTCGTCGTTGTAGCCGTAGTGTTGGTTGGTAGTGAGGTCATCTGATGGAGCGATTGGTGTCGATGAGGGCCCCCCGCGGCCACGACCCTGCGCTAGCGTCACTGGAGCTCCTCCATGGCTTCACGAAGGAGGTCTTCGTCCTCCCGGAGCTGATTGTCAGCGTTGGCATTGTCATGTAGAGGCGGCGATGGCTAGGGGTGTAACCGGTCCGGTCCGGTCCGGTTTTGGACAAAATCTAGGACCGAACCGGTATGTACCGGTTTTATATTTTTCAAAACCGATTACGCACCGGTTACCCTCCTAAACCGGTACTTCCAGTTTTACCGGTTTCCGGTCCGGTCCGGTCCGGTTTTTCGGTTTTTTTAAAATGTAAATTTCACAATTTATCATCATAAATTTTTTTATAAAAAAAAACTAATTTAAAAAATATTGTTTTATACTTTTATTATAAGTTATATATTAGTATTAGTTATAAACTATATATTTAATATTAGTACTAGTTATAAACTTTTAGTGATTTAGTATTAACATTTTATGTAATAATTTATAAATTATAATAAGAAATTATTTCATATATAAATATATATAATTATATATAAAACTTTCACATAAAAAATTATAATTATACATAAAATAAAAAACTTATATATATTAATATATATATATAATAATTTGTATAAAACTTATATATACAATAATATAAGTATTTTTTTATATTTTTTTTATCAACCGGTCCGGTCCGGTTCGGTCCGGTCCGAAAAATCTTAAAACCGGAACCGGCCGGTTTTCACTTTCTAAGAACCGGTCCCGGACCGGACCGGTTCAAAACCGGTAAAACCGGTCCGGTTCGGACCGGTTTTCCGGTTTACCGGTTTCAACTTACACCCCTAGCGATGGCAAATAGCTAATGCGTTTTTGGTCCAAGAGAGTGGGAGGTTCTGAATCAAAACTGACATTTTGTGGAAAAAAAAAACAAAAGCCATGTAGGATATGCATTGTGTGCACTGCTACAATGGCTAGCCACTCTATAGCAAACCTCACTTGAAAAAGCTTGCACAATGGAGCCCAACATTAGTACTTATTTCTACTTCTCTCTTGGCTCTTGGCGGTCGCATCTCCATACTTCTTTGAGTTCTCTCTTTCACTCCGGTTACTGTGCACAATGGAGCCCAACCCTCAACAAGCCATTGGAGTCAACATCTACACCGCTTCTCCCGCTGAAGAATGGACCCAAGCTTCAAAAACTTAAATGGAGATAGTTAGAAGACAAAGATCCAGGCGAGATCTACAGAAAATTTTCGCAACCGGTGGACAAAACTTTTAAAGGGATTTTCTGCGAATGTTTCACCAAATGGATTTTCTGTCAAGAATGTTTCAGAAAAATGGATTTACAGAAAAATGTTTTCAGCAAATTTTCTCGAATGTTTCACCAAATGGATTTTATCTCGAGGCAAAATAAATACATAGAAATAAATAAAGACGCTTATTTACTCAATAAAAGAAAGTTGGTTTATGAATAGAAGAGACAAGCATGTGGGGAGAGAGAAATGCAACGGCTTAGCAAAAAAAAGTTGCTTTCTAAAGAGAAGAGAGAAGCATTGGGGGAGAGAGAGAAGCAACGGGGGAGAGAAGTAAGTTGTTTTCGAAACGTGCCGTGGACAACCAGTCTACAGGTGTGCAACGTGCTTTAAAAAAGAGTAATGTTATATACAATCATGAATTATTCAAACGCCACGCACTCTTTTAGAAAAAGAGTAGGATATACTATTAAAAAATTAATTTTTTCATATAGGTCTTATATTTACTCACTTTTTCAAAAAAGTGTGCGGCGCTTGTGCATTCTATGACTACAAAGATCGTTTCTCTTAAAAAATCGGATAGATTTTCTCTAAATGAGTAGAGGTTTTCTTAGCTTTGTTATTCATCATCTCACACATCACACTTTTTTATTTTATTTTATTGGTTTTATTCTTCTTAAACTAATTGAATTATTCTACTCATCATCTATATACCACATATTTGGTAAGATAAATAAATAAATAAATATATAATGTGTGGTGTGTGGGATGATGAATAGAAATTTTCAACTATTATATATATATGTCTAATGAAAAATTCTATTCATCATCCCCACACATTACACATATTTTTATTTTTATTTTTTTCTCTTACTTAATGTATGGTGTATGGACGATGAGTAGAAGAATTCAATTAGTTTAAGAAAAAAAAACAAAAATAAAATAAAATAAAAATAAGTGTGATGTATAGTGTGTGAGGATGATGAGTAGCAAAACTCATGACTAATATCTTCATCAACAAGCAACACATCCCTTTTATTTTCACCCACAATGTATTGTTGTTTGGATCATGTGTACATAAAGTGTTGTTCTTTTAGCAGTAGACCCACTACCCAAACACATTTCAATACATGATATATTTCTTCGGCACTTAATATATAAGAGATTGAGAAGACATGCATTCAGCATGCTAATATTTCATTCAGCACGTACGTATACATACCTTGGAATAGAAATGGATTCTAAGTTTTTGCATGTACTCAAAATACTCGAAATTATCCTGAAGTGTAAAACAGCCACATAATTACAATTTTGCAAATTAATAAAAATACAGTACAAAGCAAAGGTGACTTAGGGTCTATTTTTGAGAACATAACTGTTTTTAGATATTCTCATACTACTTTATTATTATTCACTACTATTTTATTATCATTTTTACTATTATTCACATATCATCTCTTAGTATCCAAACGGAGCTAGCCTAAATTATACAATTACATAGAAAGCCACATAAATTACACAATTACAAAAAACACACCAGCCCGAATGCGCGAACTCCAAGAGTCCAGATTCTTGAGTTCATCTTCAAATAAACTCAAGAGTCCTCTAGATTATTAACAATTATTAATTCATTACTGTCTAATTATAGTAGTTTAATATAAGTAGTGTATAACTTATTAGTGAGATTAACTTGTTAGTTATTAGTGAGATTAACTTAGTATAGGAGACTTGCTTCTATACTAGTAAGTAGGGTTTAATTTATTTCTATACTAAACTTATGCTATAGTGTCTAATTTCATGTTATTATAATAGCGTCTAACTTATTTCTATACTTGATTATGTATGTTAGTGATAATATGATGTTTACATATACTAAACTATTAGTCTATTTATGTTATAGTATAAGTATATTATTTTATAATAATTAACACATACTACTATAGTCTATATAAGTTCTAGATTTTTTTATGAGTATATATGATCAAATATGTAAAAATGTATTTACCAAAAAGAATATATATTATAATTTATTGTGCCAAAAATATATTTCTTCTTGATATATATCAAGAATAAGTTTATATTAATAACTTAATATTAATGTTCATATTTAAGATTAAAATTCATGTTATATTAATTTTATGTTATAAGACTAAAATTTATATGTTATATCAAATGTTATATTAATTTTATATTATAAGATTAATAGACATGAATAATAAAATTAAAATTTTATGTTATATTAATTAGAAAGTTAGCATATATATAATATAATATAAAAATATTTTATATGTAATATAAAAAATAAAAAATATATATCGGTTCAAACCAATTTTCAAAATATGGAAATTGGAATCGAATCGGTTTTAGACCGGTTTCGATTCTTAAGATTAACGGCCGGTTCAACCGATATTTCGATTTTTTTTATATGGTGTGGTACTGTCTTTTTGCTCAATTTTTTACTGTTCACAACACTGTTTCTGCATAAGAATATTAATGCTTATATAGTTGAAATCTCTCGTGGATGCAGGTATGGAACGATTTTAAACATGTCTCATCACAAGAAGTACTAGTAGTTCATCATCAAACTATTTTCATGTAAGCTTCCATGCATGGACTTAATTAGAAAATACACTTTTTTTTCAAAAGTAGTAGTTCTTTGGGGGGCTGGTTCCATCATCAATTAATCTTTGAACAGACTTTTCTAATCTCCCCTTGTGTGCCTATCTTCACCTCAATGCTACTCATTTTAATCATAGCTTTTGGAAACTCCACATCAAATCTTAACCCCAGTAATCCCCTTATGCTCCCCGCATAGTTTTGCACAATGCTACGCGTTGCAGCCTCTCCCCACAGCCTCTGATCCGACTCTAAAACTCCATTACCATCACGTACATTCTTGAAGAAACTCACGTCGAACTTGGTCTGGCTATCTTGGTCTAACGCCACACGTTTTGAGCCATCGCCATCTTTGGGGCAAAGAGCTTGGAGCTGTGACAGAAATGCTTGGTTTATGGTGGGGTCGGGGTTGCCGGTGGCAGTGAAGTTATATAAACGATACCTGAAGAACAAACAATCTGTTTGGCCTATTGTATGTGCACCTGCACACAAATCACCCATTTATCTATATATATGTATGTGACATTTAAATCACTGTAGGTCTTATAATGAGGAAGAGAGGGAGATGGATAAAAAGAGAGAGTACCGACTAATGTGACAAGATCGTGATCATCGAGGCCTTTAGCAGAAAACTTTTGCCTCTGGACAGAGATCGAGTCGAGAGGAGAAGGCAAATCTGAGGTTTGAGAAGACAAAGAAACCCTGCCATCTCTTCTTCCGGTGGGCACTGACCAACTTGGACCATCACTCTGATATATGTGTGGCAATATTGGTAAGAAAAAAGCTAATTAGATGCCACATACAATTGCATGGGTTTGTGGAGTCTGATTTATTCTTGTGGTAGCTCAATTTGATGACTAGATTCAACAAAAATTTGTTAGTTTTTGGTCGATTTTCAATAAAGCTTGGGCCATGGAGTGTAGCACTCCATGGCCCAAGCCTCGTGGGGTTCGTTCTCGAGAAAAAATTTTTACCCAATTTTAGTTCCTAAACCGGTCCGACCTAACCCCTAATTAGGGTTTACGTGCTAATTACCCTAATTAGGATTTTGCCACACACACACACACATATATATATATATATATATTGTAATGTCGTATATGGTATTGCCGCATTGTGTATTCGACTTTTAAGAAAATAAAATCCTCTACAGCTATGTGGATGTAGGCATGTTATCGAATCACGTAAATTTTTATGTCGTATAATTTATTTCTTGTTTTATTTTACTTTCTTTCATCGTTTTCACAACACATACGGGGGCATGTAATGTTCTATACAAGTGTGGATGTCGGGAGGGTGGGGGGTACTTGTACGTATTTGTATCAAGTTTCTATTTGGGGTTCAAACCAATATTTTGAATACCGTACCGGAAGCCGTATCGGTCAAGGTACTGGAACGAAATATTTCAGTACCAGTACCGTTTCAGGATAGTCGATATATGAATAAATTATATATATAAATTATATTCCAAAATAATAGTCTATATATGAATAAATTATATATAAATACATATATATAAATTATAAATAGCATAGTCTAAATTTGGGGTCAAAAAATAAGCTTGTAGTTTGAAAAAATGAAAAAAAAAAATGAAGGCCGAAATATCGGCCAGTACCAGCCGAAATATAGGTCGGTACAGGCCGAAATTGAGGCCAATACGAAACATATATGGTACCTATACAGGCCCAGCAGAGAGATAAGAAGTGAGCTATATCTATACAGGTAACATTTTAGGACTTGTTTGGAGTTGCGGTAAGAGTTTTGAAAAGTGTTTAAATAGCTTTAAAAGCTCTTTAATGAAAAAATTAAGTTATTTGGGTGTTAAATATTAAAACATTTTAATCTCAAATAAGCTAAAATGTACGTGTGAGGAAAAACATCATTTTGATAATTTTCCTCAAACATGTTTTTCTAAATAATGCAGAACGTAATTTGAATTTTAAAAAAATGTCAATAGACGAAAATACCATACAACTTTAAGATAATTGCAACTTTAAACTTTCAAGGATATGGCTATAATCTTTAAAAACTCAAATAATCATCATTTCTATCTTAGAAAGAACTTTTTAATTTATTTCCAAACAAACAGAACATATTTGAAAGTGTTTTAAATATATAGTTACCAAACAATTAATAACTTTTTAATAGTAGAACTTATTATTTAAGTTACAAGCTATAAGTCCTAAAATTATAAACTATATTTTCTACCACAATCCCAAACATGCACTTAATATTATAATACCTACTTTCTTATCTATATCTCTCATTAAGTTTGAATAAGATCCTTGAAGTTTAATGTGTATGTGCTTGTTGGTTGTTAAGATCAATATAAATGATTAAATCTACTTCTTCCTATCAGTTTAAATTTTTGGGACAAAGTGGTGATTTCACATAGTATCAGAGTAAATGTTCTGAATTCAAATTCTGACCATACACTTCACCCATTTAATTAAATGTTCCATGTATAAGACCCACTTATTAAGGGAGAGTTTAGTCCACACATGAGGGGACGTGAGGGAGAGTGTTAAGATAAATATAAATTATTAAATCTATTTTTTCCTACCGGTTTAAACTTTTGAGATAAGTGGTGATTTGAGATGGTAACGCATATAAGAGAAGAGAATACTAATATACATACCAAGTCCACAGCATCACGAGCAGCCAGAGCTACAATATCGGCGCATGATACCACCCCAGGGCACAAGGCCTCCAGTTGTGATTTCGCATCATCGATTACTTCGAACCCTCTTAAGCCAAGGTTTGGCGGTGCATTCCTTTCAGTAGAAGACCCCGTAATCAACACAGAACCATCACAGCCCTGTGCAATATCAACGTCATTTACTATAATATTGTCTCTTGTAACATGTCAAATAGCTAATCATTTCTTTTAGTTTTTAGAAAAGAAGATTGGCATAACAAGCATAAGAAGAGGAATTAAGAAGACCTGAACAAAGCAATCATGGAAGTGAACCCTTAGCAAGCCAGCAGCACTGGTGGGATCTTTGTTGAAGTGTGCTTCAACAGTGGACCTCACTGTGGCCTCTGCTCTTGGGCAGGAACTGGAGTAAAACCCAGTTTGCAATTGGCTTTGTGCTGCAGAAAAAATCATAACTGAAATAAGAAGGAAAACAAACAATTTCGCTTCCATTTTCTCAAGTGATATACTTATGCTAATCCCAATTCAGAATTAATTGATGATTCTCCTTCTTACTTCCAACTTTGCATCACTAGTAATATCTATATATATATAGATAAATATATGGCATGGGATTGCAAAAGCTACTTTGTTGCATGTCTGTGTCATAGAATTTTGTTAAGTGGAGACGCGTGCAGTAAAGGATTGTGGTTTCCATTTCATAGTTTTGTTTTCTCATTAGAGGCTTGGAGATTATTTTGTTATGAAGCAGTGGTAAAGTAGCAAGGCTCTCTCTCTCTCTCTCTCTCTCTCTCTACCCTTTATTCTTTAGCTTTATTCCTTCACGCGGTTTTCTGATCTCTCAATCTCTATTAGCTTTTTTTATTTTTGTTCCGCTTTGAATTCTTACATTTGTGTTCACATTAGCTTTTATGCATTGTGTTTGCATGGACAGCTTGTGATCACTTCAATGCAATTATTAGAATCTAACTTAATGAACAATACTTATCAAAGAAGGTACTATTCCAAGAGTTTGGCGAACTATGTAAATTGTAATGTATTCTTCATCAAACCTTACAAAACATTAGCCATCTAGTCGCAATTCCTAATTTCCTCTAGAATCTGCAAAACTGAAATGTTATTAAACTAGAGTTCTCTATTCTGCCGGAGTAGAATAGAAATGTTATCAAAAAATCTGTGAATAGTAATATTTTGTGGGTTCCATTGAGATGTGTTTGAATGTAAATAAGCTGAGATATATATTTGAATGTACGAAGTATGTTGAGATGAATTTAACTTTTTTATAGAAAGTTGAAAAAGTACTGAATCCTATCAATGATTGGTTTGGGATGAGTTCTCATCCCAACAACCAAACACAAAACATAATTAGTGAAGCCCTGTCAAACACCACCTTGTTGACACCGCCTCCTATAATGCTACAATATAATGCTACAAAGGCAGCTAGATCTACCTTCATCAATAGCTAGAAATCTTGAAAGAAATTGTCGAGTCTAGGCTGACATGAACTTGCATTTGAGGTTTTGGTATTCTATGTTACACTCGTATTGCAGCATCCATGTTAATCTTTCGTTCATCCAACTTCGGAGGCATCTTTGATATGGCTTTAACATTCAATCAAGACTGTTTGTGCTGCATAAAAATTATCTTGATTTGTTGTTTACCATTATGGTCTCCCTTCTGTTCTCATTGTGTATTTCTTTCAAACCACAGGGAATCCATAGTCATGGCAGCATATAAGTGAAAATCACCTTCTTGTGCAGGTGCGATGTTGAGCTTATCTGCAGGTGAGAGTATAGTTTTCATCCATACTCGCAGCTTAGGACGAATTGATATTATGCTTTATCCATGATTGAATTCTTCTGGTGTACTTTTTGACATTATGGGTGGAAAGAAAAGGCACAAAAAGATGCATGAATTGACAAGCATTTGAAATTTTCGTATATGAAAAATTCGATTTAGTTGTGGTCTCTAAGCATCATCACCATCCATTTACTTTTTGCTCTATGGGAGTTTGATGGTTAACATAAACCTAAATACACGCATGTGCTCCAAAGTGGGCTCTTCTGTTATTTATTCAGAAAATGTAAGCCAATATTGTCGAGCCAAATCTGAAAACGCTATATTTTACAATGATTCTATCATACAGAACATATGATTTCTAGTGAATTCATTTCAGGTTGATTTTGGCATTTTACATGTGTTAGTATTCCAAGGCATCACAAGGGATACCTGAAAAAAGAAAGCAAAAAAAAAAAAAAAAAAAAAGACAAGAAAAAATGATATAAAAAACAAATAGGATATACTCTTCCCAATAATCCCTTTCTCCAAATCCAACTACTTGGCTACTTATTCCAGGACTGGAATTGTATTCCATGTTTCCTCAAGTCCGCTAATTTGCAGCGGTGGCAATGAAAAAACGCTGACAGTCGAGCTTTTACTTCGAATTTCCTTCAAAATCCGCAGTGCTGAAATAGTGCTCTTCATGTATAAGCTCTTCATATACTCGATTTCAGCAAGTTCCTTGGGCATACTGAGCAGACCGTCATTCTTGGTAGCGGCAGAAGTTGTAGGGTCACACGCGTCTTCCCCATCCCCATCGTCGGCTGCCTCCGCTGAAGCGAGGGTTTCAGTCATGGGGAAGAGTCGGTCCAGCATTGCCTCACACTCCTTCACAAGCTTGTAGAGCAAGTCAGTGGTGAAGAAGGGCTCTTGCAGGACCTTTTGAATGAAGGGCAAGCGAATGAGAGCACCAGTTCTTTTGTCATACTTCTTTAGTATCTTGACCAAACCTGTGGAGAGAATGTTAATTGAGGCGTCATAAGGCCATTCCAAGTAAACATATCTTCAAGATTTGGTATATTGTTTACATTGTAGTCAGAATAATGCTACTTTTCATCTTAAATTTCATACTTCTTAAGCACACCCATGTGTCATTAAGCCAAATACTTAAATAGAAAGCTACTTAAATTACAACAAATCAACAATGTGATTAGATATGACAAAATCAAGCTGAAGAAACGACTTCTTTTTTAAACAAACCAATTACTTGAAAGGATCATCCACTTCATGACTGTGTATTCTTATTTTATTTCCATGAAATTGAGCATACGGGTGTGCTAGAAAGCACCGTTTCTAACTCTTCATAAAGAATAATGATATATACAAGCCCCAAATGAGACAATTAATTTAAGAGTTAGTCTACATACAATTTCCTAAATGGGGACTGTTCATGCAAACCCATGCAGTTATGTTTAAAAAAAATTTAAAATTACAATAATATCATTTTTAAAATAATGCTTTTTCTCTTTTACCCCATTCATCAATGAGATTGCACACGCAGTCCCCCACTTAGGATTGCAAATAGAATTTCTCTTAATTTAATAATGCCTAGCACCATCACACATGTCCACCCATTACTAAAGAACCACAAAATTAATATTCAAATGCTACACACTGGATGATACTTTTCAATACAGAATAGGCATTAGTCAACATTAAATAATTGTATGCAGTTATAAAATAAAAGAGATTAGAATCTGATGTCTACCCACTTTGTTGATTAACAAAACCAAACTAAGTTAATACATTTATTTATTCCTAAATAGCATCTTGGAAGGTGTTGGGGGTTAAAATACTAAAAGAACATGTTGACAACATATTTCTGTACAGAAATATTTTGCCAAAGAGAAGTTCTGGGCATCAGCCCATTGCCGCAGCACACCGTGCTGTTTTTTTTTTTTTTTTTTTTCATCCAATACACTTAGAGTGTGAAGGCTGATATAAATAATAGAGTGTGATTTATATTTTCTCTTTGCCAAATTACTGAAGTGATATGACAAGTTGACAACACGTAACTGGCGCCGCGAAACAACGACGCTAGCTGCTACCGAAATCATATTACTATTACTATAATCCAAAGAAATGCATATTTCATAATAATTTATTCCCGAAACCATAGTCAAAACCAAGAAAACGTAAATGGACCAAAAGTTATGAACGTAAGCTGTCCATATTCACAGAAAATAATTATTTAAAAAAAAAAAAAAAAGAATAGAATTACCTGTATAGTTAAGGGCGCTATAATTCTCCAACAAAACCATCTCTCCGTGGAAGTCCACTATCTCCTTGCGAATTTTCATCATCTCCTCATTGCAATCCTTTGCCTTTGCCACCCTATCTTGCAACTCCTGCAATCCCATCAGAAAAATAATCAATTAATTTTTGTCAACGCCAATACCTACCGATATAATTTTATTTCATTTCCATTATTTTTTTACCCAAAAAAGAGGAGCGTATACATGTTTCTTCTTACTTTTTTTTTTAATTACTTAAATCATATTATTTATTGAGTAGTGCTACGTATTTTTACAATTTCATTTATTTTCTTACTTATAACACTTATTTTGTTAATTTTTTTTTAAATTTAAATTTTAAATTTTATGATTAATCTGACGGGAAGAAATAAATTTTTTTTATAAGTTTTTCTTTAGTATTTTTCTTATTTATTTATCTTTTTAGTTTAATTGGGTGATTAATTCTGAGGCGCCTATGAATTTAAACTTCTTTGAAAAAGGCAAAGGCCTGACACCACCAAAAGAAGCCAGCTGGCGCACCGTCTACAATCAACGACGGCAATCGAGCGTCATTTAACGGAATATGCGGCTGGAGACTAGACAAAGGACAAGGTTCCTTTGATGCTATTGAGGTGCTGAGTATTTGAGACTTTTAGTGCCATAAAAACCAGCCAAACGCGGTCGACGGAAACAAACAAGGAGTAACGGCCTAACGGCTTCTGATAGTAAACAAGGAGAGACGTCCACGCGTTGAGTATCCTAAGGCTAAAACGACGACGTTTTAGCTACCATTTTGAGTAGTAGTGACTAGAGTGTTTTTTTCCCTGGGAAAATTGTTTCCCACAGGGCCACAAGAACTAGACAGATAAATTGGACTCTATATCAAGCAGTTTCTCTGTAGTTTCAGGTGATTAATGGCAATAACATGAGTCAAAAGAAAGATCTTCTAATCTCTGTCTAGTCAATAAGAAAAGAAGAATTGAGATTTACGCTACCATATATATTATATATATACACATATATATATATATATTCTTGGCAAGCAAACAGGTCATTACTTTTCTAAGATTGAATGAGAGAAAGATTTGAAAGATTAAATAAATAAAATACCTTCAATCTGATAATGTATTCCTCCTCTTTCTCGACGAAGAACGCGTTGAATTTCTCGAGCTCGTTCTCCAGCAGCCTTTCGAAATCGATCTCTTCCTTGGACCTGCTCTCCTTCCCGTCTACGGCGGTGGGGTCGCCGGTCTCGACTCTCGGGCGCTTGGTCGGCCTCTCGCCTCCTTTTGGTTCGAGGAGCTTCAGCTTCTTCTTGAGCTCCTTGTAGGACAAGAACTTATCCCGCCACTCAGGTAAAGTCTCCTCGATCTGGTTGCTGAGACTCTTTCCGAATTTCATGTCTGGGCGTAGAAGCGTTTAGCTTCAAAGAAAATCAAAACTGCACGAAGGGAATGCGAAAGAAAATTGATAAGAGGGAAAAACCTTGCGATGGTGAGGACTAGAGGGATCGAAGTAGCAGAGATAGGGGAAGGGAAGAAGGGTGGTGATATAACGTTACAAGGGAAGAATATTCGAGGGGTATAGTTGGAATATCCGTTTGTTTTGTAAGAGTATATCTCCGGTTTTATTCCTTCTCAAGAAAGAGAAAGCGACAGAGAGAGACACGTGGCATAATTTATTTCCGAGGGGGCTCAGAGTAGTGAAGCCGGACGATTGGTTAGTGTGCTGGAGCCAATGAGCTGGGTTATAAATGGCAACCAGATAAATATTATCTTGTATTTTCTTTGTTTTTCCCACTTTGTTCTCGCTCTTCTTTTTTTAATTTTGTTATCCATATATCTTGTATTTCCATTTTTTAATCCTAGATTTTTTTTTAAATAGTCGGTATGTAGAGTAAATCTAATAAAATGTTTATATTGTATAATTTAATTTAGAAGATAAATTTTAAAATTTTAATCTTATAAATTAAATTTTATTATTTAAATAATATGAATGATGTGTTACATATCAACTTAAAAATAGAATAACTTAAAACACGTATTTAATTTTTAATATAATTATTAGATTAGTCCAACAAAGTGACTGGCCGGAACATTGGACGAATTTGTTTGGAAAAAAAAACCTTTAATGTTCATATGGACTTGTCAACCTGACGCACTAAAAATATTGAAAAAAAAAACAATCAATCAATCAAGGCATTCAATTAGAAAATTTAAAAGTTGTTCGGAATTTTTTTTCGTTGAATTAAAGTTTAATATCAAGAAATAAAATCTTCATAATCCAATTCCAAAATAATAGTTAATTTTTACAATTCTTAATTTATTCTTTATTAAAATTTTTGGGACATTTTTGTTATATAATCTGAAGCATTTTTATTCATTCGAGTGCGGCTTGGTCCTGTCACAAAAATAACAAGAAATCTCCTATTAAACAAATCAGCAGTGCTACACATCCCGAATAAATATCTCAAATACGCTATTTTATTTTTTTATTTTTCTATTCATTTTTTTATGTATTTTTTTAATTATCATAAATATTTAAAAAAAAATAAAAAATTCACAATATCATTAAAAAATAATTTCTTAATTACTATATAAAAAAAATATTCATTTAGGATATAAATTCGAGACGAGACAAAAAGTATTTCTCTAGACAAATTAATTGACGTCGGTTTGACCAGCATACCATTACATGACGTCAGTTTGCATAAAAGGAGATTTCAGTTATTTTTGTAACAGGATCCAAAGCTGCACCCAATTCGTTATAAACACGACTGGAATGCAAGACTAGACTCTAGAGAGTGACATGTCTTATGTTCCTCGTAAAAGATTAGCATTGGGGTTCCTATGTGCTATAGATCAAACGTAAAGAGGAGTTGAAGGAATCCTGTGTTTGAGATTGCAAATATTCCCTGAAAAAAAAAAAAGAATAAAAAAAAAAGAAAGAAACAAGAAAGAGTTTTCAAGAGACCCACCCACCCATGACCACGATCGAGTGCAAGTTGTGTGCTCGAATAGCTTCTTTTGCTTTAGTTTACTACCAAAGAGGATAGATCGAGCTGGCATATGTTTGTGAAAACGATGACAAAAAAGTAAAGAAAAATAATCATATGATATTAACTTTATGTGGTTCGACAATATATCTTAATCGATAAAGCTGTAAAAAATCTTATTCTCTTGAATAATAACAAAATACACTTTGGGTGAAAATACATCGTCCGGTCATATTGTTTATAATTACATATTTATATGATTATACGGCAAAAATCATAATTTCACAATTTCTGGATTATTCACTTGAATGAACATTGAGCGAATTCTCTGCTTGATGTTCGCTCAAGCGGCATGTCTAGTAAGTGTTGAGCGAATTTTCTGCCTGAGTTTCGCTTGAGCGATCTTTCATGTGAACGTCGAACGAACTTTGAATCGTGACAAAATTTTATCAGATTGGGTCATCAAATTAGGGTGCCAAAAGAATAAACCAAACTCCATAAACTTAATAGCAAAAAGAGTAATGCTAGATACAAGTTCCAAGTAGACAAATCTCATATAAACCTTTTGTAAAACAATGAATCTCACTAATAAATAATAATTTTTTTTTACACTTTTTTAAGGTGAGGTCTACTTTTTTAGCAAAACAGATGAAGTTAGTATAAATGTGTTGAGCTCGAATGAATCAAATGATTAAAAACTAAATTCTTTTAATTTTTATTTATATATGATTCAAACTTTGAATTCCTTATCAAGTTTCTTTTGAGGTTCGTGAACAAATTATTTATATATATTTTTTATAAATAGTTTTTTTAATTTCTTACTTATACTCCATAACTTTTTAGGAAAATAGTTTTCTCTTAAATTTTTAATAATAGCATAAATGATGATAAATACAAAATTATTTTAATTTAAAAATTAAAATTTATAAATTACTATGCTATTGTCAAACAAATTATTTATTTACCGACGAAGATAGAGGAAAGGATTAATTAATAGCTTTATGTTTGATAGAAGAAGAAAAAATGGCTGAACTTGAAAGAGAGCTGTAATGGGTGAGCCGTGAAGCCGACTTAGCCGAGCCAAGAGGGGGCAGGCAGATTTGCTCATTTACGAAGCATGGCATAATTCCATGGAATTTAGGAATATCCATTATCGATCTCTTAACCCGAAAATGCTTTTTTTTAAATAAAATAAACAAAGCTGGCTCTCTCACCCTTATCCTCATCTTGAATACATGTCCGCTCGTCCCGGACCCAGGTAAGGGTAAATCCGGTATTTGACATGGACTGTTTTGGCCCTTTCCGAGAGAGAGAGAGAGATTCCGATTCTCTCTTTGGGATATGCTTGCCCTCGAAATGGAGCTTCAAGTTCCCACCTATTTCTTTCCCAATTTTTTTTTTTTTTCCTCAATTTTTTTCCTCAATTTTTTTCTTTACTTTCTTTGATTCTTTCTATGCTTTTGGTATTTGAAGCTTTAAGAAACGTTTCTTCTTGTTCCAATTCTTCAACTGTCCTCATCTACGTACCAAAACATGATTTGCTTAATTTAAGGTAATAAAAGGAATTTTATTTTTATGTGTCTAAACTGGGTTTGATGTATTATGTCCATTGGCCAACTTAAAAATGCGCAATACTACACTTTATTATATATATGTTTGATCAAATGATATGTAAAAGTTATATCGTTCACATGTAATTGATGATGATCTTTCCTGTACGGTATGTATTATTATAAGAATAGTGTTAAAATTACGTAATTGACCTTTTTTTATTATTCATTTTAAAACATGAGCGGCGCTCACAGCTTAAGTAAGCGCCGAGCGCGCATGACAAAACCAATCAATTTATTTCTTCAATTTAATATTAAAAAAAAGGAAAACAATTTTAAATTTTCATAGGATACTGGTATCCATCGTGATGTTTGAAATATTTTTACCCATTTGATTTAGATATAATAAAGCTTATAATTAAGCAATTAACTCTCTTTTCTCACTTCCAAAACCACTTAAAGAAGATTAAACATACGTGTATATATATATAGATAGAGAGAGAGAGAGCTAGGAATATTCCTCTTCAAAGTTCGTTTATGCTCCCCCCGATGGTGTAGCTGCTCTTGAAAGCTGGCGGTTCATCATCATCATGTGTATCATTATTGAGCTATATATATATATATATATATCCAAGTCATAATCATAAAGAAAATGTGAAAGCTACACTCGGGTTTCAAAATCGATCTGTCTAAGATTTCTGTCATGACTTTGGGTTCGGGATATCTATATATGATTAGTCCTAAGAGATTTGTTTTGAAAATGGAAGGATTTGTAATTAGATGGAAAAGGGGCTTTTGGAAGCAGGCGGAGAAGAAAAAAGGATGAGACAAAAGCATGGCAGTTTGGTTACTTGTCTCTTCTCTTATTCAAATAAGTTTTATATTATATTATTTTGTTTTTTCTGTATACTTACAACTTTATATTAAATAGATAATACTTTTGAAAAATTGAAAATTATTTATAATGAAGTTGCCATTGGCTGATTGTAACATTGGTTGTAAAATTGTTGTATTTCAACAATTACCGAAAAAATTAAAACATTTTTAAGAAGAATTCTGAACGAGACTAACTAGAAATTAATTTGGATACATTTAGCGTTTTTTTGATAACACAATTATTTTTAGATATTTCATTATCTAAACATTACTCAAATATAAAATACTTTCAATTTCAAATTTTTAATTTTTTTTATCTAATAATTACTTAATTATTACAATTTTTTCAAACTCTCAAATAAAATACAAAAAATAATAATATTTTTTCACATTTCAAAATAAAAATTATATTCAAATAATTTTTTAACTTTATAATATTTTTATTCAAATTTTTCTATCTCATTTTTCTAAAATCTAATAAAATGACTTAACTCAACCATTTCATGACTATTTACAGATATACTGAAATATTCTAAATATCCAAATAGGCCCTTAACATATACCTAGACTAAGAATATGTATTCCGGCCAATCTAAGAATGGATACATTGAAATGAAATTTGAAAGAGAACTGTTACAATTGAAAAGTGATCATATAAAAGTAAACTCACAAACTGATATAATTTCATATAATACGTTAGATCCTACTTTACAATAAAAATAAATTTACAATCTAACGTATTATATTAACCATTAATTCTAATATGAAAAGTTAAGTAAGAAAATATTTAATATAAAATATTTTATAATATTTCGGTTTAATACGGATTGGTGATACTCAAGTAAGAAAATATACTTTTAGAGGTATGTTGTTAATACAAGAATGTTAAATTTAAATATATAAAAAATCAATTTATAAGTTAGTGCAAAGAATACATCCATAAATCTCTACAACTGTTTGCAAATTCAGGGGGGTGATCATTGTTTGAAGAACATGCAGTGATCATCGTATAATTCCCATATCATCCTCCTTTTGTGGACATACCATTTTCGAGTATCACAAATGGTTAGCCATGCTGTAACCTTTACACGTGGCATGACTATGCGACTTAATTTGGTCAATCAATCACCGACAACTAAATAAGATATGAAAAATTTTACAACACACATTGGTTGAGGAAAAAAAATAAAAGAATTCTTCTACTCAATAGATTGTGTGGTCATGATGGAGTGTTGGGAGCTTTCGTTAGTGTATTTTATGTTTTTTTTTCTTTTTTCACATACATATTTTAAACACTTTTTAATAATTTTTTAAAAAATAAATTCACAATATTATTAAAAAAACATTAAGCAGTGCAACTCTGCCGCCTGAGTAGCACCGCTCTAAGTGACCGCTAGGTCAAATTGATCTTTTATTTTTGAATAATACTACTCATCATCCCAACTTTCATCATCCTATGATGTGTCATTAGATGATTGAAAATTATTTATTACATTTTACTTTTAAACTTATCATCTAATGGCACATCATGGGATGATGGAAGAATGATGGGAGTTGGAATGATGAATATATATTTTTTTTTTCCTAATTTTTTTATTTATATTTTTTTTATCATTTTAAAACATTTTTAAAAAACATAAAAAAAATATTAATACACTAATAATCACTTCCTTAACTATTAAGTAAAGAAAAAAATTTTAAAAATAAAATAAAATACCTAAAGTGTCAAAATGAGGAGACAAATTAAATGGACAAAATAGCATTTTTCAAAAACATGATTTCCTTAATCACAAAATAAAAAATAAAAAGAAAAAAGAAATCCAACGAGAGTCCCAGCAGGAAGACTAGCATTCTCCTATGAAACATGGAACAAACAGGAGGCATATATCTGGATGGTTGGGCTTAATTGTATTTCCCTGTAAAATCTTTCTTTGACCAACTTTATTGAAACCACGATGGGTCGATTTTCCTCAACCCAAAAAAAAAAAATAAAAAAAACAAAAAAAAAAAATGAATATTATGAGTAAGTAAAATGATTAATACAATTCTAAAATGGGTCGTCCGTACCTCCTTAAAAAAAAAGATAAATTTAAAATTTACATAAAAGAAAATATTTTTAAATATTACAGAGTCATGTTCTTTTTCTAAAAAAGTGTACAAAACTTGAACACATTAAAATTATGAGAAAAGATACTTACAACTGTGAATTGCGTAACTGCCGCATAATTGCTTTGAAAAAAATGAATAAAACATGAGACCTACGTGAAAAAAATTAATTTTTTAATAGTAGACTCCACTCTTTTTCAAATCGATTACGCTGCAGTTACGTACTTCACAGTTATATGTAAAATTACTCACTAACTATATCTATTTAGGATTGCTCATATAGCAATATATAAGGGTTTTGAATGTCTTATTCTCCATGCATTTGGATTCTTTAAAAGCAATTAATTAGCATATACCAGAAAAAAAAAATGATAATTAAAAAGAAGATAAAAATTTCAGATTATACTAATTACTAATTAGCACTTGTTCCGTCTTTTCTTTTGGTCCCTCGAATATTCTATGCTGATAATTGGAATTTTTGGTATTTAGTTCCTAGATTTTTTCACAATTGATGTTTGAAAATAATATAAAATAGAGAACAATATCTGATATCATGTTTAATATTCGCATTTATCTCATTACGTACCTAAAGTATTCCATAGAAAATATTCATTAGGATATTCCGCCATGATGATATATAGTATATATGAATTCGTTTATTTATTTATTTTTTTTTTTAAATTATCCTACTTTCTCTTTAGAAGAGAGGTCACACTAATCTAGGAGTTTAGGGGACGTTTGAGGAACGATATGAGATGAGAATTTTGTAAATAGTAGTGAAATTATTTGACTTAAGATTTTATTGGATTTTGAAAAATTATAGAAAAAAAGTTGAAAAAAATATTATAAAGTGAAAATATTGCTAGAATATAATTTTTTAATATAATTTTTGTTTTAAGATTTGAAAAAGTTAAATTGTTTTTTGTGTTTTATTTGGAAGTTAGGTAATGATTAGACGAAAAAATTAAAAATTAAAAATTAAAAAGTATTTATGTTTGAGTGATTGGAAAAAAAAATTATAAAAAATTTTAAAATAAGATGAAATGAGTTATATTTTCCAAACAACACCATTTATTAAATACTTAATGCCATATAAAGGATATATTCAGACAGTTATAAAAATATTAGGAGCTACTCGTTACATTGCTTGATATGTCAGATTATGAAACTTATTTTATTATAAAATCAATTTGAGGTATTACATCAAATCATGTCAATATGTTGATTTATTTTAATAACACACCAACTAGTCGTAAGAATTCTGGGAACACATTAATTATGGGTCTTGCATCAATAAAAATTAGGAGTGGCAATATGTGACATGACTCATAAATTCAACATGAACATGATACGAAATTAGCAGGTTTAGGTTTGATATAAATGGATTCGGGTCAAAACGAGTTGACACGTTTAGACACAATTAATATACGGGTCAACCCACTTAACCTAAAATCAATCTGTAATAATTCTTTTAAATTTGATTTCAAAATTACAAATTCATTATTATTGAGTTAGACATGTCAATATGTAGATTTATTTTAATAAAATATGTGTATAAAGTTAGCACTAATTATCTTTTAAAAAACACACACCATCTAGTCTCAAGAATTTCGGGAACACATTAATTATGGGTCTTGCATCAATAAAAGTTAGGGGTGGTAATATGTGACTCGATCCATAAATTTAACATAAATATGATATGAAATTAGCAGGCTTGAGTTTGATAAAAATGGATTCGGGTCAAAACAAGTTGACCCGTTTAGACACAATTAATAAACGGGTCAACCCACTTAACTCAAAATTAATCCGTAATAACTCGTTTAAATTTTATTTCAAAATTACAAATTCATTATTGTTGAGTTGTAATATTGATATTTCTCAATATTTCTATATTTTTGTTGTTGGGACTGTAATTCTAAACCTATGCTCATATTTGTTATTGTAAGGTTTGTAATATTAGTTTCATTATAGGTTAAAATTTTAAAAATATTAATATTTTTTTTAGTAGGTAGTCTTATGATTATTTTTAAATATTGTGACTACTGATAAATATAGATTTTAACTCTTATTTTGAAATTATGTTAATCAAGTCACGACCCGTTATTTAAAGGGGATCGGATTAGGATTTGACATTTATCTTAACGAGCTGAGTGTAGATTGATCTATTTAATTTAATATTCATGACTTAATACGACAATAACGTAACAAGAATTGCCACCCCTAAATAAAATGCACATTTCATGGAGAATTCACTGTTTTGTTCTATCCAGGCATACGAGAAAAGTCCAGTAAGTGCCAGAAGCCCACGACTGGAGTCCTTTTAAATTAAGACATCCAAGCCCAGATGGCCCCAGCAGCCTTTTGGGCAAATATTATTATTTTTTTCTTCGGTGCATAGCCAGGTTTATAGATTGGAAAATGATAGATACACCAGAAAGTCTATCATTTGTACCAATCTTGGTTTTTTTTAGTATTTGGGTTTGTTTCATTTTTAATATTGTTTTTTTTTTTTACTTTTTTTAAAAAATACATGAAAAATCCTAAAAATAAAAAATAAAAAATTTACACAGTCGGTACAAATCCTTAGTGGGTTTTCTTGGTGGCCCTAGCAGCTTCCTCTTATATATATATATATATATATATATATATATATATATATATATATATAAAAGTAATGTTATATATAGTATTATAGCGTGTAGTTTCTGTGTATTTATTTTTTTGAAAAAAAGTGAAGACTACCATTAAAAAAATATTGTTTTCACGTGGAGCTTATCCACTTTTTTTTAAGGGAGTAAGCGAAATCTTTTGTAGTCCTAGAGTGTGTAGTTTCCACGTACTCCATTTGAAAAAAATGGATCCCAAACTTATTCACTTTTCTCAAAAGGAATATAACATGAGATTGCATATTCCAAGATTGTATTATTGTATATAGCATTACCCCTATTTGAATATGCAATATATATATATATAGATCACTTATTCTATTTAAATTACTATTTTACCCAATATTTTTAAAATACAATTGCATAATATAAAAGAAAATATAAAATCATATATATTGTATTGTTAACTGTCCCAAACATGTGACTGTATTTCTGCATGGGTTTTAATTTTTTTTAATATATAAATATGAATCTTAACTACTTGATGAGATTTCCTTACGTTGTCATATATATGGTCCTAACTATTGTTACAAAAGTCTTATATATATATATATATGCTAGTCGAATATTGATTTGGTAGTTATATATAAATGGTTTAACTCTTAAACTACTACAACATACAGGAATCTGTTTTTTTGGACCACATGTTTTATTGCTAAAAAGTGACTGTTCATTATATGACTGGATATATACGTACATGAGTTTGCTCTTGGATGAACATTACTGTCTAGACTCTTATCTTCTTGGATATATATATATACGCGGTACAGTACACGAAAACGACAGTAAGCAACCTGATCAAAACTTAATCGTCTTAGAAAAAACCTCAAAAACCGAGAGACTTTAATTTATATCTTATGACTGGCCTACATGCATGCATACATGATATATATGGGATCGGGTAGGGCTTCATGTGCCTTTTGTGTTCCGGCCTGTATTCATGATTAGGCTTTGAGGTTGGTTATTGTCACTTTCTCTGCATAATTTTCTGCTTTTGAGTACGTACCAAAACGTGTGGAGATGGTATAAACCTAACTTTCACGCCAAATATTTGAAGTATGGCCTCCCTCGTGTATATATATAATTGCTCTCTCTTACTATCGGCCTAGCTATTAACTAGCTATTATTAAGTCAAGCGTATGACCACCTTATACACGTTGTAGACTAAGGCTCCGGTTGGGTTTAGTTTTTTATCTCATTTTATTTTATCTCATCTCATTATATATTATTATTATTATTTCTTTTTTTTTGCGGTATTATCTTTCAATATACCAGATCTTTGGGGGCCACGCAGCCAACCTTCTTCCCGGAGGCTATATTGCCTTTATGTCAGGGAACTACTGTTTCAGGTTGAATTGAAGCAAGTCGGGTAGGCTTTCAATTAAGTTTGTTTGAGATAAAGACAGTGGCCCTCCAATTAAATTATGGCATGTGCATGCGCCTAGGAAAATAAAAATTGCCTTTGATCCCAAAAGCTTTTCTTTTCACATGATTAATGTGGTCGTCCTATAGTACCTTACGTGTTTCATGCGTTGGACGTACAAATAACATAAGGAAAAGAGTATTTATGATGAATTATTTACGATAATTATAATTATTTACAATAAAAATAGATTTATTTTGATAGAAAATAATAATTTTTATAAAAAATAGCTGGTTATAAATAAACAATTTTTTTTATATTAATGAAAGTATTTTTGAAAGTTTCCAAAGTTACAAATAAACGGTTGAAGACATTGTTGGAGTTACATTGGTAAAAATGGTTTCATTAACTATTAGATAACTAAGTGTATGTTTGAGATTGTAATGGATAATATAAATTTTATATTAATGTGGTTTTTAATTGTAGATCTTAGTAATATATAAGCTTTACTATTAAAAACTTATTTATTTACTATAAGAAAAAGAGCGTTTTCCAGCGACATGAAGTCACTAGAAAAAGCCATAAATTCGTCGAAATTTTTTTTTTTCTGCAATTTTGGTAACCTGCATATGTTTAAAATAATTTTCAAACATGTTCTATTATTTGGAAATAATATAAAAAAATACTTTTTGAGATAGAAATGACGTAAGGTTATTTGAGGCAGTATCGTGCCTGTGACAAGATCAAAGGGTAAATATGTAATTATTTGAAAGTTGTATGAACAATTTTGCTCATTGATAGTCTTCTTTAAAATTGAAACTACGTTAAACATTATTTAAAAAATCACGCTTGAGGAAAAACATCATTTCTTGAATGTATTTTTTAATTTTTTTGGATTAAAAAATACTTTAATATGTAACAATCAAACAACATAATTTTATCATCAAAGAGTTTTTGAGACTATTTAAATGTTTTTTTGGACCCCTAATCCCACTCCAAACAAGCACTAAGCTAAGTCCATTCAAGACTCAATTGTGAAAGAGTTGTAGACCGCGTACAGACTCAGTCAGCCAGAGAAAGTAGACTCCCAACATGAAAATCTTAAATTAAAAGAATTATTATTTAGATCAAGTCTCTAATTAATCAACTAATTAGAGTTATGCAACTCTTAATTAAGGCTCTGAATTCAATCTAAGAAAACTAGGATTCTTATAAAGGGCGCCTCTGATGACGTACGGCCTGCTTAAAAAATGTTTTGAGAAATGATTCTTACCGTGGTGAGTGTGCAAGCGTCGTGCAGTCGTTTTAAAAAAATGAATAAATATGAGACCCATATGAAAAAAAAATTAATTTTTTAATAGTGAATCACACTCTTTTTCAAAATAACTATATTTTATCCCGTATAAAATTTCTACTTGAAGCACACTACATATGACCCCACTTATATATATATATATAAAACTCAAGAAATACTACTTATCATCTTAACACCGCACACCAATATGTGATTTATCATTTTACTTAAACACACATATTGATGTATAAATATGTATTGCATGCAATTGAGATTATTAATTTAATTCGATTTTAATAATTTACAAGGCTAGTCCAAGTCCCTTACTAGTAAAAACTTCATAGATTCTTTTATATTACAAAGGACAAAGCGATTCTTATTACGTGTCTTGAATTTATTGTATGTTATTCTGTATATGATTTCTTTCCATTTAGTTAGCCTACATGATTTGGTGATTTCTTTTCATTTAGTTATTGATTTTGTTGCCTCATCTCGGAATTTGATCTCCCTTTTTATGTTATAAGGCATGATGTATATCATGTTCGTATTTTAATATACAGTGAATTCTTTTTGTCATCCCAATCCGCATGAATCTAAACATGGCATCAGAGCCATAACTAATCTGGGTATCTTCATGCCTACCTAACCCTCTTACGCATCTCCTTCAAACTCCTCCACCATGGTCTCATCCTCTATTCTGAACTTAATGTCCTCCTCCTTTACAGACGTTTCCTCTTCATTTTTTTTTGCATTCCAGCGATCATCCAGGTGCACTTTTTGTCTCCACACCCTTCACTTGTGACAATTATCTCACCTTGAAACGTGCAATAAAAATGGCTCTCAACGCCAAGAACAAACTTGGCTTCATTGATTATTCCATCTCTAAATCGACAGATCACCCCATCGTCGATGCTCAACTCTAGGATCGATGCAATGACATGTTCCTTTCTTAGCTGTTCAATTCCATTGACAAATCACTTGTCAGCAGTCTTTTCTATGATGAAAATGCTCAGGCTATTTGGCTTGATCTCGAGTCTCATTTCTCCCACAACAACAATTCTGGAATCTTCAAGTTAAAGCATGATATCTCCACGTTGCAGCAAGAATCTATGTAAATTACCAACTATTACACCACGATAAAATCATATTGGGATTGAGCTAACCATATTACAGTCTCTTCCACCATGCACTTGTGGTGCCATCTTTGCCCTTCAACACATCCATGAAATCGAACAAGTCTTTCAATTTTCAAAGTTATGTCATGACACCTATGCATCCATTCGAAATCAAATTTTGGCCATGGACCTGCTTCCTTTCGTCAACAGGATCTACTCTATTCTCCACCAAGAAGAGAAACAACACCTTCTTCCTCTTCCCACACCGGCTTCTGACACAGTTGCTATGTCTGTTTCTCGCCCTTCACACCAATATTACAACCATGACTCCAAAAGTAAAGGACGTGGCCATCCCAAGTGTGACCACTGAAGAGCTTTTGGACACTGGAAGTCCACTTGCTACAAATTGCACGGTTACTCCAGCTCTCGACCTCCATTGCACCAGCAATCTTCCTTAGATGAGCAACCCGTGCCCCTTCCTACAGCCAATCAAGTCAGCAGTTCTTCATCCAAGAGTGTAATCCCTAGTCTCCCTGTCGAGCAATATAGACAACTTATGGATCTCCTCTCCCATTCCTCATCAACTTTTGCCAACTTTGTTGGTATATATTCTTCTTGCAATCTTGTCTCTACTGATTCAGATTTGGTCATTGACATAGGTGCATCTGATCATATGTCCTCTAACTTTTATGCCATGGTCAACGTTTCCCCGCTTGATAATCCATGTCCCATTTGGTTGCCCAGTGGCGATACAATTTCTATCACCCAACTTTGCAACATCCACTTATTTCCTACTCTATGCTTAAATAACGTTTGAAATGTTCCACCATTCCAATTCAATTTATTATCCACAAGTAAAATCATCGCTGCCCTCAATTGTGTTGCTTTATTTTTTTTCCACCTTTTGTGTTTTTAGGACTTGTCCATGAGGAAACTGATTGGACTGGGTGAAGTTCGTTACGTTCTCTACTACTACAAACATTCTCTTCCACAACTTTGCACTCTCACTGCTTTCCTGCCCCTTTGGCACCAACGTTTTGGTCACACATCCTCTTTTTGTCTTCCCAAAACATTATCTCCCTCTCCTCTTAATTCTGCATGTAATGTTTGTATTTGAACGAAACATATTCGCTTTCATTTTTTCATGAATTCTAATAAAAGTCAATTTACTTTTCGTAGAATTTATTAGGATATCTGGGGTGGTTATTCTACTACTTTTAGTTCTGGTGCTCACTATTTTTTAACCATAGTCAATGATTATTCTCGCACCACATGCATGGGTCTATTTAATGCGCACCCAATTTGAAACATACACATGCCTCACCGAGTTTTATGCCCAAATCAAATTTCATTTTCACTGCTCCATTCGCAACATTCGCATTGACAATGATCAAGAATTTATCTCTAATAAAATGTAATAATTGTTTTATAATAAAGGCATCTTCCATGAGCGCACATGTGCAGAAACCCCTCAACAAAATGGTATTGCTGAACGTAAACATCGTTACTTACTCAATGTAGCACGTTTTTTACGCTTTCATGCACACATTCCCATTACTTTTTGGGGTGAATGTATTCCAACTACCACCTATCTCATTAGTCGCACTCCCTCCCTTCCTCTTGACCATAAATTACCTTACAAACTTTTTTTCAACAAACGACCTTCCTATACCCACTTTCGAGTTTTTGGTTGCCTTTGGTACACTCACACTCTTCGGTCTCAGCGTGACAAGTTTTCCCTCGTGCTCTTTGTTGCGTTTTTCTTGGTTACCCTCTTCATCACAAGGCATATAGAATCTATGGTTTAGAGATCACCACTTCCTTACCTCCCATGATGTTACCTTCTTTGAACATATTTTCCATTCCAACACCTTCCTCTCCTTCCATCCCAGTCCTTCCTTCTCCTATTCCCAAATATCCCACACCATCCACACCTTATTCCTAACCTCCTTTATTGACCACTCCTTTATCCCCCTCATTGCCCTTATCTCCTTCTCCACTCATTTGTACATGTCCCCATCGTACCATCACTCGTCCCGCCTATCTTGACGACTATCTTTGTCCATCATTACCTTCCTCAATTGCCACAACTTCACCTACTCAACCGCTCTCTACAGGTATAGTTCATTCTTTATTTTCTTTTATTTCTTATCATCGTTTTCCTAACCATCATTGTGCTTTTCTTTCTCCTCTTGCACATTACATTGATCATACTACCTACTCTCAAGTCATACGTCATTCCCATTGGCGTGATTCTAAGGCCACCGAAATCCAAGCTTTAGAACCCAATTGCCCTTGGACTCTTGTTCCCATTCCTCCAGGTAAAAGACCTATTGGTTGTAAGTGAGTATTTAAAACTAAACTCAAAGCTTATGGGTCCATTGAGCGTCATAAAACTCATCTTGTAGCCAAGGGATACACTCAAGTTGAAAGACTTGACTATCATGACACATTTTCTCCAGTTGCAAAATTAGTTACTGTCCGATGTGTTCTTGTCATCGCAGTTGCCCGAAATTTGACTCCCATAAGTTGGATGTTCACAATACTTTCCTTCATGGGAACCTTGATAAAGACATATATATGACTCTTCCACAAGGATATTGTCCACATGGGGAGACTTGGGTTTTTCATCTTCAGAAATCACTATATGCTCTCATTTATCTTGCTCATTGCTAGGTTTCGTCATTCACAAGCTGATCGTTCTTTCTTCACACTTTCATAAGGTTCCTCTTTTACTCTTATTTTGGTTTATGTTGATGATCTTCTTGTAGCAAGTAATGATCTCTCTGCCATCATCAAGATTAAAAGTGTTCTTGCTTAAAAATTCAAAATCAAAGATCTTGAAACCTTAAAATACTTTCTTGGCCTAGAAGTGACCCGTTCTCCCGCTGGCATTTTCCTCAATGAACGCAAATATGCCATCAACATCCTCATAGATAGTGGTCATCTTGGGGCTCGACCTGCTCTTTTTCCCATGGAACAGAACTTCAAACTCACATACACTGATGATGACCTTCTCTCAGATCCCAGCTCCTATAGTCACTTGGTTGGCCAACTAATTTATCTCACATTACTCGATCAGAGATCGTCTTCCATGTTAAGATCCTAAGTCAATTCATGAATGCCCCATGCCAGCCTCATTATAATGTTGTTCTTTGGGTGTTACGCTATATCAAATCTTCTCTTGGCCAAGGCCTTTTGTTTCTTGTTGATAACTCTCTCCAGACTTCAGCCTACGACTCTGATTAAGTGAGTTGTCCTCTAACACGGAGCTCCACCACTAGCTTCTTCATTCAACTTGTAAATAGTCCTATCACCTGGTGCACCGAGAAACAATCTATTGTTTCTCGTTCCTCTGCTGAAGCTGAGTATCGTGCCTTATCTTCCATTACATGTGAACATACTTGGCTCCATACACTCCTTCATGACATAATTGTCCCATATCCACAACCTATGCTCCTTTATTGCCATAATCAAGCTACTCTCCATATTGCCCAAAATCCAGTTTTTCATGAACGCACCAAACACATTGAGATCGATTGCCACATCGTTCGAGAAAAACTGCATTCTGGCCTTATCTCCACCGCTCATGTCTCCACTACCGATCAACTTGCCGACATCTTCACCAAAGCTTTGGGTCGTGACCATTTCTACACCTTATCAAGCAAGTTGGGCATTTTGGACCTCCATGCTCTAACTTGAGGGTGAGTATTACATATATTGAATTTATATTATTTTGTACATGATTTCTTTTCATTTAGCTAGCATTCGTGATTTGCTGACTTCTTTCCATTTAGATACTGATTTGACTTCCTCATCTACAAGATTTGATCTACCTTATTATATTATAAAGACACGATGTGCATGTTCATATTTTAATATACATTGAATTATTTTTTGCCATGCCAATCCGCATGAATCTTAACACTTCTAGTGGCCAAAAGCTAGAAAGATAAAATTGATGATAAGATTTTATATTGCCAGAGAGAGAAGTTTTCATCCTTTATATATATATATATAATATTATTGATTAGTCATTTTGAAATATATATAACCTTAAATCATTATAGCATGAACTTTCCTTAAATTATTAGAAATGATATAAGAATAAGGTTATTGTAGGTATGACGTCCCAATCGTATCTGAGCTCAAAGTTTTAGGCCTCATTTGGTTACACAAACCATCTTACTTCATCTCATCATTATAATTTTTTCAAATTTTCACAAAAAATATAATAAACAAATCAAAATTTTCAAATCCCAAAATAAAAATTATATTAAAAAATTATATTCTAAGAACATATTATTCAACTTTCAGCTTTCATATGATATCATCTGTATAATCAAACGAGGCCGAAGTGATGTTTTTTAGCAATTGGTGTAGCTGTCCTTTATCTAAGGAGGTGATTTGCAACTTCGAATGAGAAGTGGCAGACATTCAATCTTGCTTTCTCTATAGACAAAAGATATGCACCTATTTTAGAGAGGCAAGAGAGAAAATGGAGAGAATAGAGGTTTAATTCATAGATGTATTGCGAAATAGTTGGTGAAACCTCACACCGTGACGATGCATGACAATATGAGTTACACATGCCATGGGATGGACGAGCAATATTGGGTGAAGCAAGACTTGAGATCATAACTTCTTTTAATTAGATGGCACTTTGATCTCATGAATACGGTTTGACTTCTTATTGGATAGTAGTTTACTTGGACAGAGTTGTGATGTCTCTCAGACGGTATCTGTAAAGGTTTGCATCATGAACTAGACTATATCAGTCACAGTTGTGTACTGGGAAGCTGTTAATATTGTAGTTGGCTTATTATGTATATTTCAGTTGTAATGTCTGTTATTAATGAATGCATTATGTTTTATTAAAAAAAAAAAAAGTTTACCTGGTATAACATGCTAATTTATTCTAAAGTGATACATATTATATAAAATCTAAACATTTAATATACAAAAAATCAAATGCATTTACGTGTACATGCATGTATATATCATATGTATTTAGTGAACCGATGAGTCACTACAAGGAATTAGCCTTTTCCCAGCGATTATTTATCGCTGGCTATACCATATAAATCGCTGGCGTATATCTACCCCAGCGATTTATAAGTCGCTGCTAAGTCGCCGGTATTAAAGCCCCACTTTAGATCTAGTGCAACGGAACCCAAAACTCGCCGCCATATATTCGTTATTACCGGCGATATTATATTCGCTGCTTCATGTTATTAATCGCCGCCAACTCAATATAGGATTGAGTTGATAAACGCTGCGAAAGATATATAGCAGCGACTAATTTTTGACGCTAGAAGTGAAAATATCGCTGCCAATTCTATTTGCCAGCGACCAATACAAATCGCCGCTTTTCATTACTACCCGCGAGTTTTTAATCGCAGCTATTGGAGATGACCCTTTTGGCAGCGACCATAAGATCGCTGGGAAATGGTAACTTACAGCGAGTTGGTAATCGCTGCTATATGTAGATGTTCCTATAACGGCGATTATTAATCGCCGCTTTTCATTACTACCCGCGAGTTTTTAATCGCGGCTATTGGTGATGGCCCTTTTGGCAGCGACCTTATAGTCGCTGCCAAATGGTAACTTACGGCGAGTTTGTAATCGCTGCTATATGTAGATGTTCCTATAACGGCGATCTCAATACGCCGCTATTTCCTTATAGACAGCGATTTCAAGTTTCGCCGTCATTTAGTTATTGGTATTGAAATTAAATCCCAGCGAATTTTAAAACGCTGCTATAAGTTTATAGTAGCGATTTTGGGATCGCTGGGGTAGAGTTAATAAAGTAAAAGTGATTTAGCGGCGATAAATTAGTCGCCGGTGAAGGGTTTTAATTCGCCGCAAATAATTTTCCGTGCTTAAATTCCCTGGGCTTAATTTTCTTTCTAAGCCTGGTTTTTTTATCTGTTCATAAAAGCAACATTCATAATCAATGGCGCCCAAGAAATGAAGGTTGAACATCAATATAACATGCAAAATAAAATCCCATCAACAAACATCCAAGCCCATCAACAAATCCAAACTCATATATATTACAATGGGGTGGCGTATTGTATTCTCATATACAAACTGAGCTAAATCCATTCATATTAAATAACCATCACAGTCATTTCTCATTTTGTATTCAACTCTACTATCCACTGAGAATAAATACAACCAATTAATATCAAACAAAGCCCTAAGCGTCATGCCCCCATGTACAGCTCCTGTGACTTTAACCCAACAACGGCCAGGTTCAGTACTGGATTGGGCTGGCTTGGACCAAGTGTTGCAGCACGGGGCACCTTGGAAAAAGTAGAAACAATGAAAGGCATCAGTCCCATGTCATGTACTAACCCATCCAACTAATACATAGGTGGTAGCTTATGAAGACAAATCGAACTAATACATAGCCAGGTTTTCCCAATGAGCATGCAAGACAAGAATAAATAGTAAACCAAGCTTACAACTAAGACCAGTTTTTGCACTCCAAATGGGGCGGCTTTTTGTGTTCTTTACTTATGTTTTATGGAAGCAAATTTGAACCCAAATATCACAATATTTCACAAGATTAGTTAGGGACATAAGGTGGGGGAGCACTTAGAGGCAAGCTATAGGGGCAAATCAAAGCAAACTTGGAAGTAGGAGCCATGAATTATGAACTGAGAACTGCAAGGCCAGAAAAACCAGACAAGTCAAGTTGAAGAAGACCAGATAACATCACCAACAAGTTCAAATCATGAAAATTTTTTAAATGGACCTTAACTTGAACAAATTTCAGTCATATTGTCGCAGGGTTTGTTGAGTTCATTAATGCAAATAAAGGGCGACAGCTACCTATTTTAAGACATTCCTACAATATTGCTTTGTTTTCTTTAAAGTTCAGCTTAGAAATTCCCATGTACATTCCGATTCAATCTTGACATAGTTAGCTCCTAAACTGGTTATTTTTTGTAACTCCTGCTCTAGTAATAACAGCATAAAAATCCAAATCTCAATTGCATGTATTGTAAAATTGATTAAATGTATACTTTTCCGCAAAACCTCACATCCCTAATGGAGGTCTGAGATACTTACAAATCATACCTTGTACTCAGAGTATGAGGGATAAGTAAATGAAATGGGCTCAACTTTCAAATCATACCTTGTACTCAGAGTATGAGCCTGCAGTACTATCACCTCCCTCAGTTCCGGTCTTCTGTTCTGGTTTCCTGCAAGGGGGAAAAGAATGTGCAGAAAACTGGGATACAATAAACAAAGATAAGACATTTAAACAGATGGAGGCATCAAATCTAGTAGTCTACCTTTCATCAAAATCATTAGGTTGATGATGTGAAGATGTGCTCAAGTCAAATGCAACAGAACTGGATATTCCTGCTTCTGAGGATCTAGGTTTAATGTCCCCCTATACAAAGAATGATATCCAATTAACTTGAGCAAAAGATTCTCCATGGGAGAATTATTGAGAAATTCATAAAGACAAAGTGACCAACAGCAAAAGACTTACGGCAAATTTGCCTTCCATCCAGCCAGACAAGTTCTAACTAAACCAACTTGATCCTTACGTAGGTTTTTTGCCTAGCTTTTCATTGTCACTGCACCAATCATCTTAGTAAACACTTGGACTCTATCATCGACTCAAACCATAGATGTCCAAGAACATACTTTAATCGCCCCAACTTACAAACTACTTATATGGCAACCCCATATGGGACCAATGAGAAAAATGGTCCCTATTTGGCAAGTGTGTGGTATTTTAAGGGAAATTAATTATAGACATTTGAATGGAGTTAAGTACAAGCGACACTGGAGACTTGCAAAATAAGAACTACTATAGTTATGCACATGGGCTGAGTGTTCATGATAGAGTCATCTCTTTTCCTGTCCCTAACCAAGAGTTCATCTTGTATACTACTCATGTGCTTTGGCTATGCCTTATGGGATTTGAATAGATTCTTTATTTGGTTATTTATTTAATTCTTGGAAATAAATAACCATAAAATCATCCATATCGAACTAGTACACTTAAAAGATACAAGCAAACAATCAGCAAGAGGCTCACCATAGAATACACTTGAGAAAAGCTTCTTAGGCAGCTGTCACATCCCACTAGTTGCCAATCCCAAGATATTCTAGTCGACAGAGGGGGGCAGGAGCAACTGTGGCAAACACAAAAAATAGCATTAATATTCGACTCTGTTTGGGAAACCAAGTTGCTAGAAATATATTTGAGAACTTCACTTGTACAAGTACATGCAATGGTGGATAACTCCAAATGATACTAACCCCATTTTCAGACCCATCAAAGATCCAAGAGATCCCCGGTGTAGACATAGATCCAAGATTTATATAAATACATATATAATTCTATATATATATATATATATATATATATTATATATATGTATTTATCAATCATGGACCAATCATGTTTGATTGTGATAGTAATAACCGTCGATGGCCAACTACATGTCTAAGCCCCTTCACTCTCATGTATATATATATATATATATATATATATATATATATATATATATATATATATCTTTATGGATTGTGTGTGTGTGGGTATGCATGAGATATACACATGATATATATAGACTTGAAAATGAACAACATCACCCAAAACTAACATACCAATTCCAAGAGAGTTTGGTAAGTAGAATACACTTGACTTAGAGTGATTATCTAAACATAATCCATAAAAATATGCAAACTCAGAAGGTCTAGCATATATAATAACACTCACAAAAAAAAAAAACATGCAACATATGTTTTGAGAATGAGCAAAATAGATAAAATATCGTCTTGAAGCTGTGTATGGGTATTTCTTACCTTCAATCCCCAACTATCCAGCAATAAGAGCTAGGCTTTGCCAATTGAACACTCAACCATCCAACCATCCATTCTTTTCCTAATAAGGGACTTTGATCTGATCCAGCATTTATAGATAGAGTCTAAAAAATTAGGTAATTTTAGAACTGTTTTTTCATTGTAGGTAGTAGTACTCGGTTCAATTGCATGGCTTGAGAAAGAAGAACAAAAAATTTAGCTGAGAATAAAATGGATCAATATAAATATATATATACCCAACAATACTTTATCCCATTTCATGTTATATTGATCCACACCCATCAACTTTTATCCCATTTCCTTTCAGCCGAGGCCTTGAAAGGGTCTTATCTACACTTCCATCACTTAATCTAGCACAGAACAGTATCTTAACATATCATTGGGAAGGATTCAACTTGCCAATGATATTTATATACATCATACATTATAATTGAATCCAGGGACCACTGTTTTTTTTATGAAGTTTCCTATATATATATGTATATATATTTAATATATTTAATTATAGCTGTTAATATTCACGCATGAAATATGTCACGCCTTAATATTCTTGAAGATATAAATGCTGAGTGTGTAACAATATAATCCGGCATGCATGCAGCAGACCTTTGAATAATTTGCATAAAAACCTTTCAACTCCATACCTCCATGTATATATATAATCTATATGGATCTTTATATAGTCAAGACAAGATCAACATACTGATCAATAAACCATCACAATCAGAGTTAATGAAAGATACATGGCCAGAACAGCGAACATGAGATTTTCACATCCAAACAAGCATTTCATTTAATTATATTTTAGTAAATTCATTATTTAAACAATAATGTGTGTTAGTAGTACACAAGGAAACAAAAAATGGAGTTGGTTGGGTATGTAAATTAACGTTAATTTCCGCTAAAACTACGTTGCCTCTTGATTTTCTTCATTGTTATATTTATCACACAGAAAAATATTATTATACGTGCATTAGAAGTTCCAACAACCATATATTTCCTTGTTCGTGTCTATTTTTGTTGAAGACCCAAATAAATTAATGTTATGCCCAAGCTTACATTAACCAAATCCACTTAATTGCTTGAGTCGATGCTCATGTACATATATGCAATATCTTAAGGCTTACGCAACCCAAATCGTTCAGAATTTTATTGAGCAGTATTTGTCTATTCTAGTAGGTAGGTGCATCTGTAAATAAGCCATTTGGGTCAGGATTTTAATAAATTTCTGACGCACAAAAGCCTGCCTTTGGGTGTTGGAGTAGCTTTCAAGGAAAACATGATGGCAAACTACTGATTTAGATTAAACTAAACAGGCTTCCTTTCGTGTTTTGTTTCTTCTCTTTTTGCATGAAATGGAAGCCCGGGCCAGGGATTGTAAGGCAAGCAAATTCAGAATCTAGATAAAGAGACTCTGATCAATGGTAAGGGATGGTGGAATGTTAGGATCGTATCCATCATCATCATCATTTCTTAATCACAGATGCTGCTGCATGCTGCTGATGATGATGATGGAATATCTACTGCAACAAGCTAGCATGCAATGCAGCAACAGAATTCCTGATATGGCAGTTATGCAATGGCTCTCATAGATGTAGAGCCTCGTCATTATAAGAACATTATGCAGGTTTCAACCTCATAATGATGCATCAGTTCCCATATCCATCAGTATTTTGACGGGCCAGCACATCGTTAGGCGGCAGAATCACCAAATTGGCAATATTAATTCAAACCAGTTTGCATTAATGTCATCCCACAAACAAAATACAAGTCATCGTTAACTCCTCTCCACCATAAACCAAAAAGTAATGCAAACACTTTTTTCCATTCAAACAGTAATTATATTTTAGTAAATGTAGAAATTAGAAACAAGTATTTTATTTCTGGGATGTTGGTATTATATTTTAGTTGAAAAATTTAACTCTTTGTGCGAATAGTTAATGAGTCCTTCATTTAATTGGTAATTATGAGCATGGCCGGGTGGTGGCTTTATAGACTAAATATTAGAAGTAATAACACAAGTGATGTTGGTATAACCGATTCATATACTTTAGCTTCATTCTTAAAAGTAATAACACAAAAAGCCTAGTACCATGTTATTCTGAAAAGTATATGTTTATAGATCATATACAAAGATAAATGTTTGGTTGATCACAAACAGAAATTAGAAATAGTAATCAAACAAACTGAAATACATACCTACTTATATATACACCCCTACTCGCATTTGTATATAGTTTGCTGTGATAAATTAATTAATTGATATGTATATTATATTGGAACCCAAAATTAATCTCTATATGCAGAAAGAACTTGAGTTCCCCAATGTATAGACTAATGTTTGCCTAAATATTTAGTACAGAAAACTTGTCAATGGCTTAAGGTATTGACAAGTATTATAGCACTTGAAACCAGCAGAGGTTACAGCTTATCGGGATGATCAGCTGTTTAATTGACCAATAATAGAAAGAACTTCAGTTCCCCCAACTAGCATAATTGAGATATATGAATATTAACTACAAGCAAATTGATCATATTCGAAATACCCTATAAATAACTTTAAACTAAATGGGTTTTTAATTTCAGTCATGATCTGAAGTATTTTGTATTCAATTGAGGACAGTACTGCGCTAATAGATGCAACTTATAAGTTTTTTTCATGTTTGCATGCATGCTAACACGCAAACAATGGATTGCTTGCCTTAAGCCAAGTTTGCATGAATGCTAACATGCATAGTTCTCCTCCAAGGGATTGCTATTATAAGAAGTTTGTTAATTTTTAATAATGAATGTGATGGTTTTGCAATGACACTATGCAAGACTTATAAACTCTAATATAGTTAAGATATATTTAAACTTGCTCCTAACTAAAATAACTAGAAATTAACTTTTATGTTCTTATAAAAATAGAAAAATATGAAGTTAGTAGTATAAATAAATTTGAAACAGCTATTTATAACTAACTCAATGTGTCAGTTATAAATAGCTAGACTCACCTGAAGTTGGCCTATTTTTTCCTTTTAGGGGTTTAATATATGAAGTATATTAAGGCATAGCTTAGCTTGAGTTGGTTTTGCCCCTTTACCAAATTATGATTTGTTCTTATAGTTTGGTACATTTTCCTATAGGATTTTAACTGTGAACTATATTACCGAAACAATTTTGTCAGTATTGCCTTGCAACAGTTCGATCTTAAGCTTACTCCTGATCTAAATCTATATATAAACACTAAAAACATCAGTATTACACAAAGAAAACCAGGCATCGAAAAGAAAATCAATATTTAGACCGTAAGATTGGGCAGATACAAAAAATCCTGAAGCAAACAGAGGAAAAATAAAATCAACTTACATAGGAACATGCACATTTGTTTCGCAAGTTAAAGAAAAGGATTGACAAAAAAAAACAAATCAAAACATGGTATTTTGCATGTCCAGTGTTCATGAGAAATAACCATTTCCAACCAAATACATAGTCAAGAGTAAACTAATTACATGATCAGAGTGCATTTGGCAAATGACGAATTTTGGAATAAGCACAAAAATGAATTTTAGATTTCATTGAAGGGAGGAAAACAACTAAATTGGCAACTTTGTATACCTATACGGTAGTTCCCTTCCCTGGAGCCGCCAACAATTATGCTGATCTCTTGGCAAATCTTCAACTTGGGAAACGAAATGGAGGCAGAGAACTCATATTGTAAGGGAAGGAAACTTAGGGATTCGGCTTGTTACTAGTGGAAATGAAGGGGAGTGGATTTATTGATTTTACTAGCTGAAAATCAAGAACCAACAACGGAAGGGAGAAAATTGCCGGAAAATGGGACAGTGAAAACCCGCATTCGGTGAACGCGGAGGAGGTGACGCCGTGGGCAAACACTGGTTAGGGTTGCACAAAGCAGGTGCAATAGTCGCCGGGTTCGTCGAAGTGCAGAGATTCGTCGAAGTGTTGGGGGGAAATGTGTTTGGGGGGAAAATAATTAAGACTGTAAGCGGGTTTGGCGCCCAGACAATGTATTGCGGCGAAGTTTACCACGTTGCAAATTTAATTATTTCTAGCAGCGACTTTAATCGCCCATATAGACCATAAAGTCGTTGCAATAGCCATCTTCTATGGACCCACTATACGATTGGTCGTATTTCATTTAAAAACAACCGGCGGTTTTTAATTCGCCGCTAAATAATATTTTTCCCAACGAATTATTATGCGGCGACTAATAACTCGCCGGTAAAGACCAACTTTCTTGTAGTGAGTAATTAATTTCAATTCTTGATTAATTTTGAAAGTTTTCTAAAAATGTTTTCACTCTCTAGAATTATATGCATTGTCGGTTTTAAATATACTATATTTAATTTTAATATTTATTAAATTATTATATTGCAATTAAAAAATCTCATTTTTGACTTTTCGCCTTAGGCGCCCTCAATGTGCATTGAGCTGGCTAGCCACTGATCTAATACTCGTCGACATGCATTGTCGTTATCTGTGGTTTATATTCAGTGACTCTTCATTGCAGATAATTAATTATTTCCAACAAATTAATCTTAAGCAATCGTGCTCGAGACTAAGAAAATAAAAAATAATAATAATAAAGAAACAAGATGAAAATATAATTCCAATGCTGATCAATAGTCTAGTAGATCAAGATGATCATCCCATATTACAATGCAAAATTAGCAGCACCTGAATTCACCAAACAGTATCACAAGGAAATAAAAGTAACAAAACATCTTGAGTACCATTAATTTGGTATCAGATTTCAGTTTGCATAGACCCCAATTAATTACTTATTTCGGTCTTTAATTTGGCACACACATGATATAATTATATGGCTTATATATGTTTGATATATAATATAGAAATTAATTATCTATTTACAACACCTTGACATGCATGAATAATATTGATCTTCTTTTACTACCATATATATATATATATATGTATGTATATATTAATATAACATGACCACAAGCAACAAGACTAGGGGTAAAAACTTCCCTCTTCTTCTCCTTCTTGAATACCGAAGGATGAAGGGCTGGGAATATTCTTGTTAAGAAGCTCCTCTATCATTTGCAGTGCAACTCTCTCCTCTTCATCCATCTCTACTCGCAGTTTCGGCCCTTCCATTAATGTCGGAGATTCAGAAGACAACTTGGGCAACGATGAACTAGTTTGACCATCATCGCCAATATTCTTCTTTCCAAGCGGAACGGTTACGATCCAATTCGAATCAGAGTGTTGCCCAGCACGTTTTTGCCAAACACCTATATGGGAACTCTCAGTGTCAAGCCTCAAACAAGTCATAGATGGGGACGGTGCCTTGCTGCATTTTCTAAGCTTTGCATGAAGAATTTCTGATAAATCCTTTGGCGATGAAGATGGGGAATCCTCGCTAGTCTTTGGGTCTCCTGTCGAAGTTTGAGTTGTTGGGAAGTTGGTTTTGGCATTGCGGCCACTCATCAAAATGGCAGCTTGGTCGTACGCTCGGGCTGCCTCTTCGGCTGTCTCAAATGTGCCTAGCCACACCCTTCTCTTCCTGTTACATGACATAATTACAATAATAAAAAAAAAAGACGACTGGTACAAAAAAGCGACTAAAGTCGAGAGAGAATACAGAAAGACAGAAAGTTTCGTTTCTGCAGATATTTTTGAGTAAGGTAGATCAATCATGTAAAAGTACTGGAGAAAGCTTACAGTAATGGGTGGCGTATTTCCGATACCCATGAGCCCCAGTGACGCTGCCTGACGCCTCTGAACTTCTTTGATTGCACCATGTTGTTGTTCAGAGAGAGATTGAGAGATGCAGTAACAGCAAAGTACAGATGGAACAGAGAAGGATAAAGGAGAAGGCTGGAAGATGGGAGTTGTCAAACTTTCAGCGAAATCGTCACGTACAATATTGTCGGCGAACTTTCAGAGTATCGTACTCTCAATTGTCTGTAATATTAAACATTTTCACCTAAACCTTCCATTATATAGAGACTTCCCAATAAATGAATGTGCATGACGCTGCAGTACGTTCAAGGTCGTTGCGAGTGTGTCCCATTGCATGGAAATTGTCCACCTACCTAGCTAGGGTCTTCTCACTTTTCTTCTCAATTTCTAATTTTTCATAAAAATGCATCAAATGTAAATAGACTGTTATTTTTACCATTTATCTCAATTCATTTCATTTAATTATTATTATTTTTTTAAATTTTTATATAAAATAAAATAAAAAATTTAATTTTTTAAATCTTAAAATAAAAATAATATTAAAATAATATATTCTAATAATATTTTATTTAATTTTTAATTTTAATCTTAATTTATCTAAAAACAAACAAGGCAATTTATATCTTTATATATATATATATATATATATATATATATCTATCATCATGTTTAAATTCTTAAAAAAGTGATATTTCACTTGGTTTTTCAAGAGTATTGGTGAAAAGTAATTGGATATGCTGGTAGAGAAATGATACTTACAGTTGTGAGTGTGTAAATACCGTGCAATCATTTTGAAAAAAGTGAATAAATATTAGACCCACATGAAAAGAAATTAATTTTTTAATAATAAATCCCACTCTTTTTCAAAACGACTGTACGATATTTGTGCATTCTACGATTGTACGTAGCATTACTCATGCTAGCTATACGATGATGATCTATTTTTTATTCTTTGCTTGTCTGCTATCGTTCACGTTAATTTTGGCCAAATAAAAGAGTAAAGATATATACAACATATTATATAATATATTGTATAATAATGTTATAAAATGTTAATATTTTTATAAAATGATATTATTTTCATAAGGTATTTTTTAAAAATATATTTTATTTAAAATATAATTATATAAAATATTATAAAAAAATTGTTTAAATCATTTTTTCAAATTAAATATTGGAAATGATGGAGAGACGTGATCAGAATTAGGACGAAGTAGGATGGTACGGACAAAACCATTTTCTTGAGAAAACGATGCGAAAGTATTACTGGCGTCCTCTTTCTTTGGACTCCTCTGAGCTTTGTCAAGTCTAGTCTGTGTTTCCGATTTGACGCATACTGACTTCTAAATAAAAGAATAAAATGATATTATATTTATAAAATATTTTATAAAAATATCTTTTATTTAAAATATAATTATGTAAAATATTGTGTATAAATATTTTTTCAAAACAAAATACATAAAATCTGTAGTTTTTGGAGATACAAGATGACCTTTGTGTGCGTAATGGTTGATGATAGTCTTCCAATCTTTTACTATTTTTTTATTATTTTTAATATATTTGTTTTTTTTAATTTTTTTAAGTATTTTTTTAAAATCCTAAATGATTAAGAAAAAATTTAAAAAATATATAATTTTATTAATAATCACTTCTTAATCATTAAGTAAAAGAAAAATATTTAAAAAATAAAAAAGAGTAGTAAAAAGGTAATAGAAGAATGGTAAGACTATCATTATTCATAACAAAATTGTAAGTTCCTTAGCCTAATAGATAATAATAGACTTACAATCCTTTTATCACCACTTTATTATTCTAAGCGTAATTATTTTTTTTAAGTATTTTTTTAATATCTTTAATCATTAAGAAAAAATTTAAAAAATATACAATTTCACTAATAGTCACTTTTTTAACCATTAAGTAAAAGAAAATTTTTTAAAAAATTAAAAAGAATAGTAGAATAGTAGTATAAGAGTGGTAAAACTATCATTATTCTATCCGAATTATATTTAAATGCATGCACGTTAATTTACTCCACAAATGCAATGTAGTAGATTATTGTATGGGATTTTCTATAGTTTAATTTTCAATCGAATGGAATATTAATATAAGAGAAATGATATTTACAATTTTAAAGTTTGCAAACTGATCACTCTTCGCACTCTTTTTAAAAAAATTGGAAGAATTTAGGACTCTTAGGAAAAAAATTATTTTTTTAATAATGGATCCCATTTTTGTAAAAAAAAAAAAAGATTGCGCGAGATCACTTACCCCCTTAAATTTGTATCTAGCATTACTAGTCCGAGTATAATTTTTTGGTGAAAAGTACTCATATATCCAGGGTTTGTAATTTTGAGTACGATTACAGTCTCAAGAATTCAAGCTCTGATTCTGATTTTTTGTGCCATGATCAATTCAAGTTCCTCATTTCATAAGATATTGTACCCCAATCACAAACAAAAACCAATCAATTAATCCAATTACATGGAGCATATATATATATATATATATATATATATATATATATATATAAATTTTCTGATCTACAAGGCTGCAAGACCATGCATGCATGCATGCACCTTGCAGGAACAGAAGGCATAGACCCAATTCTTAACATCATGACCAGTGTCGATCTATATGTTTGGCTCCAACTATATATCAGCGATTATTCTCAATTTTTCGGCCTATTATTATTGACTGATCTTTTCTCATCTTATGATCTACTAATTTCCAATATATATATATATATATATATATATATATATATATGTATATATAGTGATGATCTATTTATATTTCTATTACGAGCAATAGGCTTGTTCTGATAAAGTCAAGGTTTATTAATACATGGTCCAAGCTGGGGCTATTACTTAGCTAGGTCACGTGTACGTACGTAGTTAAAGAGTTGGTACTAGCTACTACTGTATGCAAGGCCATCTCTCTCTCTCTCTCTCTCTCTCTCTCTCTCTCTCTCTCTACATATATATATATATATATATATAACAGGTCCCGCTTAAGATATGTGGTGATTCCCATTCTAGACGTCGTTTTTATGTCATTAAATGGCCAATTAAGAGTCTTCAACTATATACTTTGGTTTTATATTTAAGATTTGCAAGGGAAGATGACAGATCATGAAACGGGAAATCGATAGAGAAAATATGACAAAAACAGTTCGATCGATCGGGGTCACGTAGATCAGTACAAGCCGCTAATCATCATCATCGATGCATCATCACAAGGCCCGCCTACACATGCATATTGTGGTTGGAACATTATTTCGTATTGGTTGCTTGAACGTCGTATTTGCCTGTTCACGTATACATGCTCTATGCATATGTAATTATATACCATGCATGTGGGGTCTGAATCGTCTGATAATATCTAACAAATTATAAGAGCATGCAATGCATGAGTTGTTTTTCTTGAATTTTGTCATCCCTCCTCATACTAATTAGCACATGATATATAAAATTTAAGAGATTTTTTAATTTAAATAATTAACTTATAAAATTACATCAAGTAGTGTGAGTACTATTATATATAATAAAGTTACATCAGCTTTTATTTGTTTTCTCATGTATATATAATAGGCGCATTAATATATATAACTATAATATGTTTCAGATTTGCTTTTGCAACCACATATATATATTAGATATTTTATATAAAAAATTGATCATTGCTGGATATAATATAGTAGTACTAGGAGTTCTGAAATATATTATGACTTCACGGCCATTAATGTCGGCCATTTCTTTCTTGAAGGGTAAAAAAAAACAAAGAATTTTAGATGACTTGTGATGATCATGATCATCAGCATTATTAATGTAGGATAATTATAATTCAATATATATACAGTACTTTTCGTTACAAATTAAGAGTTACAAAGATCACCAGCAAGCATATATATATATATATTCATCTGCTTGCTAGCGTTTACTTGTCAACACATAACTTGGCTAAATGTTAAAGTGAAACTTCACTTGCCTTAGATATTAGGTCCAAATCTAAGGTGACCCACCCGGCCATACATTTAAGCCTCTGTTCTAACGATATATAATAAATGATGGGGTCCTGAAGAGGCGATGGAGAGAAGTAGTATTTGTGCAGGTCAGTGCGTGGAGCTATGAATTCCTAAGTTCATGGAACTGATCAGATCGACAACATATACGTACGGCATGCATATGCCATGCATATATATGCAGTGACGTTGCATGGCACAGACCATTTTTGTCCAACCATGCACTTCTTCATATGATTTCTCACGACGATCTCAGGCGGTGACCGGCCTTGCTTCGACGACCCATCCGACGCTTGGAGCAGTTCTCTATTTCTCTCAAGGCCGATAGGATCAGTACGTAAGTGGCCGTGGGTCTGATCTCCACCATTAATTAGGTAGTCTAAAATAACAAAACATGAATATATAACGCAATTAATTAATACAAATCGCCACAGTTTGTATATATATAATGTCACATTAACTTTGTCATGATTGGATTGTATCAAAACCTTTGATCTGATTAAGATCTCATGCGAAGATGGTTTAGACTAATTTTATAATTGATCAGTTCACCTCTTTTTTTTTTCCCCTTCCTAAGCGTTGTGTTAGCTACAGTAACTGAAAAAATAGAAAGTAGAGAGGTCCGGACAAGGGATAGAAATTAGTTCTTTCCACATTTAAAATTACATGCAATTATTTGATCCAATTTTACTGGATTAATAAACGTGGCAATTACATACTCACATACATTTATAATATTGTAGTATATATATATATATATATATAGGTACTATTTCGAGAGTCAACATTAAATATGGTAGTTCGTATGCATGCACATGGTATCATCAAGTACTTGATCTGCAGAAAGAAAAGATAACTTGCATGCATGGGGATCATACATGAATACCAGCTTGTCATGACTGACCATATATAGAGAAATATCAATATTAGAAGTTTTAATTAACAGCTTTAATAGCTAAAAGAAGAATTACCATATATGCTTTAATTATACTCAATCAACATGCACTAGTACTAGTACTTCCATGCAAACCTATATATATATATATATATATATATATATCAAACTACCACATTAATTGCATGCATGAATTCCATTTAAAGGCACAAATTATATTATCTTAAGACGAGGACATGAATGGATGGATGATCTCTTAAAAGGCAAGTTTATGAGACATAAATTAAAGCAAACGATCGAGGTGATCATCAGTCTGGCCACATGCATATATATAATAGCAATATTGGATGGGCATGATGATGAGTACTCATTGTCTTGTTTGCTAAATTAACGACTACACAACCTTTCCAACCTCCACACACTACATTTTTTTAAAATTTTTTAAATTTATTTTAAAAATATTTTTTTGAATTTATTCTTTTTAAACTAATTCAATTTTTCTATTCATTATTCATATATTAAATATTTGATAAAAAATTAAAAATTTTAAAAAAATATATGATGTATAAAAATTGTATGAATAATAAGAGGTTGGGTAGATGTTTTCTTCGATAAAACACCCGCTTCCTTCAATTGCTTCAAGTTGCCGGGCTAAATCGATGATAGGTGGGTGCGTAGGTAGAAGAGATAGACGGTCCAGTACAGTGAGGTGACCCATGGTTGGCAATGATTAATGGATCAAAGGTGGCAAATCTAATGATGGCATAATCTCCACTACGATTGGTTTGGATATTTAAAATATTTTAATAAAATAATTTGTAAATAATAGAAAAATGCTTTGAATTAGAATATTTTATTAAATTTTAAAAATGATAAAGAAAAAATTAAATGAAAATATTATAAAGTTAAAAAAATTACTTGAATATAATTTTTTAATATAATTTTTATTTTGAAGTTTGAATTAAAATATTTTGAAAAATGATAGAGAAAAAATTAAATGAAAATATTATAAAGTTAAAAAATTGTTTAAATATAAATTTTTAATATTATTTTTATTTTAAAATTCGAAAAAGTTGTATTGATTTTTGTGTTTTGTTTTAAAGTTTGTAAAAATAGTAATGATTCGATGAAGATTTTAAAATTTGAAATTAAAAATTGTTTTATGCTTAAAAGATGTTTGAAAAGAAAATCGTGAGAAGTTTTGATAATTTTTTATTTCATCTCATTATTCAAACATATCCTAATTAATTGATATCGGAATAAGGATACATATAATCTCAATGATCTTGCATTACTCGATAAAAATAATTTAAATATGAGAATTTTTTTAAATGAGACCTTCAAACAAAATCATTTGGATAGTGAAAGAAAGAGAATGCTTGTGAATAGTCGTGAAAAAAAAAAAAATAATAATAATAGAATATTGAATAATAATAATAAATAATAAATAGTAATAAAAAATAAATAAAATAAATAATAAAATAAAAAATAATAATGAGAGGGATTGAAAATAGTCAAGTACTCTCACGTAAACTCGGAAATGTTTATAGGAATCGTAGACGACAAGCTGCCTATATAGATGCTTTTTGAAAGGGAGCAAATTATACGTGTGCATGTGCCTTTTAATTAAATGGGATTAAGTAATTAGTGATGTGGACTCGTGACCTGCATCCAATTAATAATATTGCCAATTGATGCTAACTAATCCTCGTTAATTTGAAAAGAGTGGGAGTTACTATGCCGCCTGTCCAGCTGTGTTTTTATTTATTTATTTATTTTTAATATATTTAAATAATTTAAAAAATAAAAAAATATATATCAATATACTTAAAATCACTTCCTTAATATTTAAGTAAAAAAAAAAAATTGACCAGAAGTCAAATGGAGCGGTCAAATGAGAGAGGCAAAATTACTTTTTTTCAAAAGAAACTCTACGTTACCTCTTACTATTCACAGAATCCCGGCTTTACATGCCCTGATTGGGCCATAGTAGAATTCAAATATCTTCGGCCCAACCAATATGGGCCGTTGATAGGAAATAGTGGGCCAACCTACCATTCAACCGATTTAACTACCATTCTTCCCGCGCCACACAGAGAGAGAAGAGATACCGAGTGACCGAGTTCATTTCCCGAGTCATGAACCCAAACACCACCCTCTCTCTCTCTTTACCTCTCTTATGGAACCAAACATACCCACCAACTCAACTCGCCCGGCTCACCACCCTTGAATCGGTCCCGACTCGCCTGTCATGCTCAAAGGCAAGCTCAAGCTTCCGCTCCCAGAGAAAGCCCGCCGGGTCTTCCCTGACCGGCTTGGCAGCTTGGTCGCTGGCTTCGATGACAAAGAAGAAGATAATGGGGGCTCCGATATAGCATTTGAGCCTGGAGAAGAGCTCGAGACCTTTCAACCCAACGGCTTTGGATCTGATAGAGCGAGCGATGATGACAAGAAATTTCAAGAAGAATTAGAAGTAAAAGTCCGGCCAAGGCCCGATAAAGATGGAGCGGGCCCGGCATCGGTGTCACGAGTCATTGCGGCCGACGAGAAAAGATCAGATCTTGAATATGAGGTGTGGGATTTAAGCGTTTAATCTTTTATACGAGACAACCACTTTGATTGTAGTGAGAGAGCTTTTGTACGGGTTGGATTTGTAGATTTCTTTCACATTCTAAATTTGGGTAGTTTATTGGCTTAGTTGAGGTCTAGTATATACGTTTGGTCTCTCTCCCTTTGGTTGCCGGGAAAATGATGGAAGACGAAAGAAAATAAAATAATTACCAAAAAATGTGTTTGTGAAGATGTAGCTAATAAGATGGAAAATATCATTCAACAGAGGATAACACCCGTGCATGTGGATAAGGTTTTAAGTTTTTTTCCATTTTCCCTTCATTTTTTTAAAGCACCCAAATGGAACATTTATTTGTGCTTTTTCTTTTTGGTAAAAAAACCTTTGATTTTTTTTCCTTTTTTAATCAATTAGCTTTCTCGGCCGGAGATAAATTTGGAAAAGTTACAACGAATTGCTAGTACAGGGCTTCCTGATGGAGGACGTTTGCGCGCAATGGCTTGGAAGGTAAGAGAGTTCTATGCATTGGTTAGCCATGTTGAAATTATTCAATAAGAATTGAAATTTCCAAAAAGAAAAGTTCTCGTTATATGCAATAATTGTCTGTGCTTTTAACAGACTAAATTGGCTAAGCACAGACATCAAATGGACTTGTAGTTTTGGTTTCCAAAAAGATTCGGGTATAAAATTTTGTGCAGAAAGAAATAGACTCTGCTGAGTGTCTTAGATGATAAAGTGAACCCAACTGATGTTTAGCTATAGATTTTCGAAGTTGATGAGGAATAGTTTTAGCTGATGGCGTATTTATGCTAATATACAAATTTGCTGATAGCTGATGAAAGCACGGATGTTGGTGCTGCTATTTTCTAGTTTCACTACAACACAATCATATCATTATCATATGAGGTTGTAATGGTCTAATAGGCATTGAAAATATCATTTGTGAAAATATAAGTTCTGACTTCTGATTGAACATGATACTAGAGCTGCAATCATTGGATCGTTAGGAATCGCGATCGAAGCTTTGTATCCCAACTAGGATGTCTGTCATCTTTGTTTCTTTTTTTTCTTCATCGTAATTCAGCTTTGCTCAGCGGACTTCTTTAAAAATCAACATCAGCCTCACATCAATTGTAAAGAATGCCCCTTTATAAATGATAAAAGATTTAATGGTAGCAGGTGGTAAGATGAATAAATGTGCCGTCTTACAACCAACAGAGTTATCCCTTGGCTCATAGGCTTTTCAAAGTATTTCAACAACAGAAGATCTTTAATTTTTTTCACCAAGAAAAAAAATGCTATATGGTCTATGTATGTATACATGTCTCTATATATTACAAAAGCTATAAGACAACAAATAATAGTGGATTGTTTCAAAATCGGAGAATTAGAAGTTTCACTTCTAGTCTAGATGTCAAGATGATTCTTGAATACCATTCTTTGATACTTGTGATTGTTTGAGAATGAGCATTGATACTGATAGTCCAAATATGGTTTCTACCAGCTGCTCCTAGGCTACTTACCTCCTTCTCGTGACCTATGGGAAAAGGAGTTGACTGAAAATCGAAAGAAGTATGCTATTCTAAAAGAGGAGCTTCTCCAAAGTCCTGTAAGATGCTGCTCACCGACCGCTTCGCATCTAGTTTAGCTTCAAATAAATATCTTAAAAATGACCTACATCAAAATGCATGATTTCTGGCTAATGGAAATCTTGAATCTAGACAGTCAGAATTCACAAAAAGAAAAGATGGAACCTTTAGTTCCGATGAACAGCATGTTGACAGTGATATGGATGGGCCTCTACAGCGACAAGGAATTTCTCAAGAAGACCATCCTTTAAGCCTTGGTAAAGCAAGCGTCTGGCATGAATACTTTCAGGTACATGTCTTCTCCATTCTAAGGTTTCTTTTGAATGCCTTCTGCCATAATTGAGTTGGTCTCTTTTTGTTTTCCCTTTCTGGATGCATATATTGAGTTGACGTTTGTCAGTAAAGATCCATTTGTTTCTAGCATACAGAGATTGTAGAACAGATTGATCGTGATTTGCAACGCACACACCCAGATATGAAATTCTTCTCAGGGGACTCATCATTTAGTAGGAAAAATAAAGTATCTCATTGCCTCATCCCTAGCCTTTCTTTAGTTTTTACTTATTTGTGAGATTTCCTACTGACATGCAGAGGCGAATTTTCATTCACAGGAAGCAATGAGAAATATTCTTATCCTGTTTGCAAAACTAAATCCAGCAATTCGTTATGTGCAAGGCATGAATGAGGTCTTGGCACCGATATACTTTGTGTTTACTACTGACACTGATGAGCAAAATGCTGTAAGGACTTTCTGCAGTTTCTTATCCTTATTTATCTACTCATTAATTTGATTTAGTATATATTCAAAATCTAGTTCACTATGGCTTCAGACTCTTGTGGATTGCCAGTCTTGCGTATATCTGGAAAAAACTAATGGACTTGCAGAATAATTTTTTATGCTCACAGCTGACTCTTTACCCGTACACAGGATGTTTTCACCACCTAATATGTATTAGATTTTTCATGCAAACTTATTTAAATCTTATTATTCTTCAAACCTTATATGAAATTCATGATGCATCAGAGACAGATTTTTCTTAGACAAACCTAAATAAAAAATTCTGAGATAAGTTGGTTTCTATTTCTGCTTTCATGTTGCTGAACTGATAGACTAATGATGTCAGTCTACATCATGTTTGTTATTCCCCACAGGGAAATGTAGAAGCAGATAGTTTTTCTTGCTTTGTCAGGCTATTAAGCGACTCAGTGGATCACTTTTGTCAACAACTGGATAATAGTGCAGTTGGTATACTTTCCACTCTTTCCCGCTTATCAGAGTTATTAAAAGCCAACGATGAGGAATTGTGGCGGCATCTTGAGTTCACATCCAAGGTAAAATAAATCAAAATGCATTATAATTGATGCTTTTTAGGATTTTATCCTAATATGTCTCATCAGTATTTTAACCAAACACATATAATTTTGGTTTTAAGCTCTTCTGGAGGCCAGCTTAGTCAATTAGGAATCACTTATCTCAGGGCAGCTTGCTTATATTACACTAAAATGTGCAGGCTTATATTATTTGTTTTTTTGAGCAGGTGAGGCCACAATTCTATGCATTCAGGTGGATTACATTGCTACTCACTCAAGAATTCAATTTTCAAGTCATCTTAAGAATTTGGGATTCTCTTTTGGGTAATCCTTTTGGTGTTCAGGTCCTTCTCTTTTCCTCTTCCTGTCTCTCCCTTACTCACCCTAGTTGTTACTGGCCTTAACGTCTTTACTCCAATATTTTACTAGTTAATCTAGTTTCTTTGGCCATTTCCTTGAACATAATGTTTTACCAATCTATCTGAATGCTCCAATCTATCTGAATGCTAATTTGTTGGAAGCAAACTTCATTGACTGCAGGACATGCTCCTACGAGTTTGTTGTGCAATGCTGCTATGTGTTAAGAGCAGGCTACTGAGCGGTGATTTTGTGGCCAACTTGAAGCTTTTACAGCACTACCCTGATATAAACATTGAATATCTTCTCCAGGTAGCTCAGGATCTCAGTCCGGACACATCTTCTTTTCGCTTATCTCCATAGATCATCACAATTGTGCTTCTGTATAGAATGTAGCTTTTGACATAATTTTGTAACAACATGCCGGATCTACACTATCAGTTGAGTTATTTCTAATGCATAATCACTTTTTCGAAGGATCGATCTCGTTGATAGCCAACGGCATTCAACTCCAAGTCATATAAGCATGATTACTAAGATCTTTGTGCAGGATTACATAGATGAAATATTCTTGTATACAACTTTATTCAAGCTAGAGCACATTGTCAGGGTGCTGTCGAGCAGTGGTGGCTTTTACAAAATGAGTAGATAGGTTCTGGGGGGTGTTCATTTGGCACCACAGTCATGGACTCATGCTCGAATTCTTACGCTCTACTCTTTATCTTGATTAGCCAATTGCGCAAGTCTTTTTGAGGTGAAAGAGCAAAAACAAATGCTCAAAATTAGGCACAAAATTCTGGCTTTGGACCCTTGATTCTGACCTGTCGTGCCAAACAAACAAAATATAAATAGTACTATTTCATCATTTTTCCTTTTGATGAAGTATCCATTGAAGAGATAACCTCCACAAAACTGAAATCTTTAAACTCAGAATCAGCATTCAATCGACCCACAGAATGTCAGCAGCTCCAGCAACAAACCAACCAACTTGCAACTCAAAAGTTCAGCAAACATAAGTAATCAAGTTTAACTGCTCATTGGAGAACCAATATAAATCGGACCGCATACTTCTGCAAGATGATGCCTAATCGAAGTACCTTTTTCGAAAACATATTGGCTCTGTATGGATCCTTAAAGGAATAAGGGTACACCGAGATCCGGGGTTTACCACCTTATTATTATCATTATTTTTCTTCTCCCTGTATTGCCACTTGCAGTTTTATTCAAAAACTGACCGTCTTTCACGCCACCAACTGGTCGTTATGGTATTAATGGCTTGAAGGACTCGTTTTATAATCTTTCTGACAATCAGCTTTTTTTATTTTTTATTTTTAACAGAATTAAATATAGTTCACTTAAACCACTAATTCTTGTAGACAACATTGTTTTGAATTAACTTCCTTTCAACTCTTAACTCTCGGATTTACATTGCTTCTTCCGCAAGAACTTTCTAACGTTAGCTGACTTTCTCCTCATCAAGTCAAAAGTTTTTGGTCAGCTCTTCTGCTTCATCTCCTCTTTCTTTGTTATTCGATTTTGTGGGTGTTTCGGATCCTTACCAGTTGTCCATTGTGGTGTTTTTCTTTTGATAACTTTATTCTCAAGATTGAAATCTGAGGTCGGTCTCTCTGGTGAGGAAATAAGCTGATCGACCAATGGCGCAACTGCTGCTGCATGGGATCCTTCACGCTACAGTCTATGAGATTGATAGGGTTTCTGGCAAAGGTTGCTGCATGGTCCTCTGCAAGGTACAGTCATTTTATTCTGAAAATTATATCTCACGATCTTCTTTCCGAGTCGTGTAGATTTGTATCGACCTTTCTCTTTTTTGGGTATTTGTCCTACCTGAGTTACGTTCTAAAGAAGAAGGAAATGAAAAGGGTTATTCATCTGAAAGAAAAAAAAAAAAAAAAAACTAAGCTCTGCATTCCTCTCTGCTTCACATGCAATGCCGTGCTAAAGACAGCAAGTCATCCGATGAAAGACAATATACCGTTGAAAAGAGCTGAGAGTGGTTTGGATAGTTAGTTCAGATGCGATGAGATGAGATGAGATGTTTTGTTGAAAATTGAATAAAATATTATTAAAATATAATATTTTAGTTTTATTTTTATTTTAGAATTTGAAAAAATTAAATTGTTTATTATATTTTTGTATGAGAATTTAGAAAAGTTGTAATGATGAAATGAGATGAGATATTTTGTGTATCCAAACGATGAGAAATGTCAAATAACTAAAGCATTCCTCCAATGTCCAGGAAACCATATGCATACATGAAGTTTCATACATTAAAACAAAGAGTTTGGCTATTTCATATTTGAATGTTCGGAAACTATACCTTTAAATCAAAATAATAAAACTACTCTTTGCTGATGAGATGTCTTTCATATAAACTAAGTTGATGGTGCAGTAGAATAATTCTCTACTTTTTCTGTGTATTGTTTGTTTAGGTTTCAATTTTTCTCACTGATTCTTTTCATCAAGAACAGATTTTGGCTGACTCAAATTGTCAATGACTTTTAATGCAGCTAATGGAAAACGTAGAAACGCTGGGGTTTGGAAGAGGTAAATCCAAATTCTATGCAACAATTGATATAGAGAATACTACAGTTGCCCGTACTAGACTACAGAAAAATGAACACTCTAATCTCCAATGGTCCGAATCTTTCCACATTTACTGTGCTCATAAGGCTTCTCATATTGCGTTCTCTATCAAAGAAGATGATCCTATCGGGGCAAGAGTAATCGGTAAAGCTTATATGCCTGTTGGGGACATAGTAAGTGGTGAAGAAGTGAATAGATGGCTTAGGATCTTGAATAATAACCATAAACCTCTCCATGGAGGTCCCAAAATCCACGTGAAGTTACAATTTTTTGATGTCACTCGAGAATGTAACTGGTCTCGGGGAATTAGAAGGAATAAATTTCAAGGAGTCCCTTTCACATTCTTTCCACAGAGACATGGTTGTAGAGTTGCTCTTTACCAAGATGCTCATATACCAGACAAATTTATCCCGAAAATCCCTCTTGCTGGGGGTAAGTACTATGAGCCACAACGATGCTGGGAAGATATCTTTGATGCCATTTCCAAAGCAAAGCATTTGATATACATTGCTGGATGGTCTGTATATACTAAGATCAAGTTGGTGAGGGACTTGAGGAGACAAAAGCCTGAAGGAGAGCTGACCTTGGGGGAGCTTCTTAAAAACAAGGCAAGTGAAGGGGTAAGGGTCTTGATGCTTGTTTGGGATGACAGAACTTCTGTAAAATTGCTAAAGAAGGATGGAGTAATGGCTACCCATGATGAAGACACGGAAAGCTATTTCCATAACACTGGAGTACACTGTATTTTATGCCCTCGTAATCCTGACAACAGCGAAAGCATTGTTCAAGACTTGGAGGTTTCCACCATGTTCACTCATCACCAGAAGATTGTGGTGGTCGACAGTGGGATGCCCATTGGAAATTCTGGAAAGAGGAGGAGGATAGTGAGCTTCATTGGTGGCATTGATCTTTGTGATGGGAGATATGACACTCCCTTTCATTCCATTTTCAGGACTCTATATACAGCCCACCATGATGACTTTCATCAGCCCAACTTTGCTGGTGCCTCAATCAAGAAAGGTGGACCTAGGGAGCCTTGGCATGACATTCACTGCAGGTTAGAAGGACAAATTGCCTGGGATGTTTTATTCAATTTTGAGCAGAGATGGATGAAGCAAGGCATAAAGGACTTGCTTATTCGATTAAAAGATTTAGATAAAATATTCATAGGCCCATCTCCAGTTATGTATCCCGAAGACTATGACACATGGGATGTTCAATTGTTCCGATCAATTGATGGAGGAGCTGCCTTTGGCTTCCCTGATAATCTGGAGGACGCAGCCAGGGCAGGTCTTAACACTTGGAAGGATAATGTAATTGAAAGAAGCATTCAGGATGCTTACATCAATGCCATTAGACGAGCAAAGAGTTTCATTTACATTGAAAACCAGTATTTTCTCGGAAGCTCATTTTGCTGGAATTCACAAGACCATAAGGTTGAGCAGATTGGTGCTGCACAACTAATTCCAAAAGAGCTGTCACTAAAGATTGTTAGTAAAATTGAGGCAGGAGAAAGATTTAGTGTCTATGTCGTTATTCCAATGTGGCCAGAGGGTATCCCAGAGAGTGCAGCTGTGGAGGAAATATTGAATTGGCAAAAGAGGACAATGGAGATGATGTACAAAGACATTGTTCAGGCCCTTCAAACCAAGGGAATTGAGGCAAACCCGAAGGACTATTTGACATTCTTTTGCCTTGGCAATCGAGAGAGGATGAAAAGCGGAGATTATGAACCTTCAGAGAAACCAGAAAATGATACAGACTACAGCAGAGCTCAGAAAGCCAGGCGGTTCATGATATACGTTCATGCCAAGATGATGATAGGTAAATTGGTTCATCATTGTTTTTCTTGATAGGTTGAGGTGCCTACTTTTATGTTGTTTGCTTGAAAATCTTGGAATTCCTTAGTTCCCATAACCTACGTGCATATAAATTTCAACTCAAACCTTTATGTAGAAGTCCAGATACTCACGACATATATGGTAAACTGAAAATAGTCTTATGAAAATCAAATGTGCTTCAATTATAATTGTGTCAACTCAAACACTTCTTGAGGACCTAACTAGATTTGGACAATGTCTGCTTTTGCAGTTGACGATGAATACATAATCATTGGATCTGCCAACATCAATCAAAGGTCAATGGATGGTGCCAGGGATTCAGAGATTGCCATGGGAGCCTATCAACCATTTCACCTAGCCACTAGCCAGCCAGCCAGGGGCCAGATCCACGGCTTCCGAATGGCATTGTGGTACGAGCACTTGGGCATGCTAGACGACTTCTTCCTCCAACCAGAGAGTGTGGAATGTATCCAAAAAGTGAACCAAATTGCCAGGAAGTACTGGGACTACTACTCCAGTGAGACACTGGACCATGACCTGCCTGGCCATTTGCTTAGTTATCCCATCAATATTGCTGAAAACGGGGAGGTCACAGAGCTTCCTGGGACAGAATTCTTCCCAGACACCAGGGCTAAAGTTCTTGGATCCATGTCTAAGTTCCTTCCTCCAATTCTCACTACCTAATTACCTTGTTCTGATCTGATTTAAGAAATGAGCTCATTCTTTATTCATGTTAGAGTTCACGGTACCATGGATGGATGATTGTTTGATATTTCTTGAAATCGGTAATTTGTACACAACCACCATTTTATTTACTTACTAAGGTAGTCACTACAACTTGATTTTGATTATTTGCTCATTATATTTACATTGTTCAACCCATATAACCAGAATCGTTTTACTCTTCAACTTCTCATTGCCAGAGTTAAAAGACACATAATTCCACACCAAGCAACTTGACAGTGAGAGTCTTTAGAGGACACTCAAGATGTTTTTAAAAAGCAGCCAGAGTTGCATGCTCTGCTCTCTCTGCCTGAGTTGATTTTGAGTAGGAAAGTCTCTTAGCTTGGTCTATGACTGATATTCTTATTAGGTAATTCGGCTTCTAATGCATAATAATTATAGAAAGATTTTACATTTTTTTTAAATGCAAGCTTAACCAAACCACTCTTTAGATTTGAACTTTTGGGTGCAAACATATTTTAGAAATAATCAAATCAAGAAAAATCTTTGCTTAAATTATTCGAAATGTACTTACGAGAAACTAATTGTTGATGAGCTATGCACCCCATATTAATTTGGATTTTGTTCCCGAACATCCGGTGCCAATAAAAAAATTATTTAACTATCACTATATCTCAACTTGGAAGCAAGAACCATTTTCGCATTCTAACTTTCGTTAAATTATTATAGCTATTTTTGCGCATCACGCTAGTTTGTGATTAATTTTAATTAATTACTAAAAGACTACCAAGTGATGTCCTTGTTAATACATTGGGACCTGTCAAAATCATATGGTAAGTTGCATTAACTAACTAGTTCTGTTACGTATAATCATTTTTGCATACTTTTTATGTATTTTATGTGATTGGTTAAAATAATTATTTTATATTAAAAAAAAGTGACGGAACCAATCACATTAGTGAAGTGCGTAAAAAAAATACGTAAAAATGACTGTATATAAAATTTTTGTTAACTAATTAGTGTACCCAAAACTTTGGTTTTGGCAAATTTGACTTGATCTAAACCCTTATCTATATAGATGACGATATTAAATTACTTAGATTCTTTTTCAACTAGATTCCTCTCTCTCATGCCAATATTCTAAGGAAAATGCTAGAGTTTTTGCTGGAACTCTAGTATGTATTTTTATGTGTTTTTGTTAAATTATTTTTTATATAGATTTTTTTAATACTTTTAAATATTTTTAAAAAATAAAATAAATTTACAATATCATTAAAAACATTTTCTTAATTAAAAAGTAAAAATAAATCATTAAAAAATACTTCTTTAATCACAAAATAAAATAAAAAATTATAATTTGACTTCATGATTAAGGAATTATTTTTTAATAATATTATAAATTTATTTTATTACTTAAAAATTTAAAAAAATCTATATTAAAAATAACTTTTAAAAAATATATATATAAAAACACATCCCAGAGCTCCCGCGGGACCTCCCAACGCCCCAGCGGGAGCTCTAGCATTATTCATATTCTAATGCTAGCAATCGCTGGCGCTTAACACAAAACCCATATTCCTCACAGTTTTTCTTTCCTTTCTAGACCTTTTTATTTTCTTTTTTGGGTAGGTTCGACTTTCGAGCACCTTTCATAATTATGAAGTGATTTGATATTATTTTGATTTGATTTTTATACTATTTAAGATATTTATCTTATTTTAATATAATTTTTTTATAAATATGAATGTATTCCTTGTTTTTAATAATTTAGAAAGTAAAAATATAACTTTTAAAATTTCTTTTTTTCTTTCTTTCTTTATTTTTCATCTTCTTTTATATTATATTTTAGATAATACAGGATTTCTATCTTTTTACTATTCATTTATTATTTATAGTGTATTTATTTATTTATTATTTTTCTAAATATTTTTTTAACATCCTTAATTATTAAGAAAAAATTAAAAAAATATATATAATTTTACTACTAATTAACTTTCTTAATTATTAAATAAAATACAAATTAAAAAAATAAATATAACAAATAAATAACAAATGAGTAGTAATAGAATAGTAATATCATTTTCCTTATATTTTATTTTCTATCAACAATCATGAAACATGTACTAGTTTCGCTTATCCAAATGTTCGCAGATTCTCCAAACTTTTCAAGTCTACACGCTACAAAAACCAGAGGATTTGAGGAGTTTATCAGTTTTTTAAGCATCCTGTGACAGAACGAATAACCTTTTTTAAGAGGTGGTCAAGTCAGTAAGGTGAGATAGTTTGATAAGTTGAATAAAATATTATTAGAATTTTATTTTTTTTAATATTATTATTATTATTTTAAGATTTGAAAAAATTAAATTATTTATTATATTTTATATAAAATTTTAAAAAAATTATAATAATGAGATGAGACGAGATGAGACGTTGAATCCAAACAACAAAAGAATAGGGTTTTTATATATCTTTCGGTGGGCATTTAATACAAGACTTCACTTGGATTATCTTGAAAAAGTTGGGACTGTACCAAAGCTTTAACAGCGTTTCAAAGTCTCAACGCAGCGAAGGAAGGATACTGCACAACTACTTTGCTTGCATGATCGGTCATTGAAACATTGATGAAAATGGAATCTTGTTTGGAATATTACCCTAAATAATTGATCCTAAAGTACTTTTTCTCCTACTAACTTGTCCAATCATATATCTTTTCTTTTATTATTATTATCATATCTCCTTAGTTCTAACTTGATTTTAAGAAAAATGATATTGTAACCCAAAAATAATCTAAAAAAAAAAAAAAAAGTAGAGTCATATCTTCTAAAATATGATGAAAACCCATATGTAATTTTGTTTATAAAGATGGAATGGAGATATTATATTATTGCTTGATTTTTTTTTTCAATCTAATTAAGTTAAGCACACCTTATTACTCTTGAATTTATCATTTTTAGTCATATAAGTTAATGTCACGTTGTTTGAGTGATTTATTATATTATATATTTAAATAAAAAACCATATAAAATACACCATCCCAACTTGTCGGCTCTCGATTTACATCACCCCGTTTGGTAGGGTTGAAAATCGATAGGTTCGGCGCGGTTTCGGTGCCAAACCGATGTCTGCCATGAGAGGAAAAAATTGGCCAAAACCGATCGATTGAGGGAGAGAAAAACGATATTATCGGTCTCGGCGCGGTGTGGTTCGGTTCCTCGGTCTACCGTTGGCGTCTCTGTGACGGAGGAGGGATGTGCCGCCATTTACCATGAGAGAGTAGAAGAGAGTTGCAGGTGAAATGGAGGAAGGAAGAAGATGCGGGGAAGAAGAAGAAGAGGGGCCAGGGGCATATTAAATCCATTTTGAAACGGCGCCGTGGCGTCGTTCCATATGTTTTTTTTTTTTTAAGTTCCAAGGGAAAAACGACGCCGTTTCACTTATTTGTCGTTTTATATAAGAAATATATTTTAAAAAAATATATATAAGATGTTGACCGGTTCGTCGGTTTAGATCGGGATTGAACCGCAGACCGAACTGGCCGACGTTGGTTTCGTTAATTTCCTATCGCCGGCCGACCGGTTCTCTGCCGGTTTCTAAATCCGACAGTTGGTCTGAGTTGGCAGCGCTCGGTCCAGCCAGTTTGTGTACAGCCTTACCGTTTGAATATAAGAAATGTTTCATCTCAAGAAGTGTTTCATCATTACAACTTTCTCAAATTTTCACAAAAAATATAATAAATAATTCATTTTTTTAAATCTTAAAACAATAATAATATTAAAAAATAATATTCTAATAATATTTTATTTGACTTTCATCACAACTCATCTCATCTAAATTTACTATTCAAACGGCATTTTTTATACCCATTTTGATTCAATTCAAATTTCCTTTTTGGATAATTGTTTAAACGTTCCCCATTTTTATGTTGTTACTAAATCGGAATCCAAATATTCAATATTTTGTCGGTAAAGCATCGTAAGAATTAAGATGCCATATACTTTCTTCTGTCCAACTTTTCAGCTAAAGCCTTTCACTTACGTATCCAATTGCATCAGTCTTATCAAATCATTTTTTTTTTTTATATGCGTCTCCAAACACATAAAACTAAGAAGGGAAAAGAAAAAGAAAATAAAAGACACCAAAAACAAAAACAAAAACAAAAAAAAACCAAAAAAAAAATAACAAAGAAGCCTAAGAAGGAATGTGGAAAATCATTTTATTTCAACTCTCTTACATTCACAGAAAGGCATAAAATCTTATGATATAGGAGGATATCATGATGACAGGGGCATTGTGTCACACGGCAACAATCCCTCCTTTAAGATGGAGTAATTCTATATACAGTCATGGAATACATAAATACCGTGCAGTCGCTTTGAAAAATAGTAAAGTCTACTATTAAAAAATTAATTTCTTTTCATGTGGATCCTATATTTATTCACTTTTTTTAAAGCGACTGTTGCACACTTATGACTGCAAGTATCATTTCTCTTTAAGGTGAGGCTGATCTACAACTTGAACTCATGACTTCTATCTCCTACAACTTGAGTTGCCAATCCACCTATAACATCTAATTTGTGTTAGGGAAGATACAATCAATCTTTCATGATATTATTTTTGGTTTTATAACGGTTATAAAGATGATATTTATAAATACACTCTAATTTACCCGTTTGGATTCAAAGAGTTGAGATGGTTTTAGACGACTTGAATAAAATATTATTATTATTTTGAAATTTAAAAAAGTTAAATTATTTATTATATTATGTGTGAGAATTTAAAAAAATTGTAATAATGAGATGAGATGAGTTTCCAATCAAAATCAGGAGTTCAGAAGTCATCCTTAAAAGTGTTTGTAGCTCCAAAAATAAGGAGAATATAACACAAACCAACACTCAGAAAAACAAGTCTATTAAATAGAAATCCATCAGTAGAATGCAAGAGTCCCGTCCCTGCTAGTTCTTTTCATCACTTCCAATGAAGATCATCTACAGACCTACTAACTAAGGAGTTGTGTTCAAAATTATGCTTGAACAAGTCAAGGGCCTCCCCTACACGATAAACAAAGCATCCTTCATCCTAGCACAGCTGCTGAGACACAGCATGTCAAAGAGCTACACCCCAAGAAAGCATGGAATGGAGACAACAAACGCAATTATTAGAAGGTATAACAATGGTGGTGATTAATGAATTTCTTAAGCCTCTGTCCACACAGAAGAAGCAACTGATGTCACTTTGTCTTTTGACACTGCCGTGCGTTGCACGAGCAAATGTTACCCGACAGACGCACCTTTCCTTCAAAGCCCAATCACACACATGCCTCCTTACATGCACATTCACCTTGACTTATTATTTAAATTACTCCTCCATTTTTATTATATAATATTAAATAAAGCAGAATAGAATAAACCCAAACCAACCCTTGGTTTTCAATCTGTATACGAATAAAATTAATACCCATTTATTTCAAAATATAATATATTTTCACATCTGGCCCTACTCACCACCACCATGTAAAAAACAGATATATAACACCCCCTCCCTAGTCCCCCCCTCTGCTTTTTACATCATCACATTCATTTCTGAGTCTGGCTTGCTTGCTTCTTGTTTCTTGCATCCATGTCCTCAATGATAAGCCCACAAGGTGTGGTCCTGGCCACGGCCATGGCTGTCTCCGGCACCGCTGTCCTCCTCGTGCTTCGTCTCCAAAAGTCTCTCCCAACAACCCAATTCCCCGTCGATCAAGTTCCCCGGTCCTCGCCACCAATTCTACGTCCTTGTATCTTCAGTAGTACTGGTACACAAAAAAAAAAGTCCTCTCTGCATTGACTCTCTCGCATACATTCAATTCTTGTTGTCTATGCTAATGGGGGTTCTTTTTTTTTTTTTCTTTTGTGTTTGGTGGCTGTATAGAGGGAAAGAAGAGAGAGAAGAAGAAGAAGAAGAAGAGAGTGCAATTTGCAGAAGATGTGGTGGATCCAAGTGGGGATGGGAAGGAGTATAGGAGGCAGCATGATGCAATTAACAGTTGTTCTTCTTATTCTTCTTCTTCATCGGCAACACCAACAAATTTAGGAAAGAGCAGCAGAGGTGAAACCAGAGGAATGCCAGCCAATAGGGTGGCTCTCTACAATGGAATTCTCAGGGATCGTGGGGTTCAGCGATTGGCCTACTCTTATTGATTGACCTTCTGTATAAAACTCCTGTTTTTTGTCTGTAAATGTAGTCTCTCTCTCTCTTCTCTCTCTCTCTCTCTTCTCTCTCTCTCTCTCTGAGGATATGTCATCAATATTAGGAAGCCTGCGGTTCCCGTTCTCATAAACTGATTGGGTACAGGGGTTGGATCCTCTTGGAACCTGGAAGTGGATTTTGTTAATAATCCAAAGAGTAATTTCTTGGGTTTTGTTCATAGTTGGCATCTAAAGAACTTTTGTTTTTTCTTTTCTTTTCTTTTTTGGGGGAGACAGGAGAGTGAGCTCACAGCCTTTTTTCTAGTTTTCTTCTCTGTTTGACTGTTTCACTTTCACAGAAGTACTCAAAACAAATCACATGCAATTTCTTTTCTTTTCTTTTTCTTTGTCTGACATGTAAAATGCAGAGACTGCTAAAACAGTAAATATTGATTGTAATTTTTTCTTGGTCTGACATGCAGTAGTTTCTATTTCACAGTATTTGTTTCTTTTCTATTTATTGCTAGGTGAAGATACCTGTGTTCACAAGTTATGATGCTTGATTACATCTATTTAAGCCCATAAAACATGATAAGGTAAGGAGCCTATTGATTGATGGTTTGGAGGTGCAAACACAAAGAAAAGAAGAGAAAAAGAAAAAAAAGAACCACTGGGTTTGTACAGTTACCATAAAGAGAGAGCATCGTGTTTTGTAGCCTGAAAACATCAGGAAATTACTGAATGTTGCACCCTTTATTTCCACTCAAAAAGGGTTCCTTTAGACCACTTTCCTGACCAGTGGGTATTCATGAGAGGGGATGTGAAAACAACAATTTTAGGTCCACCCCATAAACCTGTTTTTTTTGTCTATATGCATTGCTCATGATATTCCTTGAAATGGTTCCACCAAATATACATACAGACACACATAAATGCATAGACAATTATTTTTTGATGCCTATTTTCATCAAGAAAGCTTTTATATTTTAGGAGCCACCAATTGTAAGTAATCTGAGTAGGGGGCAAGCTATTTGGGGGTGCGGGGCTCCTTGCCCCAGCACCTACTCAGGAAAGGCCCCCCAATTCCCCTCTCTTGTGTCCCATCCAAATTGTTTATAACTCGATCAGATCAAGAAATTATATATGATCTTGGTTGGAGTGGAACCTCGACCAGTTTAGATCATTCTGGTCATGTTCTTGGGTAAAATCTTTAGTCCTAATTTGATGTGATTTTTTTGATATTTTGATACCATGTCTAAAAATATAAAATAATCATGCCCGTGTATAGTTTAAAATTACCCGTTATAAATTTGAGGAATTTCTTTTAATTTCATGAAAATATAAATTGAGTTCAACTTTGAAAAAGTTATATTACCATGTTTTGGAATAAGAAGTTTTAAACATTTTTTAAAATGTCAAATGAATGCATCTAAAAACCTATATATTAAAAATGTCTATAGGTTCTATTATATATGTATTTATGTATAATATATTGTCGATACGCCTGTCGTCTGATTGGCATTATCCTCAACCTCCAAAAGAGAGGCATGGAGATCGAGAACCTTCTTCTCACTCAAAAAATAATAATAATAATAATAATAATAAGCACCCATGTGCTGTAAACTGTAGAGGCATTTGCTTACTATCTCTCTTCTCGGCAACTTCCACAGTTCCACACAAAGAGGAAGAAAATTTTAAGTTGTCATGTGGACCTATGAACAGTCTCTACTTTTGATATATAGACCTTATCACATGCCCATGCCTTTGTAAATGCATACCAAGCATCATGTGCGAACATAGCTCTTGGCTTTAGATGCTTCTCTTTCTCATCCCAAACCCAAAGCTCTTCTTCCAACCACCCAACAAAAATAAATAAAGACGTCTTCTCCATTGACCTAACACCACCTTATAATAACTCCCAAGACTATGAAAATTTGACATTATTAATCTTCTTTTTTTACTTATTTATTTCTCGTTCTATATTGTAATTACTGACAAAGCCTTCTCCATTTCAAATGAAACCGATAATTTCATGTAAAATATAGGACATGTTAACGTGATATGAAATTATCAAGATATTCCTTATTTTATACTAAGGGTTTGTTTCGATATAAGAAGTATTTCAACTCATCATATCTCATTTCTTCTGATTATTATAATTTTTTTAAACTTACACATAAAATACAATAAACAATTTAATTTTTTAGTCTTACAAATTGACCCCATTTTTTGTTTTGGCATAAATGCAAACACAACACTGAAGGCCAAGTGCCAACCAGATCGAGATTTTAAGTCCTGAATTCATGAGTAGTGTTGTACCTATTCTTATTATTGAAAGAGATGACTCTGTAGGCTTTTCAGCAAAGTTAGGAGTACGGTGTTTAAGCCAAAATTATCGTTTGTTTTATCCAACCAAACAAAAAGTAATGTTTTTTTGTTGTCATGTTTTCTTTTTCATTCACCACACATATACAAAAGTAGGTAGGTAGGAACACATGGCAAGCATGTGTTGGAGACAAGTTTAAGCAAGCAAAACCTCTGAAAACAGAATGGGCAACTGAAAATTCTGGTGGGCTGCATTGATGTTCGGAACAGAATCATTATCTCAACTTGTTTTGTCATTTTCTTGTTTATTTTCTGAGTTTAGAGGCATCACTGATCTGTTGTTTGTGGGGGCTGCCTCCTTGTGCGCTCCATATTTCCTTTGTTTCTTATTATGTTTACTTTTCTATGTCCCGAGTGTCTTTAGCAACTGCATGTTCTAAATTTTCAGAAATTTGGGAATGATTGGACCAATAGAAAAATGCTGAAAAAAAAAAAAAAGATGTCGAGGAGATAAAACTGCTTATCTTCGATCTTTTCACCCACTCATCCCAAATATAGGAATGTGTAAACGCCGTGTAATTATTTTAAAAAATAATGAGATTTATTATTAAAAAATAATTTTTTTTTTATGTAAATTTTATATTTATTCATTTTTTTTAAAATGATTACACGACGTTTATACACTTACGACTGCAACTATTATTTCTCATATATATTTTGGTAGAGATTGGATTGGGCAGGCCATTTTCAAACATTGCTAAGATTGGATAATGGAATGAACCCATAACATTTTTCTATGAGAGAGAGAGGAATCGGTCAAAATTTACTAAGTTTACTGTACTATTCATCATCTTATTAACCATAGTTCTTTATTTTTTAGGTGGCATCAAATGATTAAGAGATAAATAAATAATTTTAATAATTTTGATGGCATATTTACAAGATTTGATGTCGATCTTGCCCTCACGGAAGTGACTTGCATGTATGCGTCCCATTGGCTAGGTTTATTTCAATCAAAGGCTACACTCAATATTCGTATTCCTAGATGTGAAAATGCAAAATGGTCCCATACCTAAATGATATAGCTAGGAAAAGAAATTGAAGAAAAGTCAAAGACAATGAATTTTGGGACCAAATTGATTTGTTCTAAAGTGAAGCCAAAACAAGGCATGTGTCGTGTAAAATGAGTTTAATATTAATGTCATGAAGATATTGGTCACCGTGAAGCATTGGAACACTTTTGCAATGATATGGGTTCGAATAGAATGTAAGAAAGTCATGTTGAAAAAGACTCATTTTTTGTGGCTATTTTTTTTTCAAGCAAATGGTCTTTATTATATAAAGAGAAATGATAGTTGCAATCGTGAATGTGTAAGCGTCATACAATCACTTTGAAAAAAATAAATAAATACAGAATCCATATAAAAAATAATAATTTTTTAATAGTGGACCCCACTCTTTTTCAAAACTACTGCATGGCGCTTGTGCATTCTACGACTGCATATACCATTACTCTTACATAAATATATTCAAGATGGGAAAATGGGTACGTGATACTCCCGTGTCATAGTATGCCATATCAATTTGAATTGATATTTACACAAGTAATTTAAATTATATGATATATATATATATTGTTACACAAGAAAAAGAAATGAGTGGAGGAAGGGATGGATTGCACATAGCGAGAGCTTTCTTATAAGTTTGGAAACAGAATTTTTAGGTTTAAATCTATCTAGAGCTTGTGCAGATGCAAGCCAGAGCTTCTTAGTGCCAACACACCACAAATTTGAGAAGATTTATCTTTTTCCTTCTTTTCCTTTAATCTGAACTTTGCTGAAAGGCCAAAAAGTTCCCTAAGATTTTGGGTGCCCTGAATTTTTCTTACATTTTTCCTAGTTGCTATTTGAACTGTTCATTCAAATAGTCAAAGTTGCTGATCTATAGTCAAAGTTGATTCATGAGCACTATAGAGAGATGCTTTGGTGACCAATACCTAACATGATTGACAAAAACAAAACAAAAAAGAATGCATGTTAAAGGCTGGTTTGGATATAGAAACCATCTCAATTCATCTTATCTCATATCATTATTATAATTTTTTAAAATTTTCACATAAAATATAATAAATAATTAAATTTTTTCAAATATTAAAATAATAATAATATTAAGAAAAATATTCTAATAATATTTTATTCAACTCTAAAACCATCTCATCCCATCCCGTTTCACTATCCAAACCAGTCGAAGCAGGTTTGGTAAGTAGAATGAGACATAAAATTCTCATCTCATCTCATTTTTACAATTTTTTTTCAAATTCCAATTCAATTTTTTCAAATTCTAAAATAATAATAATATTAAAAAATAATATTTTAAACTTTCATTTAAAACAAAAAAATAATCTTATTGTTCAAACAAAAAATCTCATTATAAAGCAAAACAAGCAGCTTTAAGCTTTCTGAATCATGGAAAATTCTTAGCTACTCCCGATGTGATATTCTTATCTTATTATATTAAAATTAATAACATAGTTATATTAAATTTTTAATTATATGGGTAACCTTTTATCTTTTACTCTTTTTTCACACATTGAAGCGCCCAAGATTGAGGAAACAACTATTTTAAGAAACAGCCAGGAAGTTTCATTCTTAGCGTGTAAAGTAGATCATAAATTAGAACTTGGTCCAATGGCTTCTTCTTTCTTTGGCAAATACCTTGAAAGGAAACTGTGTCAATATACATCTATAAACGGTCCTATTTCTTTTATCATTTAGAGCTCTTTTCTTAAAAAGTGAGACATAAACACTTTGAAAGATTCAGAAAAATATAGTCATAAAAAATAATTAATTAACAACAACATTTATATTTTTTTAGCTAAAAAAGCATAGGGTTGGTTGACAGTTTAAAACTAACTGAGTACTGCTAAATCTACAAATAAATTATACAAAAACAATCATACAAACTGATGTGGTTTCATCTAATCCGTTAGATCTATTTAATAATAAAAATAATTTTATAATCTGACGAATCACAACAAGCTATATCAATTTGTGGAATTGTTTTTGTGTAATCACTTTGTGACTAGAGTATTTCCTATACTAATTTTTGGATATGATTATAGTAACATCTTGTTGGCTATGTTATCTGGACCCACAACTATCTTTTGAGACTAATGAAGGTACATTTGTCCCACATCTATAAGAAAAAGAAAATAATGGTAGCAAGCTAGTGAGCATATATAGGCCAAAACCGCATACAAATTCTTTAGCAATTAGACTATAAAACTAAATTTTGCAATCTTTTCCTTGGCTCAGTCAAGAAATATGCACCTAAACCCTCTTCTTCATGTGTTCTTAGATTTATTCGCTGCAATTAATACTTTGATTAAAAAGAAGCTAGAGAGCATAGGCAATTAATGAATGGAAAATGCTAGTCCTACCCTACCGAGAATACTCATCCAGAGTGGGTATCGATTGTATTTTTTTTTTTAAATATTTTTTAATGACTTTGTGAATTTTTTTTATAAATTTTTAAAGGGTTTAAAACAATATTTGAAAAAATAGAAAAAACAAAAATAAAATTACACATTCAGTAAGAATTCTCGGTAGACATAACAGTCCCCCCCCCTCTGAAGAAAGCATATTGTATTCATTAATAACGGACATTACAAACTAGACCTGAAACATACATAACAAGTCAACTACAACATTAATAGCTCATCAGTACACACCTGTGACTGACATGGTCTAGTCTAATGCTGCAAACCTTTACAGATCTAAAATCTGAGAGACAGCATAACTCTATCCAAGATAGAGTTTAACAAACCCCATACTCCGTCTAAGACGGAGTTGAGGACACACTCTTCGGACGAACGTCCAAGAGACTGTGTTTTTTTATTTTTATTTTTCTAAAAAACAAAAGATATTACAAAAATTAAAAAAATAGAAAAATAACGGATTACATTTTGGAAAGATATAGATCCGCATTTTCAACCATGAAGGAAAAAAATAACACAAACAACAATTGTAATGGCGCCTGAGAGTCACTCGCCACCCTGGGGGTATGGCGAACGGTTAGGGTTGGAGTAGCCGGAGGTCCTAGACCCAGAAAGGTCACATGTGGCGGCATAAAGGCATCTTGAGTGGCAGCACATGGAATACACACGCTCTCTTTGGGCCACACGTGTGGCTCACACGCCACTCCGTTCGGCGAAACTCTTCACTCGTCTGAATGATCAGTGCCTTGGGAAGCTTGTGGTGGGGCGCCGGAGAGCAACATATTAGCCTTCCTCCACACTTAGCCCTAAATAAAAAACACCCAAAAATAAAAGAGAAAATGAGAAGACTAGAGATGAGAGATGAGGGAGGGAGGCTCCTCCCCCCGCACTAAAAGAGAGATGAGGGGATTTCTAGAGAGAATAAGGAGTCTCTCTCTCTAAAAAATTAGTGCCAGCTCCCAAAACCTAACACGTAGTAGTCCCCTTAATGAATATGCATGAGTGTAGTTTTTTTTCCATGAAAGTTCAAATTCATGATTTCATATAGACCGAAAGGGAGTGCATTTTTCCATGATAAAATAGTAGATGTCGGACTGACTGTTTGGGTAGACAGTACACAGTAGTCAAGCAAAAAAAGGACTTTCACCAATGGAGGGGGGAAGTTGGTGACTTTGTATAGAAAAAGGATCCAAAATGGTTCCCAAAAAATGCTTGATTTTTACGGTACTGGTGGTGGAGTATGATGACATTTCCTCCAATTCACAATGAAGTACCAATCAACCTCTTTGTAAAAGGAGCATTACGTGTGCAGAATCTCTTTCTGAATCTATTTTCTCTGTGATCTAAGCAACCCAAAGTGTAATATTTCTTAATGTAAAAGAAAGAGAAGATTCTTTACCAAAACTTGGGTCTCTAACTAGTGGCCCCCTTTGCTTTTTTTTTTCTTTTTCTTTTTTACCACAAAGATCCAATGCTTTTGCTCATTATTGCCTCGCCATTTGACATATAATACAAGGTGGTCTCCAATGATTTTTCAACATCTTACCTTATCCTTGTTTGTTTGGCATGCATGCATGCATGACCATGTTTATTTCATTAGCCCATTATTAATTCTCGCTAATCATCTTTGCTTATGTACTTCTAGAAGATAAGGTTTAACTTGGGTGATGCTAACCTTGGGTTGATTAACCTCTATGTACACTTCATTAGTGGGAATGACGACAGCTGATGTGCCTGTCGTGTTTGGGTTGGAACATCCCTTAAACATCTTAACAATACGTAATTGTTTCTAATTCGCCAACAGATTATCTTTTTCTTTTTTTTTAGTTTGATATGTCGTATTCAAACAACCGCCCTTGCCTCACTAGCACGTAATCCAAAGTCAAATGGACTCTATAAAATTAACAACAATCCACCCATTGTTTATTCTTATTAGTGCTGAAAAAGTAATTAAGATTGTTTGTATGAGATTTTTTAGGTAGTGTAGACCCATATGAGCATTTGATATTGCATGAGTGTCTATCTCTTTTTGAATTGGACAGTCTGACAAGAGAAATGATATTTGCAGTCGTTGAGTTTGTAAGCGCCGCGTAATCTTTTTGAAAATAGCAAGTATGGTACCCACATGAAAAAAATTAAATTTTTTAATAGTGAAGTACTCTACTATCTTTCAAAATAATTGTGTGGCGCTTAAGCACTCTATAACTGTATGTAGCATTACTCTTATGACAATAAAAAATATCTCTATTTTGTATATGATGACCATGGCCCATAGTGTGTTGATTCGACTCGATTAACTAAATTCTCTTATGGGCCTCAGCAACAATCTACCTAAGAGATTTGGGCTTTGGGCCTGAATGCTTGAACGTTACCCGTCTAATTATTTTAACCTCGGGTCATTGTTGTGCTGGGCCGGAACCAGCCCAAAATACTGTTTCACAGCCCAGTGAGCCCACAGACATGTACTACTTTCCGTAAACACACTGCGAAGAGGAAGAGAGTCCGGAAAGACATTTTCTTCCGAGCCGAACTTTCGCTTTCGCCAAAACAACAGGTTCTTCCCCTCCATTTGTCTAATGTAACGCTTAGGGTTTTGTAGCACCTTTTATGAATTTTTGGGTTTCTCTGTTTACGAAATAACTCTTTAATGGTTTCTCTGTCTTATAACTCGGAACTTAGTCTAATCAGCTGTACGAGTAATTTATATGCTAGTTCTTTTGTCGAAGTGTAGATTTGAAGGTGACTGTTTGACTTCAGAATTTAGAATCGAATTGTGGGATTTGGGAAAGATGCTCTTTTGGGGCTCCGTTTCTCTCGACGGAAGATTTTTCAACTTTGTGACTTATGTTTGTTGCTGGTTTTAACCTCTGAATCTATCTTATTGGGACCCTTGAACTGATGGAAAGTAGAAACTATCTAATACCATAAGTTTTAAGAACTAAACTAAAAGAAGGTTAGAAATTCTATGCTTAACGACCAAGTACATTCCTGTAATTTTTGAGTAATTGTTTATAATTGTTCATAGATTATCATCAAGGCGATTATTTTTTATTTACATTCTATGCAGTGTTATAGGCTTTGGAGGGCCTAAAATGTTTGGCCATTTCAGTAGCAGAGAAGTTTTGTCCTGAAATTTTTCCTATACGTAATATATATGTATATGTTTAGATATAGACATCTTTATGACTCAATACAATTGCAAACATCCCACAACATATTCCAAGATCCGTAGTATACACACCCCCTGGACTTGTGCTCTGGTTGTCTGTGCATATGCATATCATGCACGATCTCTTGGATTTATATTTGCGTATGAATTCAATTATTCAGGATTGTTATGGTGATCCCTTTCTTCCGTGTGCCTCTGGAAGAGCTTTTGTTCATTGATGATTTTTAATGTTGGTTGATTGCTTTGACAGATATTGTGGAAATGACCCCTATTCTGTAACTCTATTAAATCACCATATTTTTTGTTTCACACTTTGTAATTTGTCATTATATTTGATGGCATCTTAATTTTGTTCTTCTGTAGCAATGAAGGTACGGTCGTCAGTTAAGAAGATGTGTGAGTTTTGTAAGACGGTTAAACGTCGTGGTCGTGTTTATGTATTATGCACAGCTAATCCTAAACATAAGCAACGACAAGGCATGTCAACATTTTCATATGAAGGCCAGCCTCCTCCTACGTATGCGTTTTTCTTTTGTTCCTGGCCCTTTTTCTTTTTCTTTTTTTTGATGCACAAATGCATGAGTAATGACAAACTGATAAGTTCATAATTTAAATTTGTTGAAGCCTTGAGCATATTTTGAGGAAATAAATGATAGAACTTTCTTGAGGGACCACCTTCTTTGCTTGATGGAAATGAAGCCGCTACCTGTTTGAATTGTTTATCTAGTGAGCTACTGCATAAACTCATATAATGCACACCCAGGATACCGAATATTTTCTTGGAATAGCTAGTAATATACTTGTTGGTTTCAATTTTTTCAGGTCTTTGGATACGAGTACCAAACTGGATAACTTTTCAGGTCACAACTTCAGGGCTGGTCTGGCTTCTCTCATACCAAAAAGGCCGGACTCTTCAATAATGTATGGATGGAGGGTAGGCCTCGCATCCATCCTGTCCAAAAAGGCCAATTAGCATCCGTTCTATTTGGAAGGGCAAGAATGAAATGTGACGGGGACAAAGTTTGATGAGGAACAAATGTTACTGATTTTTGCCTTGTGTAATTTTGTTTCTGTGCTGCTATGCTTATTTTGTCAACTCTTGACCTTATTTTTTATGTTCTGTTCAATCTGATGCTATATTCTACAGCTATAGTTGAAAGGGATGGTTAAAAAATGAAGGAGAGAAAGAAAGAAAAGAGTAGGAATTGGAGTAAACAAGGTTGCCTGAGATTGCAGATGTCAAATGTTCTCCAAATCTTGGGCAGATCTTTATGAAAGCAACTGAAAAGTTGGGAAAAGTCTTTTTTTCTGGAGCTAGAAAAGCTTCTCCTTGAAGCATAATTCAGTACTCTGGCCCTTGTAACTTAAAATATATTGAAGGCATGGCTTAGGGTTGGAATACCATGATCATAGAGAAGAAATGCTAGTGGAGATGGGATTTTTTTGTTGCACTTTCTTAGGAGAGAGTAAGACCTCGTTTGATTACACATGTGAGATAAAAATTGAAAATTGAATAAAATATTGTTAGAATATAATCTTTTAATATTATTTTTATTTTGAAATTTGAAAAAGTTGAATTCTTTATTATATTTTGTGTGGGAGTTTGAAAAAGTTATAATGATTAGATGAAATGATATGAGAGAGTTTGTGTAACCAAACAAGACCCAAGAAAAGGTGGCTTCCAAGCGAAGAAATACATCTTTTTTCAGAGCCTAATTTTGCATAGAGAAAACCTAGAGACCAGTCGGTCTGGAGACAAGCCATAACCAGCCCTCCAATCTCATTCTGCCATGTTAGCATGTTATGTGACTAACTATGCACTTGCCTATACTAGATCTCATCCTTTACCCAAACTCCCACCCCCCACTCATTCTGACGACTACGACAAGATAACACGACGGTACAGACATTTCAAGACATTATTTTCTGTTCAGAGACAGCAAACAGTGTTAAGAAAACTCTCTTTCTAAAGCATAAGAGATAATGGTAATAGAACAGTCAAAATCCATAACACAAGTGGATTGGGAATCATAACTTTTTTTCAATTCAGTGTTTACGTGCCAAGACCCAAAAGCAAACTGAAAGTAAAGCACCTGAACATTTCCTTTTCACTCTAAAAGTAAAGCAACTGAGCATTTCCTTTTACATGCCAAGACCCAAAAGCAAACTGAAAGTAAAGCACTTGAACATTTACATGCCAAGGCCCAAAAACAAACTGAAAGTAAAGCAATCAGTGTTTACATGCCAAGACCCAGTTTCATTTCCTTTTTCTTTGTTTATACTTTTCACTCTCAAGCACCTGAACATTGAAAATTGAACATTTGGCACTGTATTTAAACTTACTGATATTTGAATTACAATCAACTAACTTTAAGAAAACATAAATTAATGGAGCCATATATTAAAAGAACAAAAAAGAGTGCCATTAAATATTGCATGTGTGATTCTCGAAGACCAAAAAAGGAGCCATATGTCTGCTTCTCGAAGACCTTTTTACAAACAGTTAGTGTCCTCAATTTCTATTTGCTTCAACAAAGAGTGTTACTACATATTTCTCATAATCTATTCAATTAGAGATAACTATTTACAATTTCTAACACATTATTTTTTTGATAAGTAACAGGAAGGGATGAAAAAGGAAGACTTCCTATGACATAAAAAAAAAAAAAAAATCGAGATTCTACATCCAAATGATGTCTAGGGCATATTCTCCAAGTAAAAGAGATAAACAAAATGCAAAAATCAAACTATTGGTGGTGGTGACGACAAGATCTCGGATGGAAAATCATATTCGAAGGGGAAGGCTGGGTTTCAAACGTATTCGATGCAGTGTGTCATCCAGTGGTGAATTGTGTTATTAGAGGAATTAATCAACTGCTTTCCGTTCTATTATGCTACAGACCCTTCATCTTACGTGTAGTTAGCTTGTTGGTGGGTTGTTTTTTGCCCAACAACAATAGGCTTGTTGCAAAGCATTTTTCTTTTGCATATTTGTACTTGAGTCGTGCTATACAGAAGCTCCACACTCTCTGCACACCACTTGAAAATATATGATTTTACTTTTTTATTCTCATACATGAAATATGAGGGTAAAATGATAAAATCATATGTTTTTAAGTTGTGTGCAGGAGTGTAAGACTTATGTTTAGAATTTTTCTTTGTACTTTTATGACGTTTCTGTCTTTGCTACAATGTCGAGTTTGTGCTATAACGATGGATAACCGAGTTGGTAAGGTAATCGATCGAATCTAAAGACTCTTATTATAAACTTTATTTATCTTCTTTTTTATTAACATTCTCTCAATATCTCTTAACGTGACATTAAATGATAGGTCTATTAGTAAAATGTAATAAATAATATCTAATAATTTAATACCATGTCATAAGATGATGAGAAAATGATGGAAAAAATGATGATGAGTAGCATTACTATTCATCGATTTTTTGCAGTTATTTCTTACAATTATAAAATGTTTTTTTATAACTATAATAAAGATAGATGATAGATGCTATTCATCATTTCACACCATATATTTTATATATTTTTAATTTATTTTATTTTTATTAAACTAATTAAGTTGTTCTACTTATCATCTATACACCACATATATACTTGTTATAAAAAATAAAAAATAAAAAAGTCGTAGTGTATGGTGTATGAGATGCGAAGTAGAATTATTTAATAGATTATATCGATCAAAACTCTGTCGTATCAAAGGATATAAACACATGTAGTATCAGTTAGTATTTTTGTTAATATAACAAGTTTTTCGAAATACGTATTTCGGGATTCGATTCTTGGTTCTCTTAGTGAGAAATTAAAGTGTTGTCAATTGATCCAAATGATATTACCCTTCCAATATTTAATATTAATGTACATATATAAATGTGTATATGTGTATTTTTATACAAATATCGACTATATGGCCCAGTAAGATTTATGATATCTTTGAAACATGCTTATCTGGTGATGTGACTCAAGGAAAAGCTTTATCCATTTATTAAGAATACTTTGTCTCTTATTAAATAAATAAATAAATAAATATTGACTGCACAAATAACGTATGATTCATAGGACAAGATTTAATTATCTAATTTAAATTTAATTATTAAATTCTTTATGCATTATCCTTTGTCAATAAAATAAAATTACAAATTTAAATTAAAGAGACTACAGTGCACTGTTCTTGTTAGTTGTTACTGTTATTCACTCTATGAGAGAAGCTCCACTCTATTCAAAGTCGGCAGCGAAGTCAGTGGAATATGTCAGAGACGGCAGCAACGTTGAAAAGTCCATCAAATTTGGAAATCAAATAACACCCAATTGGTTCTGATAAATCCCAAGTCCAAGAGATTTCAGCTTTCTGATTTTGCAATCTCTCTCTCTCTGTTTTTTTTTTTTACACTACGGCATTTCAGAACCCTAGAATTCGCTCAGGATTTGCCGTCCGGTGGTGGTTTTCTCGGAATCTATGTGTCGTTGTTAAGTTCTGTTTTGAGTTTTTGGCGATTATGGTAATGCAGAATAGCTCGATCGGTGCTTGGATCCGTCACTTCCTTGCTTGCACAGGGTAAGTCCTCGGTTCCGGACCCTAATTCTCGATAATCAGTTTTATTCAAATTTGATTTTGGTTTTGTTGGGTACTTTTCTTGCTTTTGTCGAGTGAATTGATTGCTCTGAATTTTTGTGTCCAAAAAGTAAGGAAACTACTTCAGTTAGGGATGTTTCCGCTATTAATGTTTGTTATGGCTTTCACCTTTTTTTTTTTATTTGCCCCTTTTTGGAATGTCCGTTGACTTGCTTGTTCAACTGTTACGTTTATTTTATTTTGTTTCTGTCAGCATGTTGTTGTAAATTTCAAACATTGTCGCCATTAATAGCAATCCGGTCTCTTTTCTTTTCCTTTTGCTCCTTGGAGAGTATTTAAAATTTACGTCAGCAAGGGAATATAAAGTTTCGCATCAGTGCATATATGTAAGGAGTTCATTGCCTCCTCATACCTTTTAAGCTTGTAGACGATTGGAGATTAAGAAATATCTCATCTATAAAATTTCCAGACTTCAAAGTCTATATTTATAAAGATACAAAAAAGCGTATGAGCATATAGATTGGATTATATATGATATTCAAGTATGTGAAAGTTGGTGTGCATGGTGCATGTGAATTGTCAATATGTCAACTCAATTGATAGCAGCTTTGGTAATAGAGATGGTAATGTGTTATTTTTGGAAAATTGCTCTTCCTGTATTAACCAACCATAAATCCATGAACTAGTAAAAACGGGTTGAAAAGAATGGCGCTATTAACTAATACACAAATGGGGACATACGATTCTGGTGGGCTGGGAACACAGAAGGAGAGAAATGCAGCTATTTCCAATACAGAGAAACAATTCGTAAGTCACAATCTTAGCATTCAAGATCTACATGGTAGCCTCCTGTCACATGTCATTGAAAATGAGAAGAGACATTAATATTGCAGACATATGGTTGCGTGTGGGTTAAAAGTACTCTAATATGTCTTCTTTCATTAAGCTTTCCAAATCTGTACATTTCCACCTGTTGCTGAACCGGCTTGACCCTATCAACTTCACCATCTTACTAGTTGTCCATCTGCTCTCATGTTTCAGTTACTCCCTTTGTGCTTTCTTTCTGTGCCTAAGGCTTCGTTATGTGAAATGGAAATGAAATGAACAAATCAAGGCTGCACCAGGACATCAGCCTTGACATGGAAACAAATTAAGGCTATAGTGTGAATTGATCATCCTGAACAAAACTGGTTGACAAGAATCTACTTATAGTGACCCTAGTTGAAGCCAAATTGCATTCAATTTTTATAGGGTATTCAAACAGCTTCTATAAATTATGTCAACGTTAGTGCCCAGGCACTCTAGAAGAACAATTTCTAGCTATTCTTTTGAGTCTCAAACTATTGGTATTCGTATCAGGGAAAGATGATGAGAAACTGCACAAGGACCGCGAGATTTTTGTCTGGTGTCCTTGATAATGTGTATTGAGTTTGATGGCCCCTTTGTGACACTGTTGGCACTGAATCTGCTTCACAACTGTTGAACATGAATTATTTCCCCTAATTGGGAGAAGAAAAATGAAATACAATGTTGATGACTACTGCTTATACTGGTTCAAGTGCTGATATGTACTGATCTGGCCTTAATGCTCTGCTATATTGGTTGCTGTTATTTATTGTACATGTGGTTTAACTTGGTTTGAAACAGAACAGTGGTTGCTTTGGATGCTGCTCTAAACCCACACCAATTATTGCTGTTGATGAGCCATCAAAGGGACTGAAAATTCAAGGGCGCATGGTGAGAAAACCTAGTATATCAGATGATTTTTGGAGTACCAGCACATATGATCCAGACAACAGCACCATTCAGTCTCAAAGAAGCATCTCATCTATCAGCACATCAAACCAGACCCTCAATTATGGTAGTGGGATTGGTAGCACAAGCTGCAATTCTCACTTTGTAAATCATGGCAAGTTCTCTTATGTTATTCTTTATCTCCCGCTTACGTGCTGAGAAAAATATGGTTGTTTTTATATGCTGCGATCTGGAGAATTTTGTTACCTCCTTGTGGTGAGTTGCATTCATGATTATTGGTTTTGTGCAATTCTGGTTTGTGAGACAGAGTCACGTAACATGTTCATTTGTTGATTGTAGGCCTTCTGCTCTGGAATCAAACCAGGCTTCAATGGACTGGAAGTAGCAGGTCCAGGGATCAAACTCAACAAAGTCGGGAACCCCGATTAAGGTGTCTTATGTGTGCCTTTTATGATGAATTCATTGGTTAAAATCCTGCAGTAATCATCCAGAAAGTTAATCGATAAGCATTGCTGTTTCCCATCTACCAAAAGCAAAGCCATCACTTTTTAAATGATTTAAGCAGTGCTCTTTTTTATGGTTTTTAATGACAGATTCCCATTTGGTTTTCAAACTTTTTGAAATGGAATTTATACGTGATCAATGTAAGTGTTATTGTGATTAATTAAGAAGGGAGAAATTATGTGGAGGGTTAATTGTAAACACATATATCTGGCAGAAAATTATTATTAAATGATGACTTTGTTTGCTCCCCACTCTATGGGCTAGAATCACTATTATTAATGCTCGTTTGACTTGCCAAGAAAAAAATGTCTGTTTGACTTGTGTTTTTGCAGTTGGAACGAGACCTATGAAAGTTGTCTAGGGACCAAACAGCCTTTCCCCCAGCCCATTCCTCTATCTGTAAGTGTGCTCTGTAATTTGGTAATCTTTCATCTGTTGGAATACTTTTCTAATTCATTTGGCTGTTTGTGTTTATAAACTTTTATTGATAGGAAATGATAGAGTTTCTGGTAGATGTATGGGAGCAGGAGAGGCTGTATGATTGAGGAAGTGTATTCATATGAAGATCCCCACTCTGAAACTCTAAGAGTCTTTCGTGTATAGTTGGGACAAACAAGGAACAGAAAGATCGAACAAATTTTTCCTTCTCAATTGTAATGCTACGTGCTAATGACAATATTATCTTCTTTTTCGTAATCTTTATCTTTCTTCCCCTTTCTCCTGCATATGCCCTATTGGATATGCCCCCTCTACTATATTCAAACTGAATACAGATGTAAATGTGTAGATATACTGAAACTTGATGCTTTCTTTTCTTTTCGTTTTTCTTCTCCATTGGCTGTCATGATCTTTCTGCATATAAATATATATTATTTCGAGCTTGGTGTTTGTTTTTACTAGTCAATTTGTTAAACTAAACTGGGTGCATGTATGTGTTGTTATTATCCATCTGCCTGATTGGCCATTCTGTAGTTAAGTGCATGCGCACCCACTGCGCTAGGGGCGTTCATCCGGGTTCTAACCCGGAAACCCGGGTATACCCCGGACCGGGTTGGTTCGGGTCAGACTCGAGCCGGAACCTGGGTAAATCCGGATTTTTCAAAACCCGGATTTCGGATTCTGGGTTCCGGGTTGAACCTGGATTTTTTATTTATTTATTTATTAATTGGACTTCAAATATTTTGTCTCCATTTAGAATTTCAAATCATATTCTCAATACAACATAAGCTTATAATATAACATGAGCCTATAAACAATTAATTAAACTTTTTAACTAAATGCATGTAAAAATATAAAAAATCAATATTCATCATGTAAAATGCATGCAACATACAAGATGCAATCAACTACATATTATATTGTTTGAACTAATTTGCTAAGAATATTACAAAACACATACATTACTTTAATTAAACTCTAATAAACAACAAATTGTTTACAAAAAAAAAGAAATTTTTCCAGCATTATTTTTCATTACCACAACATAGGCCGCATCATTTTGACAAACATACCACATCACAAACATCACTATGGCCGAGGAACACCTGCAGAAATGAGATTTTCATATTAAGTGGTACCCCATATATGAAATCTTCCAATTGCATAATCAAGCACTGAAAAGTCATTAATTGCTTTAATTAAACTCTAATACACAACAAATTATTTTAAAAAAATCAGAAACTACATACTACATTGTTTATTGGGATGATTCCTTTAAGAAACTACCTAATACTTTAAGAAAGTAAGATTATGCAAGAAGAAAACACTAACTCTAGATTTTTTTAGCATGAATGGGAAGAGAGACTCACAGCAGCCTCTGTTGAAGATGAAGCTACATAATCATCTAAAAAAATATAAAAAATGAGTTAGATAGATAATAAATCTAGATATATAGATATTAAAAAAATATTTCAAGTTTAAAACTTACCTTCAAGATCCATCGACTGTACGTATTCTTCCAACTCCCGAATGTCGACAGGTTTGGTCTTTAACCAATTTTGAGTGCAAATGAGGGCTTCGACGGTCTCTGCAGACAATGAACTCCTAAAAGGATCCAAGATGCATCCTCTAGTACTAAATGCAGACTCCGAGGCAACAGTGGAAATAGAGATGGCTAACACATCATGTGCTACCTTAGCAAGGACATGATAATTGGTGGCATTAACTCTCCACCAATCCAAAATATCAAAACTGGGTGATTTTTGTGCACACCCATCCGACAAATACCGATCTAGTTCTGATCTAAACTCCATAAACCCTTGCTCTAGAAGAAATTTCTCTAACCTGATATCAAATTTAGTCGAGATAGTAGTAAAAGTAAAAGTAGTACTTGGCTTCCCTTGAGCCACATTAGAACTCCCCCCACTACCCATACGAAATTTGTTATACTACTCAATCAAGCAGCTTAACAAGAGTTTAACATTGACATTTATCCTATTCGCCAACTCATCCCCTTTGCACTGATTCAACCAAAACTTCATTGCTATCATTTTATATCGTGGATCAAGCACAAAAGCAACATATATCATCAAGTTGAACCTAACTGTGCTACCCCAATATTTTTCATACTTACTTTTCATATTTATGCCCATGGTGCTATTGATAATATCATAACTATTGCACATATCATTTAATGTATCTTCAATTGTGCAGAGTTCTTGGAAGTATACATTAACCGTCACATACAAAGAACCGGAAATGTTCAATGTAACATCATAAAATACTTTCAGCAACTCTACAAAAATATGTGTTTTTTTTCCAATCATCAACAGTGGGGTTCACGAATTCACTATCCACACACATATAATAGTATTCAAAGGCTTGTTTGTGTTTTTCAGCAGTACTCAACATCAAATATGTGGAGTTCCATTTAATAGGAACATCCAAGCAAATCATCCTCCCACTAATATTTTTCTTTACCGCACAAGCCTTGAACTTGGCAAGTCTCATATCTAAAGGCATCTCTAATTTTTGTTACAAACTCATAAACATCTCTCAAGCCGTCCATAACAATTAAATTCAATATATGGGCAGCACACCGCGTGTGAAGAAACTCACCACCCAATATGATACAATCACTATCCTTTATTCTCCTTCTCATGTAATTAATAACCTCATTAGAGGAGGCGTTATCAACTATAATAGTCAAGATCTTATTAATCTCTCAATCATGCAATCTCAAGTCTAACACCCTCCAAATAGTTTTGCCTCTATGGTTGTGAATTTGGCAAAACTTTATTATTTTTTTGTGTAATTTGCAGTTGCAATCAATAAAATGTGCAGTAATACACATATAGTTCATATTTTGTACCGATGTCCAAATATCGGTGGTTAGAGATATTTTTTGACTACCCAACAATTTTTTTAGCACAACCAATAAAATGTGCATGACGCACATACTTACATCAGCACAACCATGGACGTCCACACTCTTGTATCGTGTATGCATTTTTTTTTTTTTTTTTATTTGGGTGTATTTCTTTACCTATTTTCTTCCAGTCAAGACTACATAGAGATACTCCACAGAATTAATGTGCTGTGCATGCACCCTCAGAAAGAACATTGCAATGAATATTATTTTGACCTTGCAATACCATGGAAGGAGCAAAAGCTTATTTAGTCTTTGTCAATATTCTATAGGGTTGGTTTATGATTCATGTACAAGGACTTTGTTACATATGATCCATGTATGTTAGGTTGGTTTCAATTTTCTGCAAAATATTAGTTTATTTAGTTGTGGTGGTTGAAACTTTGACGTACTCATCTTTTGTATGCTTTTCCAAATGCTTATGGAGAGCAATCAGAGCATGAAATTCCTGCCATCGAACCACGTGATGTACGTTTAATACTCCTCCAATGGGCAATGGGTATCTAGCGAGAATTTTGGGCATTCAAAACGACATTTTAGGTGTCCCAACTCCCAAGCTTCTGACTCAATTGAAATTGTTTAATATTCACTGCTGGGTAGTAAGAGATACGGCTTATGGGCCTTATTTTTCTGATAAAAAGAAGACAGGGCCAGAGAGAGAGAGAGAGAGAATGTTGAACTTGAAAAGCTTGAACATTGAGGTCCCTCTAATAATGGCTATTCCTGATTCAATGAAACATTTTAGGTGGTTGGTTGTTGCCAAATTTCCAAAATAATAACAATGATGTCTCTTTTCAAGCAACCACGCATGTGTCAGCTCAGCTGCTGGGTCTTGAAGATTTGAATGCGAAGAATGTTCAATATTGTTCACCAAATGAAGTTGATGTTCAAAGTCCCTCGCATTCAAAAAAATAAATTTTAAAAAAATTGGTAGTGATATTTCTCTATTTGTAGTCATGATTTTCTCCACTTTTTTCCCCTTATTTTGTCCATTTTCCACTCTTCCCGAGGGCTGATTTTCTGGTCTCGAAAACAGATAAGCCGTATGACTCACTCATATCGGTCCAATATGCATGGAGGCTGTTTAAATGGAACGGAGAACCTTGGGAGATTGACCTGTAGAAAGATCAACGGTTCCAAATAGAATTTTGTTACCGTTCACACCATTTTTCTTGGTTTCTTAAACTTCACCAACCCTATCAAACATATTAAAAAAAAAATTGCTAGGGAGTCCGTTTTTGGACTCCTGTTTTTTTTTTTATCCGTTTGGTTTTTTTTAATTTTTTTTTTACTCAATGATTAAAAAAATATTATTTAATAATTTATAATATTTAAAAATGTTAAAAAATGATGCGGAAAAAATAAAAAAATCTTTAAACTTTTTTTCACATAAATATTTTTTTAATACTTTTAAATATTTTTTAAAAAAGAAACAAATTCATAATATTATTAAATAATATTTGCTTAATCATTAAGTCAAAAATAAAACTAAAAAAAAATTAAAAAAACCAAACGGGCAAAAAAAAGGGAGCCCAAAACGGGCTGATGGGGCATTGCTCATATTAAAAAGCTAATTTGGGTGATTGGTGATTGGCTAACTTGATTAATTAAAATTAAAGAGTATTAATGTTATTCTAAAGTCTCTACACTACACGCTGCTTATATGACATAATTTGATAATTTAGAAGATAAATTTTAAATTTTAAATTTTATAAATAAAATCTTACTATTTAAGTTATGTGGATGGTGTGCTGATCATCTACGCACCGATTTACTTGTTAGGTTTAATTTTCTCTTTCTTTCTTTTTTTCAATTGATCTTATCCTACTAGATATGTCAAACTTGAACATGATCTAGCTTCTGGATGCAGGCCAACCTCATTCATTCTTTTAAAAAGATAAAGGTCTCCAAAATTGTGCATTGGTTTATTTGACACTCCATAGAGACATTCACATCCCCATACAATGAATATTCCAAGTACACTACCGTACGAAAAATATTAATCCTCAACTTGAATAAAACAGATCAGGAGGAACTACTACTTTTGTTTGCATTCCTGGCCATCCATATATATAAGATGGACTGTCCTAAATGATCACCATGCATTAAAGATATTATAAAAAAAAATAAAAAATTGACCCTAATAAACTATGGACAACGATTTTGCTTTTTAATACCAGGACATGATAATTCATAAATGGACGGTATGATTTTTTTAAGTAATATCCTTTTCATACATCCAACCAAGTCATCAAAGACAAAATTAAAAAATGCGAGCAGTGAATCTGGGCTTGCTAGCTTCCTGATCATCTTCTCTCTTTTATCTATATATATTGTTATCATTCTTTCTTTTTCCTGCTTGCTATGTATATAATAATATAATAATATATATATATATATGTCTTTAATTTACTCTAAAAAAACATAACAATTTTCAATTTACAGGTTTGTCTTCTAGCTAGTATGTTGGTTAATTATCGAATGTTATGTGTTTAATTTATGAGTAATATATATACATGCATGATCACTAGGATTTGTATAGATATGGGAATATATCCCCATGCATGATAATGTATTTGGATATATGCTCTAATTTCTTCAATGAAGCTGATCATGAATTTATCCTAAAAAAGGAATATTTTAGAGCTTGCGGATTTATTCCTACGTACGCCATGAAATTAATGTGCTGATCATATATAATTAATCAAAGCAAGCAGCTTGGACCTGGAGCGAGCGAGCGAGCTCATGGCCTTGGTCAACAAATTTAATTTATATATTTTTTTTTTTATCCACTAATTGGAAAATAGCTAGCTCTAACGCGTGAGCGTGGCTTTTTCCTCTTCCGTCTTCCCCTTCGTTACGTACGCGCGAGTGGGAGATTTGAATATATAATAAAATTAAACTCTTTATCTTGAATTTTATCATTTCTAATTAGCTAGACTCATTCATACGAGAAATCTTAAGTGACTTGTTATAACGACAATCACTTGATAGCTAGCTAGAAAACCATGCATTTAAAATACACCATGCATGTCAAGTACTACTAGTGTGTATACGATCGATGACAATTAATTTGTATACGAAAGAATTATAAGATCAGTCTAAGCTAATTAGGATGGTGGCCGGCAAATGAATCATTACATATTACATTATATCTAAGTGGGTTATTCATTTTTTTAATCTGTCATACTAAGTGTTAATCAAGAATAAGTTTGTCATTCGAAATCCATTAACGCTTCTTTACATGATGCACTAGTTGATCTATTCTTAATTTCTTTATAATTATTAATGTTGTTATATATTATTAATACAGCATAAAGCTCAATGAACTCTATGGGTTTTAGTATATATGGAATAATTCTTTTTTCCCTCAATAGCGTTTAGTCTTCATGTAGAGTCTTCAGCCTTCATGTATATATCTGTATTTCGTTTGGCAAGTAGTATTTCTAGCTGATCTGCTGTCGGTGCAGTATATATAGGTAGCTAGATCAGTACTTTGAAGTAGATGTCTCGGATATATATGTTTAATATATTATTTAATTTGCATGAATTTTATGATCATTTTATCGAAAATCGTTAATTATATCTTGAATGATCTTGATGCTGTAAACTTGAATTAATATTAGCCGCGCCATTATGGGTGAACTGGCCGCCTGCATGCATGCATCATGCATGGTTGTTAATTCTGCATGGAAATTAGCAATACGTGGGGTACGTACTCGTCGACGTACAGTTCAAGTTGACGCTATAATATGGGGAAAAAAGATTCTTATAATCATGTATCAGAATATTCATGATCATGTGTATACACATTCTGGATTTGTAAGTCTGAAGCAAAAGCACATGCATGATGGATGGATGTCTTGGGATGTTTGGCTACCTTTTATATATGTTCTTGTATATTAATTTACCACGCCAAAGATACAGACAATAGATCACCCAGATTAAAGAAAAAATATAGTGAAGGTGCAGAGGATTCAATGATAGATCCAATGCTTCTAGCCCTGTATATGTTATTTATCATGTATTCAACCACTTTTTTCAGTCTCCGTATTTACTTTCAATTTTCTGCATGTGATCCATACCAACTCGATATATATGTGTGTGTGTGTACTACTCTATGCCCGTGGGGCCATGCCAACTCGATAATCATGCATGCATGTACCTCCCGTATGTCTTCGTCGAGCTATTATGTTATGAGCCATGAATGATATGAAGATCCTAATCAATTGGGTAATACTAGTAATTTGATTAAGAAATGCATGTCCCTAGCTACAAGGCTAGGGTTATTGACAATGGAAAGAGTCTTTTTATTATATATGTATTATATGCTGTCAAATGATGAACGTGGATTGAGTTTTCGATTGCTATATATATCCATCCCAAGTGGACAATCATGTTGTACGTCTTAAATGCGACATTTCGTGGTTTGTTGCAACTATAAATGGTAGCCATCTCAAACTATATTTTTTACTGTCACTCTATGGTCTTCCACTTTTTCATTGTTATCTTTGGTCGATCATGGTATCGCTTGAACTACAAACTGAAAATGGTTAACAGTTTGCAGCATGCCTTTGATTTTTTGGGTTTTGCTTATGTTGTGAAAACGATGACAATAAAGTAAAACAAACACAAGAAAATAAGCAATCACACACGACACAGTATTTACGTGGTTCAGCAAATTGCCTACGTCCACGGAAGCTGCAGATGATTTTTATTTTTTGAGGAATCACAATACAATAGTATGGGGCGGCTATTGTTCACTCTAGAACAGTCACAGGTTAAGAATAAGTCATATCTATACATCATGAGCGGAAACCCTAAAAACACCAGAAATAGTGATGTTCGCTCGAGCGACGTGTCGAGCCCGTATCGAGCGAACTTGTTTCCCGCAATCGCTTGAGCCATGTGTCGAGCGGCTCTTCAAGTGAAGCTCTCTAACTTCCCTCCGCTCGAGCTGTGTGTCGAGCGGTGTCAAGCGAAACTCTTTGACTTGCCTTTGCTCGAACGGTCTGTCGAGCTGTCTTTGAGCGAAGCTCTCTGACTTATATTCGCTCGAGCGGTGCAACCAGACTCTATATACTCAACAATTCTCCCACTTGGAGACTGGTACACCCACAATATCTCCCTCTGCCTCAAGCATGATATCCTCCACCTCTGCAACTCACTGCTCCTGTCTTCATGCTGGAAGACCAACAGAAGTTGCGCACAACTTCAATTTCTCAAAGGTAACACCCTTTGTTAACATATCAGCAGGGTTCTTACTTCCACAAATTTTCTCAAGTAGCAACTGTCCATATCTAACAATGATCGTATAAAGTGATACCTGATCTGAATGTGCTTAGTCCTGGAATGAAACATTGGGTTCTTGGCAATGAATATGGCACTCTGACTGTCAATGCAGCTTTTGAAACTGCAATATACTTAGCTTCTGTAGTAGACAAAGAAACTGTCTTTTGTAAATTGGAACCCCATGAAACTGAAGTACCACCCAGAGTGTAAACAAACTCTGTGGTACTTTTTCTGCTGTCAGTATCTCCAGCTAAATCAGCATCAACATGGCCCTGTACCTCTAAGCCCTCTCCTGAGAAACACAAGCACGTTTCTGAGGAGCCTTTTAGGTACCTCAAAATCTACTTCACTGCTTCCCAATGTTGTTTTCCAGGGTTACTCATGTATTTGCTCACAACTCCCACTGCATGGGCAATATCTGGTCTAGTGCAAACCATAGCATACATAAGTGAACTAATAGCTGAGGCATAAGAAACCTTACTCATATAGTCTTGTTCATTTTCTGACTTTGGTGCCTGATTCTTGCTGAGTCTGAAGTGACTACCCAAGCATGTGCCAACTAGCTTGGCCTTGTCCATATTGAATCTGTTGAGTACCTTTTTCACATACTCAGCCTGTGAGAATCTCAACGTGCCTTTGAATATATTTCTGACAATTATCATGCCAAGAATTTGTTTTGCAGCTCCCAAATCCTTCATTACAAAGTGCTCTGACATCTGCTTCTTCAGATTATTGATCTCATCAATACTAGCCCCTACAATAAGCATGTCATCCACATATAGCAACAAGATAATGTAAGAATTGTCAAATTGCCTGACATAGCAGCAGTGATCTACCTGACATCTGATATATCCTACACTGCACATGAAACTGACAAATTTCTTGTACCACTGTCTAGGAGCTTACTTCAGACCATACAAGCTATTCTTCAGTCTGCAAACTGAACATTCCTTTCCCTGCACCACAAACCCCTCAGGTTGGTGCAAGTAGATGTCTTCTTCAAGATCTCCATGAAGAAAAGCTGTCTTCACATCTAACTGCTTAAGAAATAGATCTTCAGTAGCAACCATAGCCAAAACTAGCCTGATGGTTGTGATCTTTACCACAGGCGAAAAGATCTCAGAGTAATCAATACCATGTTTCTGCTGAAAGCTTTTTACAACAAGTCTGGTCTTGTACCTCTTACTGCCATCATGCTCAGTTTTCACCCGGTACACACACTTGTTATGTAATGCCTTCTTCCTTGATGGAAGTTCTGTCAACTCCCATGTCTGATTCCCTAGCAAGGAATCCATCTCATCCTTCATGGCCAACTCCCACTTGCTATAATTTTCATCTTACAAGGTTTCTGGGTAACTCTGCGGTTCTCCACCATCTGTCAATAGAATATAATTCAAAGCAGGTGAGAAACACTAGAGAGGACGAATAGTCTTAACTGACCTGCGAACTACAGTTGTAGGAGTGGACGGCTCTAGATCTGATTGTGGAATACTAGGAATGGGTGTACTAAACCCACTCTCCCCGTCACTCATTTATCTACACTGCACTGTGACCTCTGGTAGGTCATCCAAACTCACAAATTCAGACTCCTGAGGAGCTGCTTCAGCAACTGTACTAGACTTGTCCTTATACACAATATTCTCATTGAAGATCACATTCCTACTTCTTATAATCTTCTTACCCTGATCATCCCAGAAACGATAGCCAAATGCCTCGTCTCCATAGCCAATGAAATAACATTTCCTTGACTTAGCTTCAAGTTTACTACGAGCATCAGAATCAATAAGAACATAAGAAAGACAGCCAAAAGTTTTAAGATGAGAAAATTTGACATCTTTCTCGCTCCAAGCCTCCTCAGGCAATCCATAATCCAGTGGAACTGATGGCCTTTTGTTTATCAACTATACTACAATGCTAACTGTATCTGTTCAGAAAGTATATAGTAGCCCAGCATGCAGCCTCATGCTTCTAGCATGCTCATTTATGGTTTTGTTCATGCGTTCAGCAACTCCATTTTGCTGTGGTGTCCCAGGAATGGTCTTTTCCATTCTGATACCCTGAGTTGCACAATACTCCTTGAACCCACCATCAATATACTCACCACCATTATCAGACCTCAAGCATTTCAACTTCAAGTCTGTCTCTGTCTCAACCATGGCCTTCCATATTTTGAACACATTAAATACATCATATTTATGCTTCAAAAAATGTACTCATACCTTCCTGCTGTGATCATCAATGAATGTAACATAGTAATGAGAACCTACAAGGGATGCCACTGGGGAAGGTCCCCACACATCAGTGTGCACAAGATCTAGTCTCCCTGACTTCAGTGTTCTGTCACTCTTCAAGAAACTGACCTTCTTCTATTTCCCCATAATACAACGCTCACACATACTAAGATCAACTAACTTCAGTTCTGGTAGCTTTCATCTAGATAGAAGTTCTTTCATGCCCTTCTGACTCATATGGTCAAGTCTGCAATACCACAAATCTGTTGTACTCTCTGCAACGGTAGTAGCAATATTTTATTTAAATCAGTAGTCAAATAAAGTGTACCAATTCTCTTACCCCGAGCCAGTACCAATGCCCATTTGGTGACCTTCCAAGTGCTATCTGAGAATACCACTGAATGGCCACAATCATCAAGCTGCCCAACAGAAATGAGGTTCTTATTCAACTCAAGAATGTGTCTGACCTTCTACAAGGTCCATTTGTTCTTGTTAGGGAGTGCAATATCAATGTCTCTCATCCCTACTACATTCAAAGCATCTCCATCAGCCAAATACGCATTCCCAAAATCACCTGCAACATAGTTCTGCATTATCTCCCGATGGGAAGATGTATGGAAGGAAACCCCTGAATCAAGTATCCAGTCATCAACTGGACTATGAACTGCAAGCAATAGTACATCCTGTAATTCTTCAGTACCACATTAGCACTATCATTCTCGGTCTTCTTGGGATTTCTGCAGTTCTTCTTTATGTGGCCAGCTTTGCCACAATTCCAGCAAGTTGCCTGCTGACCAGGCCTTGACTTGCTTTTGCCCCTGTTCTTAAATTTTGATCTGCTTCTGTTTGTGTTTCTGTCTTGTGCTCTCCCTCGAGAGTCAACATTCAGTACTGAACTCTAACATGAGGTCTCACCTGAATCTTTCCTGCGCACCTCCTCAGCCAAAATCAAATCACGGATATCATCATATTTCAACTTTGACTTATCGGCAAAATTACTAACAACTATTCTCATGGCTTCCCAACTATTTGACAGTGATGCCAATAGTATCAATGCACGTATCTCATCATCAAATTCAATTTCAACATACGACAATTGATTTGTGATAGTATTAAAATCATTCAGATGTTGTGCAACAAACGTACCATCTGACATCTTCAAATTAAATAACTTTTTCATCAGATGTACCTTGTTATTTGCTGACGGCTTTTCATACATACCTAACAAAGCCGCTATGAGATTCGCAGTCGTCTTCTCCTTGATGACGTTGTGTGCAACGGATCTTGACAGGGTTAGCCGGATAACCCCCAAAACCTGTCGATCCAACAGAGTCCAATCAGCAACTGACATGTTGTCCGGCTTCTTCCCCAACAATGGAAGATGAAGTTTCTCTCATAGAGGTAATCATCTATCTGCATCTTCCAATACCCATAATTCGTGCCATCAAACCTCTCGATCCCCGATACCATCACTTTTTCTACAGCCATCGTTTTTTCTCAGACCCGAACCTGGCTCTGATACCAATTGTTGTGAAAACGATGACAATAAAGTAAAACAAACATGGGAAAATAAGCAATCACATACGACATAGTATTTACATGGTTCGACAAATTACCTACGTCCACGGGAGTTGCAGATGATTTTTATTTATTGAGGAATCACAATACAATAGTATGAATAGTATGGGGCAGCTACTATTCACTCTAGAACAGTCACAGGTCAAGAACAAGTCATATTTATACATCATGCGGCGGAATCCCTAAAAACACCAGAAATAATGAAGTTTGCTCGAGCAGCGTGTCGAGCCCGCATCGAGTGAACCTGTTTTCCGCAATTACTCGAGCCATTTGTCGAGCAGCTCTTCAAGCGAAGCTCTCTGACTTCCCTCCGCTAGAGCTATGTGTCGAGTGGTGTCGAGCGAAACTCTCTGACTTGCTTTTGCTCGAGTGGTCTGTCGATTTGTCTTTGAGCGAAACTCTCTGACTTGTATTCGCTTGAGCGGCTAGACGCTTCGCTCAAGCGGTGCAACTAGACTCCATATACTCAACAGCTTATACCATCTTAGCTAGCCACCCCAAGAGCCACCTTTATGATGGCTTGTGGAGGAGACAATGGCGAGATCTGAGCTACTACCGCCGCGCCGCTAGGGTGGCTTAGAGTACGTACCCATGTACTGCCAGCTTGGAGGTGACTATTGAGAGCCAACCCACCTCGCAAGTGTGATGGTGGTTGATCATGTGGACTTAAAAGTTCACTTGTCAGTTTGTGATTGGCTAACATAATTACATATGTAATCAATGTTACCTAGCAAGCTTGCCACTAGAAAAACTAGCAGAAGATGGATTTAAGTAAATTGTGAAAGATGAAAACAAAGTATTTTATCTTTTTTGGTAAATACTCAAAAAACTAGTTTTGCCTTTTACCCTAAAAATTATGGTTTATGAATTAGAGGTCCCTTTTACAATCTATTTTCCTTATTAGTTATCTCTATCTAATATGAAGTTTGTGTATGGATATTTGTTTTAAGAAACTATAAACAGGTTACTTGAATCAATTTTAACCATCGATTTTGCATTTTTTACATATAGCTAGTTGAACCAGCTAGATTTGGATTAGAGTGCCATTTCACCCCAAACCATAATTCATCCATTGATTCTTCAACGTCAGTCGGGATTCAACTAGCAAATATTCTTTGAATAGTTGGAGTAAGAATTCCCCATAATTATATAGTGAGCATATTATGGGGGACCTTCAAGTACATCCAACAAGAATAAGGGGGCCGGGTCTCAATTTCATATCCTAATTTGTGAACCAGTTGTTGTGCAAAACACACTAATGATGGCAAACAAATAAAGCAATCACACAATCAAACAAACACAACACACAATTTACGTGGTTCGGCAACTTGCATACGTCCATAGAACTGTAGAAATCTTATTAACCAAAGTAGATTACAATCACTTAGTCTCAACTTACTCTCTCTAAGACTTTTACTCTCTCACACAATATGCACTCACTTGACTATTATTCTCTTTGAAAAATATGCTGAAAATTGTACGTCACAAGTCAAATATTACATATTATAGTAAATAGCGCTGGAAACCCTAATTATGGCAAAAATACGCCTTTCGCTCGAGCGACGTGTTGAGTGCGCCTCGAGCGAACAACCAATCAACATTAGCTCGAGTGGGGTATTGAACGTGGCTCGAGTGAATACTAGGATTTGTGTCTTGCACGAGTCCACTATTGCGCGAGACTCGAGCGAACTCACGGGTTGAGCTTCTCTCAAGCGTAAGTCAAGCGACAGTTAAGCGAACTCACTGTTTCTAGATTTTTTAGCTCCAAAACTAGTCTCCACCCCAACACCAGCGCCAACTCCCCTTCCAAGAGCCACTCGATAGGGTTTCCTTCCTTCTAATTCTTTCGATCTTAATTCCTCTTCCTATTTTCACCTTCTTTTGGAGTTCATTCCCATAGTCGGTTGTTAGTCTTTTTCTTATCGATTCTTCCCTCTTTTCCATCTCAATATTTATAAACTTTTTTCTTATTTTTTCCCTCTAGCTCAACTCATACTTGATTTGTGCCTTCCAATGATCAAATACTCAAGTGCTAGTTAGTTAAGTTTGTAAAGGGGGTTGGATTCCGAATCCAATTCGACCCTTTTTGGTGTTTTCCAGCCATCACACGACGTTTGGCCGTAGAAATGATGGAGTGAACTCCATCTTAATTTGAACCGACTAAAACCAAGGATTCCAAAGAATCCTTGGTTTTCACGTTCGGTGCTAAGTCGACTTAGTCATGATTTGTTTTGCAAGTTTGCATTCGAACAGATTCAAACATGTTCGAACACTTATTTACCAAACAACCATTTTAGCGTTGGAATGTGAAAGAACCCCATTCAAACGTTAAAAATTGAGATGTCGATATGTTCGAACATGTTGGCTCTTCGTTCGAACTTAACATTTATTATGTTCGGAGGTCATTTTATTTACATTGTTCAAACAACATATTTTTTCGTTCGAACGGTTAGTTGGTGTTTGAACAGTTTAAGTTTCTGTTCGAACTCTTAGAGCTACTGTTCGAACAATATTATTTAGCGTTCGGATTGCCTATTCATTCAAACTGATTATTTTCTGTTTGAACGAGGTTATTTCTATTCAAACATAACAATATATATATATATATAATATAATATAATTACAACTTTATATTTTATTTATATTCGTTATGGTTTTATGAACAATGAACTAATGACAAATATGGGAAGAAAATGTGTGAGAGAAGGTCAAGCTAGTTGTGAAGCTAGTAGAGAGGGAGATCATTGTAGATGACTTCCGCAATTTTGTGTGGGATGGACAGAGCCTCTTTTCTATTATCAGCGATAGAGGATGGGCCCTGATTTGTCAGCAGAGGGGTGTGGTCTATCCAGACATGATTAGTGAGTTTTACCGGGCCATGGGTCAGATGGAGGCTAATGAGAAGCCCTTCATGTTTACCATTCAGGGAATGAATATTACTATCTCAACAGACATTATTGATGATTTTCTTGGGATCCTCCGCTAGATTGGTGCATACCCTGTACAATAATAGGCTGCAAGGATAGATGGTGGAGATGCCATCGAGGATGAGGCTCTACAGATGATGGTCCCACAGATGATGAGATTCGTCAGTTGATGCATGAAGATTCGGCTCTTCCATATGATGGCAGCAAGGTGATTAGACAGATAGATTATATCGCATTTTCTGAATGCTAAATTTAATTGTTTCTCATAATATTGATTTGGGAAAACGCAAAACTGACTTCGTCATCGAACGAGCTCGATTTATGTTACGGATAGCACAAGGAGAGCTAATTGATCTGCCTTTATATTTCCTCCGCATCCGATCTGAGTCACGGTATTCGAGTGGAGGTAGTCTACCGTTTGCATTGATGATCTCTAACCTCCTGGTCCAATTGGGTGTTAATGTGCTAATAACCGAGCGGAGACAACCACAGATTGGGCCCCTTAACAAAATCACCTTCAGCAAGAGTGAGGGCCACTTGTGTAAGGCTTGAATTAATGTTCAAACGGCACAAGATAGAGGCACAAAGTGTGATCCAGCTTCTACTAATGCCGTTGTTGATAGACAGGCTGTAGGGGCTACTATCACGAATATACGATCCCTGCTCGAGGACCATCACATACTTTTGATCCAAGAGATGGAGAAGATGGTGGAAAGGATCACTGCGCCAATTATGGTTCATTTGCAAGAGATTGAGAGACGCATTTCTGCCATGCAGGAGGAGGACCTAGATAATCTTACCCAATAGTTTTATTTTTTATTGTATAAGACGTTGTTGATTTTATTATTGTATCATTTTTATTTGTTATATATAGCTAGCTTGTTTATTGTCAAAAACCATTTTCCTTATTTTACTTACCGTTCATGATATTATAAAAAAGAGTTTTGCTATGTACAAGCAAATTTGCGTGCCAATCTGAGTACAAATGTTGTTGCCTTCATATTCTAAATTCAAATTAGCATTGTTTTCAATAAAATCTACTTTCTGACCAATCATATTGAATGGGTGCGCGTATTAGTGCGCAGAATCGCTTACAATTAGATTTTTCCTATAAAAAATGACACTCCCTAGAAGGTAATGTTTTTTTAATTGCAAATTCTTATTTACCATAATAAAACTCATCAATTAATTTTTAAATTAATTATATAAAATTCTTAGGAAATGAAATATTTTAATTTACCATAAATAATAATAATTTTGTATAGCTAGATTTTTTTATCTTTTGAAAATGATAACTAATAAACTCAAATAATATTTATTTTAAAAATATTTGAATGTCTTTCAATAAATTTCTATAATTAAACGGTACCGTTCGAATGACTATTATGAGCATTCGAACGTTTAATAGATCCGTTCAAACATAAAAGTACCGTTCGAACTGTGTTGTAACCATCCCCGCCAGATTTATTTATAGTTTCCCACCAAAAAATTGGTTCGAATGAATAAATGTGACGTTCGAACAAGTTCTAATTTATATGTTTTTGCCACGATTATTATTCGAACATTTATATCAACATTCGAACGTGATTTAAAATACAATTCGAACTTGTACTAGAGCGTTTGAACAGTATAGCAACATCCCCGCCATATTTATTTATAACTTCCCACTAAAACTTCAGTTCGAATGATTAAATATCACGTTCGAACGAGTTTGAACTTTCCCCAACACAATTGTATATACTTTCCCGCTACGACTATTATTCAAACAGTTATGTAACCATTCGAACGGTAATTAAAATTATGTTCGAATGATTTTTTTTTACATTCGAACAGTTTTCTTTTTTGAGACAATATATTTCGTCACAGAAGTTATAGTTCGAACATATACTTAACTATTCGAACGCATTAAAAATTGCATTCATATTTTGAGATGAAATTTAAATTTTATTTCAAATAAATATTTTTAGAAACGAAATTTAATTCATCCTTAAAATATTTTATCTCTAAAGATGAAATCTCTCGTAGTGGTTCCTAGCTAGCTACCTACTCTATTTTTATTTTTTCAACAATTACGGGATGAGTGGGGACCAATTAGTCTATGGTCCCAAAATCTCCTTTGTTTTTTTTAATAATTCTATACATTGTATTAGTTGCAATGGCTACTCACATATCTTGATCGATCTTTTTAATTAAGGAATGAATGCTTGCGCAGAAACGTCACATGCATTGTATGTGCCACGTACGTACATACATCCAGCCTGGACCCCTGCATGCCAGTAACAAGTGGGTATAAAATTCCAAAGGCAAATATATATATCTCTTTCTTCAAATAAATTGAATATTTCACGTAAAGTAATACTATATACAGTTGTAAAGTATGTAAATATCGTGACGTCATTTTGAAAAGAATGAGATTTATTTAGGGCTGCAAACGGTCCGGTCCGGCGATGGACCGAATATTTTCGGTCCATTATTTTTCCAGATTAGACCGAACCGAACACTCAAAGGGACCAGACCGGACCGATAGCTCCAGTCGGTCTGGCCTATTTTTTTAAAATAATTAATTAAAAATTTTATTTAAAATACTAAATTAAATTAAGTGACTTATTAATATGAATTATGTAACAAACTCAATAAAAAAATATTTTATATAGTCAATGATAATAAATTAGATGAAAATTATATTATTAATTTATATAATTACTATATAATTAACTAATTGATATTATATATTTATTAATTCATAGAATATTAACAAGTGTTAATAGTATATTTAAAATTTTATATTGTTAATAGTGATAGGTTAGATGAAGATATATATAAAATATTGTTAATTTCTAGAATATTAACAAGTATTAATAATATATTTAAAAATTTATATTATTAATTGTACAATTATTATATATAAAATATATATTTTTTTTTTCATTCGGTCCGGTCCGAAAAGACCGTGGACCGGACCGAATGTTTTCGATCCTCAAAAATGTGGACCGGACCGGTCTAAGTCTCGATCCAGTCTGGTTCGGATCGAAACGGTCAGTCCGGTCGGTCCAACCGGACCGTTTATCACCCCTAAATTTACTATTAAAAAAGTTATCTTGTTTTTTATGTGAGTTCAATATTTATTATTTTTTTTAAAGTAATTGCGCTACACTAGCACACTTGCAACTGTAACTATCATTTATCTTTCATATATATATATTATATATAGCATAACTTGTCTTATAATTCTTATTAATAATATTTTATGAAAACAGAAAAAGGAAGATCATGGACGGTCGATCGAGTTCATCATGTTTAATTCATGTGTACAAAATCCAGAAATCTTATCCAACAAACAAGAAACAGATGTTGGAAATTAAGGACGTTGATCGAGGCCTGCCGGCCGAGAGATATTGGTCGGCAACTTCGTGCATGCAGTCATATTGGGAAGAAATATTGAAGGAAGGTGTGAACAAAGCCAAATTAATTAAGTTGGTGTAGCTGATCATCGATCGATCGATCTAGAAGCGAGCAGCTGACACAGATGATCCATTGATTCTGATCACCCACTGATCTTATCACAACACAACTTCTCTTTTTGTTTCGTACATCATGAGTAGTACTAGCTAGCTATAAAGCAAATTCATTGTACAATATCCCAGCCAATTTGTCTATAGGGAAAGAACCATGCATGCCCGGCCACCAGTTCATGACAATTGACATGCATGGGTCCCTGATCTCACTACGCACATACCAAGTCCAGGGTTTTCCCAAGTCAACCTTTTTGATCCCTCCAGGCTCCAACGGTACATAGGTGTGTTTGGATATTGAACTGAGTTGATAAAATATAGTATAATAAATAAGCCATAGTATAATAATGTAAAAGTATATTTTTGAAAAGTCAAAATATTTATGAGTTTGTAAATTAATAATAAATATTACTTATTTTTAATATATTCATAATATTTTCCACCAAACAATTAAAAATATTTTTCAATAATTGGTGGGACCCACCACTTTATCAAATTTTTAAAAATTTAAAACTATCTCATCATCAACCCAATAATTAAAAATATTTTTTAATAATTGATGGGACCCACCACTTTATAAAATTTTTAAAAATTTAAAACTATCTCATAATCAAAAATCATTTCATCTCATCTTAACTAAAAAATCTCACTACTATTCAAAATATATCATCTCATCTCATCTCATCTGAACTGTGTAACCAAACGAGACCTTAACTATAATTAATCCAGTAGTACCACTAGTGCGCACTACAAGTAAATTAATCGTTTAGAATGTACAAATCATTTTTCTAAATGTTATATATAGAACTGATCACATGCATCTATATCTTTTTAAAATTATAATGGATCATTCAAATTAATGAGTTACATAAACTCACAATTATACTTTAAAGCTTGTTAATGATTCCATAAACTCGTGACAATACTTTAAATTAGCTTGTTAGTCAGTCCTTTTCAAATGATTTGAACCTCCCAATTAATCAACCCAATTCACTCTTTCTATCTTATGAAAATCCCATCATGTTCACATTTGATATAGCCTGCAGCTAGGCCTCATCTCATCCTTTCAAAAAGTCATATCCTTTGTTTGGTCCTTGAGACCACACCTCATCCATGATGAGCCAAAATTAAAGGGTTTAGACAATAAGACAAACATGCATAAATATATATATATATTTGTAACCTAAATTTCGTGCCAACTTGTTATATATTTTATATAATTAAAAGTTAAATTGACAGATGGGAATTGGGATATCATGAATCCCTAATCCCCAAGTCTTACTGTCCTCGATCAATCCAACTCAAGAAAAGCACACACGGCTTCTTAATTGATCTGAACGACCATGCATGAGCTGTGTCTAAATACAGCTAACCAAGAGTACTTTGCAAATGATTAATCAGGACATCTACGTACGCCTTCACATTAACTTTATTGTTTTGGATCTCATTATATAATGCTAATTAATTAAAGTACTACTGCGCCATTTGCACCACTTGTTCTCCGCTAGCTAATCTACTTTCGTAGTACTTTAATCTACCTTCTCTTATATATAAGAGAAGGGTTACGTCCTGCAACCCATAAAAAATCTTATAAAAATAAACTTACAGATTAATATAACTTCATAAAATATTATATCTCACTACAAGAAAACTGTTTATTTGTAACCATTTAATTCCAGCAAAATGATTATTTATAAATAAAATGAGTCTGTTTTGATCACAAATAACATTTTCGTCATAATTAAATGGTCATAAAAATCTATTTTTCTTATTGTGTCTATTTTATTATAAAATTACTAATTTACATCTAAGTACATATTATATATATGTATAATCTCAATTTATTAAAGTACGTTATCTAGCTAACCGATCGATGAGCATATTGGTTCTTTGATTCTAATCGTTCTGCATCCTTTTCAGCACAAAGAAATTGGAACACGGTTTTATAATGTATTACGCTACCAATAAATCAATTGGACAGTCTTATATATTATATAGATCATTCTGCCAATAAAATAATGACCATTTTTTATTTAATTTACAACTTTTTTTTTTAAATTTTCTAGACCAAATACAATCGATTAATTAACAAATTTAAATAAGAAAATTATTATTTGTGTTAATTATGATATTTACCCAGTTATTAAACAAGTAACTACGGATGACCATTACTAAAATAATTTTAGAAAATGATGTCATAAATGAAGAAGATGTGTCAAAATAATTATATTTACATCAATAATTTAATGATAAAAATCATAATGTGTTGAAATTTTCCTTAAAAAGAGATCTAGAAACTTTACCCTTTACTCCACGTAATGGAATATTATGTAATAAGGTAGCCTGAATTACCTTCTACGAAAATTCTTTTTCTTTCTTCTTGTCTTTCCAAGAAGGGGGAAGAAAAATAAAATGGACAAAGAGGGGCAATTCCGGAAATCCGGTTTCTAGCTCTGGGAAATGGGAATGCTGCGGTGGCAGTTGGACCAGTGGCATGAATTAATGAGCTGTTTTTGGAAATTGGAGGAAGATACATTGCATTTTGCATGTAAGCAAAAGGCGCATGTAATGTAATGTATCTGAATGAGCCTTTTGAGAGTGACACCTATTTTTCTCCTTTTCCCAATATATATAAAGTTTTTGCCTTTGCATTGCACCCAGATACACATAATTCAAAGACATAATTTTGAGTCTCAAATCTCCTCCAATTCCTTCTTCTCCTTCTCCTTTTTTGCCCTACCAGTTGGGGTTTCAAATGCTCTTCAGCCTCTTTGTTGCAATAGTAATTGCGTTTCTTTTTTGTTCGAGTGGCGGGTTTTGCTCCAAGGGACGTTTTGAACTCGGATTCTTGTCGATTGGTTGTCTTTGCTCATGTCTACCCTCGTCAATTGCAGTGGTAAGCTTTTCTGGGTCTTTGTTGTTTTATTGGTCTCTTTGGTTGATTTCTTCTTGGTGGATTTGGCATCATGGGTATTCTTTTATTTTGTTTGATCGTAGTTGGTTAGCGTTGGTTTCGGGTCCGGATTGCCAATTTATGTTGATCTGTATGCTCATAGAGCTTGAGATCCTGAGCGTATCTTCGATATATGAATCATTTAGATTATCACTGATTTGGAGATTAATATGGTTAGGATGTATGATTGAGAATTAAAGCATAAGATACTTGTTTATTGACGTGTTCTGCTTAGACTCAGTTCATCCTTTGTTGAGTCTTTTCTTGAGAAATGTTTTCTTTCCCCCACGGAAACAATAAGTAGGAGGATACGTTTAGGATCAGCAAGATTGATAATTTCATAAAGCAAACCTTAACATTTATGATGTATTACACTTGAATTAATTGATAGATACTGATTCATCCTTCTCTTTGGAAGGAAATTCCCTGGATGTTATAATTTTCCGTTTGATTGAAGCTTAGATATTCTTTTAGCAATTGCAGGTAGTCTATGGAAACCACGTTGTAGGAAATGATAGATATATTAGTTTTAAACAATTTTCTGTGCTTGGGTAAATATGGTGAAAGAAAAAATGGTTTTCGTGACGTTTAGACAGTTTTAGCTGACATTAGTTTTTGCCATTCGGTTTTCAGGTGACGATGAATTCTACCCTGGGGGTTCTTTTTACTCAAATCCTGTGGATTTGGGTCGCTTGTTCTCCATTGGTTCCCATGTGGATGTGTACTGCCCTCCTAGCAAGCGGGCTCGGATTAGTGCCCCATTCCTCTTTGGAGGAAATGAGTTCGAGCAGGACAAGAAACCTTCCATTGAGATTCTTCCTCAGGAATGTCTTTTTGAGATATTCAGACGCATCCCTGAAGGTAAAGAGAGGAGCTCCTGTGCTTGTGTCTCCAAGCAATGGCTTATGCTTCTGAGCAGTATTCGTAAGGCTGAAATTTGTAAGGAGTTGCCGATTTCTAATAATGTTGATATGGTCACTGGTGATGAAAGTCAAGATCTTGAAAGTGATGGATACCTTACGAGGTGTTTGGTTGGGAAGAAAGCTACAGATATAAGACTTGCGGCAATTGCAGTTGGAACCAGTAGCCGTGGGGGTTTAGGGAAGCTATCAATCCGAGGAAGTAACTCTGCTTGTGGAGTCACTGACCTTGGCCTATCAGCTGTTGCCCACGGTTGCCCTTCTCTCAAGTCTCTTTCTTTGTGGAATGTTTCTTCTATTGGAGATGATGGCCTATCTGAGATAGCTAAAGGATGCCATTTGTTGGAGAAGCTTGACCTCTGCCAGTGTCCCTCTATTTCCAACAAGGGTTTGATTGCAATTGCAGAGAACTGCCCTAATCTGACTACATTGAATATTGAATCGTGTTCAAATATTGGGAATGAGGGCCTGCAAGTTATCGGAAGGCTTTGCACCAAGCTACAGTCTATCTCTATCAAAGACTGCCCCCTTGTTAAGGATCATGGGGTATCAAGTCTGTTATCGTCATCTTCTTTGCTGACAAAGGTAAAGCTTGAGGCCTTGAAAATTACAGATTTCTCCCTTGCCGTGATTGGGCACTATGGCCAAGCTATTACAAATCTAGTCCTTGTTGGTCTCCAAAATGTGAGCGAGAAGGGCTTTTGGGTCATGGGTGTTGCTCAGGGTCTGCAAAAACTGGCATCGTTGACGGTGACCTCTTGCCGGGGAATTACGGATGTGAGTCTTGAAGCCATTGGCAAGGGATGCATTAACCTGAAGCAGATGTGCCTTCGCAAGTGCTGCTTTGTGTCCAATAATGGACTGATAGCTTTTGCCAAAGCTGCAGGATCTCTGGAGAGCCTGCAGTTGGAAGAGTGCAACAGGGTCACCCAGCTAGGGATTATTGGTGCCCTCTCAAATTGTGGAACCAAGTTGAAGTCTGTTACCCTAGTGAAGTGCATGGGAATCACGGATATGGCTATGGGATTTCCTGTGCTCTCTCCCTGCACATCTCTTCGATCCTTGTCCATTCGAAACTGCCCTGGATTTGGTACTGCCAGCCTGGCTATGGTGGGTAAGTTGTGCCCTCAGATTCAACATCTAGACCTTAGTGGGCTTCATGGAATAACAGATTCTGGGCTTCTCCCGCTTCTGGAGAGCTGTGAGGCAGGACTTGCCAAGGTGATACTTAGCAACTGCTTGAATTTGACAGATGAAGTAATTTTGGCCTTGACCAGGCTACACGGGGGAACCCTTGAGCTGCTGAATCTTGAGGGATGCAGGAAGATTACTGATGCTAGCTTGCTGGCAATATCAGAGAACTGCTTGTTACTTAATGATCTAGATGTGTCAAACTGTGCAATCAGCAATTCAGGCATCAAAGTGCTTTCTTGTGCCGCGCAGCTCAATTTGCAAGTCCTTTCACTGTCGGGGTGTTCTGAAGTGTCAAACAAAAGCATGCCTTTCCTGGAGAAACTGGGTAAGACCCTTGTGGGGCTGAATCTCCAACACTGCAAATCAATTAGCAGTAGCACAGTTGAACTGCTTGTGGAGAGCTTGTGGAGATGTGATATTCTCTCTTAATTAGGGATGGAACATAAGAGGCAGGTGGATTGGAGGTGGTGGACCGGAGTTAGGAATTCCAATAACTTAGACAGATAGTAGATGCATAAAGACACACTCAACTCACACAAGGAGCAGCATTCAGCATACCTTTTTAGCCCATCAGCAGTTGGGTGCCGGTAGCTCAGTGGCTTGGTTGTTTTTCAGGGGACTGTGGCGGATCACTTCTTCGTCATTTTTTGCAAGCTTTCTTGACAATGGAAAGTTTGTTTCAACTCGTTTAGGGTATCCCCCGAGAATACAGTTACTAAGTCCTGGTTTTTGGCTCCAACTTGCTCTTGGTATTGTTTTGCTGGATGTTGTATGCCCAGTGTTTTAGCTTGGTCACTTGTATTTGATAGTGTTAAGCTTTTCCTTATTTCCAGTCTCGCAATAGTCTGTTGTCAGATTCAGTCCAAGATAGTTTCTCGTGTCTTGTAAGGTTCCTGCAAATGTTTGGGATCCTTGTTTTCTCCTTCCATTAGCCTTCTTAGCTTGTGGTTGTTTTGGGCCGGTTCTAAGCATGGATGACTTGGATTTATGAACTGTTAGTTCATCAGGTCTGCCATGACAACCCTTTCGGTTGTTTTTTTTTTTTTGTTGTTTTTTTTTTTTTAACTTCACTCGTCTTTATTTTGCGGGTTTATCCTGCTTATGGATTGTACACTGCAACTGCTCCTGTTATTTAGTAATGAAATGGGGTTATCAGCCTTTTTTCCCTGTTATTTATCTCTCTCTTGGGAAATGAATGGTGGTGCATGATTCATGAAACCATAAACTCTTTCACTCTCTTCAACCTGTACCTCCTCTTTCTTTTGTTTTACAACTATGGCCTATAAAGACTTCCTCAATGGGTTTATTTGCAGATTTCTGATGGTTTAGCTTCCTTCCTCTTTGCATTCTTAAACATTGGTGTTGAGAATAAAGAAAAGATCTACAAATGGTAACTAGATAAGAAAAGATAATCAAACATTATTTCATATCATGTTAAGAGACAATGCAATGCAAAGATAAATCAAAATATTAATGATTAAATGAATGTGTCACGGTTTGCTCTATTAATTTGACTTTGGTGGAGCCTGGGCAGTGAGCTGGTACATCTCACATATCACGTATCAGCAACTGTCTGTATAAATCTCATCTCTCTTGTCAGAGGTGTGCTCTAGTTTACTGCAAGTTTGCTCTGTTCCCGTATATGCATGCCTATTAAGATTTTATTAGTAAAAAAAAAAAGTAGCAGATGAAATAATTCAGTGGTAGGGTCTACTAGGCTACTAGACCTTTAGGTATAGCTATTATATCAATAAATTAATTAATATCGGTAAGCATACCATGTGCTTGTTCTGGTTTCTGAATCGTGGAGTAGATCGAGGTTATCTGTGCCTTGATTTTGCTTCTGAATTCTGCAGGTATTCTACTTTTTCTTTTTCCCCTTCCTTCCTATCAATGGAACTTTTATCTAGCTTTTCTTCCTCATTATCAAGTCAAGATTGATTCATGAATTAGCAAAAGCCGAATGTTGAGAGCCGAATGTTGCCGCATCATGTCATCACAGATTGAGAACTTGGGACTCAAAAGAAATAGTCATGTTAACTGCAAGGGATTTTCACATGGAAGAAAAAAAGAAAAAATAGGGATAGACATTTCTCACTTTTCATGTACATTAACAGTAGGTACCATCTTTTGTGTTATCCTCTCGTTATTCTCTAATATCTTATTAAATTCTCTAAGGTATATATCAAATGATTGAAAAATTATTTATTATTCAACTACTTGATATGACTGCATGAGCATAGACAAGATGATTAAGGCTCCGTTTGGATATTAAGAATATATTAAATGATCTGTGAATAATAATGATAATAATAGTAAAATAATTTATAAATAGTAAAAAAAATATCTAAATTGTGTTCTCAAACATATCCCAAAAGAGGTGGATAGAATTTTTTATAAAAAAAAATAATATAGAACTGGTGAAAGTATCTACTCTGTGCTGCAAGTGTGAGGACCCTAAGCAGGCATATCCTTAAGGGTGGTGCTAGAGCCACCAGTAGGGTGTGTAAATTTATTTTTTAAACATTTTTTATGTAATTTTTTTTTAAAATACAATATTAAAATATAAACAAACACAAATCTTTAAAAAAAAAAGAAAAAAGAAAAAAAAAACAAATCAGTACACTTTATCGGTGGAGGTATTCCTTAATCCAGTCAATGAAGTAGTGCTCAAGCACTCGATTCCTTTGACATGTCCATTGTCCCGTAGGCTAGGAAGGGATTTGTTATGTGGAATCTAGTACACCTTGATTCTACAGTACTCGACAAGAATCTTGTGCAGACCAAGAAAAATTGCGTGCACCGATCTATATAATCTTTGTGCAGACTAAGAAAGTACCAACACGATCAAATGAGAACATCTACACAGCACCTTCCTTTTTTTTCTCAAGGCTTGAAATTTTCATGAATGGAACACTGTCCAGACAGTGAATCGACATCATCATTTGTCCATTTCACAAGGTATCATACGTCTCTTGTATTTTGATGATGATAGATAAATAAAAACAATTAAAAGTTTTTTAATTATTTGATATTACATAAAAATATATATATATATATATATATGAAACAATGAGGATTAATAAAGAGTTATCAATGCTCTAATTATATTTAGATTATAGCAATTATAACTTACTTTAGTGCATCGACTTAGTTATAGTTATTTAGGATCAAAGACGAACCCTTTATCCAATGGTCTGTCACAAAGCAAACATCAACAGCAAAAGGTCAAAGACTCATGGCTATTAACAGTGAAAAAACACATGCAGAAGCCAAACGGGAATATGATAAAATCAGTGTAGCCTCTCAACTTGTATGATGACAAAAAAGGGTAGTCCAATAATTTGAAAAGGCGATAAGGGATTGTCCATTCAGCCAGCAAAAAGATGGGAAAACAGTGACAGCTTCTGTCATTCACACTGAAAACCTGAAGTCAGAACATTGTTGCTCCAAAAAAAACTTCAAAAAACCAGAAATTATGCTCTAGGGAAGAACCTCAAGACTGAGATGCAATGTACCGTGAACAAAACATTACCTATCACTTCCACTTTTGCAGTACTAGCTAGCTTTGTATTAACTCCCAATTCCAAACTCCTCTCTCCGCAGGTTTCCATTATCTTTCCCTTTTGTTTGAAGAAAAGATTGATGGCTCCTGCATCAAGAAAAGACCTAGATGGGCTAAAGATTGCAGTTACTGTGATGCTCTTCTTTTTTCTCACATTCTTTCCTTCCAAATCAGGTGAGAAAATAAATATTAAGCCCTCTTAAGGTGAAGACACTTCACTGCATGCAGTGGTGATTCTGAAGTACTACATGATCTTAAGTACTCTCGCATCTAATGTCAAAGATTAGTTTAGTGTCCATAGTGAAAGAAAAATGTCAGAGCTTAGATTATAGTGCAAATCATAAGCTTTAAATTAATAACGATCTTGCATGCTTTTGTCTGATCCTTTGGCGCAGCTGGGCGGGCAATGTTTGCAAGAGACAGAGAGCGTCTGGAGCAAATGAAATTGGTTTTGGGTTCAAGGCCTCCTCGGTGTGCGAACAAGTGCCTGAGTTGCAGGCCCTGCATAGCTGCTTTGGTTACATCTCCACACCATAAAACCGAGTACTTCAACGTATCATCTCAGCGAGATGAGAGCTATTATCTTCTCTCTTGGAAGTGCAAATGTAAAGATAAGTTTTTCCAACCTTGATTAATGTTACAGGCTCATCTTCAGATGCTCCTCGTGTGTACAGTACTGTAGCTATGGTACAGACTCCCTCCTGCTAATTACTTGCTCATTATTTACTCTCTCTCTCTCTCTCTCAGAGGGATATTAGTGCTAATCTATCTGTGTGAGATTTCTCGTTGCTGTTGATAATTAAGAACAACAGCTTGTTCTATTGTTTGTTTGTTGGTTTCTGCAAACTCAAGTAGAAGGCAGTTCTCGTGGGGGTGATATTGGCCTCATCCATCCAAAGTGAAGCCAGTTCTTCACGTGAACTTGACTAACTGGAAACAAGCTGACAGACCTAATTAGGGAAATATTCTAACCACACAAAGATTATACAAAAATAATTCTATAAATTCATGTAGTTTGATGTGATTCGTCAAACCACGTGAGTTGATCCATGTTTCTTCTTTTTTGATCGTGTGAAATTTGCCCCAGGGTTATCGAAATGCATGGCAGCAATTCCTATTCCATGAAAATGGCTATGGACCTCCCTCATTTAAAATAACTAATAATAAATAATAATAAAAAACTAAAAAAAGACTTGCCTAGTGTACCGAATGACTGCAAATTGAGGCATTTATAGAAATAGCAGATTACCATGGAATTCTTAGAGAGTAAGTTCGAAACTATGCCTCCTTCTCTAGCAATTGAATTTGGTTCAGCTTCGAAGAAAGAAAGAGATGTGCATCCTAGTAATGATTTTAATGGAGAAGCTTACTTTTATATATATATGTATTTTAATATGTTAGTTGGGTGATAGATGGACGGTCCGGACCGAGATTGAGACCGGTCAGTCTCGGTCCATATTTTAGAAGACCAAAGAGTTTTGATCCGGTCCCGGTTTAGGGTTTTTCCATCCCGGACTAGATCAAATGAAAAATAAAAATAAAAATATATTTTATATATATTATTTATATAATAATTGTATAATTTTTTATGTAATTTTCATCTAACCTATCATAATTAACAATATAAAATTTTAAATATGTTATTAATACTTGTTAATATTCAATCAATTAACTAATATATAATATTAATTAGCTAATTATATAGTAATTATATAAATTAATAATGTAATTTTCATCTAATTTATTATCATTGACTACATAAAATATTTGTTTATTGAGTTAGTTACATAATCCACGTAAATAAGTCGCTTAATTTTAATTTAGTATTTTAAATAAATTTTTTTATTAATTGATTTTTAAAAAATAATAATTAGGTCGGACTGAACGGACCGATCGGACCAAACCGGATAGATAGTTAACGGTTCGGTCCAGTCCAGAAAAAAACGATGGACCGAAAATGTGTCAACTGAAAATGAAATTAAAAAAAATGATTTAAATATATGACTTATTAGTTAATGGAATTAAAGTTGATAAAATTCAAGATAGAAAAACCCAATAAATATATTATGGTCATTAAGAAGGTGGTATTTAGTAACTGTATTTCTTTAACAGAAGACTATAAACTTTGTCCAATCTGCCAATTAGAAGTAGAAACCATTGATCATCTTTTCCTGAATTGTCTTTATACAAGAATCTTGTGGAGGCAATCTCCTTGGCTTTGGACATCTCATCTTTTCTGCATCTAGGTATCAATAATTGGATAAATCAGATTTTGAATCCCACAAACTAGTTAAACCTCTCGATCAGTGAATCCCATCATTTCCAAATTTTTGCTGTTTAGCAATGGATAATCTCTGGTTCACTAGAAATCAAATTGCTCATGATGTCACAATCCAACAATAGATCATTTTGTTAAAAAGACCTCAGAAATCAATAAGGAGCATTGTAAAGCTTGGACATGGAAAAATGCTGAAATTACTCCCAAATGGATTCCACCCTCTTCAGAAGATATCTTTTCAATTACATTTGATGTAGTAGTTAGAAAAGAAGGCAGCACAGCAACAGCAGTTTGCAGATCACACAATGGATCCATGAGATTTGTGGTAACCAAATTCACAAGCAGTATTAATCAAAACCAAGGGGAGGCCATGGCAACCTTCATAAGAGTGCAGGAAGCACACAGAGCAGATAAAAAAAAAAATCTTCATAGAAGGTGACTCCTCAAATGCCATCTCTTGCATCAACCAGCCACAAAAAGTTAAAAATTGGGAAACAGAAGGCGTAGCAAAAGATACAAGGTATCTCTTTAGAGATTTTGAAATACAGTTAAAATATATCGATCTCAAAATCGATACGTACATTTCATTGCATAATGGGCACATTCCAACAACGTATTTGGAAAAATCCCCTAATAAGAATTCCACAATATTTATTAGATTTTCATAGTAAAAAAGACCCACTTTTTTTTATTGATATGTATGATAAATCTGATAGTCAGCTTGTTTTTGTAACAAAAAGTGTTATTAATGAAGTTATAGTTCTTTGCCGTGAAAAATAAAATAAAAATGGTTGGTGGTAATTAGACGTACTTACCTGTCGCCTATATATCAGCCAACCCATAATATCATTCATGAATCATATCATCAATGCCCCAAATTTGGACGCTTTTTTCCATTTTCCATTCAGAGCTTAAAGTAGGCCAAGGGCAAGATACCAACTGCATAATGATGATGAGAACTACTGGGTAGGATGCATGTCGACACAGCGTGGCGGCTAGAGCCTAGAGAGAATGTCAATGATGTCATGCCATAGCCTATTTAGAATGTAAGAGAACCTCCCTTCCACATATGCCTTGCTATAGGCTGCAATTATGGTTTAAGAGAGTTTGTTACGATTATCAGTATTAGTATTAAAGGGTTTAATCTAGTATCCATCAATCTTAAGATTTTTAAATCAATTGTTAGATCCGTAATAATTAGTATCAAAACAGGAACCATGAATTCATGTCACGGAATGAGTAATCTATAAGCTAGATTAAAATGTCTTGGTATTAGTATGAACCGAGTGTTAAGTCCATTGAATACTTATAAATGAGTGAAACTACCAAAAGAAGAAGAGCTACCGCTGGGTTAGTATCGATAGAGTGGGCCATCGTGAATGTCAGATTTAGAAGCGTGATGAAATGTTATGATCTTGAGGGTTAAAGGTTTAATCAAATTAGTATCCAATAGTTCTAAGACTTTTGGATCAATAGTTAAGTCTTTAATAGAGTTATAACCTCAAATCTATGCCTCCTTGCCCTCTTTACTCACACCATCATCTTCATCGCCATCATCGTCGTCATCATAGTAATAAGAAATCCAACGAGGTGAAGAACATTCTGAATCGCATTCATATGTATTAGCGCAACGGATTTCTCTGCACCCTCGCACAGCAGCTCACAACCGAATGCTCAACAGAATACCTCATAACAGAGAGGCAAAATCATGTGAGAGGCCACCTCATAAAGCTACGGAAGAAGACTGCAGAACCTTCTAGAAATATTCTGTACAATCATTGGAATTGTTCTTACTCTGTCTATAAATACTATGCAAGCACCGAGTGCTATGTAGTGTGGAAAATATACTCTGTAACTCTAACTCTGAAATAGAACTCGCCCATTGAGGCATTTCAACAGATGACTTGCATTCATAGAATTTTACTATTTCTCAGCAATATGAACTACATGCTGAGATGAACTTCCAGATATACATAAAGCCTCTAACTACCAGGGTAATATCCCCAAAGTGTATTAGTGGGGGAAGAAGCTACACAAGTACACTCTCATTTTGTAATACATTTACATGTTGATTTCTAAAATAACGCCACAAAATTTTTTTATGAAAATAACACGTGACAAAAAAATTAAACATATGTAGTAGCCCTGTACGATAAAAATCTTCCAGTTTGTAGTAGATCATTTGCCCCGAAGAGGAATCGCCTCCCTCTGTTCATCTGCTTACTGCTTTGCATCTCCCTTGGAACTGGATCAGCAATCATTGTTCTAAGCAGGCTGGAATAGCCATACCCTCCTTTGGTTTCCAAATGATATCGTCTAGTTTGGCACATAAATCCTTGTAAAACTGCAAAACGTGTTTTCAGGAAAAGTGGAGAAGGAACTAAAGTGAGATTTGCCCAAGCTTTGCACCATCGGGTGCCATTTAAAAAAAACTTATGACACATCGAAATGAACCAAATGCCTCCAACTTGTAGAAGTTCCATATATAGCCACCCTTGAATGGTTTTAGGTCTGATTGAGACCAATAAAAAAGGAGTTGATAGTTTAAGCCTAGTCAAAATGAAGATGTTGAAATTGATAGATGGCAAAGACTAAGACGATAGAACAACATGTAATTGTAATAAGTCACTGTTGCTGGTAGCACCGGGAGAAAAAAAAAAAAAAAAGAGGCATGATGGTTAAGGTAGTTTATTTTATTCAGATGCCACAAAGATCAATATCAGCATCAATGAGAACTTGGTTCCATGATTGATATTTAAGGCACTATAGAGACCGGCAAGAGAAAAGACATAATGTAATATAATTATATGATATGACAGAGCATAATGATAAAAGGGACATCGAAGCACATGTAAATATATATAGAAGGAACCTTGTGATATTCAAGTGTATCCCCAGCAGCCTTTCGAACATCGACCATGAAAAGGGATGGTGCAACTTCAAAAACCTATACACAAAGTCAAGGCATTGCTACCAAAAACGAGAAAAGGGAAAGAACATAAACAATGACGCAGAAAAAAATCTAGGAAGTTACCTCCAGGGCCACTGCAAATTGTCCAGTCTTATTCGTAGATATTCCTTCAAGCCTTGTCTGTGGGGAAAATGTTTTATTGAAAAAAACCAAACATTTTAAAAGAAAAAAGTTAATGAAAGTGGATTAGCATTATTTTCACTTTTTATGCATTGGATTTCTCTTGCGAATTTAAGACAAAAAAAAAATAATCAACAAAATATTCCAGTAAGCCGTATATACTGATTGCAATGCAGTTTGTACATGTGCATTTTCAAGTGGCGTTTATTAGAAGAGTTTAAAGCGTGAGACATATATGATCATACAATAACCAGAGTCAAAGGAACGTCACAATTACTTGTGAAAAGTTTTATGACAAGCAAGAAGAAAGTATCTTGAGAAAAGGCTGCTTAGGATGACCTGATAGAATTGGTGGCATAGAGGCAGATGCAATGAAGGTGCCTTTCAGAAAAGAATGCCTATATAAAAGATAGGCGCTATGGGCATACCTTAAAATTACGCGTATGGGCCTTGAGACTCATCGATTGGGCAACAGCTTCAACAGTTGAGATAATTACTTTTGCTGGTTTGCAGGAAACAAACCGTGTTTGCCGCTTTACATAATCCTGAGAGAGAGAGAGAGAGTTGTAAAATTTCATATCTAGTCATCCAATGATCTACAGAAACACTTCACGAACCATCTAAAAAGGACCAATCAAGCACCAGTGTACAGTGGGATTTCTGTAGAGTGATACACAATGAAAACAGTGCTAGAATTCCAGTCCATGAGTTTCTCCCATTCCCTGATTTTTTTGCTGGTGTTTATTGAATGCATTTCAAAAGTAACTTATCATTGCCTCATTCCTTAACAAAATTTGAGTAGAAAATATATAGTCCTTTTTTTTATTTAAAAGAAATCCCTAAGATAATATATATTACCCTGATCAGTTTACAACCCATAGAAACCAAATTATTATATATTTTCAACAGTTCTAACCAGAAATAAATCTGGTGCAGATCTTGTTTTCCAAAATCTGTTTTGTCACTAAGTAATAAAAATAGGGAACAACAATAATATAACAAACAAACAAAAAAACAGAAAACCATTATCGTTCTGCTTCATAGATTCATAGTATTCTAAAATTACACCATCCCTCATATCATAATTGCAAATTCTGGACAATAAGCACATCAGACGACAAAGTTTCGACCAGTTTACAAGAGTATAAAAGGGCTATGAGTAAATTAGCTACAACTAGCTCAGTAAAATACAGAGGAAGCAGTCTGCACTTTCTGGCAAAAGTATATGGGCAGATGAGAAATCAGTAACACTTGCTTTTAAGATTTCAACACGCTGGCATCAAAGACTCTATGGATTGTGGAATAGTAGAATTAGAAAAGTAGTCAAGGACTTGTATTTTAAACATATGGTTGCGTAGAACCTGGAATGATAACCCTACCTGCCTCCTGTCAAACAATGCAGATAAATTCAAGCCCTGCGATAGTGTAATCATCTCAAATGCATTCATTATCAGAGGACCCCCATAGTTTTCTGACTGCTCAGCAGCATAGTTTTCCTGTCATATACAAATGATTGTAGAAAGAGAGAGTGCATAATGGTCTCTAAAGGCCCAAATTTAAAGTTTAATGCACTGAAGTTAGTAACCTACTATACCAGTTTTAATAGTGAAACAATGAAAACAGAGAACTCCCTTAACATGCACTAGAAAATTTCTTCATTAACAGGAAAGAATAGCCAACCTCAATATCATCAAAAACTGCACAAACATCATCCAAATTCACTTCTGCATCTTCTCTATGCTTCACAGGAACATAGTTTTTCTGAAACCATGGAACCTTTTTTATTCCTTCAATCTGAATGCGCTGCATCAAACAGAAACTAATTACAGAACATATAGGAGTCCTTAGGCTTGCAGCAGCAGCATACAGAAATTTTACTTCATTGGAGATAGAAATTGAACAAAAGATCCCAATACATCCTAATGAACGCTAATTGCCTTGCCATGATATCTTTGACCAGTTTGAGTGTGTTGGATATATTTTCAGAATCTGGCCAAACTCGATGAGAAAAGAAAAAGATAAAAACTGTGACAAAAATATTGTCTTTCATTCATCAGCATAAATTATGTGTTTCTGATCAGTAGGCAACAACCAAAGGCAATGTCTTAAGACCATACTACCACTCATAATTTTATTATAATAATTGATTACCTTGCCCATAAAAAGAAAATACTACCAGTCAATTTGTAGCTCTGTTGGTAACTGTTGCAAATCACGAAGTCCAGCTGTATGTGATGAGCCCAACATGCAACCACCCAAAAGAATTGAAAAGAAAAAAAAATGGAAAGACTGCAAAAATTACACTAGATCCATGAAAACCAGCTAGATATTTATCTCAAACACCACCATGTGGTCTTTCCTTAATATGTAGTTCATAATGACTTTAAGTGGCAACACTATTGGCCTTTTCACCACTACATTAACTTAAAACAAACAAATGAGCAAAAGGAAATATTTCCTTGGTATCCTTTGGCATATGCCCTGCATTCATACTCTTGAAGTTACAAGCAGACAACATGAAAGTAGCCCAATAAGTATCAGTTTCTTAGATTGATGCCCGTCTTAGCACTTCAGCCATAATCATTAGAGGGAGAAGTTCATATATTCATTTTTTTACTGTTATTGCATAAAGAGCATAACACCAATCACCTAAGTCAAGTGGAAGATATAGTCACCATATAGATGTAACAACCCAAGGAAGGCCCAAGCCACATCTGGCTATACTCCGAAAAGATTAGACAATAATACAAGCAGAATCCTTTGGGCTCATTATAAAGGATAAGACATTCTCCCTCCCAAGTAATGTGGGATCCCATTCACCACCTTCCTAAATTCAATTCAGGGGATTACAATAACTTGATCCCAAAAGTAGCAGAAAGCATGTTTGACATGACTACCATTATCTACAAAATACCATAAGTTACTAGAAGTCATACGCATCAAGTCTTTCAGACCATTGTGAAGCAACTGGCACTTGATGCACTTCCTAAAAGAAGCATGCATTTACGAAGGCATACATGTAAATAATAAAACAAATTCTATTTTCTGCAGATGGTGAAACAAAGTACTTACTGTTTCAGGATTGGGATCAAGTATCTTATGTATCAATGACTTCACTCCTGGAGAAAACCAGAATGGACAAGAGAATTCTGCTGCACTTATCTGCGCAACCACCACAATAGTAGGCCTTTAGAAGCTTGCGTTCATACTTGCATACTAAAAATTATCGTGAATCACATTCAGTCAGCTGAGAAAGGTTCCCCACTGTTCATGGGAATAATGAAGGAGAATTAGGAGGTTTTCTAAACTAAGCCTGTACATGAGAAGGAAGACATGGCTATAGCGTTAACACTGGATATATTCATGAGATGGCAACCTCCAAGTGTGTGAGATGAGACTGAAGAATGTAAAGGGCAATAGATGTGGAGACAACTGACAAGACAGCTCTTGCAGCATGCATAACTTAGTACTGAAGAAACGAATCTGCAGAAAGAGTGGGCACTTCATAATCTGTTGACTTCATATGCTTGGGTTCCTAAGCAAATCCACTATCCATTGAATTAATCTGAAGCACAATGATAGAGACCTTTTTGTAAAGAGTTGGAAGGTGTGTCTCGTCAAATGGAAGATAACCGGCCATTAGAACATAGAGGATGACTCCACATGACCACAAATCAGCAGCTGCGCCATCATAACCCTGGTTACTGAGCACCTGTTGAAGCAATTATTCAATGTAAGCATTTGAAAACTGAGTAAAATTGAGCATATGATTTCTTTCATCTGAAAAGAAACAAAAAAAAAATGCTCGTGATAGAACCACTGAAAGTTTAGGAAACACACAATGCCGCATTAATGTATCAGAAGTCATATGAAGTCAACAGATACCAAATTGTTATAACTTAATAAACCATGCAGAAATAAAATAAAAAATAAAAAAACTGAGATACAAATATAACATTCTGTGAATTTCACCATTCTCCCTCAACCTGATTCAGAAAGATAATACAAACTTATAAGTTTATGCACTTTGAAAATAGAAATTTTCTACCAATCTAGAAGTTTTAAAATGAAAGGAAATATCAATTAGTAAACGCAATGGCCCAAGCCAGATAAAACAATTTTTTGAAGACTAAACTGAAAAAACAAACCATAACAGACACTTCTAATGTTAACTGCAAATCTTAAAATTGGATGTACCTCCGGTGCAACATAGTTGGGGGTTCCACATGTTGTTCGAAGAAGGCCAGCCCCCTACTCATGAATATAAACAAGACAGGGAACAGAGTAAGACATGGTCAAAACCTTTTAAGTTATTTGCCTCATTTGTTTTCGTAGATGAGATGAGATGAGTTGAGATTAAAGTTAAAAGTTGAATAAAATATTGTTAGAATATTTTTTTTTAATATTATTTTTGTTTTGAAATTTGAAAAAGTTGAATTGTTTATTTTATTTTGTGTGGGAATTTGAGAAAGTTGTAATGATTAGATGAGATGAGATGAGAGGAGAGGAGAGGAGTTGTGAAAACAAATGAGGAATGTAAATGTGCTCACTTGCTGAGGTAATGCACTCAGTCCAAAGTCCGAAACCTTCAAATTTCCTTTTCCGTCAAGAAGAAGATTTTCAGGCTGTGCATCACAATGCAAATAAGAAAGAATTAGTCAGGAGTATCCATGATATCATGAATTACAATTGAGCAAAGAAATAAGTCGCACTAAATATTGCTGGTACCTTCAGGTCTCTATGGTACACACCCTTATTGTGACAATGAGCAACTGCATCTATAAGTTGTTGAAAGTACCGCCTGCATTCATTTTCATGAAGCTTTCCCTGATGGACCTACATATAAGAAACAAGTGTTTACATGAAATTTCCTTGCAATAAAGGTTGTGCATATGAAAAGTCTTGATAGATTGGAGGTCTCAGCAAAATTTTGGTGAGACAAAATCTTCTCGCTTCCAATTTGCTAAGCAACTTAAACATCATTTAGACTTTGGCATTCCCTAGGTACATAAGATCAGGAGAAACCTTACAATTTTATCAAACAGCCCTCCTCCACTTACAAACTCGAGAATTATATATATCTTTGTTTGGCCAGCCAAAACCTTGAAATTGAAAATGAATATGAGAGAAGATAAAAGAGACTGTCATCAGTATCGCAACAATATGGAACAATATTATATGAAATTCGTGATAGTAATAGGTACTATATCTTAGAGAGTACAACTCTACCTCATGCAGCCTTACGATATTAGGATGCCTGACAATCTTCATTATCGATATCTCTCTTTTAATCTGAAACCCAGTTCAAGAAGAGATTAGCAGGATCATTAAAACAGAGAAAGCAGAAGAGAGAATCAACCCCATTATCATCATAATTATACAATACAAAGACATAATTAAAACACATTGAACATGGTATGTTGAATGGCTGAAGAAGATTGACATACGGGATCCAGATAGTTGGAAGAAAGGTTTTGTTTAGTTCAATAAAGGTCCTGATTCAAATCTGGCAACAATTTTAACCACTGTTTAGCATTCTCGTGCCCATCACCAATGACAATGTGTAAATGCACCAAAGGGCACTCAGACGAATGCAAAAAAAAAAATGAGTATAGGGAACATCCACATTCCTCTTAAGATTATGTTTTCAGCATTGTTTATAGTGATAAACGTTGGCTCATGAGTTATCTTCATGGACATGGCCCTAGACATCAAGGAGTACTGGAATAGATTCATAACGAAAAAAAAATATGAAGCTAGATTAGTACTGGAGAGGAAAGCATAGTATGTAGGAAAATTCTTCAGAAAAGGTTAAGATGATTTTGCTTGTTAATACTGATGCTTATGGCACATATTCAAAATTGAACCATTCCACTCTTAAAGTTGTGACGCATCATTTTTTTAGCCTGGTACAAAGAGCACATATACGTGAGACTGACTTCATCAGATTGGAATTGTGACCTGCAACTGGAAGGAACTAAAGGCCCGGTATCACATATTCACTTGGGTTGCATTACATGCTAGCTGTTTGGAATTTCACACCAAAAACAAAAGATTGATTTTCATGCCAACAATCCCAAACCCCTAACAAATTCCACAATATAGGGAAGATTATCTGATTCCGCAGAATTGAAGTTCCAAATCAGACCGACTTGGTGCAACCAAATTGCGGCTTGAATCCAGTAACTATAACTCAGAAACCAGAAGCCGCTGCCATGAATCATTAACTTTTAAAAAGCTGTATATGAACCAGCAAAAAGTGAACATACCCTGCTCAAAGCAACCCAAGATCAATTTCAATTTGACCACTTAAATAGGAGGAGAGGGGGGCAGACACACATAAAATCAGCAGCACCAGAAATGTGCATTACCAAGCTAAGGATTATGAGAAATTAGCAATTCAGTAGGCAACAATTATTCTAGTACATATCGATGTTGAAAAGAAACCTGCTTCCGCATACACTTATAATAAGAAGACCCTTTCAAGTATTTATGAAACAACTGAAGTACCTGATCAACCATTTTGTGCTTAAGAATGGTGGTCTTGGCCAAAATCTTCATGGCCACACTCTCGCCAGTCTCTGTGTTCCGCGCAAACTTAACCTTGGCAAAAGTTCCCTCGCCGATGGTTCGGCCCACCTCATACTTCCCGACTTTTCTTGATACCTTCTTCATGTCCTCTACAAGTTCATCTCCCACAAACGGCGCTCAAATTCTCCGTTCAAATACAGAAAAAACTCTTATACAAAAAATCTATCAAATCACAAAAAAAAAAATATCAATTCTCGAACAATTAACATAAATAAACATGACGGAGAATACTCCGGCGAGAGTCTTACCGGATGGTAAGAAAAGTGGAGGATGTTAGCAGGAGAATCGGACTCTCGGGTCGCCGGAGCTCCGAAATTGGAATCGAGCTCGGTTTTGGTCAGCTGACTCAGCTTGGAGAGAGAGAGAAGGTCGGGATTGGATTCGTACGCTCGATGGAAGGACAGACCAACAGAGACACTAACGTAAATACTAATATTGTGGGTGAATTTGGATGTTGAAGTGAGTTGAGTTGAGTTGAGATGATAAAATATTGTTAGAATATTATTTTTTAATATTATTATTATTTTGAGATTGGAAAAAGTTGAATTATTTATTATATTTTGTATTGAAATTTAAAAAAATTGTAACGATAAGTTAAAATGAATTGAAAATAGTTAATTTTCTAAACGAAGCTTGTATCTCATTGTTTTCAACAAATGCAATTACTCTCAGCCTAAAACGTACCGCTCGGCGACCGCTCGTTATTATTATTATTTTTTATTTAACGATGAAAGAAATTTTAAATATATTGATGTATTTTTTTATTTTTTAAAAATATTTAAATACATTAAAAAAAATTTATTTTTACAATTAACGGTAACACTGGACGGTGCTATTCGGATGGCAGAGTAGAATCGCTCTAAACAGTAAAAATTGTAAAGCACCATAGTCTCAACCCGTCTTCTCTTTTTTTTTTTAATTATTCATAAATATTATATTTTATTAATATATTCATAACTATTACTTAATAATTATTAAATAATTTTTAATTATTAGTGAGACTCACCTCTTTATCAAATTTTAAAAAATCAAAATTATCCCATTTTATCTCACTATCTAAACATATATATTTTTATAAATAATCTCATATTATTTTAATTCAAAAATCTCATTACTATTTAAAACATTTTACGAATAACGGGTTTTTGTCTTAACTTGTCTTTTGTGCAAGGGTTATCTATTCTTTCCCTAAGAAGTTAATTATTATTAAAAATTAAATTTTTTTATGAAAATCAAAAAAAGTGTAAAGTGTTTATACACTATGACTGTAAATATTATTTTTATTTTTTCAAATTTTAAAGAAAAATATTACAAAGAAATCTTACACCATACACATCCAATTAATTAATGTATGATTTGTCATTTTTATTTTTCCATTTAAACACATGTATTTAAGAATTAAAATAAAAGGAAAAAATTAATAAATCACATATTAATTAAATAGAAGTATATAATGTAGGCTTCTATTTAACATTTTTTATTTTTAAATTGTGATACATTTTGACAAGAGAGCTATTTTAAGCATAGAGAGCTATTTTAAGCATATCACTTGTTCGTGCATTTCATTATAACTATAAAAAAAAAATTAAAATATTTTATTTAAGTATTGTATGGAACTTATCTATTTGAGATTTATACTTAGTATTAATATTCTTTTTTTTTAAATAAAAACGGATCATAACTTACAATAATTAAAAAACAAAATATTTATATTTTAATTATTTTCTAGCTGTAATAAATTCCACAAAAAGTCATGCGTCGCACGACTTATAAATAGTAAAAAATTTCTTTTCCTAAACCCCTTTCATCCTTTTAATTGGGTTAAAACTCATAATTACGAAAATATATTCCTCAGCATTATGAATAATGGGTTTTGTTCCATGATATATTTTTTTTAATTTTATCATTTTTCTGGATTGAAAATATATATCTCCTAGCTAGAAAAACACCAACTTGAAATGCCACACATGTAAAATAATCATTCAAGAAGTTTAAAAAAAAAAAAAAAAAAACTATTTTAAACTTTTAAAAAATACAAGTAAAAAACAAATGCAAAAACCAAATGTACAAAATATTTTGGAAAAATATGTATAAAACATTTTAAAATATAAAAATAAAATAAAACTAAGAAATAGAAAACATATATAAATTAAACCTAAAAATGAAGAAAAATAAAAGTTTAAAAGAAAAATGCAAAGGGGACAGTAGTACTCTATGATTAATCTAATTTTGAAACCGTCTTGAATACCATTTCAAGTCTGATGATTATAAAAAGGAAAATGTTCCAGCTCCCACCAAGAGATAGAAGCCATCGGGAGAAGGTATCGATTTTAATTTTTTTTTTATTTAATGTGTTTTTTAATAAGTTTGTAGGTGTTTTTTTTATTTATTTTTCAAAATATTTAAAAGAATTTAAAAAAATATATATATATAAAAAAGAACTGCTACATCTACAAAAGAATTACACAAAAATAATCTTATAAACTGATATGGCTTCATCTGATCCATTAGATCTATTTTATAATAAAAGTAACTTTACAATCTGACAAATCACATTAAATCATATCAGTTTATAGAATTACTTTTATGTAATCACTTTCTGACTAGAATATTTCTCAAAAAAATTAAAAGTACGTTTTACACTATCAATAGAACGTAGGGATCATCTTTCTGATGACTCTAGCATTGACCTTGTAAAAATAAATGGGAGTTACATATAATAAATAGAGCATTTCTACACATCTGCCCACACTCTCCACATACCATGCACTCAATTTTTTTTTTTTTTTTTTTTATAACTCATTACACTAGGAGTGTTGTGTGTGTGATAAATAGTAGAGTGTGATGAAGATTTTTTCTAATAAATAAGCTTACCCCGACCCAAGAAAGTGACTAACTAGTGGTTAGAAGATATTGGGAATTTGGGATAACTTTAGGACCAACAAATTAATAAAATTATAATTTAATTATAATAATTAAATTAATAAAATTATTATAATTTGGGAATTTGGGATAATTTAATAAAATTATAATAATTTTATTAAACTTTTACATAAAATATAATAATTAATTAATTCAAACTTTTTAAATTTAAAAAAAAATTATATTAAAAAATTATATTTTAACAATATTTTATTTAATTTTTAACTTCTATCTCATCTCGTCTTATCTCATATGTGTAACCAAACCAATTCATGACATCAGATGTGCAAGAACTCAAGGGTGAAAATCTTATGGATTGCGCGCGAAGTTGATCACGTGTTTGTTTGAACTTTGAAGTACTTGTGTGCTAACATGTAAAAATAAGGAATAAGGAGAATTGATAGTTGCAGTTAAGCGTCGTACAATCACTTTGAAAAAAGTGAATAAATACGGGATCCACATGAAAAAATAATAATTTTTTAATAGTAGACCCCACTCTTTTTTAAAACGATTACACAGCGCTTGCGCACTCTACGACAGTATGTAACATTACTCAAAAATAAGGCACTATAAATTATTAATTGTAATTTTCAAGTTGAGTTCGTGTGTGTGCGCATGCATGTCTATATATATATATATATATATATATATATATATAATTAGATAAATGTTTTAGCAACAAAAGATCTTACAAAAGTAAACATATATATAAATTTCAGTTTGTAGATTTATTTTTATATGATCTGTTTATGACTTTAAAACTTCTCATATAATTATATAAAATTATAGGGGCTAGAGGTACTTAACCTTATCAAAGAGAGCACTGTGCAAGCGATGAAGGATGAAAGGTTCTTTTAAAATATAAGAGAAGTGCTACAATTACAAAGAGATTTCATAAAAATAAACTCACAGTTAACTGACATGATTTTATGTAATACGTTAGATATAATATTTTACAATAAAAATAACTTTAAATTCTGGCGTACCACATGAAGCCGCTTTAATTTGTAAGTTTACTTTTCTAAAATGATTTTGTGATTAAAGTATTTCTCAATGTATAATGTACTTAAGTTTTGATGGATATAAAGGAGGATTCCTTGCTAGATCATATAGGCTTGTCTCTTAATTGAAGTATTCCATTACTGTCATGTATACATTCTTGTTGATAGGATTTGATCTGTTCATCTTTATAGGGGCTTGCTTTGAGAAACTAGGTTTTGTACCACGTGCCTTGGATGAGTCTTGTGACAACAGCTCAATCAGCCATTCATTAACAAATGCAACGTGGAACCAAGACAATATCAGGTACCTGATAAAGGAAGTGATCTTGTGCATGTTAGGGATGTTTCTTATTTATTGCTAATTTACTATATATATTGTCTTTATCTTAGACAGGCTTCGGCTTGTATTTGGAGTTGGTCATATAGGAGTCTAATAACTTGGTCAAGTTCAAATAAAATTTTGGTACTTTAGAATATATTATCACGTAAACAATATAAAATTATATATAATAAGAAATGGTTCTACACACTGATAATTAATTTGCAACGTTTATTCACACAGATAACAATTAATATTTAATGGAAACTTTTTATATTCCTCTCTGAGATCTCTCTCTCTCCCAACTAAAAATCAAAGATCTCATCTTCTCCGTCCAAAGGGGTTGGAGCTTTGGCTCCTCTCTCCTTCCTCCTGTCTACTACTTTCCTTTTTTTTATTGTATTTTTTAGTCCATTTTTTTGAATTTTATTATGTTTTCCGTTCATAGCAAGGAGAAGCACCGACCTACTGCTTTCCGACCTTCAACGAACGCCACGCGCCCCACCATAGGACTTCCCCGCCACCGATCCTTCAGATGATAGAAGCAGAATATTGTCGATAGATATGCGCGGCTCAATCCGTGCGTGAGATCCACGCGCTGCCACACCAAGGAGTTATTGTTGCCGCCATGCACAACATATTCAGGACCAATGACCTCGGATATCCTTCAGATTCGACCAACCTCCACTTTCATAGAGTGGCACGTGACCTTCACGCACCTCCACAGTCCCTGGCGTTCATCCTCCGACAATTCGACACATCTCACGTATGCTATTTTCCTATGTTTCTGCTTCTCCTAACCAATGATCGTAGGAATGAGGTAGTGAAAATCTCTTGTAACCAGTCTGGATTAGCGGAATGCAGCACAACTCACTTCACTACGACTCTCAGTCGTAGTATTACAGTCCGTTTATCGGACTATATCAAAACTGCTCCAAACAGCTTCCCCTTGTGGGAAATGGGTGGGAATCAAGTCATTGGCCCCAAATTATTCTTCTTCTTCTTCTTTTTTTTTTTTTTTTTTTTGTTGTATCTGCTGGTTTGGGATATTGAATGTTGGAGCCTCCCACCCTATTGACTATTGTATCCTATAACTATTAAATATATCTATAATATACTTTCTAAAAAAACAATTAATATTTAAGCTGGTTAATTAACTTAATTATGTGTCTGCTTCTCTTTTATTAATATCCTTATTTTTTTTCTTGCTTGAATTTCAATAATCTATTTCCATATTTTCTTATAAAGGCACTTGAGGTAATAATAAAGAGAAGTCAGTCTAAGTTTTCATCGAATTGCCAGTAGTTTGCAAAGAGGAACCCTTTTTCTTCCCTGTTGAAAGCTACCTGTTACGCGCTAGCTCAATCATGCGGGATGCAAACAGTTTGGCATTTTCCAACTACACGATGAGGAAACTAACCTCATCATCATGGTCAACTTTCCCAGTTTCATTAAGAAAAGATCAACTAATTATATATAAGGGCATGCAGCTCAAATAATCCAGAACCAGCCAAGAACTGAACCAGCTGCTAAACCAAGTCCCAGGAACACAACCATTACAATTGCAGAAACTTCTGCTTCTGAAACCGGCACAGACTTTGGAGCGAGGATCATGAAGACACTTGTAAGATATCCATTGGTCAATCCAAGCATAAACGTTAGAATTATCACCGGTACCTCAGTTTTTAGCAACTTGGGTCCATGCAGGCAAGCCATGAAGAGAGGATAGAACATAAGCCTGGCAATACTGGCCCATGTAGCCGTTCCAATACTGTTCAGAAGATATGTTGCAGTCAGAGACTTTCCTACCAGATCTGCAATATTATACATGGTGATCAGCAGGATAGGATACCAATCTCCAAAAAACTTGGATTCCAGGTTTTCTGCTATAAATCCTGGAAAAATGGACAGAGTCACAAGATAAATGATGAAAACTCCAAAAACTGGCCATAGGATTTTTCTTGCAACGGACCAAAATTTAGGCCTTGAACACAAGGGATCATCTTGAACAAGTCTATAATGCTGCTGCATGACTGGTAACTTATACAACAGATTGCAAGAAAGTATGCAGCATAGGAGGATGATGGTGCCAACAATAAAATAGAAGTGGGCACTCGTTCGAAGACCCTTTGGAGTCTGTGGAAGCGATGCCTTTGTTAAAATCCTCAACATAGATACAAGAACACCTGTCAACAAACAAAGCACATAAGTAGATCAGGTAGTTAATTTGCATGAGAATCGCCTATATATGCAGGTAGGAAGTGTGAAGTTCATGTGAGATAAAAAAGAAAATCGCTTATATATAGCATGATTCATGCATGTGTTTCATGCAAGTTTATATCTGTTTAATTTTTCAAAGGACTATAAATTATCCAGCCCTAGATGATTCTGGAAATGCTTCATTTATAGCATGATTCGTTTTTCAAGAAAGTTCATACCTGCATAATCTTTTACTAGGTCTTAAATCTATTAATTGTTTGTGGAATTAGAAAACCAAATGAAAAGGATGGTGTGTGTGTGTGTGTGTGTATATATATATATATATAGTTACATGGTATAAATATATACCTGAAGAAGCAGTTCCAGCAAACACAGCCTGCATAAACTCTTTTGGAAGTTTTCCAGCTGATCCTATCAAGGTTCCTCCAACCAAACCGTCAGCTAAACCGCAGACAATGACAGATGTAACTGTCACGCTGTAGGCTCCATTTGGTGGCGCGCCGGAGCCGGAGCCGGAGCAGGAGCTGCACCAAGCCCAGTCTATAATTGGAGCTACCATTAGAGAAATGATGAACATGAAAAAACCCAAGTTCATTCTCAATCTGAAATTCAGCCTCCGATTCCAGTCACTCCAACTCAACATAACAACCAGAACTAGCACCGAAGAACTCATATAAGCCACGGAGAAAACCTTTTCAACGTGCTTAGATGGATATAGATAGGAAAAGTAATCGACAGCAGTGATTAAAGCATTCCAAGGAAGCAAAGTGCCAGCACCAAGCAAGAAATGGATTATGTAAGCGATCTTGAAAGTGTCTCTAGGCTTATTTTGATCTCGGACGGGACCTTTCACTACTACTCCTTCCATTTTTGCTCGTTAATTCTCACAGGCATCCGACATTCTCGGTTGGCATTTTAAGTATCAATATTATGAGGGGTAATTGAGAATTGAAATGATTTATTGACTAGACAGGCATCTTCAAGCTGACCTGACCAAATTCTTCTCTACTCTGCCTCGCAGCTGAAAGCGAGGCTTGCAAGGAAAGAATTATGGCTTATATATAATATTCTCTGTATGCAAAACTTTTAAATTTTGAGTGGCCATGAAACAGGTTTACCAACATTAAAAAGACTGGCTCAAATTGGGCATAAAGCAAGCTGCCTGAGCCAGTTGGGAGTACTAGTGGCGAGACTCAAGTTACTCTCTGATGCATGATGGGATTTGATTGATGGGTTGGGACTTGGAATAATGGAGCTCGTGCAAAGTAGAAAATTTGGGCATTGTAGGGACAGCAATGGATGGGCGGTATTAGAGTACTCTTTTCTTTTACTGCTACACGTGGGTAAGCACTAAGCTGGCTACCATTTTCTATTTTAATCTCACATTTGGGTGATTAGAAGTAAGAAAGAATCATGCATGACACACTCCATATTATCCACTCCTCCGGTCCTAGATTTTTACACATGCAAGTTGCTAAAAAGGCACCAACTCCTGCTAATAGAGAACAAAAACTTGCTATTAAAGTCTCAGAATTCAAGACCCTCATCTGAGATTGTAAGAATTATTCAGTCAGGAAATAATTATGAGAAGTAAGACAAGCTAGCTAGCCAAGAGGCCCTTTTAATTGTGTTGTTCAAGAGATGATTAAAGTTGATGATAATTAGCCAGATCAGCATGCGGGAATTCGGTTCGATCCTCTAATATCATGGCACTTTGATTGCAGAGCATGATAATCATACCCCTTTTGACACATGTCACTTCGAGCTATCTGTCACCGTTGTTTCTGGCTTTGTTTCTTTTTAGGGGGAGGAGGGGTTGGAGGAGAAAGGAAGAGGGATAGCTTATCTTTTCTCTTCTTGCTTTATGGTAAAGTACGAATTCAGCAATCAGCAATCAGCAATCAGCAATTCGCACGCACCCACCATTAATTTGCTTATGGCCTGGAGATAAAATTGGAAAAAGCTGGCAAAAGGTTCTGATCTTTCCCTTCTCTCACTGTTAAATAAAAATAGATTCATTTTAATAAAAAGTAATTATTTTTATAATAAAAAATAGACTCATTTTAATAAATAATTTCTTTATAATAACTTGAAATGGATGGACAAGAATATATGTATGATCAGCAATGAATCCCAGGCCATGGCTATGATTATTATTGCTAGCTAGCTAGGAGTAATATTACGAATAATGTACCATCTGTTCAAGATTTCCAGCCTCATTTTTTGATGACAGGGACATGGGGATTGTGATAGCTAACCTAATTTAAGTAGTACGACATATGCTGATCGATCATACATATCCATCCGCACACCATTCTGGCCAGCAGAAAAATGCCTGCACTATGAGTCACGTACGTCCAATATGTTTTTGCAATATGGGGGACACGTCAAGGCTACTAAAGCCATACCTATGCATCGAATATAAACTGAAATTTCAGGCTTACACCAAATAGCATTCATTATTAGGTATCTTAGTTTTAGTTTTATAAAAGCGACATCACACTTGATGCATTGACGCATGCATGTCATGATTTCTATGTTGGGCTTCTATGTGTGGATCAGATTGGTTGTATTTATGGCGTTTCCATTTTATGGCAGGTTTGAAAAGTGAAATGAGATAAAAAAAATTTGTAAATAGTAGTAAAATAGTTTATGAATAGTAGTGAGATAGTTTGAGTTTAGTATTTTTTGAATTTTGAGAAATAAGAAAGAAAAAATTAAATTAAGATATTGTAATAATATAGTTTTATAATATTATTTTTGTTTAAGATTTGAAAAAGTTAGAATTATTTTTTATTTGAAATTTTGAAAAAGTTGTAATGATTAGTTTGAAAATTTTGTATTTGAATTATGTTTGGGAATAAGATGAGATGAGATAAAATTAGAATTTTATGTCTTATCTCATGCCCTAATTGTGGTTTTTTGGTAGATTTTTAATGAAGTTTCGACCTAAAAATTTTTTTTTAACCCTTTTTTGCTCTTAATTCGACCTAAACCGCTAATTAAGATTTACTATATATTGTATTAAATTACCTGTGTATGGCCGCCACACTCTTTGATTATCATATAAACAAAATACTCTATAACTCCGTGAATGTAGTCACGTTGTTGAATCACGTAAATCTTTTATCGTATGATTAATTCTAATTTTACTTTACTTTTTTTTTCATTATCGTTCCTAACACTTTAGGTAGGAATCTAGTTTAATTTTGATATTTCATCCTGTTCTTCTCTTTACATATTATATTATACATATATATACACATATGTTATGTATATCTCTGTATTCAGGGACGGAATTAGGATTTGGTGCGTGAGGGGTGATTAGGAAAGTGTGTCGTATGTAGGGGTGAACAATAACCGACATTTAAAGTAGCAAAATGTGTCACCGATATTTAACATTAAGCATATAAGGTTGTTATCTAGGGACAAACTAAATTATTAAAGCCACCCATCTAAACCTCTCACTTGAGTTAAAATTAAGATAGAAATAGTCATATAAGATTTTTTAAAACAAATGATAAAAATTAAGTAAATAAAGATAAACTTTTTTGTTGAATCTAAGATTGAATATTGTAAAGTCTCTATAATATAAATAAAAATAGCTATGTGAGATTTATTGCATTCACTCCTAATTGTTAACTCGATGGTAGTTATATATATAATATATGTACTTATTAACAAAACTAATCTAAACAAGCTAGTTAATGGAAGACTTAAAAGGAAAAATGTAAATAAATAGAAAAAATGAAGTTGTAAATTTACCAAAAAAGAGATTTATTACTATTTATGAGATGTAAAAAAAAAAAAAAAGGGGATTTTATTAATGACAAAAAATAAGTATAATTATGAAAAAAACTAAAAGAAACCTAAACAAGTACTAAATGAAATTTTTAAAAATATTTTAAGGGAACAAATTATCTTTGAAAATAGCATATGCTAAACCACCAACGTAGGTCCGCCCGTCTGTATTTATGAAGAAGGTGATAACGAAAATCATGAGGAGTGAATCGTGGATGTAGATTGCGACGAACATCTTAAACAATTATTTTTATATTACTCTGTTTCCTTTCTACTTATACACTGTTCCTTTTACAGTTTGTCTTTTTATATGGTTAAAGCTATGTTTGTCGGGAAAATAAATAAATAAATAAAGACGGGCTTATGATTGGGTAATGCTTGCTTGCTAAATATTCTAAGGATATGATACAGCTACCGCTGAGGGCTCCAGCTGGGAGGGAGGAGTTGTAACATGTGTTTATATTTGTTTTTTTTTTTGTAGTTATTTTTTATATAAATTTATTTTAATATTTTTAAAAAATAAAATAAATTTAGAACATCATTAAAAATATTTTCTAATAAAAAATAAAAAAATTATTAAAAAATACTTCTTTAATCACGAAATAAAAAATATTTTTTATTTTACTTCATGATTAAAAAAATATTATTTAATAATATTATGATTTTTTTTTATTTTTTAAAAATATTAAAAAAATTTATATAAAAAAAACTAAAAAATATACATAATAAATCACACTACAACTCCAGCGGAGCCAACGGAAGCTCTAGCATTTTCCATATTCTATATAGTTCGCCAAAAGCACTGAACATGCATCAGATCTCCCCCACTTGCCACGCTGCCAAATGGGCTCATGGATGTCGTTATCAATTTTTTATTTTCAATTTATTTTTCTTTTATTGTTTTACGAGTCACGTATTAAAAATTTATAAATTTAACTCATATCATAAAATCGATTCTATAAAAAATAATTATTATTCTTTATAAATATATACAAGACCTTATCTACAGATGATGTAAAATTATTTCTCAACACACTTCTTCACGTACAGGTCAATATTTTTCTCGATCATTATCACGTAGTAAGTGATGTGGGTCTTATTTATCCTGTAATAGGCTCTAATATCATAAAAAAATTCACAGGCCTAACTGATACTATAAAACTGGTTATATAAGAGATGATTTCACATTTCTTATAAACATGTTAAAGACCTTATCAATAGACAATGTAAAATTATTTCTCAACACTAATAAAAAGAGTAATAAATTTGTACAAATCTTAAATAAATAAGTCTCACGTAATTTTTTATAAAAAAAAAAGATCTCGTTATGAAAAATATAAAAAGTACATTTTTTTTTTTTAGTGACACTCAACTTTTTACAACTGACTTGGACATAATTTATTTATTTAATAGTTATACCTAACATTACTTATCAATAAAATTAGTTTTAAAAGTTGTCATTTTTAATGATCAATCCCTATTGAATGTGACTATTAGTTGGTATAATTGGAAAAAGTAATGTTAGATATAAGTTTCAAATAGATAAGTTTCATACAATTTTTTTGTAAAATAATGGGTCTCATTAATAAATAATAATTTTTTTTACACTTTTTTAAGATGGGGTCCACTTTTTTTACAAGGACTTTTATGTTACTTGTCTATTTGAAACTTGTACAAATCATTTCTCAATTGAAAATAATAAATTGAAAAGCGAAAATATTATTTCTCTTTTCTTGCATATGATGTAGAAAAATAAAATAAAATGAGTAATGTTACATACAATCGTGAAATGCGTAAACGCCGTGCAATCACTTTGAAAAAGAGTGGAGTCCACTATTAAAAAATTAATTTATTTTCATGTAGGTCTCATATTTATTCATTTTTTTCAAAGCGACTGCATGATGCTTGCACATTCACGATTGAAAGTATCATTTCTGAAATAAAATATTATGATAAAATAAATGGGAAAAAAATTGTGATAGTCCTTATCCGAGATGGGGGACCCCTAAGGAAGTGTTCATATATTTGGGGATTTTTTTATGGGGGTGTTGGCTTTTCCATCTAGTCTCGATTAGCTTTACAATTCTACTAAAGATTAAAAAGCTTGGTATTGGTAAATGACACGTAGAAATATGAATTTTCAATAACATATAGATCGTTCTTTTATTCCTTAATTTTGTTTTTAGCAATACATAGGTATTCTGGATTGCACATAAAAAGTCACATTTTATCCTGATGATGTCATCGTGCTGTAAACAGCAGGATCAGGACAGGAATGTTATTGAATTAATACTACTTGTAATTAATTAATTTTTTTTTTTATGCACGTTGATTAGGAATAGTTGAATACCAAATATTTTAAATGTTTTATATAAATTTAAAAATGTACGGATAATATATTTAATTAAAAAAATGTTAATTTATGAGTTTATTTTTATGAGATTTTTTTGAGACTGTAGCACTTCTCAGTAAATAATTAATTAATCAATAATTTCAAATAAAATAAAATAATGAATGAATAATCATACTTTTTGTTCTAAATCTTGTTATTTTCAATCACATATAATGATGTTCACATTTTAGGTGACTTCTTATATTAAGTACTTAAATAAAATTTAAAATGTTCGGAGATAGACAATAGTTTTTTTTTTATTTTTTGAACAAAGTAGACATAGTTAGGAAAAAAAATGTTATTATAATAAGAAAAATTTTACGTATCATCTTCGCGAAAGTTCTCGAAAGAGAACTGTTATAAATACAAATAGATTACACAAAGTAAATCTACAAATTGATGTAGTTTCATAGAATCCATTAGTTCTGCCTTTTGGGTAGCCAACATATCTCAACACTTTCCAAGTATTCTCGTACTATTGGAAATACTCTACATGCCAAACGCAATGAACCATATTCGTATCAAAGTCTTTCCAAAAATCACTATAATATTTATCATTATTATATATAAATAAAAAATAAAATCACTATAATATTTATTACTATTAAATATAAATAAAAAATAAAATCACTATAATATTTATCATTATTATATAGAAATAAAAAATAAAATCACTATAATATTTATCATTATTATATAGAAATAAAAAAAAAATCACTATAATATTTATCACTATTATATATATAAAAATAAAATCATTATAATATTTATCACTATTATATATAAATTAAAAATAAAATCATTATAATATTTATCATTATTATATATAAAAATAAAATAAAATCACTACAATATTTATTAATATTAAAAAATCACTATAATATTTATTACTAAAAATAAAATCATTATAATATTTATGGGACCCATACCTTTTTTAACTACCTATCTAAAAGTCAACAACTCAACATACTTCACACATCTAAACAACTCAAAATACTCTCAATGGGAATCACAAACTCACTCTAATCTCTACTCATAACTATTCACAAACATTCTCAACACTTCTCAGTATTAGTATTCTTAGCAGTGTTTTAAATTTCATATCGTACCGGCCGGTATGGCCGAAATTTTTCGTTTCGGCAGTCAGGCCGGTACAGGTACTATACCTGTTCTGTACCGGCCAAAATACCGCCGTATCGGCCGGTACCGGCCATATCGGACTAAATTTCGGCCTGTACCGGCCTATATTTCGACCGGTACCGGACGATATTTCGGCCTGTGTTTTATTTATTTATTTATTTATATTTTTTCAAACTACAAACTTATTTTTAACCCCTAATTCAGACTAGACTATTTATAATTTATGTATATATGTATTTATATATAATTTATTTATATATAGACTATTATTTTCGAATATAATTTATATATATATTTTTATATATAATTTATTTATATATCGACTATTCTGAAATATTATTCCGAAACGTTATTTTAAAATGATACTGATATCGAAATATTTCGTTCTAGTGCCTTGACCGATACGACGTCCGGTACGGTATTCAAAACATCGATTTAGTACCAAAACGTTGCTGTGTCCGGATATAACTTTTCCGTACAGTAACTGCCCACTCCTTATTGAAGCGTAACAGAATCGCAATTCCCACGATGATACTTAACCGTCAAACTGTAGTTCCAACTAGTAGCATCTCTGTGAGTCTGTACGACCGCCATGGCTCTGTAAATCTGAATCCGCCATTTCTTCCTTAAAAGCTCTGCGTGAAAGTCATCCCCCTCCTCCTGCATTGGCTCCGACAAGTTCTCAAATCATTATTTTTCCCAAGATCGTTGCATCAGTCTCTGTGTTTTTTCTTTGTGAATGTAATATTTGGTAGAGTTTGAGGTTTATGTTTGAAACATTCATACTTCATAGGTTTCAAGCCCTGCAAGTTGTACTCTGTAACCTGGACACTTAAATTTGTGGGCTCTTCTTTATCAATAAATGTAATAGTCCCTTTGTGCCTAAGCTTATTCATTAAATTGGGTGTGCATCTCTCTCTCTCTCTCTCTAGAAGTGCAAGATGAACTGCTTGATCGGTTATTGAATGAGAACATTCATGCTTGTAAATTTTGCCGGTGTCACACTGTCAGCCATTTGCTTTGAAGCTACTCCTTTGGGAGGGCGATATATTTTCCATTTGGCTGTTAAGAAACTGTGAAGAAATAAAAGAAATCATTTTTTTTTTTTTTTATTTCTAAGTTGTATAAAACATTGAGATTGGAGGAAGCAAATCCAAACCATCTGGTTATTTTGAGGCGAGTTTTCCATTTCCTGGGAGCCAAATCAACTTGAAACATAGTATCTATGGTTTTGTGCCTTTTGTTTGTTTGTCTTATTCTATCAGCAACCAAGTGGAACACGAGTGTGCTAAGAAGTTTGTTGTCTTTTGGTTGCCGTTTCAAGTTAGATTCCTCTTTGATCGTGTTCTTCTTTTTTATATCTGTTTCATTTCTTTACTTTTCAATTAGCTTTGAAGCTGTTCACAACATGGAATTTTGCACTCTTTTTAGTGTAATGGATAGTGCTGATCCCATTGTTAGCATTGCTGAGAGCCACCAAAGTGAGGTACCCAATTCTGGCTTTGATGGTATTATGGAGAAGGTAAGCAGTGTTTTTAATAGCATTCATGTGGAATGTGAACGGCTAGATGAGAGTGCGATAGCTGTTTCCCTATTGGGAGAGACTAGAAATTTCGAGCCATTGTCTGAGAGAGATGTAGAAAGATCAGCTTTCCTCAAAGCATTCGGTGGTTTGACCATAGCAAAGGTGTAGTACTACTGAATGGTAACTAGTGTGCCTTTCCTTTAGTTGATTAGAAACCATTTTAATCTTTTGATTGAACTCAATAGGACTCTAAGGAAGGAGACGACACAAAAAGCACGGACAATTCGAAGAAAGTTCAAGACAGGGGAACAGCCATAAAGCATTCAAATCCCAAGAGTATAATGACTTCAGTGAAGAGCAAAGATGAAAAATCTGGCTCAATCACCATAAACAAACCTTTTGCACTTGCAACAAACTGGAGGTTATCTAGTGACAGGCAGATTGCTGCAAGCATTCATTCAACTGTGGCAAAGAAAGTGGCATCTGCAGCGAGTGCTGCTTGCCATGCCCTGGTAAATACCTTGACCATAGCCTAAAAATATGTGGGATTGAAGGTTAATAAACATTTCCTCCTCATGTTCAAATGTTTTGCCCAATTATTACTCACTATATTGCTCTGGGCAGCAACCAGGACAATCTTACACAGCATTACCAGCTTTAAGCACAAGAGAGCCACAAAGTCTTAGGTACATTTTCTTGCAATTTTAAACTGTTTCATTTATATACATTTTGTAAGACCATAGATGTAGCAAGTGTTTATCTGGTTATTTTTATTATTAAAATTTTAGTTTTTGCCTCAGGGAACAGGCGAAACATAAGCCACCAGCTAAAGTTGAAGAATATACTCATTCTGCTTCTTTGTATGTTGTCTTAACTGTGCTTTTGTTGTGATTCCCTAACATTAAAGTCTTCCCATTTTTCCATGTTTAGTGAAGGGTTTTTTTTTTCCTTATCTTCCTCATGTAAGCCCTACGGTAGAGAGTGCTAAACCTCGAAGAGTTGGTCATCTTCCTTCCTATGGCTTCAGCTTAAGGTGTGATGAGAGAGCACAGAAACGAAAAGAGGTTGGCCAGATTCTTATGTGCACAATATTTTGGATTATACATTTGCTGCTTCTTTATTGGATGACTAATATACTTTATGTTCATGTCCTTTTGGTTGGGCAGTTCCATTTGAAGCTTGAGGAAAAGATTCATGCAAAAGAAGTGGAGCAAAGTACTTTGCAGGCGAAATCCAAGGTAGTACTCACTGCTATTCAATTATACGTGTTAATTTGCATTTTTTCAGGCTTCGCCATGTTACCGAAATCTAAATTTATAGTAACAGTATGCTCAATTGTTTTCAGGAAAGTCTGGAAGTAGAAGTAAAGATGCTAAGGAGGAGCTTAACATTTAAGGCAACCCCTATGCCAAGCTTCTATCATGAACCTCCCCCACCCAAGGTGGAGTTCAAGAAGGTAAGTTATTTGAATTGTCTTGGTTAACTCCAGTCAGAGCCTCGTAAACTTTGCATATTTGATACATCTTCTAGCCCTCTGCTGCCTGGACTTAACCCAAATACCGTTTTCATTTGTGAATTGAGGTGCATGTCATGAGCGTAAAGCTCTGAAATCCAATACAAGATCAAATGAAAAGCATCTTCCTTTGTGATGTTAGAGATTATAAATTTATACTACCACACCATATTAAAGTATTCCTACCTGTTTTTTGTTTTGTGTTCATTTGTTAACAGATTCATTACAAAGTCTTAATCGTGACTCTTTCATGGGCTTGATAATCAGGTTCTTAGGTAGTTTATTATGGTAACAGCGGCAAGAAAATCTTAGGTTTTCCCAGTTCCCAGTATCATGAATTTGCGACTAACTTACGACCCCTAACCCCTAAAAGTAAGCAGAAAAACTGAATTCGGAATTGATAGAAACGGCTCCATTGGACCCTTTTCAGACAATATGTACCGGTTTAAACTTTTGAGACAAGTGGTGATTTCTCAGTTCGATTAAAGTATTGTTCCCTTTTTAATTTCTTTTCTTAACAAGCTTTTAGTTTCTTTTTCTAGTTTCTTATTATGGAATTTTTGCTATACATATATCAAAGCCTTTTCTTCCTTCTTATGGAATCATTGTACAATGCAGATTGCACCAACGAGAGCCAGGTCTCCCAAGTTAGGCCGCCACAAGCGGTCATCATCGATGACGGCCTCCGAATTAAGCGGCAACCGCAGTTCTCAATCAGTCCATCTAATTCTAGACGAGAAGGTTACCCAAAATCCTGCCACAAAAGAATCATCCCTCTGTTCTTTTAAGAAGCCACTTCAAAAATCCCTTCCAAGACCTCTTTCTGAGAAGACTACAACATTGGCCAATACAACAGAAGATTGTACATTTCGCAGCCAACATACAGAACAACATAAGATTGAGCAGGAAGCAGGGCAAAGATTAGAGCCATGCCAAATTCAAACTGGACTTGATGCAGTCTTGTAAGAGCTGGAGAAAGAGGGTAATAGGAAACTTTGGTTTTGCTTTGGTTGAATTAAAACTATGGAAGCATAATTATTTATTTGATAGTATACAAAGTATAAATTGTGGTTTTGTATCCTTTTTAAGTGTCGTTATTTTCTTGTTGCTTTTGTGATTTGTTGTAATATGTAGACGACTTTTTTCCTTGCAAGTGCTGTTAATGGCTTTTTTACCTTCAAATCAGTGCACGAAGTGTTGTTATTTTTTTGGCATTGAAATTTGAAATTTAGATATCTAGCCTATCAAATCGGATTAGGGTTATTAGAATTTAGAGTTGTTAGGCATCGTTCGGAAGATCAACTCAATTCAATCTAATTTTAAGTTAAGTTTAACATCCAAACACTTAACTCTCAAGTCACTAAATTCATCTTAATTCAAAAAAATATGCAGAACATAATCATCTTATTTATTTGAGGAGAAAATATATTTACAACTGTGAATTGTGCAACTGCCGCGTAATCGTTTTGAAAAAAGTGAATAAAATATGAGATTCACATAAAAAAATTAATTTTTTAATAGTAGACCCTATTCTTTTTCAAAGCGATTACGCGACGGTTGCACACTTCACGGTTGTATACATAATTACTCATCTTTACAATTTTTTTTTTTATGTGAATATCAAATTTACTCACTTATTTAAAAAAGAATATACGATACTTACACATTCTATAACTATATATATGATTTAAATAATTGTCCTTATCATTAAGAGAATTATCCAATTTCTTTTAAATAACATAAATATGATCGAGCTATTCCACTTACGTTTCCGATATGGTGCACTAGTGTGATTAAAAACTAACTAAAATGAGTGATATGAGTACGTAATTCCACGCGGCGTTGCCCTACGGACGATCCTCAAGATCTCTCTCAGCTCGTGGACCCCACAATTCGACTGAGCTCTTATAGCACCTCTACACCCAATCGTCGTCGAGGGAGACTCAGAGAGGGGAAGGGTGGGAAGGAGAAAAGCGGCGTCGCGGAGAGGGGCGTCGCGGAGAGGGGCGTCGCGGAGAGAGATGGAGAGCCATGGGAAAACGACGTCATCTTCTGTCCTTGACGGGGTAAGGGACGAAGAGAGGGGCGCTGGAGGTAAGGTCAGGAAGCCGCCGTCTCGGAAGCCGCCTTCTACACCGTACTCTCGGCCGCCGCCGAGCCAAGTTAGAGACCGATCCCAATCTCAAGACCAAGACGGTGGCCGCCGCTGGCTCTCCAAGTTGGTCGATCCGGCTTACCGGCTTATTTCTAGCGGCGCAACTCGAATTCTTCCTCTGTTATTTTCCAAACCACCTGCGGTTCATGCCCTTCCTTCCACCGTCCATGATATTCGTAAGTTGTTCTCTCTCTCTCTCTCACTACGTAGTTCTCTTTCTGTATCTAATTATCAGAGATTAGGGTTTTGTGACTTCGGAATTCTTGTTTTGTTTGTTTGTTTTTGGGTTTTCCAAGCTTGTTTTGGGTATACTAAAATATTCTTAATAAGAAAAAAAAAATGGTTGTTCGATCAAATTGACAGGCTAATAAGCTATTATCTTATACTCTTGAGGTTTAATTTTATTTAAGCAAATCGAACTTGGATGTGAGCATATAGGCCAAGGGTGGGATCGTAAAATTATTATTTCCATTTGAAGTTAGTAAAGTGGTATAACATTACCTAGAAGTTATATCGTGTAACTTGAATCTCCCTCTCCCTCCTTTCCCCCCCCCCCCCCCCCCCCCCCCCTCTCTCTCTCTATCCGTATATACACACACACGCATATATATGCAAGTAATTATAAATAATATTGGGGTGCTGCTGCTGATCATAGTCTAATTAATTCACTCAGAGATTGTGCTATGTTCTGGATATTTTAGGGGGTGGGTATATAGTTCTTTTTTTGTGTAATTTAACTTGCTGACCCTTTTCATCTTGGAGAAGGTATTAATTTTACATTAGTAGAACCTAGCATATATATATATATATATGTATGTATGTATGTATGTATGTATGTATATATGTGTGTGTATGTATGTATGTATATATGTGTGTGTGTATATGTGTGTATGTATATATATATATATATATATATATATATATATATATATATATATATATATATATATATTGGTGGCTAATTATAGGAACTTGAAATTGGTATTATAGAATAACAACTAGTAGCTCTGAGGAGGTATCTGCCAATTATGAAAGAGTTTGTAATTTGATTTTTCTAGCTCCAGCTGGTGGTGTCTTTTTGCAGTCTTTTGTTGTACTATTATGTTTACAAAAGGACGGTGCTTAGTTAAATCTACTTCCGAGCTTAGAACTTTTTTCCTTAATACATTATTCCATTGGTCGATTGTAATAGACTTTAATGGCATGACCTTACATGATTTCCCTGTATCTTTAGACACTCATGCATAGGTGTTGTTCTTGTATATTCCCATGTACTTGGCAATGTCCATCTTTAATAATCTCTTATTTACTGATAAAAAAAAATCTACTTTTGAACCTTTTTTTTTAAAAAAAAAAAAGGAGAAATTGATATGCAACCTTCTTCCCTTTGTATTGTAACTTAAAATTCTGGCATCTGTGGTCCTCCATCTTAATGGGCCCCGGTCAATGAATACAATTTTGGGATTTTGGATGATTCTATTGGTTGTGAGAGATTACATTGGAATTGTTATGTTCACCCCTTGGGAATAATCAGAGGGGATGCTTTCTAGAAAATGGTCCCCTTATGTATGTGTTGGTGTATTTGGTGGAGCGAAATGATAGAAGCTTCAAAAACCACGAGAGAACAATGGAGGAGCTGAATGTTTTTTTCTTTAAAACATTGTTTTCATGGGTGGGGGCCTTTGTTTGTAACGGACTAAATGTCCATGACTTTTTACTTTCAGTTGTAAACTCTAGTTAGGTACTTCTCATGTATACTCTCTGTGTACTTGGGCTTTGTCTATTATTATGAATAAAATTTCTTGATTACCGATCAAAAAAATAATCAGTGGGGATGCTTCAATTTTAACTAAGAAGGCATTCTAGGATATGTATTGGATTGTTGGACAGGTGAATGTGGAACAGTGGGAAAAGAATTAAGGAGTGGTTTGGATTCAGAGATGAGTTGAGATGGTTTGTGAATAGTAGAATAAAAGAGATGAGTTGAGGTGGGTTTTGAATTCAAACGAAGCCCAAAACAACTTGTGAAAAGTGAAGATCCTTAATAGGGCTCCAACTTATTCATGTCATTATGGTTCTCACTATTTTGCTGGAAAGAGCTTTTGATGAATTGACATCTTTTCCAAATTTCCATCATAGATTTACTCTTTCTTAGGCCTCGTTTATTTTCACAGTTCATCTCAACTCATCTCATCTCATCATTACAACTTTCTCAAATTTTCACAGAAAATAAAATAAACAATTCAACTTTTTTAAATCCCAAAACAAAAATAATATTAAAAATATATATTCTAACAATATTTTATTCAATTTTCAACTTTCATTTCAACTCATCTCAAAAAACAAACGAGGCTTCAATGTTTCTCTTCTCTTAACTTGATATTGACTAATTCAACTACTTGGGTTGGATGAGTGTGATGTCTCGTACTGATTGATTAGTGTATGTGGTATATGAGATTATACATTGCTTGGAAAGGAGAAACTCTTCCTCTTTATAATGGTTCCAATGGGGTTTCAATTGTACCATTGACTAGTCCTTTTGGAGTAGAGCCCAAATGTGGCTTGGCCCTTCTCTTGGGGCATTACAAATGGTATTAAAGCCAAATCCAACAAAAATGTGGGACTTGAGCTATGCCACCTATGATGGAATGGCCTGACGAGAAATTTGGGAATTTAAAGGGGGAAGACTGTGATACCCCATATTGATTGATGAGTGTAGGTGATGTATGAAATGGGAGAAATTTTTGCTCTTTATAATAGTTCCAATGGGGCTCCAATTGTACCATTGACTAATCCTTTTGGAGTAGGGCCCAAATGTGGTTTGGGCCTTCTCTTGGGGCGTTACAATGACATGCCTTTTCACTTTGAATTGGGATTAAGTAGATTATGTGCTTTATAGTTCTATATTATGCACAACTTTTATATGTTGATCATTTACCCAAGCACACAAATCTGAGGTCTTTTTATGTATTAGAATTTTTATACCTGTCATGAAGTACAATTTGTTGAGATGGCTAAGTCCTGTCTCCTGTGTAGTGATAGACTATTTAACAGGCGTGGGTTGGCAAGTGGCTAAAAAGAGGCTGGATTAAACAGACTTGGGGTGTGTATTTAGCCCGTGGAGAAATGCTTTGTACACAGACTAAGGCAAAAAAAAAGGAATTTCTGTTCATGTGAGCAGTAATGAACAGTAAATTTATTTTGCCTTCTTCCTTGTACATTCTGTGCATGCTGTTTGTGTGTGAAGCAGGACTCGTAGCCCATAATGTTCGAATGCTTACTTTACACACACACACACACACACACACACACACACACACACTTACATAAATATAATGTTTGAATGCTTGCTTGGATGGAAATGCTGAACTTTGTTCAAATAATTTCATCTTAGTTATTAATGAGATCTTTTTGAATCAGAAAAACTGAACTCAGAATTTGAACAAGATGATGATCGTGATGGTGGCAAATGCACATTAAATGTAAGGATTCTGTCCTTTTTTTGGTTAAAACTGTTAGTAGCCTTGATCTCATTTTTATGCAATACTCGATAGCATGTTTAGAGGGCTTTAATTAGGTTAAAGTTTCCATTTACACAAGAGAATTATTCTTGATTTAGCCTTATCTCTTTTTTAGATAAGTGACCTTGTCCCTATCTCTTGCAGCTTGCATTATCCAGATCAACCATAGTAGCAGGTCCTAGTGGAGCAGAAGATAGATCGAAGAGTTGTTCTGATTTTGATGGACACAAAAAAGACTTAAAAGCCGACCTTTCTGATGATATGGGGCTTTCTGAAATCGAAAGGCTGTTGAATGGGAAAAAATTTTCTAGGTAAATCAAAATTACTGTTTGTCTTATTTAATCGTATTGTATAGAAAATGGTTGCTTCCAATGAATGAACCTGCTTCTGATCCCAGAACAATGTTTTGTTTTATCAAGTCTCCTTGCTATTAACTAAGGAAATTTTCTGTGTTGTGTGCTGAAGGTTGCAAGTTCTTCATTTCTAGGGCAAATGGGCCGGTAATTATTAGCATTACTATAGCCCTTTCTTAATTCTACTCCCATTACCATGCAGGGACGAAGTTAATCATTTGATGGAGATCTTACACTCTAGGGCTGTTGATCGTAATCCACACACAACTTCTGGAAGAGACCCTGCAGGTCTTGTAGCAACATGTGAAACTCCCAAAACTTCACATGAAGAAAAAGATTCAAAGCGAGCCCTTTGGGTAAGTTTAATCCTCCTCCTGCCCGCTGTGTAGAGGAATTCACTGCTGTCAACCTGGCTTTTGAATCAGTGATGGGCTGTAGAATAAAACTTAATTGGCCTACAAACTTATAGAAAGGTGGCCTTTGTACTAATTCTGCTTAGATTTCTTTATTGCTGGTTCGTATTTTTGGGTGCAGTTTGATGGCATGTTGTGAATGGAAAATATATATGTATATTTGTTCTTTTCAGGCATGATTTATTTTATGTATTTTTTACTTTGCACATATTCTTTTGAAGTAAAATAAGCCATAACCTACATCCTTATTTGGAAGGAATAGCTGCACAGAGATAGAATTACGTGAATAGAGGCAGAATAGAACTAATGGTGCTCACAAAAAGGGTGGTTGTTTATGGATATACTATGCATTAAGTGTGAATAAAAAGCTTTGTAAGTCAATTTACCCAAACTACCCCAAGCATTATTTGAGAATTAGGGATTGTGACGAGATATAAGGGACAAAATGTCTTCAAGTTGTAAAGTAGGAAAAGAAATTAGGAAATAAGTCTTGTGAGGGGAAAAATAAACTGATTGTCTTGTGGGAGTTTTCTGAAGATTAGAGTAAAAGAAGAATGTGTACAACAATGAGACACACACTCTCTCTCTCTCTCTCTCTCTCTCTCACACACACACACTCACACACACTCACACACACTCACAATACATATCATAAATAGTTTTTATGTTGCAACTGTTTAGTATAGGTTTCTGAAGAATTAGGGGTTGATTGCCTACTTGCTGTCATATTAGGTTCAATATTCTAGCCCACCATTGAAACATCGTGTGATAGGTTTTTATAGGGTCCATGTAACAGGTAGCTTCTTAAAAAGATGCTGTAGATACAATGGATAACCGAATGAAGCACGTAGGCGCAGGTCCCTGATTTGTATTGTATTTCAAGATATGTAGTGTATTGGTAAGTTTGGGAAATGAGAAACTTGAAGCCTGATTCTCAATCATAAATGGCTCGGTCAGTTTTAATGGTACTAAATTAAAAAGTTGTTTGCAAAATCGGGGCCTTGTTTGTAGTCAGCTCTTTGGAATCCTCTTAGAAGGTGATAGAGATCTAATTCTGCTAATAGAGTGGTTGTTTATAAGAAACAAGTTTGTTGTTCAAATGTCATCTTTTTCTTTTGCAAAATGTTGTTTATAATAGTCTTGTTCTTGCCCATGGATTCCTGTTTCTTTTTCTAAATTAAGGGGGAACCCGTCTTGTTCTTCTGTTAACTTTTGTCTTGTTCTAAATTAAAGGCGAAGAAAAACTTAATCCTTTTTCCTCCATTTTCTATTGTAACGATAGGTTTCTTGCTGGGCATTAATGTTAGCGCTCTTTGTAATTCTTGTAAATTGGGATGGGAACATTTGTGTCACGTAGCAAGATGTTGTCATGGCTTCTTTATACCAGTTGCAATGTTAGATCCTTGTAGGGCTAAGATGTTTACCCTTCTTTGAGGGCTTCGTGAAATTCCTATTTTGGAGATGTCTCATCTAATGATTGAGAGTGAGTCCTTAATGCTTATAAGATGGGGTATGTTTTTATATCTATATTAAAAAAAGTGGTCTTGATATCTATTTTAGATGAATATCTAGTTATATCATGCCCGTTCTTTTGAATTTGACGAGGGTACAATATCAGTGATTGTTCAGTTTGGCAATTAGGATGGGCTATGGTTTAGAGAGGGATTATAAATTTGCAGTGTTATCCCTAATGAGTGGATTTTTATGCTTTGGGCATATAGACGAGAGTGGACTATACATAGTTGTTGAGTTGACAAATGAGGATGTGAAGTAGCTGAGAGAGTAGTTATATATCTATAGCAATTTAAAGGGTAGATCTTTCTTCCTTGTGCAAGCTTTTATGCTTTAGGTAAATTTCCTCTTTCCTATATTCTTTAATCTCCTTATTCCTTGTTTTCTTTGCTCTTAAAGGAACCCTAGACTTGTATCTATCTATTCTTAGTCTTTTTTTTACAAAGATGGAAACAATAGGCTTCATAAACATTTATGTGTTAGAAATAGCAATATGAAAACTTTAGAATGTAAAAGAAGTTTCTAAATGCTTTTAATTATCCTATAAGGGCCTTTGATAGCATTTCTTACCTGTCCTATAATTTTCCTAAAGGAAAATTTAGAATTTTCTTCATAACATTAAGGCCTCATGAACCCCAAGGGGTTGGCCCAAGTGGTGAATGCCTTGGTCTTGGGGTATCACTCCCTTCAAGGTCCAAGGTTCAACACCTCATGGGTGCAAACAATCCTTTGGGCCACACCCCCTGGTGAAAAGCTAGCGATTTAACCAGTTCCATGTAGGGAAACTTCCGGGGGTACGGTGCACGGGACTAGGGTTTATTTTGTAGGAGTGGGTCCAAAGAGCCCTGTCTTGGAGAGGTTTCCCGACATAAATAAAAAATAAAAAAAGATAAAAATAATAAAAAAATATATTAAGGCCCCGTTTGGATAAGCAGTTGGTCTCATCTTCACATCCAAACACTACTCAAACACAAACACTTTTTAATTTCTCTTTTATACTTTCTCATTTGATCATTACTAATCATTACAAATTTTCCAAACTTCCATATAAAACACAACAATTCAGTTTTTTCAAATTCCAATACAAAAATAATATTAAAAAATTATATTCTAACAATATTTTAACTTTATAATATTTTTATTCAACTTTTCTTTCTCCATTCCCAAAACCCAATAAAATCTTAATTCAAACTATTTCACTATTATTCACAAACCAGCTCACTACTATTTACGGATTTCTCATCTCCTCTTATTTCATCTCATATGCTATCCAAACGAGGCCTAAGTACATATCTCATTTGTCTATTATGTTTCATAGGGTGCTTTTACTGATATATAAAAAAAAATGTTTCAAAGGGTGCTTTTGAATTAAATATATGTTGCTCATCACCATGTTCTGATATGTCTTGATGATATAGTTATTTTATATGAAATTTTGCAGGTTCGAGATGAAGTCGGTGCTTCACCAGTTGAAATTGCTAGAGCATACATGGGAAACAGAGCGTCAGAAATCAACCTTGGTTTTAAGAATACAACATCAGAAGATGAAATAACATTACTACATGGTGATGAATCTACTGCAAAACCATTTATCCCATCACCTTCACCTAAGCCACCTACATGCTGGCCTGGTTCCATGGCACTTGATCGACATGATTATTCAACCCCACAAAGTCAAAGAAGCAGATTTGGGCTTCATAACTTTCCCCGAACCCCCTATTCTAGAACTATTTTTTCAAAGTCCAAGACTAGGGTAAGTAAATTTGAATTTCGTAATTTTATGAGTGATTTATTAAGACATTCTTATGTGCTTCTGGGATTATGTGCTTTTTTCCATTTATACCCCTTCTATGTCATCAGATCACTCAATTACGGGGTGATGGCAATAGGGCTGTGAACGTTTCGTCTACTCCCCTGCAACAACCACATACTCCTATATACGGGCAGGTACTTTTTTCATCTTATAATCCTGGTAATTTGCTTTTCTATGCAGAATCCTAGTAATTGCATGCCTTGATGTTGTAATATTTTTTTTTCCTGCATTGATGGTTCTTTTTAATGTTATGAAATGTGATCTGGATTATATTCTTGATGATTTCTCTTTTAGTGGATTATATTCTTGAGTCATCCTTGTTTACGAAATAGTGAGCACACGATATCCTGCAAGTAATTAAGCACTTAAACTTCTTGTGGTCTGTCTTCCAAAGAACCCGTACACTTGTTCACAGTTCTTGTGACGGAGGAATCTCTATCAAGATGATTTGATATAATTCATAGATGTGCTCTAAAATAGACCATGCATACATTTTCTCCTGGTGTTTCTTTTTGAGTTGGTATCATGACTTTCTAGTTATCTCGTAGCATTCTATTTTGTTCTTGCTTAATGGTTATCTGCATGGCTTGGGTATGTTGGGAACAAGATCAACTCAATGATATCAGCTGGAAGTGTCCTGTATGTTTGAGATTTATTACAGAAATATGTGGGACCTGGGACTTCACGTCTGCCCCTCTAGCAGTTTTCCGAGTGCTTCAGGGATGAACAGGTCCCGAATATTCATCCATCTGTTTCACTTTGTCAGCTGTCTCTTCTTTTGTCTTGCTGATCATTTTAGGATGGTACATCCTCTAAAATATTTCATCTAATCGTCTTATAGAATTTATTTATTTTTGTTGGAAATGTGATTTTTATTATTGAAACGCAAATCTATATAGATCTAATTTTAAAAAAAAAGTGGGACCTAAGGCCCAATTTAGTGATGGAAATATCTCAGAAATGGTTTGGTCAGGTCCATACTTACTCCTACAACTTGGTCACTTAGCTATTTAATCAACACTTTCCTATGTTCTTGACCTTATTTTATCTACATAATCTTATGATTCCTATAAATTGTCTATCCTGAGAGTGATCTAGGGTGTCTTTCCCTTCAATTAACATGCCGGTGTGACAGATTGGTTGCGTAGTGCAAGTAAATATTTATCAACTTGTGAAACATCATATTTTGATGTGATTTGGACGAAGCCTACATTAAAAGGTTAAACGTTACACTAACTTTTTTTTTTAAAAGATGAATCCTGCATGCCCTTCACTTTGTATGCATCTGGAAAGTCGAATATTCTAAATTGGCAAAATTGAATTATTGTGAATTATTTTCAAAATTGTGTGTTGAATTGATCAATTTACTTCTTATTACTTGAATGCATAGGTGAAAAGGAGTGATGCAGATAATGGTTATGGATCAGTGGGGCCCATACGTAGGATAAGTCAAAAACCTCTTGCAAAATCTTCTTCAAGAGGATCTGTATATTTTCATACTCCCTTAGATGGTCCTTCACAGGCGGGAAATTCCAATGCCTCTGAAGGCTTCTTGCCTTCTGTCAAGAAAAATATGGAACTTGGAGGAACAAGTGAAACTTCAAAGTCTGAGTCATCATACGGTAAGCCACACAGCTCTGAGGTGGGTGTTCCGACCGTACATCCACATGCTACTCAGATGGCTAGGAAGATTTTGGAGCATCTTGATAGAAATCCACCCACTCCTAGAGATAAGTCTCTTGAGTTAGAGCTTGCTGCTAAATGGAAGAAACCTGAGTCTTCTGATGTCACCAATATCGTGTCAGATAAACATAGTAGCTTACCAAAGTTTGGAGAGTTTAATTCTTTTAAGAACAGAGAACAAATTGACCACATGAATTACGCTCAAAGGAGTGAAGATGGATGGAACTCTCATTTTAAGGTTCCACCTCAGGAGAGTACCTCTGGAGTTACTGGTGCTGTAAATAGAGGAAGTTCAGCTTCTTCGGGAACTAAACCTGTCTTGCCTTCTATAACTATTAGCAAGCCTGTCTCAAGATGGCCATTTTCTTCTGATGCGGCCAGTTCTGCGTTTACATTCCCGGTTTCTTCTTCCGTAGTAGAGCCACCAACACCGACCATCATGTTCTCAGCCGATAGTCAGCAGCAGCCGAAAGAGGGACTTGCAGTTCCTCCATATAGTTTTGGCTCGAAAAGGTCCACTCCTGCCCTTGTTTTTTCCGTTCCTTCTACAAGCAGTGCCAATATTCAGGAAGATGCTTTGGGTATTAAGTTCAGCTTTGGTTCAGATGAGAATACAAGGTTATCTTTTGGTTCGTTTGGAAAGATGCTGTCTGCTACGAACTGAAACTGTTTTTTTCTTTTTTTCCCCTTATATTCATTTCCTTTCTGGGATCTGTTTATTTTTTGTGTTTTTCGTTTTCGGATAGATTGTACTGAAATCGGTTGTACCTTTAGTGGGGAATGAGGTGGAAAAGCTGCATAAAGCAGAAAATGGCACATTTCATCCTCCAATAATACTCTGTTCCTTGGTTTCCATGAGACACGTACACGACGTTACTGGTGGGATTTAGGTTTGAGCAGCGCTTTGCATTATTAATTTATTACGAGTTTTTAATGGATAAATCACATTTTAAGTATTAGTCCCAAATTCAGGCGCAATCGCTCTGATCATGGTCAGCAGTAAATCACATAGGAGTGAGTGACGTCTATAGACGGCAAGATACGTATATGGGGCTTTTAATTCCGAGTAACGTTAAATACAAGCTGCAATCATAAGGTTTTAATTAGTCTTTTCTTAATGTTTAGCACCCTAATTACGTATTAGTAGAAGAAAAATTTTATGCACCACGCTTTCATCCCATTATGTAAAATATGGTATATTTATCACTATCGGATGATTTTTTATCATTTAATAGTAATAAATGTGTCGCATCTTATATAGTGAAATGAGAGTGCGGTGCATAAACATCATTACTCAACAACAATTAATATGGCCTCTCTTTCGCTTGCAGATTTTAAGTGGTATGGTACATTCTATAATTGTATCACTCTTATATAAAATGGGTCGATTGCAAAATCAATATTTGGATTTTTCATGTTTTAACATAATGATGCTTGGATTATTAATTTTTCATAAAATTAATAATTAGATATCTTTATCAATCTCCTACATGTTAGATTGCTACGTGTCAGTCTTTGATTCCCATGTCATGTGCCGGTCTTTGATTGGCTGATGTGATATACTCATGCCATGTATCAACTAATGACATGTATCAGCTGATCGAAGACTATACATGTCATACTATACTCTGTTAATTTCTAATGAAAATTTGACAAAATTATTTAATTACAAATTTTTTAAAATTCAGATATATTTTTTTAAAAAAGAGAAAAGATACTTCTAATTTTATTAATAACCCTGCATAATACTAAAATGCAATTACTGATATTTACTACCTTAGATAAATTTTGATTGTTTGGTGTGTCTTATTAGTGCTAGTACTGCAATGACAAGGGATTTTCTTCGATTGGATGAGTGAGACACCACGTGGTGCTGTTTATGATCACGAAATTTGGAGTATCAAGATGATGAGCAAAGCATTTTCCCACAGAACATGTGCTGTAGGAATCACATGTTGCTTCAATCTGGTAAACAAAGAACTGATCCGATCCCTTTCAAGCTAGCTAGCTAAGAAGGACCCCGGCCCCCTCCCCATCTCTCAAAGTTGCATGGCATTATGATATACATGGACCCACTTAGATTATTGTATCGCACCTCTACCAACAATATCCTTAAGAGGGGGAAGATAGGTTTTTCCTTATCTTTCTTTTTTGCTTTTTAATGCTGTCTGTTTGTGCTGTGTCTTTGAGTGAGTGAGTGAGTGAGTGAGAGAGAGAGTCCAAACTCCAAGGTGAGCGAGTGCGGAAGGGAAGGGGGCTCTGCCTCTGCCTCTGCCTCTACCTTTGGGAAGTCAGAGGTCATGAAATGACATTGAAATGTATTGAATACTTAACAGACATGAATTTGACGTTTCAGATTCTAATTGTCAGCATGGCATGCTGCAGAAGCGTCAGTGATCAGCCTCATGAGCAGAAGCCATATATATTACTCTATTATATATATATATATATATAAAACGCCAGCTTGCATTCTATACCAGTATATGTCCACTTGCAGATCCCGAGGATGTTAATGATTACCATATTAGAGCAGCTTGCTTTCTTTGCATTCTATACCCAGTATATATCCCTTGGGTTTAGGTTCTTTTTCTTAATGTGTGTATCATGATCATCATCTTCTTCTTATTCGTGAATGATGCCTTGTTTGTTTCCCAAAGACTGCATCAGAATATAAAAATTACTTCACCTCTTTTGACCATTCTTTATGATCAAGACATTTTTCTTGCATCTCAATTAGTGCATGCCACGAGAAATATACAGAAATTAATAATTAATTATTAAGCTACTTGGACCGTGCATTTATATTTCAAGTCCACGTACAGTCGATAAAATCGAAGTTTGTAGCAATTGGAGCTATCTACAAAAGTGATTGCTCTACCTTTAGTGCTACTGTAGAGGATTCTCTGAATGTTGAGATCATATATGATTAATACCCTAAAGCCAAAATGGTGGTCCAAGAACTCCTTTTCACAGAGGTCGTGGTAAATTTATGAGTTATGTCTATATATGCTTGGACAGAAAAAGTCTTTTCTTAGATATTTACTTTTTTGAAAGAAAAAAAGTAAACATATTTCTTTTTCTTTGTTTTTCCCTCTTTCTTTCCCTTTAACTCCACATGATCATTCAAATGGTCCAAGTGAAGATAAATGCAAATGCAAGTATCTTGTGGAAAATCATGATGTTTTACTTGCCTTTTTTTCCCTCATAGCAAGGTATCAATTAATTAAACACGTACACTCAAAATAGAACTTGGGGAGTAACCCCCATAAGTTAATGGAGTACGATATATAACTCCTAGATTCATGTTCTCTTCATGTTATTCCTATATATATATATATATATATATATATATATTACTTGGAATTAATAATGTTTATTATTTATTTTACACTTCATTAAAATCTTAGAACAAATGCTACGAAGAAGATGTATTGTAAAAAAAATTACTTATTTGTAGTCAGTTATATATTTATTGCTAAAATAATTATTTTCTATTAAAATAGTCTATTTTCTATTAAAATAGTCTATTTCCGTTGTAAATAACTCGTTATATATGATCTTACAGTGAGCTGGATTTTATATGCCTCTACTTAGACAATAATATTCTTCACATCAAAACAAAAAGAGCAATACAAATTAATTGGTGCTTAATTGCCTAATTATATAGCAACTGGTAGCTAGCTAGCTAGGCATATCATGATCGGTGATTCGGTCGAATATTGAAGTTGCACCACAACATGAATACTTGTATATATATTTATATTTCTTTTTTACTACTATAAGAAAATTGTTTATTTGCGATAAGTTAATTTCAATAAAATGACTATTTATAACTAAAATTAATTACAAATAATCTTTTGATTATAATAAATTGGTCACAAAAGTCATTTTTTCTTATAGTGCCTATACGTTCGCCCTATAATATATATTGATCTCAACCCTTGTAAAGTAATAATTAGTAGCAGGTTGCTGTTTATAGTACTCTTCTGAATTGTACTGATCTAATTCCAAAATAATCATCAACGACATGCATGTAAATAATGATCACATTGGTGGTAGTACGTATTAACGTACGTACTTTTACCATTAATATGAAGAAGAAGATATATATATATATATATATATATATATATATATAAATTTTAAGCCGGCTAGCTAGCTATAAATTATAAAATGATCAAGAAATTTAATGATAAATCTTCAAATTTAGCTTAGTCAGTTGCTCAAGTAGTCTTGTAAATAAAATCACTACACAAATAGTCACAAATATATATATATATATATATAATATATATATAGCTGTCCTTAAAAGCACAAGAAATCAAGTATCAGGGTTTTTGTTTACTTGAAGATCAAGAACGAGAATTACGTGGATGATCACATCCATACACGAGCAAGTGATCGATCTTCTCTGGAAGCTGAATCATGCAGACAGCCATCATTTATTCAGTAGTGATCCAGCCCTTGACATTAAATGCTTCGCATGAGAACCCTGTTCATCAATATCAAGAAAGAAATAATTATGAATCAGCAAATTAAGCAAGTACTCGTGTATAACATGACACGAACCAGATAGTACTGCATTAACATGCATCAAATTATATCATGATCATTATTAATGGTACGTAGTACGTATATATAATAATGTACTATGTCATGGTAAAGAGGGTGGTTTTGTACGTATAATTAATTAGCACCCGTACGTACGTGCCTACTAAAGAGGGTTCAAAAAGCATGTTTAGAGTGACTTTTAGGATTTTAATTGAATTGATCAGTAATGTTCAATGTATAGCAACAAATGAGCCGAAATAAAGTCGATAATTAGATTGAATTCAGATGAGTTTAACAACCAAACGAGACTTTAATATGTTCCCCGGAAAGCGTAATATTGTAGAGCAGGCAAGTTTATATACCCAATTTTTTTTTTTTTTTCTTTTCCATTTACAAAACTTACATTGTCCAGCGCCTTAGCTTGATTGTTGGTCTCCAACATCAGCCCGAAATGAATATGAGGGAAGTGTGCCCACTACCGAAAAGATCGAAGTTTCATTAATTGTACATGCAGATAATTAGTACATGATGAGATCGAGAAAAGAAAATTAGACAAAAAAAAAAAAAAAAAAAGATAATATAAGTTTGATGATCTATATATATATATATAGAAGCTAGGTAGCTAGATAGATAGCGGCCCCCAACGCTTACATTTTTTGCAGCAGTGCTAAATGCTTCCCTGTGGCTAATGTCAGGATTATTGGCTTTGATCCTCTGGATCTCCTCTCTACATACAATGTTTTTGTATTGAATGAGATCACATGGGAGAGTAATTTATATACCCAACGGATAAAATTGAGATATGTCCAAATACAACATTAATATTGATATATATATTAATAGAGATTTGTTACTTTATAAACTGATTGTATGCAGATGGTACTCGCTGCCTCTTCTCGGGAGCTGAAATGGGAAAATAACAGCTCATTCATCAAATTAATTAATTAATTAATTAAAAGTTTTATATATCAAGAAATAAAAACTAAAGCGGAAATATTATATATTGAACATGATTTTAATCACATAAATTATATATATATGGTACTAGAAATAATGTATAATGATGGGTGGCTCACGTACGTCGATTCACTACCCTTTCCTGAGTGGCATTCGTGACCTGTGCTCGCATTGCAACCTTGCTCATGTTGCATTTGGAAGAGGAGCCCGACTCGATCTTGTAATCTGGTGTGGCGTTGTTATTCTGTGCCTATATATAAGAGTTCCAAAAAGGGAAATTAAGGAAATCAATAACAAAGTGGAATGAAAGTAAGCCAAAGCCAGTACTAGATCTAATCAAGGAAGGAATTAGCTTTAACTTCTTCTCTCTCTATATATATTTTTTGCTTGTGATGCTACAAAAGGAGGCACGAACTACAAAGGAAAGAGCTAGCAGAACCAGAATACGAGTATGGCTCATCTTTGTAGCTTGGAAAATGATGTATATACAGATCTCAGAGAGAGAGAGAGAGAGAGTGAGGGAGGAAACTATCATTGAAATACTGAATCAGTTAGAATTTGAAGGAAAGCATATAAAACCCAGATTGGCAGTCGTAAGATGTGGGCTTTCAGGGATCTGAAAACACCATGTTTCAATCGCAGAAGACAAAGCTCATCATGAAAAGAAATCATTAAACCTAAGAACCCTACTTGTCAATCAAATCGAGGAAGCATATTTTTTAAAAAAGCGGCTCAATAATTTTTATTTTTTATTTTTAAATTCCTTCAGCTTGCAAAGAAAATGTTAGGCCTTGATTGGGGGTCAGCGCGCACAGGTTCTGACGCCTCTATAAAAAAGCAAAACCAGTAGGTTTTGGTTATGGCGGCTGATTGCTAGGGTTTCAGTACTGCAACCAACCACCTAACAGAGAAAAGATGCCTTGAAATGCTCGATCTATATATATAGCACAAGGAATCCTGAAGGCTTCGATCATCTCAAAAAGAAGTACTGCGACCCGGCCAGAGGCCTTAGGTTTCAGAGGGCTATCAACGGCGCCCTAAAAATAAGCTGAGACTTGTGTGTTTGTGCCGATATTAAAAGCAATAGCTAGCACCTGAACATCTTGCCATGACAGTGACTGAAACGCAGCGGCCATGTTCACGGACCATAGATTGGTGCAGTGCCCGCAGCGGACTGTTACGATGTCAAAGAGACTGCTGCATGGAACGCTTACCTGCACAACTCCCCCCAAAAAACCACCTTAGACATTGTTTAATATCAACGCAAAAATGAAATTCAAGAAATTCAAAGAACGTATAAAATGAAACAGATTGTGAGCGCAGCTCCTAAGTCTTGAAAAGGCTAGGGTCCTAATTAATTTCTTTGGTAAATAAAGGAGTGTTCTAAAATTGTTTTGGCCTTGAAGATCGAGATTCCAAAATTTATTTGCTGAGGGAGCAGCAGGAGGCATAGTCGTTTACAAGGTCTGTGTTAGGCCGGGAGGGTTCACGATCAGATAATTCAACAGAGAGCTTCATTTTTTAGTACTTTCCCCTTCAGCTAAAGAAGTTTGGTTTGCACAGTACCCATGGTAGTGCAGTGTCTTTTGTAAGGGAAAGGTAAGTTACAAACAGAAGAAGAAATCAAAGGGAGATCGATTACTTGTCCTCGTCAGTTTATCTTCAAATGCTTGTTTTGACGCTTTAAAAATTAAAATACTAAAATAAAACACCGTAAACTACTCTCTCTCTCTCTCTCTCTCTCTCTCTCTCTCTCTCTCTCTCTCTCTCTCCTGTGGTCTTGAGCAATTGATCAGGCATGACTTTTCTTTGACTGCAAAAGAAAAAGAAAAGCCCGACGATGGAGACCTGACTGTAGGACAATAGGAAACCCAAAAATAAAATTAACTGAGTTCTGTTTAATAACATCACAACCCGATCAGAAAAGGAAAACTAGCTTAATTTTCTTAGGATCTTAAATTGTTCTTTCTCCTCAGATATGCTATGAGAAAGAAACCACACATACAAACAAACATATGTTACTATATATAGATACACACACACACATATATATATATAGATATAATATTGATCATTGGGAATCCATAAGAGAGAAAAAGCAGATCTCCCGGAGAAGAAAAGAGTTCTCAGATAAGAGATACCGCAAGAACGATGTTGCAAAAGTTGCAGGGGATGTAGCAGAGTTGCTCAGGCGCAACATCGATGCAGGTCGACATGTTCCGTAAGCAGTCAAAGAAAACTTGTCTACTCAAGAAGGAAGAAAGAAAGCAAACGAAAAAAGATAACAAGCTCTTGCAAATTGCAGAACACCAAGGAGAAAGCAAAATGCTTTTATTCTCTTTCAATGCCCTCCTGCTTTAGAACTGGGCTATGTATCACAACAGTAAACACTTTAAGGTCTTATATATAGAAAGTTTTGGGGAGAGAGAGAGAGGGTCTGGGATCCAAAGAGATCAGGTTGTGATGAAGAGATGGTGAGAGAAAGGTAAGCTAATATAACGAGCAAAAAGTCGATTTAGTAGTGCCTACGGCAAGCAGGAAATTATGAGGGGACCCGGAAAGCAACAAGTAGTTTTATAGAAAACTAGCTAGTTTAATTGGAAACCAATAAAAGCTGTTGAGGAAGATTAGGGTTTGAGGAGGGAAGGGGGAAGAGCTTTTGTCTGCATTCCGAATATGCGCAGATGATAATATGCAGGTAACCACTTTGATGAAATGAGTGTGACCACATGACCCTCCTTTCCCCTTCTACAACACAAAGCTGCTGGGTGAGGTGAGTGGCTAGAAATCTGATCAGTTCTTAACCCACTGAAGTACAAAACACAAGTAATTTCCTAGCTAACTGCATATATTTGTGTAAAATAGTTTGTTTCCATTTTAATAATTTTCTTTGTACGTTTATGCTGAAAAGTAAAAAAACTAGAACTGATCATCATCATAAAATCCTGGCGGCCTATATATTCAGATAAAGAACATTATGTACATGATTTATATATATAAACTAAAGTTCTCCAAGCCATAATAATTAAGATACTCCTTAACATCATTATAGAGGTAATTAGATGTTTATAATTAGTGATACCAATGGGCTTAATTTGGTTCGATCTCTTTATACGGATCGAAAAAGGGAAAGGTATGGTGGTCATGGATTAGTGGATTCTAGTACTATCTATGCATGATTACTCTTCAGATCAAAGATGTACACTTTAAGTACTAATGATCTATAATTACTTGTATGATCCTGGCGGCCTGCATGGTCGGCATGCATGCACCTGATGATCGATCATAATTGTTCCAAGTCATGTTTACAGCTTGTAATTTCATGGATAAAGAGATATATACACAGAAGGCTAGCTAGTCTATAACTTCAACAAGATCTAACAGTTTACATTTTAGGCCTTGAAAAGTTAAACATATGAAATAAGGTAAAAATTGAATAAAATAATGTTAGAATATAATTTTTTAATCTAATTTTTGTTTTGAGATTTGAAAAAATTAATTGGATTTTTTTTTGTATTTTATTTTAAAGTTTAAAAAAGTTGTATTTTAAATGAGATGAGATGAGAAGCAGTGGCAGACCCACGTTGGCTAGTTAGGGGAGTCCATGACCCCCAAAAATTTTGAAATCTCAAAATCCCCCTAAATTTTATTTATAATTCTATAAATATAGAGAATGCCCCCCTCCCCCAAAAAATTTATAATTCCCATATCCTCTCTAGAATTTTATAAAATTTCAATATCCCTAAAAATATTTCTCTTCAATTTTTTCCCTATAGTCCAAAAATTTTGTATAATTTTTATATATTATCTATTTTCAAGGATGTGGCCTCACTAAGATTAATTTAAACTAAGTTTAGGAGAAATAATAAAATTATTAATATGGATCCCAAAGTTTTTTGTTATACAATAATATTAGACTTCCTAATATAGAATCCAAAGTGGAAATACAAGAAAAGTCATTTAAGGTTAATGATCTATATGAAAAATAGTTTAGAGATTTTATCCTTTAGACTTCATTGAGCAAGAAAAAATATATTTAAGGTCTTAATTATATCATTATATACTTAATGTGCACGAAAATATCTAGATTTTACATGAAACTTAATAAACTAGATTATACACTAGAATGAAAGATTGCCTTCTAAAATATCACTTGATAGATTCTATGAAAAAATAAATTCTAAATATTTCATTACAAAAATAATAATGGAGGAATATTATTCTATGAAGTACTATGATCATCATAAATCTGAAACTTATATTAAGTTGTGTTTTTAGAATTTTTTTTTTATGCATATGTAGCAAATTACCAAGATCTAGTTTTATCTATAGTTATCATGTTTTTTTTAATCTCTTTTTTATTTTATATAAATGTGTCGATAGAAAAGTTGATCCCCCACAAAAAAATTTCTGGTTCGCCACTGATGAGAAGGTTTGTGAAAACAAACCAGGGCTTATGGAGAGGTTTGGATAGTGAGTTGAGTTGAGATGAGATGAGATGAGATGAAAGTTGAATAAAATATTGGTAGAATATAATTTTTAATATAATTTTTATTTTGATATTTGAAAAAGTTGAATTGTTTATTATATTTTGTTTGAAAATTTGTAAAAATTGTAATGATTAGATAAGATGAGATGATTCATTAGTTTGGGTGTCAATATATTCTCACGAGAATACTTCACTACTATTCATTATTTTATTATTACTTTTCACTTATTTTTTAATATTATTCAATATTCTATCATTATATTTTTTTATTATTTACAGAATATCTTAAAATATCTTACTATCCAAACGCTTAATTAGAGCGAGAATTTTGGAAGAGGGACACAAATTTAGAAGCCTCGCTCCAGAGTATAATTTGGAGGAACACTCAAGAAATTGAGAAAGCGGATGGAGCAGCTAGCATCGTACAATTAATAAGATCGATTCTATGTCAATTTAGCCACCTAATAGTGGAGTGTATAATAATGTCTGTTTGGCCTGGCTCCTTTTTCCATGTCCTTGTGTAATAAATAGTCACAAGGCAGCAGCTTATATATCTCCATCTAATTTATTAATTGGATTAATTACACTTAATTATCAACTTTCATTCAATTTATAATATATCTTCAAAATTAATAATTACATCAAAGTAAACTCTCGAACTTTCAAAACTTCTCAATTTTCCCTTCTGTTTACCATTAGCTAGCACTAAATTTAACGGAAATTCACTGCACGTGCTGCTCATGTACATAATATTCACAACAAAGATGTAATTTTTTATCTAATTTATTATCATTGACTATATAAAATATAAAATAATATATTCTATCAATTAATTATAATAAATCATAAATCATTAAATAATTTTTTTATTAATTTATATATGGTTAATGAATATCAAATAATTTCTTTGTGTACATAGATTATTCATACTTGCTTACAGCTTAGGTATAAAATAATTTTATACATGGTTAATGATTAATGATTTATTATTAATTGATAACATATTTTATTTTATATTTTATATGATCAATGATAAATTAGATGAAAATTGCATTTTTGCAGTAAATTTCTGTTAGATTAATTTGACGCTGCTAGTAGACGGAATTGAGGGATTGAGAAGTTTTGAAAGTTTGAGAGTCCGTTATAGGTGATGAATCTGATGATCAATGTGAAGTACTGTAGAAAAATATTAAACTTACCATAGATTCTCACTACAAGAAAACTGTTTATTTGTAGTTAGTTAATTCCTGCGAAAATAACTATTTCCTATCAAAATGAATTTTTTTTTGTCACAAATAGTCATTATATATCTTCATAAATAATCCGTCACAAATATTATATATATATATATATGAGACTAGATGATGTGGCAGTACTACTATATATATATATGTAGTACTTATGATGTCAGCAATTAAACTGACATGGACAGTATAATATATATATATATAATATATATATATATATATATATATATATATATATACCCGGTATAATGTATATAAAAAATGATTTATATCAGCCTACATCCTCAACACACTAAGTGTGTTGAGTTAAAAAAAAAAAAAAAAAAAAAAAAAAAAAAACTACCTAAGGGTGTATGGAGAGTGCCGGCTGATGTATAGCCGGACTCAATATATATATACCCCGTACGTACGTCAACCTAAAAATAAAATCTAATTTAAAAATCAAAACTTAAAAAAAAAAAAAATGGAGTAGCATGCATGCACAGGGGTTTTTTGGCCTATATTAGTCATGCATATCAGGTATATGCATTGCATTTGGCCGAGTAGTACTACTTCGAGTTGATTCAAGAGATCGATATATTGAAGTACTCCAGAAATAATGCTGTGGAATGACGTGAATGGCTCAATTGATCATCGATCAGTACTTGCATGGATGAACATGTTTGAATTGAAATAAACATGCATACTGCTACCTAGCTGTAAGTTCTTCCCCCCTGAAACAGGAAGATGATCAAGTGATTGATTCTTCAACTTGATCCAACTCCATCGCGGTCGCACCTTCTGATACTGCTTAATTGAGATCAAATATGCAATATGCATCATGGTACCAAAGTTGTATGGGTGTTTAATTAGGAGGTATATTATATTGTTGTTTTATATCTTGTCTTCTTTTCCATTCTCAAGATGGATTATGCATGTGCATCAGCATATCTAATTAGGAGAGTACGTACTGGTTTAATTAATTGGATAATATATAGTACTACTATTGGTTGGAATATTGCATATTTAAGCTGAAAGTTAAGTACTTTTAGAAGTTAAGTGCTAGCTGTTTAAGAAAATCGTTCTAATTAAGGAGCATATAGAGATCATTACGTTGGTTGTTTTGTACCTTTGGCTTTGGATCCTTATATAATGCTTGTCTTTGGACTTTGTTATTATTATATATATATATATCTCTAATTTTGTGTATCAAGGAGGTATTGTTGTTTATTTCATCATTACATAGGTTGAATTTTAACGTTAATTATATATATATATATAATTATGAAAGTATAAAAGTAGGTAAATCAATGGTCAGTCGCCTCAGAATCGACTCAATTACTTAGACCAAATTAAACTTGAATTGGCTTAATCCTTCCATACCAAATAATTATGCATCATTTCAAACCAGTATTGGCAACTTTGCATAGCTAGGCCGCCATATATATATATATATATATACACACACATCTTGGCTCTTGGGGTTATATATAGTCCTTGACAATAATGATATATAGTTTCATGCATGTAGGGTTCATTGGCAAAAGCCAACATGCCACTTGGTACTTTTTCCCCACTTGAGCCCTTTGGTCATACACGTACACCACACAAGTTTCAGGGACTTATAATGGACAATATATAATATTCTAGGGCAAGTGCGCCTTTATCAACAAATACGGGCACCCATATTATCATTTATCAGTGTCGTACATGATGAATAACCCCTTAATTGTTTTCTCTGCACATATATGATCAGCAAACTAATAAGAGCCAACCAACCTAAAGCTCTAGTGGAGCCTATTAATGTGTCTCGACAACTAGGAAGGTGGAACTGTACTCATGAACACAAGGATCAATCAAAACAAACGAAAATTATTTTGGAAAATTCATTGCGGAAAAAATCAAGAAGAAGAAGAGGAAGAACTACCACTCGTGATCATAAATTTTCTTGCAAATCAAATTATAGCTTTTTCCTCTAGATTAATTATTTACTCATGTGAGAAAATTTTAAACAAAAATGTAAATAAATTGCATGCAATTTGATTTGCAAGAAAATTTATGATCATGAGTGGTAGTTCTTCCTTTTTTTTTTCTTGATTTTTTCTGCAATGAATTTTTTAAAAGAATAATGCTACATACAGTCGTGGAATGCATAAATACCATGCAGTCGTTTTGAAAAAAGAATGAGATTCACTATTAAAAAATTAATTTCGTTTCATATAGGTCTCATATTTATTTATTTTTTTCAAAACGACTATATGACGTTTGCTAATTCACGACTATTGCAAGTATAATTTCTCTAGTATGTAAATACGTTTTACATCTGTAGCATGTAATAGTAAAAAGCAGAGGGCGGGGAATCAGAGCAGAGGCATTTAATTGAGACTGGTGATCTGACACTCTTGACTGGTTTAGCCATGGTGGGACTTGCTGCGGCTCGCAAAATGCACACACGCCTCACATGAAGGCTTTTTTCTGAGCAGCTTAGATTCAACATTCTCGCATGAAGCTTGTACTAAATTAAAATTTCTTTTTTTTTTTGAGGCGAAGAAGAGAGGAGCAGTATTATTTGTCCTAAATGGGCAAAATGAACGTGCAAAACAGTACTAGACCTGCCCTTGGATTTCTTGATCAGTAGATCTAGTTACAGATTTGACTCCCGAAAAATAAAAAAGCGAAACTGAGAGATCAATGAGGGAGAGTACTATTGCATTTAACTTCTCACGTGGAGTGTTCGATTCTGAGGTCGACTCTCATGGTACGTAGCTATCTTGATTTCGATAGTTTCTACTTTCTAAGAGAGTAAGAGAGATCGATCGATCTAGATCAAAGCTACATCATGCTGCAATATTTAAGCTGCATGCACACTTCTTTTCTGGCACACCATGCAGTACTATAACTTCACGCCAAAGTACTCATGAAAGATTATATATATATATATATGTACGTATGACTTAAATTAAATGCAAGATATTTGATTTTATAGATCGCGACATTTTTAAGTACTGTTATGATCTGTTCTCTATTATCTTTGATGATAGTGTAGCTTGTCCAATAGAGAAGTTAGAGATCAATTTTCAATTATTTATAGGGGTCCTTGTTTTTAAGATTAATAATGCATGCAGTACCCCTTTCATGATCTTATTGCTTTAGATTCTAGATCAAATATTCTTCTTTCGATATACATATATATATATATATATATATATATAGTCCCCTTTTAAAATTCATCGGACTGCCGTGGATTATTTTACTTAATTTCTGGGTGTTGGGAGAAGTAGTGTAGTGTTTTGCAAAGTGACTTGATTTCTCCTGCGATCACTGAAGATGAGAATTTGGTAGTTTGTAGAGCCCCTTCTCTTGAGGACATTAAGGAAGCTCTTTTTAGTATCCTTATTGATAGTAACCCTAGTCCGAATGGTTTTGGTTCTGGTTTTTTTAAGGTTTGTTGGGATCTGGTTAAAGATGATTTATTGGAAGCTATTTGTGATTTTTTCCAACACTACTCGCTTCCTAGGTTTTACACTGCTTCTTTTATTTTCTTGATCCCAAAGGTGGAGCATCCTAATAGTTTTGATAAATTTAGACCCATCAGCCTCTGCTCAGTGATCTATAAGATTTGTGTTAAAATTATTGTGGGTCGTATGACAAATTTTCTTGCTAAGATGATTTCCCAAGAATAAGGAGCTTTTATTCCTGGTAGTAGTATTTTTGAGAATATTAGTATTACCCAGGAGATAGTCCATTTGATCCATAAAAATTCTAATGGGGGCAATGTGGTTGTCAAACTTGATATGCCTAAGGCTTATGACATAGTTGATTGTAATTTTTTATTACATGTCTTGGCTACTTTTGGTTTCTTCCCTTTATGTCTGTAACATGATTAAGACGTGTATTTCTATGCCTTGGTATTCTATTATGATAAATGGTACTTCATTGGGGGTTTTTAAAGGGGAACGTGGTCTGCGGCAGGCTGGCCCGCTTTCGCCCTATTTATTCATTATCATGCAAGATGTGCTTTCTCATCTTTTTAAGAATTATTTTAAGAATGGTACTATTGGTTAGGGATGAAAACTGACCACCTCAGTTCAGTTTTGTGCAAAAACCAAAACCGACCGAGCACCTCTTTTTGGGGGAGAAAATCGGCCGAAACCGACCGTGTAAGGGGGTAAAATCGGCCGGACCAATTGCCGGCCGGTTCACGGTCAGTCTATTGGTTTGCGGCGGACTCTGCCGGCGTGAGAAAAACATCTAATTGTGAAAAGACTTCACTTTCAAGTGAGAACAAAATTACAAAAACTGAAAATCATACCTAAAAAAAACACCGCCGTGCAGCAGACTCTGTGGGCCGTGGGGGTTTATTTTAAGACACGGTGGACTCTGTGAGGGGGACAGATTGGAGTGGGATTATAAACACCGGAGTTGCGCCATTTGTCGGAGGCTGGAACTGGAGGTGAAGGCTAGAGAGGGAAAGCTGGAGGTGGAGTGCTGGAGAGTGGAGGCTGCGAAGTGCGAAATGTGAAGTGAATGAAGTCAAGAAGAAGAAGAGGGAAGCACATGGTGTTTAAACCCTAGGATGAAATGGCACCACTTGGCCTGCCATTTCATTTAGTTTTTTTTTTAAACTACAGACCCTAAATGATGTCGTTTCAACCATTTAAGTGAAACGACGTCGTTTTATATAGTTATAATTTTTAAAAAATATATACGTATGGGGTTGGCTGGTTCATCGGTTTAACACAGGGTCAAACCGCTACCGAACCGACCACGTCAGTTTTGAAGAAATTTTACCGCTGGCCGACCGGTTCCCTGCCGGTTTTGAGCTCCGGCAGATAGTCTGAGTCGGTCCCAGTCGGTTTTTCAGTTTCTTGTACAGCCTTACTATTGGTCAGTTTACTCAAGCAAGAGGCACCCCGCTTATCTCTCATCTTATGTATGCGGATGATATTTTTATTTTTGCTAATGGTGAGAAAAGATCTATGAGAAAGTTGATGTAAGTTTTTACTCTTTATGAAACTTGGACAGGTCAAATTCTTAGTAAAGATAAGAGTGCTATTTACTTTTCCAAAAAGATTCCTTTTCATAGGACGTCTTCTCTTCTTTGCACTACTGGCTTCATTGAATGGTTATTTCCTTTTAAGTATTTGGGTGTTCCTATTGTGGATGGGAGGCTCAGAGTTAGTGATTTTGGTGAGTTACTTGGTAAAATTAATAAGAAAATTGCAGGTTGGAAGATGAAGATGCTTTCTACTGGTGGTCGGACGATTCTTCTTCGACATGTGATGTCGAGTATGGCCACTCATCTTCTAGTTGTTTTATAGGTTCCTCACACTGTGATCTTAGCTTTGAATAGACTTTTGAGTTCCTTCTTTTGGGGTGATTCTGATGGGAAATGAAAAAGGAAATGGATTGCTTGAAAAAATATTTGTAAGCCTATAAAGGAGGGTGGGTTGGGTATTCATGATTTTGAAGAAACCCAACGAGCTTTACATTAGAAACTTGCCTGGCGTCTTATTAAGGGTCAGTCTTTATGGACGGATTTCTTTAGGGGCAAGTATGCTCGAGGCAATCATTTATCCCTTTTAGAATCTAATAAGGGTACTTGGTTTTGAAAATCAATTGTCCAGTGTATTCCTGATGTTTTATCTAATTCCAAGTGGATTGTTCGAGATGGTAATATTTCTTTCTGGTATGATAATTGGGACGACAGGGGCACTCTAAGTGCTAACTATCCTGTGATTGGGCATCCTTTATTAAAAATTAAAGACTGTCGTATTGGTAATGGTTGAGATTTCTCCTTATTGGAAATGCTTGTGGGTCATCAGAATGCTTCTGACTTGTGTCATTTCTTGGCCAGGAAAAGATGGGGAGGATGTTCTAATTTGGTTGAAGGATAATGATGGCAATTTTTCTACCAAAAGTGCTTGGGATTGTGTCCGGGTTAGGGCTTCCCCTTTACCTTGGGCTCAGTGGATTTGGCACACCAACCTTCCTAAGAAAATTTCTATTATGATCTGGAAGACTATTCATAATTGCTTGAATGTTGATGAGAATATTAGAACTGTAGGTATCCCAATGTTTTCTAAATGTAATTGTTGTTCCATGGGTCATTCTGAATATTTGAATCATGTGCTCTGTAATGGTGAGTTTGCTAGGAAAATTTGGCATATGGCTGCTATTCATTTAGGTGTGCACATGGGCGTTATTCATACTTGGAATGAGCAAATTAATTTATAGTTTCGCCATGCGGGTAAATCTTCTCAGCTTGGTATTATTTATTGTCTTCTCCCTTCTATTTTTTCTTGGAAGCTTTGGGACTAGATATGCAAAGTTCGCTATGAAGATAAGGTAGATACGGCTGATTCGTTGTGGAAAGATATTAAATTTTGGATTCATCGGATTTTGCAACTGATCATGAAAGTTACTCGGATTTCTAATCAGGATTTTGCTATTTTAAATAGATTGGATATTTTGGTTTTATTACCTAAGCCAAAGCAGGTTCATGTGGTGAGATGGTTGAGACTTGGACAAGATTGAGTGAAGCTTAACACGGATGGTAGTAGTTTGGGTAATCTTGGGCCGGTTGGTGCTGGGGGCGTTATTTGTGATAATTGTGGTAGGCTTCAGATGGCTTATTCTGTTCATTTAGGTCAATGCTCTAATAATTTTGCTGAAATGAGAAGTCTGTTGGAGGGGGTCTGGAGGTGCTATTAGATGAGTTTTTCTAGGGTTGAGATTGAGACGGACTCTCAAATTCTTGTTAACTGGAGTATTAAAGGTGATTGTAATATTTGGTACCTGGAAGATTATTGGGACGATTTATTTAATTATTTTGCTTGCATGGAGTATCGTGAAAGTAATTTTTATCGTGAAGGTAATGTTGTGACTGATTTTCTTGCCAAGAGGGGCACTGATGGTTTAAATATGGATTGGTGTATTGACAGTGATACTCTACCTAGCCAGTTACGAGGTCTTCTTAGAATGGACATAATTGGTCTTCCTTATCTGTGCATCTCTTAAGTTGTCCCAGGTATTTTTTTGGCTTTTTCCGGTTTAATATTTTTACTTGCATTGGGTTTTTTGGTTCTCTTTTTCTTGCAGGTTCATATTCTTATGTTATTTCTGGTTTTGGTCTTTGTGTTCTGAACATTCTGGGAATATTGTATTTTGGTTGGAGTTGTTAAGTTTTTTTTATGCCTGGGTTTGTTTTATTTTTCTTAATTGTATCACTCAGGGTCCGGTTGTAATCACGATTTTCCTCCGCCACAAGTGAGGGCTATCAATAAAATTGGGGTATCATCTTCTTCCTAAAATATATGATACTGTCTGAGGAATTGAAAAAAAAATTCATGAGCATATAATTATTACTTAATTAACAACGTATTGGCACCAACTTTAGAGCTATTTAATTACTCATAGTACATATTATTATAAGTCGTCTAAACGCAAATACTTATAATATGATACATGCATGGAACTTGCAGGGATCGATCGATGAAGACTTTAATGCAAACATGAACACATGCATGGAATCGAGACGTCCCTAGCCAGGTTTAACTTTCTAGAGTACTGGTTATGACTGATCCATGCATGTAGATGATCATGATGCAGCCAGGCCCATTATTCTAGTGCATGTACAGATCATGTGGTAATTTGTAATTAAAGGCCTTGTGAAATCTATTTGTACATGATGAGGTACTTCGTTTTTGGACCATCAGAGTATTGTGTGTGTGTGTGTATAATATCGTTTATCTAAAAACCAAAAGAAATATTATCAGCAATAAACACATGCACGGCCAGCCACAATGTGAATTGCTCGATCGATACTTATTATTGGATAGGGACCATTTTGATCATCAAGGAAACTATATATATTTTTGGGATGTTGTATCGTCCAGCCACTTATTAAAAGCAATTAGCTGCCCCCAGTAAAATAATATTCTTGATAGCACTGAATGTAAAAAGTTACCATTTAAATATACGACACCAAGTGAAGAAACAAGTGCTAATCGAGTTGTGTACATGCATGCATGCATGCAGCTGGTCCCTTACCCTTTCCATGCTTTGCCCCTAGACTCCAAAACAAGCTGGGATGACCATACATTTTAAGGGAAGAAATTACATTCTTTCAATGAACAAATTTATGGTCACGGCCCAAAAGAACTTTGTGTTTCCTTTTAGAAAGACATGCATCATATTAATTAATTAAGGCGAACATGCATGTATATATTCCTCTATCCTAGCTAGCTAGCTAGTGATCTCACTTTCGAAAATCAAATCACAGACCTTTTTAATTGGACTTCATGCAGACATTCGAGTTTGCCCTTAATTTGCTGATTAATTCAATAGATCATCTAGTTGTTTGGGGGAACTAATTGAATTAATATTATATCTCCTTATAATAGTGTGCATGGGGACGAATATATTTCCTTATCATGAGTTGGCATTTGATATTAAGCATTATACCAACAAAAGGGGGGAAAGTACCAAGCAAGAAATACCAAAAAATGAGGATCTACAAAGATGTCCATCAACAATATTGGACATCTATGTAGATCCCCCTTTTGAAGATCAGGATATACATATGTTTTTGGTAAACTTCTTTGGAATAATTCTCTACAACTTCCAAGTCATTGGTACGTCATGGACTCTGAAGGCTAGTTTCAACAGATAATTGAGACATGGAAGACAAGAGAATCGTCCAAAATACAGAGAAAACAACTCTCTTTTTAATTGAAAATGATCAAAACTCATAATCATTCAACCAAACCCATAAGCCAGGCTGAAATAGCTGTAAATCTGAAAATATCATAATTTTACCAAAAATAGAAAAATCTCAATAACCACATAAAAAATAAGTACGTAAATAAAGCAGTAATCTACCCAAAATCTGGCCAAAATTGGGTTCAAAATTGCTTCCTAACCAATAAAAGAAATATTACCATAAAAAGGCAAAAAAATCTAAACTTGAAGATTTGAAAGGGAAAATAGTTGATTTTGGGCTCAAACACAATTCCTACCAAGCGTAGCTGGTGACCACGGAGTGCGCATCAAAAAAAGTTTTCTGAATTATGGTCATATGCCTGAATCCGACACCCGTAGCCAAAGTTATGGCCAAGATACCTACACATGCTCAAGACTGTCCCAAATCAAGGAAAAAATAACTGCTTCCTATTGTACTTGTGCTGATCTCCCATCTCAAGATAGTCCAGCGCCATCAACATGCAATTTGACAGTTCAGCATCATCTTACTCAGATCCCCCTGCATCAATACTGAAAGTTCTAAAAAGGGGGGACCCAATGTAGAAGAAAGGATGTCCATTAATTCTCGAGTTTTGCTACTCATCATCTCACACACCATACGCAACACTTATTTTTATTTTTATTACTTTTTTTTAGTTTTATTTTTTCTAAACTAATTGAGTTCTTATACTCATCATCCATACACCACACATTTACTAAGAGGAAAAAAATAAAAAAAAAATTATGCGGTGAGTGGTGTGAGGATAATCATGAGTAGAATTTTTCTTAGTTCTCTGATCCAAATCTAGCTAAGCTAAAGTACATTGGGTCTTGGACTTCAGGCTTATAATTTTTTTCCTCTTAAATTTTGTAGGAGGTTTGGCTCTATACCACGAGAACTAATTATTCCTCACTGTCAAGTTAAATGTATATTCACAATTGAGTTATAATAATAATAATAAATAAATAAATAGATAGATAAGCATTTTCTTAATTACAAAACTTTCTCCGTGAACGCACCTTAATTAAACTATGAGACATTTACTTTCTTATGTATTTATCTTCAGGTTTAACTTTTATCTACCATGAATATTAAAAAATTAAACTGTTAATTTTCTTCACAAATTTTATTATGCATCTGGAATTCTAAACATATAAAATCTCCTCTAGTATGGGATTTTCCTAGACCGGTTCGACAACCTTAGATTGATAGAAACCTTGTCGATCGATCATCAGTTCAATGAAATTACAACGTCTTTCTACATTTGAAACATTAATTATTCGTTAATATTTATTTTGATCATGAACCCCATCTATCTAATATCCATGATCAACGTATCAATATGTTAGAATCGATTCATCAAAACATTAAATACCCAAATCACATAGAAGTGTGACAAGAATAAGATAAAGAAAGGGATTGAATATTACAAAAAATAATTATAATTTTTTTACAATCATTTATATAATATTTTTTAATTTGATAATATTTTTATAAAATAATGTTATTTAATACTCCTCAGTTAAAATATGATTACCTAAGAAAATTGTACGTGTGTAATAATGTAAGACGTGAAATTGAAAGAATGACAAAAATATTTAATTAAAGAAAAATTTTAGGCAGCCGATTTTAATTTTTACACCACACATGATTGGTTTAATTTTGTCATGTCATGGTTCAACTGATCCGGAATACTAATAGAATCACAAGACTAGTCATTTTTCTCCCACACATCTCCCCTCCCTCCGATCCTCTCCCATCTCGGCTTCAACAAGCTTGCCATTGACGCACCCTCTCTTTCCTCCTAGCGGAGAGGAAGAACGACAGCTAGGGTTTGAGGAGAAAGAAAAACGTTATGGTCGGGTGATCGGTTTCGACCGATTTTGAGAGTTGTTAAACTCGAGTTGTTGCTTAACCCGATCAACCCAATTTTGTTAAGGCGGGACCCAACCGGGTCTTTCCGTTAGATAGAATCCAGATCCCATTGCACAGGCCTAGCCCCAGTCCCTACACTATCTTTGCTCCCTCTGATTCCTGCCTCTCTTACTCCATCCCCAACCACCTCCAAGAACACATTGTTCCTGGCCTCATCGTCGATTATCTCCGGAAGCTTTGCTTTCAATTCTAGGATTGAGACGTTGAGCCTTGGCCAATGCATCACCATCACCTTAGAAAGGTACTCAAAGAACGACTTCTACACAATGTTTGTTTCTCTCAGCCTTATTTGGTTACTAAGAAAAACTGAGAGAAATAGTGTACTACACGATTTCTTATTTTGCTGCTTAGAAATTGGGAAAAAAAATTAAATGATGGTATTAGTTTTTTTTTTTCATTTTCTCAGCAGTATCAAGTAAAATTCAATATTTGTGAGAAACCTGATGAAGATTGAATATGGATAGAATCTTTGTTGCTCACAAAATAATTGTATATTCACACATAAATTGATACACATGTAAGTATATAATAAATACATGTTTTACAGGTTCTATTCTAAGTAAGAAGACTAAAATTGTGGCTGAAGTTTCTATCGGTTACAGAATCAAACAGTCATAAATCCTTTGTGATTTTCTAACTGTTATAGCCGTGATTCATGCTTGATACTCAGCTTGATTGATCTTCAGCTTGATTCAATGAATCATCCTTTATACGCCCCCGCAAGATGGAGCTACCATCGGCCAGTCCAATCTTGTTTCGAAGGATCTCCGTATGTTGGGGTGACATTGGTTTTGTTAAGAGATCCGCAAGCTGATCTTGTGTGTTAACATGATGAACATTAAGTATACCCTTTTGTACCATGTCACGGATAAAATGTAGATCAATCTGAATGTACTTCATCCGAGAATGTTGAACTGGATTGAAACTTAAGTGTGTTGCTCCCAGATTATCACATAACAATTTTGGTGAAGATGAGATTGGAAAACCGAGTTCAGTAAAGAGTGCTAGGTGCCACAATGTTTCTGAAGCAACATTTGCAAGGGCTTTATATTCTGCTTCAGCTGATGATCGAGCAACATCCCTTTATTTTTTGAACTCCAAGATATGGGATTGGAACCAAGAAAACTTATGTAGGCGTAAGTGGATGTACAATCATCGAAGTTGCTAGCCCAATCGGCATCGGAGTACATGGTGAGATTTGAAGTGGAGTTTTGACGGATGTGAATGCCATGGAAAATGGTTTGCTTCAAGTAGTGAAGTAGTCGCTTTGCAGCTGTCCAATGAGTAACTGTTGGTTTATGCATAAACTGTGATAGTTTATTTACCGCAAAGGAAATATCCGGACGTGTGAGTGACAAGTATTGAAGAGCACCAACGACATGTCAAAACTCTGTGCTATCAACAGAGAATGTACTATCAATTAGCTTGAGAGCAGTGCTTGAAGAAAGCCGAGTTGAAACATCTTTCGCACCAGTCATGTTGGTTTTGGACAATAAATCTCGAATATATTTGTGTTGGGACACGAAAAGACCTGATGTAGTGGAAATAACCTCCATGCCCAAGAAAAAATGTAGTTGCCCATGTCCTTTAGAGAAAATCAAGCTCCAAGTTGTTCAATGATTGAACAAACAAAATTAGAATCACTTCCTGTGATAACCGGATCATCCATATAAACCAAGAAATAGCAAATAACAGATCTGGTTATATATATAAACAAGGAATAATCTGCTTTGGAATTCTTAAAACCAAGATCCATGATGGTGGTTTTTAGAGCCGAATACTATGGTCTAGGGGCCTGCTTGAGGCCATAGATTGCCTTGCGTAACCTGCAAACATGGTTAGGTTTTACTACATCTTTGAACCCCGAAGGTTAAACCATATACACATCCTCAGTCAACTCACCATGTAAAAATGCATTGTTGACATCAAGGACCACCCCTGCATCACAACAATTGTCAAAACAGTCCGAATAGTAGCCGGTTTTACAACAAGACTGAATGTTTCCTTGTAGTCCAAGCCTGGACATTGGTTGTAGCCTTTGGCAACAAGCCTCGCTTTGAAGCGATCAATCCACCCATCAGCCTTTCTCTTAACCCGAAACACCCATTTGCAATCCACTGGAGTGTAGTGTTTGGGTGGGGAAACCAATTCCCACGTGCCATGTCGCATTAGAGTAGTGAGCTCATCAGACATGGCCTGCCTCCAGTGAGGTTCATGGAGTGCTTGGCTCACACAACTAGGTTCAATGGTCGGTGAGATTGGGTGTTTTGTGGCTGACTGAAATTGTTTGGGTTTGTAAATTTGGTTCATTGACCTGGTAGTCATGGAATGGGTTCTTTGTGGTTGGGACACATTCGGATTAATGGACACAGAGAGTGCTTCGTGAGGCAAGTTGGTGACTTGTGTAAGAGGAGCTGTGTGTGTGGATGGCGAGGAGGCCTCACCGTGGTGCGATGAAGTTGGGTCAGTGCATGAGGGATTAGATTGCAGATTTTGAAAAGTAAAAGAAGAGAGATCAGAGGAGTTACCAGGGGTGATGCAGAAATAGTGGCACGATCTGAAATCACTGGTATTGGTCACGGTGGAGACGACACAAGGACGGGTGGAGTAGCCATCAGGGTCGACGAGGACACTGTTGCAGGCATTTATGGCTGAAATGGGTTTTATGTTTCATAAAAAAGGACGTGTCGAGATATGTAAGTCTTGTTAGTGGTGAGGTCAATACACTTGTAGGCATTTTGTGTTTGCAAGTAGCCTACAAATAGACATGGGGTGGCTTTGGGTTGAAGTTTATGGGTGTTGTAAGGCCTAGTGAGAGGGAAACAGAGACATCCAATTTTTTTTTTTAATTTGATGTAATTTGGTGGTTGTTTAAATAAGGCTTTGAATGGAGATTTGTTGTGTAATAAAGGTATGGATTGCTGGTTAATAAGGTAAGCAGCTGTTGAGAAAGCATGAGGCCAATAGGATAATGGTAAGGAAGCATCGTGTAAAAGAGTGAGGCCCGTTTCCACTAAGTGACGATGACGACGCTCGGAGACACCATTTTGTTGTGGTGTATGAGGTGATGGGGTGTAGTGGCTAATTCCATGAATATAAAGATATTGTTTATGAGCAACAAATTCACCACTATTATCTAAGTAAAGACTTTTGATTTTAGTTTGAAATTTGGTTTCAACAAGATGTTTAAATTGAGGAAATATGCTGCTTACACCAGATTTTGTTGCCATGTGATAGAACCAAATATATTTGGTAAAGTGATTAACCAAAATCAAATAATACCGTGAGCCTTCAAAACCAACAATGTTAGAGGAGCTGCAAACATCAGTGTAAATAAGATCAAGTGACTTTGAAGGCTAGTTTGACGAAATGGTTGTTTATGCACTTTATTGACTGAACACGATGTACAAAGATGAGACACTTGCTCTTTTATTATTGGAAGAAAAAATGAATTAACAAAATGATGAACAATGTTTTAAGATGGATGTCCAAGACGTTTGTGCCACCCATCGATCAAGGTCCGTTCATGCACATTTGCAACCATTTTTGGAGAAGAGGACACCAGTAAGTCCGGAAGCGTATAAACACTATTTTTACATGCACCTTTGAGTAGAACTGCCCCCGTGATCTGATCTTTAACAAGAAAAAATGAGGGATGAAATTCAACAAAAATATTATTTTGTGTAGTAAAATGATGAACGGAGATAAGATTTTTACGTATGCTTGGAACACAAAGAATATCATTTAAATGAAAGGTATGTGTGGGTGAATGAAATACCAATGAACCAATATGTGATCTGTCACCAATGACAACCTCATATGTACCATCACATTCAGAATGGATAGATAAATTAGCAAGATCACCAGTAATATTGTGAGATGCTGCAGAGTCAATAAACCATTTAATGTCCTTGGCTTGCGAGGTGGAAGAACATGTAACAGTTGCCTCAGAAAAATTCAACCGAGGACAGTATTTTGCAATATGGCCTAGTTAATCACAAATTTGACACTCTGGCTGATATCGGCGCTGACTTGTGGGTTTAGTTGATTTTTCTGTTATCCCGTGGGCCACCAGAGTTACGAGATTGGACCGAAGACCCATCAGATTTAGATTGGCCACCATGTTGAGAGGGGTTATTCGGCTTGTAGAAACCCTTAGAACCATTGCTTCCAGCCGAAGAGTTTGGGGATGATCGGCGTTTTGAAAAATTAGCAGTAGCAACTAGCTATTGCGTGGTGGCTTCAAGACAGTGCAAATATCCTTCATGGCCTACAAGAAGATCGTGGAGCTCCTCAAAGGTTAATGGTCATTCCCTTGTTCGAATTGGTGCTGCGATTTCTCGGAAATCAGGTCCTAGACCATTGAGAATATAAAGAGTAAGATCATCATCAGAAATGAGATGATCAATGAGTGCAATTTCATCTGCAAAGGCCTAGACAGTGTGCATATAATCTTGAATCGCCTGATTTCCCCTCTTGATCAAGGTGAGCTCCTCTTTGAGTTGCATTGCACGAGTGCAGGATTTGCTTGCATGCATGGTATTTAATTTTTGCCATGCCTCTTGGGATGTTTTAGCAATAGAGATGAAGGGGTTATGGTGGTTGTAGTGGAAGCCAAAATGGCACTTAGAATCAATTTGTCCTGCCTTAACCAGTGGGTTTTTTGAAGGGCAGAGATGGAGAATCCATCGTTGGTTGGATATGGGTTGTCACTAGTAACATAATCAAGAAGATTATAGCCAATGAGTAGAGCTTCAAGCTGGGCATGCCATTGGGAAAAAGTTGAGGGTGTGAGTTTTTCATTGATTTGGGCAACAATGTTTAGAGCAATGAGGGGAGTATCAGTTGGAGATGATAGGCTTGTAATAGATGTGTGTGTGTTTTCTGGATTGGGGATCGAGTTCTCGTTGGAGTGTAGCTCTCCTGATACTATGATGAAAATTGAATATGGACAGAATCTTTGTTGCTCACAAAACAATTGTATATTCACACACAAATTGATACATGGATAAATATATAATAAATACATGGTTTACAGGTTCTATTATAAGTAAGAAGACTAAAATTGTGGCTGAAATTTCTGTTGGTTACAGAGTCAAACAGAGTCATAAATCCTTTGTGATTTTCTAACTGTTACAACCGTTATTCATGCTTAATTTAATACTCAGCTTGATTGATCTTTAGCTTGATTCCTCAATTGTTTCTAGACTTTTGTTTGGTTGATGAGAAAATTGAGAGAGTGTACTACACGGTTTCTCGTGCACCAGTGGGGACCAGATTGGGGGAGAAGATTTTCCCATGCATTTTGCATTAAAAATAAAGAGAAGAAAAAACCACGCTGACAAATCCGGTATATACTTGCTCTTAATTAAGGACAAACTTGACCTGTGAGATGAGATGTGAATTTTGTAAATAATAATAAGATAGTTTGTGAATAGTAGTGAGATAATTTAAATTAATGTTTTATGGGTTTTGGAAAAAGTTGAAAATATTTGTGTTTGAGTGATGTTTGGGAAGGAGATGAGAATTTTGAAATGGAAACTTTTTCCAAACAAGCCCTCATTCCCAAATATAATTCAAATACGAACATTTTCAAACTAATCATTACATTTTTTCTAAAATTTCAAATAAAAAATAAAAAATAATTCAACTTTTTCAAATTCTCAAACAAATATAATATTATAAAATTATATTCTAACAATATTTTAACTTTATAATATTTTGTATTCAATTTTTTCTCTCACCTTTCCCAAAATTTAAAAAATACTCAACTCAAACTATTTTATTACTATTCATAAAATTATCATTTTATCTCACTGTGGTAGACCAACCTAAATCTCCTAAAACATTTATCCCAAAAACCAAGGTGTTTAAAAAGATTTAAGATAAGGAATATTATTATATTATTTCATGAGGAAAAACTTAAATATAATAGGAGAGTGCCTACAGACCGATCGGGTGTTTTCTTTCAATTTACACCCACAAACTACAAGCTGCCACGTACGCAGTTCAACAAAATTCATCATATACTTGCACACAGGTGAAGATATATATTTTTTACAGCTCTTCACTCCCCCACCCCGTACTTGCTCTCCCTCCACCTTCCTTCACACTTTTTTTTTTTTTTTAATACAGAAAAATACAATCTGTGTAGAGGCTTTTCTTTCCTTGCTCCGAAACAAAGCATAGATGGGAGAACCAAGCACCAAGAGATCTGTGTAGAGGGGAGAACCACGTGTATTTATACATATTTGTGTAGAGGCTTGCTCAGAAAAATCTCCCATATCTATGTGGCTTGCTCCCTGTGGCCATCGACGAGAGTTTGATTTTCGATTAATCATTTTCAGTTAGTCCAGTTTGTCCTAAACAATAAACATTGAGTTTGATTTTTTTTTCTTATTCCTGTTTGGCTGCTGAGAAATTTTTATTCTATTGAGTGTGTTGATTAGAAAAAAAAAAAAAAAAAAAAAACGTGATGCGTGTAATGCATTGGTAATGTGTGTAATGCGTGTAATGCTAATGCGTGTTGATTAGAAAAAAACAATGCTGATGCGTGTAATGCTGTGTCCAGAACAATGGGTTCGACGGAGATGGGTTCGAAGAACAGGGTTCAAGGGAGACCAGAATGGCCTCTGTTGAAGCTCCGAAAATGGCTTGGGTTCGAGGGAGACAAAAATGTGCTCAGTTGAAGAAGATGAAAATGGATATGAGAAGAAAGACGGGAAGAGAGAAGAGATAAGGTAGAATGGACGTTACGTAATTTCAATAGAGCATTGCTACATATCTACCTACACTCTCCACACACCATGCACTCAAATTTTTTTTTTTTTTTAAACTCAATACACTAAGTGTGTGGAGTGTGTGATAAATAGTAGAGTATGAAAAAGATTTTTTCATTTCAATAAGCCCCCTACGTGTTAGAACTCTACTGGCAGGTGTAAAAGTTAACTAGACAACCGACCGTTTCGAAATTAATCTCAATATAATATGGTATAAATAATTTAATAATGATATGTTTAGACCCAATTTAACCAACATTATCCAAACCGTCCCGCACTGGGACCAGGACAGGTGTCACACTGGAAACGCACCGTCACGTTCCCAAGTGCCCAAAACAGACGGAAGACAAAAACAAGGCTCCGGAGGGAGCGTCCCAGGCTTAGCTTCAGATGAAGATATCTCGGATGCACACGTCCTGTCTGACCCCTCTGCTTTGCTTATTTAGCTCTTTCTCATATAATTTTGTGCCTTCTCCTCCTCATACAACCAGAGATAAACCACACACACAGTGAAAGTAAGGCCTGCTCTTTGTAATTTTTCTTCCTTGTTTTTAAGTTTCTTTTCTTTTCTTTTTTAATTTGTGTACTTACGTTTATTAGAAATATTTGTATGAATTTGGTAGGTGAAAATGGCGAGCTCAGTGGAGGAGGGTGTAAGAGAGGAAGTTGTTTCGGTTGAACTCCCTGCTCCTGCTGGTTGGAAGAAGAAGGTACTTCTCCTCTTTCTAGGGGCTTTGTTTTGCTCTATTCTGCTTTGTGTATGAAATTCTGGGGTCTTCATTTCTTGAGTTTTCCGTTCCAAATGCGCTTCAACTAACTTTTACATGGGAAAATTTGACCTGGGTTTGGCTTATTTTGAATCTTTGTGTGCTTTTGCGGTGGAATTTGGTGCTGTTGCGATAGTACGCTAGCGAGCCAGGGTTGTGGGTGTTCCGGTAATTTGTGGTGAAATATGAGTAAATATCTTCTTTCGTAGTTTATTCTAAATCTTTTGGGAGTATGTATGCTTTGAATTTTGTGAGAATTCCTGTTTTGTGTTGTTCTTTCATTTGTAATGTCGCCGTTCATTTTATTCCCCTGCCTCCTTCTCACCTTCCTTTCTCTCCCTGTTCAAGAATTTTTACATGCATGACCTCAAGAACCCTTACGCTCATGCTTCGTTTGACTCAATAGTGAATTCAAAGATTTTTTGTTGGTCTAACCCTGAGAGTGATGGTTCCGAATAAGGATATATAGAATTTTAGCTTAAAAGTTGATATATATGTAGATTTCAATGATCCTTTGATCAATTGGCATCTCTTAACCCCATACACGGGCGAATTAACTAAATTACATTAAAAAATAAAGGTAGACTTTTTGCAGGTATATATACCAAAGTTGTGAATTTCATTTCGTACCGGCCAGTACGGCTGAAATATGTCGTACCGGCCGGGTAGCTGGTACATAAAAGACCCTTGTTTCGTACTGGGCAGAATTTCAGCTGTATCGGCTTGTACCGGTTTCGGCCGATATACAGATTTTAGCCTTTATTTATTTATTTTTTTTTTTTTCATTTCTTCAAACTGTAGGCTCATTTTTGGAACCTTCAAATTCAGACCAGACTATTTATAATTTATATATATAATTATATATAATTTATTCATATATAGACTATTCCGAAATGGTATCCAAAATTGTACCTACACCGAAATATCTCGTTTCAATGCCTCGACCGAAATGGTCACCGAAACGGTATTCAAAACATTGATATATACTGGTCGCTTTAGGTAAAGAGCAGATTCTCTGATCCTTTTAACCAGGGACATAAAAGTTTTTCTAATCCTTTTTGGATCTATGTACTCCTCTACCCTATTTTCCTCAATCGACAAAAAATTAGAAGCTATGACAGCTTGATAATCCATTCCCATGCTTCATGCTAATACGATATAGTAATATACTGATATGCCATCATAGCAAATTGATAAAGGTTGCAATTGGTGGAGAACCAAAGCTGTACAAGCTAATTGATAAAGTTATTTATGAGCGAAGAGTCTTGGTCCATGTCTTGCTGTTGCTTCAAATAGGACGTTTAATACTACTGCACTTGAATAAACATATTTAGTGCTCTTAAATAAAATGCGCATATCCATGGTTGGCGTGAGCTCATATATATTGCTGATATATATATATATATATTTATAGAATGTAATCTCATTACTTACCCAGAAAAGCACATAATATAGTTCTTTGACCTTGAATTCTAGGTCTGAGGTCCATTTTTAGCAGTAGATGCATTGAGGATGTCAATTCATATAAGATGACATCTATGCTTCTAATCAGAAGGTCTTTTACTTACTTGAACAACTCAAAGATAGATTTTATCGTGAAGGGTATGCCTTTTCCATGGACATTTTCATAGAGATAGTAATACCACCTGAATGTTCCTTATTTAAAAAAACCATTTGGCTTTGTCCCTTATTCAATTTCTGCATCTAGACTTCCAGCCCTCTAAACCAATTGAATATCTGAATTGGAATCAAATTATTACTTTCGGGATGAACGAGTACTTAATTTGACAAGTTGCAGCCAGCAGGACTATCATCCACATTGTGCGCCATCTTAGGAGTGATTTGGGTGATTGACAGTTAAAAAAATAGAATATAATGTGGATGTAGGAGGATTGATTTGCTGGTTGATGACCAAAATAGAATACATTTAAGCTTCACTTTGTGGGAGATTATTCTTGGATTTAATCTTCAAGCAGCACCAGTTTAGCAATTGCTGCTGAAAGTATTCTAATTTACAGTCTTTGAACCTTAAATCTTTAATTCTGCATGTTTTTCTGATCTACTGTTTGTTTCTGTGCCATTTTCCATTTTTAATTTTTCTGTAGCACGTATGTATCCAATGGATTGTTATTTTTTTGTGTTGGTCAATTAAGTGAGAGTAGCATACAATGATCTGTGGTCATTTGCAGTTTTTTCCCAAGCAAGGTGGAACCCCAAAGAAAAATGAGATCGTATTCACATCACCAACAGGAGAGGAGATCGTTAGGCAAAGACAGTTAGAACAGTACCTGAAAGCACACCCTGGTGGTCCAGCAGTTTCGGAATTTGATTGGGGCACTGGTGAGACCCCAAGGAGATCATCAAGGATTAGTGAGAAGGCCAAGGCATCTCTCCCGCTAGAAAGTGGGCCTCGAAAGAAACGGAGTAGAAAATCATCAGCTCCAAAGAAGGATGACAAAGAGAAAGAAGCCGTGCGAGAAGGAGCTGAGGAGACAAAAGAAGAACACGTGCAAGTGGCTGATAAAATTAAGGATTATGCAGGTGCAGAGGTGGAAAAGGATCTCCTTAAGCAAAATCAACATAACAATAAAGTGGACGATACTGCAGAAGCAGGGCTGGAAATTTTAAACGGGACACTTGGTGGGAAAGAAGCTGAGGGTACTTCTGAAGTTATTCAAAATGAAAATGCTAAGTTGGAGAGTACAAACAATCTAGAGAAGGCACAGCAGCCCCAGGTTGAGGCAGAGAAAGATTATGGGTCTCGGGAACAAGGCAAAACTGACACTACTGCTGATGAGAGAAAAGATGAAGTGGAAGGAGAGGGGAAAAAGAAAGATGACAAAAGTGCTCTTGGATCTGATGGAGAAATCAAGGAGAATTCAGTGAAAGATAACAATGATGAGCTCAATGCAAATGTTCTTGAAAAGCACAGTAAGGTTGAAGAAGTTATTGAAAATGGCAACCATGGCAATGAGGTTCGTGACAAGCCTTGAGTATAAAGTATGTTGACCGGATGCTGGCTTGTCATCCAATTAGATCTGTGGGAAGATGACCATAGTTTAATGTTATTGATATTGTTAATGTTAACAATCTGATTGTTCGTGGAACATCCGTCCATACGATCCTAGATTAGGCCTATAATGTTCTCTTGTACTGAGAAACGTGTAGCTTGCTGACCTTTATAACATTGTGGGGTAAAGATATTTGTAATGTGATATTGTTATGTAGTCCTGTAATAATGGAGATCCTGGAACCGTTGAAACATATTAAGTTTAACCTTGATGTCTGGGAGTCCTCGAACTTTTTAGGTGATTTGGCTTATGAATGTTGAAGGTTCTGGGGCAAGACAAGCCTTAAAAGGCAAACCCAAGCAAGCATAGATGGCTATTTATCGGGATTTTTTTTTATCTCGGGATCGTTACCTTGAAACACATTAGTTTAAACAGAGTGCTGCAATTCCTCTCTTGAAGATTTAAGGGCGTCTCGTTGGGAGTATGCAGGAGAAACTAAACCATGTAGTGCTTCTTTATCTGTTGTTTCGAAGTTACTTATGTGCTCTTTTCTGTGTACTGGAATACTGGTCAGCAATGGCGGTCATAATAAATGGGCCAAGATCAATCAGACAGTACACAATCTGGAGAAATGTAGCACTCTCAACTGCTTTACCCTCAATTTAGTTAGTAGCAAATTTAAGTGTCCTCCGTAAATGCAGACTTGGGGAGTAGGTGTTAAGCAGAAACAACAAACTTCCATTCAATTAATCCAATTTCTAAAGAAGTGACAGCAAAATTTGCAATGCTTGGTGAGAAATGTTGATACTCAAAATCGAAGCTCAATCAAACTGAGCATTACGACTCGTAACCAGTTGATCCGGACTTGTAATGGCTGACTGAAACAATGAAGATAGCTTGCTAGTGGATGACACGAACAAGAGGCTGGAGGATTAACTGAAGAAAGCCAACTCATAAAAAATAGAAGGAAAAAAAACTGTGGTCTCTGTTCAAAGCCCCTTAAGCTGTGCAGTAAGCCCGGTTAATGCTGTCCATTTCTGAAATGCGCTTGCTGACGACACAAAAGCAAGTTTGGAGGACTCAACATCATTACGAGTAACTGCAAAGTAAAAGCATAGGTAAGTCATGCGAGTCCTAAAGATGTATTGCTATAATGTGGTCTATAAAAAAACATTCTGAGACTGATGTTTCCATGTCTGCTGGATGACAGCAGTAGATCATGTATGCGGGAATGCAATGCACATTCAGCCATAGTCAGTAATCCACCTGATGAGATCAATGAAGCCAATGAGGAATTGAACGTATCCACTTCAGTCTTCTCTTCAGGACTAGAACTCAGCTGTATAGAAGAGAAGGAACAAAAAATAAACAAAATCAGTAGTTTAGCATATGTACCAGTGGAAGTAGAGATCATGCCGTCCTTCACAAAAGACTCTCACTCTGAAAATCACATCTTTGTCACGACAGTTGCAATTTTAAAAGTAAAGGAAGAAGTGATCTTTTGATTATAAAGCTGAAAAAGTAAAAATAAAAGGTCCACAGGGTTTGTGATTTTCATAAATGGGGCTTTGGGGGGGAGTAACATATGTAGTTTGCAAGTGATAAACGTTATGGTGCAGGGGTGACCTTGGTGAAGGCTATATTGGCATTCTTAACCCAGTCTGTATTGGTGCTTCCCCCAAGAACTGAACTAGCTGTAGATAGATCGTTATTGTCAATGGCTTGACCAACTTTACTCAGCCTGTACACCAGATCCTGCAGATATCCTGCAAAAAGAAACCATCATTTTCAAGGTGAGTACTTGTTAGAAATTGGAACATGTCATGGAAGATTCATTGCAGCCGGGCCGGGGTGGGGGGATCCATAACATAATTGAGCTCAGTTGGTCTAGTTTGTGCAGGAAACAATAGAAACCCAACATGAACATTAAGATTAAGATTAGTACACATTATAATCATAAGTGTCAGGATGTAGAAAAAAATACTCTCCAGTTCTTGAGTTTTCTGTAGTTTAGAAGGAAACTAACGAGTGTCACAACTTAGTTCTATGTTGAATTACTCTAACTAGGGTGATGAGAGCGCAATGCAAAGCAGCACACACAGCTTCGACCTATTCTTAACATCTTTGAATAATAGTACTTTCTATTCTACAGTGGGAATGTCCAAACACATTGAACCAATATTTGCACTTAAATTTCTGATTGGTTATGGATTTAAAGGAAATCTGGAACAAAAATGGAGATCTGAATCGATAAAAACTAGGCTGTTGTCATCCTTCTAGCTGAATTAAGTGGGAATGTAGAGCCACATATTGCTAGGCTTCTATTTTAATCAATTATATCATCCCAGTATAAAATTCCCTGCATTCTAGTAAGTGGGTAGTAAATCAAATTTTCGAAAGTGCCCGGAAAAAATAGAAACATGAAGTTTAACTAGAATCTCGATGCAGTAACATAGTAAGTAAAGTGGAATTATGCAGTTTATGAGCTTTCTTAAATGTTGAAAATGTAAAGAACCTGTTTCTTTGTTGGATGAGCTAATGACTCCTTGTCTCTCAAGCCTCTTCTTTCTGTCCCTCTTGACCTTTTCCAAGAGCTCCTCATCGTCTTCAGCCTCCAGAATTGCTGCATTTGCGCAGGGGCAGCCTTTACCAGAAAACAAGAGGCCAAAGCTGGCGATGAAGCGGATAGAAAGGCTTCTTTTGGTAAGATTCAGAGAGAGTGGTGCTGATTCATTGACTGCCTTGCAAATAGCTAATTTTCTCTTTGCATTCTGGGTGGGAGGGAGAAATAATGATGGGGATGTTGATAAAGAAGAGGAAGAAGATGCTGAAGAGGATAGAGGAGAAGGATGAAAGGTGTTTGCAGTTGAGAGAAAGGGTGTTGCCATATTTCTTGCTTTTCTTTTACCCTGTTTTCTGGTACTTTTGGTGGGAAAAAAAATCTGAGGTATTTGCAGTTTGGATGTTTTGAGGATAAGGTTGCTGGATTCTGTTATCTGATCTAGTCATTTCTTGATTGCTTGAGGACATAATTGTCATCTACAAAAGGATTAGTAGCATCTCAATGGTAGAGAAGTAACACCATCATCATCATAAACGTGCATATGATACAAGATTTGGCTCATTCAATCCATTATCCAAGATACTCATGTGCATTTTCTTCCAATACAAAGCACAAAAAATAGGTCGATTCCAATATCGATAGGCATATTTTTCGAGATCAACGTCTTTTTTAAGTTCTTCAAACGTGAGGGTTTCAAGTGAGTGTGAACTAGATATATCAAATATAGAAATGATATTAGTACTCAAGCGTCGTGTAATTTATTAGAAAAAAATAAATAAATACAAGATTCATATGAAAAAAATAATAATAATTTTTTAATAATGAACTGTACTCTTTTTTAAAATGATTACGCGGCGCTTACACACTACGATTGCATGTAACATCACTCTTATAAGATTTAATATATGAGTGGTGCTACTCTCATAGAGGGAGGCCACAGAGGGAGGCCACCGAAACATCTACCGAATAGACAATTATGTTTTTATCTTTTTTTCAAATATTTTTTAAATCTATTAAAAAATAAATAAAAATTATAAATTCATTAAAAAATATTTACTTAACAATTAAGTAAAAAAATAATAAAAAAAAGGAAATCGGTGGTCACCATCACCCTATGTGGGTTTAGCATTTCCCTTAATATATAGAAAAATGCTACTTTGCTCACTCTATTTATCCCTTCATTTTGCACATCATGTATTATAATTTTTAATTTTTATTTTTTTACTTAATAGTTAAGGAAGTGACTATTAATATATTTATATTTTTTTAATATTTTTTAAAATGATAAAAAACTATGAATAAAAAAACTGAAGAAAAATAAAAACAAAATTTTAAACTAGCGGTAAGATGAACGGTATATTCTGAGCGGCAGAGTAGCACCGCTCTAATATATATCTATGAGAAAAGTTATTTTGCCCCAAGGGTACCGCTCAAATATACCGCTTGATAATTTTTTTTTACTTAATGATTAAGAAATTGATTTTAAGTATATTGATATATTTTTTTATTTTTTAAAAATATTTAAATATATTAAAATATATTAAAAAAATTAAATAAAAAAATGAAGAAAAAAAAAAGAAGTTAAAAAAGTAACTGACGGTAAGAACTCAGCGGTAGAGTAGCACCGCTTTATATCTATCTCTCATGCGCTAAGGCTGTGCCAGTGGGATGATGGCGTCATTGAAGATACAGTGAGATAGACCTGAGGATTGGAAAGTCGATCACAGGGCACTTGTGATAATAGTGAGCAAAAGGCTACAGATAATTAGTTTCCAAAAGAGAAAAACTAGAAAATAGAAGAAGGAAATAGAGAAGGATAAGGAAAAAGAAAGATAGTAGGAAAGAATGAAAAAGGAACAATAAAGTAAGGAATTTTTTTAAGAAAAATGATAAATTTATAATTACCCTATGATTATTTTACAAAAAATACTACAAGAAAGCCTTTCCCCCGAACACTTCCAAAGCACTGGCATTGGCCTAGCCAAATGTCAGTGCCTAGCCAAATTTTAGCTAAGTAGCTCAAAAGTGATCTGCATTAAAGTAGTTAAAACTCTAAAACTTCACTTTTGAATTACAGTAAATTTATCAATTTCTCCAAATGTGGTCAGCCACTATTCATCTCTAAAATAATATTTTACTCTAAAAATATTCTCAATGGCTACTATTAGATAATTAAGTTGAGTAAAAATTAAATTATTAATTAATTTATGGAGTGTATTTGCAAAATATAAAATTTAAAAAATTATTATTAAAATATCTAATATTATATTATTATTTTGACTTTTGGATAGATAGTCTAATGTGGATTAACCTATCCAATGATTTTGACTTTAGCCAAAATCTCAATTTTTAGTCAAATTTTGGACTTAGCCATTGTCAATGCTCTAACCAATATATGATTTGTCATTTTTATTTTTATATACACATATTTAAGCATTAAGATAGAAGGAAAAAGAAATAAAAAATCACATGTTAATTAGGTGGAAGTGTATAGTGTAAGACTTTTATATAAAAATCTTTATTTTATTAGTCTATTTAAATAAATGATAGCTATGTAAAATTGAAATTATTTTTTAACGGGACGTCGAGATGTTATAATTACTTAATTATAAAATAATTATAAAAAAATTATCTGAGTATGGACTTTTACATATATATATATATATATATATATATATATATATAAGAATCATAACTTCCACTAATAAAAAGATATTACAGACATTTATCAAGTCAAAAGACGAGAAAGAAAATCTAGAACACAATCCCATCACATAGCGATATCATCTATATTTATTGCATAACGAGCTAAACAACAAATTGTCCTATTTCCTTCTCTATGTGTATAGATAAAATTACATTTAACAAAACAACTCTTCTAGGTACACTCGCGATGGGTAAGTGCGGGGGAGTCGTCCAATATATTTAATATAAAACAAAACCACACGGAAACAAACAAAAATAAAAAGAAAGAGAGGCAAAGAATACAGATCTCGAATTAATTCTTCTTTGGTTGGGAGTTGGTCTTCGTCTTCAGTGGTCTTCTCGAGCTTCGTCTTCATGGTCTTCAAGTGGATGTGTGCTCTCTTTTCAGGTGGATATGTCCATAAGGAGCTGGGTCTGTGGTCTTCAAGTGGTCTTCGTGAGAAACCAAAAGAGCAGATTACAAGAACCTAGCCTGAGGCATGTGTAGGAAGAAGACCCAAACGGACGCAAACGGAGTCACCGACGAGAGCCGTTTCTCGCTTCCTCTGATTGCAATTAGTAAAGTGCAACGTTCGTTAGCGTCCCCCCAAAAACAGAAAAAAGCTCAATCGTTAACAGATCGAATCTGATACGTTGTCGATCGGTCAGTCTCCGGCCAGATCATCATCACCAAAAGGTTCGTTCCTCCGTTGGATCCAATCCTCACTTTCCTCTACTCTATTTTTCCTTTTTTCTCTTATCGAATTGGATTGTTGTTTCTCTCGCTGCAGTTCAGATCGCCTTTAAGCAGCTCATTAAGCGTCTCCAAGCTCTTGAATCGCACGAATTTGATTCACAATATTCATTTACATTTTGATCCCCCTCCCCTCCCCCTCTCTCTCTCCAAATTTGTTGCTTTTCCAATCTTTGTGATTGTTGGTGAATCTGATCAAGTTTATTCTTTAAACGATTAACCTAAATATTCAAGAGTAATGTATGCAGAAAATCTCAAGTTTCCTTTGCAACGTAGTAGTCTTCGAAGGGAGGGAGAGGTGGAGACAAAGGGAGGGAGACTCTAGTCTTGGTCTTTGAAGGGAGGGAGAGTTCGAAGGGTTGAGATGAAACGAAACGAAATGTTTTGCTGAAGACACAAAATGGTACACTTCATTTTCCACATCAGTAGCTGTTCTCCCACGTTTACGCTATATTTAACTTTTTTCTTAACAAAATGCATGAAAAATAACTTAATCTCTCAATATAACAGTCTAAGCAGAGAATCTTCCATTGTATGACGCTGCAAAGTCTCGACTACTAACAAGCAGTCTAATTCAATTTGAACGTTTGTAATCTTCGTAGTAGAACACAACTGTAGCCCTCGAAAAACAGCAGTTAGTGTAGTGGTACCGGAACGGATCAATTTCGATTATTACATTATAAGTTTTTGGCCTATAAATATTTAAATGCATAATGACAAATAAAAAGGAGAGCGGGCTGCTTCTGCTCGGGCATGGACCCAAAGTAAAAGGTGGGTTGCTTATTTATTAAGGTAAGATATAATTATAAATTGTGTAAGTGTTAGAAATGATAAAATTTATTATTAAAAAATTAATTATTTTTTACGTAAGTTTTGTATTTAATCATAATCAATTTTTTCAAAAAGAGTACGGTGTTTGCATACTCTATGACTATAAATATTATTTTTTATTTAAAAAAATAACAAAAAGAAAAATATTAATTCAACTTATTTTCCGATTCGGGATGCACATTCTTTACATTGTTGATACGATATTAAGAGATTAAATTTTTAAATAAATCAAATCTTATTATATTAATACCATTAAATATGTATTCTACATATCGTTTACAAATAAAAAAAAAAGTTGAGTGGGTTGCTTAGTGAAAGCAATGACAGGGAATAGGCTTCCCAACTTATGGAAAAGTAAATGGGAACACCATAAGGATTGATAAAAGCCACGTTAACACAAAAAGAGAGCAATGCTGTGGATTTAAAAAAAGAGTAATACTACATACAGTCGTGAAATGTGTAAACGTCGTGTAGTCGCTTTGAAAAAGAGTAGGATCCACTATTAAAAAATTAATTTCTTTTCATGTGGGTCTCATATTTATTTACTTTTTTTAAAAGTGACTGCATGACGCTTGCACACTTACAACTGTAAGTATTATTTCTCTCTTTAAAAAAAAAAAAGCAGAGAGATTCCCCTCTACGTGGGTCGATCATGACAGTATGTCAAAAAGCTACAGCTTTTATTAATTATTCAGCTTAATAATTAAGCAAACTCTAATCCCCAGCTCTAAAGTTAATCCTTTTAACTCATAGATGAAGTGTAAATGGGCACCAAATCCTCCTACTTATAATATATAGTACGTGTTCTATCTCTTTTCTCAACACCATTTTATTGTCTTCTCCAGCTTTTCTCCTTATTTTCCTTTCGAGTCTTAATGCAGTACCCTAATACTTTTGTGGGTAAACTTGCTTGAATCAGCACCAATCGACTCTAGTTATTGGGATTCTTTTATGAAATAAATTATATCAAGCCTGTTTAATGAAAAGCTTTTGGTTTCTTTCTGAAAAGATTACCCCAAAAAAAAAAAAAAAAAATTATGAAACAATACTTGAGGAGATGAAGGTAGTGTCGGTCAATACTTAAGAAGACTCTTCCATCCTAAGTTTTCACTAGAAATTATATTCATCATCTCACACACTAAATATTTTTTTTTCTTACCAAATGTGTAATATATAGATGATGAGTAGAAGAATTCAATTAGTTTAATAAGAATAAAAAAAAATGTAATGTGTAAGATGATGAGTAGCAAAGTCATTTTCAGTACCATTGCTTCTTTTATTGTTCCCTCAAGCATTAGCCCTCGTGTATTATCATAGGAGGGAGGAAAATATTTTCTTCCCACACTACAAGCAAATCTGTTTTTCCCGAAGTTTGAAATTTGTCGCATATAACTATTCCAAACGATTTTTAAATCGTTGCACATCCGTTATATTTGTTTGTTCACTTCTGTTTTAACCCAGTGAATAGCAAAAAGCTCACGACGGAGGAGTTGACACTATGAGAGAAGACTGGGAAGGGTGGAGCTTGTAGGGTTTGAAGATGGAGTCTGATGGTTGCTGGGTCGAAGTGCAGAAGGGTGCTTGTCGAAGTGGGCAAACATGGGGGAAATAAGTTGCAGGGAAATTAAAGGGATTCTATTACTTTTGGCGCCCCCATGTTGAAATCCCGACGAAAATCACAGCGTTGAGAATTTTTTTTTTAATTTGCGACGCACATAATCGTTGTAAAAGCAACATTAAATCGCTGCAAAACCCAATATAATGAAAACTCAACGTGCACATTTTAAACACCAGCAGCGAGTTTGAAATCGACTCCAAAAACTCATTTTTGCGTCGATGATTTTTGCAGCAATTTTATAATTGATGAAAAAGCCTACTTTTTGGGAGTGCCACCATTGCATAAAAGAATAATTCTTCTCAGGAGTTACTATTCACTATTTTATACATCCACACCTTATGAAAAAAAAATACCAAGTGTGGGGTGTGGATGTGAATAGTAGTTGATATATAGTAAAATTCTGCAAAAAATGTTTTAATATGCAAATTTATGAGAATATTACTAATAATAAGCGCTTGAAATACTTTTTTAAACAAAGTGAATAAAACATAAAACTAACATAAAAAAAAATTAATTTTGTAATAATAAACTATACATTTTTTTAAAATAATTACACGATATTTACATATTTTACTGTTGCAGGTAAAATTACTCTTGAGCAAAAGAAAATAAGTTCTCCACTCAGCCGTCTGAACTCGTTACATTCGTTCACTCAACTTTTTAAAAGTAGTATGTTAACGTGTATTTTTCTTTTTGCCTTTTTTGTGGTTTACGTGTCAGATGCTCGCCGATTGGGAATTTCCAAAGCTCAAAAAGTGAAAATAGCTTGAAGATTTGGTGCTAAATTTGACCATATATTCAGTAAAAATAAGAAATCTTGAGTTTTCTATTTAATTTAGATCTTAAGTTTTTAAATTTGATTCCCATGCTAATTCCACCTCTCATATTGGGAAAGCTATGGCTGGCTGGCAGGCACATTACAATGCTGCAAGGTTGGAAGGTGCTACCAGATCAAAGTAATTCATTGTGAAAATGGTTAGAATTAAAATGGTTGCAAGGGTTAATTTATGTTTTGCATGTTTGAGTAATGTTACATACAGTTCTCAAATGAAGACTGCATTTCAAAAGGTTTGCACATACAATCCCTACATGGAGACTGGAAATAGAATTTCTCATACATGTTTTTAATACACAAATTTGCAATCTTTGTAATTATATTTAAAGAAAAGATTTTCTCGTCAGTCATTATTTACCATCCCACATTTTACACCTTATGAAAACACTCATGCATTTTATAAAAAATATCCTTATACTCTATAAAAAATTTTAAGTATAAAATTTATGATATGAACAGTAACAAAACTCATATTTAAAACATTACTCTTAAAAAACAAAAAGGTTCACCATAATTAGGATGCAACGTGGAAACCTCTGTATCTACTACACTCCCAACTAGTCGAGTTACGTGCTGACGCTAACCTATAAGAGCAACACTATAAAATCACCCGTCTGCAGTGTTTCAACTCCCGTCTCCCTCTTTCCGAGCCATGGAGAACGACCGCCCAAAGACCCGTACTTTTTTTTTGTTCTTTCTTCTTCTTCAGTCCCTTGAATACAGAGAGATTATAAGAGGGAGTTTTCTCTAAGAGAGAATCCAAGTGGGATTTGGAGAGGAAAGGGTGTCATTTATTGAGAGAGAGGGAATCTTTGTCTTATGGCATGCCCGAGGAAGAAGAAGCACTTCATTGAAAGCCTACCCATTGGAGATTCTGCTCTTTCCTTGGCCCATCCCACCATCCCACTTGAAGAATTTTATCTAAAACTGAATCTTTTGTTGATGATTTCTTCTCCCAGAAAATGAAAAGGTTGTGGGTATTTGTCCGGTTTCTTACCGTGTTCTTGTTCTTCTTCCTAGTTGGTAAGTTCTTGTCTTTCTAATTTTCTTAGGATTTAGTTGTTGAATCGATTTATCAGTTATACTCTAGAGTTTTTGTTGCTATCCGCCATGATTGTTAGTAGCAGAGACTTCTACTATTCATCCTATATGTTTTCATCCCAATTATATATTAAGCCTTGTTCTCATCCCAATTATATATTAAGATTCGTTTGTTTAGTTTGTTTACACAAGCCTAGTTAGTAGCATTTGTTTATGAAATGAGAGTTGATTGTTATATTATAATTTTTCATATTATTTTTGTTTTAATATTTAAAAAATTGAATTGTTTATTGTATTTTGTGTAGGAGTTTGAGAAAATTGTAATGATTAGATGAGATAAGATGACTTGTTTTCGGTTTGTGAAAACGAGACTTTAAATTCAGCTTCATATTATCATCAGCTTCATATTATCATGTACGGCCCACACATCAATCAGTATCAGTGGAGACAAGTTTAATGTTGTGGTCTTAATATTTTTAGTGAGAGAGATTGACTTACCTTGAAAGTCAGGATTGCCAAGGATTTTTTTTTTTTTTGCCATTGAAGGATTTCTTCGATCATAGTACTTCTTGTTGTTGTCTTTATTAGCATAATTAAGCTCTTTTATTATGTATTATTATAGTGCTTTTTGAATCATATATTACCTGTTTATTGATTTAGAGTATTCTCTCTCGATGACTTTTGGAGAATTAGTGAAGATGCTCGCTGTAATTCTCTATTCTTCCACATGTCGTGTCAATGCAAAATTTCTATCAAAGTTGATGTATTATGTCATGCATACATGCTCGTCGATGTCTCCTTAGTCTCTATTAAGTTTCGAAGAAGAAAAAGTCACGTCTGATCTTTGATACTGATCAAGGTTTTTAATTTCACGTTTCATGAATGTATGCTACGGTAGAAACTGTATGACATGTAGTGAAAGCATAAGCTTCTGCACCCATTACCATAAAAAGAAAAAGGGGAAGCCCAATTTCTTTTGGCCATATTTTCAAAGATTTTAGATGTAATATCTGGCGGCTAAGTTGGTTTTCATCTATTTTTGAACAATATGACAGACGTATTGAAGCTTATTCTGTTTTTCATTTGTTTGTTTGATTTTTTTTCCTAGCCTCTCTGACAGTGCAAGGATTCACTGGAACCTATGGAATAAATTATGGAAGAATTGCAGATAACATTCCTCCACCTGATAAAGTTGCTACTCTTCTCAGAGCAGCAAAAATAAAAAATATAAGAATTTACGATGCTGATCAGAGTGTTTTAAAGGCATTCAGTGGAACTGGGCTTGAATTAGTGGTTGGACTTCCAAATGGATTACTGAAAAATATGAGTACCAATGAGGATAATGCAATGAGTTGGATTAAAGAGAATGTACAGTCGTTCCTTCCTGAGACAAAGATTCGTGGCATTGCTGTGGGCAATGAAGTTTTAGGAGTGCTTGATGACGAGTCGTGTGAAGCTCTTGTGGGTGCAGTTAAAAATATTTACAGTGCAATACATGAGCTGCATTTGGATGATGTGATTCAGATTACCACAGCACATTCCCAGGCTGTTTTTGCTAATTCCTATCCTCCCTCTTCTTGTATATTCAAAGATAATGTTGTACAATATATGAAGCAGCTCCTGGAGTTATTCTCAAAAATTGGCTCTCCTTTTTGTTTAAATGCCTATCCATTCCTGGCCTATATGAGTGATCCGGAGAACATTGATATTAATTACGCTCTTTTTCAATCAACCCAGGGGATTTATGATCCGAAAACCAAACTGCATTATGATAACATGCTTGATGCACAGATTGATGCAGCATATGCAGCGCTAGAAGATGCTGGATTTAAAAACATGGAAGTCATAGTTACAGAGACTGGTTGGGCTTCACTTGGGGATGACCACGAAGCTGCAGCCACAGTAAATAATGCAAGGACATATAATTATAACCTGCGGAAAAGGCTTGCAAAGAAGAAAGGAACTCCTCTTAGGCCAAAAAGAGTAGTGAAAGGATATGTTTTTGCAATATTTAATGAAGATTTGAAATTTGGGCCAGCTTCTGAGAGAAATTATGGACTGTTTAAGGCTGATGGGAGCATTTCATATGATATTGGGTTTCATGGACTTGAATCTTCAGCTGCAGATACATCGCGATTGTTTTTGAAGGTATGAGGTTCCTTAATACCTGATGAAAAACAGGCTTTGTTTGGATAATTTTTTTATGAGCAATTGTTTGAATGCTAAGATCTCAGGAATCTGGATTCTGGTTTGCTGAGTCCATAGTCTTCTTTTTTTATCCCTCTTTCAAAACAATGGCAATTTATCGGAGAAAATGTTATGGAAAACCAGTCTCTTAAAATAGAAAAATTAATTGCGAAAGAACAAATCAAGTCTCGATTTATTTCTTTCTGTCACTTCATATTGAAATGCTAATATCTTGCTGGACTTGGTTTTTATTTCTTCTAAATTTATTGGAGGGTGATATCCAAATGAAGAAGTTTATTGGGGCCAAAAGAATGTATAAGCAGCATACGAAATGAATTTGAATTTACATCTTAGACAACATAAGCATCTGTATACTCAGGATGGAACTAAACTTATTCTTACAAAAAAAAAAAAAAAAAGACTCACAGAACGTAGACCATTTAATCTGTAGTACACATATCCTGCTTTTATTAAAGACGCGTTAATCATTCTAGAAGCATTGTCCAATTTGTCCAAGGGTGATTTGAGATAGAAGAATTCTGCAACAACTGTCTTCCCTTTCCATAACTACCCTACAAGTTTTGCTTAGAAGACTGCTGAAGGATATTTACTCTGACCTGCTCCATCACTTTTCTTCTGGATGAACCAACATATAGCTTCAATTTTAGGTTGAGTTATGAGAAACACTAGTTGAGGAGAACCATTTACTTCAATGAAAAACGCTTTTTATTTTACTCGTCTTGGTTTTGACTTTGCAATTGATCTATTTTTTAGCCTTTGAAATTTGGATAGAAAAATTATCTCAGAAATATTGTGTGTTTGTAAGAGCACGCACAGGCTTTTCTTGACCATCACTTGGGTGGGTTGAAGAAGCTGAGGCAAATAGTGACTTTCTTCTCCATTTTCAAAGTCTTGCCTGTTCAGCATATGGACAAGGAAACTGACCATACACACGATCACATAACTGCTTTGAGTCTGACTTGAAGTCACTTGGATGCAGTGCGTCCTATATTTCCCTTTTGAGAAATTCTTGGTCTATGGAATTACAAAATCTGTTTTACAAACTGATGTGTCTTGTCACAGTATGTTAAGTTTTATAGCTTTTTATATCATATCTGCCATATCAGCTTTTAAAGTAGATTTTTGTAATTCTCTTTGTAGACATGGCACTTCTCTTCCCTTTTTACAAAATCTGAAAAGCTATTATGCTACATTGAGAAATCCACTCTCTCAGAAAACAGTTTGTTTGGAGATGTCATTTCTGCTACAATCTTTAACTTGTATGTGAACACCGTATTCTTACACGCTACCCTGCAGACTAATTTCTCAAGGTTTTGAGAATCCAAATCCTTTCTAAAGGGGTGGATGAATGGTTCATGTTAGCTTGACCTTGGTTAATGCGCAAACCGTCTACCCTATTTGACACATACATATGGTTGAGAAGTTGATTGAACCAAACCAATGTGAAGAACTCTCATTCAAGAAAATCTACCTGCTACACTGTTTATTCCCCCTTGGGCTTAAAATGTTACAATGGAATCTCATGTATAGTCAGCTCAGAGAGTTAAAAAGGGAGCATTTTCACCATCTATGATCCATTTACATTTTCTACTCTCTCTAATGCATTTTCTTGCTACCTGGATTCGTTATTTTGTTCCTCCTCTGCACTGGTACAGGGTATTCGAGCGCAAGGTTGGTTTTGGTCCCATTTCTTTGCATCAGCAATCTCTGCAATGACACTGCTTCTGTTATCAAGTTAATGAATGAAAACGAGTGAGACATTCGAAAGGCTTGGTAACCATTTCATTGCACACTTCAGAGGATGAACTGTAAGCCATTGATTCTTGTCTTCATTATTTACTAGCAACTGCTGATTATTCTATATCTCGGCAAATGTTATTGGCTTTTTTGCCATGTAAACAGTTGTTCTCATGTTTAATATATTTATCAATATCTCAATCTGCTTTCTTAGGTTTAACGCCTTCAAGTTCTAGGACGGGCATATCCAAAAAGAGAAAATATATTTGTAACCGTGAATTGTGTGATCGTCGTGTAATCGCTTTGAAAAAAATGAATAAAACATGAATCTACATGAAAAAATTAATTTTTTAATAGTGGACTCCACAAAGAGTAGAATTACTCAAGTTTTTTCTTGACAAAAATAAAAAAGCACTTCTCACAAAAGAGTTTTTCTCAATCATTTCACAGTTTTTTTTTCCAGGATGCCTTGAGTTGGGTTCACTTCACTTTGAGCCCAATTCATACCAGGTTGCCGACCTTGGGGTTGGGGACCAGGTCCAGCCTAAGCAGAATCATTCAAATTCCCCACTCACTGCATAAAAATGCCAATTCTGATATTCCTAATCCAAATTTGCAGAAGGTCTACTAGATACTAGCAGTTTGGCTGCCCATAAAGTGCAATTTGAGTTAACGCTTTCATGGGACGCCTGAGAAAATATTTGATGGGAAATGTAAGTAAGTTTAGAATCACTGCAAATTTGCTTTTGAAACAATGTTTTCTACCCTGCCAAATTGAGAAATTAGTGAAGATGATACCTTCGAACCAAACATCTCAAGCCCCATAATTCACATGATTTGTTGATATCACATCATTTGTGGGAGTAATTATTAAGGAATAATGTTAGTATGTCCTCTCATTTTGTCTCCTCATTTTGACCGTTCATGTATTTATTTTTTAAAATTTTTTTTTTATTTACTGATTAAGGAAGTGATTATTAATTTATTAGTGTATTGATATATTTTTTATTTCTTAAAAATATATAAAGATGTTAAAAAAATGTGAAAATGAAAAAAAAAAAAAAAAAGAAGAGTTTTGCCTATGCGGCACGCTCAACGGTCACTGTTGGGCGACAGCCTAGCATCACTCATTATTAAGTAGTCTCACATAACGTTAAGAGTACCTAATTTCCTTGGGAAAACATTAGGGAGCGAACATGGGATTTAGAATTCAATTTTTTATTTTTTTTTGGTGGGTTGGAAAAAGGAAAATGAACAAGAAAATTAAGAGATTGTCACAATTTGTTTTATATTTTATACAAAACAGGGTAGAGGAATGATCTTTTTATTTTATTTTATTTTTTTTAAGGAGAAATGGAATCTATTACGGCCTCAGTTTGCATGTGCATCAAAACTATTTCTCTTGTTTATATATATATATATATAAAACAGGATGTTTTGAATTTTTTGGTAAGACAAATCATGTGCATTTTAGGGCCAGTCAGACTAGTAATATTTTAACAGAATAATAAGCACTAGAAAGGGAGGGTAATTAGAAGCATATATTATTCAATAATGAAGACAAAATATTCAAAGGTAGGTTACCAGATCAGAATAATTCAACAATTCTAGAAATTATGTTCATGTCACATTTGGAGGAACTATAAGGCTTTCTTCAAAGAAATACTTGAATATAACCTCAACAATGAAGCTTTCCCGTTTATTATTTATATATATATATATATATATATATAACCGGTGCAGGCTGCTGCAGTTAGAGGCATAAAGAAATGAGAATGCAGGCCAGGTCATGTCATGTTCTTCATGAAATAATGTTGTTTTGTCAGAGAAACAATTAATTAGTCATATAAGATCATTCGAGGAAGAACTTAATTAATATGAGTAACGATTCAACTCAACATGTGAGATTATATATAAGTAATGTTATATATAGTTAGGGGTTGTGAGCGTTGTGTATTTTTTTTTGTAAAGAAGTGGGGTGGGGTCTATTATTAAAAAAATAATTTTTATTTTATTTTATATAAATTCTATATTTATTTAATTTTTTTTCCATAAAGAAGTGCGACACTCTTGACTCAAATATCAGTTCTATGAATTAGCTCCAAATAGCTCAATTATATAGCAATAAAGTATGATCAAAAAGGAATGGTCAACTTTCACGGCCGCGAGAAGACGTGCAGTTCTAATAATCTCATGAAAGTGGGTGCGAACCTTCCAATACTAAACTTATTGCCAACGTGAGCATGCAATTCACATATTTATTGTTAATGCCGTATGTAATTGTAGAGTATTCAAATATCGTGTAGTCATTTTGAAAAAGAATAGAGTTTATTATTAAAAAATTAATTTTTTTTTATATAAATTTTGTATATATTTATTTTTTTTAAATAATTGTGCAGCATTTATATAGTCATGACTATAACTATCTTTTTCCAATCAAAAAATTTTGTACGTACGCTATGAATCATTTATTGTTAGTTGCATCAATCAATTGTTTTAGATAGAAGAAAAAAAAGGGTAAAATTTTTAATTATACAGATAGAAATGTGGCCTCGTTTAAATTCAAAATTTACCTCAATTCATCTCATTTCATCATTATAATTTTTTTAAATTTTCACACAAAATATAATAAACAATTCAACTTTTTCAAATCCCAAAATAATTTTTCCAAATTTCTATATAAAATATAATAAACAATTCAACTTTTATTCTACTATTTATAAACAATCTCAACTCATGTCTGAATCCAAATATCTTATTAATCTTATCAAAATTAACGTGACTTAATTTAATGTGTTAGATTTATTTTATATTGAAAAAAAATTAATTTTAAAAAATTAATTACTCTTCTTAAAAAGATCAAAGGGAGACCGAGTCCTACTTTGACTACATCAAATAATCACTTTCTTTCTTAGTGATTTTGAAGACCATTGATGGGGTCCTTTCTTGTCTTATTTGTGAATGCTAAAAATTCTAACGCGTTTGATATAGAAATAATTTCATCATTATAAATTTTTAAAATTTTTACATAAAAAAATAATAAACAATTCAATATTTTTAAATTTTAAAATTATAATAATATTAAAAAATAATATTCTAATAATATTTTATTCAACTTTCAACTTTTATCTAAAATCATCTTATCTCATCTCACTATCCAAATAAGACAGTACCTAATCATAGAATAATTAACTATATGATTTTAAAAATGAGTAATACTATATATAATTTTAATACATGTAAATTTCATGGATTTAAAAAAAAAATGCATAGTTTACACACTTTAATAAGAATATTTTTATTTTTTATTTTTATTTATGCATAAAATATATATACACTTTTTACCATCATACGAGATGGGGCTTTCCGTGTTGGACTTGGCCCCCATAAGAATCAGAATCACTGCATGGGTTTCGTTATAAACTAGTGACAGACACGAGTTGTGGAGTTCTCCATAAGTACATTTGTAGCCCGTCCGTGGACCGACCTATTTACCTAATACCTTTAGTAAATTAATTAATTTCCTATGTTCACACCTACAAAAAAAAAAAAAAAAAAGATTACTATGTTCACACACGAAACGGCACGACGTTTAAACTAATTGATGGCTGATCATCAGAGAGGAAAACCCAATTAATGTGATTTACAAAATGAACAATGAGAAAATATATTTGCAATCATGAATTGTGTAACCGCCGCGTAATCGTTTTGAAAAAAGTAAATAAAACATGAAATTCATATGAAAAAAATTAATTTTTTAATAATAAATTCTATTCTTTTTTAAAACGATTATACGATATTTACGCACTTCACTGTGTTTCGTTGATGGAAGAGGCAGGCCGGCTAGCTGGTTAAGACTTTTGGCCGTTTGAACATGATAGTAGTCCTCTCTGGCTCCTGTTAAATATGAAACATGTTAGGGGAAAATTATACGTAGTAATATCCCATTTGACAACCATCAACAAAAATTATTTTCTTTTACTTTTACAATTTCTTTATTTAGAAAAATACTAAGATCCGTTTAAATTTCTATACAAAATATAATAAATTTTTTAATTTTTTAAAATCTCAAAATAATTATAATATTAAAAAATAATATTCTAACAATATTTTATTCAAACTTTTAACTTTCATCTAAAATCATCTCATATCATCTCACTATCCAAGCGGGACCTAAATGTATTTAAGAAAAATTTACAAAAAAATTTACCTTATTACATATAAGTTATTAATATATTAAAAATCATAAAATTAGAAATTAATAAAAATAAATCTTAGAAATAAAATATAAGTACATGCTGTATTATTTCTTTTTAAACCATAAAAATGACTTTGATTGATATTGGCCGTCAGATGAAAAAATGAAAGAAAAATATCTCAAATGGCGCTTGATTTTAATTTAAGAATGACAGATCAAAGTACTATCTAACCTGCAGTTTGAAATTATTCATTGCACTGATCTTAACTACTTACCTAACACAGTCTTCGAATTCTTAATTGCTTACCTCCTCTCCTTTGACTGTATTTTATGATATTGCTGATAATGAAAAAATAAATTATTTTTATTTAAATTATTATATTTTCAACTCAATGTGTAGAATATATTTATATATTTTAAAATTTAAAATTTATCTTTTAAATAAAGTTATATAATATAATCTGACGGCTTAGCATAGATTATTTTTTTCTTTACTACTTTTCTACTGATGTTCCTATTCCAACCATCAAGCTAGCTAGGGCCCTCAACTACTACTTCCATAACAATGGCAATTGGTTTTCCTTGTATATAAATACATCCAAGAGGAACACAAGGCCTTCCAAATTAAACCCACACATCTCTCGGACCCCAAAAGCCGAAACACCATTTATAGAGAGTACAGGGGCGACTGAATTTGCTAAGAACACATACAGATAATACATACATAGATATGGCTACAAGAAAGAACGTGGCACTTGTTTTTCTAGTTTTAACTGCTGCGGTAGCAGTGCTGCATGAGGCAGAAGGTGCGTCTCATGTGGTTGGAGACTCCACCGGTTGGAACGTTCCTTCTAGTGCTTCCTTCTATTCCTCCTGGGCTTCTGGTCTTAGCTTTTCAGTTGGTGATACCCTAGGTGAGCTTTGATCTCTATATATACATGAGAAAATTTACCCTATTTTAGCTTGCTTTTCCCTATTATACTCTCTCTCTCTCTCTCTCTGTGTTTGTTGATATATATATATATATATATATATATATGCATGGAAAACAAGCTGAATTTTCCTATATATTCCGTGTCTTTTTTTTTTTTTTGCAGTCTTTAACTTCCAAACTGGAGCACACGACGTTGCGACAGTTAGCAAGGCTGCTTTTGACAACTGCGACACCAGCAATACTCTCTCCCTTCAAACCACTGGTCCAGCAACTATACCGCTCAATGCTACCGGAGACAACTACTTCATCTGCACCGTCGGACAGCACTGCTCCACCGGACAAAAGTTATCCATTAATGTCAAGGCCGCCTCCGGCAGTCCTTCACCATCATCTTCACCACCACCTCCAGCTACAACTACATCACCGCCACCTCCAGCTACAACATCAGCACCACCTCCAGCTACAACTACATCACCACCACCTCCACCTCCACCGGCTGGCTCATCCGCCTCATCTCTTGCTGCTACTTTCTCTGTTGTTCTCATGACCATAGCCTTAACTATGTATAATCTGTCTTAATTAGTTTAATTTGTTTTCTAGTTTCTGTTTCTGTTTCTGTTTCATATACCGATCGAACCTTCTTATGATCATGCATATGGGGGGTTTTGTTACTTGGAAATTAAATTCGTGTTTGATGATACTATTAATTTGTTGTGTTTTCTGAATCTTTTTTTATTATGAGTGATCAAATAAAATTCAAAATTCGAGACTCTCCTGGCCTGCTTTAAATAATATACATGACCTTTTGATTAAATTGATTTCTACTGGGTTGTTGGAGTTTGGCCATGGACACAGCTAAGGGCAGCTCTTCCCATGTTACTGCTTTTTCTTTTTCTTTTTTTGAACGAATTTCTATATATCCATCGATAACGACACAAAGACAACGCATTATCTGGAAGATTAGGGTCGGATCTGTCGGCAATAAAAGATATATTTCTTTGAACAAGTGCCAGCAATTCTTCGATCGCATCCTGCCGGAGAACCTGACCTAACATTTTGTCTATAATATGTCACCGACATGGCACTTTGTCTATATCTTTTACCTGAAATGATATTTGTAATCGTAGAGTAGAGTGTATAAGTATCGTGTAATTTTTTTATAAAAAAATGAATAAATATAGGATCTACATAAAAAATTAATTAACTTTTTAATAATAGATTACACTCTTTCTCAAAATGATTGTGCGATATTTACGAACTTTACGACTGTAAGTAATATTATTCTTTCTTTATACATACATACATACATACATGCATAACTTATTCGTTCCTATAAAACCGTCCCAAAAGATATTTTGGGACGAAAATCACAAATTTGTCCCAAAAAATATCTTTTGGGACAAAATTAAGCTGGACCGTTCGATCGTGTTCAAACGGATTTTTTTTTTCTGGAACGAATTAAATTCGTCTTAAAAATCTGTTCGAATGTCTGAAATAACGTTCAAACAATGAGGAGCGGTTCGAACGGGTATTTCATGACTGGTCGATCGATACCAGTCCGTTCGACCAAATACACATGAAGAAACGTTCGAACAAAGAAATTGATGATCGAACGCAAATAGTGAATTAGTTATACTAAAGTGTTCGAACGACGCGAAATTTGTTACCGTTCGAACTCTAAATTTTAATGTTCGAACGGTTGTGTTTGATTTATCTATGTTCGAACGTTTAATAAGAGTTCGAATGGTTATTATTTTCTTGGACAATAGTTCAAACCAAATAGATATTTATATTTAAAAAATACATTACAAATTATTCAAAATAAATAATACTAATCTAATAAGTCATAACTAAATAAATAAAATACTAATAATACTAATAAAATTAACAGTACGTGATATATAATTGTTCAATATGTAAAAACACTTCTAATGAAATTCAATTGTTTGGAGGCCTGAATTGTTGCATAAACATCTACATTTGAAGCTGCATCTGTCTTTGTTGTTCTTGTATTTGGAGTTGCAGCTCTCTTTGTTGATCTTCTTGTTGTTTTATGCGCATCTCCACGTCTGCTTGTTTCGTCAATTGAACCTCTAACTCCTGTTGTTTTGCCATCAATTCTTCGATCCTAGAATTTGCATTCACTAACGCAATGGCAGTAGTGCTTGACGTTGATGAAGAGTCTGAAGGCTTTACACAGCGACCCAAACCCCTCAAGTAGCCCGAACGTTGGCCCAGAACTTGTGTAAAAATTTCAACGTCACTTGTTGATGAATTATGATCTAATTTAGCTTCAGCACGGAGGGCAACCATTTTATCGAACACACAACATATAAAATTAATATTGACATAATAATTTAAATATGGTTAATTAAAAGAAATTATAATACTTACATAATTCTCACGAGCATCGGGATGAGTCAACTCTCCATTACTATTAGTATGTGATGCAGCATATAATTTTGTCAGATCAAAATTGGTGTCTGACCCTTTCTACAAGAGACATTGTTAAGATATAAAGTCTATATAAAAAACAAACTACATAGAATAAAAAAATAAAAAAATAAAAATGATTACCAATTTCTGAGAGAGGCGATGGAAATATCTTGAGCCTGCATGATGACAGATGATGAATCTTTAACTTTAATCTATTGGTTTTGTTTATAGAACTTCACTCCTGCATAGAAGTTGTAAAAGTTAGCAAGTGAAAAATTACAAATATGACATAAAGAATTCATTTAATTTACCTTATATGATGGATCCTAAAAAATGTCGCAAAGTTTTTCCTATTTTTCAGGTCGGACATCCTGAAAAGGATGCTGGCGTGCATCTTCCTTATTCTCGTACTTCTTGTAATGCTCATGACATCTTGTCTTATACTTGTGGAATGCATTACACATCAGCTCTTCGACAGTCCTACGCTCCTCTCTTCGACCAAAATTTAGTTCGAAGTCATCCTTAAAAAAGTATATACACAAAGATATTATCATTTAGAATATTAAATAATATCAATAAAAATTTATTATTTAAATATTACGTACCAAACAACACTTCTTAATAAACTATTTCACATCTTGCGGGATTTTATGTCATGAACTCGTAGCCAAAGGTGCATAAGTCCGTGTAAGAGCACCCATATGCGAAGCAAGCCAAGTTGCTTGTTGTCCCTCGCCTCCGGTATGTTTATCAGGAATGTTAACCTTAATCTTACCTATTTTATGATATTTCTCCAACGTCACGCCTCTAGTAGTGCCTCTTCCGTTACGAGATTATATTGTTATCTCTATAAAATAATATTAGTTATTTACCTTGTATCAATTATCATATATCTTAATGAAAAAAATGAGTATTAGTTATTTATCTTGTTCCGTAAAGTCAGCCTCTAATGGTGAGTCTGACAGAGAGCTAGGAACATGTGAAGATGGGATGCTAACTTCCTTCCTATTTAGTGGCATAATTGCGAAATATTATATAATGTGAACACAAAACCGATCAGTCATCTGTATCAGTTTCATCTATATAGTATGATTTATGAGAAATGATAATTGCAGTCGTGAGTGCACAAGCGTCGCACAATCATTTTGAAAAAAGTAAATAAATACGAGACTCACATGAATAAAAATTAATTTTTTAATAATAAACTCCACTTTTTTTCAAAACGATTACACGACACTTACTCCATAATTCTATATAGCATTACTTATGATTGATAACATTACTCTACAAAGTTGCTCGAGAGTTGGCGTATCAAGAGGGTTCCTGATAAGGGCCGGACTGCTTTAGGAAAGAAGAAATAGTACTGGTAAAGAAGAGAAATGCTTTGACATTCCATTTTGTTTTTAGAAAAGCTTTGATGCCGCTCAAAATGTACCGCTTTTTTTAAATATATTAATGTATTTTTTTTTAATTTTTAAAACAATTTAAATATATTAAAAAATATGAAAATAAAATAAAATAAAAAGCGGTATAAATGGGCGGTGCGGCATAATAGCACCGCTCTTTTCTTTTTTATTCATTAAACGCCCGAAGGCCCAATGATTATATGGAGCAATACAACGGCCTGATCTCCCTTTCCAAGTACATCCCAGTCCTTGATATTTTACGAACCCAATTTATTTAATTTTTAATATTTTTTATAATTTTTTTCTTGCAAACAAAATTTGTAGGTGTATATAGTTATTGAGTCTGAACAAAACATGTTTGCTTTAATATTCAATCATAAATCAGACCTTATTTAGCCTTGTTTGTTTTTACAGATAAAATGAGATGAGTTGAGATTAAATTTAAAAGTTGAATAAAATATTATTAGAATATATATTTTTAATATTATTTTTATTTTAAGATTTAGAAAAAGTTGAATTGTCTATTTTATATTGTGTGAGAATTTGAAAAATTTATAATGATTAGATAAGAAGAAATGAGATGAGTAGAGAGGAATTGTGAAAACAAACGAAACTAAATTTTTAAATCATATCTAAGATTATTCGGCTCCCTAAATTAAATTCCGGCTTTTAAATGTTCTTGTGCCTCCGGTTCTTGTACTCTTATCAAGTATAATTTGAATTGTATGATCTTAGTTAACCTTAATTAATGGGTCATTTTCTAGAGTTCGAGTTATATATGGGTCAATCCTATATATACTACTGTCCCACAGTTAATTAAAGGGGTTATAACTCAACGTTAACTAATTTTAGAAATGAAATAACAAGTACTTATATTTTTAACTTAACTAGTTTTTAGGGATCATATAACAAGCAATTCTAGAAAGATTATTTAATTAATAAAAACATCACTCAACCTATACTCAAAAACTTTATGTAGAGTTCACGGATTGTATAAAAAACTGCCAACCTTAAAACTTGCATGGTTCCCCCAATATTTCATGCAAAAATGATTATTTTTTGTAAAAATGAGGCTGTTTTCATCGTAAATAGTCATTATCGTAACAAATAATTCGTCACAAATACTTATTTTTTTTATAGTGTATATAAATTAGATCACCATTATTATGGTATATATTTTTAAGGAAGAATCAATTCGTCCCAAATCTCACCTTCATATCCTTGTAAAATTTGTGTATGGCCAGGTTGCAATATAAAACATGCAGCATGGAGAAACAACAATAATTCTTAGATATTGAAGGGAAGATATATACATACATACCGGTCGATTGAGCAACGACTCGAAGCAAAATTGACAGTTCTATATATCCGGATCAAATAGTACTTTTTTTTTAATAATCCGGAACTAGTACTTGTCACTACAAGAAAATGCCATTTTCCAGCGATTTCATATTCGCTGTAATAGAAATCATTGCCAATAGTACTTTGTTGCGGCGCAAGCAAAGTTGTTGTAGCAAATTTGGTCGTTGTGAATAGTTCCCAAACTTTTTGCGTCGATATTTTGATCTTTTATGACTAATTTAGTGTATTTATGGCTAAATTCATTTCTGGCGATGGAAATTAGTCGTAAAAAGTGAATTTTACTATAGTGGTGTTTTCTTTTCAGCAATAGAGGGAAAACACCACAAATTTCACTTTTTTGCGGTGAATTTTTGTCGTTGCAACATAACTCGTTGGTAAGGGACAAAAAATAACAACGAAGTTTGCGACGGTAGAATTGTCGTCAAAACTTATTCCGATAATTTTTAGGCTTTTACAGCGGCAATAAGTTTCTCTCCAAAGGGAAAGACTCAAAACTACGTAGTTTTTAGACAAAACCCTAATCCCTCTCTTTCTCTCCTTTCCTTTTTCTCCCCCTCCCCCCCCCCCCCCCCCGGCCACCTGTGTCGTCCCCTCCCGTGACCCCCCAGCCAGCCTACGATGCCATCGTCGACAGCACCACGACGCCGTCGCCAAACCCCTCCTCCCTCTCACCCTCACTCTCAGATCCTCTCTCTCCTTCTCTTAGCATCTCCCTCTCGATCTCTCTCACCCTCCCATGTGCTAAGTTGGTAGTTGCTATGAATGGCAACAACGAAGTCGCACCATGAGCAAACCACCATACCTCACCGGCTGACTACCCCCTCCTTTCTCTCGATCCATCGTCATGTGCCCCAACCCTGACTTTACTTCCTCTCTATTTCTCTGTTTTCTCTCCCTCCTTGCCGTCATGCGCCGTTGCAAGCCCAGCCACTGGTGTCGATTTCCTCTCAACCGTGCGAGAAGCTCTTTCACGTCCACCCTTTGAGCCTCTCCCTCTCCCGGCCCTGATACCCCTTGGTCTCTCCCTCATCTCTCTGTTTCTCTCATCTCACAACCGCCAACCACCGTCCATAACCAACCACCACCCCGCACCGTCCACTAAAATAGGCCCCACACTGGAGCCTAGCTCCAATGCCTTTCTTCCTCTTAGGTTCCCTCCCGATCTTCTTTCTTTCTCTCAGTTTCTCGCATATTTGGTAGCCATTCACGCTAGTAGCCACCAAGCGCCGCCCATACCTCAGATAGCCACCAACTGATGGCCATGGGACTCAGCCCCTAAATCTTGGTATAATCCCTATTTCCTTAGCTCCTAGATTAATAAGCTTACTTGATTAAATGGTGTTGTGTTTGAATATATGGACAGATTTAATATATGTATTGTATGTGTTGGCTTGTGATTGGGTTATGTGAAGTTGTGAAGTGATGAGGATCATTGTGCAGTTGTGATATGGTTGGATGTCATGTGAAGCATCGGGATGAGCCATGTAGTTTTGGCGTACTGTGTGAAGTGTTATTTTAGTTTGAGTTTGTATAATTAGTAATTGGTGTGTAAGAAGCTATAAAGTTTTATGATTTCAATTGTGATTGGTGTATCAATGATATGGGCAGAATATATATTGAATCTGTAGGTTTCAATAAACTATAAATAATTGATATGGTAATTGGAAACTTGGAGTATGTGTGATTATTTGTATATTGAGTTTAAATGGATGATGGATTGAATAGGTGTGTTGTATTCATTGTTAATAGGCTTATTGATTGAGAATAGTGTTTGTGAAGGTTGGATTATTGGGGAGCCATGTGATTGTGTTGTTTGTTGTTTATTGGGTTTAAATGGATAATGGGTTTAAGTGATGTATGTATATTAATTTAGTTGAAGAGTTGACTTGATTTTACTTGAATGCAATGGTTTATGGATTTGAATTACATGAGGACTATGAGGTGCAAGAATTGGATAGATTTTAATGTCTAATATTTAATTTCATTTGTAATTGATGATCGAGTATAGAAATGGATTGTAATTGGATGATTATGATTGTTTTGGAAAAATGCTACCTAATTGATTGTATTGAGATGTTGGCTATGAATGTATAAAGTTTGAGTATCTCAGATTATCTTGAAGTGATGAGATTAAATGTGAAGTTGTGTTGGGTTGTGTGACTATGTAGTGTCGAATGCTAGGGACTAATGTGAAGTTGTGATGTAGTTGTGAACTGTGTGAAGTGATGGGATTAAGTATGTAGTTGTGTTGTAGTGTTGGACTTCATAGATCAAGGGAGACCATGGTTGAGATTTTGAAGCTATGTGATTACGATTGTGTTATTTTGTTGTATGTTGAGTTTAAGTGGACTATGGATTTAGTAATAGTAATAGTACTTTAAATGGATTGTATGTTGATCTTAGGTGATAAAAATGGTAGAAAATTGATTGGTTGTATATATTGGACAGATTTATGTCCTTTGAATGTATTATGTATGGATCACGCTTCTAAGAACAAGTGGATACTTGGATTATATGTTGATCTTAGGTTATAAAATGGGTATGACACATATGTATGTTTGGTGGATTATGTATGTATACTTGGCTTGGATTGTGTAATATGTTTGTATGAGATGAAACTTCTAGCTCAGCAAAGGGTTTTTCAAGTGCTCTTATTGAATTTTAGCTATCACTGCACATAAATATATTGTGTACATATATGTCATGCTAGAAGTAGTTGGAAGTAGTTGGGAATTTTTTTTTTATATATATGAGCAGTATAACATAAAACCTTGGGTGTAAATGTTGGCTATGGAGTTCTTGAATTGATTTGGATCTCCTCTTCCTTTCATGTACATTTTGCAGTGTCACCTAACTCCGGTCCTCCAGCAAACTTGGTGGCTTGAAAACATATATTCTGTTTTGATTGTGTGTAGCCTTATGTTTTGGTTTGATGTTAACTTGCATAAGTAATATTTTTAGCAGAGAATTTGAAATAAGGACTGTATAATTCTGCTCAACTTAGTATCTAGTTTGAAAGCTTGCATGTGCTATTGTCTGATGCATCCTGAAGACGCATCATCCTTGAGACGAGAAACATCAATGTCAGTCCTTAAAAATCTGTATATTTTTGTGTTAGTTATATATCACACCTCAAAAGATTCAGCTATTTTTCTTTGATAGAAAACAATTATGTCTTCTTGATGTTGTGTCTCCTTAATTCTGATCACGGCTTCCTTGTGTAATATTTTTCTTATTGGTAAATATGATTTTATTAAACTTGATTATGATCAAGAAGCTCCTAAGATACTTGTATACTTTTTGGAGCTTATTTTCTTTTTCAAATTTGGTTTTTGAAAACGTTGAAGTGGTATTGCTTGTCCAAAAAATATTGTTTAGCACAGGAAAGAAAGCATCAACTTAATTGGAATTAGGAGTAAATAAATAATTTTTTTTGTTCATGAACCACGAGTAGTACTGTTTCAAACGTACGTGAGAAATTATTAGTTATTTCTGATAGAAGACTTTTGTGATGCCCCATCATGATAATGAACGTTGTTGACAATTTGGACACGACATGCATATATAATATGCATGCATGGAAGCTTCTTTCTTGATAATGAAAAAACAAATTAAAATGAATCCAGATTTAATTCCGGGAAGTGGAAGAGATCGATGCAGGAAAATGGACGTCTAGCGAACGAAGAAGCTGGCCTTGAAAATCATTCGAAATCTCATTGTCACATTCGAAGCAAGCGGGAAGAAGGCATTATCTATTATATATTTATATTGACCAAACTGGTGTAGCCTACCAAACTATAATTTCTAAGGGATTGCCTTAAAAATAATATAAAATTTGAAAGATCTCTTCTTCTTCCACTTGATCTGAATTTGACGGCCACGTACTACGAGAATGCGTGAGGCCAGAGGAGTAATTTCAAAGCTCCATAATTTTGCAATATTTTCTGATCTGTACTTTATTTATTACGTATAGAAGAGGGAATTAATTAATTAGTTTGACTCATACCACCCTATAGTTAGTTCTCAAAGAGAGATCAGTTACCTTGTAGGACACTTTTAGTAATTACCTGTGACAAAGCTGAAAGAAATTAATCCAATTACATGCGTGATTACAAACTTGACTCCTATTACCCTAATTACCCCAACGTACTTGGCCGGCCTGTCTCTAGAACACGCATACGTAGCCTCCACTACAAGAAAACTGCTTATTTGCGATCAGTTAATTCCAGCAAAATGATTATTTGTAACTAAAATTAGTTGCAAAAAGTCTTTTAGTCGCAATAAATTAGTCGCAATAAATTAGTCGCAAAAGCCCGTTTTTCTTGTAGTGACACCTCTAAACAATATTAAAAAACAAATGATTTTTTTTAAAAAAAAAATTATGTTAACTAATGTACTAAGATCTTTGCTACTCGTTTTACACATCACACACCACAATTTATTTGGTTACATATATAGATGAGATGAGATAAAAGTTAAAAGTTGAATAAAATATTGTTAGAATATAATTTTTGTTTTGAGAATTGAAAAAATTGAATTGTTTATTATATTTTGTGTGAGAGTTCGAGAAAGTTGTAATGATTATATGAAAATATGAGATGAGATGAGATTCTAGCAAACCAAACCAGGCCTTTTATTTAATTTTTTTTAGTTTTATTCCTCTAAAATAATTGAGTTATTCTATTTATCATCCATACACCACATATTTGGTAAGAAAAATTAAATAAAAAAAATATGTGTGTAGTGTGATGTAAGATGATGAGTATAATTTTTCATATATGTATATACTAGTCATGTTAAGCGATGTGGTAAGTTTACACATCAACAGTGTATTAGGTGGTTATGAGCTAATAAGCATATATGCTTGTAAATAAGTTTCTCTCTTTAATCAAAATATGCAATTGTATACTTTCTAAATAATCTACATGATGATAAAATACCCTAAAGATTATATGTAATGTCTAAGGGAGACCCAAGCTGCCACATCTGGGTTGATCTATATAGTACTCTAAATTAATTACTAATTAATAATACAATTGGATCCCATTAGAACTATTATAAAGAACAAAAACTTCTAATTTTTAAATAATGTGTGATTTCATACATCATTTATTCCTTATCATGACTTATCAGTCAATATCTCCCTTAAATGGAAGGGTTGAAGTTCCACAAATCACATCTGGGCTTCTATTTTAAAAAAACTAATTAATGATACAATTTAAATCTTATTGGAATTATTATAAAAAGTAAAAATTTCTCATTTCCAATTAACGTAGGATCTCATATACTACGTACCTACTCTTATCACTTATTATGAAATATCACGTTAATATAGGAATTCTTTCTCCATGTAACACATAAATCAAGACTTCTCTACTAGTTTTTGAACGATTCGAATATGTAACTGTGTGGTCCACGTGATCATGATTCAGTCTCAAAAACTATTTAATTATAAATATTATCATTATCATTATTATATATCTACCTACTCTAACCCTTCTTTTTTCCTGATCCCACCAGCTAATTATATTCCACGCGGGGTTCGTAATCATTGTTAATTAATCATGCATGTCTTTCCGAGGCATGCAGTTCTAACTGTATATATAAACTTCCTAGCTATCATGCATATACCATATGATCATGTCATGGTTATTAATACATGATTCATCCATAAAATGATGACATTTTTTGTTTTGTTAACATTTAAATTAAGATGCGTCGTACGTGGTATGTATATAGAACGATCGTCAATATGTGTGTATATATATATATATATAAGCCCTGACTTTATACTGTCATTGACATTGCTAGTGCAAGTATGTAACAACCGCCTCGTTTGGATGTTAAGTTCAGCTGAAATGAATTGAGTTCTTTATGAATAGTAGTGAATTGAGATAGTGGAATAAGTTTTGTGAGGCTCACCTAAAATGAGTTTAGATATGTTTGAATGTTAAGATGAGTTTAGATGTATTTATCATGAGAAGTTGAAAAAGGTTGTAGGTCCTACGTGTAAAGAGATGTTGAGTTGAAAAATATTGTGGGTCCCACGTGTAAAAAGATTTTGAGTTGAGTTGATCAATTTAGTATTTAAAAATTGGATATTTAGATATTAGACTCAATTTAAAATTAAATCGAACTGATTTGATCTCATAATTCCAAACGGGACCTAACACATAAATCAATTGGAAAATTTCAAAGCAAGATAGCTACAAATTTGTTATATGTCTCCATCATTGGAAAAACGATCGATTTGTCCAGCGAGAAGAAGTATGATACATGGATTGATTGACACGCAACTGATGCCTGAGATATTTTATATATTATTAATACTGATCTTTTTTACAAATTAGATCATGATAAGAAAAATACTACTCTTTTCTTTCTATTTTACCGTTCAACTCTACTGTTTTATTTTTTTTTATTTTTTCAAAAAACACATATATAAAAAGATAAAATAAAATAAAATAAAATCTTATAACTAACTATAGCTGAGAGCAATGAATGTAACGGCACTCATCATAATAATCAGTACTACATGCTCGTTTGTTTTTCTTTTTACCAAAACAAAATATATAGTTCAAACCCTCATGATCTCATGCATGCATGTAACGTACACATATTTTCGTGAAGTACTCGCAATATTTACATGAATTAATTTGCATTAATAATTATTACTTGATCATAATTGTTGCTAGGTCATGTAAATATTTTTATTATTTTTTATTTATTATTTTTTGTTTTATTTTTTATAAATTAATTAAATTTTTATACTCATCATTCATAGATTATGCACATATTTAATAAAAAAATAAATAAAATAAAAATAAATATGATATATAAAGATGATAAGCAGAATTTTTCAAAATAATGTGCATTAATACTGTGATGGCAGATTGCTGCTCACTGGATCAGGCTAAAACGAAACTTGCGGCTTAATTCAGCCTCGTTAATAGTTAGCAGTACTAAACATTAACAAAAAATAAAAATAATATTATACAATAAGTAATACCGTGCCAGATGTCTACACAGGGCAGGCCAGGTAGATCTAGCTATAATTTTTTTGGAACTGTACGTATGTATATTAATAAGGAATGGTCAAAGACGCGGTAGTAGTTGCAATATTAATTAATATTATTGTATATTTCTGGCCTCTAATTATCCGAAATGAGAGAAATAATAGTATTTGTAATTATGATTGTATAAGTGTCGTATAATTATTTTTAAAAAAGTAAATAAATATAGGATTTACATGAAAAAAAAATTAATTTTTTAATAGTAAGCTCTACTGATTTTTTTTAATTTTAAAACGACTGTACAATATTTACACATTCCACAACTGTATGTAACATTATTCTAGAAATTATTGAAACTCATTAATTAGGAATTCCAAGAAGCCAATCGCGCGCCTTCTGATTATAAATTTCCCGTCACAGATTAATTAACGGCAATATTCGTATTTGTTTAAGGAAAAATATTTGTTGTAGCCTACATCCTCAACACACCAGTGTTGAGTTCAAGAAAAAAAAAAAAAAAAACAATTTCTGAAAGTGTGCTGCGGATGTAGGCTGCTGCCTAGCATTCCTCTTTGTTTAATAACGTCTAGGCTTTGATACAAATTAATTAGCTTTGATTTGTTCTAAAAGTTTAATTAAACCCTCAAGAAATTGACCAAAAATGTCTACCAAACATTATATTTTGCACAATTAATTAAGCTGGCTGGATCAATTAAAGCTGAAAGCTGCATGTCGTTAATTTAATATGAATTAATCAAACGTTACATATAAATCTCCAATGAATATTAGCCACTTGGCCAAAAAAAAAAAAGCTCTGGATTCGGATGGTTTTTCACAACATCCTAGAGACAAACATATATATAAAAACATCATCATGTACAATATAAAAAACTCATAATTAAGGATTTTCAAAGCCACTCAAAAAATTCTCTCAAATAATGTTTGTTTACATAAAGTGTACCACCACCTTAACCAATATCACGAGGTGGCCTAGATCTGACTATCTATGGTGGCCTGAGGCGTGCTCTCTAGCCACCAAAGAGTGGCCAAGTTGTGGCTAGAGCTAGCCGCGTGCAATCCGATTTAGCCAATCCTTCGCTGGTCAGGCTCTGGCCATATAGCCATCGATCCCATGCATGCATGGTGCCACTGGCTACCAAGTCACGCGGTGGCTTTACTTTTTACGAAGAGAAATTATATATATAAACTCCAAAGATACAAATCTCATGCAGACTTTTTATAAAAAAAAAAAAAAGTGAATTTTATTATGAAAAAATGTAAAAGATCAATTCCTTTTTCTTGGTGAGACGAGACGACTTACATTTTTACAAAATATTTGTATAAAATTTGTGAATCTGAGATTTGTACCTAACATTATCTTTTTATAAAATAATTATGTAATAAAAAAGGTATATTTTGTGTATCATTTGATTACTTTAATTGATTAAGATATATTGTTCTAGAAGTCAAGGATGTTGACAATTATATTTATTTTGGGGAGGCCAGACCATGTGTAATTACTTGGGTACTGCACCTTAAAGTCGTAATCTTCAAATGACAATTAAAAGCTTAGCCATCTCGTACGTATTTTTTTTCCATTTTCGATCTGATGAAACCTCTATAAAAGGATCACAACTCCATTAATCCTCAAATTGATCTGGCAGGAAGTAACAGACAAACACAACAGAAACAAGACACGCACAAAGAAGTTGCATCGAACCAGACAAATTAAGATTATGGCTAGAATGATCAGATTAGCCATTCTAGCCTTCGCACTTTTCGGAGCTCTAGCACAAACCACAGTTGCAGTGACTACACACGTGGTTGGAGACAGCACGGGGTGGGTTGTTCCACCTTCTGATGACCCTCTCTTCTATGCCGCTTGGGCTGCGAAACAAACCTTCTTCATTGGCGACATTCTGCGTACGTATATAATTCATTAAGATCATACATGATGAAATAATTAAAGACACGTTTCGATTATTATACGTTAATTTCTGCTATTAATTAATTCTTGATCTTTATATGCATGTATATATGAATTTGTTGTTTCTAACTTCATTGATGGTTTGATGTTTTGGATTATCAGTCTTCAACTTCACAACTGGATCACAAGAGGTAGCCAGAGTATCGAAGGAAGCTTTCTTCGGCTGCAATTCAACGAACCCCATCTTTCTTGAGAAAACCGGGCCGGCGAATATCACCTTGAATTCCACCGGAGAGTTTTACTTCATAGGGACCTTCGACAACAACTGCTTCAGGGGACAAAGGCTAGCAATCAACGTCACCACATCTCCGGGACCCACTCCCAGTCCTACGCCCAGAACAAAACCGGAAAACTTCACCGTCGGTGATAGGTTGGGATGGGTCGTTCCTCCCCTTGGTGAAATTGCTTACATCACCTGGGCTTACAACAAGACTTTTATCGTCGGAGACCATTTAGGTACGTAATGATCATCTTACAACAAACAAGAAAAGATCTCCTATATGATCTTCTCTAAGCCGGTTTTGCTAATTTGAACCTTTTTGTACAGTGTTCAACTTTTATAATGAAACGGATGACGTCGCCGTGGTGAGCAAAGAAGCTTATGACAGCTGCAACACTAGCACTCCGATGGCGCTGTATAACAGTAGTCCGGCGGTTATCAAGCTCACTAGAACCGGGGAACATTACTTCACGAGCACCTACGATTACCGCTGCGACTTGGGTCAAAAACTTGCCATCAACGTCACCGGCAGCAGCACTGGCGCCACTCCACCTTCCAGCCCGGGCAGCAGTCCATCTCCAGGCACCGCCAAGCCTCCTTCAAGCCAAGCACCCGGTCCCAGCACCGGAAGCACGGTGGCTCCAGGACCATCAAATGCAGCCGCAAATAGTAGGATTTCCGGTGGCTATATGTTCATAGTACTGTTGCCCATGGCCATGGGTTTCCTTCGTTGATTATAATTACTATGTAGTTGCATGGAGAGTACAGCTTGTCGATCTTTTAGGGGTTGACTTTGTTATTTTGTATCTATATTTGAATAACACATGTTTGTACATGTATTATACGATGATGATCAGTCTCATGTACTATGTACTCATTCGATCTATTCAGTTCATACATATATAATATAGATTATATTGATCTGTTTTTTGTATTTCGATCTTCCTCATGACCATGGGTCATGGCGGCCTTAATTTTGTGTCGACTCAGCTTGCTAGTAGTACTACTCATGGCCTTCATTAGTTAATGCATATTTCATTGATCTTGCTATGACATCGATCAACGCTTTTAACTCTTAAAATGTTATATAAATGATAAATATTAAGATATATAATAATTAAGAATTTCCTTCAAAAAAATAAGTAAGAATTGGTTATATTTATATATGAATAAATATAGATAGAAGCTACTATTGGGAGCATCCATTTTGTACACATGATGTGGCATCATCTAAACCACACATCTCCCCAAATGAATGTTGAAAACAATCAATTAGAAACAGCCACGCAGTGAGTGCAAAGCATGTACTGCTATAGTGACTTCTCTATAACATTACTCTTTATTTATATATATATATATGGAGATTTAAAAAATTCTACTATATATCACAGAATATCTAGAAATTCTAGAGACATATACCAACGGCAAATTGATCGAGGGCCAATTATTCGGACGGGAGTTTCCATGAAACTCGAGTAGTACTAGTCCGCTCAATGAAATTATTTATAGTTTAATATTAAGTTCTAGAGAATATATATTAATTAAAGATCATACGATAATTTTGATTAAATATATTTTCTAAACTGATCATGTGGTACGTAATTGACGTGACATTTTTCAGGATGAGAAAAAAAGTACCATGCATATATATTCTCACATAATGCATTTTATAATAAAGTTGTAAGATCGATAAAGATATTATTATAAAATAATCTTCATTTAAAATATAATTATATAAAATGTTACAAAAAAAAAATATTGTACATGTATAAATTAGTTTGATTCTAAAAATATAATAGTCATGGTACTTGTGGTACTTATTTGAATTTAAAACCGCGTCAACCCCTGGGCCTGGATCAATCTTTTTCCCATTTTCTTTTACAAATAAGTGGTAGGTAACAAGTATAGATTATTTTGACTCTAGCTAGCTAGCTAGCTATAACAAAATATCAATAGGCCTGCCTTCCTTGCAAAAAGAAAAGCAGGTCTTATCCTCATCTGGTTTCCCACCTCCTTCCCTAGTCATGAGCTGATCGATTGGGTGGCCACGTACGTTATCAATTAGTTAATAACTTGGACTTTTTCTCGAAGATATACGACATATTTAGACTTTGATTGTTTTTACACATCAATCATTTTATTTAATTATTATAATTTTTTTAAATTTTTATATAAAATAAAATAAATAATTTTTTAAAAAAATATTTTAAAATAAAAATAATATTAAAAAATATATTTTAATAATATTTTATTTAATTTTTTAATTTTAATCTCAATTCATCTTATTTTTATCTTAAAAAGAAAACAAACGAGGCAATGTTTAATATTCAACCTGATTACAACTTTTGGAGAACTCTCCAATTTGTTAACTCCATTAATTTATGATCGATGCATGCATGTTCCTAAATGCATGCAGCTTTTCATTCTCTCCGTTTGAATGCTCATGATGTTTTGATTTTATGTATAAATATAAGTGGTTTGGATTTAGAGATAAGTTGAAATGGGTTGAGATAATTTATGAATAATAGAATAAAAGTTGAATTATTTATTATATTTTATGTAGGAATTTGAGAAAGTTATTTTGAGATTTGAAATAGTTGAATTGTTTATTATATTTTATGTAAAAATTTTAAAAAATTATAATAATAAGATAAAATAAATTGAGATGAATTAAAATGAATTCAATGCAAACTATCCTATCCAAGTTTGTGGCCTATTATTAATTGTCCCTCGATCGCTGTGCTTGGCATGCAGCACAAGTTTAACTTTCTGGAAGCTTGCATGCAGCTTGGGTCAAACCGCAATAGTTGAATAAGACCGGTCGAAGTTTTCTTAAAAAATAAACAGTGTGAATGAATTAAAACGCACGAAGCCCACGACCGAATTAATGCTACTAAAGAGGCCGCCATTCATGTTGAACGAACAGTGATTGCAATTTGCCTTTTGTGGGATTTTGTGAATGTGGTGGACCCACCTAGTTACATATAATCGTAGCTAGAGTATATAACTATATTACAATTATTTTAAAAAATAATAGAATGTATTATTAAAAAATTATTATTATTTTTATATAAGTCCCGTAGTTATTTATTTTTTTCAAAATAATTATACTGTAATTACACATTCAAGACTGTAACTATCGATTTTCTTCTGGTCAAGATAATAAGGAAAACTATTATTTTTTAGATTTTTCTCGCGTAAATTAGATGATTGCAATGAGATTGAAAAAAAGAAGTTGGAAAACTTTCTTGTTATCAAAGATATATACCCTTTAGTACTCAATGCTCAAGTATATTACTATAATCATATTAGTCATGGCCTTAAGAATATTAACATCTAAATTTGTTGGGCCACGTGACAAAATTAAGGGGTCTAAATAAGCCCGTATAAATATATATATTAATGCAGAGATTAGGGGATCTGCAAACAATATTCGCTCAAGACAGGGCCAAGTGGCCCAAGTCTATTGTTTCTCTCTTTTTCATATAAAAACCATCCTTATAATTAATGAGTAATGCTACGTATAGTCGTGGAATGCACAAACGCCATACAATCGCTTTGAAAAAAAATAGAGTCTACTATTAAAAAATTAATTTCTTTTCACGTGGGTCTCATATTTATTCATTTTTTTTAAAGCAACTACATGATACTTATACACTCATAACTGCAAGTATCATTTCTCATAATTAATTGCTACTTTTTTATTAGAACTTGGTAATATTAATAGTCCCATCGGTGTAACCCCTTGGCTAAAGGCCAACCATAAAATCTCATGAAGTGGCTAAAGAGCCATTTCATAACCCCAAGAAAAGGTGAAGGGGTGCCCACTATGGGTCCCCCTTTCTTACATCTCTCACTCACACATAGTGGGCAAGACCCCAAGTCTGCATCCCTCAATATGTTCTCAATCTTGTTCATACTGGCAAATAGGCCGTGCGACCATCGAGCACAGCTGTAAAAGAAAAATGGGAGCACTATACCAAATCTCTCCGAGAGAAAACCAGCATAGCAACATCCCTAAAAAGTGTCTCGTTATGCTCCGACTCATTTGGTCACATCAGACTAAGCATCCCTAATCCCTCTTGAGTCCAAATGACTTAGAGCAATGCTCAATCTCCATAAAACATGATGTACTCACAGCTATATTGCAACTCCCAAGAAGCAACATAACTTGTCGGCAATGAGTACACACCATTATCGATGTGTTATCAAATAGTCTTCCCTTTGCGCTCATGTCATTTAGTTTCAGTCCAGTCGCTTTCCAAGCAATGCCTCTTTAGACTGCATCATTCATAGCCATAGATAACATGCCAAAGTAGCAGACACTAAAACATCAACCTTGTGACATAGTCAAAGGTCTCTTAAGGGCATAAATAAATTAAGGTCATCAATTATGACTTACAAGACTCACACTGTGAGGAAGCAGGGAACCATTCACTCACCTCTATTGTTGGTCGCAAAAGTACATGTAGTATGAAATACATGCTATGGTAGAGTTATCTTTCCAAAAAAAGAGCGTATATCTAATCTCAATCCACCATACAAATCTTAGTTTAGTCACTATTTTAGTGCCTAACCGAGTCCCTCTATTTGCTCGCTATCCAAAGCACCAAAGAGGGTCTCGCATCTGGTTAATCCATAGGTTACATGGATTGTGGGTAACCATGCACGGTCCTTAGACCTCATCTTAGCTCCTACTAAGGCAACATATATTTTATGTCTTCCAACTTATCCCTCTCCGAACAAGTATCGAGTGACACATTGTCTCATCTTTGCTCGTTACATCTTTGTAACGCCAAAGACGATCGCTCGTGTGAGTAAGCCGATCTAAATCTATTAATATACATTTTTCACCATAACTCCTAAATTTATGATTAATGTGTATGCTTACTAAAAAATGCTTCCAATCAGGCCACATGATCATAGAACACATCAGTATCATGTGCATAAAAAGCAATATCATGAGGTACAAAGAAATCACATGATCAACAACAAATTATTAAACCACAACTCTCAAGTGGTGTTTAATGACCATTTCTCTCCATGCGCATTCGAATGTGTAGTAACTTTCCAAATTATGCTACTACCAAGAGACTCTACATTTACATATAAAAGTCATTTGAATAACCATGAAGTCAGTGATGATTCATCGCGAATCTCATTTAGGTCAAACTCATAATATAAACCTTAGATTTTAGTCAGCAAATCCAACTACGATTTTTAAGAATCTACAAGGTGACCACAAGGGGTCATTTGTTTTCGGAGATGAGATGAGATTAAAGTTAAAAAGTTGAATAAAATATTGTTAGAATATATTTTTTAATATTATTTTTGTTTTGGGATTTGAAAAAGTTGAATTGTTTATTTTATTTTGTATTGGAAGTTGGGAAAGTTGTAATGATGAGATGAGATGATATGTTTTCTAAAAACAAACGAGGTCTTAATTTGCGATTTCAAGGTTTCATATAAATCTCATGTACTCAACAAAAGCATGTGAGATAACCATAATTTATTTTTCATTAAGGGTAAAGTGATTAGGGCCTTTGGCCCCAAAGACAATCATAATAGTCTAGTTATTACTTTTAATGATAATTGCATAACAAACTCACTTAATCAAGTAAGCCATATTTATCCTCTAAAAAAATCTTAACATCTAACTCCCATGAGCAAACTATAATGGAAACACCAAATAGTATAGACGAAACTAGATTCTTTAGTATTTTCCATCTCATTAATTATTTATGGATTTTGAACAAGAGCTCTTAAAAACTGTTTTTCTCATAAACAGTCTCACAAGACATGAAGTCTGAGCTATTTTTCACAAACCCAGGTCCATCACCTCGTAGTATGGAAAACTTCTTATTAGGTGACAATTAATTATCTAAGACAACCAATTCGCAATATCTTTTAAGATGATACTTTTCTAATATTGTCAACAGCGTTCAAAGAACCCCATTTTATTCAATAGGTCGTTTAATAAAAAATAACGACTAGGTACATTGGGTATCTTTGAATATATGGTTTGTTTAGGCCGCATGTAAACAGCACCAGCAGCATTCATTTACTTTCTGTACCAAAATAGTACTAGCAACAATCATGCGCTCAAAGTACTTCATGCCTAAACATCACAAAAGCTAACCATCTAATTCTCCTATGAGAATCAACTATTTAACACATTCAAGAAAAGTTTCAATAAATATGTGATCAATAGTTATCTAAATGCAACTCAATTAGTGTCAAGAGATGGATCTATATCTCTATCAACTCGACTTTTCCTTGTCAATTAGATCAACAACCCTAGGTTGGATTATATAAGTGAAGCGGATCTAAGATTCTATGCTGGGGATTCATATTATGTGAATTCAATACCTTTAACGGAGTCATATTACAAATATTCTCCTCTAGTCTCTAAACGATGAGAGAATACTGATATAAAGCTACCACGCTATTTATGAGGATCCTTATATTCTATAACTTTTAGGAGTGACTATCACTAATGGTACAGTTTAACTCAAAGGTATACTTCCACTAGTTATTGAATTACTCCCACTATTTTCGGTGATCTTTTAAAAAAAAAAGTTTTGAAAATATTAAGGTTAAGGTAATGTGGAATGAAACGTGATGAAAACGTTCTTTCCAAAAAATAAGTGTTATAAATATCCACAATTCCCCACCATCGACAAAAATACGAGTAATTTTCTTGACTCAACCAAAAAATGATCAGGTTTAGATCCTCTCAATTTTTAATAGAATTCACGTTTGCACAAACTAGTCACTCAACATTTTTCAAAAGCGAATGAACTCGATCTAAAGACGATAAATTAGAATTAGGGCTGCAACCTCATATTACATCAACCCAAGTGTGATGTAACAACTGCTTTGCACCATAATTCATTTATGATATCATTCTCAGCAAATCAATAAACTGCAAGATAATTGTTCTCATCATTTAACTCATACGATTGCGATTTTGAAAAAACATTTTAATTGAAAAAATATATTTTCCTTAAAAAATTTGGAATTGTATTTATATGATACAACAATATTTTTATTATCGAAGTCCTTAGTGTGCATGTATAGAAACTTTCACATAGAAAATGCTCATATTGTCTGTTTTCTTTGACTCTTCTAAACCAATGAGAGAGATAACGAGAAAATCTTCAATTTATCAAGTTTCACACCTATCATCCTATGCCTCCATGGCATATTTTAGTACATCATTTCCCCACCCAATAAATAATATCACTGAGTCAATGAGTGACCATCCAACTTCTAAACCTCTAGGAATTCTCACTAACACCATTACTTTCAATAAGTCTTAAAACAAATTAGGTCTAAACTTCTTTAATATCGAATTAAAAAGCGCTAATAAAAACATCGTTTAGTGCAACAAGTGCAGTATGTGACGTTTTAGCTGCTAACTAGCGATATATCCTTATTTCTTGCATACTCAATATTTTTTATCTTCTCCAATCCACTATAGGAGAAAAAAAAAATTTGCGAGAAATTTTCTTAGCTTAAAACTTATCTTGCATCAGTGCAACCACGAGTAAAATTTTTAGGTTAGGCTTAGACAAGTCGTACCTCATTATTCAGACTTTTGTCATAGTTACCATGCAAACCTCTGAGGTGCTTGGTATTACATTACTCTCAAGGGGTGCTCCAAAGTTTATATATATGCAAGAACCTATTTGTTCTCGTTAGAGAGAAATAAAACTTGAGCAAGATTATCAATGCTAATACCACATAAAGGTGCACTGATAAAATCTTTTAAAAAATGAATGTGACAATCAAGAATCTCCTCAACACTCTTGCACACTCAAATTTTAATATCCTAACTTGCCAGACATACTAGCAAGTAGAGACGGTATGTGCTTATTTGTGAGTTAATCTAAGTGGCTTCAAAATTTATAATGCTCAACCTCAAATATAGGAACAATTAATCTTTGCGTTACAAAAACAACACGCAACTTCTATTATTACCCACACGATTCAAAGGCAAAATAGTGGTTTAGCTATCTGACAGTTGATCTTATCAACTTCTATGAAAAATTGTAGTGCATGCGTCCCACACGCATTTCCAATTTTATTCTAGACCTTGCCCTGTCCCGCACCCTGCGAAAGCGAAAGCAATATTACCTCACTGTAAATATCTAGGATCTAGTGCAGTTGTTTCACGGATTCTTCTTTGTCGTCGTTCATCCGGAATCTCCCGTATCAATGGTGGAGTGTGCTACGTGGTAATATACCAGAACAACACCAACATATTCCACAATCTAGATGCCGAAACTAGAGAGAACTAATTGTGAGAGATAGAGCTTGTTGATCCAAGTAAGTCATCCAAAGGGGGGAGAGGCTATGTAAATAGCCCCTCTAGTGTAACCCCATGTTAGGGCCAGCCATCAAGGCTCATGAAGTGGCTAAAGAGCCAGTTCATAACCCCAAGAAAAGGTGAAGGTGTGCCCACTATGAAAACTAGTACCGAACCAGTTTCAGTTCTTAATAATCGATATTGGACCAGTTACGAACCGAACCGAACTCACCAGTTATTTCTAGTAATTTAGTCAGTTCAACTGGTTTTTCGATTTTTTTTACACCCACCCATAATTAATATTACAACCCAACAATAATAAAATTGTAATTTTGGAATAAAATTTAAACGGATTATTGTGGGTTGATTTTGGGTTATGCGGGTTGACCCGTTATTGATCCGAATCCTTGTATATCAAACTCAAACTGTTAGTTTTGTATCGTATTTATTTTGAGTTTACGGATCGTGTCACCATATCGCTACCACCAAAATTTATTGGCAAAATTGCATTAATATATATATAAATATATATATATATTAATATTAGGTGTGTGTATGTATGCGTGTTTACGCATAATGTCTTTTTTTTTGTGATATAATAAATGGTTTAAAAAATATTATGTTTTGAGAGGGTGTGGATGGTATATGCAATTGATTTTTTCATAATCGTTTTTAAATTTTCCTTGAACAACTGTGACCGAATGATTTTCTCTGAAAATATGAGCTGGGTTCTAACCAGCTGAGCTGGCTCTTGAATTATTTGTGTGTCCAGTTATGCAAAATATTCTATTTTGTGTTCTTCCATGAACGTACATACAACACATGAATTCGCAGAATTTTGAAACTTTCTTCCCATTTGTCAGTTGAAATAATATAATGCTTAATTATTGACAAATTCTCCCGTCCACATGATGATCTCCTACGTACTACTACTGCTGCTTCCTCAAAAATAAAAATAAAAATAAAAATCTACAATTTATATATATACACATGCATGTTAGAATACATATATATACAGTTCGTATTTGTACATACAGTTGTCTAAATAATTTTCTAATTATAGATTTCGTGAGAGAATTGTGAGTGAGATCGAAATGATGTATGTTATTTTTCCTCGTAATTGTCTTTTCCCATCATACAAGGTGGTAGAAAGTAGATACAGATATTCTCTAGGTCAAGCATATTGACTAGTCAACCCCCTAAAAGTCAATATTTTTAAAGTTTGTTGAAAAAACTTCACGCGGCAATCCAACAAACTTCGGCTGCCCGAAGCGGAGTAGACAACTCCAAGTTCCAACTCCAACTCCACCTCCAAAATGCTAAGCACCAATCGTGTTGACTATAAAGTGTGCACGTGTCAACCATCCAATGCCACAAGATTCCTACAACTCCGTAGCCCATCTCTCTATAAATACAGAGACGGAGCCGTTGTCCCTCCCTCACTAACTAGAGTTATTCCTCCTCGATCTAAAACAGAGCACGAAAGAGAGAACAGGGGCGAGCACGAAAGAGAGAACAGGGGCGACCTGAGCTTACCTCCAAAACGACACAGCAATGGCAAAGAGACTTGACATCGTTTTTCTTGCAGTAATAGCTGTTGCAGCTTTGCTGCAAAGCTCTGTGGCACAGACTTCTCATACGGTGGGTGATGCCTTGGGCTGGACCATTCCTCCTAATGGCGCCTCAGATTACAGCAACTGGGCTGCCGGCAAGACCTTCGCCGTTGGCGACATTCTTGGTATAACGACCAAACTTTTCAAAAGAATCATATCCATACATATGACTGAATAAAATAAGGTTCTGGGTTTTGAATTTGATTTTGATTTATTTGATCTTTTGCAGTCTTTACATATACAACCGGCCACGATGTAGCCAGAGTGACCAAGGCAGCTTTTGATGCCTGCAATGGCACTAGTCCCATTTCCCTTAAAACGGACGGTCCCGTGAATGAGTCTCTCAACGAGGCTGGGGAGCATTACTACATCTGCACCGTTTCTACCCATTGCAGCTTTGGTCAGAAGTTGGCAATTAATGTCTCTGTAGCTGCTTCTCCGGCTCCTCAACCCAGCACTCCTCCACCGGCCACCACTCCAACAGCACCAACTCCGTCTGCTGCTGCTCCACAGCCTAGCACTCCTTCACCATCGCCATCCAGCGCCACCCCTCCAACCTCAGCCGTACCTGCTCCTTCCCCCACTGCCACCCCTCCATCCCCCACAGCCTCTCCTCCATCCCCCACAGCCTCTCCTCCATCCCCGCCCGCCTCTCCTCCATCCTCCAGCCCCACTCCACCCACCAGTCCGTCAACGCCGTCTCCTACAGGTGATGCTTTTCCACCTCCAAGCTCTGCTACATCGCTTGGGTTGGGTGGCAGCTTATCTGCCGGCTTCTTGTCCATTGTCGTAGCCTTCTTGTATTAGACGTGATTCTGGAGAATCACTGCGAATCATTTTACATATGTGATTGTTGGTATACGGATTGAGAGATTTTTTTTTGGGTTCAATTTCTGATCATAATAAAGCTGTTTTTCATATTTTAGCGGTAGTTGAGTTTTATGTTGATTGATGTTTACTGCAGTTGAAATTAGTTGGTGTATTAGCTAAAATTTTCAACGCCCACTTCGCCGTTACCTTTTTGTCTTGACATGGTGGCCGATTATGCGGTTAGAAAATGGAACACTTGGCTTTCACACGCGTTGATTTGTGTCAGAATTAAAGGCTGGATCATGGATGTCCATTCGATGGGTATTAGTTGGGAGTTTCTAGTTGATTCATGAACTTGACAGATTGAGGCTTCTTTTTTTTTGTCAAAGGAGGAGCTGATTAGAGGATTTAGGGGAGCTTCGGATAAATAAGTGTTTTTATTAGTTTTATTTTATCACATTATTATAATTTTTTTAAAATTTTTTATATAAAATATAATGAATAATTAAATTTTTTAAAATTTTAAAATAATATTAAAATATAATATTTTAATAATATTTTATTTTATTTTCATTTCAATTCATTCCATTTTAATTTACTATCAAATCTCTCTTTGGAATGATTACCTAACATGAGTTATAATTAGTTAGAACGTGATCATGGACGAGTATTAAATTATTTTCAGAAATGATAAGGAATCAATTCATTTAATTGATAATTACCTAAAAATAATTCTTCAGCCATTATTCACTACTACACATTAGGCCTGCACACCGTCTAACCCGCATTTGTTTTGGCCCCGACCCGAGCCGTCCGCATACCATGTCCAAACCAACCCGACCCGTAATAGTCAGGTCGGGTCAAAAAACGAATCCGCTCAATATTCGCACAATATCACTACACTCTTGACTAATTAGAGCTCAAACAAACAAAAAAGGACTAAGAAGATATCTAAATCACTCTGTTGCTAGTCACCGACAGCACATAAACCCAGCAACGTTGATCTTGTTGTCGAGGATTTGTTGCCGGTGAAAGAAAATTGAGACCATCCATTCTCGACGGCATCGTTAACCAGCGATGGATGATCAGCCCAACTAAACAGAGGTTTCACCGAAACTCTTGGTGCGAAACCGTACTGATTCCCTCTTCTTCTAACATCTAAGTATCGAGGTTGATGATGAACACTCTCTATTTGTTCAACTCTTGCAAAACTCCCAACTATTGCTCGAAAGCTTGGAGCTTTTGGTGCGAAATCTTTACGTTCTCTGAAACAAAATCACTGCCAAACCAGAAGAATCAAAAGGAACGTAACAACTCCAACTAACGAGGCCGCCACTATAACCAGCGTCAACAAAAAGCTTCTTTTCATTTTCAGAAATGGATCTATGTTCTTCCCAGTCTTTTCACTTATTTTTGTCATCTATCTATAATAGCCAAACAAAAAAAGTGCGATCAACAGAGAAAGAAAGCCAAAAAAGAAAAGCAGAAGGGAAAAGAGAAAGATAGAAGCACCATTTGGAGGAGTTGAAGCCCTGGCGGAAGAGAGAGAGGCTGAGCTTCTCGAGATTCTTGCCGTGGGTCGTGGCTACACTTTTGTTTCTGCGCAATCGTCTTTGGAGCAAAAAGAGAAGTTGGCTGCGCTAGGGTTTTTAGTTTGAACACTTGAAGAATGTTAAGAGTCGGTTTGCCCCGTCATTTATCGGGTTCAACCCAACACTGAAGCAAAACCGTATTTTGTCGGACAGATCTGATTGGGTCATACGGGTTGCTCGGTTTAACGGGTTTTTTGCACAGCCCTACTACAAACCTCATATTTTATAAAAAAACATTTCATAGGTGTGGAGTGTGAAAGTGAATAGTGACTTATGCATAGTAAATTTCATTACCTAATACAATAATTTTTTTCTTTTTTAATTTATTTGTATTTTAAATTGATATGTTTAAATTTTTTCTTGTATCCGTTCTCAATAATTTTAGTTATGATTGGAATTGTTTCTCTCATACATAAAATGAAATGGCAAAAAGTGAAAATCTTGCAGCCTAGAGCTGGCTCGAAGGACGTGTCCACCTGTAATGAAATGGTTCCAATTAAGCAAATGCAATTCCAGCCATAATGAAATGGTTCCGATTAAATTATATTCCTAACTCTGGGTTGCAAGTAGTATAGAGAAAATACACAGACTTGAAAGTAGGTTCACACAATTTTATTAGAGAAGGAATTACAGAATATATACAAGTTTGAAAACAAGATAATTGCTCCTAAACTTAAGCTACCGTATATCACTATTGAGCTGTACAAATCAACAAATAAGGAATGAATTAAATGGTCATAACAGCTACGGTTTTGATATAACAATTACAATCCTAAGAATGATTTTGTGCAGGATTTGTAGCTATCTCTATATGCTCCCTCAAGATGGAGGTGCCATCTGTAACACCAATCTTGGATCTTAATGTTTGGAATCTTTGTCTTGGCAGTGCTTGGTTGAGGAGGTCAGCTAGTTGATCCAAAGTATGAATATGATGCACTTTAATCTTCCCTTTCTTGATGAGATCTCGAACAAATAGCCGATTAATTTCGATGTGTTTCATCCTTGTATGTTAAACTGGATTTAGACTAAACTGATTTGCTCCAATGTTGTCACAGAACAGTTGAGGTTGTTGTTGAAGTGTATGACCAAGTTCTTGAATGAGGGAGTGTAGCCAAATTATTTCTGATGTAGCAGTGGCAAGTGCTCGAAATTCTGCTTCAGTTGATGATCTTGAGACTGCTCTTTGCTTTCGTGCTGACCATGAAATAGGATTTGAACCAAGGAATGTGATGAAGGCAGTTGTGGAGACTCGAGTGTCTGTGTTTGATGCCCAGTCTGCATCACTATATGTCTACAGCTTGAATTTTGCATTTTTCTGTAACAAAATACCATAAAACATTGTTTGTTTGAGGTACCTTAGAAGTCTTTTAGCTGCTGCCCAATGAGTTGATTTCGGATTTTGCATGAACTGAGCTAATCTATTAACAGAAAATGCAATGTCTGGGTGTGTGAGTCCCAAATATTGAAGGGCTCAAATTACTTTTCCGTACTCAACGCCATTGACAGCTTCAAAAGCTTGTGCAGTTGTTAGCTTTGTTGTAGTAGACATTGGAGTTTGGACTTCCTTTGCATTATCCATTGATGTTTTTGTTAACAGCTCCCAAATATATTTGTGTTGAGACAAGAAGAGTCCTTTTGTTGTGTGAAGGACCTCTATGCCCAAGAAGAAGTTCAAGTTGCCCATATCTTTGACTAAGAAAGCACTGCCAAGCTTATCAATAACCTCATTTGTAAACTTGAGATTATTGCCTGTGACAATTATATCATCAACATAAACAAGGCAATAACACAAAATTTCATTAGACTTGAAAATGAACAAGGAGTTGTCAGTTGCTAAGTGGATAAAACCAAAACTGAGTAGTGCATCCCTTAGAGCATTGTACCACTGCCGTGGTGCTTGCTTTAGCCCATATATACTCTTTTTTAACTTGCATACATGATGAGGTTTAGATAAGTCCTCCAACCCTGGGGTTTGATGCATGAAAACAGTTTCTTCAAGAGAACCATGAAGAAAAGCATTGTTGATGTCTAGTTGTCGCATTGACCATCCATGCATGACAACAATGGTTAGAATAAGCCTAATTGTGGCTGGTATCACAACTGGACTGAATGTTTGAGACTAGTCAATCCCAGGTCTTTGATGAAAGCCTTTAGCAACAAGTCTGGCTTTGTATCGAGTTATTGTGCCATAAGGATTCCTCTTAATCCAAAACACAAACTAACAGCCAACCAAATTTTGATATTGAGCAGGAGGAACCAATTCCCAAGTCCCATGGTTAAGAAGTGCTGTGACTTCATCTGACATTGCCTTTCGCCAGTTTGGATCCGTTAGAGCTTGACTAACACATGTAGGCTCTTGGGATTCAGGTATTGGATGCTTAGATGTGTGATGAATTTGTTTAGGCCAAAAAATATTATTCATTGACCTTGTGATGATGGTGCATGTGGGTTGTGGCAATGAAAGAGATGGGTTTTCTGGAGTTACCTGATTTGAAACTGGAATGGCTAGCTCTTGGACTTCAGTTGAAGGGGAAGAAGCAGGAGAAATGCCTTCTTGAGGCTGTGAGACATGTATGCTATCCTTGGAGACATGCTGCAAAATTGGTCCCGAGATGAAATCATTTTTTGAAGTGGATGATATATTAGATGGGTTAGCAGCCTCTTGTTTGAAAGGATAGACATTTTCATCAAAGATGACATGCCTAGAAGTATAGAGGCGCTGGGTTGGGAGATGAGGCACAAGTAGGCACTTTGATTGGTTGAGTAGCCAACAAAGATGCATGAGACAGATTTGTCTTGAAGTTTGTTGGTGTTATAAGGCTTAAGTCATGGAAAACAAAGGCAGCCAAAGGATCTCAATTTCTCATACTGAGGTGCTTGATTAAAAAGAGCTTCATGTGGTGTTTTGTGTTAAAGAACAAGTGAAGGAAGCCTATTAATCAAATACGTGGTTGTTGCAAATGCATAGGCCCAGTATTATGAGGGAAGAGAGGCATGGGTGAGAAGAGTTTTGCCTGTCTCGACAATATGCCTATGTCTACGTTCGGACACTCCATTTTGTTGGGGTGTATGGGAGATTGTTGTGTAATGGCTAATGCCATTCTAAATAAATAATGATCTTAAGGCAACACATTCTCCCCCATTGTCCGAATACACTCCTTTAATTTTCATTTGAAATCTTGTTTCAATCATTTTGTAGAAATGTTGAAAGATATTTTTCACATCAGATTTTTGATGTAATGGAAAGAACCACACATATTTTGTGAAGTGATCTACAAAAATGACATAAAACCGATGACCATTGAGACTGGCAGTGGGTGAAGGTCCTCATACATCCGTGTATATCAAATCAAATGGAGCTTTACTAGTTAGACCATGCTTATGAAAAGGCAACTGATGAGCTTTATTAATGAGACACGAATGACAACAAGTAGAATTGGAATCAGAAGAACTAGTTGGAAGAGAAAAACAACTAAGAATTCTTTTGAAGATGGGTGGCCTAGTCTCTGGTGCCAACCAGTTGCGGAAGTTCTTTCATGAATGAGTGCAACGAGTGTAGCAACAGATGATGAAGGTAGAGGATAGATGCCATCCTCACACGATCCTTGAAGAATTATCTCCCCTGTTCTCCCATCCTTTACAAGAAAAAAGTTGGGATGATATTCTAGTGAAACATTATTTTGCTTGGTGAAGTGATGGACATAAATCAGGTTCTTATTTATAGCAGGCACACAAAGTGTATCTTGAACATGAAAATTTCTTTTTGGGAAAGATAAAGTGAGGGAGCCAGAGTGAATAATTGGCAAACATGATCCATCTCCAATAATAACCTCATAAGTACCATCATATTCAGAGTGAAGTTGGAGACTGGAAACCTGAGAGGTGATGTGATGAGAGGCTGCTGAGTCAAGAAGCCAGCACTTGTCTGGGCTGGAAACAACAGTAGTGCAGTTCACATGTGGTTCTGGGTGCTGCAGCTTGGGGCAATGTTTTGCAATATGTCCTTGTTGAGCACTGACATTTTGGTGGGTATTTATACTACTTGAAATGCCTAGTTTTGGACTTGGAGTCATTATTTGATGGTTGCGAGTTCTGTGGTTTTGAAGCACGAGAGTCTCGACGTTGAGCAGTATTTGCTGTTAGTACCAAGGATTGTGCAGTTGAATCAAGTCTTATGAGATATGCCTCATGACCAATTAAAAGATCATGTAACTCTTCAAAGGAAAGAGAGGATTCACGAGCTCGAATGGGGGCAACAATGTCACGATATTCAGAGCCTAATCCATGCAAAACATACAATGTGATGTCATCCTGAGAGAGAGGAGCATCAATAAGGGCAAGATCATCAGCAATTGTTTTGACAGAGTGGAGATACTCTATGCTTGTGCGAGTGCCACGCTGTGAGAGGGTGAGATCCTCTTTGAGCTGCATCACACGAGTCCTTGATCGACTGGCATAGAGCTTGGTGAGTTTAGTCCAAGCTTGATGAGATGTCTTTGATGTTGCTATGAGCAGTATCACAGCTGGAGAGACGGTCAGGATACTTAAAATAAGTTTATCATGACGGAATTGAAAGTAAGATAATTGCTCCTAAACTTAAGCTATTGTTTATCACTATTGAGCTATACAAATCAACAAATAAGGAATGAATTAAATGGTCATAACAGCTATAGTTTTGGTATAACAGTTACAATCCTAAGAATGATTTTGTGCAGGATTTGTAGCTGTCTCTATAAGTAGTTGGGTTGGCCCCTTTCTTGGTTTGCGTAATTTGTATATATGGACTTTGTTTTAACTTAGTATTTCCCTTTTAAGTGTGCCTATTGGTTTTGGAAAATGATAACCTTGTAATTATTTCATAATTTTACATTAAATGGATGTGTTAAGGACGTGTTTCACACCATCAACTACACGATGGTGTTGAGGTTGCAGAATAGGCGACGCTTTGTGCCCTGCGTAAACTCTGATACTTAAGTCAGTAACAATATATATATATATATATATATATCAAAGTGTGTAATAAGATTCTACCTTTGTTCATTACCTTTACCGATCTATTTATAGAAGAATGTGGTTTTCACCTTGGTCCATGGCCTCTTCTACTTGTCTCCCATTATCCCCTGTTAATCGGAAAAGGTGTCTCCCATTACATTGGGATCTACTCAAGGACCTTATCCCCGCAGAACTAGGGATGTCTCTCCTCAAGCTACGAGCCTTTTTGTCTGAGGGAACCTTTAATGAAGGCCTTCGACAAGCCTTCTGGAACGTATGGATGGGCCTGACCTTTAGAAATGGGCTCGAAGTTCAGGGGCTTAATATCACCTCCAGTTATCCCACTAATTCCCCTTGAGACGCCTCATAGGAAATTAATCATTCAAAGATATTTATTACCTACCCTGTTATTCTGTAAGCATTCTCCCGTGCCTTTTTCCTCTTTTGGTTGTAGTTTATGCCAAATGACGTCAGATATAATCGTTCCCACAAACTTAATGATTTTAAAAAAGAAGTATAAATGCCAGCGCAACCAACCCTTTGGAATCCCAAGGACCCTCATGATTTCTTGTCTCGCACGCTTCACGTGCCATTTGCTTCCCTTTTGGTTACTTTCTTTTGCCCTTTCATCTTTCTTCTATCTCTCCGCATTTTCCCCTTCCTCTTCCTTACTTCTTTGTTTCTTCTCCTTCTTCGGGTTTCCTCTTGCTTCGCTCCGTTTCCCTTTGTTTTTCCCCCTGTGTCTTTTTCCAAAGTATTTCTCCATGGTTGGTTGTGGTTCCGAATCTTCTCATTCCCGTGAACCCACTTCATTTGATGGGTATTCGTGCCGCTCGGTCCTAAATGTGGAAGACCTCGTCGATTTGAGGGAGTCGTTTCGCATCCCTAAGTCAATAAATATGAACATCCCAGAAAGGGGGTGCGTTGATGAAAAGAGTTATGGCACGAACATAGCCATAACAGTATGTGCCCTAACCAATGGGCTCCATTTTTCCTTCATCTGCCCAGTGCATAACGTCCTTCATTTTTTGAAGCTTGCTCCTGCCCAGCTTCACAGTAAAGCCTGGCGCGTGCTAACGTGCGCCTGCATCGTCTTCTGCAGTCGAAGGAATTCCTTTCTTTCTACGGCGTGATGACATTGCCAGGGAATGTTTGCAGCTTTTGTGTGCTCGAGCAACGCCTGGTGGACTTTGAAGGATGCTATTCCAATGCTAACAATGGAAGAGTAAGTTTTTCTTAATTTCTGGTAATGGTTGGGAATTTCCTACTGATGAGATGCTAATAAAGGATTACCCCGTTACTACAAATTGGGGGCGTGTCCCGGAGGATAAGCATCTGTCACTGGCACTAACTAGCAACCAGCAAAATCGCGTGAACATTGTTTACGAATAGGCGAAGGATCACGACTGCGATGGGCTGTGGTCAGAAGACCTTCTTTCTAATCTCAGTATTGAAAGGTTCTTGACAATGCCCAGTCTCGCCCATGTAATGAGGGCAAAAAAATGAAGTGCTTTTGCACTTAAGGGGTGACGCCTAGGAAAGTTGCTGGCTCCCAGGGGAAATTGGCATAGGGGGTGGGTGTTGCCGCTTTTGGTCAGGCCACGCCGGTGACTTCTCCCGCCAAGACTTCCCCATTGTTAAGCCCAGGTCTTGTTGACCTGGGCGCTTTGATGAAACAAGCCCTTGAGGACCTTTCGCTGGCTTATGATCATAGGCTCCCCTCGGGCAATGATTCTACGGGCATATCTTTTGAGTTCCCCTCGGTCCCTGTTGTTGACCCCGCGTCTAGTGGCGAGATAGACTTGAATGACATGTACGCTGCCTTTGCCATGGGCGTGTCTGGGGAAGGAGCACTTGATACCCCTCCTCATGTGGTGGATAAAGTCGCGCCCAAAGCTGAAGGTGGCATTGTCGGGCCAGGATCTGTCCCCCCTTCCCTGCATGTCCTTAACTTAGGCGGTGAGGCTTCGTCCGTGGACCAAGAGGGGGTTGTGGAGGCAGGGACGCATGGTGAAGATTGTGCTGGCAGGCGAGCAGTCCCACTCCAAGACAAGCTTGTTAGTGAGACACTTCGTGCTGAAAGTGTCCTGCCTACGCCTATGCCAGAGGTGGCGGCCGCTTCGGGCCTCATTTTGCAGCGCCTCTGTGCTGAGGCTAGTTCAATGGAAGACGCTATCTGAGAGGAGGATGCAGGCCCTCGTACTTCTTTGCCTCCTTCATCGCAGCAGTTGCAGTGATGACCGGGTGCCTGAGAAGGATGTTGGCTCCGGTAAGGCTCTTTTTTCCCTTTGTTTTATCTGTTTGTGTTTGCTTTCTTTGGCATGTATTGGATTATAAATTTATCGTACTTGTGCAGAACATACAAGCCTTAGCATCTTGGATTGTGGAGGAGTGGACCAGCTTGGAGGAGGAAGTCTGTGAGAGACGGAAGTTTTCCTTTTTTGCCAAGCAAGAAAAAAGCCGACTTAAGGGTGAGAGAGACCACTTATGATGTTGCCTGGAGCAAGCTGATGGTCAAGTTCAATCCTTGGAGGCTGACCTTGAATCTCTCCACGATGAGCTGTCTAGCCTTCGATCCGGCCATCTCCGTGTTGAAGTTCTCCACTTCCAGGACAGCTTTGCTCTGCATGCGGCTGCGTTGGAGAGGGCTGCCACTCGGGCTGAGGTCTGGCACCTTCAGGAGGCATTGGACTCCTTCGAGCACTCCCGAGTTGATGTTGAGACGAAGTTCCAGGAGGCAGCCGCTGCTTTGGCCTCCTCTGAGGAGGAGCATGAGAGGGTGGCCAAGGAATTGGCCCTAAGGAAGTTGGCATTTTAAAAGGAGCGCCATGAGAAAGACACCAAGATTAGCCAGATGCAAGGTGCGCAGGTTCAGGTGAAGGCGGCTTTTGACCAGTACAAAAAGGATCATGCGGAGCTTGATGCCCGTCAAGACCGCCAAGTTGACACTGTGGCCAAGTTGGTTAAAGAGTTGAATGAGCAGCGGGAAGTCCGTGGCAGGTTGGAGTCCTAGCTGACTGCTGCTAACAATGAAATTGTACGACTGCATCCTCAACTAGCTGCCGCCCGAGTTGTTCGAGATAGAGCTTTTGGGTATGGACATGGCGCAGGGCTGGTGCACCTGAAGATGCACTTGCTGGCCAACCCTCAAACTAACCTGAGGAGTCTAAACTTGGAGAACTTCTTGTCTGATGTCGCCGCTTGCCAGTAATGCCGGATGCCTTTCCTCGTCCTTCGCCTCCGTCTCAATAGTGATAACTTTGTTATAATATTTGTTAACTGTTTAATTGTTGGGCCCTTGTTTTTGGGCATTTGTACATTCTGCACCCTCTTCAAACATTTTGATCTATTGGTTCATGCTGCATTGTTCCTATTTTTGGCTCTTTTGCTTTTGTGTAGTTGTCCATTGTTTAGTCCCTCACGCCCATGGGCTTCCCTATATTCACAGGTAGACTTCATGAACTAAGGTGTTCTCGTTGTTCTGTGCTTGTTCTGATTATGTTGCGCGGGGTTGTGGGTCTTTTGACCTCAATGCCGAAGCCTTTATTGGCTAAGTCTAGAGTGGGATTGCAGGCCTTTTGACCTCGGTGCCCGTTGAAGCCCTCTTTGTGGCTAATTTTGGAGAGGGGTCGCAAGTCTTTTGACCTTGTGCCCGTTGAAGCTCTCTTTGTGGCTAATCTGGGGAGGGGTCGCAGGTCTTTTGACATTGCGCCCATTGAAGCCCTCTTTGTGGCTAATTTTGGAAAGGGGTCGTGGGTCTTTTGACCTCCGCGCCCGTTGAAGTCTTTATTGGCTAAGTCTGGAGAGGGGTCACGGGTCTTTTGACCTCCGCCTGTTGAAGCCCTCTTTGTGGCTACTTTTGGAGAGGAGTCGAGGGTCTTTTGACCTCAGCGCCCGTTGGAGCCTTTATTGGCTAAGTCTGGAGAGGGGTCACGGGTCTTTTGACCTCGACACCCTTTGAAGCCCTCTTTGTGGCTAATCTGGGGAGGGGTCGCGGGTCTTTTGACCTCGTGCCCGTTGAAGCCCTCTTTGTAGCTAATTCTGGAGAGAGGTCACGGGTCTTTTTACCTCGACGCCCGTTAAAGCCTTTATTAGCCAAGTCTGGAGAGGGGTCGCTGGTCTTTTGACCTCGGCGCCTGTTGAAGCCCTTTTTGTGGCTAATTTTGGAGAGGGGTCGTGGGTCTTTTGACCTCGCGCCCGTTGAAGCCCTTTTTATGGCTAATATGGGGAGAGGTCGCGGGTCTTTTGACCTCGCGCCAGTTGAAACTCTCTTTGTGGCTTATTTTGGAGAGGGGTCACGGGTCTTTTGTCCTCGGTGCCCGTTGAAACCCTCTTTGTGGCTAATCTGAGGAAGGGTTGCGAGTCTTTTAACCTCGACGCCCGTTGAAACGCTCTTTGTGGTTAATCTGGGGAGGGGTCACGGGTCTTTTGACCTCACGCCCGTTGAAGCCCTCTTCGTGTCTAATTTTGGAGAGGGGTCCCAGGTCTTTTAACCTCATCTCCTGTTAAAGCCCTCTTTGTGGCTAATCCAGGGAGGGGTCACGAGTCTTTTGACCTCGGTGCCCGTTGAAGCCTTTATTGGCTAAGTCTGGAGAGGGGTCGCGGGTCTTTTGGCCCCGACGCCCATTGAAGCCTTCTTTGTGGCTAATCTGGGGAGGGGTCGCGAGTCTTTTGACCTCGCGCCCATTGAAGCCCTCTTTGTGGCTAATTTTGGAGAGGGGTCGTGGGTCTTTTGACCTCGGCGCCCGTTGAGGCCTTCATTGGCTAAGTCAAGAGTGGGGTCGCGGGTCTTTTGACCTCGGCGCCCATTGAAACCCTCTTTAGGGCTAATTTTGGAGAGGGGTCGCAGGTCTTTTGACCTCGCGCCTATTGAAGCCCTTTTTGTGGCTAATTTTGGAAAGGGGTCGCGGGTCTTTTGACCTCGACGCCTGTTGAAACCCTCTTTGCGACTAATCTGGGGAGGAGTCGCGGGTCTTTTGACCTCGGTGCCCGTTGAAGCCCTCTTTGTGGCTAATTTGGAGAAGGGTCGCGGGTCTTTTAACCTTGGAGCTCGTTGAAACCTTTTAAAGACTAATTTTGGAAAGGGGTCACTGGTCTTTTGACCTCGGGGCCCGTTGAAGCCTTTTAAAGGCTAATTTTGGAGAATGTGTATCTGCTTTTATTTTCTTGAATCTCAACAATACACATGAAAATGGAGAAGCATTTTCTAATACAATTAAGTAATGCGTAAAGAAATGAGGTTTCTTAAGGATAGAACCTTTTCAAATGCTCAGCATTCCAGGGGTGTTGCAGCTCTCTTCCATCGCTGTCTTTTAGCTGATATGATCCTGGGCGATTGGTGGCGATCACTATGTAGGGCCCTTCCCACCGTGGACCGAGCTTCCCTTCATCCTGGGTAGTGAGCCCCGCCTCCCTTAAGTCCAAGCCGCCAACTTTGAATGACCTCGACTTGACTCGTTTGTTGAATATTGTTCAGCTTTTATTTTACTGAGAATGTTCTGGATCTCTGCTTCTTCTCTTACTTCTTCAAGGAGGTCTAATTGTTCAGTAAGATCCCGATCGTTCCTCTCTTGGTCGAAGTTGTTGGTCCGATAAGTTGGCAAACCGATTTCAACTAGTGTGACCGCTTCGCTTTCGTATGCTAGAGTGAAAGGCGTTTCTCTCGTAGGGGTTTTCACCGAGGTTCTGTAAGCCCACAACACTCTTGGCAACTCTTCTTCCCAATCGCCCTTCCAGTTTCCTAACTTCTTTTTTAAGATCCCGAGTAGAGATTTGTTTGTCGATTATGCATGTGCGTTTTCCTATGGGTGACTTGGCGATGAATACTTTACCTTTATCCTGAGCTTCTGACACCACGCCTTGTAATGCTCTGAGTCAAACTGCTTCCCATTATCTGAGACTGTGGCACTCAGAATTCCAAATCTGCACACGATGTTCTTCCATAAAAACCTTGTCACAACTTTAGCCTTTATGGTAGCTAGGGCTTCTGCTTCTGCCCACTTCATAAAGTAATCAACCGCTACTATCATGTGTTTTACTCCACCCTTCCCAGGCGGGCATGGTCCGACTAAGTCGACTTCCCATTGGGCGAAGGGTCATGGGGAGACGACAGACAATAATTTTTCTGGTGGGCCATGTGGAACTGGGGCGTATGCTTGGCACTGGGTGCATCTCTTGGCAAACTGTTTGGCGTCTCTAAGGGCGTTGGGCCAGTAATATCCTGTCCCCAGTGCCTTCTTCGCCAATGCTTTCCCACCGGAATGATTACCACAGACACCTTCATGTATCTCTGCAAGCACATACTGTGCTTCTTCAGGTGAGATGCATTTTAGTAAGGGTGTTGCGAATCCCCTTCTGTATAGGACCTCGTTGGTCTTGACAAATCGCGTTGCCTTCCTCTTTATCTTTCTTGCCGCCTCTTTTCCTTGGGGAAGCTTTCCTATCTCCAGGTAATCTTCTACTTCAACAGCCCACTTTGGTGGTCCGGACCCTATCTGTGCTACTTCGACCCCAATGGCTGGTATTTCGATCAGCCTCCTTTGAACTTCCCACGGTAATTCTACCTCATCTTTGGCCGACGCCGCCCTTGCTAGCTTATCTGCTACTATGTTGTTCACCCTAGGAATCTGCATTATAGAGAAATATTCTAACTGATCGCAAAGTGCCAGTACCTGCTCGTGATACTTCTTGAGTTTTTCTCCTTTGGTGGCGTAGGCTCCCGTGACCTGGTTCACCACTATCTTGGAGTCTGCTTTCACTTCTACCTGTCTGGCGCCTAACGCCTTGGTGGCGGATAACCCCGCTATTAAGGCTTCGTATTCTGTCTCGTTATTGGTAGTCTTGAAGGTGAGCATTGCCATATAATGATGTTCCTATTTTGCTTCCGTGATGATGTATACTCCTATACCACCCCTATTCGGCATGCCGACCCATCAACAAAGACAATCCAGGGTTGACCTGGAGGGGGTGCCACAATTTCTGCAGGGAACCCTTGAATTCAGCCACGAAATCTGCAAGGAAGTCGCTGAATTCAGCCACGAAATCTGCGAGGTCTTGACCTTTAATTGCGTTTCGGGGCACATAGCTGATTTCGAGTTCTCTGAGTTCAATTGACCATGCGACCAGGCGCCCAGACGAGTCCAGCTTCTGTAATACCATTCGAAAAGGGTTTTCTGTTAGAACTTTTATGGGGTGGGCTTAGAAGTACGGTCGCAGTCTTCTGGGGGCTACTATTAATGCGAATGCCAGCATCTCTATTCGCAGGTATCTAACTTATGTGCCTTGCAAGGCGCGACTCGTGTAGTACACAGGCGCATGAGTCCCTTCTTCTTCTTTCACTAAGACAGCTGACATTTCTTGAGGGGAGACTGCCAAATATATGTACAGAATATCTCCTTGGTTGGGCTATTTTAGCAGGGGAGGGCTAGTCAAGTATTTTTTCAGTTCTTCAAACACTCAGTCGCACTCCTTATTCCAAGGGTGCACCTACTTTAAAACTCGAAAAAAGGGGAGGCACCTATTTGTTGATCGTGATACGAACCTACTCAAGGTCACTACTCTTCCTGCCAGGCGCTGAGTGTCGTTGATGGTTCAGGGCGGCACCATCCTCAAAATGGCTTCTATTTTTTCAGTGTTAGCCTCTATCCCCCTTTTGTGAGACTATGAATCCCAAGAACTTGCCTGAGCTCACCCCGAACGCACACTTAGCTGGGTTTAGCTTCATTTTGTACTTTCGTAGAACCGCAAAAGTCTCCTCAAGGTCTGTCAAGTGTTGATCGGCCTCTTTACTTTTTACCAATAAGTCGTCTACATAAACCTCTATAGTTTTCCCAATCTGGTGTTTGAACACCGGTTAACTAACCTTTGGTATATTGCCCCGGCATTCTTTAATCCAAAAGGCATTACCCGATAGCAGTAAAGTCCCCTATCTATTATGAATGATGTCTTTTCCTCACCCGTCTTGTTCATCCTCATCTGGTTGTATCCGAAGTAAGCATCCATGAAGCTTAGAAATTTGTGTTCGGCTGTGACATCTACAATGATGTCGATTCAAGGAAGTGGGAAACTATTTTTGGGATAGGCTTTATTGAAGTCGGTGAAGTTCACACACATCCGCCACTTGCCATTGGCTTTCTTAACTAGTACCACGTTGGAAAGCCACTCTAGGTAATGTGCCTCTCGTACAAAGCCTGCTGCCAAGAGCCGATCTATTTCATTCGCTATGGCTGCGCACTTTTCAGTTCTAAACGACCTCCTCTTTTGTCGCACCCTCTTAGCTTCTGGGTCGACTCAAAGGCTATGCTCTATGATTGAGTTATCAATCCCGAGCATATCCTCATAGCTCCAGGCGAACACGTCTCTATGCTCGATCAATAACTGCTTCAATGCTTCTCGATATTCTGACGGGAGGTTGGTACCAATTCTTATTGTGGTGGTGGGGTGATTCGGGTATAACTGCACTATCTCTAAGGGCTCATTCACTTTGGCTTGCAATAGGCTCTCTTCGTTCCTGACTTCCACATCTGGTTCTTAGCTTGTTAGTGGCGGCGGCGGCGACAACCGTAATGGTGCGTCCCCCCTCGGGCTACCTGTTATGGAGGCTGCCAATGCCCTTGTCTTCAACTCTTGGGCATAGCATTCTCAAGGAGATGTTTGTTCGCCTCAAACTTCGCCAACTCCCGCTTCTGTGGGGAATTTCATTTTCAGATGATACGTAGAAGTGATCGCCTTGAGGATATTGAGGGTCGGGCTCCCTACTATGGCATTGTAGGATGACGGAGCCTTTACCACCAAAAAATCTACCATGGTGGTGACCATGCGGGCGCCTTGCCCTGCTATTACAGGGAGGGAGATGGCTCCTACTGGTAGGACTGCTTCCCCTGAGAAACCCTTCAATGGCAAAGGCGATGGTCGCAACCTATCAGCACTATTTCCCATTCTAGTAAATGTGTCCCAGAAGAGGATGTTGGCGGAGCTCCCGTTGTTGACTAGGATACGCATGGTTGTGTAGTTGGCTACCATCAATGTTACGAGCAAGGCGTCGTCATGGGGGTATACGACTCCTTCGCAATCTTCCTCTTGAAAGAGATGATTGGTGTCATTTTTTACTTTTGGTACTTGTATGGCTTATCTACCATGTATACCTCATGATATCTTGCTCTGCGGACGTGGGCTTTCCTGTCAGACGTCGTGGCAACGCCCCTGGCGAACCCGCCTGTTATTGTGTGGATTTCTCCTAGTGGGGCCTTCCCTTGGTTTCTCCTGGGGCGTGGGGAATTACTTCTCCTACTTTGAGTACATGGAGAATAACCTTATAAAGTCTATTTCTTAGATAATGGTTGTTGACCCCTAATTTTCAGGAAATAACCACCCACCCATCACAATTATCATACCAAACAAAGTTGACATGTGGCAAGTATCTATAGGTTTAAAAAATGACCACTCGGTAAGATGGAAACGGGATGGGGAAAAAGTGAGAAAATACTCTATCTCTTTTGAGTTTCACTAGAAATAGAAAAGGAGTGACTGACTTGATCATCAGAGTGTCTCTGGTCTTTCGGGACCCAACGAAATTCTAGAGGTGTTCAAACAACAGACAATAAAGGAGAGGGTCATTCCATCATCTTGTTGGTATTCTCTCTTGACCGGAAATGCACCAACACTTATCAATTTTTTGGTGGTTGAATAGTGCAATATGTTGATATTGGTAATGGGTTAATTACATTTTGCCCCCTCTAACTATCACTCAATTTACAATGTGCCCCCGAAACTATTGATTGCATCAAAGTGGACTCTCTTACTTTCAAAACGTCCCAATCCCCCCTTCCGACTACAATGAGCGTTAAATCGAACGATAGACTTACCCACATGCTTCTCACATGCTAATCCTTCAATGCAAATACAAAATCACCCCTTACTCCATCGGCCTCCATTTCCCCAAACTGAACTTCATATCCGAAAATCTCCAAATCTAAAATTCAAAAATCCTAACTCGGAAACCACTGACCATTGATCGATTGCTATTCACATTGGTGTTTCGTTCGTCTTCGCACCAATCTGAGTGGCTTCACCAAACATTTTTGTTCGTCTTCATCGAGTTGGTATCTGTCTTCTTCGCGCAATGAGTGTCGCAGAGGTGAGTCCATCTCAAAATGACTTCATCTTTGTCTACATCGAATTTGTATGTTGTTCGTGTGAAACTGAGTAATTTGGAATGGCAAATGTTTCGGTTTTGAGGATGTCCGTGTCCAATGTTGCACTTGGGTGGGTCCAATGTTATATGCTTCCTAATATGACGCTAGTGCATTGCTGAGTGGCATTAGTTGTCCAGTTTGAGAACACAATAACATGGGTGTGTTGTTGTTGTCTTTGTTGTCAGGTTGTGACAGAGGGACCATAGAGGTGGTCCCTTGCATAGGAAATTACACAAATTTATCTGTTTGGTCCAATAGTTTACTTTTATTTACTTTATGATTGGTCTAATAATTGACTATGGTCCATGACTAATTTAATAGACAATATTTTGTAGGATGGCTATGAGAAATTTGTTATTTCAAGTCCATCATGGTGGGGTAATTGATAGGCAGCATAATGGGGAATATGTTGGGGGTAAGACTGATGTGTACCAGGAACCATATGATGAGGATCAGCTATCATAGATTGAGATACAGATGATTGTGACCAAGTATGGTTACCATACAAGTGACCTAGTCTACTATAAACACCCTGGCTTGGAGATGTACAATGGTCTTAAATTGCTTACATCTGACCATGCTGTGCTGTCTATGGTGGTTGCGCTTCAAGGTCAACAAGTGGCTCATTTGTATCTTGTGTCTCATTCTTGAACTTCAGTGCACCAGTCTTCTTTGCATGATCATCACCTCGAGGAGGATGTGAGTGAGGATGAGAAGGAAGCAGAAGCACGTCGCCTTAGACTTAATGATCCATTTTGAAAAGAAGTGTTGAATAGTGAGGATGAGTTGTATGACATTGATGTTAACACAATGGAAACATCAAGGTCAAACCCTGCACAACCAAGGAGCAAAGGTGTTGAGTCTCAAGTGACAGTTGATGATAAAGAACCACAATCTTCCTCAGATGTTGAGGATGAAGGGAGGAGTCAGGACAGAAGTGGTCCAAGGTGGCCAGATGAGGATGACATAGGTATAAAATACTCTTCTATTTTCTTGTTTATTATTTTAGTGTTCATTTTTCAGAACCTACTAAACAGTGCTTGCTTTCACGAATAGCTCCTGAGTTACCTCCTATTTTTCAAAGGATGTACGTAGAATTGGCAGCCTGTAGAGAGGGTTTTAAGGCTGGTTGTAGACCATTGATTGATGGGCAGCTCCTATGTGTTGTTGGTAGGGATGCAAATGACAACATGTACCCCATTGCCATGGCCATTGTGGAGGCAGAGTTAAAGGATAGTTGGGGATGGTTTATTGAGATACTTATATCCGATCTTAGACAGCAACTTAAAGGCGGGTGGACATTTATCAGTGACAAATAAAAGGTAATCTTTACCTTTGGTAAATCTTTCAATATATTCTATTAACTAAAACCTATTAAATGAGCCACTCATCGAATATTTTTTGTAGGGTTTAAAGCCAGCAATGGAGGAGTTGGTGCCTTACAATGACAGGCGTATTTGTGTCAGGCATTTATATGCCAATTTTTGAGATGCTGACCATAGGGGTGTGGCTTTGAAGGAGAAATTGTGGTAGACAGCCACAACATACACCAAGAGGGACTTTGAGAGAGCTATGGAGGAACTGAAAGCCCTCAGTCAGCCTGCATGGTCTATAGCATGGTTTAACACATTTTCAAAATATGACTTGGTAGTGAATAATCTCAGTGAATTTTCAACGCGTATATTCTGCAAGAACGGGATAAGCCAATTGTGACTATGGTGGAGATCATACAGAAGAAACTGATGGGACGGTATTAGTTGAAAAGGGAAGTAATTGGTAAATGGGATAATACAATCACACCTCGGATAGTTGCGAAGCTTGAACTTATGCATGACCTATCCATCTATTGTACTCCAACGTATGCAGGATGTGGTCAGTTTGAAGTTAACAATGCTAGTAGGCAATATGTGATTGATTTGGAAAAGAGGACCTGCTCATGTTTGAGATGGGACATGACAGGTATTCCATGCCCGCATGCATACACATGTATTGTGTATTCTGACCAAAACCCAAAGGGATATGTGCACCATTACTATAGTGTGGAGATGTGGATGGCAGCATGCGAGGCTTTAATTTACCCTATGCCTAGTGAGGATCAGTGGCTCACTACCACATACGAGAAGCCCACTGCTCCTAAGGTTAGGAAACAACCCAAGAGGCCAAAGAAACATCGAAAAAGAAATGAGGACGATCAACAAGAAGCAAACAAGTTGAGGAAAACTGGTGTGCATATAACCTGTTCGAGATGTAATCAAGTTGGTCACAACAGAAGAAAATGTTCGGGTGGGAACGCAGGCACACCCTCCTTCACTTCTGCAGCAGAATTTCAAGCTCCTTCATTTCCAGATGAACAAGTTAGTGGCTACTTCTTCCTTATTTACGATACAATATTCATTTACATATTGCTTGAAAATGTTGATAATGTTAATTTATATTTAAATGTGGTACTAGGTCATTTCACAACCTCCAATGTCAGAGCTTTCACAGCCAACAACCTAATCTATGCAAACTGAACACGCTCCACTGTCGTCGCCTTCGCAGGCAGCATGGCAAACAAGTCCAACAGTGCAGACTCCCCTATCAAAGACTTCGCAGGCAACATGGCAAACAAGTTAGGTAGGCCAAACTAATCAACTGCAAGCCAATGTGGGTAGTGTAAAGATGTTGGCCAAAAGACCACCCAAAAGGCGGTCTGCAAGACTTGGGGGCCACCACTCACAAACTAGTACACGTAGACCTGTGTTTGTGGGCTTAGACGTCGATACAAGCAATCCAGCACAAGGAAGATTGTGTTCTTGGGGCAATCCTGGAAGGGGAGGCATGCAATTCAGAGTTGGTCAACTGCCACCCAACACCCAAGTGCCTCCTGCCAAGACTAATGCATCAGTGCCACCCAACACCCAAGTGCCTCCTGCCAAGGCTAATGCATTAGTGCCACCCAACGCCCAAGTGCCTTCTACCAAGGCTAATGCATTAGTGCAGAAAGGGAAGGGTGTAGAGTCATCTTTACGTGTGGAGAGGATGAACGAAGATAAAAAAGGGAAACCGAAGCGACCAAACTAGCAATATTGACTTGCTGTTATAATCGTTTAGTTAGGGTTTAATGACATTATTGTTATTGGAAAACTTTTGTTGTAATGGTCCATAGTTTACATTTTGTTTTTATGGTGTTATAGTGACATTCCAATTGAGGGATTTTGATATGTATGGTGACATTATTATTAATCATTAACAACACAGTAAGTTGTTGCCACAAAATTCACTCCATAACCAAATTACATACAACAAGTGATGTCCAATATGACAATCAAATTCAAAACAACAACCACAGTCAATATACATCCAAAAAACTACATTAACCAATCATACGCTATCATCAAGTAATGGCGACCTTCATCAGCATGATGGGACATTTTCATGAAGATAACAGCAACAACCAGAACAATTACAATGACACCACACCATATGCAGTTATTGTATTTCTTGCACAAGTCTTTAGATTTTTCCTTCTCCTTATACAAAAACTCTTGGATATGCTCCATGCGCTCCCTCTCCATCACTAAGTTAGCCTCCAATTCTATGATTTTTCCTTCAACTTATTGCATAACTCTTGGATATGCTCCTTGCACTCCCTCTACATCACTAAGTTAGCCTCTAATTCAGACTTCTCAATCTTTAACTCACGACTCCATATCCGGAGTCTATCTCGTAGCTAACCAACGACATTTCCGCACGTGAAGTAAAAATATCATCTACCCAAACAAAAAATGTACAAAACATGTCTCCACCCCCATGTTGACAACCATGAGTCCAATATGGGCATCTCCAGAACTTCCTTTTGTAGTTATCATCCGTAGTTGACACTCTATGACGTGCCCGCAGATTGTAATGGCAAAATGGGTCATCCAGTGGTGTTTTACCACCCCAGCTTGTGCTAGATAAACTAGTGGACATCTTTCACAACCTGTTGAAATATTTCAGGATTATGAGTGCAGAAAGAAAACAGTCAAAAAAGAGGTTGATGAGCCAAAAACTTTTTGCTCTATAGAATTGAATCAATATTATTCTTTACAGACTGCTGCAACTTTATAGAAAATGAGAAAAAAATCCTAACAAACTAAACTGAAACATTGTCTAAACATGGTATCGAATCAATATCATGTCAAATAAACTGGAACATTGTTGAGCTACAATGTACAGTCATTTATAGTATTCTTGAGCTACAATAAACTCGAATAATTTTTTCACCTAATAACGTACAGTCATTTATAGCATTCTTGAGCTACATCAAGGTGGGAGATTTGTTGTCAATACAAGTAATTGATTTATTGCGATGGAGAAATCACTGAGGTACCTGCGATGGAGAAAGCAATTTGAATGAGAGCTCTACCAAAAAACTCCTCTGCAATGGAGTCGCCGACAGCTCAAAGGGGACGCCGACGTCCTGGTTGGCAGCTTTGCTAGGGTTCGTCGTCGCCCACCTTCTCTGCAATCTGCCCCAACTTATTTATCCATTGCGCCCAATGGCTTCAAGCCAGACATTCTTCACTTTGAAATGAAACCGTTTTTGGGCATTAATAAAACAAGTCGTTTTGGCCATGGTGTTTGGAGATTTTTGGATATGAAGTTCAGTTTGGGGAAATGGAAGCCAATGTGGTGAGGGGTTATTTTATCTTTGCATTGAAGGATTAGCATGTGAGAAGCACGTGGGTGAGTCTTTCGTTCGATTTAACGCTCATTGTAGACGAAATGAGGGGATTGGGACGTTTTGAAAGTAAAAGGGTCCACTTTGATGCAATCAATAGTTTCAGGGGCACATTGTGAATTGGGTGATAGTTAGAGTGGGCAAAGTGTAATTAACCCAAAATTTATGCACTACATTGGTATATATTGATAATTTTGAAATATAACAATATTGTTTTGAAAATAGTAGCCTACCTCCTGTTGTATATTCATTGAGTATATATATAGTACATAGCATCGCCTCTGTACAGAGGTTTGGTACATAAACTTATCTCTATCTATCACTTATCCTTATCTACAATATTTGAATTACGAGTGATCAATAACAAGGTAATATCAGCAAATGCATACAGTGTTAAACTCTAGCATTGGCTTGATTGAAATTTATCTCTATCATTCTCTTGGCAATTATCGTTGATACTAACAAGGGTGGAATTGAAGTGGGACATGGACTTTGGCTATGCTGAATTGTGTGCAGAAGGGAAAGTTGTCCTAACATCCCCTCTCAAGCTGAAAGGAAGGGCACAAACCAACAACTTGTCATGAAGTTGAATGAAGCAAGCTAAGGTCAAACCTTTAGTAAATATATTAGCCAGCTAAGCAAAGGTGGAGATGAGCTTGATTTGAATATCCTTCCTGAAAACCTTCTCTCGAACGAAGTGGTAAACCACTTCAATATGCTTGGTGCGAGCATGGAATATGGGATTGGCAGCAAGGAATAAGGCACCAAGATTGTCGCACTACAAAGTAGGGGCAGAAGGAACAAGGAGGTGAAGCTCACGGAGAAGCATATTAACCAATACAATTATGCAATAGCAAAAGCCATAGCCCTATATTTTGATTATGTGCTTGATCTTGAGACAACAGGTTGTTTCGTCACACTCCAAGTTAGACAAGGTTCAAGGAAGATAGCATAACCTGTGGTAGAGAGACGGTCATCCACATTTCTAACCCAGTCAGAGTCATTAAAGGCATTCAAATCTAGGGAGCCCTTGCCAAAGTACAAACCATGATGAATGGTACCCTTAAGATACCATAACGCCCTCTTTGCAACAGTCCAAATGTGGAGGTAGGAGAGTGCATGAATTGACATAATCGATTCATAACAAAGACAATTTTTGGGCGTTTCAATATGCATTATTGAAGTGCTCCAATGATCTAACGATACTCAATAATGTTGGGGAGAGGATCACCTGTTGAATCGTTGATTGGGAAAGCTTGACTCCTAAAGCAAAAGGATTGGAGCAAGGCTTTGCACTAACCATTTTGGCTTGATGAAGGACATCAACAATGTATTTAGTTTGAGATTGGTGCAGACCAATGGCATCTCAATGACCTTGGATGCCCAAAAGGTAAGAAAATAGCCTCAAGTCCTTCATTGCAAAGACTGAGTGAGCCGATGAAACCAAGCTCTTGGAGTTTGCTTATGTCCATAAAGGGACTTGTGTAGTTTACACACATGAGTTGGGAAGTGAGGTTTAATGAACCCAGGTGGTTGCTCCATGAAAACTTCCTCTTGTAGTGTCCCATGCAAGAAGGCATTAGACATCAAGCTGTTGGAGAGGCCAATCAAATTGAACAGCAAGTGCTAACACTATTCGAATGATGGAAGGCTTGATAACAGGGCTGAAAGTCTCGAAATAGTCGAGGCCATCTTGCTGTTGAAACCCTTTAGCCACAAGGCGAGCTTTAAATCTTTCAACTGAACCATCATATTTTTGCTTCACTTTATAAAATGTTGTGGTTGGGAGGCCTAGGACATAAAGACCAGGTCTTGTTGGCCTACAGTGCCTGAAACTCCTCTAGCATAGCAGTTCTCAAATCAGCACACTTTACAATCTGAGTGAATAATAAGGGAGCTGTAGGAATCACCTGAGAATGCAATGCACACAAGGGATGCTAGGTGGAGTAATATATTTGGTAGTCAGAAAAGTGGTTGGGCCAATGATTATCTATCTTAGCAAGGGTAAGCATAGGATGTGTAGAGGCAGGGTGACTAACACTAGAGGAGGAAATGGATTGGTTACCACTTGTAGGTTTTGGGGAGGGAGGCAAAATAGAATCTAATGACACTAGGGAGCTAAGTGGATCAGAGGTGAGTGATTTGATTGGCAGAGTTGTGTTGGGAAAAAGGGTAGTGAAATATGAGAGGAATGTTCAAATAATGAAGAAGAAGCATGATAAGATACCCGAGTAGTAGCAGCAGTTGTAGTGAGAGTGCAGCCTCCAGGATTAGACTCCATGACAAGTGGCCTTTGTAGGGATTGAGTGGAAGGCACGAGCAGGGAACATGTGTTCATCAAAGATCACATTCCTATTGAGATAGATACAATTAGTTGAGGGGTCTAAGCAGCGACCCTTATGATTTGAGCTATAATCTAAGAAGATGCATTTTTTAGAACGAAACAGCAATTTGTGGTCATTATAGGGTCTAGGAAATGGATAGCAAGCACGGCCAAAGACCTTGATTAATTTATAATAATGATCTTTGTGTAATAGTGTTTGAAATGGAGATTTATTTTTCGAGACAGAAGTATTTAATTAGGATCTTGGACTCAAAATAACTATAGTCAAGCGAGCTGTTAATGTAAAATCTGATGAGTTGGAGTCAAAATAATGAGTCCTCGGATATTAATTAACCAGCCGGAGATGTCTCTCCTAGAAGATTACATGGATATTCTTGCGTGGTTTTTGCTTCGAGATTGGGTCTTCAAAAAAATAAATGGTTTGGTCTTCAAAAAATTGGTATCAATGGTATCAATGGTTTGGTCTTCAAAAAAATAAAAATAAAAACAAGGGCAAAGCAATTTACGGTGGGTCAATGTTCTCGAATCCCTCAAAGTTTGGTATGGGTAGCCTATTTTGAAAGAAAGGAACTTGTTCTTTAATTCACATTATAAAAGTTGACGTCAAAGAATCCATACATATTAGCCGTATGGGGGTGGCCTGGTTGCTAGCAGCAGGCAGCTTATAAAAAGTACGTCTCATCGCCATTCCTCCAATAACCAATATTCTCACATTCATATATAATTATTTCATACCCTCCCATGTTCTCCCATCAATTTTAGAAGAGATATTGGCAGGAAAATTAAAATGGGTAATCGTGCTGGGTTGATGATTTGGTGCTTGATTGCACTAGTACTTGCTCTTGATCTTAAGGCCACAACTGCAGAAACTTACATTGTTGGCGACGGAATGGAATGGGACATTCCTCCACTTGGCTCCATTGCCTACAGAACCTGGGCTCGTAGTAATGTTTTTGAACTTGGTGACACCATAGGTACGTAATTTTATTTATTTATTTATTTATTTATACTATCTAGTTCGATCGGCATGACCAATCAAGAGTCTCCAAAAGAGTTTTTGAGGATTTTTAGTTCTATGCAGTGCCGTTTCAACCCTCGATCCTCTTTTCTAGAACGTTCATAGATCGATATTGATCAATCAATAGAATGCACTTATTGTAACATTATACGATAGTTTTTTCCCGGGACATATATTATGATCTATTAATCCAGCTTGCTCTTTCAGATGTTCCAACAATTTTGATGTTCGCAATTATATATTTGTTTTGTTTTGTTAAATACTAGTACTGTCAAAAGCTATCTTCAATATATAGTCATTATTGTCGTAATAATATGAATTAAATAACTAATTATTTTTTAAATGGGTATTGCTACTATGTCACTCCAGTTATACTGTTCATTTTGTCCTACCACCACGTGATTTCACATGGTTTATTAAAAATAATATTCAAAATAAAATGGAGTTCGAAAACACAAAAATAAGAAAATTGAAATTTTAAATTCTCTCTATTATTTTTATGTTTGTGTTCTTTATTTTATTTTTATTTTTTAATAACATATATGGTACTGCCAACTCAATGAGATAAAGTGATCAGTAGTATAACTAAAACACGGCATGATAGCATTTCTCTTTTTAAAATAAGTGCATTTCTCGATATGGACATAGGTAAATTAAGTCAAAGTCATGAGTTTGGAATTCCACGAGTAACTCGTCGCGTTTCACTAATATTCTACATGCAGTGTTCAACTGGACTGGGACGCACGATGTTGCTGAAGTGACTAAAGAAAACTACGACAACTGCACAGGCACTGACGCCATTGATCTGAGACAAACAAGCCCAGCAAATTTCACTTTAACGACGAACAGCACTCGCTACTTCATCTGCACAATTAGCAACCACTGCGACCTCGGCCAAAAGGTGACCATCAATATCGGAGATCAGTGGCCGAGCTCAGCTTCATCTCTGGCTGTTGGTGCTCTTTCTGCAATTCTCTCCACCATCGCCATCTCTTTCTTGACATTTTTCTGAAGCTTTCATTAAGATATAAACTATTCATGATGTGATCATTAATGCAGTCTTTTCTTTTTGTTTCTTTTTGTGGTTTGTTTTTTGTTAAGAAAATTGTATGTTGTTCTTGTAGTCGGGTGCACTTCACGAATCATGTACCAAATTGGATTGATCAGTAATTACAATAATGGAGATGATCACAGCTCATTTGATTCCTTATTATTTAATTATGGAAAATGATTCATACAGGTGTACAAGTTGCACGCGCACGTGTCCTTTAAAAAAATATGACTAAGAAAAAATTAATAAATTTTCTTTTTCAAAAGACTTACGCGAGACATATTTAACTAAAGTGGTAACGCCCCAATCTCGGAGGTCCAAGAATTAACTCTTGTTACCTGATAATCAACTTCAACAATGCTAATATATTCTCCAAATCCAAATATATACTTCCAAAGACTCCAAATCAAACAGAAATTCCTCTAATTTGACTAACTACACATACTCATCTATCAGACCCTCAATACAATAAATCAGATAAAATAGATCAACTGCTTTACATATCCCAAATAACATAATAAAATGAACCAGAGTTTATATAAATCTCCATAAAGCATCTTTAAATATCCATTTATTGAATAAAATAAATCCCCGAACATAAATAATACCCTAAGGTACTCAGCTACTATCCTCGGTTGTACCTGTGGCGGGGTCGTATACCACTATTATTCCTGTGGAAGGGTTGTATACTACTATTATACCCGTGGTAGGGCCTTAACGGAACAGATCAGAAACAGAATCAAAATTATATCATAATCAGATATCGAATCAGAATATCAAGCCAAAGGTTTTTAGACGACATATCATATCAAATAGAGTACAAAACAAATTCAGACCATTCTCGCATTTTCATGAACAAAATCAGAGCATCTACATTAGGGTTGGGCAGCAGGTGCCCGCCACCCGCTGCACCGCCCTGTTCGCTCTGCCCCCGCCTGGGTGGGGCAGGGGATCCGCTCTGCACAGACGGGGGCGAGGCCCCCAGCCCGTATGAAAGGGGAGTTGCGGAGGCGGGGGACAGAGGGGGCTCCGTAAATCCCCCGATTCCTTTCTCTTTCTCGAACTCTCTTGAGTCTCGATCTCTCACTTAGTCACTCTCTCGATCTCGAACTCTCTCGTGACCTCGTCACAGACCCAGACTCCCAAGTCCCAAACTCTCTCAATCTCTCTCAATCTAACTCTCTCCATCTGGTTTGCCATGGCCATGGAAGTTGCAGACGCCGGCAGAGAACTCGATTGGCAACGTAACAGACGCCACTGAGTTTGGGGGAGCCAAGGAGGGAGGAGAGGGGGGCGGGGGGCGGACGGATGGAGGTCCACCCCCGCACCCCGTACAACGGACGGGGTACCCTGCACCCGCATGGCGGAGGCAGATTACGGGAAAAAAATCCCTACCCCCGCCCATGTGGGGGCAGGGAACAGGAGACGGGGAGGGGGTGGCCCCGCCCCGTAAGGGGCGGGAAGCACCCCTAATCTTCATAAACTATGCACAAATTCTCATAATTTCTTAATCGCTCTTTTTTCATAATTCAGAAACTTAATGCCAACAAAAACTTGCTCATGTTTACATCAGTCGCGACAAAAATACTTTCTCTTTATACAAATTTCATGAGTATGCAGAATACATATTTAAGGTTGTTTTTAGGTTTCTTTTCAAAAAAAAACATGCATATTTTCAAAATCAATCTCAATCCTTTTCTTTTATGCAAAGTCTAGTACTGGAACCCTACTTACCTGACTCTTGCAGCATGTTATCTAAGTCTTGAGTCCGACCTCTAATAATTTCACCACCTAAATCAGAAAAATATTCACTGAGTTTTAATAATCAAAACGCACCACGACTAACTCAATTAACTAATCCTGTACAAGAACAAGTCAAACCAAAATAGTCATGTAACTCAACTCACGCAGCCACACACACGTTAAGCGAACAACCATACTTCCTAGTTAACCAACTAACTCCCGACATGTCCCAAAATCAAATACTCAAGAACAAGTATATTAACCAAATCAAACAACCCAAGAGCCACTTATCAACTCCAAAAGTAACTTACAAATCCACCATAACCAACGTCCAACTCAAACTATCAATATATAAACCCCAACACAACCCACATATAGCTCAAAACAACCAACTAGTAACTATGGACAGTCACATAACTCCATACTACAATACAACCCCGAACGGTCACATAAGGATCCAAACAACCAACAACTTCACCAATCAACAACAAATAAACCCGAACCTTCACATATCAATCCAACAACCAACACATTAATCCCACTTGCAACACAAACAACCTCAATCTCAAACTCAACACAAACACCAATAACACTACCACAAATCAACACCAAAACTTCACATAATTCAAGGCTTAATCATACAAATCTACCATCATAGTAGTACACTGCAAAGAGGGGAGAAATTTACGATACCTAATTTCGTGCGGTGACTCGTGGAATTAGAGAGCGACACACGCTGCCTAGAGATGAAATTATCTCTTTGTGATCCACCAACAATGTCAAATGTTGGGTTTATTCAGTGGAAAACACATTGCAGTAGGACTAAACTTTGAATACTCATTAGAGAGGAAAATACCTTGGCGGCAAGAGAGGTGGGCCTTTGTCTGTCATATCACCAAAAATAAAGAGGGCAGATTTGGTGTTGGCAGTACACGGAGGTGTTTGCTCGTGATGTAGGGCTCTTAGGCAGCGACAGAGATAGACAATAAGGGGGTAGTATACGACAATGCCTAAACTGCAGAGACGCGCAACGTGGAGGTTGATCTACAAATAGCTTGAAAGTAAGAAATCGAAGTGGTTGTGTGTGTATGTGGGTATGAACAGGAAACAGAGTGAGAGAAAAATCTAGAAATTAAAAGGAAAGGGGAAAAGGCTTACCAGTGTGAAGAATGGTCAACCGGCAATGACCCTTGATGGTGGTGGTGCACGGCGTGGTGGAGGAAAGAGTGTTCTGTGCATGAAGGAGAAACTTCTATGAGTGAGAGTCTGAGTGTGTGCATGAGTGAGAGTGAGAGGAGAGACTTAGCACTGTTTAGCCCTGTTCCGATCAAGAGACTCGACGACGACCCAATCCAAAGAAAAGCCATGCACCGAATCACCCACAATCACAGAAATTCGTAGGAGAGGGAGAGAAAATGTGATCTGCACTTAGAGAGAGTATGGTCTATTGAGAGAAGTTTGATGTGAAATAAGCAGTGTTGTTAATACCGTATCGTACCAGCCGGTACGGCCGGTATTTTCTGTACTGGCCCAGTGGCCGGTACAGGTACTATATGTATTTCATACCGGTCGAAATACCGGCCGGTACCGGTCGTACTAGCCTATATTTCGGCCTGTACCGGCCTATATTTCGGTAGGTACCGGCTGATATTTCGGCCTCTTTTTTTTTTTTTCAAACTACAAGTTCATTTTTTTACTCTCAATTCATACTAGGCTATTTATAATTTATATATATGTATTTATATATAATTTATTCATATATAGATTATTATTTTGGAATATAATTTTTATATATATTTATATATATAATTTATTCATATATCAACTATCTCGAAACGGTACAAGTATCGAAATATTTCGTTCCAGTGACTTGACCAGTACAGCATCCGGTACAGTATTCAAAACATTGGAAATAAGAACTGCTATAGACGTGGAAGGTTTGTATCAGGGTGGAGGGATTTTTGGATTGCAAAAAAAAAATTGAAATTGGAGGCGGAAACATACCTAAACGGCGTAAGCTGAGCCTCCCGTGGGCCTGGGCATGGGCCTACGTCTGGGCTTGGGTTTGGATCCGAGTATTACAAAACCAAAGATTTAACATTACTCTATTATTATTATATATGAGATTTATCTTGTTATATTTGTTTAGCTGGTTTTGGGATTGTATCCTTGATTATTGACGACCAAGTGGCATCATGCGTACGTACAGATCAGACGTTTGTTTTTCATTATCATCAAAAATAAAATAAAAAAAGACTATACCCGTATTGTATACAGTACTTTCCAAGCTATTATTCGATCCCATCGACATAACGTAAATTTGACGCCGTTTTGAGCCACAAATATCCTTCACATGAACAACAGTACCCTTTTATTAGTCTTATATAGAATGAATCGCACACGCATATATATATGACAAGTTTGAATGTGATAAAAGTCTTTGGTTTTGGCTTTACTTTCATGATTTTCATTGGAGAAGCCGCGTGTCCTCCTAGCTGCCATTTTAGAATAATATTATTGTGTCATGCATGAAAGAGAATTGGGTCGACCGACCTGCATATATGTACATTTTCTCTAATTGATCTTCACACTAAGTAATATTAAAAGAAGAAGAAAAAAAGACGAACAAACCATATTATTCAGAAGGAGAATGATTGATAGACAAGTAACAACATGACTTTCATGACAAAAATAGAGAGGGACGGGACATATAGCTCGATCGTCTAATTCAGGTCCAAATGAATTAAATCATGTTGTAGAAAAATGGTTTGAACATGTTATTCAGGAGACAAACAACAACCATAATACGAAACTTATTCTCCACGATCTACAATTCCAGATATTCAAATATATAACATGAGTTTCCTTCCACGATCTACAAATACGACTGACAATGTTGACTTGATCAGTAATAATGTGAAAATTGGTGAGTCTCGATTTGAATCATTATGTTGAATAAAAGGAACGAGTGGAGTTCCTGTAGAAAAATAAATAATAAAGATAGACCGATTGAATTAATCGAGATTCAAAAGTACTTGAGATTAATTTCTCCTTAATTATGAGTAAATAGGAGCCTCGCACTTGATGATCAGAACTCCTTGAGAATGATAAATAGCACTCATGATCCATAGCCAGCTTGGTTCTGGAGAACTAACACTAGTAGGGTTTTTTTCTCAGCTAACAGTAGTTGTTTTTATTTATTTTTTATATAGTGCAAGATAATTACACTGCTAGCTAGCAGCTTGTTATTAGTACTTTGAAAATTGAGAAATATTTTTCTTATCATAAATTCCGATCGAAATCCTTAATTATACTTACTACGTGACATGTTTTAAGTGGTCACTATTAAGTAATTAATATATATATATATATATATATATATATATATATATATATATATATCCAAGTCTAACATAAGGCAGCCCAATTTCTTAGGAAAAAAATCATACAGCCCATGGAGTTGGCCACACCCCCTTGGCCCCATTCTTTTCAGGCTTTGCTGGGCTAGCTTAGTCGTTGAATCTGTATTATATTTCGGTTGATTTGTTTATTACCAGTGGGGGGCGAGAATATTCAAAATCAAACTGGGTACGTTGCTTGCATGTTTGAATACATATATAATAATCTATTCCTTCAGCCATATTCATGAATGAGCCCTTTGAATGGACCAGGCTTCAGCCACGTTGTGCGCGGCCTGGTCCAACTGCATGCATGCGTGTATTTGTTCCACTCCAAGAGCAGCACGTAATTAAAGGACTGGAGAATGGTCCGAACCAAGCATCATGTTTTTCTCTTTTTTCAATTTTCTTTTGCAAAAGCCCTACGCAACTTCACAGCTATATATACCCATTAACACCATCTCTCTTCTATACATATAATATCCAAATCCAAAACCATATACAATTCTCATCATCTCGCATAGAGAAACTTTTACAGATCAAGAGTACAAGTATACATTTTTAGAGGGAACACATAGCAAAATGGGCAGCCGCATGAATATGATCATCGGGTGCTTGATCGTTGTGGTGGCTTTAGTGCATATTAATGGTGCAAGTGCTGCAACGGTAACCTCGGCAGGAGATTATAAGGTTGGAGACAGCCTTGGGTGGGATGTTCCCCCAAACACCTCCTATTACGCCGACTGGGCTAGCACCCAGACTTTCTTCCTTGGTGACAAATTCTGTAAGCATTATTCCTCATTGCCTTTTATTTCAGTCCATGGACCATGCATGTCATGTCTATATATCCAGTGGATTTCACTTTTTTTTTTAAAGAATTTGCACGATACATGCATAATTATTAACGTACGTTGTTAATCTTGATCAAACCTGCATGAAACTTTTCCTTTCAACTTGATCATTAGTACTGGTTAGTATTTTTTAATAAGATTAGGCTTCAAAAATCATTTATTGGGTTTTTTTTCCCCTCAAAATATGAACAGTTTTCAACTGGACGGGGACGCACAATTTGGCGGGAGTATCAAAGGCCGATTATGATAACTGCACCAAGGTATCAAGTTACATTGGCAGCCCAGTCACCTTCACTCCTCCATCAACCGGTTCTTACTACTTCATCTGCACCGTGAATGACCACTGTGAACGAGGTCAAAAGCTGGCTCTCACCATTTCAGCCCCAAACTTCACCACCGTCAGTGAGTCCCCGGCAGAACCGCCCATCTCCTCCGCTTCATCGCTTACCGTTGGTGCCTTATTTGCTGTGCTCTCCACCGCAGCCATCTCTTTCCAGACTTACATGATGATCTAAATGTTCCCCAAACTATAGCTAGCAGAGATATATATATAGATATATATATATATATATATATATATTCTTCATATCATATATACGATCGAATAAATGATGTATTCTATTTCCGATTATTTACGTTAATAAATTAAAACAGTTCTTTACAGTATATCATGGATGCATGGCTTTATCTCGAAGATGCACTGTGTCAATTAATTACTATTTTCTAGCACTAGCTAATTAGCCTATATAGATCTTGAATATTCAGTTCGTGGAAGTTAATGTAGCAATATTATTGGAGTACATACCGCGTATATAATCGATTCAATATCCTCTCAAATTCTTAGAATATCCTACTCATAATATATTCACTTTCGTGGACTCTTTCAAGTCCACGAGTGTTTTACAATTAATAAGCAATAAATGAACCATTTTGATCGTGAGGCACGTCAAGATCTTGACGCAGGTACCTGATGAAATCATTATGCGTTTAGAATAACAAAAATTATATTCATCATTCCTATATAATATCACATTTTTATTTTTATTTTTATTTTTATTTTTTATTTTTTATTTTTTTATTTATTTTCTCAACATATGTATGGTATAGGATTGAAGAATAGAAGATCGAACTCTTAGAATAATTATCTAATGGATAGAGTTTTCCTATGAATTGAGTTGGAGGAAACCATATATTAAAGAGAAATGATTTAACATCTCAAAAATTGACATAACTTGATATAGTACGTTAGATTATATATAAATCTATTTTTATTGTAAAGTAAATCTAATATATCATATAAAATTATGTCAATTTGTTAATTTACTTTTATGAGATTTTTTGTACATGTAGTACTTCTCTATATTAAATATGAAAATTTTTCTTAATCATTTGACAAATACATACATTTTAAAAAGTCCACTTTAACAATGTCACCTTCAAATAGTGTTATATTGTTAAACTAAAGAGGGATGAAAGATTATGTAACCCTACGTTTCGTGTCTTGTACACAACAAGGGAGAATGATCTTAAAGAAAAAAACCGGCATGTTCCTTCATTAAAAAAAAACGTGTGATCGTTATGTAGACGCATTTCAATTTTTTAAATAGGTTAGAAGAAACTTTCTCTAATCCAGTCTCGAGGAAAGTTCTATACTTTCCTAATTACCAATTAATTAAGGCATGCCTAATTCTAGCTTCAACTGACCAATTGGCCGAGATATGGGCCTTGGAATAAATATAGATATAAGAGGCATGCTTATTTGAAATATATAGATGTACCTTACAAACTTAAAAGAACTAAAGAGTACTCTATATATAAGTTATATTTGTAATTCTAAGGAGTGTGATCACCAAACACCAAACGGTATATCCCTTAGAATGATACCTTCTCCATGGTGATGGTTCTCAAAGTACTGGGAATGGTTGAGAAAGTGTCAAGAGACACAACCCTTTGATTTAGTCAAAAGGTTATATGATCCTTGTTAATGGTTGTGTCATTTACCAACTATATATTGTCTTACCAATGATTGTGTCATTTATCAACCATTGCCTCATGGTCTATAAATAGGGACCATTTGTGCACAATGAATGCACTTGATTCCTCTTTGTCCATCGCCAACTTGTGGGACAAATACCTTCACAAGCGTGTCACCATATTATCCAATCTTTCCCCAATTTTCGTTCATCTTCGTTCTCCCTAATTCTACAGTGATATCAGAGTCTGGTCATGACAAAGAGGATATTTTCGCGCATTGAGAAGACGAACAATAGACAAGTGCTTGATTTGGCAATCACACTTACATATTACAATCATCGTTGAAGACTCTCAAATCCAAGTGAAAAACTTTTCCAAATTACGATGAGAGGCCTTGAATATACTGGGAAGGGAAATACTCTAGCCATAAAGGGATTGCACAAAAACAATCCTACAAACTTATATAGATTGATGTGGTTCGTCAGAATATAAAGTTACTTTTATTATAAAGTAGATCTAACGGATCAGATGAAACCACATCAGTTTGTGGGATTACTTTTGTGTAATGTAGATGTAGCAGTACTCTACTACGAATCTTCAAAATCTGGTGAGTAGTTATTATTTTGAAGAAAATTTTTGGCACATTTTTACACAAAGAAAAAACAGTGCATTTCCCATTTCACACACTGTTTCGATCAGTTGCCAGAGCCACTCACAGCCACCGGGAGTTGAAAGTATCAAAGACACGTCGGAACCTTGGTCACCGAAAACCATATTGCCAAACGGAAGCCAAGACACCATTTTTTTCAGAATTGTGTCATCCTTGCGCCAGGAAGAAAAAGGAGAACGAATTAGTCGAAACGGTGCCATTTCAACCAACAGGCAAGAAAATTCAAACTATTCTTGGCTAAATGCAATGTCATTCAACTAAGTGAAGAGAAAAACAACCAAAAAGACATTGTTGTTTTGGCTGAGTCTGGGAAGCCAAACGTTGCAACAAACGACGCCGTTTTTAACAAGAGCCCAAACGACGTTGTTCTGAGAACATTAAAAGCCATCTGTAAGAAACAACACAAAGCCATTTCAGCCAAGCCAAACGACAATGTTTCATCTAGAACAAGCTCACCTCAAACGGCACGTATACGAGCCTTGTCGCCAGCCCACTTCGCTAAAGCTCGTGGGTCATAAAGAATTGGGCCCAAGCCCAAGCCCAAGTCACCAACCCGTGAGCCGACCCATCATCTGCAGCCGCAAACGGAGAGAAGAAACAAGCTACTGACTGCATCGTTGACCGAGTCGTTGACCTTTTCGCTGACCACCGGTTTCTTCTCCTAGACCCGATTTGAACTGATTGACTCGGTTTTCTAAACCGGTTCGGGCCAGTTTTGATATTTTGGGTCGTTCTGGGTCATTTTAAGATCGATTTGGTCCGTTCAAAAACCATTGTGCTCCAAGTTTCGTGCTCATTCATTATAGACCACTTGTTGGTCGAGATTATCGCCAATAATTCCTTAAAATGGGTGAAACATTAAGGAAAGCTCATGGGAATATTCAACCGGGGTATCACTTCCATTATTCTCCTTATTTAAAATATAATAGGAGAATTGAAAGTCTGCCACCTTGGATTAAATTTAATGATTATTATCATTAAGTTTTTAATAATTTTATTTTCTCACAGTTGAACTATTGTATTTATAATAAAATACATTTATTATTTTTACATTTTTTGTTGTTAATTTTTAAAATTTATTATTTATGGTACTAAAAAAAAGTTTGATCCCTCAAGAATAGAAAAACTGAATGAAAGAAATTCTCAGACCTGAAAAATGCATATAACTTTTCTTCTAACCCATAAAAGGACTTTATACACATTGATAATACAAAAACCATCAAAAAATGTAGAAAATAGGCGGAATGAAAGTGGAAGCAACGTACGGAGCAAAAATAAATGGAAAGAACACAATGCATGGGTAAAAGTCTTAATTATGCATTGTATGAATGATCATATCATTCCTCGCTTTGAAGACTATGAAACTGCCAAAGAAACTATGGATACAATTGAGGCAAAGTATGGTGTAAGGTTGAATACTTATATACAGTTATTGGATAAATATAACCAAACTTGCATGAAAGAGAATGATGACATTGGCGATCATGTGCATCAAATGAATTAATTGCAAAAGAATTATAAGATTTTGGTCATCATCTCACTGATAAAATACAAGTTACAACTATACTAAATAGTCTTCCTTCATTTTGGGATCATATTATTACTTCTTTAACACATAGTGAAAATAAAATAATAATGACATCGCTTTCAGTATTTTTAGTACTTGAATGAGAAATGATGAAAGGAGAAATAGAGATAGTGAATCATTCAATTTGATGATGACTAAAGACAAACGTTCTACACAGAATAAGATAAAACCAAAATAGTTTAAGAAAAATAAATTGTTGAAAAAGAAGCAAAATAAACCATTTACTAGAAACTATTTTAAATGTAGAAATAATGAACATTAAAAATTACAATGTCCTAATAAGAGAAAAGGACAAGAAAGCAAGAAAATTGTGATGACAGTATCAGAAGTAATGCTCGTGGAACCAGTGTCAGATTCATGATGGGTTGACTCTGCAGCAACAAAACTTATATGCTGGAACAAAGAGTTGTTTGTCAAACTTGAAGAGAAACAAACAAGAGAGCACAAAGTGTATATTGACAACAACACATATTGCGATATATTGGGGTAAGGTACATGTAAATTTAAAGTAAATGGTTCTATTATTTTACTTACTAATGCATTATATGTATCTAGTATTTGCAGAAATTTAGTATCACTGCTTGTACTAGATCAAAAATGCTACACAGTTGAATTCAAATCTGGAACCATTGTAATAAGTAAGGGTGATATATCAGTGAAAGGTGTGAAAAATCACGATATGTATGTATTGAATGTGTATATTAATAAAGTATTTATTTTTTATTATTTGAATATGTCTACTGATTGTGCATATTTATGGCATTTAAGATTAGGTAATATAAATAAAAATAAAATGATTAGAACATATAAAAGTGTATTAATACCACAAATAAACTCAGATAATTTTTATATATATGAACCATGTATCAAAAGAAAAATAAGTAGTAAATATTTTTCCAAAAGTTGAAAATTCACAGATTTATTTGAAATTATACATTCTGATGTTTGTAAACCTTTTAAAATAAAACCTCATAGAGGGATGAAGTATTTTATTACTTCCACTGATAACTATTCAAGATATAGTTATATCTACTTACTCAAACATAAATCTGAGACAATTGAGAAATTTTAAAAATATAAAATAGAAATAGAAACTCAGTTGGGTAGGCCATTAAAGGTTTGAATAGTGATAGAGGAGGTGAATTTGAAATTTTGGACATTTTTTCAAATTGAATAGTATAAGACATATTTATACTATGACATATAAGCATAAAAAAATGGCATTGTAGAAAGAAGAAATAGAACTTTATTGGATATGACGATATCAATTATGGCATATGCTGATCTACCAAAACATTTTTAGGGTGAACCATTATCGAATGCATGTAACATATATATTAAATAAAGTTGAAACCAAACCAAAACTTCTTACACCTTACGAGATATGGATAAGACATAAATCATACTGAAGTAAACTCAAAGTGTGGGGTTGTAAGGCACAAATGCTTATCCCACGGCAACTAAGAAATAAATTAAAAAGTAAAATCTGAAAATGTAAGTTTATTGGGTATTTAGAAAACGGAAGTGATTATAGGTTTTATCATTCTAATAGAAAATTTATAGAAATTAGAGATGTCATTTTCTTGAAAAATACTTAACTTTATTACTCCAATTCATCATATAGATTTATTAAATGATCTAGAAAATCAACAGATCTCCACAGAGTTTGAAAATGAAAATTCTAATATTATTCATATACAAAATAATAAAAATAAAAGAAAGTCAGATGAAAATCCATTTTTAGGTATTGATGTTGGAGACAAGGGGAGTAAAAGAACCAAACAACCACCGATAGTATTTCAAGATCATTATGCACTAAATACTAGTTTGAAAATTTTAGAAAATGATCCTAGAAATCTTTCTGAGACAATCAATAATGTCGATTCAGATAAATAACTTGAAGCCATGAAAAATGAAATAAAATCGATAAAAAAAAAAAATATTTGAGAGTTAACAGATCTTCCAAATGGTAGAAAAGTTATTGGTTACAAGTGGGTCTTAGAAGAAAATTTAAAGTTAATGGTAGTCTGGAAAGATATAAAGCAAGATTAGTGGCTAAGAGATATTCCCAACAACCAGTGTAGACTTTGTGGACACGTATTTGCCTGTGGCGATCACATCCGTAAGGATTATCATATCTATTGTTGTCAGGATGAATTTGAAATTACATCAGTTAGATATAAAGACAGATTTTTTTAATGGTGAATTAAAAAAGGATATCTTTATGATTCAGCCGAAATGATTCCAAATTAAAGAACATGAAGAAAAAATCTACATGTTGAAGAAATCATTATCATTATATGGACTTAAACAATCTTCAAGACAGTGATACTTGAAGTCTCATCAAGCCATTTTGAAAATGAGATATGAAATAAGTCCACTAGATCATTGTGTATACATATGGAAAAATGATAATAAAGTGACATTATTATCATTATATGTTGATGATATATTAATGGCAAGTAATTGTCTAGATATGATGAATAAAATAAAAGAATTCTTGTAATTTAAATTTGAAATGAAAGACATGGATGAAACTACATATGTTTTTTGTATAAGAATCTCAAGATATAGAAATTCAAAGATGTTATATTTAGATCAAGAAAAATATCTAGAAAAATTAATTAAAATATTTGATACAGAAAATTGTAAACCCTTAAGTACACCTGTTTGCAAAGGTGATGCTTTAAATAAATGTATGTACCCAAAAGATAAGGAAAAAATAAGCGAAATGCTTAAAATTCTCTATGCTCAGTTTGTGGGAAGCTTCATGTATGCCATGACAAATACATGACTAGACATTTGTCATGCAGTAAGATTGGTAAATAGATATCAATCCAATCCAGGTAAGGAACATTGGCAAGCAGTGAAACATATGTTAAGGTATTTACAACGTACCAAAAATATGAAATTATGCTTTGGAATCAATGATCTAGAATTAATAGGCTATAGTGATACTAATTTTGGAAGTGATGTAAATTATAGAAAATCTACAAGTAGATATATATTTCTATTTTATGGAACAATAGTTTCTTGATTAAATAAGAAATAGGGTTGTGTTGCTAAGTCTACTATGGAAGCAGAATATATTACTTATAGTACTGCAGTGAGTAATGCGGTGTAGATAAAACGCTTTATTGAAAGCTTAAATTTGGGTACATCCATAGAACCAGTCAATGTGTTTTGTGATAATCAGTCTGTCCTCTTATTGGTAAAAAGGGAAACATAGAGTTCTAAGAGAAAATACATTCATGTGCATTATCACTATATTTTGGATATAGTGGAGAGATGTGAGGTTAAGGTTATTTTATTTCCTCAACTGAGATAGTAGCAGATCTGATGACCAAGGGATTGTTTATGGAGAAATTCAGAACATGTGACTACAATGAGGTTAAGAAATACCTAGGTGAAACAACTTCATGGTCAACATGCATAACTCAGGAAATTCTGGGGGCACTTAAAAAACTAGAGTTATGGTGATACCCAAATAAAAATTTTGATCATTTGTAAAGTCGTTGATAAAGTGATTAAGGAAAACCTTAGTAATGGTCTTAGGGTGAGTACTTTATAAAATTTCAGTGTAAGTTGATTAACCAAATAATTGGTTGATCATTTGTAAAGTCGCTGATAAGATGATTAGGGAAAGCCTCAGAAATAGCCTCTAAAGGAAGTACTTAATGAAAATTCAGCACAGATTAATACGTGTGTTATGTATTCAGCTGAAGTCGTCAATTGTGACAAAGATATTGATTATTAATCCAGTCACGGAGAATTGATGTCATTCACTAAATTTTTAGTGAAATGAAATCACCCTTTATATGTGGTGAGTGGGAGTACATATGGTGGAGAGAGTTTGCAAATGAGAGTTGAGCAGTGGAAAACTTATATTGGTACCAAGGTAAAATACTCAACTAGATTATCACTATTTTGTGTGATCAAGTGGAAGATGTAATTCTAATGGGTGTGATCACGAAACGGTGTACCCTTTGGAATGACACCATCTCCATGATGATGGTTCCCATGGAGTGATGGTTGAGGAAGTGTGATCAAGAGATACAACCATTTGATTTAATCAAAAGGTTATGTCACTTGTTAATAGTTGTACCATTTGCCAACCATTGTCTTACCAATGGTTGTGCTCATTGCCAACCAATGTCTCATGGTCTATAAATAGGGATAATTTGTACACATTAGAGTGTCACCATATTGTCAAATCTTTACCCAATTTTCGTTCATCTTCATTCTCTATAATTCTACGCTATTGTCTCTTATAATACTTACAGCAAACACTCGTACTTAGAGTACTTTTTATTAAGAAACAGTACTACTCGAGCTATTTTACATTTGATGCTTTATACTAAGAGTAATGTTAGTTATAATTCCTGCATGTATAAGTTTTGCGCAAACTTTTTATAAAAAATCTAGATTCCATGAAAAGAGAAAATGTTTTTTGATACTTTTTCATGGTAAGATCCAATTTTTTACAAAGACAATGTTAGGGCCACCAAGAAAAGTGACCCCTGCAGTAATTGTATTGATGGTGCAAATTGCACTTTTATTTTCCTTTTTCAAACAGTTTTTAAACCCCTTAAAAAAAGTTTAAAAAATTCACACTCATTAAAAAATATTTTTTTAACCATTAAGTAAAAAAAAAGATTGGTCACTTTTGGAGGGCACTATTCTCGGTGGCCCAAGTATTTTTCTTTTTACAAAAGAACTATGCGGAGATTTATCTATTTGAGACTTGAATAAATCTTTTTTTTCCTCTCTCTCTAAATGATTTATCTTCTACAAAATAGCTACTTACTTTCTCTTTATAAGTAAAGAAGAAGATCACAACTACAAAAAAAGGATATTATCTCGATAACTCAAGATATAGAAAATACTAATGAAAAGTAGTTTATCAACTTATTAGGGACATAAAACACACGTCTATGGTAACGGAAGATCACGAATTTTATGTAATGATTTTCACTCTTCAACTAAAAAACTTCGTATGTTTTGTGTTTCCCTTTTTTCGCACTAGACTTAAAATCATTTTTCCTCCTTGCAAGAGGTGGGTTCTACAAAAAAGTTGGGCTGGAACAAAATCATTTTATCGGCCGCTTTATGTAGACCTTCAAAAAAAAAATACCGGCTGAATCCATGAAGTCCGGCCCAATCAACTCTCCCCACCCTCCCTCCCCCTTCTCTCTCTGTCCCTTATTTTCCGAGAACTGTTACAGACATAGAAATTATATAAAATAAACTCACAAATTGATGTGATTTCATGAAATCTGTTAGATCTATTTTATAATAAAAGTAATTTTATAATCTAACATACCACATCAAGCCACATCAATTCATGGGTTTACTTTTGTCATTTTGTGTAATCTCTTTATAACTAAAGTATTTTTCTATTTACCACTTTCTTCCTATCTGACATGAATGAAAACTGAAAGATTTTCATCATCAATATGCAGTGACTAATGTTACTATACATATCTGGAATGAATTTCAAATAAGGAAAATAATCAATGCAGTTGGTGGACTTTTGAATTGCCTGTCATCATCGATTTGTTGAAGTAAACTTGTGACCAATCCTTTCCACAAATATCATAGGCTACTTCCATCAAGGAGTTGATGGTCATTGATGTTTTTCATGGCCAGGATTCAATGTGGCCCCACAATAACGCAATATTTAAGCTAAAACGAAAAGAGGGAAGCACCACTCCGTGAGAGGAGAAATTTCATCCATATCATCTCACTATCAAGCTATTTTCAAAATAATGGAGATGAGTGGCATGCAACTTTGTACGTTTTCAGTTTATGACACTGGCTCTCAGTAGCCAATGGGTGCAAGCAATATGGAACTTATCATCACACTAAAAGGGGAGAGCACAGATCAATATACAAACCCAAGATAGGATAGGACTGCACTGCACATAATTGGTGAAAGACTCGATAACTATAAGTGTCTTTCTTTTAGTTTGAGAGCTACAAGGCAAGACAGCAGGACTTGAGGAGTCAGAGAGGAACATAACTACAGAAGAGGTATTGGCATAATCCATAAACAGTGTGAACAATATATACTTCCTGGCTGGAAACCCACAAATGATTTGTATCTGAGTTATAACCAAACGGTTTTGATAAGAATTTGGCTTAAACTTCTATAGTATATAATTAAACAGTTTTGACAAGAATTCTTGGCTAAAAACCACCAATGATCAGAATAGTTTGAACATTTGCTTGTAGATCATATTTCAAAATCTGTTAAGAGGATCTTCCAAATCCCAACTCCATGTATTGGATTTTTTTCTTCTTTTTGGTCCAATTGGATTGAACTCTCGCTGCTTTTTTAAGTTTTGATTGGGTTTAATTTACAGATTCAAGTAAATCTTATATGTTTTGAGGCAATCCGACAGATATGGATCTTAGGTGTGTCAAAACTTATACTGGGACTTGAATACTGATCAAGTTATATTTCTGTTCTAGAGAAGAATTTCATTATGAGTAATGCTAGATTCGATCAATATAGAAGCCTTATTAAACCATTCACCCGATTTCACTCTTAACTTTACCAAGCAAGATTACAATTTGGTTTCCTTTCAACTCTTAACTCTCTCTAGATGTATAGTCCATGAGCCAAGGCTATCCATCAGTGGAGCAAAACAAGAAGAAAATAAAATAAAGAATAATGGTAAGAGTCCTGTTTGGAGGAAACCCTACATACCATTAATATAACAAGACTTAACTTGCAAGATAAGTTTAAAATTAAGTTTCTTGCAAATTAAATCATTCCATGTCAGTGGTGTGGAGGGTATCTTTCTCACCAGCATGAAAATATAACTTTTCAATTGATATACTAAAAAATAGAGAAATAAAGAGATTTTTTTAACAAAATATAGAAAGAAACGTAACTACAACATAAGTTTTTTTTTTAATCTCGTGGAAAGGAGGGGACAAAATTTTAGCCAATGGTCTTTCTTAACTAAAAATACACTTGTAATCTACCTTAATTTTCTGCACAAAAAGACAGTAGAAGGAGAAACACTCAAACTCGAAATGAGGAAACAATCCAATGGTTGGAAGTATAACAGCTCTAACTACATTTTCTTTTTCTCTCTCTCTCTTTGAAAAGTCTCTAAACACCACCAAATTCCTTGCCGAGAGATTTTGACATGAATACTTTAACCTTGGATACAGGGAGCTAGACAGCTATTAGCCTATATAAGTCTCATTTGAGCAAGCACTCCACCATCCACCCAACAAATAACCAACCAGGAAAAGTTCCAAGCAATTCGAGCAGGCCATCAACCCGGAAAAGAAACGATCAAAGACTTCTTCAGGTAGACCTGACACAGGTTCCACAGGGCACCAAATGTTCCTATCCAATAAACTGGATAAAATCTGTAGGTAACACTCCTTCCTACAGAGCCGGAAGAGACAATACTTCCACAGGATCATCCCAAAGACAAATAACGTGTCAAAAGGAAACCCCTGAACCATCTCCAACTAAAGGGATATTTACCCACAGAAGCTTTCCAAATAATTCAAAATAGATCATATGAATTAGAAAGACTCGTTCCAATTTGTTTTATTCATCAGTTAACTATAAGGAAAGATAATGCATATAAGACCTGCGCCATTGCCACAGGGAACACAAACCATTCATGTGCAGGTACACAAGTGTATACCGAGTCCATTTCTTTCGAGTCTTATATTTCATATCTTCTGCCCACATCATTTATTTTCTGTTTCCCTCAAATCAGTGTATCAATTTATCTAGAAATCAACTATTTTATTCAATGAATGGGGTAAATTTGCAGTGTAAACGCTAAATTAGTTGCAATAATATCTGCCAGATGTTGCAGGATGCAATGCCTTAGAACTACAAGCTATACTATTCTCTCATTTAGTCATTTAACCACTTGGATTAAATCAAACCAAGGTTTTCTTTCCCATTCACATTTTACACCATTGCAACTTCCTACCATCTGTTTCTAAAATTTTACAATGAGACCAACAGAGATTTAGAGGTCAGAAAACGGAATTAACAACATATCTCAGGGCATCTTGGATGTCAAAACATATACAATACAAAAGTGAAAGATTGTCTACAAACCTTGCCTTTTATATGACCAGTAGACTACTTGGATGGGAGCTCTATTTTCCAGTAAAATTACCCATCATCATTATAACCAGAAGGTGCCTTGCGCTTCCTATTTGTTGTCTCCATATTCTGACCTTCACTCTCTGTATTCCACTTTCTTGAAGTGGAGTCATCGGGATCACAAGCAACCCTCCTTGGAAAAAAACTGAACTCCTTTTTTGTATGTGGAGACAAATCGCTAAACTTTCCCCCCTCTTGAGAACAGGTCGAACCAACATCTTCCACTTCACATGCTGAACTCTTTTCAATGCCCATACGTGACTGTGAAACTAGACCCAACCTCAAAGACAAATCGCATTCTCTCTCTTGTGGCTTCTCTTGGGTGTCCAGGACATTCACTTGCATTAATCTATTCGAAGCATTTTTAGCATTCTTAAAGGAGAACGGGTTCTGGAAGACACCCCTTTCAGCAGACTCTCCCGTTGCTGCAAGAATCGGTTTGCCAAAATATATAGTCTTAGAATGTGGTTTTTCTGGGATCTGGGAGCCTAATTGGGACCCTCCAGTTGGATAGTGAGTTCCATAATACAATGGATACACTGTACCCAAGTTCAGTAGGGTGTTTCTTTCCATTATCAACGGGTTAGGGCCGGCAGGAATGTTCTCTACCGAGAGAGGGTGGTTGCAAGGGGCAGTGAGGTTAGGATTTGGATTGATCTGGCTGTTGGATTCTGAAATCAGAAAAGCAGGAGTCCTGGTGGTGGTTTTTGCAAGGTGTAACCGATTTCCAGAGTGAAATGGCGACAATGGGCGTTGTTCACAACTAGTTTTATCTAAAATTCTAGCAGGAGCAGAGGCCGGTTCTTGTGCTCTCGGGGTGAGGTAACTCCTAGGATTACTGAGCCGTTGGCTTCTCGAAGCCCTCACAGGAATGCAACCCAAGTTAAGGGCAGCTGAACAACAGAGGAGGAAGAATAAAAGGAAGCAAATACAAATTACAAACTGAATAAAATTCCAGTTTGAACTACTTCTCAATGCAAATAACTGAGCTTGAACTAATATTCTTTTCGCAGAGAAAACCCCAGAAACATCATTGCAACTTGTTTCCAGAATAAAATGATGTAGAACAATAAATCAGTACCTTCTATACATGGCGGCAATAGCTCACCGGTTTCGGTGTTCTCGTCTTTCCGAATGATAGTGTTGACGGCATCATTTACTCTGTCCCATAGTGTTTCAAGACTCATATACTCAGCCTAGGCAATGAAAGTACGCTCGCAACATCAGTACAAAGCACAAAATATAGATCTCTAAACATGCGCACGCACACGGGAAAAGATCAAATGATCTCTAAGCAAAATGAAGAAGATAGACCTCGGAGTTTGCTTTGGAGTACATGATTTCCTCTGCTTTCAGGACAACAATAGGAAGCTTCTCTTGCCATTCTTTGTTCTTTTTAGTTGCAGCGCTGTGAGACTCATTGACGACCCTAATCAAACATGTGGTGGGCACTGAGTTAAAAGCACATGTACAGCATCAAAGAGCGAGAGATTGATCGAAATAGAGAAGACCCAGAACCTGAAAATCTGTTGAATAATAGAACCTCTCATGGGTTGGTGTCTGTCGCTGTGCCAAGCTCTCCTAACACACTCATAAGGTCTAGGGCCCGGCCGTGGCATCCTCAATAGCAACAGCGACTCAGTCTGACCACAGCGAGATGGTAGAGAGAGTGACAAAGAGAAAGAAAGGCGCTTTATCGGTGGGGAAGGAGGCGTAGGGCTCTACGTGGGGGTTGCCGGGTTAACTGTACTTCTGCGCTCCTTGTGCACTTCCATCTGCCAAGTTGCAATGGGACAGTTTAGCTGGGCAGGACAGTTGTGCTGCTTGTGCACTTTCACCATTCTGTTGTCTTCTCCAATAATTAAGAAACTTTACCACACTTTGATGTTCAATATTTTCTTAGGTGTAAGGGGGTCACCTCTTGTGAAAAGGAGGGTTAAAGAGGTGGGTATCAAAAAGTACTACAGGCCTACTCCATCTCTAAAATCTCCCTCCTAAACCATCACCTTTTGTCTTTCTTATTTATTTTCTTCTTTTCTCTCTGGAGTCTGCACCCATCCCATTTACCCGACCTTAACTGCATTTTACTCACTTTACTATGTTATTATAATGAAAAAGAAGTTTGTTTTTCTCTCTCTCTCCCCTTCCTACCCTGCTAACTGCCCCCTCTCCCCCAGTGCTGCTGTTCTTTTGACTCATTTTACAAAAACTTTCCATAGCAAATTAAGCAGTATATTGTATTTTTTTAAAACGATTGGATCATTGAAAAAAGGAAAGTAAAAATTACATATATGCAATGCAATGTAACAAAAATGAAACCTTTTTTTGCAGGCTAGGTGGATCCTTCGATAAAACGCACAGTGAAACCTTTTTGCAGCCCCAACTATGCGTGAAGATGGCCTAATAGCACACTCTCACTGTCTGTGATACGGCCCTGACAATGCACGGGTCTTCCCCCCCACTCACTCATGTCTTGTCCACTCTTGAAAATGGCTTCACTGATACAGCCCCTTAACCTCTTTCTGCAATTTTTGGCAGTCCAACGCCTAACCCTACTTACCCCAAAGAAAACACTTCTGGCCCTCCTCTTAAAGAAGTCCTTCACTGATACATATGCTATCACTGAGTTTTTAATTTCTACATACTAATCCCAACCGGTGACCATCTCAGCTTCAACTGCAAGTAGTTAGTGTGCTTAGATTTTTCTGAATTGTGTTGAATTTTAGCTCAGTTTAAAGTTATACAATCTAGAAAGTCATGAAAAGATGCTCTAGAAGTATGAATGATCACTTATGGAATCATCAGATTCGAGTTGCTTGAGTTTTTAATAGCAAACGAAGCGATCTTTCTGGAGGCATGAGTGTAATTAGGGAGACAAAGATTGTAACTATAGAGAGATTCAGGAAATGTGCTCCTGAAATAGCTAAAGCAAGCAATTTGAGTTCTAGTTATATTGACATTCCAAGTAACTGAAGTAGTTAGAAGTTGATTATGTAATTGGTGTTACCTAATTCCCGAGTGGGACTTCGGATATTAAATGGATCCCTCAACCTTATCCGGCTAAGTGGATATCTTTTGAGATAAGATGACTTAATGGTGCTGCAAGATCATGAAAATAGATTAAAGTGCAGCTATTTAAAAATAGCAATAATGTTTTAGAGACACTTCATTAGAGAATTTGGATCCAAATCCCTATTCTTCAAATTAATTTTCATTTATTTCAGTGTTTGTTTTGGTTGGGGGTTGAGCAAAATAATGAAAGGGACAGCCTATAAAAAAAATAATGAAAAAGACACAATTATTAGCATTATTATATTATTATATTTAAAAAAGAACTACTACATACATAAAAAGATTATATAAAAGTAAACACATAAACTGACGTGATTTTACGAGATCCGTTAGATTTACTTTACAATAAAATTAACTTTACAATCTAACATATCACATCAAATCACATTAGTTTATAGATTTATATTTATCTAATCTTTTGCATCTAAAATATTTTCCTATTTAAATTTTTTTTTTTTTAATCAACATTCTCCTAGCTCCCATCAACATCAATTAGCCTTCATTCTTAAAAGTAGAAGATTTCGTACCAAATTAACTTCATCCAAAAAGTATAGACTGTCGTGCCAACATGAGTTATCAAAATTATTTGTATTTTACTGGCTCCATTCAAGGACTGTCACTTACACATAACTCAATCTTGTCCTCCTCTGACAATCTTGTACAGTTCCCATGCAAAAAGCCGACCACCATGTCAAGTGAATTGGCATTGTGCTGAAGCTTTCCGACCATATTTTCAGGGTAATTTTAACACCTTTTTCCTGTCTCAAACTAATCCTATAGGAATGATAAAGGACTCCTCACATGCTCTCACATACATATTGATGGAGACATTACAAAAACTTACTGTGCATCACAATATACCGACACGTTGTTAGGTCGACTTTGATTCCATTTATAACAGCTATATCGAAATGTTGTGTGGGTTGAGCTGGCCTCCTTTGGTATTTTATTGGCTCTCTTTTGTATCTCATGGACTAGGGAGTTATAAAAAGGCATACATGGAATTCTCAAGTTCTTCCCTGTGATGTGATAGAGAGATAAAAGTATGTATTGTATTGAGCAATTTGCCACTACTTTAGTACTCCGTGTTGATGTAAACAGTAAGTTGATGTAAACAATTTTTCATATATATATATATATATATATATATATATATATGTGTGTGTGTGTTGGTTGGTGATAGTCTTTGTCTTTTTATTCTCTCTTATTTATTTTGCTTTTGTTTTAAAGGGACGTTTGCGGCACAAGAATTATACAAGTAGCAACATCTTAAGACTTCGTTTGGAAGTTGAGATCATATCAACTCATCTCAACTCATCTCAACTCATCATTACAACTTTTTCAAATCCCAACACAAAATATAATAAACAATTCAACTTTTTCAAATTTCAAAATAATAATAATATTAAAAAATAATATTCTAACAATATTTTATTAACTCAACTCAACTCAACTCAACTCACTTCAACATCCAAACTCACCCTAAGTCTGTCTTGTGTGGTTTTATGCACACAAAACATTCCACAAAAATAAATCTATAAATTGTCATGAATTCACATGATACGTTATATCTATTTTACAATAAAATAGTTTTATAATTTAATGAACCATATCAACCCGCGTCAATTTGTGAGTTTACTTATATAGAATATTTTTGTGGTTAAAACATTTCTCTTCATTAAATATTTGGGCAATGGACAGATAAAAAGATCTCAATTGTAAGATCCTAATAAAAAAGGGTAGACACTGCAAACTTTTAGTAGTTTAGATATGTAATATACTAATGTCATTAGTTTTGGATGTAAAATATAAAATCCTCATTAGTTGAGAGGTGAAACTTGTATTTTATTTATTAATAAATGATAATATATATCTATTCTATTATAATAAATGGCTATCTAATTATGAATAGTAATTTTTGTTTTTTTCCGTTGACTTTTCTTTTCTTTTTTTCCGTTAAGTCTGTTAAGTTCTGTTTTACCAAAAGATCCATAAAACCCTTGACCATTTGACTTGTAGCTCCCTTGCAGAATTTAATAAAGAATCATATTTTACTAAAAGGCTCTTAATAGTCTCACGGCGCACATGAATTGACGTCTCTTTTTCATGTCCTTTTTGTTCTAACAATGAACTCATTTTTCTTTCTTTTTTTTCAATTTTTTTAAATAAAAAATTAATAATATTTTATTATTTTATAAATAGTAAATAAATAATCAATATGGATGCAGACTAATACTCATACTTTACTGAAATTTAGATTTTTTTTTTTTTTTTATTTTTCTTTAACCTTGTATTTTCTTTTTCCAAACAAATAAGTTACTGACTTTTTTATTTTATTTTTATTTAAATCATTATGTCAGGTACACTCCGAGACTAATGTACCCGTGACCATTTTCTATTATATATATATATATGTATATATATATATATCCTCTTCAATTTTCTTTCTCCAAAGCACCTGCAATATCATGAAATAAGAGAGGAGAAAAAACAAAATCTTGAGGTGAAGAACATTGCTAAAATTATTCAAATATAAGGTGCACAATCTAATTAAGTTCCATCATTAAGATGAATCTTCTAAGGTAGGTCCAGCCTGCTTTGCATCATCACCATAAATTTGGTCAAGAATCAGCACCAATCCCATGGCGAAAGCACTATCAAACCCTGGCTCAAGACACAACAAGAAAACATCCTTCCCAAGCATCACACATGTTGAGGGGTCCACTTTTCGTTTGATCCGAGCCACAGGTAATTTTCTTGATGCGTTCTCCACACAAGTCTTGTAAACTGTACAACATCGACGTGGGAAAGAGCCTTCGATTTGGTACTCCTCTGAAACATCACCATGAACCTCTATCATCAATCTAGACCGTCCAATTATGGATGATCTAGATACACTAAAAATCGAGTTTTGATGATCTGCTTTGTCTCCTCTGTATCCTTCCCACCTTTGATAAAGACTCGGCTTCTATTCCATAACACCCTCTCTTTCATTATTCACTTGGTATTAGAATGTGAAAATGTGTAGTACATTTAAATTAACTCTGATAAATAAAGATTAATGCATGATTATTATCTAAATTGGATACTCAAATTTAAATAATGAAACAAGATCATGTGGACCCTAAAGTATTTAATAATGTGGGACCAACCGAGGATGTGAACTCTACATATTTATTACATTAGTCTTCGAATATGACCTACATTCGATATAGATACAAGTAAAGAACCCCAATCCGAAAGAATAGTCCTAGTACTTATTCTATTATAAATAAATTTTGATAAATATTTTAGTCACAAAGAGATAATATAAAAGTAAACTCATAAACTGACGTGACTTGATCACGTGATATATTAGATTGTAAAATTATTTTTATTATAAAATAGATCTAACGTATCATATGAATTATATCAATTTGTGAGTTTATTTTTGTGAGATCTTTTTATAATTGTAGCACTTCTCATAAATCTTATAACAATTAACTGATTATCTTAATGATTTTTGTGATTCATTTTAAAAGTATATCCCATCACAAAACATAAGCTCATCTTTATTTAGATTGACATTTAATTATTTTATTCCTTAGTATTGTTGAGTATATTGTAAAATTTAGGACTAGATATAATCAATACACAATATTAATTTAGGATAACAAGGCACGTTTTATAGCTTTTTCATATATAAGAAGGGCTGGTTGCCTTTTTATAGGAGACGTGCAAATTGAGAAAATAAAAATAAGAAATTTAGAGGGTAAGTTGTAGTTTCTTTTAAAAAAAATATTATATAATACATTTTCATGGGTTTGTGTATTATTTATTATTATTTTTTAAAAATTATTATGTTTAAAAAGTAATTAAGAAAGTTTCTATATATGTAAATTAGTATAAAGATTGAAACAAATGGCAATTATTCATTAAGCATCTAACATGCACATATATTTTTAGAATAGAGATTGAAAGATATGACAATTATCCATTAATCATCTGACAACCAAATATATTTTTAAGTCTAACTTAAAAACTGACGTGTATTCCTTCATTGAAAAAAAAATGCGCTAGCCATATACTCTAGTGATCTATATCAATTTCTTAAATGGTTAAATAAATTTGGAAAAAAACTCAATTAATATCATAAAATCATATTGGAAAAAAACTCAATTTTAATTAAAGTGGTTAAAGCAGGATGTGACGTAGTTATAATATCACAAACCTTTCGAAGAAGAGTGAGGAGGCATTTTCCGGAGGAATCCATGAGAACGAGCTCGTCTTTGGGTTTGGAATCGGGGCCGTACGAGTCAAACCGGAACAGAAGCACCCCATGTGGATCATACACGATGAAACCGTCACCGGGGAAGAAGACGGAGGTCTTCCGGACTGTGAGAAGGGTCTCTTCAGGGAAGCAGAATTTCTCGTCCACGATCATAACAACCTTGTCCATATTCATTGCCATGCACCCAAAGACTTTAAGATTTTAGAACAGAAAACCAGTAGTATACAAAATCGATCGATGGAAATATGCAGATCATTTCAGAATATACCATCCCAAGTGGGTAATTTATGCCATTTAAATGGCGCATGGGAGTTGCGCCCTTTTTTCCTTTGCCATCTATACGTCTTTTTCTGAGATGCCTCGAGTTGGAGGTCATGCATGCAAATCATTCAGTTCATGTATATTTTCCATAGAATAATGTTAGGCGTACAAATTTTAAGTTTGACAAGTTTCACGTAAATTATTTATAAAATGTGAGTCTCGTTAATAAAGAATAGCTAGTTGTTTTAGACTTTTCTTTTAAATGGAGGCCACTTTTTACAATGACTTGTACGAAATTTATCTATTTGAAACTTGTACAAATTATTTTTCTTTTCCATAAATACATATGCTAAATTGGATTTGAGACACACATATATATATATATATATATATATATATATATTTATGAGATAAGTAGGTTTGGGTCCCATTTATATTTTCATAGAGTTTCTAGACAATGAATATATTTCAATATTAATAATTTATAAAGGAAATATTATATCGTCTTTCTAAAGGGTCAGTACGATATATAAGAGTTGAATCTTGACACAAGATTTAAGTGTGATCGGTGTTGCAATCATTTGTGCATGGCAAAATACAATGGCGATCTATCGTTTATATAATATTCGTTAATGCCATCATTTGTACGTCCAATTTTGAATCTCCTACCCAATTAACTTCAATATTGTCTATAATGTGGTCAAGCGAACTCTTTTTTCCTAAATAAAAATGAGTACGTAGAAGATGATAATCAAAGATAGTTTTTATATTTGTATGTGATCATAGTAGCATTCTATCAGTTGGAAACTGAAAATGAGTGACTTATGGGTTGTTTAGATTCGGAGTTGATCTCAATTCAACTCATGATCTCATCTAATCATTACAATTTTTTTAAACTTTTAAATAAAATATAATAAATAATTTAAAATTTTTAAATCTCAAAATAAAATAAAAAATATTAAATATTATATTTTAATAATATTTTATTTAATTTTTAATTTTTATCATATCTCATTCCAATCTCATTCCAACTCAATTCATTATTTAAATATCCTAGACTGAAAAAGCTGCATACGCCCCCTCGAAAAAGTTTTGAGAACTCTATCTTGTGATTTTTGAGACTCTATGATAATAGATTCTATCCCCTTTTTCACTTTTTGACATTATAGATCGTGCTTTTTAATATTAATTATCTGATATTTATTAAGGGTGAGAAAAATTACAGCGGTGGTAGTGGGTCGCTGTGAAAATCAGCATACCAACAAATAATAGGAAGCATTGTTGCTAGAATTATTGTTGCTGTATCTAGTTGATGTTTCTCCTAATTAGGTGCTTGCAGTTGTCACTGATACAAACAGCTAAACACACACACATACGAAAAAGCCTATTTTGCCGTCTCCATGGTACCGCTTAAGTATACTGTTCAGAAATTTTTATTTTATTTTTTTTACTTAGTGATTAAATAAGTCATTTTAAATGTATTGATGTATTTTTTTAATTTTTTAAAAATATTTAAATATATTAAAAAAATGTAAAAAGAAAAATAAAAAATAAAATAAAAACTCAAAAAATGCCGTGCGGTCAAACCGAGGGGCGGCAGAGTAGCCCGACTCTATAAATATAGTCATAAAGTTGTCATACATACATATATATATATATATGTATGATAAATACTTTAACCACACAAAGACCCCATAAAAATAAATACACAATTAACTTACGTGATTATATGTTTTTTCAATTTCTTTTCTTCATAATTCTATTTATAATCAACTTCTTTTATCACAATTTAATATAACGTTGCATATATATATATTATATATATGTATACGTATACATACATTTTCCCAAAATGAGACATGGTATATAATTTTTTATAGGTAAAATTAAAAATATATAGGTGCGTGCATTAAAAAAGTAAAATTTCTCTTCATTTACTGATATAATATATTTTTAAATAACATCAGTTAATTTAACCATAATTATTTTAAATATGAACAAATATAATAAAGACATGTGTTCGGAGGGTGTAGCACGAGAATGGCTCCCAACAAGACCAATTGCCTTTTTCATTTCTTTTATTCATTTTTTTCAGATCTTTAAATATTTTTTAAAAAATATTTACAATATTATTAAAAAATATTTCTTTAATTATTAAACAAAAAAATATTAAAAAAATTATCGGGATCTGGTAAGAGTAGCTTTTCTCTTTAATAAAATTAATTTGAATAGTAAGTGATGTTACATTTCATCTTAAGGTTACATGAATGCAGATCACCAGTATTAAGATTTGCAAAATAAAACAAGAGGTGATCCTGTGTAAATTGCTGAATGATGTGAGATGAAGGAGAGAGTACTGGCCAATAAAGTATGTCTTTTCTTATCAATATGGTTATCATTTCTTTTTAGGTCTTATACTACACACTTATTGATGTGTGCTTTTATTTTTTAATTTTTATTTTTTTAACTTCTTTCTTCAATATGTATGTAATGTAAGGCTGTTGAATATAATTTTTCTTTTTTTATAACTAAAATTTTGGATATCTCTTTGAGAATTGCTATAGCTGACTATTCTTTTTGGATCTTTTACGAATGATTTTGCTTGCTTAAGAGTCCAAGTTCAAGTCTAAATTTTAAATTTTATTTTTTGTTAAAACTTCTGTATTGGACTAGTCAAATTGATATTTATGAAACTTTGAGCTGCAGTAATTTAGGATCCATAGTCATATTTGGAGAGTCACTGTAGAAGGACTGAATCCATATTTTATGATTTTCCCATCCAACTATCTCTATCTTTGAATATTAATACAAGTGTATTTACAAAATATTAATTTTTTTTAAAATATTATTAAAATATATAATATTATATTACTATTTTGATTTTAGGATGACTAGCTTAATGTGGACTAACCTCACCAAAAGTTTTGACTATAGCCAAAACCTCAAATTCTAGTCAAAATTTAGACTTGACAATAATTAGACCATTGTCAATACTCTGAAAGCCATACATCAGATGCAGTGTGGGTTGGTATGATCTCGTTATCATGTTATAATTTTTCCTACTTAAATTTGTATTATTATGAGTGTTGTCCTACAAAAGCACCAAGTTTCTATTTTTGTAGAGAATGAAGTGAGTCCTATAACATTTATTTATGGCCGCATAAATATTTTAGACAATATTAAATGAATAATAAGCACCATAGAACCTATTTTATATATCTATTCAATTTATTTTAATTATAAAAACTTGAAATAACTTACTCTCCTTTAGGGTAAGAGAAGTGACTTCTGTCAAATGGATTAGACATGGATGTAAGATTGTTCACCCGGGTTCTAACTCGGGTACTCGAGTATACTCGGCCCGAAACCCAGGTCTCAAACCTAGGCAGGAACTCGGATGAAATCCGATTTTTTGAAACTCGAAAATTCGCATTCTAGGCTGTACTCGATTTTTTTTTTTTAAACAAAAGCCGATATGTTATTAAATTCTTTTAATGTTGAAAAGCATAATCTTTTTTAATCTAAAAGCCTATATTTTATTAAAGTTTTTTCAAGAAGTCAACCATAATACTAATGCATTGAACAATGTCTATAATAATACAAATATATTAAAATGGAAAACTAAATTTTATGTCAAAAATAAATAAAGTTAGAAACAACTAATTATATTTTTAACTAAATGCACACAAGGTTTTCTTTTTGTTAAAGCTTTTTTTTTTATATAAATCTGGAATACAAATTTCATATCCGGCCCGGCCCGGGTAGCCCGGATTTTGAAATGTGAGTTTTGGCCTGGATTTGACCTAAATTGGAAATAGTAACCGAAACCCGAATTACCAAGTAGATCCGATAACCGGGTTGGAAAAAATTCGATCGGGATCAACAGTCTTACAAATATGTCATAAATTATACTTGATATCATAGGGTAGGGGTGGGCAGCGGGGCCCCGCCCCCGCTGCCCCGACCCGCTTCCGCCCCGCACCCGTGCGGCGGGGCGGACCACCCCGTCCGCCAGATGCGGGGCCGGGGTCACCCGCCCCGCATCTGGCACTCTAACCGGGGGCGAGTGCGGGATGGGGTGACACCCGCCCCGCAAATACCCCGCCCCGCCCCGCATATATATATATATATATATAAACCTACGCATGAAACAGCGTCGTTTCATGCGTAGATATTTTTTTTTTTAAAACCCAGGCATGAAACGACGTCGTTTCATGCCTGGGTTTATTTCATTCCCCCCCCCCCACCCCCCCCCCCCCCTGATTCCCTCCCTCCCTCCCTCCCTCACTCTTGGACTCTCACTTCTCTCTCTCGGACTGCCTCCAGTGCTCCACCAGGCGCCGCTCCAGCTCCGCTCGTCTCTCCCTCTCTCTGAGTTTCCGGCGCCGCACCCACCGCCCAGCATATCCTTCACGTCGCCGTCACCGATCCGATCCCTCTCTCTGCATCTCCATCACCGAAGCCGAAGGTAACAAACCCTAATACCCTATCCTATTTTATTTTTTTGTAATTTATATTTTTAATGGAGATTGGAGGAAGGATGGGGTTTATCGGAGATGGAGGATGAGATTTTTGTGAATTGTGTGCTGTGGAGCTTAGATTGTGCATGTGTTTTGGTTTGAAATTTGAATTTCTTCCGTGAAATGCATGTGAATTGTGTTTGTTTTCTCATTTCTGTAATTATTTCGGATTGGATTCGAATTGGAACCCCTAAATTAATTTAGGGCTCAAATCCGAAACCCTAAATTACTTTAGGGTTTCGAAATACCCTAAATTAATTTAGGGGATTCAAAGATTTGAATCCCCTAAATTAATTTAGGGCTCAAATCCGAAACCCTAAATTAATTTAGGGGTTTCAAAGATTGAAACCCCTAAATTAATTTAGGGTTTCGAAATACCCTAAATTAATTTAGTGGATTCAAAGATTGAATCCCCTAAATTAATTTAGGGCTCAAATCTGAAACCCTAAATTAATTTAGGGGTTTCAAAGATTGAAACCCCTAAATAAATTAATTTAGGGTTTCGAAATACCCTAAATTAATCACTCTAATTCTTATCTAATTTGCCTTCCCCACCTATTCTTGTAATTAAATATGGAAAATAATTTCTCAAATAAAATAACACTATTATAATTTTTTTCTCAATTATAGTAGCTTTTATATCTTTTGAAACATCTTTAAAATTCTTCCTAATCACTTCTATAAGCGAAAACTGAAACATCAACTATTAGTTCGTTAGTCTTAATTTTTCATAATCCATTTCTTCGTACATATAAATCTATGCGTCGCCACACCTTTGCTACTCCAATAGCCACACGACCACTAACGCTTTTCTTAATTACTTACTTGCTTGTTTCAATCACTCTCATTCCGTTCTCATCTAGGAATGATGGATGACACTTCATAACTCTTCAAAACCTAATTCTTCTTATATGTTTTATCCCACAATGCTACTAGTTTTTTTTTTAAATGAAAAAGTTTCATATTCTCATGATAAAAGAAAATTTAGGATCAATGCATAGTGCTCCTCCTTTGCTTTGGTTTACCTTTGTGGTACACAAAATAAGGTTTTTTTTTTAATATTTATAGCATTTTGATTCAATGTATCAATCACCTTAACAATGCTCGTTTTGTTTGACCTGATTAATTGAAAAAATTTGGGACCATTAACTTGGCTCTACTTTTTCTCAATGCATCATTATGGGATTATGATAGGAACTTTGTCGACCTTTCTTACCCTTCCCTTATAATAAGAATTTTCCTATAAAAAATTATGTTTGAAATGTCTTTAGTCTTTTATAATTATGTAAAATATAGCTTGATCTTCATTAATTTTTTTTCTTTTCTCGCTTGCAAATTAGTTAAAGGAAGCATGAAACAACTTGACTTTTAATATAGAAATTAGAATAGTGCTAGATACGGTCTTAAGTGTGCAAGTTTGGCGTACTTGTATTGAAAAAAAAATAAGATCTACTATTAAAAAATATTTTGTTCATGTGAATCTCGTATTTAACCATTATTTTCCATATTTAATTACATATATATATGAATGTCAAGTGATAGTGTGATTAGTGATACTTTTTTTTATTCTACTTTTCTTTTATGTTCATTATATAGTTGTTATGTTTTCTATTATTTCAGATTTCTTGTTTGCTTTAGTTCATGGATATGCCAGCGGATTCGAGTGCGAGCTCTCCTTTTCAGGCCGAGGGCACCCCTACCCCTACCTCTACCCCTACCCCTACACCTACCCCTCCTACTCATACTCCTATCCCTAACTCTACGGCACCTTGCCCTGCCCCCCAACCTAGCAAGAAACCTGGTTCAATAGTTTGGAGTCATTTCACCAAGCTAGAGGGTGGTGACTCAAGTAACCCCCAAGCCAAATGTAACCATTGTGGGAAAATTTATGGATGCCACTATAGGAAACATGGCACCTCACAATTAAAAGTGCACTTAGAAGAGCAATGCAAAAAAAGTCCAATATTAAGATCATTACAAGATAAAAGCCAATCTAGGCTAGAAGTTGGACTTCAAAAAATGGCGGATGGGACTAGTGGGGGTGCAAGTTTGAGGGGGTATACTAAGTATGATCCCGATGAGTGTAGAAGACATCTAGCTCGTATGGTCATAATGGACGAGCTACCTTTTCAAATTGTAGACGGGAAAGGGTTCCAAGCGTATTCTCACTACTTGGAACCAAGGTTTAATATTCCCTCTCGCCACACGGTGGCAAAGGATGTAAAAAAGCATTTTTACATTGAAAAGGAGAAGTTGAGGGGTCAATTGGCAGATCAATTTGTTTGTCTCACCACTGACACTTGGACATCGATCCAAAATTTTAATTATATGTCTTTGACTGTGCATTTTATTGATTGCCATTGGACATTACAAAAGAAAATTATAAAATTTTGTAAAATCACCGATCATAAGGGTGAGACAGTTGGGAAGGCCTTGGAGGCTTCAATAAAAGAGTGGGGTTTGAGCCGAGTTGTTACAGTCACAGTCGATAATGCCTCGTCTAATGATGTTGCATTAGGACATTTGAAAACTTATCTTAGAGAGGCAAATAAGACACTTATGGGTGGTGAGTGTCTGCATGTGAGATGTGCGGCACATATTCTGAATTTAATTGTCAGTGATGGTTTGAGAGATCTTCATGACTCGATTGCTCGGGTTAGAACTGCTGTGAGATGGGTGAGATCTTCTCCTTCAAGGTTGGAGAAATTCAAGGTTGCTGCGAGATCTGCAGGTCTAACATCTAAGAAGGGCCTTTGTACTGATATGCCTACACGATGGAACTCAACATTTCTGATGTTGGAGGCGGCCCAAGAATATAGGCTGGCATTTGCATTATTGGGTGAAGAAGACATCCAATATATAAAATATTTTGATGATCATGGGGGATTGGGGAAACCCGTAGATGATGATTGGGAAATTGTAACTATTTTTGTAGAGTTTTTGAGACTTTTTTACGATGTCACCACGAGGCTATCCGGAACTTTGTACCCTACATCCAATGTTGTATGCCAGCAAATATGTAGGGTAAAAGAAGAATTAGATGACATGGTCGCGGGTGGTCACATTAGGCTGCGGGAGATGACATTGATTATGAGGTCAAAGTACGACAAGTATTGGGGAGATTTAACTAGGGCTAATATTTTGTTATATGTAGCTGTCGTCTTTGACCCGAGGTATAAGTTGGATGGCATGATATTTGGATTGGGCCTTGCGTACGGGCAAGTATGGGCGGAGCTTATTGCAGCAAGGGTTCGGGAAACTCTTACTAGATTATTTGATGAGTTTTCCACCCTGCGGGGTGGTAATATTGCGGCACCTACATCTACCCCCTCAGCCTCAGGCTCACAGTTTCCTGAAGTCGAGGTTGGGAAAAGGCGTAGATTGGAGTGGGGTGAGAGGTATGAGCAGACCCCCTTCCTCCGGACTTCTGTAGAGGCTCAGTCAGAGATAGACAGATAGTTAGCAACAGAGATTCTACCATTTTCACGAGATTTCGATATATTAAGTTGGTGGAAGGTGAATGTTGTGAAGTATCCCATCCTTGGAGAGATAGCCCGCACACTTTTGGCCATCCCTGTTAGCACAGTAGCCTTAGAGTCGGCCTTTAGCACCGGAGGGCGTGTATTAGATTCATTTCGGAGTTCATTAGCTCCTGCCACTATAGAGGCTTTGATTTGCATGCAAAATTGGATCAAGGGAACTCCAATTCATGTTCCGGATGTTCTTGAGTATGAGGAGGCCGACGTCGAGGAGGAGGGTGATGATCAGTCTGGATCTGGTATTTATTCTAATTTCTTATTTTTATTTATTTATTTTTATTTAATTGGTATTCATTAATTTCATTTCAAATTTAATATTTATAGTGATACATGAGACGGCGTCTACGGCTACCTCCGATGCAGTATGACTTTTGTATTGGACTCACCATTGTCATGGTTTGCATAATTTCTCCCCTAATAAGCTAATTGTTTTTTGCATTTAAAACTTTGTTTCATTTTTATAACTTTTTAATTTTAATTTGTTTTATTTTTAACTTATTGATTTTCAGTCTCACAGCAATCGACAGTCTCACAGCAATCGACATTCGACACATTGACACAACTCAGTGAACTCACAACTACGGCTCCACCCCAAAATCAATTTTCTTAATTTACAATTATTGTAATGTTGTTACAATAGTTAATTATACAATTTGTAATATTTTTTTTAGAAGAGTTTGTAATAGTGTAATAGTTTATTAGTTCTCTTAATTTGTATAATTGTAAACTATTTATTTTAGCATAGTGTCTTACTGTCTTAGTGATGAATATTACTTAATTATTTATTAGTTAAAACTTAATATCTACTTATCAAAAAAAAATATTTATTTTCTGTTTTTAAATTTATATTTTTTTTAATCTAAATAATGGGCCCAAAGTGGCCCAAAACGAATTCTGGGCCATTTAGGACCCAGAAAAATGTACTGGGCCGGAGGCCCAGTACCATGTGTGGGGGTGCGGGCGGGTGGGGGTCCACCCCCGCACCCCGGGCAGCGGACGGGGGACCCCGCCCCCGCCCATGCGGGGGCGGGGTCCGGGGGAAAAAATCCCACCCCCGCATATGCGGGGGCGGGGGGCGGGGGAGGGGTGGCCCTGCCCCGTAGGGGGCGGGTATCACCCCTATCATAGGGTGGTGGCGTTTTTGTAGCTTTTATGTCTCCAGATTTTCCATCCTGTAATTTCCTTTTAAAGATGTTAAACCAAGGCCAAGATGGGTCGGCATAGGTCAAGACTTTTACTTTAGCCCTTGTCCTTCTTTGCTAACTTTTGGGCCTATGTCACTTACTCTAACGAAATGTGAAGTGAGTCTCTTGGTTAAAGCCCATGTGAGAAGAAAATATTTATTATGTGTAAAATATTGTATAATTAGCTCGGTGGTGAAGTTGAAAATAATAAGTCATGAGTGTAAGAGAACGGATAAAAGAGAAATAGGTGGTGAAGTCGAAGAAATTTCATACATTTTCAAAGTAAAAAAAGGGCAGTTTTACAGAGACCGAAGGTCTATCGATAGAACTGATCGATTACTATTAAATTGTTTTTTTTCCTTAAATATTAAGAAAAACATTTCTTAATGTTTAAGGAAAAAAATAATAATAATTTAATGCATTTCTTAATATTAAAAAAAAAACAAATAAAATGCACCCATCGGTGCAAATGCTCTGTAGACCGACGGTCTACTCTACCTAACATTTCTCTAAAAACAATTGTATTTATTTTGTATTCATCGATGCAATTTTGAATGTTGAGTGAATGTCGAGTAGGGTGATAAAATGAAAAGCGAAAACGAGAGTGGATGAACATATATAATTGGATATAGTTTACAAGTAACATATCTAGCCATTGAAAAGGCCGAATAATAGAATAATAAATTGAAGAGAAATGATACTTGCAGTCTTAGGATTTGTAAACCCTGCTCATTCAATTTTAAAAAAATGAGTAAATCTAAAATCGACATGAAAAAATAATTTTTTTAATGTTGGACTTCGCTTTTTTTTTTTAAAGGGAATGTACAGATTCTAAACATGTATTTAGCATTACTCTAAATTTAAAGAAATAGAAAAAGTAAGCAAATGAGGAAGAAATGAAAGGATCCATAAGAGCGGATTGTTTTTCAAAGGGGACAACTTTTTAATGAGCTAAGTTTTATCGAAGAAAATAGGTTAGGAGGTGAATTATCTTGTGTCATATCCACATATAATGGATTACAAGGAAATCAAACACGGTCTATATAACTCATGATAGTTAAGATAGCTTATGAGTTGCTAATACAAAGAACTCAACCATCCAAACACAATTGTCACAGTCCATAGAAAGAGTGGAGAGGAGGAGGAAAGTTGTTCGGAGAGGTGTAAGGAGGTAGAATATAATTATTAACGTCTAAAAATGGCGTAACAGTCCGGAATGGGAGAAAGATTCATTTCCGGCCCAGCTGAGGTTGTTCTAGGCCACGATTGGTGTTGTGTGGAGCCCCCGGTGGTGGTTCGGTGCGGCTGAACGGTGTTCATGCGTACATCCATAGCGATGAACAATATTTAAATGCAGAAGAAATAAATAGAGGGGGACACACATATTTATGTGATTCGATACTAGGCCTACATCCACTGGGGTTCAGGGAGGGGAGATTCCACTACAATATATTTTTTTACAATCTCTCACGGTCTCTCGTCCTCACTGTACAATAGAGATTTAAGTTCTATCCTCTGGTTTTCCTCCTCTCGCTAGAGTCTCTGTGGTGAGGTTGAAGAAGGTGAAATCTCAGAGAAGTCTAGCCAAAAGTCCCCTGGAGTCATATGTGTTCATGCCTTTTATATCCTACCCCTTTTGCTTTATGTCACTTACCTTTTACCCTCCTGACACACTGCCCTTCCTCATGCCTTTGTCCCCTCATTCTTTCTCTCTCTTTCTTCTCTCCTGATGTGTCCCCTCCATTGGGCTGGGCCTAGGAAATACAGTGGGATTGTTATATTTTATCTCTTACAGTTGTCAACAATTTTTAAGAGCAATTTGCTCAAAAAAAAGACTTTGAGAATCTTCAAAGATAAAATATGCAATCGAAATAATCCACCCAAGTCCGTAGAGAAATAAATTCTTAGAGTTCTTTCCTGGTTATCCGTTCCTCTAGCGTTACACAATGAAGATTTTCAAGCACGGGATTAGGCGAGAGATGGGCTTGACCGCGTGAAGTGCGAGCATGGGGCTCGGCTTAGCGAGATAAGCGGGAGATGAACTCAACTGTATAGAGAGCGAGCGCGAGGCTTGGCTTAGCGAGATAAGCGGGAGATGGATTCGACCGTATATAGTGTGAGCGTGGGGCTAGTCTTGGTGAGGATGCGATAGATAGGCTTGACCGAGTAAGGTGCAAGCGCGGGGCTCAACATGGCAAGAAAAAACTGGAGATAGGCTCAACCGCGTAGAGTGCAAGCACGGGGCTCGACTTGGCAAGATAAGTGGGAGATAGGCTCGATCGCGTAGAGTGCGAGCGTGAAGCTCGATTTGCCAATGTGTGTACTCCAACGTGTAAGTTGCGAGCGCGTAACTCGGCTATGGTGGGAGACATACTCCACCGTGTAAGTTGCGAGCGCGTAGCTCGGCTATTGCGGGAGATGTACTCTACCGCGTAAGTAGCGAGCGCGTAGCACGACTACGATGGGAGATGTTCTCTACCGTGTAAAGTGAGAAGGTCGGGCAGTCGAGTGCCCTACCCACCTGTTGGGCACCAGCTCGGCTATGGCGGGAGATATTCTGTACTACGTAAGGTGTGAAGGTCGGGCAGTCGAGTGTCCTGCTTGCCTATTGGGCGCTAACTCAACTATGACGAGAGATGTTCTCTACCGCATAAGGTGCAAAAGTCGGGCAATCGAGTGACCTGCTCGCCTGTTGGGCACCAGGGGCTGAGCTGCCCCTGACCCTTCTCGTTTGTTGACTCTTGTCGAAAATAACCAGAAGAGCTGGTCATGGCTCGAGTGTAAACACTCTGTGTTTGCTGGCGGAGATGCTGTCTGAGGAGTAATGTTGGGTAGCCGAAAGACTAGACTCCACTTCGCCGTGAGGCTGCCTTCAGGCTGGACTGACCTATTGACCCTCAACTGGAAGGTAAGTAGGAGGTGTTCTATCGTGCTGCAAATTCAAACCGGTCGGTATAAATATTCTCCAACCATAAGTGCGAAATTCGTAAACCTGACCCATTGTCTTGGAGTGTGGCCAAGATCAAAGGCTCTGCGTTTGCTAGAGGAGATGCAATCCCTAGAGTAATGTCAGACAGTTGAAAGACTGAACCCGCACTTCGCCGTGAGGCAGGCCAGGCCGCCTTAAGGCTGGACCCGCCCGTTGACCCTCAACGGGAAGGTAAGTAGGAGATATTTGATCATGCTGCAAAAGTAAAACCGGTTAGTGTAAACAATCTCCAATCACGGGTGTGGAATTCGCAAACCTAAGCTGTCTTGCTGGGGTGCGGTGAAGGTCTGAGACATTATCCATTTGGCGTTCCATTGCAGGAGATGGCATCCCAGGAGTAATGTCAGGTAGTCGAAAGACTGAACCCGCTCTCCAACGGAGGAGAGGTCGAGATGCCTTAGACTAAGCCCTCATCGTTGTTCCTCCCAAGGACGTAAGTTGCTAGACTGCTGAGGAGCTAGTCCGCTCTTCACCATGATGGGGGTATGTTGTCGGGCAATCGAGAGGCAAGACCTGATATCCATCGTGGGAGGGATAGAGCAGCTTTAAAGCATAACTCATCCCTTTGTATCCCGCGAAGAGGTAAATTGTCAGGCAGTTTGAAACTGGATTCGCTCCCTCCTGTTGACGCTCACGGGGAAAGTAAGCATTGGGCAAACGAAGGCTAGACCCGTTCTCCACTGCGAGAGGTATAAAGCAGCCTTCGGGCGTAACTTATCCCTTTGGTACCTCGCATGGAGTTAAGTGCCGGACAGTTGAGAAGCCAGTCTGCTCTTCACCGTGAAGGGGTCGGGATAAGTTGTCAGGCAGCCGAGGGGCTAGACCTGCATGGGGGACTAGACCCGCATGTTGACTCTCATGGGGAGGTCCCACCCGTTGATATCACGGGTAAGGAAAGTGTCGGGTTAGGCTAGAGCTAGACCTGCTCTTTGCTATGCAGAGGTCGGGGTAAGTTGTCGGACAGTTGAGAGACTAGACCCGCTCTCTTCCGTTACGGAGGTCAAACCACCAAGGGGCTGGATCCGCTATCGCTCCTCACGGGGAGGTAAGTTACTAGTTAGTTTGAAATTGGACCCGCTCCTGTCTGTTGACGCCACAAGGAAGGTAAGTGTCGAGTCAGGCTGGTGCTGATCCCATTCTCCACTGCAGGAGGGATAAAGCAGTCTTAAGGCGTAACTCACCCCTTTGGACCCCGCGGGGAGGTAAGTAATCATCGATGGAGATTTCGTCGATGGAGATTACATTGATAGAGATTACGTTGGTGTCCTGATGGGCACCAAGATGAACCTAGTCTTAAAGATCATTTGCAAGTTCCAGATGGGTCATTACAAGATCAAGAACCAAGAAGATCAAGGAAATAATGTAAGGATTAAGGCTTTCAATTTATTTAATTCATTTAAATGACTTATTTTATTAGTTTATAATTATTGGGTTTAATTATGAGAAGGAGTTAAGGGGGCCTAGTCAAGAGTAGGGGTGTAAGTTGAAACCGGTAAACCGGAAAAACCGGTTCGGACCGGACCGGACCGGACCGGTTTTACCGGTTTTGAACCGGTCCGGTCCGGGACCGGTTCTTAGAATGTGAAAACCGGCCGGTTCCGGTTTTAAGATTTTTAGGACCGAACCGAACCGGACCGGACCGGTTGATAAAAAAAAATATAAAAATAATATTTATATTATTGTATATATAAGTTTTATACAAATTATTATATATATATTAATATATATAAGTTTTATATATTATGTATAATTATAATTTTTTATGTGAAAGTTTTATATATAATTATATATATTTATATATGAAATAATTTCTTATTATAATTTATGAATTATTACATAAAATGTTAATACTAAATCATTAAAAGTTTATAACTAATACTAATATTAAATATATAGTTTATAACTAATACTAATATATAACTTATAATAAAAGTATAAAACAATATTTTTTAAATTAGTTTTTCTTTTTTTATAAACCAATTTATGATGACAAATTGTGAAACTTACATTTTAAAAAAATCGGAAAACCGGACCGGACCGGACCGGAAACCGGTAAAACCGGAAGTACCAGTTTAGGAGGGTAACCGGTGCGTAATCGGTTTTGAAAAATACAAAACCGGTACATACCGGTTCGGTCCTAGATTTTGTCCAAAACCGGACCGGACCGGACCGGTTACACCCCTAGTCAAGAGCATGTTGGGAAATTTATTATTTTGTTGAACTAGGGTTTCAAGAAGTACTGTAGCAAACTAGGGTTTCAAAAGTACTGTAGCCAAGTTAATGTAGCGCCGTACTGTAGCCATGTCACTATTCACACAGGGGTATTTTTGGAAGATGGGACATTATTTTGGCTAGAGTTTTACTTAGGTTTTAGTTTAAATATTCTTTGTAGCCTCATTTTAATTAGTTTGTGAAATTTGATGAATTTATTCATTGTAAGTTGAGTTTTACTCATCATGTTCTTGATTGAACTTTTGAACTTATCAAAGGTAAATCACAACATTTGTGGCATTCCTCCTTGTAATCTAGGTTCTTGAGACAGGTTCTTCAACAGGTCTAGATTTTAATATAATTTAGGTTCTTGAAACGAGTTCTCATCGGGTCTAGGTTCTCCATCCATTGACTTGATTTTGGCTTTCTTGGGGAGTTTTCAAATTGATTGTGGGTTCAAGAGATTCTATTAATGTGGGTTCATATCAATTGGTATTCAGAGCAATGTTTCCAATCAGGTCTAATTCTATCTTTTAATTCTTGCATCTTTAAATTTAATTCTACGGTGTCATTGTTCTAGGGTTGCAAAAAAAGATTTCAGCCAAGTGGATTGTGCCAATCCTTGCATTATCTTCTTGATCTTCTTGGCTCTTGATCTTGTAATTGATCCATTTGGAACTTACAAATAATCTTTAAGACTAGGTCCATCTTGGTGCCCATCATGTCCAAACGGTGTCCGAGTGTGGTAGGGCATTTAGCCAATGTTTCGCACTGCAAGAATCAATCATGTTAATAAAAATAAAATTCACATAAGTTTTGAGGGAGACAAACCATGGTGTTTTAGCCTTTGTATCCAGTTGTTGATTGACCAAAATTGCCCGGTATTGGTTGCTATTTATTCTTTTTCTTGCTCCTCTTCTTCTTTTCTCTCTTTTTTTCTTTTCTTTTTTCAACTGAGTCAGTTTACTGCTAGGGAATTTGTTCATCCTTAAGTATCTTCGGAGCGATGTGGACTTAACCATCTCCTAGAAAATTTCTTGTTCATCTTCTCCTCGAGCAGTATTATGTGGGTGAGTGGAACACCGGGTAGCTTCTTGTTCTCCGTCACATGTACCGTGCATGGCTAATGCATGGCGCACATTACACATGCGTAGCACACGCATAAACACTGATTGTTAATCCGTCAAGATGTTGCCCACTGAATGAGGTGGTAGGCAACATGCCCACCATGCATGTGGCTGAGCAGTGGAGATACTTTGTTGGGTTGGCTGAGCACGGCGATTGGTATCATGTGTAGGTTTCCTGCTTGGTCCTGGCTGAGACAGTGGCTGTGTAAGGTGTTCATGCGACATGCAAGGTGGCCGAGGCGTGTGTATGTGTCCTGCAAGGTGACCAGGATGTAGGTCGCTGGGAAGGTTGCCTGCTTGCGTGGCAGGGAGGCGGCTGTCTAAGATGTGCATGTGACATGCAAGGTGGCCGAGGTGCATGCAGGTGACACGCAAGGTGACAAGGCCATGCATGTGGCGGCCAAGCAAGTGAGGCTGGTGGACGCATGGCCATCATGTTGCATGGGCCATGCAACGTGCCTTGGAGGTGGCTCATGTACAGGCCGAGGGAGGGGTTCTCCCGCGGGTCAGGGTTGAGCCGGGCGAGGGGGAGTCCTCTATTGGGGCTGTGAGAGAGATGGCTGAGGAGCTTGGCGTTGGTCGGCGAAGAGCATCTGGCCGGATGTAGTGGGCAAGGTGTAGTAGGCGAGGAGTTTGGGCGAGATGTAGTGGGCGAGCAGCTAAAGGAGGTCGAGAAGCTTGGGGCCGAGGAGGGCCGTCATAATGTTGACCAACAAACCCAGGGACAAGAAGCTAGTGGCCGAGGAGGTGGTGTGCCTGCCATTGGGTGGCTGGGCAACACACTGCTGGTCGAAATGAGTGGTTAGCGGAGGGAGTGGTGCTCGCCAGTTGGTGGCCGGGCAACATGCTCCGTGGTCGAGACGTGCATGGCCGGGAGACCACTGGCCGAGGAGTGTGGGCCCTTCACGGAGGACCAAAAAACACCCAGGTTGTTAAGGGCCTACCCGCCACTGGGGTGTCGAACAGTGACGTGGCCACGGGTTAGCTCGACTGGGGACCTCGTGTTGGCGGTAGAAAATGTCGATGGGGACCACACCGTGCCCGCCGCTGGCTTTCATAGGTGCTCCAAGTAGGATTAAGAGCAACGGCGCCATGTTGTGGCATAGGCAACTCTAATGCGAGGAGTTTTTTGCGGCTGAGGAGCTTCCCTTTAAACAAAAAACTCTGGCGGCCTAGTTGGTGACCGCCATTGGTCTTCTTGGCCCACGATTGGCAATCACAGGGTGATTGTCATGCCCCAATGGTTCTACCGTGCACAACATACATGTCTCCTAACAGTGGATTGTCTCGGGGGGAAGACAGAAACCACCGACAGACCATGTGGTGGCCATCGGTGGTGCTCATCGGGCTCACTGAGGGGAAGTCGTGAGCATCCTGGGTTCACTTTACGTGCACCAGACGCGCGGCTATGGGCCACTACCCGCCTGCCTTAATGGTCGGGGACCAGTTTCGGGCTGGTAGAAGGCGCCGACGAGATGCTGGGTGGTCGCCGATCGCCTCACAGGGCCCACGACTTCTAGCCATGGCCCTCTTGGGTTCCCTGCACTCATGCACCCATACTATGCATGGCATTGTGCATGCCATGCACAGTCGGAACGTGCATCCATGCACTGTAGGTACTGTGCACTTAAATTTGCTTGCCTGTGTGAGTGCCTATACATAGTACATTTTTGTATTTAAAATGCATGCCGACGACGTACATAAAATGCACAGAGGACTTGCAGTTCAAGTAGTTAGGAAGTTTTGGTTCCTGGCTTACACGTTACGTGCATGGAAAAACATTTAAATGTAGTACACTTAATCGCCTGGGCGAAAAAAGGTTCACTCGCCCCTTTTCTGCAATAGTGCTTACTGCTTTTCATAAACATAAAAAATGGAAAGACTGAAGATACTTATCTAGAAGAGTTTCATATGCTCATTTGGAGATTATTTAGCGCGCCAGGAAATCATCTTTCTTCCGCTTCTGATGTAAAAATAATATCGATCCCACAGACAACGCCAACTGTTAACGCCTAAAAATAGCGCAACAATCCAGAATGGGAGAAAGATTCATTCCTAGCCTTGCTAAGATTGTTCTGGGTCTCGATCGATGTAGTGTGGAGCCCCGGCAGTGGTCCGGTGCGGCTGTACGGTGTCCATGCGTACATCCATGGCGTGAACAATATTTAAATACAGATGAAATAAATAGAGGGAGATACACAAATTTACATGGTTCGGCACTGGGCCTACGTCCATAAGGGGGTTCAGGGAGGGGAGATTCTACTATAATATGCTTGTTTACAATCTCTCATGTCTCTCTTCCTTACTGTATAATAGAGATTTGAGTTCTATCCTCTAGTTTTCCTTCTCTCGCTGGAGTATCTGTGACGAAGTTGAAGAATGTGAAGTCTCAGAGAAGCCTGACCAAAAGTCCCCTGAAGTCGTATGTGCCTGTGCCTTTTATCTCCTACCCCATTTGCTTTATGTAATTTCTCTTTGTTTTATGTCACATCACTCATTTTTCCTCTTGAAATACTACCCTCCCTCTAGGGGTGTAACCGGTCCGGTCCGGTCCGGTTTTGGACAAAATCTAGGACCGAACCGGTATGTACCGGTTTTGTATTTTTCAAAACCGATTACGCACCGGTTACCCTCCTAAACCGGTACTTCCGGTTTTACCGGTTTCCGGTCCGGTCCGGTCCGGTTTTCCGGTTTTTTTAAAATGTAAGTTTCACAATTTGTCATCATAAATTGGTTTATAAAAAAAAAAAAACTAATTTAAAAAATATTGTTTTATACTTTTATTATAAGTTATATATTAGTATTAGTTATAAACTATATATTTAATATTAGTATTAGTTATAAACTTTTAGTGATTTAGTATTAACATTTTATGTAATAGTTCATAAATTATAATAAGAAATTATTTCATATATAAATATATATAATTATATATAAAACTTTCACATAAAAAATTATAATTATACATAATATATAAAACTTATATATATTAATATATATAATAATTTGTATAAAACTTATATATACAATAATATAAATATTATTTATATATATATTTTTTATCAACCGGTCCGGTCCGGTTCGGTCCGGTCCGGTCCGAAAAATCTTAAAACCGGAATCGGACCGGAACCGGCCGGTTTTCACATTCTAAGAACCGGTCCCGGACCGGACCGGACCGGTTCAAACCGGTCCGGTCCGGTCCGGACCGGACCGGTTTTCCGGTTTACCGGTTTCAACTTACACCCCTACCTCCCTCACATGTTTGTCCCTTATTCTCTCTCTTTATTTTCTCTTGATGAGTCTCCTATTGGGTTGGGCTTAGGAAATACCCTGAGCCTATTATATTTTATCCCTTACAATAATAATCAATTCAGCCCCTTAATTTCATCCTGAGAAAAATAAAAGTGAATTATTAAGAGAGCTAATGCTGAAACCTGCATTACTATTATTAAGTGCCAATGGCACTATATTGTACTATCATGTCTAACCATCATCAATCCAAGGCACGCGAAAACGAAATCATGCCAAAACATGTGATAAATTACACCAATTTTTTGTGTTAGAGAGGAAAATTAAATTCAAAAGTAAAGATTATAAATAAATAAGATTATTCATTAAATTTTTAGAAATCTGATAAAAGAGAAAGAAAAATTTTAAATTTTAAATTTTTAAATCAACGTAACCAACGAATAAGTAAAATAGGTTAAGTCTCATTAATTTATAAATTTGATTTTTATAAAATTCAATGTGAATGACCTTTGTGATGCATAAAGGAAGTCGGAGCGCATAACGCGCATTGGAAGTAATTTGTATTTTCGACTTATTTTTGTTAGAGTATTTCCAATGGATTTTTTATCTTATCTTTTAAAATATATCACTAAAACTCAATTTTTCTATTTTATATACTGACTTTTACAACATGTCATCCATCAGCTTATCTATTTTTTCTCTATATCATTTAAATATTTTTTTTATTATTTTTAAATATTTCATTTCTATCAATAAATTTATAATATCTATATATATTTTTTTATATTTACAATTTATTTTTATATACAATGTAAAATAATTTAGTCCTATACACGTAAAACAAAAATATATAAGCCAAATAAAAATTAAAAATAAAATCAAATATGAAAAAATTGGTTTAAAGTAAATGAAATATCAACAATAAAATTTTTTTTACAGGATAAACAGTACCCGCTACATGTAGCGGGGTACTATAGCTAAATGTAGTTTACACTTCATTTTACATAATCGGATGAAGCTTCTTCTTGAAACAATTCTTCAAATTATTTATATTTTTTGTATAATACAAAAGCCATTGAGAGTGCTCGAGTAATAGTAGGTATAAGTTAAACATAAATAATTTTTATATAAATATTTTGTGAAAAAGTAAATTTTTTTTAGATGGGATCTATATTTTTCTTTATAAAGATTTATATGAAATTTGTCTATCTAAGATTTGTATAAATTATTTTTTTATTATATATAAGTCGGTATAACACATTATTTATAGTGAATTTTATTTTAAAATTAAAATACAAATAATTTATTAGTATAAATGATCTGAAAAACTTTCATATTAGTAGTGTGTTAGAAAAAAAATAATATTAGGGGTTGTCCAGCTGTACGTGCCCTAATGCATTTCATTTTTTTAAAATATTTTTTTAAACGTATTTAAACATTTAAAAAGATATATATAAATTTTCAATATTAATAGTTTGCTTTCAAAAGAATTAAAACGTTAAACTGAGGCTACCATTTTCCTTTAACAAAAAAAATGTCTTAAATAGATTTTATCTTTTTGCCTGAGATTCTGAGAGAGACGGTGTCACTTCGCCTACCCAAGAAACCAACCGTTTTCAGACCTCCTCCCCCTTACACCCCAATCCCATCCGTCGGACAGATCACATCCGAGGATCTTTCTCGCTTCTCTCTGTATTCGGGTGCAACGATCACAGTCATAATCGGCAATGTCGAGCCCTAGACCAGCTCCACCAGTGTTACATTCACCCCAAGACTCTTGGGACTCCATGCTTCCGGGCCCTCCGAGCCGCAATAACTTCGGATCCTCTGACCTCAGCCCGTCCGGCCTCCTCGCCTTCCCCTCCGGCAGCTCCATTTCTGTCCTCGACTCTCGCTCTCTCCAGCTTGTTTCTACTCTCCCCCTCCCTGTTCCCCCTTCCACTTCTTCCAATCCTCTCTCCCCATTCGTTACCTCCGTCCGCTGGACTCCTCTCCCCCTGCGCCGCGACCTCCTCTCCACTGAACCTTCCTCCTCCCACCTCCTCCTCGCTGCTGCTGACCGTCAAGGTCGCATCTGTCTTCTCGATTTCCGTTCCAGATCTCCGGTCCTCTGGTTCGAAACTGATCCCGCTTCCAAATCCGGCGTCCAGGATCTCTGTTGGGTACAGGCCCGATCTGATTCCTGCCTCCTCGCTGCCATCAACGGTCCCTGCACTCTCTCCCTCTACAACATCTCCTCCGGCCGCTGCGTCTTCCGGTATGAAGCCGCGCCCGAGTTCCTCTCCTGTCTCCGCCGTGATCCTTTTGATTCCCGCCACTTCTGCGTACTCGGCCTCAAGGGCTTCCTCTTATCCGTCAAAGTCCTCGGCGAGACCGAGGATGATATAATTCTCAGGGAGCATCAGATCCCCACCGATTGCGCCGAATTGCAGAAATTGGAGAGAGATGCCGCCGCCTCCACTAACGGTTCCAATTCATCGTCGCCGGCTTCGGCGGTGTTTCCGCTTTACATGGTCAGGTTCGCGTTCTCACCGCAGTGGAGGCACATTGTTTTCGTGTCATTCCCGAGGGAATTGGTGGTGTTTGACATGAAGTACGAGACCGCGCTCTTCACCACTGCGCTGCCTCGTGGCTGCGGCAAGTTTCTTGACGTCTTGCCCGATCCGAATAAGGACCTACTTTATTGTGCTCATCTTGATGGGAAGCTCAGTACTTGGCGCCGTAAAGAGTAAGCATTATTTTTTACCTTTTTCTTTGAAAATATGGTTATAGTCTATACTAGGCTTCAGTCATCTTATCTATTTCAAAATTTATGATACCAAGTTCTGCCACTATACGATGTTGAAAGATCAAAGGGATTTAGCTGTACATGAACAATTCGTGAGTTTCCCACGGAAGAGTAGTATAAATAACATTCATCGATCTAAGAAGCATTAATAAGGACAATCACTAAGATAGGTGGCTCAGTTTAAGTCACTGCCTTATGACCAGAATGCTTACTACTAGTCCTCATTTGTTTTCATAACTCCTCTCAACTCATCTAATCATTACAACTTTTTCAATTTCTCACACAAAATAAAATAAACAATTCATCATTTTCAAATCCTAAAACAAAAATAATATTAAAAAAATATATTCTAACAATATTTTATTCAACTTTTAACTTTAATCTTAACTCATTTCATCTACGAAAACAAACGAGGCCTAAGTGATCTTTAGCAGCAATGCTTGGAACGAGGTTATACTATGATCCAATATAAAAACACATGTCACATCCCTTTATTTTTGTAATTCACCTGGCCACTGCGATCCCTAGTCTTGTTCAGGGTCTGGCATGGTCCGTATCTAGGATTTAGGGGCCATTTTTTACAAATGCTACTTCACCTCTTAGCTAGCAACTTAGGGAAGTAGGTTTACCATATGATTTTTTGCCATTAGTGACTTTAACACCCCATATTAGGGGTGGAAACTGACCCTATTGGCGCGGTTTCGGTCCAAAACCGAAACCGCACTGACATGTTTTTCAGGGGGTGATACTAACCAAAACCGGCCTATGAAGGGGGATAAAACTGGCCGGCGCGGTTACCATCAGTTCATTTGTGTTCTTGTCGGTTTACACTTTAGAATGCCCATAAAAAAATTTCACAACAAAATCATTACAAAAACTAGAAAAATTAAAAGAACCCCATCAACAAATCTCACAACAAATATCACAACAAAATCATTACAACATTCCAAGAACCCCATCAACAAACCTCAAATGAATCGGAGATGAGAGAATCTGAGAGAGAGAGTCGAAAACCTGAAAGTTTGAAACAACTCAAATGGATGGAGGGAGAGAGGGACGGCAATGGAACAAGAACCCCCATCAACAAATCTTAAATGGATCGATGGCATCGGAGAGAGAAAGAGAGAGAGAGAGAGTTCTTTCAAGGAAGAATGGCGCATTGAGGGGAGGGGAAGGGGGGGCTCGGGCGGCGCCGTTTGGTGTATTAAATCAAACGGCTTCATTTCATATATTTGTTTTTCAAAACTGTGGGTAAATGATGCCGTTTAAATCACTTAAGTTTTTTTTTTTATAAGTAAGAAGTTTTATTAATCCACGTAAAAAGGCAATGCCCAAGTACACAGGAAGTGTACAAGAAAAAACCTAGTTACAAACTACATGCTATGGAAAGTGAAATGGCATCGTTTTACCTTAAAATATATACATATTATATTGGCTGGTTCAGCAGTTTAAACTTGGTTTAGACCGGGACCGAACTGGTTGACATCGGTTTCTTGTATTTCCTACTGCCGGTCGGCCAGTTCTCCACTAGTTCTGGACTCTGGCGGCCAGTTTTCGTCGGCGACGGTCGGTTCCGTCAGTTCCTGTACAGCCCTACCCCATATTGAGCATAGGAAGGTGGTGAATAGGATTGCGTATTACTTGGAAGGAGAAGTTCTTGCTCTTTATAATGATATATAGGGTTCTAATTGCAACATTGACTAGTTCTTTTGAAGCATGGATCTAGATGTGGTTTAGGCCTTCCTCGGGTCGTTACAAATGATATTAGAGCCAAACGCAACCAGAAGTGTAGGACCTGAGCTGTGCTACCCATGATGGAATGACCAGATTTAAGAGTGGAGCATTTGTCTTGGTGGTATGCTTCCTCAAAGTCTAGGGTTCGAATTCTTGGTTGCAAACAATTTCTAAGGATCATCAGATTAGGGGAATTTCCCCTTAAATTTTCCGAGGTGCACTTGAGGGAAACTCATTGCCGAGGGCCTAAGCACCCCCTGAATTAGTTGGGACTTTATTCCAGACACTCGGTGCCGATAAAAAAAATAGAAGGGGAGATTGTAATTCCACGGATTGAGTAGAGGAAGGCGGTCTCATTTTGCTAGCGAGGAAAGAGTTCTTGCACTTTATAATGATTTTGGAATCTCTAATTGTAGCAGCTTGGGCCTTCCTTGGGTCATTTAATTGAAAGAGTTGTTGACTAAGATAGATCTTGGGTTTGAAGAGTTCTTTTTTGATAAGCTGGGTCAGAAGAGTTGCATTGTAGATATTCATGTGTTTCTTTGAGAAGGAAAATTCATTTCATTTAAAGAGTCCGGTTTCCCAAAAGAAAGGAACTTAAGCCTTCTAGAAAACCAAACGATTTTTCGAATGTGGCGATTTAGACTCATTAATTTCATCTTCGGAATGTTAGGTATCACAAGGCATCTATTACTTGTAGAAAAAAAAGGCACCTAACTTTTTATTGATATTAAGTTGGAAATGTCAATGTTTTTGCTGAGATGATTTTTGAGGTACTTAAAGAAGCTAGTAAAAACATTGTGAATTTAGGTGAGAGTAAGTCGGAAATTTCTGATTAAGTTGGTTAAGGGCATCTTGGATGCTATGCGTGGGGTCTTATCATTTAGGCTACCAGAGTTCTGAACATATCCAGAGACTAGATAATACTGAGTAAAGATACTGCTACTGCTGGAAATACTTCACAATGCAGTTTACGTATCCATAAAAAACCTGCACTGCATTATCTTTATTTTAACAGGTGTATGTTCATCTCTACAACTAGAAGCTTCTGAATGTTATATTAAATCTTAATACTTCGTGTCAATTCAATACTTACAAAAAAAAAACTTATAAAAAAAAATTCAATAGAATCCTTCATTACTAAAAAAATACTTTGTATCAATTGATTTTTGAACTTAATTTCTGTTTTCTCTGAGATAATCATAAAAATGATTAGATGGCAAATGTTTTCTGGTCCAAGGCAATATACTTACTTGAATATTGTCACAGACGAGAGCAGATACACATAATGTGCTCAATGGAAGAGTTGATTCCCTCGATAGGCACATCTGTCCCTTCTCCTTCAATTCTTGCTGTAATCATCTGCCAATCAGATTCTACCTTCCAAAATGTTGGCAAGCTCTATTCTGATGTACCTCATTCTTCTTCTCCAGATGTGGATTTTGATACATCTTTTGATTTTTGTGATGAACCGCTTCTTGATTCTAAGACACATTTAATCTCCATTTCTGATGATGGAAAAATTTGGAACTGGCTCTTGACTGCTGAAGGGGCTGAAAGCATGCAGAAGGACGATACAAACTTGGGCTTGGTTGCTGATGTTAGTGAAGCATCAGTTCCAGAGACCAATGCTAGCATTGTAGTTTCTTCTACTGGTGGACCTGCGATGGAAGCAGGTAAGCAACTGAAGTGTTTGGATGGTAGCAGAAGCGGCCCGTCAAATTCTACCTTGGAAGATATGTCATTTAAGGTTTGTATAATTATTTTCTTCTACAGTCCTTTTTATTTTCATATTTGTCAATGCTGTCACAAGCTAGATAAAAGAGTAGCATTATGACATGAACAACGGGAAAACCCAATTATTATGTATAAGCTCTCTCTCTCTCTCTCTCTCTCTCTCTCTCTCACACACACACACACACACACACACACACACACACACACAGGTAGAAAGAGAGTATTCAAAGAGAGCTGAAAAGCTTTATTGCCAAAGACCACCAGTACAGGAATGAAGTATTCTAGAACTTTAAGTGTTTAGGCATCGAGTAGCATACTGTATGTGTTTCTTCTTCAAGACAATTTTTGGTCAGTTTTTGATACTGTATAATGTAGATGCTGCTCAGTGTTTTTTTAATAAGCAAGATTTATTAATGAGCAAAAAAGCGCAATCTAAGTACACAAGTCATAGCCCAGTTAGAAAGAAAAGAAAGAGTAATAAAGTGGCAAGCCTTGTAGTTATGTTAGAGGAGAGCGTATATTGAAACTTTTCTCTCTCCTATTAAAATTTTCTCTCTGTGCACTTTGCAATAATTTTCCTTGTTGAAACTGATGATCTTGCTAGTGCAAGTTTGAGTTGGTTCTGATGGGATTCTTTAGAGAGGTGGGGATTGAATCAAAATTATTTACTCTTAGCAATGAAGGTGGATTATTTCGTATAATAGAGAGGGGGTGGAGTAGGAAACAAGAACTACTGGTGGAACATAGAACTGTGCAGTGGTTGGTCAAGGCGTTGGAGGTCTGCTTTAGTGGGGAGAAGGAGTTTTACAGCTCCCTCAGAGAGGGTTATTGCAGTTACCTTGCACATAGATGCTTCAACAGTAGAGGTTGTTTTGTGAGGGTGGCAGAATATAGGGAGGGGGGAAGGAGAAACTTCATCATCATTCAGGAAGGGGAGGGGGGGAGAGGATGGAAAAGGTTGAAGGAGGCATTGGGGGAGCTGTTGCAGGAGAGGAGAGCAAGTGGTGCTCCTACTGTCAGTACTCAGGTGAGGCCTAAGGTGGAGAAGGCACGATCGTACAAGGAGGCACTTGCACTGTATGGGGAGCGAGATGGGGACTGGAACTCTGACAGACGCATGCCTCGAGCTCCTCAAGGCGTACGTTTTGCAGATGGTGGCAAGGAGATGGAGAGGGATGTGCGCAGGGTGATGGACGATTTGCAGAGCCAAATATGGTATTTGCAGAAGGAACTTGCGGAGTTGAGGGTAATGGTCGGGTGTAATAAGGATAAAGGCATTCACAAGGAGATGGAGAATGAGGGGCCGGGCTTGTCATTGAAATCTCATCAGCCCAGCGTGAAGGGATTGGCCCACCAGAGTAATAAAAATGTGGGGTTTGTTTGGAGGAAGGTTGGGCTGAAAGGGAAGTTTACGGGCTCACAGCCCTTGGGCCTTTCTTTTGAAGGCTTGGGCAGAACTGTGGATGGGACTCATCACAGGGACTAGTTGGCACGGGAAAGCCCTAGGGCTTCGCCCGTAGTTGAGTCTGGTGAGCCGCTAGCAGAGACCATAGAGTGTCTGTTGCCGTCGCAGGAGGAGCTGTTAGGGGGTCAACAAAAATTGCCGATGATGAAGGTGGCACTCTTTGACGATGGTCCATAGGTCTAGGGTGCTCGGAATGAAGGGATTGGTGCCGCAATGGTTTCTGTGACTCGTGGGGGAGGGTTTTCTCCGTTGCTCGAGCAACAGATAGTGCTAACAAAAGAAGGGGAGGGGAGGGGGACACCAGCGAATCACTTTGGGGGCTTTCTTGTGGACTTTGAGGTGGACGTGAGGGATGGGGAGCTTTCGGATTCTGAGATGGGTTTGTTCCAATATGATTCTGTTGAAGGGGTGAGATCAGATGAAGAAAATGCATTGGCTTTGAGTGATCATTTAGGTATGACAGAAATCTCGATGGTGGAGGAGACTCGAGATTTTATGGGGGTTAGCAAGGTGGTGGATCTGACCCCTTTGAATTTTCTGCTCCCCTCCCTATCGGGAGTCTCGGACTGGGTTTTTGGTAAGGTTTTAGAAATACAGAAAATTGTGGGAGTGGAATGTGAAGTATACGAAGATCAATTTATGGCCTTGCTAACAGCCATCAAAGCGGGGCACCAACAACATCGGAAGAATGCTTCGACAAAACAACGGGAGCTTAATAGGTTGACATGGTTGTTGAACACTGAGGGTAGCTCTAGTAGGGGCAGGTTCGACGGGTGGTGGAGAAATGGAGGAGTTTCTAGGGAGATACACTGTAGCATGCTCTTTTAAGAGTGTCAGATAATTTTTGATGGGCTTTTGCAGGCGTTTACGGTCCAATCTAGATAGCATCGGAGTATGTTTGTGGGAAGAACTGACCGGAATTCACAATTGGTGGAACCTCCCATGGTGTATAGGGGGAGATTTTAATGTCACTAGATTTCCAAGTGAGTCTTCCGGTAATAGAAGAGGGTGGACATCTATGATAGAGTTCTCTGAGTGCATCTCAGATTTGAATTTGGTAGATTTGCCACTAGCTGGTGGCTTCGCCACGTGGGCTAATAATCAAACTTGGTCACGGTTGGATCGCTTTCTCATTTCTCCTGAGTGGTAGAGCCACTTTCTAGACATTTGGCAAAAGTGTCTGCTGCGTATTAGCTCGGACCATTGGCTTATCCTGCTTGATTGTGGTGGTATCCGAGGCGGTCGATGGTACTTTAAATTCGAAAATATGTGGTTACAATCTGAAGGCTTCGTTGAAAGAGTAAGACAGTGGTGGTCTTTGTACCAGTTCTAGGGTTCCCCTAGTTTTGTCCTTACAGGTAAATTGAAAGCGCTAAAAAGAGATTTGAAACTATGGAATGTGCAATCTTTTGGTGATTTAGGGGCAAACAAGAATGGTAAGTTGAAGGAGATCTAGGAAATGGAAAGGATCCAAGAGGCTAGGCCCTTTACCCAAGATGAAGTAGCTTGAAAGTCTTTGTTGGGTGAGGAGCTTGAGAGAATTATCTTGCTAGAAGAGATTTCTTGGTGACAAAAATCAAGAGCCTTGTGGCTCAGGGAAGGAGACCGAAGTACCAAGTTCTTTCATCGAGTTGCAAATTCTCATAGAAGGAACAATGATGCTGAAGATTGATGGTGTGGAGTGTAGAGAAGAACATGTTATTCAGGATCACATAGTTGGATTCTATGAGCAACTCCTAACTGAACCGATGTGTTGGCAGCCGTCCCTTGATGGCTTGGTATTTGACGCCATTGGAACAAGTGATGTCTCTTGGTTGGAAAGGGCTTTTGAGGAAGAGGAGGTGGCGGAAGTAGTGCGGAAAATGGCCAAGGACAAGGCATTGGGGCTGGATGGCTTCCCCATGGGTTTCTTCCAAGATTGCTGGGATGTTGTAAATGAAGATATCATGAAGGTGTTTCAAGAGCTCTTTGTGGCTGAAAAATTTGAGAAAAGCTTAATTTCTACTTTTCTTGCATTGATCCCTAAGAAGGTGGGGGCAAATGAGATAACGGAGTATCGCCCCATTAGCTTAGTCGGAGTGGTTTATAAGATTATTTCCAAAGTGTTAGCCAACTGACTTAGTGAGGTGGTGGGGAAGATCATCACCAAGCCCCAAAATGCATTTGTTAAAGGTAGGCAAATAGTTGATGCGGTCCTTAAGGCAGACTCAACAGGGATCATATGCAAGTTAGACATGGGAAAGACATTCGATCATGTTAACTGGGATTTCCTTCTTTATCTGCTTGGGAGATGTGGGTCTAGAGAGAGGTGGCGGTCATGGATCCGGTGGTGTATCTCAACGGCCAAATTCTCTGTGTTGATAAATGGTAGCCCGGCGGGTTTCTTTCATAGTTCGTGAGGCCAAAGACAAGGCGATCCGTTGTCACCTTTACTGTTTGTTATTGTGATGGAGGGATTGGGCAGGATGATTTCGGCCTTGACCCATCATGGCTTCGTGGAAGGATTTTCGGTTGGAACCCTGGATGGGGGCATCATTAACATATCTCATTTATTGTTTGCAGATGACACGCTTGTATTTTGTGATCCAGATCGAAATCAGGTGCTGGCTTTAAAGGCATTGTTGCTGTGTTTTGAAGCAGTGTTTGGTTTAAAAGTGAATTTTGATAAGTCGAAATTGGTGCCAATCGGTGTGGTGTCTAATGCGGCAATTGGCTCATGCGTTGGGTTGTAAGGTTGTCTCTCTACCTTTGAAGTACCTAGATCTTCCGTTGGGGGTTGGTGCAAGGACGCCTGCTATATGGGAGCCAATGATTAAGAAAATAGAGAAGAGATTAGCGTGTTGGAAGAGATTGTACCTGTCGAAAGGTGGTAGGGCTTACTTTGATTAAGAGTACCTGTCGAAAGGTGGCAGACCGGATTGAGAAACTCCAACGTGACTTCCTGTGGGATTGTTTAGGGGAGGAGTTTAAATTTCATCTGGTCAAGTGGGAAACGGTATGTCGCCCAATATCCAACGGTAGTCTGGGTATTAGAAATGTGAGGACCTTCAATCAGGCGTTACTTGGCAAGTGGTTGTGGAGATACAATAAGGAACCGGAAGCCTTGTGGAGAGGGGTGATTGGGTGCAAATATGGCGATATATGGGGGGGATGGTGCACTAAATAAGTTAGAGGAGCTGATGGAGTGAGGATGGATGATCTTTCTTTGTCACACTCGTCTTCTGATGGGCAATGGATCCAGGATTAAATTCTGGAAAGATATTTGGTGTGTAGATACTGCTCTACAAGATGCATTTCCCTCATTATTCCAAATTGCTAGTGTCAAACAGGCTTCAATAGCGGAGGTTATGGGAATATCGGGGGAGCAACTTCATTGGAATATCAGTTTTAGTAGGGCTGCGCAAGATTGAGAGATGAACAGTTTTGCTGATTTTTATAGTCTTCTGTACTCCGTGAAACCAAGCAATGTACAAGAAGATGGATTGTGGTGGGTGCCCACCGGGAAAGGTGTTTTTTCAGTTTGCTCATTTTATAAGGCTCGTACCCAAGATCCCAACATTTGGTTCCCTTGGAGGAGAATATGGAGACACAAGGCGCCCCCAAAGTAGCTTTCTTTGTATGGACAACATCTTTGGGCAAGATTCTCACAACTGATAATTTGAGGAAGCGGAGAATTATTATAGCAGATTGGTGTTGTATATGTAGGGGAGGGGGCGAGACGGTGGATCATCTCTTGTTACACTGTGACATAGCATGGGCTTTATGGGATGTGGTGTTGGGTAGAGTAGAGTTGGGTTGGGTTATGCCAGTGACTGTGGTGGCAGCCTTGGCTAGCTGGCCAAGTATTGGAGGGGTACATCAGATTTCAGCAGTCTGGAAGATGATTCTAATGTGTATCATGTGGTGTCTATGGTAGGAATGTAATGCGCGGACGTTTGAGGACAGTGAGAGATTGCTAGAGGAACTTATAGCTTTATTTTATACCACTTTATGTACTTGGTCCTATGCTGTTGATTTCAATGGCATGGCTCTTCATGATTTTCTTGTTTCCCTTGCACCCTCCTAGTTAGGGTTGTCTTTTGTATATACTGGGCTAGGCCTATTCTTGGAATAATATATCTTGTTTACATATAAAAAAAAAGTATTCTAGAACTTTTATCCCACACTAAAATTTAATGAATGTTATTTAATTGGGCTTGGTTATCTCTTATCTCTAGCCCAATATTTGGAAGTACAAACATGGAGCTTTTGGATTGACTATTTGATGGTCGTTGATGTGTCAATTGGATTGAATGTCCCTCATTGTGAGGGTTCTTCTCATTATATAGAGCGATATCACTAATTACAAGGCAGAAAATCAGCCATTACAACAATCAAATCTAACTAAATAAGGAAGCTATAAAAGTCCTACTAATTACACGATATCTACATCAATATATACAAAATCATGCCATAAATAGATAGACACGATATCTACAACAATATATACAAAATCCTGCCATAAATAGATAGACAACCAGCACATATCCAACTGACATCCCCCCTCAAATTGATGTTGGTCAATCAAGAAATATCAATTTGCCCACAAGAAACTGATGGCGTTGTCATGTCATGGCCTTTGTAAACACGTCAACTATTTGGAGGTTAGTGGAGACATGAGGAAGAGAAATGATACGAGTGTCGAAGACTTCTCGAATAGAATGACAGTTCACCTCAATGTGCTTTGTACGCTCATGAAAAAGGGGATTAGCAACAATCTAAATGACACGAGTGTTATCAGCATGGAGAGGAGTAGGATCAGGCTGAGAAAAACCAAGCTCAGCCAGAAGCCCACGAAGCCATACAACCTCAGAACAAGCAGCAGACATAGCATGATATTCGGATTCAATAGAAGATTTAGAAACTCGAGCTTGTTTCTTACCCTTCCAAGAGATCAAAGAATTGCCAAGAAACATGCACCAACCCGTGACAGATCGTCGAGTATCAGGACATCCGGCCCAATCCGCATCACTATAAGCAACAAGGCGAAGAGGAGGGCCGGTTGGGAAGAACAACCACGGGCAGGTGACCCTCGAAGATATCGAATGATACGACGAATGACAACTAAATGTAGATGGTGTGGAGTTTGCATAAACTGGCTAACCTGCTGGACAGGGAAGGAGATATCAAGCCGAGTGATAGTCAAATAGTTCAAGCTGCCCACCAGCTGTTGAAACACGGTAGGAACGAAAATGATTTCACCCTCGCTCCGATATTTCACATTGATCTCCATAGGAGTATCTACCGAAGAAGAATCCTGAAGACCAGCCAAGCTAATCAAATCTTGGGTATATTTGTGTTGATTCAAGAATATACCCGAAGGATTAGTGTGCACCTCCAACCCCAAAAAAAATACACAAGAGGACCATTTCGGATTAGTGTGCACCTCCAACCCCAAAAAAAATACACAAGAGGACCATTTCGGATTAGTGTGCACCTCCAACCCCAAAAAAAATACACAAGAGGACCATGATCCTTCATACGAAAGTAGCCCTGAAGATGCTGCTGGAGTTGGGTAATCAAGGTGGAGTCAGTGCCTTAATGACAATATCATCTACATATACATACAAGTAAAAGAACGAGACCATTTGAAGTCTTGCAAAGAAACAAAGAGGAGTCGTATTGTCTTTGGACAAAAGAGAAGCGAAGCAGAGTAGACCTTAACTTCTCAAACCATGCCCGGTGGGCCTGTCTTAAGCCATAGAGAGACCACTTCAACTTACACACAGTGGAAGACGGAGAAGAAAACAAACCCGGAGTAGGAGTCATATAAATATCCTCTTTGAGATCACCATGAAGAAATGCATTTTTGACATCCATCTGGTGAAGTGGCCACCCTTGGGAGGCGGCAATGAAAATAACCGTACGCACCATAGTCATCTTTGCCACCGGAGCGAATGTCTCCTCATAGTCTATCCCATACTCTTGCCTGTTCCCAAGAGCAACTAATCGGGCCTTATATCGGTCCAGAGTCCCATCAAAGCGGAGCTTAATCGAGTAAACTCACTTGCAACCGATGGCTTTCACATAAGAAGGACAAGGAACCACGTCCCATGTATTATTTTCTTGGAGAGCCCGAAGTTCCTCATCCATCACTTTCTGCCAACATTCATGTTTAACAGCCTCGGAAAAGCATGTAGGAATAGGAATTGAAGACAAAGTAGCATTAAGAGAAGTGTGGGAGAAACCATACCGATCAAGAGGACGTGATACTCGAGTCGATTGACGAGGTCCAGGTGCAGGAGGCATGTCAGGCCCAGGAGAACTTATCGGAATTGCCTTAAATGACAGGTCAATCTCAAGAGAAGGCGTCTGAACCGTCTCAGATGGAGGGTCAGTCTCGCCGCTCGGGAAGGGGCAAGGTCGGTTGACATCGAGTATACACAAGTTCAAGTTTGAACTGTTCAGGAAGAGGAGGTAATGCATCAAAACAAGGTAGAATACTAATTTCAAGCAATGACTCAACATGGGTAGAAAAGAAACATTGATTCTTAAAGAGAACAACATTACGAGAGATACGAAATCGGTTAGAGCAAGGATCATGGCAAACATAACCTTTGTGAGAAAGGCTATAACCCATAAAGGCACACTTCACAGATTGAGAGGAAAGTTTGTGACTTTCATGAGGAGGCAAATGAACAAAACAAACACATCCAAAAGTGTGCAGATTAAGATAGGTAGGATGTTGATACAAACGATAATATGGAGAATCAAAATTCAAGACCTGAGAAGGCAGTCTATTAATTAAGTAAACTGCAGTAGACAATGCCTCAACCTAAAATTTAGAAGGAACAAAGGTCTCAAGCAATAAGGTGCGAACAACGTCCAAGAGATGGCAGTTCTTTCGTTCTGCCACTCCATTTTGCTGTGGGGTATAAGGAGAGGAACGTTGAGAGACAATTCCTTTGCGATGTAAGAAATCATGAAACTCATGGGACATGTATTTCCCACCAGAATCATACCTAAAAACTTTAATACCTGCAGAAAATTGGGTCTCAACGTAGGCTACAAAGGTCTGGAAAACAGTTAAGACCTTAGATTTGGACTGTAGAAAATATACCCAAGTATACCGACTGAAATCATCAATTAAGGTCACAAAATATTTATATTGAGCATGAGAAATTACAGGAGAAATGTCCCATACATCACTATGCACAATATCAAAGCACTTTTCAGCACGACTAGCATGAGAAGGAAATGGAAGAGTCTTACTCTTACCAAGTTTGCATACAGAACAGGCAAATGACATATTGTTAGAAACTTGTTATTTATTACCTAACAAACCAGAATTTAACATATGAGACAGAACAACTGAGTTTGGATGACCCAAACGCTTGTGCCATACTTCACTCTGAGTGTTAACTGTCATACAAGCCAAAGAGATTGCAGTGCATATCTCTTTTGTCTGTTGTACCATTTCAGGAGTAAGAATAGATTGTCTAGGTGTAGATGAAGATGTTGAGGACATCGTTCGAGCAAAAGAGGTGGTCACTACTTGGTAAGCATCGGCTTGACGATTCTGAGTCCAAGTGGGACATTCTTTGATAAAGTGTCCCGGTTTCTTACAACAGTTGCAAACTTTATTTGCACAGTTGGAGGCAATATGGCCAAACTCTTGCAGCTGAAACACTGGACTTTGTGCATATCCTTACCCTTCCCTTTCCTGTGAGTTGCATAGGCGACAACAACAGGATTGGAAATTCAGGAATTTTGCTTAAACGTAGCCTGTGTGAGAAGACGTTGCTCCTCATGAAATAATTCTCCAAAACATACATCCAAGGATGGAGAAGGATCCCAATTCATCAAATTTGAGCGAGTAACCTCAAATTCAGAGCGTAATTTGATCAGAAATTGATCTCCTTTGCTTTGCTCGTGAACAACTGAGAGAGATGCTGCCGGTACCTTAGTGTAAACCATATCAGAGAATTCTCCCCACAAATTCTGAAAACCAGAAAAATACTCCTGAGTGGAGAGATTGCCTTGAGTGTAAATAGCAATCTCATTTTCCAATTGAAAATGGGGGGCAGTATTGTCCTGGTGATAAACCTTCAGCAAATACTTCCACATGGTCTTTGCAGTCTTATATGGCCTCAGATTGAGCACAATAAGGGGATCTATAGATCCTAAGATCCAGGACATCACACTTGCGTCCTTAACCTTCCACTGAGCCAGCTCCTTGGGCTCCATAGAGCCGGATCACCGCCATCGATATGGCCCCACAAGTAGCCCACTAAATTTGTCTGTCAGCAAGCCCAAAAAGCAAACAGCAACCTGAGAGGCCCCAAAGAAAGACAGGGGGTGCCGAGACCACCAAAGAAAGTCACCGAAACTATCGACCACCAACAATCCCTCAACTCACCCCCCAGTTCTGTCAATCTCCACAGAGATTCCGACAGCCAAGAAAATTCACTCAAAAGAGCCTAAAATATCAAAACCACAAGACCCAATCCCACGAGAAGACACTGAAAATAAATTGTAGCTCTGATACCATGTCAATTGGATTGAATGTCCCTCATTGTGAGGGTTTTTCTCATTATATAGAACGATATCACTAATTACAAGGCTGAAAATCAGCCATGACAACAATCAAATCTAACTAAATAAGGAAGCTATAAAAGTCCTACTAATTACACGATATCTACAGCAATATATACAAAATCATGCCATAATTAGATAGACACGATATCTTTTTTTTTTTTAATAAGTAAACAAGATAGACACGATATCTTTTTTTTTTATAAGTAAACAAGATAGACACGATATCTACAGCAATATATACAAAATCCTGCCATAAATAGATAGCCAGCCAGCACATATCCAACTGACATGATGTGCATTTGTTACTTTATTGTGTTCTTGTGGTGTAACTTGCCTAAGATTTTTGGCATTTCTTTTTGTTTGTGTCAAGATTGCATCCTAGGGTGGACATGGCACCTTATTTTTTTTTTTTCTTTTTGGTGTTGTTTATCCTTTGAAAAATGCTATCGCTGATGAATATCATTATTTTCTTTTGTCTGGGCATTTTCTTTATTTTTTCATCCATACTTACAAGTCATGTCACTCATGCAGATTAGCTTAGTTGGACAGCTTCAGCTTCTTTCTTCGACTGTGACCATGCTGGCCGTACCTTCCCCTTCTTTAACAGCTACTTTGGCCCGTTAGTATCCTTACATATAATTTTATTGAATCCACTTCAATTTGGTGTGATTTGAAGAAAAAATGGTAATGCTTTGTATGCTGATTAGTATGATTTATTAAAGGTGGGGGAAACTATCCTGCTGTAGCTGTTCCACTGGTGGCTTTGGGAACTCAAATTGGGACAATTGATATCGTTGATGTTTCTGCCAATTCTGTTGCTGCAAGTTTTTCTGTTCATAATGGAATGGTTAGAGGATTACGGTGGCTTGGAAATTCTAGACTGGTCTCATTTTCTTACAGTCAGGTGGATTATCTTTGATTAGGATATTATTTTTTTTGTTTAAAAAACTTTTAAAAAAATATGTTCTATTTATATGTCATTTGTTTCAGCACACCCCCATCCTTTCCCCTACCACTTTTTTTCCTGTTTCCTTTTGCTTCGCTTTATTTTGTTTTACATTATTAAAATTTCTGGATTTGCATCTTTTCTCTCGTCAGGCATCTAGGAGTGATGATTTTCTCACCATCCTCTAGTTATATGAAATTTGTGCATTTCTCTTAAAACATTTCCATGTCCATTACTACACTTTATGCTTATGTGCACACTAACTTTTGTTGATCCAGGTGAATGAAAAATCCGGAGGCTACATCAATAGGCTTGTTGTCACCTGTACTAGAAGTGGCCTGAATAAAACTTTTCGGGTTTTACAAAAGCCAGAACGTGCGCCCATAAGAGCTTTAAGGACTTCTTCATCTGGAAGGTTGGCTCTGAACCATGGGTTCTCTCATCTTTATTTTATGCCCATCAATTTAACATCTTATATTTTAAATTGTGTGATTTCGTTGGTCCTTATCCATGCAAAAGTAATATATTCTAAGCTTGTCATCTGTAGCTTATAGGTAAAAACCTTTTTCTATATTGTGTTGGTTTGGTTTGATAACCTAAAAGAACTTTAAAATTAGGACAGAGTTGTGATTTCTCTTGGTTGATGAAAAAAACCGTGCACGAGGCGTATACAAGAGCAACACTTAGTCCCCGTTTGGATTCCGAAAGTGTTTCATCTCATCTCATTTCATCATTACACCTTTTCCAAATTTCCACACAAAATATAATAAACAATTCAACTTTTTCAAATCCAAAAACAATAATAATATTAAAAAATAATATTCTAACAATATTGTTTTCAATTTTCATCTTTCATCTGAAACCATCTCATTTTATCTCTGAATCCAAACCGGCCCTATACTTGTTAGGCTAGGGATAGAAGGAAGTCATGAATATTTATTCCATTTAAGTCTTTTATGATCGACCAATGAAATATAGTAAAGAAAAACATTCTAAGCTCATCCATTGGCCGGTCGCGATCAATTGTCTAAGTAGGTAGGGAGGGAAACATTCAAATTATAGTCTGAGTATGTAGGTAGGAATGTAATTGGGGACACATGAGCATGGATCTATATATATAATTGTTGGATATTTGCTACTTACAAGTCTGGAACAGATTTGTACCAAATGGGTATTGAAAAAGGGAAAGAAAAAAATTTGGAATGTTGAAAAATGTTGGATAATTGTTTGGCAATCATTTCTTTTCCTGTCAGAGCTGCAGTTGGTAGGTTATGTTTATTTAGGAAGGACTAACAGTGTTACACTATAAAATATCTAGGAGCCACATCCCATCAGTGAATAGTTGATGATTTACCTGATCCATGTGATGGGGACATGTTGCACGAGTTCAGGGTTTAACTGGGTTAAAGATGTGTTGGGCTTGTACGGCCTCTGGGATTCCTTATCATCAAAAGTGTTACATCATAAAATATTTTCAAAAACTAGTGTGTGCAGTTTTAGGGAGAGTCATGTTCAGTGAACATCTTGGAAAATATTGAGTATATGGAAATGGAAAATGTATTCGACAAATATTTATCTATGATCTTAAGATAATTGCTTAGGGTTCATATGATTGATCAGTAGTTGTTATATCTTCATTGATGAAATTTCCATGGATAAATTTTTATTGATATTCTTTGACTCATACAGACTGATATTGTCTTGAAGAGCTGATATTTCATTGAATTACTTTCATTTGGTGCTGTATCTCTTCTGATTTCTTAAATGATCGTGCCCTTATTTTTGGTGTTTGTAACTTCATCTGCAGTTTGAGGTAATATTGTGTCTAATCATGTTAGCAAATTTGCAGATATCTTCTAATTTTGTTTCGTGATGCGCCTGTAGAGGTTTGGGCAATGACCAAAACGCCCATCATGGTAATTTGGCAGCTACCTTTCTTTCCCTCCTCCTACTTGAAATGTTGTCTAATGAGTGAAGTTCATCTATGGACTATGGGACTATGGGTTTTGGACGACAAGATTATATGATTCTGCAACTATTGTTCGTGAAAATATATCTATTTGGTAATATGCTTTGGAAGGTTTGAGGTATGAATGACATGCATGACATAGTGTATGTGGTCAGTAATATTATGTGTTTTGGTCACCTTGGAGACGTGATGCCCTTTATTTTATATTAATTTACTTATCATAAAATATTATGTGTTTCGGTATTTGCCAACCATCGCATCTAAGGCTCCTTTCTTCCCAAGTGTTTCATAACTCAAGGTTCACGAAAGAACAATTGGAGCACAATAGCATGAAAATCAGAATCCTTTAGGCAGAAAGGTTAATAATATTTTCTTGTTAATACTCATGAGGTTGATATCTCAGTCACAGTATTATGGATTGATTGATTTAGTTTCTTTTGTGGTTTACATGGTAACTGAGTGCCAGATTCTTTTGCAAAGAGTGCTGTAAGCATCCCCCTCTTTTGACAAGTAGACCTTTTTTTCCATTTTTGCGTTAGTAGGTCTCTATATGTCCATGTTGTATGTACCTGTCATTCCTCATTAGTGTCCCCCCACTGCCTAGATAGCAAAGGGATTGGGAGCTGTGTGTTTATCTTGTTGCTCTCCAGTTTTATCAGAGTGGGAGTTGTTCTGATGTTTCTCAAGATAAGCTCAGCAGTTTACCTAATTTTTTTAGGATATGCTCTTAGATATGCTGTTATTAGGTTTTTAACAAGTAACCTCATTTTAATATTATAGTACAATTCTCAGAATGTAGGTACCACAAATTCATTCCAAGAGGCACGTGATTTTAGTATATGTTATTCTAAGCATTCATCTATTTTCCAGTTTTTTTTTTTTTTTTTGGGTACATTTGGATTGCTAAATAGGACTTGGAATTTTTTTCTAAATCTGGTAGCAGAATGTCTATTTATTTACTTATCCTCTATCATTGAGATTTCCCCCTGGATTGGAAAATTATATTCTTTCTTTCTTTTTTTTTTTTTTTTTTTTTTTTTTCTAGCTGATTGTGTTGAGGAATTTTTAATGCATAATATTTTGTGCCTTCACATATCTTGTATGTTCTTCCAATATATTTTTTTTGATTGGCACCGGGTGTCCAAGAACAACGTTCTGACTAATCCTGGGGGTGCACAGGCCCTCGGCAAGGAGTTTTTCACAAGTGCACCTCGGGTAATTTAAGGGGAAAATCCCCAGTCCGATGGCCCCTAGAGATTGTTTGCACCCAAGAGGTTTCGAACCTTAGACTTTGGAGGGAGCATACCACCGAGACCAAGGCCTTTATCACTTGAGCCAACCCCTAGGGGTTGTACGTTCTTCCAATATATTAAGAGTGTGTTAGATAGGTATTTGTTTATTCATATACTGTTTATTGTGCTTTCTTATTTGTTTTTAGTTTTTGATGTACAATGAATTTAATGTTTACTCTGTGGATAATACGTTTATGCACACACATATAGATGTTGGTCTAGACTTTGTTTCTGATGAAGATGTTTATTGTACTTTATGTCTCTATGTAGCTTAGATCATTAGCTCTCCCCTTTACGGTAGTGGAATGGACTCTTCCGACAGTTCCACGGCCTTCTCAAACTGGATCTTCTAGGCAATCATCATTATCTAGAGATCGTACAGATTTGGCATCAGATGGGGCATCTATGCCAACGCAGGCATCATCTTCAGATTCTAGTGAGCTTCTTTTGTTGATATGCTTACATATTTTTAAATCTCCTTTACTTCTTTTACTGATAAATAAAACTAATCACTGTTTTTCTTTTCTGCACCAAAGATTTAGACTAGTGTCTGGTCTGTATTTTTGCCTATCATTTGCTTGGATAATAATTATATGTAACTGAAGGTAACTTTCATATGCAGAGGCAGTGAGCTCAGATGGATCTCAAGATGACACTTCTGAAAGTTTTGCATTTGCGCTGGTAAACGGTGCACTTGGGGTTTTTGAGGTTCATGGGAGAAGGATCCGAGACTTCAGGTATGATTCTTCTTCAATTTGAACAAACAATATAGTATATATTAATGCATTTGGTCCGCATGTTAGCTAAATGGATGTACAAATAGATCATATTCTTGGATTGCCAAATGGTTTATATAGAAAGAGGTTGTGTCATAATGTACTGTGGGCTACAGGTCATATTTCAAAAATCAAATTCTTTGTTTTCTGGAATGATCTATCATGCCTTGGGGAAGCATGAATCACCATGAAAATTATTGCATATATTGCTCTTTGAAAGCCTTGGCTATATAAAAAAAATTAATCATTTTTGCTATCTGAATCACTCTCACTTGTGCTTCTTATATGCATATGAGTGTCTCGTTGACACACACCCAAGTCCTTGTTAAATTGCAAGTCTGGATTTGAAGTGGTTGTGCTTGAACATGCTTTTGTAGCACATGTTTTGGGCATCTTCCTTGTTGCATGTGATGACAAAAAAGGATTGCTGTAGTGGTGTGTTTGTTTAGTTGGGGTATTGGATCTATTCTTTTCAAACAGTTTTTTTCTCCACTAGTGCCCTTACGACTTGGTTTGTCCCCCCTATATTGGTTTTCTTGTTCCTAATATCTTTCATGATAGTTTTGATCGATGATCATTTCAAATGATCACAGATCAAATATTGCTTTGATAATTTGACTGTCTGTGTTGTATAAATTTCATAAACATATGATTTGATTTGTTTTTATCTCATAAAGGCTACATTTTTACTTGTCTCCAGACCAAAATGGCCTTCTTCCTCATTTGTGTCATTTGACGGATTGATTACAGCCATGGCATACCGCTTGCCTCATGTAGTATGTATCATATCTTTTGAAATTGTTGCATCTGATTGATAATCTAACTAGAATTTGATCCTCCCATGATTTCTACTATGAGTGGCAACTGCTTAATTAATTTTCCAGGTCATGGGGGACAGGTCGGGGAACGTAAGGTGGTGGGATATAACAACTGGACATTCTTCCTCATTTAATACCCATAGAGAAGGAATTAGGCGAATCAAATTCTCACCTGTTGTTGCTGGAGACCACAGCCGAGGGCGTATTGCTGTACTATTTTATGACAATACATTTTCTGTATTTGATCTTGTGAGTATGAAAAATGGTATTGTTAAATTTTTCTTTTCCAGTTTGTTATTTGATATGGTTGTACTATACTCTTAATTGCTGTAGCCCATGATTTATACTTATTGGTTCTTATTTGCTACACAGATAGAAAACACTCATTCAGCATGTTATTGAAATTCATTGGCCTATTTGCTGTGTAATATAGTTAACAAACGAACCGCAACTTCTACTATGAGCAGACCCATCGTCCATTTTGTATTTGTTTGGTAAAATTTAGTCACTGGTGGACTAGTTAGATGATTTTCTTGTACACCTTGTTTTACTTGGATTGTGCCTTTTACGCTTTTCAATGAATTCTTATTACTCATGAAAACTTAGTCACTGGCAGAGCTTTTTTTATGCGCTTGCTTCAGGGTCTTGTTTGTCTGGACATTTTTCAAAATCCTGCATGTGTATGCCGTATATTCTGTTGATTGATGTAAATTTTTTCCAATTATATGCCTTTTGTTCCACCACCCCTTTCAAAGGATCATTTTTCTGTTCGATCCTAAATTTCTACATGTTTGTTACTTGCAGGATTCACAGGACCCATTAGCCAATTCTCTTTTACAACCTCAATTTCCTGGAACCCTAGTACTGGAGCTTGACTGGTTGCCTTTGCGAACTGATAAAAATGACCCTCTGGTATTGTGCATTGCTGGAGCTGATAGCAGCTTTCGCCTTGTTGAAGTTCATAAGTATGTGCCAGATTTTTTGGTGCTTTTGGATTATTTTCTGTCCTTTTTATGTTTACATGACTAAGAATGTCAAGAGTACATCTTTGATATGATGTAAGAAATTGTAAGATGTTCTTGATGAGATCCAGTAGAGGCTAGATGATTTTCTGTTATGGCTCTGGTTAGATTTGAAGTTTTGAAAGGTTTTGATTGGCTAATAATCAAGGGATGCTGATGAGGGTGACACATTCACATAATTATTTTTAGGATAGGTGATTAAGGCCCTCAGACCTATTATGAAGGACAATCATTCTTATAGTGTCTCTCTGCATGTGTATTGGTGTCACTATGTGGCCTTCTGTAATGTCTGCATCCAATGATGGAGTACAGGTCCTCAATCGATAAAGTGAAAAAACTACTTTTGGCTATTATGCACGAGGATAGCAATGCAAATCATTTAAAATAACGCTTTTTTCTAATGAGCAAACTTGCTTATGAATGACTTATCGCCACTTTGAGCGAAGCATTGTTCCAGCTACATCTGATGTTTTGATAGAAAATGTGCAAGATAATTGAAGAACTTCCACAGATATTGACCCCCCCCCCCCCCCTCCCCCTCCCTCTCTTGGTAGCATTATTGTTGTTGTTGTTATTCTTTTAGTTTGCTTTTAAATTCTTTTTCAATAGCAATTCGTTTCTTTAAAAGAGTTTTTGTCAGTTCTAGACTATCAGTTTCAATTGAAAATGAATTTGTTAAGCATTCTCTAAGTCTTAAGTTCTACACTCTTTCTACTTATAAAAAAAAAGTTCTACACTCTTTCTGAAAAGAAAAATAAAAAAGATATATTTATATCTAATTTTAAAAAAAACATGTTTGTTTTGGCTTTCTTGTTTGGTGGATAAGTCACCGTTTTTAAACTTGAAACTGAAAAACTTCAACTAGTTAACACCTAAGTGACGTGGCACGATTCCTAATGCTTGGATCTTTAAAAGGGGTAAATTGTAAAAGAAATGGTAGTAGACTGAAATGGATCTTGACTACAAAGGCCTCATTTGGATGTTGAGATGAGATGAGAAATCTGTAAATAGTAATGAGGTGGTTTGTGAATAGTAGTGAAATGGTTTGTGTGGGTCATTGCTCTTGATTTGAATGGTCTTAGTTTTCATGATTTCCTTGTAACTGTTTCGAGTTCTTAAATAGGTGTATTCACATGTATACTTCTAGTGTACCTGGGCTATGCCTACCTTCATATCAATAAAATAACTTATTACTTATATAAAAAAAAAAGTTAAGATGTTTTATTAGGTTTTGGGAAGGGTGAAAGAAAAAGTTGAATAAAAATATTATAAAGTTAAAATATTGTTATAATATTATTTTTGTTTTGGAATTTGAAAACGTTGAATTGTTTTTTTGTGTTTTGTTTATAAGTTTTGGAAAGTTGTAATGAATAGGTAAAATGATTAGATGAAACAGTTGAAGATTTGAAATTGAAAAGTATTTGTGTTTGAGTGATGTTTGGGAAGGAAATGAGATGAGATGAGATGTGATGGGTATCCAAAAGGGCCCTAATACGATGAAGTATTCGTGAATTGTTTGGGTCTCTTATCTGTGGGAAGAGTGGTAAACTGCTATTCTCTAATTGTACACTGCTCCTTGATGGCTGATCTTGCTGACATAAGATGATTTAAAGGACTGATTGAACATCAATATCAATTGGTCAATATTGAGCATTGAGGCTCACTTTTAGTATATTTTGTGCCTATGAAAGAAAAGAAGAAAAAGAACCTTGAGGTTGACAAGCTATCATGAATATTGTCTTGTTTTGTGCTTTGCTCATCTTGTTCTTTTTTATGCAGAAACGACAAAAAACTTGGCTATGGACCCCAGTCCAGAAATATTAAAGAGAGATTCCGGCCAATGCCCCTATGTTCTTCCATTCTACTTCCTACACCACATGCCCTGGTAACAAGTATACTATGTTTCCACTTATTTATTCAGTGTTTCTGTGTCAAGACATTATCAGATACATTCCTGTCCTAGTTGAGGTGTCAACAGTAGATGATGTACTTTTATATCTAAGTTCATGGTTGTATCTTATATTTAGGCAAATGTACAGAATTTAAACCAGAACGGAAAAGAGAAGGATAATCAATTAGCAGTTTTTAAAATAAGACTTAACATGCATATCTTATTACTGAATAGAGCTTTGTTTTTCCTTTTCAACTTCCCCTCTTCCTCCATAAACATATTTGAGAAAATGGTGTGGTCCTCAGATAAACTGCAAATGCTACTTCGTCTCAAATAACATGTAGAATAAGATATGGGACTAGTGCTTAGTTGTAATTAGGCATGTTCGATGTATACTCCTGATGTACTTGGGCTATGCCTTTACCATCACTCTTACTTACAAAAAAAAAAAAAAATTTAGAGAGAGAGAACAAAGAACCAATTTCTTGCGATCTACTGATTTTAAATTCAAATTTTCACTACAGGCTTTGCGAATGGTATTGCAATTGGGTATAAAGCCCTCATGGTTTAATACATGCAGTACAACTATAGAGAAAAGGCCACACCTAATTCCAGGGACTGCTTTATACTCGGGAGATCTTCGCAATTACATGATTGAGTTACCTCCTGTTGGTGACTCTGTGGTGCCAGAGATGCTCCTAAAAATATTAGAACCTTACCGAAAAGAAGGTGGATCTTTTGTCTTATATGTTGTGTTTCCATTGTATATACTGGTATTTGCTTTTTCTTACTTGTTACCAATGCTTCATTGCTCAAGGCTGCGTACTTGATGATGAGAGGGCAAAATTATATGCTAAGGTGGTGAATAGAGGCTGCTCTGTGAGGTTTGCGTTTGCAGCTGCAATCTTTGGCGAATCTTCCGAAGCATTTTTCTGGCTGCAGTTGCCCCATGCTCTCAAGTATTTGATAAATAAATTAGTAAATAAGTCTCCACAAAACCCCCATGTAGCAGCATCAAATTCAGAGCTCGATGACACCGCTATACTGAAGAGGATAACATCAAAGGAGCGATCAATGCCTGGAACAAGGAAGAAGGATGCGCTTGTAAGTCCATTTATTAACTGCTAATTATTTTTAACTTAGCAGTACTGAGATTTTTTGTTAGGTTTCAAGCTCAATTTTTGTTTTGGCATGTTATCTTTTAAATCCCAAACATCTGTATGAATTATTCCTTAACATTTTAAGCAATCTCATATTCTCTTATACTAATTTTTCCATCTGGTCAGAGTCAGGGTCAACTTAGGTTGATGGCTTTTGAGCAAGAAGAGCTGTGGGAAACTGCTAATGAGCGTATTACATGGCATGAGAAATTAGAGGGAGAAGAGGCTATTCAGAATCGTGTACATGAGTGAGTACTCCTCAAGTTTATTATTAATATTATTATTATTTTGTATGTAACAATACCACTTCTTGTAGAAGCGCTAGGGGTGCAGTCCAAGTACACTGGGGGTATACAAAGGGGAATGTCTGGTTTAAGGAAGGTTAAGGAAACAAGAGCTAGAAAAATCTATAAAGAATTCAAAACGAGAGTTATCGTGGATTGTAGTCCACTCATACAAAGATCTAAGCATGAATGTTCTTAATTCTGTCAGTTTTTTTACAATCTTTGAAGCGTTCCCTCCAGATACTCCACATCAAGCACAGAGGAACCATCCTTCCGACTTCTATACCCGTGACTCCACCTCTAGTGCCTCCCCAAGCCACTATTAATTCCAATACTTGGAGTGGTTTGCCCTTTATGTCCTGAGAAGTTGGGAATATGACTGCCCTCAAGGCCCTATCTACTGGGTGTAGAACACAATAACATGTTCTGACCTCAAATTGTGTTCTTCTGGTATGGATCCACTGTTCTATCTTCATGTTCACCCCTATATCTTTGTTTGAATACATAAGGTTGAGGAGTGAAGTGACAGCATCCACTTCCCAGTCCTGTGTCAATCTTACTATTATTTTTACTTGTGCCAGTTCACATTTTTTGCTGAATAAGCATTAGTTTGACTTAATGCTAATACATGGTTTGCATGTTACTCCATGTTAGACCTGATCCATGCTAATACAGAATTGTGGTCCACCCAGCCCATGCGAGCCCATCCTCAATGGGCAGGATTGGGCTCATATTTGAGGTCCAATTAAGTGGCCGGAATTATAAAATTAGGCTTATTTAAATTTTTCGCTTGGCTATGGCTAGGTGCTTAGAAACCCAGCCTGAACCAATAACAAGCACTCGAGTGTTCACCCTCCTTTTGTCAATTGAAGAAGAAAAAGAAATTGGGCCACAATTGAAGGCAGGCCCAAGGACTTCGTTGTGAAGCAACTATATGCTTCGGGTTAGAGTCTTTAGATAGAACTTGATGGCCATTACTAGATCTAGATTTTTGCAGAAAATAAAGATCAAGAATCTTACAACCTATTTCAGCCCCTAGGGGCTGGCTCAAGTGGTAAAGGGCTTGGGGGTATGCTCCCCCCCAGGTCTAAGGTTCAAATCCCAAGTTGGGTACAAACAATCTCTAGGGGCCATCGGACTGGGGGATTTTCCCCTTGAATTACCTAAAATGCACGTGCGGAAAAATCCTTGCTGCCTGTGCACCCCCAGGATCAGTCAGGATGCTGTTCCCGGACACTTGGTGCCAATTAAAAAAAAAAAAAAAGAATCTTGCAACCTATTTCCCATTGGCTATGAGGAGAAAGTATGGACTTGGTCGGTTTTTCCATAGCAAATACCTTGTGAACAACATGAGGCTGGCCAGAACCCAACTGTTTATGATCCATTGTGGGAGTTTGTATTTTATCTTTTAAAACACGACCTTCTATGTATTTTTTTCTCCTTCCCATTATAAAATCTTGCATATGGACTCGAATTATCTAAGCTTCCAATTAGCACTATTTAGTTGACTGGTTGGTAAGACCATGTATCTTCTGGCTAATTATCCATCACTCACAATGATATAACTATATGTTTATGTGGGTGTATGTGTAAAGGATGGATCCCATCCTCCCAAATGCTCCCCCCAACCAACACACATTCCGAGCTTCCTAAATTTTTACAAGCCCCAGCTTCCTGTTTGCATGAGAATTCTTGAGACTGTATCCACTGGCTTTTCCAATTTCTCAATAACAAACTAGTGAAATCTGAAATAAAAGAGGCCATGTACTTTTACTGGCTTTGGTTATCTGCAATATAAGTAAGAGATCAAGATAAATTAGCATGCGCAAGAATGGGTACTAGATTGTTGGATCCCATTGCATGCATTTCCTGTTATTGACACATTAAGGTTACACCCTACCTACAAATGGTAGAATATCTAGTAGACTAGCATCGTGTGACTCACTTGTTTTGGTCAGGCTGCTGGACTTTACTGGTTGTGGCTTCACTTTTTTTTACAAGTGGTTGTGGCTTCACTTATAAAGAAATATTAAAATTAGTTGTGGGGATCACATCTTCTGATACCTGTACCTTTTCACGTCTTATATTCAGGCTTGTCTCAGTTGGAAACTTAGAAGCTGCAGTTAGTTTATTGCTTTCCACTCCTCCTGAGAGCTCTTACTTCTATGCAAATGCTCTACGTGCAGTTGCCCTTTCATCTGCTGTATCAAGGTCTCTTCTTGAACTGGCAGTTAAGGTGAGTATTATATGCATCTGTACACTGTCAAAAGACATGGTGATTGGAACAAAAATGTTATACTTTTCCACATTTTGTTTACTTCATCACCATTTTCTCAATTAGGTTGTTGCAGCCAACATGGTCAGGACCGATCGGTCACTATCTGGTACTCATCTTCTCTGTGCTGTTGGAAGGTATCAGGAAGCTTGTTCTCAGGTTAGGATTTGTCTTATATAAATGTTCTCTGATCATTTTTCGCTCGTAAAAAATTACCAGTTACAACAGTCCATATTTCATTTCAGAAGCATGTCATTTTCCCTTCTTTTAAATTATAAAGCTTGTGGTTAGTCTTGAAGGTATTCTCATAAAACTTTTGCAGTGTTGACAGTATCTGGGAAAAATGGACATAAGAATATAGTAGGTTAATACCTCAGATGATAACACCCTGCATCCCTGTGTTACCTAAGATTTGTCCAACTAAATGTCTGAAATTTTGTCATGTAAGAGAAATGAGACATGTAAATTGTCAACTGATTGAACTAAATGTGCAATTCTATGAACATCATGCTTCATGACTGGGAGCTGATCCTGTTGGGCTCTGATTTCGTCAAGACAGAAAGAGTGTTGATGTCAGGAAAATATTGAGATAATGTCTGGTGCCATCGGATATAGGTCTAGACCACCTATAACGAGAACTGATAACAAGTTGAAGGTTTCCTTGCTGCATTCATTGTAGTGTCTGGTGCAGACTGTGAAGCATCCTTGCTGGTTAAGGAAATATTCTTGCAAAAATGGAACAGGGGTGAAATTTTCATGTCAATGTGCTATGCTTTATTGTCGCTAGGCTGATTATCATAACATCTCTTAATGCAGCTACAAGATGCTGGCTGCTGGACAGATGCTGCAACTTTAGCTGCTACACATTTAAAGGGGTCTGATTATTCAAGGTTCTTTCTTCTTCTTCTTCTTCTTCTTCTTCTTGGGTTTTTTTTTTTTTTTTTTAAAAAATTTGCAACTTATTCTGCTTATTGAGTTTTCAAGGTTGATCCATCTTTCATATTGCTTTTCTTTACCTTATTGGTATTTTTCCTTGCATGTTCTGCCACATGTGCCTTGTGGTAGCCAAATATGTATATTCATTTGGGGCCTTGAAAACACAAAATCAAGTTGCCTATGTAGTTTATGCATAGGATATTTCATCACACATGGAGGAGTAAGTTTTTTTGTTTTTAATTGATTCCTGGCTTTTGTATCTATAAAGAAGCCTGATTTTTTGGCATAATTTTTAGTGTTTTATGGCGTAACACGTAAGCATCTCAATTGATCATTGTTTGTAGGGTAAACGACAAGTTGATTGCCCTTGCTTTTCACTATATTATGAGGGCACTCATGACATGTGACTCGTAAAATTTATTGATGACCTTGTGATGAGTTAAAGACTTTCTTCCCCCACTCGGTTCCATTTTTCCTTAAAAATAAAACATTTTAACTAATCAACTCATATCTTTTTTGCTTATAAGTGATCAGCTGTTATGTTTTTTTAATGCTTAGTTATGATATATAACTATAATCAAAAGGCATAACTATAGATCTGCAATAATGATTATAGGCATAATCATCTTTTCACGTGGAAAATCATGTCATCATGTCAATTTTTTCTGTGGGCCACGTTCCATCAACGAAAAGTTGATGATTTACTTAATCAGTGTGATGGGGATGCGTTACATAGGTTCGGGGTTTAACTGGGTAAAAAGACGTTACAGTTACATGGTCTCCAAGATTCCTCGACATAAAAAAGAATTCCTAAAACAATGTTGTACAATTAATTTTGAAAAGTGTACTGAATAACAGCATGTTTATTAAATTTCAGTAACAGGCTTTTGGGGGTTTCCCCTTTTGCTGACATGCTGTACTACAATTTTTGAAAGAGTTCAATTTTTAAATATGATAGTCACAGACTCGGGCGATGTGCTAGATTAATATCTTTAAGATATTTAGTTAAAAATAGTATATATGGTTTTTTTGAAAATATCTTAAAATTTATTAATGTTTTTTATTTATTTTATACCCTCTACAGCAAGAAAAAAAAGAAAAGAGGAATCCATCTTTGTAAATCCATTTTTTTCTGCAGTATCATTAGGTAATGAAGTTAGTCAGGTCTCTATACTCACTTAGGTTCATTTTTCTCTTTAAAAGACGAGTGTTTTGAAAACTCAAAAACTGTTAATTTTAAATAAAAATAGTAACTTGATTAAATATATTATTTTCTAATTAAGAAATTTAGTTTTGAATAAAAATGATTGATTTAATTAGATATATTCATGTTCGTTTAATATGTTGAACTTAATTGCATACATTATTTGATTTGATTTAATAATAATACAATTGGAGGGATGATGTGGTTTCATAGGAATACTTTTCATTTCAATAATAAAATGAGATAGTGAATGATGTGGCTTCATGAGAGCTAGGCTTATGCTTTGAGAATTATATTGTATATGGATACTCCATATAGTTACTTGTAAAAAAAATTTGGATAAAGTCTTAAATTCATTTTTATTTAAAGTTGTTGTTGTTGAGAGTATGGTTTGAAAACTCTTTAGCCCTCTTGATTTTTTATGTGTTGTCTTTATATCCAGGGTGTTACAAAGGTGGGCTGGGCACGTTCTTCACGCTGAACACAACATTTGGAGGTATCACCATTTTTCTTCTATGACTCTCCATATATACTCTCATCTGATTGTTCTGAGTTTAACGTGGCCAAGTGCAGGGCTTTGATTTTGTATGTTGCAGCTGGTGCACTTCAAGAGGTATTGGTAGCACTTCGTGAGGCACAACAACCAGACACAGCTGCCATGTTCATCCTTGCTTGTCGTGAAATCCATGAAGAAATAATTGCTAATCTAGGGAATTCAGATGATGAATCAAGTTCTTTGACGAAGGATAAGCTGCGTCACTTGCCCGGTTTGGACCCAGATAATGAAGATGTTATTGCAGTAGGTGAATTTTATGGGCAATACCAGAGAAAATTGGTGCATCTGTGCATGGACTCTCAACCATTCTCTGATTGATAGGACCAGGCTTGGTTATCTGCCTCCAAGTTTCTCATCCATACAGTTGTGTCTACAGAGAAAACTGGAAAATGTGTTGCCAGATGGATTCGGAATCAAAAAGATGACTTTGGGTTTGAAAGAAGGTAGTTGGCAGTGATGATATGGAGCCAACTTGAGAGGAGATTTACCAGTCAGTATAGAAACCGTCTTATGGTTGAATACTGAAATTTAGCTGACTGGCTCCTGTCGAAGTTGTTTGTTGTAGAAAAGCATCACGGTGAGGTTGATTATATTGTTGTAACTGACATATAAAATTTTGTCTGCAAAGAATGCTCACATTCGTTGTATGGCTGGTAGGATTGTCATAGTATGTCATTCATTTTTCTTTACAGAGAATTTCAATGTTATTACTTGATTTTGGAAAAGACTATGCTAGATCACATTCTTATTTGCAGCCAGATTCTTTTGTTGCTGAATTCTCTTGCTCTTTCTCTTGTATCTGTACCCTGCCTCCTAATCTTCAGGGCGTTCTGACTATATGACTGTTCTATTTGTTTTTGGATAACCCCGTCTCGAGGGTCGCCTGCATAACAATCGATGGTCCTTGTTGCATCTCATAGTACTTATCTAGGAGCACTCACAACCTGCTGTCTATACCTTTATTTTCTCCAAAATTTAAGATTTCATTTGAGGAAAATTCCAAATGCACCCTCCATTTGACTCTCCAAAATAGGGTTTCGATTTCAGGATGGTAGAGTGGATCCCCATATTTGGGGAGCTATTGTGCATCCCTTTTTCTCATTTCGGTTCTTTCACTCCTGCATAGCTTCTCTCTCACGCCCTATTTGCTACTATGTCTCATTTGCATCCCTATTTGGCAGCCCTTCCGATTGTCTTCTCTAGTAAGTGTCTCCACCTCTGACACACACACACACACACTCATCAGGATGCTCTGGATCTCTCTCTGTGTCTCCATTTGGCAGCCTCTCCGATCGTATTATACCTTACTTCTATTGGGCTCATTTACCATTCGATTGTATAGCAATGATATTGGGTCTCTGATATGGTCACCATTGGATCTCTAATTCAATTATTCCATCTTGGCTTATCGAGCTCTATGCTCCTGTTTTGGGGCTTCGGCAGATTTTCGTTGTTTTTTATTCCTATTGTACATATTTTGTGATTTCCATTGTACAAATGCTAGGATTTCTATTGTCTTTGATTTTCATTAGTGCTCTCAGTTGTTGGTTGCTTATTGGTTGTGATTTTTGCGGTGCTTGCTTTGCCATTCGATTGTGGCTTTGTTTTCCATTATTTGTTTGCCATTCGATTGGGGTTGTGATTGGTGATTTGTGTAATGTACAAACTCTACGTTTGGCATTCGATTGGGGTTGTGATTATCATTCAATTTCCATTGATATGCACGAGTTTTCGTTGGTGCTGTATTTGAAATTTAATGAGGTTGTAATGATGGTAGGATTGTTGGGTGTGCGAGTATAATATCAACAGTTATAGTGAATGCTTATTGATCGGTATGGCAGGGTAACCCGAATGACAATCTTTATTGTGAAATTTTCACAAAGGCAATGGGATTTACAACCATTCCACCATGCCCTTTGCTATGTTTGAAATTGTACCATTCTGAGCCTCCATGTTATTGAATTATAACCTGTTTTGGACTTTAGTTTGTGCTTTCTTCGCTTAATTGATTTGGTATGCGAAAGGAGTTTGACAGGGTTGGTTGATGTGGCAGCTCCAAAATCATGTACTGGAAGATGTATTTTGCATTGTTTTGTGCCTTATAACCTGTTTTGGACTTTGGTTTGTGTTTTCTTGACTTAATTGGTTGGGTGTGCAAAGGGGCTTAGTCCTTATTGGTTGATGTGGCAGCCCCACCCACAAGTGTTGGCAACCCCAAAATCATGTGCCCGAAAACATTGTTTTGTGCTTTCTTGGCTCCATTAAATCATTGCAGTGCTTTGTTTGCTAGTTGGGATTTGTTTTTCCTTTGACTGTGATGATGGCAAAGTTGAGTGAAAATGGGCACAAACTCCATGGCAAGGTAACACGGATGGCCAATATCTGTGTGAAAATTCAAAATATTGGCAACAGATTGCTGCAGCCATAAGTTATTGCCTTGCCTCTGTCACCATTATTTTCCTAAGCCGATTTGCAAAATGCTTTCACCATTGATTTTGAGTTTCTAACATACCTAAATTCCTTCATTGTCTACGATTTTATAAAAATGGACTTACAAGAGTATAGAAATTTGTTCTTAACCAATCTCCTAAATTAGGACCCTAAAAATGATCACTCTTTGAGTCCAACTCAACACAGTCCAGTGTTGGTGTTGGTGGAAGACTCTCCACCCCCACACCAAGTAAAGGTTCTTACCACGAAAAAATCACAAAGGGGTGCTAACTTCACACAAGAGGAGAACAAACTACTTGTCTTGGCATGGTTAAATATTAGCTTAGATGTAATCTAAGGAACCGATAAAAAACACAACCAACTTTGGGTGAGAATTTTTTTATACTTCAATCAATATAAACAAAGTACAATAGATTGGACCATTGGGTCCTTAATGCATCGGCGGATGGCGATTCAAAAGCAACTAATAAATTCTGTGTGAAACTAGCCCAAGTCAAATGGTTAAATTAAAGTGGCATGATCGAGCAATACAAGATATATCCATCCACTACTTTCAAGCTCTTGTACATACTACTTTATTAAACTTTTGGATAAAAGGTGGCCCTAATTGTTTTATATTTCTTTGTATTTTGCATATTTGACAAAGCAAAGCTTATGTACCATTTTCTGGATAAAGGCCAATTTTCATTCGAGCATTGTTGGCATCTGTTAAAAAACCAACCAAAATGAGTTGAGCTTTGCTCCAAGGATGGTCCAAAGAGAAGATCCACGATGTCATTGACCCCAACTAGTATTTCTGTTGCTCTAGAAAGGGAGGAGCGGATCATGTTGATAGATGCTATTGCCTTACCTGAAATACAATGCACATATTTCCAACAACGTTAAATAGAAATTGTGGCAAAACGTAATGCAGATAAATAGTGACAGTTTGTTTTGTTACAATTTTATGTAATTAATTTAATCTATCCTTATAGTTTTCACCAATAGCAAGCATTGGTTAATTTGAAATCGTACATAGGAATGGAAATACCAAACTGACAATAGATATTAAACTAGCTAGTTAATTTTCTAGATTTCGATATATAATTGCCATTAATGCTCAATTGGATCCAATTGGAGCTGATGATGAGTTGATGTGTCTTTAATTTGATGATGACGTTGAATAAACTCCATAAGTTCAGTTGTAGGATTGTCTAATAGTTCAGGAGGATTATTATCAACTTGTTCGTACTCGAAGTCGAGAAACCCACTATCATCTTGCTCGTCTTCGATAATTATGTTATGTAAAATTATGCATGCTTTCATAATATTTTTTAGATCGCTAATTTTGAACAATATTCGAGCTAGTCCACGAACAATTGCAAGGGTTGTTGAATTACTCCAAATGCACGTTCTATATCCTTTCTTGTTGATTCATGTGCTGTTGCAAAATATTTATTCTTGTTCCTTTATGGAGATGAGATCGTCTTCATAAATGTTGACCACTTTGGATAGATACCATGGACAAGGTAGTACCCTATGGTGTAGTGATTACCATTAATTGAGTAATTAATTGAAGGAGCACGCCCTTGGACGAGCTCAGTGAAAATAAAAGATATCTCTAGTATATTGATATCATTATGAGAATTGAGTAATTCAAAAAATGCATATCATATCCAAAGATCATATGATGCCACCGATTCTAATATAATAGTTGGTTCACGATTGTGACCAGAGTACATACTTTTTCACGCATGCAGGCAATTTTTTCACTATATTATTGACGTTGGGAGACTTCAAATATTCATTAGAAAAAATATTTACGACCGTTTCCACAAATTTTGCAAACTCTTCATTGCGGTGCTTTCTCTAATTTGTATGTATTATTTTATGAAATAAGAAGTTACTCCATATGTAATAATTCTACATCATGCTGAATACGAAGAAAAAGAGAACGACTCATACGAATCTCCTTTGAAATAGATTCCGGAGATACATCGATGATTCTGCAAAATAGTCACGAAATAGTTATTCGTGTCCTTTTATGTGATCACGCCTAATGTACTTACGACGTTGACAAATACCACCACGAGTAGATGCTGATCCTCCATTTTCGTTGAGAACTATCTTGAACTCATAAAAGAAACAATTTGCAAAGGAAAGAACAAGCAATTAAAGACAAAAGTGAAGAATGAGGCCGAAATGAAAATCTTCTCTTAATCTCAAATGAAATGTCGATTGCTCAGCATGTCAATGAAAGAGCAAATGCTCTTATTTATACACCAAAATATGACCGTTAGGAAAATGACAAAAAATATTACCATTAGAAGGACAAAAAGGTATTACCATTGAGAATTTAACCGTCACAAAATACTAGTGTTGGAGAAGGTAAATTTTGACAAAAAAAAAAAATATTCTTAAATACATAATAATTTTGAAAATATTATCGTACTTTTAAAAAATAATTTAAATTTTTGTTTAAAATATTTACTAGAGCGTAATAGTTCAAAAAATAATGAAAAAGAAGTGAATAGTCAAGATTGTAAAGTGAAGTAAGAGAAAAATAATAATAAAGAAATAATAGAAAAATATTATTTTAATAGAATAGAGAAATGATAAGAAGTGAGATATAGGATGTTTTGAAAAGATGAATAGTTAAAATAGGGAAAGACTTGAGACTAAAATTTAGGAAAAAATTTAGTCATCCCAATGTGGATGTTCTAACCCAAAGATCCTACAGTATGGTCATCCCAATCGATACCTGCCAACCAAAAATCCGAAATGCATTAAGGCTTAATATCTAGTTCCTTTTAACGTTGGATTAGGCTTGATGGCTACATTCCAATAAATGAAACTACTTGGAACCATGAGAAATCACACTTTTAAGGTTATAAAGGACCCTTTACGGTAAAAGAAAAAGGGAAAGACCAATTTTGAGCATGTCGGCAGAACCAGCACAAGCGTTTGGAGAGCTCTCAGGTTCGCTGTCTTGACTTGATTCCGTAAAGGGTGATTCAGTGAGAATTTTTAAGGTGATGCAGAAAATGCTTCAGGGAGATGTTCCTTCGTAGAATCTTGAGGTGAAAACCATCTCCACTCCTTGCACGCAGCAACTGCTACAGCACAGAGCTTAGCTTAAAAGGTTTATCTCAACGGATCTTTGGGTTTTGCCTACACGCCAAACTGCCTGGGTTTGCAACATTGGCAGTGACAAGTGAAAACACGGCTATCTTCTTTTCTCATTAACATTCTTTTTTGTAGTTTGCTCTTTAAATCTTTCTTTACACATATTGCCAGAAAAGAAGTCCAAAATTAAGGTCTCGCCTGGTTCCAAGACGCTAAAAAGTCAAATAACTAATACAATTTGCAAAATGCAGTTCTATGAAATTATGTCCAGGTTCTCGCATTATTAAAGAGGATGGTGATGAATTAATGCACTGTTGGCAAATGACAGCAGTAAACAAGTAAAAGATTAATGTTCAAGGCAAACAGCAAATGTAAAATAATGCTTACATTGTCAAGCAATCAGTTGGAGATAAGAAACTAAAGTGAATGAATATTCTCGTACGTTAAGCTTATTTGTTTGCGGTACACTTTTAGGAAACTGAAGTGGGGCACCATAAACCAGACTGGGGTTCAGCATCTCTACAGGCAAGAATCTGATATCCTCCATCGACAACCTGCAGTTTTACTTGAGTTGAACCTTTTTTTTGGCACAATATATGGCTCATCTATCTTTGCATGTATCGAATGACTCTGTATCAGACCGTCCCTCTGATATATGGCTCAAGTCACTGTCCTATGACCTTTTCACACAATATATGGCTCAAGTCACCCCAGGGCATCCTTCAGCTTAAAGATCCAAGAAGCCAGAGTGGTGCACTTTATTATATCATGGCAACGAATTGAACAGGGTCATTAAGATCTCTGTCCCCCCCCCCCCCCCCTCCCCCCTCCACCCTTCGTTTATAAGACAGTCCGATTCTCAGCAACATCTCTGTCATGTATAATTTCCTTGCCAATCTATAGGAAATTCAACAAAATTTCTAAGTCCGCCAATTGACCAATTGATAAAAATTTGGAAAGCTTCAAGAAACCAAACTTCATCTCTAGCAACATATACGAGATACTATGATGCATGACAGATGTAACACAGAAACCACATACCTTCAGGCTTCAAGATATCAAGAACTCAATGGAAGAATCTCCTTCGACATCGGGCAGATCCGAGCTCCTCATACTCGGATTTAGTGACACACATTGCTTCAAAATCGGGACTGGATGCCAAAAGCGATCCCCCCCGCCAGACACCTAGTATGGGACTGAACAAGCATCACAAAGTTTTAAGCCCATGGGATGCAGTAGAATGTTTGAAAACAAAATACGTAATTTACGAGGAAAATTTACTTTTCTTGAGTTGTCATCTTCACTTGGTAGTCATCAGGGACAAGAGGCCGAAGCTCCCTCTCTCTGTAATTTGATAAAGCAATAATATAAAAATTCAAGTCTGAATTTGCTTCCAAAAAATAAATTCAAGTCTAAATAAAGCTTTATTAGTAATTTTGACTATAAATCACATGTAAAAAAAATTGACTAAAATGAAAGTGATTAGAAGTTACAATCTCTCAGCAAATCGAGGAAATAACGTGCTTCCACCTGTTAAAATAATGCTGTCCAAACACAAAATTTAAACAGACATTGGTATTGAATTGATATATTTAACATAATTAGCATAGAGTCCAAGAGTTTGAAAAAAAACCTTTCATAGAGTATAGGGTGAAGATGAGGATGGCAAGAATTGACAGCTCGAACAATGCACTCTGCTAGCCCAGCCTGGTTCATTCCTGCATTAACGGCTTCAAGTCAGACAATTTTTAAAAGTACCTCAAAAAGGAGGCAATCGGCAGAAGTTATTAAGATTTTATTTCTCACTAGATTTCACAACATTTCCAAAATGTTCCAAACAATTTCTTTCCAATTTTATTCCTCAAGAGGAAGCATGTAACAACTTGAAGAAGTTGAAGAATCAACTTGAGGAAGCATGTAGCTACCTTGATTCTAATGTTTACATCAAATTCTTCAATAATTTCAAGGTCTTCTATACCTCCAATCCCAAGTATAATAAATGAAGAAGAATACAATTTCCCAGAAGTAAATCTAGATTTACAAGATTGGAAGATCCCCCAAACTCCAATCAAAGAATCTGCAAAACAAGCTTTTCACCATTCTCATTCTCATGTGATTACAATGTTAAAATTGTTGAACAAGTTTATGCTTTGAACAAAGAAGACGAGACAGAGCCCTTTCGTGTAAGAATCAAGGTAATTACAAACCTAAACCATGAACAGAAAAACTGACTGAAATCTTATCATACATAATTACCCAGCAATCCAACAAAAGCTAAATTCTACAAAAACAAAAACTTTGCTTCACAGATCAAACAGAAAACCCCCTAAAATATACTTCATAACTGCAGGTATTGTTAGGATTATACAGACCCAGATCCGCAGGATGGAAGAGCATCTCTGGGACAAGGAAGCGCTCATTTGTCAAGTCAAACTCCTGCACAAAGTAAAGAAATATTGAAAATCAATAAAAATAGACACGAATTGGCTGCTCCAAGGAAAGGGGTTACACCAGTACATTTTTGGTTAAATCAATTCTCTTTCGGTCCTCAGGTTTCTCTGTAACCTCAATGTGGTCCATATCCACCTTAGCTCCTAAGTTTGAAGGTGGAGCCCCATCTGTCAGCGACAAGTATCTCTGTGCTTGGTCCGGGTCCTTAACAAAGCCCTTGGTGTGCGTAACACCGTCTGGAAGCACGTAAGTGCACCTCAACAAGTTTTTCTTCCCGGGCTTCCTATACGAAATGAAAATTCAATTACTCTAAGCTACCCAATATTTCAAAAATACGGAATTTAGAAATCGGTGGAGTGCCTGAGCTAGTAATAACCTTGCGACGCCTAGGTCACGCGCGACGTCGAGGGAGACGAAGCAGAGCTTCTCTTTGACATCGTCCATCAAGAAGGTCTCGTCCATGACGTTTACGGAACGGTAGGAGACGAGCTCCTTGAGGTAATTGGTGAGGGCTTTGCCTCCGAGGTCGATACGTTTGACGGCGTAGTTGAGGGTGAAGTTCTGGAACACGGGGGCAGCGTGGGTGAAGGAGAACCCGCAGTCAACCACGAGGCTGCACTGGGCCGCACCCCTCGAGACGACGTGGCGGCGGCTGGTCTCGTAGAGGTGGGCCAGGGAGGGGGAGTCGGCGACGTAAAGTGCTGAAAAGTTGAAGTCCTCGAAGACGAGCTCGTCCGTGGCGCGTTGGATGGAGGGCAAGGCGAAGAGGGGCTCGGTCAGTAGCAGTGAGGACTGAGAGGGGCTGATATGGAGGAGGGAGTTAAAGAGGTGAGCCCAGATGTCTCGCTGGAGGTCAGGGTTGATGAGGTAGCCGCGGTCGAGGGGACGACGTACAGCGGCGGAGGTGAGGTCCAGTGGGTCTTCGGAGGAGGCGGTGATGGTGGGGGAGGGGTGGAGCCATTTCTTGGAGGAAAGGGGGCGGAGGAGGCAGTTGGGGAGGACGGTGGATGGGTCGCGTTCGCCGCCGAGACCGGCCTTGATAAGGCCACCGCCATTGTCGAGGACGACGACCACGTTCGACATGTCTCCCGGGAAGGATTGGGATTGGTACTGGATTTTTTGCATTTGCTTGAGTCTCGGTGTAGGGCTTTTGAAACTGAAAAAAATTACTTCAAAAATCATTCCTTCCTTCTAGTTTTTACGGAGTTAAGATTTTACCAAAAATAAATAAATAATGTTATATGTTAGGACAAAAACTATGATTAGATATTTTTAGAGTATTTAAGTATTTTCATCTTATATTATATATAATTAAAATTATCTATATAGTAATGTGACAACTTTTTTAAACTCACAAAATAAAAAAAATTATACTACTCTTTCAAATTTATAAAAAAAAAAAAATTATATTCAAATAATTTTTTTAACTTTATAATATATTTATTCAATATTTTTTCTCAAATTTTTTAAAATCTAATCAAACATCTCAACTTAAATATTTGAGTATCCAAACACTATGAATGGAGAATGTTGCTGATGAAAGTTTGATGATCCCTCGGGATGGTGTATCTCGTACTTTTGACAATAGGATTCCCAGAAGGATTTAGGTTGAGAAAAAATCTTCTTCACACTCTACTATTTATCACACACTTAACACTCCTAGTGTAATGAGTTAAAAAAGAAAAATTACGTGCATAGTATGTGAAGAGGGTGGATAGATGTATAGAAATGCTCGTTGGTTGAGCTTCCTTCTTGTGGGCAAAGAAAAAATCTTTAGGCTAGAAACTTTTTTTTTTTTTTCCTTGGCGAGACGATGATATTTTTTTCTTTTATAAGTGTGATAAGTTTAAGAGAGATGCTGGAGTGCAGCCGAAAGTCATAGCACACCACAGGTAAATTTTTTTTTTTTTTTTCACCCAATACATGGAGTGTGCGGCGACTGTTATGCACAATAGGCTGCTATTTATATTTTTCTCTAAGTTTAAGAATAATGCTTCGTCCACGGACAAAAGCTTTTAAAGCATTTTTTTACAATTTTTTTTTTCAACATTTTTTGTGCATTTTTTTTAAATACAAAAAAATAAACAAACACAATACTAAAAAATAAATAAATACAAATGCTTGAAAAAAACACATACATTTCGATACACATAATCGATACAAATCCTCGGCGGTTCTATCATCTTCCTAAGTTTAATTAAGAAACAAAAGAAGAAAAAGAAAAAGGATCATTATACTACCATCCTGGACTGGACACCATTAACTGGAGCAATGGTTTTTGCCCATTTTAAAAGCATGTTGGGGGGGGGTGTTTGGTATTAATCTGTAAGCTAATAGATGAACATGGATCAAATGAAGGCACGCTAGAGCTGATCTACCAGAGAGGGTTGCACCACACATCCCCGGGCAAATTTGCCAATTTCTTATTGGTATAAACAGTATTAGGAAGTCAATTAGTCACAGAAGATTAACCAAAATTATACTTGCCACATAGAAAGGCCTAACAATGTCTGTGTTTCACAACTCATTTTATGAGGGGAGAAAAAAGGGAAAAAAACTTAAAAGACTAATTTAGTGAAAAGTCAAATGAACAAAACAGCCAGCGCCTGCGACCAAAGCAAATCACGACCCCGAGTACCTCTATAGTTAGACCTTTACCTTCCTCCAAATTTACATCATAAACTCGTACTTCTCCAGTCATGCTAAATGAAGGGAATCAATTGCCACCATGGATCAACAACAAATTGGTATTAAGATGTCACTAGCAAACCCTGCTGGGTTGAGTTGATGTATCCTAAGACTATAATACCTAAACTCCACAGCTTCCCTAGAAAATCTAATATGCTGCGACCGGGTATCGGGTCACATGAAAGAGATACATACACTGAAGTTCCTTGGTGAAAGTAGACATGGATCTGTCACCTTTGGGGTTGATCTGAACCAACTGTACCAGAAGTGGTGCTAGGTCCAGTACCATTTTCAGTCGGAGGGGAGGTGCCCCATTTTCCTTCTGACTCTAATGGCTCGATTATATGGACACCACCGTCTGTAAGACCTAATGCAAACTGATTTGGTTCGGATGGATGTGCCGCAACAACAAGAGGGTGCACTCTCATGCTGTAGAAGTTATGTCGATGGCTAAGTCAAAGATAAGCACAATACAAATCAAATGGCTGAATCCAAATTGGATAATAGTACACACCTGGGGTTGGGAGGTAGATAAGCAGTTGGATTTATTCGACATCTCAGTCTTAGCGTTGAAGCAGTCAGAACACCCACACTTCCATCTTCAAAGCTCACGTATATTGACTGGCTATCACAGGAATACGTAGCATGCGTGATTGGACCACTAGCTTCCCGTGGGACCCACTGTTTGAGAAAACACAGTTTAAAAAAAAGCTATCAGTGGCCTTGAACTACATAAAACTAAATTCAAAATCACATTGTTGGTTTGGTCAATAAATGACAAAGCTTGCATAAATACCCAATGCTTTCAATATAATTATCATATGCAATTAAAACGAAAAAATCTATAGCAGGGGGAGTAAATTTGTAAAATACAATAGGTGTCTAGTTGCATGCATGCTATCTCTGTATGCATGTATTTATATAACTGGCACACCTGCTTAAGGCAATCTAATTTAGGTGCATCATATATGGCTATCTGCGTTTCGTGAACAACCAGCAAATGTATCTGATCTAGATGAAATTGAACTCGTGTATCTACAAGAGGAGCTGCAACTCGCCCACTTGGAATCTGCAAGAATTTACTAGCCTGCTTCTCCCATCCATCTGTGTTCCAAACACATAGCTGTAAAGAAAAAATAATAACCAAAAATAAAAATAAAAAGGTGAGGTGGAGATTTTTTAGTTGATGTATCCACTAGGAATTACTTGGTCAAATTACTCAAATTTTCTGCAATATTGAAAAGGCACAGAAGGACAAAAAGAAAATGGCTAAGTTATTTTTTAATTATTGTTTTTAAGAGGAAAAAAGAAGTGCAAAGGCATTAAAAAAAGGCTAGTGAAATAGTGATGCAAGAGAAGTAAATAGAACTGTTTCCTGTGACATTCATTTTAGAAAAGCATTCTGCAGTCTCCGCCTGCACTTGTGGTCCTAACCAATCGATCTTAACATGAACAGTGATGAATGGTAAAAAAAAAAAGAGCCAAGTGTCAGCCAAACATGAATGCAGTTGAGGCCTTGTAAGTACTTCAGCAGCTGGTTGGTTAGTATAGCGCCACTCTCATGTATTTTACCTGAGAATCAGCTCCCGATGAAACAAGCACATTTAGAGTGTGAGAGAAGGCAAGGCCTGTAATTCTTTTCTGATGACCTTGCAGCTTGGTCTTAACCTGTGATAATGAAGCATGCAAATTGTTATGAATCCCAAATGCCAGTTATTTATTACAGATTTAACTCGCACGTTCCAAATTTAGTAACATAGAGTAAGACCTCATCCACCCGAACATTATAGATTTGAATAGAAGAGTCTTCCATGCCAATGGCAATAATGTTATTGTCTTGAGGGTGAAATGCAAGAAATGTAGCTGCTGGAGGTGGGGGCATAAATGTTGTCATTGTCTGCAATTGAGGAAGCATCACAAAAAATATGATCACATATAAAGAAGCAAATTTATTGAAAATGTACGAATATGTCAAGAGCCCCCCGCTAAAAATCTAACCAATATAAGATCTGGTAAGTAATGTGCCTTCAGTTGATTTTTTCCCCCAACACAATATACTTCGAAAAAAGTACAGCTATTCTCATATCCTGAATACCAAATTAGACAACTATTCATTATGATAATGATCTTCAAACCAATCAAAGGTTTCAAGGATGGAATTTTTTTTATAGGTAAGATGAATTTTATTTATAATCAAGAAAAAGAAGCATGGGCATTATCACAGTACAAAGGGAGTATACTTTGAGTATGGCTGATGGGGGAGAGAGAATAGGTCAAAAAACTCTTGAATACTAAAATTGGAAATTTTCAATGATGGATTTTTAGCAGGAAAATTATTTCTGCGGCTACTTGGTAGATTATCCTTGATAACAGCTTCCACACATCACGACTGTTTGGTAATTTCAAGGAAAAGTACTACTTAGGATGGTAATTCTTTTCCTTGTAGTAGTACTTGGAAGACTAAAGTGTCTCTAAAACAGATTTTTCAATGAAGATCCTCACCATGAAGAACCTAAGGAAACATCAGATTATTGCAGTTGATTGTTGTAGGGGTAAAAAGAGTGGGGAATTTGTAGGATCATTTGCTACTTTATTGCAAGATTACCAAGCCTCTAAGGATTTTTTTTTTTTTTTGGCAGAGCTGGGTTAGCTTGGGTTATGCCTTGAAGCATTGTAGACCTTGCAAACTGAAGTGGTTTATATGGCAGTTCACAAGTTGTAGTAATGTAGAATAAGGCACAGTATGTTTACTGTGGTGCATTTGGAGGGAAATGAACGATAGAAGTTTTTTTGAAGATCACGGGCAGACAATAGATGAACTTAAAACTTTTTTCTTTACTCTATTCCTTTGGGCAATTGCTATAGACTCTGATGGACTGTCTTCATGACTTCCTTGTAACTATTTCTATCTTCAAATAGGTGTTTATCTTATATACATCCTGTGTACCTGAGCTATGCCTTATTTTTATATCAATAAAATTCTATTACCTATAAAAAAAGATTTCCAGAAGTGACCAACCAAGTACAATAAATATATGCAGTGAAAAAAAGGAAGCCATCTACCTTGAATGTCATCATATTGAATAATGAAATTTTCCCCCCTGAAGCTGACATGACGTAAGAGTCATTCTTTGACAGTGCAAAACATGGAACAGCATCATCAGAATTTGTTTCGCTTACATCATTTGTCATTAGTATTCCGCTTGGAGGTTGCCATAATTGAGGTACTGCACTAGCTGTGGCCTAAAAGAGGCACAGTCATTGTAAATAGTAAGCTGATAGGTTTTGAAATGATAAAAAGAAAATGCAACCTTAAGAGAAACTTCAATACCTTCCCTGTTAAATTTCGATCATTTCTCTGCCACTTCCAGAGCTTGTGTACAGCATTAGATGCCAAGGCCAATATGCCTAGACCTGAATTTGTATAAATTAATCTTGAAACCTGAAGTAGTTGTCAAAATGTCAAGACCATAAGAGAAAACTAAATAGCAACATACACAAACTTTCACCTCAAATTCAAAGGAATCCATGCATGTTTTGTTTTACCATCGCATGCAGGACACCATAATCAATCAAGTTTGCAAATCAAGTTGAAAAGTACATGAAAAATATTTTGCAGCACAAGCCAACTGCAAATCCATGTATTTTGAGTCTTCTGGTCAATGAGTCCAATCCCTCAGCCTAGACCACAGCAATTCTCACTGGTACCTAATCTTTATAAGTAATGATACATGCACAACCCTTTACACAACCATGTTTTAAAATGAGGGTATTTAAGTAAAGCGATGTTACTTTTATAAGTTATTTTACAAAAAATGCCCCTCATTTAAAACATAGTTATATAAAAGGTTGTAAAAAGGGTTGTATGTCTATCACTTTCCAATCTTTTATAGGCACTGTTGCCTAATCTGTTCATCCTCATTGGCCCCAATCCTCCACTAGAATGTGAACCATTCGATCCAAAGGGAATCAAATGTAAGTTATCATAATTACTCAACCACCTAACTCATATAAATCTTATAGTCTGTCATAACCTACAAACTAATAGCTTTTCATTACTATGTTTACTACCTGTGAGAGACCATGTAAGGTTCTTATGGTGCCAAAACTGGGAAACACATTTTATTGATTACTTGAACTTCAATAGAGATGTGGCAAATTCTTGAGAAAGCATCATATTATCCCATCATTATTAAAACTACACAAATAGATTAGGTAAAATTAATTATAGAACATTTTAAACGTTTCATCAAGCCATTTTTATCAAGGATTTAAAATAAAATGCTCCAAAAAATAAGTATAATACCATATACCTCTAGAGAGAGGTTGCACTAGCAGGCATAGTATGCAAGATGCCTTTTGAGATTACAGGTCTTCTGAAGATTAGATAAAGTGGGATCACCTTCTTCACGTTGTTACATATAGGTTCTCTTTTTGTAGTCCACAGCATGGGTTGAGTTTTTTGTAACAACGGTATTACTCCACCATAAGTGAGGGGACTAATATAATTTCCTTATTTAAAAAAATGGTATGCAGGATGCAAAAATGTTGCTAATAAAAATTCCATTGATATAATCACACGTGATATATACACGCAGAAAGGACTAGGTAAAGCATGCATGACATGCATGACGACCATCTGTGGTGTGTACACACATATTTATCTTGGATGCACGAAAACTGGCTGTAATTTTGTAGTGCAATGTGTGGCACCAGAATTAAAAAGAAGACAACTCTGCACTGTCAGCTTCACTTGCTCAAATGAACAGGACATAGAATCAAGGGGGAAAAGAGAGAGAAGCAAAATATACCAGAAAGAAAAATGGAGCATAAATCTTTCAGCAGTGACATTGGAGGCCCTTTACCATTTGAAAGTCAACAAAAGTTGGTGACGTGGCACAAAAATTAACTTAAATTGTGATAAAATTACACAGATTGGGCACATACCCTCACTGGTGTTAAACTATCAAGGAGCCTCAGGGAGCAGCATTGTGATGGTTCATTGATCTCTGTAAGTTTCCAGATCCTAGATTTATCGACTGAATCATCAGCAATTCTGGGTTTTATGTCCACACTTCGACTATCACTGTTCTACACAAACTCCAAAAAAAAAAAATTAAACGGCTTGAAAAATATGTTTTTTTTATAAGATACATATCTCATTAAGATGAGAAAAAGGGTCTTGCCCTGCTTGACATATAAATCTTAATCTTAACGTACATCCATGGATGCACGCATCAACAAGAACACACAATCACATGAAACAATATGCATAGATCAGATTAACAATTTGCTTCTTTTAATAATCTCACTGAGCATCTGGTTACCCACAAGACATTAACACTCACCATTGCAACCATTGCTGCTACTGGAGGAGCACGATCTCCAATGCTTGTTCCAATAGTTACAACGGCAGATCCAAATGTGCCTACTGCAGGAGCCTATATAGGAATTGTGCAATTAGGAACTCTAATCAAACAAGATCGGCTGAGTTTGAGCAAAATACCTTAACAATAGCCGCAGAAGCAACTCTAGAAGCATCAAATGTGCGATTCTCCACTGTTTTTAGCAGCCGAATTCCGTCTGGATTTGCTAAGATTTTAACACCATTATCATTCGTTGAGACAGCTAACAATATTCCTTCCTTGTTAAATCTAATACAAGGAGAAGCCTGCAGGTTTCAAGACCAATATAACTGGTTGACAAAAAAGTTCTCTAGATAAAAATTGACATGGACTGAAGCGTAACCAATAATTACCGGTAGAGAGCCCTCCGCTTCAGTAGTTACTGATAACCTCTCTCTGTCCATGTCCCAGAATTTGACCAGGTTATCATCACCAGCAGCTAACCACCGATTTTTAGTTGTATCAAATTGCACAACCCCAGTGTCTGCACGCTTTAAAAGACCATGATATGTGCGCCTGACAGCACCTTCACTTTCATTCCATTCTACTAGGAATGATTCTCCTTCTTTGTTTGTCCCACATGAGAACAATCTGAGTTTCCCATAAATCATGATAAGATAGTCAGGTAACAACATCATATGATGCCAAATGTTGACCTAAATGAATGGAAAGTTGCAAGGCAGTAGAAATTCATGTACATACCTTGTCCCGTCAGCACTGTATGCCATTGTGGTAGATGAATGGCCTGGTGCATCATAGTCAACTCTCGAACCCATGTTATCATACAACCATGCCTTTATCTTTCCATCGGTTGCGGTTGAGAAGATGAACTGAAGAGAGGGTAAAAACAGTAAGAAAATCCAAGTCTCAACAGCAATAGTTAGATAATCATGCAATAAAAATAAATCCAACAAAATAAAGCACGTCCATTTTCCTTGTTCAATGTTTACTCTTAGATAATCCCTCCTTTACATTATGAAAGAAGTTTCACAACTCTATTCAGTCTCAAAGCAATCTTGGTAATGGAAAAGTGAACAAGCTGTAAGATATTCTAACTACCCATGCTTAATCATTAGATGGCTGAACTTTTAACTTGTGGCTCGGCCAGACAGTGGCAAAGAGAATAAATCCTTTCTATAAAAATTAATCTATGATTTCTCTTTGATAAGAAACAATTTATGATTGATTTAGATATGTAGAAACAATGTATGATTTTTTGAGACTAGAATACAAATCAACTGTGAAGAAAATTTTTAGTTGGATTGTAAGGATTGCTAGATATCTTTATTACGGAAATAAACATTGCAGCAGATCACGGTAGTAGCAACAGGTCACGGCAAATCAGCAAATCAAGTGTAACTGCACCTTGATTCCAGGAGTCCCCAACGGCTACAGAATTATTTACTTTCCATGCATATCTCATTAATACATTTCCTTGTTTATAGTAACCCGATTCTTTAGACATTAGACAGCTGTAATCAAATCCTCAACAAATTGTACAGTTACTAATATAAATACAGATCCTCTCTCGCTGCATTGCGGAAGGGAGTTTCCTGCATTCTTGTGTTATCTTTCATGGTATAAGAGCCTAACATAACCTCTGTTTTTTTTTTTTTCGATCCACCAAAATGGCCTCATCTCCTTCCAACTCAGTTACTCCCATAAACATCCACAGCCTCGTCACAGTTAAACTCACCAAGGACAATTACCTTCTCTGGAAACTCAGACTGTCCCTTACCTACATGGTCAGCGTCTGTTTGGGTTCGTTGATGGAACCATCTCTAGTCCTAGCCCCACCATTCCTAATCCTGAAGCAGCAGCCTCCCAAACTGCTCCCACTGAAATACCAAATCCCAAATACATTTCCTGGTATGATCAAGATCAGGTTGTTCTAATTGCACTGGTTTCCTCCTTATCCGAGAATATCCTGGCACAAATGGTTGGCCTTGCAACTTCAAGAGAAGTTTGGGTCGCCCTCGAGAGAATGTTCGCCTCTCACTCTTCCGCTCGCGCCATACACCAAGAAAGGTAACTTGTCAATTTCCGATTACTTCCAAAAAATGAAATCATTTTCGGACAACTTGGCTGCCATCAGACAGCCCCTTCAAAATCATGAATTTACAACCTACCTTCTTGGTGGTCTCGATATGTCTTATGATGCTAGTGTCACATCAATTTCCACTCAAATTGACAAAATGACTTCAGAAGATATGTTTAATCATCTTCTTGCGTTTAGTTACGTCTTGAGCAGCAACAGATTGCCGTTGACACCTCTGTTGGCTCGGTGAACATGGCCACACGGAATGACTCCAGGTCGCGTGGTGGAAAATATTCACAAAAGCAGCACCCTTCTCAGAACCAGTCCCATGGTTCCAACAACAGAGGAAGGGGACGTGGAAATAGAGGAAGAGGCGGTACACCTCAAAATTACTCCTCCAACCCGAGACCACAATGCCAAGTCTGTGGAAGAAATGGTCACACAGCCATCCAATGTTATTACAGGTTCGATCGTGCCTACCAAGGCACTCCTCCTAACATGGCGGCTTATGTAGCATCTCCCTCAACTCATCATGATACCAACTGGTATCCGGATACTGGTTCAACAAACCATCTCACCAACGATTTCAGTAACTTGATTGTGCAATCAGAACCTTATCTTGGCAACGACCATATTCATGTCGGCGACGAGGCAGGTTTACCTATAAAAAATATTGGTTCCACCACTCTTTCGACCTCAACAAATTCTTTTATTTTAAATAAGCTGCTGCATGTACCTCAGATTAAGAAGAATTTGATTTCTGTGAGTCAGTTTACAAGTGATAACAATGTTTATCTTGAATTTCACTCTTCTTCTTTTTTGGTGTAGGACGAGGCAACGGGGAGAGTTCTTCTATGCGGCAAACCTAAAGACGGCCTCTACATTTTTCCAACTTCCATGTCACCAACAAACCATTCTCAAACATACCTATCTCAACGAGCACCACTTGATGTCTAGCATTGCCGGATGGGACATCCTTCCTATCAAATTGCCCGGCATCTTGTTTCCAAGTTTTCTTTACCTACTTCGTCTAATAAAATTCCGGGTGTTTGTTCGGCTTGTCAACAAGGAAAGAGTCATCGCCTTCCCTTTTCTAGTTCTCAATCAATTTCTAATCATCCTCTTGATTTAATCTTCTCAGATGTTTGGGGTCCTTCCCCTATTATGTCAACCAATGGAAATAAATACTATGTTTCGTTTGTTGATCATTTTTAGCAAATTTACATGGTTATTTCCAATCCCAAGCAAATCTAACGTCATGCAAATTTTTCACTCATTTCAAAAACTTGTTGAACGCCAATTTAATTGTAAGATCAAATCTGTGCAAACTGATTGGGGTGGGGAGTATCGCTCTCTTCACACATATTTTGCAAATATTGGCATTCAACACCGAATCACATGCCCCCATACGTCCCAACAAAATGGGTCCGTTGAACGGAAACACCGTCACATTGTTGAAACGGGTCTCTCACTCTTGTTCCATAGTCGTGTTCCTCACACCTATTGGGATGACGCTTTTCTCATGGCCACATATCTTATTAATCGCCTTCCCACCACTCCTCTTAGCATTTCACCATTCGAAAAACTCTACAAACATGCCCCTAATTTTTCTTCTCTAAAAAATTTTTGGGTGTGCTTGTTTTCCTTTTCTTCGCCCCCTCAATCGCAACAAACTTGACTTCAGATCTAAACGCTGCGTCTTCATTGGCTATAGCAACTCACACCGTGGATTCAAGTGCCTTGATACCTCCACTGGCAAGGTATTTGTTTCTTGGCATGTTGTCTTCGATGAAGGGTCTTTCCCTTTTGCTAGCTTAGACGCAAACCCAACCCAGACTCCATCAAACCCGCATACAACTCTCCCTTTTACTCTCTTACGAAACGATGACTCAAAGCCCATCCCCACAAAATGACACATCCCAAGCCACGGACTCATTAACCCCAACGACATCGTTTCCAAATAATCATACAATACCTTCGTCTTCCTCGGTACCTACTTCTCCTTCTTCAAACCTTTCACCACCAGAAATAAATTCATCTTCTCCACCCAACGACTCTACTCTCGCCACACAACCAACCCAACAACCAGCTGCTGCCGAAGAACTCCCTGAGCACCATCCTCATCAACTGGTAACACGATCCCAGAACAATATCATGAAACCAAAGAAGAATCCTGATGGAACTGTTCGGTATCCTCTGCCGCAAACCTTTCTTGTTGCAGGTAAGGTTCCAGAATCGCCAACCTGCTATTCCGAAGCTTCCAAACACAGTGAATGGTGTGCTGCCATGGATGAAGAATTCACTGCGCTCATGAGTAATGGAACGTGGTCCTTAGTTCCTGCCAAACTTGGTCTCAATGTCGTCAGCTCCATGTGGATTTTCAAATCCAAGCGCAAGTCTGATGGTTCTCTTGAACGGAGAAAGGCGAGACTCGTTGCCAAAGGTTATCACCAACAACAAGGAATTGACTTCGATGACACGTTCAGCCCAGTGGTAAAGCCCACCACCATTTGAATCATGCTAAGCTATGCTGTCTCAAACCAGTGGGCGATCCATCAAATTGATATCAAAAACGCATTCTTTCACAGCAACATGACTGAAGAAGTTTACATGCAACAACCCCTTAGCTATGTGCATCCCAGCTTCCCCAATCATATTTGCCGACTGCACAAGGCCCTATACGGACTGAAACAGGCTCCACGAGCCTGGTACCATCGATTACAAGAGCATCTACTCTCCCTCGGGTTTGTGAACTCATGCTCTGATACTTCTCTTTTTATTTGCAGACAGAGGTCAAGTTCATTATTTCTCCTTGTATATGTCGACGATATTCTGATCACTAGGTCAAGTCCACTGGCCATCTCACAACTGATCGCAAACCTGAGTCAAGAATTTGCCGTCAAAGACCTCACGCACCTAAAATATTTTCTGGGCTTGGAAGCACATCAGCTACCCGAAGGTCTTCTCCTCTCGCAAAGCCAGTACATCTTCAATCTTCTCCAACAGACAAACATGCTGAATGCCAAACCCGTTCTTCTCCAATGTCCTCTTCTCAGAAACTATCTTTGTTCTCGGGTGCTACTTATTCAGATCCTTCAAATTACCGCAGTATAGTGGGGGCATTACAATATTTGTCACTGACTCGGCCAGATATCTCATTTGCAGTTAATAAAGTTTGCCAATTCATGCACAAACCCACTGAAGAACACTAGACAGCAGTCAAAAGGATCCTTCGGTATCTTAAGTTTTCAATCAATTTTGGCCTCCTTATTCGACCAAGCAAGTCGACACAGCTTTCTATCTACTCAGATGCCGACTGGGCGGGTTGCCCGGATGATCGAAAGTCTACCTCGGGTTTCTGCATTTATTTTGGTGACAACTTAGTCTCATGGAGCACTTTGGGTCCAATCCTTGATGCGTGAGATCGGTATTGTTTTAGCCCAACGTCCAATCCTATGGTGTGACAACATTGGTGCCACATATCTCACGGCAAATCCAGTATTCCATGTGCGAACGAAACACGTGGAGATAGACTACCATTTTGTCCGGGAAAAAGTTCAACAAAAAAATCTGGAAGTTCGCTTCATTTCAAGTAAAGACCAGCTTGCTAATGGTCTCACTAAACCCATTGTGTCAGCAAGATTTGCCTTCCTACGAGACAAGCTCAACGTGCATTCATCCCCGTTGAACTTGAAGGGGCATATTACGGAAATGAACATTGCAGCAGATCATGGCAGCAGAGCAGATCATGGTAGTAGCAACAGATCACGGCAAATCAGCAAATCAAGTGTAACTGCACCTTGATTCCAGGAGTCCCCAACAGCTACAGAATTATTTACTTTCCATGCATATCTCATTAATACATTTCCTTGTTTATAGTAACCCGATTCTTTAGACATTAGACAGCTGTAATCAAATCTTCAACAAATTATACAGTTACTAATATAAATACAGATCCTCTCTCGCTGCATTGTGGAAGGGAGTTTCCTGCATTCTTGTGTTATCTTTCAATCTTGAATTTTAATTATATTGATTTCTTCTTTTTGTTGGGGTGGTGGGGGGGGGTGGGGGTTAGAAACTAATAAAGACTATCTTCAAGACTTAAGATGGAAGACAAATATGTATATATACATGCATATAATCTCACTTAAACATATATATATCATATATAATCTCGTTCCTTTTCTTCCTCAAATATAGGACCCTAATATCTTCGTTTCATAAGGGCAGGGAGACAAAAAATTTATAGAATAAGAGCACCTCAGTTTGCTTGTTTTATGACCAATATATATAGAATGACAATCATTACCTGAATATTTTCTTTGTGATGTGGACATACAGAATATACAGGTGCTTCATGACCCTCAAAAGTATACTGCTTGGTCCCAGTGACTGCATCCCACACCTGTATAATCTTGAAACGTTAAAAATAATTTCCAACCCATACAATCAGATCTAGTAATATAACAAAACAAACCTTAATGACTCTGTCCTCGCCACAAGTGACAACACATAGTTGTTTGTTTGGATAAGAGAAAGCGAGATCATTAACATTACCAACATGGGCCTCAATCTGAGAAACCACGAAGAAATTCATGAAAAAAAATAGTTAGCAAAAAGAATAATGTCAAATAAGCATAAGAAAAAAATCACAAGGAAAAAAGAAAGGGAAAAATCACTTTACTACCTTACTGAAGAGACTTTTTTTTATGAGTAAGATAAAATTTTGTTAATGACACCACTGAAGACATTTAAGATAAAAGGGCTTGAAAAGACATTTTGGAGGAATTGGTTGATGGCACAAACCTCCAAGTGGTTTCGCAGACCATCACGACCATGATATGAGTATAGGTGCACAATATGCTTAGAGTATGCAACACCTGTAGTAGGGACAATAAATATATCACCAAAAAGCCTATTATCACTCTCGTAACATTATTTTTCTCTGGTATAACGGACTAATTCTCAGGATTTTATTTCCAAAATGTGTAATCATTAAAAAATAAAATATGGCAACTAAAGCTAGTGAGCACACCAACAAGCGTTCCATCAGGGCTCCACATCACACGATTTACTGATGCTGTATAATCATTGGTCAGAGATGCCTATAACAGAAAAAGAAAAGCCGATTTTTCATTGAAGATAAAGTAATTTAAGAAGCCTCATATAAACATGCCATGTCAAAAAAATGTAAAAGAAAAAAATTGTCCAGCATCAAAAGCCATACCTGCAGGGCCATTGAACATAGTCCAAGATCCCATACTTTAAAATTTCTAAGAGCAATCCTTTCACGGCTACCTAACTCCCATAACATGACATCACCCTTGTTTGTTCCAACTGATACAGGCACACATTAAGTAAGAGAAAATAAGGGTAAGATCTGCAATTCCAAAAACCTAATTTCAAACAAAACTCCACCACAGGAATAGAAACAGAAATTACATTCAGTACATTAATAAGGCTCACCCAGAAGAAGAATTTGTTGCACTGGATGGAAATCCATACTCTTGACAGCTGATCCCTGATTTAGAGTCATAACAACAGTTTTGGGCAACTCGTCGGTACCATGGTAACTTTGACCATGGCTTTGGGGGGTGTATGCCACAGGCAGAATATTTACTGGCAGATTGTTGACCTGTTGAAAAATTATTTATGCATCACCAATTACATAGACTTATTCTTTGGCGTTGATCATTCAAGCAAGGGCAAAACTAACATACTATTTTTTTTTCAAGCAAAGGAAAAGGCAAAATTTTAGGTTTAAAGACCACATGCGTGGACCTCAGATTCAGAAGATAAAGAATTAGCGTCAAAATGACATAGTAGCATACCAAAAAAATAAATCAGTCATACATATCATTCATGTTATCCCCACCCACACACCCCTTCCCCCTTCTGGCATCATAAATACTAGATGGAATCCATGAAGTGTGTGCGATGAAAAAAGGCAGGCACAAACCAAAAGCCAAAGAACCTAATTAACATTTCTCTGAAATTCCTGCCCTCTATTTGATTTTTTTTTTTTTTTTTAAAAAAAACCCGGTATAAGCTTAGATTCAAAAGAATTTATGTTAATCTATTATAATGACCATTCAATTTCCATAACATATAAAGAATAATCCATTTTAATAGGAGTTTCTAATATGTAAGGGGGGACAAGAGCACTTGAAGGGATAAGTCAGTTAATCATCACTTTAAGTATGGAATATCTCGGGAGTAACTATATCTTCAAATTAGAGTGAAAATTTCCCACTAAGACATTTTTGAGCAACCCCATCAACTTAAAATTGTAAGACAAATATCATTGATGCGCTATGGGTACCTATTTTCTACTCACAAGGTGCCAAGGAAAAAGAATTCAACTGCAACACCAGCAAAACTGTCACAGGAACAAAGAACAAAAGAATAAAAGAAGAAATTCAATGCTGCATTGTCTGATTAGGTGGATCTCACAATGTGCCAAGGAAGAGATGAACACTGCAACAATGGCACAACTGTGACTCGAAGAAAGAACAAGAAAGGAGGGGGCCAGGAGAGGGGTAGGAAGATTCAACTCCCATTGTGTAATAAGAGAACCCTCACATCTAACTAACTGCATTGATCAAGATATTCAGGGATCATAGAGTGGCACCACAATTCTCAAGACATGTTAAAAGATATATCCAAAATCAGATAAGCAAGAGTTTAATATTTTAGTAATAGGAGATTTCCACTTTGTAAATTGAATTTATAAACGATGTGCAGTACCTCATCTGATAGTCCAAAATGTCTTGGTCTCTTCAACACATGCTCAGAATCAGCTGTTTGATAGTCCATAACTGGGTTATTGGTAGGGGGTGTTCTAGGGCGCTTCAAGATGGCTGCCATGATGATAAATGAATAAAAAGGTAGAAATGTATTGAATGAGATAAATAAAATAATTCAGGTATAAAAGCAGATTGCAAAAGTATCTTGGTGTACGATATAAAGGTTAGAAGTACATCAATTGAGATGGAAACAAAGAAATTATATAGGAAAACCAAATGCAAAAGTATCTTTTTTTTGGGTAAGATAAATGCAAAAGTATATTAGTGTAAAACACTTCAAGCTTCTCAGGTTTTGCTACAATTCTATGTATCCGTGTCCTGATTATATATTGCCAATTACAGTCAACCATAACAACTAGATATGCATTCATATCATATTTACAATTGGAGGTGTCTTGAGCTAGCAAATCAGCTCCAGACACAGCTGGTCAAAAAGGTTAAGTATATGTCAATACCTGAGTTGTTAGCAGCAGTCAAACCGATGGGTCCTGCAGAGGCTGAAGGGTGAGGCACAGGAGACGGATTAGCCATCCATCCAGCAAGAGATGTTGGAAGAGCAACCGGTGTGGGCTGAAATGGCTATAAACATATAGACCAGACTCAGATAAAGAAATTCAAACTTCGAAACAACTTAATTAAAAGAAAAGCAACATAGTTCTTATCTACTTTCCACTTACACCATGAGCACTCAGTGGCGGGAAAACCCCAGCCTTAGGGACACCACCCATTAAGGGATTCGTTACGGGAGATGGGGCCCGTGCACCATTTGGTGTTCCGCAACTGTGGTCTACAAATAGTGTCTTAATGTCAGGGTTAGGCCTTGGATTCTTACAAAGTTGATGCTGCCAATTTAAACTGCATTTCAATACAAAAAAAATATATATATACCTATTACTGAAAGCCAAGCTCAACCATTAGGTCCAAATACAAAATAAAGGAAAAACTTTCTCAAGTACCTCTGATTAATTAGTGTTCGCAATCTTGAGTTCTTCAAGGGAGGAAATTGAAGCTTATCACGAAAAAGGGGGTTAGCCTCTATCAACTTTTTTAGTTCAGCAAGCATTATACCCCTAGCAGATTTAGTATCTCCATATTTAGACAGCTGTTCGTTATCTCTGCAAATCATTACCATGGAGTGATTTACATAGTCAGTATCATAAGGAATCCAAGAAACCAGGATCTACAAGAACAATTCCGTTGAAGATAATTTCTTCATACCGAAAGTTGTCCAAAGTCAATAGCTGCGTAATTTCCTTAAAAAGCTCTTCATTAAATGCCGCGAACACTTTCAAGTCCTTCACTAAAATATCCACAGCTTTAGCACGATCCCTCCTACAATTATTATTAATTTCATTCTCAATATTTCGTACCAAATAACCTACCACAAGTAGCGCAAACAAAATGACAAGCTAAAGAAGCCATAGTTTTTGCAAATCAAATTCAGTAAGCTTTTTACACATACTTGTCTAAAGCTTCGAGGTACTTCTGCTTGCGAATCTCGAAGAAGATTTTCATTGAGTACCTATTGTCGTCAACCTTCGTGAAACCGGAGAGGTACTTCTCCACCTCCTCCCACTCCCCACTGGTCACCATATCCTCAAAATACCTCATGTTGAAGAAAAACCCTGACTCTTGCTCTAACCTTCACAACCACAATCACCCAAAAATAAATAAATTAATCCATAAAACGATAACAATTTATGCAAACATACACATACACAGGAAACAAAAAAAATGGAAAATTAACCATACCTGTGAACGGTTTCTTTGAATTTCTCTTCGTCGAGAAACTGAAGTATGAGAAACACTAGTTCTCTGCTAAGCGAAGACATGGCTGTGCAGCTGAGGAACCCGAATAACACTACCACACAGATTTAGAGCTTCACAGATCGATAGCAGTTGAGCATGCAAACCCCTAAATTACGCAGCGAATAAATCCAACAACCAAAACACAAAAGTAGTCTCAATCCAAGAATTCAACCGCAGAGCAAAATCCATGAAAAAGATTCAAGGAAAAGAAGAACATGAGGGGGAAGAAGAGAGGACGGTGCATACCAGAAACAAAGATTGGCAGCCCAGATCGGAAGGTTCAACAGAATTTCTGAGAATTATATATTAGTTTTGTTTCCTCAATCGCTCTAGAGAGCACTGGCTTTGGAGAATAGAGCTTTCTCTCTCTTTCTCTGACTCTTCAGTCTTTCATTCGCAACTGACGCGTCTGTTGAGTATTAATACAGAGAAAGAAAGGATTAGGGATTTGGAAAGAAAAAAGAATGAGAGAGAGAGAGTCAGGGGTGTGAAGCGAAGAAACAAAAGGTCTCGGACAGATTTATAATTACCGTGAGACAGAGAGAGAGAGAGAGAGAGAGAGAGGTGAGATGGATTTGTGTGATAAGTAGATGGACTTATTACAAAGTGATAAGTACCCTTGCTTATGCAATGGCAATATATAGGCAAGTGAGCTTATAGGGATCATGAATATGCCCTAGATTTGGATTTGTTTTTATATGATTTAGGGGGTGAGATTTTCGGGATTTTCTAGGTGCTCACTGATCTCACACAGTTAATTACTAGTTTCCTTTTTGTATTGTCGCTTTTCTTTGGAGGGTTTTAAAGCTATCATTAATGAGATGGGCTTTATTGTCAATTCATGCTCCCTCCCCCAACCGCCCAACGTCCTTGCAATGCGCGACCGGACCTTTTTACACGGCTATCAATACACGCCTTGTAAAAGATCTTTGGCACGGTAACAACTTTGAGAATTTTGATATTTAGATGAGGAAAATAAAGCTTATTACTTTATATCATCTATTTATTATTTTATAATATATTTAAAATTTTTATTTTTTTTTATTATTTTATTTAAGAAAAAATCTACACAACTTTCTACTATTCACACAACCTCCACACACCACATTTTTTTTAATTTTTATTATTTTTTCTTTTATCAAATAAAAAATCTGCATAACCTCCTACTATTTAAATAATTTTTTACATCTTAATTATTAAAAAAAAATTTAAAAATATATGACTTCACTAATAGTCACTTATTTAACTATTAAGACTTCATTTAGTTACAAGACTCAGTTCAGTCTAATTTTTAGACTGAATTGAGTCTAACATCCAACCACCCAACTCTCAAATTATTAAACTCATATCAACTCAAAACTCCCTTACACATGGAATTCACAACTTTTTTCAACTCAACACATCTTTATACGTGGGACCCACAACTTTTTTCAATTTCTCATAAATAATATTAAATTCATCTTAATATCCAAATACATTTAAACTCATTTTAGATAGACTCCACATAACTCACTTCACCTACTCAACTCACTATTATTCATAAATAACTCATTCAGCTCAACATCCAAAAGTTAAGATAAAAATTAAAAGTTGAGATGAGATGAGTTGACTTGCGATAAAAGTTAAAATTTAAATAAAATATTATTTTTAAATATTATTATTATAAAATTTTAAAATTTTAAATTATTTTTTTATTTTGTATAAAAATTTAAAAAAAATATAATAATTAAATAAAATAAGATGAAATAAATTAAATAGCTATTTGTATCCAAACTTCTCCTCCTAAGTTGTGTTCAACAAAAAAAAAACATAAAGCATCAGGTCTTACAAGTTATTAGTTTTTTTTCTTGGGATTTTCTTTTTAAACTGGTCCAATGAATTTAAAAGATTTTTTTTTTTTTTTTTTTGTTGCAATGCGTACATACGTAATAATTATATCTACGACTTATAAAGAGGAGATGGCATACTGAATGAACATCAAATCAACCGATTTCTCTTTTAACAAAATGTATTATTGTAATTTTTTTACCAATGATGAATAGCTTCAATACTAAAAAGCAAGGATTAGAAGAAGCATGACAAAACACAAAACTCGCATATTGGAGGCCGATTTTTGTTACATTATCGATTAAGTCGCCTATACGGGCCATCAAATAGATGATGTGTATTATATATCTACCTTTTTCAAGGGCAATATTTTAAGAGTTAGAGAAATACTTTAATCATAAATAGATTATTTAAAAATAAATTTAGAAATTAACGTATTTTGATGTGATACGTTAAATTATAAAATTATATTTTTATATCTGTATCACTTCTTTAAAAACCATCTCATTTTATTGCACTCTCAAATTATTGGCAAAAAGTTGAGTTTTTTAAAATTATTTTTAAATTTTAATTTATGAAAAAGATAATCACATAAAATAAATTTAATAAAATACATTATTAGCTGTATGGATTTCTTAAATAAAGTTAGGAAAAATGCTACTCTACAGTTAGATTCTAATTTTTTTTTTTAGTGATTAAGAAAGTAATTTTTAATAATTTAATAAATTTCTTTAAAAATAAAATATTTAAAGATATTAAAAAAAAACTCTTATCGGGACATCTTGTGGTACTGCTCTAAAGTTAGATACACAATAAATACCATAATTAGCCTTGATAACCGCAAAATACCAAACACGTAGTATATGCAGCGAGTAGAGGGCATTGTACAGTTAAGCCAGCAAACTGTTTTGAAAATGGGATGAGATAAAAGTTAAAAATTAAATAAAATATTATTAAAATATATTTTTTTAATATTATTTTTATTTTAAAATTTAAAAAAAACTAAATTATTTATTTTATTTTATATAAAACTTATAAAAATGATAATGATTAAATAAATTGTGATAAAATAAATTGAGAAGTTTCGTCTAACAAACAAACAAACGAGCCCTAAAGTTGTCCAACCATCATTACGTTGCTTATCGTACAGGCGTGTGACAGACGTCAGTTGAAATTTGGAAAAGGAATTAACGAAGGAAGATATTTTACAACGAAGAAAAGAAAACTTATCTTAAAGTTTTCAAAATATCGTACCGGGGGATATTAATGGTGTAACGTCATTTCGCAATTCCGGCTGTGACGCAAGACAAATTCTAGACGGTTACAATCAAAAGATCAATATTCAACTCATTTTGTAATCATGTCTAAAGGAGAGGGGGTAGTGATCAAGTGGGAAGGACCTCACCGTTATACAAAGAGTATTACAACATCTATAAAATAATTATACAAAACAATCTCAAAAATTAATATGATTTTATCTAATCTGTTATATCTATTTTATAATAAAAATAATTTTACAATCTGACGAATCACATCAAATCACATTAGATTGTGAGATTACTTTTATGTAATTCATTTGTGATTAAATTATTTTCCTTATATAAAATAATTACTACCGTCACAAAGATTGAGAAAACTAATTTTATAAAAATAAATTTATAAATTTATATAATATAAAAGTATATGATATATTAAATTTATTTTATAATAAAATTGGTTTTACAATTTAGTATACTATATCAAACTATTTCAATCTATGAATCACTGTCTCGATTCTGACAATAACCTTCAGCAATAATTTTGAAGTATATATGCTTTAAATAATGCCCGACCTTAGATTTGATTTTATTAAATTATCATTTTATATTTAGAAGACTTGCAATTGGGATTGTTGTGGGGTTGTTGTAACGTACCTCTTGTAAGTAGAATTAAATTTGAAGTGTACTCGCGTAACACTCGTTTTCGTAGGAATAATATTAGATACAATTGTAAGTTTTGGACATTTTTTTTTACGTTTTTAGCTTTATCAATTTTTTTAAAAAAATCAAAGTATTATAATAAATAAAAAAACTCTATAAAAAAAATTGACAGACAAATATAGTTTTATATAATATGTTAAATCTACTTTACAATAAAAGTAATTTTATACTATAACGTACCACAACAATTTATAGATTTAATTTTATAAGAATATTGTTAGTTACAAGTTTCAAATGTACAAGTCTTGTGCAAGTCTTTTGTAAAAATGTAGATTCAATAAAATAAAAAATCACACTTTTACATTGTGGAGTCTACTTTTTCATAACTGATTTGCAGGAAATTTGTGTATTTAAAGTTGAGAAATGATACTTGCAGTCGTGAGTGTGCAAGCGTCGTGCAGTCGTTAAAAAAAGTTAATAAATATGAGACCCACATGAAAAGAAATTAATTTTTTAATAGTAGACGTCATTATTTTTCAAAGCGATTGCACGACGTTTGCGCAATCCACGACTATATGTAGCATTACTCTTTAAATTTTATATATATTATTTATCTTCTTGATTACAGATAGTGACGTGGCAAGTTTTAATCTACGTACTAATTATGGAGCGGTTATGCACCATACACACGAGTTTAAACGAAACACGCAAGTATTCCATATCACATATTTTAGTTTGTCTAATGTATTCTTCGATCGGGATTGTTCCTTTGGAAAGTCATTTTCAAGGAGTCTTTATTCGAGTAATGGCGGCATATTTTCTTCCTTTTTCAGCCGTAGACCAGCTTAGATTGATAAAAGTATAACTTGTAGAATTTTACTTGTTCAAATTGACGTATGCGACGGATTTATGTCCTGATTTAGAGAGGAAAAAAAAGGACAGATTTTTGTCTTGTTTAACGGCTTTTTCATTTATTTGACTGGCAAGAAGTATAGTTATATAGGAATAATTTGGATATTAATAATATCTTGAAATATCTATAAATAGTAATAAATAGTCTATAAATAATAGTGAATAATTTATGAATAATAGTAAAATAGCTTGAGAATATCTTAAAACAGTTGTGTTTCTAAACATACTCTTAGACTTCAAAGTCTTTGAATTTTATATTGTTAGAAATACTAGATCAAAGTACATAGCGAAAGCGATATTACCTTGTTGATAAATTGTAGATCAAGTGCGGTTGTTCTACGAATTCTCCAACGTCGTTGTTCGTCCACAATCTTTACATTAATGGTGGAGTGTGCTACGTGGTAATACCCGAGTAACACTCACACGTTCCACAACCTAGATGCCGTGACTTGAGAGAACCATTTGAGAGAGAGATTGTTCTCTTTTTTAAGTCAAGTGTCATTCACAATGGAGGAGGGGTGCCCATTATGGGTGAATGGGTGCCCATTAAGAACCACTTTATAACCTCCAAGAAAAGGTGAATGGGTGTCCATTATGGGTGCCCCTTTCTTACATCTCTCACTCACATATAGTGGGTAAAACTTCAAGTCTACATCTCTCAATATGTTCTCAACTTTGTTCATACTGGCAAATAGGCCGTGCAACCATCGAGCACAGCTATAAAAGAAAAATAGGAGCACTATACCAAATCTCTCCGAGAGAAGACCAACATAGCAATATCCCTAAAAGTGTATTGTTATGTCACGATTCATTTGATCACATCAGACTAAGCATCCCTAATCCATCTCGAGTCTAAATGACTCAGAGTAATGCTCAATCTCCATAAAATATAATGTACTCATAACTATGTTGCAACTCCTAAGAAGTACATAACTTGCCGGTAGTGAGTACACACCATTATTGATGTGTTAACAAATAGTCTTCCTTTTGTCATCACGTCATTTAGTTTCAGTTTAGTTGATTTCCCAGCAATATCTCTTTAGACCGCATCATTCTTAGCTATAAATAACATGCCAAAGTAGCAAACACTAAAACATCAACCTCATGACATGGTCAAAGGTCTCATAAGGGCATAAATAAATTAAGGTCATTAATTATAACCTATAGGACTCACACGATGAGGAAGCAGTGATTCATTCACTCACCTTTACAGTTGGTCGCAAAAGCACATGTAGTATGAAATACATGTTACGGTGGAGTTCTCTTTCAATACACTATATAGATCTTAGTCTAGTCATTATCTTAGCGCCTAACCCGAGTCCCTCCATTTGCTCGCTATTCGAAGCGCCAAAGAAGTTCTCGCATCTGGCTAAACCATAGGCTACATGGATTGTGGATAACCATGCACGGTCCTATTAAATATGATAGATTTCATCTTAGCTCCCACTAAGCGACATATCTTTTGTGTCTTATAACTTATCCCTTCTGGACAAGTACCGAGTGACACATTGTCACATATTTGCTTGCTACCTCTTTGCAATGCCAAAGGCGATCGCTCGTGTAACTAAGCCGATCTAAAACTGTCAATATATCATGTTTACCATAACTCCTAAATTTATGGTGAATGTGTGTACTTACCAAAAAATGTTTCCAATCACGCCACATGATCATAAAACACATCAATATCATGTGCACGACGAGCAATACCATGAGATAGAGAGAAATCACATGGTCAACTACAAATTATTAAACCACAACTCTTAAGTGGTGTTTAATGACCATTTCTCCCTATGCGCATTCTAATGAATAGTAACTTTTCAAAACATACTCCTACCAAGAGACTCTGCTTTTACATATAAAAATCCTTTGCAGAACCATGAAGTCAGCGACGACTCATCGCGAATCTCATTTAGGTCAAATTCACAATATAAACCCTGATTCAAGTCAACAAGTCCAACTATGATTTTTAAGAATCTACAAGGTGACCACAAATATCATTCATCAAACTTAGTTTGCGACTTCAACGTTTCATATAAATCTCTTGTATTCAACAAAAGTATGTGAGATAACCATAATTTATTTTTCATTTAGGGTAAACCGATTAGGGCCTTTGCCTCCAAATACAATCATAATAGTCTAGGTATTACTTTTAACGACAATCGCATCACAAACCCACTTAATCAAGTAAGACATATTTACCCTCTAACAAAATCTTAACCTCTAACTCCCATGAGCAAACCATAATGGAAATACCAAATAGTATAGGCAAAACTAGATTATTTGGTATTGTCCATCTCATTAATTATCCATGGATTTTGAACAAAAGCTTCTAGAAACTATTTTTCTTATACACAGTCTCAGTCTCACAAGACGTGAAGTCTTAGCTACTTTTCACAAACTCATGTCCATCACCTCGTAGTATGGAAAACCTCTTATTAGGCGATAATTAATTATCTAAGACAACCAGTTCGCAATACCTCTTAGGATGACACTTTTCTAAAATTGTCAACAACATTCAAAGAACCCAATTTTATGTAGTAGGTTGTTAATAAAAAATGACTAGGTACATTAGGTATCTTTGAATAGATGGTTTGTTTAGGCCACATCTAAACAACACCAACATCATTCATTCACTTTTTGTACCAAAATAGTACTAGCAACAATCATGCACTGAAAATATTTAATGCTTAAACATCACAAAAGCTAACCATCTAGTTCTTCTATGAGAATCAGCTATTTAAGTCTCTCAAGAAAAATTTCAATAAATATGCGATCAATGGTTATCTAAATGCAACTCAATTAATGTCAAGAGATGGATCTACCTCTATCAATTCCACTTTTCTGTGTCAATCAGATCAACAACCCAGGTTGGATCATATAAGTGAAGTGAATTTAAGATTCTATATTGAGATTCCTATTATGTGAATTCAATACCTTTAGCGGAGCTAAAATAAAATTGGATAGTCCAATTTAAAATGATAGACATGACATTAAAAATGGTATACATGCAATATTAAATATTATAGGATTTGCATGATTTATCTATATTTTGGACATTTTCCCACCACTCTTTATGGTGCTTTGATTAGATTTATACGTACGAGTAAATACCAACCACGGTATTAAGTACTTACTAACAGCTTGGTCGATCGATACTATGTATGAGAAAAAGATTATAGAGAAATAATATATAAAGTGGATCTTAAAATTTTTATTAAATATTGAACGTTTCTAAAAAATTTTGATATAGATAACAATAAATACTATAGAACCAATTTCATATATCTATTTCTCGATTATTTAAGATTTTCAAATTCAAACAATAACTTAAAACTTGAAAATAGGAATTTTGATCACTATACAAGTGTTCTTTAAACTTTCATATGAATTTGGGAAACAATCCTCCTAATATACATGGTTTTCTCTAGAAATCATTTATATATGCTCCAAGAAAGGCTTTTAAGTTACTAAGTGCCACATATTATCAAGTGCCACATTCAAGAAATTGATTGATATTTGATGCACTTAAGAAAATTTTATGTAAAGTTAAACCACCACTTCTTTAAAAAAATACATGGAATTCTCTTTTGCCCAATAGGCCAACTTTGAATTGGTAGGACACCTATTCTTGGATAAGGACCAAGTGGAATATCTCTTGCAATTTCTAGCTTACTCTATTGAGTCGGGCTACACCCACTATTAGCCCGACAAATTCTCTCGAGAAAATATTTATTTTTTGAGAAATGATATTTGCAATCGTGAATGTGCAAGTGACGTGCAGTCGCTTTGAAAAAAATGAATAAATATGGAACCCACATGAAAAGAAATTAATTTTTTAATAGTGGACCCCACTCTTTTTCAAAGCGATTGCACGACGTTTGCACATTTCACGACTGTATGTAGCATTACTCTTTTTTTTATACATTTTTTGTATACTTATAAATATTTTTTTTAAAATTATAAAATCATTAAAAAAATATTTCTTTAATCATTATGTAAAATAAAAAACACCTACCAAGGCCCATTGTCGGGACAAACTCTCGGTGGGTTTAGTGTTTTCCTACTCTATTTTCATGGGTAAGAAGTAGGATGGGAGTTTTCAACTTTTCTCAATCACTTTGCGAGGGACTAAATAGAGTAAAATCTGCAATAATTGGAGTAGTGATTTCCATTCGCTCTATATATAGTCTATGCTCTCTCATTGTGGTGTAAATTAAACCTTCCATATTATCATCTTTTTCTTTTTGCAATGTGGCTTTCAAACCATTCATTTATTATTTAGCATCCCAATCCTAAATATAAATTGTAAGAGAGTAATACTAGATATAGTTATAAGATGTACAAGTCGTGTATATTTTTTTTAAATAAAGTGAAATCCATCATTTAAAAAATAATTTTTTCATGCAAATCTCAAATATGCTTTTTTTTTTAAAAAAAGGACTATGTGCAGCTTGCATACCCAGGATGTAAATAAGATACATATTTTTTAAGATCTTATTGTATCCTTAAAGAAAAATGCTTCTTGCAAGCGGATGGTGTAAACGACTTGCAATCGGCGAAGCCACGTCAGTATTTTCATTTTCCTTCTCTCTTCGTGTATGATCTGTACTTACTTGTCTTCCATGGCCTCTCCTTCTTCGAAATCTCAACTCCCTCCTCATCCTGCTCCTACCCTTTACACATTCATAATAATTTCATCCCAAATTAATAACTCCTCTCTCTCTCTCTCCCCGTCTGTGTGCTAGCAATAAACTGCAATGGCATCCCAAAACCTGGAAAGCCAGTTCCAAGATTTCTTACCGACCATGGCACACAAGCTCGGTGGGGACGGCCTGATAGGTGAGCTGTGCAACGGCTTTGATCTGTTGGTGGACGGCGACAAAGGAGTCATCACCTTTGATAGCCTCAAGAGGAACTCTACTTTGCTGGGCCTGCACGACTTGAGAGATGAAGATTTGCTTTCCATGTTAAAGGAAGGCGATTTCTACGGTGATGGTTATTGACAACTCACAGCTCGAAAGTAGTGAGCACTTGACATACAACACCCAAACACTCACATCTCTTCAATACAGTACCCCAACCAAGCCAAGCATGACATCACTTTCACTCAATGTTAGAAATTTCATTACACTTAGATTCACCCCTTCCAACTATCCATTATGGCGTGAACAAGCCTTGGCCCTTTCAATTTCCCTTTCCCAACCCTAGATTTAGGTTTTCTTTGTTGCGCACGTCTGCCTCTATAATGCCCCATCTACACTCGCTTCAATTACGGAAATCCCAATGTACAGACACTCACAGACCCTAAACATGCCCAATCAGATCTTTGCGGCAGCCAAGGACGACGACGTTTCTGACGCCGGTCAATCGATAACTCCCTCATTCGCTACGAAGCCCACTCAATTGACGACGATGCCGGCTAAGTAGGCGGTGTCGTCGATGACATCACTGCTGACATTGTGTACAGTCATGGTGGTAGTGATGGTGGAGCCTCGAAGATGGTGATTCAGCATCACGACGGCACCAGCTAGCTCATGCTCTCATTTCCAGGCCAAGTTTATGTATTTGACTCTATTACCCCCGATAAGGTTCAAGCAGTGTTGCTGCTTCTAGGTGGATGCGAACTATCTTCAGGCCCACAAGCGGAGATGTTGCCTCAGAACCAGACGGGTGGTGTGATGGAGTACCCTGTAAAGTGTAGTAAATCGCAAAGAGCAGCTTCATTGAATAGGTTCCGGCAAAAGAGAAAAGAGCGATGCTTCGATAAGAAAGATATAGTTCATCAAGAGGTTGCTCTCAGGATGCAGCGTAATAAGGGCCAATTTACTTCTTCCAAAAAGTCTGAAGGAGCTTATAATTGGGGTGCACTCCAGGGGTCAGGGCAAGATGCTGGCGTTTGGACTAATTCTTTGAGTGCAAGTGCCTGAGATGGGGAACATCGAAAAGCACCCAGAGAGAGACATGGAACCGTCCACCAACTGATCAGCTTTTATTTTATTTTATTCCACGTAAGACCCAATTACCTACCGTTTGCACCCCCGTTTGTACCCAGCAGAATTGATCCTTAAAATGGATGAAAAATAAATTATGCGACGATATTTTTAATTGTCGGCTAGTTAACATAATTATGCGACCTTTGAAAACAAGACAATTATTAATAAATATATTACAGCCTTTTGTTTTAGAAAAAAATATGGATTTTAAATAAAAATAATACAAGAATTAGCATAAAGCGAAAAGATCCATTTTGAGACAGAAAGTAAATAAATATTTTATGAGCCCCTCTGTAGAAACCGTAGATCAATAAACAATTTTGCTAGGGGTAGTCAAATTCGCGCACCCCTTGCTAACCTGGCAGGCTAATTTAGTAAATTTGAAGGAAAAAAAATAAAAAGAAGCTGAATTAAGGAGATCCTCTCCAAACAGTACAGTTTCATCGTTTCAGATGGATTTATGTGTTAGGAATGGTGGACAAACGAAGAGAAATTTGGAGGTTGAGACTTAAGAGCTAGCGATGATGATGAAAATGAGTCGACTCGGAAGAAACTCAGACTCACCAAAGAGAAATCTACTTTTCTTGAGGAGAGTTTCAAAGAGCATAGTACTCTCAACCTAGTAAGTCTGAGAATCAAAAGTCAGTTCTTTTTATCATGCATTTTTTTTTTTTTTATCAAAACCCAAATTGGAGCAAGATTTTGCCCATAATTATCATGTTTTAACTCGGATATACAAAACGATCATCTTTTCCTACTTCAAGGAAAGTTCCTTTTTTTTTCTATGTAATATAAAATGTTTTCCGCATAATTGAAGCACTTAGTTTTTTTTTTTTTTCCTTTATAAAAAATAAAGGTATATAGAGAGCAATGAAGCTTCAAACAAGCGTGAAAGCCATCAATTTTGATGAGGAAGAAGAATGAGAGTATTTGTTTTGATGGTGTTTCAGAGTTTTTGAAAACATTGAGAGGCTTGAAGATTAGCAATTGCGAGGAGGCAGGGGAGAGGAGCTCTACTTCTAATTGCTGGAAATTACTAGATATGGGTTTTTAACATCTTTCTCCGTTTACTTTTCAATCATAAAATTCAGAGATAGGAAGCGAACGAACCTGGATCGGACATCTCCGAGAATTGTGGGTCTCGTCGTTGAGAGAGAAAGAGAGAGCGATTTTTAACTTGCAAAAGCTACGGGAGAACGGGGAATGGGACGAAGGAGAAGAGCTTATGGGAGAATGGGGAAGAAGGAATCCACCAAAAGCAATCCGTAGCATTTCAATTTTTCATCTCACCTAAAGCGCAGTCCGCACCGTTTCATTATATTCATTCCATGTCATCCAGAGTGCACAAGGGGTGCGTGAATTTGACTACCAATAGAGTTTTCCTTTGACAAAAGCGCTTCACATCATTTATATAGATTATCTAAACTTAGGTCTCGATTATTTTTACAGATAAAATAAATTGAGATAAAAATTTAAAGTTGAATAAAATATTATTAAAATATATATTTTAATATTATTTTTATTTTAAAATTTAAAAAGTTGAATTGTTTATTTTATTTTAAGTGAAAATTTTAAAAAAATTGTAATGATCAGATGAGATGAGAATGATTGTGAACAAACGAGGCCTTATCTTGCAAATATAAGTATATCCTTGCTTGTATTGCTTGCCCATTAGAAGACCCCTTTACCTGCCCGCCTACAACGAATCAATCCCTGTTCTCCTTGGAAAAGAGTAATGACATTGGCCATAAATGTAAGTAGTGCTAGCAATCTTCTGCTAGAAGAGCTGCAAAACAAAATGCAGATGTTCATACGAAATGTAGATGGAATCAAATAGACAAAAGAAACAGGAAAAGCAGTATTCTGTTTAGATCAAAAGGGTATCCTTTCGCAGCTACTAATTTAGGCGGAAAAGGTTGGGTACAACTCTCATTTGTTCGAGTGCATTAATAAAGGCAATCCAAAGGAACGAGCGCTATATTTTTCACATCCTCGGGAACTTCCAGGCATTAGAGCCTCTTTATTAAAAAAAGGAGACGGGACAACCCAAGTTCCAAGCTACAAAATTCCAAAATTTTGTAGATTGGATGACCAGAAACCTTCATTCAGATGTTCTCAAACAGCCCCCTGGGAGAAGGAACTCAAACTTATCTGCATTCTCTATCAAGTAGGCAGGAAGATGAACAGCAGAAGCCGATCGGGGAATTGATCCCATCTTTTTAATCAACTCCCGGAAGGTGTACTCTTCAGGTAGCATATCGAAGAGATCATCGCCCCTGCAAATGAGCTCCTGTATTCTTGCATGATCTAAAAAATCTTTCTGCTTAACACGTTCTGCATGGCTATAAGCAGTCATCTTAAACACAAACTCCTGGATGTGCCGAAAACAAAAGCTACAGTGCCATCCAGCATCAGAGAAGATAAGATCAGTTTGGCGAGAATGCCGGTAAAGGGTGTCAGGGCCATAGATGTGGGTTGTGGCTCGCCAGCTGCTATAATCCACAGGGAACTCAAATGAGTACATATAGTGCCGGAGCTCGAGATGCATTACAGGTGGCACTCCATCACACCATTGCATCAGTTTCACGGTATGTGGGCTTGGTATCTCATCAGTATCTGACATGATAAGAATGTCACCATAAGAAATCCCTGACTGGCGAACTAATCGATTCATAACCTTACGTTGTTGGGTCTCGAGTTCAAATGGGTGTTTGTATGATCCGTGAACTGCCACTTGACCAGATAACACACCATGGACAAATTTCCCCTCAGCAAAAGCAAATCGAGCTCGGTTTGAAGAAAAGAAGAGAGGCTTTGGAATGCCTGTGAAGGTGGTATTGGACTCGAGGATTACAAATTTTGTGACATAGGGATAAAGCTCACGCCACCTGATCTCCAGTATGTCCAATTCATTGCTGAATAAAATGGCATCAAAAACATTACGGGGTTGGGAGCGCCGGGACCAGCCATGGAGGTGGCAAAGGTGGTCCATTGATACATTTTCTGCATAATAGTGTGGGAGGTGCTTGAAGGGGGGTGGGGCATTGTCCCATAGAGGTCGGAAAAAATAGGATATGTTCTGGCCATGGGTAAAAATCCCAATCACACAAATAGGAATAAGTATCAGGAGTATGATGAAAAGAAACTTAGGTGGTGATCGTTTGGAGGTCAGGCGGACAGCTCGTGTTGCCATGTCTTGAAGGAGAATGATTAGGATAACTACTTGACATGGTTGTGCCAATTCAACTACCGGAAAAATCAAGTGCCTTCCAAATTCGCTCACCTGCATAAAATCAAAATATATGTTAGGAACTCTATGATAACTACAATAAACAAATTAATGCAGGAGCTAGCCAGTATGGCCAGCACCGGGGCAATGTTAAAAACTGTCTTAACAATCCCTTTCAATCATCTAAGCCTTAACAATCCCTTCTCCAAGATAGATGGAAAATTTACCATCACATAATATTCATCACTCTAGACAGGCAAAGATGTTTTGATAGGTAAAGACGGGCAAACATTTAAATCCAGTATAAAGTATTCCCAACCTCTGGGTTTCTTTTGAAATTGGTCTAAAGAGTTCTTGATGCATAAACCCAAATGCAGTTCACACCTGTCAGCACAAGTTTATTTGTAGCACTAAGATCCAATGGGTGATAATCCTCAAAATCTTACAAAGAGATAAAGAGTTCTTGATGCATAAACCCAAATGCAGGTCACGCTTGTCAGCACAAGTTTATTTGTAGGACAAGGATCACATGGGCAACAATCCTCAAAATCTTACAGAGATAAAAGAATGGTCTGCTAACCATAAAATATGGAATTCTTCTTATCAGTTATAATGCCTCCTTACATCTTACCAATGGTAGTGGACATCATTTACATGAAAAATGAGAAATATAGAACCCACATGAAAAAATGAAGTCATTAATAGAGGACTCCAATCTTTTTCAAAAGAAGTGTGTGGCGCTTGCACAACCCATGACTGTATGCATTACTCTTTAGATGCAGCCCCACGTTGGTTCTCTTCCCTATAGTGCAACCCTTAGAGATGCACTCAAAGTTGAGATTTGCATAACCAAGAAATAAAACAGGATCTTGCAAAACTCGAACTTGTCCTCACAAAGGACACCGTGCTTGAAAGTCTAAACAAACATCACTGTTGTGAGCTGGGAGAGGACTAGATTTCCGTAATAAAAATTTGTAATGACAAGCTAGTTAAAACCCGGAGAAAAGTGTGGAAGATTCTTATAATTATAAAAAAATAATAAGGAAAATAAAATAGAAAAATAGAATATGCAACCTCTTTCTCAGGGAAATGTTAAACATGCTCAGAATCTAGCTTGCTTAAAGATTTAGGGAGAAAAGAGAAACCTTTAGATTAAAATATCTAACATTTTCCTGTAACCAATTTAGAGAACTTTGTGTTCTTGATAATTATATGACTGCAACAGTGTCGGTCCCTATGATTCACAACCTAGGTTTCCAATAAAGACCTACTCAAAAAGGGAAAAAAGATGGAAAAATAGAGCGCCGTGTTTTAGCCCAAATACATGAGTATGATCACTCACATTACGAGCTGGAATTCGTTCTATTCAGGACATTGCAGTATAAATATGCATATAAAGCACAGTTATTCTTTACAGGACATTGCAATATGTATGAGATGAAGCTCAGAGTGAAGGGCATTGAAACAGATGCATCAAATTTTACAGCATAGCTAACTAAAATTGGAACATAAGGAAATAAAGCTTATTTTTTGGGGGTAACTTTCCAAACATTCAACAAAATATTTAATGGTTCGATGAAGAAGGACAAGTAATTCTTACAATAGCTCATCCCCAAATGGAAATTGGTAAAGGAACAGCAAGATACAAATTGGAAACCCAAATACAAGATATAATGGAAAATCTTCCATTTAATGAAACAAAGTTCAAATAAATTCGAAAAGTAGTACAGAAAATCACGCTACAAACTAATACTCACGATTTTGCATTTGCATAGGTCCTGAATGCATTCCCGCCAGTTCCAGTTCCAGAGAGAGAGAGAGAGAGAGAGAGGCAGAGTCGACTGCCCACGTGAGAAAGAGATGGCGGAGTGAAGCAAGGAGAGACAACCTGAGGACAGTTTCCATCCCCTGCGGATCTGCTGTTGCGACCTTAGGGTTACTGAAAAGGTAACCAACGAAAGCAAGACGCGTGGAGGAAAAGTGTTATTTTGCCAAAAGGGCTGTTAAGATACACAAAGGGATCTCACACTGATGTGGCACACTGCCACGTCTCCATTTTTCTTTTTCTTTTTTTTTTTTCCACTCTCTCTTTCTCTCCCCTCTCCTCGTGCCTCTCCCCTACTCCCCATTTCCCTCTCGGGGTGGTTCCTGACCACCACAGATGACTAAAGAACGGCGACTGTCGACCACGCAAATTGTTGGCTCCGATCCCGACCACCCTGCTCAACCAGTGTGCGTCCATTTCTCTCTCTCTTTCTCCCTCCCAGGGTGGTTCTTGACCACTATAGACGACCAAAGAACTTCGATCGTCCACCACGCAAACCATCGGCTCAAATCCCGACCACCTAGCGGCAGCCATGCAGTGGTCAACCACACACAAAGTGTGCGAAATGTGCATGACGAGTTGTCGTGAGCTCCACACCGCAGTGTCACTTGGACCGCTAGCGTCTTCTGCCCACCCTGATGCGGTCTCCAACCACCACGACCTGCAAAAGGAGAGGGCAGGGGTGGCGAGCACGGGGGGAGAGAGAGAAAGAAAGAGAAAAAAAAATAGGGGAAGACGTAGCTGTGTGGTTTTTTTTTTTTTTTTGTGGGATTATTTGTGTCTATAGTATTTTCCTTTTGCTAAGAATACCGCTCGAGAGTTTTACTTTAATTACTTGTACTATAAAATTGTTATACTTCGTCCATATAAAAATAGATATTCTATTTTTAGTTTCAAGTCGGTGTATAGAGCACATTATTTTACATCACTTAAATGATAAGATTTAATTTATAAGATTCAAATTTTAAAATTTATTTTTAAAATTAAATTATGTCATGCAAATATATTAATAGATATGCTCTACACACCGACTTGATAATATAACTTATATATAAAAATTAAAAAAAAAAAACTTAATAAATTGACATAACAGATTAAATCAAAAAATTATTTTATTATAAAATAGATTTAGCATATTATACCAAATTATATTAATTTTTAAAATAGATTTTTTATAATATTTTTAGACCTAACATTTATATTGGTTGATCCTCTCCTCGCGACGGTCATACCCGTGAAATTTGCCATGAGTTATTTTAAGTTTTTACTTTATCTTTTTCTGGTTTTTTAGATTTTTAATAAGAGGCACTTGTTTCAATTTTTTAAAGAGGGAGTAAATCATATTTTTCTTTTAGTTTGAGAAACTGATTGTCAAAAATTAATAATTTGTTGAGTAATTATATATTTTTCTTTTATAGTTACATGTTTTTATATTGATAAGAAAAAAGATAGAAATACAATCATTTTTATAACTTTTATATAACTATATTTTAAATGAGAGATATTTTTATAAAATAACTTATAAAAGTAACATTATTTTATATAAAAATGAATTCTATGCATTAGTTACTATTCATTTTCACAACTCACGTTATAGGATTTTTTTATAAGATATGAGAATATTTATCATAAAATATGGGATGTGGAATAGTAAATAATGATTGATGAGGATAATTTTTTTTTATATAAATACTCTCATTTTAAAATATAGTTATATAAAAAGTTGTAAAAAAATTATACATCTATCGTTACTCTATTGATAATTTGGTATATAGGTCGTAACTTCTCATGTCCAATGAATAGATTGTAGATAACTATAAAAGAGTAATGATATACTCACAATTCTTTTTTATAATTTTGATATAATCATGTATTAAATTGAAAATATTTATGTATAATGATATTATTTTTATAAATTATTTTTAGAACAATGCTAGATACAGTCTCCATTTGGAGACTGCAATGTAAGCTTAGGTAATTTTATCTTTAAAAGTTTTTAAAATTACAAAACTATCCCTCCTGAAATGATATTTTTTCTCATTTAATAAAGGGTCTGTATATGCAGTCCCTACTTGGGGACTGCATATAGAATTTCTCTTATTTTTATGAAAAAATCTAATTGCAATCAAGTTTGTGTACCAATTTGTGCACTAATATTGATATATAATATATATGTTTAACGAAATGATGTGAATTAAAGATGAAAATAATTTTTATGATATATGAGATTTTCTTCTTCTCTTAAAAAAATTTTTTTCATTTTTTTTAAATAAAAAAAATCATCGGTACACGATATGGTATACGAACTCGCTTGTATCTAGCAAAATCCTATTTTTATCTCTTATTTAGAATAAAAAAAGAACGTAAGCGTATCATTTTCCAACTATGAAACAGTATCATTAGCAAAAGAAAATGACTGACGTGTCCTTCGAGGCTGCCTCGTCATCCACGTCAGCTGACGAAGATTGCTAACGTCGTACGCTAACTTTTTATTTTTATTTTGTAATCAACTGTTAAATGATTTGACTTAGCAGTCAACACTGTGATACGATTATGAAATGTGAAGTCAAGCCGGACGACCGACGAAAACGAAAACGTGGTTGGTCCAAAAACTGTAATTAATCAATCCTTTAATTAATCAGCTGCCTTTCTTTAATTGGATCTTATTCTAAGGATTAATGACTTTGTTGAGTCATTTGATTGAAGCATCTAAAAAATTAAGACTTTTAAGTCAAGTGAGAAAATATATTAATTAATTTATGATGAATAATATCCAGACTTAGGTTTCGTTTGGTTACAGAAAATATCTTATCTCATCTCATTAATACAATTTTTTAAAATTTTTATACAAAATATAATAAACAATTCAATTTTTTTAAATCTCAAAACAATAATAATATTAAAAAAATAATATTCTAATAATATTTTATTTAATTTTAAATTTTTATTTAAAATCATCTCATTATTCAAACACCTTAATGAAACCCACTAGCCACTAGTACTCAAAGTATATATATTATATTTTTTGGATCAAGTTCTTACAAACTTACTACAAATTTTACTACAGATTTCTTACAAATTTACTGCATATTAATTATTTGAAAATATATATATTTTTTTTATGGGCAATTTCCTGATGATCTAGCACTGATCAACCAGTCAATCTCTAGGCTATAAATATCAAATAGTTGCAATTCATTGCAGGCTATCAGCAACCAGAGATCTAAGAAATGAAAAACAGCTCCTCGGTAGATAGGAACATTGAAAGCTTTGAAGAGGCAAATACTTACAAGTTGTGGTGTCTCCAGCCCTCGCTTGGGATTAGACGGTGACTGAGACGTCGGGACATATAACACAATGATATACACTCCTCGTACATGACATATAATATGCTATATACCTAAGTACACTAGCAGTATGCAATAACGTAGCAGCTGAAAACTAACAAAAGTCGGATAAAATAAGCAACGCGATAAGCAATTGCAAAGCACATGACACCATACTAATATCATATCCCAAACATTGTCCAAAATGTAAAACATGTATCATAAAGATATAACATCCCAAATCATAGAGTATAGTTTAAAACTCCCAAAACACGAGACCTCCTCATTTCCATAGTTCCATAAAAGTTGAGGTCTAAAACCATAAATATTGTTATCCTTCTCTCTCCCTTTTTTTTTTTATTCCACAAAATAACTTGAGTTCCCGTACTCTTCAAGAAGATTCGGGCTTCACACGTTTTTTCAAAGCCTTATCATTGTCCCGATTGATACGTCGCTTGAACTTCGCAATGAATTCAAGTATACCAGTGATCTCCTGGTCAATGGCCTCGAGTAGAAACTATTGGTAAGAGTAGTATTATTCATATGTAAATATAAATAATAAGTTAAGATGTTTTGAGTGAATTTTGTGAATCCGTTGAAATGTGTTTAAATATATAAAATAGATTGAAATATATTTTAAAAAGTTAAAAAATAACAAGTCTCATTAATGATTGATTTGAGATAATCTGAGATGACGAGCACACCCAAACATACCCTAAATATCCAATGCCAAAATATTTGATGGACAATGTCGGGTCACCAATACATGACACATACTCAGAGGAATTATATAGAGTGGTGCACTCACACGGAAAAATGGGTACCGAACAATACAATTTTTTTTTCTTTAAATATTTTTTAAATCATTTAATATTTTTTTAAAAAAATTAAAATTTACAAACTAATTGAAAAATACTTCCTTAACTATTAAATTAAAATTAAAATTAAAAAATAAATAAAATAAAATTCTGTAAATAAATTCGGTGAGAGTAGTGTTTCTCATTATATAAAGCCAAGATCGATGTCAATAATCCAATAAGAAGAATAAATTATTTCAAATAAGTTTAGATAGAACTATTCTATTTTCAAGCCAGTGTGTGGAGCACATAATCTATATCATTTAAATAGTAATATTTAATTTATAATATTTAAATTAATTTTAAAATTTATTTTTTAAATCAAATTATGCTATGTAAACAGTGTATCCTTAGAATAGCGTACAGTGCTGACCAAGTAGTTATAAAATTATGTATATATATATATATATATATACATTTTGGGGTAAACGGTTAATGGGTTATCCATATATATAGGATAAACAACTAGTTAGGTTGTTCGTCATGATCTACTGCATGCATAAACCATATATTAACTACATACTCATACAAAATTCATGCAAATGAAACTGCATTGAGTCTACTAATTAAGGTAATTAATTAATTTATTATATAGAGCTAAACTCCGAGGAATGCAAAGCCTGCTACAGCAGCTAGCTAGCTCAATCAACGGCTACTCTTCAGTAATTTGATACGTTGCACCGAACGACTGAAAGTTCTGCAAAACCATATATATATTCCATCATGAGTTACAACAACACAAAAAGTTGCATACCTCGAACAATTTAATACGATTCTTAATTTTTTCCTTCTAAAAAAAAAAATTATTTAACATATTTAAATTGGAGAAAAGAATGAACAAATGATTGAGGGCTATATTCGTGTTTTATATTTGTATCGGACTCGTTTGTTTTTGTAAATGAGATGAGATAAGTTAAAATAAAAGTTAAAAGTTGAATAAAATATTATTAGAATTAATATATATTTTTAATATTATTTTTGTATTGAAATTTGAAAAAGTTAAATTGTTAATCTCATCATGTACACGAGAATTTGAAAAAAATATTGTGATTAAATGAGATGAGATGAGTTGTGAGGATTAGGCAGAATTAGATTGCCTAGCTATGAAATCAAAGGCTACCAAATTACTTGAACTAAATTGGTCATCTTGGCTACCTGTTTATGCAATCAATTCAACACTTAAATCCAAACATTTTTAGGACGTTTTTCCTTTTTATGAGCTCAAATTACAGTTGATAATTAAATTCATACACATTAATTACCTCCAAGATACATCTTCAGTAAATAGCCAGTCTCCTTCCCTGTCCTGGTAAGCAAGCTTATAATGGTTTGAATCCTTCTGACCCGTTTCCAACCACCCTTGAAACAAAAACAAAAAAAGGAAAACATGTCAATCCCCTGCTTCGCTGTTCCTCGTTGAACAATATATTCCAATACAAAAACTTTCATAAATTGTACTTACATTGCCCGAACATGTCCATTAAGGTCTCTGTGAGCGTTTGGAAAGAATGATGGAGGCTTAAGTCGATCTTTCTTGCTATTGGAACTCCTTCCATCTTCACCTTCACGTACGTTGAGCTTGATCCTCTGATTCCACAAGCAAATCCATTCTCCAGCCCTACTGCCCGATTGTTCTCGTGGCAAAGCCTCTTATTCCTCCAACGTGACCTAATGGGTGGCCACCCCACCAGACCATCTCCATTATCGCCATCTTTTCTATATTTCAATTCAATCAAACAACTTCAATCATTCTGTTACTTATCCAAAAAAAAGCCCCAAAATTTTACAGAATATAAAAGGGAGAGAGAAAACTTACTTGTTGTTAAAGGTGACTAAAGAATGATTCTCGAGGTCTTTGGGGTCGTCTTCCTCGTTTGGATGGAGGTTCCAAAGCAGCAAAGGAAGCGTTCGAGGCACGGTGCTATCCGTAGCATTCTCAAAGGTTTGGTCGAAACTACGTTTTTTGTTGTTGTCGTTAATATCTGTGCAGCTAGACGCAACAGTGAAGGATCTGTTCGAGATGGCTATCTCCTTAGGTTCAGAAGCAAAGTAATTCAAATCGAACCCTTTGGAAGGATTGCTTGGAAGAGCGAGACCCAGTTGAAGTTCCATGTGTAATCAATCCAACAACAACAAAACAAAAAGAAAACCCAAATAAAATAAGAAACAAGAACGGATTTTGTGTATGTGAAAGCAAAGGACAAGTGAACGACTTCGAGTGGCGTCTAGGAAATCTGGGACTCTTCCACCTAGTAGGGGTTTTAATGGCGCGCGCGCGAGAGAGAGAGAGAGAGAGAGAGAGAGCGAGAGACAGCAGTAAATGGGGGATAGCCCGGGGTGGGCGGGAGTGGGGACAGGGTGTTGGGAAACAAAGAGGAAAGGGGTCCATGTCAGTGCTCCACTTTAGGGCGACCCAGTTGCAGTGCTGTTCCTTTGCTCATTGTTTTCTGAACTTTAGTCCCCACCCCCCAACAACACTACCCTCTTTTTAAAGCTACTCACGCGCATCCGGCATCCCATTACTTCTCCGTACTTGGGGGGGCCACACACTACTGTGCTAGCTCCTCTTCCTTGGAATTTGTTCTTTCTCATCATGTACGTGTAATTATATAATGACATCTATGGATTATTTTGGTCTCCATCCCACGACTAAATAGTAAATACTAAATAGCATTAGAATTCGGCTATACATATGTACATATGTAAAATCATTTCTTCTTATTTTGTCATTTAAGTAAAATTTTCACATTAATTATACATATTGAGACAAAATAATAATAAAATTATTTTATTATTATTAATTTTTTACTAAAATTAATTTTTTTATATATATTTTATAATTAACATCCACTACATACATTTGACATTAATAATACAAATATAATAATAAAAAATATAATTTTTTTATATATTATATTAAAAATATAATAAAATGAAAAAATATATATAATATATTATAATAATAAAATGAATGTGCAAGTGAAGGTTTGTTGTGTTGTTGAAGGAGAGAGAAAATGAAATGATTGTGAGAGAGAGTGAGAGGAGAGATAAATTTTGATTAAAATATGATTTGTAGGGTGAATAATGGTTATCAAAATTTGGATAAACACTCTTCATAGGTAGCTAAATATTTGGATATGCATAAGCCAATGTGGAAGATTTTATGATCATATTATATAAATATGACTTTACATATACATATGTATAGACCAATGCTAATGCCCTAAATCACGATTAAAATCGAAGATTCGTTGAAATTGAGGGCTCATCTTATTACTACATATATAGTATTTTTTAATGAGTAATGTTATTCATTATCTTAATTTTTATCATTCTCTCATTATATTATAATGTGAAATTAGATGATAGGAGACTATTTATTATATTTCATTTGTGAATCTATCATCTAATATCACATTATAAGATGATAAAAAAATAGATGATGAATAAATTTATTATTTTTTAATTATTTATTCAATAAATTACTAAAAGATTCTCCTGTATTTTTCCATAAATTTTAGGTGGATCAGAAAAAAGCTAATAAATTTGAATTGTGTAGAGCATTAGCATTGGTCTATGCATATGTATATGTATATGCAAAATCACCTCTTTTGTATATCCACTTTGCCCTTCAAGCAAAATTTTCACATTGGTTTATGCACATTTGAGACAAAATAATAATAAAATACTATTATTTTATTATTATTAATTTTTTGCTAAAATCAATTTTTTTATATATATTTTGCAATTAGCATCTACTACATACATTTGACATTAATAATACAAATGTAATAATAAAAAATATAATTTTTTATGTATTATATTAAAAATATAATAAGAAAATATATATATATAATATATTATAATAATAAAATAAATGTGTAAGTGAATGTTTGTTATGTTGTTGAAAGAGGAAGAAAATGAAAGAATTATGAGAGAGAGAGAGGGATGAGAGAGAAATAATGATTAAAATATGATTTGTAGCGTGAATAGTAGTTATCTAAATTTGGATAAACACTGTTCATAGATAGCTAAATATTTGGATATGCATAAACCAATGTAGATAATTTTAGGGTCATATTATATAAATATAATTTTACACACACACACATATATATATATGCATAGACTAATATTAATATAAGTGAATGTAAGCCTTAAGAGCATTAGTATTAGTCTATGCATATGCATATGTAAAATCACCTCTTTTGCATAACCACTTTGTCATTCAAGCAAAATTCTCACATTGGCTTATGCATATTTGAGACAAAATAATAATAAAATATTATTTATTTTTTGCTAAAATCAAATTTTTTATATATATTTTACAATTAGCATCAACTACATACATTTAACATTAATAATATAAATGCAATAATAAAAAATATAATTTTTTTATATATTATATTAAAAATATAATAAAATGAAAAAAAAACTAATATATTATAATAATAAAATGAATATGCAAGTGAATGTTTGTTGTGTTGTTGAATGAGGGAGAAAATGAAAGGATTGTGAGAGAGAGGGTGGGAGGAGAGAGAAATAATGATTAAAATATGATTTGTGGGGTGAATAGTAGTTATCCAAATTTGGATAAGTATTGTTCATAGGTAGCTAAATATTTGAATATGCATAAGCCAATGTAGAAGATTTTAAGATTATATTATCCAAATATAACTTTGCATATGCATATGCATAAATCAATACTAATGCTACAAGGAGTTGTTAATGCGGACGTTGTGTCCACGCTCCTGATATGGTGGCCCGCCATGAGCTGAACTGAAGGATCTTTAGTGACCAAGACTGTAGATTCGATTTATTGCCCTTTCCTTTCTTTTAAAAGGTTCTGAATTAATTTCCTAATTAAGTGAGCCAGTGTCAGGAATGTCAAACCGTGGGACGAGGGTCGTGGCCCTGCACACTTTAATATGAAAAAATTTAATTTTAATTGGTTCTGAGCATTAATATAAGCATTCATTTAATATAATTAATTAAAAAATAAATTTTATTAAAAATAATATTAATTTAAATTTAAAATATAAATATAACAATATTAATACGCAGATGGATATGTAAAGTTGTTTATATATAATAAAACTCCTTTAACATTCTTGTACTCAAAGTGTTGGACATGTTCCTTTCCTCTGTGTGGTTGCGTTCACTACACATTTCTTTGTTTTTCTGCTTGATGAGTCCTGACTTTTCGAACTACGCGGCATTATTATTAACTTTTCTTCTTGATTAATTATCGACCGTATTAATAGTTGCATTCAAGTCATCATGGTAATGCGAATTTTTATTTTTCTTTTCTTTTCTGAATTTATTATGATTTATATGAAAATTAAACACGAAAATTAAACTCTATATAGTGCATGTATAGTAAGACTCATAAATATATGGTTGATGGCTTAATTAGGTTTGAGAATGAAGAGGAGAAAACTTTTCCATTCAAACTTAGTGGACAAACACACCGCCGTGTTTAATGCATAAGTAAGCATTGAGCCAAACTTAATTAAACACAGTGATCGAGATACGGATCTATAATAATGAGTAATGCTAGATATAGTTATAGATTGTGATAGTGCAACTCATTCATTTTGAAAAAGATTGAGATTTATTTTTAAAAATTTAATTTTTTTATATGCATCTCATATTTACTCGTTTTTAAAAAAAAGAATGCATGACGTTTACGCATCCTATAACTGTAAATATTATTTCTCTATGATAATATACTGATAAATAAAAAATAAAATATTTCATTATGAGATTTTGACTAAGGCCTTAATTTATAATTATCATTACGGCGAAGTTAGTGACACGTGGATTGTGGATTACTATCTATAGACAAAGACTTGCAAAAACAATAAATAATTAAGAGATCAGTACTGATCATCATGTGTTGGCCGGTTTATAGTTGTTTAGAAAGTGCCATCGATCGTGTTTGTGCGAGACAGATGTATATAATATATATATATATATATATATATATATATATATATATATATATATATATATATAAGACATTGATACATGTTACAAAACTAACTGCATGCAAACACACGTGGTACGTACGTGCTTAATTGTTTTGGTTATGTTTGATGCTCGGCTGTTACTAATACAATCCAACACAATATTATAGTACTTTTCGTGTATATATATGGTCCCTCGTTCACCAACGTACGTACAAGAAAACATAGTTCCCAGAGTTTTAACTTTTGCCCCCCTCCAACCAAATTGCATCATATATATAATATCGGTTCCTGTCAGTGTAGCTCGATCGAGGTGGACTTGTAATGAATATAGATTGAAAGAAAATTAACCACACGGCCGGGGATGATTTCACGTGATCATGATCATGATCAGCGGCAAGCCCACAAGATCCCTGCGCGCATCATCGACGTTGAAGAACCCGCACGAGGCATGCAGTGCTATGTGGTGGCATGCATGCATGCACCAATGACCCATATTAATAAAACAAGTCCCATATTGTATATGTTTAACCTAAATGAAATCATGGTGAGATCATATATATATATATATGTATCCAGCTAGCACTGGTCCAATTTCATAGGAAAGGACCACACCCACATGATGGTTCATAACATTTCCAATTATATTCCTCTGTCGGTCAGTTTACAGTTGAATATATGATCAGATGCTTTACCCATTTCAAAGGGTGAAGGATGAGTACTTGACCTGTAAGTCTCTCGTTATATGTAGTCCACTTGCTTTGTTGAAAAAAAATGAGTGGCTCTTGTGTGTACGTTGAGCTAGCTAGCTGGTTTCAACACATGAAAGAACTTTTTTTTTTTAACAAGCTATATCTTTATATATGAAGGAAAACCAGAACATTGAGTCCATGCTTTTTATTTACAAACATATATACCTTAAGGGGATCTTTACTATTATGAAAATCTAACATATTGCAATGAGGAATTAATAAAAGTGGGATGTTTCCATAGGCTTGCGTTGAAGCTGCCCATTGCACCAAATTATGCGCGCATCGATTTTTGTCTCGATGTAATTTTACAACTTTTCATGTTTCGAAATTGCCAAGAAGATGCCTGATATCTCTGATGATATTTTGCATAGTCTAGTCTGAAGCTTGCTTCTTGTTGTTTATTGCTTGAACAACTAGATTTGAATTACCTTGAACTATGATTTTCCTGAACTTTAGTTTGTCAGCTTCTTCTATGATCATCAAGGTTGCAGCTGCCTCTCCTATATTGGGGTTGTTGCTTTGAATGAAATCTGTTTTCAGCACTATTACACTCCCTGAATCGGATCTACAAATTGCAGCAAAAGTATTATCTTCTTTCTTAACCGCCACATCAAAGGTTAGAAGATGAAAACCTGTCGGTGGATTTTTGCTTATTTTTTCTAGATTTTTTGGGATTTCAGTCCAAGCTTTTTTATGTTCAAAGTAAGACTTCTTGAGTTTAGTAACAAAGATATGGGGTGTAATTGTTTCTTGATCATGCACTGCCTTGTTTCTAAAGAACCATAAATTGTCCATATATAGCAAGTGTAGCAAAAGTTTGGAATCCATAAATTACTAATACGAAATGACGTATAGGTTATTTATAATCACAACTATAAGAAAAATGAATATTTATGACAAATTATTTGTAATAAAAATGATTATTTGTGATAAAAATAGACTCATCTTAAAAGAAAATAATTATTTTTTAAAAAAATATCTGACAATAAATAAGCGATATTGTAATAAGGAAAAGGAAACGAGTTCGCGTACTAAATCGCGCACCAATACTAATATGTAAGACATCCGTTTAATAAAGGAAAAATCTAGTTGTAAGCGATTCTGCGTACTAATACGTGCACCCATTCAATATGATTGGTCAGAAAGTAGACTTTATTGAAAACAATGCTAATTTAAATTTAGAATATGAAGACAAGAATATTAGTATGCAGATTAGTACACAAGTACATAGCAAAACTTTTTAATAAAACGGTACGAATTAAAGATGATAATTATGCTTTTCATGAAACATATGACTTTATTCTTCTTTCAAAACTTTTTTCTTTTGTTCTTCTTTTCAATAAATAAAATTATGTAAGTATTGATACGAAATTTAGTGTGCCAAACTGTTTGAACTTAGCAAGGCTTCTGTAATAAATTGAGGGACCGGCTCCCCGGTCATGCACGCCTCTAGGCAGGTAGGTATAATATTTCAAACAGCTCATCTTTGATAAATTAGGTCCCCCGGCACCATTTGGGTCCCACCAAATTAGATTTATTTTCTATATGCTCATGCTTTTGCCGAAAACTACTCTTGTCCATGTGTGATGAAAAGCATTTATTCCAAAGCTAGCTATCATGCATAAGTACTAACTAGAGAGCTAATTAAAAATATTATAATTAGAGCTATATAGCTCAGTTTATAAATATTATTATATATAAAGGATAGAAACTTCTCCAAAAAAATTAATTGATTAATGTATTTTTTAAAGTACTCGTGTACATGTTAATTAATTAATTCAGAAATTGACCTTTCATTAGTGTATATATATGGCGTGAAGGTCGGAAAATGTTTTCCTGAACTGGATATTGTTGGTTGGTGATGTTTTGACTTTGTGGCCTTATTGTCGGTTTTGGGATCTTTTTTTTCCACATTTGCCTTCAAGATAAGCAAGTGATAGATACCTCATCCGTGCTGTTTGGTCTTGAATTGAAGGACTGACGGGATCAGACAGAATGGAATCGTGCCATTTGTGTTCATCATGGGGGACCATTTGACGCCTAATCATGTTCCCAATTCCATCTTCTCATCATTCACTGATCCCTCCCTTAATGATTTTGCTAAAAAAGAGAATCTACTTTTGCCATACATACCGGCCTATTCCGCATATAATTAATTGGGTAAATGTTTGGGAACAGCCTGAAACCGCACCACACAGTAAATAATTTTTTTTTTCAACCTAACACGTTAAGTGTGTTGGGGCTTCTTTACACAGTAGAGTGTGAAGAATAATTTTTCAATTAATTAATTTTTTATCTGTTGGTAACACAATGTTTAGCTTTAGTGCTTTTAGTGGTAAGAGTTGTTTAGAGTTGCATTAGGTGTCTTAACAAATATTTAAATTGTCTTAAAAGCACTTTAATAGAAACACTACGTTGTTTGGGTGTTACATATTAAATTACTTTTTAATCTCAAATAAACTAAAAAGTACGTGTGAAGAAAATTATCATTTTGATAATATTTTTAAAATACACTGCATATAACTTTAAGATAATTATAATTTTCAAACTTTTAAAAATATGATGATAATCATTAAAAATCAAATCATCGTCATTTTTATTTCAGAAATCACTTTTTAGATTTATTTCCAAGCAAATGTAATATGTTTGAAGTGTTATAAACATATGGTTATAACTAACTAGTAAATAACTTTTTAATTGTAGAACTTATTATTTAAGCTATAAGCCTTAAAGCTATACGCTATATTTTCCACCGCAATCCCAAATATGTATTAAGTAATGCTCTACTATTAAAAATTTATTTATTATTTAGTAACCATATCATATGTGTAAAACACTTTCAAACATATTATATTTATTTGAAAATAATATTAGAAAATAATTTTTGAGATAGAAATGACATAAAAATGTCATTTGAGGTAGTGTCAAAATAAAAAATTTATAATTATTTAAAAGTTGTATAGATATTTTCTCCTATTGATAGTCTTCTTTAAAATTGTAACAACTTTTTGTATTATCTGAAGTCATATTTGAGGAAAAACATAAAAATATTCCTTAAATATGAATAAAAAGTCCTTGCAAGAAAAACAAACTTTTATGACGAATTATTTGCGATAAAAATAACTATTTACGATGAAAACATACTCATTTTAACAGGAAATAATCATTTTTATAAGAAATAATTAGTCACAAATAAACAGTTTTCTTGTAGTGAGTACTTTAATATATAACAACCAAAACATCTTAATTTTATCATTAAAAAGCGTTTGAGACTATTTAAATACTTTTTACTACCTCTAATACAAGACCAAACAAAGCCCATAGAACTTGGACCCATACGGCCAGCCTGTTCCTAATTAATATCACATCTATAAACCTGTATCAAATATTTACTTAAAGAGGTCATTAACATCCACTACATTTTATCATTTATTTTCAATATATCGACAATATACAATTTAATTCTTATCATGAATTAAAATAGAAATTAATATATAAATTTAAATAAATGATGTGACACAATCTTAATTATGTTGATGCACATGCATTGGAATTTTTTATAAGATTAAAAAGTAGATATACCTTGTCATCATTCCCATCTTGGATCGAAACCAGAAGTAATAATCTTTTTGCATATATAGATCAGCAATTCCAAGTGTCGGCCACTCGTTAATTTCCTCTTTAATTCTGTGTATTAGGGGTCTTTGCTTTGTTTTTGCTTTCTTCCATTCGACAAGTAGACACGGGAGTTGGACAACACATTAATTAGACAAGAGTAATATTATATACAGTCATGTATTAGGTAAGTGTCGCGTATTTTTATTAAAAATTTATTTTTTTATTGTGAATCTCATATTTACTTATTTTTTTAAAATGAGTACACAACGCTTTCTTATTCTATGACTGCAAACATCATTTATCATCAGAGAAAGCCACCTGCTTTGGATAGTCTGTCCATAAAAAGTAATATAATTTTACTCATCATTTTTACATGACCACACACCACACATAATTTTTTATCATTTTATTTTTTTAACAAGTATGTGGTATAAGGATGATAACTATAATAACTTAATTAATTTAGTAGGAATAAAACAAAAAATAAATAAATTAAAGAATGTGTGGTATGTGAGATGATGAATAACAAAGTTTTTTTCTCAATATATAATAGGGTGATACTCCTCTACCCCCAACTTGCCCCCTCAAGTGTACCGTTAGTGTATTTTTTTTTTCTTAATAAATATGCGATATAAAGATGATGAGTGGAATAACTTAATTAGTTTAATAAGAATAAAACAAAAAATAAAATTAAAAAAAATGTGTGGTGTGTGAGAAAATGAGTAGCATAGCTCTTTATCAATATATAATAGGGTGATGCTCCCAGCCCCTCAACTTGCCCCTTCAAATGTACGGTCAGTGTATTTTTTTAAAATGCAAAAAAATACATAAATGACTAGTAATAACTTTTTTAAACATTAAAAAAAATACAAATACATTAGCGGTACACTTGAAGGGACAAGTTAAGAGAACAACCTAACATTTTCCCTTATAACGCATAAAGGATTGAACCATGCATAAACGTATGTTGTGGATGTTGGTGCAAAGGGGCCGCAAAACAAAAAATAGTGAGAGAAAAGTTTGTTTCAAGGTGTGTTACAATGTCGCTTTCCTTAAAACAATATTTGCTCCCATTAATAACGTTATACATACGGGTTACAAACGAATTTGCTTCCAAGATATAATGAAATCCAGCATAAGTCTGTTTGTTTAACTGCGTTATGCACACACGAAATTAAACTTTGAACACCCTCAGTTTTTTCTATTCAACTAAGAGATTAGAAATATGTTCTTTGTAGAATAAACAGATCTAACAAGTTTTGAAGAAATGAAAACTTTTGGGAGAGAGAGAACTTCCAAATTGTCTTCTTCATTCTGTGATTATACAATTCGTAGGCCAATGAGTCTATTTATAAATAACCAAACAATGTGAATGAAAAGTTGCAACTTTTTATTTTTCATTTGAATGAAAAGTCTATTGTGCTTATTACGAAGTGACACAATTGTTGGACCCAGTCCAACAATTTATGGACTGGTTGTAGCCTTAGCGCTTTTATTTGCGAATCCCTTTGTTTAATCCTATAACTATACCTATTTTTCTTAGGTTATTTCCTTGGACTTCCCACTCTCGTTTTCTCGAATTATATTAAGATCTCACTCTTACAATTATTTATTTGTTGGGACAATAAACCATGGGGAATGACTGATTGGAAGATGAGGAATTACCATACTGATTCGCCTTCTTCCTTTCCCTTCTTATTCCAATGAAACATTTTTTGCAATAAGTTTTACAACAAACAAGATATTTTGGAATTGACATAAGGCCTAATACCTAATTCTAAAAAAAAAACAAGTATCATTTTTTTTTTCAAATGGAAACTTCCACTTTGCTTCCTCTCCAACTGGCTTGCCCAAGTTTGAGTCCCAATTGATGGTATTTGAGTATTTCATTTTTGAGAAATGATACTTGCAGTCGTGAGTGCGTAAGTGTCGTGCATTCGTTTTGAAAAAAGTGAATAAATACGAGACCCACATGAAAAGAAATTAATTTTTTAATAGTAGACCCCACTCTTTTTCAAAGAAATTGCATGGTACTTGCGCATTCCACGACTGTATGTAGCATTACTCTTTCATTTTTTCCATGCACTGCAGCGCCTCGCGCTTATGCCCTTTGACACGTTGTAGCGCTTCACGCATGAGGGCCTTGGTGCTGGGCAGCACACCATCGTTGGAGCAAGCTCTACATAAATCAATAAAAACCCCTCTCTTGTCATGCGGGTGATTTGAACCCCAACCCTCTGGGTAAACCAAGGGCATCAATACCAAGTTAGTGATTGACTTACAATGCAAATATGGACCCAAAATAGTATAAGACTTATAAACTTTTCATAACTTACATCTTTTCAAAATAATTCATAACTTCCAAAAGTAAATCCCAAAAATATTATTAATAATAAATATAATATATATTATTTTGAAAATATTTCCAATAATCTCTCACCATTTTCAAAATACATCTTGATTAGAATAGGAAAACTTATACATAAATGAAAGTGTCTTTTGGACTTGAACATTCACATAGTGAAAATACATCAAAACTAACCAGAATGACATAGTAGACATGCTTTGAACTAGCGATTCTATACGATTAGCTGGACATATTTCAAATATAAATTTTCTTCTCTTTGGGTAGTTCATAAAAACTGACTCGTGGATTGTCCTTGTGTCTATATCCTGGTTTCATGAGCACTCTAGAGACAAAGCCTAATTCGCATAAGAGACGGCACCACCCCCGACACTCATATAGGTAGACTTATCAAAAGTGTCCTATAACTAAATACTTCAACAAAACCATGTTATAAGTCTATTAAGAGCTTATTGCTCAGCCTCTCATTTTCACTACAGTACCAAACACTTAAAACTTTGGGATGATAAATTAGTTTGAAAACTAATTTTAATATCACAGTGCTTGAAAACCACAAACATATAATGTATTTTGTTCATTGAACTAATCAAGTCATGATATGTTCAAGAGTTGAGTCGAGTTTCCATTATTGGTGATTTTATTGTTTTGGCTTTAAACTCATCCCTTTGATGTTCCACATCAATTCTCTTGCAAGTTCTTTAGTTAATGGATATGTCAGTTCCAACAATATCTCATATAATCAATTATAATTACTCCATCTGTGAGTATTGCCTTAATATGCATAGACTTGCTATTATATATATGGCTTAGGCCCGTGATAGTATTTCTTAACGGTCACAATGCAAATATATTGGTAGCATTGATTTTTGGCCAAATCCTAGATCTCTATCAATATTTTCTTAGCCACTTTGCCTCTTTGTCTTAAGAAGCCAATACTATAAACTCAATCGTCGTGGTTGAGCAAATATAGATTACTCTTCCACCAAGTGTAAATATCCACTTATTGGTTGATTTGTGATTATTATGCCAGTTCCCAACTTGCATCTATATTCCTTTTACAATTGAAGGAAATTTCCTTCTATAATCGAAAGAAACTCGTTGTACTCAATACCATAATTTATAATATTTATCAAATATCATAAAATGCTTTGTACAACTATTTAAATAACTTGATACTTTAAATGCATTATATAAACATAACAATATATAGAAAAATCATATATAGAAGTCACATTTTTTTATTTATTTGCATGCATATTCATAAATCATATCATTTCTAGGCTTCTAGCATTAATTTGTTCTAAACATTAATGCCGTAAATAATATAAATTAAGAAAAATATTAATTTAATTAATAATATCGAGTTTGAACATGTCTTCACTTAGATATCCCTTCCCCACAAAATTACAGTTTTTGGTCGGCACAAATTTATCTGACGCAAAAACCAATTTAAATCCAAACTTATTCAAAAGACTATTAGATACAAGATTTTTTCTAACTTCTGGTACATGATACACATATTTGAGAGTAAGAACTTTTTTGGAGGTAAACTCCATTTTTATTGTCCATTTGCCTTTACCTAAGGCAGTAGATGAGTTTACCATGTACAGAACATGGCCATCTTCCATTGGCTCGTACTTTTTGAACAAACTCGTCTTTACAAACATGCATTGTTGCTCCTGGGTCAATCTAGGGGTGTAACCGGTCCGGTCCGGTTTTGGACAAAATCTAAGACCGAACCGGTATGTACCGGTTTTGTATTTTCCAAAACCGATTACGCACCGGTTACCCTCTTAAACCGGTACTTCCGGTTTTACCGGTTTCCGGTCCGGTTTTCCGATTTTTTTTAAAATGTAAATTTCATAGTTTGTTATTAAAAATTTGTTTATAAAATAAAAAAAATTGATTTAAAAAAATCTGTTTTACAAACTGTTATTAGAAAAAATCTGTTTTAACTTTAAATAAAAAAATCTGCTTTACTAAAAATTACTTCAATAAAAAATCTGTTTTACAACAAAAAATCTCTTTTACTATAAAAAATCTATTTTACTATAAAAAATCTGATTCACTACAAAAAATCCGATTCACTCCAAAAAATGGCTTTTATAAAAAACAGTAAAAAAATCTGAAAAAAAACTGGAAAAAAACTGTTTTACAAACTTATAAATATAACTACTACAAAAACTGAAAAAAAAAATCTGCAATAAACTGACTTATCTACAATAAATCCTTGCATATTAAAGGAAATAACTTAGTACTTACACATATATTTTTTAGAGCAATCACAAGAAATTCAAGAATGGACATCAACAAGCCTATGAGCCTATGGTAGAAAATAAGTTCAAAAGTCTAAATTAGAAGTCCAAAAGTCCAACAAATTATAAGTCCAAAAGTCTAAATTACAAGTCCAAAAAATTACAAGTCCAAACACTTAAAAAGTCTGAATTACAAGTCTAAAAATCCAACAAATTACAAGTCCAAATTACAATAACTTAGAACATCCAACAAAAAACTTCAATAACTATGCACCAAGCCACCAACTCCAATGGTCCCTTCAACAATCAAGCAATTAATTATAATAAAAAGTTAATAATTACATTAAATAATAAAAAAATTAAAGAAATATGTTATATAAGTTGACCTACCTTAAATTTAATTATCTCCGGCCAAAGAAGTAGGTCTTGAAGAATTCTCTAGGTCTTCCATGAGCTCTACACAAAAGGGAAAAAAAATAAGCATAATAATTAAAACAAATTACTAATATGATTTACACTTAAGATATAGTTAAAGAAAAGGTGAATGATGCTACATACCTGTATCAATTTTCTCAAACTCCTCAACATCATCCATTAAAGTACGAATGTTAATCGGGGCAGAAGAACGGAGCCAATTTTGTGTACAAATAAGAGCTTCTACCATAAGTGGAGATAGGCTACTGCGGAACGGATCAAGTACTCGATCTGCTGTGCTAAAAGCTGACTCAGAGGCCACTGTAGATATCGGAACTGCAAGAACATCCCGCGCAACTCTTGAAAGCACGCGGTATCTAATGGAGTTGACCTTCCACCAAGTCAACAAGTCGAATTTCACATCATCTTCTTCACATTTTTCAGATAAATATTTCTTCAATTCAGATTTAGTCGCCAAAGAGTTATCCGACTCCAAACGCTTCTTAATTTGTGCATGGATTAATGATCTGAAATCACCTTGACCTACCCCAGCAGTTGAACTTGTACTACTAGCCCCTCTCTCGCTTGATTGGCTTATAGTTTGATCTTGTACCCCAACATTACTTTCATCATTTTCACAATAACTATCATATAAACGAGTCAAGGCATCTTGAACCCGATCCACCAACATAAAAACTTTTGAACTATTATCCTCATATATTCCTTCAAAAATATATGTTAAACCACGCAATTTATACCGATGATCAAAAACCAACCCAACATACAACAAAAGATTCATTTTTTCAATATTTCCCCAATACTTCTCATATTTAGATTTCATACTAAATGCCATTGTCCTCAAATTATGAGGCCCTTCCACACACTCCATGTTAATTGCAGCTTGAATTGTTGCTAGCTCAAATAAAAAACTATTGCAAGTGACATAATTAGTCCCCGAGAAATGCAAGGTTGCATCATAAAAAAGTTTCAAAAATTTTGCAAACAACCTACTTCAAAAAAGCAATAGGTACAAGCCCCCCACTGCTTGATCCAGATTGGAAACCCAATATAGATTGGTTTCTATCCACTTTCCTAAGTGGAGACTTCTTACATGTTTTTTCCAAGTGCCCCAACATAGATTTTGTGCCATTTATATTAGGATCACAAGCATAAGTCATCCCACAAAGGTTACATGAAGCCCTAGGTTTCGACTTATCCTCAGTATGAATCTTTGTAAAATAATCCCAAACTACTGATCTTTTTCTACCAATAGATGGCTTACTTACATTAGATTTGGGAGAAAGCGGATCATTAGTCGCCATTGATTCCATAGTCCTTTGACTCATTTCCATTGTAGGTTGAATATTGCCGTGTGTTTCTGTTTCATTTGAAGGATCCATATATGATTCTGTAGTAATAAAAATAAACATTAATTGTTGAGTAACTTTTAAGAAAAAATTGATAAACATTAAGAAAAAATAATAATGATTAGTAACTTTTATCAACCAATAATGATTAGTTACTAATTTACCCTAAAATCACATAGAGAAATTATATTACCCTAGAACAAGAACTTAACTTTATAGCACATATATTAAATTATTAATATCATAACTAAATAGTGTTGGTTATAAACACGGTAACAAAACTGAATAAATCTCAATATTACAAAAACTGAATAAATCTCAATATCACAAAGCTATGAGATACGATTAAAATAAATTATCCTCAACTGAATCCTAATATCACAAAATTCAATCACAAAAACCCTAATATCACAATTCACAAAACTGAAAACCCAATCACATATTCACAAAAATATCAATATCACAAAACCTAATCACAAAAATCTTAATATCACAAAATCCAATCACATAAATCTTAATATGTAATTTAAAAAAAAAAAAAAAAAAAACTTACCTAGGGCCTAGGGGACTGAGAGACGAGAGCGGGAGAGACGAGATGACTGATGAGTGATGAGTACTGCCTACTGGACTCGGGATAGACGAGTGCTTGACTCCTTGAGCGTCCGAGACTGAGAGCAGGAGACTGAGATTTGAGCTTAAAGCCTTAAACGGCGCTGCGTGAGGAGTTGAGGACAGAGGCTGGAGGCGATTTTACTTTTCGTTGAATGCTTTTTACTTTTTAGGGTTGAAGAGTAGGGGTGTTAAAGCAATGAAGTGTAATGAGAAATGAGAATGACTAATGAAGTAATGAGTAATGAAATTGAAGGCTGAATGCTGAACGCTGACTTGCGAGACCCATGTAATAAATTATAATGACTATGTCAATGTGTTTTAGTGATATTATGAATTTAATATAATTATATATAAATATTTGTAAATTGTAATACTAATACTGATACATTTAATGTATTTTCAATGTAATTTAATATAACTATATATAAATATTTAATATATTTAATAGACTATAATAATTTAATATAATTATATATAAATATTTGTAATACTGATGGCTTATATATATAACTAATACTAATAGTCTAATATAGACTATAGTTATAATTATACTAATAATGTTATACTAAATCACTATAACTAATACTAATATATACCTATACTAATAATCTAATGTTAATACTATTATATAGTCCAATATATTATATAGCTATACTAATATATAACTAATATTATTAGTCTAATATAGACTATAGTCATACTAATATAATTTTACTAAAATATTATAATTAATGCTTATATATAACTAATACTATTATATATTATATAGTCTAATATATTATATAGCTACAACTAATACTAATATATATACTAAAACTAATAGTATATAGTATTATTATGATAGTATCACTATAATAGTATAATATATAGTTAGATATATATGATTAATATATATATAAAATATATACTATAGTAATTTAATATAACTATATATAAACATTTGTAATACATTTAATATATTTTCAATGTAATACATTTAATAGACTATAGTAATTTAATATAACTATAAACATTTGTAATACATTTAATATATTTTCAATGTAATACATTTAATAGACTATAGTAATTTAACATAATTATATATAAATATTTGTAACATACATTTAGCCTACTAGTATAGTTATATATTAGTATTAGTTATAGTGATTTAGTATAACTATATTAGTATAACTATAATTATAGTCTATATTAAACTATTAATATTAGTTAAATAGTTATAGACTTATATATTAGTATAGCTATATAATATATTAGACTATATAATAGATTAATAGTATTAATATTAGTCCATTAGTATAGTTATATTATATATATTAGTATTAGTTATAGTGATTTAGTATAACTATATTAGTATAACTATAATTATAGTCTATATTAAACTATTAATATTAGTTAAATAGTTATAGACTTATATATTAGTATAGCTATATAATATATTAGACTATATAATAGATTAATAGTATTAATATTAGTCCATTAGTATAGTTATATTATATATATTAGTATTAGTTATAGTGATTTAGTATAACTATATTAGTATAACTATAATTATAGTCTATATTAAACTATTAATATTAGTTAAATAGTTATAGACTTATATATTAGTATAGCTATATAATATATTAGACTATATAATAGATTAATAGTATTAATATTAGTCTATTAGTATAGTTACATTATATATATTAGTATTAGTTATAGTGATTTAGTATAACTATATTAGTATAACTATAATTATTAATTATAGTCTATATTAAACTATTAGTATTAGTTAAATAGTTATAGACTTATATATTATAATATTAATATTAGTATAGCTAAATAATATATCAGACTATATAATAGTATTAATATAAGACTATTGGTATAGTTATAAGTTATATATTAGTATTAGTTATAAACTATATATTTAATATTACTATTAGTATTAGTTATAAACTTTTAGTAAAATCTTTTAGTATTAATTATAAATATAACTATAGTCTATAGTCTATATTAGACTATTAGTATTATTTATAAACTTATATATTAGTATTAACATTTAATGTAATAATTTATAAATTATAATATGAAATTATTTCATATATGAATATATATAATTATATATATTATATATAAAAATTTCACATATAAATTTATAATTTTATATATTAATATTTATATATATAATATATTGCATAAAACTTAATAACTTATATATATAAAAAAAAAAAATTTATATTTTTTTATGAACCGGTCCGGTCCGGTTCCAAAAATCCTAAAACCGGAACCGGCCGGTTTTAGGATTTTCGGAACCGGTCCCTGACCGAACCGGTTCAAAACCGGTAAAACCGGTCCGGTCCGGACCGGTTTTCCGGTTTAAAATTACACCCCTAGGTCAATCCATCAGAAGTTATCTCTTTCAAGAGTAATGGTTTAGAGCTCATAGTCTCAAAATTCTCTCTAGGACCAGAGTCCTGACATTTCTTTTTAAGAAAACAACAATATATTTTGTAATGGCCTTGTTTGCAACAATGAAAGCAACTTACTTCTAGATTCTTTTGATTTTCATTTTGGAAGTGACTTTATTTTCTTCCAAAATTATTATTTCTCTTCCGATTTTCATATGATTCATTGGGTTGTATGGGTTGGTGGGTCTTTCCTTCCTCTACTACATACATGTTGGAATTCAAAGAGTCAAACTCTTTATTACTGTCTCTAAGCCTAATCTCTTCTTTTATACGAAGGTGTTGGCCTAATTCTTCTATAGACATTTTCTCTCTTCTATGTTTCAAACTTCTTTTTATGATTTTTTCATGATTGAAGAAGTTTATCAATAATAGATGAAACTGATATGGATTCATCCATTTTCATCTCATGTTGAGAGAATTGATTAAGAATATGCATAATCTCATTGAATTGTTCAACAAGAAGCCTAGAATCTACCATGGAATAATTAAAAAATTTTGTAGCCATAAATTTCTTACTTGTAGAATCTTCAAAAATATACTTAACCTCAAGTGGATCCCAAAGATCTTTGGCAATTGCATTGTATTGGTAAGCGTCAAACAATATATCAGACATTGCAATGCAAATATGTCCCTTGCAGATATAGTCATCTTGTTCCCATTTGATCCTTGCCCGACTTTGAGCGATTGTCTCGTCTTCATTTGCAGACAGCGTAGGAGTGGTTAAAACATACACCACTTTGAGACTAGCTAGGAGGAAGTGCATTTTCTTTTTCCAACGTCGAAAATTGGCTCCATCAAAGCGTTAAAGTTTTACAAAATTTGAAGCAAACTCTTTCAAACTATATGCCATTAATAATCAAATATTGTCTTAAGATTGTTGGTGTAAAATGGCTGCAAAACAAAAAATAGTAAGAGAAAAGTTTGCTTCAAGACGCGTTACAATTTCGATTTTCTTAAGACAATATTTGCCCCCACCAATAACGGTATGCACACGGGTTACAAACAAATTTGTCTCCAAGATATAATGAAATTCAGAACAAGTCTGTTTGTTTAACTGCGTTATGCACACACGAAATTAGACCCTGAATACCCTCAAATTTTGCTATTCAACCAAGAGATTAGAAATCTGTTCTCTGCAGAATGAACATATCTTAATAACAAATTTTGAAGAAATGAAAACTTTTGGGAGAGAGAATTTCGATATTTCCTTCTTCATTCTGTGATTCTACAATTCGTAGGCCAATGAGTCTATTTATAAATAATCAAACGATGTGAATCATTCTTCTGAAATCTGGTACAAACATGTATATTTATTGTGCCTGTTATCAAGTAACACAATTGGGTCCAACGGTCACTTTTCTTTCTCTTCAACGGGCTTGCCCAAGTTTGAGTCTCAACTGGCGCGATTGGAAATTTTATTTTTCTCATGCATTGCAGCACCTCGCGCTTGTGCCCTTTGATCGCGCATGAGCGCCTTGGTGCTGGACAGCACGCCATGGTCAATGTGGAGAAGGCTCTATATAAATCAATGAAAACCCTTCTTGTCATGGGGTGATTCGAACCCCAACCATCTGGGTAAAACAATACATATATGAACCCAAAATAGAATAAGGCTTATAAACTTTCTATAACTTTTCTCTTTCCAAAATAATTTATAATTTTCAAAAATAAAATTTCAAAATATTAATAATAATAAATATAATTAAAAATATTTCCAACAGGGGATGGGCCCATAAATCATTTATTTGTAGGACATGGGACTACTAATCCCATCCTCAGAAAACGCCCAAAGTTCATAGTTTTACCACTTTATCACTCGTCATGACCGTTTGATTTTTTTAGAGCACAAAAACGAGCGAAACATAATTTAGTTAATTAGTTTATTACTTTTATTTTTATATTAGTTTGGAATTTCAAGAGTTCGTTTCTTATTTATCTATATATATATATGGTAATGGATTTACAAATTAATGTTGATCTCTTAAATTGTTGTCTGAATTTGAGAGAGAAACGCATAAAATAGACCATACAACACGTGCATGATGAAGCAGTGAGCATGATTGATCCCATATTACCAGATGGCCTTAATTAAAAGATTGGAAAAAAAAAAAAAATTTGTAAGATTAGAGATCAGATATTGTACGTGTCACAATGTGAGGGGGGCATTTGTCACTACTAGAGTCCGAGAAAGTCAGAAGGAGGTAGAAGCGTTTTCTTACAAGAAAATGGTAGACATCTCTGTAAAGGGTAGTGGTTTTTTATTTATTTATAATATATATATATATATATATTTTCTGGTTACGTGGTTTGAGATTATTATCATGTTATTATGCATGAATTAATTATCCTCACTATTATTATTTTTTTTTTTGCAGGAAATTACTTGGAAAGAAAATAACAAAAGCTTTCCATTTAGTGAAAATTTCAAAAAAAAAAAAAAGAAGCCAACTAGGAGTAAGCCAGTTCTAGACTTTAAGCCCACATACTTGGCGAAGTCTAATGCCCAAGCTAGGGTCCAGCCCAAACTAGTTAGCTAGTGGGCCATTGCTAATCCTATATATAAAAGACCAAAAAAAAAAAAAAAACTCGTGGCTTCTTCGAATTGCCAAATTACTTGTACCAAATTAAGCCACACTACACGCACATGACATATATATATATATATATATATATATATATATATATATATATATATATATATATATATATAAAGGTCTTTCCATCCGAATATAAAATATAAAAAATGACTCCAAAATCTCAAAAAACAATTAAGGTAATGTAAAATTGCATTGACTCCTCCGTGAGTACTGGAAAAAAGGATTAATGTAGTTCATCATGGTCGAGGAATTAGGAAAAGGCCACTAATTCGCGTACTCTTTTCTAACACCACGTTCATAATTTTCTTTTTAACCCGATCAGAATTTATAGATAGAGACATGCATCATTTCAAGAAGAGGCAGCTACATCTACATTAACTTTTTCTAAGGGGAAATGTTTTTCCTGTTAGACTTAAATAAAATTCTCTAATACGAAATAACACTTTAGAAATGAGAATTAAAGGGTTTAATGCCAGGAAATCTTACCTCCTGCCATTGATGCAATTCACTGTAAAAGTTTCGGTTCTCACTGTGTTTGGCTCTTCCAAACTCTTCTCTACTCTATTTAGATGGTGTATTACCGAAGGGAATTGAGTGAGTGAGTTTGGGGACCAAACACATGTATTTATAGCCGAAATCCCCATCAAATTTCGGGTTTACGTGTCCCACGTGATCCTATTTTCATGGGATCAGTTTAAATTGATGGAGGAGTGTTTGACCACTTAAAGGACTCTTAAGATGATAGACTTCCACTCACGAACGTCTTCATGAGCAAGAATCGGTTAACATTCTTCCACTTGGTCAACACTCCTGATCTTAAACCCATCAATAATCTTCATTTAAGTAATAAATACATGAATCATGGCGATAGGTCCTCTAATGACGAGTATTACCTTCCATGTATTACTATGTATTCATTCTTTACAATTTATGTGGGAACAATTTCTTAATGAATAAACCCTATGTTTATTCTTGGTCCAATACAGATAAATTTTCTCAAAAATAAATTAAGGTGCACATTAATATGAGAAAAGAACATCAAAATGATTAAGAATTTCATTAAAAATAACATTGTTCATACAATGAAAAACTACATGATGGAACCAAGTCCCATATTCACTATATGATCCTTGAATTTCAACGGTGGCATGCCCTTAGTCAAAGGATCAGCGATCATTAGTTCAGTGCTTACGTGCTCAATGACCACTTTATTTTCTTTAACACGTTCCCTTATGGCTAAATATTTAATGTCGATGTGTTTACTTCGACTCCCACTTTTGTTGTTCTTAGCCATAAAAACAGCAGCCGAATTGTCGCAATACATTCTCAATGGCCTAGAGATTGAATCCATAATTCTAAGCCCAGAAATGAAACTCTTAAGCCATACACCATGTGAAGTAGCCTCAAAACAAGAGACGAACTCGGCTTCCATAGTAGAAGTGGCAGTCAAAGTCTGCTTGGCACTCCTCCATGATATAGCTCCACCGGCCATCAAAAATATGTATCCTGATGTTGATTTGCGTGAATCAACACAGCCAGCAAAGTCAGAATCTGAGTAGCCAATTACTTCCAGATTGTCCGTTCGTCTATACATAAGCATGTATTTTTTGGTCCCTTGAAGGTACCTCATTACTTTCTTTGCAGCTCTCCAGTGGTCTAAACCTGGATTACTCTGATATCGTCCTAACATTCCCACAACAAATGCAATGTCAGGTCTTGTACAGACCTGAGCATACATTAGGCTTCCGACAGCAGAAGCATATGGAATGTTCTTCATTTGTTCTCTTTCAAGGTCGTTCTTTGGGCATTGATTCAAATTGAACCTATCACCCTTCACAATGGGAGCTACACTTGGTTAACAATCCTTCATCCGATATCTCTCCAAAAATTTATTAATATAGGTTTCCTGAGACAGACCCAAGATGCCTCGAAATCTGTCTCTATGGATCTTAATGCCAATGACATAAGATGCCTCACCCATATCCTTCATATCAAAATTTTTAGAGAGGAATTGTTTCACTTCATGCAGCAAACCCTTATCATTGGTTGCTAGCAAAATGTCATCCACATATAAAACAAGAAAACATATTTTACTCCCACTGACCTTCTGGTATATACATTGATCCATAACGTTTTCTACAAAACCGAATGAAGAAATTACATTATGGAATTTCAAATACCATTGGTGAGATGCTTGTTTTAAACCGTATATGGATTTCTTGAGCTTGCAAACCAATTGCTCACCATCACTAGAGGGGAATCCTTCAGGCTGTTTCATGTAAACCTCCTCCTCTAGATCTCCATTGAGAAATGCTGTTTTCACATCCATTTGTTGTAATTCAAAGTCAAAATGGGCTACTAATGCCAAAATAACACGCTAGGAATCTTTCTTAGACACGGGAGAGAAAGTCCCCGTGTAATCGATTCCTTCTTTCTGAGTGAATCCCTTAGCAACGAGTCTTGCCTTGTATCTCTCAATGTTGCCTAATGAGTCTCTTTTGGTTTTAAAGACCCATTTACATCCAATGGCTTTTACACCATTAGGCAACTCAACAAGATCCCAGACTTCGTTACTCTTCATGGAATTCAACTCTTCCTTCATGGCATTGTACCATAATTCTGATTCTTTGCAACTCATGGCTTGTGAAAATAACTCGGGATCATTTTCGGCTCCAATGTTATAGTCAGATTCTTGTAGATACACAACATAATCACTAGGAATTGCTGATCTTCTTGCTCTAACAGATCTTCTTAATGTTGCACCATCATCTTCCTGAGAAGTAGTATGTGGTTCAACTTGTTGTTCAAAAGTTGTTGGCAACTCTTGAACTACCTGATCTACTAGAGTGTCGTCAGCAACTTGTGGAACATCAATGATTGGTAGTTCAACACCAGTTGGTACTTGAGGGGTGTTGTAAACAATAACCAATCTATCACTTGAAGTGGAAGGTTGAGATTCTGAATGATCATTCTCAGAAACGATGTTCCTGGTTTGATCGCTCCCACTGATTAAGTCATTCTCAAGAAACTTTGCATTTCTTGATTCCACAATCCTAGTACTGTGAGATGGACAATAAAATCTATAACCTTTAGACCTTTCAGCATATCCAATGAAATACCCACTAATGGTCCTTGGGTCTAGTTTCTTCTCTTGTGGATTATAAATTCTCACTTCAGACGCGCATATATCGCAAACTCGGTTTCCAACCTTTCCATAATTCAAATGGCGTTTTAGAAACAACCTTGGTTGGAACTCGGTTTAATATATACACTGCCGTCTTAAGTGTTTCAGCCCACAATGATTTAGGAAGATTGGAGCTGCTAAGCATACTCCGCACCATGTCCAATAATGTTCGGTTTCTTCTTTCTGCTACACCATTCTGGTCTGGTGAACCAGGCATGGTGTATTGGGCAACAATCTCATGCTCTTGAAGAAACTTTGCAAATGGCCCAGATGCTTGTCCATTCTCTGTGTATCTACCATAATATTCTCCACCTCTATCTGATCTCACGATCTTAATTTGTTTACCGCATTGTTTCTCTACTTCAGCCTTAAATATTTTAAAGGCATCTAATGCTTCGTTCTTGTTATGAAGCATGTAGAGATACATATATCGTGAATAATCATCTATAAAAGAGATGAAGTATTTCTGACCATATGAGTCCATGTCTGGACTACATATATCAGTATGTATGATCTCTAATATGTCTGAACTCCTATTGGCACCTTTCTTTGACTTGTTGGTCTGCTTTCCCTTTATGCAGTCCACACAAGTCTCAAAATCAGTAAAATCCAGAGTATTAAGTACTCCTTCATTTACTAATCTTTTAATTCTATCTATGGAGATATGACCTAATCTCCGGTGCCATAATTTAGAGGAATCCTCATTAATAACACATCTTTTAGTGCCAGTATGAACATGCATTGAATCATAAGTGGGATTATTTTGTAAATTAATGCAGTAAAGACCATCAGACAAAGTACCATTCCCAACACAATCAGATTTATAAAATAAACTGAATGATGAATTTGAAAATTTAAAGGAATATTCAAAAGGTACAAGTCTTGAAACTGAAATCAAGTTTCTAGAAAAACTTGGAACATAAAAGGTCTTTTCCAACTTTAAAACAAAACCACTAGATAAAATTAAATAGCAAGTTCCAACAGCTTCCACATGCGAGCCCATCTTGTTTCCTGATAAGATGCTTCGCTCACTTCCCACTGGCTTCCTTAGGTTTTGCAAACCCTGTAAGGAATTCGAAATGTGGATTGTTGATCCAGAATCAATCCACCATGTGTTAATATTGACATTAACCATATTAGATTCATAACAAATAAGTGAGGTTGAATTACCTTTGTCTGCAAGCCATTTCTGGAATTTGGCGCATTCCTTCTTCATGTGTCCCTTCTTTTTACAGAAGAAACACTTGGAATCTTTCTTAATACCACCTTGGGGAGGTATTTTGCCTTTTCCCTTCAGTTTGGCTTGATATTTTCCCTTTCCATGCGTTGCTAGCATTGCACTTTCACCCTGTTCCATCATCAGTCTCCCTTCCTCTTGAACACACATGGTCATAAGTTCATTAATTGACCATTTATCCTTCTGTGTGTTGTAAGAGATTTTGAAAGGTCCATATTGATGCGGGAGGGTGTTCAAAATGTAGTGCACCAGAAAGGACTCCGACATTTCAACCTCAAGTTTCTTCAATTGAGCCACATTGTCCCTCATTTGCATGATGTGCTCACGCACACCTTTCACACTAGTGAGCCTTAGGGATGAGAACTTCATAATTAGGGTGCTTGCTAGTGCTTTGTCTGAAGTGACAAATTGTTCATCAATGGCTTTTAGCAAGTCTTGGACCTTTTCATACTGATCGACAGAACCACGAATACCAGCTGATATTCTAGTCTTAATGAACATCATGCTTAGGCGATTAGATCGCTCCTATCGCTCATAAAGTGCGATAGCTGCTGCATTGTTGGTATCAGTTATAGCTGGTGGTTCATCTTTCCTAATAGCATAATCTATGTCCATCCACCCTAAATGAAGAAGAATTCTCTCCTTCCAGACCTTATAGTTATCTCCCTTAAGTTCAGGGATTTCATAACGAATATCAGAGAAATTTGCAGGTTGTGTAACTGCATACAGATTACATGCTTACGTTAAAAAAATTGAGGCCTAAATAAATATTCATGTTTTACCAATGTAAATCATGCTTAAGAATTGAATCTAATGACATAAAATTGCCTGTGGGCTAAATTTTTAATTCAAGTAGATCCAATTAATCTATATGATAGAATTTTATCAATTTACTTAATTCATAATTATAAGGGTATACTATGATTTGATGTGTATTCTATCTTAAACTTTTATGATAAAACTATCAAATTATTTACTTCATTCATAATTCCTGTGGGTAATTTATGAATAACTTGATATTTTATCCTAATTAATAATATAAATATAATAAAAATTCCTGTGGGATAAAATTTATTATATTTATGTTTAATTAATTACAATTAATGTCTAATATTCTTTATGTGATCCTAATCAATCATTATAATTTTACTTAATTAAAGATGCTGTGGCTATTCTCTAATTAACATAAAACTATATGGATCACTAGACATTTAAATTGCATAAGACTATCTTAATATTATGAATTACATAATTTTAACTAATACTCACATGTTATAACTATGCACAAAAGATTCATAATATAAGCATAAATATTGCACAATCTAGATTATAATATTATGCATAACATTTAATCTCATGCTCTAAACTATATACTCATCAAAAATTGCATGTAAACAGCAAAAAATTAATCAATTTATGCAAACTAAATATGAGCATAATAAACAAATATCCTCATTGCATATAATTAAAAAAAAAAAAATATAAGCACAAAGGGTATAGACCCAAAAACCCACTTTTCCCACATAGAGTACTGGTCACCGATGGTCGCCATCCATATTTTTTTTTAATTTTTTTTTTTTTTACGATTAAGTAAGTATTTTTAAATGAATATTAATATGTGATTTTTTTTTAAAAAAAATATCAAAATAGTTTAAAAAAGTGGTGAATGTAAAAGTAAAATATATATATATATATATATATTTATAGTGTTGGGTAGAGAATTTTGATAGAAACTCTGATCTGTGGACGTAGCAACGTCCTTTTCTAAGACTGAAAAAAAATATATAAATAAAAAACTTCTGATATCCATGATCAAGCCTTGTTAGCTAGCTAGTGAAGTAATTAAACACATAGACGTACGTATATATATATATATATATATCATCATCATTTTTTTAGATTATTTTTTGGGAACAACATATATCAATTGAAATGCATATTTTCTTTCTTCGGGATCGGAAGCTGCAAGGAATTAGAGATCAGAACTATATATGGGGCATGCAGTAACTGAGAGTAGGTTGCAGGCCAAAACAAGACAATTTTAATTTGCTTGAAACAGGAGGGATGGAGGAGGCAAGAATGATTGGGGGTGGTAGTGTACTTTTGCTTTCACTTTGGTGAAGGAAGATTCATGTGATTTGCAGATGAAAAAGAAAAAGTTTGAATATCATTTTGGAAAGGATGGGAAAGTGAAAGGAATCGTAATCTAAAGCCCACGACATGCAAGCCAGCTTAAAAGTGATCCCCAAAACGTACGTGACTCACTTCGTAGTGTGTGCATGATTGTGAAACATCATGATAGCACGTACTTTCCTAATTACGTGTACTTAAAAAATCATGCATATATAAATATAATATCCTTAATTAATTTCCTAAGTACTCTACATTGAATGGATTAATCTTTTGAGACCAGGTACAACATCGATGCATATATATGATCTTATGCCATGCATGCATTTTAAATTAGTCGGGTCGACATGATCATTAGATTGACCTATATATAGTACTACTATATATCCAAATTCAATTCATTTGGAGCTGATCTCTAGCTAGAATTATATATTAATGGATCAAATTCAATTTCTAATGCAAATTCGATTTCAATGAGCAAGTTCTTCATCCTCTGATCTCCAAAACTACCATAAGTACTACATCATCTTTGAAATCTAGATCTATGTATAAGTACTACTTCCAAAAGGGAATTAACATTAAGGTTCCGGAAATGGTTAAATTTATTAAAGCCATAAATTTCGCCACTAAACTGAAAATATATATATATATATATATATGGAAATTATCTCCATGAATGTTCTGGAATTAACCCAACACTAGTAGGATGAAATAATGTAGTTGGCACAAACTTGTCGTCATTTTCTTATCCTGATCATTCCAAGCATCGGTCTCTTAATTTACTGTAAATTGACACATATATATATATAAATATATATTATATGGCGCAGTAGGAGTTAGGATGTAGCTAGATAGTGGAGAACTTTACAAAGGCGATAGTGGCTGAAAAAGAAAAAAAGTTGGTAGAGAATAATTCAGCAGTAGTACTACTAGTTCTGCCAAATCTCAAGGACCGAATTCCAACATTCAAACACGATTTAGTTGAATTATTCTTATTATGAACCGCTTTGTCTGCTGCATGCCATGCATGCATGCCAGTATGTATATATATAAACCAATTTTAACCTGTCCTATCATGTCTAGATCGATCTTACTCTCTTTTTTCCCCGGCCGGCCCCAGCTTCTTTTTAATTTCTTCAGTTGTTTCATTTCTTGCTTGCCATGCATAAAACATCATGCTGTGTGACATATATAATAATAATAATCTTAGAGTTAGAGATAGATAGCTAGGTTCAGCTAGAATTGCTCCTAATTATAGACAAGCATCTGATCATGAACAGCAACCAGCTTTACTGTATATATTTGCATCTTGATGATCACACGATCCAGATAGATCAAATTGCTTAAATATTATGCGATCCCCATTTCAAATCCTCATGCATAATGTATTATTATTCTCTGCTCGATCTGGGTATGGGAGGGCCGGGGTTGGGGTTTAGTGACATGCTTTTGACTGTTGATCTGGTGCACCACTAAGTTACTAACGTCTAGATTTTTGGAAAAACGTCTGAGCCCCATTACTAAGTGCTCTCCCACACTGATAAAGAAGATTTATTCTCTCTTTTGTTTGAACAGCTGGATTCAGAGACAAATTTGCTGAATGCAAGGTACTGAAAAGGGAGAAATTATAGCCTCATCAAAAACTAAAAAGCTTATCATTTTCCTATCCAAAATATCGAAATGACAGCTAGCTAGCAGGAAGCTGGAGAGAGAGTGAGATTCTTGCTTGTATTTTTCTGTGTCGTGGCTTGTCTTGTTTCAAATATCATTTGAACAGACATCATGTCTTTCCCTCTCAACTATGACCCAATGATTTATTCCAATCAGCAATCGGTACATGCAAAAGCGATCAAGAAAATATGCCACCAGCTCGAAAAATGCATGCCATGTACTACTCATGGTGGGACAGCTTACACAAAAAGCTGCATTTTCTTTCCGCTCGATCAAATGGCCGCGCCATTCATCACTTCGTACGCGCATATATAAATAAATATAACAAGCATATATCCATGATCTTGATCGATCGGGCCTGCTAAATACTTAAAGTTAAGCTCACTACTTTGTATATATTTCTATTATCATTCTTTCTTATAATGGTTTGTTAAAAGCTGGATCGGATCAATCTCTTGGAACCAAAAATTTCTTAATATTTCATGAATTATATGTGGTAAACAATTTTATAATACGATTGTACAAAAATTATATCCACTCCATTTGGCACGGGATGAGGCATACCTATAATTAATGATATTATCATAATTCCTCAAAATGAATTAGAAGGTTTGTAACTTATAACTTTACCATAAATTAGAGAATTATAAAAGTAAATTCACAAACTGACGTAACGTTTGATACGATATATCACATGAAACTATGTTAATTTGTGAATTTATTATTTTAAAATCTTTTTATAAATATGTGCCGTATGACAAGGTGAGGCTAGGAGTTTTGGAAGATTTAGAGCATGAACCAAAAATGTCTATTCTAAAAAGTAGGGAATTATGGGGTTGGGTAGTTGTAGCATTGAAGGTGAGCTAGCTAGCTAGCAAGGTTTAAAGATGGCAATAGTTAAGGCCTAATTAAAATCTAACTTGAGAAGAAAGAAATAGTTAAAGGACCTATTTTTATGGTCTAATACTTTTTGTGATGTGCAGCCACCAAAAGGGATACACTGTAACACTAGTCGATGACTCGATATCTTGCAAATTAGCGAAAAAAATACTAATTAAATTGCTTTATTATGATGATCATTTGCAACGCTTGCTAGCTAGCTGTATCGATCATTTCCAAATTATTATTCTTGCCCTTTTGCTTTTTTGAGCAAATAAATGATGATCAAGTGCAGAAAAGACGAGAGCAGAAACACACTCATCTCAAAACTCAAAAACCAAGAAAACCATTCCGTCTACATGCAGAGCTTGCACTCGTGCGTCGTCTAAAAAAAAGGAACAGCTGGCCTGAAAATTGTATGTCAAGTCTAATATCCTTTCTGAGTGAATAGTGAGGGGCATTAACTAGGAGTTATGTGCCCTTATATTAATTCTGCTTTTTAATGCTATGACGTGTTTCATGATAACTCCATTTAAGATGATCAACTCCCGAATTAAGTTATAACAAGAAATCCTTTTAAATTCATAACAATTTTACACTTAAAAAACTTACAACTAATTCTAATAGGCCACTTATTTTTACATTTCAAGGTGAGGGAGGGAAGATCTCAGTCTCTCTCTAGTGATTTATGTCATATCTGAGATGAAAACATATGATCTATATATTGTACATTATATATATATATATAGGTGTACTGTGTATATAAACATACAGTGTGAGTGAGAGAGAGAATTGTGTTCAAAGTGGAAGGCAGATTTGCTTTTATATACAAGGAGATAATTCCAAGGAAAGCAAAAGGGGAAGCAAAACGGGTCCCTCAGGGAAATCTTCTAGCAGTACCATAATGTGGTGTAATCAGCTTCATGCACGAGTGACTGCAATAAGCTACCATCTCCACCACTACTCAGCTTCTATATATAACCCAGTCGCATTGACTGACCCATTTACAACGCATTAATCAAATCTCGGTGAAAAAGAGGCCAGGGGTCATGGAAGTTAAAAGAGTGAAGCCACAGCTTAAGAAAAACTTGTGGAAGCCAGAGGAGGACTTGATTTTGAAAAATTATGTGGAAACTCATGGTGAAGGCAACTGGGCTACTGTGTCTAAGAGATCAGGTAAAAGTTTTCTGAATCATCACTTCCCTTTGTAATCTACAGGAATTTCTCTCATCTCTCTCTCTCTCTCTCTCACACACACACACAGGTTTGATGAGGGGAGGAAAGAGTTGCAGGCTAAGATGGAAGAACTACCTGAGACCTAACATTAAACGTGGTGAGATGTCCAAAGAGGAAGAAGACCTTATCGTTCGAATGCATAAGCTTCTAGGCAACAGGTAAGTGTAACGTGCTTATATATATTACTAACTTGCCTAAAAAACCTCCTCCAAATTGTTCGGAAATCTTAGATATTACCAATATGCATGATTCATACTCCTTTTCTTTACGTACGTAGCTGAAATAAAGAAATGTTCCACTGTCACAAAGCTTTGACGACCTATATATTTTCGAGTACTGGAATTTATTCCAGCAAAAGTTGTATTGAAAGAAGCTTCACAAAACTTAAATTTTATTGTCTCACTCTTATTCATCTTTCTTTCCTTCTTCTTTTTCTTATTTTTTTTTCTTATTTTTTTGTGACGCAGGTGGTCACTGATTGCCGGTCGGCTTCCTGGTCGGACAGACAATGAAGTGAAGAACTACTGGAATACCCATTTGAACAAGAAAAGCCTAATTATAGGCAAAAGAAAAACAACCGAACCAGACCACAAACAACGGGCCGAAGACAACGACGAGAAAATGAACAGGGAGAAGAAAAGTCGTCCATGGTGTACTGATCATTCCGAGCCCAGTGGAAGCGCAATATGTTTGACAAGAACCAGATCACAATCTGATCTAGGTCTGGATGAAAGGAACATGATTAATAAAGAAGAGAAAGATCAGGCCGAAAGCACGGTCACAAATCCCTGGATTAATATCGATGATCCAAACAGCTTCAACTGTGAATTAGAGTACCCAATGTTGATCACTGGAAATAGCAATAATAATGCAAGACTCGTCTTTGACGATGAGCCTCTCATAGCTTACTTGGATTCTTTCATCTTGTTCGAAGCATTTGGATGCGATGGTGAAAGCGTAGGCAAGTGAACCCCTCACCCCCGGCCAGCAGTAAACTATCCCACCTGACAAAAAGAGCATTTAATGGTGGATACTTGGGGGTTTGGGTACGTATGTAGGAGATGAGTGGTTGCCAGCAACTTCATGATCAAGAGTTGCAGTGCCATGTGCCATCCCCTGCACTGTACTGTTGTACTTGCCAGTGGGTGCAGTTCATTACAGTATGGTGTATTATTGTATGCATATAATTGCCCACATCTACTTCGTACATTTGTACTTTTCAAAGCTCTCTCTCTCTCTCGATCGAAGTGTTAAAAATAAGTGGGAAAAGTAACAAAACATACTAAAACTAAACTAATGAAAAGTGGAAAAGGTAAATTAAGGAGCTTGCCCATGTGGCACTGGCAGTATCACACGCACGCCAATATTAAAGCAGTCGAGAACTGCTCGCGCGTCCTGGTTTGGTATCTGAAGACATGGTAACAAATCATCTCAATGGAGCCATAAAAGAGAGAGGAAGAACCGTCCACAAGCAAAGCCCAGCTCCATTACAAGTTTACAACCACTTCAACAATCAATGCATGTGTTGCAACTTGCAATTGGGTTTGCTGGCTGAGTAATAATATGTAATAATATACACACAATACATTATATAAAATATTACACTATGATATTATAAAATGAAAGAATTTTTATAAAATGACTTTTATAAGATATTTTATAAAAATATCCCTCATTTAATCGTGTAAAATGTTGTGAAAAATACGATCGATCTCGATTCTGAACTGGGATGTCACGCGCGCACCCCAGGTTACACAATCCTTTCTCATCAAATCAGAGCAAAACATAAGAAGAATCATTTCATAATGGACTTTGGTGCTATTTGATAGTAAACTGATTTGCTGAAAAAAAAAATCAGAAAATAACTCAATTACATGAGGGAAATAAAGCAGTGAATGTGTTTCTACAGATTTTGAGAGTACAAGGCTAATGAATAGAATAGGGACGACGATTACAATACGTCATCTTGTTGAGTGTATAATAAGCCATCGTCAACAGGCAACGAGGGTGGGGTTCCGGGAGGAATGCAAGCCGCACCATTCTCACCAGCACATATGCACAAAGCCTCTGCATCTCTGAGGACCGAATCCAGGTCAATGTGACCACTCAGCTCGTTGATGAATTTCAAGAGCGTGTCAAAGTCCATCTGCTCCCCCATTATCCTATTACGATATCGCTTCAAGATTGCAACACATACGTACAGGTGGAAGTGCTCAGACAAATAATGCGTCCACAATACCTCCCATAAACGCATTGTTTTCTCGTATTCAAACTCCCTAGAAAAAGTGACAATATCATACCTCCCGATAAATGCATTTCAGGTGATTGTTATTAGGCTACATGTCCAAATTTTGTCATAAAGTGGAATAAGAGTACAGTTCAAAGGTACGTTGTGCGGTAACTTTAGGCATCAATGATACTCATGGAAAAATGAATTATGGCATGCCTAAAGTTCGAAACATGTTACTCCAAACTTGTAAAAAGAACAAGAAAAAGAAAAAAAAAGAAGAGGGATTTAAGAATAAAAACAAAATAAGTTGGTCAACGAGTTATTTAGTCCCAACACAATAACTCTGTTTAGTTGTGAAGATATCACGGAGAAAAGAGAACCGCATTATCATTAAAAAACAAAACACCAACACAAAACTGCTCCACAAAATTTTCTTTGTTTTTCCACCATCCAACGTGATACGTCAAAGAGGTTCCTCTGCGTGTGTGGGGTGTGTGGGTGTGTCTGGCATTGTGTGTCTGTATAGTTGCCAACATATGATCCATATTTCCTTGAGCTTTTTAGTACAAATCGCAATTCGAGGACAACATTGATTGTTCAAAGCAAATTCTCTTTCACAGGAGAAGAGGAAGGATGCAACCCACACCATATGTTCAATTTCATTAAGCACATCAATGCCAATATAAAGGATTAGCAAAAACGAAAGAGCTGAAATCTTTAAAGAGCTAACAAATAAATTAAAGAGCTGACCTTTTTAATTGTATTAGAATCCAGCGAAAACAAAAGAAATAATTAAGGCAGTCGTTCTGCTCAAAATAGTTGTGCAATGGGCTGTCTAACAACTCCACTAACTGCAACAAAAATAGTGAGAATTCATTAGAACTGGCCTGGTTTGTGAAAACAAACCATCTCATCTCATCTTATCTCATCTAATCATTATAACTTTCCCAAACTCCCGAACAAAATACAAAAAATAATTCAACTTTTTCAAATCCCAAAATAAAAATAATATTAAAAAATAATATTCTAACAATATTTTAATCAACTTTCATCTTATCTGATCTGTGTAACCAAACGAGGATTGATCAACTTTCATCTCATCTCATCTCCGAACCAATTGTTCTCATCCAAAATCTGATCAACATCTTCAAACATAGTATTGAAATTTGATTCCAAATGTACATGTATATTCACAGATTGTTTTTCCTTTTTACAGGCATGCACATTCACAGATTTTTATGTTGTTTCGTTTTCAATGACCACATGTATATCGATTCAAAATAACTAGAATGATGCTTTAAAGAATATATGAGCACGCATTTACTGATTAACAGAAAAGAGTTACATCTTATGCCTTAAAAGAAATTTCTGAGGGAGAGCAACTTTTCAAATTTTTGAGGAAGCCTTAAAAGAAATTTCTAAATTTTTTTAAGGAGGGAGAGGGGGAGGATATTTTTACTTCATAACTTGTCACTGGCATCAATACTACCATTGATGCCTCGTGTAGGTCAATGGAAGTGACAAATTATAAATTACAAATAATGATTTTTTCTTCAACCAAGAGCAAGACATTTTCCAGTTGAAATTATAGTCATGGAGAGCAGAGAATGGAAAAGATTGAGAGATGGGTTGAATAGAGAAAACTAACATGTCATCATTTAAAAGAAATTACATCTTTTTGGAATCAAAATTGAGTTAAAAATATCAAATATTAGTAAAAAGAGAAAGATTTGAGCTAAATTTTGAGTTTTAGCAAACATTCATATAGTTTTTAGATTTTTTTGGGGAGACTATGGTTTTTCCTATTTTTTAGGTTGATGGGCTGTTTTCAATTTGTTTTAGGGCCAAAAATTTTTTAGACCTTTTTTTGTGGTTTTGCTAGATTTTGGGGGGTTATTCAAAATTCTTGGAGGGAGGATAAAGAATTCTTTTTGAAATTTTTTAGGGGATAGGGCCATGGGTATGGGTTTTTATTAGATATTTGGAGGTAAATGATTATTTCTAGGGGGAGAGGGGTTTAAGGTTTTTTATGGGAGGCAGGGGGATGTCCCCGCCTAGCAACCCTACCTCTCCCCAGTGAGTCATAAAAGGCAATTAAAAACCACATATGTTACGAATGACAGCCAGCTCAGCCCAATTCAGTCTGCTAGATGCTGTACTAGAATCCTTTATTCTCAATAACACTGGAAGTTGAAGACCCATTGGCTTTCTTGCATTGTTTTTTTTTTTATCAGTTTCTTTTAATAATGAGATCACTAAACAAAATCCTCAAAATCACTTGGCATAACAAAAAAACCACTGCAACTAGAGTGAAATTTGATACTATTAAGTGTCATGCAAGCATCAGCTGTTCCACCGTCATGAGTTGCAAGGAACAAACTCCAAATGAGAGAGAAAATAAAAAAATAAACATTTAATGGAACAGATAAATAAATAATGCCAACTCCAAATAAGTAAACTGTTCAAAAGCAAAACATCAGCTTAAAACAATCTTATATTTGGCCAGGGAAGCAAAAACAAGTTGAAACATAAATAAAAGAATATGCTTATATTTGACATTGCTGCTTGCACAGCAATCTGAATCAACTGATTTTTTTTTTCACCCCAGAGAGAGAGAGAGAGAGTACCTTGGACAATGCAAAAAGTTGAGAGTGCATGCCGTTTTGGTCACGATTGAAATTGGGTCCAAGGCGTTCCATCAGTGCAACAAAACACCAAAATGATTCTGACTCATCCTCCATTACGAACAATATTGGGGACAGGAGATCACTCATACCCTGTAAGACAGCACAAAAATCTATGATGTGCAACCATAATGTCCATCTAGGAGATTGGGCCCAAGCATGTTCTACTTCTGAAGGCGGTTTGGGAATTAGAAGATTGATTACATTCAATATAGCCTTTTCGGGGGAAATGGCTTTGGTGCTATGCCAATGAAAGATAGCATATGGAGAGTAGAGATAGATATGAAGTATGGTAGTTTGTGGGTAGCTAGAGCACTAATGAGGTGAATGAGAGTTATGCATTCAGGATATGGAAGAACTGTAACATACGGGTCCTAAATTAGGGCTTAGAATTATTATTTTTAGAAAACTTCTTCTCATCAACCACTATTCACCACCTCACACTTCACACCTTATGAAAAACAGCCCCACACTTTATGAAAAAGCTATAGGTGTGGGGTGTGGGAGTGAATAGTGGCTGATGCATAGCATTCCTCTTATTTTTAAGCCCAAGTGTTGAAGGCCTTGGTCTTGGGATATCACTCCCTTCAAGGTCCAAGGTTCAACACCTCATGGGTGCAAACAATCCTTTGGGGCTACACCCCCGGTGAAAAGCTAACAATTTAACCAATTCCGTGTAGGGAAACTTCCGAGGGTGCGGTGTACGGGACCGGGGTTTACTCTGTAGGGGCGGGTCCGAAGGGCTCTGCCTTGGAGAGGTTCCCCGACATAAAAAAAAATATATATTATTTTTATAATAATTATTATTATTATTATTTTAGTAAATAATTTATCAGATCAGTTTTAAAAGAGTGATTTTAGTTGATTGAGTTTCTTCCACAATATTTTAGTTGATTCGGCTCATTTGTTTTAAAAAAAAATCTCATCTCATCTCATTTAATCTAATCAAATCATTACAACTTTCCCAACTTCCAATACAAAATAAAATAAACAATTCAACTTTTTCAAATTTCAAAACAAAAATAATATTAAAAAATATATTCTAACAATACTTTATTCAACTGTTTAACTTTAATCTCAACTCATTTCATCTCATCTACGAAAACAAACGAGTTTCTTCCACAATCTTCACCCTGTATATCCCTCCTCCGTTTGATTTCCTAGTTTGAATAGTTTCCTAATTGGAAACCAACTCTCACCTCAAAAACCCTCCCATAAATCGCCTCTTTTTCCTAACGCTTTTTCCTCCATCAAACCAGCAGCTCCCTTGAGGCCAAAACCTTCCCATTAGCCACTGCCCATACTCACGGCCAAACTCATTCTCACAGCAAGCCCCACGTCGAAAACATAAGCCACCATAGCACTTTCTCTCCATACTAGACCGCCACCTCGCCGGGAACTACCACAGAAGACGCCGCCGCCACGGTTGACCACAGAGGACGTCAGAGCACCACCCACGCTGCCCAGAAACTGCCGGACAGCCAAACTCCGTCGAATCCCCACTATTCCGATAGGCCCACTACCGTCGGCCACCCTCCTCTCTCTCTCTCTATTGCTTTCAGTTGACAATTTCTCTCTTTCTATTTCTCTCTCTCTCTCTAAACTCTCTCTCTCTATGTCGCACCATCATGTTCAGAGGGACCCTCCAGTTGCACCACTGTGACCCTTGGCCAGCCACCTAGACCCACTGTCACAGTGGTTCTTCTCTCTCTCTCTCGGTGAGCATCTCACAACCCTCCTCTCCCATAAGCATGTGTTTCTCTTTTTATTTTTTTTGTTTCAGCCTTTCCCAAAAAGCCCATGCATTAATATTGTAATTACATTTATGCCCTTTTAACCCTTGTTGTGTAACCTCCCGTAAACACTTTGAAAAATCTTTGGTTAAATTACATCTCTGCCCTTAAGTGTCTATGTCAGATTTGTGTCTTGACTTGTTCTGTACGTGGACTGACTTCTCACATGGGTCTTGGGCCTTCCTATTTTCTAAGGGTGTTGATTTCATAAACTAGTGTATTGCTTTAAATGGGCTGACTTCATGTGGAGCTTAATGTTTAAATTGGCTTCTTGTATTTTACAGAATATATTCAAGGGATTTAAAGTATATTTTAAAGTATACTATTGAGCCAATTATTTTAGTTAATATTCCCACTGTCTATTTAGTCGGATTTTAATAAAACTACTATGTTATACTTTAAATAGAAAATCAAGGAATATGTTATGAGTTTTAAATAACATTACTATCTATTAATCTTAGTATAGCTGAATATTTATTGAATTATCTCTATGGTATGATTTTAAGTAATTAGAATGCTAAGACACATTTTTCTAGAAAAGTTAGTGACAATTAGTGCCTAGTATAGGTCACGAGCTAAGACGAGAGATTATGGAAGCAGCACTAAGGGGTAAGTAGCATGATCATAATTACATGTGTGCTGTAATTATTCTGATTGTGCATGAAAAATGTGATGTTTACCTATGGTACGCTACGAGCCAATACAAGGTTAGCCCTTTTCACGAACCTTGATGAATTATGATGATATGTTTGCAAATGAGACTATGTATGCTATGCGCATATGGATTGTTGTTAGATGGATGAGATGTTATGAAAATCAAATGTACGCCATGTAATGTTTAGATCACGTTATGCCATGCCTATGGTATGCTATGTGGTGTAAGACTCATATTAATATGCCATGTATAATGTTATGCCATGCAGAAGAGTATGCCATGCCATGTAAATTCATGAAGTCAAACATGTTCTCATGCATTATGAAAGTTAATAAGAAAACACATGAATGACAAGTAAGCTTTAAGACTGGCCTTAAGTTATGGGTAGATGTGCAAGCCACATACTCGTGTGGTCCACCACATGTAAGCTAATATGTTTTGAGGTGACACGGACCCAAGTGTGTTTCTCCAAAGGTTATGATATACGGTGCCACGAACTCAAGCGCGGTTTACCATATGCTATGAGGTGATACGGACCCAAGCGTGTTTCACCACAGGTTATGATATGTTATGCGGTGCCACGGACTCAAGCGTGGTTCACCATATGATATGTGATAACACAGACTCAAGCTTGTTTTACTACATGTTATGATATGTTAGACGGTGCCACGAACTCAAGCGTGGTTTACCACATGCTATGTGATAACACGGACCCAAGCATGTTTCACTACATATTGTGATACGTTAGACGATGCCATGGACCCAAGCGTGGTTTACCCTATGTTATGATATGTTATATACGGTCAATGACAATTGGACTAATGCACACATGTTATGATGGCTACCAAGTAAGCAAAAGACAAGATGAATAGGTTATGTATGAATGATAGGAAATGCATGGAGTTAGTCATTCATGGATCTACGTTACATGTATTGCCATGATTATGTTTGATTCCGCTTATGTTACTAATGAATGATCTATATGCTATGTATATGTGTGACGATGTATGTAAGTTTTCAAAATTAAGTCTAATGTTAAACTAAGTTACGTTTACAATATGATGTGCTATTACTGAGTCTTTGACTCATTTGTTTGTTTCTCTGTTTTTATGTTTTGCTGTCCCAGATGATGATTTCGTGAATACAGAGCAGGAATGCCAAGGGTAGAATAAATTCCCAAAGACTTAGTGTATAATTTAGACATTTAAGCAGTGTTGGTATCACCTAGAACTAGCTTATGTTATTTCTTTATTTTTCAGTTTTTATGTTATGAAAGACTATCATGCTAGTCAAGTTTTATGATCCACTAGATGAGGTATTTTATGAGACTGAATCTCTTTACCGGGCATCATGTTATGAATGTACGTAACATTCTTGACCTACGGGAAGGGGTGTTACAAGAACATCCGTACTCCTAGGTACCTCCGAGATGAGGCAAGTGATGGACCCAAGTTAAAGTTCTAGTATGATATATGGTGCATAGATCAGCACCTTAAAAGAGCTTTCCCGAACCTATTAAATATATCCACGGCCAAGGAAGCATCGGTGGTATACAATTATTTGTGTTAAATGGCTATTCCCATTGAGAAAGGGAATTTCTTTGTGTTAGACTGGGAGGTGGACCATTTTACCTCTTTTATGCTTGGCTGTATTCTTTTAGATTAAGACAAGGTGATGAAGACAAGATGCGTTTAAAGTAAATCATTATACAAGGCACTAATCCCCCACGTCAACATCTCTTTTTCCATTAAAGACCATTTGGAGTGGTGCTTGCTCGAGAGCGGCTTTCTTTGTATGGATGATCACACTAGGGAAGATTCTAACCTTGGATAACCTACGGAAGAAACATGTAATCTTGATCGAGTGATGTTGTATGTGCAAGTAGAATGAGGAATCAGTAGATCTTTTAGTCCACTGTGAGGTAGTTAGCTCCTTATGGCAAGCTTTTCTTACTCTTTTTGGGTTAAGTTGGGTGATTCCTAGATGGGTAGTTGATTTGTCAGCATGCTGGAAAGGCTAGTTTGATAATCATCACAGTGAACTTATGGAAAATGATCCTGATTTTTCTGATGTGCATTTGGAGAGGAAAAAGAGACCAATGTTTTCAAGATAGCACACGGTTGTGGAAAAGACCTCAGGGCTTTCTTTTTCAGTTCTCTTTACATTGGACAGAAGCCCACTGATATCTTTCTAGCTTTAGCTTCCATGATGATGTTTCTCTTTTCTTTCCCTCATTAAGTGTAAGATGTATACTTCTTTTTTTTATAGGTAAGATAAAGTTTTATTGAATCAAATAAATAGACGTAGCCTAAGTAGACAGGAAGTAAAAGGAGATAAGTGTATGATGTATACTGTATACCTCGATAATGCCTTTGTATCATTTTCTTGACGATCTTACTTATCAAAAATAGATTAAAGACTTTTCACTATGGTATTCATTATTTGGGATGTTTCCATACAACTTAGCCAACCAAAACAATCATTGAAGGATCTATGCAAAATTAATATCAAAGAAAAAAAGTTTCTTCTTCCATACTTTATTTCTTTGGGCATCCTCTTGTGTACTTAATGGAGCTTGCTTCAATAATTTTCTTGTTTCTCTTTCTAGCTCCTTTTTAGGTAACTATGTGAATGCTGTTTGTATACCTCCAGTATACTTAGGCCATGCCTATTTACTACCATTGATAAATTGTTGTCTTACTTATAAAAAAAAATACCAAACAAAAAAAAGTTCTGGCAAAATTCACTTTTCACAATAAAAAATTACCTGACAGTAACCAAGATCGAAGTTATAGAATGAGTATGTTAGCAGAATATCACGTAACAGATTCACATTTGCATTATCTTCCCCGTCATAGAAGGAGAGCGATCTGTCAGTCCTTACCTTTAAAACAGACAAAAAACAGTAACTTAAAAATTTGTCCTTATATGTTTGAACTTGATTTGTAAGTTCAGAAAAACCGTGCTAGTTTAGGCCTACCACATCTTTTTCAATAAGGCCTTTTCTCTCCCTAAATTTTGTAAATCTTTTTGCCTGTTCCGAGGAGATACTCTGCACAGGAAGATATGGATACATATAAGGCCATATATAAATCATAATCAGGAGAAAGAAGAGAACTTTCCAAAAAAATCACAGGAGCTTGATTTAAAAAGAGGCAAAAGAATTTTACATCCATATCTTTTTATGGATATAAAAAAAGAATTTACATTTTTTAATATAAATGTATTTAAAATATAGGTTTTACTAACTTTCTTCCACACCCTTAAAAAATAATTTTCCTGTTTACAGTCTTAGCTTTGTTGCTTACCTATGATGCACTTTATAGGCAATCTTGCAAAGGAATGGTGAAAAAGGACTAGAAACAAAACTCAATGGGATAGGAATTGAAAATAGGAAATATAATTACATGTTTGCTTGAGAGAGCTGCACATGGAAACATGCACATACATGAAAATAAATCCAAGACAGCAAGGATGGCAAGAAGAACAGGAGACTAGTATTCATTACACACCTGCCACTGCCTCTTTATGGTCTCATACTCCGACTTTTTAATCAACCTAAGATATTGCCTCTCGGCATATGTTGAATCATAGAGATGGTATCCCAACACGAACGCCCATGCCTATATTCATTTTGAGATTTCAAAGAACACGCTGCATATTCAGTTAAGAAAAATCACTTGCCTTAAAAATACTATTATGTACATACCTTTTTCCGCAATCCATGTTTGAGTCCCCCATAGAATATTCTCTTCCTTAAAGCTTTTGAATCCATGACTCTCCCTTCAGAATCCAAGAAGGTGAACCACTGCAACAAGAAGTAGAACTTCAATAAAACAAATATGATTGCACTACATATGTCTAGAATTACTTTTTTTCAAAAGAACAGAAATGAGATAGAAAGCTACTCTTCGGTTTAGCGATGGAGCAATTGTAAGATGTTTGAATAAAGAAGATTGTTTTAGAGATACAAATTCAAATTTTATGAAATGACAGACATCTACTTGGTAGAAATACGTTGCAATTTTCAATAGAACTTATCCCCAACAAAGCCCAACTCTTACCTCTTCAGGCCCCAAAGGTGGCTGCCGTGGTTTTCCCCAAACTAGTGTCAATTTATCAACCTGCCAGAAAAAAATTTGATTTGAGATGCCGAGAAGGAAAGAATCTTGTGTCATCAGGTTAAAAATTGAATCTTAAAATTTTGTTTAAACTCCTAAATCTTAACAAGAAAAGTGTATCAAAATTAACTACTTAGCAATCATAGGTCCTCTCGCACCCCCACCATTATGCTCTTTATAACTAGGCTTGGCATGAAGTGAGACATGTCAAGGATCCAAGCAGAGGCACTCATGGTACAAATAAAAATGGTAGTTGTTTTCTGTAGGTAAAATGATAGTGAATTATTATATTATTTTGATCGGTATTATTATTATTTTTTTGACAAGTAAAATGATAGTGGATTATAACCCTTGCTAAATTTATTCCCAATCTCTGGTATCATTTGGCTTACTTTTACTTTATGCACGCAGAAGTATTGGAAGGCGAGAACAAAAACTACATTCAAACAAGTTGGCAAGGTCCTGCATCAGAAACGGAATAGAGACACAACACACCCTATAGTTCAACTCAACCTCTAGCATTTAATAAGGGAGTCCATATGCCTAAATAGGTGTTACCATTTCAATGTCCTTGATCTTCATGATTTTCTTGTTTCCATTTCTTCTTCCTAAATAGGTGTTGCCTCTTGTATACCCTCTTGTGTACTTGGGCTAATGCCTATTCTTATTAATACAATCATTTACTTGTAAAAAAAAGGGAGTCCATATATGCTATTCCACTAAGGTGAGAAGGAAATTCAGAAACTCATTCAGAATACCACATTTTCATACAAGGAAAGAAAACCAAGGAAAGTGTAAGTAGTTAATAAATCAACAATGGAAACAACTTTTTGTCAATTGAACTCCAAATAGATTTTAAACAGCTCCTAACCACCATCCTTCATCAGGGCAGCAGAGGTAATTACCAGCTTATATATGATTATCTATTTTACAAAACGCAAACAGACACCAGTAGCAACAAGTGTATCTTTTAGCGAAAGCTAGGGTGCAGGAAGTTTTCAACTTAACCAATATTCAGCACTGGGTTTGGAATTTGTGAGCATATTGAAGTTACAAGAACACACAAACGTGTTTACACATTGTAACCCATTAGAAATACATCCAAGTACGGTAATGAATGCAACTGTTGCAAGCATAACTAATGCTTGTCACTTCAACCAGTAAAACTCCCATCCTCATTAGATATTCCAACCTGATGGATAAAGAATCAAGGTTGATAATCACTCTAATAACTAATTTTTATATGTGATACAGCACTCTTAAGTAGAGAAGAGAGCGAGCCCAGGAAAACAAAATTACCACAAACAACCACAGCATAACAAAAAACTTACAGAGCATATGTTTGCCACGAAACAATCTACAAGTCCTTGTGAACTAATTACCATAACCGAAATAAAAGAACCCCAGAAATTAAAATTTAACAGAAGGGTTCCTTTCAATACCTCCTTACAATTGATTAGCTCAAAAGTTCCCAAATTGGTGGCAGCTTCTTCAACAAGATTGTGATTCATATAAGAAATTTTCTGTTTAACAGGTATAGATGTCTGTATTAGACACTCCTGGAATAGAGTTTCAAATTCCTCCAACTAAAATAATATGAGCTTTAAGTGAAACCAAGAGAATAAAGCTCTGATCTGAACCATATATTCATTCACGAAAAATTTGCAAAGCTTGGGAGATTCAGGAAAGATTTGTTTTTTTTTGTAAGTTATGTAATCTCATTAAAAAACACATACAAGTTATCTGGTAACCTGACAAGAGAAAACATATTCAATCGGCAAAAATTAACAGCAGTTCAATAATTATTCTCAAAAATTTAAAAATTTAATTACCAAGATTCATTATTAAAAAAAAGTTTCACAAGCTATCTGGTATCCTCACAAACACATCTCAAGCACTATTCTCCCTTTCGCCTTCCTTGTCCGCTAGCTGGTTCCATGCATGTTATACCTCATCAAAAGCACAGAAACGAAAAGCACTCTAATATGTCCAAAAGGACTGATAAATAACACTAATATTAAACGCAGACTAGAAGACCTAACTTATTAGTCTGTACAGTTTCCACTTCCAGACAGTGTCTAGATAATGACAAGTGGTTGTTTGACCACAGAATAACTAAATCCCAGCAGTTAAAGAGACTACCAATTTATTTTAATCGTCCAAACATGGAGGGTGAAAAAACAAAGTAGAAAGATGAGGATAGTGAAAACACACACACACACACTCACTCACTCACAATAAACAAGAGGATGAGAAATAGAAAAAGGATGCCACAATTCACTGTTAAAGTTACAACTACAATAGAAAAAAAATTATAAATTTGGTAGGATAAAACAATAAATGCACCTAATTTGGAAGAGTAATTATAACACCCGAATCCAACATAGGGAGAAGGAATAACTCACATAGGGTGACTAAGTTATAGAGGTAGTCATGAGTGCTAGGTCCCATATTGGCTACTTACTAGGTAAAATTGGGCTTTACAAATGATTCTAGGAAAGCTTTTTGACTAATATATTCTTTGGGGTTATAGCGCAAGATGCGCTAACACTTGCCCAGATTGTTATAGTAAGACTAGATTATCTAGAAAGGTTTCCACTTCAAATATGAATACTAAGCATAGCACTAAAAAAGAATACAAATCTCTACATACAATTTCTCTCCGTACAATTTCTCTCGACGATGGAAAACAAACACTTGGGTTATTTTCGGTAGCATGCTCGTTTAAGAGCGTCTCGGATGGCTTTTTGTGGGTATTGGCAGGAGTTTATGATCCAAATTCAGACACTGATCGTAGACTTTTGTGGGATGAACTAGCCGGTGTATACAGTTGGTGGGATCTTCCATGGTGTATTGGTGGAGATTTCAATGTTACAAGTGTCTCTAGTGAGAGCTTCGGTAATAGAAGACTGCGCCCAGCTATGTCTGATTTTTCGGAATGTATTTTTGAGTTGAATTTAGTGGATCTACCTATGGCGGGGGGTTTATGTACGTGGGCCAATAATCAGACATTGTCTCGACTAGATAGATTCTTAATTTCCCCTGAGTGGGAAAGTCACTTCCCTAAGGTTTGGCAAAAAAGATTGCCTAGGTTATTTTCGGATCATTGGCCAATAATGTTGGATTCTGGTGGGATTCAAAGAAGACGTCGGTATTTTAAGTTTGAAAACATGTGGTTGGAAACGGAAGGTTTTGTTGATAGGGTCAATCAGTGGTGGTCATCTTATCATTTTCAGGGCACTCCAAGTTTTATGTTGGCGGGTAAATTGAAAGCTTTAAAACAAGATTTAAAATTGTGGAATAGTCAGTCTTTTGGGGACATTGGGGAACAAAAGAAAACCAAGACAAGGGAGATCGCTGAAATGGAAAGGATACAAGAGTCCAGGTCCTTATCACAGGACGAAATAACTAAAAAACTAGAGTTGATTGCAGATCTTGAGAGGATCATTCTTTTAGAAGAGATATCATGGCGGCAAAAGTCGAGAGCGTTATGGTTGAAGGAAGGAGATAGATGTACTAAGTTTTTTCACAGGGTGACCAATTCTCACAGAAGATCTAATAATATTGAGATGCTGAAGATAGATGGGGCGGATTGTAAGGATGAGCAGAGAATTAATGATCATGTAGTTGGGTTCTTTGAACAACTACTTACTGAGCAGGAGGGTTGGCGACCGAAGCCTGATGGGCTAGCTTTCAACTCTATTGGGCCTATAGATGGTATTGGTTTGGAGAGGCCGTTTGAGGAGGTTGAGGTCTTTGAAGTGATGAGGAAGATGGCCAAAGACAAGGCTCCGGGTCCTGACAGGTTTTCTATGTGTTTTTTCAAACTTGCTGGGAGGTATTAAAGGATGATCTCATGAAGGTGTTCCAGGAGTTTCATGCGGCTGGACAATTCGAGAAAAGCCTAAACGCCACTTTTCTTGCTTTGATTCCAAAGAAGGTTAGGGCTGAAGAAATCAGGGAGTTCCGACCCATTACCATTAGCCTAATAAATGGGGTTTACAAGATCCTCTCTAAGGTACTTGCAAATCGCCTTAGTGAGGTAGTGGGAAAGATAATCTCAAAGCCTCAAAATGCTTTTGTAAAGGATATACAGATCCTAGATGCAGTCCTTATCGCAAATGAATGTCTGGACAGCAGACTGAAAGCTGGTAGTACTGGGGTTATATGCAAACTAGACATGGAAAAAGCGTATGACCATGTAAATTGAGAATTTTTGCTAGATCTCCTAATGAGGTGTGGTTTTGGGAAAGATGGAGATCATGGATCCGTTGGTGTATATCTACAGCAAAATTTTCAGTTCTGATAAATGGAAGTCCAACAGGTTTTTTTAATAGCACACGAGGCCTTAGACAAGGAGATCCGCTGTCACCATTACTGTTTGTCATTGTAATGGAGGCTTTGAGCAGAATGACCTCAGCCCTGGTTGCACATGGGCATGTGAATGGTTATTTGATAGGATCCCCGGGTGGGGGATTTATTAATATTTCGCATTTATTATTTGCAGATGATACTCTTATCTTCTGTGAGGCAGATAACAATCAGATCCGTGTTTTAAAGGCTCTTCTTCTTTGTTTTGGATAAATCAGAGATGGTGCCTATTGGAGGTGTGCAGCGTCTAAGACAGTTGGCTAATACTCTGGGGTGTAAGATTGCTTCACTCCCTATGACATACCTTGGTCTTCCATTGGGGGCCACCTCGCGAGCGGCTTCTATATGGGATATAGTGATTGAGAAAGTAGAACGTCGATTAGCAAGATGGAAGAGAATGTATTTGTCAAAAGGTGGTAGGATTACCTTGATAAAGAGTACGTTATCTAACTTACCGACATATTTTTTGTCCTTGTTCCCTATCCCAGCAATTGTGGCAGTTCGCATTGAGAAACTACATCGAGATTTCCTGTGGGGAGGATTGGGTGAAAGAGTTTAAATTCCACCTAGTCAGGTGGGAAAAAGTATGCATACCTATCTCTTCTGGTGGTTTAGGCATTAGAAATTTGAGAATCTTTAATCGGGCACTACTTGGGAAATGGTTGTGGAGATACCATAAAGAACCTGAGGCTTTATGGAAACTGGTGATTGAGAGTAAATATGGAGAATTATGGGGGGATGGTGTACCAATGAAGTGAGTGGGGCATATAATTTGGGTTTGTGGATACATATAAAAAGAGGATGGGGTGTCTTTGCCAGGCACAAAATATTTTGTCTTGGAGATGGGACTAGGATCAAATTTTGGTATGATACTTGGAGTGGTAATGGGGCTTTAAAGGATCTATTTCCTGTTCTTTTTAGGGTGGCAAGTGACAATGATGTCTCTGTGGCAGAAGTTATGGTGATAGTGGGGGAACAAATTCAATGGAACATTAATTTTAGCCGGGCGGCACATGATTGGGAAGTTGACAATTTTGCAGCCCTTTTCAGCCTCTTATATTCCTCAAACGCAGTAACCATCAAGTTGATAGGTTGTGGTGGATGCATACGGGAAAAGGTTTATTCTCGGTTCGCTCGTATTATAAATCTTTGTTACAAGAACCTCCAACGCAATTCTCTTGGAAAAGGATTTGGAGACACAAGGCGCCCCTCAAAGCAGCGTTTTTTGTGTGGACCGCTTCTTTGGGTAAGATTCTCACAACGGATAATTTGAGAAGACGAGGGGTGATCATCGCAGATTGGTGCTACATATGCAGGAACGAGGGTGAATCTGTTGACCATCTTCTACTACATTGTGATATAGCTCGAGGGATTTGGAATGAAGTATTTAGAAGACTAGGCTTGGGGTGGGTTATGCCCGAGTCTGTAGTGGAGATGTTGGCTAGTTGGACAGATCTAAGAGGTAACCAACAGATCAAGGCTGTATGGAAGATGTTGCCTATTTGTGTCATGTGGTGTTTATGGCAGGAGTGTAATGAACGGACGTTTGAAGACAAAGAAAGATCAATGGAGGAACTAAATGCTTTCTTTTTTAGAACTCTTTGTACTTGTGCCATTTCCGTTAACTTTAATGGCCAAGATTTCCATGCTTTCCTTGTTTCTAATGTTCCTACTTAGCTAGGACTTTCTTTGTACTGAACATGGCTTTTGCCTATTCTTTTATTAATATACTTACACTTATAAAAAAAAACATAATTGCAGGCAAACTAAAAGCTTTGAAGAATGATCTCAAGCTTTGGAACTATCAATCCCTCAGAGACATAGGGGAGTTAAAGAAAACCATGGTGGAGGAGCTACAGAAGTTAGAGAAGATACTTGAGGATAGAGTCCTTTACCCAGAAGAATTATCGCGGAAGGCAGAGCTAGCTTCAGAGTTGGAGAGATTAATTTCTCTAGAGGAGATCTCTTGGTGTCAGAAGTCAAGAAACATTGTGGTTGAAAGAAGGGGACCGAAGCACAAAATTCTTCCACAAATTAGCTAGTTCTCATAAGAGAAATAATATCATTAAAATGTTGAATATCAATGATATAGACTGCATGGAGGCTCATGTGATCTGGGATTATGTGGTGGATTTCTTTGAACAGCTGCTTACATAACGAGAAGGGTGGAGACCAAAGCTTGATAGACTCAATTTGACTCTATTGAGCCACAGACAGTGTCTTGGTTGGAGAGACCTTTTGAGGATGCGCAGGTCCAGACGACTTTTCGATGGATTTTTTCCAAACATGTTGGGAGTTAGTGAAAGAGGACATAATGAATGTATTTCAGGAATTGTTCTTGGCTAGGAAGTTCGAGAAAAGCCTAAATGCTACTTTTATTGCGAAGCATCAGAGGTGAAGGATTATAGGCCCATTAGCCTCGTTAATGGGGTGTAAAAAATTATCTCTAAGGTGCTTGCAAACATATTAGGTGAGGCCTTGGCTAAGATAATTATGAAGCCACAATGCATTTGTAAGGGGTCGACAAATCCTAGATTCAGTCCATATAGCCAATGAATGTTTGGATAGCAGATTAAAGTATGGTTTCGCAAGGATTATATGTAAGCTAGATATGGAGAAGACATACGATCTGAAAACTTGGAGTTCCTTCTATATTTGCTGGGGAGATGTGGTTTTGGGGAGAGATGGTGTACGTGGATCAGATGGTTCATCTCAACGGCAAGGTTCTCAGTTTTGATTAATGGCAGCCCAGTTGGTTTCTTCAGCAATTCTCGTGGCCTAAGACAAGGAGATTCGTTGTCCCCACTTCTTTTTGTTATCATCATGGAGGCCCTTAGTAGGATGCTATCGGCCGTGGTTATGAACGGTTTTGTGGCTGGATTTTCGGTTGGTAATTACAATCGGGGCCTTATTACTATGCTTTGCACTATATGTTGGCTCACTAGGTTAAGCTCTTGGCTAAAAAAGATTCAAAGACACTCCTCAGGCTACTGAACTTCACTTTCCATAGCATTTGCGTGAGCTATCGCTTACTCAACTTGCACAAAGCTACTTCAGTAGCTTTGCCTTCGCTACAATTTCCTGCGAAACTTGACCAAATAGAGATAGGTAAAGCCTTAAGACCAAAAACCCTACGACTTTCTTTTTAGTATCTGCCATAGCTAGGTGGAGGAGTGAGACCCACGACACCCATCCTACAATATCCGATTTATCTCATTTATTATTTGCAGATGACACTAATATTATGCGAACAGATTAGGGGTGGTCATTGGTAAGATAATCTCAAAGCCACAAAATGCTTTTGTAAGGGGTCGCCAAATCCTGGATTTTGTCATAATAGCCAATGAATGTCTTGATAATAGATTAAAGTCTAGTATTGCAGGGATTATCTGTAAGCTAGACATGGCAAAGGCATACGATTATGTAAACTGGGACTTCCTCCTTTATTTATTGAAGAGATGTGGCTTTGGGGAGAAATGGTGTATGTGATTAGATGGTGCATTTCAATGGCAAGATTTTCAATTCTGATCAATGGCAACCCAAAGGGTTTCTTTAACAGCTCCCGAGGCCTAAACAGGGAGATCATTTGTCCCCTCTCCTCTTTGTTGTCATCATGGAGGCACTGAGTAGGATGTTATCCGCTATGGTTAGTAACAGTTTTATGGCTAGTTTTTCGGTGGGTGATCCAAATAGGGGCAGTATCTCAATTTCACATTTACTATTTGCAGATGACACACTCATTTTCTGCGAGGCAGAACAAGACCAACTTAGGGCACTGAAGGCACTTCTTCTTTGGTTCGAAGCAGCATCAGGTTTGAGAGTAAACTTCGATAAATCAGAACTAGTGCCAGTTGGGAACGTCAGTATTACTCGGCAATTGGCTAGTACACTCGGGTGTAAGGTCGCTTCTCTTCCTATGACATATTTGGGATTACCATTGGGGGCTGCATCATGGGCCTTATCTATTTGGGATACAGTTATTGAGAAAATAGAATGAAAATTGGCAGGGTGGAAGAGATTATATTTGTCGAAAGGAAGCCAGGTGACTCTCATCAAAAGTACCCTCTCTAACTTACCAACTTACTTCTTGTCTATTTTTCCAAGTTTCACCTAGTAAACTGGGACAAGGTGTGCAGACCAATTACATCAGGTGGGTTGGGGATAAAGAACTTGAGAATGTTTAATCGGACACTTCTTGGGAAATGGCTTTGGAGATACAGTAGGGAACCAGAAGCTCTCTAGAAATTAGTAGTAGATTGCAAACATGACAGTGTATGGGGGGGTTGGTGTTCTAGAGAGGGGAATGGGTCCTATGGTGTGGGGGTTTGGAAGCAAATAAGACGAGGGTGGGGGATTTTTACTCGCCATACTAAGTTTATGGTGGGAGAGGGTACTCGTATAAAATTTTGGAGGGACATTTGGTGTGGCAAGGAGGCTCTAAAGGATTCCTTCCCATCTGTTTTTCGTGTGGCATGTGACCAAGAAGCTTTGGTGGCAGACCTCTTGGTTCGTTCAGGGGACCAAGTTCAATGGAATGTCACCTTTAGTCGAGCAGCCCAAGATTGGAAAATAGACAGTTTTGAGGCCTTCTAGTGTATTCTATGAAGCTGAACGGATTGGAGGACGATAAACTATGGTGGACTCCTACGGATGAGGGTACTTTCTTGGTTCGCTCCTTTTATAAGTCTCTTACACTTATACCAAATACTCAGTTCCCATGGAAAAAATTGTGGAGGAATAAGGCGCCTCCTAAAGCACTCCTCTTGGATTGCGACCTTGGATAAGATTTTGACTACTGATAATCTGCGAAAGCGCCGGATAGTTATCTCAGATTGGTGTTGTATGTGCAAGAAAATTGGAGAGACAGTGGATCATCTCTTGCTACATTGTGAGACAGCGATAGCCGTGGGGAGCGAAGTGTTCGGTCGAATAGGGTTGGGCTGGGTGATGCAGGGTGGTGCTCCACAAATCAAAGTTGTGTGGAAGATGGTCCCTACCTGCATTATGTGGTGCATATGGCGAGAGCGTAACGAGCGGACATTCAAAGACAAGGAGCGAACACTAGAGGAGCTTTGAGCTTTATTTTTTCGCATCTTATTACTTTGGGCTATAGATGTAGATTTTAATGGCCTAAATGTACATGATTTTCTTTCTTCTATAGCGACCTAGATAGGTCTTATATCTTGTATACCCTCTTGTGTACTTGGGCTATGCCTATCCTTATTAATACTACTGTTTACTTATAAAAAAAAACATTATGCGAGGCAGACCAAAACCAACTAAGGGCACTGAAGGAACTTTTACTATGCTTCAAAGCAGCGTCAGGCTTGAAAGTGAACTTCGATAAATCAGAGTTAATGCCAGTTGGGAACGTCAGCAACACTCGGCAATTGGCTAGCACACTTGAGTGTAAGGTTTGCCTCTCTTCCCATGAAATATTTGGGACTGCCGTTGGGAGCTGCCTCACGGGCTTTATCAATTTGGGATGCAGTTATCGAGAAGATAGAACGAAGATTGGCAGGGTGGAAAAGATTGTACTTGTCGAAAGGTGGCCGGATGACTCTAATTAAGAGTACTCTTTCTAACTTACCAACATATTTTCTGTCATTATTTCCAATTGCAGCCCTCCAGTTAGTGGGACGGCACAGATTGAAAAACTCCACCATGATTTCTTATGGAGTGAGGTGGGGGATGAATTCAAATTCCATCTAGTCAGTTAGGACAAGGTGTGCAAGCCAATCTCTTCAGGTGGGTTGGGTATAAAAATAATGAGAACATTCAATCAGGCCCTACTTGGAAAATGGCTATGGAGATATAATATGGAACCAAAAACCCTATGAAAATTGGTGGTTGATTGCAAATACCGAAGCTCGTGGGGTGGTTGGTGTACTAGAGAGGTGAATGGGGCCAATGGAGTGGAGGTTTGGAAGCATATTAAATGAGAGTCGGGGATGTTTACTCGCCATACTAAATTAGTGCTGGGTGTGGGTTCTCAAATAAAATTTTGAAGGGACATACGGTGAGGGGATGAGGCTCTAAAGGATTCTTTTCCATCCGTTTTTCGGGTGGCATGTGATCAAGAAGCTTTAGTGGCGGATCTCAGGGTTTGATCGGGGGACCAAGTCCAGTGGAACATCACTTTCAGTAGAGCGGCCCAAGATTGGGAAGTAGACAACTTTGAGGCTTTCTTCAGCCTATTGTATTCCGTGAAGCCGAATGGACAACGAGCCAATACGCTGTGGTGGACACCTACAGGTAAGGGTGCATTCTCGGTTCAATCCTTCTATAAGTCCCTCACACAACTACCAAATATTCAATTCCCATGTAGAAGAATTTGGAAGAATAAGGCGCCCTCCAAAGCGATCTTCTTCACTTGGATAGCTGCCCTAGGCAAGATTTTGACAACTGATAATCTGAGGAAGCGCCGAGTCGTTATTCTAGATTGGTGTTGTGTATGTAAGAAATCCGGCAAGACAGTGGATCACCTCTTGTTACATTGCAAGACAGCTACAGCCTTGTGGATTGAAGTGTTTGGCCGAGTACAGTTAACTTGGGTAATGCCTGCCACAGTGGTTGAATTATTGGCCAACTGGAGATTTCCGGGAGGTGTTCCACAAATCAAAGCTGTGCGGAAGATAGTTCCTATCTGCATTATGTGGTGCATATGACAAGAGCATAATAATCGGACATTCAATGATAAGGAGCGGCGAACACTAGAGGAACTTCGATGTTTAATTTTCCGTACTTTATTTCTATGGGCCATAGCTGTAGACTTTAATGGCCTAAATTTTCATGATTTTCTTGTTTCCACTACTGTGACCTAAATAGGTTTTATCTCTTGTATACCATATTGTGTACTTGGGCTATGCCTATCTTTATTAATAATATTTTTTACTTATAAAAAAAATTATTTAAGATCTGGTATGATAATGTCTTCACATTTTGCACTAAACTTTATCAACATTTAACGAGTATATGCTATGACAGATAATCCAATTGTATTCATCCAAAACCTCAACTTTGATAGCACCAATTTTCCTGAAATTGCTATTCCTATTTACTTAAAAAATATCCTGAAATCACCATTTTGTTTTAATTAGAAGATGCAAAGGGAAGAAAAAGATACCTCCAAAGGATCTGATGCAACGGGGATGGTATCAGGAACTTTTTCAGCAATATTGGATGCCTTCTGAGCAGAATCAAGGGCAGAATGATTATGGCTTCTCCTCTCAATCGCACCAAACCCATTACCATGACTTTCACGGAAGATTTGTGAAGTTGTTTCACGGGCAAATTTGGTCACAAGAGAGAATTTTTCCAAGACTTGAATTGAGAGATCTCGAGCAGGATCATGACCCTTTTGCCGTTGCTTCACATTGTATTGAGAAACACTTGAAGTTTCGCTGTGAACCCCAGCATCAGTTCTCTCCTGGTTATCATTTAAAGGGGACTCACCAACAGAAACGGACATAGATGGCTCGCTAACAACAGAAACAGCCCTAGGCAGCTCCAAAGAAGACAAAGTTTTCTGTGTAAAAGCAATAAACATGATAAAATGTACCCGGTTGCCATTGGACAGTCTATAATTACATATTCAACACATCAAGAAAAAGCCACAAAGATTTAAAAAATATAGGTCGATTAAGGGAATAAGAGCATAAGGCCAACTTTCAAACTTCATACATTTTGCATTGTTGAAAACATATGTTCATGGAAAATGAGAGAGCAAAGCAAGGGAATGCATGTTCATTAATCCTCCACTTGATCTAAAGCAAGATACATATAGCAGAAACAGATAAGACTTATTTTCTTATGGTAAAACTAAGACAGAATCAATTATCCTCATGTGCCAGCATCATTGGCAGAGAAGAACATTATGAATTTATTAATCAACCAACCAAAAAAGTAAATCAGTAAAATGCGCACCTGGAGAGGATTTTGAAAATCGTTCACTAGAAATACATTTGCATCCTCTGCGGACCTAGGTATCAACAAAAAAGAAACTTAGAACAATGGTAGAATGTACTAATATTTTTTTTTATAACTTGATAAGTATGTTTTTCACAGCGCTTAGCTTGTAATTAGGTTCATCTCCTGTATACTTCATGTGTACTTGGGCATTGCCTAATTATGTGGATTAATAAATTCTTCTTACTTATCAAAAAAAAAAATTTGATATGTATGTACTAAAGCACCACAAGCACAAAATGGACATAATAATCGATGAAATTATGATCATAAATTCTGTTTACCTCCAATTAATGATTTTCTGTTCTTAGTACATAGCTTGGTCACTGCAGTAACCTTCTTCTGTTTTGGTAATTCCGTAGCATATTGATAAAAAATCCCTCGTCAATGTGAATATCTTTTTCATCCTCATTTTTATTCTTAAAGGCAATGAAGATATAAAACTAGAAACTTCTTCATACATTGCATTACTGACCAGCATTTTGGACCAGATTGGTTCCACAGTTTTACTCTTGACAAAAAAAGAAAAAAAGAAGCAACATATGTAACAATAACCAACCTCACAATAAAAACATGTTGCTTTATACTACCGAGAAACTCTTTGACTCCTCCATTGTAGAAATAAAGAGGAGGATAAGCAAGTCCTGCAGAAGACTTCCATTCACAAATTATAGACATACATGGCAATGAATCGATTCGGTCATGCAGCACAGAAGCTTCAAATTACAAAAGGATAAAATGATACAGGAACTCATGATAGAAAAAAGTAGAACTGCTAAAAAAAGTATTATACGAATATAAAAATTCACCCATAAACAAATTCTAGATTCACTTAATTGCAAATGAATTTTGGATGGACGACTCAAATCTAGAGAACCTGGGTTACTTTGCAAATTAGACATGGAGAAAGCCTATGACCACGTCAACTGGAAATTCTTACTTCATTTACTTGCACGATGTGGCTTTGGAGAGAGATGGTGTAATTGGATAGAGTTTTGCATCTCTATAGTTCACTTCTCTATCTTGCACTAGTGGGTTTCTTTAATTCCTCTTGTGGTTTGAGATAGGGGGACCCACCCTCTCCACTACAATTTAAATTCGTCACGGAAGTTCTCAGCACGATGATTGTGGGCCTTGTGGAAGGTGATTTTCTCTATGGTTTCACGGTGGGGAATGGTGATTATGGCTTATTGATATTTCTCACCTTTTTTTGCGGACGATACTCTCATCTTTTGTGGGGCAAATCTTAGGCATATACAATCTTTGAGGGCTCTATTTCTTTGTTTAGAAGCCGTCTCGGGGTTGAGAGTTAATCTCTCAAAGTCTAAATTGGTGCCGGTGGGGGCTGTCCCAGAAGTGGTGAATCTAGCCTCTTTCTTGGGATTTTTATTTTTTTTTATTTTATAAGTAATCTAGCCTCTTTCTTGGGATGTAAGGTTATCTTATCTACCCTTGAAGTATATTGGCTTACCACTAGGTGCGTCCTTTAAATCAAAGAGGATTTGGAATGTTGTTGCTGAAAAGGTGGAGCGCAGATAGGCTCACTCTGATTAAAAATACTCTTTCTAACCTACCCACCTTTTTTCTAATTCCTATCTTTGAACCCGCTCCCCACAAAGGTTGCCAACCATATTGAGAAGTTATAACATGACTTCTTGTGGAGGGATGGGGGAAGAGTTCAAATTTCATCTGGTAAATTGCTCAATTGTTTGTATTCCAATTTCTAAGGGTGGATTGGGGATTCGTAATTTGATGAAATTCAACCAAGCTCTGTTAGGTAAATGGTTGTGGTGGTACCAACACAAAGGGGGGGCCCTATGAAAGTCTGTTATAGATTCAAAGTTTGGGGAGGCTTGGAGAGGATGGTGCTCAAATGAGGTATGTGGTCTATATGGGGTGGGTTTGTGGAAATACATTAGAAAAGGTTAGGAGATCTTCCAAAGACATGCACATATTATGGTGGGAGACGGTTCTCGTGTCAGATTTTGGTACGACAAATGGTGCGGTGAACAAAGCCTCCAAGACACCTTCCCTGCTATTTTTGAGCTCGCACGAGTGAAGGATGCAGTGATAGCTAACCTCTTGGTCTTCTCTAGTGGCTCCCCTCAATGGAATTGAGATTTCATTAGGGCAGCCTAAGATTGTGAGTTGGAGGCTATCACAGAGTTCTATGCGACATTGTATTCCATGAGCAAGACTGAGGGTACCATAGAAAAGATGAACTGAAGTCCATCCAAGAAAGGTAGATTCATTTTCAGATCGTTTCCCCAAGTTTTAACGAGTCTTGGAATGACCACATACCCATGGAAGAGTATATGGCATACGAATGCTCATTCAAAAGTAGTTTTTTTATTTTATTTGGAAAACATCATTGGATAAGATTCCTTTTTTTTTATATAAGTAAATAAGTAGCTTTATTGAATAGAATGAAACTAGGCAAAGCCCAAGTACACAGAAAGTATACAAAGTGAGACACCTAATTACATTCTAGTGAGCTGAAAAGAAGATAGAAACTCATGGACATTCCCACCCTTCAATACAATAGCAGAAAACCACTGTAAAATAGAGAATACAAAAAAATTCCAGATTTCCTCCACTGTACGCTCCTTGTTACTAAAACACCTATCATTCATTTCTGACCATAAGCACCACATTAAGCACAAAGGTATCATACGCCACGCTGCTACCAATTGTGCACTGATATGCCTTCTGTTCCAGAACGCTAGTAGTTCCAACACACTCTTAGGCCCCAACTCAGTCCTGCTCTATCAAGGATACCATCCCATAATTTCCTCACCACCTCACAATGTAAAAGTAACTGATCTATTGATTCTTCATTCCTTTTGCACATGTAGCACCACTCCATGACCACCATACCCCGCTTCCTTAAATTATCAACCGTCAAAATCTTTCCAAGCGCAGGTGTCCAAGTAAAAAACGCAACTTTAGACGGAGCTTGTGCTTTCCAAATACTCTTCCACGGGGAAAAGATGGGTTGTGGTACTGTCAAAACCTTGTAAAAAGATTGAACAGTAAACTGGTTTCTACCCGTGTGAATCCACAACATACAGTCACCCCCATTTCCTCCTACCTTTGCTGAGTACAAGTGTCTAAAAAAGGCTGCCATCTCATCAAGTTCCCAGTCTTGAGCATTTATAGTAAAAGTGACATTTCAAGTTACCGTCCCATTGGCACAACACAACAAATCTGAGACTGCCGCTTGCTAATTTCCAGCCATGTTAAAAGCGACTGGAAAAACAATGGAAAGAGGCATCTCCCCACTCCAAGCATCGAACCAAAAGCGAAGTCTTGCTCTATCACCCACTCCAAACCTAATATTTTTTTCAAAGGTGTTCCACCCTTTTCTAATAAATTTCCATAAGCTTACTCCATATGACCCCCTACCCTCCTTGGAACACCATCCCCCCCACTCATTATCGTACTTGTGTGCAATTACCTCTCTCCACAACGAGTTCCCTTCCATTTGATATCTCCACAACCACTTACCAAGAAGGGCATTGTTAAATGCTCAAATTTCGCAACCCTAATCCCCCATTCGCAATCGGACAACACACTATTTGCCAACTAACAAGATGAAATTTGACTTCCTCCCCCATGTCACCCCACAAGAAAGCTCTAAACAACTTTTCCAAACGGTCCGCCACTCCAACCGGCAATGGAAATAGGGAAAGATAATAAGTAGGAAGGTTGGAGAGAGTACTTTTAATAAGTGTTAACCTCCCCCTTTGGATAGATATAGCCGTTTCTACCCTAATAATCTTTTCTCAATCTTCTCTGCCACTCCATCCCAAATGCTCTTTGCTTTAAATGACGCCCCCACGGGTAGTTCAAGATATTTCATAGGAAGTGAGGCAATTTTACAACCCAACAAATCTGCCAGAGAAGCAATATTACTCACAACCCCCACTGGTACCAATTCCGACTTTCCCAAGTTTACCTTAAGTCCCAAAATAGCTTCAAAACACAACAACACTGCCCTTAGAGCTTGAATCTACTCATTAACTGCATCACAGAAGATAAGCGTATCATCCGCAAATAATAGGTGAGAAATGGAACTGACACCATTGCTGTTGTTGCCCACCGAAAAACCAGCAATAAATCCCCCCCTAACAGCAGCCTCCATCATGCGGCTCAAAGCCTCCATTACTAAAACAAAGAGGAAATGTGATAATGGGTCCCTTGGTAGCAGACCCTGAAAAAAACCACAAGATTTTCCATTAACTAAAACTGAAAACTGAGTGGTTGAAACACATTGTTTAATCCATTTGCACCACTTGTTTCCAAACCCACACCTTCTCAACATATAAAAAAGAAAATCCCAACACACATGATCATAGGCATTTTCCATGTCTAACTTGCAAAGGACCCCCAGAGTGCCTTCTCTTAACCGGCTGTCCAAACATTCATTCGCTATCAAAACGGAGTCCAAAATTTGCAACCCCCGAACGAAAGCATTTTGAGGTTTGGAAATGATTTTGTCCATCACCAAACTCATACGGCTAGTTAACACCTTTGAAATAATCTTGTAGATCCCACCTATCAAGCTAATAGGCCGGAAGTCTTTCAAATTATGGGCACCAACTATCTTTGGATAAGAGCAATAAAAGTAGCATTTAATGACTTTTCAAACTTAGGCTTCGTTTGGAAAATAAACTCATCTCAACTCATAATTATAACTTTTTCAAATCCCAACACAAAATATAATAAACAATTCAACTTTTTCAAATCCCAAAATAATAATAATAATAAACAATAATATTCTAACAATATTTTATCAACTCAACTCAACTCAACTTAGCTCAGTTCAACATTCAAACGCACTCTTAAGGTTAGAATGAAAATCATGAAAAATCTGCATCACTTCCTCATTCACTATCTCCCAACATTCTTGAAAAAAAGCCATGGAAAAACCATCCGGACCCGGGGCTTTATCTTTGCACATGCCTCTCACCACTAGATGCACCTCCTCTTCGACAAACGGCCTCTCCAACCAACTTGCTACCTCCGAATCGAGTTGGTCAAAAAATAAACCATCCAGTTTGGGGCGCCACTCAACTTTTTTAGCTAGGAGCTCCTCAAAGTACTACACTATATGATCTTGAATCTCTTCAGGAGACGGTAACACATTCGAGCCTGAATGAAGGACTTCAATCGCGTTGTGGCGCCTATGAGAATTAGCCACCTTGTGAAAGAACTTAGTGCTTTTATCTCCCTCCTTCAACCAAAGTGCCCTTGATTTCTGCCTCCAAGATATTTTCTCCATCAACAACACTTTCTCAATTTCGGTTACCACCACATTCTTTCTTGACAAAGATTCCTCATTCACCTCTCCTCTCCTCCTCCCAATACTTGCAACTCATCCCAAAGAATATTTTTTTGCACTTCCGTATGTCGAAATACTTCTTCATTCCACTTCTTTAAGTCAACCTTTAGAGCTTTAAGTTTGCCCGCCACTATGAAACTAGGTGTTCCATCAAAAGAATAAGCTTCCCACCAGGCCCTTACCTTCTCCACAAACCCATCAACTTTCAACCACATATTCTCAAATTTGAATGGACGCCTACCCCCATGAATGCTACTACAATCAAGCAAAATTGGGAAATGATCAGAACATACTCGTGACAACCTTTTCTGACATAGATCCGGAAAATGTGCGTCTCCCACAAAGGGGATACTAGAAATCTATCCAACCTTGACCATCCTCAACTGTTGGACCAAGTATAAGCCCCCCCCCCCCCCCCCCCCCCAACCACCAAAGGAAGATCCAAGAGATTCAATTCGAAAATCAACTCTAAAAAGTTTTCCATTGCTCTTGTCAAAGTAGATGTCCCCGCCCTCTCACTAGGGAACCGAACGTTGAAATCGCCACAAAAAATCCAAGGTAAATCCCATAAAGAATTTAGACCTGCCAATTCCTCCCACAACAAGCTTCTATCACTATCCACATTAGGCCCATACACACCCGCAAGAGCCCACCTCCACCCATCCTCAGTGTTCCTAAAAGATACAGCCATGGAAAAGGACCCGATGCAATCCTCTACCATCTCCACCACTCTCCTATCCCACATCACTAACACACCTCCCGAAGCCCCCGACGAAGCTAAATAACACCACCCGGCCCACAAACTGCAGATTATACTTCTATCAACACCACTCAATTTTGTCTCTTGTAGACAAACAATGTCCACTTTCCAACTACGTCGAAGAGATCTAATACGAAGACGTTTATTCACGTCATTGATCTCTCTTATGTTCCAAGACAATATTTTAGGCTTCATTAACAAATATAGAGTCCCTCCCCTTTGTTCTACCAAAGGTTTACAGATAATTTAAGGAAACATTGGGTAATGGTGTTGGACTGGTGTTACATGCGTCAGAAGAATGGAGAATCAGTTGATCATCTGCTTTTCCATGAGGTGGCCAGGATTATGTGGGATGATTTTTTTGTGGGAATTGGATTATCATGAGGCATGCCTCTTAGGCTGGTGGATTTCCTAGCACGCTGGAAAGGCCTCCAAGGTAATCCACAAGTGGCAGCAATATGGAGAATGGTTCCTATATGCATGCGTTGGTGCATTTGGCGGGAGACAAATGATAGAAGCTTCGAGGACTGCGAGAGAACTATGGATGAGCTTAAAGTTTTCTTTTTTAAAAAATTGTTCTTATGGGCTGGGACCGTTGTTTTTAATGGGCTAAATGTACATGATTTTCTACTTTCGGTTGTAAACCCTAGTTAGGTACTTCCCATGTATACATAAGAGAAGGTCCATCTAAGAAGTCTAGCATGATCATAACCAATAATGCTTGTATGTCTAACATAAATGACAGAACTTCAAAAACATTGTAGCCAACATCGTAAATATTTTACCTCTACAAAATAATGCCTGACTGTTTTACCTGAAGACAAAACAATGATAATGTACTGCCACCCAAGTGCTGGTGTGTGCCTCCGAATGGACCGCACCTCCGTAAAAGGCACTGCTCTTATGGTATAAAGATTCCTGTCTACATAACAACCCACACAGCAATAAATTCAGAAATTATATCACTCTCACGGACAGTAATTTTTAAATTAGATATCTAAAGCCAACAACCTTTCTCGGACAGCTTCGCATTCGAGCTTTGGCCTTTGTATGGAATCCACGTCTATCAATTACATACACACACACACAAAAGATAAAAAAAAAATGAATAAACCCAGGCTTATAACAAAAACAAACAGAAAACTAGTAGAAATTACCATAAAGAGAGTATAGCCTTGCTTAATCAGCTTTAATCGCCCACTGATCCTCTCGGAAGCGAACTGCGTCGGATGAATTGTCACATTATCCTTCATATAGACAATCTCCGCACCCTCGGGCTCGCTGGACGAGCTCTGTGTACGACTATCGCTTCCCATCATGCTTGCCGACCCCTAAAACCGAATTTCACAAACAAAAACCTCAATCAAACTCACAGATTACGCATTAATTTCCATTCGATCAATATGCTAACGTTCGGGAACCAGTTCTTGCAAAAACTGAAATAGGAATCCCGAATTAAATTTGATTTCGATTTAAACGAAATCTTGCAAAAAATAATCGATGTGTTTGGGTGGCAGATCGGATACGGATGGAAAACGCTTACTTGGAGCTGTGACGCAGCGTAATCGGCGTCGTCAGACAAATCGTGTAGGTCGGTTTCTTGCATGACTAGGGATTGAGCGGAAGAGAGAGAGAGAAGCTTTTTCTTCGTTAGGAAGGCAGGGGGGCAACTGGTTTGGGAGGGAGAAAGATGAAGAGAGAGAGTGGGGGGTGCAATGGTGGGACCGAGTAGGAAAGATGTGTTGGGGGCAGTTTTTACTTTTTATTACAGCCCGTTAGCGTCCAGGGCTAATCCAATGGCTGCTACTATACAAAACCCGAGCAGAAGTAAATTAATCTTGGCCGTTAATTTTCTTTTCCCAAACCCCGCTTTACGTCACTGCATTTGTAACCGTACGATGAAACTCTTTGGGTCTATTGCCATTTCCCAACTTTACGAGATACTCTTTTTTATGGTGAGGATCGTCGTAGATTGAAGTTAAAAAAAGCTTCAGAAAGTCGCCTGCCTCTCAAGGCATATAAATGGTTGTTGAGTTGGCAAAAAATAAAATGCTACTTTTTATTTTTTTTGAGTTTTTATTTATTTTGCTACAAGACCCTTTCCTCTCTTTACTATAAGACGGCAAGATTCTTCCGTCTCCTTCATCTTAAGACCAGACTATTTATCAATTGTTACAATGACAAGTTAGAAAAATCACACAAAAGTTCCTCCACCCTCTCCTAACATGAATGGCAATCAAAGCTCGATGAAATTTCTGCTCTCTACCAAAACCAGTCAACATCATCACAACTTGTCATGGAAGTGAAGGGAGGCGAGGTAGGAGAGCTTTTGGAGGGTGGTGGACTTGGTGTGGGGATCGGTGGACTTGACCTCGCAACAAATCTCGTCGATGGCCTTGGAGACGAAGGACGACTCGCCGATGAGTTGGAGGCAGAGGCCTTTGATCAGGTCCTCCAAAATGCGTTGAAAGAAAGTCTCCATGATGGAAGAAGAAGAATAAGAAGAAGAAAAAACTCCCCCCGTCATTTTCTTCGGACAACCAAAGAAACCCTCTTGCTCTCTTTGTGCACTGAATCGATTTTGATATGCAAATTCACCATTTATTCCTGTCTTTGGGGTTTGTCCCAATACGAAGAGGAAGAAGAACGAAGGTTGGGGTATTACAAATTTTGCACTCTGTTTTTTTTTTTAATTAATAGCAGCTGCCACGTCAGCAGTCTACATCAGCCGACTGCACGGTGACTGTAGCTGGCAACTGTACATAGCAGATCTGAAGGAAGTTACATATGATAAAGATGAATTCAAACATTTATAAATATTAATAAAATAATTTGTGAATAGTAAAATAATTTAAATTAAATTTTTTATTAAATTTTAAAAATAAAAATAAAAAGCTGAATAAAAAAATTATATAGTTAAAGAGGATTAGAATATAATTTTTTACTATTATTTTTGTTTTGAGATTTGAAAAAGTTGAATTATTTTTTATATTTTATTTGGAAACTTGAAAATATTGTAATGATTAGATGAAAAAGTTGAAAATTTAAATTTAAAAAATATTTGTGCCTAAATAATATTTGAATGTTAAGATGAGATGGCTTGCCTAATCCTCCCACCCAATGTCATTAGAATGCATAAAGAAAGAAAGAAAAGAAAAAAAAAAAAAAAAAAAAAAAAAAAAAAAAAAAAAAAAGAACCCCTCAATTAAGGGGTTGTTTGGAATAAATTTCATCACATATTATCTCATTTTATTTACAAACATCACTCACATACAAATATTTTTTAATTTCAAATATTCAACTTTTTCATCAAATTATTATCTATTTATTACAACTTTCTCAAGCTTACAAATAAAATACAAAAAAACAATTTAACATTTTCAAAGCACAAAACAAGTTTACTATTAAAAAATTATATTATAATAATATTTTATCTTTATAATATTTTATTCAAATATTTCTCTCTCATTTTCTAAACCCTTATAAAACATCATAATTCAAATTATTTAAATATTATTCCTAAATCATTTCACTATTATTAAAGTATTTTTATCTCATTATATTCTCAAAGCTAGGAGTGGCAAATCGTGTTTACGTATCGTGTTCGTGTCGTGTCAAGTCATGAACATTCGACTATATAGGTCACTCTGAACCGAACCCGTTAAACTAAACGTGTCAAACTTTCAAACCATAACTCCACTTATTTAGATAATGGGTCATGGGTCGTGTTGTGTCACCCACTTTGACATGTTTAATAATTAATTAGAAATATGTTAATACGACACGACTTATTTAAACCGTTTGTTTGATATAAATGTGTTGAACTAAAATGCATAAATCATTGACCTGATTAATATAATTTTACATAAAGGTTAAAATATATATTTATTAATAAACACAATATCTTAAAATATATATCAATATTTTTAAAATTTTAACATATAATAAAACTAATATTACAAACCATACAATAACAAATATGAGCATAAGTCTAAAATTATAATCTCAACATAAAAAAATAATAATATAGGCATACTAAGAAATATCAATAGTACAACTTAACAATATGGGTGACAATATGTGACAAGACCCGTTAACCCAACACCAACACAACACGATGATAACGGGTTTGAGTTTAGTCTTAACGGACTCGGGTCAAAACAGGTTGACCCATTAAGACGCGATTGCTTAACGGGTTGATAACGGGTCAAGTTGACCCGTTAAGAAAGTTAAAGTTACAATTATACCCTTATACATAAAAGTAAAATTGTTGAGATTTTAATTTTAATATTTTTATTGTTTTGATTATTATTTTGGACTTATCGTTAATTTTATATATTTTTATAGATATTGAGATTTTAATATTTATATAAAATTATACTAAACTTAATAAGGTCAAACGGGTTAATTTCGGATTTGTTCAACTCATTCACATATAAAGGTCGGGTTGTGTTAACCTATTTCTTAATATTCACTGATGGGTTAAAACGGGTTGACACGACACAACCCGTTATGTTAATAGATCGTGTCAGGGTTTGAGATTTTGAGACGATAAACTTAACGAGTCGTGTTTGGATTGACTCATACAGTATAATATACATGTTTTAACGACACGAACATGACTCGTTAACACGATTTGACACCCTTACTTAACAATAATAAAATTTTAATTTTGAAATAAATTATAAACAGATCAAAACATATTGATTTCGTATTAAGCAGGTTAACTCGTTATTAACCTGTTTATAAGTCGTGTCTTAACAACCCGTTAACATCAAATCCAAACTCATTAATTATGTGTGTGTTGGATTCACGAGTTGTGTATATTGGCACCCCTACAATCAAAGCATCCCTTAAGAAGTATAAAATATTTTTGAAAAATTATTCTCATCAACCATTATTCACCACCTCACACCCATATATCCTATGAAAAATACTCACATATTTTATGAAAAACATTCCACACTCTATGAAAAAATTACAAGTGTGGAATATGAGCTTAAATAGTAACTAATGCACTGTAAATCCCAATCTTTTTGGAGATTTGCCTGGGACTTTGGCCATGGTTTCGGAGAAGAATTAGAAACTGTTGGGTGACCGGAAAAGTATTGAAGATCAGTTATTGTGATGTTTATTTCCTAGAAACTCTTCATATTTCTATTTATGTTTTACTATATTAAGCTTTCTCATTATTAGTTTGAGTTGGAAGTTATATTTATGTTTTAAATGAATTTTGTGAGTCTTTATGTAAGCTTATAAAAGCATGATCAATAGAAGATAAATAGTAGAACGATAGTATCAATCCGTGAACTAAAAGGGTTGAGGTTTCTAAAGTAATTTCTCTGTTTTTCTTCCTTGTTTAAAACCAACAATTGGCATTAGAGCTAACCAAGTTCATCTGAGGGTCGAAAATGGCTACCTTTGGAGCATCAACATCTGTTCCTATTTTCAGTAGTGAAAGCTATAATTATTGGAGCATCAAAATGAAGACTTTTTTCATCTCTCAAGATTTGTGGGATGTAGTGGAAAAGGGGGTGACAGTTCCAGCAGTAGGAGTTTCGGATTCAACTCAATCCAAGCAAGAAACTACCAAAGATGCAAAGGCATTGTTCATCCTACAACAGGTTGTGTCTAAATCAATCTTTCCAAGATTGATGAGGGTTGAAACTTCAAAGGCAGCATGGGAGATTCTGCAGGCAGAATTTCAAGGAAATACTAAGGTAAAACTTATCAAACTTCAAGGTTTTAGAAGGGAGTTTGAGAATTTAAAAATGAAGGAATCTGAAGCAGTAAAAGAATATGATTCTAGATTAATTGAATTAGTTAATCAGATGCGTGCCCATGGTAAAGAGGTGACTGATCAAAGGATTGTTCAAGAGATTCTGATTAGTTTACCCGAGAAGTATGATCATGTAGTAGCAGTTATTGAGGAGTCAAAGGACTTGCAAACTCTGTCAGTTAATGAGTTGATGGGTTCCCTTCAAGCCCATGAGCAACGATTAGCTAGAAGGAATGATGGTTCTTTGGAGCATGCATTTCAATCAAGAGTAAATCTGAAAAACAAAAAAACAAAAGATTATAAAAGAAGCCTGAAAAGGATTACAATAATTCTGATCAAGCTCAAATGGAAAGCAAGATGAAAGGGAAAATGGGCCAATTTCCTCCTTATGGTATATGCAAGAAGACAAATCATTTAAAAAAAAATTGTTATCATGCCGGAAAGCCACAATGTTGGAATTGTAAAAAATTTGGGCATATGAAAAAGGATTGCAAATACAAGAACAATCAACAAGCTAACTATTCAGAAGAAAACAAGGAGAATGAGCATTTATTTTTTGCATGTCTAGCTCTCACTCAAGAAGAAAATATCTGGTTCATAGACAGTGGATGTAGCAATCACATGGCAATTGATGAGGTTATCTTCACTGGCCTGGACACTTCTATCAAAACCAAAGTCAATATGGGAAATGGAGAACTTGTTGAATCTAGAGGAAAAGGCACAGTGGCCATCTCAACAAAGAAAGGTACTAAGTTTATTAAAGATGTATTACTTGTTCCTTCTCTTGATCAAAATTTGTTAAGTGTCGGCCAAATGATGGAAAATGATTATTCCTTGTGTTTTGAAAAAGATTTGTGCAAAATTTATGATGAAAAAAATAAAATGGAATTGGCTGAGGTAAAAATGGGGAGAAGTAGAAAATTTTCCATTCAATGGAGCTTTCCTAAGGCTATGGTGGCAACTGTGGATGAGACAATGTTATGGCACCAAAGATTTGGCCATTACAATCTCAATTATTTGAGATTATTGCATCAGAAGGGGATGATGAGAGATTTACCTCTCCTGGAAAAAGAAACTGAAGTATGTGAAGGGTGAATGGTTGGAAAGCAATATAAACTGACATTCCCTTCAGAAAGCAATTGGAGAGCTAAAGAAAAATTACAGCTGGTTCATACTTATGTATGTGGACCAATGAGGACTTCAACTCACAATCAAAGCAGGATTTCATTCTTTTCATAGATGATTTTACTAGAATGATTTGGGTTTATTTTCTTCATGAAAAATCTGAAGTTTTTGAAGTTTTCAAGAAGTTCAAACTGCTAGTTGAGAAGCAGTCAGGCCATAAAATCAGATCTTTAAGAAGTGATAGAGGCTATGAATATAACTCCTAAGAATTTGAAAATTTTTGTGAAGCTGAGGGGATAGAACATCAGCTATCTGTAGCCTATTCTCCACAACATAATGGAGTGTCTGAGAGAAAGAATAGGACAGTCATGGAAATGGCAAGATGCATGTTACTTGAAAAAAAATTGCCCCAAGAATTCTGGGGTGAAGCAGTGAACACTGATGTGTTCTTGCTCAATCGTGTGCCTACAAAAGCAGTTGAAAGTCAGACACCTTATGAAGCTTGGAGTGGAATTAAACCCTCTGCAAGTTTCTTAAGGGTGTTTGGTTGTATTTGTTATATTCATGTTCCATCTCAAAAGAGAACTAAGCTGGAAGAGAAAGCAGAAAGAGAGATATTTGTGGGATACAACAACATTTCAAAAGGTTTTCGAATTTTCAACTTGAAAACAAGAAAATTGGTTGTGAGCCAAGATGTGAGGTTTAATGAAAATGCATCTTGGGATTGGGAAGCTAAGAAAGTGATTAAACAAAGTGTAGAGGTACCAGTTGAGTCACTAATAGAAGAAGAAACAGAAGTTGAAGCCAGAAATTTTCAGCAAACTGAAACCAGAAGCTCCACTGCTGATCAATTGTCCTCTGATCACAGTAATGAAGAGTCATCTCCTGAATCTCCCATAAGAAGAACAAGGTTGCTGAGAGAAGTGTATGAGCAGTGCAATTATGTCACTCTTGAACCTGTAAGCTTTGCTGCAGCATCAAAAAAAGAAGTCTGGCAGAAAGCTATGAAAGAAGAAATAAAAATGATTAAAAAAATGAAACTTAGGAGTTGGTTTCTCAACCTGCAAACAAGGATGTCATTGGATTAAAATAGATTTATAAAACCAAATTGAATCCCGATGGTTCAATATTGAAGCACAAATCAAGATTAGTAGTTAAAGGATACGTGCAGCAATTTGGAATTTATTACAATGAAACTTTTGCGCCTGTTGCAAGAATGGATACAATTAGAGCATTGGTGTCACTTGCAGCTCAAAAATGTTGGGAAATCTTGCAATTAGATGTAAAGTCAGCATTCCTAAATAGTGTACTGGAAGAAGAGGTTTATGTCAATCAACCCAAGGGATTTGAAAAAGAAGAAGGCAAAGTTTACAAGATAAAAAAAGCCTTGTATGGACTAAAACAGGCACCACGAGCCTGGTATGGGAGAATTGACAATTATTTTATTGAGCAGATTTTAGGAGGAGCAAAAGTGAACCAACTTTATATATAGTCTCAAAACAGTGCTAATTTAATCATTGTGTCTTTATATGTTGATGATCTTGTTTTCACAAGAAGCAATCCTAAAATGCTTGAGGAGTTTAAAAGGAATATGATGGCAAGCTTTGAGACGAGTGATTTGGGAAAAATGCATTATTTCTTAGGCATGGAAATAAGTCAAGAAAAGAATGGAGTTTTCTGTGCTCAAAAGAAATACACTGAATTATTGAAAAGATTCAACATGACAGGTTATAAACCTGTAGCAACACCATTGATTCCAAATGAAAAATTGAGAAAGGATGATGATGGGAAGAAAATGGATGCATCAACATATAGAAGTTTAGGGGGAAGTCTGCTATATTTATGCAATACCAGACCTGATATTTTATTTGCTACTAGTTTGCCTTCAAGGTTTATGCAAAGTTCTAGTCAAATTCATTTTGGCATTGCCAAGAGGATTTTGAGGTATTTGCAAGGAACAATCCATTTTGGCATTTGGTATGAGAAAACATTAAGTACAAAGCTGGTAGGCTTCACTGACAGTGATTGGGCAGGCTCATCTGATGATATAAGAAGCACTTCAGGATATTGCTTCAGCCTTGGATCTGCTATGTTCTCTTGGAGCTCAAGAAAGCAAGGAAATGTAGCTCAATCCACTGCCAAGGCTGAGTATGTAGCTCCTGTTGGATCTGCAAACCAAGCCATTTGGTTAAGGAGAATTCTTGAAGACATGGGTGAAAAGCAACTTGGTTCTACTCAAATATTTTGTACCAACAAATCAGCTATTGCAATTGCCAAAAATCCTGTCCAGCATAGTAGAACTAAACATATAGCTATTAAATATCATTTCTTGCGTGAAGTGGAATCAAATGGAGAAATTGAGATGAAGTTTTGTCGGTCTGAAGAACAGATTGCAGATATTTTTACTAAAGCACTCCCTCGAGATAAGTTTCAGTTTCTCAGATCACAACTTGGTGTAACTGGAAATCACATCAAGGAGGAGTATTGAAGATCAGTTATTGTGATGTTTATTTCCTAGAAACTCTTCATATTTCTATTTATGTTTTACTATATTAAGCTTTCTCATTATTAGTCTGAGTTGGAAGTTGTATTTCTGTTTTAAATTAATTTTGTGAGTCTCTATGTAAGCTTATAAAAGCATGATCAATGGAAGATAAATAGTAGAACCATAGTATTAATCCGTGAACTAAAAGCGTTGAGGTTTCTCAAGTAATTTATCTGTTTTTTTCTGTTTTGCTTCCTTGTTTAAAACCAACAAAAAGAAGCCTCCGCTGCCATCTCCTACATGGCCTCCGCAGGTTCCTTTTTCCCTTTTCATCTTTTTCCTTTCTGCATGGTTTGTTTGTGTACTACTTTTTGTTGGATATGCTCTGCTTGGTTGCTGAGAAAATGCAATAGACGTTAGTTACAATGACTTCAAAATTTGTTTGGAGGTGTAGTATTTCGTTAATAAGAATTGTTTGACCGAACCAAGGCTGTGCTTGTACGTGCCTTTTGCTCATCAATGAAACTTATCTTACTTATAAGCCGGAAGATTAAATTTAGAAACAATGAGTTAAAATGAGGACAATAAAATGGATATGTGGCGATAAAAAGAGGGAAGAAGAAGATAAATGGAGGCATTTGTTGAAACAAATGGTGCATCGATATGGGAAAAAACAACGGGAACACTGATTAGATGGTTCACCATAAACCAGGACAGCAAATGAATTCAACCCTGTGGAGGACAACTTGTTTTTTTTGTTTGGGTGTTTTCAAAGCAAAAAGAAGGTCAAATACTTTGGTTGAATAATGAGGGCACCGAGTAAATTTAGATTTGGGATTCAATCTTTGGCTGGCCTTTGTCCTGAGCTGTACGAGCCAGACTCTCATTTGATGTTTAGTCCCACATCAGCAGGTATGGCTCTCCTCATATTGTAACATTTGGGTCTAAATCTAGGGCTTAAAATTAGTATTTTATTTATTTGTCTATTTATTTATTAGTATTTCATTGTCTTCATATTTATTTATTTATTATTTCATTTTTATCATTCTTGACTAACAGATAGATTAAATTAGTGACTCAATTCCCTTAAAAACCTTCATATATTCTATCCACTTAACCCCATTCTAGTTTCGGTTTCCAGAGTTGGTGGGCAACACCAAGTCAAACCTTTCAAACTCTCTCAGAATCGGTATCCACGTGAGATTAGGTTCCTAATGTTTAGGCAATTTCAATTTCAGCCAATCACTAAGTGTTCACACTGCCTCCTCCCATCGCCTATAAAAGACTCTCAAGCCTCTGTGATTACACGTTGATATAGCAAGAGAAACCACATTCCCGCATAACACATACCTCTGCCCAACCATCGCCGACCATCCCGGGACGTCGGAGCCCTACCCACGGCGCCAGAAAACGCCGGCCAACTCAACCCCGTTGAACCCATCCCCTCAGGTAAGCCCCTGCGACCGCGCGCCACCTTCCTCCCTTTCGGCGGCTTGAATTTCGAACCATCTCTCTCTAAACTCTCACTGTTTTTCTCTCTCTCCCTCCCTCGGTGTCGCACCACCATAGGGACCCCCCCCACTCACGTCGCCGGTCGCTTCTAGCCACCTAGAACCGCCGACGCACGCTGCTCTCCCTCGGTGAGCATCGCGTTACACTCTCGCCCGTAAGTCCTGTTGTTACTCCTTCTTTTTTTTATTTTATTTTCTTTAGTTTCTTTCTCCTTTCTTTCTTTCTTCTTTCTTTTTCTTTCTGTCTTCTTTCTTCTTGTTTATTCCGTGTGCCTCAGTTTCCCCATAAAGCCCTCCATTAAATTCTGTAATTCCATGCATGCCCTTTTGACCCGTGAGGGTGTAATCTCATGAGCCTCTACTTCTTGGGGCCTTAAGTCAGTCAGATAGTTCTTTAAGTGGCTAATCTCTAGGTCGACAGAAACTGGTTTACAATTTTAAAGAAGGCTAGTATATTTTCCGAAATACATTACTTTTACGTGGGCTTCATCTACTTGAATAATTATCAGCATTTAGACTCAATTTTTATAAAAGATTTTTAAAGGATTTCAAAGCGTTTGTTGGAGTCTATTAGTAGTTAAATTCCTTATACGTATTTAATGACGTAAAGTATTACGACACGTTTGCTAGGAAGTTATTAACGCCTAGAATCTCGTTTAGGTATCGCACTACAAGTTGGAAACCAGGAAGCAACGCTAAGAGGTAAATAGTATGATCATATAATGCATGCATCCTGTGAATATTCTTATTATGAATAAAAATATGATGTGCTTATGATGGTAATCTATGCTACGCTAAGAGACAAGTCAATGTTCGATTCCTTTCATGATCTTGAGGAAAAATGAGATTATGCTTGAATGAATGAAAGTGTCGTTTGAATGATTGAATATTACTAAAATCATATGAAAGCCATGAGATGTTCATTTAGTAGTCCAAAGTCAAGTATGCCATGTAATGGAATTGTCAGATTATGCAAACCATGTTCATGAAATGCTTAGATTGTATATGCCATGTCTATATAGCAACTAGATCATGTATCATATTATTTCATACCATGTACAAGAATATGCCATGTACAGGAATATATCATGCCATGTTATATCTATGCCATGTACAAGAACATGCCATGCTATATCATATTATGCTGTGCCATGTACAAGAATATGCCATGTACAAGAATATGTCATGCCCTATCATGCCATGTATAAGATTATGCCATGTTAGAAAGGTTCATGAAGTCTAATAAAAATCTCATACATTAAGAAAGATAAAAATGTTATGGTGCCACGGACTCAAGCGTGGTTAACCACAAGTTAAGTGAAACACGGACCCAAGCGTGTTTCACTCCATGTTATGCAAGTTAAGTGAAACACGGACTCAAGCGTGTTTCATTCCATGATATTCAAGATAAGTGAAACGCGGACTCAAGCGTGTTTCATTTCATGTCATGCAAGTTTAGTGAAACACGAACTCAAGCGTGTTTCGCTCCATGTTAGGCAAGTTCAGTGAAACACGGATTCAAGCGTGTTTTACTCATGTTATGCAAGTTAAGTGAAACACGGATTCAAGCGTGTTTCACTCCATGTTATGTCAGATAAGTGAAAATACGGACACAAGCGTGTTCACTTCATGTTAAGACAAGATAACCAAGATATTATGCATTCATCACTTTATGTGTGGATTATATATGTTCCGCCTATATTAAAGATGTATGCTATGTAAAGTCTGTGATGATATAGATATATAAAATCTTTCAGAAAGTCATGCTACGTGTATAATTGTAAATTCATGAAGCTGTATGCATGTATGAAGGGTATCATAGAAATAAAATGTATGTTAGGCAATATTATATTTTCACGATATGATGTACTACTTACTGAGTATTCAACTCATTATTTTTGTGTGTCTTCGTGTTTTTCTTCCATGTTTGATTTTCGCAGATAATGTCTATGATGATGAAGAGCTGGAAGGCCAGGAGTAGATCTAGTACCAAGACTTAGGATTGAATAAGTGAATTTATCACCAGAATCTAGATTTCTTTTATGTCATTCATAGGATTGGTCTATGATCTTTTGTACTTCGTTCAGTTTCCATAACAATCATGTACATTTCAGTTTTAATGTTTTGAAGACTTTCAATAAATGAGGTATTTCAGGATATGGATCTCTTTACTGGGTATTATGATCTAAATGTTGGTAATATCTCTATCCTACGGGATGGGGTGTTACAGTGAGCCATTGCCCAAAGGTGGATTTGGCACTGGATAAGAAAGTAGGAAGCTGCTGAAATTTTATTTAGTCATATGTTCTTCTACATGATATTCACTGAAAAGGATATATGCCATTGTCAATAATATTATTACTACGGATTTCTGGCTTTGTTCTGGTTATTTTGTTAGCATTTTTGAGGTATATTGGGGGCTAAATCTATTTCTATGGCTCACGTTTCAATCCTTTTTAGTTTTTTTCCATGAGCGTGATCATCATTATTGGGCCTTTTCTTTAGGGACTTTGTTCTTTTTAAATTTTTTTATTCTGTATATGATGATTGTTTTCACTGAATGTGCTTTTATATCCTGTCAATCTTGGAACAAATCAAGAAAGTAGGTATAATTTTCTACACTTGCTTAACCAAGCAAAGTTTTATCTACAAAAATGCAGTTGATGCAATTTATCTTGCGTACACCCTTCTCAATTTAATAAATCCAAGTATTTAATCAGTGTGGGGATAATTATACTTGGTGTATTTGTTGCGGGAGGTCAGGACTTGTCATTTGATGTCTATGCCTATGCTGTTGTTTTCATGGCAAACATCTGTACAACAATATATCTTGCTTCTATTGTTCGCATCGGTAATATTTTCATTTTATTAGTTTAATATATCCTCCATTCTTGCAGGTAAATCCAGTGATGTTTTAACAACCTTGCATGATCTTTAGTTAATTTTCTGTGAAAGAAGCAAATTGAAGTCACCTGTACTCAATATGAAAATCCAGTTACTTGATGACACTATTGCTGTTCTTGACATCAATCACAGGGGACCTACAAGTGACACTAAACTTTCCTCATATATTCTCCTCTGGCTTTCAGGTGTTGTTCATATAAGAACTGTTGTGCGTAGAAGTTTTCAGGTGCATGCCTGAAAAAAATGCCATGGCTGAAGTTCCCTCATGCTCTTTCGTATTTCTGCTGGTGGATATGATTTGCTTTTCTTTAATTATGTTATTCAGTCGGCAAGTGCTTCTTTTCTTAATTTTCTCAAGTCTTCTGTTCTGCCTAATAATGCTCCCTGTTAAGTTCTTCAGCAACAAAAGTATTATTATAACAACTACCACCTCAAACAATGAATAGATATTCTTATGTATACTTTTGATATCCTCATCTTGAAATGAATAGATATTCTTAGTACATAAATTAGTAAAAAAAATAACAGCATTCCTTGGAATTTCACTCTTGGTAAGAACACATCACTATCTTGTCAGATAGCATTTCTTAGTTCCTCCAAATGCCTCTGTCAAGTCTATGAGTCAAAATCATAAATTCATATTGGTTTTGTGAGGACCTAATTTCTTATCTTTTATATTATGTTTTAGTTCCTTTCACACTTAAATCAGATACCACTGAAGGCTTTATTAACCCCATAGCACTTCAAATGAGTGCCATAGTATTGGTGAACAATATTTTGCAGGCCGTGATGGTTCTTTCCTGTATTATGGCTTTCTCAATAAACTATTGCATGTTTTTTTAATACAACTCTCAATTCAGCTCTCACTCAGACAATTTGTGGTGATTTGATGGTACACAGTATCTGTTTCCAATTTCATGGTACCCTGCAAAAAAAAAAAAAAACAAACAAACAGACATGAAGCTGTTTAAATCTTGATGTGAGTATGTTAATATTACCATAATTTACATGAACATTCTGTAGTCTTAGCAAGAGGGGAAACCAAAAGGCCTCTGCTCTGCCCTGTCTTGGATAGACAAATCGCCAGCAGGTTGGTTGATATTCTCTTGATGCTGTTGGTTCAGTTTGTTTCTAAAAAAGGCAGACTAACTTGGTGAAATTGATAGAATTGTTATGTTTGTTTAGTTTAATGAGACATTAGGATTGGCTGCAAATTGAATTTCTGGTTTTGTGCGCTAATGGTAATTTGTGAGCATGGTCCTTGGGCATGCAAACTTCTGGTTTGTACCATATATATACTCAATTTTCTGCCCTCCAACAGCTCTTCTCAATAGTTTTATTCTTGACCCCCAATTCTGTTGTAGGGTCTTCTTACAATTGGGCTTGGCTGGCTACCGTTTGGCGGGCTTCCTTTTGATTTGGTGAGCATGAAATGCTACTAATCTTATTTTTCTGCAAAGCTCTTGACATTGCCATTCGATCTTATTTTCCCTGCCAATACCTTGGTTTTATTGGATCCTGTTTATATCCCTATTATAAACTCCAAGGAAAATAATCACGTTAAGCTGCTGCATGAAAGCTTTCCTTTTCACTGGAGGTAACACAGCCAAGTTTTGATCTAGTGATTAACTTGTGTTTGGTAGTTGAACCGAACTAACTCCTCTCAACTCATCTCAAACCAATCATTGATGAGACCTATTACTTTTTCAACTTCCTATAAAAAAGTTAAACTTATCTCAACCTACTTCATACATTTTAATTTAAAAAGTTAAACTCATTTCAACTTAAAAATGTTAAACCCATCTCAATGAAACTCACAAAATACTACTATTCACAATTCAACTTATCTTAATATGTTTTTGTGAAGCATATTGAAACATATAGAAATTTCCTTTGCAGTATAGGGTGTTCTTGCTTGAAATTAAAAGAGGAGGAGGGGCCTTTTATAGTATTCTCCCATAACAGGGGATTTTCAGATTAGAATGACATGATATCGATTTCTCTTTCCCCGATGTGATTAACCGAGTCTCATGGTAAAAGTTAAAAAAGTTGGAAGGGACAAAACTTTCAGGTTTTAGTCAAATTGGAGATAAAATTATAGATGGAAAATCTTGATATCACTGAAATTTATAATTCTATTTTCCATTCAGCGATCTTGCCGTCTTTTGTGATCAACCTGTTCACCTCAATGTATTGACTTTGTATCTTTTGGTCTACCGTATTTAACTCCTGATCTCACGCCTCCAATTTGAAATTACACTGCCTTCCAGGCATATATGTACAACTGCAATACTGTACGTTAATTTTTTCAAATTTTAAAATAAAAATAATATTTTAATTTTATAATATTTTTATTCAACTTTTTCTCTCATTTTTTAAAATCCAATAAAACATATTAACTTAAGCCATTTCTCTACTATTAACAAATTATTTCAATAATATTAACATAATTCTCATCTCAATCTCAAGCATTCTTTACGGTTTGGTCCGTTGGAGTGTAAAGTTTAAATGGAAAAATAGGTAGTAAATTGTGGGTAAAAAATATAATTTTTCTAAAATAAATTTAGGAAGTCTATCTTACTCGGGAATATTTTGGGGTTCTTATTTAGGGCTCTAGCTACACTCTAGCAAAAGAAAAAAGAGTCATTTGGAGGGGCTGGGGGATGGGGTGATGGTGAGTTGAACAAAAGCTTTGCCAGCTCCTCTACATTGGTGAATAGGATTTGAAAATCCTGCATCTTGTTTGTTCCTTTTAGTTGTTATTATTGAATATTTGGACCATGAGTAGACATTTTATACATACTTTACACAGAAATAGAAAAGAAAAGAAAAGAAAAATCCTCAGATGCATGAAATTAATGAATAAATATGCATGATTAGGCTGTTCTTTTGCATTACAGCTTTGGCCAAGAATATATTCGGCTTAATTGTGTTGTCATTTAACTTTCATCCAAATGCGATGGTAATCAAAGTGTTTAGACTCTCTCTCTCTCTCTCTCTCTCTCTCTCATTTTTTCAGTTCTTTTTAAGAGCCATTTTGCCTGGACCTCCAGGCATCATGATATTTGTCTGCGCGGACAAGTTTACAGGAAATTAATCTTTTGGTTAGTTAGTGTTATGTCAAATCAGATGGGTTGGTTCCGGTGAATTTATGTCCCAAAAATGGGTGAACCATTTATGACCTTGTGGATTATTTCGGCTTTATTGTTTCAACATTTCAGAAAGTGAAAAAAGCATTTTCCATTCATTTGTTGCTGAGAAAATTTATTTGGGAGGTTCGAGGAGGTAAGCATTAAGCATCCTGCATCAGCATATGTGAACAGAGGAGCAGCATATTTACAGTGACAGGGCATAATGGTACTAGGAGAGAGAGAGAGAGAGAGAGAGGGCACAACAACTGGAGTTTCTGAAGAAAGACGTGGTCTTGTCTCCACAAGCTGACAAGTGACTTTGGCCAAATTGCCATGCAGGATTGAAACATTACCCATCACCCCCCCTCTTCCCCCACATTGCAATAAATTTATATATCTTTGCATTTCCTCAACCCTGATTTCATGGCAAAATGTCTGTGAGAGATATTACATCTCCAACGACCAATTCCTCCGAGAGATCCGCCAAGAGAACGGTCAAGAAAGTTCAAATGACCACTACAAACATGCAGAAGAAAAAAGAAATAGTTGCAAGGACCAAAAAAACTCTAGCTCTAGACTGCATGACAACAACATATTCGAACAAATTAAACAAAATAAGACCAATAAATCAAAAGGAGCAAATTCGTAAAGTGAATCAAATACAGCAGTGATACATAAGAAAGTGCATGTTCTCTATTAAAAGGGGGCTAGGCCAATATGGCCCGCTGAGCTTTAAGAAAATCTCACTTATGATCAGTAGAACGTGGGTGTCTTTTTGTCCACTCTTTAATGAAGAGTTTCAAAGATCACCACCGGGACCTTGGAATTCATGGTACCACAATGCATAATTCTGCTGCAAACGACACACATGGGACTGAAAATACAATATTTATTAAAGTTCATTTAGAAAGCTATAGAAGAAGAGCCAGCTTTTGACCTCAATCTACAGTCCTAAGAAGGAGAGACCAAGACTTGAGTGAGAGGGAGTCCTAGGATCTGGTGAAGAAAGAAGAAGGAAAAATGCAATGGCTTAAGGCGTGGGGGAATCTGTTTGGGTGGTGGCACGCGAACTTATCGCCTCAAATCATGAGTGTGTAAGAAAAAGAGAGAATAGAGTGTTTTTTTTTTTTAAAAAAAAAAAAGCCCTTTTAATAAAAGAGTCTTTTGCACTTCCCAAAAATCTTTGAAGGAGAATAAGAAGGTGGACCTTTTTGAATAAAAGAAAGAGTGGGGGTGGTGAAGAGAAAAGGGCAAGCAAAACCCAAGGGAAATGTCTCCTAATGCAGGCCCAAGGCAGGGCTTTTTTAGCGCCGGTGTCCCCGCTTTGGGTTGTTGCCTATTTCGCCCCTTTGCTTTGTGCTAAAATGTGTCTCTGAAAGCTAGCAACTTTGTGCGTAAACCCTTCCATTCCCAAACTTCTTTCCAGACAAATCCCCTTCGCTGACATTCTGCACTCCTGTTCCCAAGATTCTCTCTCTCTCTCTCTCTCTCTCTCTCTCTCTTTCTCTCTCCGAACGGAAAGACAAAGACAAACACGTACTTTGACCATCTTTTGCTTCTACGTACATATCTGATATAGATTGTTAATAGCTATTTCGGAACCTAATACTACGTTGTACATCCTACCTCGGATGGTATAATCTCGGTGCTTTAGTTTAGACGAGGGATACTATTTATAAAAAACTAATAACCCTGCCCTTTTTTATACCTGAATAGCTTCACTTCTAGTTAAATTTGAATGTCTGATCACTTACAAACTGGGCATGGTACGATAAATTATTTTCCATTTTCAGATACAAATTCATTTTTGTATTCGAGTGGATGGGGTTTGTTGGAAAAACTGTTTGTAGAGGTTACAAATAAAGCCAACCATCTTATTCTCTGCAGTATATAAATAATCAGATACAAGCATGATACAAAAAGGTGAGGGTTAGAATAACAATGGAAAAAGATCAGTACAATGAAAAGGAGTTGTTTGGGTTTTCTGGTGGAGAATATTTCAATTGCATGCGCAAGAAGGTGGAGTTTGATTTCATTGAGTACAAACTAAGCATGGCAAACCCTAAAGTAAGTTGTGCTTCCCCTTGACATCATTCCACTCACCTTCTTCACCTTCCCATCCCGAGGCAGAACCTACCAGTATACATTCTCTACCTTTCCACCCCTTCGCTCTTCAGTACTCCACTCCTCTCTCTCTCTCTCTCTCTCTCTCTCTCTCTCTCTCTCTCTCTCTCTCATGGCGATGGTCATTCTTAGCTATACTTTCCCTCCCTCTCATATTGTTCTCCTCAATGTAGATCAGTTGTTTCTGTGGCTTAACATGTGTGGACCATGGTCATTATATCTCTTCGGATCATAGTACTTAATTCTAAGCAAATGCATGTTCTAGCTTCATATATAAGCATTTCTTTTTTGAAACCCGCTTTCATACTTTGGTTGTTTTCTGTTATTACTGTTTCATACATACACATATATATATGTATGTATATATTGGTGACATGCACACATTCATACATATATACATACATACATATGTTGGAAGTGTCTTGTGTCACTATTTTAGTAGCTACATACACACATAGTGTGTGTGTAACCCGTATCATGTGCATCAAAGCCTTGATCTATAGAAATACAATAATGATTTGAAGACCCACCACTGGGGTTAGTATTGAACAGTATTAGAACTTTATATGCACTTTTCCTTCTTGTTTTCTTTCTGATCATCAGCATCGATCCTTCTTATAGCTAGCGAAAGGACATAATCACAACAAATGCATGCATTGAAAATGACACGATTTGCTTGCACAATATAAATCATGATTTGGAGATCCCACTTCACCATTAATTACACATTATCCTTCAACCACTTCTGACTTCCTCCACTAGTACCTCTCCAAATATTCCACCAGGCAGCGACTTCCCTACCATGGGTATAAACAAAATTATCATGTTATTGTCTTTAGGTTGAAAATGGGACCATATATATCTAGTACGTACTATTCTTTAGTGAAGTGCTTTTTTTCCTTTCTGGTTGTTAACCTGCTACCAGGCTGGCCAGCGAGCATGAAAAGCCCACAAGACCTCTGCAAACTCTTTAGTCCACATGGCTTGATCAGAAGATCAGCATGCATTCGTGGAGGAAGCTAGAACTTTTGCTTTGTGCTGTGCTCTCATTTCTATAAGAGAGAGGACGTTGGTGTGGATGTTTGGGGAACAAAGAAAGCGATGTTGGTGAGGTTCAATCCGATGACTACTTTACGAGTGCAAGTCGTAAGAGACATTTCAGATTGAGCCGCGCCAATATCACTTTCAATAATATGATCAGTTCCTCGTTCAATTGCTTTCCCTCTCGATCCTAGCCTGATCGGTTTCTCTTCAGACCTTGCATGGTTTAGCTGCTCTCATATTCGATCAATTTTACATTTTTGCATACTATGGCATTTATTTATTTTTGTCTTAATGATCATGAGACCACAATTAGTTTGCCTTATTCTTTGGAAGTAAATATTATGTGTGTGTATTTTTTTTAAATGTGTGTGCATGCTATTGTATGCTAATTGCATTATTAGCAGTTATTTCAGTTGTAAAAACCCATATTCCGTCGAAATGATATCTTGATCAACAAGTAATGATCTTCAAGATATTTCACTTTGGAAGTGTTACACTATCTGAAAAAGATGTTATAAAAATAAATCCACAAATTGGTATAACTTCATATGATATATATGTAATTAGATCTAGTATGTACTTTATAATAAAAGTAATTTTACATATATCACATCAAGTCTCGTCAGTTTATGAATTTAAAATCTCTTAATTGTGTCTAAAACATTTGATCTCTTTCACTTTTTAATAATTTCTGTTATAAAGAAATGTACACCGTCGTGTTATAACTCTGAACGTATAATTAATGCATGCAGTTTCTAAAGTAGAAATCTCTCTCTCTCTCTCTCTGCTCTAATTTATCTATGAAGCAATGGGTTTTTAATTTGTTGAATGGTAATTAATTAGGATCATTGAATTTTAGTGTGTATAAGTAATTTTGAACTAATTAAGAGGAATTTTATTCATATTTTTTAACCATATATGTACCATCATTTCGTCGTTTCTTGATCATCATGATCATCACCTGATATCAAAGGATTAAAAAAGAAAATAAATAATATTTTCTTCAACTAAAAATTAAGCAAAATTAAAAAATAGAAGTAGTTTCACGGATCTGGGGGGCCGGCCAAAGATTTTTTCCTAGCTAGCCTATCGAATCTATTCATGCATGCATGCCCCAAGTATATATCTTATGTCTAATTTATTCTTAACGTCTAGCTTCGATCTGTCCATAATTAATTAAGTTAATTTAAAATTAATTTTGTAACACGATAACATGTTCTGATTGGTCATCGTGGTCTTAGTACTATTTTTTGTCAAAAACATGAATATATAGCTATAATATTATAGCCTAAACACTTTCGTAAAGAAAGAAAAAGTTAAACAAAGAAAATGTACGTCTAGAACTTTAATATTGTCCCCCTATTGGACATATAACCGTACGTCTCCGTCTTCAAAGCCTGGCCGACCAACAAAGAAAGAAAATACAAAGTCTCTCTGACTCTTTGACCTCTTCTGAGTTCCTCACAGTCATAGAATGTCATGTAAAGCGGCCAAGATCAAAACCCAAACCCTAACCCTTGCCAGAAAAAAAAAAAAAATGGTTTTGTCCATCAATTAATTAATTCGGGCTCTGATCATTAAAAAGATAAAATATATTATATATGGCTCTAAAATGAAAAATCAGAAAATCTTCTTTGGAATGGTCTATCAAAGCTGCAGGTAGGAATCGTATTCCTTGGCGTAATATATACTTACGTATTGATCAGGGCATCATGGGGCTGGAAGGACTCTCCGGAGGCACAGGAAGGTGGCGTTTCGTCTCTTCACTGAGTGTTTGGAAGATTTTCTCATACCAAAGCCTGCCTCAACAGCCGCTCAAACTCTCTGTTCTCAAATTGGATGGCTCCTGTTTTGGTAAAGATATTTTTTTCCCCTCATGAGTTCGCCTCATGATTGTATATATATATATTCATGAAATATTATGATCATGTATACAATGATCATGCCATCATGCATGCATGCATGTAGCTGGCACGGACCTGTGTATGCAGATTAATGCATGCCTGTATGTTTGAGTACAGAATATGCATGTATTTATATATCATATATGTACCGATAGATAAATATCATGTACGTACGTATAAGATTGTTAATTTTGAATGTAATTACAATTTAGAAAAAATTTAATGCATGTCAAGCAGAATTGCTAGTTGAAAGGACGGCGACAGTAGCAGAACTGAAAGAGGCAGTGGAGGAGGTTTTCAGTCGTTCACCAGAGGGTCATGGAGAAATTCAGATTTCATGGTATATATGGTTGTCATACATTGATCTTGTGTGTGTGTGTGTATATATACTCTGGAACAACATGGTAAATTAATACTCTCGACTTTAAATTTTCAAAACTTCTAAAAACAGCATTAATATTTGTGTACAGGACTCATGTATGGACTCATTTTTGCTTATGCTACGAAGGTCAGAAGCTAGTAGATGATAAAGCATATATCCGACTGTATGGAATCAAGGATGAGGATCAGGTGCAGGCTTATATATTTTTCACCTAGCTAGCTTCCTGCTGGTGGGAGTTTAAGAATATATATATATATATTAGCTAGCTACTTAATTATATAAGGATATTATATGGTTTCTTGAAACGTACTCTCTGATATTGCTAATTCTTTTCTAAGCTGCAAATAGAAAAATATTTCTATATATATTGTTTAGAATGTTGATTACTTATATATATATATATATTAATTTAGAGTAAAACTAGATACAATTTTAAGGTGTGCAAGCCTCACCGTTCATAACGTACTCTCTTGAAAAAAATGGGACCCATTATACATACATTAAAAAATGAAAATTTTCATGCGAATCTTAGATTTGTCTACTTTTTTTGAATGAAGTACGCGGATCGATCGAGCTTGTATCGCCTAGTTAGGACTATACAATTCGTATCCCATGCATTAACTTACTGTGAATGCATATGGGATCATATTAGATCAATTGCTGATTAGATATTTTCCTACCCTTTTATAATTGGCTAATAATTCTTTTTTTTTTCTGGAACAAACAGATTTATTTTGTCCGGCATCTTTCAATTAACTATGGCAAGGAAGAAGGCTCGTAGGGGTAGGATGAATCTCGCTGAATCACTTCATATATATATGCACAGCTTTTTTGAAGTCTTGATCTCTACAAGATCCACATGAATTAGTCGGCCTCTACTAGTTCATATCATGTGTGTACTGTGGAAATTAAAGCATGCAGCTTCCAGGCCATTCTCTATCATGAGTTGGCACGAGTACGTACGGATATGGAAAATTGGATGAAAGATGATCATGATTCTCTAGAGGTTGTGTTTACTGTTTAGGGTCCAGATGAAGAGAGAAATAAGTTCGAAGGTGAATCGAAAGGAGAATACTGTTCATGAAGATCATCACAAATATTGCTACTTCAAATCGCCAATTTTTATGAAATCTATGGCAGGGGCTAATTGATCAGATCAGGATCTGGAATTCAAGTGATTGAAAATTGGCAAACTTCTTCAAGGCTGCATGTTCTTCATGCTCCAAATTGCGGTGCAAGGAAAAAGTGAGTTCATGAAGATGCATGCAACTAGCTAGCTAGCTAGCTAGATTCACTACAACGGAAATATGCTTTTCTGGACCTAGATTTTTGGTACGTAGTTAAAAAACCAATAAATTGTCGTAGTGATTGGTCCTTTCGGAGGGCTTTGTCCACGATCGACCACGAGGGTCGATCGATCGATCGGGTCGCCATTAATGATGATCATATTCTCAGCTGAGTATATGATCAGCTGCGTGCACGGGAGATCGAAGTACTGCTGGGGGCGAAACTACGTACACGTATGTACGTTTTAAGAGCAATAAACATGTTTGGAAGACCCTTTATCGCTAGGCTTACTGCAAAATGGTTCTGGCATCCACCAAATACTTCATTGACTACAATTTTCTACTACTTTTTTGAGGCTTACTACTGCTAAGTGCTTGGTACGTTCGAGCACTAATTTGATATATATTTAATTTGATTCGGAAATAGAAGCAAGTCGATTAAATTATTACTATTCTCGAAGGCATTTATAGTATTTCAAACACTTAATCTTTAATTACTTCTTTTGGTCATCGACTCTGCATGAACCGCATAATTTGCTTAAAATTTTCATTGATAAAGCAATCATCACATCTTTAGGACTAGTACTTATTCAAGATGATCGAGAAGTACTTCTGCTGCATAAAATTATGAGAATCATTCTCAATATAGTATATAATAATAATACTCCTAATAATCTTATCATCGCATCGGCTTTGTTGTTTTCAAGAGATCAGAGCATCGCATCGGCCTTTATCTTAGCATCCGTTAGGACCATTGCCATCCAATTTCTTGCTAATCAAAACAACCCCCTGCATGCGTTCCAGATGAAGTCTTCATGAGCTTGGTGGAGAGGTGAGCAATTTCTAAAAGGAATCGACAACAACTTTTTTCACTAGATTCTTCTTCATGATCATCTTTGCACCTATCTTGATCATCTTCCAGGTTGATATATATGATTTTGATCCCTGAGATTACTCAAGCCATTTTATTCTCTATTTGTGAGCAGTACAAGCTTCCCTAGCTAGCTAACTCAAGTTCCATCCAGCTCAAGTCTGCATGCTCATTTATATTATATATATGAAGCATATGATCTTTATTATAAGTTAATACTTTGCTCAGTACATCCGTACCATAGAAGTTGCTGGATTAGGCATTGGATATATATATATTCTCCAATTGAAACTAATAATTAGCTTGTTGGACTCTCACTGGATTACGCCAGCTTAATTCTCCAACTTATTTCGTAGACTCACATGAGCTAGCTTGCAGAAAATTGCTTGAAATTTCCATGAACAAGCTGGAGGCCAGGTAGGGCACCGAGCTGTATTAATGTTGCCTGCTTCCGATGCTTTAATTTTGAATATGGTCATGATTACACCATCGAGCTGGATGTTTATTAATATCATGAAATTAATGACGCCAGGGTAGCAATTGAAATGATGGCTAATGATCACGTAATAGCACGATATTAGGTGACTTATATCATATATATTTATATATATATACACACACTAGTCTTCTATATATATAGTTCTTACTGATCTTCTTGCAATAGCAGATCGATCATTATGATGATCTGTACGTACCCTAGCTAGTGAGAGAAAAAAAAAGGGAAAAAAAGTAGATCATGCAAGGGTCGAGATGTCTAACCATTTTCACCAAAAGAAAACACATAAAATCCGACAATCATGCAAAGGGAAGACAATTAAACATACTTTAGTTTTGAAAGATCGATACAATTCGGACTGTTCAACCAGACTATACGACATTTCTTCATTTGAAAGCTGGCACATCTTTGACCTACCAGGACTTGCACAATAAAGGCATTCATGCTTGTCTCAATTTATAATTTCCCAGCTGGGAATATTCACCAAAGTGCATGCTAATTTCTTTCTTTCAACTTATTCTTTTTCCTTTTTTATTTTTTTGGATCGAGGTAATTAAGGAGATCGAGACCCTTTATTGTTTCCTTGAATGAGAACATTACAAAGAAGACGTCGACACTCTCAAGTACTGAGGAATTGCTTGGCAAGGGTATAATTGATGTTGTTCACCAGCTGATAGCAATAAAGGAAGCTAAGCTAAAAAGTGATACGGCCCACAAAAAGTAATCCTGGTTAAGCCTTGAAGTAACATATTGAAGAAGAATTCCAGTTGGTATAATTATGGTTGAGGTGACAGGTGAATCTATCAAAAGATAATATGCTACATGTAGCATCTCATTTGGGAAGATTTAGCCCCGTTTGGAACTTTAATTTCAACTCTCAAATCACTAAACTTATTTTAACTTAAAACCTCTTTACACGGGACCCACAACCTTTTTCAATTCAACATATCTTTACACGCAAGACCTACAACCTTTTTTAACTTGTCATAAATATATCTAAACTTATTTTAACATTCAAACACATCTAAACTCATTTTAGGTGAGCTCTACAAAATCCACTCCACCATTTCAACTCACTATTATTTATAAAGAACTCAATTCATCTCAACTCAATTCAATATCCAAAAGGGGTAAGAAGACTAAAATTAACTAGAAGAGATCCCAGTGCTCTTATATATAGCACAGCTAAAAGATACAAAGGCTGGACGTTTCCTCTTTGCTGGAGAAAAGAATTCAAGGCTAATTTGACATTAAAAAAAAAAAACATGTGAAGGAAAAATAAATGTCACATGCCACATATATTGATGCTGTGCTTTCTTTTATGAATGAGATATTTATGCTATATTTGGTAAATTTCTGGAACGGTATGAAATTATAATGCGAGTTCTGACTTGAATGACAGTACTTCCTATGCCATGAGAATTGAATCAGGGCAAGGTTCTCTGATCAACATCCACTAGAAACAAGAGTTGCCTACCAATAAGAAAACGAAGGCGTATATAATACCTTAACTAACATCTTATAGAAGAATGCAAGTCCCAGAAATCAAAGCAATTGGAAAAATCAGGTGGTTGCAAAGAACAACTTGGAAATGATAAGTTTTATCTAATTACAGTATATAGCTCAATTACAACACAGGCAAATCGCGAGGAATGTTCTAAATTGATGGTTAGCACTCTAATGTAAGGGCCTAGGAAAAGGAAAACTGATGTACCTTTCCTCTTCCGTTGTCCCTGCTGCTCTGGCAAGTTTCAAACACCCAAAAATTATACAAGCTTGAAATATGTTCTCGTGACAATTACCCAGTTGAAAGAGATGGCATGCGGCGAGCCTTTGTTTTATCAAATAGTACTTGAGCCAATCAAGGAGAATTGGCTGCCCATCATCTACAATGCTGCTAGCCAATGTTCAGTGGAGAGTCTCTGATGTTCTTGGATTGGTTGTAGGTGAGCTGTGGGGTTCCATCTTTTTTCTTGCGTCTCCCTTGTTGGGATAGACGAGAATGGTTGATAGCAAGATCGTTAAGATCTTGCAATGGAGTCAGAACTTTAACAACTTCATCCATTGTAGGGCGGGATTTTGAGTCCTTACTGAGGCAGTTGAAAGCCAACTGAGAGACTTTTTGCACCCCTTTAAGAGAGTAATTCATTTCCAAGCGAGGATCCACTATTTGATGAAGCTTTCGCTTGTCAGCTAGATGTGGCCGAGCCCATACAACGAGATTTTGTTCTCCACTAGGGCGTTTCTTGTCCATTGATCTTCTGCCCGTTAAAATCTCGAGTAGCACGACACCAAAACTGTAAACGTCACTCTTAGATGTCAAGTGTCCTGGAAAAAGAAGACAAAATTGGATAATTTGTTAGATCTCAAACTTCTTATGGTCAAGAAAAACACACACACACACAATGGATGACTTGCTTGTGAGCTAAGGACCTGAAACATCAGTTTCCAACCATTTGAACTGCATCAAACTAATGTTTCTAAAAGATTTCTGGTGTTGCAGGATTAACCAATTAAATTCATGGTACATAACAATATCATGATCAGATTGATATGAAACATCTCATTTTATGAATTTAGCAAAATACCTTCACATGGCTGTTGAAGGATGACATGGTATTCATGAGCTACTTATGATCATACAAGGTCAGATAAGAAAACAAAATGGCTTAGAGGTCTTAAACACTCCAGATTTGTAGTATTTCTGAACTATGTGCTGTGTGCCCATGCACTGATGCAAGCACATTCAAAAGGAATATATGCTTTTCAAGTTCTTAAGTTAGAAATCAGGCCAAGTGGAAGCCATTCATCCTCGTTAATGAATATCTTGTTGACTATAGAGATGACAGAGGCTTATCACCAACTTCAGTGCATGAAGTCATCACATTTGTTGTTATACCAGTTGCTCACTATATCCTGCTATTAAGCTCTGGCCATTAATAATTAACTTCATCAAAACCAGAGCATACATATTACCTGTCATTACATACTCCGGAGCAGCATATCCATAAGTTCCAACAACCCTGGTAGAAACATGTGTTTTGTCTCCTTGAGGCCCAGCTTTGGCTAGACCAAAATCTGAAAGCTTTGCATTATACTCCTATGGAAAACAATCCATATTAACAGCTCAATCCAACAAAAATCTGAACTTCATCATTTGCAAATACCATTACTGACATACCGAATCAAGCAATATATTGGATGTCTTGAAGTCTCTATATATGACTGGTTCAGGGCCATTATGGAGGAACGCCAGTCCTCTTGCTGCGCCAAGTGCAATCTTAATCCTACTGGACCATGGAAGAGGTATGGTCCCTTCAAAGTTTTTGAAAAAATCAGCATTTCTTTAACAGTATTCAGTTCGACATTTTAAATATGAATTCACTGAAAGAAGTTATATTTGCTCAATAAACTGAAGGCATTATGCTGAATTTAATCATCCATCAATCTTTTATCCAGTAGAATTGCAGTAAGAACTCAGAAAATAACAATAGAGGTCCATACCCTTAAAGGGGAAAAAAAAAACAATTTTGAACATGAGAACCTTTCAGATGACATGCTCAGCTATAAGAATTAGGAAGAGAAACTAGAGACAGAAGGGTGGAAGACAAATATTTGAAAAAGATCACTTACATACCGAATCAGACCCCTCTAATTAAATTTTAGAAAACCGGGATGCCAGAAAAATTCTCCTGGCCGTTTTTTTTTAATAAACACCACAACGTAAAAGTTTTAGCAAGATGAGTTGCAACTAGACTCACTTCTAAAAAGATGGTTTTCAAGACTTCCACGGGTCATAAATTCATAAACAAGCAGCCGTTGATCATCTTCACTGCAGTACCCAATAAGTTTAACAAGATTAGGATGGTGGAGCTGTCCAAGGAAGTCGACCTCAGCCTGCATTAAGCAAGTGTCACGGTTATACTCCCAACTTCCATCTTCTCATTAAAAACCTGTTTTTGACATCAATCTACTAACCCAAAGCAGATATTCTACTAACCAGCCATTCTCTATGGCCCTGAAGACCGTCTGGCTTCAAGCTTTTGACTGCAACTGTAATTCCCGACCCAGGCTTCGCTGGTGCTGTCCCATTTTCCTCAATCCATCCTTTGAACACGTATCCAAATCCACCCTCCCCAAGAATACTATCAGGTCTGAAATTCCCCGTTGCAGCTTTTAGTTCCTGAAAAGAAAACTGAAGCAGCTGGCAAGGAGTTTTGCTTTCTGATGATGGCGGAACAGGATTCTCTGAAGATAGCTGAGCTTCACCTGGAGGACAGAGTTCTCTGTTGCTGGCATTTAGATAACGCGTTTCAGTAGCTGCATTGACAGAATGAGTGTCAAAAATTCTGATTCATACACAAGCCTTTCATACATAAAATACATGACACCTCAAATTTGCTTGTTTTGAACTTTGAAGTCAAACATCAAGATGTAAAGTCTGCAGAATGAGGGTGAACTTTGCGCCCAACATCTCTACTGGACTGGACGCAGAAGTACTGAAATTTTACCCGTATTGGGAACATGCGGTGCGATGCCAAGTGGAACGAAACCCTTGTGACATAGAGATTGTAAACTTTTCAGAGAGATTAATTAAGCACTGCGGCTTTGGATGATTCAAAGAACAGAATTATGCAGCAACCGGAAGAAAAATTACTTGAATTTCAATTTTCAAAACTCGGACAGAACAAGAATCACGTTTCCTGGTAGCTAATACTCAAAGACAATATATCAATAGAATCATTATCAGAAACCCAGTTTGAGATCTGTTGTTCTCTTCACATATGCATCATGATTTCACCGTACAAATGAGTTTTATCATGTTATTTTGAATGCAAATTTCTGATGGGTTAGAGATAATAGGGGAAGCGAGTGTTAAATTGACTTTCAAATCCAGGCACCAGAGGATCTATGTTGAATTATTTGAGAAATTGAGGATTTAGAGAGAGAGAGAGCCTCTCCCAGAAAATAAAAACAGAGGAAGAAAGTGTCTCACAGAAAAATAAAACCATTGGAGACCCGGTATGAAGGCACATACGAAGCATTTCTGGAATAACTTCTATGCATCTTGAAAATTCAAAAATTAGTAGAAAGCACGAAACTTGAATTCCAAAACAGATTAGAAGAACCTTGTTATGATACCTATATATATACCTGCATCATAAACTAGACTAGTACGAGGGATTGTATTGACAGAGTCTTTAGAAGCAGTGGGCTTGCAGGCACCTCTAACGCCGCGTCTCAGCACAGCCCAGCACCCGCACTTTTTCTCCATAGCTCTCTTGCAGGTTCTCTACCATTCATGGGCAATTGCATGAGATGCGAGAGAGCCGTGAGGAATCAGCCATGAGGAAGCGCAGAGAGGAGAAGGGAAAGAGGTAAGTATAGAGAAGAGTAGAAAGTGAAGGAGAGGAAGTGTTATTGTTGTTGCTGCTGCTGTTGGAGATCGCAGGCATCATCATCGCCATCATGGCAGTGTGTACAAAAAGAACTTTTTTTCCCACCACTTTTTGTGTGGGGGATGGGAATGGGTCTCTCTCTTTTTCTCTCTCTCTGTTCTAAAGTGACAAAATTACCAAAAACATTATGCTGTCTCTTGTATGATTGTTTTAACATGACAAAATTCCCCAAAACATTGTCTGAGAATGTTTTTGGTGCTTAAGGGCAACCTATCAATCAACTTTCAAGAATATTTTTGTTTCTTTTGTTTTCTTCTATATATTAACTAAATGAAAAAAGAGATTTTTCTCCTAACATCTTAACTGATACTTGAATACTATTTTGAGGAAAACATTCAATCCTTACTTCAAAAAACCTATTTAATGCATTATTCATTTTGGTACTGTGCATCATGTAACCTAAATAGTCCACTACATATCTTCTTTTTTTTTTTATTTTTAAAAACTATTCCTTAGCAATATGTAATGGGAAATCACTACTTGTCTTAAAAATTTAAATTTATGAGAATATGTATATTTTATTATTTATTTTACATATTAACACTCACATCACATGTAGAGTCATGGTTTAAACTCAATATCTCTACTCTGATACTATATAAAATCATAATTTATTCCAAAAGCCTAACTGTGATTCATGGGTGTTAGCTCCATGAATCAAATCCTTTATGAAGAGAGGGTCTAGACAAGAGAGCCTCTCTTCTTCTTCTTCTTTTTCCCACATGGTAAAACCACCAAAACAGCAAAAAACTAGCTTTAGTGACTTTGTATATTGTTATTTAGTTGAGTCCTAAGGTTAGAGATGTGTTTTTCACATTGACACAGTCATGATAGAAAAAGTAATGCTTTGTATGTGACGCGAAGTTATGCAATGTTGGTTGCAGTCATGGTGAAAAGTCTGGCAAAATGACCAGAATGGCCAGAATAGTACTTAATCAACGGTTGAATAATTGTTGTTTTACCTCTCTCTTTGAAGTAAATTACATCGACCTCCATTAAAGTTCAGAGAAATGCGAGGCACTTTGTGTCTCCTTCTCTCTCTCTCTCTCTCTGTTTTCTTCTTTTCTAAAGAAATGATATGCCCTTCCTCGTACATTTTATGACAGATAAAACATGCTTTCTTGAGAAAAGATTTTATCTCTAAAGCATCTTCTGGTGTATATGGCTTCCCTTTTGGTTACATAACAAGGAAAATCAGAAGAAAAAAAAAAAAAGGGGTTTGGGGACGTGATAACAATTTTATGATTGATAACCACTCTGGCTAGTAATGTCATGAAAAATTGCATGGAGAAGATAACATCTCTCTCTCTCTCTCTCTCTCTCTCTCTCTAAAATTCAAAGAATTCCGATGGATGCAAAATTTTCGTTAGTACAACAATAAAAAGCAATTATAGTTCCAAAGACTAGAGAGAGTACGGATGTATTGTCCCCCACCGAATAAAGGGGCAAAATAAAAACTACACCCAAGATCTTGAGAACAGATGTTTTACGCTTTAGATCTAAAAAGAATAATAAATAAGTGATAAAAAATAAAATAATATTCCTGCTTGAAATCAGTATCTAATGGCATTCAAATTATATCAAGAATATGAACCAAATAAAGTGTTGGTGGATTTGCTCCAGTTTCCTTAGCTACGTTTCCACACTTTGGCCAATCAGTAATCTGCCTTGATATCAAGCAACTACGTTCAATGTTCAAAGGCAACAGAAGACATATTGCAGCAGGTTGCATGACGCACCACGTACTGTGTTTTTTTTCCTCCTCATTGCTTGATGTTCTAAGAAACTAACCCCAGACCAGAATCGTGTATATATATATATTATATACATACAAAAATTGGCACTTTCTTTCTTTTAATTGGCTCCTATGAGCTTATGGATCTGAGTTCAGTTTCTGGCCTCAGATGTTTCTTTGCTTACGTGTTCGTGTCTGTGCTATAGCACTGGATTTGGTTTTCTGAAGATTGTGTTTAGTGATTTCCATACAAGGAGTTTGAAATTTGTTAGATTTTTATCTTCAAAAGCTTTCCATAATAAGGGTCAAATGAGTTTTGTTTAATTAAACAATTCTTGGTCATATTATGGGCTGGTCAAAACTAATAGAAAGACAGTCAAGAGCATATTTGAGTGCAATCCCATCAATCTCTCTCTCAAGACAACGAATGTAGATGTATTCCTATAGGGTTTGGAATTAGCAGGTTTATCATAGTTGGGTTATTCTCAAAAGGCTAAGTTAATAAAGGGGGGAGGAAGAGAGTGGGGAGTGGAGGATTGGGGGGGGTGCTTGGTGAGAGGTCATTTCATCAATCAACCATAAACAAAATTGTATTCTATGATGCTTTGGGTGAAGAAAAGCAATGCTTGCTGAGAGATCCTATTCTTTTTTCTTAGCACAACTTGACAAGGTCTTGTGGGAAAGGAGTGATACCCATTGCCCCAACTTAGTGGTGGGTCCTACTGCTAGGCCCCCACCACAGAGACAGAGAGAGAGAGAGAGAGAGAGAGAGAGAGAGAGTTTGGAACACTGACCAGTGAAGCCCACTCAAGGTCATCATATGGGCAAACAAGATATCCTATTTCTGGGGGTATAAAGTTGCCCAGACATATAATTGGTGCAGGAAAAAGGCTCTGGAGGCATTTGATTTTTTTGGAGAGGTAATGCTGTGCAAAGCAAATATACCATACACTCATTGAACTGAAGCAACTGCAAACTTTGGCAAATCTAGGACCCAAACCAGATCAGCCTATCATGAACCATTCATATGCACTAGTTTAATTTCAATTTTGTTTAAATTTAGAGAGTTGAATAAAATATTGTTAAAATATTATTTTTAATATTATTATTATTTTTAAAATTTGAAAATTTTGAATTGTTTATTATATTTTGTATGAGAATTTTAAAAAAATTGTAATGATGAAATAAGTTAAGATGAGATGAATTGAGGTGAATTTCGAATCCAAACTAAGGTTTAAATTTTCTTTTGAAACTTTCCTGTTGGTAAAAACCAAAACAGTGAACCACTTGTGCATCTCAGATATCATCATTTTCATCATCATCATGCTTGAAACTATTCATGTCATGAGATGCCATTGGAGGCTTTGGTAGATGGAATGATATCCTAAAGAATATATGATTGATGTGAAGATGCTTCTGGTCTAGTTTCCACCATGGTCTGAAATCCAACAACTGGGTGATTGCAGTTAACCCAATTATCAATACCAACTCGGTGGACAGTGGGTAGCATCTTTTGGATAGTCTATGCAATGTTATTAATTGCTTGTACTTTTTTGGTGTTTCAACTAAAACAAAACAAAACAAAAACAAATTTTGCATTAGAGCCACAGCCTAAAAACCATTCACATCGAGATTCATCTCTAGGTTAAATAGGTTAAGCTAAACGAATATACACCTAACATTTTTTTACATTGATCACATCAAGATCCATCTTTTGGTTTAACGGAACAAAATGAAAGGAAAGGGGTAGATGAGTCTACAATAGAAGTTCTCCATCCATTTTAAAATGAGTGTGCAAGAAAATTTTTCCTCCTGTGGCTCGAGCAATAAGCCCACGAGGAACCTTGGAAATGGGGAAGAGAGAGCCCAACCCAACCCAACGACCCTTATCTAAGAGAAGTCACTAGGCTTTTGCTAAGTATTCGGCCCGTAAGTAAAACCAACTCGTGAGCAACCCTCATGTGAGAAAGATGAACGATAAGGACAGATGAGACTCTCTGTCCTGACATATTCCAATAACGCCTAGCTCTTGAGAACCTGTATAGGCATGAGGAAGAGAGATACGGAGGACCCTCAATATCCTGATAGAAGGTATAGAGAGACTCGGCAATTATCACTCGCAGGCCAAAGTCTAGTCAATGAGCCACGCCGAATTAATAATTCATCTCCCCGGACACCATGCCGCATTAATGACACTACCCCAGGAGTCACGTCGCATTAAAAGATTCTAATCAAATAATAATCGAAGTGACATGAACCCCTTAAGGCAAGGTACGAGGAGTCTCCACCCAAAAACCTCATATAAAAGTTGACTCTCAAGTATGAAGAACTCTCTCTAATCTCTTACACTCAAGCACAAACTATTATGGAAATATACTGACTTAGGTATCGGAGACTCTCCAGCCTCCACCAAGGTCCCCCCTCTCTTTGTTTTCTTGAGTGTGCAGGTATAAGGACACAAGACTCGAATTACTGGAATCCAACCCAATAGCATATGAAACACGCATGAACAGAGTGCTTTAACACACCTAAAGTAAGAAAAATTATACTTACATGCAAATAAACGACACACCTTCCATGATTCTAACATGTCAAATTGAAAAAAAAAAAAAATTTTAAAATTTTCAACTTTTCTTACAAGGTGTGTAAGAAAAGGTGTATCCTTCCCATCAACTTCCAACTCAAATAATTGATCATAAAATAATATAAAAATAATAACTCAAATAATTGCGATATGCTAAAACACAATATCTCATGACTTCAGGCTCTAAATTTGAAAACTTTTTTCCTGCAATTTTGTGAAATGGAAACATTGATTCCTGGCCAGGGTAGAATAATCTGGAATAAAACTATCCCTATATTCTTTTTCCTGATGTGCCGTATCAAAATCTCCGATCTTAATTAGATGTGAAGCTTAAAGCTGCTCGATCGCTTGACAGTGTATCAAAAAAGAAAAATATCAAAAAAAAAAAAAAAATCACGAGGTTTGTCTCGTAACATGACATGACACTTTCATATGCATTAGTCCTTTGAACATTTTATGTAGCATGTTTAATATTCGAGATAAGCGGGATAATATAAATGCACCTGACTTCAAAGTGATAAGTCATAAAGCTGATGGGACAAGAGAATTATATGAGATACAAAACAAGATCTAAAGCCAACAAGGGATGGGAAAAAATGACAATGAGTAACAGAGACTGAAGGGAGATAGTACTATAAAGGCAAGAAGATACTTCACTTTAGGTAGATCTTCACATCCTCCTCCCATGGCAAATGTGCCAAAATGCTTGAGTGAACAACTGGTATTAAACTTTATTTATGATGAATTACACACTCAAAATCCATGGATGTGAGCATCAAACCTAATCACGTAAATCTTTAGGGAATACCTTCAAACTGGTTGGTTTGTTCACCCCCACATAACAGCCTCCAATAATAACCCTCCACGTAAGGCATCCAATTTACCTATCTTGCACCCACCCAACAGAAGATCAAAAGCTCAAAAAGCAAAATCCTCTTCTTCTTCGAAATTGACCAGAGCCATTTCCTTCACAGCAGACCCATTCGTCTTCTTCCCCTCATTCTCGTCTACCCAGCGATTTCCTTCACAACAGACCCATTCGTCTTCAATCTCGTCCACCCTTCGTTCCGTCCCCCTTCGTCTTCCACCTTGAGCTTACCTAATGAATGCCGAGCCGCGACGGACTGATTTGAGGAGCCCCATCGACGGACTGATTTCACGACCTGCATCGACGGATTGAGGGGAAGAAGACTTAATGATTTAATTCAAGTTCAAGTTAAAGTTATTGAAATTCTATTTTTTTTTAAGAGCATTGGAAGCATTTCGGTCAAACTTCACAGATGTCCTATTCATTAGTTTCTATATATATTAGAAAATTGGAATAAAGAGTTGACATCTCAAGCCCTCTAGAACTATAGGTTATCTGAAGAAGTGAACCTGAAGCATAATAGATTCGTTCCAACGAGAAAAACATGTTAAAAAGTCTCCAGCAACCGAAATACAGAATATATGTAATGCTCATTAGGTAAAGTGATGGCTCTGAGCTTGGCGGCGACGACTCTGGAACGAACGACGATGGAGGTAAGTGATGGCTCACATCGATGGAGGAGAAGTTCACTACACATGTCTTAGAGGCAAAGGTGCACAACGAGTGAAAATTGAAAAGTGCAATCAAAGGGAAAGTGAAAGGCAATGAGTGTAATCAGATGAAAAATGGTGTATTTTACTTTTTATGAAATAGTCTACGTGTCTTGCTGTGATTGGAGGTTGTTTATCCCCTAAGATAAGCCCGTCTGTTCTGAAGAGGAACTGAAATCTTTATCATTTTATTTTTGCATTTTATTTATATTCGTAAGCCATGAATACAGATGAGTGCCATTCAGCTATAGTATTGTAAGCATTCATAATTAGAAAATACCCCAACATTTTAGATGTTTTTTTTTCTAATCAAGCTTCATATATATATATATATATATATATATATATATATATATTAAACACTTACAAAATACTAGAGTTTAAAGGGTGGGAACCCCAACAATCATCCCCAAACCAACTAATATAATATAAAAGAAGGAAGGGGGGGGGGGGGGGGGATCTAAAGCCAATGACTCCTATCCATTTCCCACAAAGGAAAGCCGCTTAAAGCGATTTTTTTTACAGTCCAATAAACAGAACTACTACTACTAAAAATCGCAGTAGATTGTATTGTGTTGCACTTTGCTGGTCCAATTTGGTTGAAAGAAACGCCCACTTCATCTTCCTCACAATCTTTGATTAGGATAAGTGGTAACATAAGAAAATAACATCCGGTAGATGGTCTAATAAGCTGACGAACATCTGTTAGTGGTTGTGAAGGTGTGCAAGAATCACACGTCACTACTGATGAGAAGACATTTGTTGGATCTATAAGATCCAGGGCCGTTGATCCCATTTTTGCTTCACATGGCGGCAAAACACGCACTGTGATGTGGCCTGCATGTGGATCTCACGCTTTATTAGAATGGACGTGATTTTTCTAGAAACCAACAGATCGATAGTTAGGGAGTCTTGTGGAGTTGCGAGTGACAGTTAAAGGTGGGCGAAAATCAATAGATCAGCCCACCTCTATGCTAATTTTGAAAAAATAAAGAAAAAGACCGAACAAAAGTCAATAGACAATGTAAAAAAATACTGAAGGAAAAGAGGAAAGGAGGAGCCAAAGCTACCATGCAGTCCTCTCTGGACGGTGGAGAGAGGATCTCAGGCAATGGGTTTTAGGAGAACTATTTTAAAGGAGAGAAAAAAACAGCATACAACATTTTAGATGTTTAACTCGACGGGAAATAAAAGATTCACATTACTTACACATTTGAATTAACTGTATCCTTACAACACTAAATTTAGGGAGAAGACAATAGAGATATTGGATTTTTAACAAGATAGTTTTTTTTTTTTTTTAAATAATAATTTCTGATAAGGATATGTTAGGTGGACAAATTTATAGGGTACATACAGTCTCCCATCTTACACGCATTGAGTAATTTATCAGACTACTCCATAGTCCATATCGATGTAAGGTGATTTGTTTGCTTTATTTTGTAAATAAGATTTCAACCCCAATCTATCTAACATGCAAGGTGGTTGTTCCACCTGCCACTTCAACTCTATTTTCCTTTTTTTTTTTTTTTTTTTTATTGACACACAATGAAAGCTTCTAGGCCATTGATCGGGACTGACCAGTGACCAGTGGAGTTGGAACAAATACTTTGGACCTTTATGTTAATTGGGCCATATAGACAACACAAATCACACCTAATTAAAGTGCATTGGACTTTCCTTCCTAAGTTGGTGAAGTTAGGTTTTCCCTTAGCCTTAGATACGTTGAGTTGTTATTTCTTTTTATATAAATATTATCTAGTTTTGAAATATCCATTTACAAATCTTACACAATTTAAAATGAAAAGTATTAATTTTATAAAAATAAAATAAACAAATATAATTTGATTTGATACGTCAGTTTATAAATTTATTTTATTATAAATAGATATTATATCAAACGTATCATTTATTTTCAATAAGTCAAATATTTTAAAAAATTTATATTTTAATAATATTTTACTATCTCATATGTAAACAAACAAGTCACTCATCCACTCTTCTTAATAAGAGTAATGCTACGTACAGTCATAGAGTATATAAATATTATATAATTATTTTAAAAAAATAATAAGATTTACTATTAAAATATTAATTTTTTTATATAAATCTCATATTTTTTTATTTATTTTTAAATAATTACACAGCACTTATACCTCTTTCCTTTTATTTTATTTACGATAATTGAAAAGCTCCAATGGTCTCATCAAGCTTTTGCCTCCACTTCTTTCAACGGCCAATACAATACAAACACGACGTCGCTCAAAACGACACATCCCCAGTTAAGTTGACCGAACCCAAATTTTATCCATCCACGTCTCCTAAAACCTCCCCGCGACATGTGTCACAAACTCCCGCAGTCCCGCTTGCATGTCTCCTCCTCATTGGTCCTTCGCCCGGCGTCACCGTCACCCAATCACCGCTCCTCCAACTGTGCTGTATGGTGGTGTAGCCATGCCCATGATCATGAATGAAGCAGTCATCAAATCCTACCCATCTCCCCCTCTCCTCGGAAGCCGAAGAACCCTAATTTATTCCATCGAAATATCTCTCTCTTCCTGAAACTGTGTATTGATTTCATCTATGATTGTTTTTTTTCCTCGGAAGCCATCAAAACAGTGAATGAGAGAGAAGGTGTGTGAGGAAGAGAAGAGAGAGTAGAGGAGGTGGAGGTGGAGGAGGAGGAGGTGGGCGGTTGTGGCGAGAGAAACATAGAGCGGACGAGCGCCGAAACATGTCTGCCATAGTGTGCGGGAAGAGATCCTCCATTTTCGAAGACAGTTTGAGTCTGACAGCTAACCCACCCGTCTCCAAGAGAATCCGCTGCTCCTCTTCCTCGCCCGTTCGCTTCTCCCCGCCCAGGCAAAACAACTCTTCCTTTCCTTCCCCCTCCTCCAATCACTCCCCGCCGCACTTGATCGAACATCTCAAGGCCATTTTTCCTTACATGGACCATAAGGTTTGCTTTTTTATTCTTAAATGTTTAAGAGTTTTGTTTCTTATCTAATTTTGATTACTAAGATCTTAGATCGATATATGATTTGTGATCCTTAATTTTGATTCTTGATTTGGGTAGATAGAAATTTCTTGTCTTTTCCTTCTATTTTTTTTTTTTTTTGTTTTTTTGGTTGGCAAGAATCTTACCTAGAGACGATGATATAATAGGAAATGAAAAGCAAAGCCAGCTCAATTTTTTTGAGTATGTCAATAAATCAGAAGCCCCATGCTGAGATAGTCCTACTTGTTTCGTCTTCTTTTTTTTTTCTTTTTTTTTTCTTTTTTAATTTTATCAATACAAGATATGAAATTGGAGGACGTAGAATTTTCTTTCCAATAAAAAAAATTTGAAATTTAGGATGTAGATCACATCTGCTTAATGTAGCATTAATAGTTACTGACCATTTGGGAGACCTATCATTATTGTAGGTGCTCGAGAAAGCACTTGGAGAATGCGGTGATAATTTGGATTCAGCCATCAGAAGTTTGAATGAGCTTCATATAGGATCTACTGATAATAACCTAGACTCTGCTTCAGCCAAATTTGATGTTACACCAGAAGCCAATGTTCAATCACGAGGTACGTCTATGAAAATGTTTCGAGTCTATTTTTGGAAACTCAATGATTCTGGCTGTCTCTAAATCACATTGGTTCTACTGGTGGTATTCTTTGGTCTTTGTGAAGATCTTGTCTCCCTCGGTAGATTGCTGAGAATCTTGCTTCAATTATTTTTACCTATGGTCCAGCTGGATTTTAGGCATTGGACGGGTTAACTTCTCTTTACAGTTAATAACATAGTTGTGATGTACACACCAGTGGGTAGCCCAAGCGGTAAGGGCAAACTTGTGTGCATGAGCTCCATGTCACAGGTTCGATTCTCCTTGGGATCAAACTGCGATTTAAGTGGGAGGGCATGGTGGTGGGTTGCTGTGCCAGTCTCCCCGGGGGTTTAAGGTCCATGGGTGAGTCCTAAGGGCTCTGCAGTGGGGCGGCTCCCCCGTCATAAAAAAAAAAAACATAGTTGTGATGTACCATAGCCTTGGACCTCGAAACATTGGTTGAATGATTTTCAGACGAAAAGAATATGGGTTCTTTATTGATTGATAGCAAACAGTGGTTAATTGAGAGATTGCGGTGAAAATGATTGTGCTGAGAAAGAATGTGGGGGCATGCATTGGTAATGGTGGGACTTGTTAGGCTGCACTGATAATAGGGACTATCTTTTCATCTCAACAAGCTGTGAAGCTATTTTATTAAACTCTATAATAATTTGTTCCATTAACATGTAGAAAACAATCATTTTAGGTATTTATTGCCAATAAAGATCCAAATTGGTTCCAAGAACGGGGTAAAGGGTGGTCTCTTACATGTTAATGAATTGAGCAATACTCACTTGTTGCTTACAAGCAGATTCTGGCCCCAAGTTGACCTTCATACCCAAGGGATTCAACGTCCAGCAGTTATGACAAAAAGAATAAACCCGCCAAAATTGATTGCTTAAAGAGGATAACCTCACATATCATTCTTGGCAGTTGACATCTGTTTCATGCTTTGAACAAAAGTCAGCAGAAATAAAGCTCTGCAAAAATGGATGATATTTACATGAAGTGCCAGAATTTATAGGCAAGGAGATCAGAAAAAGTTTCAAATTGTGCAGAAGATTGTAAAGTTAAAAGTGAATTACTCGAGGATACTTACCATCTAAGAAAAAAAGTTCCACTTAAGCAAATTTGGTCATCCTTCATTTGCAAATTACCCTTGTTTTTCTAAGTTTATATAACAAGTCCAGTATGCAGTGCCAATTCTTAGTGGGCTGAGTGCCATATTTTGTTTCAGGTGCAGAGATTGCCAATGGGGAAGTTGGGGCTAGTGAGGAGCTATCAGCTCCACAGGACCCTCCCATGGATGGAGCTGACTGGGTGGAGCTGTTCGTAAGAGAAATGATGAGTTCTTCCAATGTAGATGATGCTAGAGCTCGTACTTCAAGAGTGCTTGAGGTTTTGGAGAGATCCATCCGTGCACGTTCAAGTGCAAGTGCAGAGGCAGCCCAAACCATTCACCAGGTTGTTTATCATGCCATTGTTTCTGCTACTGTTATTATGGTTGTGGAGACTACTACAATGATGCAGAATGTATCGTAATTCCCGTTACTGTTATTTCCTTGTTTTTCCTCTTTGATGGGTGAGAGAAAGAGGGATAGAAGCACAGGTGGAAGACGTACCAGGGTAGTTTGGGGTGGGAATAGGGTTGAGAACTTAAATCTAATCATGGCTGGTTTCTTTCGAAGGATTGGTTGTACTTATGGGTTGCCCTTTTGTAGGAAAATATGATGCTGAAGGAACAAGTGGAATCACTTATTCAGGAAAATACAATTCTCAAGCGAGCAGTGTCTATTCAACATGATCGTCAGAAAGAGAATGAAGAAAGGAGCCAGGAGTTGCTACATCTGAAGCAACTGGTGTCACAATACCAGGAGCAATTGAGAACACTAGAGGTTTAGCACACAAATCCATCAAAATCTAAAGTCTATATTTGATCCAATGAATAAACTAAATTTCAGCATGTTTTTGGTGTCAGCAGTGGACCATGCTGTTTGGAATGGAAATTTCTATCGAAGTCTGGCATTGTAGTCCTTCTGCATTAGTCATTTTGATTGATCCTTTCTTCTTTACAATCATTGCATGATTAATTTATTTGCTGTTTATGATCTCGAAATGTCTTGATTCTGATGGTTTTTGTGTGGTTTTATGTTGTGCTGCCAGGTGAACAACTATGCATTGACAATGCACCTGAAGCAGTCTCAGCAAAGCAACTCCATCCCAGGACGTTTCCACCCCGATGTCTTTTAGTGAACCTTGGATACATTAATTTGGCCTTGGGGATGGTTAGTAAGTGTGCTTTCAAGCACTGCTAAGAAGGTATTACGACTTATCTCCAGGCACTTGAAATGGTGGTCTGCTGTGCTAATTGGGGCTTTTGGCGTGTTGGGGCTTCGTATTTTATATCCAAATGGAAGGCAGTGATGAGAGACAGCATTTAGTTTCATTTGAATACGTTGTTAAGGCTTACTTATCTTTTCCATTTGTGCCCTCAATTTTATGAAATTTAATACACGTAGGTGGTTGTATGTGTATGTCAAGAGACGTTTTAATTTCATTAATAAAGAGATTTATGGTGCTCAGATCCCTATCTCATTTTCTCATTTTCTTTGGCGGAGTACTGATCATTGCTTCACACCTATCTGAAGCACTCTCCCCAACCTACAGAATTTTGAATGTCAATTTCTATTAGCATCTACACGTTTCCTTTGTGCCCTGTAATGGGAATATGAGATGGATTGGAAGCTGGTGGAGGTGTGGGGGACCGTACTTTTTATTTTTTCGAATGAGGAAAAAGAATGGTGCCTCACTGTAATAAAAAAGAGGACAACGGCTTTTCTATGCTTACACAGATGTGGGAAACAATAGCCCTGCCTTAATACAGTTTTGCAATTTTAAGTTTAACCATTCTGGTTAAAGCCTGTTTTTGTTTTGAATAAATCTATTCATCATCCTTTTTTTCTACATTCTCTCATCATCCCATGATTTGACATTAGATGATAGGTTTACAAGTGAAATATAATAAATAATTTCTAATCATCTAATGTCACATCATAAAATGACAAGATGATGATAAAAATTGAAATGATGAATAGTATTACTCGTTTGTTTTTCATCTGTTTTTCATTTCGCCCATGCAAGGTTCTCAATCCCACCTTTTTCTCTGAATTACTTCCTTAAGGAGGGATCGATGATTAAAGGATGGATACAGTAAATTGGGTTATGCTCAGATGTGAAGGAGGGATGATTTGGCAAGTTTTCGAATAGGGGCCCCACAGGACATAAAGAAAAAGGTTGTTCTTTTCGTGTTGAATATTGTTACTAATTTTGCTATTTTGTTTCATATCCTTTTGAGGTGTATATATGGCCAGTTTTTTCTTAATTATGACTGATGTTTTTGTGAACTTACACATTTGAAGTGCAATCACATTTCTTGTTGGTCAACTGCAGAAAGAGTCAAGAAAGACCAAACCTTGCTAGCCTGTTGTTTCTATTTCGTAGTTTGACTGCATAGTTTATCATCAAGTGTCCAATATAATATGTACGTATTGCAAAAAAAAAAAAAAAAAAAAAAAAAAAAGGGTGGTAAATGTGGACTAGTCCAAGTCCTCCAACTGCTCTAAGAAATAAGAAACAAAAGAAAGAGAGAAACAAAAAGATTCATACGGTTGAAATTTACATACATTTTTCTTTTCTCAGGGTAGAACAGAACTGTACATAAATTGACTAAGCCAGCTACCAGAATGCTCGGATCAGGGTATGCGCCGGGAACTCAGAATATTACTGTCTCTCACCTTAGCTTCATCTAGTCAAGGGAAGTCTGTACGTACTGGGAGGGCTAACCTCTTTTCATATATAGATTGTCACATCTTTCCGATCATGAAAAAGAAAAAAAAAAAAAGAAATACTCCATACCCTTTTCCTGTCAGGTAGAAAGTACGTACATATAATACTTGAAGATCTACATATATATATAGATCTTGACGTTCTTCTCCATCTACTTGAGGTCGAAATGAACATCTTCTGGGAAAAATGGTTGGAGGATGAAACACCTTGTTTGCATGCACCACCAAAGTGAATGAGAGGATCGAGGGCTGTATATATAATATGGAAGCATAGAATATGATCATGGCGAGGAATACTGTTTTATTGTTGTTTTATACACATTTTCTGCGTTTTCTGATGTGTGTGGGTGCCTGTGTCAATTAATATCCATGAGAGAAAAGGAGAGAAGGATAGAGAGAGAAACCTTAATATATAGATCCAGTTTGGAAAAAGCCTAGTGAGAATTAGGAATTAGGCTAGGCTAAGAGAAGCCTCCGGCCTCCACCTTTCATCATCTTCTTAAACTCGTCAAAATTAACCATGCCATCCCCATCCATATCAACCTTCCTAATCATCTCCTTGCAATCATCCACCTTCTTCCCTTCCTTTAACCCCAAAGAAGAAAGCACCAAACGCAACTCCTCTACTGTAATTAAGCCATCTCTATCTTTATCAAACACACCAAAAGCCTCCTTTAAGTCCTCTTCTCCACCTTCACTTTCTAAACCTGTTGCTGCCTCATCTCCCTCCTGACCAACCATGGACTCGCACAGCACGCAGAACTCATCAAAGTCGATCAAACCATCTCCATTAGCATCCACTTTCACGACCATCTCTTCAACCTCTTTGTCTGTCATGAAGATTCTGATATTCTTGAGTGATTCCCGCAGCTCTTGCTTTGCTATGAATCCATCACCATTCTTGTCGAAGGTGGCAAAGATCTTTTTGAGCTCAGGCTTATCGTGAGCAGTAGTCCTCTCTAATTTGTGGGAGGCAACTGGAGGTGGGGAGGCGGTAGATGAGATCATAGGTGAAGAAGATTTGTTGGCTGAAATATATTGCAACCATGCATAGAACTTCTTGGTGGGAAAATAAAAGAATATATTAACGAGGCCAGCAACAAATAAAACTGCTGATAACAGTAGGGTAATTATCACCATTTCTGCTGTCTAATACAACCAAAGAAGGAGGAGGAGGAGGAGGGCAGAGAACTAAGAGGTTGGAGAACTTTTGTCTGTTTATGAGACTTTGGTGGTGTAGAAACTATAAAAACTTCAAGAATTGGAAGTCATGGGAAACGCGGTATTTGGTGGTACTTTTGATCCCACAAACCGCGTGAATTAAAATAACTGTATTATCAAATTATGAAAATTAATTAATGTTTTATTGACATATAGTGGCGTTGGAATATTACACCTTTGCATCAAACAAAGGCACTTGTCGATTCCGCAATAGGTCCCCTATCTACTCTATTAATTGTCAATTGTGGTGGAAAGTATAAAACAAAATTAATAAATAATGGTCAAGGTTAGCTAGCTGAACCATATATAAAAGTAGTACTACATTGTTTAATCTTCTAGAAATAAAATAAAATAAAATGAGTATACATGAAAATTAGTGCAGTGAACTCATAAAACTGATCACGTTGAATTCATATGATCTATCAGATCTATTTTACAATAAAAGTAACGTTTCAATCTAATAAATCATATCAAACTACATCAGTTTATACAATTACTTTTATACAATCACTTTATGACTAGTTAGAATATTTCTCAAACATATATTTTCACTATTAATTATAGTGTATGTTCTTTTATTTTCTTTTCTTTTTTTATAAATTATCAACACCTAAAATGTTTTTAATGCCAATCATGTAGCTATATTTAGTATAAATAAACAACTGAACCAATAATTCATTTTTTCTTAGAAAATGTACTTATTTATACTTATAATTTTATCCATATAATCATACGTGCTGATGTGTTAGGTATTAGAATAGTGAATATTTTGAAATCTGAATTAAAAAAGATGATAAAATGGAGTGAATACTCAATATTAGTCAATATATATAATATTGTGAGTAAAGTTATACATAAATCTAATACTACTTATTTCAGCTTATTGTAATATTTATATTTTATATTGATCAACTTGAATGGGTGGCTCACATCATAGTGTTGATACCAGCTTGTGTCGTCATGGAAGGAACAAAATGATGTTTATATTAATTAACCGAACAGGAGTACTACTACTACAGCTAGCACTTGCCAATAAAAAAAAAGAAAAAGAGGAACTTGGAGTAGCAGCACTTTACGAGAACCCCACATTATATATACTTCATGATTTATCATTAATGTCTACTGTTATTCCAACTGAAAAAGATTGAACAATTGGGTTTCTTTCATTTGAAAATTCTATTTAAAAAAAAAAAGAAAAAAGACTTGTGGATGGAGTCTTGGATCGAGAGAAAACGATGAGTGATCTAGTGGTTGATGATGACTTTGTGCATGTGGACTTGAAAGTAGGTGAGAATCAATAAGACTAAAGAGGGGTTTGGATTTAAAGATGAGTTGAGATGTTTTGTGAATAATAGTATAAAAGTTAAATTATTTATTATATTTTGTGTAGAAATTTAATAAAGTTGTTTTGGAATTTGAAAAAGTTGAATTATTTATTATATTTTATGTAAAAATTTAAAAAATTTATAATAATAAGATGAGATGAGTTGAGGTGAGTACTTCGCAAATCATATCCACAGAAATTCTCCTCGGATTGATGTTAAAAATCCAAAACACAACAAAACAAAAATAAAAAGGCAAATGTGGTGCGCAATAATTCAAAAAACAATTTATATTTAAAAAATAGCTAATGTTACAAATTATAAAGATAGAACTTATTCTTTTCAAACTCTTTGTTGTTGCTTATATTTTTTCTAATTTGCTTATACTGCGTTTAGTGTTGGAATTGAAAATTTATACTCTCAAGTCGATGTGCAGAGTACACTTGATAAAATATTTACATGATATAATATGATTTAAAAGATAATTTAAATCATACAAATTAAATCTTATCGTTTAAATGATACAAACGATGTGCTCCACACGATAACTTGAAAATAGAATAACTGATTGAAATACGTTTTCCTATGGTTTGGTTAAGAAAGATTGTCAATTTGTTGGTAAGTCAAATTCCATACAAGAGAATCGTAAAAAGCAATGATCAATTTGCAAAAAATTATTTCATGTAACATCGTAAAAAAAGAAAAGCTAGCTTATGATCAACTCATGTTGGCTTTTGACATGATATTCTGTGCCTAATTAATTAATTAGGTGCCGTGGTTATTAACGAATAGATGCCTTTCAGCATCGGATACCTATCCTTGGGAGCAGCATAAATTAATGGCCACACCTAGCTACCTTCAAGGAAATGTCTCTAATTAAGAATCTGCTTCTTTCTGTCTCCCCCCACTACTGTTTTCTTCACACCTCCACGTTAGAAACGGGAACATTTAACAGGAAGAATAAATATAGATAAAAGTCACTATTGAAAGCATATATTTTACACACATGATTTGGCATCATCTAGACCACACATCTCCCCAAATAAGTGTTGAGAACAATCAACTAGAAACAGCCACGCAGTGAGTGCAAAGTGTGTACTGCTATAGTGACTTCTTTCTAGCATTACTCTTAACAACAATTATGTGTTTGTCACTCGAATCTTCAGATTTGTTATCTCACATCATTATGGTCTATTTTTTATGAAATATTTTCTCTGACTTTTTCAGAAGTGCGGACATAAAGAAATCCTACAAAATAAATCTACAAATTGATATGATTTTATATGATATGTTATATAAAAATAACTTTACAATCTAATTCATACCACATTAACTTACGTCTTTGTAGGTTTATTTTTGTAAAATCTCTTTATAGCATTACTTTATTGCTCGTCTATACTCAGAACCGATTTGGATTAAGAGATCATCTTAACTTATCTCACTACCATTCACTATTATTCACAAATTTCAATACATAAATTTTATTATTATTCACAAACTATCTCAACTCATTTTATATTGATAACGTTCATGATATATTCAATTTAGGGTTTCTTGTACGCAATGGCCAAATGATTAATTGTTCACGATTGATTAAGAAGTTTCACTAATCACTAATTTATTTTTACTTTATTTGTCACCCTTTTTAATATAGGATAGTGGACTAGTTTGGCAATCCTAGTTGTGCCTTTTTTTACTTTGATAAATTATACCATGCAATAATTAATTTCCACGTAAGCATGTAGAATTACTAATCTTAAAAAGCGAAAAAGAAAGGAAAATCAAACTTCTTGTTGAAGTTTACATGGCTTTGAGAACTGTGCTTCAATGGCATAGGGTTTGGACAGGGCCCGAAGACCAAAGGGCAATCATGGGCCATAATTTTAGGGGCATGCAGCGTAGTGGGCCGTTCAAATTAGTACACATTATAGACTCTCAAATTGATATGATGGGCTTCCTAAATAAAACAATCTTTACTTGATAATCTCATGCGTGTATATGGTCTTCCTTTTGAATTTGTGCCGCAATTTAAGTTACTTTATATTTAAGTAATTAATTAATGCCCTTCTACTTCCAATAGTCTTGGAAAGGGCCCAAAGTAACATCCAACCAGAGGTGCACGAGTTCTTTAGTGTGTTAATTCTAAAAGCGAAGGACAAGATTATTTGGGCCGGGCCTGATCTTTCCAATCAAACTGAAAAAGGTTTTAAAAAAAGTCCAAGTAGTGCTATTCATGGGCTAAATCGACCTTCTATTTGTATCCTTTGCCTAGGCGTGATTAATTTTCGGGAGCATCATTAAATTTACTCTTTTTTTTAATCTAACCCTTCTATTAAAATTTGATCTCGTTTGGATGTTGAGCTGAGTTGAATTCTTTATAAATAGCAGTGAATTGAGATGGAGGAGTGAGTTTTATAAGGCCCACCTAAGATGAATTTAGATGTGTTTAGATGTTAAGATGAGTTTAGACATATTTATAAAAAGTTGAAAAATGTCGTAGGTCTCATGTGTAAAAAGGTCTTGAGTTGAGATAGGTTTAGTGATTTAAGAGTTAGATGTTTGGATATTAGACTCAACTTAAAATTAGATTAAATTAAATTAATCTCAGTTCAGTCTAAATTCCAAACGGGACCTAAATCTTGTTTGAGAAAAAAATCTCATAAATAATATTTGTTCGCTTTTAACTTTACTTTTCTCAAATATGTTTCCTGTAAAAAAAAAAAAAAAAAAAAAATTAGAACTCAGTCAAATTGACTCTTTTTATTTTTGAAAAAATAAAAACCCGACATAATAATAATGATAATAATAATAAAAATAATAAATTCAAAGTCTAAATAAATAGATGGATCCAATAAAAATAATTTTCTATAAAATAGAAGAGGACGAAAAGAAAAAGAGAGGAAGAAACAAATAATGTTCAACGACTCGATTAAAGTCCATTATTGTACTACTAAGTATCCAATGGGCTTTTTTGCATATACCGTTTACTTGTTGGAAGCTGAGTGCAACTTTTTCTGGAGGTACCCACAAGCATTTGAACAAGTTGCACCCCTAATTTAAAAATAATTAAATAAAAGAAAAAATAAATTTCGGATAAAAATAATTCACCAGTAATCCAACCAAAACAAACACATCTCACCAAATAAATAATATAAAAATTATATGTACAGTCACTTTTACAGACTCTTTGCACACTTTGTTAATGTGATTGACTACATTATTTTTTTAAATATAATTAAAATAATACAGCCAATCACATCATTAGAATGCATAAAAAATACGTAAAAATGACTATATATAACATAATTATAAAGAATATTATCCTTTTATCCACATAATCTTTTTAATAGTTTTTTTTTTTTTTTTTACCAGTTGGGACATTTTATTAAACAAGAGTTGTTTGCATGTGATGAATCATTATTGAGTTTGGGCCCATGTGTGTAATAAGACTGTTCACGTGGGCCCAAATGTGCTGTTCATTTGGGCCCATCTTTGTACCTCCCCACCCCCACCAATTTGTGTTTTGTGTATATACAATATGTATATTTAAGACCTAAGTAATTGTTTTTTTGTGGATATATTCAAATTTATTGCGAAAATCAACATTATATGGGTGAGAGGGTTTGAGTGGTGTGAACAGGCTGTTAAATGACCCCACGAAAGTGACCCCCAATGAGAAGACGACAACGTTACCGTAGCAATCCTTGTCAGCCCCGTCCCGTTGTGCCTAACACCTTTATTCCCCTTTGGAGCTGAGCACATGCCCCCATTTTCTCCCATTGCTATAGGTTGGTCCTGTCACAACCTAATAAGTGACCATTTTAAATGGGATAAAACTGCAGTGAATCCACTTTATCATTAAAATTGGGTTCTACCCATATGGGATGTTTTTGGCCCTTTTTATGCATACATGAATGTGTGTATATATATATATATATATATTCACATATATATATATATATATATATATTAGTAGGATTGCTTTTTTACTTTTTTAATGTTTACTTAAAGTTGTGTATGAGCAGTAATTTTGTTGGAGTACTACTATTTTAAAGTCTCTATACCGTACACTGCTTACGTGATATAATTTGATTTGAAAGATAAATTTTAAAATTTAAATTTTACAAATTAAATCTTACCATTTAAATGATGTAGATATTGTGCTCCATATACTGGCTTGAAAATATAATAACTAATTATATTATGATAAAGTTATGTATAACTAATAACTCTCCGATTTCTCTAAAAATGTCATTGTGAGTGTATGAAATTTACACTGTATCACACCTTAAAACTAATAAATCATTATATTTTGCAAATGAATTAGAGTGCTTGGTATAAAGTTACAATTAATTTAATTATTCACCATAGTACAAAAGCGTAACTTTAATGTTAATATTAAGCAACATGTTAATAGGTGTAATTTATACAAAGTTATCTTATCTTCATCCATTTTCTCTTTATATATCTATATTTATTATTGAGAAAATATATTTAACACATTTTTTTAACACATCCAGCACATCGTTGATGTGGAAGCCTTCTACGTTACCTATACTAAAAAATGATTAGTCTTTTTTTATTTTCTTAAAATTATAATGAATCTCACTATAAGTGATGTGATGCATATCAGATTGTTTTATAGTAAAACTCTTTATTATTAGGCACATTGATCGACTATTCTTTTATATTAGATTCATTTGCAATTCAAATGGGTGATTATTAAACATGGGGTAAAGTCTTGCTAGATAATAACTGATAAGCATATGATTAAAGTAAAGGAAATCCAAACCCATGAACTTTTTTGTTTGTCCAATATCAATATAAAAAAGAAAAAAACAAAGAAAGAAAAAGAAAATATAAGAACTAACAGAATGATACGGTATTTTGTGGGTTCCGTACGAGTGCAGATCATCGGATGCTGGGGTAACTCGTGCACGGGACTAGTCAAACATCATATGACAAAATGACAGAAGAAATTAAGAAATTCACTGTTGATGATTTTATTGTATTTTGTAATAAAAAATCTTCACAATTTCCTAACATTTCATATTTCATATTATTTTTAATTATTATTTTTTTTTCTTTTATCAAATATTTATTATATGTATAATGAATAAAAAATTTAAAATGTTTTAAAAAGAATAAACTAAAAAAATTTTTAAAAAAATTTTTAAAAATTTAAAAAAATATGAAGTGTAAAGTGTAGTGAAAGTTGTGTAGAAAAATTCTATAAGTAAATGTCCTACATTTTGTTTTTTAAAAAATAATTAAATATAAAATTATATAAAATTAATTTTATAATAATAAATTCGACTAATATTTCATACACGATAATTACAAAACTTATTACTTTATTTAATATTATTTTTTATTTGGGCTACAATAAAAAAGAACCGTCGTATCATTCCCTCTGCATGCATGCCTTGGTATGTTGTCCTCTAGTTCAGCTACCACGTGGGTATTTTTTTTTTTACAATATTACAAATATACTTTACCATAAATATTATGATCACTTACATTTTTTTTAATTCTACAGTTAGATCGTGACCTTTCATTTTTTTTCAAGAGTCCATCCATCTGTACTTGTTAATAATTTTAATGATATGTCATGTCAGCCCCAATAAAATTGCAACACATGTCCTTAATAATGCTGATTCAGCTCCACGAGAAAAAAACTGAAAATGGAAAATGAAAAAAATGGGGTAACAGGTATATATCCACCCTAGTTAAAAAGACTCGGCAAGGGACGGCCTACATTCTGGTTTTGTCCCTGAAAATTAAATTTGTTATAGTAAATTTATTAACTTTTTATTTTTATTTTTCTTTAATTTAATTTAATTTTTATGTTTTTGTTTAAGATATTTTTATTATATTTTACGTCATGATATTGTATAGTAAGAACTTTGAAAAACATGCCTTTTAGATAAAAATCTCCTCAAATTCTTATATGTTTATTAATGGTTTTGTGAGAGAGAAATAGATATATAAATTTTATAATATTTATTAAACATTTAATATTATCCAAAATATCCATGTAAATAATAATAAATATTATAGGACTCACTTTATATATTTATCTTTCTTTTGTTTGAATCACTCAAATTCGGACAAAAATCTCGAAAATATCTTAGAAGTAATGGGTTTTGCAAGTTTTCCCTTACCCTAATTTATGGAGTCGATACACCTAGCTAGCTATATATATGTTAGTTAAAGGCCGGGATCATGACAAGGATTTAAAAGGAGGACTTCTTTACCAATTTCCTATACAAGTTTGCAGAACACAACCAATTAAGCTAGCTGCTGCCACAATGGCTTGAGTTAGATGTTCAAAAAAAAAAAAAAAAAACATAGAAAAGCAAAACATGTAATATATATATATATATATATATATATATATATATATATATATATATATATCTCTGTGTGTGTGTTTTATATAACAGATAAAGCTGAATGCCGAATGGCACAATTCAATGACAAGGGCGCCCAGTACTACTCTGTTAAACAGTATAACACCGAAAGGGAACAAGCACGCACTCGTATTCTAACTTCTGCAGATCCGACTCTGCTCACTAACACATCATGCATGGGGAAACTAATAATATTCACTACATGCAAGTAAATGAATTGCTTCTAAACTGAAAGTTTAACTTTTCCCAGTAGTACTAGTACTACTTATTATAACCGTGCTTGTGCATCATGCATGCATCCCTGTAATCTTCTGCAGATATGACTACGACATGCCATATCCAAGAGCCCCCACTGCTCAGGCTTGCCTTGTGTTATAAGTAGATCCTGTTTGAATTCTATATAATATAAGTAGATAGCTAGAAGTATTAAATTCAAACTCATAAAATTTAAGGTCACATATAATATACGTGACAGCTTCTTGTAGTATGTAAGATTAATTGTATTTGTAAGACAGATCTAACATAATACCACAACAAGCTACAAGAGTTTATAAATTTAAACTTTTGTGAGTTCTTTAATTTGTGAAGTACCAAACGTTTCTTATTTGAGAAATGTTTTAGCAACAAAGATATTCTACAAAATTAAATCTAAAAACTGATGTGACTTGATGTTGTATCATTTTTATTAGATTGTTAAGCTATTTTTATTGTAAAGTAGATCTTAACGTATCATATAATGAAATCACGTCAGTTTATTAATTTAGTTTTGTGAAATCTATTTGTGTCTGTAGTTCTCTTTCTTATTTTATAATATTGGCTTGACTACTCCCCTCTCCAAAATAACCATTAAAAATCCTAGTGAAATAAGTGCATGCACCAAGTATTGCTTCTTCTGATATATATAATATGCAGGCGTTTTATCGGCCTAATTAAAAAAATGATATTTTATCTTTGAGTACTATTACATCCATAAAAGAATTACGTAAAAGAATTTCATAAATTAATGTGCCTTCATCTGATCTGTTAGATCTATTTTATAATAAAAGTAATTTTACAATCTGACGAACCACATCAAGCAACATCAATTTGTGAGATTGTTTTTGTATAATCATTTTATAGCTAAAGCATTTTCTTTTATCTTTACTTATGTACACATGTGAGTATCTGCAGTAAATTAACCTCACATCATCATATCGTGCATATATATATAATTAATTAACGGCCTTCTTAGTTAATCAAAATTACGTATGATGGTTCTTTTTGAAAATGTGAATATTAATTAATGTTTATGTATGTTGCTATTCATGTTTGTTTCCCTAATTTACACATTTTAGATAACTAACGTGCATGAGTACTTAAGGTTCAATTAATGTATCTAGAATCCTGCAAATTATACCTAGAAATGAAACGAGGTCGGACCAATATTTATATGATCCATTGATCAGGTAATTTTGGTTAAAAACAAAAAATCAAAAACAAAAACAAATGCTTTCTTAAACTCATTCATGCAAGTAATCGAACCAACGTCACGCATCTTTTACATTGTTTTTACAGATGAGATGAGATGAGTTGAGATTAAAGTTGAATAAAATATTATTAAATTATATTTTTTAATATTATTTTTGTTTTGGAATTTAAAAAAGTTGAATTGTTTATTTTATTTTGTATTGAAAGTTTGGAAAGTTGTAATGATTAGATGAGATAAGATGTGATGTTTTCTGAAAACAAACGAGGCCTTAAGGCCGAAGTCTTCACATTAATTACTTGTTAGATTTATATTAACGGCCTACATGATCATGCTCACTCATCATGATCCCCTTCTAACTTCTGCTATTGAGTTCTCCATGATATCTAGGAGGTGTGTATATATATATATATATAGTCGATATAGGTTTAAATTAAAACTGGTGGGTGGGGGGTGGAGATAGAAAATTGAAGTACAATTAAACCAAGTAGATAGAGATATATAAAAGTAACCCAAATAATTAATTTGCAAGGTTTACAGCTTGTTTCGGGTCCAGTACTTGGTGCTGATGAATCAGTAACTGGCCGAGAAAGTACTGCATGCATGCATGCATGCATGTAGATATGTACAAAATAAGGATTGTACGTATACTGATGCAACATATTCACGGAAGTTGAACCAGATTCGATCATGTACATGGAAATATATAAGTTTAAGCTCCAGTTGTATCTTTCAAACAGGAAATATATGCAGCTTTCTCAACTCTACCAAAGCTGTCATGACTACTAGAAAACTATTTATTTGTGGTCAGTTAATTCTAACAAAATGACTATTTACAGTTAAAATAAATCTGTTTTAATTATAAATAGTCTTATCGTCCCAAACAAATGGCCACACAAAAGTCTATTTTTCTTGTAGTGCGTAAACATTCCTAGCTTATACATGCATCATGTGAACAATGGTAGCTAACTAGCTGCTGACATCATGTACACATTTTCCATTTTTTTAGGGTCTTTTCTTTCTTTCTTGTGACGAAAATAGTACTTGCTATAAAATAACAAAACCAATAATTAATTAGTCATGTCTTCTTTTCAAAAACTCTCAATAGGCTTCAAATTATAAAGAAAAAAAACTATTTATAAGCTTTATTTTTTACATAAAAAATGCTACTCTCACCGACAGTTGGGTCCTGATTAGGTCGTGCGATGGGTGTAGCACTGCTCTTTTTACATATCCAACACATCACTGATATGAAAAATTATGCTAAAAGATTATTGGTGTTTTGACCACTATAAATGGTATGCTAACACACCCGTTTATGTGTAGCAAAACCCAATTATAAAATAAGATACATGTATATGTCATGTACTAGCTATCTTGGATATAATAAATGACATAAGCAATTATGTCATGTTACGCAACGGTACTTAATTAAGATAAAGGTGGAAAATTTTGAGGATATAGCATAAATAATAAAATCTACAATATCTTCTCATCCATGTAAGTTTTTATGATAAGTATTAATGATTTCACAGAAAATTTGTAGTAACAATGTTTAGCAAAAATTAAATTTAAGCTCTAAAATAGATTGAAATTAAAAGTAGGTACAGATCATCATGAAGTGACAAGCCTATATTTATATTACTTTGACTAATTTGAACGTTGGATAGACATGATGATTAATGCCTTTACCAAAACCTTGATCTTCCAAAACAATCATCATCCAAATTCGGGAAATATTGATTGGTAATTCTTAGAAATCTCGAATTATTACATGATATAAGTTAATTATATATATATAGTACTCTCAATCTACTGCATGCGCTAGATTGATCGTGTTATATCATTAAAATCCCGGTAATTATATAAGAATTTTGATAATATGACATTATGTAATGATAAGACAAGAACATTGCATCAATATTTCGTGATTACCAAGTAATTATTCAACATGCATGGAAAGTACTGAAATTAGCAAGCATCGCTAGTTAATTGAGATCCCAACTAGTCACAATATGACCGACATTAATCTTTTTAAGTACTATTTGACTTTAATGATCTACATGAACCCTTATTTTATTTTAAGAGGATCAAGATGTTCTTTAGCATTATCGTAGAGGATCAAGAACTATATCACGAGCTTAGAAGCTTTTTTCACATCATTAACTAGTGATGAATATTTTGAGACCAAAACATATTAAAAAGGTCGTAAGAGTAGTGCTACAAGCATAAAGAAATTTCACAAAACTAAATTTACAAATTGACGTAACTTCATGTGATACATTAGATCTATTTTATAATAAAATAATAAAGATATATAATATTAAGTAATAAAAATAGGTAATTGGTTAATAATTATAATTAAAAAATAATTATTGAAGATGTGAAGCTTATCATACAAAGTCAGAAAGTATCAATATTATACTTCTATATATATATATATATATTCTAAAGTTATAAATTATGGATGATATACAAGCTGGACATGATGCATACAGCTCTTTCCTCCAACTCATGAGGTACGCCTACAGTTGTGGTAGACGCATTTTTCATAGGAATATGCAAATAAAGGATGCTTGTCGACAAGATTGGATTTAATTTCAGACATAAAGATATAGCTGAGAGGAAAAAGGAAGTAGACGACAAGTTTTTTGTGGGAGGAATTAAAAGTACAATTTTTATTATTAAATGTTGGCCCATTTTTTTAATTTGGTAGGGACTTGGGTTACACATACGCCACTTGATGCATGATGGCCAATGGACACTCCGGTCTACTCCTGTATGTGATTCTGTAAAACATGTCAACTCCACCGAAAAACCAAACAAATGAAAAATACGCGTGCATGCACGCTCGAAATGACGGATGTGACTCAAAAATTTGTCCAGTTTTGGTGCTTTTTTTTTTTTTTTAGGTAAAATGTCGACTTCAATTCTCCTATGGCGCTGCCGGTTTCATGTCCTAAATCATGTTGCGTTCTACCCACGGAAATAATTCACAAGTATATGGAAATATCATACACTAAAAATTAAGAAAATGATAGTATTATGTAATTATTTTGAAAATTTGAAATAAATATGAGATCTATATAAAAAAAAAATTAATTTTTTAATAGTAAAATAATAGTTACAGTCGATATTTATACATTCGACGACTATATGTGATATTACTAAAAAAAATAATGATAAATTAATTAAAGATACGGAGGAAAATCCAACTGGATGGATGGATAGATACTTCCGATCGATCATGCTTGCGAGGTACATGTGAGAATGGTTCTCTTACAAGGAGATTCCCTTGTTGAGAATGGTTCACTTATCTTTTTTTTTTTTTTTTTGAGTGAAAATATTATAACACTAGAATAAACAGTACATACATAGTTTATGGGGATTTATCTCACTTTACAATAGAATCAAGTACTACTTAAATCCATGATCTTATTATATAAACATCGACTGACTTGATCATTAATCTTTGAGTTGCTAGCTCGTTCGTGAGCTATTGAGTTTGCTTCTCTATGACATTCACTCCAAGTGTCAATTTGTATTTTTTCTGAGATCTCTGATATTAATCCTTAAGTCATCCCTAAGATTTTCATGTTCTTGATCCTATTGCTTATTTAAAGATGTAAAAGCATCCTTTCAAAAATAATGGTGAAGCTGAGACTCAAGTCGTTAGCCAATTTATAATAGGCTACAACAGTACTAGCCCAAAATAAGAGAGAGAGAAAATAAGTATTTGCTAATCATTCCATTAATCATAATAGTTTTTTTTAATATTATAATTTTTTGAAAGAGTACTTATTATATTTTCAAACCGGTATCCACATCACTTATAAGACTTGATTTATAAAATTTAAATTTTAAAATTTATCTTTCAAATTAAATTATGTCGTATAAACAATATATAACAATATATTACTTGTTTAAATAAAAAGAACTCACACTATAAGTTTCAATTATCATTTTTGATCACGACACACACAACACATAATTTTTTTTTTAATTTTTTTTCTTATTAAATATGTGATGTATGGATAATTAGTAGAAAATTTTAATTAATTTAAAATAAAAAAAAATATAATATATGAAAATAATGAATAACAAAACTTCTTTCAAAACCATCTAAAATTTTTTACCGTTAGAATTAAATTGATATTTCATTTTATAATTTTGGATGTGACAAAAGGAGCGCATTAATTTGAGCGGTGAAAATTTAATTTTCAGAAAAAAGGGGGAAAAAAGAAAAAGAAAAAGAAAAAAAAAGAAAAGGTGTTTGCTTGCTCAATGAATCAGACGGCAGATATAAATGCCAGATCAAATGAAGCCGAAACAACACCGTACGAACCCAGAGAAAACAAACTGTTGCAACAGGTGGTGATGAGATAGACCTGACCGTAACGGGTCATATATAAATTTCTGGACATTTATAATTAATATTATTTGTGTGGGCCCATTTATGTGCAGAATGAGCCCCACAGACCAACACTAGTTACACTACCAACCCCACCACCTCATTTAAGGCCCACAACACACAAAATTATTAATAATTCTCTCTCTCCTTTTAAAAATATAAATTACTTTCTACTTTTTCTTGTCACAGCAGAAAAATATTTTGCTTTATTTTCTTTTTGGGTCACGATCCTTACGTTATCCTACTTTCATATTAGATTGAGAGTCTTACAGCGGGATTTGGTTATATAAAATTAAATTATTATATTTTATATAATTATAATAATTTTTTAAAATTTATAATAATATTTTATTTAATTTTTAACAAAATATTTCATTTTATCTAAACTGTATAACCAAATAAGACCTTAGAAATATTATTGTTCATCTAAAATTTTATTATTTTTAATGGCACGAAATTACAACATGAGCCTGTATATTATCACAGATGAGCTGAGCAATATTGTAATTAATAGTAGAATTAGTTAATTACAGTTAGTTACTCAAGTTACTTATTTACCTTTTGTATAAATACTAAACAGTGTATTCGTGTAAAGAGACTTTTCATATATAGAATAGAAACTTTTCTTCAATCTTTCCGAGATTTGCTTCATGGTATCAGAGATGATACTCTAAGGTTCCTCCGTTCCGCTGCAAGATGGCTTCAATGGCCTTTGTGTTGTTGAATGTTGATGATTCTCATCCTTACCATTTACAAAATGGAGATTTGCCTGGATCCATGCTGGTATCTGAGGTTCTCACGGGAGACAATTATCATAGTTGGTGTAGATCAATGGAGATGGCTTTGAAGGCCAAGAATAAGATCGGGTTCATAAATGGAGCAATTGTTCAGCCTGTCAACCCAGATCCATTATATGTTGTACAAATGGGATCGTTGTAATAGCATGGTGCTCTCATGGATTTTGAATTCGTATCTAAAGAAATGGGAGAGGCAATCATTTATGCGAAAACAACAAAAAAAAATGTGGGAGGATTTACGAGATCAATTATGCCAAGAGATGAATTGTTGAATTATAATCAAATACCTAGCTGCACATATAGAGCATATAGAAATTGTACTTGTAATGCTACATGCTTGTTTGTGGAATGCCAACAACGCCAATACATTATCATGTTTCTTATGGGTTTAAATGAGAAATTTTCTCATATCAGATGGCAAATTTTGTTGATGGAACCATTGCCACCAATTACTAAGGTTTTTTCTTTAGTAATTCAAGAGGAGAAACAGAGGGAAGTTGGGTCTATGATTAGATCTGGAGTGGAAACATTAGTTTTCTTGAATAAGAAGGTTGATAATGCAAAATCAAATCTTGGAAAGCAACAATATAGAAAATTTCTATGTACTCACTGTGGTATGACAAATCACACAGTGGATAAATGTTATAAACTGCATGGGTACCCTCCAAACTTCAAGCAAAGGGGAAGAGTTTCATCAGCAAATCAAATAATGGCTCAACCTGCAAGTACACCTTTTGATCAAAATAATTCTGTCTTTCTCTCCAGAACAATATCAGCAGCTACTTGCATTAGTTCGCCCACAATCATCTAATCAAAATGTCATGCATCAAGTAGCAAATGTTTCCTCTAGCCAAATTGCATTACCTATTCTGTAAGGTAAAGCTGTAAACAATAAATCAATATGCCAATCAAATTTCTCAGCAAATAAAACTGAATGTTAATATTCTTCTTCAAACACCTGGATCATAGATACAAGTGCCACAGATCATATTATACATTCAGTCAAATCCTTTACTACAATCACACGAGTTTTAAACACTTTTGTTAAACTTCCAAATGGAGAAAATGTTACAATCACATCTTGGGACTGTACAATTATTTGATAGCCTAGTGTTGAAAGATGTATTATGTGTACCAAGTTTCTCATATAATCTTCTTTCAGTTACTAAGCTAACTTCTAATTAGAATTGTTGTTTCATTTTTATGCCTAATGTCTGTTATATTCAGGGCCTTATCCGATGGAAGATGGTTGGGAAGAGTAGAAGAGCTGCTGGATTATATGTTATACATCAACCATTAGTGAGTGCAGTCAATAATTCCATTGTTTCACCAAGTGTCAATTATGTATTTGATTCAAATTCTAGAATTTGGCACAATAGGTTAGGTCATCCATCATCATCTAGATTACTTGTTCTTGCTAAATTCATTCCAAACATTGTTTCTCATAATAAAGCTGTACATGATAATCATTGTATTGTATGTCTTTTGGCAAAACAGAAATGCTTATCTTTTCCAATTCATTCATATAAAGCTTCTTCTTCTTCTCATCTGATTCACAGTGATATTTGGGATCCCTTTTCACTACCAACTCATGATGGTGTTAAATATTTTCTAACCATTTTTTATGATCACTCAAGATCAACTTGGATGTATCTAATGAAATCCAAACCAAATGCGAAATCCATTCTTATAAATTTTTATAATCTAATCCTTACACAATTTCAAACAAAAATACAATGTGTAAGGACTGACAATGGTTTAGAATTCAATATAAATGATTGTTACTCTTCCAAAGGTATCATTCATCAAACCTCATGTGTTGAAACTCCTCAACAAAATTCAATTGTTGAGAGAAAGCATCAACACCTTCTTAATGTAGCAAGAGCCTTAAGAATCAAATGTTCATTTAAAATTCGGGTGTGAGTGTGTTTTAACAGCAGCTCACATAATCAATCTTATTCCTTCACATATTCTAAGTGACAAGTCACCATATAACATTCTGTATGGAGATGTTCCTGCATATAGTCATCTAAAAGTTTTTGGTTGTTTGTGTTATGCATCTACCCTAACTCAAAACAGATAAAAATTTTCTCCAAATGCAAGAAAATGTATTTTTGTAGGCCATCCTTTTGGAACAAAGGGATACAAATTATTTGATTTAGATTCTCAAATATTCTTTGTATCTCAAGATGTAATATTTCATGAATTCATATTCTCATTTCAAAATCAAGTTCTTAAACCTTCACCTTCATTAATATCTTATATTGTTTTACCCAATTCCATTCTAGATTATGATTCCTTTTCCAAGCCTCATAATCCAACTTCCATATCTCCAAATCCTTCATCAACTTCCTCATCTATTCAAGAAAATCCAAAATTTCCTTCACTTCAAGATAATACTCATTTTCCTTCACTTCGAAAGTCCACTAGACAGTACAAGACTCTGGTTACTTGCAACAATATTATTGCAATCTATCAGCATCTACTTTTGTCTCATCTTCTAAAGGCTCAATTCTTACACAATCAGGTAATCCATATAACATTTCTAATTTTTTATCTTATAAGCATTTATCTCCTTCTCATTGTACCTTTCGTGTTTCTATCTCATCCACTTCAGAACCTGAATTTTATCATCAAGCTATTAACCATTCTCATTGGAGAGATGTTATGTCCACTGAATTACTTGCTTTAGAATCAAATAACACATGGATTCTAGTTGATCTTCCATCCAATAAAATTCCAATTGGTTGTAAATTGGTATATAAAACCAAGTTTAATGCTGATGATTCTATTGAGAGACACAAAGCTAGATTAGTTGCCAATGGGTATACACAAAGGAAAGGTCTGGACTATCTAGAAACTTTTTCTCCTGTTGCAAAAATGGTAACAGTGCGTTGTTTTTCATCTCTAGCAACCATTCATGATTGGCATTTGATACATTTATATGTAAACAATGCATTTTTATATAAAGATTTGGAAGAAACAGTTTACATGAAACCACCTTCTGAGTATTTGAAGAAAGGGGACACAAGGGTTTGTAAATTGCAAAAGTCCTTATATGGACTAAAGCAGGCTTTTAGGTAGTGGAACTCAAAGTTCACTGCAGCCTTGTTGAATTTGGGTTTTATTCAATCCAAGTTAGATTACTCTTTGTTTACAAGGAAGCAAAATGATTAATTTGTTGCACTATTAATTAGTAAATGTTGATGACATATTGCTAGCAAGCAGTAATTTGGAGGTTGTACAGGCCATTAAATCTTCATTGAGTGAATGCTTCAAATTAAAAGATTTAGGCCCTGTTAAGTATTTTTTGGGCATGGAGATAGCTCGATCCAATAAAGGTATTTCTTTGTGTCAACGCAAATATGCTTTAGAATTGATCTCAGATGCTGGTTTGTTGGGATGTAAACCTGTCAATTTTTCAATGGATACTCATTGCAAGTTATCAAAGAATGATGGTGAGTTACTTGAGGATGTTTCTTCCTACAGAAGACTTATTGGTAGATTATTATATCTCACCAATTCAAGACCAACTATTACATATCCAGTACACCATTTAAGTCAATTCATTGATTCTCCTAAAGTTCCACATATGCAAGCAGCCATCAGAATATTGAAGTACATTAAAATAGCACTAGGGTAGGGTATCTTCTTCTCGGCTTCTTCCTCAATTCATCTCAAGGCCTTTGCTAACTCAGATTGGGCCAGTTGTCCCAATACAAGGAGATCTACATCTGGATATTGTATATTCCTTAGTGACTCACTCATCTCTTGGAAATCCGTAAAGCAAAAGACAATATCAAGGCCTTCTACAGAGGCTAAATATAGGTCAATGGCCTGTGCTGTTTGTGAATTGACATGGCTCCAATCTTTACTTTCATATTTGCATCAACAACATTCTCATGCTTCTTTACTTTTCTATGATAATCAAGCTGCCATCCATATTGCATCCAACCATGTATTTCACAAGAGAACTAAATACATTGAATTAGACTGTCACTTTATCAGAGAAAAAATCCAAGCTGGAGCTCTTCGAACACTACATGTTTCCTCAAGCCACCAACTTGCTGATTTACTTACTAAACCTCTTGGGTCTGTTATTTTTCACTCTTTGTTATCCAAGATTAATGTTTATAACATATACCATTCATAGATGAGCTGGGCAATATTGTAATTAGTAGTAGAACTAGTTAGTTACAGTTAATTAGTTACTTAGTTACTCATCTTAGTTACTCTAGTTACTTATAGTTAATTAGCATTTAGTTACTCATCTTAGTTACTCTAGTTACTTACTTTACCTACTTTTGTATAAATACTAAACAGTGTATTCGTGTAAAGAGACTTTTCATATATAGAATCAGAAACTTCTCTTCAATCTTTCCAAGATTTGCTTCATATATTATATTTTGAATGAATTTTCATCCAAATGGTTAAGGATCTATGCAGCTAGCTATTTAAAATGTGTCACATCAATTACTTTAATTAAAGTTTATAATAAAGTTACGGATGAAGAGCAGCATTATTATAAGTAGTTTTTTATTTGATTGATATGTAAAGCTATATATTTACACATTTGTGAAATTTTGTGATTTTTATTTTGCTTAATTGGAACTGATATTGAGAAGACCAGTATATACAAGATTATAATATTGCAATAATTTCTCAGTTTATGATCATGAATATTATTAATTATATGCTTATATACCTTTCCATGTCATGAATCTATTACTTGTGTTTTATATGAGAGAATTTTAAGCACGTTTACATAAGTAAACCAAATTATATAAAATCTTTATATGAAAAAGCTATATCACTTTCGTTATAAATGTATCATTTTTAATAGATGATGTACGTAGTTAATTCATTTAATTTTTCTTGGGTAAGCAACGCAGTGTTGAGGAATAATCTCACATTGGATGTGGACAAGGTTTTGGACATGTTTATAAGCAATGAGTAATCCTCTCTTGTAGAACCGGTTTTATGAGATGAGTTAGACCCATGAATTTCTTCATGGTATCAGAGTCTGCCACAGGACGAATGGGGCCCACACTACTTACCCCGTGACAAGGACTAGAAAAAATACTGGCTTGTACGTGAGGGAGGGTGTTGAGGAATAATCTCACATTGGTTGTGGACAAGGTCTTGGACATGTTTATAAGCAATGAGCAATTCTCTCTTGTAGAACCGATTTTATGAGATGAGTTAGGCCCATGAATTTCTTCACGCAGTACTATGTATTATCAATAATATTTAATAAAATTAATTATTAAATAGTCTCAGAGCAAGTAATTAATTAAATGCATGGTAACGTCAATAATAATAATAATAATAATAATAGTAATAATAATATAAAAAAGTAACTATTATAGGATACGATTCCATTAAAATAAATGATTATAATATAGGCAGGCCATTATAATATATAGCATATATAATATGATCTTGTGATAAAATAGGCCGAGTGTCACGCTAGTCGATCGTATTTCTAATAATTTTCTATTTAAGAAGTAATACATTTAAAAAGGATAATTTTGAATCTTGATATGAATCCTTATATATATATATATATATATATATATATATATTATTACTGATTCTTGAATTTTCGCTCACATTTTGATAGACGTTTTTTTGGAAATTGCTTTCTATTACTTAATTTTTGAAAGGATGAAATCATTCCTTAATCCTTATAATAAAGAAAGTAAATCCATATGTCAAAATGGGATAATTCCTGCATGCCTTTTCATCTTTATTAAATAATTATTTTATAGGTAAATCGCTGACGTGGCAATATAATATTTGTTGAGGGACCTAATTATTTTTATGGAACCACCTTATGCAAACATCTTAATTAATTAATTAATTATAACCATATATTGAGCCAAACCTTTGCTTAATTAATTATTATAATATATATGCTGCATGTACATGACTTAGACTTAGTTTTTATGCATGTATATTTTTGCATGGGGTCGACAGGAAGAAGGTGTCTAGCTAGCTCTAAACTTTTGCTTTATAGAATAATTATTTCGAACAAATTAAGATTTCTACCAAAAATTTGACTTTAAGAATTAATTCCCATATATGCAGGTGTATATATATATATATATATATATAAATTTGAGCAGACGAGAGATACATGCAGCGTGTTTTTATGAGCCGACGTTGGTAGACTAACACGTAATTCTTACTAGAAAACATGTGTTTTTAAGAACTCAAAAGATACATGACAATTTATAGATTATTATTATTATTATTATTTTAAGAAGATGACGGTATTCCAATTTTATTGATAAGCCCTCACTTGTGGTGGAGGAAAACCGTAGTTATGTCTAGACACCTGGGTTACAATAATATAATTAAAAAAAAAAAAGGGCCAAACCCAAATATCAAAATGACTAAAACATCCTAAAAAAAAAAAAAAACACAACAAAGTCCAAGTAAAAAAGATACAAGAGGCCATAGCGATAGTAAGAATCTTCAATCCTAGACAAACAATAATACCTGCAAAACAAACACTCAGGTAATAGAATGGGACAAGTGAAACATAAAAAGAAAAACGTATCAAGAAGAATCCTAGGAGATCTGCAAGTAAGGAAAACCAATTCTGTTCAGACGAAGAAGACCTCTGAGAGTAATAGGCAGCAATTGATCGCCAGACCAGTCCATATTAGAGCCACTAGTAGGGGTGATAAACGGTCCGGTCGGACCAACCGTTTCGGTCCGGACCGGACCGGACTGAGACTTAGACCGGTCCGGTCCGATCCACATTTTAGAGGACCGAAAACATTCGGTCCGGTCCATGATTTTTTCGGACCGGACCGGAACGAATGAAAAAAATACATATATATTTTTTATATATAATAATTGTACAATTAACAATATAAATTTTTAAATATATTATTAATACTTGTTAATATTCTATAAATTAACAATATTTTATATATATCTTCATCTAACCTATTACTATTAACAATATAAAATTTTAAATATGCTATTAACACTTGTTAATATTCTATGAATTAATAAATATATAATATCAATTAGTTAATTATATAGTAATTATATAAATTAATAATATAATTTTCATCTAATTTATTATCATTGATCATATAAAATATTTTTTTATTGAGTTTGTTACATAATCCATATTAATAAGTCAGTTAATTTAATTTAGTATTTTAAATAATTTTTTTTATTAATTATTTTTTTAAAAAAAAGAAGAAGGCCGGACCGAACCGGACCGATAACTATCGGTCCGGTCCAGTCCCTTTGGGTGTTCAGTCCGGTCCGGTCCGGAAAAATGATGGATCGAAAATATTCGGTCCATCGCCGGACCGGACCGTTTGCAGCCCTAGCCACTAGCTCCCCACCTGGTAAGGAGGTCAGCCACAACATTATATTCCCGAAAAACATGTTTTATTCTATAATCCATGCAATTCAAATACACTTGTAATTCATCCCAAAAATCCTCTAAGTACCAAATATATATTAACATCCCTATATATATTTGATATTAATATATTATATCCTCGCGCGATCTTTTATATATATATGGGACAAGCAGCATGGTGATCATGCGAAAGAAAAAAAATAGACTATAAAAATAATATATAGAGGACACACTATGAAATAAAGCTCATTGACATGAATGAAATGGCATGATCGATCGATCTTTGTACGGAATGTGAACAAATATGCATTGCCTACGAAATTGAAGGCCGTACAAATACAATAATATTCTAGCTAGCCTATCATTAATACATGATATATATAGATCAGCATGCACAAAAGGTAGACGATTAATTAAATTTTATGTGCAAATCTTTGCTCGCATCTTTATTACTACATTATGTAGTATAATTTGTAGTGGTACGTACTTATACCTACGTGCATGCTAGCTAGCTTGGTGTTAATATAGCTTGTGATTGATCTTCAAATAAAAGAAAATGATTTTGTATTGATTTGATATGAAAAGTGACACGAGTAGCAGTGATATATATATATATATATAGGAAAGCAGAAAGTATACTGCAGCCAGCATGATAATCTCAGAAAATATTATACAGTTATATGCTCCGAAAATATCATTTTGTAATCTCCTATATGTACGTTGGAAACTTTGGATCGGAGTGTTCTTTTGTTTGCAAGTAGTACTGAAACCAACAACGTCTGAGAAAAGTAAGACTAATTATTTCAGGATATTGCTTTTGCAATTAATTTGCATGTTCGATCATGCATGCACCTAGCTAGCTTATTAAATCACAGAAACCATGTTCTCCATTAACTGGGAAAAAGTCAATAGGTATATATAATTTCGTGTCTTCATATATATATATATATATATGATCCACTCGATCATGCATGATTTGTCTTCGTAGATGATCAAACTGCAGAAATATATATATTAATTATACATGAGTCTCTAATTCTCATCTGGGAATCTCACGGGCTCCAACCTGCATGAGGGATATATATATATATATATTATATATATATATATATATATATATATATATATATATATCTGTGTGTAATTGGTATATATAAAGTTACTGTTGAAGAACGACCTAGCTAGACTATATATATACTACTACCGTTTAAAGTATCTGCAAGGCGCTAGGTCATGAACAATATTTGCGCCATCTATATATCGATCATCGATGATCACATATATATTAAATGGGGTTTCGATGTTTAAAAGAAACATAACGATTGGGGGACCATAAAGTTATAAACAACCCATACCTTTAAATAAAATATGAGGAGATTCTGAACACATGCATGGTTGCATGTGATATTGGTGGGAATGGGGATGATTTTGAATATATATATATATATATATATATATATATATACACACATTATTAATTTCTTCTGCTTTCTTTCTTTCTTTTTCTTTTTTGACGTTTATATTAATAATATCTTATTTTCTCCATATATATTTTCAAAATTTCATCGGGTATATTTAAATCATGATCATCATGTGTTTGTGTAATTTCCTTTACCCTCCATGTGACGCAATATTGTTTGTACCCCACTGCGCACTTACTAGGAAAGTAAGGCATTTTGTGGGTAAATTGCACTATATGAGTGAAGTGAACCCTACAAAGACTCCGGTCTCACCCCCTCTCTATAAAGCTGGTAGACAAATTATATGGTAGAGTGGTCCACGAGGGACTCTGTATGGGCATTGGTCATTCTGGCCTCCTCCTTTACCTCTCTCTCAGCTCTCTCTCTCTCTCTCTCTCTCTCTCAAAGACACACAAACAGAAGCTATTATATCTTCTATACAAGAAACACATGAGGGATGCCAAAGAAAATCGAAATGAGATCTGAGGAAAAAGTGAGTGAAATTTTGTGGAAGTGATCCTGGTCATGCTTTTCCACAGCTTTCTTGAACTTCTTTTTCTGCTAATTAATCTCTAGGATTAACAGTAGTACCCCTGGAAGCTCAAGAAAGCTGTGGGAGAACATGGCTATTCAGGATTTTGCTGGTGTTTCCTTCACATGATGATATTTCTGTTCAAGATCTAGTACTACTTGGCTTTATCCTGCAATTCAAGCTAGGCGTCCTTGGCCATCCTTTCGTCTGCATGGATTATGGTAATACTCGAAATTCTCTGGTAAGTCAAATACATTCCAATCACGGTATTTTTCTTTGATTAATGTTTCGTATATTTCACATGAATTCTTACATTTTCTGAAGGAAAAAAGGATTTTGACGCTGAAATACAATGTGGGTTTTTATCTTCCTTATATATAAGCTTCTTAACAGAATTAATTTGCAGCAATATAAGGGGGTTGCGGCCTGATATTATATCTTCCTTATACCCATGGAGAGAAGAAGAAATTCATGAATTCAAGTTTATTCTTTTATTCGTTACTATTCTCTTATTTTTTGTCAAATCTACTGCTACACGTTTGTACCGTGCATGAAAGAGGGCAGCTTTGTTGGAAATTATTTATATTTCTCATTGAAGTTGTAATATACAAAAAAGGTGAGAATTCCTGCAATATATATATATATATATATATATATATATATATATATATTCTTTGTTCATATTCTGATTTATTCCATCAAAATGGTGGAAAAAAAAAAAAAGTTACCCTGCAGAGAAGATTCCCTAGCTTTCCCTTTTAGCTTCAATGATGATAGTTCCTCCTGTTGGCCTTTTGGTTTTGCCTCCACATCTTCTCCTAAATTTCTGTGAAAAAAGGTAATACTTTGTCATGACCAAGTGACATCATTTTTTTTAACCTCTCCCTCTGTCCTCTGATTGATCCGATTTTCAATTTTTTTTACCCCTCCCACCTTTTCTCTTTCCAGGAACTGTTGCTCTTATATATGGAATACAAAACAACGAAGTAGGTCATAGAATCGGGCCGTAACTTCGTCTCCAAGTGTATCATGTACTACAGAGCTAGCTAGCTGGAATTTATGTTTCCCTTGATTTCTTTTCTTTTTTTTTTTCTTGTTTTTTTTTTTTTTTTTGTTTTTTGACTAGTAATCCTGAGATGTTAAAGGGTTGGAATGTTTTCTAGGATGATCTAGAACAAAACACCAAACCCACTTAATTACCACCTCAGGCGCTACAGCTAGTCAAGAGTCAAGAGACTGATCTGCAGCGCTTCCGGCCTGTATCTAGTCAGCAACATCGGAATATCATTAAAGACAGAGAAAGTGACAAGAAATTCTAAGCTAGCCTTGCTGCTGCATTGTTGACTGGATTCCACATTACTATAAGTTCTCTTGAATAATACATGTCCTTCTTGACAAGAATTTCTAGCTAGCTAGCTGATTCTCTTACTGTATGTAATAGATCTCAAGTAGATCCATGTTCATGTTATTATCATGGCCATTATGAAAATATATAACAGGTTTCACGATGGTAATTTCTGGATTAGGATTCTACCTCTGGTTGGAATAACTGATCTACGAGATTCCGAATTGCATGTTTACTTTCCTAATGAAGCAGTATACTTGCCAGCAATTAGGTAAAAAATTCGATGAACTTCTAATTAAAGAAATTATTTTATACTATTTGAAATGTATCATGAACACATACAATTCTCACTTGATTAATGTATAATTGCTAAATAGACGTTGTTCATGGCTAAACAAGGACTTAGAATATATATACTTTCTGATCTTCTTCAAATCTAGTTTTCTCGATCTTTCATCAAATCATTTGAACTTTTATCAGTAACTCTTAATATGGGTGTGTCCCTAGCTATCAGATTTTGCTATTTGGGAACATTTTTGTTATCCCTCCTAGATTTGACAATTTATATATATATATATAGATACACACACACAAGTACACTTAACAGTGACACGTTTTATGCTGCTATGATATGATATTTTATGCAACAAGTCATAAGCTGATGATCAGTTGAGGACAAGAAAAGCTAGCTACAAGCAAGAACCACATGACTGGGATTAATTTTCGAAAGAGCCAAAGAACTTTAAAGTGATCATATTGCATGAGCTGCCTCACAAGCATATATCCGTTTCTTCTCCTTCTTTTTTTCCTTTGTTTTTTTGGGATTTCTTCACTTCATGATGATCCTTGATATATCTATCTGTTGACAAAATCAAACTCATTGTAGGCAATAATATTATTTGGTCACAATCTTTGGCAAGATAAAACTGGAGTACTTAAGCATTGAATTGGACAGCAAGCTTGAGGCTAGCTAGCTCTAGTAATTATAAGATGAGGCTACATATATATATATATATATATATATATATATATATATATATATATATATACTGTAAAAGTATTTTAGAGTAGTAAGAAAAAGGCACCTAATTTGGATCAAGAAATAATTGATGCTATAAAAAGTGAATCGTGATCATCAGTAGCTATATGCAGTACACAAGAAAAAATTGGAGTTAGGTCCACCAAAACCAGATTGGGCAGACAAAGGAGCAAGCTACATACCTAGCTATAGGCGTGGCAGTTCTGTGCTCCTCAAAGGCAATTAAGCTAGGTATAGTACTGAACGTAAAAGCAAAATATACTAGAAACTAACATTATTTGTCTGATTTTGAGGAATTGGAGGGCCTATTTTCCATTTTTTTATTGAAATTACTCAAATGTCCATGTAACGTAACATAAAAATCTATAAATGCTATCAATAAATTAGTTAGTTGTCAAGTATTATGTAATTATTTAATAATAAAACAATAACATAAAGTAAATAAATTGCATAACACCAAGATTAATAACGAAGATAAACCTTTTAAAAAACTCTTTAAATGTAAAACCCTATAAGATAGTCAAACCCAAAAAAATCAATTTTATTATTTGAAAATCAATTACAAACAAGTTTCAATTACAAAACATTTATCAATTGACACTCACTCGTTTGTCTGTACCGTAGTAGCAGCTAGAACCTCTGACGATTTTCAAACTATTGAGTTCTCTCCGGGAACTTCAGTGGCTGAACTCGTTCAATCAAACTCCAACATGGAGTAAGCACACACTCATTGAAAGAAAGAGAAAAAGTACTAGAAAATTCTCAAGAGAATTTTTTCACACTCAAGCACTAGAAAGTGCTATAAAAAATATCCAGAACTGAATCTGTCCAGATCCTAACCAATAGAATTCCTTAAATAAACAATCTGAAACCAGTTTGAATTGCAGTAGGACTCTTCTGACGGGATGCTAACACGGTCTGGCACTAAATTTTCTCAGCAATAGCAGTTTCTCATTCAAACTCTTCTTTGAATAATTACAGAACCCTTAAAACTCGATTTTCACACTTTTGACTTATCTAAAACACTTCCTAATAACTTCTAAATAAACTCAAAATAATTCTAGATAAAGTCAAAATATTTTACATTCATATATCCAAATTACAAGACCAAAAATATATAAGATGAAATCTATTATCTTAGTCACCTAATCCTATCCAAACTTATCAACTTAGTCACCTAATCCTAGTCAAATTTTTGCATCTACACTTATAGTTTTAATGCCTTTAATATTCCATTAATACTAGATCTGAAGTAAGCTGCATGCTGGCCTGCAGCTAGCTAGCTAGTGCATCACGTAGACACAACATGATGGTATAATGCAGTACTGCCAAATTAAGCTAGCAGCTATTTGCTACATGCAATTAATACTCTTCATGTTTTGAGATTAAATAATGATTTGAATAACTGCACACAATTACAAATAGCTGCAATATCGAAACAGCTTCTTGAGATTTGCCAAATAACATATATATATATATATATATATATATATCTCCAAGATCAGAGAATGATTAAAATAGGGAGATCACATCAAAATTATATATAATGGTGTTGAGAATATTTTCGATTCTATGCAAATTTGGTGAAAATTACTAACTAACAAAACTTTATTTCATGCTCCGTATAATATATATATATATATATATATATATATATATATAGACACTAGCAGTGCGAGGCACGTTTGCCCATTTGGAAGAAAAAAATACCAGAGCATAAAAGTCCTCTTGTAGAAGTAGATAATAGCACAAATTGATTAAAACATAGCAAATTACTTCATTTCAATATTCTGTGCAGGTAGATTTCCATGCATATTATGCAGCAGTTATTAGTCATCTTCAAGTATATTTTTACTACAAGAAATATGAACAGTTCAAAATGAACATAATTGTTTGAATAACAAAACAGAGCTCCCCTAAATAGGAAAAGTTCAAAATGAGCACATAGCCGTTTTTTTTTTTTTTTTTGTTAACCATAAAACTGTGAAAGCCACTCCAAATTATCAGATTCAGTATTCACCCAAGGTTTAAACTTCAGGAGCTCCTTTTCTGATGGCTCAACTCCCCAGCAACTTAAAGAATCTGTTGGTATTTTCTTGAACAAATATCCACCCTTAAACATCAGACTATCAAGAACCTTGAAAATGGTGTTGGTCTCACGATCACGTTCTGAATAAGGGTTGCTAAAGGCCAACAAACCCACACATATAAAGCAATAAAAACTAAAAATGAGTTAGTCAATGTCACTGAAAGATAGTATTCAAAATATTCATTCCCC